>OY755047.1:23841170-26668150 GCA_963576565.1 Aspidapion aeneum
AGAAAATGCCTGTTGTCATAAATACTAATGCATTATCAGCCATTCTGGTGGTTATGCCTTTTTTAGATGGAAATTGATGCCTACATTCAAAAAAATTTCATCAAATAAAATATTACAAAGTTTTTCGTTTTCCTTTATTTTGAAACCCCGAGCTATAATCTTTGTAATATAGGTTTATTAAGCCTGGATGTACTGACATTTTTTCTAAGCCGATCATTAGTGTTATTTTTATTTGAGGGACCGCAAAAAACTTTCATAGAAGTCAATATCCTTTGGGACTTTGCTTATACAAAATCAGAAGCCTACAATAAAAATCGTCTACCTCTCAGAGCTGCTTGTGGGTTTTTCAGCTGACACATGACAAATTTCTTATAATTATGTTATTTTGATTGACTTTGTTTTTAGCATTTCGAGGTCATAAAGTCTTCACAATGGGACGGTTATTCACAAAGGGGCAGAATAGATGAACTGTTTCTAACTAAATAAAAGAGGAGGACGGAAAATCTGAAATTTTCAACCACAGATTATTATAAATAAAATAGAATTATAACACGCGACTGCCGCCCCTCGCTTTGAGCTGAATGAGAACTAAAACTCAACATCTGTCAATTTTTTATGAGATTCCTAGGCATAGGGCGGAGAACTCCTGTCTGCACGAGCTAGGAACATTAGGAAGGGGGGCCTTTGCTTTAAGGAGGGGTCGCATGGGAATAAGGGATAACTGTAACGTTCCACATTTTGCACTGGTATCACTTTTGTCCATGCTAAGGTCACTCATCGTCAAGCAAGCTTTTCAGGTAGCGAAGCTAACGTCAGGGTTTCTATTTTTTGGTTATTATTTTTGACATGTTTTCCTCGGTTTCGCATTGGCGGTTCTGTTTTATTTTGAAGATGTTGTTTTACACAGTATGAAGGTACCTAAACTATACATATCTATGTAATTAGAATTAAAAAGTTATGCTGCAAACTATCTTGAAACTGTATCAATAATAAATAGATCTTTAGACTGTGTTAAAACCACATTTTTAAAATAACGCCAATGCGAAAACGAGGAAAACATGTCAAAAATTATAACCAAAAAATAGAAAGCCTGACGTTAGCTTTGCTACCTGTAAAGCTTGCTTGACGATGAGTGACCTTAGTCCATGCGCATTACGATATTGGTTAATTTTCTGTCTATTTATACACAATTTTGTTTTGTGATTTTTTAAATTAAAATAAACAGTATTTTTTATCAGTGTGTTGGTTAATTTTTTTGTTTACTTTTTGTTAATTCGATGTATAAGTTTGTTTTTCTTTTGTGATTGTTCAATTTCTATAATTATAAAAACAACCAAATATTTTTAAGTGAAAATTTGAGATTTTTTTGACAACTAAATGAAAAAATAAAAAAATACTTTATAAAAAATGTTTTTTTCTTTATTATTAAAAATTCTAAATGCTAACAACTTAACGTTAAAAAAAATTAAAGGACTAGCTAATATTTTAAATAAGATTTCGCATAATGTAGTATTTTGATAAAATTTTTGTGTCTTAATTTACCATTTTTTGGAAAACTGCCCATGCATATTGGAAATCAATTATTATTAGTTTTGACTTCATGAGAGTGTTTGATCAGGAAGTCAAGATTAACAATATAGTAATTTTTTTAAAAACATCCTACATTACTCGAAACCCCACCACTTAAAATATGCCTAGTCTTTTCTTTTACCACCCTTCTCTCCACCTCCACTTAATGGTTTCTGACGTTTTCATCAGCAAGTGGTAAAGTCCTGTAGTTCTGCAATCTCCTGGTTCTCAGTTTGGCCCACACTACGTAGTTCGACAATGCGATGCTTTGAGCTGCGGCTAGGGCGGCTGTTTCAGGGTAGACCACTGTAGTACAGCCCAGACCGCTGGGTACGTTCAAACTAGACCAGATGTCGCGGTCGATATCGTTTGGAGTGACAGGTGGGCAGTTAATGACCTGTCAAAGAAACAATTGATAATCTAAGGGAACCGGTCCTGCGGGCGGGTCAAAATAGGTGATTTTGGGCACCAAGCGACTTTAAGTCAAACTATCTTGGTGTCCATTGAGGTAAGCTAACAAATTGTCTACAATAGTAAAAATTACCAATAAACAAACAAGACAGAGACAAAGAGAGAGATAGAGAAAAAATTAACAATCTGCGTGTTTAAAAATTGTCGGCGTGACTCTTAGAGGATTGAGTTTAATAGAGGAAGCTGAACTTCCAACCATAGGCAGGTTATGTCTTTGTCGTGAACATCTAAAATGCCACGATGCCAATTTAACAGTGTCAATAATCGTAAACGTGTTGTATGTGTTATAAAAAGTGATAATCAGCTTGAAATTGTATTAAATAAGTTATGTTCTTATTAGTCAAAAGAAACTTATCAACAAGACTGCCATTCATTTGTATAAAAACAAAGGCCCACATTTGTCACACACTTATAAGAAAATGGTTTAAAACTATTTAACCACGAAAACCAAACAAAAAATCCTTGCAACCGAACCGAACCGTAACTTACTCATCAAACAAATAACTCTAATCAAATATAAAACTGGCAACGTTGCCAGTACGTTAGTAATATTGCAGTTAAAAAGAAATATATCCTATTATACTAGCGCAAGCTTGGCAACAAGAATTCCCGTGCTTATTGTAGAAAAATAATAAACAAAGACCCACACACATGTTAAATACAAATAAAATTTGACAAAACTTTCTCTAGGAAATTCAATTATCTAAGGTGCGACCGGTCGTTACTAAATGCTGCAATAACTTAACTAATAAATCACTTACCGGAAAGTCAGTGTTTCCAGAAATGACAGGTCCTAATCCATTACTTCTACCAGCAACTGCGATAAAAACAATCTTAATGTTGAGTGATTCGTAGTGTTGAATGATTTTCAGTGCCCCTTCGGTGGTTTTGTGTGCAGAGGATACCCTTAATTCGGTGTTTAGACCCAGACCTTCACAGACTTTTCTGATTTTGTTGCAATGTTCGGTGTCACTGGGGCTACCTAAAAACAAATGTCACAGCTGTTAAAACTTTCTTCCATTTTTAGCTCCTATCTTAACTCTCATTTTTGTAGTCCCGTCCCAATTAGCAATTTCTCGACCAGTCAACGTTGTGTGTCGCGTGCAAACGTTGCGCCACAACGTTGAGTTTGCCTTAAACGCGACCCGCTTTTAAATCCATTTGGTGGATGATTTTTTGGTTGATTTAACGTTGTTACGGCGATTTTGCCAAAACAAAAAAGAATATGTGCTGCGATTTGTAAACAGACGATAAAAAGAATCTAGCTATTTTTTAAGTTTCTACAACTGACATGGCGCGGACTCATGGAAAAAGTTGTGCTCACGACCACATCGAACCGGACAGTCAACGTTAAGATCGGGTCGAGCAAGTATCACACGGTTACTGGTTAAGAGCAACGTTTTGTAGTCAATGTCTTCACAACTATAAACTGTCCCATAATATTAAAGGTAAGATATATGGTCGCGAGATATATACATGATATATAGGCCAACAAGTAATAGAGGAGGTCATGTCTGATAAAAAAGTTTTTGTCGAGATACAGAGCATCAAAGTTGGCAATTTTTTTAACTTTTTAAATCCTATAACCCATGTTATATAATTTTTTTTTTCGGAAATAACCTCCTCTATCACCTGCTGCACTATGGCCCCTAAGGTATAGGACACCCTGTATATTGCCGTTTGGTAGTCACTCCTAATTATAACAACTGATCCACAACCCAACCAAACTTATTTTTAATTATGATCATGTTTTGCTCGGTCACGGTTGTCTAAGCCGATGATCAAACGAGGGTAACAGAGACTGTAACTCACCCATAATAATGACAACCAAATGATCGTTTGGCGGCAGCAAGTGATCTAACTGATCTGCAATCCACTCAAAATTCCTCTTTACAGTGTCCAAGTCTTTGTCGGTGACGGTTGTCAGATTTCTGTACACCTGCTTGTCAACCATCAGACGTTTATCACCCGCGGGCCACAGACGCCAGCTGTCACTGTCGATGACGTCGGCTACCAGGATCTCGCCTGTCATTTGAAAAATAGTCGTGTTATTTTTTTTAAAAAGTACGTGAAGAAAAGGTTTAGATGTATGCCTATAGCGTATTAAATCCATTAATAGAAAATGACTGCTACCTGCGTTCCACCATATTGGATTCAAATTAACAACAAAGTGGAGGCTTTTAATAAAATTTGAAAAGGTCTGCTTACAAATGACGTTTACAATTTGCTAATGCGGTGATTTGACTTTGTCAAAATTGGGGTTAATTTTTATTTATTTTTTTTTAACAAAATTTGGAACTGGATTTTGGAACTTTTGGAAGAGAAATTTGACATAGCGGCTTACATGACATTTAAAAAATAAAAATAAAAGGCATTAAAATGTATCTTAAGGTAACTGATAATGGGTGTTTTTAAGCTTAGAAAAGAGATGGCGCTGAGAGCGCGGCACTCATTATCAGTAAGCCATACGTTGGAAATCATTCATTTTTAGAGGGCCTTTCCCAGTACAGATATAAGTACATGCTTTTCTCCCATAATGGCAACAAATTTCTGCTAAAGACAATTTGCCACTTCATATACGTAGAACAACTCAAGGTTAAGAACAATTTATGACATTTGAGTTATTTTATTAAGTGTTAATTTACTTTTAGTTTGTTTTAAATTTTCTAGAAATATAATTTGTCTTTACTTATACTGTGGAAGTTGCGGCAAAGCGACAACTTCAAAACATAAATTATTGATAAGTAATGTCAATTTGCAGAAAAAGAATCATTTCTTATTTTAAATAAAATTTTCCAACACCTGTCTCCTTCGATACATATTGACAGTTGTTTTACACCAGAGATAGCTACAATATGGGCTGTCAAAGTAAAGCCTTTATCTTTTGTGTGTTTTACTCTCATATGTACCGTAAGTACTTAAGCGCGATTACGAGTTTAATCGCGATTAAGTCCTTGTTGCTCACATATAAAACAACAAAGAGAGAATCGATTAGCTAAGCTAAGTGTTACGGTACATCCAGGTGTGTCTTTTCAATTAAAATTTTTCAATTCAAAGATTTTAATAAAGAGTACTTAACATATATACAAGACGCAAAGTGCCATTAACTCGTTAGCTACGCGATGGCATTGTTAAAATGTCATGATTTGTATAGTCCTTGCCATACGCATACACTTTTGTGACTTTGGCACGAAATAAACATATTTTCTAACCAGAAATATATTAAAAATAAATATATCATGTCTGTAATAAAATCAATGAATTATATACGATGTAACTGGAACGGTTACGGCTTTACATTATGTATAATATGGGACACTGAGGCAAAAATTTAAAAAGTTTTTTTAGAGTGAGAACATACAATGAATGCTAAGCAGTGCAACCTTTCTCTATCTAGTTCTAATCACCGGTGATATTCTGTGAACTTAATACTTCAAAAAGATTGTCATTTGTGATATGCGTTGCTTGTAAAAACGAGTTTTATAGGAGTGAAAAGCCGGATTCCATTTTGAAGTAAGTAGCTTTGATTATTTAAAAAACTTTATTAGTACCTAATCGCAGTAAAAATCCAGTTATAGATTAAAAATTATCAAACGCCCACGAACTTTATATCATCGCAGAGTAAAACTAAAAAAGGAAAGGTAGCACCTCCTGCGCAGCGTGCTCTCTACAAAAAATACCAATATTTTTGCCTCAATTTGCATTCTATGTAAAGGCTCTCGTTATACAGATCATTGTATAAAATTAAAGAAAAAACTGTCATTGTCTCTGGATAAAAATAGTTGGAAGTGTCACAAAAGTTTAACTGCCCTTGATGGCAATAACTATATCAAGAACCAAGGCCAACACAAAAATAGAGGCCACGACCCTGACAAAATCAGCTGTTCTCCCGGGGCTGAATTTTACATTGGGTCTTATGGGAGGTCAGACGTTTTTTTATGATATTTTCAAAATGGCACTACAGATTTCCGCCAAATTTCAGTGAAATATTCTCAGACACCATCCCGATATACTGCCGACGGTTTGTAAGAAAGCAACATGATTAAAAGGTTAAAATCTTCAAGATTTAGCATTCCTTATTTTGAATTCAAATTACCCGCCATGTACCACATGCCAACTGTTATATATGACATGTATTTGACTTTGTCATCTGTGATTGTCAAATTCGCTTGTGCTTTAAACCGAATTATTGTGTGAGCTACTGAAGCGGCTATGAAAAATTAAGGATTACTATACATTTAAAAAAAATTGTTCTGCCAGAATAAAGTAAAAACAATCTCAAAAACGGCGTTATTTAAAAAAAAAAGAAATATTCATGAACCGTGATTCCAACTTCAATATTTTAAAGACAATCAGCTGTGTCGTAACGTGACCATCAAAAAAATATCAGCCCCGGATGTGACGTGAACAAAGTGGAGGATCGTGGCCCGTCCGTTTTGATAGCCCTGCAAGAACATGTGCGTGTCTCATTTATTTCTGTGGTTAGTAATTTGTTTTGTTGTCAAAATTTAAAGTATTTCCTAACCTTAAATATACTTTGTTTATATTTATCTAGCTCTAGAAATCGGATTTCAATTATGCTAGAAACAGAGCAATTTGAGCCCACCTTTGAACAAATATATGAGTCCAATATTTACAGGATTCTCCCCTGTGCATACCCTTTGCCTCTTAGATGGTAACCTCCAATCAATACAAGGGTTACGTTTAATTTTAAAAAAATATATATTTGAATTTTTATTTTAACTGGATTGTTTTGAAATGGCCACCCTGTAAAAATGTGACATTCCGGAAGTAGCCCCTTGTGAGGCGCCCCTTTAAAACTTAAAAATAAATAAAAACAACACATTAAAAAATTTTACAACAAATTATTTATTGTTATCTGCAATTACTGCATGCAGGAGGTCTAAAAAACATCTTGATTATTTATTTATTCTACAAACAACATTGGCGTCATCAAAATGACCCGAGATCTTGAGTTTATCTGCTGGAATATTTTTACGTTTTTGGTGATGAAACTTTTTGAAAAATATTGTTTAATTGTTGTTTGTTTTGGATATTTGTATATCAAGGATTTTTAACTAGCTATTTAAAAAATACTCTGCCAATATATGCGCACCTAAGCTCACACTAGGTTACACTCAATTACCTTTCGTTTGATACCACACAAGCCATGTTTTGAATTAAACTCTAATTTTTGAAATCTACCCCCACCCTTTTATTTGCATTGTGTTTGGTGGATTTTGTTCATTTTTAAATGGAACCATCTCGACCCAAGACCCAGCCTAGGTACCAAATTTCATTCAAATCGGGCAAGCGGTTTTTGATTTATGCGGGTTGGTCGTGACAGAGAGACAGACGGCGCGACAAAAAAGTTTCAAACTCATCTGAGATATATAAAAATTTTTGAAATCGGAGCAACTTTTTTTTCTCGAAACTCACACTACTATAGTATAGTAGTAGTGTGAGCTAACACTACTATAGTATAGTAGTAGTGTAGCTAAAAATTAAATAGTTTTTCCTTTAACTATACTGCACTTTAGAGGGGCCTTTATAGAATTGTTCCTTGTGCATCTATGGTGTGGCACGATACAAGTTTTCTAACCTCTCGGATGAAGACATATCGCGAGATTGAAGCTTCAGTGGTGATTTCAACGACGTTAATTCCAAAAAAATTGCATAAAGAATTAGGGGTAAGAAAATTGGACATCTGTTAACCGAAGTGTGTGTCAGAAAACTCTAGACTGCTTTGAGGCAGGAATTACCAGTTTTGACAACTGGTTTAGGCACATGCAAAAGTACAATTTTCGTGAAGAATACTTCGAGAAACTATAAAGTCTTTAAAACTAATCCACTGTTTTATTCCAGCTGTATATGCAAAAGTTAAAACTTGTATCTTGATGCGAGCTGTCAAAAATAAATCATTGGCGTTTTGCAAGAAATGTACAGTTACCTGTTTTATCAACTCCAAACTCAATTTTCATGTCGATAAGGGCACAGTTCCTGGTAGACCAGACTTTTTCGAGGACTTCGAAAACCAAAATGGATACTCTGGTCATGTAATCTACTTCTTTTTCACCTAAAATTGAAATATATAACTTATAACTTCTCTATAGACTAATGGGTAGTTTCCTTAAAGAAAAACAAATTATGTAAAATTTTGGGTTAATATTTGTTTGTTAAAATTTCAAAACTAATTAAAAATAATTCGCCTAACCTAACCTAAAATTACTTGCCTATAACAAGGCCATTGACCTTGAATTCCGCGCTGATAATTTGTTCTTCGGACCATTGCGGGTCGTGGTTGGCGTCGTCCTTAAAAAACGTCTCGTGTTTGACAGGTTTGAATATGTATCCTTCTTTCACACCTGCCAACGCATTAAACAAATTAATATCAGGTTAATTAAGAGAACTGATTTTCGAAAATATAATAGAATTCAGGTTCTGATGTATTCTGAGCCAAATAAAGCGACCAGACAGTTTTTTTTCTGAGACGTTGTGGCTTTGAGTAATTTATTAAGAAAAATATCTCATGTTCTTTAAAGCATAATTTTTCTTTCTCACTGAAGTGACCTACTTAGATGCGTATACACGTATCTGTGTCTTCATTTGATCGGTGATGTGACATACCTGTATGTCTCCTTAAAAAGGATCCAGTGGCCAGCCTTCTGGTGACCCATTCGATAGGAATCATCTCGCATTTTTTCGAAACAAAAGCATTTTGTGCCGCTACTTTGACAAAGGAAGTCTTGATGCCTGTCAAAAAATGCAAAAACATTAGTTGGACGGTGTTATGCAACAACCGTTTAAGCCACAACCTGAAAAATTATATTCTTTGCTGAAAAACGTTCAAAATTAGTTATAGAATATTACGCAAAAATGATTTAAGCCACAAATCGTTATTGCCGCTATAAAAAATTTGCAACAGTGTTCTATCTCGAAACCTCCCAATTGTGGCTTAAACGGTTGTTGCATAACACCGTCCAGTTTATTGACTAGAGAGCCTAAATGAATAATGATTAAAAATTTAATTTTTCGAAAAAGAGTAATAAAGAATTCTGCTTGTCTTGAAAAGTCTTATTACCAAAGTTTAAATTTGAAAATATTATACAGAGGGGTCGAAACACAAGAAAACGTAAAATATCATTAAGAGTAAGGGCTCCCACGCACGAACGATTTTTCAACCGCGCGACTGTCTAACCGCGCGGAAAACTAATTAAAACCATCGCAAAAAAATAATTGCTGGTGCGTTCAGGTACAATTAAAATAGCGCGTTCTATCAAAGCGGTGAAAAAAACGCAGCGGCAGGACGGCAAAAAAACCGTTCGTGCGTACAAGCCCTTACTGCCTATATTTTTTGCTTTGAAGCATGTGGCAAACAAAAGAATCATTGTAAACCCTATCAAAAGACTAACTATAAAATTTCAACTCAGTATTACAAAGTTTCAAAAGAAGGAGGCACTAAATACATTGTTTACCGGGATGTGTCAGATAAGCTGAATTGGAGATATGTTGAAGGCTAAACCTTCCCGATATTTTTTCCAAAAAAAATTGAGGGGGTCATAGGTTTCATTTTCGAGCTGCTGAAATATGGAAAAATGTACCTTTTTGTAGTTTTTTTGCTATAACTTATCGTCAAATAAAAATAAAAAACCGATATTTTCCTATATTTTTTTTATAATATTTTGAGCCGCTCTGTAGATATGTGACGCAATCTATGTCAAAAATTGATAAAATTCCTAAAAGGACTCTTTTTTTAATAAAATAAGACTAATATCAGTTTTTTATTTTTAATTGGCGATAAGTTATTACAAAAAAACTACAAAAGGTCATATTTTTCCATATTTCAGTGGCGCGCATTTAAATAAGTATAGTTTGAAAACGAATCCTATGACCCCCTCAATTTTTTTTTGGTAAAAATATCAGGAAGGTTTGGCCTTCAACTTATCTCAAATTCAGCTCATCTGACGCGTCCCGGTAAACAATGTATTTAGTGCGTCCCTCGTTAATGAGTTAATTAATTATTGTCAAGAACATACAATTTATATCTAAAAGTATGTCACTGTGACATTTTATTTTTATTTATAATACATGCGTAAAGAATACGTAAAATGAAAAAGTGAATTAGAAAATAAATTTACAGAAAAATAAAATTTCAAATAGCTACCTGTAAAGTTGAAATTTTAGATTAGTATTGGGACAGGATAAATCAGGTAGAGTTGGAACTTACCAACAGAGTTAAGGATTTCAAAAACTTTGCATGTGGTTTTGTTGGAGATGATGGATTTTCCCTCCAAGGCGTGTGATTTAACACCATCACCAGCGGTAATTCTGAAATACAGAGTTGTTATTTATAGAATTATAAAATTAAGTAAACTACCTTAGTAAACAAGTGTATGTAAAATGTATGTATAGTATAAAGGACAAAAAGAAACATCCAATATCTTAGGAAAATGGTATAGTAGGTAACAGTCCAATGTCAAAAACGGAATTATTAATAATGGAACATTATCAAAAACGTCATTCATCAAAAAAGAAATAATCAGACAAAAACAAAAAAAATTGAATTCTTGTATAACGTCTTTTTCTCAAAACCGGACAAAATCATAAAAAGGGACTTGGCTTGTGTGTATAGAAAAGCGGTTCTGATACTGCTATAGCCCATTTTAAGCAACCAAACAAGAGCAGATTTTGTATTACTATGCACTATACGGCGTATTCTTTTGGGGTAGGGTACAATTCGCCGCGGCCGATTCGTCGCAGTCGATTCGCCGCGGCCAATTCGCCGCGGGACAATTCGCCGCGAGATTTTTTATTTTATCGTTGGCAATTGTTTAAACAGTTTTAGTGAGCTGGATTTAAATTTAAAAAAATCAAAATGGCGGATTCGAAATGGCGGGTTTTCCCATTTATGAACCGATATGCATCAAATTCTGAACTTTGGGGTGTTTCAGATCGCTAATTATGATTTCTAACATAAACTTTAAAAAATCAAAATGACGGATCCACAATGGCGCACTTTCTTATTAATAAACCGATTTGCCCTAAACTTGAAACATCCGGGCGCCTATAAGGTAACTCAATACAATTTTTGACTTAAATTTTAAAACCTGAAAATGGCGGATTCCTCGGGCCTAGGCCCCCTAAACCTGAGATTTTTTTAGATATTTTTCACATATTTCTTGAATAAAAAAATTAAAGAGTATAAAATTCGCCATCATGAGGCTTCGGCCCCCCAATTTTGAGGCAAATCAGTTTATAAACAAGAAAGTGCGCCATTGTGGAACTGCCATTTTAATTTTTTTTAATTTAAGTCAAAAATTGTATTAAGTTACCTTAAGCGCCGCAATGTTTCAAGGTTGAGGCAAATAGGTTTATAAATAAAAAAGTGCGCCATTGTGGAACTGCTATTTTTATTTTTTAAAATTAGGATAAAAATAATAATCAGCGACCTGAAAGATCTCAAAGTTCCGAGTTTGATGCAAATCGGTTCATAAATAGGAAAATCCGCCATTTTATTTATTTTTCCAATAAAAAAAATGTTGAATTGTAACCAAATAAAAGTTTGAAAAAGTAATGATCAAACAAATAAACAAATATATTATTAAAGTCAAGCAAAATAAAACTGTTTAAATAATTGCCAATGGTATAATATAATAGAACAAAAAATCTCGCGGCGAACTGTCCCCGCGGCGAATTGGCCGGCGGCAAATTGTCCCGCGGCGAGTCGGCCGTGGCGAATCGGCCGCGGCGAATTGTCCCATCTTCATTCTTTTGATATTCGCTAGGATATCGTGTGAGTTAGTAGGTCAGGTCCTACGGGGTCCGATACTGCGTTTAATGATAGAAGCAAAACAGGGGCAGGGGGGTGGTTGTCCCCCTATAAACTTAAATGTGCTTGTAGAAATCTTCAAATCAAAAAAAAAGTTTGAACATTCATTTTTGTAACTTTGTAAAAAAATATGTTTGATTAAAATATTTTTTTACTTACTTTAAGTATTATTTACTGAGCTACAAAAATGAATGTTCAAAATTTTTCTACAAACACATTTATTTTTATTTTAAGGCGGCTACTTTGAAAACAACACAACAAATGCGGAAATTGATACTTTACCGCACGCGACGGCAGTTGGCCAAGCCGTCAAGGGTGGTAAAGACACTTTCCGCATGTGTTAGGTACAATATTTTACCTATGAGTACCTTTTTTTTAATTGAATGTAATTTATAAAAATGTCAAATTAGATGAAACTGAAATGTAAACAAATATTGAAGCCTCGATTGAAGCTAACTTATTGATGCGTTGCTAAGGTTTCTAAGTGGTGCGCGTGCGGTAAAGTTACTTTACCGCACGCGAGTAGGTAAAATATTTAACTGTATACAATGGGTTTTTGAACAAAAATACTTTTTTGAAAAAACAATGTGTTAAGGATACAAAATGTCAAAAGAAAAATAAAAAAAAACATATTTTAAAGATTCCCCTTTTTTCGTAGGCCTATGGAACGTGCATCACTGCCTTTAGAGGGTACTAAAGTAGGTACATGGTTAGAAAGGAAAGTTTATCCGCTTGCAAAATTATCTTTAGAATATTTTCAGAAAAGTTGACCGTTTTCGAGTTATTAGCAAAAAACCGTCAAAAAGCACGTTTAAGGGGGGAAACCACCTCCCTGCAAGGGATTATTACCAATTTCTTTATTGACCGTGGACGGTTTTGCTCATTTGTTATTTTGATGAATGACGTTTTTGATATATCCGGTTACGACTTTGCAAAAGTGTCCCCCTGTATATTTACCTGTCTTTGCTAAGTAAAATGCAATTTTCGGGCTCAGCAGGAATTTCGTAGACTTGCTTGGTCTTGCCCTCAATAAGCAGTTTTCCAAGTTTGTAGCCGCCAACTAAATAAAAATATATTTTTTAAATACATAGTTTTTGCCTTTTTTATTAAAATTTGATACCCAAAAAAAACTCATTCTTCAGCGTTTGTTAAAATATTTTCAATTTTGGAACGTACCTTTAAAATTATTTCGCAGTATACAGGGTTTTCCGAGATTGTTTCTCTCCCGTAATTTTAACCAGTCACAATAACGTAATAAATGTTTTAATACATCCAAGCCCGTTTTCTATCTACAATATGATATCTAGTTATAATAGCCAGTAGGTAATTTATTAATTGATTTATTTTACCAAAGGCGTATGCAGAAATGAATCCTGGGGGGGGGCTTGAGCTCTGATCGATATGCAGAGATGGATCCTGGGGGAGGGGGGGGCAGATCAATGCATTTTAATCTTGATGTTTTTTTTCAATCCAATTTAAGCCAGTATGTCACTGATTTAATATATTCAAAATGACAACATTAATTAAAAATAACACAACCTCACAAGAGACTTTGAAAAAAACGAGGTCCGTAAGATATAGGTACTATGATATTCCTATAATCCTGAATCCAGGGTCAATTTTCTTTTTGAAAATGAAAAAAGTGCCAATTTGGCACAAGCATGTAGGTACTAAAATAAATCTGAGGGCACGGCAAGTTCACGTAACTGCTACCATCTTTTCTTGAAACATTTCAGCCCATATTTGACCAATCTCAAAATTCGGAATGAGCTACGAATTTCAAACTTTGCACAGTCGTAGATCTTCATAGAGTTAAACAACCCCTCCAAGTATCATGGACTTCCATAAAGTAGTAAAGTACTTACGAAATTTCAAAAATCGTCGAAATTGCCACTCACTCATCTATAGATTATCAAAATTCTACTGTATGTACTTCCAGACATGCTACACAGCTGAAATTTGGCAGACTGATAGAAATTATGACCAAACCCCAGGAAAACAATCAAAAAACCCCAAAATTTTAATTTACTCCCCTCCCCTATACATGTAAAGTTATGTAAAAAGTAACATTGTCCACTTCCAGAAACGCTAGAGAGCTGAGCTTGGATAGACTGATAGAAACTATGATAAAGCTATAGAAAAAAAATTTAAAAACCGCAAAATTATACTTTACTTCCCTCCCCTATAAATGTAAAGTAATGTAAAAGTAACATTGCCCACTTCCAGAAACGCTAGAGAGCTGAGCTATGAAAGGCCGATAGAAATTATGATAAAACTATAGAAAAAATTCAATGGCTAACCCTGTATACTGATCGATAAAATCATCTGAGATTAGATCTACTTACTTTTGTAGCACACAAAAGAATTTAATTGATACTTTTTATTTAAAAAAATACTCTTACCTTCTTTCACCACATTTGCCATTGCGTCTTCTACAGCTTCAAATTAAAAAATAATTAATAAATATGAAAAAAAAAACTAAAAAATTACACAGAAAAAACTAGTTTGTATTTGTAAGGTTATGCGGCTTGCTACGCACAGAAGACCACGGTTCGGTCCGCTTTGCAGTGCTACGTTCTCAAGCCACGTGCGCGAATCAAATATTGGGTATTTTGTTTCGACTAAAATTCAACTTGTGCAGTGAGAAGCGATATTCATTTGAAAATTTTTTTGACCTCGAACCTGCTCGCTATAACCCACGAGATAAGAGCAAGTTTCTTAATTCAAACTTTTATCAATATATTATGGGAATTTCTCAGAAAAACGTTACATTTTAATAGGTATTTTAAGTACATTCGATAGAGCAAAGGTGCCTATTATCGGATACTTTTTTCTTTTGGCCCATAAAAAAAAATTTCAGCTATATATCAGAAGTACGTGTTGGCAAACAATTACGTAACCTATATTTTTCAATACTCTGAAATGCCAAATGTCAAACTAAATTCTTTTCTGAGACAGATAAAAATATATTTTGGAATACAAAAATCACCATTTTAAAAATGGTGTCCTAATATCGGATAGGAGGTAGTTCCAATATTGCAAATGTGCGATATCTGGAACCCATAGTAAAGGTAGAGCTTTTTTATTATACTTTTTAATCAGTTAAAACTATACACTAGCATTATATTTTTGCATAACAAAAATAATTTGTCAACACTTTAAACTAAAAACAAAATTGGGAAACCCATAGTATCCGATATTAGGGCATACATTATATGTGAGGTTATCAACCTTTTCGAGAAGACAAAACTGCACTAAACCTAATTACAATATGCTTAATCATATGATGTATATCAAATTAATAATTTGTCTTACCTTCTAAGAATAGATTGCCTATATAATCAGCAGCGGTAAAATTTTCGTGCACTATGATTTCACGTAAACAACTGAACAGCAAATAAAAACTCGCGGCAGAAATCTGTAATTTATGTAGAATCTGTACAGCTTGGTGTAGCATCGGTACATGTACACGCAGGTAGATCGGACCAGTAGTTTAGGAAATACTTGACTATCCGATATTAGGAACCTATGCGATAATAGGCACCTTTCCTCTACCGTCGTAACTTATTCATTTTTGTTATTATTACACATTTGGATAGATTTCTACTTATTTTACCTTGCAACAAAACTCTGTGTTCAAATCTTAAATTAAAATAAATGGATTTATGACGGATCTGACACCTTCCTAGCTAGCCTATTATCACACTTCAAGTGAAGCCATGATAATATATTAGCATTGAAAACAGTTTTTTGAAAATATCTTAGAAACTAAAGCTTCTACGAAGTTTTTTTTATAACACGAATTATTGAGCAAAATATAATCTACTATATTCCGAAAACAGTGTATTGATACGATGCTCCGTTAAAAAGTTAGCATTTGTTAAAGTTTTTAATTGTCAAAAGCTGTTATTAGCATTAATGGATTTTGACCAAAATCTAATCAGCTCGTTAGAGTGCCGAACACTTGAACATTTTATGAAAATCGGATCAGCGGTTTAGGAGCTATCGTGTTACGGACAGAAATAATATATACACAGACACACAGACAGACATCACGACGATATTGCTAAGATAGGTCAAAATACAACCAAAAAACACATTTCCGGCATTATCAGATTTTTTTTGTCATAAATAATACCTTCTTTAGTCATTGCTACGCAGGCTAGGAAGGTAAAAAACAGTGTCGTACCAATATTTTCTTAAAAAATACCGATTGCGATTTCCGCACTTACATAAGAAAATGCCTCTTGACGAATCGAGAAAGTTTCTACCAATATTTATAAAAAATTATCTAGAGCATCACACATATAAATAAAAAAAGCAGATTTTATGAAAATTGTTAATACCCTGTATTTCAAACGCTAAGACGTGGCATGTTTATACGAAGCTGAACACCTTTTTTGAACCATCTATATGTATGGTATGACACCGCACAGTGTACAGGATGTCCCGAATTCAATATTTATTTATGTAAATTTAATTAATTAATTTTGTAGTCCTTTTTTTATAAAGAATTCAACTGTAAAACTAAGTTTCATCTGTCATTTTTAGTTTTTGAGATATTAAATAAGATTGGAGTTTTTTATGGAATAATCCTTTTTTTATACGATTTTTTAAATTCAGCGTATAATTTTCTAACATTACATACCACTCTTAATATTTTATTTTTTAAATTTCTTATTTTTTAAATTTTAATTTTCTATTACCTCTATGTTATTTATGTTAATTGGCTTTTTAAAAATATTTTAAAGTAATTAAACAAAATAAAAAGTAAAAATTAAGTATATCGCAGCCATAAAGATGTAAAAAACACACCCTTTGGAAAAATTTTGCAAATTTCTATTTAACAAACATTTTGAGAACAAAAGTATAGAGTTGAATTAGGTCCTACATTAATACATATACAGATACGTAAAAACGCATTGTGAGTGAAGACTTGAACAAACGTCATTTAGGGAATTATGAGGATCAAGTTCCTTCGAGTTTCATAAGTTCTATATGTGCCTTAATCATAAAAACACAAGAACGCAGTTGTAGGACGGTATAGAAATCCGTTTTAAATAAAAAGTTCAATAGTGGATGATAAAAGTTGCTAAAGATTTCTTCATTTAATAAACAAATTAAAACTTGAATAATATCCAGCACAGAAAAATACATAAACCAATACAACAACAAACGTGGGGGGTTTAATGTTATCAATAAATTTTTGTTATTCTTGTATAAAAAGGAAAAATATTATAATGTTATAATACAGGGTGTGACAGCCCAACTTGCCGAAATCAATTTTTCATCTTCAAGTATTATTATTCACGTCGTTCAAGACCCAGAATAGCCACAATGGTGGGTTTTTAGCCTGATTCAGTCCACTAACAGCTTTAGGAATTTATCGTGTCAATTTTTTAAAGCGCGAAGATACTTTTATCACACCAAAAAAATTGGCGCAAAGCTTTTATATTGCGTTGTAAATGACACTATAAAAGCTTTCGTAAATCTTAATTTGCGCCTTTTAAGATTTCGCGGTAACTGTTTTTTGCACAGTTGATGATTCGCGCTATTAATACTTGCGCGTTAAAAAATACGCGTTATAAATATTTTTGCGCAAACCACAAGTTTGCTTGTGGGGGGATTGTTAATGTGGTATGTAATTTTGGGGGAAGGAGGTTGCACAGTATGACAAAGTGTTACAATAGGAGGACGGGTAGAAACTTGGCAAAAAATGTGTAACGTAATTTATGGATGGCCGGCGTAAATATATCCTTTAAAATTGTACAAATAAAAGTATTCCCCACGGTATATAGACTCGTCCCACCATTTTTGTAGAAGTGGGTTATTTTCGGTTGGATTCTAGCCTACGTATATATATATATATATATATATATATATATATATATATATATATATATATATATCACATTTTTAGATGTGTTATAAGACATCTTATAGATACCCCAGGTAGCAAGGGATCATCAAATGACTTCTTTTTTTCGTCGAAAAGTGGTCATTTGGATGACCAGCAGGTCATCTAACAAAAAATGTTGTCTTTAAGGCGTCAGTTATTTGACGTCTTTTCGTAGTGTAGTTTTTGACGTCTGAAAAACGTCACATATTGGTCACTACCCACACTGCACACTTTGTCCAAGGGACATACACTCATACTTACATAGATGGTGCCCCAGTCAGTACTTGACTGGATTTATACGGAATGAGTGTAAGTCTAGGTTTAGGTCTATTTTGATCTGTACCTCACAGAACACCGCTGTACCTGTTCCAGTACTTCCAGATCTAAGTCACAGAAGAGTCATCTTCTGTGTCTAAGTTTCCTTCAGTGTTCTCAACTGCAGGGAATATTTGATATATTCAGACGAGTTTAAAAAAGGTCATAAATAGGTTTGTGTCTGTGTATGTGTCTGATGTACTGATTTGGTCCCAAATACGTCATATTGCTGACGTCTTTAAAACGTCTAAAAATGACGTCATTTTGGGTGTGTCTTTTGAACGTCATTTACACGTCAGGTTAAAGACGTCAATGGGCATTAAAAATGACCTGTTTTTGACGTTTAAAAAACGTGACCTTGCTACCTGGGCGTTATAAAAGATGTTCAGATATAAATAAGATATATGTGAGAGATCTTTTGCCTAAAAATAAAATTTCGGACTTTCATTATCTTATCTTATATTATCAAGGTTTCAGTCAGTAAGTATCTCTAACCGTTTTCAAGTGTAAACTAAATCATGCATGGTCAAATGATCACAGGTTCAATGGCCGGAAGCTAAAGTTTTGCATAAAAAGTCACATTGGCTAAAACGAAAGTTTATTGAAGCTGCAACCAAGCACGGAAATACCAAACTATGGAAACCACTCCTTAACGAAAACAAACGTCTTAGGATTAAAAAAGGGAGCGGGCCAGCACACCTGACTGCACACCAAGTACACGGTAAAAAATACTCTGCCAATATATGGGCCCCTAAGCTCACACTAGGTACTATACTTATAGTGTACATGTGAGCTAATATAACTAAAAACTGAAATATATTTTATTCAACTCCAGACTAAATTACCTTTTGTTTGATACCACACAAGCCATGTTTTGACTTAAACTCAAATTTTTTAAATCTACCCCCACCCTTAAAAAAAACAAAAACTAAAATGTATTTTGTTAAACTCCGGACTCAATTACCCTTCGTTTGATATCATACACGCCATATTTTCACTTAAACTCTAATTTTTAAAATATACCCCCACCCTTTTTTAAAAATAAATTAAAATGTATTTTGTTTAACTGCAGACTCAATCACCTTTCGTTTGATATCACACACGCCATATTTTCACATAAACTCTAATTTTTGAAATCTACCCCCACCCTTTTATTTGGTTTGTGTTCGGTGGATTTTGTTCATTTTTAAATGGGACCATCTTGACCCAAGACTCAGCCTAGGTACCAAATTTTATTAAAATCGGCCAAGCGGTTTTTGAGTTATGCGCGTTGGTCGTTACAGACAGACATACAGACAGACAGCAGACAGACAGACGGCGCAACAAAAAAGTTTCAAAATCATCTGAAACGCAAAGATATATAAAAATTTTTGAAATCGGAGCAACTTTTTTTTTCTCGAAAAAATTAGGATCACCATAGCTCACACTACTATAGTATAGTATATGTGTGAGCTAAAATTGTCTTAGATCAAAGCAAATTGCAATTTATTCAGAAAAGAACGTGTTTTCATTGTAGACAAAATTTTTTGCCGTGTAGTATAAGTAGTAGCCTGTAGACTGGATTGTTTAGTTTACACTTGAAAAGGGTTAGAGATACTTACTAACCGAAACGTCGTATTTAAAATAAATAAAGACAATGGAAGTTCGAAATTTTATTTCTACTCAATCATTGTCTACGAGTTTTAAACAAAGGGATCTCTTGCTATTGGGGGTCCTTGATCAATACACCCTGTATATATTTCAAAACTATTTAACGTCGTATTACGCAAACCCTGTTGAAATCACTAATCAGTAAACACGAAAATAAGATCAACAGAAATTTATCCGACTTTAATTTCCTTACAAGCGCGTCAAGACCAACAACAAATAGACATAGTTCAAAAGATAATCCTAAAAGTGAAAATTCAATCATAAAATTTTTTTGAAAGTTTTAAAACGGGTCAGTAATTATTGAAAAAAATATATTGTTACTTTCGACTTTTTATAAAAAATGAGTTTCAGTCAAGAAAACGCGTTTTTAAGTCCCAACAAATCTTCTCCTTCTGATACCGGGTCCGGCGAAAAAGTAGTCTATGATTGCGAGGGAGGTTCCGAAAGTTTCGGCATGCAAAAGCGGAAAAATCGCGGTGTTGTCAGCTCGGGGCTGACGCACGAATGTGGCGTTTTCGGCGTTGTCGGTGCTGGAGAGTGGCCGACGAATTTGGAGATTGCGCAGATTATCACTTGGGGCTTAGTAGCTTTGCAACATAGGTAAGTATCTATATATAAGAAATGCACCCGTAGCGGATCCTTGACGTAAAACTTATTTTTTTAGGTCCAGTGAAATAATATAAATTGCATAAACCACAATTTCCTACAAAATTTAACTGCAGGGCATTTTAAAAAATTTCCGCAAAAAATTTCTAAAAATTTTATCAAAATCACAAAAAATACAGGTAGATTAACTGCTATTGGGATTATTTTTCGAAAGTAGGGGAATAAATCGGGACCTGTCGTCTTCACGAATTTTTTCGTCGTTCCGTCGTGTGCAGCGAAACAGGCTAGAAGTGTGTATTTGCTTTTTACGCAAATTCTAGCTCAAGCTATGAAATTTCCTCCCTCCACTTTACTGGGGCGCACAGAGGGCAGGTATTGGCTGTGGGTCCAGCTATCCTAAAACAATGGGCTTAACCACGTGTAAACTTCTATCTCTTTTAATTACATACTACATATACAGTTGTTTACATACAGTAATAATTTCCCGTGATTTCTATAGCATTTAATCATGCTGGATTTTTCTTTTTGCTGCCTTCATGGCTCCTCCATGCGTAAATTCTGAATACGCCACTAAGAAAGACCGTTATCTCAAAAATGGTAAGATTGTTTTTAAATTAAATACTAGTTATTGAATGCTGTGGGCGAAACAAAATGATGATATAATTTTTGACCTTGACAATTTTTCAAGGTCTCTAATAGGTGGGACCAGAGTTTTTCCTTACGTCGTTATATGGGATAAATTAAAAGGCAAAAACTATAGGTTACGTAAAGTTCACTTAGAGATAAGGGATTGTTGGGATAGTCCAGGTTTGGTTTGGTTTTAAGGGCAAATTTGGTGTTTTTAAATGGAGATGCATATTTTTATTGCTTATTTAATCATATTCTACAAAAGAAAACAACATTATTATTATTATTATTATTACAAAAATTGTTTATAAAAATATATCTACATTTCTAACTAAAAAAATAAAAAAAGTTGACCTTAAAAGACATTGAAGAGGTCAAAGTCAATAACTTTTAGTTATTTTTTTTTAACTCACGGTTTTTGCTACGGATCTAACCTGATCCAATTCTGATCTATCCTAAGCCTGACGGAACCTAAACATGACCTCACCTAACCTTAAATAAACTTGACCTAACCGAACCCAACACAGACACCAAACATGACCTAAAACAAAAATGAACCTGACCTTATTTATCCCATATAATGAAGTAAGGCAAAACTTCTGGTGCCATCTATTAAAAAATACACCAAGTACTAATGCTATTTTTCTCTTGTCTTACAGAGGTCAAGAATCGGCGGGAATCGTCACAAGCGAAGGCATAGGCCCAAGAGCCTACAATATTGTCAAGGGTATGGGAATGGTTAGCAGTATTTTCAATGATGAATCCATTAAAAAACTGAAAGGAAACATTGGTATTGGACACACAAGGTAAAACATCATTGTCCTAGACCAATGAGCATATGACCCATAAAGTGGCAACAGGTGAGCCTTGCAACATTAAGGGGCAGATGGCACTGAAATAAATTCGTCTATTACGCGATATTTAGAGACAACTACTATGATACTAGTAGTCCCTGAATATTGCTTATCAGACGAATTTATTTCAGCGCCATCTGCCCCTCAATGTTGCAAGGCACGCCGGTTGCCAATGTATACTCATATACCCCAGGTAGCAAGGGGTCATCAAATGACATTTTTTTTTCGTCGAAAAGTGGTCATTTGGATGACCAGCAGGTCATCTACCAAAAAATGTTGTCTTTAAGGCGTTAATTATTTGACGTGTGAAAAACGTCATATATTGGTCATTACCCACACTGCACACTTTGTCCAAGGGACACTCATACTTACATAGATGGTGCCCCAGTCAGTACTTGACAGGATTTATACGAAATGTGGGGATACGCATGTAAAATAAATTAAATATTAAATCAGGACAAACTTCGAGGCTTCTTTCGCTTCAAGGTGGAGATGTGTAAGTCTAGGTTTAGATCTATTTTGATCTGTACCTCACAGAACACCGCTGTACAATGTTGCCACCTATACCGACTTTTCGGTAGATCTACCGATTTAGCCTTTTACTTTACGATATACCGAATTACCATAGTTTTCTACCGATTTTTGTTTTTCAATATAAACTTGTTTTTTTTTGATACGTCTCGAAATCGCGATTAAAAAAATCACCATCCTTTGTAGAATAAAAATTTTATTTCAAGCCATTGTTTTTAAAAGTGTATTTATGGCGCTATCTCTTGGATTTTGCGATATACTCAGCCGGCAGCCGCAAGCGACATTAAAGATCACGCTATTATAAACCCTGAGGTTTTTTGGTATGTCAATTTTGAAAGATCAACTGTCAGTTTTTAATGCGAAACTGTCAATATAGTGCCCGGCACAATTTGTGCCTGGTTTTATTGCAATAGGTCCCTAGTATGTACCTAATTTTTTTATTTAATTCTTAATTTTGGTATTTTGTCAGTAAAAACAAATCGTAGAAATACAATTTACCTACTAAATCAATCCAAACTATCGATAGTTCTCCAGGCACTGCTTGCTGAGATGATCTACCGATTTTTCTCGAAGCCTTCTGCCGAAGACCTCAGGGTCGAGGGTGGCAACACTGCCGCTGTACTTGTTCCGGTACTTCCAGGTCTAAGTCACAGAAGAGTCGCCTTCTGTGTCTAAGTTTCCTTCAGTGTTCTCAACTGCAGGGAATATTTCATATATTCAGGCCAGTTTAAAAAAAGTCATAAATAGGTTTGTGTCTGTGTGTGTCTGATGTTCTGATTTGGTCCCAAATACGTCATATTGCTGACGTCTTTAAAACGTCTGAAAATGACGTCATTTTGGGTGTGTCTTTTGAACGACATTTAAAGGTCATTTACACGTCAGGTTAGAGACGTCAATGGTCATTAAAAATGACCTGTTTTTGACGTTTAAAAAACGTGACCTTGCTACCTGGGACTCATTGTCCTAGACCTATCGTAACTAAGGTCACTATATAACGAAGTTAAGAAACCTCGTTATACAGTGACCTTAATCGTAACGGGTTTGTAGGTTGACATTAACGATACATTATCGTGACTTAACTTTTTATTTGAAATTTTACACGATCCGCTAAACCCGATTTTTTAATATCTCCTATAATGGAGTACTTTTTTGATGTTCCTTTACACTAACCTGAAGAGAGCGTTTCGTTTCTCCTACATATGATTTACCACACTCACATGGGATTTTCACATTTTCAAAAACCCCTTAAACATATGGAATTTATTTATTTATTTATTTCAACAGTATCTACAGCAAAAAGCCAATTACAGATACTTTCCTTCAATAAAAAAAAGATTTTATACAATACGTCACTTACACTACACATGATAAATAACAAACAAATCAAATTACATAATTACTTATTGATTAACTGCTGCGCACTTTTAGATCTATAATTTTTTTAAATTTCTTATAGCTAACATTGTCAATATCAACATTTGAAGCATACTTGTTAAATAAGTTGCATAAATTGTAGATAGGAGAGCTTTTAAATAGATTTATTCGTGGATAAGCTAAATAAAACATATTTTTCGGCCTTGAATTGATTCGATTGATGGCAAAAAGAAGTTGGTCAACTAAATTAGGACAGTCAACATCCCCTTTGAGAATTCTATACAGTTAGAAAAAATTCTTCTTTGGTTTAGTGATAATCTATCAAATATTTTTAATAAGATCTTGTTGTCACAACCTCCTTGTGGATAAATCCCAAACTTTCTAAAGTGCATGGTTTTAAAAATTTTCGCTGAACTCCCTCAATCATACCAATCCAAATGTCATATTGGGGGGACCAGAAACCACTTCCCTATTCCAATAACGGCAATACCAGACTGTCAAATAAGTATATGCTTACGTCAATGTTAAAACTTTTAGTATTTCTACAAATAAACCCAGCAACTTTCTGGGCACTCCTAATTTTAGAAATAATATGTGATGAGAATGAAAGATTAGCATCGAAGGTTACACCTAGGTCTTTTTGTTCAGATACACGCTCTAGGTTCTCATTATTTATTGTATAATTAAATTCAATTAAGTCTTTGTTACGACTAAAAGACAAACAAAAGCATTTACCCAAATTTAAGTTAAAACCATTTTCCTCGCAATATAGAGCTGTGTCCTGAAATTCACTTTGAAGTGTTTCACAACCCTCCAATGAGAAAACTTCAACAAATAATTTAAAATCATCGGCAAATGCCAATGATTTTACATTTTTTATCTTAGAAATAATTTTGTTGAAGGCAATAATAAAAAGAAGTGGTCCGAGATTTGACCCTTGGGGCACACCAGAAGAACTTATATAAATAGTAGACCTGCTACCTTTTAATTCCACGAACTGATATCTTTTACTTGTGCTGGTTCCCAAATACGATTGTATTAAATTAGTTAGGTATGGAGAAACATCCATTCCAGTTAATCCATCCAAAATAGTGCTGTGACTTACTTTATCAAAAGCCTTTTCCAAATCCGTATAAATAACATCAACTTGACTCTTGTTGTTTAAAGCCTCATGTACGTATTGAGAGAAAATTGTTAGATTGTAAAGGTAGATCTTTTGGGTAAGAAGCCATGCTGTCTGGAAGATATTTTATTTGACACTTCTGCAAAAAGTCAAATATTATGATTTCGAAAATTTTTGATATTGGAATATTAATAACACCTAATGGATTATTTTTTCTGAGAACTTGCTAAGTTTGGTTTATTTTTAATTTTGGAGATCGTTGAGTTTATGAATTTCTCGAGAAAAGCATTCTGTTCGATAAATTCTTTATTATTACAGCAAATATTTACAGCTCTTAAATACAACTTTTTTATGACTACTTGTTTCGTCACAACAGAATGACAATTTAGACTGTCCCGAATGTGTAGGTTTCTTATATAAAGTGGTTTGAATGTTTCTGTCTAAGAAACTACCAGCAAGTGCAATAGTGTGCTTAGTAGGGAAAGTTCACTGCTTCTGTGATGAGAAACTTGAATCATAACAAAAACATTTCATTTAAAAACGCCAAGAACGCGAAAATGGTATTCCGTAAAAAGAATTGAGATAAAAGTTAAGTCAAGTTCTTCAATACAAATTTCAAAACGTAAGGTTCTTACTAGTTTGGAAATGTTTTTTAAAACTTTGCTATTACAGCCAAACTTCTTTATGTTCAATTTAGCACTGTGTCTAAGAGTCATTTCCAGCCGTAATGGCTAAATTTAGAAAAAAATTTTCATGAAACTCACGTGGCTTCTCAAAGTATACGTTTTTTATTATTTTTGACAGGTACTCGACTTCCGCAGCTTCAGAAGAGGTGAACTGTCAACCCTTCGTGGTGCACATGGCCCATGGGCCACTAGCTTTGGCCCATAACGGAGAACTGGTCAATTGTGACAGTTTAAGAAAAGACGTAAGTGTTTGGAGGATTAGGCATACAATGGTGAGAAACCACTCAAAAGTTCACAATAGACCCACTAGTGGTTGCAGTGTAAGGGCTGCAGGGTCCACTCACATATGAATCATCATACCCCTCGAAGGGGGTTCGTGCAACACAAATTTCATGATAGCTAAAAAGCGTCCCCCTCGCAAACAAAATCGACGTGTCCGAGCGTTTCTCCAAATTCGCACTCTAAATACCCAAAAAGGGCTCTGTTTCGATTTCGTGAAACACCCGATATAATGTGTTTCTTTTGAGATGATCATGTTTTATTTTTGAACTCTGCCTAAAATTTTCTTTACATTTCATAGTTTAATTTTTGATAATTTTTTTTTACAGATAATAGTTTTTTTATTATTTAAGAGGCTTTATTTTCTATCTCTTTTATTACTGATTGCAAAAAAATTCAAACGACCGGAAACTTCCAAAACTTTCGATGTTCGTGAAACACCCTGTATATTGCTACTTATAAACTAAATATTGCAAGTGCAAAAAAAAAACATTACTTAAAAAATTTTGTTTATTCAAAAAACCTTCGTTCTAATTTAACCATTTTCGTATCATAAATGATCCATCAATCTCATTACGTTACCGTTTTAGGTGTTAAACCACGGCGTAGGCCTCTCAACCCATTCAGACTCCGAACTGATCACGCAAGCTTTGTGCTTGAATCCGCCAGAGGGCGAGCCAGACGGCGAACCCAATTGGCCCGCTAGAATCAAGCACTTTATGCAGCTCGCTCCTCTCAGTTACTCCTTACTTATTTTAGTGAAAGATAAGATATATGCGTTGAGGGATCCCTACGGAAATCGACCCTTATGTTTGGGAAAGATTCTACCTGTAGATGAAAGTAAGTTTTCTTGTTCTTCCAATTATATTTTCTTCTTACCGTTCCCACTGTGCCAAAACTGAATTTTCTTTCCGCTCCGCAGATGGATCATGTCAAGGACTCATGGACTCATGACCTGGTGACATGGTGTGCACAGTGTTTTCCTACTGCGCCCCGGAGTCAGCCCCTTTTACTTAGTTTAGGTAAAGTTGCCTAAAGATTCGTTCGCCCTCTCTCCTCACTTAAACATATGTGAGTTTTCACTCTTTAAGTGCAGAACTGTACAACATTAAAAAGGATTTACAACAGAATGACGTCTCGAGTTAATAAACTCAACGATCTCTAAAATTAAAAACAAGCCAAACTTAACAAATTCTCAGAATAATTCGTTGGGTATTATTAATATTTCACATAAAGAAGAAAAGTTCTAAAATTTTGAGATTGTTCAACTCGGAATATTGGAGGTATATGATGTAATAAAGAGTACACCAGCATAAAATAACTAGTTTGTTTGGCTGAAATACTGGAGTGAGGAGTAAAATAGACCCAGCAAAGTGGGTGGTCTATATGCATAGGCTATTTTTCACTTACAAAAATGTGGCAGCTGTCAATATCTAATTTTTCTCATTTTATAGGACTGGACGCAGACTGTGATGAAACGAGGGAAGCCGAAGGTTGGGTGGTGGCTTCCGAGTCTTGCGGTTTCTTGTCGATTGGTGCTCAGTACGTCAGAGAAGTTTATCCAGGAGAGATTATAGAAATGACAAGGACAGGGATAAAGACAATTGATATTGTATCAAGACCTGAAGCGGCTAAGCAGGTATGTTTGTATAGGTTGTCCAATCTACCATATACCTTTATTATATACCTTTATTATATGAAAGCAATCAACAGCGAAACTTTGTTTTCAAAAGGAACATCATATTGCAATCATTTGACATTGATAGTTAACGATATACATATACACTGACGTATACGAAATATATATATCTGCTACCCTGCTTCATATAATAACTGTCAAACAATTTGTTGTTGTTTTCAGGCTTTCTGCATATTCGAGTACGTATACTTTGCCAGAACTGACAGTATTTTTGAGGGTCAAATGGTGTATTCGGTGCGCTTGCAGTGTGGAAAACAGCTAGCCATAGAACACCCCGTAGAAGCCGACATCGTCAGCGCAGTGCCCGAATCTGGAAATGCGGCTGCGCACGGATTTTCCAGACAGGTACGCCATCTCGTGGGCTTCACAAGATTTTTCCCATATCGTCAGTTTAAACTACCGACACTGTAGCCTTATAACAAAGGCCAGTGTTTGAGCTGATGTAGATTATTTCCACGGTTACAACACATCATCACATAGGTTGTCAGAAAGTGTCAAAATGTTGACATTTTCTTATAAAGGGTTTATGTCTTTTTATAAACAAAATATTAATATCTCTCTATAAAACTCTGGCTCAATTAAAATAAATGTTTTTGAAAGTAGTAGCTAGAACTTTCTGAGTCATTATTAATAAAATCAGCTATCTTCTAAAACTGTAAGCTTTATTTATAGTTTTATAAACTAAGTTGGCAAAACCTTTTGCATGCCTTCTTTATAAAACATTTGGCTCAATAATAAACAAGTTTTATAAGATGACATAGTAATGCCTCAATATTGGCTGATTTTCTGGGGTTTTATGATAGATTTATAATGATGTCCTCAGAATGTTTTAAAAACGTTTTTGTAAGCGTATAGAATATGTGAAAGAGCGTAGTTTAAAAAAAAAGACAAACAACAAAATTTTTAACTCAATAATAAGAGTATTATTGAATAAAATTATTTCTAAGGTATGCGTATAATTCACATGTCTAATCACTTTACATTAGGATTGACCCAAATCTGAAAACGTTCCAGTAACTGCTATAAAACCATAAAGTGTTTAAAATTGTAAATAAGGCGTTACAAAGAAGTCATGCGGTTCAGTTACAAATTAAAAAATCTGTAGATTTTTAATTGAAATCATACTTGGGTAAAGATGGCATTACATTTTTAGCATTTTTATTTTAGAGTGGAATTTCATTTGCCGAAGTTCTCTGCAAAAACCGGTACGTTGGTCGTTCCTTCATTCAGCCTTCGAACCGTCTACGTCAGCTGTTAATTGCTAAAAAGTTTGGTGCTCTTGCCGGAGCCGTCAAAGGCAAAAGAGTCTTATTAGTTGACGACTCAATTGTCAGAGGGAACACCATTGGTCCTATTATTAAACTTTTGAAGAATGCCGGAGCTTTGGAGGTATATTTGTATATTTATTTCTTTAGATAAAATTATACTGTGAGGTCCTGTGGATTGGAACACATTAATTTAAAATTCAGTTTAGAAAAACGATTGGACACGTTACTATAACTGTTGTGTTTAGGTATGACATCCTTTATAGATGAATATTCTATAAAAAATTTGCCGTTGAAAATCAAAATCTAGGTAACCGACTGTTTTTCCGAAAAAAAACTACGGAATTTAAAAAAAAATGCACGTTGCTTTTTACAAGCGTTGCAATTAGTGACAATAGTAGACTAAGCAAAATTATTCCAATGCATTAAATAATTATGTCAATAAACATCGTTTTAGGTTCACATAAGAATCGCCAGTCCACCCCTTTTGTATCCTTGTTACATGGGCATCAATATACCAACCAGAGAAGAGCTTATTGCCAATAAGATGGACTCTAAGCAACTATCAAAGCATGTGGGTAAGTTGAATAAACACAGTAGTATTAGTTAAGCTCTTTATACAATCCTTGACATTTAAACAGCGCCATCGATTAGCACACGTGTTAATTTTTTTTTTCACGCTCTGTGCCTTGTACATTTTATTGATTTTATTATACTTTCACTCCACACTCACGATTTTTCAAAAGCAATTAAGGAAACTCAGGGGGAATGTGTTAAGGATGCACTACATCCTTGGACAGCGCCATCTCGTAGCTATCGAGCTAAGTCCATTTGCCTTACTATTTTTAATAGGTTTATTATGAGTTCGCGGCAAATTTTGATAATAACTAACAAACGGTAAGAATAACTAACAAACGGTAATGTAACAAACATTTTTAATTTAAAACAAACTTTCATCGATCAGGTCTAGTCATTAGTTCACAAAGTCCAAAAAAAAAACAAGGCATATCTATTCCCTACTCAAGCTTCACTGGATATCAGCTGCTCAGGCAACAGCTGATATTTGTCCAAACAATTGAGGTCACACAAATAACAAAGACGTCGGATGAGATCGTTCCGTACAACGTTTAAATGGGATGGGACAAATCTTCTGATGGACCACAGGAGCTTTGGAATTTAATTGTTTAATATTTTTAAACCATTCTATCTAAAATCCTCGTATAATTTTTCAAATAATTTCTTTTTTATACTGGGACTGTCCATCCATAGCTAGGATCAATCGCCCAGTCTTTTTAGCCAAATTTTTGCCGAGATATGCTTTGTTGGTATGTTACAAAAACAACGATATGACGGGGTGGGACTCGAACCCACAAGATACGCAGCGCGCTCAGCTTACGCGCGGTCGGTCTAGTCATATAGCAAGCACCTCAGCCATATGTACAAACCAACGCGCTAAGCAGGTCGACCACGGTTCACATTTTTTGAAATAAATATTATTTGTTGCTATGCTGTCCAGTGAAGCTTGAGAAAGAAAGCGATATATCCTTCTCTCTTTCTGCACTGTGTGTGTATATTGCCAACCGTATAACACGTAGTATCATGTCTGCTTTGATGTTCTGTGGTTGACAATCCAACCTTACTTGATTGTTGTGTTTTAGGTGCTGACACTCTGGAATACCTAAGTGTGGAAGGGCTTGTCAAAGCTGTCAGATCTGATCTTAAATCCAAGGCCAGCTCGAAAGTAGGTCATTGCACGGCCTGTCTGACTGGAGAATACCCTGGTGGTATCCCTGTGACAAACGGCGATTTAGAGTGGTAATTAGTAGGCATGAATGCATAGTGTGAGTTTCTGTGCGTGTCAAGGTTTGGCTGTCACCCTAAAAGGGTTTATTTATTATTTAAATAAACCTAGGGTGAAAACCCGTGGATCATCATAAAAAAACCATACCAAATCCCCTTCCTTTTACGTTGAACGCCAAACTTTAACACGCACACGTAACTGAGAGTCCGTTTTTAAATGGGAATTGATATCTACTGGATGGGACAACTTTTTAGTCTAATGTCACATTTGGCTATCATTCGATAGTACAATACTCATTATTTAATTTTTTATGAAACACTAGCCAATAATTGTTAATAAAGCATCCACCAAGGAGTGATTAGTACATTAAAATAAATGTAAGGGGTTTTAAAAAATTGTATTTTTTTATACAGAATTTGTAATGAATAATATTTATTTAGTTAGTTTAGGTAAAAGTTTTAGGGCCTATTTATACGAGACCGTATAAATCAGGTGTGAAAAAATGTAGTTTTTAGGTAAAAACAAATATATATATTGTTAACCAATTTACTTTTTTAAGTTAAAATATAAAAATTGACTATACAGGACAAATACTTTTTATTGTAAATAACAAACACTTAATTAACTATTCAGGGCGCTTATAAAAATATTTTTTGTCACATTTTTTAAGGAACCCATAATACTAATAAGACATAATTCTTTAAAAGATTTTTGAGAATGTTCTTTGTTTTCTCAAAAAACTACTGGGTGCCTCAGAATTAAAGGTAGAAAATAAAACTGTAGATTCCTTGGGACAAAATATAGTCATAATTTTTTAATAAAAATTATGAAAAGTACACTAAGGCACAAAAAAATTACACTTGTTTCATGTACTGGGAAAGATGCAGAGTGTTCTGTAACAAAAAAAATATTATAAAAATCAAATTTCTCGCCAAAAGAAACCGCAATCAAACAATTGTATAAAAATATAGTGGTACATTCAACTACCTCTTGTTTTAGACTAAGGTAACTATGGCTTAATCTGAATATTTTTACTCAAGAAATCTACAGTCTTACTCTGTACCATTAGTTTTGGGACACTATACACTGCGGACCTAAAAAGACCACCCCCCGTTCTAACTTTTCAACAAAAAGAGATATCGATTTCAGGTAAAAAGTCTTTTTAATGAGACTTTTTTTGAGGATATTTAAGGTAAGTGACAGTTATGTCAAACTAACCTATTGTCAAAAATTTCACAGCAACATTTTTAAATTGGAAGGGGGTCATGTAATACCTCTTTCGAAAGATATTTTGATTCTTTAAACAGGACCATTAAAATTTTTAAATCTGTTTAGTTTCCTAGGAGATATGTTTATTTTTCTTCGCGGTTGACTAAAAAAAGTTAACTTTTTATCAAGCAAAAAAAATAATTTGAATTGAATTATTTTATCATCATTTTCCTGTTTAGAGAATCAAAATACCTTTTAAAAGAGGTATTTTGATGTTATGTCAAGTTTTTGACATTAGGTTAGTTTGACATAATTGTCACTTAGTTCAAATATCCTCAGAAAAAGTCCCATTAAAAAGACTCTTTACCAGAAGTCGATAACTCTTTTTGTTCAAAAGTTAGAAGGGGGTCTATTTAAGTCCGCACTGTATTATAAATTAGCATTTACATAACTTACTGCACCGACGTTCTTGATGACAGATAAACACCGCTAACTTCTGTCAGATAAACAACCATTGGACACGATGTCTTCGATCTCTTGGACCGATTTCGGGCACTTTCGGCTCAAAACTATGGGGCCGTTTACGGTTATAAGAACGTCGTCCTCTATTCTAACACCGATGCCTTGGAATTCCTTCGGAAGAGATTTGCTTTGAGGTGACACATAAATTCCTGAAGGAAGATAGAAAGATTAATGCTGTAGATCAAAAAGGAAAGCACAAACACGGACTTATAAAAAGTTCTGACTAAGGACACAAAATATATTTTAATTTTTGCATACAAATAACTTGATAGGTTTGGTGATTTCTCCTTGTAAACACTTTAAAGATGCACATGTTCGAGAAATCATATTCTATGCTGGTTTCTTTACGGCAAAATTGTAAGGAAATCAAAAAATTTGTAGAAGGGGGACACGTATCATTTTGATGTTCAAAAAATATAAGAAGTTGGATGAAATAACTGATTAGTCAGCCTGCCTCAGATTATATTCTCCATTTTTAGATAACCATATTATACCGGGTGGGTCAAAAAAAACCGGACAATTTATTTTTCATTATAACTTTTAAACTATACAATCGATTTTAATGGGACAAACTGCACTTAGCAGATAATTAATCAGAGTTTTGCCTAAATATATTTTTTTGTCCGTTATCACAAAATCCAATATGGCGGACGAAATTAAATTGTACCCTTCAAAGATGCTCGTGATTCTTGTGTTGCGAATATGTTTTAATTTATCGTCATCTGAAAATTTAAGATGGCGGAGAGAATCATACTAATTCTTCAAAATGGCGTCTTTATTCTTATTTTCCGAAAATGTTTTAGTTTTTTTTTTAATTTATAGAAAAACACTCCTTTTCCTCACACAACGAAATAAAAATTAGTAAAATCGGTGTGGTGGTTATAAATTCGTTATTAGTTCTTATTGATTATTCAAAATGTGTGCTTATTCTTCTTTTCCAAAACTGTTTTGTTAGTTTTTTCTTTAAATTTGGCAGCAAATTTTGATTATAAAGTTTAAAGAACAATCAATTCTCGCCACGATTTTTTATTTAAAAAAATACTAAGATCGGTTTAGTAATAACGAGTTTATAAGGAAATTAATGCAGACAGGATAGGCAATGTAATCGTATAATCTGTAAAACAATGGCTGAAGCAAAAATAGATTTGTTGAGAACCACCATACCGATTTTACTAATTTTTACTTCGTTGTGCGGAGGAAAAGTAGTGCTTTTTATAAATTAAAAAAAAAACTAAAACATTTTTAGAAAATAAGAATAAACACGCCATTTTGAAGAATCAAGGATGATTCTGTCCACCATTTAAAATTTTAAGAATGATCATACTCTTGAAACAGCAATCAATTCTCACCAGGATGCTTTTTATTTCATCAAAATCGGTTCAGTAGTAATGAATTTATAAGGAAATAAATTCAGACATGGTTGGCAAGGCAATCGTATAATACTTAAAATAATGGTTGAAACAAAAATATCGAACCGATTTTGCTGTGTGCCTTGTTGTGCCTGGCAGGAATGAAAATTATTAAAACATGTTCGCAACACAAGAATAAACGAGCATATTTGAAGAGTAAAATTTTATTTCGTCCGTCATCTTGGATTTTGAAATGGAGGACAAAAAATATATTTAGTTAAAATTCTGATAGTATAGTTCAAAAGTAATAAATGAAAAAAACTGTCCGGTTTTTTTTGGCCCACCCGGTACGTGAAACCTCAAAAGTTGTAGGGGACAGGCTTTAAAAAAGAGAGAATAGAATTTTGATGGATATGCAGTGGTAAAAATTTCATCAATGTATGGAACAGTAACAGACAAATATGTAACTAATGTTAGTGAATATAATCAACAGATACCAGAAAATGATGTAATATGCACTTACAACCATAAAAATAATTCTAGATGGGATTAAATATGAATAAACTAACCTGGTTCTACTGTGATAATCATTCCAGGTTCTATTTTGATGTTTCTACTAATCGTGGGGGTGTCGTGAACATCCATTCCTAAGTAGTGGGAGACGTGGTGGGGACAGAGTTGATAGGCGGCCTACAAAAATTACAGTTTCCGCTTTGATAATAATACAGAAATTTAATTTTATTGCCCTAAAATGTCAAAATTATAAGCGGCATTTTAGGGATTCTAAAATAGATAAAAAAATGTCCCTGTAGATATTTTAACATTAAAACAGCTGATTGGGCTCGGTATATGGCTACTTTTTTCTTATTTTCCCAAAATTGTATCATTTCTAAAATCCCCTTTAATTAACAGTGACTCTATGGGGATTTATGGGAATTTTAGGAACACACAATTTGGGTTAAATTGGTTCGCTATTCCAAGCCAAATTAGATGCTGTACGTATCAAAGTTAAAAATATATAAAGCGTATTTCAAAATATCAAGAAAGAAATACTTCTTTCTTTGTCTATTATACTTTTTCTGTCCTCTAGAAAAAAGTACAAAATATATTTTTTTCAAAAAATTGAAATATTGCCGCCATTTTGTGAACAAATTTAATACAATCTGGTAGCTATATAAGCGACTACGGTCAATCCAATGACATTAGCAATCCTTTTTTAGGCCTTCTACTTTTTTTATAAACTGTTTCCAAAATCACCAATTGGTTACTTTTATCACAGAAGATAAAATAAAAACAAAAAAATAATAATTAACTAAACTTGCTCACCTTCATTAAATAGTTATTGGAAGGCTGAATGCCCATCAAATTGGCTTCTTGCAGTCTTCTGCCCAGTAAGTAACACATGGACTCGAAAAGAGCGTCCAACGTGGGCAATTGGTAACACAGCTGTATCAATTCTTCCTGAACGCTCAGGACAATCTCGTATATGACTCGTTGCGGGTCTGTAAACTTGCCGTTTACCGGCCATGTACGGGTGATGTCGCTGGCGTAGCCGTGATATTCACAACCTAAATACAGGGCGAACGTAAATCCTCCTTTTCCAACTTTATGTGGGCCGAAGACCATAAGGTCACTAACAATTTAAATAATATGGGTGTTTTCTATTATAGTCCGTCAACCTTCTCTTTCCTTTGAGCAGTTTGAGTAGAAGAAAAAAACTGTGTTGTTGTTGAATGATAACATTGTTGCCAAGTGTGTTTAAATTATAAAAACTCGGTACAATGCTTATCAAGGTATGAGTATTTTCTATAATTTTCTGCGCCACTGTGACCTTGTAATCTTAAATGCACATCACGGTTATTAAAAAAACGTGAAAAATGTGGCAACAGTGTCATCACAAGTAACATACCCAAGTAACATTTCTTTATTTATAGCAGAAGCTAAAAGGTTGCCAGCGCCTTTCCCTAAAACCATTAGTTTCAATGTTAGGTCGCTAGCACGTTCCCATTACCCTTATATACCCCTTAGACCTCCTAAATGGGACTCCCCAATTGGTGGTGGCAACCTATGTATTAAACTCACTATAAAACCATAAAGAATAAACTCTAGCTTCGCCCTCTAGCGGTTCCACTAGTATAGAACCTTTTAGAGCCTAAAGCTATTATGCCGGGTTCTAAAAGCAACGCAGAAACGTCCTCTATCCTATTATAAAACTAGATTTGATAATTTGGTATCCTGGCGATTCTGTTGAATACCATAATACCTTTAGAGTAAAGAATTTTTCCTATAAAAGCTTTACCGATATTTTAGATTCACAATGGCTATATAAAATAATTTAGGTCACAAAATTGCCAAAAAAGTCAGAGTCCCAAAATAATTTTATCACATAAAAATATACCTACATATGAGAAGTTTGTCGTTTTGTTGATCATCAAATTGCCTGCCAGAATTATTTTTATGATAAAATCGTATCTGAAAAGCTTTCAAAACAAGCGCGCCAGCTCAAAAATGCTTTTTAATCGTTTTCTGATAACAAAATAACAAATATTTAAAATAAAATAAAATTATTTACACTATTCACAATTAAAATACTCTGCCAATATATGGGCCCCTAAGCTCACACTAGGTACTATAGTTATAGTGTACGTGCGAGTTAATAAAACTAAAAACTGAAATATATCTTAATCAACTCCAGACTAAATTACCTTTTGTTTGATACCACACAAGCCATGTATTGACTTAAACTCAAATTTTTGAAATCTACCCCCACTCATAAAAAAAACCAAAAACTAAAATGTATTTTGTTTAACTCCATACTCAATTACCTTTCGTTTGATATCACACACGCCATATTTTCACATAAACTCTAATTTTTGAAATCTTTCCCCACCCTTTTATTTAGCTTGTGTTTGGTGGATTTTGTTCATTTTTAAATGGGACCATCTCGACCCAAGACCCAGCCTAGGTACCAAATTTCATTAAAATCGGCCAAGCGGTTTTTGAGTTACGCGCGTTGGTCGTTACAGACAGACATACATACAGACAGACAGACAGACAGACAGACAGACAGACAGACAGACAGACAGACAGACAGACAGACAGACAGACAGACAGACAGACAGACAGACAGACAGACAGACAGACAGACAGACAGACAGACAGACAGACAGACAGACAGACATACAGACAGACAGACAGACAAACAGACAGACGGCGCGACAAAAAAGTTTCAAAATCATCTGAAACGCAAAGATATATAAAAATTTTTGAAATCGGAGCAACTTTTTTTTTCTTGAAAAAATTAGGATCACCATAGCTCACACTACTATAGTATATGTGTGAGCTAAAAGTCTGTTTGGTTTACATAGATAAAAATTAAAGTAAAATTATTGTTAAAAAACACTGCTAAAAAGACTAGATAAATATTTTCTGTTTACAATATTTTTCAAATAATTTTATATACGCCACTATCGTTTTATAGTGGTCACTTGGTTTTATTTGTTACTCTATCGCAACAAGGATTTTTGAGTGCCCTTATGAAACCAATAAAAAAGAGAAGGTAAACATAGTTGACATAACCTCACTTAATTTTTTTGTATTTGTTTTTTAAAGTGTTAAAAGCGTATAATTCAACACTTTCAAATGTTTTTTATCGTGCAATTTAAACACAATCAAGAGGGCCAGTGCAATTATATCCGTTATCCCTGCAGGTTGGAGGGAAACCTCTTATATTGGTCATTTAAACCGGCCTTTTCTAGGCCTGGGTGCCCTACCCAGGAGGACGGAAGCTCAACAATTATTAATTATTGTGCTTTAAATAATCAATCTTGCAATAGGTACGTACCAATCTGTACCTAGGTATATCTATTATTTTTGCCAGAAGTACCTAAGTAAACTAAAACACGAAAGTATTTATTTACTTCTGTTGGAACCCTTAAGGAAACAAGGTTTTATATGGCCGCCTATTTAAATAATATTTAATATGCAGCTATGGGTAACTATAAATACAAAAGAATTAAGTTTACCTTTAAGCCTTCCTATAAAACCTTTTTAAAATGCCTAAAAGTAATGGCAAAAACCAAAAGTCTAAAGTTTATAATTACCACCCTTAAAAACCTTAAGGAAACTAGGTTCTATATGGCCGCCTATATAATCATATTTACTATTAAACTACTAGTAACTATAAAAGCAAAAGGATATAAGGTAACCCTTTAGCCCTATTATAAAACACTTTTGTTATGACCTAAAGTAATTAAAAAAACTAAATGACCAAAGTTTATATTTATTTATTTTTAAAAACTTTAGGTAAAATGGTTTTATAAGACCATCTTTATAAATCAGAAATCAATAAAACCAAAAGTATCTAAAAGGAACAGAAGGAATATCAGTTTTATTATACTCCCTTTATAAATCACTTTTTGGTTGTATAACACCTCTTTAGGTAATTGGCAATATAAATTACCTTTCTGTAGCCAAATTGATCCTAAAAGCCATAACAGCACCCCCTAAATAACCTTAGAACCAAATTAATAAAACCTTGAGTGGTAATAATGTTACTTGGGTACTTTCACTTTCAACTCAAATTGTTCAAAACTAAGTGGAGTTGTTAAACATTTTAAATGGAAAATAAACTTTTTAAACAGGGTATCACTCGACCTTCTTTTTATTTAGAAATGTAAAGTTGCTTATAGTATTATAGTATTAAGGCAACATATTATGGTAATTAAAATTGCATTAAGAGGGAGCAACAATGTTATCATTAAATAAAGTTTTTACTTTAACACAATACCTTCAACTACTACTAAGATAAGAGGAGTTGCGCCGACTATAATGAAAAGCACCCATTCTCCAGTGAAAAAAGAGAATAATTCACAAAAAAAATTGCATATCTTATAAAGTTGTGGACAAAATTTAAGTTTATACTCATTTTTTTACTTTAAGTAAATATGAGAAAACTGGTAGGTATTTAAGAAAAAAAAAAGGAGTTAAAAATGTTCTTATTAAACATTTACCGGGAGTCGATACAGACCTGCGTCCATAAGAACCATTTCGTTTCCACAGACCACTTGATTGTTGTTGATGTAGTGGATGACGGTGGCGCGGCTACCCCCCGCCACTACAGGAGGGTACGCAAGAAATTCTGCACCCCGCACTCGACACTCGTAATCGACCTTGGCGAAAAGGTGGTTTTCACCGATGCCGGGCCTGCATATTTATTCAAATTTAAATTAAATTGAAAATATTTTTATTTGGGATTAATATTCATATAGACATAAAATTAACCTTTTGAGTCACATCACAGCAGCTTTACACGTGTTGTTAATTAGCGGTATTTGTTCTAAGTGTTCATCTGCGGTGTATAAAATACACCCACGTTTTATTATGTAAATCAATTTTGAATATACTATATCGTAGTGTTACAAATCCCTCTTTATTACACAATATTTTTCGTTAAACGCCGTTGGTTCTTCAACCCCAAAAATATATAAGAACATATTTTATTTTATTATCATAAGTTAAATACAATAATACAGGGTGTGCATAAAAGGTCTGTACAAAATCTTAGCACATATTCCTGAGGTCAAAATAAGTCGATTTATTGCAAATTACCTTAGTCCAAAATTGCTCCGTTTCAGAGATACAGGGTGGTTATGGTTATAGTATTTAAAAATTAAAAATCGATTTTATTAAAATTAATAATTGAATTATTTTATTAAAATTAATAATTGAATAAAGCTTTGAGAACAATAGTCAATAGAAAACTGGCCGTTGCTATGACATTTTGCCAGTGTAAAACATTCTAGTGAAATATTCAAAATAATTTCAGTATTCCATTGCGGCATCGAACACTAAAAACGGAAATATCTCGAAAACTACTTACTTTAGCGCATGTTAACAAGAGTACCTTTTTGGCTTAAAAAGATTGAGAAAAATATTTTCTTAACAAAAAAAGTTAAAAGTTACACTGAGAAAAAAGTTATAGTCATTTTAAACTATAAAAAGAGCATTGTGAAGCGCCGTCTAACGGCCACAGTGAAAAGGTTCCATATTTAGGTTTCGCATCCCAAAAAACCCACGAGTACCAATTTTTAAAGTAATGCGTTGAGATATGTTCATAAATTTTAAGACAATCGATTTTTAATTTTTACATTTTCCACTCTGTATCTCTGAAATGGAGCAATTTCGAACTAAGGTAAGTTGCTTTAAATCGACTTACTTTGACCTCAGGAATATGTGCTAAGATTTTGTACAGACCTTTTAGACATCCTGTATAGTTACATCATCTACGGAATCTAAATCCCACTTAGGCTCCTTTTACAGGCGTAACAACATTCAAAAGGCTTAACCAGCTTATTATACAAGGCGATAAAAATACTTACATTGGACTTTATGGCGATTTTAGAAACGGTAGCACATTATATATTGATAAAATGGGAAAAAAGTGCGATTCCGAGCTCAATCATCTGATCTGATTCGGTTCGGAATGCCTTCATTTTTGTCCCATAAAACCAAAGCTGTATGTTTGTCAGTTTTCGAAATCTCCGTAATACCCCATGTAGTTACCTTCATCTCGGAAACTCTGTATAACAGGTTGCTTTTGTTCGGTATTTTGATTTTTAATTTGTTAATAACGAAAACTATTTTAAATAAAAATAACTAGATCCAGGACAGATCTGATACCTTCCTAGATAGCCTATTAGCACACTTCAAGTGAAGCTATGATAATCGTAAACTACAGCTCCTACGAAGTTTTTGGTTCTTACACAAATTATTGAGCCAAATGTAGTCTACTACATTTCGAAAACCACATATTGATGCGATGCTCCGTTAAAAAGTTAGCATTTTTAAAAAAATTTAATTGTCAAAAACCTGTCAATAGCATTAATGGATTTTCACCAACATCTAATCAGCTCGTTATAGAGTCGAACACTATTTTACCTGAAGCGTTTATGAAAATTGGTTCAGCGGTTTAGGAGCTATCGTGTTACGGACAGAAAAAAATACACACACACACAGACAGACATCACGACGAGATTGCTAGGATAGGGCAAAATACACCCAAATAACACATTTTCGGCGTTATCTCAAAAAAAGTTGCAGAAGTTATCATGATTCCAAAACCGGGAAAACCACTCCATGACGTGTTATCTTACAGGCCAATATCTTTGCTGCCAATTATATCCAAGCTCTATGAAAAATTATTGCTTAAAAGAATAAAACCCATCATAGAAAGACAAGAAATTATTCCGTCTCATCAATTTGGTTTTCGAGACAAGCATTCCACGATAGATCAAGTACACAGAATTACTAATATAATAGAAAAAGAACTAGAAGAGGGAAAAGTTTATTCTGCAGTTTTTCTAGATGTAGCACAAGCATTTGACAAAGTGTGGCATGAAGGCCTTAATTTGAAACTAAAACGGTTTCTGCCAAAACAATATTCGGATATTTTGGAATCATACATCAGACATTTTAGAGTAAAACAGGAAGACTCATATTCAAATTTAAGAGAAATTCAAGCAGGCGTGCCCCAGGGTAGCGTACGAGGCCCATATCTATATTTATTATTCACTTGTGATATCCCAAAGCCAGAAAATTGCCACTTAGCAACATTTGCCGATGATACTGGTTTATTGACGGTAGAAATATCTATTGAAAAATGCATAGAAAAACTTCATGATGCAGTCACCCAAGTTCACAGTTGGACCACAAAGTGGCGAATAAAATTAAATGAAACCAAATCAATTCATGTTGATTTTACAAACAAAAATATAAATCACATACAAATTACAATTAACAACATTCTCGTACCATATTCAAATCAGGCAAAATATCTAGGTATGACACTTGATGCCAAATTGCGCTGGAAAGCACATGTTAAGAAAAAAAAAGAAGAACTTGAGATAAGGTATAGAAAAATGAACTGCCTAATTGGAAGGAAGTCTAATTTAACAATTCATAATAAGTTACTGCTTTATAGACAAATACTGAAACCAGTATGGACATATGGTATTCAACTATGGGGTTGTGCTAAAGAGAGTAACATTCTAGTTGTACAGAGATTTCAAAATAAAGTATTAAGAAACATTGTGAATGCACCTTGGTACGTTCGAAATAGTGACCTTCATCGAGATCTAAAAATCGAAACTGTAGCAGAGACTATAAAACAGTACGCAAAAAGCCATGAAGATAGACTTCATCGGCATGTGAATGTGGAAGCAATTCAGCTTCTAGACAATACTATGCTAGTTCGAAGACTACAAAGAGTGAAGCCGTTTGAGCTAGTAAACTAAGTGAATTATATAAAACAAAATAATGCTACAAACACAACACAATTGTGAGTTACAGACTAAACAAAGCGGGGAGAACTGTTGAGTGAACCCTAAGTTTAAATCTGACTTTTCTAGTAAATTAAGTTAAAACAAAATTGCTAATTAGTCTTACTGACTAGATTGTAATACAATAAATACAGTGTGTCTGATAAATAAAAAATAAAAAAATCAAAAAAATTACTTTTTGTCGAAAACAATACGTGTAAGGTAAACAAAATAAAAAATAGGTGAAACAAGATACAAGGTAAATCAATGTCTCTCTTCCTAATAGACCGGTGGACGTTTTCGTCCCGTTATAGATTTAGTTTTCTTGGTTCGCTGTCGTTTCACTCGTTGAATGAATAAATGGGTTTCACCTATTTTTTAATGTTTTTGATTTACCTTGTATCAGTCAGTTTGATTTACTGTAGTCAGGCAAGCCATGCTCAGGATGGAAATGCCTTTTTCCGAAACACCGGTGCCCGTGGTTAACTTTACCCCTTTGGAGCGCGTTCAGATTGAAACACCCGGTGTGCGTCCGGTTAAGGGCGTTACCCCGGCCGGTGTGTGACGGTGCGTGGTCGGATCGATTTTTCAATCTGGACGATTTGCATCTTGCAGCTGATCAATTGATAACTGTCATATGTAATGCATTATATTTCCAAAGTGATTTTTTTTCTTGTACTTTTTTAAAAACGACCGAACGTTTTTGTTGAGCCACTCTCGTGTTTTCGTCCAACACCAAATTCATACAAAATGAAGTTATGAGAATGAGTACTAGTTTGGTTATTTATTTCTCTCTAGTAAGTACCTAGTCAAAATTTTAGCACTGATTTTAAGCATGAAAAAAAAATTCACGCAAATAATAAACAATACACATATGTTGTAAAGGTTAGAAATCAAAGGATTGATCAAATGCGCATGCGGGTTAAATTTAGTCGTCCTATTTCGAAGGGTGCGAAAGAGTGCAACCGGTAAAAATTAATCAGCAATCTGAACGCCAGAGTAAAGTCTAACCAAATGCACACCGGATGCAATCTGAACGACCAGGACGCGCCCGGGCCATGACCGACGTCTAATTTGAACGCGCTCTTGAAGTTACCTTTTATACTTTGTTAAAAACTAGTTTATTTCAAATAAGGTTTACATTTAAATATAGTACATATAATAAGGGGGCCTTTTTAAGCTGGTGTACAAAATACACCGCGCGTGTAGTTACGTAACGGGCTAGGGTGCATGAAGAATCATTTATAAGAGGTTATAGAAGTAAGCAATCTTACCTAGAATACGCCATAGTCTCAGAAATAGCTTTAGACGCTATGTCACATGATTTCTGCATTAAAGCTACTTCGGCAGTGCTTTTGTATAACCTCAACTTGTGGATGTAATTTCGCGGGGATTCGCATTTCTTGTTTTTACTGTCCTGTCAAAAAAAAAATCGACTAGTAAAAAATATTTAAATAGGACAAGCAAGTACAGGCGCAGAAACAAGACGTTCTTTTATAGCCGAAACGGATCTTCTTGACGATCAGTCCAACAGAGTTTTACATTTTTCTTAATCAGCCCTGTGAGAGGCGCAATAAATTCTGAAAAATCAGGTATAAATTGACGGACCCAACCAATTTCCTTAAGTTTTATGGGAGTAGTAATTTTCTAGATGGCGTCAACCTTACCTAGATCGACGTGAAGGCCTTCTTTGTCGACGATATACCCAAGATACGAAAGTTTTTCTAAACACAGGTTTGTCTTGTCACGATTAGACCTGCGGACGTCGCGTCAGTCTCTAAACACTTTCGATAATACCTGTAAATGTGACTCAAAATCAGATCGCCGTACAGATCACTATATCATCCAGATACACCAAAAAGTGATAACTTAGGTCATAACCTAACATATTGTCAATAAAAGGTTTCCAAGTCGCAGGTGCAGTATGCAAGCCAAACGGTAATCGAGTAAATTAATACAACCCTCGATTGGGAACCGTAAAAGCAGTATTTTTCTTTGAGTTTTGTTCCAAAGGAATTTGAAAATATGCAGACTTAATATCCAAGGAAACTCGAGTGTCACATGAGGAAGAGGATAAATATCACGTTTGGAAACTCCATTTAATTTTCTAAAGTCTACGCAGAGACGCCAGGCTCCGTCCTTTTTATGATTCATAACTTTTCGAACAATTCCTTGTTTTTTTTTATTTTGGTTGTTTGTGAAATCCAATCTCTAGAATGTTCTAGAATCTCTGTACGGGGTGGCCAAAAACCGATGTTTTTTGAGGTTTTTAGGTATTTGTTTCTAGTGGAGATAGATAAAAACAAGTAGACATATCCTAGGCTCGATCTGGTTGTTTTATAGCTACGAGGAGATTTTGAAAAGTCTTCATTTATGAAGGAAGCCTATATTATAACTCTTTTATTTATTTAAATTTAATTTTGGAGTTAAGTGCTTTTTATACCTTATTTATAAAGAATCCAACTGTCAAACTGAATTCTCTAGTTTTTGATATTGTCAAGATATAAAATAATGTCCTATTAATTAAATGGCACAAGTTACGTTTATAAGCAAGTGCATTTTAACACTAGACAATATTTTCTTTAAAACTGTATATACTTCAATTTGTATTAAAAAGCGTAATAAACTATATACGGAATTAAAAGGAATAAGCAATTGACCGGTCATTGACGATGTTTGTACAGGAAACAAAACACATCTCGATATTGATATTAATGGCAAACGGTATTTAATAAAAGCATCTCCAAAAGAGTTTAGCAGTTAGTTGTAAGCTGAGAACGCAACGTCCCACACGTAAAAGTTAACAGTGAAGACAAGTAGTATTCAGAATTCGAGCGTATCTAGAGGACACGCATTTATTAGTAAGATGTATTTAATGTAAGTAGTAATTATTATTATTGTTAAATAAAACTATAAACCTTATTTAAACACACGTTAAAAATTTCGACGATTTCAAAAATGAAATTAAAAGAGAGTCATTCCGTAAGAAAAATACTAACTTTATCTTAAATCTGAAAAACTAAAAGTGAAAGATAAAATTTACTTTGACGTGGATTATTTATTAAAAAATCTATAAAAAAGCGATTTACACCAAAATGAAATCTTAACAAATAAAAAAGTTATAGGCCACCTTCATAAATGTAGACTTTTTAAAATCCCCTCGTAGCTAAAAAACTGCGAAGTCTATCAAGAAGCGGTTTTAATATTTAAAGACGTCTCCAAAATGGAGCCCAGGACATGTCTACTTGTTTTTATGTAACTCGGCTGGAAAATTCTAAAACCCCCAAGGGAACATCGAATTCGGCCTACTCAGTACATACCTGGAGCAGTTTGACAACATTGCTGTGAACATCTTTTTGAGGCAAGGTTGTATGATCGTACCAAAGACTCAAACAATCACGACTTGATTTTCTTACTAAACACATGTATTTTTCTAGTTCACACATTGGCAGACTTTCATCAACTCCTATAATAAATAAATAAATATTAATAGGTGGTAGCCAATTAATTTAATAAAAAGTTTAGTAATGACAAAATACATACATACATACAATTATACAGAGTGTCCCAGATAAAAGTAACTACCTGGGGATTCCGGAAAGGTAAGAGACAAATATCGTTATTATGTTTGATATCATACCCACATACATAACTATTTGATCACATTAATATTTGATTTCTTGTAAAGACCTTTATTTTCTAATTTTACTATTTTCCCTTTGGTAAAAACAACGAAATTTCTTAAACATTATTAGCTCACACATATACTATACTATAGTAGTGTGAGCTATGGTGATCCTAATTTTTTCGAGAAAACAAAAGTTGCTCCGATTTCAAAAATTTTGATATATCTTTGCGTTTCAGATGATTTTGAAACTTTTTTGTTGCGCCGTCTGTCTGTATGTCTGTCTGTCTGTCTGCAACGACCAACGCGCCTAACTCAAAAACCGCTTGGCCGATTTTAATGAAATTTGGTACCTAGGCTGGGTCTTGGGTCGAGATAGTCCCATTTAAAAACGAACAAAATCCACCGAACACAAACCAAATAAAAGGGTGGGGGTAGATTTCAAAAATTAGAGTTTATATGAAAATATGGCGTGTGTGATATCAAACGAAAGGTAATTGAGTCTGGAGTTAAGCAAAATACATTTTAATTTATTTTAAAAAAAGGGTGGGGTATATTTCAAAAATTAGAGTTTAAGTGAAAATATGGCGTGTGTGATATTAAACGAAAGGTAATTGAGTCCGGAGTTTAACAAAATACATTTTAGTTTTTGTTTTTTTAAGGGTGGGGGTAGATTTCAAAAATTTGAGTTTAAGTCAAAACATGGCTTGTGTGGTATCAAACAAAAGGTAATTTAGTCTGGAGTTGAATAAAATATATTTCAGTTTTTAGTTATTTTAGCTCACACGTACACTATAACTATAGTACCTAGTGTGAGCTTAGGGGCCCATATATTGGCAGAGTATATTTTCTTTATGATACTAAGGTTAACAACTGAAACATTATTTATGATTTAACTAAAAACAAGAATAAAGTAAATGTTCATATTTTGATTAACTTTCTAATATGTAAAAACCGCCAGAACTCAAACCCAGCACAGGCATTAAGCGTTCTTATGGCACAGAAAGAAAGACTCATAAGTCCAATTGTTTCTAATTTGGAATTGGCAGTATAACTAAAAAAATATCAAAATTAATTGAAATTCTTTAAAACTCTCACCAAAAAAAGCGGGAGCGTCTTCTGGGTGGGTTCTGGGACCGTCCCAAAGTTCTGCATGGTCGTCCCGATCCCTCGTAAACAAGGTAGTTCTATGATTTTCACCGTCTAAAATAAACAAGAAATTAAATGAACATAATATTACGGATAACAATTTTTTCTAGCTTAATAAACCCGTAAAATAATGTTGACATTTAAAGAAAAGAACTTACCTGTGGTTATGATAAGGCAAGTATCAGGTTCCTGACAGCCTGTCAAATATAGGAACTCTGAATTTTGACGGAAGACGTACGGAATTTTGTCCGACATGTACTGTTTGCTAGCTGAGGGTATTATTATCTGGAAAAACAAAACACACTATTTTGTCTGGTTCAAAAACATGATTACATTCTAAAATAAATGGATCCATGACGGATCTGAGACCTTTTTAGCTAGCCTATTAGCACACTTCAAGTGAAGCCATGATATATCAGCCTTGAAAACAGTTTTTTGTAAATATTTCAGAAACTGCAAGTTTTTGGTTATAACACAAATTATTGAGTAAGATGTAATCTACTATATTCCAAAACCGCATATTGATGCGACGCTCCGTTATGTAAGTTAGCATTTTTTTAATTTTTAAAAAATGTCATTAGCATGTATGGATTTTGACCAAAATCTATTCAGCTCGTTAGTATCGAAAACTATTTTACCTAAAAATTTTATAAAAATCAGTTTAGCGGCTTAGTAGCTATCGTGTTACGGACAGAAATACATATACACACACACACACAGACAAACTGATATTTCCTATAATACTTACCATATGGTTTTCATCAGAATGTTTCTTCTGTTTGGCATGCTTCACAATTGCTTCAACCAATTTCAGCCTTCTGCACTGGTATTCAGTCCTCTTAATCAGTGGCGTCACCTATGTAAAAATACATTCAAAGCTCTGAGTATCCCCTTATAAAGAGACCCCCCCCCTCCACCTCTCTCAGTAGCGTTTTTATGAAGAAAACAAAAAATCCTAGATAACTTTAAAAGAGATAAAAATTTAAAAAATTATTCACAGAAGGAAAACTATTGGAAATGAAAGAAAATATATTACAGCCACAGAAAAAAATAAATTCGTATCTTTATTAGTAGATTCGATTTATTTGGGTGAAACGGGGTAAACTTTTAAGAGTATATTTTTTACGGTTTTCAGCAAAAATAGACCTCCTTTTGAAACCAGTTAAATACAAAACGTAATGAATAAAAAGGTCTAAATCATTATGCATAAATTATGCCATGAAGCGATGGCACTACCTTATTTTTCTACAAAAACAAGTTGTTTTTTTAAACATCTTAATAGGTTTGTTATTTTATGCATTTCTTTTTAATTTATATAAGTGTGCAATGCAGTGGATCACACTCCGAATCGATAATGCACGACGCCTGGCTGGCCCGCTGCCTGCCGCTAAAACGCAGGGTAAGTGGGGGGTGGAATGTGTGCCGCTTGTCTGCTGGCGCAGTCGAACAGAGAGAGATTTTTACCAGAGGCCTATATGAGCGACAGAGTTGGGCAATTTTTACATTGTTTAATGAAAAGAATCAACTTAAATTTGTGCCAGACATGCCAGACAGTTAGTGTGCAGTTAGTCGTCTTGTTCTTGTGTGTGGAGCATGTAGGTATGCTTTAATTTACGCCCTCTAAATTACGCAATAAAAGAGATATCCGAATACTCTGCATATTGTTTTATTTTTTAAGTGAAAAAGAATAAAATTAGCATCTTAAACAACTCTTCTAGTGGTTTTTCGCTAGAGGAAAAACTAAAAATTAATGAATTAGGCCAGTCACTAATTGATTTCAAAATTGAAAAACAAAAGTGGACAAAAATTGTGTTGTCATAAATTTAATAAAACTATTTTTGATAAAAATAATGTTTATTTTTGATAAAAATAATGTCTATTTTTGTAACTTTTTTGTAAATACCTATGCCTATGGACCGCAGCCAACAATAAAGACCGGCCATGGCGCGTTATAAGCAAGTCGTCGGTCACGTGATCTTAGGAGTCCCAGGATTCTTATTGTATTGCTTAATATATTATATGTTTTTACACAATTTAAATAAATTAACAAAAAATTTTTGTTCCTTTATAGGCAAAAATTGAAAAAAATATTTTGCTGATATATGTGTTTATTATGGATAAAAGAACTGAATTTATAAAATAAAAAATTATACAAAATTTGCCTCTAATATCTTCAGGTACATATTTTAGGTACATAATATCGTTAGTAACTTCAAATCTATACAAGTCTTTCAAAATTCGACATATCAAACCTAAGCTTTTAGTTTTTTAATTTTTCTTTGAGTGTCATCATCTTTGTCTGAGTTCTTATTCAAAGATTTATTAGCAGACACTAAATCAATGTGCTTTTTAATAAAATTATTTTAAAAAACTTTACATGCCCTTAAACTAATTTTTTCAAGCTTTGACAATAGTTTTTCTCCACAAAAACACTCGCTAGAGTTATCTGAAGAAAAATTTTCAATATAAAACATTTCACAATAATTTATTAAAAAGAAACAAGTGATTTTGTGAATAAGTGAGATGGTTTTCACATTCAATGAACTGAATGTAGTGGTCCTCAATAATTTTTTGAAAAATTACCCAGCACAAAGTTTAATATATATTTCATTAAAGTGTAAGTTAACTACCAACTCATGTTCTTTTAAAAGCTGTATCTTACTTTTTAAATATTTCACACTACCAGAAGATTAATATCTGTTAACAATATTTTACAAATCAGTTTTTGAATATTGCGAGGGTGCGGAAACATATTACCTTAGAATTGTAAATTGACGTGTATGTACTGGATGACTGGATAAACAAACATTAAGCCAACATTAAAGTGTATCCACCATATCTTCGATTCTCAGGTTACCTTTTCAAGAGACCTAATTGTTCAATAAGAAATGACAACTGAACACATTTTTTACTCTCACTATCGAAAATGTCACTAAGGATGTCTATTACTTGATCAATCTTATCCAAGATCTTATCTTTTACCACTTCTTTCCCGTTTGCAACCTATTAGGTTTCAGTTTTATAGTTGGACCGACATGGAACAACACTAATTACATGTTCGCGGCATTGTTTATCTTATAGGTATTTTCTTTATAATTTACTCATTAGCCATTATTTTAACGCAGCCCACTACAGTCTTTTTCGTGGGCTGCGTTATTTTAATCACTTTGATAAAATTCACATAAAATTCGTGCCCGAATTAAAAAAAATCGACGTAAACAAACATACCAAAACTGAAAACACACATGTTTTATAATGACAGCGGGCCGTGAGGCGTTTTTTTGTGAGCCTCCTATGGTCACGTGATATTTCCGCGCCCGGGCCGGTCTTTCTCGTGGGCTACGCTATAGACTCCCCATGGATCTATATGGCAAACTAAGGGTAAGTTAAGATATTATTTAAATTAATTCAACGGAATTTTTGATAAATTTTGAGTCATTTCATGATGTAATTTGGGTAGGTCTGGGTTAGTTTCTTTAAAAAACTAGGTTTAGAAACCCTAAAAATAGTAAATATATAATACAAAACTATGCGCTCTTGGTTTTGCGACACTCAAAAAATTGATCGAGGCATGTTTTTTAACGAATTTTGGGCAAAAATTTGACGCAGCATCGCGAATTTTTTTATGGGTATGAGCCGCCACCGCCACAAGAGGTCTAGTTTAGCTGAAAAACATGAAAAACCATTATCCACCTCTAAAAGTTTATCCCATTTTCTTTCATTTCCAATAGTTTTTGTGCTGTTATTAATTTTTGCCCTTTCAAAAAGTATTTGCACTGGACTAAGAAAACTTTTTCAACTCTATCCTAGTTTACATTATTTTGTTAGTCTACAATCTCAAAATATCTACCCATTCTTGGAATTGGCTTACTTAAAGAACTATGAGCACATGTTTTTAAAATATTTATTATATCACTGTGACCAAAAAAATAACAAATTTTTGTAATTTCTTTAAATAGTTATTACTATACAATTGATGAATTTTTTAATGATAGATTTTAGGACTGTTTGTGTGATGTGCTATTTGACTATAAGTCAAACGTTAACTTTATTATATATATATATATAAATATATATATATATATATATATATATATATATATATATATATATATATATATATATATATATATATATATATATATATATATATATATATATATTTACTTATTATAGTTTGAACGTTGGATATAATTTTAACTTTTTTAACTATTGAATTTTTATTTTAATTAAATATTTAAGTTATCATTTTAGTTCATATTAGGTAACCCGCCATCAGTCACGTACGGTGTGTGAGACTGATTATATTTGATATATTTTATGTATTTGTTGTATATTGATTTTTAGTGGTGTTTTTTCGAAATAAACATACTATTGAAATATTTTCAATTTGTTTGATTATTGGGATAATAAGATATTCTAAATTCATGATTTAAATAATTGTTGGAATTTTGGTTGAAACAAATTAATAATAGAATAAAAAAAAATCCATTGAGGCCTCTTAAGTTGTGGTTCTTTTTCACATCACCACTGGAGGGTTACCCAAATTATACATTATTTGTTGTATGTATTTTTTTTTTGTTAGTGTCTACTGTATTGTTAAGTGTTTTGAGCTTTGTCTATAAAAATCACTGTATTTTTTTTGATAATAAAGCATATTTGAACTTGAACTTGAACTATCTATTGGAAATTAAATTTCACTTTTTTATTCAAAAATGGTAGCAGATATGAGAAAACTGCAAGAGGTCACAAAGTTTGTAGATAAGACAAAGAATTTATTTTGTTTTCTAGAATCTAAGTTTAGGTGAGGGAAAGGGGGCACAACTCTCAGCAGTCACAGCATGACCCCTGAAAAAATATCGCCCTGTGCCAGATATTTTAAAAACTGCAAAAGATATAACAATGGCAAATCTAGGGGGGAGGAGGGACCCGCCTCGCCCCCCTCCTTGACCTAAAATTTAATCTTTAGTTTAAGTAAAAAAGTAACCAACACACAAACCGCAATTTTTTGCAAAATATTTTTTTTTTGGCAAACTTCAGAGCTCAAACTTATTTAAAACAGCAAAAAAAAATTTTTTTCCTTCCTTTTGGTATTGAAAAAAATAATCTACAAACCTCTCCTTCCCCCAAGAGATGAGGGTGTGTGTAAGCAGTTGGTTGCCCCAAGGGTTTTCTTAAATTGAGATCTGTGGAACCATTGATCACATTCTTAGCGGTTTTTGTGCAGAAGTTCTTTGCCACTCCTGTAAAAATTATGCCTTTGGAGTTATATTCCTATTTGAAACCAAACCAAAAAAATATGCAACCATATTCTAATATCTTTACATTGGAAATTTTGACAGAAAAAAATACCATGGCATGACCAAAGTACCAAATAACATGTTGCCATGGAAAAACGTTCAAATTTTAAAATATTTTTTTCTTATTATTGTATTATTATCGGACCACTATGGGTATAACAAATTTTATTCAAATCGGATATCGGGAAGTGTGTCAAAAACACATTTTTCGATAGAAGGGGTTCGGTTCGGTTTGATTCATATATTTTTTTCTTAATGTTGTATTGTCATGTTTCATCCAAATCGGATAATGGGAAGTGTGTCAAAAACGCTTCACAAGATTTGATAGTTAGTTAGACAGAACAAGTGAAGCTAAATAAAAGCTTGTAAAAAATGGGTCGGTTCGGTATCCTGTAAGTATTCTAACAGGTAACTGATGCACAGGTAACTGACGATTTTGTCACGTTTTGTCAGATATTATTAATACTACTAAAATTGAGTCTAATAAACACGAAAAGTGTATCCTATTGTAATTATGTTTCACCATTTTTTTAATTATTTTTTTGTTGTTCTACCGTTTAAAAACTTACCAGGTTACTGATCAAACTGAAGGTTACACACGCGAGTATGGATCGGTTAAAGGACACACCCACTGTCTATTAGACGTGTGACATCGAATTAAACCGTTCGCGCGTTTTCCGAACCACAGAGCTCTTTTTCACTTAGCAACTGAAGGTCAAGAATAATCCAATCATGCCAAATGGATAAAAAATTTGAAGGCACAGGTAACTGATGCAATTTTTGGTGACAAAGTTGAAATTTGAATATTTAAAAACAAGTAACTTTAAAACAATTCTGGTTTTGACTATTTATATAACTAAAGGTTGTTTTTTAATGTTTTCTAAGAAATTACTCCAATAAATAATTATAAGAACATAATTTAATTAAAATATAGTAAAATTCTAATGGTGACACTCCAGGTTACTGACGATTGTTACATAAAACCTCTGTTATCTAAAGGAAATATTTTTTATAATCTCCCAAAAATGAACTTGCTTGTTAGTTATTTAATAGAACTATAAAAATAAAATTAGTTTTATATAAACATGTTTTTCTGTAGGTCACATCAAAATCCGTCACTTTCCAGATATTCACCCACATATTACTGCTCACAATTATTAGACAATAAAATTTTATTCCTAATTACAATCCTTTAAAATAAAAACATAATCTTGACTTTATTACACACCATAATAATTATTTTCATTTTTATAGAGATTCTTAGGTGACCACATTTTCTTTTTTGAATGTTTAAATTGTTGCTGGTAGTTACAAGTCCAACTTTTTAAGACATTGTAGCTCTAATATTTTTAACAAATTGTTTTTTTTTCAATGTGGAAGGGATAGGAAAGTATTTTCATAAAACAGAAAATATTTTTAGATAAAGCCCATAGCTTATAACTAAGCTTCAGAATTATAATTTTGTTCATTACAAGAAAAAGAAAACTTAATGTTTTTGACATGAATATATGTTAAGAACTCTATAAATTTTAATAGGTATTCCTTAGTTTTAGAAGCTAAAAAAAGCTTGTAACCCTACAAAAAGCAAAAAAAAAAACAAAAAGCTTTTAGTGATGATTTATGTGTACATGGATAATTTTTAACACACTGAAAAAAAAGGTTACTATGAACAATATTCTAAATTTACAGGTACTGACAGGTACTTATAATAGATAATGTGCAAATAAATTAAATAGAAAATAGTGCAACAACTAGTAATCCCTTGATTGCAGAAAAACAAAGAACCTACAAAGCTAACAGGCTGTCTGTATTTTATTTGTCTTTTAAAAGTAAAGCCTGATCTTGTATAAGAAAATGATAATTAGCAAAACTAATACTATACTACACATACTAAAAACCAAGCTAAAAACTAATGCTGGGTTTATACAGATAAAAATAGAAATATTTTGCTGTTCGGTTCCATGATAATAAAAATAAAATAAATTTTTGACCCAAAAACAGAGTAAAAGTATTTTTAGATTAAACCACTGGCTTTCTAAAGATGGATTGCCTGAAATAGTATGAAAAAAAACAAAAAAAACTGAAAAAAACATCACACATTCCAGATAAAAATTAAATAAAAGTTAAAAGTTTGTCAACTTTTTATTTTTATCTAATTCTGTATAAACACCTACACAGTATCCCATAGAGTCAACTTTTATTCAGAATTTCTATTTAGGATGAATTGTAGATTTCTCCAGGGTGAAGTCCTTGAACCATTGATAGGAGAAGAAACTAAAAGTCCTGCTTACTTCACAAATATTTTATTGTCTAACCACAATGCGCTTTGGTTTTTAAAAAACCATTATCAAGTGGTCTGGTATATCCATATTACTATACTATTCTATTTAGGGTTTAGAAAAAATATTTAAGTACCTCAGGTAGGTAAAGATTAAACTTCAAGAAGATTATTTTTTTAAATTATTTTGTTCTAATCTAGCAATTCACAAGTAAATAATTTTTGTTTTATAAAAATAATAGTGCTTACCCTGTCTGCATTGAGTCAAAAAAGCCGTATTTAGTGTAAACATTATATATTTATCCACTAATTTAATATCACAGAAATTTTGCAAAAACTTGCAAAAAAAATAAAAATATAAACTCAAAATACAAAGGTTACAAAACCCGTTTGACGTTTATTTGTTTACTTCACGCGACCCGCACCATCAGCTGATTTCTTCTTAATAATTTTTTGTGAGGACTGGTCTTTGGGCCTGTGACACAGTTCTGGCCACAGTAAACTAATTATTTATAGTAAGGAAAGCACCTCGGTATTTTCATAATAGTGTTATACATACCCCCTGTATACATTAGTTGGGAATACGAAGTTCGAGAGGCGCTGATTACAGACCGTCACCCCTTGTATAAAAATATTATGGACAGAGTTCTCCGCTGTCGCAATATATATTAACCGCTACTCTTGGTATATTTTGACAATTTGTTTTTGATTATGACTGACATTGACTTTAGCAAAATAGATAAAAATATGTAATTTCATTTTACATTTTTCGTTTGTGGATGCAATTTTTCGTTATTTTTCGACTTTTTACCTTAATTTTTATGGTGTTTTGCTAAATTATGACCAATCGGTATTTTGTGCGTTTTGATGGGGGCGATCCATCGCTTAAGAAATTGAAAAGAAAACAATGTTGTGTTGGTGGGTGCGAAGACTATGTTAGCAAGCGCCATTGCCTTCCCAAACGAAGCAATTGGATGAGTGGCTAAAAATATTTCGCCCTAAAAACTGGCTAACTTTGAAGAAAGACGAAATTTAAGTTAAATATATAGTGTGTGATTTGAACCAGGACAGAGTTTAAAATATTTAGTTTTAAATTTTAATATTTAGAAAACAAGCGCGGATCTAGGTCAAAATCAAGGGGGGGAAGGGTTAAAATCGACGATATTTTTTTATTAAACTTTTTTTTCAAGGGGGGAGGCGGTAATTTTCCTGTTTTCCCTTTAATTATTAACAAAAAGTGCATATTTTTTATTCTAGGGGAGTAATTACCACGTTACCCCACCTCGAATCCGCGCTCGGAAAAACATAGTTTATTTCACTATATTTATATACAGGTCCGGCATAATGATCTCCCACATTAAAAACGCCATTGTAAATGCTATTTAGATTTTTTTTTCTACTGAAACTCTATTCTATACCATTGGTTTTTATTAAGTTTTGAAATTTACAGAGTCCATGTGTGGCGGCCATTTTTTTCGATACACATTTAAAGCTGATTTCTGAAAGTTTCACTCGTACAGTAGCTTAAAAGCGATATACTTTACTTTAATTTAAAAAGCTTACGTAACATTTTTTTAACACCCAAATATAATATAATAATGTTTAATTTAAATACATTTGTACACAGTGGCGTATATACGGGGTGGGGGCGGGGGACCCGGGCCCCCCACGAAGCTAAGATTTTTTTTTAGATATTTTCCACCTATTTCATGAATACAAACATAAAATAGCATAAAATACGACCTTATGAGGTCTCGGCCCCCCTAGAAACTGTCTCGGGCCCCCCCGAAACTTGTTCCTATATACGCCACTGTTTGTACATCACATAGCTAAAAGAATCAGGCACACCTCTAATGGGATTTCTGTAATCCGTCAAACTCCATGAAGTTTTGGTATGTTGTAGATTGTACCTTTCTTATAAAAAGTTCTCAGGGGCCCAACTCAAATTAATGACCAGTTTTTGAAATACAGGGTGTTAAAAGTGATAATGTCCAAGAAGCATAATGGCTCTTTAGACGGCTTTTCCAAACATATGCGCAATGTTACTATTACATGTATTTACGATTTATTTATTATTTTTAATCTGTACCTTTAAAACATTCTCTACAGGGTGTTTAAGTAAATATTATTCAAAAGTGATAATGAGAAATAAAGCGTTAGTGTGTTTTAGATTGAATCTTTCGTATAAAAAGTTTTATGGGCCCACCTTAAATTAGTGTCCAGTTTATAAAATAGAGGGTGTTAAAAGTAATAATGTCCAAGACGAATTAATTATCTTTAGACGGATTTTCCAAACACTTATGCAATTTTACTGTTTCATATATTTACGATTTATTTATTATTTTTAATCTGTACCAATAAAACATTATCCACAGGGTGTTTTAATAAATATTAGTCAAAATTTTTACTGAGAAACAAGCATTATAGCTTTTTACAGGGCACGGTACAGATGTACAAAACGCTTAAATATTTTTTAATATTATTTAAATTACATTTGCCGAAACACCCTGTATTAAATACATAATAAGTCAAGAACCATTAAAAAACTAATAACTACTATCTCTATATGTAATAGTAACATTTCGTATATGTTTGGAAACTCCGTCTAAAGAGCTATTATGCTTTTTGAACATTATTACTCAACACTCTGTATTTCAAAAACTGGAAATTAATTTACGTGGGCCCATCATAAGTACATCTGACCATCAAGTTTCAGTCTACAACATACTAAAGCTTGTTTCTCAATAAAACCTTCGAGTAATATTTACTTAAACACCCTGTATATAATGTTTTACGGGTACAGATAAAAATAAAGAATAAATCGTAAATGTGTGTAATAGTAATATTGCGTATATATTTGCAAAACACTTCTAAAAAGCTATAATGCTTCTTGGACATTATCACTTTCAACACCTTGTATTTTAAAAACTGGTAATTAATTTAGGTTGGGCCCATAAGAACTTTTGATACAAAAGGTTCAACCTAAAACACAATAAAGCTTGTTTCTCATTAACACTTTCGAATAATATTTACTTAAACACCCTATACGGTTTTAAAGATATAGATTAAAATAAATTAATAAATCGTAAATACATGAAATAGTAACATTGCGCATATGTTTGGCAAAGCCGTCTAAAGAGCCATTATGCTTCTTGGACATTATCACTTTCAACACCCTGTATTTCAAAAACTGGTCATTAATTTGAGTTGGGCCCCTGAGAACTTTTGATAAGAAAGGTTCAGTCTACAACAAACCAAAATTTCGTGAAGTTTGACGGAGTACGGAAATCATAAGTGCATTGCATAAGTTTATATTTTTCATTAAAAAACAATTTAAAAAGTTTCCGTTGATAGAAAAATACTATATTTGCATTATATTATGTGTAAAGCATTGTAATAATTAAGTTAATGTATTCTATGCACTAATAAAAAGGAATTTTCTGCAGAATATTCGTCAAAGAGCCTTTTTTTACTAGAAAATTATCCTCTCAAGGAAATTTATGTACCTATATCAATGGAAAACAAACTTCTAAAGCTTAGATTTAATTTTAAAAAATTCAACCTTCCTTTTTATTGTTGCTAGTAGCCATTAATAAAAAAAATTCTTTGATTGAGCATCCTTACTAATTGGTGTTTATAGAGTGTTTTTAGGCACATTGAGCGTTGACACAAAATAACTCATTCTTATCAGCGCGCAAAGTTTAAATTTAACACTATGTATTTAATTGACGAGTAGAATGGATTTTTTGGTGTTAAAATTCAATTTGATAAAAACTTTTCAAAACACCATATTATAAGATGTAGCTTGATTGGAGAACGATTGCATTGATGGCTATGAGCATCCGGTATACAATAAATTGAAAAGCCACCCTGTAGCTTAGAGACAATCTGCGCAAGCGTTATATTGTTTCAAATCCCCCTGTAAATGTTTAGTACGGAATACGAAGTTAGAGAGGCGCTGGTTTTTCCACGGCACCCCGGTATACTGCGCCAATTGAGTAATAAAACTCCCACCATGTAAGTGTCTGGTCTATCTCTGTCATTCGTCTATGGTTCTGGCTGAGCCTGTGATGATGGATGATTTGTTGGTTAGATAATAAAGATGGGTTTGTGGAAAATTTTGATTTTTAAAAGTTTCATATAGTCAATCTATTTTCGGTACCACTAAAAATACTTTTAAGACAACTACAAAAACACAATAAGCAAAAAAATAATAATTATTTTGATACAAATTTATTTTAATTTTTTGTCAAAAATAGCTGCAATTTATATACAAATTTTATCTTATCAATAAGATACTATTATGAAAACAAATAAACTGGCTAGTTACAAAAAAAACAATAACAAAATAATAACAGCATAAAAATTTATTTATTAAATCTAAAAAGATCATTTGTTACACCCTGGCATCATTGATAGTTCCAGGCACTTTCACTTCCAATCCATTTAACTCATCTGTTAAAATAATTTGACAGCCTAACCTTGATGTATCTGTCAGTTCATAGGCCAAATCTAGCATGTCTAATTCTTCAACACTGGGTTTTTCTGTAAATTTATCATAAACTTCTTTAGGAAAAATTAGGTGACATGTTGAACATGTCAGGGTACCTTCACATGCTCCAAAACCTTCCAGATCCAGGTCGTTATTGACTACAACATCAAGAAGTGAATCACCTACTTTGCCCTTTGCCTTTATCCGAGTTCCATTTGCTTTGACAAATGTGATTTCTACTCTAAAATTAAAAAAAAAACATTGTGTAATCTTTATCAGGTAGGTATTCATGGGTAGAGGACAGACCAAAAAGAAACTAAGGTACCTTTGGCAACGTTTCGGATTTAATTAATCCTTTTTCAAGCCTCAGATAGAAATGTTTCTTGGGTCCATAAGTACAGGGTGATTTTTTATAATTGCAAGATCGCTATAAGTCGGTTATTATTGGGAGTAGAAAGTTCAAGCAAAAACTATTCAGTTTGGTAAATTATGGTCACTTTAGGCCCACCATTAGTATTTTTTTATAGGTTATAATATACAGGGGGCGACAATCAGATCAATTTTTTTAAAGGGAACATCCTATATATATTTTTGTATTTTTAAGTTCCGCAAAAAATTAGCTTTACAGATATATGTAACACTATGGCTCTATCTTTGTTAGTTTTCGAGATATTGACGATTGAAATTCCGAAAATTAGCAAATTTTAAATATGATGTGGAGTATTTCCTGTGACAAGTCACAAACAATATTAAGATCTGTGTGGATACCTAATGACATTGTCAGTGCCAAATTTTAAATATTTATCAACAATGTTGCTTTATTCCAATGCAGAAAAGCAAGAGATACTTTTATTATATGCGAAAAATAATAAAAATGCCACTGCTACTGCTACTGGAGTTAAAACAATTAAAACATTTAAAAAATTGTTGTCTTTTGATTTTAAATTTCTATGAAAATTGACAAAGATGATTATTTATATTTATCAAACTGTCAGTCAATATTGTTTCAGTTTGTTATTTACAGTCTATACATTAAATACTCCGCACCATATACCTATTTAAAATTTGCTAATTTTCGGAATTTCAATCGTCAATATCTCGAAAACTAACAAAGATAGAGCCATAGTGTTACATATATCTGTAAAGCTAATTTTTTGTGGAACTTAAAAATTTATAGGGTATTCCCTTTAAAAAAATTGATCTGATTGTCGCCCCCTGTATATTATAACCTATAAAAAAATACTAATGGTGGGTCTAAAGTGGTCATAATTTACCAAACTGAACAGTTTTAGTTTGAACTTTCTACTCCCAATAATAACCGAGTTATAGCGATCTTGCAATTATAAAAAATCACCCTGTACAGCGAACAGGGGTGAGTGTTGATCAAAGAACATTTTACATTAAAATTTTATAAACAAATGAATTGTTATTATTATTTTATAATAATATATATTTTATAATAATTATAACAATTCATTTGTTTATAAAATTTTAAAGTAAAATGTTATTATAAAATATATATTATTATAAAATAATAATAACAATTCATTTGTTTATAAAATTTTAAAGTAAAATGTTCTTCGATCAACACTCACCCCTGTTCGCTGTACTTATGGACCCAAGAAACATTTCTATCTGAGGCTTGAAAAAGGATTAATTAAATCTGAAACATTGCCAAAGGTACCTTAGTTTCTTTTTGGTCTGTCCTCTACCCACGAATACCTACCTGATTCTATAATAGGACACAAAATGCACACAATCTTTATTATGTTGTTTAACTATTTAACAAAAATTTTTAAACCCCATTACTATAATGATATATTATACAGTTTACATACAACTTACTCTTTTTTGTTTAAAGCAGGTTGCCCCTCAGATAATATCCTTGATGAATTTCTGGCCACTAGACTTCTGCCCAAATTGTAAAGTGTCCTACTTTTTAGTATATTTAATGCCATATTTTGGTTATTCTAAGTAAAAGTTAAGTATGGACGACTAGAGATTCCTTTAATGCTGTAGACGTAACTAAAATTAAAATAATAGATTAAAATTTTCTTTAAAAGCAAATAAATTCAACAATTCTTTTATTTTTTACCCATTAAGCACTGTGATGAGTGACCCAATTTCAAACGAAAAGTTATGTACTTCGACAACCACTAGCCAAGTACCAATTTAAGCCCCCTATGTTGATGTATGTTTTTGTTAAAGAACACATTGATTCAAATAATTTAAAATAACAAAAAGAGTTTAAAGTGCACATGTACTGTGACTGTACCTAATTATAGCATTAAATATTATTTATTTCCTTATTTAGTTTGTGATTGGTTGGCTTTCATTAAAGCATTAGAACAAAAACACACATATGTCACAATCTTATCTGGTTTTTTTCAGGGACAAAATGTTTGAAAAATGGTTGCAAAATCATTGACCCATTTTCTTGGAAAACGGAAATGTTTACTTCTTCGATCAGCTGATTTGTGAAAATTGGCTTAATCGGATGGGGTCATTTGGCCATCATGGAACCTAACCCCGATTTCTCTATTTTGTTTACATTAATCAGCTGTGACTATTTTGGAAAGTGATAATGGGTTAAATAAAATAAAAATAGGGCTCCAACAATACTTTGTTGGTTGTAAATTTTGAAGCATTTTTGAACATAAGAGACATTCAAAATTTTTGTTTTTTTTACTATTTTAATTTTAATCAGAAATCGCTAGGTTTAGGTAAGTACACCCTGTAAAGTACCTCTTACAGAAGACAAAAGCTTCACAATAAAGTACCTAGCACACAGTCTCAAATACCCCTGTCTGTTTTTTAAGAAATAAAAACTTTTTAACTAAATGCATTATTTAGGTATTTAGTTAAGAGAGGTATAAAAATAAGTAGAAAGGTGTAAAAAATTAGATACCCTAGGTAGGGGCAGTAGGAAAAACACTATATTGTATGCCATGGTACACCCAGGAATATGTTTAGGGGGGGGGGGGCAGAATTAATAATTTAATTCCAGATGCCTTGAAAATATGTGTGCAAGACAAATGGGCCATCATACAGTGGGAGGAGGCTTTACTGAATGCTATAGCTGATGTGCAAAACAGGAATAAAACATATTGTGAAGCTCAAAGTTTCTATAATGTTCCGATATATGTAATACTGCATCGGCTCAATGGTTGAAGGAATTTCTTAGATTCCACTGGCCCTGCTCGCAAAATGGTGTTTAATGCAGATGTACAATCCAACATTGTAGATTGCCTACTGGCCAGGGCAAGATTTCTGTGCAACAAAGATGAGCTAAAATACCAGTTTACATTTACCCCGGTTTGTTGGGGTAAACATAAACATATGACAGTTTTTTAAACAATTTTTTTTTCTTAAAAGCGCTTTTGTTTTTTTGTTAATTTTGTTCTTAGAAGAAAGGATAATGTCTAAATATTACCACAAAATTTTTGTATAATTTTTTTTATAAACGGGAATGTCTATTTCTTGATTTCAAATCTGAAATTTCTCAAAATGGTCAAAATCGTTTACATTTACCCTGGTCGACCCTACAAAAAAACTTACTTTTAATGCATAACTTTTTCACCACATGGGGTGTTCCAAATTCTATGTTTTAGGGGGTTTTAGTTATTTCTAGGGGAGATTCAGCGGCATAGCGTGCCTGAAGGGGCGGGGGGTCGACAGATAAAAAGGGAGCCCATTAAAAACTTGCGGCCAAAAAAAAAAACAAAAAAACAAAGGTCATTAACTTCAGCTTTGCCGCCCTCTCAATTTGCCGTTGACGGCCCGGCTACTTAATAAAGCTTCGGGCGCTTAGGGCACCCAGGGAGCGCCAGTACACTCGGGCGGGGGGGGGGGGCGACAAACCCCCCCCGCCCCCCTCGCTACGCCATTGGGGAGATTATAAATAAGATTAAACTTGATCCCCACTTTGCCACCCTCAATTTTCAAGAGGTGGAGGAATAAAGGTGAAAACTGTAACCCAGTTTTAAACTAAGGGGGTTTGGTTCAGTTTTTTAGAAGTCTGCATTTTGATAAAGGGGCCTATAGCTTTTTTATTTATTTAAATTTAATTTTGGTGTGAATTGCTTTTTTATATTTTTTCTTTGAACAATCCAACTCTCAAATTGAACTTAATCTATCACTTTTAGTTTTTAAATTTTTTTTCTCAAACACCTTGTGTTTATGGTATTACAATCTTAAGTTAATTTTTAAAATATTACATTTTGTTATTTTCTTATGGCTCTTTTATTTCTTTGTATTTCTATTTTTAAATTGTTTGTTATTATTTTATACCTATTTTTCACTGGGTTTAAAATATTTTAAAATGATATAAATAAAAAATTAATGTAAAATAAATAGGCAATTCAAAAATAAAAAATAATAAAATTTGATGTGTGATACATCATTTTAAAGGAAATTTTAAGCTGATTTTAAAAATCAAATAAAAAAAGGTCATTCCATGAGAAGAAGATCCACTTTATGTTATGTAAAATCACAAAACCTAAAAGTGACAGATAAAATAACTTTTGACTGTTGAATTCTTTATTAAAAAACTATAAAAAGCAATCTACACAAAAATTAAATTTTTATAAATAAAAAAGTTATATGCCCCTTCCTGAATAAAGACCTTTCAAAAACACCCTGTAGCATAAAAACGGTTTGGTATATCAAGATGCGGGTATGGTCGTCGGCTTCACATGCAGAAGGTACCAGGGTCATGTCTCGAACAACGATGCAAAAACAAAAAAAAAAGCCGTCGTCTTGTCGCCCACTTCCTTTTCAGCGTTCAGCAGCCGTCATCGAATAAGCATGCGATGCGATGCACCCAAAAATATAAGTTGACCTTGAACATCGAGAATATACACAGGTGTAGTCCAGGAGCCGACACGCAGCCAGCCGAGGAACGAGGGATAATAACTCAGGAGCCTGCTATAAGTGCTTCATAGTCGGAACCAGGATGGCGCCAGCATAAATCTCCTAGCCCAGGTAGCAAGCTGGCATCAAATGACGTCTTTTTTTCGTCGAAAAGTGGTCATTTGGATGACCAGCAGGTCATCTACCAAAAATGTTGTCTTTAAGGCGTCAGTTACTTGACGTCTTTTCGTAGTGTAGTTTTTGACGTCTGAAAAACTTCATATATTGGTCACTACCCACACTGCACACTTTGTCCAAGGGACATACACTCATACTTACATAGATGGTGCCCCAGTCAGTACTTGACCGGATTTATACGGAATGTGGGGGTACGTATGTAAAATAAATTAAATATTAAATCAAGACAAACTTCGAGGCTTCTTTCGCTTCAAGGTGGAGATGTGTAATAAGTTGGGTCGAAAAAGGCCAAAAAAAATTTTTTTTACAAAATTGATTTGTCATAGTTAAAAAAAGTTGTGTAACGGGTCAAAAACGCTAACGTATATTTTTTTAATTTTTAAAAGTATTTCTAGCCTCGCCCCTGGGGGGTAAAATGGGCAGTTTTTTAACATTTTTAATTAGTAGCCGAATCGATCACAGATACACAGATTTAATAGCCAATATATATAGCGAAGCAACAATATCAATCAAAATCCACGAAGGAACCAAGCCAATCCACATAAGAAGAGGTAGAGGTGTCAGACAAAGGTGATACAACTATTTAACCAGGCCCTAGAAGATGTTTTTAAAAACTTAGATTGGGAAAAAATGGGCATCAAAATAAACGGGCAATACTTAAACCACCTAAGATATGCTGATGATATCGTCTTAATAACAGATAAGAAAGAAGAACTGATAAAAATGCTGGAAGAACTGGATACAGCAGCTAAAAATATAGGCTTGAGTATGAACTACACTAAAACTAAAATCATAACAAACACAGATGAAAATATCACGATCAGAATAAACCAGGAGAAAAAAGAACAAGTAGAGGAATACCTGGGACAAATTATTAAACTAAAAAAAGAAAACCAAACAGCTGAAATCCAGAGACGTGTAAGATTGGCCTGGGTAGCATTCGGTAAATTAAGCTACATATTAAAAAATATCCTTCCTGTCCTTACCTATGGATCCCAGACCTGGAGAGAAACAAAATCAAACATGGATAAGGTAACAAAAACCCAAATATGAATGGAAAGACAAATGTTATATGTAAAGCTAACAGAGAGAGAAAAAGGTATGAATGGATGAGAAATGAAACAAAAGTAAGGGATGTCAGAGGAGAAGCAGCAAAATTAAAATGGAAATTTGCCAGTCATAATATCGACAGAAAGACGATCGATGGAACAAATGTATTGTAAACTTGAGACCTTGGGAAAATAAAAGAGGTAGGGGAAGGCCACAAATAAGATGACACAGAAGAGTCACCTTCTGTGTCTACGTTTCCTTCAGTGCTCTCAAGTGCAGGGAATATTTCATATATTCAGACGAGTTTAAAAAAAGTCATAAATAGGTTTGTGTCTGTGTGTGTGTCTAATGTTCTGATTTGGTCCCAAATACGTCATATTGCTGACGTCTTTAAAACTTCTAAAAATGACGTCATTTTGGGTGTGTCTTTTGAACGGCATTTAAAGGTCATTTACACGTCTGATTAGATACGTCAATGGTCATTATAAATGACCTGTTTTTGACGTTTAAAAAACGTGACCTTGCTACCTGGGAGTCAACTCACGATGACCACGACTGTTGCCCTGAAAAGGAAAGAAGTCTATCGTCTATAACCAAGTTCTGCTTGGACGATAGCGGTGTTAGATAGATGCCAATCTAACATGTAGCACGACTACCTTTCGGAAGGGGTGTAAAAGCGTTGGTCCACTGTGTATACTTGCTACACAGTATAAAGATCCCTGCCCTCGGCAAAGAGGAAAACTTGCATCCTAAGGGCACGTGCATCAGTTTGATATATGACAAATCGGGGTTTGCGAAAAGGGCGTGCCGTGTGTCTAGTCGCTAGACCAAAAATGGTCTCCCCAGCACTAACTATTACTACTACTATATCAAGATGCGGTTTTTACCTTTCATCCTCTCTTGAAAATCGAGGGTCGCAAGTGGGGGCCAGTCAGTTTTATTTTTTTTCCTCCTGGAAATACCTGAAACCCCTCAAAAATAAGGAATTTGGGACACCCTGTCAATGCCGTACCTAGAGGCGATCAAGAGGGATCAATTACCCCCAAAATAGTTGATAAAGTGTGTTAAAAGACATTTACAAATAATATTGTTGTTTTTGGACCCAAAAATACATAAACAAATAAAAACGTCTGGTTTTTTTTTTATTTAATTAGCTTCTTGTCCTTCTTTTGAGTGGTCTAAATCGGTGGTAACCGAATCGAATTAACCGGTCTTGCTTAATTACAATGCCGTATGTGCTATATCCCTATGTAGATACGGCGGTTTCATTAGGCATAGTAGTAAAAAAATTGCAGCGAAGGACACTTCAATTACATAACAATATCAGAATCGCTCTTTTTTAGTGGAAAGTCACAAGCTTGGCCCAACCCTTTTTAGGATTTTGTCCGGTTTTAATAAAAGACGTTATACAGAACTTCGATTTTGTTCTTGTCTTGTTTTGAAGAATGACGTTTTTGATAATGTCCGATTATTAATAATTCCATTTTTCACATAACATGTCATGCTTTATGATCTTAGACGATTTTTTTTGTCCTTTATAATAAAGTATGGGGGCCTTTTTTAACCCCTCCCCGAAATTTTTTCCTGGGTATGGCCCTGCACCAGTGGCGTATATAGAAAAAAGTTTCGGGGTGGACCCGAGACAGTTTTGGGGGGGCCCCGAGACCTCACGAGGCTGTATTTTATGTTTGTCTTCATGAAATATGTAACATATCAAAAAAAATCTTAGCTTCGGGGGGGGGGGCGTATATACGCCACTGCCCTGCACGATTTACATTTTATATAATTGTAGTGATAAAATAACAAAAGAAAAATTTGCTCTTAATATTTCCTACACAAAACAAGTTAAAATCTAGGTACCCTTTTTGTAATAAACAGACCCAAATTTGATAATGGTTTTACCCTGGGTTTTACCAAGAAACTTTGAGAACCATAAACACTCTGCTACCAATATGTTAACCATATTTACAAAAAGTGGTACAACTACTATAATGTTTAGATTTAGTGATAGTAGTCTGATATTTCTTTAAAAAAGTTTTTAAAGTTTAGCAGAAAGACAAAAATATTGTAAACATGTGCTTTTCTTCAGTGGTTTCAGTGATATTGGTTCAACATCAAGTTATGTAGGAAAATACTTTTTCTCTTGGTATTTGTTTTTCTTAGATAAAATTGCCTTTTTATTTATATTTTAAATTGTGACTTTTTAAAGAAAAATGCGATACGAAGAAGTCATCCAGAATCTTCCTAGCGATTGGGCTCCTATGGATTATACAAATTCCAGGTGGGAAACGGTACTGTTGACTTTTGAAGAATACCGAGAGGTGAAGAAACTCTTTGACGGAAATTACTACTCTAAAGAAATTGGTAATTATTAAACTTTGGTATTTAAGTATCTTGATTTTTGTATACTAAATTTTAGGTATGTACAGGATGTACCAAATTATATTGTTTGACGGGGTTTCGGGTATTTCTAGGGGAGAAAAGAACTAACCCCCACTAGTGTCCCTGTATGTTGATATTATCCAAATATTTCAACATACAGGGACCCTAACTCCCACTTGCGTACCTCGATTTTCAAGAAAATATTAAAGGTGTATCTGGATAAAGCAAGCAGTGCATTTTGGGTGGGGGCCATAACTGCTCTATTTATAAAAATTTAATTTTGTTAAGAATTGGTTTTTTATACTCTTTTTACCTTCCTAGCCCGCGCAGCAATGGCTAGAGAAGGTGTTGTTTTCGACGAAAATTTATTTGGGTGTATTTTGACCCGAGCCTATCCTAGCAATATCGTCGTGATGTTTGTCTGTGTGTGTGTGTGTGTGTGTATTTTTTTTCTGTCCATAACACGATAACTGCTAAACCGATTCAGCTTAAATTTTTAGGTAAAATAGTGTTCGGCACTCTAAGGAGCTGATTAGATTTTGGTCAAAATCGATTAATGATAATGAGTTTTTTGACAATTAAAAAATTTAAAAAATGCTAACATTTTAACTAAGCATCGCATCAATATGCGGTTTCGGAATACAGGAAACTGCATTTTGCTTAATAATTTGTGTTATAAGCAAAAACTTCGTTGGAACTTTAGTTTCCGAGATATTTATAAAAAAACTGTTTTCATGGCTGATTTTCAAAGCTTCACTGTGTGGTAATAGGCTAGCTAGGAAGGTATCAGATCCGTTATGGATCCATTTATTTTATAATTATTCCAACTATCAAATTCAATTTTTTCTGTCACTTTTAGTTTTCTAATAAATTTTTCTTATGAATGACCCTTTTTTATTTGTTTTTGGAAATCAGCGTAAAATTTCCTTTACAATGCCACTCGTTCACAAGCGTGTCCTCAATAACCATTCAGTCAGTTTTTAATATTAGTAGATTTTTGAGTTTTTAGGATTTTTCGAAAAAATAGTAAATCGACCAAAATTTTTATTGTATCCTAAGCAAACGTTTTGGCCTATAATTATTGTTGAAAATTTAGTTTAAATCTATTGGTTAGTTTTAAATCAATGAATTAAAACGTTTTTGAAAATGGGACACACACAAGTTTAGAAAAGCCTTAAAATAAGGTACAGTCGAACCTCTATAACTCGAACCCCTCTATAACTGGAACCTTTTAAGCGGTCCCTGCACTTATTACATGTATGTAAACCTATGTAACTCGAGTTTCTATAGCTCGAACTCTCCATACTCGAACTGTTTTGGTTGTCCCTTCAGGTTCGAGTTATAGAGGTTCGACTGTACTTTAATTTTTCTGATCCGGCTTTATTTTACCAAACTTCTTAATATATTCAAGCATTCATTTGTGCAAAATTTAGGAACTTATTGGAATAAAGCCATGAAATAATAGTGTCTGGCCGTATTTTGACAGTTTTGCATTGGACTCTTTCAACTTTTGTTTATTATACGACCCGAAATAAATACTGTAGACTTTAATTATAGATAAATAAACGACTTGGTTTTGAATTCGACTTTGGTATGTCAATTATGTCAGCCTGCAATGTAAATCTGTCAAAATACTGCCCCACACTATTATGTTAATTCCTTGGATACTTATCGCCGATCGCGCAAACATAATTTAACATTAGCTTCATTCATTCAGCGTCATCCCCGGTATATTTGGATGTGATTTTTATAATATTTTTTGTTCTAGGATTTTTTAAACTTCAAAATCCTCTGTTGTATGCGAAATTTTGCCTAAAAAAAGCAGAATACGAGGCCAGGGGCCCTTTTGAGATTAAGACTTTATTCCATGACACATCCATTGACAACATACCTTCGATTTGCGAATATAACTTCGATTGGAGGTTCGGGACAAGATTTATGTTCGGCCCTGGTAAGTAAATTGAACAAAACGGCTGATTAACGATTTAAGATGACCGCTGGCTGAAATAGCATCACGGTATTTAAAGTCTATGTATATGGTAGGGGTATGGGGGAAATAGGTATTCCTGAGTCCCTGCTTGGAAGTAAACCCCTCTTTTTGATATACCGGTTGGTTAAAAAAAATCCAGACAAAATATTTTTCATTATAACTTTTGAACTATATCATCGATATCGGAAAAACTGCACCTTGATGGGTATTGAGCAGGCTTTTGACCAAAAATATTTTTCCTAAATTCCAAGACGGTAGAGAGAATCAAACACGATCCTTCAAAGAAGCTCGTTTATTCTTATGTTCTGGAAATTTTGAGAATGTTTTATAAATTGGTAAAAAAGCTATTTTTGTCACGCACAACGAGATATAAATTATTTAAATCGGTTCAGTAGTTCCCGAAATAATAATATATTTATTTCAACCTTTTGCCAATTCTCCCAGAATTCATTTCCTTATAAATTTATTATTATTTCGTTAAAATCGGTTCAATAAAAATTCATTTATGAGAAAATTAATGCAGACACAATGGTGGAAAAAAAAATTTCGGGAACCATTAAACCGATTCCAGTGATTCATAGTTCATTGTGCGTGTCAGAAATGGAGAGTTTTACAAGCTTAGAAAACGTTTTACAAAATATTCGGAACATAAGAATAAACGAGCTTCTTTGAAGGGTTTAATTTGATTCTGTGTGACATTTTAGAATTTAAGATGGCGGACAATTTTTTTTTTACAAAAGCCTTATCAATTTCCTGCAAATTGCAGTTTGTTTAATTAAAATCGATGGTATAGTTCAAAAGTTATAATTATAAGTTTTTTTTTGGCTTAGCCGGTATATGATGTCTTCGTCTGTTTAAAAAATTGATCTATTTGTTTTGTTGAGCAAACTTATAAATTATTATGCCGTTATTTTGGTTTCTAGTCTATTCGCTTAGAGTCTTTTATGTACTTTTTGTGTTAATGCAAAGTTGACTCCCATCTTCAAAGTTTGTGAAGGGTGTGATCCCGGGAACGTTCCCGGGAAATCAAACTCACTTTTTCTCCCGGGATTGAAAAATGTCGTATTCTTGAACGCTCGAAGCAGTTTGTGAGTGCAAGGTTTGGAATCACACTGTGCAACTCCAGTGCACAACGTTGCTGCGTATCTCGCAACTAACCAAAGTGTGTTTTATGCCATTTTATTTTTGAATTCAGCAAGTTTTTTTAAAATTAGGGACTTATTGCAAATAAAACCAGGCAGTAATAGTGCCGGGCACTATTCTAACAGTTTTCCATTGAAAACTGACAGTTGATCTTTCAAAATTGACATACCAAAGTCGAATTTATAAATACAGTAGTTTATTTTCCATTAGTAATGGCGGCACTATTAATTCCGGCTCTTATAATAAGAAAACAGCTGTTCTATAATGGGAAACTGTCGAATAGTGCACAATTAGTGTCTGGCTTTATTGCAATAAGTCCTTAATTATCTAAAAAAAAATTAGCTTTAGGGAGCCCTGGCTCGAGACCCTCCCCTTGGTGCGCCTATGTCTACATAAACATAACTCATACTTATTTCTGTCAGTTATTTCAGGCCAAATTGAGTTATGATTATTAATGTTTAACACTTTGTTTATAGAGGCCTATTAAAGTGATTTTATATAAAGACAGTTTAAAAATGTAGTTGTAAGAACACTACATTATACATTATTTTAAACCGCCTTTAGGCTCAAATAAATGTTTCTCTGTAGTGTCAAATTAATAAACACGCGGCTTTTTTCACTTCTAAGATGTAATATAATATGTTATATAGGTACACATTTATATTATGCATTAAATTAAACGCTCTCACTCAATTGGGTCTGAAAGTGGAGATATTGTTTTTAACCTATGCACCGCAGTATAGCAATTTAGTTTCAATGCATATACATACATATATCTAAATAGGGTTTTACCTAAAAACTCTATTTTTACTTTCGCAAAAAAAAAACAAATCACAAAACAAAAAAGTGAGGTTAGAAACTTTCCCAGGAACTTGTTTTCTCCCGGGTAAGGGGTGGTGAACTTGAATTCACGGGAGCGTTCTTTCGAGAAGTATCCTGGGGTTGAAAGCCCTTACCTTCTCCCAGAATTCATTTCCTTATAAATTTATTATTATTTCGTTAAAATCGGTGCAATAAAAATTCATTTATGAGAAAATTAATGCAGACACAATGGTGGAAAAAAAATATTTTTCGGGAACCATTAAACCGATTCCATTGATTCATAGTTCATTGTGCGTGTCAGAAATGGAGAGTTTTACAAGCTTAGAAAACGTTTTACAAAATATTCGGAACATAAGAATAAACGAGCTTCTTTGAAGGGTTTAATTTGATTCTGTGTGACATTTTAGAATTTAAGATGGCGGACAATTTTTTTTTACAAAAGCCTTATCAATTTCCTGCAAATTGCAGTTTGTTTAATTAAAATCGATGGTATAGTTCAAAAGTTATAATTATAAGTTTTTTTTTGGCTTAGCCGGTATATGATGTCTTCGTCTGTTTAAAAAATTGATCTATTTGTTTCGTTGAGCAAACTTATAAATTATTATGCCGTTATTTTGGTTTCTAGTCTATTCACTTAGAGTCCTTTATGTACTTTTTGTGTTAATGCAAAGTTGACTCCCATCTTCAAAGTTTGTGAAGGGTGTGATCCCGGGAACGTTCCCGGGAAATCAAACTCACTTTTTCTCCCGGCATTGAAAAATGTCGTATTCTTGAACGCTCGAAGCAGTTTGTGAGTGCAAGGTTTGGAATCACACTGTGCAACTCCAGTGCACAACGTTGCTGCGTATCTCGCAACTAACCAAAGTGTGTTTTATGCCATTTTATTTTTGAATTCAGCAAGTTTTTTTAAAATTAGGGACTTATTGCAAATAAAACCAGGCAGTAATAGTGTCGGGCACTATTCTAACAGTTTTCCATTGAAAACTGACAGTTGATCTTTCAAAATTGACATACCAAAGTCGAATTTATCAATTCAGTAGTTTATTTTCCATTAGTAATGGCGGCACTATTAATTCCGGCTCTTATAATAAGAAAACAGCTGTTCTTATAATGGGAAACTGTCGAATAGTGCACAATTAGTGCCTGGCTTTATTGCAATAAGTCCTTAATTATCTAAAAAAATTTTAGCTTTAGGGAGCCCTGGCTCGAGACCCTCCCCTTGGTGCGCCTATGTCTACATAAACATAACTCATACTTATTTCTGTCAGTTATTTCAGGCCAAATTGAGTTATAATTATTAATGTTTAACACTTTGTTTATAGAGGCCTATTAAAGTGCTTTTATATAAAGACAGTTTAAAAATGTAGTTGTAAGAACACTACATTATACATTATTTTAAACCGCCTTTAGGCTCAAATAAATGTTTCTCTGTAGTGTCAAATTACTAAACACGCGGCTTTTCTCACTTCTAAGATGTAATATAATATGTTATATAGGTACACATTTATATTATGCATTAAATTAAACGCTCTCACTCAATTGGGTCTGAAAGTGGAGATATTGTTTTTAACCTATGCACCGCAGTATAGCAATTTAGTTTCAATGCATATACATACATATATCTAAATAGGGTTTTACCTAAAAACTCTATTTTTACTTTCGCAAAAAAAAAAACAAATCACAAAACAAAAAAGTGAGGTTAGAAACTTTCCCAGGAACTTGTTTTCTCCCGGGTAAGGGGTGGTGAACTTGAATTCACGGGAGCGTTCTTTCGAGAAGTATCCTGGGGTTGAAAGCCCTTACCATTGGGAACACAATTCCACTTATTGGTCATCTGTCAAACTCAAATACGTTAGAGCATAAATATGGGGCATACCCATGCATTCTCACACGCGATGCTTGAAGCCAGGACCCCTATTTAATTCTTAATGTTCCTTTTTCGGGTAGACAGGGTTTCGGTTACTGCGCATGCATCAGTTTTAGTGGTTTTGGAACATACTCCCTTACGTCACTACATTATTTGACAATTGTCAAATGTTTAGGGCTATATCTATTATTTTTTTTATAAAATCTAGTTGATTGGGTGAAAATTTATCAAATTTTGGATTAAAATTGTAGTTTTTCTAAAACTAATTGTGCAGTGTTCTTAATTTTCGGAAAATTATATAAATCGTAGGGACTTAGCTCCGGACTGTATGTTTTTTGTGCTTTGTGCGAACTTGCATTGTTTTGGTGGAGCATGATTCGTCATTCGGGGTTCGTTTTTCGAAGCTCAGCGATGACTTTCGGCAAACAAATGGTGATGTACCAATCAGCAGTAACAGTCTTTTGCTCTTCCAGAGGAATTGTTGCTACCTGACCTGCTTTTGAGACAAATGTTGCGACCATCTTTTTGGATACACTTAGAGAACGGATGACTTTTGTTGGCTTTTCTTCATCTTGGAATACCCAAACAAACGACTGATATCTATTTTCGGGTTCATATGAGTAAATCCACGATTCACCACCCCTGACAATGCTGCACACGTTTTTCGAGTTTCCTGCCTCAAAGAGGTCTAGAGTTTTCTGACACCAATTGACCCTAGCTTCTTTCTGTTCAGCGGGAAACTAATTTTCTTACCCTTAATTCTTCATGCAATTTTTTTTGAATTGAGGACTTTGAAATTTCCAATGAAGCCTCATTCTCGCGATATGTCACATGTCGATCTTCCGTGATGAACATGCGCACAGCATCGATGTTTTCTTGGGTGACAACAGCCGTTTTTGGTGCACCTGGCCTTGGATCGTTGCTAAGGCTAATCCGTCCATCATTAAATTCTTCATATCAATGAGAAACTGTCGACTGATATGGTGCTTCATTACCGAAAACAGAAATCAACTTGGCAAGGCATTCGTTGAGATAATTTCCTTCGAAAGTTGTAAAAAATTATAGCCCAAAAATGTTCTCGGGTTAATTCCATTTTTGACTGATTTGTTAACTTAAAAAATCTGTATCTATCAAACTATAAGCCTTTTTCCTTAAGGTCACTAGTCACTCATTTAAGTTACTCGAAATGACGTCACAGTTACTCGGAGTAACCGCTGTATGACGTCAGTCAGCTGTGGATGACACTTCCAATTGCCAATTGTTTGTTTTTGTTTTTACCAGCAAACTTGGAAATGCAGAAAAGTGGTTGTGAGGCTCCTTTGGTATTCTGTGGTACCACAGAACACCAAATTTTAAGGCCTGTTGAATTGATATAGTATCAAACTTCAAGGGATGTGCTTCATTTTCTACCGTTAGCAAACATAATTCGTTATTAATATATATATATATATATATATATATATATATATATATATATATATATATTAAAATCAAACATATTGAAAAAAAAATACAAAAAAAAACGATCCTAACCTCAACATATTTCAGCAACCACGTCTGCTAGGCTGGTTACACTGTGTGGTTACTCGTGACGTCATAGTCAGTGTTACTCAGCAAAGAAAAACAGAAAACGAGTAACCAGGTTACCTGGTAACTTGTAGTTACTGCAAGAAAAAAGGGTTTATATGTATCGAATTGACGTTTTGAATTTAGGTTAGGTAAAGATTGAGGTTAAGGTTTAGTAACGAAATTCGATCAGTCCTACACCTGTTATACTATTTTTCAATTTCAGGTGTTTATTTCTCCGTCAAGCCAGATATGGCGTTCAAACACAGCTCAAAAACATCCAGTCGTCAACGTGCAATGTTCGCAGTGGACGTCTTGGTGCAAAAAGTGCAGGAAGGCGAGAAAGAACTCTTTCTACCCGACACTGGCTACGACACAGTATTGGCGCACGGTGGAGTGACGTTCGTTAAGTTTTTCGATTGTGAATATTACCCTAAATATTTTATGACATATCAAACCGACTTGTTTGCAAGCTAGTTCAAGACCCCATAACCCTGCACATTTACCTGAAGGTCAATAAAAAAATTATACATTAAAACATATACAAGGTCGCTAATAAGTATGGAAACAGTCGATTACTTCTTATAACCTACACGAAATATCGAAAAAAGTCTAATACAAAACTTGTACAAGGAGTATATTTACTAAATGTTTCTAAGTATTAGAGAATTATTGAAATACAGCCAGGCTATAATTGTGCCAGGCACTATTTTGACACATTCACATTGAAAACGGACAGTTAATCCTTCAAAATTGACAAACCAAAGTCGAATTTAAAACTTTCGTCGTTTATTTTCAATTAATAAAAGAAGGCACTATTTATTCCGGTTCATATAGTAAACAAAGCCCGTTTGTTGAAAGATCACAGCTGATATTACAACGTGAAGGTGCCAAAATTGTGCCTGGCACTATTATAGCCTGGCTTTATTTCAATAATTCTCTATTAAGTTTATAAACTTGATTCTGACAGGTCTATATTTTGGTTGAAGGTTTCCCTCATTTTTTTACCTTGAATGCCATCTTTTTTCGTTGTTACAATGATATATTATTTACACAAAATTTAGAAATACATAACAAAAACGAAAGTTTTTGGTTTACAAATGGTAGCCATATTTAAACCTCCCAACGTCACCACCCGATATCGAATAGAATCGGAGTAAGTCATTTAATAGCACTGTCCGCTATATCAAATAATCAACAGGTTCCTTTAAAAATAAAACGTTGTTGTCAGCGCTTTAGTCCCAACCCTGTACGAATCAGATAATAACTCCTGTGTAGACATTTGAAAACCCTACAACTTTTGTATTAAACTTTCTTCGGCATTTTATATAGACTGAGAAATAATTGACTGTTTCCATACTTATCACTGACCCTGTATATATAATCTAAGTCCTAACACAAAACGGTTAGGTTGTTTAATTAAAGCGGGGTCTTAGTGTCATTTATTATGCATTGAAAAATGTCAATTTTGAAGGTTAACTTCAAATAAGCGTTAATAAGACAAGGAAGAGGGTTCGAATCTCATGCTTGACGCTACACGCTTAAACCTATTGATCGAGTGAATACATATTCACCGGAGTAGAGGCCCTGGATTCTTTTGATGGATGTTTTGTTTTCAGGGGTGGACATGTCATATTGGTCTCTCTTTTTAACTAGACATACCTTTCTTTGTCTGTGTTATTTCACTAGACATTTTTTTGGGTTTTTTGATATTTTAGGTTAGGAAACTCTTTAAATTCCGACAAAAAAACAAAACAGATTACTAATGACAGAAATAGATGAAAAACGTACAAGAAAAAGCTTTAAAAAGAATTCATAGCATTTAAGAAGCGCCATCTATTGCGTAGCTCGCGGGTTGATCAGTTTTTAGCGCTCTGCGCATGGTATGTTGTGTGCAAAGTGTGGACATTAAAAAAGTAGGCAAAGCTGTTGATAATACAAAACTACTGTTCGGCAGCAACGTAAAGAGGATGGTCATATGTAAATTGCGAAGATGGCGCTGCCACAGGTCACGGTGGTTAGAATAGACCGGTGTTCGGATCTTATAAATATATGCCGAATTATCACGTCACTGGTGGTCCAGCTGATTTTTAGAAACAAAAGTTAGATATGATATGAACATCTAATATTTTTTGATTTTTTTGAAAACTAAGGCAATTTTCCTACTATTTTTTAGTATATTCTTATAAAACAATATTTTTCAGACATACCAGTCGTTATTTTTTTTAGCCCGCTCCATTTCTCTTTACACAAAAACTAAAATTCGAAAAAAATGTGTTCGTTTCAGCTTCAAAAATCATCCGCTGACCTACCTCTTTGTTTACTACCCCCTCGGTTCACCTTTGATACTAAACGATCACATTCAGTTTGACTTGTAGTTTAAGTTTTGTGCAATAAAAAATACTCTGCCAATATATGGGCCCCTAAGCTCACACTAGGTACTATAGTTATAGTGTACGTGCGAGCTAATAAAACTAAAACCTGAAATATATCTTATTCAACTCCAGACTAAATTACTGTTTGTTTGATACCACACAAGCCATGTTTTGACTTAAACTCAAATTTTTAAAATCTACCCCCACCCTTAAAAAAACAAAAAACTAAAATGTATTTTGTTAAACTCCGGACTCAATTACCTTTCGTTTCATATCACACATGTCATATTTTCACTTAAACTCTAATTTTTAAAATATACCCCCACCCTTTTTTTTAAATAAATTAAAATGTATTTTTTTTAACTGCAGACTCAATTACCTTTCGTTTGATATCACACACGCCATATTTTCACATAAACTCTAATTTTTGAAATCTACCCCCACCCTTTTATTTGGTTTGTGTTCGGTGGATTTTGTTCATTTTTAAATGGGACCATCTCGACCCAAGGCCCAGCCTAGGTACCAAATTTCATTAAAATCGGCCAAGCGGTTTTTGAGTTATGCGCGTTGGTCGTTACAGACAGACATACAGACAGACAGACAGACAGACATACAGACAGACAGACGGCGCAACAAAGAAGTTTCAAAATCATCTGAAACGCAAAGATATATAAAAAATTTTGAAATCGGAGCAACTTTTTTCTTCTCGAAAAAATTAGGATCACCATAGCTCACACTACTATAGTATAGTATATGTGTGAGCTAATAACGACAATATGTTTAGAAAATTATATTTTATAAGGATGTACTAGAAAGCAGAGGGAAAATTGCCTTGGTTTTCAAAAAATTCAAAAAATATTAGTTGTTCCGTTGTTCATATCATATCTTACTTTTGTTTACAAAAATCAGCTGGACCACCACTGACGTGAAAAATTCGACATATATATAAGATCCGAACGTTTATTCTATCTTTAAATTTTTGATATGTAACGCCAACGTGCAGATACCAATTGCTTTGTATTTAAAATAAAATATCCTAACAACTTTTAAAGAGAGTTGCCTATCTCTTGCCTAAGGAAACTCCAGTTTTGTGCAAAGTGTGGACATTAGAAAAGTAGGCAAAGCTGTTGATAATACAAAACTACTGTTCGGCAGCAACGTAAAGAGGATGATCATGTGTAAATTGCGTAGATGGCGCTGCCACAGGTGACTTACGTGCCAGGCATACTTAGAGCCAATCAATCAGTGCTGGCTAATTGATCCACATGGATCAGAGTAAAGAAGAAAACATTTAATTTAATTGAAATTGATAGATGGCGTTGCTGTTTATGAATCTGTCGAACGCGCCTAGCTCTATATACCTTATTTGGAAGACCTAGAGCTTCACATCTCGTCCTGCGTCTTTATTCTTTAATCCATCGACTGTTATTAGGGACTTATTGGAAAAAAACGCTACCTTATTTTTAAATCGGCAGTATTGTGACAGATTTACATATAAAAAACAGCTGCTTTCTTTCAAACTTCGGCCTTTGTGTATTTAAGAACCGGATTTATTAGTGACTGTTTTTACTAAATGAAAGTTGGCGACTTTATTTTTAAATTGGACTTTGGTATGTCAATTTTGAGAGGTCATTTTCTTTGTAAATCTGTCAGAATAAAGTCGACTCCAAAAGAAAGTCAGGTTTTATTCCAATAAGTCCCTAGTGAGTATCTTCTCACTTACTTTAAACCTGCTGAAATGTGTCTGGACTCACCTCACGGACCGTCAAGATTACGGGCTCTGGCATGACCAGGACATTTCCTGTCATTGATATTAAGACCCGACTTTATGTAATCAACCTCGCCAATTTGTGTTAGACGTATATTCTGTTTTAGTGCGATATTTTTCTAAAAATATTTGGGTGAAGTTGCAGCGTTATGGGTCTTTTACAAAGTGGTACTGATAACATGTTAAAAAAAACGCGTTTATCTCCCCAAGCGTTCGAGGTGATATTTATTACGTGGTTTGTACAGGGTATTCCAAATTTGATGTTATCGAGGATTTCAGGTATTTCAAGGGTTTAAAAAAAACTCGCATCTTCATACAGCATGTGTCGTTTTTTGGAAGGGGTCTATTATTTTTTATTTGTGAAACTTTAGTTTTGGTTTACATTGTTTTTATATATATATTTATTTTTAAATAATCTGTCAAATTTAATTTCATTTTGTCATTTTTAATTTTTGAGATATTACATTAAATTGGTATTCTATATGGAATGGCTCGTCTTTTATTTGATTTTTGAAATCCTTGTAAAATTGCCTTTAAAATGACAGGAAAGTGGGTGTTCGTTTTACTCTACTCCCCTAGAAATACCTGAAACCCCTCAAAAATATCGAACGTGGACACCCTTTAAAAATGGAGGTTAGGGCCGCCTCCCTAACAGGGCTCGGAGCGAAAAGATTTTCTGCCCAAACTCACTCCTTGTAAATTTTGTATAGCAGATAACAGTTGGCAGCTGTCATCTAACAGGTGGCAATATCAACTGGTGATATTTGTATTTGTCATATTGACAATCTATCAGATTGTAGGGTCGTGGAAATTTCTTCAAAAACACTTTGTTTGAAAGCCATAGTTAAAAAAATATTTGTTTAAACGGAAGTTTGTTCGAAAACATTTTCTTCGAACTAAAATTTATTCGAAAACATGGCATCCCCCAAAAGAACAAAGACCTAACTCAAAATAAGCGACTTTTCAGGAAACGCAAATAACTGATGATAGGTTTTTTGTTTGTTTTTATATATACATCTAGTTTCAAAGATGAATGAACAATTTTTTTTGGATGCTTGTTAAGAAATCTTTGTTCTAAGAAAAGAGTGACTTTCCGGTCACATAATCAAAATTTTCCTTTCATATCATTACTAATCAATAAGTAGCTCTCATTTAAGTCAGATTTGGACGAAAACTCGATTTTCCAAGATTTTGAATTAGGTCTTTGTTGTTTTGGGGGTGCGACATATTCTTGGACCGGAAATTTGGTCAAAAAGATTTTCTTTTATTTATTTTTTCAAAAACTGTGTTTAACTAGGTTAACACCGATTTTGACCTCACAAAAGGAGGACAGATTTAAAGAAATAATTTATCACAAAAAAATATCAGAAGAAAAAAATTAAATTAATTCGAATAAAATGTTTTGGAAATGTTCAAAATTAATTCATGTTTTTGTTACCCTTAAGCCTTATTTAGAGATAAGCTATTAAAAAAAAATGTTTATATTTGTAAAAATAAAAATCTGTTGATTTCAATAAAATTTTATTGTATCCAAAATTCTCTCCAAGTAAGTATTGGTAACATGACCCAGAACCCAACTAGAAATCGTCAGAAGAGAGGCTGTTAAGAAGTCTTGTCGTTTTTTCCTTAACGTGTTTATATATATATATATATATATATATATATATATATATATATTTCAAAACGGGTTCTTTTTAACGATTTTTTTACTTTCAGAAACAGGTTGAGGTCGCAGAGGGTCAAGTCTGTTGAATATGGTGGGTGGTTAACGACGGGGATCTTTTTATTAGCTAAAAACTGCTTAATGGATAGATTTGTGGAAGAGCAGCCACGCGTTGTTCTTCCACAAAGCTGAACGTTTTTTCCTTATACGTTGCCTTAGCTACATAAATACTTCCAAATATAAATGTTGGTTCACTGTTTGACACTCACGCGCCCATTTAATAAAAATAACAGCCCTAATATCGAAAAAAAAAGAATGAGCATCGCTGTTATGAATGTGCTGGAGCGCCATTCTCGTTCATCATCTTTAAGTTCTTCACGACCCTCGAAAAAGATTTATGCGACATAAGAATCATTGCACGACACATACACTGCTTTCCGTAGACATCTTTTAGCATTTGAAAGTATTCAGTAGTCGTTTTTTTGAGTTTTACTATAAATTAATACGTTGCTCAATTATTTCGTTTGTCATAATTCCGGCAAATGAGCTATGCACGATGCGCTTTAAACCACTGCGTAAGCCAAACTACTAGAGGAAAGGCGACAAGATTGCGCGCGGTAGTAGAACGCACATCAAGGTGAATAACTACAACCGCCCGAGGCGTGGGGATTTAAAAACCTGTTAGTACTGGGGCCAGTCTTAAAATTTAATTGTCACACCTCTTATATTATATTGCATTTAAAATAAAAAAAAATTGCCTGCAATAAAGTATACTACACATTTTTCCAAGAAGTGTAGTTTTTGAGAAAATTTTATAACACCTAGAATAAACATGTTTTTAGCAATTAAAATACAACGTGGTTGAGTAGATATCGGAAAAAGTTATTAAGAACAGTAATCAAACAGGTTATTGTTTTCCTCCACTAATTTTCCATTGGTTTTAAACAAATAGTCCCGACATGTTTCGTAAGCAGGAACTTACAACTTAAGGGGATATTACTAAAAGAATTACAAAAGAAAGGTAAAAAATTAAAATTAGAAAATATCTTGTGAAAATAATACTAACAAATTTGAGAAACTGCCTGGACTGTTTGTTTAAAGAAAATTAAAAGTTAGTGGAGGAAGACAATAACCTGTTTAATTACTATTCAACGACACCATAATATGGACTATTTCCTAAAATTATTCAGAAAAGTTGTTTACAATTTAAAGTGCAGATTATCAATTTTCAAAAAAAAATAGGTTACATTCGCTTATGAAAATTTCGTTTAGACGCTTTTTTAGTTGATTTTTCTGAACATTGAGAATCTGTCGTTACTTTTAATTCTAAACAACTTTTCTTATCAACTTTTCCGATATTTTAAAACAAAGGTACTTTACTCTTAACACTTTTTATTAAATCAGCCTACTAAACCACCCTGTATAATTCATTTGGCTAAATATTATTATTTTTAGTTTGAGAAATTAGAATCCAAACCTTTTATTAAATTAGCCTACTAAACCCATATACATAATATTCCAATACCCACGGTAACTGCCCATTCATGATGCAAACATAAGGGCCTTGGGGTCTTTAAGCAAAAAAGACCTGATTGGTTTCTTTCAGACATATGCATATTATTTCCATATAGTACGTATTATTGCAACACCTACGGTACCTTACGATGCAGAATGCAAACATATTTGAAATAGCAATATCAATGGGTATAAGTCTATCCTTTTTGCGGTCCTTAAGATAAAATGTCCTGATTGGTTATACTTTTACGCATGAATATTATTTTATTCATGTATTCGTTACATCAAATCATCGGCGTACAGTTGACAAAAACTCTATCTACATAGATAGGTATTTGGTATCTGTGCATTTTTCGTACCTTTATTTCTGAATGTTTGCATCACACGCCAACCATTGTGTAAATAGGTAACAGGGAGTATTGGAATATTACGTATATGACTAAACCACCCAGCATATTAATTGATTTTCATTTTCTTAACATATTAGTTAAGACCAAGCAGGAGCGATTCCCAAAAAATTAGAATCTAAATCGATTTTTTTTCATGTATACCTTACTCACATTCAGTCTGTAGACATAGAATTAGCTACTTTTGGCCAATATTGTAACACAATGACAGGTTGCATACATTTTAAAAATATTTTTTGGTACTTACATATTTTTATTGGCGAAATTACAAAACTATCTTTACTTTTCCAAACTTATCTTTAAAGCAATTATGGTTCTTCTTTGATCTTGATTATGAAAGTCTTGTCATCTACATTTTCGGAATCATCATCATCATCAATAGATATTACGTCATTTTGATCATTTTCTGTTTGCGAATTTGGTTTCAGTGTCTGAAAAAAACCTTCGTTATAATACTAGCGAAGTACCGTGAACCGTGCTACTTTGTCATCCCGGGAGAACACTCAAAGGGATATGATTTTTTACCTTTCTACCTCGCGCAGCATTGACTAGAGAAGGTATTAGAAGAGGAGGCCGTGAAAATTTTTGGAACTTCCAAGATAAATTCTAAGCAAAATTTGTTATATGAATTAGGCTTAAAATGCAAAAAAAGTTATAAATTCAAAGAACTTTTTTTCTTAGTAATGCATATAATATGTTTATTAGTAAAAGATACACTTAAGCTAAGTATAAAAAATAGTATGACTAATCTCTAAGTATAGCAAATATCAGCAAGTTTTCATAAATTCTCTAATATTCAAAACCCACACATTTGTATGCCCGCGCATGGGGGTACACTTTACGTGCACGCGCGTTAGATCAAACGAAAACGAATTAAATGGCGTACGAAATCAGATCGCTTTTCTCCAAACTTTCAAATTTTACCAATAAACTTTTCTCCGATTTGTGACATTTATCAAAAACTGATTCTTCCAAGTGTGGTGGTTGTAGTGGTAGCCAAGAAGAAGATCTGGGGCCCCAGTGGAGACTATAATTCGGCGTTTCTACGGTGAGTACCCCTTATTAATACATTTGTGTGTACCGGCAATACAACCTATGGATAAATTATTAAACACGCGATCAAAATTCTTTTAAATTGTTTTGTACACTGCTTTCTTCGGCAGGCTTTGTAGTCCTCTTGCGCTATCGAAATTATCTCTTTTTTTATACGCAGTGTGCTAACAATTAGTCATACTATTTTTTATATTTAGCCTAAGAATATATCTTTCACTAATATACAAATTAGTATTAATTGGCTAATTTGTTAGTATTATTTGGCTTAAAAATTCCATTGACTGACGCTCACGTGTCTGATAGCGGGTAAAAACGCAATAAGCGTTGATCTGGCCTGAAAGCTGTCTTAAGTCATGGATTAGTTTGTTTTTTTTTATTTGTTTTCGATCTTTTCATTGATGTGTATAGCAGTTTATTTCGCCTGCCCTTGTTCTTGTTTCTCTCGTATCTCGGTAGATGCCGCTTCTTGCGAAAGTTTTCTCACTATTTACATAGGATTAGAGACAAAACCGTCTAATTAACTTCGCAAGAGTGTCACATTGACCAAGCAGTGTTCTGAGGAGTCCCATAAGGACGAAACAGTTAACTGTCAACATTTATTAGGTGTCCATTAGATCTTGGACCCCCGGGAGGTTAGGCTTTCAAGCTACCCACGGAAAAATATGAGAGAAACAAAAACTCCTTTCTACCCAATTAGCCACGAAACTTGTTTGAATTCTATTAATGTTTGCTGACAAAAAAATAAGTTCTAAAAAATTTCACGGCCTCCCCTACTATATCGTTCCTGATGAAAAAGAAATTGGGAAAATACTCTAGGCCTTCATGCACTTTTAGTGTTAATGCAAAGTTGACTCCAGGGGTTGACAGCCCTTACCTTTGGGAACACAATTCCACTTATTGGACATCTGTCAAACTCATGCCAAATATAATATGGCGGCTCAAACATGAAAAACCGAAGAATTTTGTTTAATCAAATAACATTTTCTGGCGCTTTAGGATAAATCCTGCAACTTTTGTATTTAGATTTTTTTCTGTCTTATAAAATAAGCGTACAATACCAACCTTTTTGTCTTGTTTCCACTTTTGAACTGACGATCTTGCCGGGAAAGGAATTTTCATATGCCGTCTAAAAATTTAAATACAAAAATTATCAATTTTTTGAAGTTTATTTTCATTCTGAAAAATTGACAAAAACACAAGTTGGGACAAAAATTTCGGCTATATAGTTTTTTTTTACCCTTTGTTCGATTTTTGTGGTTTTGGTGTGTATCGAAAGTCAAGGCTTGAGACTATATAAAATCCAAGATTCAATTCAATTCAATATACAGGGCGTTTCAAAATTCAATAACACAATTTTAATGTTGAATTCCTTAGGTGATTTCAAGAAAAAAAGTTCATTTTCATTTTTTTAAAAGTTTTGTGTTTATAGCTCGTGCAGTTTTTCAGATATGCAGCTCAAATTTAGGGCGTATATTTAGCTATATGCACTACACTATTACACTTGTCAAATATTCGTAAAAACCTATAGGGTGATACTTTTTAAGGGGTCATGTCGCCTTTTGCTCTGAATTTTTATTATTGTACGCCACTGGTAAATTTCAACAAAAGAAATTAAATATCCCTGTTTTATTTGCAAACTTTTTGGTCTTCTGCGATTTTTTCGCATCTCTCACCGTTTTAGAGAAAATCGCTATTGCCCCCAAGGCTGCTATTAACAAAATCAAAAATACTCCAGTATGTTATATTTCGAAAAATATGAAAATAAACAAAAAAAGCAGTATCTCGAAAACTAAGCGTTTATGGACCTATGTTTATATGAACTTTTTGCCTTGAAATCCCCGTTAACCGCAAATTAAATATATTTTCTATGCATTTTAAAGAACGGGGTACTTGTTTGCAGTTGGCGCAAGATTCTGAATTTAGCCATCCTTCAGACCGCCCGGAAAATTTTTTTGTGCGCCACTGTACTACTGTAAGGTATTAACTGAAAAAATTGGTTAGGAATTAATAAAATTGTACCTTAACGAAAAAGGTGGACGCAACTCTAGGAATAATATCCGACGTCATTCACAACATTATTCTTCCGGAGAGGGAGGACTGGTTAAAGAACAGGACTAATTTTTTAAATAACGATAGCTGGTGTTCCGACGCATAAAAATGCCATCAGGCGTTGGATCTGGAGTTGGTAGTATCCAAGAAAAAGTCGAGGTTAAACATAGTCTCGGCCAATTGGCTACTATATTTTAGGCCTAACTCGTAGCCACTGAACTGTGCGCCCGGTGGATTACTGACCACGAGTGGCCCAACAGAACAATAAAAATCTTCTCAGACAGTCACGCGGCCTTAAGAGCGCTTGATTCCTATACGTTCTCATCGAGAACCCTGAGGAGCTGCAGGGATTCGCTCGATTTGCTGAATGCGCTTGGTAGCGCTAACAATGTGTCATTAGTAAGGATACCAGGGCATTCTGGACACGAAGGAAATGAGGTCGCAGACCAAGCAGCGAGGGAAGCGGCATCTTTCGAATTTTTTGGCCCCGAACCAGCCCTGGGGATATCATACAATGCTACTAAATTAATAATACTGGATAACCTTGTAGAAAGAGAGCCAGAAACAGCATTGGACTTGCCAGACAGGAGATCCGTATAGTAGTAGCAGAATGGGACTAACAGAAGAGAAATGTAGACTCTGTATGGAGGATGACAAAACAGTTAGTGCGAATGTCCGGGTATTGCACTTTTACGTCAGAACACTTTCGGCAAACCTCAGATTGATTCAGAAGATCTGAAGAGTGTCTCACACAAATTGATAACTAACCTTTTTGGAGGATTAGGAATACGGTGATGAGAAACCATTCAAAAGTGAGCCACAATAGACCCACTGGTGGTTGCAATGGAAGGGCCGCAAGGCCCACTCACATAAATCATCATCTGTCATAATAATAGCGACCAATTTTTTTAATCGCAAATTATCTTTTTTTTTCCTAAACAAGTTTCTCTCTCTCTGAGGAAAATATTATCCAATAGTTTATTAATACCAAGTATGTATCACTTTTTATCTCAAGGCGAAAAGTTTTTAAAATTGGTCGAGGGATAAAAGAACACTTTTATCACGAGGTTTATCCGCTATTTTACGCACTTTTTAGTTTATTTCCGAGTTTTTTTATTTTTTTTTGTTTTGTGTGACATTTTTATCCCTAAAATGCGCGTTAAAACGTGCACTTTTTATTACAAAAGTGCGAAAATGTAATTTACTTATTAAGTACTTCGTACCTGTCCATTATACTGAGACCAAATACTTTAGAGCATAAATACTGGCTCAAAATATCGAAAAGTGAAGCAATCATAGCTTGCTTTGAAAACAATGGCAAATTTAAATTCGCAGACGAAAATTTTTAAGTGCGCATGCGTGTGTTTTGGCACAGCTGCTGTGTGGGTGGACGCCATATTTGGTGTTTATTAAAATTTTGTAGTGTTTTGCATTTGTCGTGTTAAGTTGTTTTTTTCTGTGAAAAATGGGAAAAAATTCACGCTAAACATGTCCGTTTTGTTCAAAAAGTCCGGGGGAAGTAAGGGAGTGCGATTTTCTAGGTAAGTACTTGTATTTTCTTAATAATTTGTTAATAAAGTTAAAAGTGGTTAACAGATGCCATTACAGCTTCGTGATGTCCACAATAAATCTGCACAATTAATTTTTTAAAAACTACAAATTTAATCCGCAATGTGATAAATTTTCACCCAATAACTAGTTTTTAGGGAAAAAAAAATAATAGACATAAAGTTAAATTTTTGGCAATTGTCAAATAATGTAGTGACTTAACGGAGTATGCTCCAAAACCACCAAAACTGTGATCGGAATCCTATCTGAAAAAGAAACATTAAGAACTAAAGGGGGTCCTGGCTTCAAGCATCGCGTGTAAGAATGCATGCGGACGACCTGTGTAACAAAACGGGATTTAAATATATATGGTATTTTTGCCATTTATAAGTTTTTAAATATTTTTAATTAAATATTGTTTTTGACATCAACAAGCATTGCAGTGCAGCGAGCGACTTGTTTTTTGGCATATTTTCAGGATCGCTGTACTTTAATAAAAGTTGTATTCGGCGAATCTGTCCTTTGAGCCACTAACATCACAATAATTTATATTTTGTAACTGGAAACAAATTTAATAAACTATTTTAAATTTTCAAAAAAAACGCAGTGTGTAATTTTAATTTGTAACGGGTTTTTAAGCCGACGCATCTCTGGTTTGCGCTGGTGTCTTTTCTCTTTGTTTAGCGCGTTTAAAGCACAGTATTTCTTTGTGGATTGCTTTAGCATTAGAGTTTTGGCGAATCAACGGCAAGCTATGAGTGCCTTTGACGCAGGGTTGTTTTCGGTGAGACAAGAAATCCGTTACAAAGCATTCTTTACTTGGTTTTGGTACGCTCCACTTCGCTTCATTTAAGGATTTATTTTAACTGGGGAAATGTTAAATCTGTCAGTTATTTTAACTTTGTATTAAACTATTATCTTTGTTATTGATTCCATTTACTTTTAGAGATTATTTTAATTTTAAACCTTTTTATTATTGCTGTTTCCAGTGTTTTAAAATATTGCTTCTATGATTTTTTATTTTATTTCATCAAATACAAACCTTTCGTTGCCCTAAAATCGACATTTTTAATCGATATAATATCCCAACCTAAATAGTAATACTACGTAGATTAAACAGTTGATTAAATATTATTATTCAATCAACGTTTAAAATGTGGCTAAATAAATATATTTACAACAAACCTACAAAAGAGTGTAAATATAGAAATACACAAGTTTAATAGTAGTAAAATTTGATATTTCTTTAATAAAATAAATATAAAGAAGTAAAAATTTGAAGTCTAAAGAAGAGAATTGAACAGGTATGTATGATTTTCCTACATTGTTTACATAATTGAGAAAAGCATAGTATAGACTTCCTCCAAGAACCGCCAAATTCCCTTTCGAGATCGTAATAAATAATAAATTTATAAAGGTTTAATGCTTTTATAATTCATATAAGTTGTTGCCCAAATTGGTAGCTTACAACATTGAGGCCTTGGCCACTTGATTTGACAGGCATACTGTCAACAAGGTCACCTGCCACACATGTATTTATGTTCTAAGGTATTTGACTGAGACTACAAAGAAAGATAACAAGAGGCTTGTACTCAAAATTGCTTCAAATTTTGATTTTATAAATTTGCAAATAAAATTCAAGGGCACAGATTTTAAAGTTATGACGTTTTGAGGACAAAACGAGGTTATAATTTTTTATGTTAATTGTGAGACCTGATTAAGGGAGAAAAGGGGGAGGGTTAAGATTTATGGTAAAACACCCTGTACCTACTTAATATATTCTTCTCCTCGCCTGTCAAACATCAAATTGGTTGTGGTCCAAGCAATGACTTTATCATCGTCACTATATCCATGCAAAATTTTCTTTGATTCTTTAAAGCAGCGCACCTAAAATCAATAAACCAACCTCCAGAAACCTCAAAATATAATTTTCGAGTTCGGGGGACAAACCATGTTATTATAGGTTTTTTAGGTTACTGAGTCCGAATCCAAGATCGAAGGAAGAAAAGGATTTTAAAAAACCTTATAAAAATATGATTCTTAAATCTGTTTTTTTTTTTCAATCAACTGTAGGCCAAAGCGTTTGATTTATGACAGTCCGATCAGTTTTTATTATAAATATTTAGTTTATCAAAAAAATACGCAAAATTTTGACAATATGAAATAGTGGATTGACCCAAATTTTTATTATAGTAGGGGAGGTCGTGAAGATTTTGGGAATTTATTTTCGTAGTCAGCAAACATCGATATAATTGTTCATTAATCAATTCTAAGCAAATTTTGTTATATGAATACAGAGGGGTTTTCCGATGGGTTTAGGCGCAAAATGCCAAATAAGAAATGAATATGACGAACTTATTTTCTTAGTAATTTAACCAGTTAAGGGTATACTAGTAATACTAGTATAATACTAGTAAAGGGTATACTTAAGTTAACTAAAAAAACTATTCTGGCTAATATCTAAGGATGGGAAGTATTATTGACAAGTGAAAAACCATATGAAATGAGTGCCCCTATTTTCTTAGTTCTGAAAGTTTATGAGATAATAGGCTGTATTATAACAAAAGCTTAAAATACCATCTGGCTGTTATTTAAAAGCCCCAAAGCCGTTCCAGAGTTATCAGATGCCCGTCAATTTGTCACATTCGATTTATGTTAATGTTTCTTAGACCTACGTACAATGAGGAGTGATTATTTGGCTTATTTTAGGACTAAAACTGTCCATGCATATAGGTACGCAAACGCTTTGTTGCCGATCTACTACAAAGTGTTTTTTTTTGTTTATAGCTTTTGCAAAAGTGAAGGGAAGTGTCTTAAAAGTCACCGTAAGTGTCCTTAAGAGACCGAAAATAAGTGAAACTGAACTGGAAGTGACGGAAAGACAATTGAAAGGGACCAAAAATTACAAAAGCGGCCGGAAGTAAATAGAAATGACACTGAATTGGAAGTGACGGGAAGACAATCGGAAAAGACCAGAATTTACAAAAACGCACGGAAGTGAATAAAACTTTACCGGAAGTTACTTTAAGTGAACCGGAAGTGACCTAAAATGACCGAAAACTAACAGGAAGTTACTGAACGTGCACCTGAAGTAAATCGGAAGTTACTAAAAGTGAACCGAAATGTGACTAAAACTAAACCAGAAGTTGCAGAAAGTGAGTTGGATATGGTCTAAAACTGTCTGAAAGTAGACTGTACGTAACCGGACATGACTCAAGTGACCGAAAGTAAGTAAAACTGAGCCGGAAGTGAGTGACACTGAACTGGAAGTGACCGTTACCTAAATACGACCTCGCCTGCAGGTTTTTAACACAGAGCTTTTCTGGCAAGGCTTTCATGATTGTAAATAACAGCCAGAGTAATTTTTTCTATGACAGTATATTATAATCTACCATATAAAAAAATTTCAAAACAAGGAAAATAAGTTCCTGATTTTCCACTTTTGAAGACACCGGTAAGTGTATTTTCCAACTTTGTAAATTAGCCAGAGTTATTTTTAGTTATAGTGTATTATAACATCAGTTTATACCTTCAGTTTCAAGACAAAGAAAATAAGGGCACAAATCAACCCACTTTGTGGATCCGAATATTTTCCACCACTTGAGATGAGCCAGAGTACTTTTCTTATAATGTTCATCATCTCTTCTTTTTAGTGTAAAAGATTTAGAGCTAAGAAAATAAGTCGACTCATATTAAACCTATTAAACCCATCGGAAAATCATCATAAGAATAAAAAATTGTTGATTATTATCATTAACAGAACATACCTATTTAAATACACCAACTACTATTAGGTACCGAGCAAAAGTTTTGGCCCACAATTTTTTTAAATTTGGTTTAAATCGATTGGTTTCTTTTAAGAATACTGACCTAAAAAGTTGTTAAAAATGGAACACCGCGTGAATTCAGAAAAGTCCAAAAATGAGGCATTTGCATTTTTCTAATCTGGCCCACTTTGACCAAGCTTCTTTAATATACTCAAGCGTACACTCATGCAAAATTAAAAGTTGGTATTAGTATAGTTTATCGTGCAACATTTGATTTTGTTTGAGTTTGATTAAATTTCCATGATTTTTTCCTCCCCTAGACGATGTACAGAGGTGTAAATGTAAAAATTACGGGGAAAGTAAGGGACAAACTTGTCCTCAGGAAATATTAATAATATTTATGTTTTATAATAGAATCAATCACCTTATGCCAAAAATAAGTTTTTTTTTGATGGATTGGAGTGCAAAAAAATTGAGGTCAAAAAAATGAAAATAAAAATGTTTATTTATATCGAATTTGTTTTTGATTGTTTGGAAGTTCGGTTCGGTACTGCAGGAAGGTGCATTCTTGTAAGATTTTTAATAAAACGCATTGAAATAAAAAACAAGCATTTTTTGGACATTCTTTATATATCAGCAAACCAAAAATATTTAAAAAAAAAATGAGTTTAGTGAGCTGTATCATATTTGCTGAAAAAAAATTATAATTTACTCATTTAAGTGTACAAAACTTTAAATAAATGGAAATATCGTCAATTTCTGGACAGCCTCTATCTCGATAATTGCTAGATAGGAATGTTTAATTTTTTTATGTTCTTAAAAGATTCAAAATCTAGATCATACCTAAATTCCCCATTATTTATAACTGTGCTACTTATGTATTAAGTATAACGGTAAAAATCTAAATAGACTTTAAGATCAGTGTAATTTTTTCTAAAATCATTATAAATAAAAATTTTAAACAACGAGGAGAATTTAGTGGCATAAGAGCGAGGCAAAATAAGATAATAACAAGATATTCCTCAGGCTGGACTCGAACCAGCGACCTTTCGTTATCAAGGCAAACGCTCTTCCACTGAGATATTGTTTGTTGGAAATTCCACGTCTGACACCTTTAGTGACGCGCTATATGTCGTGCACCACTGATAGATGGATAAATAGGATTTCATACAACTAACAATCGTGAATGTGTATTTCTCTCCTATCCCCATATAATACCTAACGTGTTCTCGTAGCTATCGGAAGCTTCAGGGCACACACCTATACTAACAAAGAAAAATTAGAGATGACGAAACGGTTTCCGAATAGGCGGATTTTGAATCAGTGCCTCGGTGGCTTAGTGGAAGAGCGCTTGCCTAGATAGCGAAAGGTCGCTGGTTCGAGTCCAGCCTGAGGTAAATCTTTTTATTATCTTATTTTTCCTTGCCATTATGTCACTAAATTCTCCTCGTTGTTTAATTTATATCTAGGGAGCTAAAACGAACCTTTGTGAAAAATAATTTTGATTATTGTAAAAATAGTTGAATGTCCCCGTAATTTCTACATTTAGGCATCCGTGCGATGTAAGACGAAGTTGTTTACTTAGCCCGGAGAATAACGGAAACTATGTGGCTATTAGGTATACAAGCATGAAATTTGGTACACTAGTTCTTAGGACAATTTTAAGCGATTTGATTCGAGTCCCCAAAAAATACCTCCATAGGGTGGGGAGTTTCCGCCATTTTTTCAAAATGGCCGACTCTATTTTTTAAAATCTCCTAAAATGACTTATTTTTGTAGCTAAGTCAATACTCGTTCGTGCCTCTGACACCGATGTACTAGTTTTAGCCATATCTTCCTATTGGCCTTTAAACAGTTGTGGACTTCATGAGCTGTGGGTTCTTTTTGGCATGGGAAAGAATGCCAGATATATTTCAGCGCATACCATTGCCAGGAGTCTTGAAAGTGACAAATCTGTTGCCTTACGTGGTTACCATAGTTTTACCGGGTGCGACACATCTTCCCGTTTTTTGTCAAAAGGAAAACGCAAGGCATGGGCTGCATGGCAATAAGATGAGGTGACTGAAGCCTTTAAATGCTTGTAAAGCAAAGACACCGAAAACATTACTTCTGCATTAGTGCCATTACAAAAGTTCGTTGTTTGTTTATACGACAACCACAGCACGGAGACAGAAATAGACAAAGCTTGCCAGAAACTTTTTTGTGCAGGTGGACGTGACGTCAATATGCTTCCCCCCACTCTAGCAGGATTGACACAGCACACGCTAAGAGCAGCGCACCAAGTCAAATTTGGGGTCGGACACTAAATATTAATGGAGACTTGCCGAGTTTAGCGAATCGGGGCTACCTTAAGACAGCAAACGGTTGGACTCCCAATTGAACAGATCTGAACAGTAAAATGTGATGCGACAATTTGCGTTGCAGTTGCCGCCGAAACCACCTCCCCTGTACCACAGCTTGTGGGAATTGTCGTGGAGCTTGTGAAAATCAAAGGTAACAATGTAATTAAGATTGCTTTATAACCATATTTTTATTAACATTTAACGGTTATTTTTAGATCAGACCCTACTCAGCTGCAAGAATAAAACAAAAGAAAGTAACTTTTTGTATTATTTGTTACCAAAATTGGTTGAAATTGTTATATTATATAGTATAGTTTTAAGTATATTGTACATTGAAAGCCGCCATATTTAAAATGGCCTCCAAAATAAAAATAGAAGCTCCTACGTTTGTTATGTTGTCAAAATTGGATTTGGGAAGTCGAAATACCTATAAAACGATATACCATAAGCTATAAGTTCAAGAATGTGTCAAATTTAGGATCGCCATATTGAAAAAATGGCGCCTAAAAGCAAAATGGCAACATGTGTGATGTTTTTATCACAAGAAATGGATATCTCGACCCAAAACTAGTCAAAATCAAGGTATTACAAGTTATGGTTGGGTGCCTGGTTTAGATTTTTATGTAAGTTGGCGGCCATCTTGAAAAAGAGCTACTGTAGTCGTCGGACGCCATTTTCTATCGGTGTAAAATTTTAGTAAGTTTTATTTAAAGTCTAAGAATATTCCTAATGTGTTTTTTGTAAAAAATAAGTCATTTTAGGATATTTTACAAAATGAAGTCGGCCATTTTGAAAAAATGGCGGAAACTCCCCACCCTATGGAGGAATTTTTTGGGGACTCGACTCAAATCGCTTAAAATTGTCTTAAGAACCAGTGTACCAAATTTTATGCTTGTATACCTAATAGCCACATTTTTGCTTTATTAAGCCGTTATCCTCTGTACTAACTTACCTGTTGGGCACTAAACGTTCGTCGCAACAAATCCCAATCTCTCTTAATACGGGCATCCCTTATACGAGTGGTAACATTTAGATCCATTAGTTCTTTTTCGTGATGAAGCAACTTCGTTTGCAACTGTTTCTTTTCTGCCTCCAACTCGGCAATTTCTCCTTCCAACCTTTGTTTTTTCCATATTTTAGATGTTTTCATCCAAGGCTCCCTATCTTGCTTTTCTTCTATTTCTATTTGGTGTCTATCTTCGTCTTCGTTTATTTGCTGTTCATCTTCGTCTTTCTTTACTTCTATTTGCTTTATATCTTGGTCTTCGTCTTTTTTTATTTGTATTTGATGTCTATCTTCGTCTCCTTCTATTTCTATAAAAATAGTTTCGTCATTTTCCATTTCCAAATTGAGCTTTTTTCTCTTTAGTGGTTGCTCATCATCTGACTCTGTGACGCTATCTGTGCTGGAATCCTCCTTTTCAGAAGACAAATAATAAAAATTAGTTTAAACTTGAATGAAACAACATGTTTGGATGAAAATTAAATAACAGTAGCCAAGGCTTAGTGATAATGATTATTCAGATGTGAGTGGACTACTCAACAAGAAATGGTCGAGAAAAAACGCGCATACTTGAAATGGCTCAGTACTAAAGAGCAAAGATACCTAGAAATCTACATGGGTACCAAAAGACAGCTAAGAAATTTGATACGCACGGAAAAAAATTAATTGTTCAAACTTAAATGCCACGATATAAATGCACACATAGGAGGTAGGCAAAGTTCTGAAGTTATGGAAATTTATTTCTATGGTAAAAAATCCAACAAAAGAAAAAGTAAACATTGAGATCATCAAACCAGAACAATGAACACAACACTATAAGGGACTGCTGCAGGAAATGAGACCCGAATATATGTCAGTCTCTCCGAGGAGAGACATAGAAGTACATGGAGAGCAAGTAATGATCGAAAAAGAAATGATAAAGAAAAGTATTAAAAATCTTAAATCGGGAAAAACTAGCGGACCTGGGGGAATATACGCTGAAATGCTCAACTATCGATCAGAGAAACTACTAGAAAATCTCACATATTATACCTGATGATGGAAAAATTGCATTCATATTCTCAATACATAAAAAAGGAAACAAGCTGGATTGCAACAATAATAGAGGAATTTCAGTAACCAGTACTCTAAGTAGATTTTACGGTAGGATTCTTAGAGATCTAATCGAAAATGATTTTCATGAACAAGAAGATCAGAGTGGGTTTTGTGCAGGTAGATCTTTTAGTGAGGTTTGTGGCCTTAAAAAAAGTTAAAAAAATTTGGGCGCCAATTTGTGGCCTTAAAAAAAAAGTTGTGTGACATTTGTGGCAGCTTAAAGACGCTGCCGCCATTTTGTGACACTGAAACCCACTGAATAATTAAACAAATATCTGGAAGCAGAACTGTATTTTCCAGCTAGGTAAAACATTGATATGCCCGGTAACTTTTATACAGTGGAGAAGGGGGGGTTCAGAAATAAGAAAATTTTAAGTGCGCCACATTATTTAATACCAATGTTTTACAAAGAAGATCTTAAATAAAATACAGTTCAACCCAAACGTTGCAGCCAAACAATGAAATTCTACTTACTTCCGAGGCTTCCAGAGTATTTGTGTAATTAAGAATAACCAAAAAAAAATAAACAGAATAAAATTCTATTAGATTGAATTCAGATGACAAAACAGAAATACTTTACAGGTAGATGGACTCCTTTAACAGGTCATAGTGTACCTACATCTGAGTCAGTAGCGTAGGATTCAGTTATATGAATGATTGTTAAAAAAAAATATATATACTTCCGAAATTATTCCGTCATAGGGGAGATCTAGACCAAATATCTGCTGTCATCATTCTACGTTAGGTAGAGTGAGACAGACAGCAACCCAGTCCGAGATCTACCCCATGAGGCAAAACCATGTAAGGAAACCGCTAAAAAATATAACCTCATCTCTCTTTTGTCTCCGCAAAGTTGGTCATCGGGTTGTACAAATAATACAAATATTTAGTTCATCTTGTATAATTAGATTGTAAAACTTGAGAAAAATACCAAACAAGTCAGGGCCAAAATAGCAAGGCACTTTAAATTTGACAGTAAAATTACCTTAAATAAATGAAATGAAGGAAACAAGTCAATGTAGTAAATATGCCGCAAAACCAGGGTTATGACGTCATACCTTATCTTGCGTTTACAAGAATTGTTGAAATTATACTGTGAAAACTTATATATGAAAAGATTACGTCTAAGTTATATTAAAAATTTATATATGAGGAAAAAAATTATAGTTAAGGCTTGCTCCTACCTTGGTCCTTGAATTATTTAATAATTATTGGTGTTTATTTGGTAAACCTGGAAGTGTTGTAGGTTTCCCGACATACTCCTGCTGTTCCGGCTTGCCCGCGCCTCCCCTACTGCCGCTTAGCACATCACACTAGGGCAGCACATGGTCTCAAGTGTTGATGGTTCCTTGCCCCGAGCGTAAAAAGGTTGTGGGATTCTTGCCCGAGCGTAGAACCCTGTGGAAAATGAAATGTTTCAGTTTCCTGGAGAACCCCATGTCGACTCAATAAAATACAGCAGATTTAAACAGATGAACTAAAATAACTCTACGTACCTTTCCCAGGGTTAGAACTGGCTCGTCCGGCTTCCCACCAGCGTCCAGCCCAACTGTCCCGTCGCTGGAATTGACAGGGCTGTAGACAAAGGAGAAAAACAATATATAGTTTTTATCCAACACGTGGTTAAAAGAAAAATATAAAAACGCCAACAATTCCCCACGTCCTTTGTCAAAAAAAAGTACATTTCCCACGAAAAATAATTACAATTTGGGAGGCAAATATTATCTTGAAGAGTACTCAAAATATAAAAAAAAAATGAGAAAAAAAAAATAAAATCGAACTTACCGATGCTCTTTCCGTACAAATGGCGTAGGCCGACTTAATTTCCCCTCAAAAGGGTGCGAGCGTCACTTCCGATTACGCCTAAAACACGACGGCTCACTCCTCACAGTCTCTGGGATATCTCCTACAATTCGCTGCAGTGCCAAACCAAAAACAATGGCGATCCCAGAGCCTGTTGCCGGCCCAGCCAAAATTTGTTAGCAAAGAGAGACAAAGCACTTCGTCGAGAATACCAGAATAATGCAGTGGCCGGAAACCGTTTTGTAAATTTGGTGGGGAGTGGGGACGGTAAAACGCAGTAGTACCAACCTAATCTTCCCGGTTAAATTCAAATAAAGGATGCAAACCTATTTATAAAAAACTTTTCCGCCAAAAATAAATCTCTACCTTCAGTGGCAAGACTGGAAGAAAAAACCCGCTAACCAATGAGGACATACAGCGATAGTTCTATACAGGTATATAGGGGCAGCACCGACCAAGGGGATAGGAAGTACGTAAAACGTACATTGAGGTGTTGTCGGATCTATTTCCACGGTTGAAATTTATATAACAAGGACGTCGAGACACCCTCCATACATTTGACCGAACATTTGCCTACCGGACCCCCACCAACATATCAAGTAGAAGAAGAATAACCCGACGGACTAGAAGAAGCTCAGCATTGAAACCATCAACTGTAAAATCAATTACTGGAGATCAGGGCATGCAGCAAACCCAGGAATATTCGAACACTCAACCAATTCCCATATGAGTAAAGCTATACTAAGTGTAGAATTTAGTTGTATTTTAGTTACAGTTTTCGTCAAAAGTTTCCTTTGCTCTTTATAAATGTTTTCTCTAAGATTCATATGGTTTGACGCCATTTTTGTAAAACATTTCTACATTAATAAAGTTGTTTCTGAACCTGAACCTAAAAATACACACTGAACTACTGCTAAGAAGCTCGGCCCAAGAGTGTTCAGATGTTAACTCACACCATTTCGTTTATTCTTTTAGTCTTGGTTTTTATCCCTCGTTTATCTCCCATTTACAAAAGTGCACGACTCGTATTTATTCCATCCTCTCCCTATCAAATTAATAAAGATATCAAAGTGGTCGGAGCCTCGGTTGTTACTGGTCAAACCGTGGACCTAAATATGTTTTCGTGCTGTCACAACTAGCTATGAGGTTCGGATTGTCCCAATATCCTCGAAAATAAACGTAAGGGAATGAAATGTTCATCTAAATGTTTCCTTCCTGTTACTGAATCCATTTGTGATGTGGCAACGCCGCCATTCCCCAGCATAACAGCTGTTTAACTTTCATGACGACAAGAGAATCACAAAATTCCACAGATAAAAACAAAACAATCAAAATTTTTATGTGATTTTCCCGAAGCCTGTGATCTTAAATTCCAATTACGATGTCCAGATAATGCGATGTGCGTAGTGTCCACCGTAATTCGATGGAATGCCTCCTTTTAAGGTAATTTCCTAGACACTATATAACCTCCAAACCTAGCTCTATAAAATACCCTTACTTTGTGTACAGAAAGACGAATCAAAGAGCCTTGATTATTTACCTAAATAAACAAATATGTAACGTTGTCTTAAACGTAAAAATGACACGTTACATAATCCCCCCCCAACTTCAAGACGATTAACCTAAAAAGGTTAATCGGAGAGGCCCGCTGCCGACTTAAGGTCTTTGGCATGCCAACTCCCTGGCAGTACTTTACCCGATGGTTCCTGAAGCTCAAATATCCATGGATAAATTTTATTCCTAATCACATAAGGACCAACGAATTTCGGTGCTAACTTCTTCGAGAAAAACTTCGCAGCATCCGACAAAACATAATTTTTCTTCCAAACACGCTGACCCACAACAAAGTTGGGTACCCTTGTACGCAAATTATACTGAACTACGTTTTTCTCTCCAGCCACCTCTAACCTTCTCTTAACATCAGCATAGAGCTTCCGGAAACCTTCGTTCTTACTTTCAGCTGCGGTTTGTACACCATTCTCTTCAGATAACAAAACTGGGTTGGAGTAATCTTTACCTGATAAACACATATTCCTACCAAAATTAACAAAGAACGGAGACATCCTGGTTGTCTCATGGGTTGCAGTACGAATCGCGCAGGCAAGTTTATGTATTTGTTCGTCCCACTTCCTGTGGTTGTCTTTCACATAACAACATAACATGGTTTTTAACGTGCGATTCGTCCTTTCTGTTGGATTTGCTCTGGGGTGATAATACGGATTATACTGAATTTTAACCTGATAACTCTCAGCAAAACGCTTAAACTCATTACTTTTGTACTGAGGGCCATTATCACAAAGTATCAAGCGGGGTACTCCGAAGACCATAAATACTTGCTCCTCGAGATGCTTGACAACAGCTTGAGTAGGGGCTGTTCGCATTGGAAAAACTAAGGAAAACTTACTCAAATAGTCTGTAACGACGAGAATCCAGCAATTACCCTTTGTCGAACGAGGTAAAGGTCCACATAAATCAGTCGAAATAATTTCCCAAGGACGAGTTGGTTTTGGGTGAGATATCATCTGATCAGATACACCTTGTGTATCACCTTTGTGAGCTGCACAGACAAAGCATTTCTTTACAAAAGTTGCCACGTCCTGGCGCATTTTTGGCCAATAATATTTTTCTGCCAGTCTGTGGAAGGTTTTATACACACCCATATGCCCTGCGGTAGGAGGATCGTGAGCTTCTCCAATAATTCTACGCCTATGATCTTTGGGGACTACCTCTTTCCAATATTCGTTAGATGGTGAAAGTTGAGGGTATTTTTGTTTGACATATTTATACAACTTATTATCAGTGTATCTCCAATTCATAAATTTTAACGGTGATTCTACGACCCTCTTTACCATCTTTTGGTACCATCGATCTTTTATTGCTGTTGAAACGTCTCTGGGCTGCGAAATTGTATCAATCATAGGTACTGCACGAGACAACATGTCCGGGACAACTAAATCTTTCCCTTTCCGATGGATTACTTCAAAATCATATTGCTGCAATTTTACAGACCAACGAGCAAGTCTTCCACTGGGCTCTTTCAAGCTATGAAGCCATTTTAAGCTAAAATGATCTGTTATGACCTTAAATGAGATCCCCTCAATATAAGGCCGGAGCTTCTCTATCGCCCAAACCAATGCCAAACATTCTCGCTCGGTGGTCGTGTAAACACGTTCTTGCTTAGTCAAAGATCGACTCAAATAGCATATGACTTTGTCTCCTTCAGGATAAGGCTGCGTTAAACATGCTCCTATTCCATATCCTGATGCGTCTGTTTGAATGACAAATTCTTTGGTATAATCAGGACATGTAAGAATCGGTGCAGTCACTAAAAGTTCCTTAATCTTAATAAATGCTTTTTCGCAGTCTGGAGTCCAATCGAACTTTTGATTTTTCTTAGTTAGAGCTGTAATCGGAGCTATTATCGCTGAAAAATTCTCTATGAAACGTCTGTACCAGGATATTGTACCTACAACTCTACGAACTTCTCTGACAGTTCTTGGCCTCTGGAGCTCTAACATGGCTCTAATTTTATTAGGGTCAACTCGGATGCCTCGACGGTCCACTACGAAACCTAAATAAGTCATTTCTGGCCTACACAGTTGGCATTTCTCCCAACTTACCGTTATCTTTGCATTCTGCAATCTTCGTAGGACTTCCTCAAGAATTCTAAGATGTTCAGAAAAACTTTGTGTGACAATTACGAGGTCGTCGAGATATACGTACACGTAGGGGTCTAAATCGTTCCCTATGATGCTATCTATGAGTCTCTGCCAAGTTGCAGGTGCATTATGAAGACCAAATGGTAAACGCTTAAATTGGAAGAGACCTCGTCGACAGATGAATGCTGTTAGTGGCTTCGATGATTCTTCCATTGGTACTTGCCAATAAGCACTCTTAATATCTAAAGTTGACAAGTACTTAGCATCTTTCAATTTGTCAAGAGTCTCGGATACGAGTGGTAAAGGATAACTATCACGCGCCGTCACTGAGTTCAATTTGCGGTAGTCTACACAGAAACGATATTTCTTTGTGTTTTTCTTTTGTACCATTACCACTGGTGAAGCCCATGAACTACTACTACGTTCTATCACATCCATTTTCAGCATTTCGTCGATTTCGTCATCAATAAGTTTTTGAATGACCGGTGAGACCTTATATGAACGTTGTCTTATCGGTGCTGCATTTGTTGTAATCTTACGTTCTACTCTGTCTGTACATCCCAGTGAGTCACCCATCATATTCTTATATTTAACGACCAATTCCTCTAGTCGTTCTGATTCATAAGGTGTAAGAGTTGTTTGTTGGTCTGATGTTTCTAAAGAACAAATCACATCTTTATTATCGGCAAAGTGCCACTCATTAGTACTTAAGTTCGGTACTATCCCCATCGAAATCCAAAAATCTAATCCCAAAATCAAAGTGTGCGGCAATTCAGGAACGACGACGACCTCTATTAACCTAAATTTATCCTGAACTCGCATAGGAAGCTGCACTGTCCCAATACTACTCGTGCTTTGACCATTTGCCACAATACAACTCGTCTTCTTTGTCGTATCAAGTGAAAAACCAAACCTCTCGATGATTGACCAACCATGATTCCCTAAAAAGGTACGTGAAGCCCCGGAATCCAACAAACCTAATAACTTATTTCCGAGCACATCCACTTCTAAATAAGGCCTCTCATCTTTACGAGCATGACTTATCACATAATCTAAAACGTACGTTAGCCTATCGGTCGATGCTTGTTCAGGCTGACTCGAAGGTCGACCACCTACGAGCGCCTGGGTCCGTTTCCCTGACGATCCCAATTACGACATTCTCTTACTGTAACCCCTGCCTGTCCACACGAATAGCACTGTTTGCCTCTAGGTAATGCGCACCCGATTGCCATGTGCCCTGTTTGGTTGCATCTATAACATACCACGTCCCTATTCGCCCTACCAGGTCTAACACCTTGTGGTGGTTGTTCATCTCTGTCATTTACACTAGACTGACCACTAGCTGGTTGCTGTCTATCTCTATCAGCCCTAACAGCAAAATTGCTTGCTGGCTGCTGCCTATTTCTGTCGAATCTATTAGCAGGATGATTTAAATTCTGTTGGTTCGATGTCCCGGCACCTGATATTTGAATTGCATCAACCCCTGTTGAAAAATCGTCACTGTCGCTCTCTACGTCAACGTAGGCCAAGTCAGGTTCGATTGATTGGTTTCTTCTAGATGTAAAATTTTCCTCCTCTAAACCATATCTCTGGTCTATTCTACGACACAGATCCTTTAAATGTGATAGGCTATTGACCTCAGTAGCAATCAACCCTTTCTTATAGATGTCCACTATATTTCTGAAGACGATAGCTAATTTTGCCTCTTCGGAAACAGGACAGCCAAGTCTTTGGAAGTATGTGTTCATGACAGCAATGTAGGTCCCTATAGACTCTCCAGGGCCTTGTTTACGTTTTTGGATCTCCTTCAATAGCTTCTCGCCATATGAGGAAGGAAGATACTCTGCCATGAACCTTTGTTCCAGCTGTTCCCATGTATGGACTTCTCTTCGAACATCTTTATAAAAAGTATAGGCTGACTTTTCAAAAAGATCAATGCCTGAGTTCAGTAACACCTTTTTGCTAACTCCTCTAGCCTGACTTAACTCGTCCACCCTCTCAAAAAATGCGGTGACGGAGATTGTACCCCTCTCACCTGTAAATTTTAAGTTCCACTTATGCGGAGGTACAGGTGCAACGTGATATGAGGTACCAGGATCACTTGACATTGATACTGGCGACGAACATGAAAATGGTCGTGACTGAGCAATTGGTGCAATGCTACTTTGGAGGGCAGCTAGACTCAAAGGAACGGTAGACGGTTGTTGATAATGAAAAGCTGATGTACCGTAATTCTCAATCGGCATAGGGACTGGTGCCTGTATTGGTGCTTGAGTTGGGTTCGTTAGCACTTGCATTTGCACTGGAGCAATGACCGACGGTTGGTTCGTAGGCTGTTGAGCTGTTCTTTGTGTGCTCGAGTGCTGTGGTTGCGGGAAATGAGACTGGTTTGGTGTGTTGCCAGCATTTGTTGAGTGATCTGAGCCTCGACTCGTTGAATGGGTTTCAGATGCTTCATCATCATCTGAGGCAACGCCAACTCTCAATAAATCTGTTGCTTGGCTCTGCAACCTCCCAATCAAACTCAAGGTTTCCGCAACCAGTATGCCTTTGGTTTGACTTTCTTCAAAGTTAGACGGATTCATTATCCTGGCTAACACATGTTCCAACCTTACAGCGATTTTTCTAAACTCTCCCCCTTTACTCGTACCAGAGAACTTCTCTACCAGCGGTACCAGACTATCAAGCTTCTTCATGCAGCTAAAAGCATCTTGGCCAAATTTAAAGGGATACGGAGGGTATCTCATACTTGCATCAGTCTTTTCTCTTTGTTTGATCAACATAAGCTGTTGTTTCATCTCTTCCACCGATCCAATAGCTATGCCTCTCCATGTTAACTCATAGATTAATTCGTCCTTGACTAAGTACCTTACGTCAGACAACCGACTCAAAGAAATAGCCATAGTGCCTTTTATCTTCAAACTTTAAACTTTAATTAAAACTGTTAATTATACCTCCCAATTATAAAAACTAAACCACGCAATAACAAACACAAAGTTCACTTTAAATTCACCAGTGAAAATCACTATAAATTTTCTCACAAATGTAGAAAATATAAAACTTAAATACGAGCAGACGCGAACAAAACCGAAAAACACCGGAGCAGTAAGAAAATAAAATTTATTTGCATTTAAAAATGTAATCATAATTTAGGTTAAGTATTTGTACAACCAACTATGACGTCCAACCTTGCAGAGAGAAATAACTACTTAAATCCTAAATTAGAATTAACAAGTAGCCATAAAAAAAAGTTTAAAAAAAAATAAAAGAGAGACAAGAGTTTTGGCAGTGTTTAGGTCTTATGTTCCACTCCTGCGTGAGTAAAACCAAAAAAAAATAATTGCGCTTATCCTAGCTGAACTGGATTAAAATTAAAGTTAAGTGATGTTTGTTTACCTCAGCAACCGAATAGGTAAATTTATCCCTAAATGGAACGTACAACAGATTACCTATAACAAAAAATCCCAAAGCTGTTGTACACAGTTAAAGCTAGGGTATACTCCTGCTATTGCAGAACGGCTCCACTAATAAACTCCTAAAAAAAAAAACCCAAATCGCCGTATACAATGATTTTTCTAAAAAGAATAAATCAAAACCCACTTTAACCTGCTTACCTACTCTGAGTTTACACGAAACATGCATTGCTTAAGGTCACATCATCCCTTAATATATAAGTGAACGCAATAAACATCGGAACAGATGTTCATGTTATAGAAATCGTAAAATATGCTCAATTAAAAAAAAAACTCCGCTCGCTGAAATTGCGTCGAATTAGACTAGTAAGGATGTTGTGTGTAATTAAAAAATAATTTAAAGAAAATTTGAAGAAAAAAAAAAATTACCGATGGTAAAAAAAAATTTACACAAATAACGTCTTGGTAGGACTGCAACTCTCTAATAATTGTTAAAATGAAATTCCCAAAATTTTAACTAAATTGATGCAAACCATGGTCATGGTCAAAAAGACCCTAGGATCGTACCGAAAAGTGTCAAAAAAAAATATATTTTTTTTTTTTTTGGTGTCGACCACAGTAGTCCAATAATAAGAAAAATGAATTGGCTCACTAAAATTTCCAAAATATTACTCCACTCTGATAGGTGGTTTGGAGTAGGGAGAAGAAAAAAAAATTTAAAACAAATGATGATAGGTTGTTAAAACGTGAGGGTTCGAAATAAAATTATATTTTAATTCAGAAAAAAAAATATTTAAATAAACTGGTAGAACCATTGTAGGGACAAGGTACTACTATGCACCAAGGAAAAAATGTCCAACAAGAAAATCAAGTCTCCCTTTTAAAAAAAAATATTAAAAAAAAATATTAAAAAAAAATATTTTCAAAAAAAAATTAAAAATGTTTAAGTGGGGTTGCAGCTCCTATTAGTGAACCTTAAAATTTTTTTTTTTACAAAATCAACACCAGAAAAATCTTATTCGAGTTGTCATGCAACAGTTTTTGTTCTTTTCCTTTAAAAAAAAACAGTTGTCAATTCCCTTCCCTCTCCCAAAACTGTGGCAATGTGAAAAGTCAATGAGCTAGAAAAATTTATTTACTATAAAAAAAATGTTGAAAATTAAATTTACTTAAGAATCATAAGGTATAAAAATCGTGATTGAAAAAAACCAATCAGTTTAGGAAAAGTTTTTAAAAAAATGTTTATGTTACAAAAAAACAAACGATGTTGTTGTATATTTGTTTAAAATTATTACTAAAGGAAACAACCAACGTGAGTACTCATTTACTGTACCCCTATATTAATGTGAACCTAAGTCTTAAACTTTGCACTCAACCCCGTAAAGAATTATCCCGTGTGCCCTTTCAAAAAAACAAATATGGAAACAATTTCAAGGATCACCTATAAGAACGTTGTAAAACTAAATCTGCCTACTCAAGTGTCTTTACACACAACATCTACTCAAAAAAAAAATTTACTGCTTAATGCATTCTCAGATCTTTATTCCTGGTGTTCACGAGATCTAAAATTGTTGGGCCCTTTCCACAACTATCAGTCAAAGCAAAACTACCAAATGTCCAAGGGCTAATGAGACCCTATCACCAACAAATGATATTTTGAAATGAAACAGTTGGGAATAATCCTGCGTAAAAACCCAGAAAACAAAAATCAAGAAGCCAAAACTATTATATTAATTTTAAAAGAGCATAATAAAACTCCCGGCCCCAATTAAACTTTTGTTATCTCAACAAAACTCGGCCTAAAACCAAAAACTTTTTATTAGACATTTCCCCTATTCCCTAAGTATAATGTCAATAAAACCCAAAAACTTGTGATTTCCATTCCAATCCCATCTGGACCATATATATTTTTTAAACGGTCAAACACCCACAGGCGAAACAATATCTTATTTCAAAGAAAGGGTGAAGATATTTTGAAGCACCCTGTGAAAATAGGACACTATTATGGAAAATTGTTCAGATCAGTGTTCTTACTACTTTTTAACCTAAATATATCTAGTTCTCTCATGTGCATGTTACTATTTTAATTCCTATCATAACTAAACAGATCACAAAAATTGTCTTTCTCCGCAAATCTGCAAGGTCCTGGAAAATGTGAGATTCAGCCTGTAGGCCAAATTTGGATGTATTTTAATTTAGCGAAAACCGAAGTTGCGAAATCCTAAAAAGATTAGCAGGAAGTCCTCGTTCCTCGATTTCTACACTCCGAACCAAACATTTCTTCCATTTCCACCCAGCTCGCGGGAGGAAAACCCCTAATTATTGCAATACAAAAGGTACTACTATCATATTATGCATAACAAAAAAAAAGTATATGCCCTCATCATTGTTTAGTCTCATCAAAGAAAACCTATTGTTTTTAAATTTATTCTTAGATTGAAATCGTTTTTTTTTTTTAAATCAATCATCTTAAATTTATTGTTTAACCTGAACACTTTCCCATTTATTCCACAACAGTGTATTGTAATTTAAAAATTTGCTTCATTATTTGAGGTCACCAGTATGAAACTATTTTAAAATTAAAAAAAATGAAATAAAAAAAAATTACTTCCCAATTGTCCACAACTTCCAAGTTTTCATCCCTAAATACCTAGGTACTTTCTCAGTCTAACACCATCCATCGTTATCCAACATAACGCTTTAATTTCAGAAGCAACAAAACGAAGATTAAGTGAAAACTAAGCAAGTATGTTGGAAGTTGCTTTACAATGGGCGCAGATGTAAGGCCCCCTTAAGTACACGCCACTGTCCTGAAATGCAAACTATTAAAAAACTGAAGACTAGTATATCTGCCGTCAAACAACATTTGGCATGAAATTAAAATAATTTCATATCACACCAGTACCCTCCAAAAACAAAACGTTTTTTACTATAATACCCAAACACTTAACCAATAAATCTTGTTATTTAAAATTATGATTTGGAAGTAAAAGATTTATTTATTCCTGCCTGATCAACTAAGACAAAAAAAAGTTCACCTTTTGTAACTCAAGAAATTCCTGTTTGGTCCCCCCAAAAAAAAATATAACCTATCTGGTCACCCTTTAAAACTACGACCACTATAAAAACCGTTTTGACCAAAACAAGAATTCGAGAAGTTATGTTTACAAAAAAAAATAATCTTTTTAAGAAAAATTAAATTATTTAAAACGAATTAAAATTTTGAAATATTTTTACCAATTACCACCGCCTAGCATTTATATTTAGTTGAAAGTCTCTCTTAAATTCACTGACCAATTTCTCGGCCTCAAAATGACATTACTAAAAAAAATTACTGAACTTTACAAATGAACTAAAAAAAAAATCAAAACTTATATCTATATCTGTCTCAGTTAAACATTTCTTTTGTGGTATTATATCTAGTTGGGCTTCAAATTCATTTTCTCTGTATTCAATCTGGAGCAGGCAAAACTTCTCAAGGCTCAAACATAAATGTTTGCTCTCCAATGGCCATGACCAAGCTATGACCTGAACGCAGAAAAAAATACAGAAAAAAAAAATAATTGTGAACCAGAAAACTTTAATTGGTAGAAATACCCGTAGGTCATTTTTTTAAAAAAATGCACTCCAAAGCCCAACGCTGTATTTTCTACCAAAAAAATTGACCAGTCACAAAAACACAACTAGACAACTAAACTGGCAACCAAAGACCTAAAAAAACTGCTCCAAAAAAAATGCTAACTGGACCTCTGGCGTTGATCTTCAGCCCATATGTCGCTCTAGGGTTTTAGCCTTGTGTTTCCTAACTTCCCGAGCCGACACTAGTAGTAGTAGTACCCTCCTCTGACCCGATGTAACTGAGTGACGTAAGATCTTAATTGTCATCCAACAGTTACCACCAAAAACAAGAAAAGAAAATGACAAAGCAAAATAAACTCATTTTCCTTTTCTTTCATTACTAATTAATACTTTCAACTAAACAAATCTACTAGCTGTTAAGCTATATTTACTTTAAAACAACTCAGCCAAGAAAAATTTGTGTGAAACCCTGTAAAAATATTCCAATTTCCAAGTGGTGATATCCCACAAAAATTAAAATCACCAAAAAAATAACTTGTTGACCCAAATAAATTGACTGTACTAAATACTAAAAAATAATCTGTGAACCAATTTCTATCTTATCACAAGCAGGAAATAATAAAATATAAATAAATGAACCTGCAGGAAAAAAAAATTGTTAGAAAAAAACACAGTACCTATGTCATATATTTAAACCTAAAAAGGCTATGTCTGGAAGTCCATCCACCTATAGATCAACAAAAAAAAATTGAAGTAAATTTACATTGTTGTATTTATTTTTCTTAAAAAATTAAAATCTGTTTTTCCTACAAAAACTTTAAAGAATTAAGAACATGATTCGGACGCTGTTGAATAAAAACTCCTATGTTTTTTATCTACTTATTCTTCCTTAATAAATAAAAATGAATCTTTTATTTTTCAAGAAAAAACTTGTGAAGATAAGCTAATAAAAACTAAGAGGATTACTAAAACAACAAACCGAGTTCCAAATCAACGTTCAAATATTACTAAAAAAATATTTAAAAAAAATGTTATTTCCAAAAACCAATGATCTTGTTTTTTATGAAAAAAAAAATGATTGAGTGTCAAAACCACCCACAGCCACTGAAAGCCTCTAACCTGGCTTTGGCTGTACCACAAAAAAATTTTCTCAAAAAAAAAATTAAAAATAATTTTGTCTTTTTCTTTTCCAAATTTAATTCCAAAAAAATTACATCAGATGTTAAAAAAACTAGCCAAAACACACGTAGGGCGCCAATTTGTGGCCTTAAAAAAAAAGTTGTGTGACATTTGTGGCAGCTTAAAGACGCTGCCGCCATTTTGTGACACTGAAACCCACTGAATAATTAAACAAATATCTGGAAGCAGAACTGTATTTTCCAGCTAGGTAAAACATTGATATGCCCGGTAACTTTTATACAGTGGAGAAGGGGGGGTTCAGAAATAAGAAAATTTTAAGTGCGCCACATTATTTAATACCAATGTTTTACAAAGAAGATCTTAAATAAAATACAGTTCAACCCAAACGTTGCAGCCAAACAATGAAATTCCACTTACTTCCGAGGCTTCCAGAGTATTTGTGTAATTAAGAATAACCAAAAAAAAAATAAACAGAATAAAATTCTATTAGATTGAATTCAGATGACAAAACAGAAATACTTTACAGGTAGATGGACTCCTTTAACAGGTCATAGTGTACCTACATCTGAGTCAGTAGCGTAGGATTCAGTTATATGAATGATTGTTAAAAAAATATATATACTTCCGAAATTATTCCGTCATAGGGGAGATCTAGACCAAATATCTGCTGTCATCATTCTACGTTAGGTAGAATGAGACAGACAGCAACCCAGTCCGAGATCTACCCCATGAGGCAAAACCATGTAAGGAAACCGCTAAAAAATATAACCTCATCTCTCTTTTGTCTCCGCAAAGTTGGTCATCGGGTTGTACAAATAATACAAATATTTAGTTCATCTTGTATAATTAGATTGTAAAACTTGAGAAAAATACCAAACAAGTCAGGGCCAAAATAGCAAGGCACTTTAAATTTGACAGTAAAATTACCTTAAATAAATGAAATGAAGGAAACAAGTCAATGTAGTAAATATGCCGCAAAACCAGGGTTATGACGTCATACCTTATCTTGCGTTTACAAGAATTGTTGAAATTATACTGTGAAAACTTATATATGAAAAGATTACGTCTAAGTTATATTAAAAATTTATATATGAGGAAAAAAATTATAGTTAAGGCTTGCTCCTACCTTGGTCCTTGAATTATTTAATAATTATTGGTGTTTATTTGGTAAACCTGGAAGTGTTGTAGGTTTCCCGACATACTCCTGCTGTTCCGGCTTGCCCGCGCCTCCCCTACTGCCGCTTAGCACATCACGCTAGGGCAGCACATGGTCTCAAGTGTTGATGGTTCCTTGCCCCGAGCGTAAAAAGGTTGTGGGATTCTTGCCCGAGCGTAGAACCCTGTGGAAAATGAAATGTTTCAGTTTCCTGGAGAACCCCATGTCGACTCAATAAAATACAGCAGATTTAAACAGATGAACTAAAATAACTCTACGTACCTTTCCCAGGGTTAGAACTGGCTCGTCCGGCTTCCCACCAGCGTCCAGCCCAACTGTCCCGTCGCTGGAATTGACAGGGCTGTAGACAAAGGAGAAAAACAATATATAGTTTTTATCCAACACGTGGTTAAAAGAAAAATATAAAAACGCCAACAATTCCCCACGTCCTTTGTCAAAAAAAAGTACATTTCCCACGAAAAATAATTACAATTTGGGAGGCAAATATTATCTTGAAGAGTACTCAAATAATAAAAAAAAATGAGAAAAAAAAATAATTAAATCGAACTTACCGATGCTCTTTCCGTACAAATGGCGTAGGCCGACTTAATTTCCCCTCAAAAGGGTGCGAGCGTCACTTCCGATTACGCCTAAAACACGACGGCTCACTCCTCACAGTCTCTGGGATATCTCCTACAATTCGCTGCAGTGCCAAACCAAAAACAATGGCGATCCCAGAGCCTGTTGCCGACCCAGCCAAAATTTGTTAGCAAAGAGAGACAAAGCACTTCGTCGAGAATACCAGAATAATGCAGTGGCCGGAAACCGTTTTGTAAATTTGGTGGGGAGTGGGGACGGTAAAACGCAGTAGTACCAACCTAATCTTCCCGGTTAAATTCAAATAAAGGATGCAAACCTATTTATAAAAAACTTTTCCGCCAAAAATAAATCTCTACCTTCAGTGGCAAGACTGGAAGAAAAAACCCGCTAACCAATGAGGACATACAGCGATAGTTCTATACAGGTATATAGGGGCAGCACCGACCAAGGGGATAGGAAGTACGTAAAACGTACATTGAGGTGTTGTCGGATCTATTTCCACGGTTGAAATTTATATAACAAGGACGTCGAGACACCCTCCATACATTTGACCGAACATTTGCCTACCGGACCCCCACCAACATATCAAGTAGAAGAAGAATAACCCGACGGACTAGAAGAAGCTCAGCATTGAAACCATCAACTGTAAAATCAATTACTGGAGATCAGGGCATGCAGCAAACCCAGGAATATTCGAACACTCAACCAATTCCCATATGAGTAAAGCTATACTAAGTGTAGAATTTAGTTGTATTTTAGTTACAGTTTTCGTCAAAAGTTTCCTTTGCTCTTTATAAATGTTTTCTCTAAGATTCATATGGTTTGACGCCATTTTTGTAAAACATTTCTACATTAATAAAGTTGTTTCTGAACCTGAACCTAAAAATACACACTGAACTACTGCTAAGAAGCTCGGCCCAAGAGTGTTCAGATGTTAACTCACACCATTTCGTTTATTCTTTTAGTCTTGGTTTTTATCCCTCGTTTATCTCCCATTTACAAAAGTGCACGACTCGTATTTATTCCATCCTCTCCCTATCAAATTAATAAAGATATCAAAGTGGTCGGAGCCTCGGTTGTTACTGGTCAAACCGTGGACCTAAATATGTTTTCGTGCTGTCACAACTAGCTATGAGGTTCGGATTGTCCCAATATCCTCGAAAATAAACGTAAGGGAATGAAATGTTCATCTAAATGTTTCCTTCCTGTTACTGAATCCATTTGTGATGCGGCAACGCCGCCATTCCCCAGCATAACAGCTGTTTAACTTTCATGACGACAAGAGAATCACAAAATTCCACAGATAAAAACAAAACAATCAAAATTTTTATGTGATTTCCCGAAGCCTGTGATCTTAAATTCCAATTACGATGTCCAGATAATGCGATGTGCGTAGTGTCCACCGTAATTCGATGGAATGCCTCCTTTTAAGGTAATTTCCTAGACACTATATAACCTCCAAACCTAGCTCTATAAAATACCCTTACTTTGTGTACAGAAAGACGAATCAAAGAGCCTTGATTATTTACCTAAATAAACAAATATGTAACGTTGTCTTAAACGTAAAAATGACACGTTACAGGTTTTGAGAAAAGGAGTGCCAGAAATATAGAGACTTATGTTACCTTTGTGGACCTACAAAAAGCATATGATAACGTTGTAGTAGACAAATTATGGACAGTGTTAGAGCAAACTAATGTGAATCATACATACATAAAAGCGGTAAAAGAACTATACAAAGGGTCAAAATCTAAAATTAAAATTGAAAATCCACTTTCAAAAGAATTCCTGGCAACGAAAGGCTTAAGACAGAGATGTTGTATCTCATCAACTCTTTTTAAAATATATATCGCAGTAGCTCTAAAAAACTGGAAACGTGAAGTACACGGCATGGAATTTCACCACTGAAAAGCAATTGTAGCTAATGATAAAGAAGACATGAAGTATATATGATGAGAATACCAAAAGTGAGGGTGGACAAGACACAGTACTTATGCATTGGAAACAGATTAAGTGAGTACTAGACAATGGACAAACAATATCTCCATGAAATGAGCATGTATACTTGGGTGTCACATTTGATAAGACAGGAACAAACCGTAAAGAAGTGGAAAAAAGCAAAAAGGGTTATTCGAATGTCTTAACAGTATTTTATGGAGCAGAGAAATATAAAAGAATGTAAAATTTAACATATTATATGAAACAATGAAACTTGTCGCGTAACCGAAAAATACCAAACAAAGATGGAAAGTGTCGAAATTGATGCAATAAGATCAATGAGAATATCTAGAACAGATCATATAAGAAGTCACCACTTTAAGGACAACAAAAATGTAGATACGTTCATGCGCAATTGGTTACTGATATGATTAAGGAACTAACCATCTTTCGATCCAGTCGGAAAAAAGCTTAAATATTAAAGGAGATTAGTAATAATGAATACATCTTGTATTCAAACTTTTATTTTATTTTTATATTGTACCATTAAAAACTTTAATGTATTAATGTTTCGCAAATAGCTAATAGATAGTCTAAGTTGTGCTACGCATTTTTACGTAAAACTGCACGTTAAGCGCTCTACGTTTTGTTCCAAATTTGAGTTTAAGTTGAATGTTTTTACGTTACCATAACAAGTCTACTAATAGCAGAGAATATGGAATGCGGCACTGTGTTTTTTTGATGTTACAATTTTGTTTTTGTCCTTTCAACTACAGTAGGAATATATTTGCAAAGAATCGTTTGTACTGGAAGCGGAAATTATCGTCCAGGCCTCAGTTTTCGATCGGTCAATCAACCAATTCTATTCTTTGGCAACGTTAAGGTGCCCGCAGACTGCCGTAAGCTAACGTAAATACGTAAGCTCCTAACGTGACCTTGACGACGGTGTGACGAAGTGCGCTTGTGTATCTGTCAAATCTCATGCTTACGTAAAAATACGTAGCACAACTTAAACTATCTATTATGTACTTCCTTCAGTAAATTTCCGCTTAATATTTTGTTGTGAGGTTAGGTTAGAGGTCCATATGAGGTTATATGTACAAACCGAGTTAAACATACCTCTTCATCCGTGTCAGAAAAGGAAATGACCTTAGTTACTTTTCTGGCAGGAAAACGTTTTGAGGGCTGAGGCTCATCTCTTGCACGTCTGATATTGCTCTTGGCAACTAATCTAGGGCTCACCTTTCGCTGAATAACACGTCTAGGTGGCATTTTTACAAAATAAAGTTTTTTTAATCTTAAAACAAAATAAAAATACACTATGTTTACTAAATCAGTTGTCTTCTGCACAGTTTTTACAAAAATTAAGTTTATTGTCAAAAATTGTGTTTAGTGAATATTTTTGTTTGTATGTTTATCGCTGTTGCGTGATATTTTTATCTTCACTTCACTTTCACACAATAACAATTATTATTGACAGTTTTGTCAGTTAATAGTTTTTTTTTAACGTTTATTTTGGTTAATCTTTATTGTAAAGATTAGCGTTGACTTGCACCGTTTTGAAACACAATTTATTGTCGTGGAACTGGCCTTTCGTCGTTTTGTCCCTGAAATTCTTCTGGTAAAACTTCTCTAGCAATCAATCTAATTTCAGCATGAAGTCTCCTCGCCTCTGCATTTGGAACTGGTCTATTTAGCGCCAAAAGTTCTTCCCTTGTCCACATGTTAGTTTCGTTCTTTCTGCTGTAGACCTTTCCGTCATTTACCCATCCGGATGGCATTTTAGAAGGCATTTTGATAAAGTAATTTTTAAATGATATTGTTCGTTTCACACAAAATTATCGCAAATATATTTTATTTGTTATATAATTTTGGTAGTAAAAGGGACAGTTTAGTTTTTTTTTTTAAATCAGGTTTTACACTTATTGTTTATTGTATTTTTCAAAATATTGAAAGAAGAATGTCTAATCTGAGGCAGCCCAAATCTGTACGCTTCTTAGAGAGGGTAAAGGCCAACGCAGTTCGTTTTTAAAATATAAATAGGCGGGTTTTCCGGCTGTATGACGTAAGTTGAAGGCGGCTGCGAAATCGTCGTCGCTCCAAATAACCTGGAAGTAAAATACAAACAAATTGGCACCACCAGGCATCAGAGCTGTCAGGTACTTCAAGTACAGTACGTGAAATTGTACTTCAAGTACTGTACTTGAAGTACATCTACAATCTGGTAATTGTACTTGGTACTTGAAGTACTTTTAACAATGTAACAAGTAAAGTACTTCAAGTACATTATAAGTACTTCAAGTACAGTCAAAATAATTCAAGTACATTCAAAGTACTTCAAGTACATTAACAGCACTTCAAGTACATTAAAATATTCTTTAAGTACAATGTACGAGGGTGGATCAAATATAAACAAGCCTTTGTTTATAAACTAGTTATTTAGAAACATGACACAAAACAGAAATTTTGTCTACTTTTCTACACGTATCCCTTCTCTTTTAATACACTTTTCCCAACGGTTTGACAGTTTCTTAATCCCGTTTTCATAAAAGGAAGCTGGGCGGATATCTAACCAGTTGCGCACTAATGCCTCCACCTCTTCATTGGTCTGAAATTGCTCGCCTCCCAGTGAATCTTTGAGTGGACCAAACATATGAAAATCGCAAGGAGACAAATCTGGACTGTGTGGAGGGTATTCCAGCACAATCCAGTGCATTTCATTGATTTTGGCCTGTGTTAAAGCTGCCGTATCAGGTCTAGCGTTGTCATGCAGGAACAACACGTCTTGGATGGGGTGTGCTCTTCTCTTTTGGCGATAATCAAGCTTTACCTGGTCGAGTAAGTTGCAGTGCAGTGAACCGCGTTTATTGGTATTCGCTCGTGCAAAAAATCGACCAACAAAACTCCACTCCAGTCCCAGAAAACGGTCGCTAAAACTTTGCCTGCAGAAATGATGGTACCGGGACGACGTGGGTGACTCACGTTGTTCACGCTCACGGCCGTCGTTAAGTTCTTTGTACAAACTTTTTACAGGTACCCATGAAAGCGTCTTATTACCGAACCGTGCTCGCCATCTGCATCGAATTTCAGCAGGTTTCACGTTTTCGCGTGTAAGAAATTTAATGATTATTCTTTGCGCAACACTGCGCTGTGTACTTTCTTCTCGTTCATTGCAATTGCTCCTGGCCAAATGAGCATCGCGGTACTACCAGCCGCCTATATGCTGCTGAATATCCCTACTCCAAAATTATAACGGCCACGTTCATCTTGAATGACTTTTCCGTTAGTAAGTTTAAAAGGCTTGTTTATATTTGATCCATCCTCATAGATAGAGGTGAGATAAAACTTTAATGCGCCGAAGACAAGTGGTAACCTTAGGGTTGCCACCTGTCCGGTTTTTTTATCAACTTGGCAGGGAAGTCCGATATTTTAGCAACCTTGATAGGTACATCTTAATTAATTAGGTACACACTTATCCAAGGAATAATGCCTACAGGCTTAATTATTTGCACGCACCTTCATTATTTCGTGGAACGTGAAATTCAAATTCAGTGTGAGAAGCTGCTACAGCAGTCATCCCATCTATTGAGGGGTGCCGGTAGTACGGTGTTCAGGTATAGTTTTGTGGATCCACCTACTCGCCTTGCAGCAGACGTAATTTCTACGTTTGATGGAGGTTGGTTTAAAGATCTCGAAAATTTATTTAGTCTGAATAGCTCAACCTCAAAAAATTCCTGGAATATTTACGTTTGTTATGCTTAGTTATTTAGTTTGATTTCAGCATGTTTTTAAGCAGTTTTGTGGGCTATTATAAAAATTCTACCTTCTATAAGTGATTAAGAAATTATTGACGTTAAGAACAGTGCCCCAAGTGCTCCACCAAAAAAGAAATAAGGCAAGGTAGAGTACGTGCATCCCGGTTTTACAATAATTTTTTGTAGGTCTGATTACAAAGTCAAATATATTTGGATTTACATAAATGTGATTGATCTATTTGGAACATAGTGGTAGAATATTCTTATTCTACTTTGATTCTTTGAAACAACCGTATGCAATTTGAGACAGAAAAACTTCATATATTTTTAAATTTTTGTCTGGTGGGGTAGGTCCCATTTACCCCGGAGTTCGGGGTAACTGTGACACCCCGGAGTTCGGGGTAACTATGACACCCCTATTGCAAAACTATAAAAAGTTAAAAACATTTTGATGCGACTGGGTCAATTTTGCAGCTTTTTGTGTAATAAAATCTCTATTTCCATTGCCTTTCTATTGCATTTGTATGTAAAATGATGAGTTCAGAAAAAATAAATAAATGCAATTTAGGTATATAAGTAATACATGTGATACATATTTACATGCAATATTCCAAAAAATAAAACCTTTGAAATTTTTTCCCATTTTTGACGGTTTTGACAATTTTTGAATTTTTTTGTTATCTTAGATATTTTATGAAGTTTTTGACATTTTTTACTTTTTTGGAATTTGTTTTTGGCATTTTTCTCATTTTTTGAGATATTTAAAGTACTTGAAGTACGTTTATTGTAAAAGTAAAAGACTTGGGGAAAATTAAGTAGTTTTATAATGTACTTGGTATTTGAAGTACATTTCAAAAGAAAATGTACTTAGTACTTCTAGTATTTTTACAAATCTTAATGTACTTGGTACTTGTACTTGAAGTACTTTCATAATGTACTTGTGACAGCTCTGCCAGGCACGCGTCTGCGCATTAGCAGCTTTTAGCTCCTTTTATATTATTTACGGTAACGGCACCCGGTACTAGGGACATTTTGGGTCAGTTAAAATAACAATAAATTTGACAGCTGTTACCGTTATTGTTACTTAGAATAACGGTAACATTCAGGGCAAAAAAGATAGATTTTCGAACACTAAAGATAAGTATAACACAAACTAATTGAACCTAGCTTCTTTTTGTTCTTCGGTTAACAGATGCGGAACCGAACCGATCTTCCTTGGATCGTCGCTACAAGCGCGGATTTGAGGAGGGGTAACGGGGTAATTACCCCCCCTAGAAAAAAAAATATTCACTATTTCCTAATAAAATAAGGACAAACAGGAGAATTACCCCCCCCCCCCTAGAAAAAAAAATTATATTAAAAAAAAAGTTTTCGTCGACTATTACCCCCCCCCCCCCCTAGATTTTGACCCAGATCCACGCTTGCGTCGCTAAGGCTAATCCGTCCACGCTTGAATTCTTCATACCAACGAGAAACTATCGATTTATGTGGTGGTTCATTACCGAAAACAGAACTCAACTCGGCAAAGCATCCTTGTTGAGATAATTTCTTTCGAAAGTATTCACTGTAGCTATAAAACCATATGTGTCGCAATGACGTTTTGAATTTAGGTTACCGTAAAACGAGGTTACTTTGCTCCACTCTTTTGAGTTAATTCGAAAAATTCAAAGAAATAACCAAAAATTATACCATAAAAAATGTTTTTTGGTTTTAATGAAAAACACATGGTATAGGTAATTAACAAAGGACATTTTTATTATAAAATACTTAGTATTATAAATATTTTTTTAACTTGAAAAGTGGAGCAAAGTTTCCCATAGTCCGAGGTTACTTTGCCCCACTTTATAAAATATGAAAAAAAAACATTGGTGTTTTATATGTTGGCGCAAACTACACTCAATATTTAGTTAGCTTTTTCCCAAACACCATTTTGAAGGTAACTAAAAAATTTAAAAATATTGGTTTTTTAAGTTTTATTGCATAGAAATCGATAACTGCACTAGACACCAAATTTTTCGAGGTCAAATTTTAAAGGAATTTCAAGCTGCACTTCACTCTGGTATTACTCGAGACGACGATACCTTTAGACTAAAGAATTTTTCCTATAATAGCTTTAGCGATATTTTAGATTCACAATGGCTATATAAAATAATTTAGGTCACAAAATTGCCAAAAATGTCAGAGTCCCAAAATTATTTTATCACATAAAAATCTATGAGTTTGTCGTTTTGTTGATCATCAAATTGCCTGCCAGACTGATTTTTCTGATAAAATCGTATCTGAAAAGCTCTCAAAACAAGCGCGCCAGCTCAAAAATGCTATTTAATCGTTTTTTGATAACAAAATAACAAATGTTTAAAAATATATATATATAATTTACACTATTCACCATTAAAAAAGTCTGGTTTACATAAATCAAAATTAATGTAATGTTAAAGTAAAATTATTGTTAAAAAACACTGCTAAAACGACTAGATAAATATTTTCTCTTGATTTAATCTTTTTTAAATAATTTTATAATACGCCATTATTGTTTTATAGTGGTCACTTGGTTTTATTTGTTACTGTATCGCAACAAGGATTTTTGAGTGCCCTTATGAAACCAATAAAAAAGAAGAAAGTAAACCAGAGACTTCGAAAAAAGTGTTTAAAAGTCTGTGAAGTAAACGTAACATAAATTATTTGAATTTGTTTTTTAAAGTGTTGTGTTAAAAGCGTATAATTCAACACTTTTAAATGTTTTTTATCGTGCAATTTGCACACAATCAAGAGGGCCAGTGCAATGATATCCGTTGTGTCTGCAGGTATAATGGCGGTATAAACAGGCCTTAGCTAGGCCAGGAGGACGGAAACTCAAGAATTATTAATTATTGGGCTTTAAATAATCAATTCTGCAATAGGTAGGTACCAATCTGTACCTAGGTATATCTATTATTTTTACCAGAAGTACCTAAGAAAACTAAAACACGAAAGTATTTACGTACTTCAGTTAGAACCCTTAAGGAAACAAGGTTTTATATGGCCGCCTATTTAAATAATATTTAACATGCAGCTATGGGTAACTATAAATACAAAATAATGAAATTTACCTTTAAGCCTTCCTGTAAATCATTTTTAAAATGCCTAAAACTAATGGCAAAAACCAAAAGTCTAAAGTTTATATTTACCACTCTGAAAAACCTTAAGGAAACTAGGTTCTATATGGCCTCCTATATAATCATATTTACTATTAAACTACTGGTAACTATAAAAACAAAAGGATATAAGATAACATTTTAGCCCTATTATAAAACACTTTTGTTATGACCTAAAGTAATGAAAAAAACTATGTAAAAAGGTTTTATAAGACCATCTTTATAAATCAGAAATCAAAAAACCAAAAGTATCTAAAAGGAACAGCAGGAATATCAGTTTTTGGTTATATAACACCTCTTTAGGTAATTGGCAATATAAATTACTTTTATGTAGCCAAATTGATTCTAAAAGCCATAACAGCACCGTCTAAATAACCTCGGAACCAAATTAATAAAACCTTGAGTGGTAATAATGTTACTTGGGTGGCAAAGAAAGTTGCATCATATGATCACATAAATCAAACTTTCCGCTGGAACCGCGTTAAAATAATTTTAGAAAAATGTGCAAAGACTTCTATTTCATACCTTTTTTCTTCCAAGCAAATACATAAGCTGAGCCCGTGTAAAAATGCCGTCTTTCACCAACCGGTAAACTCCTGGAATGGGCTTCTTCTTTCTTTGTTTAAGAGTTCTCTGTTTAAGGTCCCACAATTTCTGTTTCAAAGCTGTAATATCACTAGTGAGTTGCTGCTTTTTTTCTTTTAACTCAGTCAGCTCAATATCGGTATCGCTGTCAGAATTATAATTTACTTTAGCTTCTTCTGATTCATCTGATTGAACAAGATTTACTATAGCTTCTTCTGATTCGTCTGATTGAATATGATTTACTTTAACGTCTTCGGACTCGTCTGATTCAACACGAATTAAAATCTTTTTGAGAGGCTTCGCAGCCCCTTGTTTTTTATTTATAAACGGATTTTGTGACCAAGAGATAATTTTGAGTTTTGACTCGTCATTCGGGTCTGATTTTGCAGAAAATTTGGGTAGTTTGAGGTGAGGAACTGCCTCACTGAATAAGCTAAAAAGTTATGATTAGTCAGAATCGCTGTTTAGGAAAATTACCCCAAGAATCATTCACATTGTTACGAGTTTTAATTTGTGATTATTGACGATGGGAAAATCAAACAGATCGATCAGTTTAATTATCTGGAACCCACAATAACGTTTAGTAAGAAAACCCGTTTTTCAACATGAGTTAAAATTTGTTCGACATGCCTCGCGGGTTGTTGTTATTTATTTGTATAAGGATTGTGTTCTCATGAAATAATTTTGAGTTTTGACTCGTCATTTCGTTCCGATTATGCTGTTAAAAATTTGGGTAGTTTAAGGTAAGGTACTGCCCCACTGATTAAGCTAAAAGGTTATGATAAATCAGAAACGCTGATAAGGAAAACTACCCCAAGAATACGAGATCATTCACATTGTTTCGCGTTTTAATTTGTGATTAATGACGATGGGGAAATCAAACAAATAGATCAGTGTAATTATCTGGAACCAACAATAACCAGGAATGACCTAGGAAAAGAAGAAATCCTTACAGAAATCCAAAACAGCAAAAAAGTGATTGGACGTATTAATAGCTTATAGTGAAATTGAAATCTGTCTAAAGAAACAGAGAAAAGACTACGTTCAACGCTCGTTAAATCTGTCTTTACATTTGGTAAGAAAACCCGTTTGTTCAACATGAGTTAAAATTTGTTCGACATGCCTCGCGGGTTGTTGTTATTTATTTGTATAAGGATTGTGTTCCCATGAAATAATTTTGAGTTTTGACTCGTCATTTGGTTCCGATTATGCTGTTAAAAATTTGGGTAGTTTGGGGTAAGGTACTGCCCCACTGAATAAGCTAAAGGGTTATGATAAATCAGAAACGCTGATATGGAAAACTACCCCAAGAATACGAGATCGTTCACATTGTTTCGCGTTTTAATTTGTGATTATTGACGATGGGGAAATCAAACAAATCGATCAGTTTAATTATCTGGAACCCACAATAACCAGTAATGACCTAGGAAAAGAAGAAATCCTTACAGGAATCCAAAACAGCAAAAAAGTGATTGGACGTATTATGAGCTTATAGTGAAATCGACATCTGTCTAAAGAAACAGAAAAAATACTACATTCAACTCTCCTTAAAGCTGTCTTTACATTTGGTAAGAAAACCCGTTTGTTCAACATGAGTTAAAATTTGTTCGTCATGCCTCGCGGGTTGTTGTTATTTATTTGTATAAGGATTGTGTTCCCAGGAAATAATTTTGAGTTTTGACTCGTCATTTGGTTCCAATTATGCTGTTAAAAATTTGGGTAGTTTGGGGTAAGGTACTGCCTCACTCACAATAAGCTAAAAAGTTATGATTAGTCAGAATCGCTGTTAAGGAAAATTACCCCAAGAATCATTAACATTGTTACGAGTTTTAATTTGTGATTATTGACGATGGGGAAATCAAACAAATCGATTAGTTTAATTTTCTGAAACCCACAATAACCAGGAATGACCTAGGAAAAGAAGAAATTCAAAACAGCAAAAAAGTGATTGGATGTATTATGAGCTTATAGTGAAATCGACATCTGTCTAAACAAACAGAGAAAAGACTACTTTCAACTCTCGTTAAATCTGTCTTTACATTTGGTAAGAAAACACGTTTGTTCAACATGAGTTAAAATTTGTTCGACATGCCTCGCGGGTTGTTGTTATTTATTTGTATAAGGCTTGTGTTCCCATGAAATAATTTTGAGTTTTAACTCGTCATTCGGATCCGATTATGCTGTTGAAAATTTGGGTAGTTTAAGGTAAGGTACTGAATAAGCTAAAAGGTTATGAAGTGAGAAACGCTGACAAGGAATATTACTATAAGAATACGAGATCGCTTACATTATTTCGCTTTCTAAGTGGCGATGGGGAACTCGAACAAATAGATCATTTCAAATATTTGGGAGAAACAATAAAAAATTATAACAGGAATCCAAAGTAGCAAAGAAAGTAACAGTACTCTTAATAGCTTATAGTTGGATCAACCTCGTATCTCTAAAGAAACAAAGAAAATACCTACTATGTTGCTCCCCTTGAATCTGTCTGTTACGTTTGGAAAGAAAAACTGAATATGAATTCTCAATCGATCTGATGAAAATGTTTATTAACACTTCTTTGAACCCTAAAGGGACAGAGAATCGTATTATTGCGATTTCCGGCGAAAGTTGACGTCGGAGAAAAAAGTGACATACAGAAAAGTCTTAGGTCATAAATATGTCTAAAACTTTTGCAAATGTAATTTTTTACATAACCTCAAAATGTTCAAGAAAAATTTTAAAAACCGTAATTTTTTTTATTTTTTATTCTTGCAAATATAATGTCAGTTAAACAAAACTTGGTAAGAGTACTCTTTGGGTGCTAAATGTCTACAATATTTTACAAACAAAAAGACATTGTTTTTTCCACTCAAAAACACTTTTTTTTCAAATGAAATTTCTCCTTCAGAAAATCATCATATCTAGTTCTGCTGGTACTCAGTTTTTGGCACTGAGATATACTTTTTGGTAAAATAAAAAAACATAATAGTCGTCTTTTAAAAACATATGCGAAAAAGAAAAAGCCAAAAAAAAATTTCACAATATTTTGTTATTGTAGTTATTTTATAAATTTTAAAATATTTTTTAAAACTGACTATATTACTTAATTCTACCGCAAAAAAATGGCAGCTTTTGAAGTTGCATTAATAGGTATTATACTCACCATCTCTTGAAATTCGGATTGAAGATCTCCTCCTTGTAGTTTCGAATGTAGTCGTTTAAATCGAAATGATCTGAGCAGACTCTTAAGATTTTACCAACCAATGAACTTCTGGTGTTCTTCAGACCACAAGCTTCCAACCACTTGTCGGCGATTTTTGCATCTTTCGGAAAGTTGTGAAACTTGAATGGCGCTTTCAAATGACTCTCGTAAGTGACAAATTTGTTTGGACAGGTGGTTACTGCGCAGCAAAACTGACGAGTCCTACAAAAATATTTCTTAAGGACCCATCCTCTCTAATTAGGTCCTCCGTTTCAAATTCGGCTCATCTTCCCTAATAGGAGCCACCGACTCTAATAGAGCCCACCGTCCCTAATAAGGCCTACGGTCCTTAATATAGCCCACCGTCCGTAAAAAGGTCCACTCTCCCTAATAGGGCCCACCGTCCCTAATAAAGTGTACCCCAAAGCCCTGTGTAGTGACTATTTCCACAAAAAATTGTGTTTAGTGTGTAAAAAATTGTTTTAAATAATTTTATCAAACAATATGCTGATATGTGATGTTGATCTTAATGTGGGGTTGTTCTTGTATGGTTTGGTTTTTAAATGATAAATTTAAACCCTTGATTTTAAGTTTTAACAGTTGTAGTAGTAGTAGTAGTACTAGCAGGGATACCATTTTTGGTCTAGTGACTAGGCACAGGGCGTGCCCTCTTCGCAAACCCAGATTTGTCTATACACCATATACCAATATGATGCACATGCCCCTTAGGATGCAAGTTTTGTTTCTGTAACAGGACCTAATTTTGTTCGACACCCCTCTGTCAAGGACATGAATATTTATAGGAAGGGCGAAAAAATATCGAAACACAAAATATCGAAAAACAAAATATCGAATTAAAATATCGAAACTACAAAATATCGAAACTACAAAATATCGAAACAACAAAATATCGAAACAACAAAATATCGAAACAACAAAATATCGAAAATACAAAATATCGAAAACACAAAATATCAAAAAACAAAATATCGAAAATACAAAATATCGAAAATACAAAATATCGAAACAACAAAATATCGAAACAACAAAATACCGAAAATACAAAATATCGAATAACAAAGTATCGAAAATACAATATTTTGAAACAACAAAATATCGAAAATCAAAAACAGAAAATTTAGGAACTTTCACCTAACCTGACCCTGACCTAATCTAACGTAACCTAATCTGATATAACCACACGAATATAGATAGTTTCAAAAACCTAACCTAACGAAACCTAATAAAATCTCACCAAACCGAACCAAACCAAACTAAACCAACAATTTAAAAAAAAAAAAAGCTCTCTTGAGTTCTTTCCCGGGATCCTAAAAGGTGTGAATTTGAACCGAACCGAACCGAACCGAACGGAACCGAACCGAATTAGCAGTGTTGTAGTTACGTTCGGTTTGGTTTGGTTCAGTTCGGTTCGGTTCGTATTCACACCCTCTAGGATCCCGGGAAAGAAGTCAGGAAAGTTTTTTTTTTAAATTGTTGGTTCTGTTTGCTTTGGTTGGGTTCAGTTCGGTTCGGTTCGCTTCGGCTAGATTTGATTAGGTTTTGTCAGGTTAGATTTTTGAAACTTTCTATTTTTATGAGGTTAGGTCAGATTAGGTTTAGTTAGATTAGGTTAGGTTACGTCAGGGTCGGTTCGGTTCGGTTCGGTTCGGTTCGGTTCATGTTATGTTAAGGTTTTGAAATTTTCTATTTTTGATTTTCGATATTTGGTAATTTCAATATTTTGTATGTTCGATATTTTGTGATTCGATATTTTGTATTTTCGATATTTTGTATTTTTGATATTTTGTGATTCGATATTTTGTAGTTTCGATATTTTGTGGTTTCGATATTTTGTAGTTTCGATATTTTGTATGTTTTCAATATTTTGTATTTTCGATATTTTGTGTTTTCGATATTTTGTGTTTCAATATTTTTTCGCCCTTCCATATTTATACTGCATAGCAAGTATACACAGTGGACCCACGCTTTTACACCCCTTCCAAAAGCTGGTCCTGCTACATGTTCGACTTGCATCTATCTAACATTGCTATTGTCCCAGCAGAACTTGGTTTCTTTTTTAGGGGATGTAAGTTAACAGACAGTTTTTTAAGAAAGTATATTTCTGATATGATAGTGACTTACTCAAATGGATTTATATGATCTACAATTTTCTCAATGTAGTGCGGAACTGAAGTCAACAAATCCTTTACCAGGTCGTTGTCGTTAAGGTTCGCTGCCATTCCTGGTCCACATGTTTAACTATTTATTAGCAAGACAAAAAATAAAGAAATTTTGATTAATTTAGTAAACAAAAGAGAATTCCATTAAAATACTCAAAACATGGGCGCACCCAGGGGGCGGCCTTGGAACCCCCCACGGCACGAAATGAACCGAACCGAACCCCCCCCCCCCCCCCCCCTCAAGCACAAGATTTTTTTAGATAATTTTCACATATTTCATGAATACTCACAAAAAATAGAACGAAATATGACATCATGAGGCGTCGCCCTCCCCACATGACATATTCGTGGGTGCGCCCATGCTTAAAAACACATTTTATTATTGTTGGTATCAACTCAAAAAAACTCACTGTTAATATCTTTTTACCCAGTTTTAAGCTTTGCTCACAGGTACTGCCACCCACTTTTATAAAGTTGTGTTAATATTACTTTGACTTGTCTAAAAGCCCAGAATTTTAGCTAACAAAAGGCAAATCATTCTAAAGAAATGTGTATATTAAATCATAATACTTTTTTAAAACCATGCATAAAACAATGCACTGCTTCTTTGCATTCCATAAATGTGGAAAAAATAAGATGACATAAAAAAAAGTAGGTGAGTGTGCTTATTCATATGACAGTTGCCAACATTGGATACAAAATTAGGAACATAAAGCATCTGAAATTTTTTTTAAATTATCAATTTTAAAAAAACTTCTTCATTTTTACATACATTACATTTTTAGTAGGTACTAATTTACTAATAACAAATTAATCTACATATTTCACTTCTTCATCATTATAGGTATGTTTTAAAAATATTTTAATACATGTAGCATAAATTGATATTGTAATACATGGTTGGAAAGCTCTTAAAAAATGCTAAAAATATTGTATTTACAACTTTTTTGATGACATTATCAGTATGTATTGTATGTATTCGAAAGTGGTGGCAGGCCCTACTGGACGTCCATGCACTGCAACCACATATGGATCCAGGGTTGCCAGATTTTTTAAATTAAAAAGCGGGACAAATTAAGTAAATGCGTAAACACAAAAATTTTAAATAGATACTAAAAATTTACATCGATTCTAACATAAAGCTGGAGTGTTTTAAGAACTAGATGGTGTGTTTTATGTTTCCAAAAATACATTCAATAAATTCATTTTAAAATTTTAAACTTCCATTGTCTTCATTATATTTTGATAAACAAAATGCCATGCATAATAAAATATATGATCTGTGATTTCGTTTGAAGTGATTTGTGAATTTTATTTAAAATAAACAAATATGAACAAACACATAAGATAAGTATGTACAGATAAGAAATATCCGCCCTAAAGTAACTTTTTATATAACTAGATACAGACAGGTAAAAAAATATGACAGATATGAAAAAAAGCAGAAAAATCGGGACAATATGCATAAAAAACGGGACTTTAATGGAAATAAAAAACAGCGGAACCGACCAACAAAAAGCGGGACCATCCCGCCGTAGGCGGGACGTCTGGCAACCCTGTATGGATCTATTGTGCCCACTTGCCTACATACTGAGTTTGACTGAAGTGGCATATTTTTTTTCCACCCAGCACATAAAAAAAACTCTGCAGATTACAACAATAAATGATTTAGGTTTAACACTTTGGCTCAAAGATATACCACTAAGGCCTCTGCATTATTAGCCATTTATCAGTGGACAAGCAGCATACATTAAGAAAAATCAAACTATTTATCTCCATTGGGGGTGGCAATATTAGAAAATATTATAGCCTTAAATATTTTTACACTAAATTAACAGACTAAAAAATCTATGAATAAAATATGAAAAAATCAAGTTACACTTTTTCTTTTCAAATCAGATTTGATTGAAGACTTTACAGATTTGAGAAGCATTTTATTTTTCTATTCTAGGAAAATCAGGACATTTGCTGTCCTAATAAGGGTGTTGTCAGGATGCACGACATTTTGCTAAAAAGTTGGCAACCCTAAACTCAATGTTAATTTTTTGCTAAACTTTAAGTTGACTTAAAAATTCCAAATGTCACTCCCTTTCATGTCAAAGTAATGGTAATGGATATGTGTTAACTAAGACTAAAATAAGTATGAACAAGGACTTCCTAGTTGGTCGCACATACAAACAATTGAAATAACTTCATTAATTTGGATTTCCATGGTCACAGGTTCACACTATCCTTATAAATTTATCAGCAAGCATTTATTTGGTCTATGAATACAGTACACTTGCAGCATCATAAAAGTGATCCCCAATTATTTTTGTTGTAATACCTTGGTCTATTTTTACGATTTTTACAAACAAGGAAACCCATATTGTATTTTTTCAAACTGGAAATTGTTAAAGATTATGTTATTTTCTATTCCATTCTGAAAAAAAAACACTTATATTGTATTTGTTTGAAACTGGAAATTGTTAAAGAATATGTCATTTTCTATTCCGTTCTACCAAATAAATAAAAACATGCCAAAATATAATCTGGTAGTTAACCATGTAATTTCAAAAATTCTCTGTTTTTATGTTTTAAATTTTTACCTTCTTTTTGTTTTTACTTTTTTTTTGACAATGCTTAAACTTAAACTTTTTTAAAAGTATTGTAAAGTTGTGTAGCAAATAAAGAAATAATGATGATAATGTACCACTTTTATGCCGATAGTGACTATAGTTAAACTGTTATACCAACCAGAGTTGAACAAAGCACTCCAAAAATGTGCTCTGACCACCAAGTCATTAGGAAAAGTAATTGCAAGCAGCAAACATAAAGCACTTGGCTAAGAAGAGTGGTTGCACCCTTATTTATTTTAAAGTGCTTGCAAGCTCTTTTACGAGGGGTGAACAGCTAACCCAAAATGTGTACACTGATTGTGTAAATCCACAATCTTTTGCTAAGATTGTGTAAAGATTGTGAGGGATTGTGCTAAGATTGTAAGGCAGCGGTAGCGGGCGGGCTGACAGCTATAAAGGGCGCCCCTCAGAAATCTGACCAAAAAAAAAAAAAAGGTCATGTTAATTTAAAGTTAAGAGTAGGGCGCTTCGGCCACGCGCCAGTAACCTCAGGGTGGGGGGGGGGCCACGAACTCCCCACGCTATGCCACTGTCGTTAGAGACTGTGGTAAGATTGTGAGGGATTGTGAGGGACTGTGGTAAGATTGTGAGGCATTGTGAAGGACTGTGGTAAGATTGTAAAGGATTGTCACAGATTGTGGGTGATTGGGAGGGATTGTGTAAAGATTGTAAACAGATTGTGAAAATGTGTACACCAATTGTGAGAGCTGTTCACCCCTCGCTCTATTAAATGGTTTCAAGCTCTTGCAAGTCTGAATTACACCCTGTTTCCACCAATGCATGCCCACCCCAATTCAAAAAATGCATCATGTGAAGGCCCATGGATTTGCACCGGTTTTAAATGCAGTGTCACCTGATACGTTTTTTTAATCAGGGTGGGCATGCATTGGTGAAAACCGGGTGTTACCTTACTTTTTATTAACTAGTGCTTGAAATGGATTTACTGTGCACCAAGCACTATTAAACTTAAAGCACTTTTTTAAGCACTATTCTGTTCTTTATTGGCAATTACTGCCCAGCTCTGCAACCAACTATCTGAAATGTGAATCAAAATGTAAATACATAAGATGGATGGATAATAACCAACCATGACCAAGTCTCCTCACTGCAAAGAGGGTCTGGATGACCCACAGATGAGGTTAAATAAGATTAGTAGGGTAACCGACACAGAATATTTTGGGAAGGTCCGCTTTGCAGAAATGTTATGGTAGCAGACAGCCGTTTATCGATTATATAAAATTATTTAAAAATTAAAAAGTTATCTTACCTCACAAATTTTATTTTTATAAACAAAACAATCCGCGTCCCTTTTCTTCTTTGTGAAGTAAAGTTAGTCACAAAACTGTGACCAAGAATTCCATAAATTGGCCAAATGGTACAAATCAGCTGTTTATGACATAAGCAAGTCGATTTAACCTCAAAATACGCCCTGTCACAACAAAAAAAACAAAACACGTTTTGTTTTTAAAACGCTTTTGTTCTAGAAAAAAACAACGAATTTACAAAGTACAATTTTTTTCCAAATTTTAACTGAAAATGGCCTCAAAAATCGAAGAGGTGAGAATACTTTAATTTGTGTGTTTTGTGTTTATTTTTAAATAAGTTCAACATAATTTACAAAATATAATTCCCTTTCTGAATCTTAAGTAAAAATTATCTCAAACTAAAGGCAAGTAGGCAAGTATATCCAGCAACTCAGAGTAATGTGTTCGTAATGTGTAATTTGTCACTTTACAAAAAAAAAATACAATATATAAATTGTGTTTTATTTATTAAGTGTAACTTAACTATTGTTTTTCTGGATACACCTGCCTTAAAAGAGCTAAGAACACCCTTTTTTTAACTTTAAACTTTTATAGCTTAAAAAGGACATTGCCGAATTTGAAAACTTTGAAACTCATGCCACCAGACAAAAGGTCAAAGACTACTTAAGCATTGGTAAAAGGAAGTTGGTCTCTGAGATGATCAGACTTGAGGAAGATCTAAAAAAGGCTGAAGTGGCATCAGCATCTTCTGAATCCAAGCAAACTACTGCCAAGCCGAGTCCTGCTGGATATGAAGTTAAGTTGAATAATTATGGTAAGTTTATTGGTAATGTGTCCTTTTAGGAGTCATTCTCACTGAATTCACAGAAAGCATGTCATCTGTATTTAGTTTAATGGTATTAAAAAATTCATCTCCATTCTCTGTATTTAACTTTGTTTAAGGTTGTGGATTTTTTTAATGCTTTCTTTAGAGATAAATCATAAAATTTAAATGTGAGATATTTTTTAAAAGAACAAACTACAGTACTACTGTTTTTTTTTAAATAACGTAAATGCTTAGTTATTGATAGCTTAAGCCAAAAAATTGAGGAAATAACATAAAATTATTAGTTTTAAAGTAAAATCACTTTTTTAATTTGCAAAAGTTATTTTCAACCTTTACTGATAAATCTACATTGTTAAAATTGTAAGAAATAAAATATATGAATATTAAAAAAAAACATTCAAAATTTTAAGTTTTTGCCAGTTATGTATAGGGAAATTTTAAGGGGAAATTTTGTGAAATTCCAGTTATTGGTATCCCAGCAATTGATACTTTTTTTTGATTACATTACTTTACTTATCATAAGTTATATTAAAAAAAAAACTGTTTAAATATTTCAAGATTCATATATTAAAAGACATTAAAACTTAAAAATTTGATATTAGAAGAATACCGAGAACAATACCTTAGACCAAGGGGTGATCAGCTGCCTACAGTAGGTGTACAAATTTTTCTACAGGACTATACAGAACTTCCACAGGACTATACAGGACTTCCACAGGACCCCACAGGACTCCACATTACTTCCACAAGACTGCACAGGGCTTCCACAGGACTATACAGGACCCCAAGGGTACTGGCGCCTAAGGGGTGCCCTAAGCATATTTAAGTACTTGGCTCTCTAACAAAAACAAGATTTAAGATGTGATGAGCTTTTTGTTTTTTTTTTGTTCACAATTTTTTTTATGGTTGCCTTCAGCCACAAGACTATACAGGACCCCACAGGCAGGACTCTACAGCACTTGTACAGGACACTACAGGACCAAAAATTTATTAAAGTCCTCTAGGACGGTGTGCAAAGTTGGTTCAGCTGATCACCCCTCGCCTCAGACAATACTTTCTTTCAACAAGTTGACGAAATTTAATTTGGTCTCTTGATGTCATAACAGATGAGTATAGGGGTATGAATATTTATAAAATATATGTTTTACTTATCCAGTAACTAACTTTATATAAAGTTACCAGAACACCAATAGAAATAATGGATTTATTTAAAAAAAAAAATGTTGCTATAGGTGTTCTGCTAACTTTATATAAAATTAGGAGAACATTTAAAGGGAGAACATCATCTTGTTTTTAAAAAATGGGCATGGCACATTTTTCATTTCACAACTAAGTTACAGATAATTATAACAGCAAATTATGAGCAAATAATTTTTAAAACTTTCAAAGTTGTTCTGCTGACTTTATATATCTTATATGGTGTTATAGATATTATTATTTTGTTATATTTTAATACCCCTCTTTAGATCATGCATCTTGAAAAGTTGCATGCAACTTTTTTGTTAAAATTTGATGCATTCATCAAGATGTTATAGTAACATTTATATTGTTATAAGCCTAAATCTTTTTGGTATCAAAATTTAGGTACAAAATATCTTGCTTTTTGTTTAAGATTATAATTAAACAAAAAATATTCAACAAGGTAGAAAAAAAATTAGGTAATTAAATGTTTCGATTTAAGTTTGATTATGTTGATGGAAAATTTATGTCTGATGGTAATGTAGCACTCGACTCTTTGACAGTGGTACTGCCAAGGCTGGAACCTTGGAAGCTACCAATTTGTGCAACAATTTAAATGACTGATAAAGGGAATTTGGCGGTACTTGGAGAAAGTACTACTATATAAACAATGTAGGAAAATCATACATACCTGTTCAATTTTCTTCTTTGAAACTTCACATAATATTCAGTTCTTTACATTTGACTTCAATGTTAAAACTATTTAACTTTTGTATTCTAATATTTACACTCTTTAAACTTTTAGGTTTTAGAAACCTTTTGTCTGTTTGTTGTAAATATATTTATTTAGCAACATAGTTATTCAATCAACTAATTATAACTGTTTAGAGTTGGGATATTATATTGATTAAGAATGCCGATGTTAAGAAAACTAGAAAAAGATAGAAATAATATTTTAAAACACTAGAAGCAGCAATAATTAAAAGGTTTAAAATTAAAATAAACTCCAAAACTAAAGACCAAAGTAGTTATGAATAACAAAAAGAATAATTGATAAATTTAACATTTCCTCAGTTGAAAAAACCCCCCCTAAATCAATTGAAGCGTACGGAAACCCACTCAAGAATGCCTTCTAACGGCTTTTTTTTGTCTCGGGGTAAACCATTATGCTTGTACTCTCAACTTGCTGTTGATTGGTCGGCTGAACTCTAATGTTAAACCGCTTTGTAGAGAAATACTGACTTTGCTTTAAACGCTCTAGATAAAGAGACAAAATAGCAGCATAAGCCAGAATGCGTCGAAAACCATGACAAATCAAAATTACACTGAGTGTTTTTTAAAAATTAAAAATAATTTGTTTCCAGTTACAAAATATAAATTATTGTGTATATGTTAGTGGCTCAAAAAACAGATTTGTCCAAAAAACTTTTATTAAAGTACAGCGATCCTGAAAATCATACCTTAAAACAAGTCGCTTGTGCTACCATAAATTTTACTTATTCTTAACCTAGTTTTGCATGTAATTAATGCTTGTTGATGTAGAAACCAATATTTTATTAAAAATATTTAAAAATCCGTTTTGGAACAGTAACAATATCCTTAAAGAAAAATATCTCCACACAATAAAAAAGATGTGTTTAAAAAATTGCCTGATTTTGATACATGGTTTATTGAGGACAGCAAATTTTTTAAACTGCTCACACTAAACTCTTTCTAGTGTCATTTTTATTTCAGCTTGGGACCAAAGTCAGAAATTCGTCAAATTTTACATTACTTTGCCGAAAGTCAATACAGTACCTGCCGAAAACGTCCAGATCACGTTCAACGAGAGATCGCTAGAGGTTCGAGTGAAAAATTTAGACAACAAGGATTTCCTTTTCAGTGTCAACCATTTATTGCACAGTGTGGAGCCAAAAAACAGTACCTATAAGGTATGTTTATGGTTTTTTTTCCACTCTTATTTATTACTGTTATGGCACAGCTTGTTTTATTCAAGGTTTCAAGAAAAAAAAATAAACATTTTTAAATTTCCTGTTTTTATAATCTACACAATATCCCTGATTAATAAAATGTGGAATTGATTGTACAGTCGCCCAATATATAATTTGCCTCATGAGCATATGGTATTTTTTATTAATAAAAATAAAACAATTTTTAAAATCAAATTAAATTCGTATTCTTTCGCTCGTTCTACTAGGATTTTCATGGTTCGGTTCGTTTCTTTTAATTGATATCCCTCAAATTTTGTTAGTCTGTCTGTTAATATTTTCGTGAAAAGCTTATAAATTACATTAAGGAGTGTTATAGGTCAATAGCTTTTAATCTGAATAATCCTGTATAATACGAGGGTGGATCAAATATAAACAAGCCTTTTAAACTTACTAACGGAAAAGTCATTCAAGATGAACATGGCCGTTATAATTTTGGAGTAGGAATATTCAGCAGCATGTGAGCGGCTGGTAGTGCCGCGATGCTCATTTGGCCAGGAGCAATCGCAATTAGCGAGAAGAAGGTACACAGCAGTGTTGCGCAAAGAATAATCATTAAATTTCTTACACGCGAAAACGTTAAACCTGCTGAAATTCGATGCAGATTGCGAGCATAGTTAAAAAATAAGACGCTTTCGTGGGTACCTGTAAAAACTTGGTGCAAAGAAATTAATGATGGCCGTGAGTGTATCGACATCGTGAGTCACCCACGTCCCGCGTACCATCATTTCTGCAGGCAAAGTTTTAGCGACCGTTTTCTGGGAGTGGAGAGGAGTTTTGTTGGTCGATTTTTTGCACGAGCGAATAACAAACGCGACTTACTACTGCAACTTACTCAACCAGGTAAAGCTTGATTATCGCCAAAAGAGGAGAGCCAAGACCATCCAAGACGTGTTGCTCCTGCATGACAACGCTAGACTTGATACGGCAGCTTTAACACAGGCCAAAATCAATGAAATGCACTGGACTGTACTGGAATACCCTCCATACAGTCCAGATTTGTCACCTTGCGATTTTCATATGTTTGGCCCATTCAAAGATTCACTGGGAGGCGAGCAATTTCAGACCAATGAAGAGGTGGAGGCATCGTGCGCAACTGGTTAGATACCCGCCCAGCTTCCTTTTATGAAAACGGGATTAGGAAACTGTTAAACCGTTGGGAAAAGTGTATGAACAGAGAAGGGGGATGTATAGAAAAGTAGAAAAACATTCTGTTTTGTGTCATGTTTCTAAATAACTAGGTTATAAACAAAGGCTTGTTTATATTTGATCCACACTCGTAATATAATCGTTCTACAAAAACCGTAAAATTTTTTTTGTTTGACCTAACCAGCCGAAGATCACCAGATCACAAAAGGAACTTCATGATCCAGTGACCTTAAACCAGCCAGACCTAGACTACATCACACTTAACCTATCCTACACATGATCTGACCTAACCTGCACTAAAATAAGCTGGTCTGATCGCTTTTAACATGGCTTTAAAAAAAATATGGAAAAAACAGTATTTTGTTTTTTAGTAAGTAGGTACCTACTGCCCATAGCGAAGAAAAACAAAAGCTTAAAAAATACGAGGGGCTGGAAGCCAAAGAGTACATTTTGATATAATTAAAACAATAAAAATGTAAATTGCTTCATTAAGCAACAAATAGGTCTTGCGATTCAACGCGGCAACGCAGCTTCAAAACTTGGAACAATCCCAGACGATACTGGTTTAGAGGAAAATTTTTATTGTTGAGGATGTTTTTTTTTTAGTTTTTCAATTTTATTTATTTCATTGATTTTATTATTAATTTAATCAATTTCTGTACATTAATTATACCATATAAAAGAAAACAAAATTCTGCACAATCACGGTTAATTCGAATGCTTTGTTTTTATACTGGGACTTTCCATCCATAGCTAGGATCAATCGCCAAATTTTGCCGAGATATGCCTTGTTGGGACGTTACAAAAACAATGGTATATTTACATAAGCGCGCCTGATTAGAATACGTTTCAAAACCGAAAAAAGCGATTTTTCAGAAAAAAATAAATTTAATAAAAACCCCTTGGTAACGTGGCTTGTCAGTCATACCATTAAATTCCTTGGAGAAGTAGCCAAAAAACATGTCAAATACATTTTATCGTAAAATCATCAGGTTGAAAGATATCTAGGTTTTAAGTAGAATGTTGCAAAAACAACCAGAGAAAACAAATTGTTTCTTATTGTCATAAAAAAAATAAGATAAGCTATGTTACCAAGGCAGATAGGACATTCATATGATGGCAGACTACTGCTGGGGGTTGCAACAGGACAGTCCTGATCAACAACACCAAAGACAGTCTTCAAAGAAAAGTTTTCTGTTTTAAATTAACAAAAATGCTATTTAAAAAGAGTTTAGTCGTATTAATTTCAGAGACAATCCATTTTTATTTTTGATCAACTTTAAACCAAATTTACTTCCATAATTATGAACGTCTGACAAAAGTGTATAGGACATTTTTTGTAGTAAATTTGTTACTTGATACAACTGTCAACCCAAATTTTCTTCTTAGCTATTCGTTTTGTTGTATTGGCTTATTTTCAAATTTATCAATTTTTAGCAGTTTTTTGGCCATATATTCGTAACACGGCTACGGATGGTTTTTATATTGCGTTGAAGATACAGCTAATGATCCCTCAATTTTATCCCAATTTCGAGATGCTTTCAAGATATAATTTTTTTATATGAATTTCACAAAAAACAATTTTTTTTTTCTAGAAAAGAAGAAAAAAGAATAAACCAAAAAATATTCTTGCAACATTTTTACCTGTTGAGCGGTGTAATTAATTCTGTATAATAAATAACGGAATATAGCACAAGGTAATCGTTCTACAAAAATGGTTGAATTCTTTTGTTTTTACCAGGTTAAAAATGACCTGATCCTAATAAACTGCGCGAAAAAGGAGGACATCCATTGGTCTCACGTGACCGAATGGGAGAAAAAAGCCAACGAAAAAAAACTGCCCCAGTTGGATCCCGATGAGAAGGCAGATCCTTCGTCAAGTCTTATGAGTCTCATGAAAAACATGTAAGTAGTTTTCCTTTTTTTTATTGATAATGTTTTTAAAGATACTATTTAAAAGGTTGAACGTTTGGAAAAATTCATTTATAAAAATAACTTTTAAACTACTAAAAATATCCAAAAACAGTTTTCAATGTTTGTTAAAATAACTTTTTTGTAAGAAGCAAAAATTTTAACAGGTTTTTATTTTTCGAAATACATAATTTCGGAAAAGCAGTTTCAGCAACTTTAAAAACTAAGAAATCCATAAACACTAAGAAATTTGATAACATAATTTTAAAAAAAATTAATATACATTTTTTTCAAACCTTACTTTTTAAGATATTTGGTAAAAACGCAAAGTCTTTGCGTCACTGTAACTTCAGAACTACTGTACCGATTTTGACAACAAAAAAAATTTGCAGGTCTATATCTGAAAGGAATTTTTACTAAAATTGGTCAAAAATAAGGTCAGTTGTATAAAGGGTTATTATTTTAATATTTTTTTAAATTATAAAATAACTCAATCACATGATTTTTTTGTGAAAGAAAAGAACTATAACTCTTACTTACTTCAAAAATGTTTAGTTTTTGAGATAGGATAAGATAAGAACGAGCTTTTGAGTAAATTCCACTAAGAAACAATTCTGTTAGTTTGGGAGGTATTGGATCGTCACCCCCAGAGTTTCACTACTTAGTGGTAGTTTCAAGAAAAAAAATATTTTTAGAAATACAGTTTTTTTCTAAGGCACTTCACTTTTCACTTCTAAATAAAAAAAGGTTCATAGGGGTTTTTTGAAAGGGTATTTTTGAGGCCAGGTTAATAAATTAAGATTAATAGAATTGATGGTTTTTTAGAGAGTTCAGTAGAGAACATAATAATTTTTTTAAATACTCTTTCAGTGTTGAAGTAGGTATCCTATAATTTTCAGGTACGAGTCAGGTGACGACGAGATGAAACGTACCATAGCAAAAGCTTGGACAGAAGGCCAAATGAAAACAGGTGGCATGGGAGGTGGTATGTTTTAAAAACTTGTTTCTAACTTAAAAAAGGTCCGTGGCGGTTCTCAAAGAAGGTACCTTGATTACGCAATAATAAGTCAATCAATATTCATTTGACACTTGATTAACATTTCTAACTTTTTATTTTAATAAGGCGCTGGCTAACTTCACCCCGACACAAAATATGATTCCGGAATATAACACCATTCAAAGCCCCCTTCAAATTAACAAATCTATTAATTTCATTCACTAAACGCACATATTATTATCCGCCTATTATTTACTATCTCTTTTTAAATTAATGTATTAGTAAGGGCGCCTAATAATCTTAAACACCCATGACATCAATGAACAGACAATGGCCTACTCGTTACTCGTTTTATTTACTAAACTCACCCATTATCAGCCAGCTACTTACTCTCTCTTTTTAAATGAATGTACTGGTACGGGCGCATATCAATCTAAAATAGCTCTGGGATTATTTTGCGACAATATGTCTATGACTTCCTTCCATCAGCGCTATGAGTTGGACAGCAATAAAAAAGTAGCTATGTATTAAAAAGAGATGCAAATAAGTATGTTCGAAAATGACAATTTATGTCAGTGTGCACTTTTAAAGCTACGTCACGAGTCTGCGCCTTATTACGAAAATATATTTTTTTCTCATAACTAATGGTACATCGTAAAAATGTAGATTGATTCGGTCACATTTACTTTAGTTCAAAAGTTGATAATAACCAAAACACTGTGTAGAAGTTTTTTTATTTTCTCAATTAACTTATTTAGGTACATACAGAAATAGACGAGCACTATTTTGACACATTCACATTGAAAACTGACAGTTAATCCTTCAAAATTCACATACCAAAGTCGAATTTAAAACTTTCGTCGTTTATTTTTAATTAATAAAAGAAGGCACTATTTATTCCGGTTCATATAGTAAACAAAGCCCGTGTGTCGAAAGATCACAGCTAATATTACAATGTGAAGGTGTCAAAATTGTGCCTGGCACTATTATAGCCTGGCTTTATTTTAATAATTCTCTAATAACTTATAAACTAATTTAATGGATGAGCTTCTTTTGTAGTCTTTATTTCAAAACCAATACTTTTGCAAAAAATTTTGTGATTGAAGGTTTTTCAGGGTAAGGATTATTTTTTTGATAATTTGAGGTATGTAAATTGTAAATGACACTCTCTACGTCAATATGAGCACATTGATAAAAGCCTACCTTGTTTGTGCCTTAGTGCACTTATTTTTTATTAAAAAGTTACACTTAATTAATGTTCTGATAGTAATTTGGGGGTAATTACACTGTGCTTAAAAATTGACCAACTAGAATAATTTTGGCTAGCTAGAGGGGTTGTTTTCGATGTAATCAAGCAAAAACAAAAAAAATTTTTTTAACAAAATTAGAAAAAAGTTAATATAATAAATCGAAAATAAAAACATAATCTTTTTAGCAGTCTGTAATCTGTATTTATGTTATTAACATTTGGACCAAGGAAGAGTCCCTTATGTTGACATATTTTCGAATATGTCAACATACAGGGATCCTAGACAAAGGTTAGTCTGGTCAAATCATAATATGTTTACCCAATGAATCTACAGTATTACTCTGTACTATTATTTTAGAGACACTTTGTATAAAAGATTAGATACTAGATAAAGTCTTCCATTTAAAAAACGTTTAGTTTTTCAGGAAGGTGATCAACTTCCATAAAAATGCATCAAAATATCTTTCGTTTTTGGTCTTTAAAATAAATAAAAATTTTTATTATGAATTTAGTCACAGACTAAAAAAAGTTCGTTTCTTAGTCTTTGCTTTCTTCATATGCGAAAGACAAAGAAAGACCGTGTTGAATTGGAATCGCCACTTCCTACCAATAATAATACAATCCAACATTTTTTGAACGTTTTTAAATTTATAGATGTGATTTCATATATTAGGTAAGAAAGTAGAACTGAACATTTTTTAGTTTTAATATTTTTGCATGTAATTTTTTAGAAACGATTCCGTAATATAGGGGGACATAGTAGTTTACAGTAGAGGCCCTGGATATATATTCTGACAGTTGTTTTACACCAGAGGTAAACAACTCTGACAGATATTTATTTTAAATAAAAAAGATTGGTACTTACAGGCTGGCATTATTTTTATCAAAATTTTTGAAGTTTTTACTCAGCCGCAACCTTCCTGGTATATCAATAATACCTAGGAAGGCAATACACCAATCCACGGTATGACAGCAACGCGGACCGAAACGCGTTTTCGCCGCGCATTACGTTATGCAGTAGCGGTTTCTACATAAGTGCACATGTGCACGTGAACAAAAAATATTAAAATTTGATCATTTTTTAATTAGTAATTTCATCATATTAAGTATCAATAATCCCCAAAAGGAATTCACCAAAGTCTTAAATACGAATTAGAAATTAATACCCGGTATGTATGTGTTTGTATTACGGTCAATGCATCCTGGAAGCCTGGCGAAGAAGACACTACGTCTTCGTGATGCAGTGACCCTAGTTTGTATTCGTGTTCAAACCAGGGTGCGGTGGATTGCACCGCGCTTTATTGGAACTAAATTCTATTCACCGTAGATGTTATGTCGCATTCTAATTACGAAATATAGAAAGGGAGGACGACATGTCCCTATAGAATTTTATAGTATATAGAATCTAAAAGCTTTCCATCAGCGTGTCCCATTTACTTATTTTTGTGGTTAGTAAAATATTTTGTTTTTGTGTGTAAATTCAACTCGCGGCTACAGACTAAAATGCACTCTGGCTCTTTCGATTTCGAGGTTATGTGTTAATTGTTTTGTTTTTGTTTAAATAGCCTGGAAGCATGGAATAAATAAATTTCTTCGATGGTGGAAGTGTTTGAAGTCCTTTCGAGTTTTAAAAATTAGTATTAAAAATATTTGTCGTGTCGTTAGTTCGGTCAAATTTAGTTCAAAATAGTGCTAGTAACGAAATAGGTTGTCTTTCTAACATATTTTTTCAAAAAAAAAAACTTCCCTGGCTTCTTTCGCGGGATCCTAGCGGGTGTGAAACAAAACCGAACCGAACGGAACGGAACTGAACCGAACCGGCATCCCAGAGGTTGTGAAACCAAACCGAACTAAACCGATAATTCGATTCGGTTAAGTTCGGTTCGGTTTTGTTTCACACCCGCTAGGATCCCGCGAAAGAAGTCAGGGAAGTTTTTTTTTTGAAAAAATATGTTAGAAAGACACCCTATTTCGTTACTAGCGCTATTTTGAACTAAATTTGACCGAACTAACGACACGACAAATATTTTTAATACTAATTTTTACAACTCGAAAGGACTTCAAACACTTCCACCATCGAAGAAATTTATTTATTCCATGCGCCAGGCTATTTAAACAAAAACAAAACAATTAAAACATAACCTCGAAATCGAAGGAGCCAGAGTGCATTTTAGTCTGTAGCCGCGAGTGTAAATTCAGTCAAGTATTTCCTAGCCTCACTGTTTATATACGGGGGGTCCTGGGTGGCCCGGGCCCCCCTCCGAAGCTGAGATTTTTTTTGATATTTTCCACATATTTCATGAATACAAACATAAAATATCATAAAATATGGCCTCATGGGGTCTCGGGCCCCCCGCAAAACTGCCTCGGGCCCACCCCGAAACTTTTTTCTATATACGCCACTGCCTAGCCTAAAATAATAAAAACGTCAATAAAGAACCATGGGGAAAGAACACAGACGAAGAGAGGTATACCTATCTATCTCTTGAAACCCGTGTTATGTGTAAAATGTTGCTTAACTCTGGAGAAACACATCGGTCAAATGGTTAGAGCATTTAATTAAAAATTCAATTCTCCACTCAAGGTCATATATATCCAGAGCCTTTAGTTTACAGGATATTTCCCGAGTTAGTGTAAAGTATTTTAATGACGCGCTGAAGTTCCTTTACAGAATAAATGTTACTTACTCTCACAAAATCCAAGTGAAGAGAATTTCGTAACACACTGCATCTACTTGGGAAATCCTGTATTTATCAGGCGATTAAAAATTTGACTCACAGAATTAAGTGAAAATTAAGTTTTCCTTGAATATAAGTTGCAACGAATATTTTAATCGAAAACAGGATACATTATCGAAACCAGCTGGTTTTTTACAAAGATTTTTTGATTTATTTTTACGGTTTTTTTGAGTTAGACTTATAAGGAATATTTCTCGGTCAAGAATTTCAAAAATGAAGCCGAATTTAGTGTTTTTTAGTTGTTTCATAAACAAGATGATCCATATCGTTATGTTCAAATTTTGGGAGCATAATATAACAGTTAAAATAAATTCGTAAAGTAAATAATAATGATTTTATTTAAGAAAAGGTCAATTAAGAATATTTTCAAATGCCCAAATCGCGCTTATTTTCTTGTAGTTGTTCGGCAGCGTACTGTATATGCTCCACATAATATGTGTGTAACTTTGAAGCAAATAAAAATGGGTAAACGTACCAGTTTTCCGTTTTTTTTTTTAACTTAAAAATAAGTTTACTCTAATAAGTTTACTCTATGTTTTCAAAATTTTCACACAACGATACGAAACACCTTTTATTAGTAGACCCTTTTGTGTAGCATAACATCCCAAGAGTAAATTTTTGATTTGAGCTTTTTCTTTTAATATTTCGAAAGCTTATTTTACTTTGGGGTTTTGGTCCTCGATGTTCAATCAAAGAGTCATTGCTATATGGTAGGGTTGCTATAATTTTCTACTAGATCGCCACCCCCCTAATGGAGAAGCTTTCTTTCTCGCCAAATATGGCAAGCTGTCAATCGGGACCCGGGGTGGTGACTAGATAGATATATTTGCACATCTTGTTTCATTGCAAAGGGTTCTCCAATTTAAGTGTTTACCATTTATTACTTTTGCCTGGTGTTTCTAAAAAAAAGGAAGAGCCCTAGAAAATATTCGTCAACGGCCTTCGATCGCACGTAGTCGCTAATACAAAACTACAAACTTATTATACCGGGTGGGCCAAAAAAAACAGGACAATTTTTTTAAATTATAACTTTTAAACTATACAATCGATTTTAATGGGACAAACTGCACTTAATAGAGAATTAACCACAGTTTATATTTTTTGTCCACCATCTCAAAATTAAAATGTACCCCTCAAGGATGCCCGTTTATTATTGTGTTGCGAACATGTTTAAATTATTTTTTAGTAAAAAAGCTGCATTCTTACCACGCACAACAAGGTACGAATTAGCAAAATCGGTTTAATGGTTCTAAAAAAAATATTTTTGTTTCAACCATTGTTTTGCATATTATACGATTGCCTTGCCAATCATGTCTGCATTTATTTCCTTATAAATTAATTACTACTAAACCGATTTTTATGAAATAAAAAACATCCTGGTGAGAATTGATTATTGTTTAAAGATAATGATCAAAATTTATCGCCATCTTAAAATTTAAGATGGCAGACAGAATCATACTTGATTCTTCAAAATGGCGTGTTTATTCTTATTTTGCGAAAAAATTAAAAAAAAAAAACACTACTTTTCTTCCGCATAAAGAAGTACAAATTAATAAAATCGGTGTAGTGGTTCTCACAAAATCGGATTTTGTTACGATTGCATTGCCAATCCTTCTGCATTCATTTCTTTATAAATTCATTATTACTGAACCGATTTTAGTAAAATAAAAAACATTGTGGAGCAAATTTCAAAATCAATCAATCAGTTTGCGCCATGATGTTTTGTATTTCACTAAAATCGGCTCAGTAATAATGAATTTATAAAGAACTAAATGCAAACAGGATTGACAATGCAATCGTGTAGTTTGTAAAACAATGGTTAAAACAAAATCAGATTTTGTGAGAACCACTTAACCGATTTTATTACTTTGTACCTTGTTACGCAAGAGAAAAGTAGTGCTTTTCTATAGATTAAAACTAAAAAACTAAAACATTTTCAGAAAATAAGACTAACATGGCATTTTGAAGAATCCTGTATGATTCTGTCCGCCATCTTAAATTTTATGATGGCAATAAATTTTGATCGTCTTTAAAAAGCAATCAATTCTCACCAGGATGTTATTTCATCCAAATCGGTTCAGTAGTAATGAATTTATAAGGAAATAAGTGCAGACATGATTGGCAAGGCAATCGTATATTATGCAAAACAATGTTAAATCGAAAAAAAAATGGCGCTATTTCAAGGCCTAATATCTACAAGAGTTTTCAAAGTATCAAGAATTTTTTTTTTTTTTAATTTTTTTAAAAATTTTAATATTCTCGCCATCTTGTAAACAAATTTAAATAAAAATTGGTAGTTTTGTATTAGCATCTACCGCCAATCGAACGACGTTAAGGATTTTTTTCTAGACCTGCTAGTTTTTTTGAGAAACCCTTTCCAAAATTTCCATGAAGTTAATTTTTTCTGGGACCAATAATTGAGAAAACTTAAAAATTGGATAATAATCCCGTGTAATGAGATATTGTGTGTTAAAAGTATATTTTTCTTAAATAGGTAATAGAAAAGTCAATGAATTTCTAAATGTTAGTGAGCTAATGCAAATTATAACACCAATCTTACTTAAATGTTAGTTGAAAGGTACGAAAATAATTTATGTAAAACTATATCAAAAAAACTATAAATAAATGTTTATTCAAATTATAAAACAACCAAATTTTTAAGTCCTTAAAACAAAAACAGTCAAATATTCTTTAACAAAAATATGCAAAATAAATTTATTTTATCCAATACTATGTGAACAGTGTGGAATATAACGATAACGAATAAATGAAAGCGTGTTGGGAAAAACGCTTGGACATGTCGATTTGTGTTTTTAAATACGCATTTTTAAAAGAAAATTATATAGGGTGTGGCATGTGACAGTGGCCAATACCAACTTTCTTATTTTAAATGCAACCCCTGTATATGTTTTAGATTCTTCAGAAAATTCTAGACATAATTCATGTACAATGTCCTATACCTAAGTCTAATCATTTTCTAAATATTGACATTTCAAAAACGACAATTTCCAATTTTGAAGCGGACTATTTAGAAAACGGTTAGAATTTTTTAATTATTTATCGATTGAATCAACCTCATATACGTAATATTCCAATACTCCCCGTTACCTATTTAGACAATGGTTGGCGTCTGATGCAAACATTCAGAAATAAAGGTACGAAAAATGCACAGATACCAAATTTAGATAGATAGAGTTTTTGTCCACTGTACGCCGATGATTTGACGTAACGAATACAAGAATAAAATAATATTCATGCGTAAAAGTATAACCAATCAGGACATTTTATCTTAACGACCGCAAAAAGGATAGACTTATACCCATTTATATTGCTATTTCAAATATGTTTGCATTCTGCATGGTAAGGTACCGTAGGTATTGCAATAATACGTACTATATGGAAATAATATGCATATGTCTTTGAAAGCAACCAATCAGGTCTTTTTTGCTTAAAAACCCCAAGGCCCTCATGTTTGCATCATGAATGGGCAGTTACCATGGGTATTGGAATATTATGTATATGATCAACCACGACCACAGCCGGTTTTAACGGAAAATCGGAAATTCCGGTTAAACGGGAAATGTTCATGTTTGGTGTCAATCAGTAGATAATTAAAAATAAGGATAGAGACATGTAAACCGTTTTTCCATAGTTTTAACCGTTTTGAAAATATTTAATCTCAATATTTCGAAAATGATTAGAGTTAGGTATAGGACATTGTACATGAATTATGTCTATAATTTTCTGAAGAATCCAAGAAATATACAGGGGTTTCATTTAAAATAAGAAAGTTGGTATTGGCCACTGTCACATGCCACACCCTATATAATTTTTTTTAAAATGCGTATTTAAAAATACAACATCAAAAATGGTTAGACGTAGGTATAGGACATACATGAATTGTCTACCATTTTTCGAAGAATCCAAAAAATAAATAATATACAGGGGGTTGCATTTAAAATAAGAAAGTTGGTATTGGCCACTGTCACAAGACACATCCTATAATTTTTTTTTTAATGCGCTTTTGAAAATAAAAATCGACGTCTTCAAGCGTTTTTCCCAACACGCCCTCATTTATTCTTTATCGAATTTATTCCGTTTGACTGTTCCACACTATATATAAAACTCGATTAGAGATTCCCTAGGACTAGAGATCCTGTGTGTATGACATATTTTATAAAAGAGAAACGCGACAAACTAAGCAAAGTCAAATTTATTTAAGACAAGATCAAAGGATGGAACTATCGGTCCTCTATACCTTCCATCCTTGTTTATTCATAACCATAGGAAAAGAAAAAGAAACGATTTTCTTACTCTTACGTGTTTGATTATATCTAGCATGGTGACGCATGTCACTTACCGCTGACAACAAACCATTTTAGTGGAACGCCAATGCACTTAACAAGAAAATAAGATAACTAAAAAATGACAGTTTTTTTCGGTTTCGTTTTTACTTATTGGCCTGTCCGCTTATTGTAGACAATTTGCTAGCTTAGTTCGGTGGATACCAAAATAATCTGAGTCGAAGTCACTCACACATTCATACTACATAAAGACCCAGCAGGCCGGCCAGCTAAGCACCCTCCGAGTAAGCAAATTTTCTTTTCTCAAGGATTTAATTAAGCCTAATACCATTTGTCGGGTACAGATCTTTATTGTGCTAGCGCCATCTACGCTCTTAACACGGGACCACCGGCTTAACGTGATTTTCGAACCACGGCCTTGTATTGATCATCAACTTTGCCTACTTCGTTGGTGCCCAAACTTGGCCCAAGGCTTTACTCCTAGGGCCACTAAAAAATGTTAGTTTTAGAACTAAAACAATGTCAGTTACAGTGAGTTTAATGGGTCTGTTGCGTCTCTATATTTTTTTAAAATATGTCAAGCATACAGGGTCTCTAGGACTGGCTTTTTAAAATACGGGGTGTTACCCTTTACTCAGTTTTGCGACAAAAAGTTCTTATATAAACATTATAGGTCGACAAACCCACTCATTATAGATCTACAAAACGTTGAAATTTTAACAGCTTTTTCTTTAGAACTCCTGCAGTTTTTGAGCTATTTGGCTTATATTTAGATTATAGGTTACGATCCAGAGCTAGCTTTATTAAACATACCAAATAATTATAAAATTCTACATAGATATATTTTTCAGAGGCCATTCTCCTCTAAACTTTTTTGCTTTGCACCGTTGTTAATTTTTGTGACTTTAGTGGATTTGTTAGTATGAACTTCTTGTCTAAAAACTAAGTAAATTTGACAGCATATATTATATAAACCCTGATTATTTTGATTGATGAAAACGCCCTAAAAATAACTGTGAAGAGTCGTTTTATTTTGCTTTTACTTAAATATTAACATTCCAGAAAAAATACTGATAAAAAATCCGATATTATTTATAATACCATTTTTAAATTAATGGTAACTTTTTTCAAACTTCATAACATAAAATAAATTCTATTAAACCGTCGATTACCAGTCGTAGTCCCCTTTTTTAATGGTATTGAATGAAAAACTCAGTTATTATAAAAGAAAAAAAAATCATAAGTTTTTTCTAGCCCTTGTAGTTTTGAAGCCACGAGAGAAAATTAAAAAATTCGCAATTGTAAAAGTCAAATATCTTTGTTATTAGGGCAGATATTTCAATTAGTAAATAAAATGACGTCAAATTTTTGGGAACCTAATGTAAAGCAACAAATTTCCAAAAATCCGTCCGCCTGTATTTAAATTCTTGAATCCCACTGGACGGATCAAAAAATTGCCAATGTCATTTTATTGATAGGACATTTATCAATTTTCAGTACAGAAATTTTAACCAAATTGAAATATCTGCATTAATAACAAAGGGTATCACCGATTTTTAGAATTCCGAATTTTTTAATTGCCCCTCGTACCGCCAAATCTACAAGGGATGGAAAAAAACTTTTGGCATATTTTTTTAGGTCTCGAAATTTGAGGACAGTTATGTGAAATCCCCAGGGTAGCTATTCTGGATCTTGAACTAAGTGACCATCCACATCACACGCTTTGACCCATAGCAAACTCTGAGCGGTCGCGTGTTGTACGAAATGACTTGTCTTAAAATGAAATCTGTTCTCCTGCTCCGTACCGACTGAACGTTTCTCAGTCGGATAGTAGGAGAAGCTTGCGCAATGGAGGTCTTTTCGCATAGCACGTGACGGCTTGAAACTAATTTAAAGCTTGCCATTGGCCAAAGCATGTGACGGGAACTATCACATCGTTCAAGATCAAAAATAGCTACCCTGGTCTCTCTTTTATAATAACTGTGTTTCTCATTTAATACCAACACAAATGGAACACTCTGTACAGTCAGATTCATAAATAATATCAGCGGCTTCCCTAGATTCGAGTCGTTTTCAGGATAATACCACAATTTGGCACCAAGGCGGTTTCTTTGGCCATTTTGTATTAAATGATTGAAAGAGAAGTGCCTCTGTAAGTAGTCTTAGTATTATTATTAGAACTGTATTAGTTCACCTTGCAAAATGCGTTTCATTCCTTACAAAAGACAAAACCCCCGACCAATGCGTGCCGCGTAGATGTGAACGACAGAAGACAAGGAAGCATGGGTCGACCTAACATTGTTGTGAAATTCGCTTAAATTTGTATCCCTTAAAATTTTGGTTGCGACTATATTTCTGCCGTCCTTAAGCTAAAATGCCGTTAACTACCTATAAAATTTTCCTAGTTTTGATAAAAAAACTCAGAAAATAATAAACAAACGATGCTCCTTGATAACTGTAAATTATTTGTTTCTTAAAAACCACAAAAGCTAAAGAAGATTTTGCTTGAAAAAACTGATGTAGAATAATGTTGTAATTAAGATGGCACCAAAAAATGAAAATTGTCCAAATGTTGGTTAACGGCATTATGGCTTATGCACGGAAGATTTATGAAGCTGACTGTACATCCATAGACTTTTTTGAAAGTCCATGGGTACATCCCTTAAAATCCTTAAGGATCCACATTAATTATTTCAAATCTATTACCCCTCATTTTTAGACACGTTGACAGGAGGCATAGATGTTCCAACGTCGAACTGAAACAGTAACGTCAAGTTTATAAACGGGCGAGATACCAGTGTTCCCAACCTCTTAAGAAAAAATTTCCCTAATAGTGTGTTAGAAATTTTCATTTGTTGCAAATCTGGACACTAAATTATCTTGACAGTAAAAGAGTTAAATCAAAAAGCACGAAAAAAATAGGTGAAACCTATTTTTAGATTCAACAAGTGAAACGACGGCGAACCAAGGAATCTTAAGTCCATGGCGGGACGAAAATGTCCACCGGTTCATCAGGAAGAAAGACATTTCGTCACAGGTCAACCACCGGTGTTTCGGAAATGCCTTTTTCCGAAACATCGGTGTCTGTGGTTGACTTTACCACTTTGAAGTTGCCTTTTATACTTTGTTAGTAAAACATCGATTATCACTATATCTCTGTTTATCTTTTTTAATTCAGACAGAGACAACATGGAAAAAAAATAACGTTTTACTTACTGAGAATTTCTGCACTTTTTGTCGATTTTACTATTTAGTAAATAACATGAAAATATCTAATTTAAAACATATTTATCGCTTAGTCACACGGATTTATTAATCTTAGAATGTATAGCTGAGATATATTGCTGAAAAACCTAAAAATCACAGTGTGTTTGACGTTCTGAACGTTTATTCTTGACTGTCCGTGAGGTGAGGTGAGCGCTCAGTAAATCTGAAGACACTATTCTTGACGATCCGTCAGCCAGGTGCTGTATTCTTGAATCCCGTGCCCGCGAGTGAGTAGCTGCTCACTTACTTTAACCCAGGTGATTTTGAGAGCGGATAGCTGCACTCGACTCACGGACCGTCAAGAATACGGCCTGTGAGCTGTCACTTTCACGGGTAAACTTAAGCTCACCACCTTTTTTCACGGGGAAATGAATTCACGGGAATTGTGGTGTTTATAACCTTACTTTTGCCTGTAAGTTTTATTTCGGCAAGCTTTTCCTAAAGTATGGAGTTCATTAACATAAATTTTGTACGTATTTTTAACAAAAAATTTAAACTATAAAAACACTTCTCTCCATAACAAAACTGATCACCAATAGTAAGGTTAGAAACACTCCCGCTGATTAATTTCCCCATAAAAGTGAACATTTTGCTCACCTCACGTCACGGCATGGTGCAGTAATTTGGTATAACAATCGTTGGCAATCCATTTTCTGGTTAAGAAATTCGTGCGTCCTGAAAAAAAAATTCCCTTGCTCGAAAATTCCCGAAGAAGGAAAAATTCCCTGCGAATGGGAACACTGGTGTTTACTCTTAATTCCAAGAACAACAACAAAATTGTCGTTACGCCCTCTTTGGTAATGGCTAAATATCAAAAATTGTGTTTCAATATTACTTAGAGTCTTTATTGCACAAGTTCAAGGCCGGCGAGGTGCTCGAGCTAGCCACAGCGCCATCTCTTTTGGTCACGTATAACCTCTGAATCACATCGTGCATCTGAGAATGATTATGCGCGAGACAGCTTAGAACTATTTGTGTGTTGAGTACGGTGTTGTTGATGGTGATTAAGCACCCTTTGCAGTTAAGTACCTTTTTCTTGACGCAAACCCATAGACTCTGATTGTTTCTTTGATCACAGAAAGTATACATGTGGCCGTCTCGGATCAAAACAAGTTGACCTTTACCGCTTTTAACAAGGACTACACCACTGCCTGAAATAAATGATGAAAAGTCAACAATACATTGTATCTCTCGTACGGCAAGTAACTCCATCTCTTATTCAGTCGCTCTTTAGGTGTTCCAAAAATAACATTTTGTACCCATTTTTGTTTAAAAATGATTCAAACTGCGCAAAACATACTTTAAAAATATGAAAATGTTAAAATTTATACAAATAATAAAAAAAATTATCTTCATTAATTGTCCCCAGGAGGCGCAACTGATTTTACTTTGCACGCACAACACTGTTGACCGTATTATGTATCCGAATACAAGTTGTCGTATCCAACAAATATGTTGCCAACCTCCGTTAACGTGTTGTCAATTGATAATATAGTCTTTGCAATAAGGCTAGTCCTTTTGTTTAATCACCCCGTAATTCTGGTAACAAAACGCACGTGTATTCTTAATTCAGTTTTAAACCACAGGTTCCTAAGGTAACTGATAATGGATGCTGCGAAACTAATTGTCAGTTACCTTAATGTTAATATAATCGGTCACCACCCTTTATAATAAGGGTGGTGGCTGGGTGTTTAAACTGCCATTGTTTTGAAATTTCTGACTTTGAAAGATTATCGCTTATTTTTTATTTAAATTCTGATTCTGATTTGGAATAGTTTTTTGAGAAAAAGGTTCTGTCCCAAAATGATTTTATGTAGTGAAAAATTTATGAACAATTGGGGTGCCTTTCCGGCAAAGTTTCTACATTGGAAGATTTTTAGTACGACTGACCGTAGAGCTACACACCATGAACAAACGATCAATTAATGATTATTAAATTTTTTTTGGAGTTAAGCTTTGCAATTTGTTTTGGTAAAAATATGATTCAAATAAGATTAGGCCCTATTTATATTTTTTGTGAATTGTGAACAGATGTTTTTAATATTATTACCTAAGCATAAAGATATAATAAAAGTTAAATTAATATTATTTGTAGTTTCCTATATAAACTCTCGACTTATATTAATGTAGTATATACTCATTTCTTTGTTACAATAAGTATATTAGCAATTATATTTTTTGTTTATAGGGTAAATTAAAACAGTATTTTATTTATTTATTTTTCATAAATAAACATTTTTTATGGTCGACACATAGATCTTTTAAAATGTACAATGAAGTTCTCAACTGATTTAACTGCAAAGGCTTTGGGAATTTCAACAAAAACAGTATTGTAAATACTTTCTGAGTGAATTAAAAAAATATTTCAGACACAATATTTAAACTAAAAATAGCTATATTGAGGCTATTACTAATTACTAAGTTTAAAATGTTGCAGTAGAACAGCTCATAGGATTAAGTTCAAATCAAAACATGAAAATTATTATATTATGCTTTATTTGTAAGCTTAAAATAAAACCAACCAAAGAACTGAAAATCTTAAATCTAACTAAAAAACAAACTATGCATAAATAATTTATTCTCATCGTCCAAAAAACTTCATCTCATAAACTGCCATCGTCAGTTATGACGAGAGGAGCGACATCAATAGCGGTTTCATTTTCTCAGTCTTTCAAAATTAGTTTTTCGCAATACATCATGTAATTTTAAACAATAGTTTTACAAACTTTGAATTAGATTTCTAAAGACGTTGTTTTGAATGGCAACAGAAAGTCTTCATACTTTTTGTCATTACCTATTACTGTGTTTCTTAAAATTTTGCTCTGTAGTTATTACGGATGGAACTGAAGTTTTAAAAAAGCCTGGCATTTTCGTATAAACACATCTTTATCTTTGTCGCAATTTTTTTTAAAACTTTTTTGACTCTTGCCAAAAATTTTTTGTTTTCAAAGTTGACTTTTATTGTCAATTTAAACTTTTATAGACAGACAGGCTTGCAACTGCCAACTGCAATCTGGGGCCAACAATGATTTTCGATGCTATTTTCTGTCTTCTTTATAGGAGAAAAATAAAAAAGGATAGCAAGGGGACTTGGGGTATTGCAAGGACTATAACATATTGAGCCTCCAGCTTGCCTGTTTGTGATAGAATATTGTGTGATATGTCAAAATTTTCGGAAATAATCGTAGAAAACGAATTTCTATGGGAGAGACAGAAAAAATTTAAATTTGGGTTAGCCATAGAGGGGGTCAATAACCCCCCCAAATTTGGTACATCGCTTATCTATATAGTTTCAAAAATAACACCCCTACAGGGTGTCGAATTAGGAGTAGTTTCTTAAAAGTAACGTAATTTTTTTAATTAAACATTTTTTTCTCAAAAACTATAAGTTAAAAAAAAAACTTGTAGAGATCAATCTTGTAAAGACTGAAACTACCAAAAACTACATCAATTAGCTTCCTAGTTTAAACTTGTAGCTGTCCAGAACAGCTTCAATTTGTGACTTTAGAAAAAATCTATGTTTTTATTATATCAAACACAGATTTCTGGACAACCAATATGAGATACGTCAAAATTGTTTATGAGATTTTTATATCCCGTAAATTTCCAATCGATTGATATATGACACAGCTACATAGCTATATTAACACGACTAAGAGCAGCACTTACACTTGCATTTTTTTAAGTCAAAGAATTTTTTTTTGTCTGCAAATTTTTTGCATGACAGAAGCATCCGAGGTCTTAACGAATAGGTGCATCTTATAGCCAGGTAAATTCTCTTTCGAACGATGTGCTTAAAAGCAATGTAGCTTATACAAGAATAGCTGTCTCTAAAATTTTCTTGCCCGGCGACAACCACGCGGCACTGCATCATATGCAAAGTACTGCGTAGGTATACTTTTGAAGGCGACGCTCACGGCCGATCGTTTGAGGACCTACTGGTTGGGGACTGACCGGTTAGGCGCAGACCTTTTGGGCGCTATCAATTTGAGCGCCGATCTGGGCGATGACTATTTGAGCGGTGACTGTTGGGGCAATAGCCATAAACAACAAAAAATAATAATGCTTTGACACCCGCCTTTTTCGCGACAACTGTTTAGACGCCTGCTGTTTTGGTTCTACGTATTCTACGATTTTTTCTGAAAATTTTGATGTATGCTGACTCGACATAAAACGTTGCGAAGGCGGAAAAAAATGCAATATGCATTAACCCGACCTGAGGGACAAATTATGTCATGGTCATGAGTACTGTTTTTCGTTTCATCTGCCTGCCTTTTATTTCTACTCTGGTAGTTTCTTTTGTATTTGTAGATGTCGTCACTTATGTGAAAGCATACGGTATGGCAGGCATTCTATATTTATTTCTCCTACCAATATCGTAAGATGAGATTCATATACCGTCTCTGTAGCTTTAAAAAGTGTCACATTGACCATGCAGTGTTAAGTTAACTGTCAACACTTACTAGGTGTCCATTAGATCTTGGACCCATGTGAGTGTTCAACTTTCGAGCTGCCCACAGAAAAATACAAGAGAAACAAAGTCTTTCTATGCCCGCTTAGCCACGAAAAATTGTTGTATCATACAATATTGTATCACAAATAGGCAAGCAACCACTTCAGAACTGACTACTTGCAATTGGGTGTAAGTTTTATATATATCTACCCTAGACACACCTGAAACCTTCCGAAAACATTGAATTTGGTACCGCACCCGGTACATAAATTAAAAAACCACATCAAAAAACTCACCAGGTTTTGAAGGTTCATCTATCCCACCACTACTACAAATGTTAGAAGAAGACAGGCTCTCACTGGACGGCCAGGTGGCTTGAGGAGAAGGAGAAAGGTCTCCTGATCTGGAACCTTCCGCTATTTGGGTATCTAGAAGGGTGCTGGCCTCGATAGTTAGGCTATCATCCAAACCTGCTAATATTTAAAAATTTCAAGAATTTTCGCAGAGGAAAAAGTTGGACGCTGAAGTTATTTACGAATATTCAGCCTGCTACTCGTCACTTCAAAAATAGACCGGTGAACTGTGGACTATTCGTTTCGCTGTCCGCTTATTGTATAATTTGGTGGACACCAAGATAATCGGACTCGAACTCACTTGGTGCCCGAAACAATTACAACTTATTTACTCTCATAGTCATACTACATAAAGACCTAACGGACCGGTCCGCGAAGCACCCCCACGGTAGGAAATTTTTCTTTTCTTAAGGAGGATTTAATTAATTAACACGGGATCCGCTTAACGTGACTTCCGAACCACGGCCTTGTATTGATCATCAACTTTGCCAACTTCGAAGATGCCCAAGACAGGCTTTACCCCTTCCTCCGGTGAATCTGTATTTACAAACGGATAGTACGTATCACTATCACTTCAGAAGATGATTATTTGAGTGATTTTAAGAAAAAAACTTCAAATAAACATGGTTCCGCAAATGAGTTTTTGAGATACAGGGTGTCAAAGTTTTTTGTTTGTTTTTTTCTTTATATCTCGTGCAGTTTTTGATATGTTTAGCTCAAATTTGAAATGTGTATTTAGCTACAAAGCTTGCATCTTTAAGCATGCCAAATATCAGGAAAAAACTACAGGGTGATATTTTTTCAGGGGTCATGCCCCCTTTTCCCCCTGAACTTTTTTGTAGTAAACCAATGGCAGACTCAAAAACATAAAATGGATTTTTGTTTTATTCAGAAACTTTTTGATCTCTTGAAATTTTTTGAAACTCTAACCGTTTTCCAGAAACAAGACGAAAGAAAAATTTGTACCTTACTAACTAACATTAAAATTTAAAATAGTCACTACATTACAATATTTTAATTTTATGCGAGTTTTATGTGATTTCTGAACAGCAATCAAAGATACCAATTATCTTTTTTGTCTTTTTTTTCAAAAACGGTTAGAGATATAAAAAATTGCTAAACTGTGAAACACAGTTTCTCAATAAAACAAGGAATTAATTTTATATTTTTGAAACTGTCAGTGACTTACTGCAAAAAAGTTCTGGGGGAAATGGGGGCATGACCCCGGAAATAAATCACCCTGTAGTTATTTCCTAATATTTGGAATGCTTGCCTTGTAGCTAAATTCACGTTCCAGATTTGAGCTAAACATCTCAAAATCTGCATGTTTATACAAAGTTTTTTTCTTAAAATTACTCAAAGAATATATTAAGAATAATCCACCGAAGTTTGGCGACATACTTTATTAATACTCTGTATAATGCATGGTGGCAATACAAAACCCGCTCTTCCTTGGTTGCCTAGAAAGGGTACGGTCACTAGATCACTAAGAGAAGGAACTTCCTGATCTTACGATCTTACCCTTAAAAAAGGGGCTATAGAGGTTACAGTGAAGGACGCATCAATGGCATTTTGACATGGCATTTTGACAAAAAAGGTCTCGTTGAATTGCTAGTGATCCCGAAGGTGGTATAGGCTATGTTTTTTTTTTAAACCGGAATCAACATGGCGGCCTTCAGACGCCATTTTGTCACATGATGTAGGCTTTAAGGCATACAAACTATCTAAATTTCAGTCGATTTTATTGAAATTCCTTTGATTACCCATTGCAAATGTCCTCTAATTTGCTGTAGTTACTTTGTAGTCATCCCTGCTCCCATCCATCACTCCTCCTGTCATTCCCCCACCCTATTCAAAAACCATATTCGCATAGTTTTATCAAATATAGAGCGATTTCTAAAGTTCTTTCTGCACACGCTTGAAGATTTTTTTCCAACATCATTTTACTAGTTTCCCCCTCCCTCTCTTCTCCTCCCTCCTTATTAGTAATAGTTGTAGCTATACCCTTCACAAATATAGAGCTATGCTTTAAGATTTTTTTTTACACCATTTTACTAGTTTCCTCCTCCCTCTCACCTCCACCACCTTCACTCAATGAAAGACAACACTGTTCGCGTCCGTAGAAAATCTACACGTACTTTTTGGGTAAATTTAAATGAATTGCTTGGATTTACATAGTGCTTTTTATAAGGCTGAATAAGAATTAAACCTAAAAGTTGGACAAAAAAATATTTCAATAAAAAAAACACCCAACTGCTAAATTTACTTGTAACTACTAGTCGCAGTTACAAAATTACCCAATAACCTGATTCATGAAAAAACAAAACTGTAAAATTTCGTAAGTGCGTTTTTGGCATCAAAACTAAAAATTGAAGCATGTCGTACATTATAGGTATACTTATCAATTTTGTACTCAACTGGGTAAAAAATATATTTAGATTCTGGGAATCGGTCACTAAAAATCTATCTTTTTTGTTTGTGACGTCTTAGTTTAAAACTGAGAGGTCACAAACAAAAAAGATAGATTTTTAGTGACCGATTTTCAGGATCTAAAGTATATAATTTACAATTTAAATGTTCATGTACAGTAGGTGTTTTATAAACCACTTTTATTTATGATTCCAAGATTGTTGTCTGTTCTGTGTAGGAAAAGAGATTGTTCTTTGGGTCTTATAAAATACACATTTAGTTTAAAACGCTCTTGAGTTTTTATTAAATTAAAGTTACTTAAAACTACAATAATATAAAAGGCTTAATAGAGACAATCGTACAGTTCAGGAATATTATTTTAAATTACAACAAATGCCAGGGATTCAAAAAGAAGAATATGTCTGATCCTGGTTGAAACTAAAACGTCACAAAGAAAAAAGATAGATTATTATTGACCGATTCTCCGCATCTAAAATATATTTCTAATAATGTCCGGTTATCAGTAATTGCGTTGGATGAAACCACCTTGTATACTTTATGTTTCGCCGATGATCAGATAGTGGTGGCTCAGGATTATGACGACCTCGAATATATGACACGAAAACTAATAGAAGAGTACAATAAGTGGGGACAAGAGGTTAAGATCAATAAGACAGAATATATGTGTATTGGTGGAACGAAACAGGATCTAATCTTAAATACTGGGCAGCGAATTCAGTCCTGTGATGAGTATCAATACTTAGGTCTAAAAATTACAGCTGACGGAACACTAGACAAAGCTATAAAAGATAGAAACGTACAAGGAAGAAAAGCAATAACTTTATTAAATGGAATAATTTGGGACCAAAGTATATCAAAACATAACAAAAAGCTTATATATAACACCATTGTAAAAAGGGGTAGGGGACAATTCGCCGCGGCCGATTCGCCGCAGCCAATTCGCCGCGGCCGATTCACCGCGGGACAAGTCGCTGCCGGCCGATTCGCCGCGAGATTTTTTATTTTATGATGTTACCATTGGCAATTGTTTAAACAGTTTTAGTTAGCTTGACTTCATATAATATATTTGTTTATTTGTTTGATCATAACTTTTTTGAAACTTTTCCAACTAGGTATTTAGGGTTAGTATACAATTCAACAATTTTTTCTATTAGAAAAATAAATAAAATGGCGGATCCAAAATGGCGGATTTTCCCATTTATGAACCGATTTGCATCAAACTCGGAACTTTAAGATCTTTCAGGTCGCTGATTATTATTTTTAACTTAATTTTAAAAAATCCAAATGGCGGTTCCACAATGGCGCACTTTCTTATTTATAAACCGATTTGCCTGAAACTTGAAGCAAGGTAACTCAATACAATTTTTAATCTAAATTTTAAAACCTGAAAATGGCGGATTCCTCGGGGCCTAGGCCCCCCCCAAGCCTAAGATTTTTTTAGATATTTTTCACATATTTCATGAATAAAAAGATTAAAGAGTATAAAATTCGCCATCATGAGGCTTCGCCTCCTCCCCCAGAGAAATCAGCCCCCCCCCCAATTTTGAGGCAAATCGGTTTATAAACAAGAAAGTGCGCCATTGTGGAACTGCCATTTTGATTTTTTGTAAATTTTAGTTAAAAATAATAATCAGCGAGCTGAAAGATCTCAAAGTTCCGAGTTTGATGCAAATCGGTTTATAAATGGAAAAATCCGCCATTTTGGATCCACCATTTTAATTTTTTTAAATTTAAGTCAAAAATTGTATTAAGTTACCTTAAGCGCGGCGATGTTTCAAGTTTGAGGCAAATCGGTTCATAAATAGGAAAATCCGCCATTTTATTTATTTTTCTAATAAAAAAAATGTTGAATTGTATTATACTAACCACCAAATAACTAGTTGATAAAGTTTGAAAAAGTTATGATCAAACAAATAAACAAATATATTATATGAAGTCAAGCTAAATAAAACTGTTTAATCAATTGCCAATGGTAATATCTTTAAAAAAAAATCTCGCGGCGAATTGTTCCCGCGGCGAATCGGCCGGCGGCAAATTGTCCCGCGGCGAATCGGCCGCGGCCCATCGGCCGCGGCGAATTGTCCCATCCCCGTAAAAAGTATTATTACATACGGCTCAGAAGTATGGCCAATCAAAGATAGAACAGAAAAAATGCTTTCCGCTACGGAGATGGAATATTGGAGAAGAGCAGCAGGAAATCAAAAAGAGAAAGAGTTACAAATCAAAAAATAAGAGAAATTATGACAGTGGGTGAACGTACTTTAGTGGATGATATAAGAACAAAACAACTGGTGTGGACATGTACACAGAATGGATGATGGAAGACTACCTAAAAAAATATTACAATGGAAACCAAGTGGCCGAAGAAAACGAGTAAGGCCGAGGAGAAGCTGGAGGGAAGAAATAGACAGTGAAATAAGAATAAAAGGCCTAGATGATGAATTATGAGCAAACAGAAACGAGTGGAGATTGGGTATCGGAAGACGTAGAACGTTGTGAAACCGATAAATATATATATATATATATATATATTTATACGTTTGCGTACGATGAATATAGCCGACGTCAACTAAAACAAACATTCCTCCCCCCCCTCGCGCGAGAACAGCCACACATACATCGCTGAAAAACGGGTAAAATTGAAACCTTGCCCCGGGCGGCGCTGCTGTCTTGTAATTATTTACGCTAAAAAAGTTCACCCAATTAATCATTTTTTGTTAACCACAGATAATAAAAAATACTCTGCCAATCTATGGGCACCTAACCTCACACTAGGTACTATAGTTATAGTGTGAGCTAATATAACCAAAAACTGAAATATATTTTATTCAACTCCAGACTCAATTACCTTTCGTTTGATACCACACAAGCCATGTTTTGACTTAAACTCAAATGTTTTAAATCTACCCCCACCCTTTAAAAAAAAACTAAAATGTATTTTGTTTAACTCCAGACTCAATTACCTTTCGTTTGATATCACACACGCCATATTTTCACTTAAACTCTAATTTTTGACATCTACCCCCACCCTTTTTTTAAAAATAAACTAAAATTCATTTTTTTAACTCCAGACTTAATTACCTTTCGTTTGATATCACACACGCCATATTTTCACATAAACTCTAATTTTTGGAATCTACCCCCACCCTTTTATTTGGCTTGCGTTCCGTGGATTTTGTTCATTTTTAACTGGGACCATCACGACCCAAGACCCAACTTAGGTACCAAATTTCATTAAAATCGGACAAGCGGTTTTTGAGTTATGCGGGTTGGTCGTTACAGACAGACATACAGACAGCCAGACAGACAGACAGACAGCAAAACAAAAAAGTTTCAAAATCATCTGAAACGCAAAGATATATAAAAATTTTTGAAATCGGAGCAACTATTTTTTTCTCGAAAAAATTAAATCACCATAGCTCACACTACTTATATAGTAGTAGTGTGAGCTAAAACTTGACAATCATGTCATAAGGGAACATTTAACTTTTTTAAATAAATCAATTAAAAATACTGTTTGTTTTGGGAGGGCACTGCCCCTTCGCCCTCCCTGTAGCAGCCGCTACTGGTCCTTAACTCTGCTTACCTGCAGTCTCATTTTCTCTCTCCTCCTCAAAGAGTTCCTCCTTGGGTTTGACTAGGGATACGGCATGAGGCCCCGGACTGGCACTTGGTGTAGTCTGTGCACTACTTGTCACAGTATGCGTTTCGCTTATGGCTATTTGTGCTAAATTATTATACTCTGAAGGATTCTGCGCCTCGTTAATTATTGCCAAAGGATCTAGCAACTGTTTTTTGCTAGGTGGAGGCGCTAAGGACTGATCTGAGCTACTTATACTTGAATTGCTGTATATTGGAGAAAAGTTATTACTGAGGACAGGTATTGGTGCAGGTTGAAGAGTGGCTGCACTGTATAAGGGATTTGGTTGGGGTGACTCTAAGGGTCGAGGACTCATCATGTCTCGTGTACGAGAATTGGGGGAGGGTCGAGGGGGTTTCTTATGTGAGGATGTAGATCTGGGAGGACGTTTTTGGAAATTGTGAATGGGGGTTGTGGTGGTGAAGGATAAGGTACTTTTTGGTGCGGAAGTTGCCCCATTTGGTGGGTCCTAAAATTAATAAAATTGAAGAAATCAATATTTTCACTTGGATATTATAGCAGTTCAAATTATTTAACTGGGTTCCGGAACAGCGCATAATTATTTAGAGAAACACAAAGTCTAAAAACAAAATTTGTACAAAATATTTAGGTTTGATGTTTTGATGTGATCAAACCTAGGTTAGGTTTTAATTCAAAACCCAGATAAAACAGCCCTTCGTTCCCTTCTTTATCAAGAACAACGCTTACGTAAGGTTATTCCATCCTGGAAGTCTGGCGGGGTAGCCCCTGCGTGATGCAGTGACCCTAAGCCCTAACCTGACGCAGCTGACACAATAGATCAGTGAACCATTTCTACACTTTACGGTTCTTATGTTTTACCTTTCTATACATATTTTTACCTTCCTAGCACGCGCAGCAATGGCTAGAGAAGGTATTGTTTCCGACGAAAACATTTTTTTTGAGATAACGCCGAAAATGTGTTTTTTTGATGTATTTTGACCTATTCTAGCAATATCGTCGTGATGTCTGGCTGTGTGTGTGCGTGTGTGTGTATTTTTTTTCTGTCCGTAACTCAAAATAGCTCCTATACCGTTAAACCGATTTTCATAAAATTTTTAAGTAAAAGAGTCTTCGACACGAGCTGATTAGATTTTGGTCAAAATCCATTAATGCTAATAACAGGTTATTTAAAAATGCAAAAACGGAGCATCGCACCTATATGCGGTTTTCGGAATATAGTAGACTACATTTGGCTCAATAATTTGTGTTATAACTAAAAACTTCGTAGGAGCTTTAGTTTTTGACATATTTACAAAAAACTTTTTTAAGGCTGATTATCATAGCTTCACTTGAAGTGTGCTAATAGGCTAGCCAGGAAGGTATCAGATCTGTCATGGATCCATTTATTTTTTATAAATTCAGTTTTCGACGATTTTTTTTAAAATTAATTTCTATTTTTACTAAGTCTGGTTTGTAGGCTAAATTAATTTAAAAAACTTTCTGACAATTAAAATTATTTTCTACTAGGCTAGAACCAAAGTGAAAACAATTTCATGCCAAGAGCGTGGGTAAAACAAACAATAGAAAAGAGATGTCTAAGAAAATTTACCATGTAGGTATTTACAGACAGTAAATTCAAATCAAAATTTGAAGAGATAGGGTTGAGTACTGGTGGAGAAGACTGAGAGAAGTTTTGTAGCGATAACTATTACAGAACATTGAAATATACAAACACACGATTTTAAATTTCCCGCACCGTGACAAAGTGCTAATGACGTAGGCAATATGGCCGCGCGGCTGACCTATGAGAAAGCAGCATTGAAGTGACGTCACATGAGACGGTCTCTCCCCGCAGCCCACGAGAATCGTTGGCTGCGGTCTCTCCTTACGGGACCATTTTCAGGTCTACACGTATTTTATAGTAAGTCTGTTTTCATCCATAAATATTTGCGCAATCATAAACAATTACGCGGCTTAAATATGAAATATGAATGAACCAAAGTGATCTTAGCAATAAAAATTTAGCCAAAATTGACCTTAAAAAACTGTCTTTAGTAAGTCTGAGTGAGCTCTGAAGTTAGCAAATAAAATGCGAATGGCCTTAAAATAACGGACTGTCCGTTGAAAAACCGGACATATGGCAACCCTTAATAAACTCACCGTATTATCAGTCAACCCCTTGACTTTTAAAGCCTGTGCAACCCTCATAAAGATGGGAATTTCCTCCTGACTGACACTAACTTCCCCTTGGTACATGAAATGAACCACATTGCACAGTGTTCCATAATTGACATCGGGCAAAATCACTATGGGGTGCTCTGATGGATTGCTCTTGAACAGATCTTTGAAAAAGGGACTGCATACACTTAGGACGATTTTGTGGGCTTTTATGTAATGCCCTGAAATATAAAAAAACGGCTTTTGTTAATTTAGATATAATAACACGTAGCGTTGGGGAGAGATATGAATAAGTATATTCTGTTAATGATAATAATCAACAATTTTTTTATCCTGGTTATGATTTTCGATGGGTTCAAAAGGTCAGCAAATGATATGAATCGATTTATTTTCTTAGTTCTAAATATTTTACACTAAGAAGAAGAGATTATGAACATTATAAGAAAAGTACTCTGGTCCATCTGAAGTGGTGAAAAATATCCCTAAATGAAAATGTTCGGATCCAAAAATTGGGCTGATTTGTGCCCTTATTTTTTTAGTCTTGAAACTGAATGTATAAACTGATGTTATAATAAACTATAGCTAAAAGTAACTCTGGATGATTTACAGAGTTGGAAAATGCACTTGGCGGCATCTTCAAAATTGGAAAATCAGGAACTTATTTTCTTAGTTTTAAAATTTTTTCACGTGGTTAATTATACTATAATGTCATGGGGAAAATTAGTCTGGCTGTTATTTACAATCAGAAAAGCTATGTAAAAAGAGCTCTAAGATCCAATCTAAAAAAAAAATCATTCATTTTTTGGTCGTTAACGAATGCAAATACGAAAAAACTACAAGAGACCAACAAGTTTCTAGATAAAACAGGGAATTTATTCTGTATCTTAAAATATATCAATGATGCACCAGGTTCAGGGAAAGGTGAAACAGGAGCATTCTCCCTGAAAATTTTTTATTTTTTATTTTCCTACTATTACTTGGCCTGTCTAATGACGTACACCCTGTAGCTTAATTCAAGTTTAAGGTTTGAGCTAAATATCTTAAAAACTGCGAGAGCTACCAACGAAAAATAAAAAAATAATAATTTATTTCAACAGTCTGTAAATCGACAACAAAGCGTTTGAGGACCACATTGCACCAAAGATGGAAACTTGGAATGTGTCAAATTAACGGGCATAAGATAACTCTGGCAAGGCTTTGGGGCTTTTAAATAACAGCCAGATGGTATTTTAAGCTTTTGTTATAATATAACCTAACGTCTCATAAACTTTCAGAACTAAAAAAATTAGGGCACTTATTTCATATCATTTTTCACTTCTCATAAATACTTGCCATCCATAGAGATTAGCCAGAATATTTTTTTAGTTAACTTAAGTATAACCTTTACTAGTACAACTAGTTTTATTACTAAGAAAATAAGTTTATAGTATTCATATCTTATTTTTCATTTTGCGCCTAGACCCATCGGAAAACTCACCCCTATTCATATAACATATTTTGCGTAGAATTGATCAATTAACAATTCTATCGATGTTAGCTAACTAAGAAAATAAGTTCCCAAAATCTTCACGGCCTCCCCTACTATATAACCGTCTCTGCGGCCTGATCTAACTTAAACCTTGCATATAATATGACAAATTTTTGTACAGATCTTTTTTAATGAATTTTTTTGGAAGTAATTAATTTTTGACCTGACGATTTTTTTAAAGATTATAGCTTCCTTGAGATGTCGAAATCGGTGATAGCCTAATCGTCAAATTATCGCTTACAGATTTCAAAATACGCCCTAGTTAGGATATGTTTACGATCAATTGAACCAGGTTAAGCCCAGTGGCGCAGCAATATCACTTGTTTAAAATTTCTCACAAATTCTACTTAATTTTTCAAAAAATTTTGCCTGCGGCGACATAAATCTCCTTTGGAAACTAAATTTCACCCCTCAGTTCTATCAAAAACCGCTTATAAAAAATATTTTGAGGTTTGCTACCACTTTGGCCCCTCCCCCACCGGAAATCCTGGATCCGCCACTGAATAAGCCTATCACATACAAAAATGCATAGCATAGGAGTTCAACCTTAAGGCCGCTTGGCATGGTGCATGACGCGCTGCAAATATTTGCAAGCAAAAAATTTCGGTCAAATTTTTGCCTGCAGAAAATCTTCTTTTCGTTTGACATAGTGCATGGCCATGCATTGATTCCCCAGAATCTAGGTAAAAATTCCCCAGTTTGCATGCAAGTACAGTTTGCATGCAAAAAAATGGCATCGGACCGATAAAAATGGATTGCCTGCAACAATCAGCTGGATTTGTACTGCGCATGCACCATGTCAAGCGGCCTTTATGGACGTATGCAAAACCAATATGGCTGCTGCTATTTGATCACTGATTGGTTGAAATCCCTATGCTACGCGTTATGTGACCGATGCAAGTTTGTGTGTAATGGGCTTTAGGTTGTACTTATTTAATGTCAACACCGATTTCGACTTCACAAAAGGAGGACGGAGAAGATATAATTTTAAAATATTTTTAAAAATTATTGGATGATTTTGTGATTTAATTTAATAGAAAAATATTCTAAAAGTACCTAACAAAATAAATAGGTGCTTTAGCTGAAATATGTAGCAAACCAACTAATTTTTCAAAAAAGTTTGAAATGGTAAAAGCCTTTTTTTAATAATAAAAAATAGTGAAACTAGCTTTAAAAATTCAATAAAGATTGTTGTGAAAATAATTCCAAAATTCAGGAGGGCAACTGCAGAACTGAAATATACTAACCTTGAGCTGCCAGAGTGCAATCCACCAATTCCTCATCTTTATACAGATTCTGGAAGCCAGTACTTAAGTTGGTTTGAAAATTATTCCAGCATAAGGAAAACTGTTCGCCTAATTCCATGTTCTGTTATAGCTGGCAAACATAGCAAAAATCAGTTTTTCAAATTCCCACTGAGCAGTTTTTTATAAAGATTTTGCTCATTTAGCCCAGTGAAATAGTATCCAAAAAGGGATCAAACTGGAAAGTTCTGGTGTATTTTTAGTGGAAGTTATGGTATCCCGTGGGATAGTTGTGGAAGATTTTTTAAAATATAAAATTTGAGGAGGTATATAAGTGGCATCGCGTTATAGCTATGGTAAACCAAATATTGCGGCAAAATCTAAGTAAAGAAGCCTTAAAAAATTAGTGTTTCACTTTGTACATGCAGTGTGCCGCTTTATATGTGTATGATAAAACGCCAAAATCTTTTAAATGATAGATGAATTAGGTATTTAAATAATAAATAAAGATCCGAAACATAAAAGAAAATCCAAAGTTATATTAAAATGCGCAAATATTGATATAGTTGCAAAAACGGTAATTTGTTTGACATAAAACAGTCAAAACAACAACGAACAGAACACGTCAAAGCCCGGCTAAATCAATATGTATGTAATAACCAGATATACGAGCAGGATATATTCCTTTCTAATGAAATTGTTTAGAAGAAGACATAAATAAAAAGCAAGTACAATAGTAAGCTAATGACTAATTAGTGCAGTGACTCGTGTTGGGAATCAATATCAATAAAAAAATTAAAGGAAGTCCGCGCCACTGTATGTACCGCTCTACTCCCTTCCCGCCCACCACGGTTTTGATGAACTATAGCTAGATTGATTGATAATATATCACACAATTTTAAGTCACCGGGGGTGCCTACAATTTGATTAGGAGGGCCGGTATGACGTCATAAATCCAAGATGGCGGCTTTTTTCATGTTAACTGTTTTTTGTTTGCAATAGAACAGCAATTAAGATAGTAAAGAAATTAGCTTTATATCTTAAAAACTAACAAAGATATGAATTTTTTTAAAAATACTAAAAACTTTTTTTACGCAAAAAAAAAGTTTTGAGTCGCCGGCTGTTTGCCTTAAATTTGAGAGCGCCTGTGTGTCGTTATAAATCCAAGATTGCGATTTTTTCCATTGTTTTTCCACAAACTTTTGCCTTCAACTTTTGCCAAATAAACTTTACAGAAAAATTGTATAGAAATAGAACAGCAATTTTATTTTCGTTTAAATGAGCTTAGTACCTCAAGAACTAAAAAAGATATTGTTATTTTTTTAAAGTTTGTGAAAAAACATGGAAAAATCGCAATCTTGGATTTATGACGTCACACGGCGACTTAAAATTGGATGATCCATAACCAATCGATTTGAGGTACTTATTCATTTTTTTTTAGTACAAAAAAGTTACTAATTTTTGTTTAAAAAAAAATATCTTTGCTAGTTTTTGAGATATAAAGCTAATATTTCTTGGTGTTCTCTTGCAAACAAAAAACGTATTAATAGTTTTTCTGTAAAACTAACTTAGCAGAAGTTATAAGCCAAAGTTTGTAAATAAACATGAAAAAAAAAACCGCCATCTTGGATTTATGACATCATACAGGCCCTCAAACTCAAATTGGAGGCAAACACCAATCGATCTAGGCAATAAGTATATGACCCATATAGAGTGACAACCGGCAAGCTTTGCCACATTGAGGGGCAGATGGCGTTAAAATAAATTCGTCTAGTACGCAATATTCAAAGACAAGTACTATGATCTAATGGCATGTATATGATAGACATAAACCTCGGAACTCGCACATGCATGTAAATTGTACTAGTAGTCCCTGAATATTGCGTACTAGACGAATTTATATCAGCGCCATCTGCCCCTCAATTTTGCAAAGCTCGCCGGTTGCTACTCTATATGGGTCATAAAGAGGTGGGTTGCGATTTCACGAACTGTGACTTTGTCACTGTGACTCGTATGTCGCAGTCACGGTCTGCTCCAGTCCGAACGAAATAACAGTGACATGTTATCACAGTCTGGCACCGAGCTCTCGCGCCACCTTCGAGGTCGCAGCATAAAGCTGCGAGCATGAGTACCCCAAACAGTTACATTCTGTTTTCCAGCCCGCTCCGGCTGTCACGACGCGGCAGTACAGCTCAGCGTAGGGCACATTTTTCGAAATTGCGATTGCGCTAAATACATGTAGCATTTACAGGTAATGGTTAAACTGCTCCAAAAAATCACTGCTATTTGTCACCGTGACGCGACTGTAGCAGTCACGTCACTGTTCCACTAAAATCGCAGATTGGCCCATCACTCATTGATCTAGGGTAGTTTAAAAATATCATTCACAACTATCCCACGGGATATCACAGGCCACTTAATTACTAATAAATGGATCCATAACGGATGTAATACCTTCCTAGCTAGCCTATTAGCATACTTCAAGTGAACTCCATGATATATCAGCTTTGAAAGCAGTTTTTGTAAACATCTCAGAAACTAAAGCTCTTACGAAGTTTTTGGTTATAACACAAATTATTGAGCAAAATGCGGTCTACTATATTCTGAAAACCGCATATTGATACGATGCTCCATTACCAAGCATTTTTAAAAAAAATTTAATTGCCAAAATACTGTAATTAGCATTCATGGATTTTGACAAAAATCTAACCAACTCGTTAGAGTGTCGAGCACCATTTTACGTGAAAATTTTATGAAAATCTGTTCAGCGGTTTAGGAGCTATCGTGTTAAGGACAGAAATAATATATACACACACAGTGGCGTATATAGAAAAAAGTTTCGGGGTGGGTCCGAGACAATTTTCGGGGGGGCCCGAGACAGTTTTGGAAGGAGCAGAGACCCAATGAGGCAATATATTATGCTATTTTATGTTTGTGTTCATGAAATATGCGGAAAATATCTAAAAAAATATTAGTTTAGGGGGTTGTGGGGGGGGGGCGGGCCTCCCAGGCCACATATATACGGCACTGCATACACACACACACATTCTAAGGTCAAAATACACCCAAATAACACATTTTCGGCGTTATCTCAAAACATTTTGTTTCGTCGAAACTAATGCCTTCTCTAGCCATTGCTACGCGGTCTAGGGAAGTAAAAATAGACCGGTGTACTCTGGACTACACATTTTATTTGCCTTTTGTACTAAGTTAGCTACAAAAAATTTTTTTTTTTGGGTTATAAATGAACAAACCTATTTATTAAATTCATACAGAATTAAGAGCATACAAAATAAATATATGCAATCACCAGACGATTATAGTTACCTACATAATATTACGCATTGAAACCTTTCTATTTTTATCTTAACTCGATGCAGTTATATAACGAAATTCTCGATTCGTTTTAAACAGTACTTAGACAATGATGTAAGCGCAATATTGGTGCACAGACGTTAATATTTTGCTTTACAGGGTGTCCATGTTTCTTTTTAACATTTACTGTATACAGGGTGTTTCCTAAACATTGGTCGATAATTCGTGGTGTGATTCCTGGAGTATTTTCATGAAAAAAAGTTCCTAGAAACATTTGTCGAAAAATGGTTTCTAAGGGAGCTGCACTCCTTTAAAAAGGGCACCCTGAAGACTGTTTTTTTCCGAGGGGTGATCAGCTGCCCACAGTATCCCACATAGCACAAAAATCACATTAACGTTAAATTAACGTGAACGAAAATAAAAAAGTTTTTTTTTTACATGAAAACAATCTCATACCATGTAATATTTATTTTGTTAAATCTACATGCTTAAAGATAACTTAAAAACAAGGAGAAATCAAGCTATAAAAATGTACTTTTTGCTGAAGTTTCTGGTGCTGTGTATATAACGTGTTTTTTACCCTCGTTATTAGCTCACACATATACTATACTATAGTAGTGTGAGCTATGGTGATCCTAATTTTTTCGAGAAAAAAAAAGTTGCTCCGATTTCAAAAATTTTTATATATCTTTGCGTTTCAGAAGATTTTGAAACTTTTTTGTTGCGCCGTCTGTCTGTCTGTCTGTATGTCTGTCTGTCTGTATGTCTGTAACGACCAACGCGCATAACTCAAAAACCGCTTGGCCGATTTTAATGAAATTTGGTATCTAGGCTGGGTTTTGGGCCGAGATGGTCCCATTTAAAAATGAACAAAATCCACGGAACACAAACCAAATAAAAGGGTGGGGGTAGATTTCAAAAATTAGAGTTTATGTGAAAATATGGCGTGTGTGATATCAAACGAAAGGTAATTGAGTCTGGAGTTAAACAAAATACATTTTAATTTATTTAAAAAAAAGGGTGGGGGTATATTTCAAAAATTAGAGTTTAAGTGAAAATATGGCGTGTGTGATATCAAACGAAAGGTGATTGAGTCCGGAGTTTAACAAAATACATTTTAGTTTTTGTTTTTTTAAGGGTGGGGGTAGATTTCAAAAATTTGAGTTTAAATCAAAACATGGGTTGTGTGGTATCAAACAAAAGGTAATTTAGTCTGGAGTTGAATAAAATATATTTTAGTTTTTAGTTATATTAGCTCATACGTACACTATAACTATAGTACCTAGTGTGAGCTTAGGGGCCCATATATTGGCAGAGTATTTTCATGTACCAAATTCACACTTGAAAAGTCCTCCACAACATGTTCTAAAACGCCACTAGATTAAGACTTCTCAAACCTACTAACTTGCGTCTATTTTGGTCGCGTTTTTTTTTTAATTTTTTAACTTAAAAGAGACGCGAAAGGAAGTTATAAAAGTTCACTAGTTTAAGACTACAACAGTTCAAGACAATTTTAAAGATGGCGCTCAAGGCAAGACAAAATATCTATATATCTATCTATATACATTATGTTTTTTTTAAAAAGCTACACAAGATTTTTTAACAGTAAACACATTCACAGAATATTAATGTGTCTTTATCAGGTTAATAACAGACGCGTCGTGATCGCGAAGGATCAGGGATCAGTTCCTTAAAAGGTTTTTGGAGTTTAGAGGCCAAAGCACTGCCTGATAGATTTCGTCAAAGTGAAAAATCCCGACAATGAAGGCGCTGCTGCTAGTAAAATCTCAAAAATATTCAGTAGAAAAGCCATGCAAGGCGCGTTTTAAAATTCGTGTAGAAAAGGCGTGAATCTAATGTGATTTTAACGTAAAAATCACTTGAAGCTAACGTAAAAACATTGCTGTTTTAATTTTATAATGGCGTTACTACAACGCAGTTTTTAGAAACGTTATTAGCTCACACATATACTATACTATAGTAGTGTGAGCTATGGTGATCCTAATTTTTTCGAGAAAAAAAAAGTTGCTCCGATTTCAAAATTTTTTATATATCTTTGCGTTTCAGATGATTTTGAAACTTTTTTGTTGCGCCGTCTGTCTGTCTGTCTGTCTGTCTGTATGTCTGTCTGTCTGTCTGTCTGTCTGTCTGTCTGTGTGTCTGTATGTCTGTCTGTAACGACCAACGCGCATAACTCAAAAACCGCTTGGCCGATTTTAATGAAATTTGGTACCTGGGCTGGGTCTTGTGTCGAGATGGTCCCATTTAAAAATGAACAAAATCCACATAACACAAACCAAATAAAAGGGTGGGGATAGATTTCAAAAATTTGAGTTTATGTGAAAATATGGCGTGTGTGATATCAAACGAAAGGTAATTGAGTCTGTAGTTAAATAAAATACGTTTTAATTTATTTAAAAAAAAGGGTGGGGGTATATTTCAAAAATTAGAGTTTAAGTGAAAATATGGCGTGTGTGATATCAAACGAAAGGTAATTAAGTCCGGAGTTCAACAAAATACATTTTAGTTTTTGTTTTTTTTAAGGGTGGGGGTGGATTTCAAAAATTTGAGTTTAACTCAAAACATGGCTTGTGTGGTATCAAACAAAAGGTAATTTAGTGAGGAGTTGAATAAAATATATTTCAGTTTTTAGTTATATTAGCTCACATAACTATAGTACCTAGTGTGAGCTTAGGGGCCCATATATTGGCAGAGTATTTTTTTAACGTTAATGAATGACCTATTAAGCTTGTTTTCATATATGAAATAAACGTTTTTTTCTAGCAGCTTTTAAAATCAACGTTTTTTTTTCTCACGCCTTTTTTACGTGTTAAACACGTGATTGTGCTATGTGGGAGGTGTACAAATTTTTCCACAGGACCCTACAGGACTTCCACAGGACTATACAGGACTTCCACAGAACTCCACAGGACCCCACAGGACTCTACAGGACTTGCACAGGACTTCCACAGGATTGTACAGGACTATACAGGACCCCGAGGGTACTGGCGCCTAAGAGGTGCCCTAAGCATGATTAACTAGGAAGGCCGGCAAAGGCAAATCGGCTCTCTAAGAAAAACGAGAGTTAGATGTGATGATCTTTTTTTTTTTTTTTTTTGGTCACGAATTTTTTTCTGGGCGCCTTTTCAGCCACAAGACTGTACAGGACCCCACAGGCAGGACTTGTACAGGACATGTACAGGACTATACAGGACCAAAAATTTACTAAAGTCCTGTAGGAGGGTGTACAAATTTGGTTCAGCTGATCACCCCTCGGTTTTTTCTCAATATTTCCGAAACCGTCCATGCAAAAATCATGAAATTTGGTAAAACGTATAAACTTTTAAAGCTGCATTATAATTTCGGCTCAGAATTGCAAAATTTTAAACAGGGGCGTACCATACCAGGGGAGTTAAGGGTAAAAAGAATCCCATTTTTTCTATGGTAGTTTTTTCACATTGAGATTTTAGAATATGATACCTGAAGATTTTTCACTTAAGAAAGGTGCTCTTAGTTCATACCGATAGGGCGAGTAGTTTTCGAGGAAATCACAATTTTCGACATTAATGCATCAACACCGTCAAGATGAGTTTACCTCAATAGTTTCGAAACCCCTCATAAAAACAATAAATCAAGAAATTTGGTACACAATATAAAATTTTGAGGTCATAATCGAATTTGACGGCAAATTCGATTATGACCTCAAAATATTTCGGACATATTGAGGAAAAACAGTCTACAGGGTGCCCTTTTTAAAGGGGCAATTTTTGACAAATGTTTCTAGGAACTTTTTTTCATGAAAATACTCCAGGAATCACACCACGAATTTTTTACCAATGTTTAGGAAACACCCTGTACATTTACAGGGTTAGTATGCGACCAAAGTTTATAATTTGTGATATCATGGAGCACGGCAGTGCCCCGTCAAGTTCGCGGAAACTGCTGTACCACCTTTTCTGGAAACATTTCAGCCTATATTTAACCTCTACTTCGGATTGAGCTACTTAAACTTTTTACAGTCGTAGACCTTGAAAGATCTAAAAAGCCCTCCAAGTTTCATGAACTTCCATAAAGCAGTAAAGTAGTAGACGGAATTTTGAAAAACGTCGAATTTGCCACTCACTTTCTCATTCACTCATGTATAGATCATCAAAATTCTACTGTACTTTCAGACATATGTACTACAAAGCTGAATACCATTTTCGCGTACTTGGCTACTTTTTAAATGAAATGTTTTTGTTATGATAAAACTTAAAAGAAAACTTTCATTTTCTTCACTAGTGTCACCCTCTCTTCATTCATCGAACCTATAAAGATCAGCATATGCGATAAGCAGCTAAAAACTGACTAGCCACAGACACGTGTTTCGCACTGGTTATGATCTCCTGAGTATGGCATAAGTCAAAAGCGGACTAAAACGCCTGACCAGCATACCCAAATTAAAATTGAAAAACAATCCAAAACTGCAAAAAAAGTACCTATATTGATCTATATACCATGTGACCAAACTACCTATTTATCCCATGACGAATTGCAGCTATAAGATAAAAAGGTAAAAAGTGTCACTAGGTAAATAATTTCTTGTAGCGCTGTCTGTTTGTCTATCTGTACCGACTAAAGCGCATAACTCAAAAACTGCTTGCCTGATTTTAATGAAATTTGGTACTTAGGTTGGGTTTTGGCTCTAGCTGGGGGGTAGAATCGTGTGAATTTAGATGCCCATAAATTGGCAGAGATCGATAATTTAAAGAACCAGAAATACAAAAAAGTGCCTTTTTTAAATAATAATAACTTTTCAAAAAACACAATTAGCTCAGTTGTATACTATAACTATAGTAGTATAAGCTATGATGATCATGTCAAAAATAATAAGAAGAAATTTGCTTTAATTTAATTTCAAATTTTTTTTGATATCTTTGCGTTTCAGATACTTTTAAAACTTTTCTGTATGTATGTCTGTCTGTAATGACCAATGCCCATAACTCAAAAACTAATTGCCCGATTTTAATGAAATTTGGTAGCTACGTTGGGTTGTGGCTCTAGATGGTCCCATTTAAAGATGACTAAAATCCACCGAATATAAGCCGAAAAAAAGGGTTGGGGGTAGATTTCCAAAATTAGAGTTCTAATAAAAATATTACTTGTGTGGTACTGTGCATGAAGATAACAAAAATATACTATAATTTTTGTTCAGTGGTTTTACACTGCACTGGAGGTGGGGGGGATCTCCAGTCGGACGCGTGCCCTGGTGAAGGATTGAGAAATATTTTGTTGGATCAAAATACTTGGGTAAAAATTAAATTATACATTAACCAAGTGGGCCTAAGTGCCCATAAATTGGCAAAAGCGTTTTTAGTTTTTGCTTGGTATTTTAAACCCTGTAGATATTTTTAGCTTCAATAAAGGGTCTGATTGGTCTAGGAAAACAGCAATTTTTTTCTAGTTTTACTAAAATGGTATCTCTTACCATGTACTTACTTTTATCTAGGACACCCTGTATAAAATATGACCATCAAGTTGTTCATGTTTAATGAAACACCCTGTAAAATTCATGCAAATTTTTTTTATGAAATAACAGCATTTTTAAAATAACATATTGGCAATTTTTATTTAGTCATCCTGTATACTTACCTACAAGAAATGACCATCATATTTATACTAATACGGTAAATATCGCCGATAACGATATCGGATATTACGACATATCGGTTATAGCGACGACATATTACGGTCCCGACCGAGTTCTATGCTAAATGCATTGAAGACGTGTTGCCTATATGACATCGCATATAAGGACGTGCTTATATGGCGACCAATAATTTAACTTTAATTAGTTCAAGTAATCGGTTATAACGACGAGCGATATCGCATGTAACGACGAACTGCAGCCGTTGTGTGCCGAAGTTCGGGGAATTATTTTTATTGTATGCGGTAAATCCCCGGTTCATGCGAATCGGCAATTGGCAATTTATTCTATTAAAGCTATTGAAGTAGTGTGCTTTTGTGTTTACATAATCTAAGCTGCTGAATCTAAGAATATGTATAAATTATACGCGATGTCTAAACGACAAGATTTTACAGTTGAGGAGAGAGCTCATATAATTTGGCGTTTGGAAAGTGGAGATTCGAATAATAATATTGCCAAAGAGTTGAATGTAAGTAATGTTTTCTGTGGAGATTCAAATAATAATATTGCCAAAGACTTAAATGTAAGTAGTGTTTTCTGATTAACATTTATTTAAATTTTTAAAACATAATTTTGTATAATGTACATTAAGTATGTAAATACATGCACAATACATATGTAAATACTCACATAACATTATATGTACATATATGCAGTTACATCATATTTGTATGTACATCTGAAAATATTCCATGTTTTTAACTTTTTTTTAATTAAAATTTGAAGAGATATAATAACTTTTTCATAATAAAAATAGGTATGTAACATTATGTTACCTTTTTTTTTATAACGACGCTGTGTTATAAGGACCGACATTAAGCGGTCCGTTCAACGTCGTTATAACTGATATTCACTTTATTAAAAAATGGCTAAAGAAGGGGTTGTTTTTGTTTTTTTTTCTGAGATAACGCCGAAAATGTGTTATTTGGGTAGTTGTAAACTGTTTCCAAGGCTGATATAAAGTGGAGTTCACTTGGCATATATGTCTTGGGGGGGCCGAGGCATCTGGGGGGGGGGGCTAAAGTGTAATGTCATATTTTATGCTATTTTATCTTTTAATTCATGAAAAACATGAAAATTATCAAAGAAATCTTAGGTTAGTATCAGATCTATCATGGATCCATTTATTTTATTTAAAATGGAACACCCTGTAACATATATTAGGTATATTTAAGACCCACAAAAGTAGTGAATTGAGGACACCCTGTATGTAGTATGTAATCCTATTACAAAATTAAATAAGCCTTGCATTGTATATTGAACTTATTATATAAATTGATTGCACAACTTGTACCTAGTTCACATTTAATGCTTTTGGTGTTACCAAATCACAAGGATTTTTAAAAAGATTATATTATGTAACAGATTACTTAAATAATGTAAAGAAAATAACTTCTAGGTATATTTTTCTTGTCTATTTTCCTTATTTTATCTCCCACTTTTTGAGAGGATGATCTAAATAATATCTGATTATTTTGAAAAAAATTATGAGGGAAAATACTTAATGCCCCTAATTCCTAAACCTATACATCAATGTTTATGAAAATTGTCAGACATGTTGTTTATAATAATACAAATATTTAGATTATAAATTTTATGGAGAAATGCAAAAGATTTTTAATAGTTTCTGAATAAAATTTTAGGATATTCAAAAATGCACCAGGAATTTAACATTGAGTTTAAGATAACTTTAAGTTGCTTGATAAAGTGTTCTAACTCTAATATTTGTCGAACTCATTCCTGTAATTAAGACACATTTATAGCCCATCACACAGACTTTTTTTTTGTAACTTGGCCTAAAGCATTCCTTATTATCTCATATTATGATTATATTAAAAAACACTTTAAGCTATGGAACCAAAAAAAAGTTGATGAGATGGACTCTTAAAAACCTTAGCAAAATAAGTCACAAATAATAATATAGAGTGCGTTTAGGGCATGACAGTTAAACCGAGAGTTAAACAATATCCTGAATCGACTAACATTACTGATAATGAGTATTCCTCATAGAAAAACAGAAGTGAGTGTAACATTTGCTCCCAAAAAATTATTATCGGCTCATTCAATGACAAAATATAAACCACTTTCACACAATAACATTGCTATACAGCTTTTCATTTGACTTTATTCAAAAACATTGCACTACTTAAACTGAGACTTTAACATTTGTCTGTATTCTAATTTTTCCCGAGATTTTTGTGGTAATGTTCCCTTACTTCTGTCATGTTTTGTTATCTATGAGGAGCGCAGCACTGATTATTAGTTAGCGTAGGACTGACCCTGGCTAGAGACCATGCTTTTAAAAAATGATGTTTTCTAATTTTAAGTAAAATTTAAAAAAAAAAGATAATTTTCTTACCTGCAAAAAAGTTTCAAAATCAAAATGCAAAACGTTTTATAGTCACATTTAAAAATAAAACACTATACAAAGTTTTTTACTATTTTTTGTTTACAAAAAATGTTTAAATCGCACTTTTTATCCTTTTTTTCAAAACAAATGATAATTTTTTTCATACTTGTGGCCAACTTCTCAAGAACGTTGTCAAAATCTGGTGATGCACTATTTTACATGGTCATTTGGCCAATTTGAAATTAGATGCGCGTCCACATTGTACCATTGCAACTACATGAAGCCGTAGTAAGGTGACCAACCGTTTGGTTTGCTCACGGTTTGCTTTTAGAAAAAAACACTTTTTGAGATTTTCTAATTTGTTTTATTCTTAGTAATTAATATTTCTGTTAAAAAACAAAATTGTATAAAAAAAAATTTGTGATAGATTTGAACTAATTTTGTTTTAAAAAAATATATTTTTACTTAAATCAATTCCCTATTCGTTTTGACTTGGTGTTTTTCTACAATTTTTTAACCAAATCATGGTCGAAGATGACGTCTTCTTTTGTTTCAACGGTGTAAGTTTTCTTGTCTTTACTTGGTATGAAAACATTGATGGCTTCAATTTCAAATACCAAACCCACAGGCTTGCAGCTCTTATCTTCCCTGAAACAAATCGGTTATTAAGCAATAGTAATACAAAACCTCCTCCTTTAGCGTCTTCGAAGAATGAAACCGCCGTCGTACATAGTAGTATTTATATAATAAAATGAGACAAAATTATTTGTTGTGTTTTTTGCAATTTCTTCGAATGAAAGAGAAAGTTTGATGATAATAAGCTCTGTATATAAAGAAGTATATATATATATATATATATATATATATATATATATATATATATATATATATATATATATATATATATATATATATATATATAGGTTATTAGGCATCAAACAGAAGAAGCGACAAGGTGATCCGGGGAGGTCATTTTCTTTTAGAATAACCATATAAGTATATTGTATAATCTGATGATTGATCATTTTTAAGTTATTTAATGCTTTTCATATTTCCATAAACGTAAAAATAAATGTTTAAAATAAATAATTTTTTACATGTAAAAGAGACATATTTTCATAAATCATTATTAACACGATCATCACTGCTTTGAATTAAAAAAATTTTGCTTGAATCGGGGTGGGCATGCATTGGTATAAACAGGGTATAACATATTGCTTGGGTTACGACTAAGTTCGCGACATGATGCAAGTGGAGGGGGAAGCTTAATGGCGGGAGCTTAATAGATAGGTTATTAAACTTAAATAAAAAAAGGTTGATAAAAGAGTGTTGAGTTTCTTGTTGATTTTTACTTTCATCCGGCTCTATTATACAAATACTTCTTCGTTCGTCAGCTGACCAGCAAAGTCTACGAACTTAATAAAGGACGTTAAAAATTCTGCTAGTTTGCTACTTTGGGCTATTCTATATCTTTAAAATAAAGTTTTAATGGGTAGCAATGGTAGAAACTTGTCGATTTATTAATTTTTGACGTTGCCATTAGTCCTATATGTATATATACTTACTTAATGTTAAGTATATTGTTACTGTGGGTATATTCTAACGTCAGGTGGAGGCAGTTCTTTGACTTTTCGTACTCAAAGCTCTCATAATCATCAAGGTAAACAGTACCAGTGGCTTTATTATCCTACAAAAATTCGAAATTTTTATTACAACTACAAAAAGTTATAAATGCTTTTGCTATAGGATAGTAAGAATAGATCTTTTGTGAAAACGAAAGTCACACTCATAACGTTAACGTTGTGTAAATGGTTCTAGTAGATTGTGTAATCGACTATGTCCAACATCGCCAAACGTCTCAACGTTTACTCTACTAAAGGTAATTTGCGCAACTGTTCGCGACCTTCTCATTTAAACCAAATAATTGAGATATATTTACAGTTTTGATAACGACGTTTGCAAAACGTTTTTTTGACCCTAAATTTGTATTACATTTTATAATTCGTAACTCAAAGTTTTCTGGCCATTGCGCGTTGGTTCGCAGTCGTGGATATGAATAAGCATATGCCATATTGGTTGTATGTGTGACTATGTAAACAAACATTAAAAAGCAATTTTACAGCAAGTACAATAAATTTTTGTCAAAATACGTCAGAATGGAGGTGTCCGGATTTTGGATGGCTAAAATAGGTAATATTTAACAGTAAACTGTGGTGCTTTCATTAAATTTGTTGGTAGAGAAGCTTTCAATAGCCGCAGAATGTTGCATACATTCTTAAAAGCATATCAAAAACTTGTTTAATTTCTGGTAAATCAGTTAGCAATCAAATTATGTAGTCATTACGATACAACTCTCACGACGTTTAACCGACCAAAAAATAGTCTCTCAAATTGGTTCAAAAACAGGGTCGAGCTTGACACAAAGTCAACTTTTAGACGCAACATTGGAACCCGATTCACGACGTTTAGCCAACGATTTATTGCTGCTTGGGTTATTAATTATATATGGGTAATTGGGAAGTTTAAATTACAAAAAATACTACTGTTCTGCGACTACATACGAACATAGCGAAATTCACACTATTTTCTGTTGCAAAAAGGTGCATATTTCACACGCGGCATATGCAAAGATTTTGCATGAATCTTTGCACATAGGACACGATGACTCAATAATAAATAAAAGAAAATCAATTAAAATGTACAACAGTAAAAATATACACAATTCTTAAATTGTTAACTAGGTGCACGGGCCTCTAATTCAAATCTTGATTAAAAAAAAATCACCAAGAAAAAAAATTATAAGTGGGTTGTATATTTTAAAATGTTATAGTTGATCAAACATTTATTTCAATATACCACGTTATAAGTTCCATAACATATCACAGTATTAAAAATATAATTATTAAACGAAATTTAAGATTGGTCCTATTAGGACCCAACAGTTAATACAGTGTCTTCAAAATTAGTTGGGTTTGGTTTGAAGCGATTTTTTTTATAATTAGTTGAGATACATTCGGGCCAGCTATCCCATTTTTTATAAATAATATAATAAAGTAAGGTTTAATTTTTATTAAATATTTAACTTACGATGTCCAGGGCAATGAATAAAGTGTGAGGATCGGGTCTCATTTCGGTCGAAGATCTTCTGACAGTTTCCTTCCTCACAATTATGCTACCTCCCTTGTAGTAAACCGGAGTCTAAAAATAAGAACGTTCTAAAATTAGATAGATATAAAAGTGATCTCTAAATTTTTTAAACAAAAAAGTGATTGTAAACTTTCTGAAGTGATCTTTAAACTTTTTAGATAAAAAATGATCATTAAACTTTTAGGTAAAAATCTCTTAACTTTTATTATAAAAAAAAAACAACTGTGTTAATAGGGATTTATTGGAATAATCTTTTAACATAAGGATTTTGTTTATCATATGAACCGAAATAAAGACTGTCGACTTTAATTCTAGATAAATAAACGACTTCGTTTTAAATTCGACTTTGGTATATCAATTTTGAAAGATCAACTGCCAGCCTTCAATGTAAATCTGTGAAAATACTGCCTGACACTGTTATTGCTTGGCTTTATTCCAATAAGTCCCTAATCACTTCACTTCTCTTCCCAAATTGGAACTGCTTAACAAATGATGCATTCAATATTAAGGGGGTATGATCAACCGTGACAAAATGCAAAAAGGGCAAATGGGCCTGACCTTCAGTGAGGTTTCAAAATTGTATTAATATGCCGATTTGTTTCCTTTTTGATTTTTTTTTTTTTGGGTGAGATCAATGAAAAGATGACTAGTTGTGACAAGGAGGGGACAAAAGAGTCGAAAGATCTTGTGACATCATTTCTGTCTGTCACTTTTTCTTTGGAACAAAACCAAAATTTTTGCTGAAAAAAATAAAAGTATCAGCAAAAATTGTTTTAACCTGATTGAGTTTTTGTTCGAATGTCACTATAATAGTAATACCACTAGAGGTTAAATTATGTCCGGAAATTTTTTCGAGCTATTGAATATTTTGAAAATTATCCCGAGTCGAAGACGAGGGATAATTTTCTGAAAATATTCATTAGCGAGAAAAAATTTACGGATTTAATTTAACCTCGCCTGGTATTCAGTAAGAATAATATAAATTTAAAATTTATTTTTTGAGCTACAACAATGTCAATTTTTTCCAGACACCAGCAAAACATAGTTTTGATTGTCTTAATTATTTAGTTACTATGGCAACTAATGTTTTGCCATTCTACCTACCTAAATTAAAAACTAAAAGCTGATTTATTATTTTTATGACTACAACAAGAATAGTTTTAAAATTTTTCTTTAAATCGTTTTCATACTTACGGACATGAACAAATTTAGATTCTTCGCAGCTTCAGCACCAATTAGGTAGATTAATTTCTACTTATTGTAGTTTCATGAAAATACCAGTTCAGAATGTAATATATTTTATTATCTTATTTTATATCAATTTTGGGTTAGTACAATGGTAGAAAATTATAATTTTATCAATTTTTACATAGGTTACATAGATAAATTTAGTGTGCATTGCAGTTTGGGCAGCAATGGCTTCTTAGCCTTTTAGCACGGATCACACAGTACATTATTTAATTTTGCGTAAGTTTTATCAATTTCTTATACGGGCTTTATATTATTAGTATATTATTCATAACCATGCAGCGCAAAAATGGTGAATAAAATCGTGTCCAATACCTACTACATAGATATTTAATTCATATCATTCAAAGTCCAGCTTTTTCGCCTTTAACAAGAAAGGAGGTAAAAAGGAGGTGTCCGAAGAATACAAAAAAAAATCTTAAATATTTAATTGAAATGTATAAAAATTGAATAAACAAATTAAAACCTACAGGCAAAAGCATTATCTTGTCATTAGGACGTCAAATATTTCCGATTTAATTCGCTGTTGGGTACCCACAAAACACATTTCGATAGGTTAAAAAATACTGGTGTGGAATTTTCTTTAAACTAATTTTTAGAGGTTTTGCTTGATCATTTTTAGTGTTTTTTTCCTCACAAATGATAAAAATATAGCTGAAAAATAATTTATTATTTTACTTAACTTGTATCTAGAGGACAGTTTCCACCAATGCATGCCCACCCCGATTCAAAAAACGCATCAGGTGACGCTGCATTTAAAAGCACACAATTTAGGGACTATTCTTAAATTACGTAACGCTCAAGGGGAAGGTAGGAGGTTTAGCCTTGCGTTACATGCAGAACAAATCGTGTTACAGATAGGATAATTTCTTTATATTTTAGCATTTTCGACCAAGCCAAATTTATGACAAAACTGTTTTTTCAGTTTTGTTTAAGATTTTAATGGTATTGTTTGGGAAAATGTTGATTTTATTACATTAATCAAGTTGTAGGTAAGACAATAATACGTTATAGAAAGGACATCATTTGCCTCAAATCTATAAATTTTTATTTTTGATTGATTGATTTACTATCAACAATTCAAAAACTCTCTGACATTGTTCCACGCGGTTCTGTATAACCCACTGCTTCTGTTCATACTAACACTCTAAGTTGCCAAGTGGCTTCTGTTCATACTTACACTCTAAGTTGCAAAGTGGAATGAATTTTCTTTGCCGAAAAATTGGCTATTACTGTCTGGGACAGATTTCTTGTAACAAGTTATTTTATTATTTATTTAATTTTCTCTCGATAAAATATAACTGTTTACAAATCTAGAAACTTCAAATTTTTATAATAGGTAACTATTAACTCCATCACTTTGAAGGCAATTTTTGAATTTAGAAACTTGAGAAACTTTTAGTGACACGTTACCGACGGGACATTTTTATGTTTCAAAAAAAATGTTTGTTGCTTTCTACTAATTAATTGGCGAATTTAGGTGGTTTCAGAGCTAAAATTATTGATGTTTTTCATAATAAAATTTTAAAAGCTTAGATAAGCTTTCAATAAAAAAATTTTTTAATTTGGGACAACCAAATTGTTCCAGGTCAACAAAGTGCCGTAGGACCGCAAAATCTAAATCTATTTTTATTAAATATTGATTAGACAGTTTGAATATTAATCACTCTGAAACAATAAGTTTACCGCGTTCTCACAGTGTGCCTGAATAAAGTATAGGTTACATAAAAATGGTTCCAAAAACTAACTGCACATTTTGAATATGAACTCTTTTCTGACTTCAGAGCCATATTCATATAGATCCTAGCTGATACACTTCTCGAAATTTTATACATTTTTTGCCATTTTTCTAGTTAGTCTAAGCGCCGGCTCCCTTCACGTGTGGCTTAATATTTTATGTGCGCTCACCCAACTAACATTTATAGTAGCGGCTACATGTTCTAAAGGCTTTGCTACTTTCTTATAGTAGAAATGTGGTGATCCCAACCAAAATTTGTTACTTTTTAGTTCTAACTACTATTTAGTATCAGGAAATAGTAGATGTTTCGTAAAAACGACCCTCTAAACTACTTCTTAGGATTGTTTCTTGATAGTCGATTCTGATAGTCTTCTCTACCACAATAGGACGTTGCTAAAGTTTTACTTTCTTTTTAGTCGTTATTTCGTAGTCGCCCTGACTTTTATATCCTACTTAATTACCACTAGAAAGTTAAGCTTCATTGGAGTCCCAAACAAGTGTATCCAACAACTACATTATAACTTTAATTTTTACCACAAAAGTTTGTGTCATCATAGTAACATCTGATGTAACAATGTAGACAAAATAACTTTGTGGATCAACTTTAAAGCCACCACTCCATGACGTGTCATCTTACAGGCCAATATCTTTGCTGCCAATTATATCCAAGCTCTATGAAAAATTATTGCTTAAAAGAATAAAACCCATCATAGAAAGACAAGAAATTATTCCATCTCATCAATTTGGTTTTCGAGACAAGCATTCCACGATAGATCAAGTACACAGAATTACTAATATAATAGAAAAAGCACTAGAAGAGGGAAAAGTTTGTTCTGCAGTTTTTCTAGATGTAGCACAAGCATTTGACAAAGTGTGGCATGAAGGCCTTAATTTTAAACTAAAAAGGTTTCTGCCAAAACAGTATTCGGATATTTTGGAATCATACATATCTGATAGACATTTTAGAGTAAAACAGGAAGACTCATACTCAAATTTAAGAGAAATTCAAGCAGGCGTGCCCCAGGGTAGCGTACTAGGCCCTTATCTATACTTATTATTCACTTGTGATATCCCAAAGCCAGAAAATTGTCACTTAGCAACATTTGCCGATGATACTGGTTTATTGACGGTAGAAAAATCTATTGAAAAATGCATAGAGAAACTTCAGGATGCAGTCACCCAAATTCACAGTTGGACCACAAAGTGGCGAATAAAATTAAATGAAACCAAATCAATTCATGTTGATTTTACAAACAAAAATATAAATCACATACAAATAACAATTAACAACATTCCAGTACCATATTCGAATCAGGCAAAATATCTAGGTATGACACTTGATACCAAATTGCGCTGGAAAGCATATGTTAAGAAAAAAAAAGAAGAACTTGAGATAAGGTATAGAAAAATGAACTGGCTAATTGGAAGGAAGTCCAATTTAACAATTCATAATAAGTTACTGCTTTATAGACAAATACTGAAACCAGTATGGACATATGGTATTCAACTATGGGGTTGTGCTAAAGAGAGTAACATTCTAGTTGTACAGAGATTTCAAAATAAAGTATTAAGAAACATTGTGAATGCACCTTGGTACGTTCGAAATAGTGACCTTCATCGAGATCTAAAAATCGAAACTGTAGCAGAGACTATAAAAAAGTACGCAAAAAGCCATGAAGATAGACTCCATCGGCATGTGAATGTGGAAGCAATTCAGCTTCTAGACAATACTATGCTAGTTCGACGACTAAAAAGAGTGAAGCCGTTTGAGCTAGTAAACTAAGTGAATTACACATAAAACAAAATAATGCTATAAACACAACACAATTGTGAGTTACAGACTAAACAAAGCGGGGAGAACTGTTCAGTGAACCCTAAGTTTAAATCTGACTTTTTCTAGTAAATTAAGTTAAAACAAAATTGCTAATTAGTCTTACTGACTAGATTGTAATAAAAAAAACACAGTGTGTTTGACAAATAAAAAAAAAAAAAACTTTAAAGCCGCAACTACTTTGACTTTTTTTAATGTCGATCTTTTAAAGTAATCTCTCCTTCCTGTTTCTACTTTGAAAACGTAGACTTTTTGAAGTCGCATCTTTGTCGCACACATTCTTAACCCTACTTTTTGTGGCTCCTTTTATAATATGAGAATATTAGGAATAGTTTTGCAAATATTTTTTTAACTACCTTGAGCAGTCCATTTTTTCGAGCTCATTGCTTGACCATTTTGCAAAACAATCAAAATGCAAAATATTGATTCAAAGTATCGAGCACCGCACCCGAATTTTAAGAATTCCCTGGTCCATGCTTAATCTCCATCCTTAATCTTTTACGCTACTTGTTGCTGTTCTATTCACTGTCTTTACGGTCGTTCGTGGTTTGTGCTGTGGCACCACCCTATCGCCATCGTAACCCTCTTGTGCGGACTAAACCGAATTCGTTTATCTGTACCTCTTGTGCTGACGTGTCGTGTCTCACTGTGATTCATTTTATGTGTTGAGCTTGGGTCAATAATTCTTTTTGATTTTCTTCAAATTTGTGCTGTTGTTAAAGCTTGGTTTGAAGTGAATAAACTTAAATTTGTGCTGTGTTACATTTTAAAAAACTCTTTTTATTGGCACTTCATTTATTGTTCTAATGGAATTTAATTTATCTTGTTTTTGTTTTAAAACCTACCACAAATTCACGCTCGTACATAACCTATAAGCAGTGGTGTTGTTGTTGACAGAAACGGCAAATGACAAGTGGCGACACCCCAATAACTTGAAGGTAGTAGTTATACTTATCGCGTGGTTCCTATCACTCTGTAGACGTTTTCTAGTGGCGAAAGCTAGTTAATAATACGTTTCTGCAACGAAGGAGTAGAAATTCGAGTGTGTTATCTAGAACTAAAAAGGAATGCCGACATAAAAGTCGTAAGTGACACGTTGCCGTAACTTAGGCTCACTTTCAAGTAACCCTTTCGACTATCAGGGAATATAGTTTGGAACGCCATGTTTTTATTTAAGAAAGAAAATTTAATATTTTTGTTGTCGTCTTATGAGCTCATATTAAAGATCTATACTATTTTAGAAACAAATTAGTTGAAGCTTACCAAAAATGCTCTTCTTAAGCACCATTTGTTGGAGTTAACTGTCGATTATGAAAACATAACCTCCAAAATCACAACACAAAAATTCCATCAGCTACCAGAAAACGACTCAATTTTACGGGCGCACCGGTTTTTTGCAATATATATAATGCATGTTATACAGAAAACTTTGCGTCGCACTCGAATTTTGATCCTCTGATCGTAAATTCTCACACTTTTGGATAACATAGTACATATTATAACCATAACCAAACAAAAAAACTAAGCGAGTCTGTTTACTGTTGTGTCCACCATATTGTGTAACAATTCTACCAAAAAGAAACGATTATATTATTTGCAACTACATCGCAACTTTTATGCCATTACGGAAAAAAAAACAGCCTCTACGACGTAGTAGATACCTGGCTACGACGTAGTAGTGTAGTTGTTACTACAGTGACTTTAAACACTTGGCCAAGTAGTTATAACCAGAAATTGGTTCCCCACTTAGGGAATTATAACGTCGCTGTATGGTATACTGAGACGTAGCGGGAGTACGTTGCGGTTACTTTTAAGATATTCTTTCTAGTTGGGGTTTCGTCGTTACAACTTTAAATGTTTGTTGGGCAGTTTGACTGCGGGGTATTGCTAAGCACATAGCAGTATAAAAAAGGTTTGGCCACGTGGTCGAACTCATGGTCGTTTGGCCGCCATCTTTGAAAATGGCCGCCAAATTTATCGATTTTTTAGTTTAAGCGTATCTCCCTACCCAGTGGTCCGATTTTAATTTTTTAAGGCTTGTTATACGCAAAAGAATTAAAATAATACACATGCTCTCTCACAGAAGAGGATATTGACTTTATGTTTTTAAAGTCCGATGGATGGTACCCCTAGACTGACTTAAAAAGGGTGGTTTCTAAAACTGTTTACAAGATTATAGAAAAAGTGAATTTGCAGCGAAACGATGCATCCTAGCGAAAAGCGTTAAGAATAATTTTTATAGTACTTTTAATTTCGCTTCTTCTGATCATTGTCATATCTTTTACAATTTTTAAGAAAAAAATCGATTATGGAGCGAAAACATTGGAATTTTTACAAAATTGTATATTTCAGCTGGATTGCACTATAAAAAATTAATTTTATCGTTTTCCGCTAGGATGATGCATCGTTTCGCTGCAAATTCCCGTTTTCTATAATCTTGTGAACAGTTTTAGAAACCACCCTCTTTAAGGCAGTCTTTAAAAACATAAAGTCAATATCCCTTAGAGCAATAAAAATTATTACTCTGAGCAATATTCTCTTCTGTGAAAGGTTTAAAGCCTTCTGTGTAACAAAAAAAAACAAATGTCAATAATATTGTAGCTACAATAAAATGAGCATGGTTTTTATTTTAATTATTTTGCGAGCGCAAATACTAATAATCTTGGTATATCTTAAAAACTACTTCATTAATCAAAAAATGTGTAACGACAAAATTTGTTTGCCTTTAAAAAGGGAGTAAAACAGGTATAAAAAAAAATTAAAGTCGGACTACTGGGGATACGCTTAAACGAAAATCTATCAATTAAACGGTCATTTGGTGGTCAAACGACCATGATTTCGACCACGTGACCAAACTTTTTTTTATACTCCTATGGAAGCTTAACAAAGCCCCGCAGTCAAACTGAGCGCACATATTAGGTCACAGGTGACAGGAGCCAGCGCCTAAACTAACTAGAAAAAAGGCAAAAAATTGATAAAATTTCAAGAACAGGATCAGCTAGGATTTATATGAATATGGCTCTGAAGTCAGGAATGACTCCATATTCAAAATGTGCAATTAGTTTTTGGAACCATTTTTATGTAACCTATACTTCATTCAGGCACACTGTGTTCTAGTCATAGTTCTACCGCAACGAGGCAGCCGCCTTAGGCAACCACTTTAGTTTAGTTGGAATGAATGCAAATAAATTGATTGTTATATTTATTAGTGTCATATCACAGGTTACGCAGGAGCGCAATTAGGGGGGTTAGCCCAGTAGTAGATATATGTACGTTCTGGCTCAAATTGAGGAGTGAATGACGTCATTTCCGAGAATTCCCATTGTTCTATTGTTCTTTTGTATGCAGGTGTATTTTTAACAATGGGCGAAGGGTCATTGTTTTTTTAACAATAGCTTTATTGTGCGGGTCCTTTTTAGAGCATTATTTTGACCTTGATATTACAATTTGCACTTATGGGGGCTTTTGTTTTTTGACAATAGTCGAACAGCGCGACTAGTTTTTTGGGCAAAGGTCAATAGTATGAAGGTAATTTTGTTTGAGGAGGAGTTTGGACGGGGTTTTTAGAGCATAGGCCAATAGTCTGAGTGGTTTTTTGACTTTGATATTACAATTTACAGTTATGTATGTCTTTGTCTTTTGTGTGCAGGTGTGAGTGGGTCTTTGTCTTTTTGACAATCGCCGAATAGCGTGGGTGGTCTTTTTGGCTTTGATATCATATCGTATAGTTGCGAAGGCCATTATATTTTGTGTACAGAGGTGAGCACTGTGGGTGGTCTTTTAACATTGATATGTAAATTAATGTGTGTCTTTGTCTTTTGTGTGTAGGTGTGCAGGTGTGAGTGGATATTTCTCTTTTGTATGTGGCGGCAAACAACAAAGGGTGTTTTATTGTCATCGACAATGAATGGTCTTGAGCCCAAATTTATTACCCAACAAGTCAAGACAAGTCTAAGTAAAGATTGCATTCTCTTGTTACTAATTACACCAAGCGTTCATTCATTATGCTTTGTATGCAGCTACAAAAGGTGTATGTGTGTGTGTGTGTGTGTGTGTGTGTCTTTGTCCTTTGTGTGCAGGTGTGAGTGGATCTTTGTCTTTTGTATGTGGAGGCGAACAATGCGGGTGATCTTTTGTTTGACAAATCAATACTTCAAAGCCGACCATTCATTACACATTAATGACTCAAGGTTGATATATTTCACAACAAAGGGTGTTATATTTTTGTATACAGAGGCTTATAGTCTGAGAGGTATAATATTATTAAACCCAACCTGTCAGGACAAGTCTAAGTAAAGATTGCATTCTCTTGTTACTAATCCAGCTGCAAAAGGTATAATTCACCTCGACAATGAATGGTCTTGAACCTAAATTTTAAAGACAAGTTTAATTACACATCACATATATTGTGAAAGAGTTGGGGTTAAGACAAGTTTGAGTCAAGATCGCATATATTGTAATGGATCGTTCATACTCGTCGTTTGTCTAGTCTTTTGTCTTGGTTTAGTCATATGTCTTGTCATAAGAAAGTTAAAACCACTGTTTCTTATGGGAGTGTTCATACAATGCTTTTGCTTTTGTTTTTGATTAGTCTTTGTCTTAACAGTTGCCAACTTTCAATCCTTAGGACAACGACTAAGACGAGTGACAGACATCAGCTGATATTTGTTGTTTTTTTTTTACAGGGCGTCCAAAGAGCGCAAGCGCGCGGCCGAAATTTTGAATTTACCGCCATTAATCATGTTTTTAACAGAAAATCTCAACATAACCTCAAAATTTTATTCGTTTTTTTTTCTTTTTCGCTTTTGTTCTGTCGTGTCTCTCTTCTGTGGTGTTTCGTGCACAGATTAGGTTAAATAAGATTGGTTTGTGTAGAAAATGACTTTTGAAGAGGGCCTTTTTATTGAAATTGAACTTTTTTTTCAGTGGGTTATGACTAAGACTAATCAAAAACAAAAGACGAGTATGAACAGCCGTTTTTGTTTAAGACAGCTAAGACTAATCAAAGGACAAAGACTAATCAAAAACAAAAGACTAAGACGAGTATGAACAATACTTAAAAGAGTGGGTGGCGTGTGATTCATACCAGATGTTTTATTTTTGTATGCAGAGGCTTATAGTCTAAGAGGTATTATATTTACCACCCAACAAATCGAGACAAGTTTAAGTAAAGATCGTATTCTCTTGGTACTAATTACGCTAGGTGTTCATTCATTATGCTTTTTCAAAATTTGGAATGCTGTAAAGTGACATTATATTATTAAAATTTACATAAAAGAACTGCTACAGCTTGTGATTTGTGATCCAATTAATGTAAAGTATATTGGCACCTAAGCTCACACTTACTATAGTTATAGTATACGTGTGAGCTAATATAATTAAAAACTGAAATATATTTTATTCAACTCCAGACTCAATTACATTTCGTTTGATACCACACAAGCCATGTTTTAACTTAAACTCGACACAAAACCCTGCCCAGATACCAAATTTTACTAAAATCAAGCAAGCTGTTTTTGGGTTATGTGACAGACAGACAGACAGACATACAAACACACACACACAATAGTATACATGTGAGCTAATATAACTAAAAATTGAAATATATTTTATTCAACTCCAGACTCAATTACATTTCGTTTAATACCACACAAGCCATGTTTTAACTTAAATTAGACACAAAACCCAGTCCAGGTACCAAATTTCACTCAAATCAAGCAAGCTGTTTTTGGGTTATGCACGTTGGTCGTTACAGACAGACAGACAGACAGACAGACATACAAACACACACAGACAGACGACGCGACAAAAAAAGTTTCAAAATCATCTGAAACACAAAGATATATAGTATATTATATTTACTCCCCAAAAAATCAAGACAAGTTAAAGAAAAGATCGTATACCACACAAGCCATGTTTTAACTTAAACTCTCCGTCCAGGTACCAAATTTCAATCAAATCATCGCAGTGCGTTATTAGGGACTTATTGGCATAAAGTCATGCAATAATAGTGTCAGGCCGTATTTTGGCAGTTTTGCATTGGAATATGAGAGCTAATCTTTCAACATAAGGTTTTACTATACGAACCAAAATAAATTTAATTATAGATAAATAAACGTCTTGGTTTTAAATTCGACTTTGGTATATCAATTTTGAAAGAACTGTCAACCTGCAATCTAAATCTGTCAAAATACTGCAACAATAATGTCATTGCATGGCCTCATTCCAATAAGTGCCTATTATTAAGATCTTTAAACAGAATCAACCTTTTTCTTTCTAAGAATATAATATAAATAATAAACACACATTTTTTGCAAACAATTTTGTTTTATTTAACTCAGGAGGCAAACACAATACATATTTATAAATTATATTAGTTTCATTAGCTATGATACATACAAATATAGAAAAATACATTAGAACAACAACATCATACTGGGCTATCTAAGAATTAAATTTGTCGGAGAACCCCAGCCATTTAACAAAATATTGCTCCTTCTTATTATTTATGTTCTTCTTCAAAATTTTTCTACCACATAAATTCCATGTGTTTTAGTTTTTTAAAGTTCTCATTCATAAAAAGCATTTCGTATTGGTTCACCATTCATACTTTCTAACTGGTAGGTTGTTCCTTTAAATACAATCGGCTAAAGGCATTTTTTTCTTTTAATATGAATATTAACAAATATTTTTTAAAAATTCTATATTTTTCACCACTCTTCTTGTTGATTGTTTTCACAAAATAACTTTGTATTGTTTTTAGAACTTGCTTGAGTAAAAACACTTTAAATGTATAATAAGTCTTACCAATCAACGTAACAAAAATTGATGTGTGTGTGTGTGTGTGTGTGTGTGTTTGTGTGTGTGTAAAGTCATAGGTGTAAATACGAATAAAAATTTTATTTTGTAAAATCACTCCATGGTTAAAATTTGATGTTTTTTCCGAACCCTCAGCTTGTAGTTTGCTTTTTTCCACATCTAAATGTTTGCATAATATCAATTTTTAAAGTATTGCAACATTTTTTAGTTTACTAACTAAATTACACGCCAAACTTTTTTATCATTTCTCTTTACAAACACAGTTTTGTTTTGAATTAAACCCTTAACAAAGAAAGATATATTTTCCATTGGTAAATAACTGAAATCAAAACTATCTCAATTTATACCATGATGATTGTTTGTGTTCCAGTCAGCTTGACGTTTAAAGTCTTGATGCAAACAGATGCACTTTATGGGTAACTTAACCATATGATGCCAACCATCGTTAGTATGGGTGTTTAAAATCGCTATTTCCTTACATACAAAATGAGTGTCTTTGTACTGGGAACCTTACACATCCAAAATAAAAAAAAAATTCTTTAAACTACTCTTACGGGATTGGTCAGAGGGTTGTATTTTATAAGTTGATCGTGGAATATTAAACAGTATGCTATAATTTTATCAGGTACAGGTTTTTTGTTTCAACTGCACCACCTTTGAGCGCGTCTTTAATCTGTCGAGAGTAGTCAATAACTACTACTGGAGAATAGGATTTTTAAACTTAGAAAGATTATCTCTTATATTTCAATGCAAAACTGTCAAAACACGGTCTGACATTATTATTGCATGACTTTATTTCAATAGGTTCCTAATAACGCTCTGCAAATCATAAGCAATATACCACAGTCGAATTTAAAACCTAGACTTTTATTTTTCTATAATTAAAGTCGATAGTATTTATTTTGATTCGTAATAGTTAACCAAATCCTTATGTTGAAAGATTAGCTATCATATTCCAATGAAAAACTGTCAAAATACGGCCTGATACTAAGATTGCAAGACTTTATGCCAATAAGTCCCTAATAGCACACTGCGATATTTCTAGTGTACATATTCTAATTTTTTAATATTCTTGGAATTTTTTAAAAATATTTGTTAATATTCATATTAAAAGAAAAAAATGCCTTTAGCCGATTGTATTTAAAGGAACAACCTACCAGTTAGAAAGTATGAATGGTGAACCAATACGAAATGCTTTTTATGAATGAGAACTTTAAAAAACTAAAACACATGGAATTTATGTGGTAGAAAAATTTTGAAGAAGAACATAAATAATAAGAAGGTGCAATATTTTGTTAAATGGCTGGGGTTCTCCGACAAATTTAATTCTTAGATAGCCCAGTATGATGTTGTTGTTCTAATGTATTTTTCTATATTTGTATGTATCATAGCTAATGAAACTAAAAAAATTTATAAATATGTATTGTGTTTGCTACAACATTGTTTATTGTTATTTACATTGAAAGATAAAAAATGCTTAAGAGTATACTTCATTACACTAATAATCAACAAATTCACATGAATTTTCACTAAAGCTGGAATCTTCTTCTTCCTCGCTAAGCTCCCCCTCTTCTTCATTGACATGTGTTTGTGGATTTAAGTATTCTGCAAAACATATCTCAATATTGTTAACATAATCTAGTAATCCCAAATCATTTAATTCCACACAAAACGCATCGTGAGTCATAAGTCCAACAATGTATCGAGCAGCTTCCATCTTATAAAACTTCTTTGATGTAAATTTTAATAATATAATGTCACTTTACAGCATTCCAAATTCAAATAGACCTTTACTGTTTTTCAAACTTGTAGCGGCTTGTCCCAAATATGTTAAGGTATAGTTTTCACCACTACTCTTCTTGTTGACTGCTTCTACAAAATCACTTTCTATCGTTTTAGGAATGCGTTTGGGCAAAAATACTTTAAATGTATTAGTCTCATTAAACAGCGTCACCAAAATTGATTTTCCAAATTGTGTATTAACTATACGCATTTCCTTGATTAGGTAGGGACTGCCGATTTGTAGAGAACCAATGGATTTTAATTCGACTATTTGGTCATTATTTATTTCAGAGTTAATTTGTTGAAGCATGTTTTTTGTAATATTCATAATGCTGTTATAAACGAATTATTTCACTATAACAACAACAGCACTTTGACATTTTAAATAAAATTTGCTTTTACTAAAACGAAGCTCTTAAATGATAATGCTTGCTGTGTGGCCAAGATCGGCCTTTAAAGACAACCCGCGTAACCCCCACTATTGCACAATATATGTGGTGTAGACTTAAACTTGTCAAACCATTCATTGTCGAAGTCAATAATACCTTTTGCAGATGCATACAAAGCATAATGAATGAACACCTGGTGTAATTAGTACCAAGAGAATGCAATCTTTACTTAAACTTGTCTTGACTTGTTTGGTAATAAATTTGGACTCAAGGGTTGGTTTTATCAGCTTAGACACATTTCAAAATAACTTAGTTGGTTTCGGTAAAAGTGCAAAAAAATTGTTGATTCTGTTTAAAGATCTTAATAATAGGCACTTATTGGAATGAGGCCATGCAATGACATTATTGTTGCAGTATTTTGACAGATTTACATTGCAGGTTGACAGTTCTTTCAAAATTGATATACCAAAGTCGAATTTAAAACCAAGACGTTTATTTATCTATAATTAAAGTCGACAGTATTTATTTCGGTTCGTATAGTAAAACCTTATGTTGAAAGATTAGCTCTCATATTCCAATGCAAAACTGCCAAAATACGGCCTGACACTATTATTGCATGACTTTATGCCAATAAGTCCCTAATAACGCACTGCGATGATTTGATTGAAATTTGGTACCTGGACGGGGTTTTGTGTCGAGTTTAAATTAAAACATGGCTTGTGTGGTATACGATCTTTACTTAAACTTGTCTTGATTTTTTGGGGAGTAAATATAATATACTATATATCTTTGTGTTTCAGATGATTTTGAAACTTTTTTTTGTCGCGTCGTCTGTCTGTGTGTGTTTGTATGTCTGTCTGTCTGTCTATCTGTCTGTCTGTAACGACCAACGTGCATAACCCAAAAACAGCTTGCTTGATTTGAGTGAAATTTGGTACCTGGGCTGGGTTTTGTGTCGAATTTAAGTTAAAACATGGCTTGTGTGGTATCAAACGAAATGTAATTGAGTCTGGAGTTGAATAAAATATATTTCAGTTTTTAGTTATATTAGCTCACATGTATACTATTGTGTGTGTGTGTTTGTATGTCTGTCTGTCTGTCACATAACTCAAAAACAGCTTGCTTGATTTTAGTAAAATTTGGTATCTGGCCAGGGTTTTGTGTCGAGTTTAAGTTAAAACATGGCTTGTGTGGTATCAAACGAAATGTAATTGAGTCTGGAGTTGAATAAAATATATTTCAGTTTTTAGTTATATTAGCTCACACGTATACTATAACTATAGTAAGTGTGAGCTTAGGTGCCCATATACTTTACATTAATTGGATCACAAATCACAAGCTGTAGCAGTTCTTTTATGTAAATTTTAATAATATAATGTCACTTTACAGCATTCCAAATTTTGAAAAAGCATAGTGAATGAACACCTAGCGTAATTAGTACCAAGAGAATACGATCTTTACTTAAACTTGTCTCGATTTGTTGGGTGGTAAATATAATACCTCTCAGACTATAAGCCTCTGCATACAAAAATAAAACATCTGGTATGAATCACACGCCACCCACTCTTTTACAATACATGCGATCTTGACTCAAACTTGTCTTAACCCCAACTCTTTCACAATATATGTGATGTGTAATTAAACTTGTCTTTACTTGTCGTGTGAAAAATTTAGGTTCAAGACCATTCATTGTCGAGGTCAATTATACCTTTTGCAGCTGGATTAGTAACAAGAGAATGCAATCTTTACTCAGACTTGTCCTGACTTGTTGGGTAAAAAATATTATACCTCTCAGACTATAAGCCTCTGCATACAAAAATATAACACCCTTTGTTGTGAAATATATCAACCTTGGCTCATTAATGTGTAATGAATGGTCGGCTTTGAAGTATTGATTTTAGCTCTCAGGGTCAAACAAAAGACCACCCGCGTTGTTCGCCTCCACATACAAAAGACATAGATCCACTCACACCTGCACACCTGCACACAAAAGAAAAAGACACACACATACACTCATCTTTTGCAGCTGCATACAAAGCATAATGAATGAACGCCTGGTGTAATTAGTAACAAGAGGATGCAATCTTTACTTAGACTTGTCTTGACTTGTTGGGTAATAAATTTGGGCTCAAGACCATTGTCGATGACAATAAAACACCCTTTGATGTTTGCCGCCACATACAAAAGAAAAAGATCCACTCACACCTACACACCTACACACAAAAGACAAAGACACACATTAATTTACATATCAATGTTAAAAGACCACCCACAGTGCTCACCTCTGTACACAAAAGATAATGGCCTTCGCAACTATACGATATCATATCAAAGCCAAAAAGACCACCCACGCTATTCGGCTATTGTCAAAATGACAAAGACCCACTTACACCTGCACACAAAAGACAAAGACACACATAACTGTAAATTGTAATATCAAAGTCAAAAAACCACTCAGACTATTGGCCTATGCTCTGATAACCCCGTCCAAACTCCTCCTCATACAAAATTACCTTCATACTATTGAACTTTGCCCAAAAAACTAGTCGCGCTGTTCGACTATTGTCAAAAAACAAAAGCCCCCATAACTGCAAATTGTAATATCAAGGTAAAATACTCTGCCAATCTATGGGCACATAAGCTCACACTGGGTACTATAGTTTTAGTGTATCTACTTGAAAGCTAATATAACTAAAAACTGAAGTATATTTTATTGAACTCCAGACTCAATTACCTTTCGTTTGATACCACACAAGCCATGTTTTGACTTAAACTCTAATTTTTCAAATCTACCCCCACCCTTTTTTTAAAAACTAAAATGTATTTTTTTTAACTCCAGACTCAATTACCTTTCGTTTGATATCACACACGCCATATTTTCACTTAAACTCCAATTTTTGAAATATACCCCCACCCTTTTTTTTAAATAAATTAAAATGTATTTTGTTTAACTCCAGACTCAATTACCTTTCATTTGATATCACACACGCCATATTTCCCCATAAACTCTAATTTTTGAAATCTACCCCCACCCTTTTATTTGGTTTGTGTTGGGTGGATTTTGTTCATTTTTAAATGGGACCATCTCGGCCCAAAACCCAGCCTAGGCACCAAATTTCATTAAAATCGGCCAAGCGGTTTTTGAGATATGCGCGTTGGTCGTTACAGACAGACAGACAGACAGACATACAGACAGACAGACAGACAGACAGACAGACAGACAGACAGACAGACAGACAGACAGACAGACAGACAGACAGACAGACAGACAGACAGACAGACAGACAGACAGACGGCGCAACAAAAAAGTTTCAAAATCATCTGAAACGCAAAGATATATAAAAATTTTTGAAATCGGAGCATTTTTTTTTTCTCGAAAAAATTAGGATCACCATAGCTCACACTACTATAGTATAGTATATGTGTGAGCTAAAAAACTCTCGCACTATAAAGCTATGCTCTAAAAAGGACCCGCACAATAAAGCTATTGTTAAAAAGACAATGACCCTTCGCCCATTGTTAAAAAGACACCTGCATACAAAAGAACAATAGAACAATGGGAATTCTCGGAAATGACGTCATTCACTCCTCAATTTGAGCCAGAACGTACATATATCTACTACTTAGCCCCCTTGAGCTCGAAACCCAAATGAAATGAGCATAACTCATCAGGGGCGACTGTTCATAGAAGTCAGTAAACATTTCAAACTCGGTTCTTATGAAAATATACAAAACTCTTTCACTTGATAGCCTGCGGCGCCTTTTTTTTTCTTTAAATGATTTTATTTTTCTGCAGTTTTCGCTTGCCCCCATTTTTTTTATCAAAAATTTTCTACTGTGGCACCAATTTCTTTCAAAAATACTTACGGAATTAAATTCCTTATTATTACGTTTAAACAAAGTGAAGAAAATGCATTGGGATGAAAGTCGTGGGATTTTTAACTAAATATAGATAGTTTTACCATATAGAGGGATTAATTTTGAAACTAATGACATAATTAATTCAAAATTTCAAAATTTTGCAGTTGCGTCATTGTTTTGCCGGGACGGCGATATTATGTCACACAAGTAGAGTACATTGAAAACCTAAGACTGGGCTGGGCACATTTGATCCTAAGGCGCAAATGTTTTAGCCCGAGGGTAGATCTCCCCCAAGATTCTACCTCGATGCCTCCAAGTTTCGTGTGTTTTATAGTTACTTACTTACTGGATTTTTGCGGTTGCTGGAATTTTTGAAAGATTGAAAAGTAGGGGAGGGTGAGGCAAGATGGGCACCCTAAGTTTTAAAGTACATTTACAAAAAAAACTATTGTGAATAGAACAAAACAAAGAACTTTGCCTAAATTATTATTATAGGAAATACAAAAAAATCGTTTGAATACTTTTTTAAAAATTAAAAAAAAACCTTGCAGTATATAAAAAGCCCATCTTGCCCCACCCGTGGGGCAAAATAGGCTTTTGTGTCGAGCAAGATGAGCAGCTCTTAAAAACTCCTATTGTTTACAAAAATTGCAAATGTAATTCACGTCATCGTCTTCCTCGTCTTTTCCCACACAGGGGTTTAGGCAACATGAGCTAATTTTTGACATTTGATGCATTTTACCCATCCTTCCATGGATTCTGAGTATGGATAATCACGATAATCACAGTAAAGGTAGGTGGCATAGATTTCCATTTTTTTTTCGTCTCGTTTAAAATATTTATTTACTTTTTTACAGCAGTCTTTTCATTTAGTGAGTCTTCGGGCTCCTCTTTGTAAGCGTTCTTGCCAAAACTGTAGCTGACCATTTTTTGCGATTCGTCGTTCTGAGGATAAGCAGTGGCACACCCAGGATCATTTCTTGGGGGGCCTGAAGCCTGATGGTGTTGTATTTTATGCTATTTCATCTTTTTATTCATGAAATATGTGGAAAATATCTAAAAAAATCTTGGGCTTGCGGGGGCCCAGGCCCAAGATTATAGCATCAGTAACCTTACACCTGATAGTTTGCTAAAGATCCCCAAAATGGCACCACAGTAGTAAATGTTTAAAATCAAAAAACAGTAGTAAATGTTTAAAATCAAAAATTTCAGTTTCGCGATGGGCCTAAAAAAATTGGGCTCATTTGTAACTTCTGTCATGTAAACGTTTTACCAAATAAATTTCTTGGTGATCGTTTGATCGTTTAAGGTAAGTCTAAATTAATAGTTTTTTAGATTAAAACTCTGTTTTTGCTTTAGGTAAATAATATATAAAATAAAAACTAACAAATGTATTGGTGGGGCAAGGGGCAAGATGGGCATGTCAAGTAGGCAGGTGCCCATCTTGCCCCACTATGTAAGTCAGTCTTTTGAGCTTTTTTCACCAGAAAATCTTATGCTTTATTTCATTCCAAATGTGCGCCCATGGAATAAAGCATAATATTTTCTGGTGAAAAAAGCTCAAAAGAGTACATAGTGGGGCAAGATGGGCACCTGTCTACTTGACATGCCCATCTTGCCCCACCAATACATTTTTTAGTTTTTATTTTATGTATTATTTACCTAAAGCAAAAACAGAGTTTTAATCTAAAAAACTATTAATTTAGACTTACCTTAAATGATCAAACGATCACCAGAAAATTTATTTGGTAAAACGTTTACATGACAGAAGTTACAAATGAGCCAAATTTTTTTAGGTCCATCGGGAAACTGCAATTTTCGATTTTAAACATTTACTACTGTGGTGCCGTTGTTACTGATGCTATTGATCAGATTTTTGTTCTTATTTGTTTTCTAGTGATCATAGATAACGAGTAGTAGACAGGTGCCGATCTTGCCCCATGTGCCCATCTTGCCCCGCTCTCCTCTATCATTTTAGTTCCTCAGAAAAGGCATTAAAAGCATACTGTTAATATCTGAAGTGCATATAACGAAATCTAGTTTCTAGGCTGCGAAAAAAATGTATTTCACAAGTTCGTTTTTAAATGAGGGGCAGCAGTTTTTCCCTTTGCCTCAGGCAACGAAAAGGTTAGGCGCGTCCCTGGTGTAGTTCTTTGCTGATACTTACAAAAGATTGATCCACATTGATGTTAACAGTTTTGTTAATTCCTTGGTACAGTGAATGACCAGGACCAGTAATTTGGTACCAAAATTGGTTATCAACGCCAGGGAAGTACACTGACACCTTCGTAGTGCTCTCATTGAAGACTGACGCTACCAATATGTCGCTACCTAAAAATTTTCTTTATTGCATTAAAACAAAAAAAAATCAAGTAATAAGTAAATAATAATACAGTTCATATAATTATTTTTGAGACAATTTTTTTTCGTTGGCCGATGCTATTTCTTATGGTAAATCAAGGCCAACACAAAAATAGAGGCCACGACCCTGAAAAAATCAGCTGTTCTCCCGGGGCTGAATTTTACATTGGGTCTTATGGGAGGTCAGACGTTTTTTTATGATATTTTCAAAATGGCACTACAGATTTCCGCAAAATTTCACTGAAATATTCTCAGACACCATCCCGATATTCCACCAAAGGTTTGTAAGGAAGCAACATGATTAAAAGGTTAAAATCTTCAAGATTTAGCATTTCTTATTTTTAATTCAAATTACCCGCCATGTACCACATGCCAACTGTTATATTTGACATGCATTTGACTTTGTCATATGTGATTGTCACATTCGCTTCTCCTTTAAACTTAATTTTTGTGTGAGCTAATGAAGCGGCTATGAAAAATTAGGGCTTACTATGCATTGAAAAAAAATTCTTCTGCCAGAATAAAGTAAAAACAATCTCAAAAACGGCTTTATTTAAAAAAAAATCAAATATCCATGAACCGTCATTCCAACTTCAATATTTTAAAGACAATCAGCTGTGTCGTAACGTGACCATCAAAAAAAATCAGCCCCGGATGTGACGTCAACAAAGTGGAGGATCGTGGCCCGTCCATCTTGATAGCCCTGGTTTATCAAAACGGACGGGCTACGATCCTATACTTTGTTGACGTCACATCGGGGGCTGATTTTTTTTTAAACCGCTTGAAAACTGTTAAAAACTCATAAAATCTTGATCAGATTTTACGAGATTTAATTGACTTGACGAGTATTGACCAGACAACAATTTATGTCATATGAAAACTGACGAGATCTGATTAGGCTTTATAAATCTTAATTCGGGCTGTTGAAAGCTCAAAAGAAGATTTTGGTAGGTTTAATGGGCAGGATTTCTATAAGATTTCTATAGGCGGTACAAAAATTTAACAGGGATTTTAGTTTAAATGATTCTCTCAGAGCAGTTTTTAAAGAATTTGAGTACCTTTTTTTATTTTTTTTTATTTGTAATTAACGGATTTTATGAGTGTTCCTGTTTAAGAAGTTTTGGCCAGCAAAGGTTCCCATTTTTATTATAAGAACTTAAGAGGTCATATAGAGAGCCTATAAGAATTTTAAAAATTTTATGAGTATCTAATTTTAAGAAGATTTGACTAGCAATTTTTTTATGTTTTCTATGAGATTTTAAAAGATTTTATGAGATATCAGTTTCAAAAAGTTTTTAACTACAAATTTCTCCCTAAAACTAAGAGATTTTATAAAAAAAGCGAAATAATGAGTCGTTTTGGTAAGGTCTGATAGGAAAGATTTTCTATAAGAATTTAAAAGAGTTGATGAGTAACCAGTTCAAAAAGTTTTTACTATAGCAAATTTCATATTTGAATCATGTTTTAAAGTAGGATCCAGTTTAAAGGAGTGTTTTGATAAGGATTTAAAAGATTTGACTAGTATTATAGTCTTTGATTTTTCTATGAGATTTTAAAAGATTTTATGGACAGAAACTCGTGAACGTTTGCCAGACATGATACGCATTTGACGCGAATCATAACGGCTATTTCTGATGAAATCTTGTAAACTTGTGTGTCCGTAATAATATGCTGTCAAAAACTCGTGAAAGTTCATAAGATCTCGTAAGTATCTTCTGCGGATTATGAAACACCTCTTCTTGGTACATTCTTATAAACTTTCAGCAGTTTAAATATACATACCCAAGCAGCAATTTAACGTTTTGCCGACGTATTTAAATTCGTCAGGCGACTAACTATGGTTACACGGGCGACTTATGCCTCAACGTTGTTACGACTCCATTATGCACCAATATGGTCAATCATTTTAGGGTTTATACAACGTTATCCATTTAACCATGGGCCTTAGTTGGTCGTTGTTTTAACGTTAATGGTTTAACTTGAAATCAACTAAGAGGTCCGCTAAAGGTTCTTTTTCTGTTTACAAAATAGTCGTTACTTTAACCCAAGGTATAGCATCAACCGTATTCTACACTATAGTATAAAATGGAGCACCGCTAACAAAAATAACTTGAAATATATTTGAAAAAATTTATTCTTGGGGTAGAAAATAAGAACGCTGTCAAGTTTAGTGATAATTATGTATAGACTTGGTCTTACATAATTGTGTTTTCCGATAAAATTATATTTTTTGTAAAAAAACAGAATTTCTTAAACCTGAAAAATTTCATGCAGAATCGATCGAGCGTTAAAAATTCACCATAATGCCCATTTTATATGCATAAAAAACTAAAAAGCGAACGTTTTATTAACGGTCAGAAATTAGTTACTGATTGCGGTCGAAAGGTCGTCAAATTAACGTGCAGATTTGACTACAGTTTCTCGAAGACTTTAACGCAACGTCACTGTTTGACTAAAAAACATCCTAAAAATTACCGACGTCTCAGACAACGTTAACCCGTATGGTATCTATTCGTCTGGGGAAGTCAGTCTTACTATGACTAAATAGTGTACTCAAATTAACGTCAAACTTGGTGTAGAATGTAGTAGTTAGTCGGAAAAATGCTGCTTGGGTACCTACCTGTTCGCGATATCTGCTAGGGACTTGACGCGGATCATAAAACCAACTTCTTGTGAAATCTCGTCAACTTTCGACAGATTTAACGCGGATATGCCCGCACCAAAGTGCTTTTAGAAACTCATGAAAGTAAATTTGTAGGGTTGTTTAAGAAAAAGCTGAAAAAAGTGTAATTTTTTATATTTGGTGGTACCTAATACCCAAAGCTGAATTTTTATTCAAGGATTTCTGATCTTCCGGCTTTAAAATCCAAGATGGCGGCTGCCAAAGTTGATAAAAAAAATGAATTTCCTGTTTTAGGAGGAATCAAATTAATTTTGATGGGTGAGACCAGCTCAATTTAAAACTGTGAAAATATTTGACACCTGCCACTTCAAAACAAAATGGCGAAAAAATTAGTTTTTCTTCAATATTTTCTTTAATTTTTGTGCAATATGTATTTTTAACCCCTCCTATTAAAGCAATTAACCAACTCATAAAATTTACTGAAAAAAAATTAAGTTCTCCAGCCGACACAAAGATGACGCTTAATATGTCAAAAATGAAAGAGACCTTTATAACTTACAGACCAAATCTAATTTTTACAAAAAAAAATTCTGGATTTTATCAAGAGTATTTACAGAAAGTTGGGGGATGAAGTTTAGATAAAAGAGTTATTTTTTAATTTTTGTTTGATAGAACTGGCGTTGCCGTGTAGTATATCAATAGGGTATTTACAAATTTTAGAGAAGTGTTTAGAATGATACATAGGTCCCTAATTTGCTACGCAAAATTATTAAAATAGTATATCTTATCATGACTACATTTAAAATCAAGTTTTATAATCTCCGATTTGAATTTGCCGCTAAAACGCTCATTTCTAGCATGGCGTTGCAATGACGTCACAGCGCAGTAAGCTCGCGGACAGATACACGGCATTCAAGTGTTTATTTGTTTTTGGTCTGTGTTTTTACTATTTTTTATGTAAAAAAATGTCCTATAAGTGGTGTGTAGTGCCTCAGTGTTCGAATACTAGCATAACAACACCTGAAAAACTATTTATTCATGTGCCTACAGCAGTAAAAGAACGGAAAAAGTGGCTAGAACTTGCTCGAAGAGACCCAAAGGCCTTATCTAATACATCTTCACTTTACATTTGTGAAGATCACTTTGATGTGAGTATAACTAAAATGTTTCTAATTTTACTCACGTTCTCTATAATATATATAACTAGTCAGTTCATTCAACCTTGTGTCAGGCAAGCCACGCTGAGGAAGGAAATGCATTTTTCCGATACACCGGTGTCCGTGGTTGACTATACCCCTATGAAGTTGCCTTTTATACTTTGTTAACTTATTGTTTTCGGTTCCGAACCGACACCGTGGAGACGGTGATAGCATGGTCTGGTTAAACTGTGACGAAATATCTTTCTTTCTTATAGACCGGTGGACGTTTTCGTCCCGCCATGGACTTAGTTTGCTTGGTTCGCTATGGTTTCACTCATAGAATAAAAAATAGGTTTCACCTATTTTTTCAATCGTTTTTGATTTGCCTTGTATCTTGCAGTTAGTTTATTCTACCTTGTCAGGCAAGCCACGCTGAGGAAGGAATGCCTTTTTTCGAAACACCGGTGTCCGTGGTTGACTAAACCCCTATAAAGTTGCCTTTTATTCTTTGTTAGTCTAGGTCTAGGTTTAGGTCTATTTTGATCCAGAGACAAAATAAAATTCTCTGTTTTGATCTGTACCTGTTCCAGGACTTCAAGGTCTAAGTTGGCTTCGGTATTCCCAACTGCAGGGAATGTTTTATATATTCAGACGAGGTTTAAAAAACGTCATAAAAACGTCACTAATGGTCTGTTTTAGTCACAAAAACGTCATATTACCTACGCATTAAAGACGTCTAAAAATGACGTCATTTTGGGTGTTTTTTTTTAACGTCATGACAACGGCATTTATAGGTCAGGTTAGAGGCGTCATAAGTCATTATAAATTACCACTTTTTGATGATTAAAAGACACCTTGCTACCTGGATCTAATTCTACTTACCCACTAGCCATTCGTCATTCAACAGATATGTGTTGGGGTCATTGGGGTAATCAAAAAGCAGTGGCTTGATCAGAGGGTCCCCGGTACGCACGTGCTCGTAGAATAGGGTGTACCAGTAGGGCAAATGCTTGTATCTGTGTAAAAAAAATAACTCTGCAAGGGCAAGGATTTTTTTAGTAAAGGGTGATTTCTTTAACGACTGTGGTTACATTATGACATTTATATTGTTTAGAGTAGATAAACGTATACGAGGAACAGCCTTGCAAAAAACAAATTATTTCTTCACACTTTTTAAAAAATTTCTAGGAATGAATAAAAGCGAATTTCTTCCTATTTTTACCTTCCTCTCCCTTATATCCGATTTTATAACTACGAGTACTTTCCGATGACCTACAGATTTTATATTTGACACGTGTAAGTATAGAGTTCCGGTGATAATCCAATTAAATATTTTTTAACACAAAATATTCAAAATAGTGAATCCAAATTGGCGGAACTTTTTTATTTATTTGTCTCAAATTTGAAACAATACGGTGTTAAGGCTACATAATACAATTTGTGACTAGGGTCGCTTATTATATTTTTTAAATTGAACCTAAAACACAGTGTGCCTTAATGAAGTATAGGTTACATAAAAATGGTTCCAAAACTAATTGCACATTTTGAATATGGACTCTTTCCTGACTTTAGAGCGATATTCATATAAATCCTAGCTGATCCTCTTCTCGAAATTTTATCAATTTTTTGCCATTTTTCTAGTTAGTCTAGGCGCTGGCTCCTGTCACGTGTGACCTAATATCTGCGCTCAGTTTGACTACGGGGCATTGTTAAGCACCCATAGATGTATAAAAAAAGTTTGGTCACGTGGTCGAACTCATGGTCGTTTGGCCGCCATCTTTGAAAATGGCCGCCAAATTAATAGATTTCTTTTGTTAAGCGTATCTCCCTACCCAGTCACCCGATTTAAATTTTTTACAGCTTGTTATACTCCTTTTTTAAAGGCAAATAAATTTTACACATTTTTTAATAAATCAAGTAGTTTTTGAGATATACCACGATTATTAGTATTTCCGCTCGCAAAAGAATTAAAATAATACCCATGCTCATTTTATTGTAGCTACAATATTATTGACTTTTGTTTTTTTTTGTTACATAGAAGGCTTTAAACCTTTCACAGAAGAGGCTATTGACTTTATGTTTTTAAAGTTCGATGGATGGTACCCCTAAAGAATGACTTAAAGGGGGTGGTTTCTAAAACTGTTCACAGGATTATACAAAAAGTGATTTTGCAGCGAAACGATGCATCCCAGCGAAAAACGTTGAGACTAATTTTTTATAGTACTTTTAATTTCGCTTCTTCTGATCGTTGTCATATCTTTTCCAATTTTTAAGAAAAAAATCAATTTTGGAGCGAAAACATGAAATTTTTACAAAATTGTATATTTTAGCTGGCTTGTACAGCTTACCTTCAAAGCTAGGATGTTAAGTGATACATCAAAACAAGCAAAATTAAAAGTACTATAAAAAATTAATTTTACCGTTTTTAGCTAGGATGCATCGTTTCGTTGTAAATTCACTTTTTCTATAATATTGTGAACAGTTTTAGAAACCACCCTTTTTAAGGCAGTCTTTAGGGGTACCATCCAACAAACTTAAAAAAAATCTAGTCAAAATCCCCTTGTGTGAAAGGTTTAAAGCCTTCAATGTAACAAAAAATAAATAAATGTCAATAATATTGTAGCTAAAATAAAATGAGCATGGGTATTATTTTAACTAGTTTTCGAGCGGAAATAGTAATAATCTTGGTATATCTTAAAAACTACGTAATATATCAAAAAATGTGTTATAATAAAATTTGTTTGCCTTTCAAAAAGGAGTAAAACAAGCTTCAAAAAATTTAAATCGAATGACTGGGTAGGGAGATACGCTTAAACAAAAAATCTTTTAATTTGGGGTCTATTTTCAAAGATGGCGGCCAAACGACCATGAGTTCGACTACGTGACTAAACTTTTTTTATACTGCTATGGGTGCTTAACAAAGTCCCGCAGTGAAACTGAGCGCACATATTAGGTCACACGTGACAGGAACCAGCGCCTAGACTAACTAGAAAAAAGCAAAAAATTGACAAAATTTCGAGAAGAGGATCAGCTAGGTTTTATATTAATATGGCTCTGAAGCCAGGAAAGAGTCCATATTCAAAATGTGCAATTAGTTTTTGGAACCATTTTTATGTAACCTATACTTCATTCAGGCACACTGTGAAAATAACAGTAATAGTACCGGATCCAAAATTGCTGATTTCTTCATTTCAAACCGATAATTAGGTAGTAAATTTTGGGTCCTAAAGATTGCTGATTGTGATCTTTAAACTAAACCTAAAAAAATTAAAATAGCTGATTTAAAATGGCCGCCTTTTCCATTTTGAAATTTGTATTACAGAACTTGGCTTTACTTTTATCTCAATTATTTTTACAGAATACCATTTTTGCGTACTTATAATTTTTAAATTAATCTTTAAAAATTAAATAAAATGGCTAATCCATAATGACAAATTTTTTCCATTATGAACCGATATGTAATAAAATAGAAACTTTGGGATGTCTATAAGGTTACTGATTATGAGTTTTGAAATAAACTTGCAAAAAGTCAAAATGGTGATCCAAGATGGCGGACTTTTCCTTTTATTAATATTAAATTTGAAACCTCCTCGAAATGTTAAAGGTCGCGGATTATGATTTTTGAATAAAACCTTAGGAAAATCTACCTAGCGGATCCAAAATGGTAGACTGCTTTAAACCGATATGTATTAAATTATAAAATAATGAATGGATGGAAAATCCAGCGAAAAAAAAGTTTCCTAAGCAGGAGTGGGAAGTGGAGAATTCACATTTATTGTTGGTAGTATTAGCAACTTTTTGAACCCTCGCATAAGCTTGCTGGGGGTATGAGTGTCTTTTGAAGGTTTTTGAAAGCTGATGATGGGTCTCTTTAGACTCGAAACATGTGCTAAATAATACCCGAAACAATAAAGACAATAGTGGAGAAGACTTTGAGTTTTTCTTTGTAATTTGCAAACTCCACTTTGAGAAATGGACTATTTTACAAGCTTTTATTTAGCTTCAGATGTTCTGTCTAACTATCTAACTATCTAACTATCTAACTATTTAACTATCTATCAAATCTTGTGAAGCGTTTTTGACACACTTCCCATTATCCGATTTGGATGAAATTTGGTACACACATAGTGGTCCCATGACAATACAACATTAAGAAAAAAAAATCCAACCACCCCAACCCCCACCCCTTCTATAGAAAAATGTGTTTTTGACACACTTCCCGTTATCCGATTTTGATAAATTTTGGTATACACATAGTGGTCCGATGATAATACAACAATAAGAAAAATATATTTTCCCACCCCTACCCCCACCCCCTTCCATAGAAAAATTTGTTTTTGGCACACACCCCGTTATCCGATTTAGATGAAATTTGGTATACATATAGTGATCCGATGAAAATACAATATTAAGAAAAAAATATCCTTCCACCCCTACCCCCACCCCCTTTCATAGAAAAATGAGTTTTTGACACACTTCCCATTATCCGATTTGGATGAAATTTGGTATTCACATAGTGGTCCGATGACAATACAACATTAAAAAAAAATATCCTCCCACCCCTACCCCCACCCCCTTCCATAGAAAATGCGTTTTTGACACCCTTCCCATTATCCAATTTGGATGAAATTTGGTATGCATATAGTGGTGCGATGACAATACAACATTGAGAAAAAAAATCCTACCACTCCTACCCCCACCCCCATCTATAGAAAAATGCATTTTTGACACACTTCCCATTATCCGATTTGGATGAAATCTGGTATACATATAGTGGTCCGATGACAATACAACAATAATGAAAAATTGTCCTCCCACCCTACCCCCACCCCCTTCCATAAAAAATGCGTTTTTGACACACTTCACTTCAAATGACTTTTATAAAATTTGGTATATGCATAAAGGTCCGATGGCAATACAGCCCAAACAAAAAATATATTTCTACCTCTACCCCCACCCTCTCTTTCCCCCAATAGAAAAATGAGGTTCCAAACAACTCACGATCAGCGATTTCATTATAATCTAGAATAAACTCTTCTGTTCTGTTATTGAACAAATATTTTCATTTAATAGAGTAGATAGCTGAGACTAAAAAGTAGAAAATAAATTGGTAAAAAATTTTTTTTAAGTCACAAGCTTTTATAAAATGCACTAAAAATTAAAAAATAATTTTCTAACATTCTAATATTATCATAATAATAAAAGCGATGGCCGCAAATCAAAGCATAAGTTAATCTAAATTTGTGATCTAAACACAAAGAATATTCAACATAGCAGGTCATCAAAGATATGTTTGATGTGCCGCAATGCTATGCCATTGCCATACCTATGTCAAAGAAATGCTGGGGTATCTTGGGTCGTGTTGGGTGGGTTTGGTACCTCTGCATTTTTCTGCTAGATTGATTCTTGCAAATAGTGATATTTAATTGATACGGATATCTTATCGTGCTAACATCGTCAAAATTTCCATCAATCGACCATCGCATTTATTATTATGATAATATTAGAATGTTAGAAAATTATTTTTTAATTTTTAGTGCATTTTAAAAAAGCTTGTGACTTAAAAAAAAAATTTTACCAATTTATTTTCAAATAAATAAAATGTTATTAAATATGGTGCTGATATTACTATTTCCTGTAATTATTAAGGGGACTCAGATACGCAAATCAAAAACCTCTAATTTTAAAAAAATTAATTTAATGGCTGATTGCGCACACGCTAAGTTTTCGTAAATTCTCTAATATTCAGAAAAAACACACATTTGTATGCCCACGTCTGGGGGTACACAAAGCGCACGCGCGCGACATGAAGTGAGAACGAATTTAATGGCGTAAGCAAGCCGATCGCTTTTCTCCAAAACTTTCAAATTTACCAATAAGCTTTTTTCCGATTTGTGACATTTTACAAAAAACTGATTCATCCAAGTGTGGTGGTTGTATTAGTGGCCAATAAGAAGATCTGGGGCCCCAGTGGAGACTACAACTCGGCGTTTCTACGGTAAGTACCCCTTATTAATACATTTGTGTGTAACCGGCAATATAACTTGTGGATAAATTATTAAACACGCGACCAAAATTCCATTAAATTGTGTTGTACACTGCTTTCTTCGGCAAGCTTGTACAGTCCTCTTGCGCTATCGAAATTATCTATTTTTTCATACGCAGTGTGCTAACACTGATTAAAAAAAAATCTTAAAAAGTCTACTAATTTATACCTAGGTACTATTTCAGTTTTTCAGCATGGTCTTTATACTTTTACACAAAGGTTGCCTACAGAATTTGACCAGTCATGTAAACTTAACTGGACGACTGTAGCTGCGTCATCGGGTTTCCATAAAATAAATTGTTTAAGGCAACCCGGTGACGTAAATTTTTAAATCTGATTACAGTGTGTCAGTCAAGTTTATTGACCTTTTAAATTCTATAGGTAACCTGTGTAAAAGTATCGAGACCTTGGTGTTTCCCAAATACGTTAGAGCATAAATAAATACATGTTACATATACTTTGGAAACAATGGCAAATGTTAATTCACAGACACGAACTTTTAAGTGCGCACGAGGGTGTTTTGTCACGATGACACAGAGCTGCTGTGTGGTTTGAAGCCATATTTGTTGTTTATTTACATTTTGCCGTGTTTTGCATTTGTGGTGTAAAAGGTTTGTGGAAGAATGTCCGGGAGAAGTAAGGGAGTGCCATTCCATAGGTAAGTACTTGTATTTTCCTTTATAATTTGTTAATAAAGTTAAGAGTGGTTTATAGCCCACTAAGCACAAAATCGTAAAAAACGTTAAATAAATGCTGAAAAAAAAGTGTTTTTTTTTATAGCACAAATTTGTGTTAAAATTAAGTTTTGACAATAAAAAAACATGTTGAAAATCCTAACGATAATTTCATGTAAAAGCATTACAAAAAATATATTTCTTAATAACGTTAAGAAACCAATATTTAAAAAACCATAATTTTATTAACATTAAAAATAATGCCATTAATATATTGTTATTTTTATAATGTTTTTCCTAGATCTTATTTCTAACGTTGAATTTAAGATATACGAAGCTAATAAATGTTTTATTTTTTAAACATTAAAAAAAATTATACTATAGAGGGCACTGCCACATAGTTCCACTACCAGAACGGGCCATCGCTATTAGTTGCTTTTCGCTGTGAGTTCATACGAGTCGGTAGCAGATACGCTTTGTTTAAAATATTTAACTTTTGTAGAAACAAACATGGCAAATTAAAAGCAATTATTAATAATGATAGTGAATACATATTTGAATACGAATAAACATTAGTTGTGTGGAAAAGATGGTATAGTTAAAGAATAACAAATATGTATGCAATGATTTAAATGAGGCATTACAAAATTAGGTAAGAAAAGTAAACAAAAGTAAAAAAATTGTTTTGTATGGAATATCGCATACCTACGTTACAGTTAATCAGACAGGGAATGCCACAATTCACCGCGAATGCTTAGCCGCCGGACCTTAAGCCGCGTATTCATTTGAGGCAGAATTCGCAAGCCTCGTAACGGGACCAAACAAATGCCTCGGCACGGGACCCCATCCGATCAGAGTGCGAATTTCAAACGAGCATTCAGTTGAATATGGTTTGCCTTGTATTCACTTGAGCATTAATGAGAACGAGAGCGAGGCACTTACTACAAAATTATTGTTTACATATAATTTTGAATTTTATTTTCAGAAGCGACGGATCCGAATTTCCTTTACTACGTGTCGAGTTCACGAAAACCTCAACGGACTCTTGCTGCTCTGCTTTTCCAATTTTATTTACATTATTTAAGTTACCTTATCTTTAGAGATATTTGAAAAAAATATATTTTTTCATTGTTAAAAAAACATTTATTTTTCAATGTTAGAAAAACATTTCTTTTTTACTGTTAAAAATCAATCTTTTTTTAACGTTTGAAAAAAAGTTTAAAAAAACGTTATAAAATCATAATATTATTTTTCTAACGTCAGAAAACGGGTTATTAAGCTTCTTTTTCACTATGAATATGACGTTAGAACTAACATCCAACCTAACGTTATGTTTTTAGATTAAACATTATTTTGACATTATTAAAATATTTTTGTATTTAGTGGGAGCTGCCACCAAATACACTTCATGGTGTCCACAATAATTCTGCACAATTAGTTTTAGAAAAACTACAATTTTAATTCAAAATTTGATAAATTTTCTACCAATTTTTTAAAAAAACAAATAGACATTACCCTAAATTTTTGACAATTTTTTAAATATTGTGATGACGTAACGGAGTATGTTCCAAAACCACCAAAACTGACTCATGTGTAGTAACCGAAATCCTGTTTGCCCGAAAAAGAAAAAATGGCCCACATAGCACAAAAATCACATCAACGTTAAATTAATCTACATGCTTAAAGATAACTTAAAAACAAGGAGTAGTCATAAACCCGGTGCTGTGTGAAAACGTCCTTTTTAGCCTCGTTATTTTCATGTGCGAAATTAACACTTGAAAAGACTTGTCAAACCTACTAACTTTTTGCTTATTATTTTGTCACGTTTTTCCTCTAGATGTTTTTTAATAAAACAATTGCGCCAAAGCCTGTTCTAAATGCCCTCTAGATAAAGACTTGTTAAAAGTAATAACTTTCTGCGTCTTTTTTTGTCACGTATTTTTTAATAACTTTTTTTAACTTAAAAGTGACGCGAAAGGAAGTTCAAAAAGTTTACTATTTTAAGACTACAACACTTCAAGAAAATTTTAAAAGATGGCGCTCAAGGCAACACAAAATCTACATTACGTTTTCTTTAAAAGATTTTTCAGCCGTAAACAGTTTCAGACAATTTTAATGTGTCTTTATCATTTTAATAACTGATGCGTCGTGATCGTGTGGGATCAGGGATCAGTTCATTGACTTTTGGAGTTTAGAGGATAGATTTCGTCGAAGTGAAAAATGTCGCCGATAGGTGGCGCTGCTTCTAGGAAAATCTCAAAAATATTTGGTAGAAAAGCAATGCAAGTCGTGTTTTAAAAGTCGTGTAGAAAAGGAGCAAACCTAATGTGATTTTGACGTTGATAAAAATCTTCTTAAAATTCACTTAAAAATAACGTAAAAACGTTGCTGTTTTGATTTAATTAATTTGATAATGGCGTTATTACAACGCTGTTTTTAGGAACGTTATTTTTTATAACGTTAATAAATGACCTATTAAGCTTGTTTTCACATATGAAATAGACGTTTTTTTCTAGCAGCTTTTAAAATCAACGTTTATTTTCTCACGCATTTTTTAAGTGTAAACACGTAATTGTGCTATGTGGGGGGGTATGCCCCATATTGCTCTAACGTATTTGGTTTTTCCCTACACTCTTGAAACTTGAAGTTTGGTATAATTTGAAAACAAAAACCTTTTGACCAAAAGTTATTTGAAATTTTTGTCTACTTTTGACCTTCCCCACCATCCCTTAAAGTTTGGTGCATTATTTAAATTACACCCTGTATACTTATAGAGAGGACGTTTAACTGGCAAACAAAGAAATTCAGTTGAATGTTTTTGCTGGCAAATATTTAAAAATGATTATTTTTCACCTGTCAATTTGAACCAATCAAAAAGAACATTGTTTTTGATCAGTTTAAAGATATTGAATTCAAGACCTCTCGTGATCCTAGAAATGCGAAAAGAAGAACTCTTCAGAAGCAGGAAGATAAAAGGAAAACAAGTTCCACTTCACTGACGCTCGATGAGTACTACAAAATGGTGTCTTCGTGGGATGAAAATACACCCAGTGGGCTACAGCACAAGTTTTACCTTATAGCAGCAGTGGAGTTGGCGTGGAGAGGTGGCGAAGCCTCAAATTGTTTGGTGCACTATTTTAAAGCAGAGGCAGACAATGATGGAATAAGAACAGGTATGTTGGATTTTCTTACTTTAAAATTCTTTTTTGATACCTATATTTTTTATAAAAAAATGCTAGAAAAAGTTTCATTTTGACAAATGATAGTAATGAGATGTTCTCTTGTTGCAGGAAGAATAGAATACAACGCAGTGTTCAGCAAAACCGCTCAAGTAGGTGGCAAAAAAATGTGCGACAGCAAATGGCTGGTTCCGAACACTAAACGCCCTGAACTTTGCCCGGTACGTCTGTATTATGTCCTTATGTCCAAACGTTTAAAAAATATCAAGACCGATAGACTGTTTTTGACACGTAAGCCAGCATGGAAAACTCCCCAAAGCAGAGAATGGTTTAAAAATGTACCTGTGGAAAGAAACGAGCTGTCGAAATGGACAAAAGAAGCGGCATATAAAACTGGCTTAAACACAATAAATAAGAAAATTACGAACCACTCACTAAGCCACAGAGCAGTCAGCAATGTAGCAAAAGCGGGGATACAAATGGACAGTAACCATCATTCAAGAATTATTGATGCGTTAAGAAATATAAGCAATAAGGGGCCTCAAGCATCTTCTTCGCAGGGGCATCATAACCAAAAGGCCACTGCAACTGTAACTGGCGCAATCTGTTCCGAAAATGATGTAACAAGCATTATAAAAAAATCACCACAATATATCAAACAACACTCCTGTAGTGTACAACAATTGCAACTTTTACGTAAATTGTAACCTAAGTAATAGTACCCAATTATACTGTTTGGTTTTCACTCTCTCCAACGTCGATCACAAGGATACGAATGATCCCCGTCTGGAACACGTCCTGATAATCAGGAACAAGTGATCCATGCCAATCCACGACCGGTTTCGGCCTTTTGGGCCTTCCTCAGGTGAATGTAGGCTTTAGCTCCGTGTAGAGCATAAGTTGTGTGAAACCAACAGAAACAACTACTCCGAGGGAAAGGGGTATTTTGGTTTTCCAAAACCAAATAGTTTTAACAAGTTCCCAATGAAAGCATCAAACCATCAGTATAATTCAATGCCGGTAGGGGTATTTTCCCTCGGAGTAGTTGTTTCTGTTGGTTTCACACAGTACCCAATAAGTTACATTGTTCGTTGCTATATTTAATTGAATAAATTGTCATATTTTTGTTAAATGAGATTTTTTGTTCAGCCAGGAAATAATCTTACCAAATATCATTCGTGCATCTAAATTATTCTTTGAAAAAATTCAAAAATCTCGTTTTTAAGTAATTTGTTTGAAACAAAAGACGAGCGTTATTAAAAAGCCGAGTCGCAGACGAGGTATTTTATACGCGATTTATAACAAATTACTTGTCAACTCGTTTTTCCAAATTTTTTCGGATAAATTAGATGCACGTGTGATATTATCCCCGAAAAAATATAGCAAAATCGGTGTTTTTGAAATCGGGAGAAAAAGATATTACCGAACTTTTACCTTAAGCCCAGAACGTCCTGTAGAATTTTTTGATTGTCCTCACTAAATCTCCAAGGTTCTCTTCTTGGTACACCCTGGTTGGCGTGAGCCCTGAAGAATGGTAACCAGATTCCAGTCTAAAAACATAACAGTTTTTTTATGGTTGCAATATGCAATTTTTTATTTGAGATAAAAATTCTGTTTTCCTACTTGCGTGCGTAAAAGTGCACTTTTACGCACGCATTTGCGTGCGGAAAGTTGAACTTTCCGCACGCCGCGAATCTTAGGCCTAATTAGACTTATTGACCCATTTATAAACTCAATTAAATTAAAAATGAGGCCTAATTAGACTTATTGACCCATTTATAAACTCAATTAAATTAAAAATGAAAACAGAATTTGTTTTTTGCTGTTTTAATGTAAAAAATACCAAATATATTAAAATGTAAAACCAAGCTTTTTATGCAACTAGGAAAAATTTTGTACCTAACTCTTGCGGAAAGTGCCTTTTCCGCCCTTGACGGCGTGCCCGAACTCCGCAAAGCGTCGTTCAGGCAACTGCCGTCGCGTGCGTAAAAGTATCACTTTCCGCACTAGTTAGGTAAATAACTATTTCCAGTGGGGAGCGTTTTTACTTAGTATATTTATATAAGTTGCGATAAACAATTATTATATAGATATATATACAGGGTGACCCAGATACGAGTTTGTTTAAATGAGAAAAAATTGCGCTATTCTAAGCCCAATCAGGTGCTGTATCAATAATAAAGATATCTACAGGGGTTAATAAAATATCGAGCAAAAACTAAAAATTGTGTTTTTTGAAAAATTGAAATATTGCCGCCATCTTGCAAAGAAATTTACTGAAATTTGGTAGTTTTGTATAAGCAACTACGGCCAATCGGATGACGTTCACAAATTTTTTCTAGGCCCTTTAGTTTTTGTGAAACCATAGCTTGTTATTTCTTATGACCGCCATATTAAATTTATACGTCAATAAATAGAGCATTAAAAGAGTTTTTTAACCATCTATAATAAGCCTATCTTTGAATGGCGGAAAATGTAAATTTATTTAAAAAACTGTTTTTTTACTTGGTTGGTTGTGAAACAAAGGCCGTAGTTGCGTTTGTCATACCTACGTAACTAACCTTTATAACTTTCTATCCAAAGATAGGCTACATACATGGTTGAAAAGTTCCTTTTATTATTTATTTATTAAAGTATAAAGCCAATATGGCGGTCATAAGAAATAACAGTTGGCTATGCTTTCAAAAAAACTAGAAGGTCTAGACAAAAATTGTTAACGTCATTCAATTGGTCGTAGTTGCTTATACAAAACTACGAAATTTCATTAAATTTGTTTGCAAGATGGCGGCAATATTGAAATTTTTCAAAAAAACACAATTTTTCTTTTTTGCTCAATATTTTAAGAACCCTTGTAGATATTTTTAATTTTGATACGGCATCTGATTGGGCTTAGAATAGCGCAACTTTTTCTCCTTTAAACAAACTCGTATCTCTTGCCCTTTCCGAAATCCCCAAGTAGTTGCTTTTATCTGGGACACCCTGTATATATATATATATATATATATATATATATATATATATATATATATATATATATATATACAGGGTGTCTTAATTGCCATGCGTCACTATCTCGGTAACTACAAGAACTACAAGGTTGTTCATAGATTAAATGAGCAGTCTTTATGGGACATTAAAAATCTCGTTTCACATTTAAAAAAAACTATTATATCCCGAGCTACGGGGGTTTTTTGAAAAATTGCTCAAATCTATTTTATTAAATATCTCAAAAAAATCGCACAGGACTTTTTTGTTGTATTTTTGACGGTCTTCAATTTGGTATTTTCGAAAAAAATTTACTACGACTAGTTTTCGAGATATTACTAATAACTAACTTTTTTTTAGATACGGACCTGTATTTTTTATTCTATTTTTTAAAATAACTTTTTTTTTATGATTTCAATGTTTTTTGCACTTTTACCATTTTATCATAGGTGGCTTGGACACCAAAAAAAACAATTGCTTATAAAATACTCTGCCAATATATGGACACCTAAGCTCACACTAGGTTCTATAGATGTACTCAATTACCTATCGTTTGATACCACACAAGCCATGTTTTAAGTAAAACTCTAATTTTTGAAATCTACCCCCACCTTTTGTTAAAAAAACTAAAATATGTTTTGTTTAACTCGAGACCCAATTACCTTTCGTTTGATATCACACACGCCATATTTTCACTTAATCTTTAATTTTTTTAAATCTACTCCAACCCTTTTTTTAAACCAAAATTAATTTTGTTTAACTCCAGACTCAATTACCTTTCGTTTGATATCACACACGCCATATTTTCACATAAACTCTAATTTTTGATTATTAATCCCTCTTGTTTGGCTTGTGCTCGGTGGATTTTGTTCGTTTTTAAATGGGACCATCTCGACGCAAGATCCAGCCAAGGTACCAAATTTCATTAAAATCGGACAAGCGGTTTTTGAGTTATGCGCGTTGGTCGTTACAGACAGACAGACATACAGACAGACATACAGACAGACAGACAGACAGACAGACAGACAGACAGACAGACAGACAGACAGACAGACAGATAGACAGACGGCGCAACAACAAAGTTTCAAAATCTGAAACGCAAAGATATATAAAAATTTTTGAAATCGGAGCAACTTTTTTTTTCTCGAAAAAATTTGGATCACTATAGCTCACACTACTTTAGTTGTAAAACATGGCAGCGTATTTCATTAATGAAAAATTAGATTTAAGACCAACAAAACAATGTTTTATAAACAGACTGATGCGTTTAATAAAAAAAACTGTTTACTAACTTTTAAAACATTATTTAAGCCTTTTACTGATTAATTGAATTATACTTATTTAAAAATATTTATTTTTATTTTAACACGTTTTTTTCAAATTAAAACAGCTTACTTATCCAAATGCTGAAAATGTCTACCATTTTATTGCAATGGTGTTGTAGTAGAATGAATTATGAAGTAGGTCCTCCAAATCTCGAGGACCAGTTTTATAAACCTTATCTTTGATAAGACCCTATATGGAAAAATCCAGAGGAGTAATTTCCGGTGACCTAGGGGGGCCAACGTATTGGTCCGTTATTTCCGATCCACTGATTTGGTTTAAAATTATTCAAAAAAAAAATATATATATATATATACACTTTGTTGCTACGATACTATGATCTGTGATGTGTTTGAAGGTTTGCTTAATTCGGCCTTTTAAAAATACCTATTTTTAAAAGTAAACAAATTAAAATAAAACAAAAATGTTAAAGAAAATATTTCAAAAATAGTATATTAAGTTAAAAAAAATTGACAAATAAAATTTTGTATAACGGGGAGAATTTCGTCGCATAAGGGCAGGGTATAAATAAGAAAAATAAGATAACAAAACGATTTTACCTCAGACTCAAACCAGCGCCCTTCCTCTTACTAGGCTGATGCTCTAGCAACTGAGCCATCGAAATATTGATTCAAAATGAACGTTTGTAATAAAATTTTAATAACTGGTTTCTCTTACATTTGGTAGATGGCACCACTTGCAAAATCTCTCTTACGCCCAACACAAAAATTATAACCTTCTACAATATTTTTAAACGATTAGCCCCGACTTTTTGAAAAATATTTTTTATTAGTTAGCTTACCTGGTACCACCTGACGCAAAGTTCCTCATCGGTCGTGGTCGACGAGGGCGACTGGAACCCGGTGACGTCAGCTCCGTAGAAAGCAACACCGGCTAAGTTGGCCGTCAAAGCCATTGGGACACTAATCCTAAGATTATCGTATTGACCCCAGTTGTCCCCACTCCATTTCAATGCATACCTAATAATAATAAATAAATAATAAATAATAAGTTTATTTCATTATTTCAATAACACAATACATTTTGTAATACAAAAAAAAAGAAATAAACAGTTAACCACAAAAGGTTAGACCTTGTTAGTGGTGTGTTTTTAGTGATAATTCCTAATACTATAAAAATAAATACAAAATTCTAACTTTCTTACAAATACATTGCTAATGCACAAATCGGGAGTCTGTCTTATTTGAGAGTATGTCAAAATCATCTGCACAAAAGGATGCAATTTTATTGGCAATTTTATATGTAAATATTATTTTAGTTGCGCTTTTTTTTGTCATATCCAGGTTTTTGTCAAAGTCAGGTGATTGTCAAGATCATGATAATGGCTCTATGGATTTATGCCACAGTTGATTTGTATCTATTATTAATTATTTCATGACATTTTGTCCTAGTCCAGTTCTGCATGTATTTTAGGGCTTATAAATATAAAGAAAAGTTGGGCTAGCGTAGTTTTTACTTTTGGCAAATAACCTGTTTGTTCTCTTAAATGTGTTTTATGTGAGTGTTCTATATTTGTCAGAGTATCTTTTTTCTTAAACTGCCGTAAGACTATACACTGTAGAAATAACTGTCTGATCAAGAATTTTACTTTGTCTATAAAGATCATCTGATGGGTAGTTTCTAATTTCCTAGGATTATTTTTAGAAGCCATTTTGGTATTATGTTCAGTGGTTCAAGGTGTGCGTCTAGAATGCCACCCCATGCAATTATGCCATAAGTTAGATGTGGTTGATGAATGGGCGGCATAAAGAGTTTTTATATAGCAGACATCAAAATATTTTCTTAATTCTTTAAATTTGTTGATAAATGATCGGAGTTTGTTCGTTTTTTTATTTTTTTTATTTTTCAAACACACTGTGTTTATTGTATTACAATCTAGTCAGTAAGACTAATTAGCAATTTTGTTTTAACTTAATTTACTAGAAAAGTCAGATTTAAACTTAGGGTTCACTCAACAGTTCTCCCCGCTTTGTTTAGTCTATGTGTGTTGTGTTTATAGCATTATTTTGTTTTATGTAATTCACTTAGTTTACTAGCTCAAACGGCTTCACTCGTTTTAGTCTTCGAACTAGCATAATATTGTCTAGAAGCTGAATTGCTTCCACATTCACATGCCGATGGAGTCTATCTTCATGGCTTTTTCGTACTTTTTTATAGTCTCTGCTACAGTTTCGATTTTTAGATCTCGATGAAGGTCACTATTTCGAACGTACCAAGGTGCATTCACAATGTTTCTTAATACTTTATTTTGAAATCTCTGTAAAACTAGAATGTTACTCTCTTTAGCACAACCCAATTGTTGAATACCATATGTACATACTGGTTTCAGTATTTGTCTATAAAGCAGTAACTTATTATGAATTGTTAAATTGGACTTCCTTCCAATTAGCCAGTTCATGAGGAGTTTGTTCGTGACATATTTTGTGTGTTTATCCCACTTAAGATGAGGGTCTATAATTACTCCTAGATATTTAATTTTTGTTGTAGCTTTGATTTGTGCAGTACTGCTATTAACTGCTATAGCAACCAAACGGCATAAAAATATTTTCTCAGTATTTATAGTGAGTTTTTGTTTTGAGAACCACTGGAAACGGCGTGTTAAATCGGATTTCACTTCCTCTTTTAAAAGTTTCCATGAACTGCCTTTGTAAATAATGCTGCCTCATCAGTAAACATTATATTTGACAAATTTATTTGATTTGCCGCTATTCCCCGTTGTCTTTCCTGACAAAAATGTAATCTGTTTATTTTATTTTCGTTTCTTAAATTTTGCACGGGTAAAAATTTATAAGCCTTGTATTTGTGATATTTTAAAACAGAGTGAATTTTATGCCATGATTTGTTAAAAAAAGTTGCTGCATCCGGAATAGACCGTTCAGGATTCTCTAAAATAACAAGGGAAAACATTTTTTTAAATATGATAAACTAACCTTGAAAATATAACAAAATATTTAAGTCCTCTTCAGCGTTTCTTTCGACTGTTCTAGTTTTTATTTTAAGTGTTTTTCTTTGATTAAATGAGTTTACTATATTTACTATGGTTTGGCGGGTTGGTTGTCTTCTGTCGAAAAACTGAATACTGGTTGCGAGCTACAGATGCATTTTCATTATTTGAGTAACATAATTTAATAATATCCAGTTTTTCTTCCTCGGTAAAAATCATCCTTAACCGCTCTTAAAACTGAATTTGACAAGGTGACAAAACAGCATCACTTTTGTGTCAATGCGATTGTTTTTTTCATGGCTTCCTTGATGTTTTAAGAAAATTACCCCTATGTAACAGCCGGCGGAAACTTAAATCATTGGCACATTATATAAAAATATTATTTACGTATTTATCCCTCTGTGTTTCTCAAAAAAAAACAGAAAACTCCTTGGGCACACAACTTCATGGCTTACTCTCACAACTTACCTCTGTTGTCCAGCAAAGAAAGCACGGGACAAAATAAAAGGTCTGAGTTTCCCTTCATCACGGGCCATTAGTCCACTGTGCGTTGACATAGTCTAAAAACGATTTATCTTTGTAACAGGATAATAGACAGTTTTTGGCAGCTTAATAACGGTTGTTGTAGTGTTTAACAATCACTACCGCACTACCATGACGAGCCGCACACTTTTTATATAACCTTATTTAACAAAATAAACGTTTTTAATGTTGAAAACTGATGAAATTTTATCAATTTTAATACAAGCCCGACCCAAAATCTATTAAATATAAAATAAAGGATTAGTACTACTACAACGAAAGGGCTTAAGGCAGTAATTATTACAACTATGAAATAACATTTCGCGGAATGACAGTTCGCTAGTGCGCAGACGCAGTGCTTACGACTACTACAACGAATTGTCAGATAGGGTTAGTAAATTGAATTTTCTAAGAAAATAGTCATTTCAAAAACTCCCTAATGTCGGGAATTAGAGACGCACAGTGGTTCAAAACCCCCTAAAAATGACTCATTGGGGCTCTCATATGACTTTAAGCAAGTCAATAATTAGCTACTATTATACTGAGACATGACCTATACTGTGAAAACTGTTTTTCATTGCTAAAGTGTTGCATTTTTTGGTTTGTCTCTAGTCATGGATGGAACAAATTAATTACTTGTTTACATTGTTGTTTTTATTAGTGAATTTTTTTGTTAGATAATTTAATATGGATAAATTAGCTATTGGTAGGTACTTCTAGAACGTAATATTAATAATATTATTATAGATATTTAATAATATAAAACGATATTTTTTTTAATGAGTGATAATTTAATAAGAATTTGAGATTCAAGTTAATATATCTTTAGAGCTCCACCAAGCTCACCTTTAAAATTAATAACGTTAAAACTCTATACAGTGGTGGTCAATAAAATAAGAGTGCTATAATTATTTGTTATATTGGAAAAAATTATTTGTTTTTATTCCCAAACATATGCACTTTAAATTCCAACCAGATAAATTTTAACCTAGCGTTGTTTATCATTTAAAAGATTTTATTTTTTGCTATTGGCTCTTATCTTGGTGGCCAAAAAAATAAGAGTGTTGTTTATTTTGTCTGATTGTCAGGTACACACAGTGACTAAATTTAACCAATAATTAATATAGTGAAATCTGCTTAGTGTCTTACTGTAGTGGCCCAGTCATGGGTCGAGCTAGACATTGTAGTCCTGAAGAAAGACGACTAATTTTGCAACTAAGACGGCAAAACAAGTCCTATGCATTTATTGCGAATATACTGAAGCGATCCCAGTGTGTAATTGCTAAAGTTTTAAGAGAACAAAATGTGACTGAAAGACCACTAGAAAGAAGGGGCCGCCCAAGGAAAACAACAAAAAAATTAGATATTCGTATTGCCCGTGAAGCTTTAAAGGATCCTTTTTCGAATTCTGTTATTATCAAACAAAAATTGGGCTTAAGCATCAGCACCAGAACCATAAGAAGGCGTTTACAAGAGAAAGAACTACATGGGAGAGTTGCTAGGAAAGTCCCATTTTTAAGTAAGAACAATATAAAGCAGCGAATACATTTTGCAATGCAGAATTATAATGATAACTTTAAACGCAACTGGAAAAATATTCTTTTTAGTGACGAAACCAAAATAAATTTATTTGGATCGGATGGAAGATTTTATGTGAGACGACGTGTTAATGAAGAATTCAATCCACGTAATACTTTGAGTACAGTAAAGCATGGTGGTGGAAATATCAAACTCTGGGGCTGTTTTTCATATAACGGAGTGGGTCCTATCTTTTGGATAAAGGAAAATATGACCAAGGACATTTATCTGGATATTTTAGAAACCATTATGCTGCCATATGCTGAAGAGAATATGCCTTTGCGGTGGGTCTATCAGCAAGACAACGACCCCAAACACACAGCACGCATTGTCAAACAATGGTTTGTAACAAATAATGTTATGGTTTTAGAGTGGCCATCGCAATCACCAGATTTAAACCCCATTGAAAACCTTTGGAGAGAACTAAAAAAACGAATTTGTGGCAAAAAAATCAAAAATAGGCAAGCTTTGTGGGAAGAAATTCAGGCTGCTTGGTTTTCTATCCCTATCGAGACATGCCAAACTTTAATCGCCTCCATGCCAAGAAGATGTGCAAATGTGCTTAAAAGTAAAGGTCATGCTACAAAGTATTAAGCTTAAGGAATCATGTACAAGATACTTTTTTATAGAATTTTGCTCTTTTGTTTTTTTCTCTAGCTATTTTAATTAATACTCTTATTTTTATGGCCATAAGATGTTGCAAAATAATTATTTAATTTCTATTTAAAACAACATTAATTTTTACTTGTAAAGAAATATTGTTATTTTCCTTAGGAGGTTCTATCTAATCATTATTATATATTGGGAATGTCCTTAGAGTAATAATAATATAAAGAGAAGAAGTAAACCGCGGCCCCGTGTAAATTTTCCCTATTCGTGGCGGTCATTCCTGAAAACTTAGAATTTGCAGAATCCCCGGCGATGGCAACATAGCTGCGTCACTGGAATCATCTCGAAAAAACGACACTGGGCTAAATTTTCACAATATTTTCAGAAACATAGCACTACTTGTTTATTTTTACGTCCAACTAAGTTCTTTTTTACAAAAATAAAACTCAGCACACAGAAAAAAACACCAAAAATTCAATATACCGAGTCCGACGGCCAAGACAACACTGTATTTAATACAAACACATGTTACTGTCAGTGTCGACCTTAGAGCTTAGGAATATCTGGGCTTACCGTTCACGACTTGAGGACCCACCTAATTAAACTTGTTGCCATTATATAAGTGAAAAAATAATCTTTTGTTTGAAACTCGTAGACAATGATTGAGTAGAAATAAAACTTTGGACTTCCATTGTCTTTATCTGAGGGCACGGCAGTACCTCGCCAAGTTCGCGCTGCCGTGCCATCTTTTCTTGAAACATTTCAGCCCATATTTGACCTATCTAAAACTCTACTCCGGAAAGAGCTACGAATCTCATACTTTGCACAGTCGTAGACCTTCATAGATTTAACAACCCCTCCAAGTTTCATGGACTTCTATAAAGTAGTAAAGTGGTTACGAAATTTCAAAAAACGTCGCAATTGCCACTCATTCACTGACTCACTCACTCATGTATAGATCATCAAAATTCTACTGTACTTCCAGATATGCTACAGAGCTGAAATTTGGCAGACTGATAGAAATTATGACCAAACCCCTGGAAAAAATCAAAAAGCCCCAAAATTCTAATTTACTCCCCTCCCCTATACATGTAAAATTATTTAAAAGTAACATTACCCACTTTAAGAAATGCTAGAGAGCTGAGCTTTGGCATCCTGATAGGAACTATGATAAAACTATAGGAAAAAACACCCCAAAATTCAAATTTACTTCCCTCCCATATAAATGTAAAGTTATGTAAAAGTAACACTGCTCACTTCCAGAAACGCTAGAGAGCTGAGCTTTTTAAGACTGAAAGACACTATGATAAAACTATAGGAAAAAATTTTAAAACACCAATATTTTAATTTACTTCCCTCTCCTATGAATGTAAATTTATATAAAAGTAACATTGCCCACTTCCAGAAACGCTGGAAGGCTGATAGAAACTATGATAAAACCATGGGAAAAAATTAAAAAACCCCAAAAATTTTCATTTACTCTCCTCCCCTATAAATGTCAAGTTATGTAAAAGTAACATTACCCACTTCCAAAAACGCTAGAGAGCTGAGCATTGGGAGACTGATAGGAACTATGATAAAACTATAGGAAAAAATTTAAAAACACGAAAATTTTAATTTACTTCCCTTCCCTATACATGTAAAGTTATGCAAAAGTAACATTGTCCACTTTCAGAAACGCTAGAGAGCTGAGCTTTGGAAGGCTGATGGCAGCTATGATAAAACCATGGGAAAAAATTAAAAGACCTCAAAATTTTAAGTAAGGCATTGCAAAAGTTTTGAACAATATTCCGCATATTTTACTATTTTAAAAATTAAATATTATCCAATTCCTTTAAAAAAGAAATGAAATCATAACAAAAACATTTCATGTAAAAATAACCAAGTACGCGGCATTCCGTAAATAGAATTGAGATAAAAGTAAAGTCAAGTTCTCCAATACAAATTTTAAAATGAAAGTAAGAAACTAGTTTGGAAATGTTTTTCTAAACTTGGCTATTACAGCTGTAAATGACTCAGGCACAGTGCTAAATTGAACATAAAGAAGTGTGGCTGTAATAGCAAAGTTTAGAAAAACATTTCCAACTAGTAAAAATCTTTCATTATGAAATTTGTATTGGAGAACTTGGCCTTACTTTTATCTCAATTCTTTTTACGGAATGCCATTTTCGCGTACTTGGCTCTTTTTTACATGAAATGTTTTTGTGTTGATTTATTTTAAACAGGACGTTTCAGTAAGTAAGTATATCTAACCGTTTTCAAGTGTAAACTAAACAATTCAGTCTAAAGGCTACGACTTATACTACTTGGTGTGCCCCCTTTTTACCTTCCTAGCCCGCACAGCAACGGCTAGAGAAGGTAATTCGATAAAAAAAATTTTTTGACAACACCGAAAATGTGTTATTTGGGTGTATTTTGACCTACCCTAGCAATATCATCGTGATGTCTGTCTGTGTTGTGTGTGTATGTATGTATATCTGTCCGTAACGCAATAGCTCCTAAACCGCTTAACCGCTTTACATGAAATTTTCAGGTGAAATAGTACTCGATACTGCAACGAGCTGATTAGATTTTCGTCAAAATTCGTGAATGTTAATAACAGTTTTTTGACAGTTAAAAAGTTTTAAAAATGCTAACTTTTTAATGGAACGTCGCATCAATATGCGGTTTTCGGAATATAGTAGCGCGCGTTTTTTGAAAAAAAATATGTTATAACCGAAAAGTTCGAAGGAGCTTTCATTTCGGAGATATTTACAAAAAACTGTTTTCAAGGTTGATATAACGTGGAGTGTGCTAATGGGCTAGGAAGGTATCAGATCCGTCATGGATCCATTTATTTAATTCCAAGACGCTTGTTTTCCTTAACGTGTGGTTTCACACAGAAAAACTACAAAACTACTAAATACTTAGAGAAAATTAAAACAATCCCATAAAATTTTCGTTTGAATGGTTAATATTGCTTCAACTCTCCAAACAGAAAAGCCGCATTTTAAAATAATAAAATAGAATATCCTTAATACCGGTTAAAACTGTTGGAACAATGACTAATTTAATTTTTTTAAATTTAATCGTCCTCTACAATAGGAAAAAGGATTCCCTTTTTACCTGGGGTTACAGTCCAAGTAGCTCAAAACGAAACCCGGCCCTGCTAACACGAAATCCGTAATATGATGTCATACACCTATTGCCACGTCCTGAAAAAATTGTGGGAAAAGGGGCCGTTCATAAATTATGTTGTCTAAATGAGTTTTTATCGCAGATTGTAATAAGAAATACACAGCATAAAACGACGCGACGCGGGCTAATAAGCGCATGACAAATTATCGCACGGTTTGAATAGCCTAACCAACTCAATGCACTATATATTTTGGTAAGGTAAGAAGTTGAACCTTACTTATTATTTATAAAATTTTACAGAGGCAGAGGAGGCGGCATCAGCGGAAAAGCTACATTGTTTACCAACAAATGAATGAATGACCGCCGAAACCGGGGCTACTACTTCTCTTTATATGTTATTACTCTGAGGGAATGTCCTTACTTTACTGTACAAGTATTTGGAAGAAAATATTATAAGGAAACCACTTCACTCTTATTTTTTTGGCCATCACTGTATATTACTGCTTTTATTGCTAATAATATCTCACCCGTCCTGACCCGTCCTTTTAAGAAATACCTTTTGATATAGATAGGTCTCCCAATTTTAAAAAGAGACAATTTTATGTTAAACAGTTTATTATACATAGCCTGTTTTGAAAAGAAATATTACTTTTCCGATAAAAGTGCACTTTTATTCCTTATTTAAGAGATCAAAGTATCCCCAAAATTGCGGAAAAAATTGATAATAAACCTCGCAATAAAAGTTATTATTGTCCCTCAAAGGATTGTAGCCCTTGCTACGCTTGTGCTACAACCTATTTGCCTTGGGGGGAAAAAGTGCCAATTTCATTCCTTGGTAAATAATATACAGTGTGGCCGTAAAAATGCATCCTAACTAATAACTTTCAAGCGGAATTAGATATCAATTTTAAGTAAAAAAAAGACTGTTTTGTTCTAAGTCTGACTGTTCAGATTTTAAAGCGTCTTAAATTGTCAAAAACACTAAGAACTAATGTGCATTAGCAATACCGTCAAATTAATAAAAGAAAAATATAATTATAATATTATTTTATTTGCAATTCCGATTTTTATATTTCAATAAGTTTAATGGCAAAGAAAATTGAATGCGTCAGTTTTACACGATTTTAAATCAGTGTGGCATGACAGGTCGCTACCGCTTTGACTCAGAATAACGATAACCATGATTTTGCTGACAAAAACACTTTATTAATATTGGTGAATATTGTCGATTTTAATGATTTTTGTAGCTAAAAGTCACCTTGTTTACTTCATTCTATCTTTTTTAATTCAAGACCAATTTTAAAAAGTGATACCTTTTTATTTACAACAGGGATGAAGCTTTTTAACACATCCAAACTAAAAATGACAGCGGTGCGCGCAATTTTTTTTAAAGGAGTCAAAAATTGACATTTTTCAAAACCGTCTGCGATCTTTAATTTCAGCGAAATGTCAATTCTAGTAACGGGGTCATATAGCTTAAAGCAGGGCTATCAAAATGGACGGGCCACGATCCTCCACTTTGTTGACGTCACATCCGGGGCTGATTTTTTTTTTGATGGTCACATTACGACACAGCTGATTGTCTTTGAAATATTGAAGTTGAAATGACGGTTCATGGATATTTGATTTTTTTTTAAATAAAGCCGTTTTTGAGATTGTTTTTACTTTATTCTGGCAGAACAATTTTTTTTAAATATATAATAAGCCCTAATTTTTCATAGCCGCTTCATAAGCTCACACAAAAATTAAGTTTAAAGCAGAAGCGAATGTGACAATCACATATGACAAAGTCAAATACATGTCAAATATAACAGTTGGCATGTGGTACATGGCGGGTAATTTGAATTCAAAATAAGGAATGCTAAATCTTGAAGATTTTAACCTTTTAATCATGTTGCTTCCTTACAAACCTTTGGTGGAATATCGGGATGGTGTTTGAGAATATTTCACTGAAATTTTGCGGAAATCTGTAGTGCCATTTTGAAAATATCATAAAAAAACGTCTGACCTCCCATAAGACCCAATGTAAAATTCAGCCCCGGGACAACAGCTGATTTTTTCAGGGTCGTGGCCTCTATTTTTGTGTTGGCCTTGCTTAAAGCTTTAGCTTTCGAACAAGCCAAAAGTGTTTGAAATCGGTTTAGTAGTAACGAATTTATACCCAAAGAAAATGAATGCCGCAGTTTTATGCGGTTTTGAACCACTGTCAGACGCCTATTTGACACTTCCATGTGGTTGTCGCATTAACGTATGGGTTGTAGTAATTACTGCTTCTGGTATGGTATCTGGTATGGTATCTGCAGTTTGGCATTATACATCAATAAATTATTGTCAAATTTTAAAGTTGTCACTTCCGCATCAATGTCAGTTGAAATTCGATTGAAAATTGAAAAAAACTTTTTCGTAATTTTTTTTTTTTAAATAATTTAAAGTCGCGAAAATGGCATGTGTAGTGAACAACTGCAGAAGAAAAAAAGAAAGCGGCTTTTGTTTATTCCCGTTTCCTAAAGAAAAAGATAAATTAGATATATGGAAGAGAAACCTGCAATATCCAAACACGAGAGTTTCGGAAAATTCCTTAATTTGTGAGGTAAGTTTATGCAAAATAAAATAGAAGAGAGTAGATTAGGATAAAATATCAGTCGGAACAAGATACTTATAATATCTAAAATAGATAACTGTTATGTATAATTATACATAAAACTAGCTCTTCAACTATAAAAAAATGTTAACTTCCTTAGGTACTTTTGAGGCTATCAACAGTAAATTTTGTAAAGTATTAGAGTAATCGCCATAAAACATTTTCCTTTTTTGTAGTGGGGATAAAAAACGACAGAGGCGGAGATTTTTTCGCTTCAAAAAAATGACTTGCGACTTGCTTTATGAGCTATACAGGGTATTTCAAAATTCAATAACATAATTTTAGTATTAAATTCCTTAAATGATTTCAAGACAAAAAGGTTAGATAAACATAGTCCGCGAACCCTTAGTTTTAGAGATACAGGGTGTTACAGTTTAATTTTTTTTTAGTTTTTTGTTTATAGCTCGTGCATTTTTTTGAGATATTTAGCTCACATTAGGCAAGTATATTTAGCTAAAGGCTAAAATCTACAGAGTGATACTTTTTAAGGGGTCATGCCCTTTTTCATTCCCTTTCATCAACTTTTTTGTCGTGCGCTACTGGTAAATCTCGAAAATTCAAAATAAATTCTCCATTTTGTCTGAAAACCTTTTGATTTCCTGTAGCTTTTTCGTACCTGCTACCGTGACTGAGCAAGAAAATAAAAAACAGTTTTTATATTTTTTCTCCAGGTATCAAAAAAAAAAACAGGAATCAAAAAGTTTCAAAACCAAACAAAAGCGTTTTTTTATTTTAGGCGCATCAAAAAAAAATTCAGGGTCAGGGAAAATTTAAATGCTCTGTAGCTCCGTGACTAAGCGTTTGTGGACCTATGTTATGGTGTATGAACTTTTTGTCTTGAAATTTAATATTAAAATTATGTTATTAAATTTTGAAACACCCTGCACGTAACTAACTTTTTATTTATGGAGTCTGGCAATCGATATAGACTAAAATATGTTTTTTTTTCGAATAAATTAATAAAAGGAGAGTAATTTTTTTACCTATTATTGGAGGTATTTTCACAAAACTTACACAATCCTTTTTTTTTTCCTTTCTTTGACTAAGTTTTGTTTCTGATTTTTTATAGTCACAAAAACCGTAATGCACTTGAAAAGCTCATTTCTGAAAATTTCATGTTGCGGAATACATCACTTTCTATAAAGTGTTCCTTATAAAAGTAAAATATAGTATTTTTTGACATTTTAATCTAACAAATTAAAGATAATATTATTCAAAATATTACCTATACATGGTGGCGACTTTAAATGGAATACTGCCTCTAGCGGTTTAATGTTAGGTTTTTTAGAAAAAAAAAACACGTCAACTGAGTTTTTTTACGGGCTTTGTTCCTGACACAACAAATTTTTGTTTTCAGGTGAAATAACTCCACCTGTGGTACCTTGTTCAAAAGTTTATAAAAAATGAAAAACATCGGAAGAATTTTTTTTGACATACATCTAAAATGTTTAAAAGAAAAATTTCATTTTTACTTGTAGTACCTTATTTCAAAGCTTATAAAAGGAGAAAAACAACGAAATTGTCAAAAATTGACTGAAAAACATGTTTTTGTGTTTTTCAAAAAATTCAATAACAAAAAATTAAAAAATATATTTTTTGAAATTTTAGTTGACATATGTCAAAAGAATATATGCTACTGTTTTTCTCTTTTTATAAGCTTTCGAATGAATCATGGGAAAAATTTCAAAATAATTTTTTGACATTTTAATTGACGTATGTTAAATAAATTATTCCGTTGTTTTTAATTTTTATAAGCTTTCGGTTTCAGTAGGTACCACAGGAGGGGTTATTTCATCTGAAAATAAAATTGGATGTGGGTAGACCGCTTTCCGGGCCAAAAATTGTTTGCATCATTAACAAAGGCCAAAAAAAAACTCAGTTAACGTGTTATTTGTTTTTTTTTTCCAAAATTCTAATATTAAGCCGCTAGAGGCAGTATTCCATTTAAAGTCGCCATTCTGTATGTAAAAAAAATATGCAAATTACAATTTTTTCAATTCAAACGGATAATAAAATAAAAACTATATTTAACTGTTAAACCAGATTTTTTTAAAATTATTTTTAGGTTTTGAGACTTTACACAAACTTGGTATTTTTCTCACGAAATAACTTATTTGAGTTATGTAATTCTTAGGAAACTTTTCTGCAAATATATGTATCATCTTAATATGTTATATTTTTATTTTGTTTTTTTTTCGTCTGTCATGTTTTTAAAATATTTTTTGATAAACAGATATTAAAAATTTAATAAGAAAATAGTTGTCAAAACAAATAACAAAAAAAAATATAAAAAATTAAATATTAGGTTTAATAGAAGATTTTAAACCAATTAAAAACTTGTGTTCTATCTGTATGACGCGACGGAAGAAATCTGGCTTGACAGTAGAATTTTGTTTAATAAAAACTTACGCCAAAAAAAATGTTTAAAAATAAAGAAGTTTTAAACCCCCTCTCAAATGGGAAACGTTTAAAAAAGCCTATGTAGTTCGAAAACAACAAGATGAAGTTTTAACTATATTTACCTTGTCTTAAAATTCTACCCTTGCAAAGCTAGTCAGTTTTTCGTATCTTTATTTTTTCTAATACAGTGGAACTTTTTTAGGTTCATTTTGAAGAATTCTCTTTTGAAGCTTCACTTACTTTAAAACAAATGGCTGCTCCAACACTTTACAATTTGGCACATTACCGTGAAAACCCAGTAATCTGCTCTGTACAAGTATTAGAAGAAGATTTAGTTGCTGCAAAGAAAAAAATTGAAGACCAGAGTCAACAAATTGTAAAACAAATTTTGCAAATTAAAGAATTAAAAAATCAGCTGAAGAAGGAACAGTCTGTGCTTAAGAAGGTGACGGGCATATTTAATAAAGATCAGATCGAAGTAATAATTGGTTCTAAAAAAATAAAGGGATTCAGGTGGTCTAACAAAACATTTGAAGATGCCTTTAAACTCAAATTTGTTTGTGGCACCGCTGGGTATAGATATCTCCTTAAGCTAAATCTTCCGTTTCCAAAAATCCGCACCCTTTCATACAAAATTGAGCATTTGCCTTTTCAACCTGGCATTTTAGATGAAATTATTTATTTTCTTAAAATCAAAATTCGAAGTCTATGTGAAATTGAAAGAGATTGTTCTTTGCAATTTGATGCCTGTGCCATTAACCCCAGCAAGGATTTATGTCAAGGATCTTCAAAAATTTTGGGCTATGATTCTCTGTCTGAACAAGCGGTCTTGGCAAACCATGTGTTGTCAAATTGTCGCTTACCATTTTATTGGAAACTCTTGTGAAGGACCATCTGTGGCCAAAATTATGTTGGAAATTCTTAATAAATCAAACAAAATCGGTCTTAATGTTTTAGGTATTAGGTCAGACATGGGGCCCGATAACGTTGCGGTGTGGAAACATTTTGGAATAAAGGCAAAAAAACAGTTTTTCAAAATTTTATAACCGATCCCGATAACTCAGAAAAAAAAGTATTTTTTATAGCGGATATTTCTCACCTTTTAAAAAACATTAGGACTATGCTAGTGAATAATAAAACTATCTGTATTTCAGATTATTTTGTCAAAAAATATAATTTACCGAGCGATATTATTGATGTTAAGCACATTACCTCCTTGGCGGAATTTCAGGAAAATATGGACCTAAAATATTGCCCAAAGCTTGACATAGATTTTTCAAATTTAACTCAGTTTAATAAAATGAAAGTATCAAGAGCATTCTATATTTTAAATCATAATGTAAGCTCTGCCCTTAGTTTTTTAGGTGAGTGTAACATAATTGATGAAAATTCGAAAACAACTGCTTGGCTTGTGGAAACGGTGTCAAAATGGTTCACAATAATGAGTTCAAGGGATGAGAATTTGGCCTTAAGTAAACTAAATATGATAAATTATAACCAAACTATTGATTTTTTTAAGGGAAATAATACTACTTTCTAAAACTATGAAAATTGGGGAAAAGGGTATTTGGAAACCAGTGCAAACTGGAGTAATTCTTTCCACACAAACAATTTTAGACCTTCAAGAATATCTGTTAAATGAAAAAGGATATACATACCTTAAAACATCGCCGTTTATGCAGGATGTGTTGGAGAATGTTTTTGGGCAAATGAGATTAAGACAAAGAATGCCCACAGCAGAACAGTGTCGGCAAATCTTAAAAAATGTATGCATTTTTCAATACTTGGACGTGGTTCCCGCCAACGGAAGCTATGCCAATCAAAACGATCCAAATTTTTTAAGTTTAGATTCTGTTATGAACAAGAAATTTTTGCCGAAAAAAGGAGTAGAAATCGAACCCTTTTCAAAACTAGTTACATTAAAACAATATAAAACAAATTCTCTGAATTTTCCTTCACCTTTGGTATTTAAACTTTTTGTCAGAATCGAACAAATATTTTTAAATATTTCAAAACACATTCCTTCAAAAAATTTTAACTTTTTGGGTTTACTTAAATTTTTAGATTTTAAAGATCACGAAGTTAAAGAAATTCGCTTTCCTCGTTGCCATGATCTTAAAACGAAAATTAACAACTCATTTTGTAGATATAGAATCAGGATTTATTTAGCGAAAGCTAAAAAAATTATTAGGAGGGATACAGCACTTCAAAATGAGTTTGCAAATAGCAGCAAAAGCGCAAAAATAAGTGTAACTTTTGGAAACTAATTTAATTTGTTTTGTTTTTAGGATCTAGTTTTTAACCCTAGAATCGTATGATTATGTGTATATATATATATATATATATATATATATATATATATATATATATATATATATATATATATATATATATATATGGGTGTGTTTGTTTTTAAGATCTAGTTTTTAACCCTAGAATCGTATAACTATGTGTATGTATGTGTGTGTATTAAAGCCTAACGTATGACAAAAATCGGTTTAGTAATTTTGAAGGTAATAAGCTTTCTTCAAGGAACTCTGGAATTGTTATGGGGTATTTCTTTATCTAATCTAGATAAAAAAGTTTTGGTGTTTTTTTTTATTAATGTACAGTTATAGATAAGTTATGTTTAACATTTGGTCTCCACTCCTGCATATTTTTTACTGACCTCTACTTAAAAATTCTCCAGAATTTTATGACAAGCTTTCCCCCAGAAAGGCATGGAATATAGACGCAGTTTACGATTTAGCTTAAGGAGAATACAATAAATTAATGTATATATATATATATATATAGTATAAGTATTTTTTATAACGATGATTCTACCAAAAGTAGACCGTTAAATATCATTTTTTGTGTGGGTTTTTAAAATAACATCTCAGCTTAGCCAGTAATTTTATTTCCTTGAAATTTATGTAGGTAACTAGTTAAGTCGTAGTGTATCTCTTATTGACTATAAAGTTCTAACAGCAAATTATTTTGGGAAAAGGAGGCAGCACTGGTGCACCACCAGTGCAGTTTTCGTATTCTTTTGAGAAAACTAGTGCAATATTTTGTATTCCTTTAAGCAACTGGACAAGCCCAGTGTTACACTTAGTGCATATTTTTCGCCACGGGCTATCCGAGCTCGTGTTGCACTAGCGCACTTTCATATTCTTTTGAAACTGAACTGGGACTATTTGTTGACAGCACCCAAACAGTGTCAGTGGACTACGAGTGACGCACTAACTATTTTCAAAATTCGCTATATATGTAAATAATTCTCCATAAAGATATGATCTGATAAGTACCTAAATAAATAATTGGTTAGTTTGCAGTTTATGTTAGTGGAATATGCATTTTTACCCCATAGCACCCTTTTTGTAGAATCATTTATAAACCAAAGCTACGTGTCCACTGCACTAAAGGAACATGTTTCTGTTGCCTGCTTCCAAAAATATTTGAGATTTTAATAATTTATTTTTCTAAATTGTAGGTAGTTTTTAGTACTAGAGCTATGTGAATGTAAATATATCTAGTTTTATATTATTTTACTTTGACCGTTATCCGATTAAAAACGAAATATCTACTTCATCTAAAAATGTTCAACTGGAAAACTACCTAAGCTAAATAATTGTTATATTCGCCATTTATAATAATAATTTTTGTATCATAAGTTATAAGGAAAATGCCAGTATGTACCAAAGCTGCATTTATTTAAACAATTACCTTAATAGTTTTAAATAAATCATATGTACAGTAGACTCTCGATTATCCGACTCTCGATAATCCGTTCGCTGGATTATCCGAGTTGCGTAATACATCGGTTGAAGCCGAGGGGTGGGACACTCATAAAAATTTGTACACCTATTTAAGTATTTAAGTTAAATACTGTATTTATTTGGGATTTAAAAGTATTTAATTGTATTTAAGTGTATTTAATAGTATTTAAATGTATTTAAGTATTTAAAAGTATTTAAAAGTATTTAAAAGTATTTAAAAGTATTTAAATGTATTTAAAAGTATTTAAAAGTATTTAAAAGTATTTAAAAGTATTTAAACGTATTTAAAAGCATTTAAAATATTTAAAAGTATTTAAAAGTATTTAAAAGTATTTAAAGGTATTTAAATATATTAAAAGTATTTAATTGTATTTAGAAGTATTTAAAAGCTATTTAAATGTATTTATTAAATATTTTTACCAAATTTGTACACCTATTTAAGGAGTGTCCCACCCCTCGGTTGAAACCATATTAACCGAGCGACGCCGTATTGTTCGGGTAATTTTATGGAGAATCATAAAATTGCCAAAGCAACAGAAACTGACTGAACTTATTTAATTTTGTATTTTCTACACTTTTGGGACTAAAGTGGTCACTTAAGTCCCTTGTTTTAGGGATTAAAGTGGTCCTTTTAATCTCTGTGGAGCAAAAACTTACTTTTAATCCCTAAGAAGTAAAAATCCACTGTTAGTCGCTAATTCAATTACTTTTATTCCCTAGGGATTTAAAACAAAGTAATTTTTGTAGGTTAACATTTTAAAATATTTTACATCTATAGAATATCGTTGAATGCAATTAGTACGGAGTGTTCAAAATACCGTTTTATTATATCCCTTTTTGTTTATTTTTTCTATGCTAAAATCCATAAAATAGTATATGAACCTTGTGTCTAAAATGCCTCAGTCGGGCTACAAACTTTCCACCTCGGGATTAAAAGTATCACTTTAGTCCCTAGGCTTATAATGTACTATTATTTTTAGACGTTCTTTTTTGTTTGTAAAATAAATCAAATATTGGTATTTATTATTAAAAAGTATTTAAAAAAATGGCACCAGCAAGCACGCACAGCCATCAATAATAGCTAGTCGTTCCGGGGGTTGAGAAGCTTTATTATATAAAAAAATGCAATCTTCTTTCTAAATCTAAAAAACGCGTTTCACTAGCCACTGTGGCTCATAATTTGTATCAATTTTTTTAATATCTCAAAAATTTCGACTCATACTTTGAAAACCTTGTTTTGCTAGGTGCTGCGGTTCACGAATTTAATGGCCTTTTCCATGGTTAACGAGATATTTTTGTACCAAGTTTGGTTAAAATCGGTTTATTGGTTTTTGAGTTATCGTGTCCCAGACAGATAGACAGACAGACACCATCACAAAATTTTTTAGATGGAACTTTTTTGAACCATTTGAATGAAAGAAAAAGTTTGTTGTGGCGATCCCAATCCCGATCCCTATAGCTTCCATATCGACCTAAGGTATGGATGGCTAATATAAGTATATAGAAAACAAAATAGATAAATACGGATTATATATTATATATATTATAGCCCACATTAGCTCGCATAATCGAGAGTCTACTTTAATTATGAAGGTACCTTGTTGGTATGATTTTTTATATTTATGTAAGTAAATCAGGCACACCTTAAATGGGATTTTAAAAAATCCACAAATTTGAGATGGCCATCAAAGATATAATTCAATTATTTTTAGCAATTTTTGGTATTTATGTTTAAATTTTACAAAAAAATCAATTTATTCGTACTACTTAGGAGGCCCATACCCGCCAGTGTATTTAGGAAACAACTATAACAGACCAAAATTTCATGAAATTCATGGATTTTTTAAAATTCCATTTAAGGTGTGCCTAATCCTTTCCTACTTAAATACATTTAGCTTAAAAAGTATTTCAATAAAAAATAAATAAAAGAGTTTTTTGTTTTTCTGAATTAAATTCAAAAAATTTTCGGAGACAAAAATACAAGTAAAACCAAACATTTCTTTACACAATTGGACACGAAAATTTTTAAAATATTTTCTTTAAACAACTACCATATAATGTTTACCTCATGGTACATCTGACCCTCGGAACGGGAATTAAACAAATATGTTTTTACACAATATGTACTTACTTCCCCAAGGACAAATTTTTATGAATTCTTATGATTTTATGACCGGTGTAATATAGTTTCTATTTATTTTACTGCATTTTTGTAAAAACATGTGTTTTATGTCCGTTTCGAAGGTTAGATACCATAAGCCTGCCTCGCTTTGTTTAAAACGATCAGCGATTGGAGAGGTTAAGCTTCCTACAGACCTCAACATTTCGACAAAAAACGAACACATCAACGAGCCGAACGGACTAGTTTGGACGGGACAAACGCGTTTGCAAACAATTCGGCGAACGGTTCGTGGAATTGACTCCGTCCAAACTGGCGTTTGGTTTGCCGTTCGGCTCGTTGCTCTGTTCGTTAAAATGTTCAGGACTGTACGAACCTTTATATTTTAGATATAATAAAATAATAATAAAACCAAACCGTAAACTGAATTTACCTAAACCTAACTCGGCAATCCCTCACCGTTTTAAACCAATGGAGTAAGACTTTTTTTAATAGTAGGTTTCTCTATTTATTCGTCACTTTATGTTAGCACCGATAAGCTATACAAACATTTTTCTGTCACACTTTTGTGTGAGCCGAAAATAACGTGGAAACAGGGCTCACAACATTTAATTTAATCAAATATACAAAAAAAAGAGAGCCAAAATGATATCCTGTTTTAAAAATGTTAGGTATATATATGTATAAGTACCTAAAAAATTCAATACTTTATGCGTAGCAGCATCCCAAAAACTAGCACTATTTTATTGAAAAAAAAAACAGTCCCCTGTATTTGGTTCCTCTAAATACACCTTTACCCCCGGTGTTTGTGTTAGACAAGAACACCTTTACCCCCGGTATAGTGGGTTTTGAGTGTTTTGTTTTTGTTATTGGAATTTGAAGTCTCGTCTAACCTAAAATATTAAAAACGTCGAAAAAAATCCAGGGAAATAACACAGACAAAGATAGGTATAGCTAGCTATTTCACAAAATCGGTTTTACATGTAAAACTGGATTTTGCCAGAAAGAGAGGGCAATATGAGTTGCCGACCTCTGGTGTAAAACAATTGTCAAATGTATCGAGGGCCTCTAGTCACTACTAATTCGGTAAGCTAGCATACAGTTTTATAGCTACAGTGAATTTTCTAAATTAACAAATCAGTGGAAAAGTGGAATCAAACCGAGAACATTTTCGGGCTATAATTTTTTACAAATTATATCGAAGGAAATTATCTTTACAAGAATGCATTGCCGAGTTGATTTCTGTTTTCGGTAAAAAAGCACCACATCAGTCAACAGTTTCTTGTTGGTATGGAGAATTCAAGCGTGGACGGATTAGCCTTGGCGACGGTCCAAGGCCAGGTGCACCAAAAACGGCTGTCATCCAGGAAAACATCGATACTGTGCGCATGCTCATCGTGGAAGATCAACATGTAACATATCGCGAGATTGAGGCTTCATTGGGGATTTCATACTTGAACACAAATCACGAGTTATTCTTCAAACAAATATACAGAAATAAAGTCAAATTTGTACAACAAAAATCTTATTCTTGACACACAACACTATTCACTAGTCGAGCAAGAGGCATGTCTTCATCGCTGTCATCAGCATCACACTCAATAACATCGTCTTGCCAGTCTACTTCCTCAAAATCTTCAATAGTATCGGAAATAAAAATTGTTCTTTAATATGTTTAATGCTTATAAGGGCCTATCCTTAAATTACGTAATGCTCAAGGGGGATGGGGGGTTTTGGCCTTGCGTTACATTCAATGTTATTTTAATGTGTTTTTTCTTTAAAATGCGTTACGAGGGTGGGTGGGGGTCAAAAATCCTGAATTTTTGCGTTGCATATTTTAAGAACGCTCCCTAAGGTGACAAAATATGAAAGATAATATTTTTTTAAATATTTCCAATATACCCAATATTTCCAATATTTCCGAGACACCTTCGGAAATTTCCAATATTTCTATTTCCATGGAAATATTTCTAATGGAAATATTTCGATTTACATCACTAGTCCCGACCTCAGTCCCAACAATTTCTATACTTTTCCGAAAATCAAGAATGGACTGCGTGGTCAAAGATTTCAGTCGCCAGAGGAAGCAGTCAACGCCCTCAAGAATGCAATTTTGACAGTACCAACAAACGAGTGGAATTACAGCTTCGACAACTGGAGCTGTATTCTTCAAAGTTTGTGAAGGGAGTGCTCCCGGGAACGTTCCCGGGAAATCAAACTCACTTTTTCTCCCGGGAATGAAAATGTCGTATTCTTGAACGCTCGAAGCGGTTTGTGAGTGCAGGGCTTAGAATCACGCCGTGCAACTCCAGTGCACAACGTTGCCGCGTATCTCGCAACTAACCAAAGTGCGTTTTATGCCATTTTATTTTTGAATTCAGGAAGTTTTTTTTTTAATTAGGGACTTATTGCAAATAAAACTAGGCAGTAATAGTGCCGGGCACTATTCTGACAGTTTTCCATTGAAAACTGACAGTTGACCTTTCAAAATTGACATACCAAAGTCGAATTAATAAATCAAGTAGTTTATTTTCCATTAATAATGGCGGCACTATTAATTCCGGCCCTTATAATACACAAAGGCCTAATTTTGAAAGAAGACAGCTGTTCTTATAATGGGAAACTGTCGAATAGTGCACAATTAGTGCCTGGCTTTATTGCAATAAGTCCTTAATTATCTAACAAAATTTTAGCTTTAGGGAGCCCTGGCTCGAGACTCTCCCCTTGGTGCGCCTATGTCTACATAAACATAACTCACACTTATTTCTGTCAGTTATTTTAGGCCAAATGGAGCTATGATTATTAATGTTTAACATTTTGTTTATAGAGGCCTATTAAAGTGCTTTTATATAAGGACACTTTAAAAATGTAGTTGTAAGAACACTATATACATTATTTTAAACCGCCTTTAAGTTCAGAAAAACGTTTCTCTGTAGTGTCAAATTAATAAACACGCGGCTTTTAAATTAATTAAACACTCTCACTCAATTGGGTCTGAAAGTGGAGATATTGCTTTTAACCTATGCACCGCAGTATAGCAATTTAGTTTCAATGCATATACATACATATATCTAAATAGGGCTTTACCTAAAAACTCTATTTTTACTTTCGCAAAAAAAAACAAATCACAAAACAAAAAAGTGAGGTTAGAAACTTTCCCGGGAACTCGTTTTCACCTCGTGAGAGGTGGTGAACTTGAATTCACGGGAGTGTGCTTTGGGGAATAGAGCATTCACCTTTTTACGGTGAGGACTACTCACAATCTCCTCCCAAAAATTCAAGAATACGTATCCTGGTTTGAGCGCATGCAAATCGATTTTTTTTCGTGGAGAATACTTCGAGAAGCATTTAGTCTACTGTTTAACAAAACTTAAACAACAACCCTTGTATTAGTATCATTTAAGAGATGCTTGGTGGGGTGTTGGGGATCTTTCCCATGCGTAATTTCCTGTAACACTTACTTGTAACATAGCATAAATATTATGCACATCTCGGTGTTTGACACCTCCATAATGGGTGACACTAAAGGGAGTGGTACGTTCCGGTTTGTTATCGAAAAGAGTCGGTTCGTTCATATCGTTCCAGAAACCGCCCAAAGTAGGTGTGGAGACGAAGTTCTCGTAGAGATGCTGTTCCCCGTAGTAGTCTCTAAAAATTTGTGATTTAGGTAGTTACAAAGAAAAAACTCAGCTAATGCGCATTAGCTTGCTGGGGGTATGAGGGTCTTGAAAGGTATGTTACATTTTAAGGGTGTTTTATGAGTAATGCAGTTGGTTTATAAAATATTTTAAAAAAATGATGAAGGTGGAATGGTCACTTTCGGGTGACATTAGTAAACCTCAAAATTGATTATTTGTTCCCTTTCAATATAATTTTATTATCCCAGCTTAATATATTTAATAGGCACTGAAAATTGCTTCGGATGTAGTTACACTTCTTTGTTTACCTTGTTTCAGCTGATGATGGGTCTCTTTAGAATCGAAACATGTACTAAATAAAACCCGAAACAATAAAGACTTTAGTGGAGAAGACGTTGAGTTTTTTCTTTGTAATTTGCAAACTTTACTTTGAGAAATGGACTATTTTTTCAATTTAGGTATTTTTTTATTCATTTCATTTATAATAATAATTTTTACTTTCATAGATTTTGACGGGTGGGCCAAAAAACCGGACAATTTTTTTTATTATAACTTTTGAAATATAGGGAAGATTGGTATAATATCATGGATGCACCCGGGGGGGGGGGGGGTCACGAGGCCCGAGCGCCCTCCAAGTTGCAGTATGGTGGGGCTATAGCGATGCGAAAAAACCACACCCTGAGTTAAGATTCGGAAAAACGACATTTAGTGAATTTTAGGGTAGGGAATCCCATAAGACCAAAATGCCCAAACTTTAAAAATTCATATTTTAAAAAGTACACGCTTATCAAGAAAAGCACCGAGATGGGGTATGATGTGGCCATAGAGATGCGAAAAAACCACACCCTAAGTTAAGATTCGAAAAAAAGTAATTTAGCGAATTTTAGGGTACCAAAATCGCCGTACTTTGAAAATTCATATTTCAAAAACTATACAATTTACAACTAAAAGCACTGAGTTCCAGTATGGTGGGGCGATAGAGATGCGAAAAAAAACTCCGAGCTAAGTTTCGGAAAAACGTCATTTAGCGAATTTTTGGGTAGGGAATCCCATAATACCAAAAATGGACATATTTTAAAAACTATATAGTCCATCAACAAACACACCCAGTTGCAGTATAGTGGGGCCATAGAGATGCGAGAAAACCACTGAGTTAAGATTTGGAAAAACGTCATTAAGCTAATTTTAGGGTAGGAAATCCCATTAGACCAAAATCGCCAAACCTTGAAAATTCATATTTTAAAAACTATTCAGTTTATAAACAAAAGCACCGAGTTGCAGTATATGGTGGGGCCATAGCGATGCTAAAAAACCGCACCTTGAGTTGAGATTCACAAAAACTTCATTTAGCGAACTATAGGGTAAGGAATCCCATATGACCAAAATGGCCAAATTTTGAAAATTCATATTTTAAAAACTATATTATAGTTTATCAACAAAAGCACCAAGTTGTAGTATAGTGCGGCCACATAGACGCGAAAAAACCTCACCCTAAGTTAAGATTTGGAAAAACGTCAATTAGCGAATTTTAGGGTAGGGAATCCCGTTAGTCCAAAATGGCAAAGTTTGAAAATTCATATGTTAAAAACTATATAGTTTATCAACAAAAACACTGACTTTCGGTATGGTGGGGCCATAGAGATGCGAAAAACCCATACCCTAAGTTAAGATTTAGAAAAACGTCATTTAGCGAATTTTAGGATAAGGAATCCCATAAGACCAAAATGGCCAAAGTTGAAAAATTTATATTTTAAAAACTATATAGTTTATCAACAAACGCACCGAGTTGTAGTATAGTACGGCCACATAGACGCGAAAAAACCTCACCCTAAGTTAAGATTTGGAAAAACGTCAATTAGCGAATTTTAGGGTAGAGAATCCCGTCGTTAGTCCAAAATGGCAAAGTTTGAAAATTCATATGTTAAAAACTATATAGTTTATCAACAAAAACACCGACTTCCGGTATGGTAGGGCCATAAAGATGAGAAAAATCCTCACCTTGAGTTAAGATTCGTAAAAACCTCATTTAGCGAATTTTAGGGTAGGGAATCTCATAAGACCAAAATGGGCAAATTTTGAAAATTCATATTTCAAAAACTATATAGTTTATCAACAAAAGCACCGAGTTCCAGTATGGCGGGGCTATAGACATGCGAAAAAACCATACCCTGAGTTAAAATTCGGAAAAACGTCATATAGGGAATTTTATGGTTGGGAATCCCATAACACCAAACTGGGCAAATTTTAAAAATTTAATATTTTAAAAACTCTTCAGTTTATTAGCAAAACCACCGACATGCATTATGGTGGGGCCAGTGGCGTATATAAAAAAAAGTAGTTTCAGGGGGGGGCCGAGACAGTTTCGGGGGGGGGGGCGAGACCCCATGAGGCCATATTTTATGCTATTTTATGTTTGTATTCATGAAATATGTGAAAAATATCTAAAAAAATCTTAGCTTCGGGGGGGGGGGAACAAAACAAAAAAGTGAGGTTAGAAACTTTCACGGGAACTCGTTTTCACCTCGTGAGAGGTGGTGAACTTGAATTCACGGGAGTGTGCTTTGGGGAATAGAGCATTCACCTTGTTACGGTGAGGACTACTCACATTCTCCTCCCAAAAATTCAAGAATACGTATCCTGGTTTGAGCGCATGCAAATCGATTTTTTTTCGTGGAGAATACTTCGAGAAGCATTTAGTCTACTGTTTAACAAAACTTAAAAAACAACCCCACGGGGAACCGTCATTTAGCGAATTTTAGGGTAGGGAATCCCATAAGACCAAAATGGCCAAACTTTGAAAATTCATATTTGAAAAACTATATAGTTTCTTTCCAAAGGCATTGAGTTGTAGTATGGTAGGGCCACAGAGATGTGAAAAAAACCACACCCTGAGTCCTGAGTTAAGATTCGGAAAAAACGTCATTTAGCGAATTTTAGGGTAGGTTATTCCATAAGACCAAAATGACCCAATTTTGAAAGTTCATATTTTAAAAACTATATAGTTTATTAACACAAGCACCAAGTTCCAGTATGGTGGGTCCATAGAGATACGAAAAAACGACACCCTTAGTCAAAATTCGGAAAAAGATAATTTAGGGAATTTTAGGGTAGGGAACAAAAATGGCCAAACTTTGAAAATTAATACTTTAAAAACTAAAGTATTCAGTTTATCAGCAAACGCACTAAGTTGCAGTATGGTGGGGCCATAGCAGTGCCGTAATTAGGGGGGTTCGACCGGTGACCCCACACATGGCGTCATCGCCAGAAGGCGCCCTTAGGCGCATTCTGAGTCAATTTTTGTAGAGGGGGGGGCGCCAAACTCTAATCTTGCAAACAAAATAGACATGTAGGGGGATTTGTCATGTATAACACACGAAGACCCCTTCCTATATCAATAAGCTAAAAATACGAATATCAACTTGGGTATTTTTGGAATCCGCTTACCTAGCTGCAGGGTTCAAATAATCGAACCACGTCACATTTCCTGGCCAACAAAGTGAGACATAATCTTCTTTGCCCTCTGCATCTTTAATGAAGTAATTCTTATCCCTCCCTTCGATGTATATCGGGTAATCTTCGTCAATTTTCATATGGGGGTCGCTAATTGGAACAATTTTTCTGTGACCTGAAAATGTTTATAACATAACCATGCCCCCTGAAGATGTATAACACTCGGTGTTTTATTTTTGTTTATTTTTTCTATTATTATTATTTTTCTGTAATTTTATCTTTTTTAATTTAAACTTTTATTAAAAACTACGTCAAAAAAGTATATGTAAAACAAATATGGATATACAGGGTGTTCGGCACAAGAACCGTCAAAATTTTTTGGGATATTGTTGGGGTCATTTGCTACCTGTTCAACCTTGGAACTTGGGTCCTAAGAGTCACGGCTAAAGAGATATGAATTTTAAATTTTTTTGCTCAAATTACCCAAAATCCCACCTTTAAACCCTCCTCATAAGCTTTTTATTAATGTCTGGAAAAGCACCATTTTTTTTATAATTCTGTAATCTTATGCTTCTTCAACTAATTAATAGATTTGTTAAAATTGATGTACCAAAGGGACGAGGTTCTTTATTGAAGAACATTAGTGATTTTTTGAAAGAAAATCAATTTAAAAATTAAAATTCGTGGAGGGTGGCCATGTGGGTAATTTTTCAATGGAATGAAAGGGTAGAAACAAAAAAAAAGAAAAAAACATGTTTTTTACACATTTATAAAAAAAAACATTTCTGCTTTAAGATACGGATATTCCGTCAGAAGGGCGACTCGTTCGGAATTGGTAAGAAAAACAATTTGATGTTTATGATCGTTTATCTATTTAAACAAAAGTTAAACTTTTAACAATAATGTATTGTGTTCTTTATTTATAAATTTTGCTCGAAACCATCATAAACATCAAATTGTTTTTCTTATCAAGTCCGAACGATTATTGCCCGTCTCACGGAATATCCGTATTTTAAAGCAGAATTGTTTTTTTTAATCAATGTGTAGCATACCGTTAGAAAGGTAATCAACTAGAGAAGTTTTTAAAAGAAAATGAACTTCTCAAGTGTCGAGACTTTTTTTAATTTTTAATTTTGAAATTGATTGTCTTTCACAAAATCACTAATGTTCTTCAATAAAAAACCTCGATGTCCCTTTGGTACATAAATTTTAACAAATCTGTTACTTAGTTGAAGTAGCATAAGATTACAGAATTATGAAAAAAATGGTGCTTTTCCAGACATTAATAAAAAGCTTACGAGGGTTTAAAGGTGGGATTTTGGGTAATTTAAGAAAAAAAAAAAAAGTTGGAATCTCTTTAGCCGTGACTCTAAGGACTTAAGTTCCATGGTTGAAAAGGTGGCAAAAGACCCCAACAATATCCCAAAAAATTTTGACGGTTCATGTGCCGAACACCCTGTATATTATATAAAAATAAATAAATATATATTAACACAATAAAAACATGTGTGACACATCATTTTAAAAATTAGAAGAACCCGATGCGTTTAACCTAATTTTTAAATCTGGGGTTTCCATTTTGTAACTTTTGAAGGTGTCGAGGATGGAGTGTTAACTTTTCAATTTCAATTTCGTGCACTTAAAAGAAGTTCCTCGCGAGGGGTGGCTCGATCGCCAATTTTTGTACACCAAAAGGAAATACCTCCTGGTATTTCCCAGTATTTCCTCAAATTTTAATGGTATTTCCTAGTATTTCTCAAGCAATAGTAATTCCTAGTATTTCTCCCCCTAGTATTTTCAATGATATTTCCTAGTATATTTCCCAGTACTTCCCAAGTATTTCCTGGTATTTCCCCTAACCTGTACACCAAAAGGAAATACCGAGCCACCCCTCGGTTCCTCGTCCGAATCTGATAAACTGGATGAATAATCATCATTCTAAGCAATAAAGGGACGCTGCTGAAGTAGAATAACTCCAGAACAAAAGTATTTTGAATCTCTTTCCAACAATGAAATATGGGGCTCAAGTCTAGCCCTACATAGTTTAGGCCCTACGGGGTCCGGTGCGGTTCGGTTCGATTCGGGGCGTTTAATGATAGAAACACACTTGGTATGGATAGACATAAGACTCGCCCGAACATTTTACGAAAGGGAACCACCCTATCAACCCTGGCAGGGGGGTGGTTCCCCCCCTTAAACGTGCGTTTTGATGATTTTTTGCTAATAACTCTAAAACGTTCAACTTTTCTAAAAACTTTCTAAATATCTATTTGCAAGCGGATAAAATTTTCTTTTTAACCATGTACGCTACTACCCTCCAAAGACAGTGGTGCACGTTCCATAGGCCTACGAAAAAAGGGGAAAATGTTTAAAATAGTTTTTTTTTATATTTTTTTTGTGGCATTTTGTATCCCTAACACATGTTTTTTTCAAAAAAGTATTTTTGTTCAAAAATCCATTTTCTACAGTTAAATATTTAATGTTAGACATAACTTTTTAAACTAGCTGCCTTGAAATTAAAATAAATGTGTTTGTAGAAATCCTCAAATCATACAAAAATTTTGAACATCCTTTTTTCTAACTCAGTAAATAATAATAAAGGTGAGTAAAAAAATACTTTTGATTAGTATTAACTTGAAACTTATTTTTGCGGGTTAAATTCATTTAATTTCCCCCTCTCGCCCCCTCAAGAGTGATCTTTTACATTATTTTTCTAATTACTTGCAAACCTTTAACTTGACCGAAAACAGCTAAGTAATAGTTATTGAGGCTGACCAAAAGTCCTCTCTCACGATGTATAACACGCCCCCCTTACATCAGTGCCGCACCTTTTATAGGCATTTAAACAAATGAGAGATGTGGAAAAAACAATATTTTTTTAATTTTCTTAAATTTTATTGTCCTACATGTTTGGTTTCAAAACACATTTTTAAAGCTGAAGAAATTTCCTTTCCAGTCACTCCCCCCTCAAGGCAGCGGTAGATCTAGGATAGACGCACCAAAAATGGTAAAATTTGGTATATACTTGAATCTTCATTTATCACAACCATGTTGGAACAGTACTAATACACACACTGCGTTCAATGGGAGAAGCAACATACTTGATATGAATATACAGTATACTCCCCCAAAAATATAACGAGGGGGAACCATCCGCCCACTCTGGTATATCAAATTTGACCATTTTTGGGGCGTCTATGCAAGATCCACTGCTGCGTAGAGGGGGAAGTGATGTGATGGACATCGTTTGAAAGGCAATTTCTCCGTCTTTAAAAATAAGTTTTAAAACCAGACATGTAAGACAGTAAAAATCAAGAAATTAAAAAAAATAATTGTTTTTTCCACACTTCTCAATTATTTAAATGCCTATAAAAGATGCGCCACTGATGTAAGGGGGCGTATTATACATCGTTAGAGAGTACCTTTTATCAGCCTCAATAATTGTTACTTAGTTGTTTTTTGTCGAGTTAAAAGTTTGGATGAGAGGGAGGATGCCCCCCTTCTCACTTTAAAGAAGATCAACTAGAAAAAGTCAGTTTTAAGTTATTACTAACCAAAAATAATTTTCTACTCACTCTCATTTTTATTTATTTCTACAAACACATTTATTTTTGTGTGAAACCACCAGAAACAACTACTCCGAGGGAAAATACCCCTACCGGCATTGAATTATACTGATGGTTTGAGGCTTTCGTTGGGAACTTGTTAAAACTATTTAATTTTCACTTTCTCCAACGTCGATCACGAGGATACGAGTGATCCCCGTCTGGAACACGTCCTGATAGTCAGGAACAAATGTTCCATGCCAATCCACGACCGGACCGGTTTCGACCTTTTGGGCCATCCTCAGGTGAATGTAGGCGATAGCTCCGTGTAGAGCATAAGTTGTGTGAAACCACCAGAAACAACTACTCCGAGGGAAAATACCCCTACCGGCATTGAATTATACTGATGGTTTGAGGCTTTCGTTGGGAACTTGTTAAAACTATTTGGTTTTCACTTTCTCAAACGTCGATCACGAGGATACGAGTGATCCCCGTCTGGAACACGTCCTGATAGTCAGGAACAAATGTTCCATGCCAATCCACGACCGGACCGGTTTCGACCTTTTGGACCATCCTCAGGTGAATGTAGGCGATAGCTCCGTGTAGAGCATAAGTTGTGTGAAACCACCAGAAACAACTACTCCGAGGGAAAATACCCCTACCGGCATTGAATTATACTGATGGTTTGAGGCTTTCGTTGGGAACTTGTTAAAACTATTTGGTTTTCACTTTCTCCAACGTCGATCACGAGGATACGAGTGATCCCCGTCTGGAACACGTCCTGATAGTCAGGAACAAATGTTCCATGCCAATCCACGACCGGACCGGTTTCGACCTTTTGGGCCATCCTCAGGTGAATGTAGGCGATAGCTCCGTGTAGAGCATAAGTTGTGTGAAACCATCAGAAACAACTACTCCGAGGGAAAATACCCCTACCGGCATTGAATTATACTGATGGTTTGAGGCTTTCGTTGGGAACTTGTTAAAACTATTTGGTTTTCACTTTCTCCAACGTCGATCACGAGGATACGAGTGATCCCCGTCTGGAACACGTCCTGATAGTCAGGAACAAATGTTCCATGCCAATCCACGACCGGACCGGTTTCGACCTTTTGGGCCATCCTCAGGTGAATGTAGGCGATAGCTCCGTGTAGAGCATAAGTTGTGTGAAACCACCAGAAACAACTACTCCGAGGGAAAATACCCCTACCGGCATTGAATTATACTGATGGTTTGAGGCTTTCGTTGGGAACTTGTTAAAACTATTTGGTTTTCACTTTCTCCAACGTCGATCACGAGGATACGAGTGATCCCCGTCTGGAACACGTCCTGATAGTCAGGAACAAATGTTCCATGCCAATCCACGACCGGACCGGTTTCGACCTTTTGGGCCATCCTCAGGTGAATGTAGGCGATAGCTCCGTGTAGAGCATAAGTTGTGTGAAACCACCAGAAACAACTACTCCGAGGGAAAATACCCCTACCGGCATTGAATTATACTGATGGTTTGAGGCTTTCGTTGGGAACTTGTTAAAACTATTTGGTTTTCACTTTCTCCAACGTCGATCACGAGGATACGAGTCTGGAACAACCGGTCCGGTCGTGGATTGGCATGGAACATTTGTTCCTGACTATCAGGACGTGTTCCAGACGGGGATCACTCGTATCCTCGTGATCGACGTTGGAGAAAGTGAAAACCAAATAGTTTTAACAAGTTCCCAACGAAAGCCTCAAACCATCAGTATAATTCAATGCCGGTAGGGGTATTTTCCCTCGGAGTAGTTGTTTCTGGTGGTTTCACACAACTTATGCTCTACACGGAGCTATCGCCTACATTCACCTGAGGATGGCCCAAAAGGTCGAAACCGGTCCGGTCGTGGATTGGCATGGAACATTTGTTCCTGACTATCAGGACGTGTTCCAGACGGGGATCACTCGTATCCTCGTGATCGACGTTGGAGAAAGTGAAAACCAAATAGTTTTAACAAGTTCCCAACGAAAGCCTCAAACCATCAGTATAATTCAATGCCGGTAGGGGTATTTTCCCTCGGAGTAGTTGTTTCTGGTGGTTTCACACAACTTATGCTCTACACGGAGCTATCGCCTACATTCACCTGAGGATGGCCCAAAAGGTCGAAACCGGTCCGGTCGTGGATTGGCATGGAACATTTGTTCCTGACTATCAGGACGTGTTCCAGACGGGGATCACTCGTATCCTCGTGATCGACGTTGGAGAAAGTGAAAACCAAATAGTTTTAACAAGTTCCCAACGAAAGCCTCAAACCATCAGTATAATTCAATGCCGGTAGGGGTATTTTCCCTCGGAGTAGTTGTTTCTGGTGGTTTCACACAACTTATGCTCTACACGGAGCTATCGCCTACATTCACCTGAGGATGGTCCAAAAGGTCGAAACCGGTCCGGTCGTGGATTGGCATGGAACATTTGTTCCTGACTATCAGGACGTGTTCCAGACGGGGATCACTCGTATCCTCGTGATCGACGTTGGAGAAAGTGAAAACCAAATAGTTTTAACAAGTTCCCAACGAAAGCCTCAAACCATCAGTATAATTCAATGCCGGTAAGGGTATTTTCCCTCGGAGTAGTTGTTTCTGGTGGTTTCACACAACTTGTGCTCTACACGGAGCTATCGCCTACATTCACCTAAGGATGGCCCAAAAGGTCGAAACCGGTCCGGTCGTGGATTGGCATGGAACATTTGTTCCTGACTATCAGGACGTGTTCCAGACGGGGATCACTCGTATCCTCGTGATCGACGTTGGAGAAAGTGAAAACCAAATAGTTTTAACAAGTTCCCAACGAAAGCCTCAAACCATCAGTATAATTCAATGCCGGTAGGGGTATTTTCCCTCGGAGTAGTTGTTTCTGGTGGTTTCACACAACTTATGCTCTACACGGAGCTATCGCCTACATTCACCTGAGGATGGCCCAAAAGGTCGAAACCGGTCCGGTCGTGGATTGGCATGGAACATTTGTTCCTGACTATCAGGACGTGTTCCAGACGGGGATCACTCGTATCCTCGTGATCGACGTTGGAGAAAGTGAAAACCAAATAGTTTTAACATTTATTTTTATTTCAAGGTGGCTAAAACAAAACAAATATGTCTAGCTTTCTAAGTATTTAACTGTATACAATGGGCTTTTAACCAAAAATATTTTTTTTTGAAAAAAAATGTTAAGGATAAAAAACACCACTAAAAAATATATATTTGTTTTAATTTTCCCCTTTTTTCGTACGCTAATGGCTCGTGCACCACTGCCGTCAGAGGGTACTAAAACACATCGTTGACAAGGAAATTTTATCCGCTTGAAAAATGATCTTTAGAAGATTTTCGGAAAAGTTGACTGTTTTCGAGTTATTAGCAAAAACTATCAAACGCACTTTACGGGGCGGGACTACCCCACCTGCCAGGGTTGGGGGGGGGTGGTTCCCTTTCGCAAAATGTTCGGGTGGGTCATGTGTATCCATACCGAGTGTGTTGCTTCTATCATTAAACGTAGCATATCGCTTGAATCTCGGATATAGGCGTGAACTAACACTTCAGTGATACTACCTGGTGACAATTTTTTTTTCATCATAACTTTTGAACTATAACATCGATTTTAATGGGACAAAATGCACTTGATTGAATGAGAATTAATTAGAGTTTTGACTGAATATATTTTTGTACGCCGTCTGGAAATCCAAGATGGCAGCCGAAATTAAATTGTACACTTCAAAGATGCTCGTTTATTCTTGTGTTGCGAACGTGTTTTAATTATTTATTTAAATCATTAAAAAAGCTGCATTCTTGCCACGCACAACAAGGTAAGAATCAGCGGAATCGGTTAGATAGTTTTTAAAAAAATGTTTTTTTTTCAACCATTATTTTGAACATTATACGATTGCCTTGCCAATCATATCTGCACTTATTTCCTTATAAATTCATTACTACTGAACCGATTTTGACAAAATGAAAGCACTACTTTTCTGCCGCTTACCAAGGTACAAAGTAATAAAATCGGTTAAGTGGTTCTCACAAAATCTGATTTTGTTTACACCTTTGCTTTATAGAATAAAAGATTGCATTGCCAATAAATGTAATATTACTGAGCCGATTTTAGTGAAATAAAAAACATCATGGCGCAGACTGAATGATCTTTAAAGTTTGCACCATGATGTTTTTTATTTCACCAGAATCGGTTCAGTAATAATTAATTTATAAAGAAATGAATGCAGACAGCATTGGCAATGCAATCGTATAATTTGTAAAACAATGGTTAAACCAAAATCTGATTTTATTAGTTTGTACCTCTTTATGCGGGAGAAAAGTGGTATTTTCTATAAATAAAAAAAACACCACAACATTTTCGCAAAATAAGAATAAACACGCCAGTTCGAAGAATCAAGTATGATTCTGTCCGACATCTTAAATTCCAAGATGGCGGAAAATTTCGATAAAAATCTTTCAAGGGCAATCAATTCTCACCACGATTTTTTTTTATTTCACTAAAATCGGTTTAGTAATAACGAATTTATAGGGAAATGAATGCAGACAGGATTAGCAATGCAATCGTAGAATCTGTAAAAGAATGATTGAAACAAAAATGAATTTTTTGAGAACCACCACACCGATTTTACTAATTTGTACGTCGTTGTATGAGGGAAAAGGGGACAAATTCGATTTAGGCAATTTTTTACGTAAAAGGCAACAATGCAAAATAGTTAAATATCAGTGAAAAGGTGGCACTACTGAGTAAAGCATTGCCCCCGGTAGGTGGTTTTGTTTAGAGTAATAGGTGATGTCGACTTAGCACAGAGTGTTCCGAATCTGGTTAAAGTACAGTAAGGCCTCCTGTTAGAATTTTTAGGATGACAGTGTCACCTAAAGTCACTAATCAAATACTTTGGCATTTTGTTCGTTTCAAAGTAAATGTTTAAATTTTTTGTTCAAAAAGAAATGCCGCTTTCTTGCCAGAAAAAGCTCGCCCGGCCTCTTCAACATCATCATAATAAGTAAGTAGTTATTTTTTAATACAGTAGGCAGATAATAATAATCAGTTGCATCTGTGATTTTAAAAAAATAAGAAAACGCACGAACAAGTGCCTAATTTTTTTTATAATTTTTTTTTCATACCTTTATTTTTTAAATATATTCTAGCAAGCTTTAGTTTCTAAGATATTTTGAACATATTTTTTTAGAACTTACAGCAGTTATGCTTTCTACAGTAGGTTATTAGCTAGGAAGGTAGTTGATCCATTTACTTTTGAATTATTCTTTACAGATACAGAATTTCATATGAGCATTCCTATTCATACAAAAGAAAGCAGAATAAGTGGATCATTAAATATGATAGGTAAAGTATATCGAAAAATATTGTAACAAATATTTATCTTAATATTTTCAGGGACGTGAGAGAAGGTTATTTCCGAGAAAAAAGTTTATATAAGATGGGGGTCAACGTACATCTGTTTTTAAGATATAGGATTTTTAAAGTTAGACGAGTGGGGAGAAAAAGGGTTTTAGAAAAAAAATTAAATCTGTCACAGCCAGCTGAATACTCAGGTAATTGTGATTCAAAAATGTGGTATTATTTTTTTTTGATAAAAGTACAAGTTGAGAAGATACAGGCTGTCAAAATAACCTCCAAAAATTTATAAAAAATAAAACAAGGCATTTACAAAAATTTATACCAAAAATTTTGTTTTTCCTGAAAAAAATTGACCGATTAATTTTTTCAAAAATTATTTTTAATTCAATTTATTGCTCTTGTTCTAATAAACGACTTTAGCCAATTTCATATTTTTACTGGGTGTTTTTAAAAAGTTATTATCAAAAAAGTTTAAAAAATCTCCAACTTTGATGAACCCATGCGGAAACTTATTATCAGACATGACCTCCTCTATCACCTGTTGGCCTATGGCTCCTAAGTTATGGGACACCCTGTATAAACAATGCAAAAATCAATAATTAAATATTTACACATAAATGTTATCCTACTATTTGGTTTTTCTCGAAACTGAACTAGATGACCATTACACGTATGATATATCATAAAAATTGCATGTTAAATTTTAGTGATACCTTGGTGACTCATGATGAGGAGTTTGCGGACCAAGGAAGAGAAGCAAAAGTTGCGAAAGCCAACACGGAGACAGGGTGAGTAATTTAATATTTTTTTATTGTTTTTCTTATTTTTTTAAGTATAAATAACGTCAAAAAATTATTTTCAAATATTTTGACCTAAATTAGGGATATTTTATCGTATATCTGCCTGAGAGTCTATTTGTTTATTTGAATATATTCAATAAAGTAAAAAGTAGCTAGAAAATTTATTTAGTATTTTCAGGTTTATGAAAATGTATTTTAAATAAAATATAACAAGCTTTATTCCCTAAGATATTTGAATCCAGGGGCGGATCCAGAGGTGCTTCTCGGGGGTGCCACTTTAGGTGACATTCTCTGTTGGTAAAAAACGGTATATATTTTTTTAAGCAGCATTTTATTGAATTAGTCAGTGGTTGTAATTTCAATGATAATAACAATAGACATAAAAACATTACTTTTTACAAATTTTTTGTATATTCAAAAATTTCTCGGGGGGCGCCCCTGGATCCGCCCCCCCTGGATCCGCCACTGTTTGAAACATATTAATTTAAAAACTTAAAGCAGCTCTATTGACTTCTACAGTAGCCACTTAGCTAGGAGGGAAGTTTAGTCCATTCTTTTTGAGATTTAATATCAAAATTATTCTTTACAGATCCACAATTACATATGAACACTCATATTCACGTAAAAAGGAGACCATCAATAATGATAGGTAAAGTATATTGTAAACTATTATAACAATTAAGGGCCTGTCCTTAAATTACATAACGCTCAAGGGGAGGGGGGGTTTGGCCTTGCGTTACACTCAATGTTTTTTTCATGTATTTTTTCTTGAAAATGCGGTACGAGGGGGGAGGGGGGGTCAAAAATCCTGAATTTTTGCGTTACGTAATTTAAGGACGTTCTCTAATAAGCAGTACTTATTTATGTTAATATTATGAGGGAAATTGACGTGGTTACTTCTTTGCACTGCTTTCTAGCTTTATTTAAAAAATAATTTTGTTTTAGGGACGCATTAAATTTTCCAATTATTGTACCGCTGGTCTTTAATGCAATGGAGCGAATATCGTTTGCAGGCCTTTTACACCATGCTAATATCTACAAGCAAAAGAACGAGTTCGTTTGGGTTTTCGCAATATCAACCAATACATATACAGTACCTTCCACGGTTCCAAGAACTTACTTTATTTTTTGTTAACTGGTCTGTGGCGTAGAGGCGATTTACTGACATTTATTATATTTCTTCACAAACGGGACCACCCTGTATATACTGCCTAAATTTGTTTAAAAGCTGTTTAATTTTTTTTTTAATTAAAGAAAAATATCAGGTTTGTTCGTCAACCATAATATTTCTGTTGATAATTGTAAAGTATAAAAAATTAATAGAAATACTAAAAAAAAACATGGCTTGCTGGAATAAATAATTGGATATAGAGCACCATCGCGCAGATAGACAAATGTGACACTTTTTTATTTAGAAATATATAAAAAAAGAAAAAAATTTTACCAGATAAAATCCCCAGTAGAAATGGCAAAAACGGACAAAATTGACACCAAATCGGCATTTTTAATATTTCTGATTATTTGTGTGGCTTATGTCCTTGTATCTAGAATTTTTTTTGCGAAAGCACCAAAATTCTGCTGCAAACTGGTGAATAATTAAAAATATTTTAAAGAAAATTCGATTAATCCGAGTCAATAAAATATCTTTAAAAAAATGCGATTTTGCTTGTTTTTGTCAGCATAAAACCTTATACCTTACGTGTTTCCCCTGTATAGTAGCAAATTTGACTTTTTTAAAATTATTTTTTAGTAGTTAACAGATTTCAAAAACTTTCTGTGGTAAACCGTATTATTTGTTTTATATTTTCTGCTTTTGAGGATTAAAAAACAAAAAAAATATTTTGGAAAATCTAAATACTTAATTTCAAAAAAATTCTAATACATCATTTAATTAGACATTTTAACAGCTTTTAAAAAATATAGGCAGATATACAGGGTGATCTCGTTTGTGAAAAAATATAATAAATAAGAGACAAGTTTGTAGGAATCTCGTATCTCAGTAGATCGCCTCTGCACCTCAGACAAGTAAACAAAAAACTTGACGAAGTATAGGTTCTTGGAACCGTGGAATGATACTATATATGTGTACAAAATATAATATAAGAGGTACAATTAGTTGGACATCCTAAATTTTTGCCTTGTCTAATAATGAAAACGCCCACGGTAAAAATTTTTGTCTAGAATGAAAACACGTTCTTTTCTTGAATAAATTGTTTTACCGTAAAACAATTTGTTTTGAATTAAAATATTTCTTTTTAGTTCAACGCAATGTTTAATCTTAAAATGAGACTTTATTTTTCTTCTTTAATTGTTTTGTTTCAGTATATTCCATTTAGTAACAAAGCAAATTGTCTTCATTCAGTTCTAATTTATAAAAAAAAATTTTTGTTTCACATTAAAATAAGAGGCAAGACATTTTTTGTGCTATATCAAGAAAATATTCTCTTGGTGAATAGGAAAGCACAAATTATTTTACTTCAAAGCAATTTGCTTTGATCTAAGACAATTTTTTTTATGGTGCGGTATAAAATATTAAAACAGAATAATGTTTCTGACAATTATCGATACAAATTATGCAATATTTAGTTTTCTTTTGTTACGGGGTTTTGTGAGTATACGAATAAAGCAAGATAATTTTCAAATTAGGTGTCAGGCTAGACCTGACGTAACCTAAAGTAATTAACCATATCCTTAAAAAACCCAATCATTTCGAATTAGAAGTCATTAAAATAACTACATAAGAAAAGAAACCTATATATCCTGCATAATTGTCAATAATTTACAGGTTTTAGTTGTATGTTTTCAGAGAAACCAGCAGATGCCGTAAAAAACGATCCTTACTGAAAACTTTTTTAACACTTGAGGTAACTTAGCAGCCACCTGAGAAACGAAGTGTCTATGCACACTAAGTTTGGAGATAATTCCATTTTTTAGTATTTACTTATTTTAGGAATTGTTAGTGTAAAATATGCTTCATAACAATAAACAATATTAAGAAAATTAAAAACATGAGCCATTTAATTATTAAATACAAAAATAGTTCTCAACAACTCCTGTTACATCTAGTCAACAATAAATCCAGATTTCAATAAAGAAAGTCGCATTTAAATCGGTTCACTAATTTGAGACCTAGACACCTGCGAACAAACAGACTTGTCCGATATGATAATTATGAAAACTTCGCGAACAAATTTAGCCTCATAATAGTTAACGGTTCGATTTCGTTTTCTTGGACTTTCGTGCGGGTGTCATAACGTAAGCCTGCCTGTTTTTTAAACTTTGGTGCTATTGAAACTTGGTAAAATATAGGCACCGGTACAAAACAGCGCGGAACAAAATAGCGGCATCAAAGTAGCGCTTTTTTAAGTTTGTTTATTTATCTGTGAGCAATTTTCCCTTGCTTTTTATCGTAGCGCTGTTTGTCGCAGTGCTATTTTGTCGCAGTGCTATTTTGTCGCCCCTATTTTGTTCCGCGCCATTTTGCATAGCGCTGTTTTGTACCTACTGGAGTCGTAAAAACTAATACAATCTCCAAAGCCTTGAAAAAATAATTTCCGGTTTTTGTTTATATAGGGTGTCCCAAAACTTAGGGGCCATAGGCCACCAGGTGATAGAGGTCTTGTCTGATAAAAACGTTCCTATAATGCATGAGTCAAAACTCTTTGTCGAGATACAGAGCATCAAAGTTGTCAATTTTTTTAACTTTTTTGATAATAACTTTTTAAAAAAACGCAGTAGAAAAATGAAAATGGGTAAAGTCGTGTACTAGAACAAGAGCAATAAATTGAAATAAAATCTATTGTGAAAAAAAATAATCGGTTAATTTTTTAAGTGTAAACCTCTTTAGGCGCGTTTTTGTGGGTAGTGAATTAAACTGAGCCGTCAGGCTCGGCTATGTAACGCTCATTCGGGTGAAGCCGGCTCGAGTCGACTAACTGTGAGATTTGTTGGGTGATCCGTGCATTCAGCGAGCGATATAATGATGCAGATGAAGGCCAGTATTATTAATTTAGCCTTGTTGAAGTTTACACTTCTGCCGTGTGGTCTTAAACACACACAATTTTTTTTTAGGAAAAAACTATTTTTTTTTGTGTATACTTTTATAAATGTCATATTAAACTCAATGTTTTTTTTATAGTCTCCAGCGAGACATAACAATGAAATATTATTGATATTTTTTTTTAAAGAATAAGTAAGCAAAAATTATTATTTTTTTAATTATTATTTTTTATACATTTTTGGTGGTTATTTTGACAGCCTGTATCTCCTCAACTTGTAGTTTAATAAAAAAAAGAATACCACATTTTTGAATTACAATTAGCTTTTAAAACCCTTTTTCCCTCCACTTCTACAACTTAAAAAAGCCTATATCTTAAAAACAGATGTGTTTATCCCCATGTTATATAAACTTTTTTCTCGGAAATAACCTCCTCTATCCCCTGGCACTATGGCCCCTAAGTTATGGGACACCTGTATATGGTAAGCTTGCAGCTGCTCAACGAATATCCAAGAAGTAGAAACCAAACTTTTTTAAATGGTGATGCAAAATAAACTGAATCGACAATAGTATATGTCCCATATAACAAGTAGCTGGGAGTTTATATTCAATGTGGGAATTACCTTTATTATCATTATTATTATTATATATCGTTCAGATTCATCGAAGAATATACCATTTTTGGATCAACATCTCAATTTTATATCTAAGAAATATTCAAATCTTACCAATACTATTACAAAATGGCTAGTTCAATATTCTAAGCCAATACTAAAACACGGGTCATGTGACCTTGATCAGCTAATTACCTTACACCGAAATTTTTTTTACCGAATTTACCTAGTGTTCTGCATTCATTAGAATCACGTGATTTTAATTCTGGTGAATAAGTGATGCCCCCTAGTAGCAACATTATGAAGTATACTTTTTCGCTCCGATATCGACTTTACTCCGCTTTTAAAAATCCTAATAGATCTCGCTTAGAAAATGAAAAAATATATATTTATCTTGTTTATATAAAAGATTTTGTCAAAATTGTCAAACGTATCTTGTTAGATTTTTTGTTTTTGTTTGTATTTTTCTAAAACATAGGAAAAACGAGAAATTATTGTTACAGTTCGCTGTAGTTTATACAAGGTGACGCAAGATCATAGATTTTCCAAACTTTGTTTTGAAGTGTTGTTGGGATTTAGCCATAAATATTTTTTTATCTTTTGAATAAGATAAATTAGCAAAAAACTGCCAAGATACAGTTGCGAAAAATGCTTTAAAAATGCACCCCTCAAAGTTTCGACGCGTGCCGCTTTCTCGTTTTCTAGTTCTATTAGAAAAAAGATTTGGCCAAAAAATGGGATATCAGTGTTGTCAGATGGTAAGTTTTCAGGCGACGTTTGCCCCCTTAAAAAAAAACTTTAGTTAGTTAGTTTTTGGAAAAATAAGAATAAACACGCCATTTGGAAGAATCCAGTATGATTCTGTCCGCCATCTTAAATTTTAAGATGGCGATAAATTTTGATCATGATCTTTAAACAGCAATCAATTCTCACCAGGATGTTTTATATTTCATCAAAATCGGTTTAGTAGTAATGAATTTATGAGGGAATAAATGCAGACATGATTGGCAAGGCAATCGTATAATATGCAAAACAATGGTTGTAACAAAAATATTTTTTTTAGAACCACTGAACCGATTTCGCTGATTTATACCTTGTTGTGCTTGGCAAGAATGAAGCTTTTTCACTAATTTAAACAAATAATTAAAGCTTGTTCGCAACACAAGAATAAACGAGCATCTTTGAAGGGTACATTTTAATTTCGTCCGCCATCTTGTATTTTCCGACAACGGACAAAAAATTATATTTAGTCAAAACTCTGATTAATTCTCTATCAAGTGCAGTTTGTCCCATTAAAATGGATTGTATAGTTCAAAAGTAAAAATGAAAAAAAATTTGTCCGGTTTTTTTTGGCCCACCCGGTATATGAAGCAGAGGCACCGATCGAGGGTGTTTCTCTTTTTTTAATGGGTTGCAAGCTCTTCAATGCAACCGCCTTATTCATACGGTGATACCATACCTTGATCATCTACCCAATCTAGCATTTCAATGGGATCTGGAAAGCTGGTGAGATTCCACGTGAACCATTTCCTCTCAGCAGTGTACTCGATATCCAACCACAGAACGTCCAGTGGGAATTTGTATTTTTTACCATTGTCGAAGCCACCAATGGTTATTTTGACATCTTCGGTGGTGTTGTAGGCCCAACGGCATTGGTGATAACCCAAAGCCCACAGCTGTACACCAAAAAAGTTTTATAGTTATTAATTTGTGTTATTATTGTGCTCTCTTTAATAACGTATTAAATCCAATATGACGGCCATAAAATATAATGGTTTTAAAACTATATAAAAGGCCAAATACCAAATTGCAAATAATGCAAGGACCTAAAACTATCAACAACAAGTGAAATTAAAGAAAGAAAAATAAGAAAAAAGTTTTTGCTTCGGCCGGGACTCGAACCCGGGATCTCTTGCTCTGTATGCAAACATTCTAAACATTGAACTACCGAAGCCATACATAAATTTTCGGAAAACTTTCATCTATGCAGGCTGCGGTGTCTCAATACAAGAACGAGAAACTTTCAGGGTATTAACTCGACCAAGTCATCCAACTGATCTCTTTAATTCTTCTTTCCCACTGTCAAAGGTATGATAACTCAAAACTTTTTTCTTATTTTTCTTTCTTGTTGTTTATAGTTTAAGGTCCTTTGGTATATGGTATGGTATATGGTATTTGGTATTTGATAATTATATTGGCAATCGCCCATTTGCGATCAGAAATTTTAACACACGAAAAGGTGATCTCATGCTTTCAGACGTTGATTCTTTACGTCTAATTTGAGTTATCATACCTTTGAGAGTGGAAAAGAAGAATTAAAGAAATCAGTTGGATGACTTGGTCGAGTTAATACCCTGAGAGTTTCTCGTTCTCGTATTGAGACACCGCAGCCTGCATAGATGAAAGTTTCGGTAGTTCAATGTTTAGAATGTTTGGGTACAGAGCAAGAGATCCCGGGTTCGAGTCCCGACCGAACCAACACAGCTTTTTTATAAAAATTTAACTAAATTTATTAGTCTTGCTATACTATTTTTTACCACGCACTGGTATTCTTTATCGTAGTCTTTATATTCACTATTTTTATATACATTGTTCAAAACGGATTGATTTTTATCCTGTGAAACCAGTGTTTTGTGCCACATTTTAAATAAATTACGCCGGCCAATCCCATGCGCCAACGATGAAACAATAAAATCATAGCTAATACAGCGGCAAGAAGCGGCAGCTGAATGTAGCACCTATACAACCCTTGATACATAATTGGAATAATAAAGTCACAATTGATACGTAACGATCCAGACTTTTTCAGTCCAATATATATAATACATATTTGAAAAATTATTTATAATACAAAACTTTTATCTAATTTTTTTAATAACCAAATTGAAACTTTGCAAATGGTTTAATAGTAAAAATTAAAGATACCAACCCATATTTTAAATATACGTAAAGAAATCACAATATAATCTCTGGTTTACCAACTTGGAGCACGTTTGAAAATCGCCTTTCCGCGCGGGATAAGTGCGGATCATTATGCAGGCTATTAAACGGCCTATGACTTGTTGTCGTAACAAGTGACAACGAGTTAGTTGATCGATTTTCTGCATTGGGGTCTACTAATAAGGTAATTGGGCACTTTTTTAAGACTTAGTGGTTATGATAGAAAATAGTTCGATACAGAGGTTTCGATCGTCTAAATTAGACAAGCTGACCTCCATGCAACGGTGCGTTTATTTGTCGTTTGATGTGTAAGACTATTAAAATCGACATATTCAATAGGGGGAATATTTTTTTTTGTCTAAGGGAAAACTTTCTCTGCAGTGTTAAGTTTGTTTGTAGTTTTTCTTGTGTTAAACAAGTAGTTTGCAATGGAAATGTTTCATATAACCCCTTCGTTTTGACTATCGTGGGGTAATAGGAAACATCGTAATGGGGCAATATGAAACATAATCTGTTTTGTTGCATTTTAATTTGAGTAGTAATGTTACCGTCAAATTTGACTAAAGTGCCTTACATAAAGCTGTAGAAATGGCAAGTTGCAGAAATATTAAATCGCATCTTACGCAAATAGACCACACTACACCGGTATATTTTTCAATTGATGACTAACAGGCTGAATTTTCGTACACAGCTTTGTTCGACCGAGATTATTAACTTTTTCCTCCGCGAACATTTTTGAAAGTTAAACTCTCATTACGATGTTTATTAGTACCCCACGATACTCAAAACAATAGTGTAATAAGAAACATTCGGAATTACTTGTTTCTGACAAGCAAAATTTAAAACAATACATAGAAAGTCTTACATTTGACAACAAACTTAAGTATTAAAGTGCTTCCTTCAGACAAAAAAAATATTATTTAAAATGGTTTGCTTGTGAAAAATATGTTTAGAAAACACAAAAGTGCTAAAACTTTATTAATATTGTAGTAGAAAAATTTCAAAAGTTTTTTTCAGATATCTCAAATGACAAAAGACAAACTGTAAGAGTGACAAAAAATATTTCCTATTATCTGTTACCCCATCTTCCCCTAAGAGAAATAAATGGGTATCGTCAGAGACTGCTGAATCTTCTTCCATCTATCCCTGGTTCCGCTCAACATACGGTCCCTAGGGACAGCGCGGCCAGATGGCGCGGAATTTAATAGAAGCTCGCTAAAACACAATCGCGCACGTTCTACGTATGTCAAAATTCCTATGTTAACCGTCCGTGAGTTTGCGGCGTTTCACGGAAGGCGCTAACGACATGTGACGTTCAAATTAGTCGTCGGCCGTTTTTGGCAGGACCAAAAAATGATTGGTATTGGAATAGCGAAACTTTTTTCTTATTTAACCACAACTGTCTCTCGTACCGTTTTCGAAATCCCAGGGACTTGCCGTAAAATTAAAGACAAGGGCTGACATTTTTTTTTAAACGTGCTTATTTGTATTTTTGTATCCTTTATAGTTTTCGGTAAACTTTATTTTCTTGCTTTAGCTTTCCGTTATTTATGATACCTATTTATCATTTTATTAAAACTTTGGGAAGAAATATTTTTTCAACAAAATTATACAAAAACAGAATTTATGACTACACAACCGTTGTTCTAAAGGCCAGTATAAAAAAAAAATTTGGTACCTGTGGCATATGGGGTGTTCCTGTCAAATCCATATACTGTCTGACTGAGTCCTTCACGGTGGGACCCAAGAGCACGAAAAGATCCAAAGTACCTCCGTCAACCATGAAGTACGCTTCGTGGGCCTTTGTATCGAGTTCGATGTACATTTCTGCTGCGTTATTGATAAAAATTCCAGAAGAGGCGTCGGTACTATAAAAATGGAACTTTAGTTTTTAACGTAGGGGAGACCGACACTGGTTGTCACACTTTTTTGTTATTTAAAATTTTTATAGTCGTCGTCTTAGTTTAGCAATGATATTTATACAGGGTGTTCCATAAATATACCAGCAAACTGTTAGCAGTGGTAGGAGCCATCAAATTAAACATTTTTTGTACAATATGCAAATGAGCAGTTTGGGCTCTAGACCAAAAAAAAATGTTTTTGTACTTTTATTTTGCGCATTAATTTAATTGCTTTTATTTTGTCTATTTTTTGGAATTACCATTTTTTAATTTTAGAAAGCCTCCAGAAATTTGTGAAAATTTGTTTCTAAAGTTTCTGATATGTTACTTATTTAAAACCAAGCAGCGTTGCCATGCCAGAGAATAATTTTTCGGATTCTTCAAATATGTCATGTTGACTCGCGCTAAATTTCGCGGTTCTTTTTAAAATGTAAAACCACACAATTGGACTAGACGCAAGGTACATTTTTCTGCGCTTGGGACATGCGCAACAAGAATCAGAGAGATTCCTTCACGACCGCGTCGAGAAAATGGCATGTTAATTACTTTCTCCAATTTATTACAATTCTCTATACTTGAAAGTGCTCGATTTGGTTTAGCTACGTGGTGATATCATTAGATCCTGACAGGGGCCCCTGAGACGTGAAGAAACTGGCTGCACATCGGTGAGTACTTCTGTTTTCGACTTTCAGTTGAGTGATTACAGCGATTTTCCTATGTTTATTCGCGATTTCGTTTAATAATAATATATACAGTCCATTGCAGTTATCGTTTTCCTTACTGCGGGCAAACATGTCAAAAATAAGAGGCAATTAAAAAAGTGGGGGATTACAGGGGTACATTCTATACGTACCCTCCAAAACTGTATAAGACTGGCACTGAACCATACATAGATTCCGTAGTTAAAACATCAAACGTGGTGGTTCCATAATCGGTGTTTCTTAACCTACAAAAAAAATTAAATTTTTATTATACTATTTGTTGTCTAAAAGCTTGTTTCTTTTGCCTTATTTTCATAATAGCGAGTATCCGTAGGAAAGTTTCCGAAATAAGTTGTCTCATTTAAACATAAGGCAGATAAGGTACAGTTGATTAAAAAAAACTGATACGACTCTTTAAAGTACTTTTTTTGAAATTTGAGCAGTGTATGCTAAGCCACCATGTCAGCTTTATTAAAACCTGAGTATTTAAACAGTATGAAAGCTGTCAATGACAAGTAAAAAAATAATAACATTGTCATCAATTATCGAATAATAAATACATAAACAGTATTTAATCCTAAAATTGCTTCACATAAGACCTAAAAAAATTGTCAATAAGTTGGAAAATGCTAGACCAACATTTTAACGTAAGCCGAACATCAGTTTATTCGACAAATAAAAGATGGATAAAATAACAATCACTTCACACCGTCTCCACGGTTTCACCCATTGAGTTTTATAAGGCCCTATAGAAGTCAATGGTTTCACCTATTTTTTCATTATTTTTCATTTACCTTGTATCTTGTAGTCAGTTTGATTACCGTAGTCGGCAAGCCACACTGACGATGGAAATGTCTTTTTCCGAAACACCGGTCTCCGTGGTTGACTTTACCACTTTGAAGTTGCCTTTTATACTTTGTTAAGTCTTTGTTTTCGGTTCTGAACCGACACCGTGGAGACGGTGAATGCATGGTCTGGTTGAACTGGGACGAAATATATTTCTTCCTAATATACTGGTGGGCGTTTTCGTCCCGCCATGAACTTAGTTTCCTTGGTTCTCTATCGTTTCACTCGTTGAATGAAAAATAGGTTTCACCCATTGAGTTGTATAAGGCCCTGTATAGAAGTCAATGGTTTCACCCATTCACAAACATTTACCTTGTATCTTGTAGTCAGTTTGATTACCGTAGTCGCTTGCCGAACCGAACCGAACCACACTGACGATGGAAATGTCTTTTTCCGAAACATCGGTCTTCGTGGTTGACTTTACCCCTTTGAAGTTGCCTATTATAGTTTGTTAACTCTTTGTTTTTGGTGCCGAACCAACACCGTATGCATGGTCTGGTTGAACTGGGACGAAATATATTTCTTCCTTATAGACTGGTGGGCGTTTTCGTCCCGCCGTGGACTTAGTTTCCTTGGTTCTTTGTCGTTTCACTCGTTGACTGAAAAATAGGTTTCACCTATTTTTTCGTTCCTTTTGATTTACCTTGTATCTTGTAGCCAGTTTGATTCAAAGATCCTAGGATCGTTGAGCGCTAACAAGCGCATTCTGCGAGTCCCTGCAGTTCCTCACGGATCTCGATAAGACCGTGTAGGAATCAAGCGCTTTTAAGGCTACTTGACCGTCGGAGAAAATTTTTATTGTCCTGTTGGTTCATTCGTGGTCAGTAATCCACCGGGCGCACAGTTCAATGGCTACGAGTTCGGCCTGAAATATAATAGCCAATTGGCCGAGACTATGTTGAATCTCGACTTTTTCTTGGATACTAACAACTCCAGATCCAAAGCCTGATGGCATTTTGGATCCATCGGTATACCAGAAGCTATCGTTGTTTGAAAAATTGGTCCTGTTCTTTAACCATTCCTCCCTTTCTGGGAGTTAAATGTTGTATAGCGTTCTGCTGTACACCGTGTTGGGCATGATGTCGGATATCATTTCTGGAGTTGCATCCATCTCTTGCTCCCTAATTAGGGCTGTTGATATCACTTTGTTTGCCCTGACATCCTAGTGGTTGGCCCTTATTCTATAAGTTGCTCTTCGTGCCTCCGCCTCTAAGAAAATATGAAGCGAAGGTAAGTTTAGTAAGCATTCAAGCGCAGTCGATGGGCTAGAGCTCATTGCACCACATATGGCAAGACTGGCCTGTCGTTCTAAGCTTGTTAGTTTGGCTCTTGAGGTTCTCTGATGTCCCTATTGCGCTGTACGCAATCATTGGTCTAATGACAGCCGGTACATTTGTTTGGGGCTAGTGCCCCAGGTTTTTCCGCAAATTCTTTTGCACGTCTCATGTAACTTACTTATTTTGAAATATAATAGGTTGGTATTATATTAACCTGCTAAAATGATAAAAATACAACATGAAGTTTTTACCTGTATGGATCCATGTTATTAGCTGCAGTATGTCTCAAGTTTAGCCAATCGGCGTGTTCGTGAAGTCCCATGAATTGCACTGATTTTTCGAAAGTTTGGGAGAAAGTAAAAGCTTGACTAGTATCACTCTAAAACAAGATTTAAAACTCGAAATCACTAGGAAATGGTCCCCACAGCAGTGGCGGATCTGTGGTAGAATACGCCGTGGGCAAAGACAAAATTTGGCTTTACGATTTCGGGCACATTTTGGCGCTCCTGGCGCCTCACGGTTCCTAGAATAGACTAGAGACCCTGTATGTATATTTAAAATATGTCATACATACAGGGTCTCTAGAATAGACCGGTCTTTTGGATCTTATATAAATATGTCGATTTTTTCACTGGTGCTCCAGCTGATTTTTGTAAACAAAAGTTAGATATGATATGAACAACTAATATTTTTTGAATTTTTTGAAAACTAAGGCAATTTTCCTGTTTTTTAGTATATTCTTGTAAAATAATATTTTTGAGACATACCAGTCGTTATTTTTCGCCCACTTCATTTTTCTTTACACAAAAGTTAAAATTCGAAGAAAATAATGTGTTTGTTTCAGCTTTAAAAGTAATCCGCTAACCTACACTTTTGTTTACTTCCCAAATCCTCAGTTTACCTTTGATACTAAACGATCACATTCAGTTTGACTTGTATTTTACGTTTTATGTAATAAAAAATAAAGCGGTCTAAAAAAAATAACGACAATACGTCTAGAAAATTATATATTATAAGGATGTACTAAAAAACAATAAGAAAATTTCCATGGTTTTCAAAAAAATTCAAAATATATTAGTTGTTCATATCATATCTAACTTTTGTTTACAAAATTCAGCTGGACCACCAGTGACCTGAAAAATGCCATATATATCTCGTATATAAGATCCGAACACCAGTCTATTCCAAGGTCTGTAGACGATAGATTACCTGGTAACTCTCTGACCAATCAGAGTCAGTTGTTAAACTCGGGAAATGACGTCACTAGGAGTGCGCATTTAAATAAGAAGCATTCAATATAGTAGGAAATCTTCAAGTTTCTTGTGTTCCGTTATTAATTTAAATGTAAATATGTTTTGTTATTTTTCTTAAACTTTCTCTAATAACGACATTCATAAAACACATGAACTAACTCAAATATAAAACTTACCTTATACCAAATAACCCAAATGCACAATGTCTTGGGAGGCTTTTAGCTTCATAAGTCTGTTAAAATAACTACAAGTAGACAGTATAAGTAAACTGGAACAAGTATTTGCAGTTTTTAAATAAATACAGTCCGAAAAAACACCACAAATGTAAAAAATAAACCATCGAAGATTAGAAATACTTAAAAACACATGTAAACATAGCGCTTTAATCAAATCTTGGCACTACAAATGCGCTGTCACCTCTCGCACCGCTTCTACCATAGAGTTACCAGGCAACCTATCCCCTACAGACCTTGGGTCTATTCTAGGCACCGTGCTGGCTAAGGGCACTCATCGTAAAGGCAAAGCTTGTTTGACGATGAGTGACCTTAGTGCTGGCGCCTGGCGTCCTGGCACATAAGCGCACATAAGAGTATTCGAATCATAAAACGGGACAAAATTATTTGTTATGTTTTTTTGCAATAAAAGACAAATATTGATGATAATAAACTGTTTATATTAAAAAATACGGGGTGTATCACATGTCATAGATCAAATAATAACGATAATAGCTTACAAGTTATTTACTGTTATTTATGTCAGGCGCGGATCTACGGGGAGGGGGAAAAGGGGAATTTCCTCTTTCAAGTTCCAAATTATAAAATTATATTCACTTTTGACACACAGAATGCCCCTTCTGGTTCCTATGCATAATTTTTTTGAAGACTAGCCATTAATGTCCCCCTAATGAAATACCTAGATTCGCTCCTGTTCACGTTGTTAATTTTTTGATATGCCATTACTCAATATTTTTAAGAATTAATTGGAAGTCTACAACATTTATAAATGTACACTAAAACTAATATTAAATAAATAATTTTTTTTTATACTTTTAGTTGTTCCCTAGTTTTAATCAAATAACATAAAAATATGAACTTTATGTTATATCTCAAAATCTAGAAGTGACAGATAAAAATTATTGTGCCAGATGGATTCTTTGTTAAAAAAAACTATCACTTTACATCAAGATGTTCATGAATAAAAAAGTTATAGACTTCCTCCCAAAATGCAGAATTTTCAAAAGCCTCCGTAGCTTCAAAACAGCTTGCAATATCATGATGTGGTTTTCATCTTTAATCATCTTTTGAAAATTGAGGCTTTCAAGTGCGAGTAGGTTTTTTTATATCTCCTAGAAATACCTAAAACCATCAAAAACTTCGAATTTGGGACACTCTGTACATATTTTTTGAGTTTCATTGCTTTTTTATTTGTTTTCGTACATTTTCTGTACCAAGTAGAAAAAATTTGGATCTTTTTTTTTACACGCATATAAGCCAAAACGGCGGACGTAGGCGGATAATTTTTTTATGAGCCGTAATTGACATAAGCCTATGCTTTATGCCTATTAAAGAAATATAGCTCGGCAATACGCGGCAGGCAACTAAAACGCTTTGATAAGGCAAAAATTAGGCTAATATAAATACCTAAAAACAACAATGGAATAAAATTACGTGTTAAAATATGATACATACCTACTATTTCTATTTTCAATAAATGGTTTTTCTAATATGAGTCACACGAAAAGACAATAACAATACTAACTAACACCTCAAAAAATGGTATAAAACAAATTTTGATTCCAAAATTTACTAAGTTTCGACTGACTATACGACACGATGCAAGTAGAGTGGGAAGTTTCATGAGGGCTGCTAGATAGATAGGTTATTAAACTACAAGAAAAATGGTTAGAAGTTAATTTTGAGTATCTTGGTAATTTTTACTTTTAACCGGTTTTGTTATACAGATACTCCTCTGTGCGTCGTGGGCAGGTGCCCACTCTGCCCACGTCTAGATCCGCCACTGCTCCTCAGTTTACCATAAGGGCAAAAAAAATAGTCCAAGATCTGCAAGTTAAATTGTATAACAGACAAATTTCAAAAACGTATTTATTTATAACCGGACATTATCAAAAACATCATTCACCAAAACAAGACTTAGCATAATCGTCCGCGGTCAATAAAGAATTGGTAATAATAATCGAAGGACAATATCATAAAAAAAGTTTGGGTTGTGTGTTGTTCACCCAAAGAAGAGCGGTTCTGATACTGATATGCAATTGAAGCGTCTTTCACTGCAACCTCTATAAAACATCTTAAGCAACCAAAAGAGAGCGAATCTTGTATTGCTATGCAGTGTAAAACGGGTCAGGCGCAATCCTAGGTTACCATTCGTTGGTGATTATTTAACCTAGGGGGGGATCTAGGAATTCTATTTCTGGGGGGGTGGGAAATATCATAATAAATATTGCATAAAACTATTTTGCACAGTGACCAGGAGGTCTGTGTATTCTGTGTGTAAAAACTAAATATAGTTTGAGATTTGAAGGGGGAAGTTTCCCCTTTTTAACCTCCCGAAGATCTGCACTTGATTAACCACGAGGTTAGGATAACACCGATTTCGAGCCATGCAAAGCATGCAAAAAAGTACAGAGGAGCTAGTTGTTTTTATTTATTTTTGGGTACAAAAACTATTATTTCCCGTAATTAAAAAAATTCGATTCAAATTTACCGTTTACCGACAAAATTTCATTTTTTAACCCACACGATATCTTAGTAGCGATTAAAAAGATGTGCCGTATACTGCTTAGCAATATAGAATCCGCTCTTGTTTGATTGCATAAAGTGGGCTATAGGAATTAGAGTGAGGCACGCTTCAAATGCATAGCAATATCAAAACCGCTTTTCTTTAGGTGAAAAACACACAAGCAACCCCCTTTTTATGATATTGCCCTGTTTTGGGAAAAAAAGTTACACCAAACTTTGATTCTGTTTTTGTTCGATTATTACCAATTCTTTTTTGACCGCGGGAAATTATGCTCATGTCTTGTTTTGATGAATGACGTTTTTGATAATGTCCGGTTATTTATAATTCCGTTTTTGAAATAGGCCTGTTATACCTTTTTTCTTTATGATCTTGGACGTTTTTTTTTGTACTTTATGACCATCCATAGAGACTCAATATAATGGGCTATAACTCCATGGAGCAATGGACTGTTTAAGGAATATTTGAAGATTATTTTCAAATTTTAAACTGGCAAAATATTGTCGTTAGCATTTATGGATTCTGACCAAAATCTAATCAGCTCTTCATTATTGTACAGTCGGGGACTTATTAAATTGCCGCCCTCGAAAATAAAAAATATTCTTATTTGAAATTCGGAAAATTAATTTAAACCAAAATAAAAAAATTGTGAACTTTCTTTATCTGTATACATACAAATTTAAAAATTTATATTTTTTGATTTCTTTAAGTGATTAATTTTGACAGAAAAAAAAATCACCGGCAATTTAAAAAGTCCCCGACTTACACTCTTTTATCTGAAAATCGGTTCAGCGGTTTAGGAGCTATCGTGGAGGCGGAGAAATACAGGCGGACAGACGCCACGGCGATATTGCTAAGGTCAAAATACACCCAAATAACACTTTTTTTCGTCGAAAACAATATCTTTTCTTAAACCAGTTTCGTGGCTAATCGGGCAAAAAGTAGTTTTTGTTTCTCTCATATATTTTTCCGTGGGTAGCTTGAAAGCTTAACCTCATGGGGGTCCAAGATCTAATGGACACCTAATAAGTGTTGACATTTAACTGTTTCGTCCTTATGGGACTCCTCAGGACACTGCTTGGTCAATGTGACAATTCTTGCGAAATTAATTAGACGGTTTTGTCTCTGTCCTACGACAGCTCTTCCGTCTTTCAGGCCGGATCAACGCATATTGCATTTTTACCCGTCATCAAGACACGTGAGCGTCAACAAACGTTGAATTTCGTACCCGTGAATAAAAATCAAACAAGTTTCGTGGCTAATCGGGCAAAAAGGAGTTTTTGTTTCTCTTATATATTTTTCCGTGGGTAGCTTGAAAGCTTAACCTCACGGGGGTCCAAGATCTAATGGGCACCTAAAGTGTTGACAGTTAACTGTTACGTCCTTATGGGACTCCTCAGAACACTGCTTGGTCAATGTAACAATTCTTGCGAAGTTAATTAGACGGTTTTGTCTCTCATCATAAATAAATAGTGAGAAAACTATCGCAAGAACGGGTACGAAATTCCACGTTTGTTAATATCTTTTCTAGTTATTGCTGCGCGGGCTAGAAAGGTAAAATACTTACATTTTGAACGATAAGCCTGCTTCCCTCAAAAGTTTGCCTTAGAACGTCATTTTGGAAGAATTGAATTAAAAATGGATTTAGTTGAACAACCACTTGGTTTTGTTCCACGCCATCTTCCGCTTTAACCACTCCTTTTTTTGAAGTGTCAACAATGGAAAGCCTAAGAGAAATAAATAGTTATTTACATAACTAGTGCGGAAAGTTTTATTCTCGCGCAGTTTACCCAAAACTGCGGTATCCCGTTTTACCCTTTGTGGTAAAAATCACTGTATATGATTTGTGACTTGTTTTTGTTATTATATAATATATATTATAATCTATAATCTTTGGTTATTATCTGTTTGATAGTTTTGTTAAAAGTCAAGCAAACTATAATGTTAAATTCTGCTTGATAAAACTTTAATTTAAAAGGTTTTTCATTATAATTTATTAAGCAAATTTTATTTCCTGAAATCATGGACAAATTCCTAAAGCGTGAAAGATTTGAATCAGTTCCAAACAAACCTCACTCTGATCAAGAATGGACCCACTGGTTGAAGACCTTCGAGAACTTTCTTGCCTCAAGAAAAGATGTTGATTGACTAATAAACTAAATCTATTGACCGCCCATGTATCTCACACAACATATATGTATTTTTCTGAATGTACCACGTATTACACAGCAATAGCTGCAAAATTTTTGTTAAAGAAAAAGTTAGATGTTTGCACGACATTGTCTATTTAATAGAAAACAAGAACAAAATGAAAAAGTTGATCAGTTCATACAAGCTTAAATACAACTTGCGAAAAATTTAATGCTACAACAGCACATGAAAATGGAGATCAATCTATAGGTGATGCATTTATAATTGGTTTACATTCTCAACAAATTCGACAAAGGCTTTTGGAAAATAATACTCTCACCTTAAAAAAAGCCGAAACTTTAGCTAAATCATTGGAATTGGCACAAAAATATTCGGAAATATATAATACAACCTCTTCAAATTCAGTTTGCACAGTTAAGTAAGAAAATTCATATCAAATTAATAATTCTTCAGCTGCTGCGGTACAGCAAATTGAAGCCTGTTATTTTTTGCGGTAATAAACGTTATCCGAAGTATCTGTCATTTTTGCAGCCGAAAAGGACATTTCTCCAAGTGTTATAAAAATCGAAACAGAAATCAAACTGCTGCTTCTGTCCTGTCAGAAGAAACTAACCTGAATAGTTTAATTGCACCTGCTCCTAAATGTTTAACAAAATCTTTAACGAAAGTAAAAATAAATAATATTTTAGCAGATGCTTTAGTTGATACAGGTAGTTCTGAAACATTCATCAATCAATCATTTGCTCAAATGCTAAATCTTCCTATAATTCCTAGTCAAGGACATATTGGTATGGCCTCCACTAGCCTAAAGTCAAATATATGTGGTCATTGTTTCATAGATATTGAAATATGATATTGTCTAATCTTTGTGCGGATGTCATTATTGGTCATGATATTTTGTCACAACACTCAAAGGTTGAAGTTTCATTTGGGTGTTTCAGAAGTCCTCTTAAATTATGCAGTCTAGCCACAGCTCAGAATAAAACTGTAAACCAATAGCTACTAAATCAAGAAAACAAACGCAGGATGATAGAAAATTTAAAACCGATGAAGTAAGAAAACTTTTAACCGATGGAATAATTGAAAAAAGCAAATCACCATGAAATCAGAAAACCATAAGAAAAGAATGGTTATAGACTACTCAAAAACTATTAATCAAAATACAACATTTTTAGTACTATTGATCTCACAAGCGTATACCATCAAATACCAATTAAAGAAAGGGAAATACCATATACAGCTTTTGAAGCCGATGGGCAGTTGTTTCAATTTACTAGAGTACCATTTGGTGTAACTAATGGTGTGGCATGTTTTCAAAGAGTCATTGAAGAAATTATTAAAAACGAAAAATATACAGGGGGGCATGCGCATATTTAGATGACATAACGGTGTGTGGAAAAACGCAAGAAGATCATGACTTTACCTAAATAAATTTTTTAACGCAGTAAAAAAGTATAACCTTAGTATAAACGAGGGTAAAAGTAATTATTCAAAATCAACAATAAATATACTTGGATACCTTATTAAAAATGGAGAAATTCGTCCTGATCCTTCAATAGTAGAGCCACTTATAACACTGCCTACTCCTCATAATGCACAGTCATTGCAGAGAGCTCTAGGTATGTTTTCTCATTACGCAAGATGGATCCCAAGATTTTCAGAAAAAATTTATCGACTTATAAACTCAAAGTCATTCCTCTTGTCATTTGAAGCAATAAAAGATTTTCAAGCAGTAAAAAATGATATAGCTAAATCAGTCGTTAATTCTATTGATCCGAATATTCCATTTGTAGTAGAAACTGATGCATCCGATCATGCAATTGCTGCTTGTCTTAGTCAGGCAAATCGACCTGTTGCTTTTTTTTCTAGAACCCTCTCTGCAAGCAAACAAAAACACACAGCAATTGAAAAAGAAGCCTATGCCATAGTGGAGTCATTAAAAAAATGGATACATTATTTGATTCTGAAAAAGTTTACTTTAATGACAGACCAAAAATCAGTATCTTTCATGTTTAACGTGAATCATTCGAGCAAAATTAAAAATGAAAAAATTCTCAGATGGAGATTAGAACTTTCATGTTACAGTTACGACATAATATACAGACCAGGAAGGACAAATACCGTTGCTGATACTTTCTCTAGAATCTGTGGATCAGCAACTCAATTGAAGAAATTCGTAATATTACTGCATCCTGTCCAATTTGTGCCGAAATCAAACCAAAATTTATTAAAACACAAGGAAAATTAATTCAAGCCAAAAAAAGCCTTTTGAAAGACTTAATGTAGATTTTAAAGGTCCACTGCCATCATCCTTAAGAAACAAATACCTTTTAAATGTAGTTGACGAATCTTCAAGGTTCCCTTGTGCCTGGCATGACAGCAAATACTGTCATAAAGTGTTTAACCAATTTATTTTCTCTGTTTGGATTGCCCTCGTTCATTCATTCCGATCAGGGATCAGCATTCATGTCAACCGAATTAAAATCATTTTTATATGCCAGAGGTGTAGCAACAAGTCATAGTTCTACGTACAGTCCCAGAGGAAATGGTCAAATAAAGCGTTATAAAGGTATTATTTGGAAGACAATTACCCTGGATTTGAAAACTAAGAAGTATAATTTAGAAGATTGGGAGAAAGTTATTGTTATGTACTGCTACAAATTGTACTCCACATGAAATAATGTTTATTCATAACACAAAGTCTACTTTTGGTATATCAACACCTCCATGGGCAAAACCACGACCGATATTTGTAAGGAAACATGTAAGAAATAATAAATATGAACCAATCATAGAAGAAGCTGAATTAATTGATGCCAATCCAGAATATGCTTTAGTTAAAATCGCCAATGGAAAAGAGGCAAATGTTTCTCTTCGACATCTAGCTCCTAGAGGAAATTTAGATCTTTTGGAAGAAGACAGTATAGAACTTCAACCCCTTGCGTAGAACTTCAACTAACTATCCACTTGATACAACTACTGGTAAAACCCAACAGAAAAAGTTGATATTGAAACGCAAATTCAAAGTTCCAGTGGTATGTACATACCAAAACAAAATGTTCAAACTAGTCAACCTACAGTTTAACCATCGTCAAGATCGACCAGAAGTCATAATCCTCCAAAGTATTTAGAAGATTATGCGTCCCACTAATCTGCAGGGAAGAATGTGGTGAAAATCACTGTATATGATTTGTGACTTGTTATTGTTATTATCTGTTTGATAGTTTTGTTAAAGTCAATCAAACTATAATGTTAAATTTTGTTTAATAAAACCTTAATTTAAAAGGATTTTCATTACACCCATTTTGCCCCCTTGCCCCTACTTACTGTCTTACTACTGGGTCCTTGGCTAAAGCATACTGCAGCTTGTATCTGTGTCGGTCAGTTTCTTCGATGATAACCCTGAATCTTTGATTTTCAATTGCCCAAATATTTAAATAAAGAGGGTTGCTACCGTCAGTGCTGTTGAGCAAGAATTCCAGAGAACCATTGTTGAACCCTTTAAAGAGAGCGGTGTACGTTTCTTGTGCTGTGGGAAGTTTTTTCCTTAACTCGCTAAAAAAAAGAAATAATTTTAATTTTTGTATCTTTTTTTTAGGTATATTAGCGGGAATGTAAATAACCCTTAACTGTGCCACTGTTCAAAACTGTTTTTGTTTAGGTTTTCTTGTTTAGCTCATTAGCTAGAAAGTAAAGTAAATTTTAGGATTATCAGCAACGCCACTGACTTGGTTCCTCCAAGCTCTTCAAACAGGGGATAATGGATTACTTAGGTCAATTGACAAATAATGTAGTGACGTAACGGAGTATGTTCCAAAACCATCAAAACTGACGCATGCGCAGTAAACGAAATCGTGTCTACCCAAAAAAAAGAACATTAAGAATTAAATGGGGGTTCTGGCTTCAAGCATCGCGTGTGAGAAAGCCTGGGTATACCCCGTATGTGCATACATGTGTTTCGTTTTAATACACTTTAGCAGTACAGATATATTTAAGACGTACGTGAATATACCGCAAGAACTTGGTGATTTTGTGCCTGGCACATGACTTTGTGGCAGACTGTCTTCTTGCCGTTTAATTGGTTACAATTTAAAGGTATTAACCTATCACCACGAAACACGTGATCACGGACTCCAAAGAATCGCGCCGTTCTGTCTAGATCTCGGTCAACGGTCAATGTTAGGATATTTAAATATTTTAAGTTCATAGTAGCCAAGATATAAATTGTGTGTAGTGTTCGCCAAAGTTCTAGATATTTCTTGATACACATTTATTTTAGGTCCAATCACAAAGCTCGTGAAGCATGTTAGTTTGTAATCCAACATCCACAAATATACCGAGTGGGCCAAAAAAAAGCGGACAATTTTTTTTTAATTATAACTTTTGAACTATACAATCGATTTTAATGGGACAAACTGCTCGTGATAGAAAATTATTCAGAGTTTTGACTAAATATATCTTTTTTTCGCCGTCTCAAAATCCAAGATAACGGACGTAATTAAAACGTACCCTTCAAAGATGCTCGTTTATTCTTGTGTTGCGAACACGTTTTGATTATTTTTTAAGTTAGTGATAAAGCTGCATTCTTACCACGGACAACAAGGTACGAATCAGCTAAATCAGTTCAGTGGTTCTAAAAGAAAATATTTTTGTTTCAACCATTGTTTTGCATATTATACGATTGCCTTGCCAATCATGTCTGCATTTATTTCTTAATAAATTCATTACTACTAAACCGATTTTGATGAGATAAAAAACATCCTGGTGAGACTTGATTGCTTTTTAAAGATTATGATCAAAATTTATCGCCATCTTAAAATTTAAGATGGCGGACAGCATCATACTTGATTCTTAAAGTAGCGTGTTTATTCTTATTTTCCGAAAATGTTTTAGTTTTTTTTTAATTTATAGAAAAACACTTCCCTCACACAACAACGTACAAATTAGTAAAATCGGTGTGGTGTAAAAAACTCTATTTTTGTTTCAACCATTGTTTTACAGATTCTACGTTTGCATTGCCAATCCTGTCTACATTAATTTCCTTATAAATTGGTTATTACAAAACTGATTTTAGTGAAATAAAAAAAATCATGGTGATAATTGATTGCTCTTTAAAGATTCTTATCGAAATTTTCCGCCATCTTGGAATTTAAGGTGTCGGACAGAATCATAGTTGATTCTTCAAAACGGCATGTTCATTTTTATTTTGCAAAAATGTTTTAGTTTTTTTTATAGAAAAACACTACTTTTCTCCCGTATAAGAAAGTACAAATTAATAACATCGGTGTAGTGGTTTTCACAAAATTGGATTTTGTTTTAGCTATTGTTTTACAATCCTGTCTGCATTAATTTCTTTATAAATTTATTATTGCTGAACCGATTTTAGCGAAATAAAAAACATCATAGTGCAAACTTTAAAGAGTCAGTTTGCGTCAAGATGTTTTCGACTTCACTAAAATCGGCTCAAGAATAATGAATTTATAAGGAACAGAATGCAGACAGGATTGGCAATGCAATCGTATAATTTGTAAAACAATGGTTAAAACAAAATTATATTTTGTGAGAACCACTTTATCTTTTTTATTACTTTGTATATTGTTAAGCAGGAGAATAGTAGTCCTTTTTTATAGAGTAAAAAAAACTAAAACATTTTCAGAAAATAAGACTAAACACGCCATTTTGAAGAATCAAGTATGATTCTGTCCGCCATCCTAAATTTTAAGATAGCGATAAATTTTGATCATGATCTTTAAAAAGCAATCAATTCTCACCATCAAAATCGGTTTAGGAATTTATAAGGAAATAAATGCAGACATGATTGGCAAGGCAATCCTATAATGTTCAAAACAATGGTTGAAACAAAAATATTTTTTTAGAACCATTAAACCGATTTTGATGATTCGTACCTTGTTGTGCGTGGCAAGAATTCAGCTCTTTTTCAGATTTAAATAAATAATTAAAACATGTTCGCAACACAATAATAAACGAGCATCTTTAAAGGGTACAATTTAATTTACAAAAAAATACATTTAGTCAGAACTTTGATTAATTCTCTATCAAGTGCAGTTTGTCTCGTTAAAATCGATGGTATAGTTCAAAAGCTATAATAAAAAAAAATGTCCGGTTTTTTTTTTACCCACCCGGTAATTGTTTTGTATAAATCCTAAAAAATTAACAAAACTATCAAAAGTGGCAAAAAGTCACCACGTTCTACAGTACTATATATTATTTTTTTATAGAACTTACATTGAGTTGTATATAGAAGTCAATGAGAACTTACTTGCAAAATGGTCTTGTTGTACAATTGTAAGGATACGGAATGTCCAAATTGTAATCCGCAAGGGCTGAAGTGGCCAAAAGAGCCACAATTGCAAAAACAGACACCATGCTAAAACAAAAAAAACTTTGTTATTTTCATTACGCAGAAAAATGTTTTTAGGCTCATTATTTTATTATTTCGATGGTTACTAGGCGGTTGAGTTTAAAGATGTCGATTTTCTGGGCGGCGGATAAAAGGTCGAAAAAACAAAAAGTCGAAAAAATAAGGTCGAAAATACAAAAGGTCGAAAGTACAAAAGGTCGAAAGTACAAAAGGTCGAAAGTACAAAAGATCGAAAGTACAAAAGGTCCAAAAAAAATCGACAATACAAAATACTAAAAATACCAATTTACCGTATCAAGTCGAATTGACCTGTCCAGTCGAGGTGGACCCGGGGCCGAGGATAGGTTAGGTTACTATCTCAACCTGACCCGGTTAGGTTAGTATATCAAAAAAAACTTTCCTGACGAAATCAGGGTAGTTTTTTTTTTCTAAACAAGCCTAACCTGCTCAGGTTGGGTTAATAACCTAACCGGGTTAACTATGAACTATCCTCGACCTTTAGACTACCTCGGCTGGGCAGGGCAATTGGACTTGGTTAGGTTTGAATCTTTTATTTTCATACTTTCGACCTTTTATACTTTCGACCTTCTGTACTTTCGACCTTTTGTATTTTCGACCATTTGTATGTTCGACCTTTTGTTTTTCAACCTTTTGTACTTTCGACCTTTTGTACTTTCGACCTTTTGTATTTTCAACCTTATTTTTTCGACCTTTTGTACTTTCGACCTTTTGTACTTTCGACCTTTTGTACTTTCGACCTTTTATCCGCCGCCCCGATTTTCTGATTGCACCTTGCAAATGGTGCAATCAGATTTTTGATATAACCCGTGGTTTCGCTAATACAGGTAGTTTTTGAGAAAATTGCATTTTTAGCTCACACATATACTATACTATAGTAGTGTGAGCTATGGTGATTCTAATTTTTTCGAGAAAAAAAAAGTTGCTCCGATTTCAAAATTTTTTATATACCTTTGCGTTTCAGAAGATTTTGAAACTTTTTTGTCGCGCCGTCTGTCTGTCTGTCTGTCTGTCTGTATGTCTGTCTGTCTGTCTCTCTGTAACGACCAACGCGCATAACTCAAAAACCGCTTGGCCGATTTTAATGAAATTTGGTGCCTAGGCTGGGTTTTGGGCCGAGATGGTCCCATTTAAAAATGAACAAAATCCACCCAACACAAACCAAATAAAAGGGTGGGGGTAGATTTCAAAAATTAGAGTTTATAGGGAAATATGGCGTGTGTGATATCAAACGAAAGGTAATTGAGTCTGGAGTTAAACAAAATACATTTTAATTTATTTAAAAAAAAGGGTGGGGGTATATTTCAAAAATTGGAGTTTAAGTGAAAATATGGCGTGTGTGATATCAAACAAAAGGTAATTGAGTCTGGAGTTAAAAAAAAAAACATTTTAGTTTTTAAAAAAAGGGTGGGGGTAGATTTGCAAAATTAGAGTTTAAGTCAAAACATGGCTTGTGTGGTATCAAACGAAAGGTAATTGAGTCTGGAGTTCAATAAAATATACTTCAGTTTTTAGTTATATTAGCTTTCAAGTAGATACACTAAAACTATAGTACCCAGTGTGAGCTTATGTGCCCATAGATTGGCAGAGTATTTATAATGCCTTGTATCTCGCTTATTTTGCAAGATATTTTTATTCCGTAGACTGTTTATGGCAACTTTTTTAGAGCAAAATAATGACGTCAATTTTTTTAAATCTTATTTAGTTTTTGAAAGATGGAATTTATAATAAAAAAATTAAATATGGACCTGGACTTTTTTATCAATTTTGTTAAAGGAGAAGAAACGAAAAGTCCTGCTTACTTCACAAATATTTTATTGTCTAATCACGACGCGTTTCGATTTTTAAAAAACCATTATTAAGTGGTCTGGTCTGTAAGAATAATGAAAAAATATAATTAAATTATAATATTTTAAATAAAATATGCTAAAAAATACTTACTATACCCAAAAAGGCAGAAAAATTAATTTTTTGGAAAATTTTGAGATTGCTAAACTCGAAATTGATCAATCGTCAGTTAGTTTAAATGAAACCACTACTAACGCCCACTTCAAAGTTTTAAACAATTTCAAATAAGATTTCTTTGTCTGCTTTTATTTATTGATTTTGTCAATTTTAAATTGTTTCTGCTCATTTATTACATTATTTATTTTATGTTAGATGTCGCTTTTGTACCTGTTTCGGATATCTGGGTTTTATTTATATTATTTATTATTTATTATTTTAACCTATATCTTCTTTGTCAATTAATTATATTTTATTAAAATTACGTGTTTATGTCCGTTTGACTGATTTTTAATCTGTATGTTGTTTTAGACTGTTTTAAATGTTTTTTCATTTTTTATTTTTGTGTGTTCCAGTTTTTCATTTGTTTCAAAGATGATTCTTAACTGTCTGTAAGTATTTTTTAGCATATTTTATTTTAAATATTATAATTTAATTATATTTTTTCATTATTCTTACAGACCAGACCACTTGATAATGGTTTTTAAAAACCGAAACGCGTCGTGATTAGACAATAAAATATTTGTGAAGTAAGCAGGACTTTTCGTTTCTTCTCCTTTAACAATGGTTCAAGGACTTCACCCTGGAGAAATCTACAATTCATTGGATTTTTTTAATTACTATTTTGATTGGTTTCTATCACAAAATATTAACATTTTAATGTTTTTTTGTTTTAAGGTTAAAAAAAAATATTATTTAATATTTTTAAAAAAATTTTAGTCCGAACCTGGAAATTTCCAACATAAATATAAATTAAAAACTGGTAGTTGAACAATTTTTAGTTTAACTGTTTCCACACTTGGCAAATATGGTTTTACGTTAATAAACGACAAATACAAAATTTTTCTTCAATGATATGATTAATGTTCAAACTATTTGCCATTATGTGTAATACATTGCTGGAATTTTTAAGAAATTTTTATTTTTTAACGCATTTTGCATAAAAATATTTGTGGCGTTTAAATATTGAGATTTTGTTTAAGTCAAACATATCACATTTTTAAAAATCTGAATATGGTCGATTTTTAGCCATGTTAGAATAATATTGAGTGAGTCATTCACAAAAATGACAAGTAAAATAACAACGTCAATTCCTTGTTTTTGTTTTTCCATATTGAAGTAAATTTCATGAGTTGCTGTGCTACCATCAAATAATAACTATAATATTATTTTTGTAACTTTTTTACGTTTGTTATTTTATTTATAAATCTTTTAATTAACGGTTTAAAACAGATAAACTAAAAATCGTTTAACTAGTGTGTCTTGCAATTTTTAATTTATATTTACGTTGGAAATTTCCTGGTTCGGACTAAACTTTTTTTAAAACTATTACGTACAGTAAAGTAATTACTTTACCGCATGCGAGTAGGTACATATATTTATAAATGGACTTAATTTGCTGATTTATAAAAAAACGTTTTAGCCTGTTGACAATTATTTTGATAGGCGGCTAAAACTGAAGTGTTTTTTAAATAACATTTTTATCTCATTATTTATTGTACACTTGAGTCAACCCGGTGCCTTACTTACATGACAATAATTAAATCTAAGATTTTTAGAGAAAATTTCTTGAGTGATTTCAAAACAAAAAGTTTATATAAACCTTGGCCTACAAACGCTTAGTTTTCGAGAAACTATATTTTTTTTATTATTATGATGTACTCGTGCCATGCCATATACTGGAGTATTCTTTATTTTGATGATAGCAGCCTTTGATGCAACAGCAATTTTTTCTAAATAGAAAAAAATAAAAAAGAAATCCAGAGAAATATGCGACATGACTCCTGAAAAAGAATCACCCTGTAAACTTTTACTATTGTAACTATAACTAAATAAATTTAGAAAAAAAAAACTTTTAAAAACAAGCTTTTATAAAATGGAGTAAAAAGCATAAAATAATTTTGTTGTGATATCATAATATAAAACCGATGGGCGTATTAAAGGAACTTCACCCGTTTTTTCCAAATTCATTATATTATAGCAGAGAAATGTAAGGGTAGACAATTTAAAGCAACCCAACCCAACCCTACTCAAGCTACCCTTACATTTTTTCTCTGATATGGATGAACATTACTACGCCTGCTTCATATTAGGCAGATCATCCGCGACCGACAGTGTGTCGATTTATTTTGTCACATTGAAAAAGCAGAGTCGGCCCATCATCGGTTGTGGACGATCCACCAAATGCGCATGGAAAGGCATTTACCTAATATTAAATACGCCCATCGCTTTTATTATTATGATATCACAACAAAATTATTTTATTCTTTTTATTCCATTTCATAAAAGCTTGTTTTTAAAAAGTTTTTTTCTCTAAATTTATTTTTTAATTTTTATATTTGTCTAAGTCTATGCATTTCAGCTAGCGCATCGATATTGCCGGGAGTCTTTCCTGTAAATTTTAAAATATCTAAGTTTCCATCTCGAAATTCGACAAACTAAAATTTTACCCCTCTCTGCCCTCCACGTTAGGGGAGGTAGGCAGTCAGTGATACCACATTATTGGATTGTCATCGGAACTATGACAGTATGCGAAATTTGAAGTCAATCGGACACGTCGAAGTCAGTTAAAATTAATCAGAAAAACTTGACATTAAATCGTCCATTTTGAATCCGTTATATTGAATTTTTGTAATCTGATAAAATTCGTAATTCTCATCCTCAAAAACCCCTAGATACCAATTTTGGTTGAAATCGGACAAACGAATGTTTTACCCCCTCTCCACCCCCACGTTAGGAGGGAGTTAGGTACCCAATGAAACCATATTATTGTATTGTCATCGGAACTAAGACGCTATGCGAAATTTGAAGTCAATCGGATGTCTGGAAGTTTTTCAAAAATGAGTTGCAAGATTTGATTACACACATACATACAGGTACAGGTGAAGTCAAATAAAAGCTTGTAATATATATGTGCTAAATTTGAGCTAAATATCTTAAGAACTGGGCCAGCTATAAACAAAAAACTAAAAACTAACTTTAATACCCTTTATCTCAAAAATTTTACGTTTCTGGGGCTGTTGATATAACCTTTTAGCCTTGAAATCATTTAAGCAATTCAACACTCAAATTATGTTATTGAACTTTTAAAAACCCTGTATTGATTATCTCGAAAACCACCGCATAGTGATACCACGACGCGACGTTAAGGTCAAAAAATAATATGTTCTAAATTTTACAACCTCAAAGTACTATTTATACAAAAAAAACCCATAAGACACGGTTTAGCGCTTCAGGAGTTTTCTTTATATAGTAAAAAACACTCAATTTACCGATGAGTGCATCTGTTGCCAATTTGCCGATAAATTTTGTATATCTCGCAATTTACGCATTTGAAATATTGTTCAATATTAAATGACACTTTATGCTTATAATAATTGCACTTTTTATCCCTATAAAGCTTTTAAAAAATGTTATTACCCTTTTATGCTGTCGTCACACCGGCACACGCACAAAATGAAAGATATAGAAAAATTTTGATCCTTTTATATAAGATCTATATCAATTTCTTTAAGTACTTAAGAAAATTGATATAACGATTTTTAAGGTGACCGCCATTTTTTTATCAGTTGTCACTACTACTACTACTACTAAATTTAAAAACAATATGAGAAACGTTTTAACGGTTATTAATTCCTAAAATTATTATGAATTTGAAAATGGCCGCCAAATTGATAGATGTATTTGTTTAAGCGTATCTCCCTACCCATTAATCCGATTTTAATTTTTTAAAGCTTGTTTTACTCCTTTTTTAAAGGCAAACAAATTTTATCATTACCCATGCTTTGATAAATCAAGCAGTTTTTGAGATATACCAAGATTATTAGTATTTCCGCTCACAAAAGAATTAAAATAATACCCATGCTTATTTTATTGTAGGTTCAATATTATTGACATTTGTTTTTTTTTTGCTACACAGAAGGCTTTAAACCTTCACATAAAGATAATAATGAATGTTTTTAAAGTTCGATGGATGGTATAGTTTTTGCAAAGTCAGTTGAACAAAGATAAAAGCCGACCATCGGCATATCCTTTATAGAAAGTGACATGGGCGGCGGTAGATATACTCAGGAAAATTATTTCATTTAATTATGGTGTAAACTAAAGAAATAACAATAGATAATAAAACTTTCTATTTCTACACCTACAGGAACGACACTGAGTTATTTTCTAACTCTGCATACTGCCGACTAAAGGGGTCCCGAAAAGCACACCCGAAAGCAATTAAAAGCGTATCTCAAAAAAATCTGCCAATCAAGTGCCGTCTATCCACCTGGGCTTGGTCGGTTTGAAAACAAATACTTTGTGGTCGGACCGCAAAGAGCTGCGCCTCTTCTCTGTCAGTAGGGTTGAAATTATACCAGGAAGATTTTATATGAATTTGGATAACTTTTGAAGGGCAGAATGAAGCAAAATTTCATGAAATCGATAGAACCCCGTATTAGGAGTTATTCAGGTGACTTTGCAAAAACTATAGCTCTAAAGACTGCCTTAAAGAGGGTGGTTTAGAAAACTGTTCACAAGATTATAGAAAAAGTGAATTTACATCGATGTATCCTAGCAAGAAACGTTAATAATAATTTTTATAGTATTTTTAGTTCCGCTTCTTTTGATGTATCACTTAGCATCCTAGCTTTAGTAGTTATTCTCGTTTGTGAAATGTTTAAAGCCTTCTATGTAACAAAAAAACAAATGTCAATAATATTGTAGCTACAATAAAATGAGCATGGGTATTATTCTAATTCTTTTGGGAGCGGAAACACTAACAATCTTGGTATATCTCGAAAACTACTTGATTTATCAAAAAAATGTGTAACTGCAAAATTTGTTTGCATTTAAAAAAGGAATAAAACAAGCAAAATTAAAATCGGACCACTGTGTAGGGAGATACGTATAAACAAAAAAATCTATTATTCCATTTTCAAAGATGGCGGCCAAACGACCATGATTTCGACTACGCGACCAAACATTTTTTATACTACTATGTGTGCCTAACAAAGCCCCGCAGTCAAACTGAGCGCACATATTAGGTCACACGTGATAGCAGCCAGCGCCTAGACTAAGAAAAAAAATTTCAAAAAAATTATAAAATTTTGAGAAAAGGATTTATTTGAATATGGCTCTGAAGTCAGGAAAGAGTTCATATTCAAAATGAGCAAGTAGTTTTTGGAACCATTTTATGTAACCTATACTTCAGTCAGGCACACTGTGTTTTCTGGGTCGCGGTTCGTTTGTCGAAAACACGTTTATCGAAAACATCTTTATCGAAGACATTTTGATCGAGAATCTTAATTTTGAATGACATTTTGATCGAAAAATGCTTCGAAAACTTTTTTATCGAATACAACTTTTTCGAATGACTTTTTAATCGAAAACATTTCTAACATACATATATTTTTTTAAAACATACTCTCCTGACCTCTTTCCCGGGATCCTAGAGAATGTGAAACCTAACCGTTGTCAATCGATCGCCAACGTAACCGAACCGTGTCAATGTAAATAGAAATTAAGATTTTCGATCAAAATGTCATTCGAAATTAAGATTTTCGATCAAAATGTCATTCAAAATTAAGATTTTCGATCAAAATGTCTTCGATTAAGATGTTTTCGATAAACGTGTTTTCGACAAACGAACCGCGACCCGTATTTTCTAGATGAGAAAAATCTTATTTAAAAGAAAAGTTTATTTGAAACCTTTTTGCTTATTTTCTTCATAATTATACAAGGAGTATGACTTTTCAAGTAGTTGATAGATTACGCAGCGAATTAATCCATCCAGGACCCAGGTAGCAAAGGATCATCAAATGACGTCTTTTTTTCGTCGAAAAGTGGTCATTTGGATGACCAGCAGGTCATCTACCAAAAAATGTTGTCTTTAAGGCGTCAGTAACTTGACGTCTTTTCGTAGTGTAGTTTTTGACGTCTGAAAAACGTCATATATTGGTCACTACCCACACTGCACACTTTGTCCAAGGGGCATACACTCATACTTACATAGATGGTGCCCCAGTCAGTACTTGATCGGATTTATACGGAATGTGGGGGTACGTATGTAAAATAAATTAAATATTAAATCAAGACAAACTTCGTGACTTCTTTCGCTTCAAGGTGGAGGTGTGTAAGTCTAGGTATAGGTCTATTTTGATTTGTACCTCACAGACGATCACCGCTGTACCTGTTCCAGTACTTCCAGGTCTACGTCACAGAAGAGTCACCTTCTGTGTCTAAGTTTCCTTCAGTGTTCTCAACTGCAGGGAATATTTCATATATTCAGACGAGTTTAAAAAAAGTCATAAATAGGTTTGTGTGTGTGTGTCTAATGTTCTGATTTGGTCCCAAATAAGTCATATTGCTGACGTCTAAAAATGACGTCATTTTGGGTGTGACTTGGTGACCTGTTTTTGACGTTTAAAAAACGTGAGCTTGCTACCTGGGGAGTAACCAAAACAAAAAATGGTAACATAATAATTCGCGACGTGCCCACGCTTTCGCGCTCATTTAAGCACCCGACCAGACACGAGAAGGAGCCGAAGGACTACTGCGCGTATCCATCAACTAAAGTGGTAACATATGCAATATGCAATCATACATACATATTGCTGATGCGACATATTAAAAAATAAAAAATATCCTCAGTACCTTAAAACGAAAGTGTACAACCAATGTATCCTTCCTGTGCTTACCTATAGATCCCTGACCTGGACACTTAGCAAATCAAACATGGATAAACAAAAGCCCAAAGATAGAAAAAGGAATGAATGGATAAAAAATTAAACAAAAGTAAGGGATGTCAGAGGAGAACTAGCAAAATTAAAATGGAAATTTATCGGTCATAATATCAGACAGAAAGACGATTGATGGAACAAATGTATTGTAAACTGAAGACCTGGGAAAAGAAAAGAAGTAGCGGACGATTTGAAGAAATATGCGGGAATTAGATGGATGAACACGATGGCAGACAAAGAAGAGTGGAAGATATTGGGAAAGGCTTATGTCCATGGATGGATCGACGAAGGCTAAATAGATAGATAGATAGATTGCTGTTGGTAAAAATAAATGGATCCATGACAGATCTGATACCTTCCCAGCTAGCCTATTACCACACTTGAACCCACAGTGAAGCCACGAATATCAGCCTTGAAAACAGTTTTTTGTAAATATCTCAGAAAATAAAGCTTCTACAAAGTTACAAATTATTGAGCAAAATGTAGTCTAGTTAAAAAGTTAGCATTTTAAAAAATTTTTCATTGTCATTAGCATCAATAGATTTTGACATCTAATTAGCTCGTTAGAGTGTCGAATGCTACTTTACCTGAAAATTTTATGAACATCGATTCAGTGGTTTAGAAGCTATCTTGTTACGGACAGACATACACACACACACACATACACAAACAGAGACAGACATCACGACGGTATTGCTAAGATAGGTCAAAATATACCCAAGTAACATATTTTCGGAGTTTACTAAAAAAAAAATTTTTTGTCGAAAATAATACCAATTGCTGCGCGGACTAGGAGGGTAAAAATCATATACGTACCGTAAAACGAGGTTACTTTTCGCGACCTGGTCCTACTTTGCTCCATTGCGAAAAAAAGTTCTTAGATATTCTACATTAAAAATCTGCGCATGCACCACAATGCCACCACGCGTGAATTATCCGTTGCAAATTTAACTTTTCAAAGACCGCTGTTTTCCGCTTAGTCGTCTCGAGTTAGTACCAGAGTGAAGTGCAACTTCAAATTCCTTTAAAATTTTACCTCGAAAAATTTGGTGTCTAGTGCAGTTATCGATTTATATGCAATAAAAACAAAAAAACCAATATTTTTAAATTTTTTATTCACCATTTTGAATGTTTGGGGAAAAGCTAAATAAATATTGTGTGTAGTTTGCGCCAACATATAAAACACCAATGTTTTTTTTTCAAATTTTATAAAGTGGGGCAAAGTAACCTCGGAAACTTTGCTCAACTTTTCAAGTTAAAAAAATATTTATAATACTAAGTATTTTGTAATAAAAATGTCCTTTGTTAATTACCTATACCATGTGTTTTTCATTAAAACCAAAAGAACATTTTTTATGGTATAATTTTTGGTTATTTCTTTGAATTTTTTGAATTAACTCGAAAAAGTGGAGCAAAGTAACCTCGTTTTACGGTATATGGTAAAAATAAATAAAATAATCTCACAGTAGACATAAAATATTTATTTTTAAGATTGTTAACTGTTACCAACGTTAACGTGGTTACATGTAAGCTCTGTCACTGTTTACTAGTAGTTTAGATAAGTAGTGCCCACTAGAGGCCCTCGATAATTTGACAGTTGTTTTACACATTTGTTAAATGTATCGAGAGCCTCTAGTGGCCACTAGAGCTTAAACCGCGAGTAAAGAAAACCTAAAATTAGCCATTTTTTTATACTTATAAAAATACAGTCGAACCTCTGTAACTCGAACTTAAAGGGACCACCAAAACAGTTCGAGTTATGGAGAGTTCGAGTTATGGAGGTTCGAGTTAGAGAGGTTCGACTGTATTTCAGAATAAAAAAAACGGTAGCCTTAAAAATGTTGATTATTTAGAATGATCTTTTTTAGAGGAAATCGATAATAATCAATTTTGTTTGCTGTGTTAATCATAGCATCCTTTTGTATTCATAATACACTCTCTCATATTTGTTAGTACCGAACTCAAGTGGTTGTACTAATTCTAAATTCTATTTCAAACTTTTCTAAGAAAAAATAAAATATCTAATCACTCGTACAACCTAAGTCCTTTTCAGTAATTTTTTAATTTGCACTATAAGTGATTTATAATACGATCTACAGATATAAATTTAATTATCATTTTTATATTGATACTTCTGTAAGAGACTTGGATTAAACAATGGTTATCAAAATATTCACAACATTTTTTTTACACAGAGATTTTAGGTATATGTAGGCTATATTTTAAGGTTCGCGTCACGCACACAAAATAGAAAAAGAACTTGCTAACTTTTGAATTTACAATTATTACAGTGTTTTTCTAAATTGCGTACCATCTTTAAAATATACGTTAATAAAATGTGATAGGTAACTGATTACAAGGTAAATCAAAAAAATGAAAAAATAGGTGAAACCTATTTTTCATTCTACGAGTGAAACGACAGCGAACCAAGGAAACTAAGTCCATGGCGGGACGAAAACGTACACCGATCTATAAGGAAGAAAGGCATTTCGCCACAGTTCAACCAGACCATGTTATCACCGTCTCCACGCTGTCGGTTCGGAACCGAAAACAATGAGTTAACAAAGTATAAAAGGCAACTTCATAGGGGTATAGTGAAATAGGGACACCGGTGTTTCGGAAAAAGGCATAAATCAGCTAAATAACTATAAAAAGGCACGTTAAAATAAAAAAGTTGAATTACAATTTGACTTTAGCATGAAGTGATTAAGATTAAGAAATTAAAAGCAGCGGCGGCTGGTGACGTTATAAATTGGGGGGGGGGGCAGAAATTTAAATTGCATGCAAAATGAGATAAAAAATCTTACCGAAACAATTTTATTTTAGTATTTTCCAAAGAAGCAGCTACTTGGTGTGGTTTTTAATTTATTTGTTTATAGATAAAGTCCATTCGCCTTTCTTTTTTATGGCCCCGTAGAGCAACCTCAAAAATCCTACAGAATTTTAAACAGTCTAGTACCCTACTAAGTATGTGTCTAATTTTTGTCACATTTCATTATGTTCGGTAATCTTTTGCCTATAGGCACTATTCACTTGGCACCTAGCATATAAAATTCTATGTAGTTATTTAAATGAATACCACTTACTTTGTGTCTTTTTAACTTCCACTAAAGTGCTTGATATTACACATTCCCTTTGCACGCAGGATCACTTCGTGGATTGTTCATAACAAGACAAATAAAGCAAAAAAAGCACAACCACACAACGAGTTTTCAGCATCGTATAATTTTTTATAAAAGTTTCTATTATAAGTTTTTATGGAACACCCCTCGCTATTACTTACACTAAAATTTTGGTTAATTTTTAGGTCTGGTCTATGTGGCCCTAAAGATTTTATTTGTAATCGAAGTTCATATGTCAACGTATTTAAATTTGCACAGTTAATTATGTAATTTACGATATTTATTTCCATTTTATAAACAAACGATAACGCAAACAAACAACGACACGCGACCGGCAGGCTTTTTACTCCTGACAAAGACCAAATCAAAACAAATTCATACGTCTTCACTAAGGGTAGAACCGGTAACACTGTGGCCTATTAAAATGCGTTGGATGCCATTTGGGGCAGCTTAAAGACGTTGCCGCCATTTTGTGACACTGTAGTTAGAATAATGACAATTTGCCAACTTGTGACACAACAAAACCCCTGAATAATTAAACAAGTATCTGGAAGCAGAACTGTATTTTCCAGCTAGGTAAAACATTGATATGCCCGGTAACTTTTATACAGTGGAGAAGGGGGGGTTCAGAAATAAGAAAATTTTAAGTGCGCCACAATGTTTAACAAAGAAGTTCTTAAATAAAATACAGTTCAACCCAAACGTTGTAGCCAAACAATGAAATTCTACCTACTTCCGAGGCTTCCAGAGTATTTGTGTAATTAAAAAACAAAAAAATTGACTAATAAACAGAATAAAATTCTAAAAGATTGAATTAAGATGACAAAAATAGAAGCACTTTACAGGTAGATGGACTCCTTTAACAGGTCATAGTGTACCTACATCTGAGTCAGTAGTGTGAGACTCGGTTATATAAATAATTGTAAAAAAAAAATACACTTTCAAAATCGTTCCATCATAGGGGAGATCTGGACCAAATATCTGCTGTCGTCATTCTACGTTGGGTAGAATGAGACAGACAGCAACCCAGTCCGAGATCCACCCCATGAGGTAAAACAGTGTAAAGGAACCGCTAAAAAATATAATCTCATCTCTCTTTTGTCTCCGCAAACTTGGTCATTGGGTTGCACAAATAACACAAAAATTTAGTTCATCTTGTTCATTTTAATGGCAAAGTTGGACAAAATTACCAGAAACATAAAAAAAAATAAATGAAATGGATGAAAACAAGGGCCAAAATAGCAAAGCACTTTAGGTTTCACAGAAAAATTATCTTAAATATACCGCAACATTGGGGCTATGACGTCATACCTTATCTTGCGTTTACAAGAATTTCAAAGTTGTACTTAATAAAAAAATTATAGGGAAAATTATGGTTGCTTGCATGAAATGACTCCTACCTTGGTCCTTGATTAGTTTTTAAGTTGTTGGTTAATTGAACAATATGTTGTTTTATTTTGTGAACCTGTTTCCAGACATCTTCCACTACTCCACCGGTCCCAGTTCTGCCGCGCCTTCCCTGCTGACTAACTAGCACATGGTACTAGGGCAGCACATGGTTTCGGAAAGTGTGCTGGATCTTTGCCCGAGCGTAGAATCCTGTGGAAAATGAAATGTTTCAGTTTCCTGGAATTCGTCTATTTTGCACGAAGTTCCCCTACACCGAGTAATTTAAATCGAGAACCCCATGTCGACTCAATAAAATAAAGCAGATTTAAACAGATGAACTAAAATAACCCTAACGTACCTTTCCCAGGGTTACAACTGGCTCGTCCGGCTTCCCACCAGCGTCCAGCACAGCTGTCGATGGAATGGACAGGGCTGTAGGCAAAGGAGAAAAACAATATATAGTTTTTATCCAACACGTGGTTAAAAGAAAAATATAAAAACGCCAAAAATTCCCCACGTCTTTTGTCAAAAAAAAGTACATTTCACACGAAAAATAATTACAATTTGGGAGGCAAATATTATCTTGAAGAGTCCTCAAATAATAACAAAATGAAAAAAATAAAATCGAACTTACCACTGCTCTTTCCCGTACAAATGGCGTAGGCCGACTTAAATCCCCCTCAAAAGGGTATGAGCGTCACTTCAGGATTCGCCTAAACACGACGGACTCACTTCTACAGTTTCTGGGATATCTCCTGCAGTCGCTGCAGTGCCAATAACCAAAAACAAAGGCGATCCCAGAAACTGTTGTCGACCCAGCCAAAATTCGTTAGCAAGAGACAAGGCACTCCGTCGAGAATACCAAAATAATGAAGCCACCGGAAACCGTTCGTAGATTTGGTGGGGAGTGGGGACGGTAAAACGCATAGTACCAACCTAATTTTCCGGTTAGATTCAAATAAGGATGCAAACCTATTTATAAAAAAACTTTTTCGCCAAAAAATCTCTACTTCGGTTGCAAGACTGGAAGAAAAAACCAGCGGTTTTCAAACTAACCAATGAGGAAACACAACAATAGTCCCGTACCGGTATATAGGGGGCAGCACCGACCAAGGGGATATTGAAAAATACGTAAAACGCGCATTGAGGTGTTGTCGGATCTATTTCCACGGTTGAAATTTTTATAACAAGGACATCGAGACACCCTCCATACATAGACCGAACATTTGCCTACCGGACCCCTGCCAACATATCAAGTAGGAGAAGAATAACCAGACGGACTGTAAGAAGCTCAGCATTGAAACCATCAACTGTAAAATCAATTACTGAAGATCAGGGCATGCATCAAACCCAGGAATATTCGAGCACTCAACCAATTCCCATATGAGTAAAGCTATACTGAGTGTAGAATTTAGTTGCATTTTAGTTACAGTCTTAGTCAAAAGTTTCCTTTGCTCTTTATAAATGTTTTCTCTAAGATTCATATGGTTTGACGCCATTTTTGTAAAACATTTCTACATTAATAAAGTTGTTTCTGAACCTGAACCTAAAAATACACACTGAACTACTGCTTAAACTCGGCACAAGAGTGTTCAGATGTTAACTCACACGATTTCGTTTATTCTTTTAGTCTTGGTTTTTATCCCTCGTTTATCTCCCATTTACAAAAGTGCATAACTCGTATTTATTTTATCTTCTCCTCATCAAATTAATAAAGATATCAAAGGGGCGGAGCCTCGGTTGTTACTGGTGAAACCGTGGACCTAAATATGTTTTCGTGCTATCACAACTAGCTATGAGGTTCGGATTGTCCCAATATCCTCGAGAATAAACGTAAGGGAATAAAATGTTCATCTAAATGTTTCCTTCCTGTTACCGAAACCATTTGTGATGCGGCAACGCCGCCATTCCCCAGCTGTTTAATTTCATAAACGTCAAAGAGAATTACGAAGTGCAGATAAACAAAACAATCGAAAGTTTTTATGTGATTTTTAAAGAACTGTGATCTTAAATTCCAATTACGATGTCCAGATAATGCGATGTGCGTAGTGTCCACAGTAATTCGATGGAATGCCTCCTTTTAAGGTAACTTCCTAGACACTATATAACCTCCATACCTAGCTCTATAAAATACCCTTAATTTGTGTACAGAAAGACGAGTCGAAGAGCCTTGATTATTTACCTGAATAAACAAATATGTAACGTTGCCTTAAACGTAAAAATGACACGTTACATAATCCCCCCCCCCCCCAACTTCAAGACGATTAACCTAAAAAGGTTAATCGGAGAGGTCCGCTGCCGACTGGCAGTACTTTACCCGATGGTTCCTGAAGCTCAAATATCCATGGAGAAATTTTATTCCTAATCACATAAGGACCAACGAATTTCGGTGCTAACTTCTTTGAGAAAAATTTCGCAGCATCTGACAACACATAATTCTTCTTCCAAACACGCTGACCCACAACAAAGTTGGGTACCCTTGTACGCAAATTATACTGAACTACGTTTTTCTCTCCTGCCACCTCTAACCTTCTCTTAACATCCGCATAGAGCTTCCGGAAACCTTCGTTCTTACTTTCAGCTGCAGATTGTACACCATTCTCTTCAGATAACAACACTGGGTTGGACTAATCTTTTCCTGACAGACACATATTTCTACCAAAATTAACAAAGAAAGGAGACATCCTGGTTGTCTCATGGGTTGCAGTACGAATCGCGCAGGCAAGTTTATGTATTTGTTCGTCCCACTTCCTGTGGTTGTCTTTCACATAGCAACATAACATGGTTTTTAACGTACGATTTGTCCTTTCTGTTGGATTTGCTCTGGGGTGATAATACGGATTATACTGAATTTTAACCTGATAACTCTCATCAAAACGCTTAAACTCGTTACTTTTGTACTGAGGGCCATTATCACAAAGTATCAAACGGGGCACTCCGAAGACCATAAATACTTGCTCCTCAAGATGCTTGATAACTGCTTGAGTAGGAGCTGTTCGCATTGGAAAAACTAAGGAAAACTTACTCAAATAGTCCGTAACGACGAGAATCCAGCAATTACCCTTTGTCGAACGAGGTAGAGGTCCACATAAATCTGTTGAGATAATTTCCCAAGGCCGAGTTGGTTTTGGGTGCGATATCATCTGATCAGATACACCTTGTGTATCACCTTTATGAGCTGCACAGACAAAGGATTTCTTTACAAAAGTTGCCACGTCCTGGCGCATTTTTGGCCAATAATATTTTTCTGTCAGTCTGTGGAAGGTTTTATACACACCCATATGTCCTGCGTAGGAGGATCGTGAGCTTCTCCAATAATTCTACGCCTATGATCTTTGAGGACTACCTCTTTCCAATATTCGTTAGATGGTGAAAGTTGAGGGTATTCTTGTTTGACATATTTATACAACTTATTATCAGTGTATCTCCAATTCATAAATTTTAACGGTGATTCTACGACTCTCTTTACCATCTTTTGGTACCATCGATCTTTAATTGCTGTTGAAACGTCTCTGGGCTGCGAAATTGTATCAATCATGGGTACTGCACGAGACAACATGTCCGGGACAACTAAATCTTTCCCTTTCCGATGGATTACTTCAAAATCATATTGCTGCAGTTTTACAGACCAACGAGCAAGTCTTCCACTGGGCTCTTTTAAGCTATGAAGCCATTTTAAGCTAAAATGATCTGTTATGACCTTAAATGAGATCCCCTCAATATAAGGCCGGAGCTTCCCTATCGCCCAAACCAATGCCAAACATTCTCGCTCGGTGGTCGTGTAAACACGTTCTTGCCTAGTCAAAGATCGACTCAAATAGCATATGACTTTGTCTCCCTCAGGATAAGGCTGCGTTAAACATGCTCCTATTCCATATCCTGATGCGTCTGTTTGAATGACAAATTCTTTGGTATAATCTGGACATGTAAGAATCGGTGCAGTCACTAAAAGTTCCTTAATCTTAATAAATGCTCTTTCGCAGTCTGAGTCCAATCGAACTTTTGATTTTTCTTAGTTAGAGCTGTAATCGGAGCTATTATCGCTGAAAAATTCTCTATGAAACGTCTATACCAGGATATTGTATCTACAACTCTACGAACTTCTCTGACAGTTCTTGGCCTCTGGAGCTCTAACATGGCTTTAATTTTATTAGGGTCAACTCGGATGCCTCGACGGTCCACTACGAATCCTAAATAAGTCATTTCTGGCCTACACAGTTGGCATTTCTCCCAACTTACCGTTATCTTTGCACTCTGCAATCTTCGTAGGACTTCCTCAAAAATTCTGAGATGTTCAGAAAAGCTCTGTGTGACAATTACGAGGTCATCGAGATATACGTACACGTAGGGGTCTAAATCGTTCCCTATGATGCTATCTATGAGTCTTTGCCAAGTTGCAGGTGCATTATGAAGACCAAATGGTAACCGCTTAAATTGGAAGAGACCTCGTCGACAGATGAATGCTGTTAGTGGCTTCGATGATTCTTCCATTGGTACTTGCCAATAAGCACTCTTAATATCTAAAGTTGACAAGTACTTAGCATCTTTCAATTTGTCAAGAGTCTCGGATACGAGTGGTAAAGGATAACTATCACGCGCCGTCACTGAGTTCAATTTGCGGTAGCCTACACAGAAACGATATTTCTTTGTGTTTTTCTTTTGTACCATTACCACTGGTGAAGCCCATGAACTACTACTACGTTCTATCACATCCATTTTCAGCATTTCGTCGATTTCGTCATCAATAAGTTTTTGAATGACCGGTGAGACCTTATATGAACGTTGTCTTATCGGTGCTGCATCTGTTGTAATCTTATGCTCTACCCTGTCTGTACATCCTAGTGAGTCACCCATAATAGTCTTATATTTAACGACCAATTCCTCTAGTCGTTCTGATTCATAAGGTGTAAGAGTTGTTTGTTGGTCTGATGTTTCTAAAGAACAAATCACATCTTTATTATCGGCAAAGTGCCACTCATTAGTACTTAAGTTCGGTACTATACCCATCGAAATCCAAAAATCTAATCCCAAAATCAAAGTGTGTGGCAACTCAGGAACGACGACGACCTCTATTAACCTAAATTTATCCTGAACTCGCATAGGAAGCTGCACTGTCCCAATACTACTCGTGCTTTGACCATTTGCCACAATACAACTCGTCTTCTTCGTCGTATCAAGTGAAAAACCAAATCTCTCGATGATTGACCAACCATGATTCCCTAAAAAGGTACGTGAAGCCCCGGAATCCAACAAACCTAATAACTTATTTCCGAGCACATCCACTTCTAAATAAGGTCTCTCATCTTTACGAGCATGACTTATCACATAATCTAAGACGTTCGTTAGCCTATCGGTCGATGCTTGTTCAGGCTGACTCGAAGGTCGACCACCTACGAGCGCCTGGGTCCGTTTCCCTGACGATTACAATTTCGACATTCTCTGACTGTTACCCCTGCCTGACCACACGAATAACACTGCTTACCTCTAGGTAGTGCACACCCGATTTCCATGTGCCCTGTTTGGTTGCATCTATAACAAACAACGTCCCTATTCGCCCTACCAGATCCAACACCCTGTGGTGGTTGTCCATCTCTGTCATTTACACTAGACTGACCACTAGCTTGTTGCTGTCTGTCTCTATCAGCTCTAGCAGCGAAACTGCTTGCTGGCTGCTGCCTATCTCTGTTAAATCTATTATCAGGAATATTCAAATTCTGTTGATTTGATGTCCCGGCACCTGATATTTGAATTGCATCAACCCCTGTTGGAAAATCGTCAAAATCGCTCTCTACGTCAACGTAGGCCAAGTCAGGTTCAATCGATTGGTTTCTTCTAGGAGTAAAATTCTCCTCCTCTAAACCATATCTCTGGTCTATTCTACGACACAAATCTTTTAAATGTGATAGGCTATTGACCTCAGTAGCAATCAACCCTTTCTTATAGATGTCCGCTATATTTCTGAAGACGATAGCTAATTTTGCCTCTTCAGAAACAGGACAGCCAAGTCTTTGGAAATATGTGTTCATGACAGCAATATAGGTCCCTATAGACTCTCCAGGGCCTTGTTTACGTTTTTGAATTTCCTTCAATAGCTTCTCGCCATATGAAGAAGGAAGATATTCTGTCATGAACCTTTGTTCCAGCTGTTCCCATGTATGGACTTCTCTACGAACATCTTTATAAAAAGTATAGGCTGACTTTTCAAAAAGATCAATGCCTGAGTTCAGTAGCACCTTTTTGCTAACTCCTCTCGCCTGATTTAACTCGTCCACTCTCTCAAAAAATGCGGTGACGGAGATCGTACCCCTCTCGCCTGTAAACTTTAAGTTCCACTTATGCGGAGGTACAGGTGCAACATGATATGAAGTACCAGGATCACTTGACATTGGTACTGACGACGAACATGAAAATTGTCGTGGCTGAGCAATTGGTACTATGCTACTTTGGAGGGCAGCTAAACTCAAAGGAACGGTAGACGGTTGTTGATAATGAAAAGCTGATGCACGGTCATTCTGAATTAACATTGGGGGTGGTGCCTGTATTGGTGCTTGAGTTGGGTTCGCTAGCATTTGCATTTGCACTGGAGCAATGACCGACGGTTGGTTCGTAGGCTGTTGTGTGCTCGAGTGCTGTGGTTGCGGTAGTTGAGACTGGCTGGGAATGTTGCCAACATTTGTCGAGTGATCTGAGCTTCGACTCGTTGATTGGGTTTCAGATGCTTCTTCATCATCTGAGGTAACGCCAACTCTTAGTAAATCTGTTGCTTGGCTCTGCAATCTCCCAATCAAACTCAAGGTTTCCGCAACCAGTATGCCTTTTGTTTGACTTTCTTCAAAGTTTGACGGATTCATGTTATTTATCCTGGCTAACACATGTTCCAACCTTACAGCGATTTTCCTAAACTCCCCCTTTGCTCGTACCAGAGAACTTCTCTACCAGCGGTACCAGACTATCAAGCTTCTTCATGCAGCTAAAAGCATCTTGGCCAAATTTAAAGGGATACGGAGGGTATCTCATACTTGCATCAGTCTTTTCTCTTTGCTTAATCAGCATGAGCTGTTGCTTCATTTCTTCCACCGATCCAATGGCTATGCCTCTCCATGTTAACTCGTAGATTAACTCGTCCTTGGCTAAGTACCTTATGTCAGACAACCGACTCAAAGAAATAGCCATGGTGCCTTTTATATTAAAACTTTAAACTTTAAACCTCTTAATTATACCTCCCAATTATAAAAACTAAACCACGCAATAACAAACACAAAGTTCACTTTAAACTCACTAGTGAAAATCACTATAAATTTTCTCACAAATGTAGAAAATATAAAACTTAAATACGGGCAGACGCGAACAAAATCGAAGAACACTGGAGCAGTAAGAAAATAAAATTTATTTGCATTTAAAAATGTAATCATAGTTTATAATAATTATTTGCACAACCAACCATAACGTCCAACCTTGCAGAGAGAAATAACTACTTAAATCCTAAATTAGAATTAACAAGTAGCCATAAAAAAGTTAAAAAAATAAAAGAGAGACAAGAGTTTTGGCAGTGTGCAGGTCTTATGTTCCACTCCTGCGTGAGTAAAACCAAAAAAAAAAAAAATTGCGCTTATCCTAGCTGAACTGGATTAAAATTAATGTTAAGTGATGTTTGTTTACCTCAGCAACCGAATAGGTAAATTTATCCCTAAATGGAACGTACAACAGACTACCTATAACAAAAAAAATCCCAAAGCTGTTGTACACAGTTAACGCTAGGGTATACTCCTGCTATTGCAGAACGGCTCCACTAATAAACTCCTAAAAAAAAACCCAAATCGCCGTATACAATGATTTTTCTAAAAAGAAAAAATCAAAACGCACTTTAACCTGCTTACCTATTCTGAGTCTACACGAAACTTGCATTGCTTAAGGCAAAATCATCCCTTAATATATAAGAGAACGCAATAAACATCGGAACAGATGTTCGTGTTATAGAAATCGTAAAATATGCTCAATTAAAAAAAATCCGCTCGCTGAAATTGCGTCGAATTAGACTTGTAAGGATGTTGTGTGTAATTAAAAAAATTTAAAGAAAATTAAAAAAAAAAATTACCGATGGTAATAAAAAATTTACACAAATAACGTCTTGGTAGGACTGCAACTCTCTAATAATCGTTAAAATGAAATTCCCAAAATTTTAACTAAATTGATGCATCAACCATAGTCATGGTCAAAAAGACCCTAGGATCGTACCGAAAGGTGTCCAAAAAAAAATGTTAAAAAAAATTTTTTGGTGTCGACCACAGTAGTCCAATAGTCAAAAAAATTAATTAGTGACTCACTAAAATTTTCAAAAATTACTCCACTCTGATAGGTGGTTTGGAGTAGGGAGAAGAAAAAATTTTTTTTAAACAAATGATGATAGGTTGTTAAAACGTGAGGGTTCGAAAAAAAATTATATTTTAATTCAGCAAATAAAAATATTTAAATAAACTGGTAAAATCATTGTAGGGCAAGGTACTACTATGCACCAAAAAAAAATTTTGCAACAAGAAAATCAAGTTTCCTTCCTAAAAAAAAATATTAAAAAAAAAATATTTAAAAAATATTTTCAAAAAAATTAAAAATGTTTAAGTGCGGTTGCAGCTCCTATTAGTGAACCTTAAAAAAAAATTTAATAAAATCAACACCAGAAAAATCTTATTCGAGTTGTCATGCAACAGTTTTTGTTCTTTTCCTTTAAAAAAACAGTTTTCAATTCCCTTTCCTCTCCCAAACTGTGTGAATGTAAAAAGTGAATGAGCTAGAAAAATTAATTTCTTATCCGGAAGAAAAAAAAATTTGTTGGAAATTAAATTTACTTAAAACTCATAAGGTATAAAAAATCGTCATTGCAAAAAATAATCAGTTTAGGAAAAGAAAAAAAAATATTTATGTTCCAAAAAAACAACCGATGTTAGTGTATTTGTTTAAAATTATTACTTAAGGAAATAAGCAACGTTAGTACTTATTTACTGTACCACTATAATGTGAAGAACCTTTGCACTCAACTAAAGAATTATCTTGTGTGCACTTTCAAAAAAAAACAAATATGAAAACAATTTCAAGGTTCACCTATAAGAACGTTGTAAAACTAAATCTGCCTACTCAAGTGTCTTTACACACAACCTCTAATCAAAAAAAAAATTTACTGCTTAATGCATTCTCAGATTCTTATTCCTGGTGTTCACGAGATATAAAATCAAGTTGTGCCCTATCCACAACTATTAGTCAAAGCAAAATTACCAAATGTCCAAGGGCTTATGAGACCACATCACTTACAAATGACATTTTGAAATGAAACAGTTGGGAATAATCCTGCGTAAAAACCAGAAAACAAAATCAAGAACCAAAAACTATTACATTAATTTTAAAAGAGCATAATAAAACTCCCGGCCCCAATTAAATTTTTGTTATCTCAACAAAACTCGGCCTAAACCCAAAAACCCTTTTATTAGACATTTCCCCTATTTCCTAAGTATAATGTCAATAAACCCAAAAACTTGTGATTTCCATTCCAATCCCATCTGTACCCTATATATTTTTAACCGGCCAAACACCCACAGGCGAAACAATATCTTATTTCAAAGAAAGGTGAAGGTATTTTGAAGCACCCTGTGAAAATAGGACACTATTATGGAAAATTGTTCAGATCAGTGTTCTTACTACTTTTTAACCTATATATATCTAGTTCCCTCATGTGCATGTTACTATTACACAAAAATTGTCTTTCTCCGCAAATCTGCAAGGTCCTGGAAGATGTGAGATTCAGCCTGTAGGCCAAATTTGGATGTATTTTAATTTAGCGAAAACCGAAGTTGCGAAATCCTAAAAAGATTAGCAGGAAGTCCTCGTTCCTCGATTTCTACACTCCGAACCAAACATTTCTTCCATTTCCACCCAGCTCGCGGGAGGAAAACCCCTAATTATTGCAATACAAAAGGTGTTAGCTCCCGCTAAATTTCGCGGTTGTTTATATATATTTTTAAAAACACACAACTGTATGAAGGACAAAGCGCATTCCGCGTATTTGGACATGCGCACCAACAACCAGTGAGATCATTTGTCAATCGCCTAGAGAAAAGGCGTGTTAATTTCGTTATCCAACTATTTTCAAATATCTACACCTGAAAGTGCTCGATTTTTGTGTACTGAAGCATAGAACTAGAAACTTCAACCCTTCAGCTACGTGGTGACATCATTAGATCCATTCGGGGGCCCCTGGGAACGAGGAGAACTTGATTGCAAAGGAGGTGAGTGCTTGTCTTTGATTACCGTTGTGTGGTTCCAACAATTTTACCTATGGACATATTGATTATTTCGTAAAATCATATCAATATATTTATGTTTGCTCGCGATATCATTAATTAATAATATTTACAGTCCATTCATTGCCTTTAACGTTTTTCTATCCGTGGGCTAACATAAAAGTGTTCCGTTCGAGCCGAATTATTTTTAAATAATAAATCCATACGACGGTATTAATAATTATTTGCAATAAGACGGCGGCCTTGAATTTTTTCGCAGCATCGTCGTTGAAACGTCGAGAGAGAAAGTCGGCCGGCGCAGTACGTGTTTTTGGTCCGCTGCCATGGTAACGGGTCTACTCCGCGTGGTGTAAACAAAACGAGTAGGAGTCAAAACAAAACAAAACAAAAGTTCAGTGGTGTATCATATCATTTCGATATTTAAAACAATTTTTATCAATTGGCGATAGATTAGTGCATATTTTCGACAATTCGTCATTTTTCTATTTCAGAAGCATTAATTTAGCGTTAATTGTATATTTACCGACAATTTCGTCATTTCAAAGGTAAAATCATGTCTGTCAAAAAAGCCGTACAAAAACGCAAGGGTTTTTTATCTGCGATCACCGAGTGTTATGTGTTGTCGCAGACTGCGGAAAAAGATGAAAGAGCGAGAAACGAGTTTCAAGTGAGGTATGCCGATTTGGATGAAACCTTCGACAAATGCATGCTGGCACATAATGACGTCATTATGTTGCTAGACGACTCGGACGATGAGGAATTTAAAACGCAGGATGCGATCCTTTCAGAAGCTCGTAAATATTTTTATGCGTGTAAGGGGGTTTACTCAAAAATATTTCCGGTTGAGGCCCCATCTTTTTCGGGATCATATGTTCGACAAAACGAATACGAAACTCCAAAACTCAAAGAGTTAGGTATTCCCATATTTCGAGGTGATAAAAAATTATGGCCAAGCTTTTTCGATCTTTTTAATAACATTATAGATCAAAATCAAAGTCTAAGTAACGTTCGAAAACTTCAATATTTATTTTCATATCTCGAGGATGAGCCTTTAAAATTGATATCAGGGATTAGCTTATCTGATCAAAATTATAAAATTGCTTACGACAAATTAGTCAATAGATATCAAAACAAGCGAGACCTCGCAAATGATGCTTTGAGCTCAATTATGAACTCCACCTTAAAAAACGAGTCAGCTAAAGAATTGCGTAATTTAATTGACACCTTTTCTGAATCCCTAGAAATTTTAAAATCACTTAGCTTTGACGTTGACAGTTGGGACTTTATTATTTTTTTCATTTTATTAGAAAAATTGGATATTCCAACGCGTTCAAATTTCGAAATGAGTCACGCCAATACTAATACCGAAATTCCCACTTTTCAGTCACTTTTTCAATTTCTAGAAAAAAGATGTAAAGTTTTGGAATCACTTCCTCAATCAACAGCACCCAAAAAGGTGCCTATCTATCAAAAATCAAATTCTATGCAAAATCAGTCTGGGCAGAAGCCTACCTATCAAAATTCAAATTCTATGCGAAATCAGTTTGGGCAAAAGCCTACCTATAAATCATCCAACTCGCCTTTTATAGGACTGGCTGGCACCTCAACTAATTCGAGTACGGGAATAAAATGTTTCCGATGTAATCAAGGTCACGTGCTTTCGAAATGTCAAACATTTCTTGATCTCTCACCTATCGATCGCCTATCTTTCGTCAAACAGAAAAAATTATGTCTAGCGTGTTTTCATCCCTTGCATAATGTAGATACGTGCAAATCAAAATATTCATGCAGGACTTGCAATAGTAAAAGGCACCACACTTTAACTCATATCTTAGAAACTAATCAAGAGTCTGGAAGCCAAGATACTAGTCCTGTCATTCACACACCACCTGTCAATAATCTTCATGTGTCATTAAATGCCTCAGGACCTTCAGGTACCTTTCTTTTATGCACCGCCATAATAGATGTTATGGACGGTTGCGGAAATTTTCAACCCGTAAGGGCACTGCTTGATTCTGGATCACAGACAGGATTCATCAGTGAAAAGTGTATTCAGCGTCTTAATCTTCCTAGGCGAAGTTACACCACTGAAATATTCGGATTAAATCAGATGTCTTCTTTCACTTCAAAAGGGCTCGTTCAATGTCACATTAAGCCACAAGGACAAGTCACTTCTTTACTTAATTTCGAAGCAATTGTTGTTCCACAACTATGTTCCAATATGCCTACATTCTCTTTGAACGATAATCAGTGGAAACACTTGCAAAACCTTAAACTTGCCGACCCATCTTATTTCAAATCTAGACCTGTGGACCTGGTTATTGGTTGCGAGCTATTCGCACAGATTTTCAAGGAGGGCAGGGTTCTTGGACAGGTAGGGCAGCCTTCAGCCCTTGAAACTATCTTTGGCTGGGTCGTCATGGGAAAGGTTGACGAAGTAGGTAGTCTTACGGAACGAACCAGTTGTTTTTTAACGAGTCATTCACCTCCTTTAGAGGTCATTCTCCCTAGGTTTTGGGAAATCGAACATTTGCCTAAAAAACAAATCTTATCAAAGGAAGAAAAACAAGCAGAATCAATTTTTACTGCTAGTGTATTACGGCAACCGAGCGGTAGATTCATGGTAGATCTTCCGTTTAAAGATAAAATAAACCCTGACCTAGGAAATACTTATCCGCAAGCTTATCGTAGATTTTTACTTCTAGAAAATAGATTAATCAAAAATCCTGATCTGTACACTGCCTATTCAAATTTCATGCAAGACTATATCGATTCTAATCATATGAGTTTGGTTTTATCTAGTCAACCAAAGGTCGACGTATCGTGTTTTTTAGCACATCATTGCGTTTTAAAGCCGGAAAGCTTGAGTACAAAATTAAGGGTGGTCTGGGATTGTTCAGCAGTCACCCCAAAAAATATTAGTCTCAATGACACATTGTTATCTGGACCGAAACTTCAAAAAGATATTGCTTCTTTAATCCTTACATTTCGTCTTAATCCTATTGCCTACATTGCTGATATCAAACAGATGTTCCGTCAAGTCCTTATCAATCCTTGTCACCGTCCTTATCAAAGGATATTGTGGAGGTTTTCTCCACAGGACCCACTTTCAGTGTGGGAACTTTCTACTGTCACTTTTCGCATGACATGCTCACCTTTTCTAGCCATGCGTACCTTAAATGAGCTGGCAGAGAGAGAAAAGGAACGTTTTCCTATGGCTAGTACTGTTCTAAAAACGTCAATCTATATCGACGATATCTTGGGAACTAGCCCTTCGCTTTCTGAAGCTCTCTCCCTTCAAACAGAACTCAATGATTTGTTGAAGTCGGGAGGATTTGAACTTAAAAAATGGGCAAGCAATTGTCCTGAGTTATTGGCAACATTGCCAGAGTCCGATCGTCAAATGCCTCTCTCTTTCGACAAAGAGGAACCCCACTTTATCAAAGTTTTAGGACTTCAATGGCATCCAAAAAACGACATTTTTTCTTATCAATGCCGAATGAAGGACAAACCCCCAACCAAACGTTCTATTTTATCTATCATAGGAACAATCTTCGACCCCTTAGGTTTTCTTTGTCCCTTGTTGCTACAAGCAAAATTTATTTTGCAACAGTTGTGGATATCGAAAGTAGGCTGGGACGAAGAACCAGATTCTTCTATCATCGACTCTTGGAACAAACTTCGTTCTGAATTCCCGCTTATTTCCAATTTTCAATTACCCCGACAAATCAAACTGTCAAAAACCAATACCTGTCAAATCATCGGCTTCTGTGACGCTTCAATTCGAGGCTACGCAGGCGTCGTATATTTTCGTGTAGAAGAGGAAAACAATATATCTGTTTCTCTCATATCTGCAAAATCTAGGGTCGCGCCTATAAAGTCACAAACTTTGGCTAGGCTAGAACTCCTAGGCGCATTTCTTTTAAGCGAATTAATTGACTTCGTTTTATCTAGCTATGAACGAAAAATAACTTTTACAAATATCGTTACTTTCTGCGATTCGCAAGTCGTATTGCACTGGCTTTCATCCCCTCCTAATCGCTGGCAAACCTTTGTTGGAAATCGCGTCAGTAGAATCCAAGAAATCATTCCCTCAAACTCGTGGCGCTACATTCCTTCTGCTTTGAATGCAGCCGATATTGCGTCACGAGGGGCCACCCCTTCACAGCTCATGTCACATGACATGTGGTGGAACGCACCGTCGTTTTTGTGGTCTCCCGAAAACGAATGGCCCGATTTTCATAAACCAAAAATGCCGATTGATTTCGGAGATATTAATCTGGAGGAAAAGCCAAAAGTCTGTTGCAATGCGATAATTGATGTCAACTTCTTAGATCAGCTTCTTATCAAATATTCATCTATATCCAAAATTCAACGTATCATTTGTTATGTCCTTCGAATAGTTAACCTTTTTCAAAACCATTCCTATCAAAAACCCACTAAGCCGCCGGACCAAAAAGTTATTTTTGAGAATATTGTTTTTCCTACCACCGGTGAGATGCAAAGTGCGTTACACCTTCTTATCAAACGCGTTCAAGGTTCTTGTTTTTCTGAGCTTTTTTCTGCGTTATCTAAGGATAAACCAATACCGAAACCTTTGCGAAAACTTTCACCTTTTCTTGATGAGAATAATATCATTAGAGTCGGTGGCAGATTACAAAAATCTGACCTTTTGTCTTATTCTGCAAAACACCCCGTCTTACTTTCGAGTGACCATCGTTTAACTACACTTCTTATCGAGTCCGCTCATCGACAATATCTTCATCCTGGGTTTAAAACATTACATAATCTGCTTTTACAGCAATTTTGGATATTATCTGCCAGACGGGCAATTCAAAGAACCATATCCAAGTGCTTGCAATGTTTTAGAATCAACCCTAAACCCTATAGACCGCCCATAATGAGTTCACTTCCCGCTCATCGAATCAATCAGCTTAAACCTTTTTCGAGTGTAGCTATCGACTTTTGTGGACCTTTCTTTGTGATTCCTCATCGTTACCGTGGTTGTAGAGCTTTCAAATCGTATGTCTGTGTGTTTGTCTGTACGGCCACACATTGCGTGCATTTGGAATTAACCATGGAACTGTCCACCGAAGGGTTCGTAGGTGCATTCCATCGATTCATTTCTAGACGCGGAAGCGTGACGCAATGCTGGTCAGATCAAGGCAGTAATTTTATAGGGTTTCGTAACCAATTACTGGATTACGCAAGAAGTGCTGCCACCAGACTTTCTATTCGTTGGCATCTGGGACCTCCTCTCAGTCCACATTTCAATGGCCTGGCAGAAGCTGGCGTCAAAAGTTTTAAAACTCACTTTGTTCGAGTTGTCGGCGACCAGAAGTTGTCTATCATGGAGATGTCCACCCTTACCTGTCGCATAGAAGCCGTACTTAATAGTCGCCCTTTATCTCCTGCCTCTTCAGACCCACACGATCTTCAACCTCTTACTCCTGGGCATTTTTTGACACTTGAACCCCTTAACTCTGAAATTCCGGAGTCAGATTTGTCCGAGGTTCCCCTAAATCGGCTCTCGAGATGGCAACTAATCCAAAAACTACATAATGATTTTTGGAAACGGTATTCTATAGAGTATTTGCATACGCTACAACAGCGACACAAGTGGGCTGATTTGTCCCCAAATATCAAATTAAATGATTTGGTTATCATAACAAGTGATCACATTCAAACGCCTTTGAAATGGCCGGTCGGTCGGGTCATCGAACTGCATCCCGGCGGGGACGGTCAGGTGCGTGTTGCGACGGTAAAAACGGTTACCGGTGTTTATAAGCGGCCAGTTGTAAAACTGTGCCTCTTGCCAAATTAAAAGTAATTTTAATTTTCTACCTTTTACCGGGTATTACAATAGGTTTTTTATTTTTAATTTTTTTTTTTGAATTTTTTGTTTGTTTGTTTTGCCTTTTTTCGGGATTTCGTTATCTCTAAATAAACTTACGATACTTATCTATTTTCATTCATTTATATTTATCGGTCGATTCTTTTTCTTATATCTATATCTGTCCGGTTGAGATTCTAAATTTGTGTGTTTTGGAGGGCAGTTATGTTAGCTCCCGCTAAATTTCGCGGTTGTTTATATATATTTTTAAAAACACACAACTGTATGAAGGACAAAGCGCATTCCGCGTATTTGGACATGCGCACCAACAACCAGTGAGATCATTTGTCAATCGCCTAGAGAAAAGGCGTGTTAATTTCGTTATCCAACTATTTTCAAATATCTACACCTGAAAGTGCTCGATTTTTGTGTACTGAAGCATAGAACTAGAAACTTCAACCCTTCAGCTACGTGGTGACATCATTAGATCCATTCGGGGGCCCCTGGGAACGAGGAGAACTTGATTGCAAAGGAGGTGAGTGCTTGTCTTTGATTACCGTTGTGTGGTTCCAACAATTTTACCTATGGACATTTTGATTATTTCGTAAAATCATATCAATATATTTATGTTTGCTCGCGATATCATTAATTAATAATATTTACAGTCCATTCATTGCCTTTAACGTTTTTCTATCCGTGGGCTAACAAAGGTACTACTGTCATATTGTGCAAAACAAAAAATATATATATATGCGCTCATCGTTGTTTAGTCGCATCAAAGAAAACCTATTGTTTTTAAATTTATTCTTAGGTTAAAATCTTTTTTTTTTTTTAAATCAATGATCTTAAATTTATTGTTTAACCTGAACACTTTCCCATTTATTCCACAACAATGTATTGTAATTTAAAAATTTGCTTCATTATTTGAGGTCATCAGTATGAAATTATTTTAAAATTAAAAAAAAATGAAATAAAAAAAAATTATTTCCCGATTGTCCACAACTTCCAAGTTTTCATCCCTAAATACCTAGGTACTTTCTTAGTCTAACACCATCCATTGTTATCCAACATAACGCTTTAATTTCAGATGCAACAAAACGAAGATTAAGTGAAAAAGCTAAGCAAGTAAGTTGGAAGTTGCTTTACAATGGGCGCAGATGACAGGCCCCTTTAAGTACACGCCACTGTCCTGAAATGCAAACTAACTAAAAAACTGAAGACTAGCATATCTGCCGTCAAACAACATTTGGTATGAAATTAAAATAATTCCATATCATACCAGTATCCTCAAAAAACAAAACGTTTTTCACTATAAGACCCAAACACTTAACCAATAAATCTTGTTATTTAAAATTATGATTCGGAAGTAAAAAGATTTATTTATTCCTGCCTGATCAACTAAGACAAAAAAAGTTCACCTTTTTGTAACTCAAGAAATTCCTGTTTGGTCCCCCAAAAAAAATATAACCTGTCTGGTCACCCTTTAAAACTACGACCACTATACAAACCGTTTTGACCAAAACAAGAATTCGAGAAGTTATGTTTACAGAAAAAAAAAATCTTTTTAAGAAAGGTTAACTTATTTAAAAAGAAGTAAAATTTTGAAATATTTTTACCAATTACCACCGCCTAGCATTTATATTTAGTTGAAAGTCTCTCTTAAATTCACTGACCCAAAATGACATTACTTAAAAAATTACTGAACTTTACAAATGAACTAAAAAAAATTAAAAAAAAACTTATATCTATATCTGTCTCAGTTAAACGTTTCTTTTGTGGTATTATATCTAGTTGGGCTTCAAATTCATTTTCTCTGTATTCAATCCGGAGCAGGCAAAACTTCTCAAGGCTCAAACATAAATGTTTGCTCTCCATTGGCCATGACCAAGCTATGACCTGAACGCAGAAAAAAATACAGAAAAAGGTAATTGTGAACCAGAAAAACTTTAATTGATAGAAATACCCGCAGGTCATTTTTTTAAAAAATGCACTCCAAAGCCCAACGCTGTATTTTCTACCAAAAAAAATTTGACCAGTCACAAAAACACAACTAGACAACTAAACTGGCAACCAAAGACCTAAAAAAACTGTCTTTCAAAAAAAATACCCCAAAAAAAAATGTTAACTGGACCTCTGGCGTTGATCTTCAGCCAATATGTTGCTCTAGGAATTTTAGCCTTGTGTTCCCTAAACTTCCGAGCTAACTATAAGTAGTAGTACCCTCCTCTGACCCGATGTAACTGAGTGACGTAAGGTCTTAATTGTCATCAACAGTTACCACCAAAAAACAAGAAAAGAAAATGACAAAGCAAAATAAACTCATTTTCCTTTTCTTTCATTACTAATTAATACTTTCAACTAAACAAATCTACTAGCTGTTAAGCTATATTTACTTTAAAACAACCCAGCCAAGAAAAATTTGTGTGAAACCCTGTATAAATATTCCAATTTCCAAGTGGTGATATCCCATAAAAAATTAAAATCACCAAAAAAAACTTGTTGACCTAAATAAATTGACTGCACTAAAAAATAATCTGTGAAACAATTTCTATCTTATCACAAGCAGGAAATAATAAAATATAAATAAATGAACCTGCAGAAAAAAATTGTTAGAAAAAACACAGTACCTATGTCATATATTTAAAACATAAAAAAGACCATGTCTGGAGGTCCATCCACCTATAAATCAACAAAAAAAAATTGAAGTAAATTTACATTGTTGTATTTATTTTTCTTAAAAAAGTTAAAAAAATTAAAACATGTTTTTCATACAAAAAAACTTTAAAGAATTAAGACATGAGTTGGACTCCGTTCAATAAAAACTCCCATGCTTTTTATCCACTTATTCTTCCTTAATAAATAAAAATGAATATTTTATTTTCCAAGAAAAAACCTGTGAAGATAAGCTAATAAAAAACTATGAGAACTACTAAAATCACAAAACGAATTCCAAATCAACGCTCAAATATTACTAAAAAAATATTTAAAAAATGTTATCAAAACCAACAATTTAAAAAAATGATCGGGTGTCAAAACCACCGACAGCCACCTAAAGTCTTTAACCTGGCTTTGGCTGTAACACAAAAAAAATTTCTAAAAAAAAAAATTTAAAAATAATTTTTTTCTTTTTTTTTCAAATTCAAAAAAACCAAAGCAAATTACATCAGATGTTAAAAAACTAGCCAAGGCCCAAGGTTGGGCGCCAATTTGTGGCCTATTAAAATGCGTTGGATGCCATTTGGGGCAGCTTAAAGACGTTGCCGCCATTTTGTGATACTGTAATTAGAATAATGACAATTTGCCAACTTGTGACACAACAAAACCCTTGAATAATTAAACAAGTATCTGGAAGCAGAACTGTATTTTCCAGCTAGGTAAAACATTGATATGCCCGGTAACTTTTATACAGTGGAAAAGGGGGGGTTCAGAAATAAGAAAATTTTAAGTGCGCCACATTATTTAATACCAATATTTTACAAAGAAGTTCTTAAATAAAATACAGTTCAACCCAAACGTTGTAGCCAAACAATGAAATTCTACCTACTTCCGAGGCTTCCAGAGTATTTGTGTAATTAAAAAACAAAAAAATTGACTAATAAACAGAATAAAATTCTAAAAGATTGAATTAAGATGACAAAAATAGAAGCACTTTACAGGTAGATGGACTCCTTTAACAGGTCATAGTGTACCTACATCTGAGTCAGTAGTGAGAGACTCGGTTATATAAATAATTGTAAAAAAAAAATACACTTTCAAAATCGTTCCATCATAGGGGAGATCTGGACCAAATATCTGCTGTCGTCATTCTACGTTGGGTAGAATGAGACAGACAGCAACCCAGTCCGAGATCCACCCCATGAGGTAAAACAGTGTAAAGGAACCGCTAAAAAATATAATCTCATCTCTCTTTTGTCTCCGCAAACTTGGTCATTGGGTTGCACAAATAACACAAAAATTTAGTTCATCTTGTTCATTTTAATGGCAAAGTTGGACAAAATTACCAGAAACATAAAAAAAAATAAATGAAATGGATGAAAAGAAGGGCCAAAATAGCAAAGCACTTTAGGTTTCACAGAAAAATTATCTTAAATATACCGCAACATTGGGGCTATGACGTCATACCTTATCTTGCGTTTACAAGAATTTCAAAGTTGTACTTAATAAAAAAATTATAGGGAAAATTATGGTTGCTTGCATGAAATGACTCCTACCTTGGTCCTTGATTAGTTTTTAAGTTGTTGGTTAATTGAACAATATGTTGTTTTATTTTGTGAACCTGTTTCCAGACATCTTCCACTACTCCACCGGTCCCAGTTCTGCCGCGCCTTCCCTGCTGACTAACTAGCACATGGTACTAGGGCAGCACATGGTTTCGGAAAGTGTGCTGGATCTTTGCCCGAGCGTAGAACCCTGTGGAAAATGAAATGTTTCAGTTTCCTGGAATTCGTCTATTTTGCACGAAGTTCCCCTACACCGAGTAATTTAAATCGAGAACCCCATGTCGACTCAATAAAATAAAGCAGATTTAAACAGATGAACTAAAATAACCCTAACGTACCTTTCCCAGGGTTACAACTGGCTCGTCCGGCTTCCCACCAGCGTCCAGCACAGCTGTCGATGAAATGGACAGGGCTGTAGACAAAGGAGAAAAACAATATATAGTTTTTATCCAACACGTGGTTAAAAGAAAAATATAAAAACGCCAAAAATTCCCCACGTCTTTTGTCAAAAAAAGTACATTTCACACGAAAAATAATTACAATTTGGAAGGCAAATATTATCTTGAAGAGTCCTCAAATAATAACAAAATGAAAAAAATAAAATCGAACTTACCACTGCTCTTCCCCGTACAAATGGCGTAGGCCGACTTAAATCCCCCTCAAAAGCGTATGAGCGTCACTTCAGGATTCGCCTAAACACGACGGACTCACTTCTACAGTTTCTGGGATATCTCCTGCAGTCGCTGCAGTGCCAATAACCAAAAACAAAGGCGATCCCAGAAACTGTTGTCGACCCAGCCAAAATTCGTTAGCAAGAGACCAGGCACTCCGTCGAGAATACCAAAATAATGAAGCCACCGGAAACCGTTCGTAGATTTGGTGGGGAGTGGGGACGGTAAAACGCATAGTACCAACCTAATTTTCCCGGTTAGATTCAAATAAGGATGCAAACCTATTTATAAAAAAACTTTTTCGCCAAAAAATCTCTACTTCGGTTGCAAGACTGGAAGAAAAAAACCCGCGGTTTTCAAACTAACCAATGGGGAAACACAACAATAGTCCCGTACCGGTATATAGGGGGCAGCACCGACCAAGGGGATATTGAAAAATACGTAAAACGCGCATTGAGGTGTTGTCGGATCTATTTCCACGGTTTAAATTTTTATAACAAGGACATCGAGACACCCTCCATACATAGACCGAACATTTGCCTACCGGACCCCTGCCAACATATCAAGTAGCAGAAGAATAACCAGACGGACTGTAAGAAGCTCAGCATTGAAACCATCAACTGTAAAATCAATTACTGAAGATCAGCGCATGCATCAAACCCAGGAATATTCGAGCACTCAACCAATTCCCATATGAGTAAAGCTATACTGAGTGTAGAATTTAGTTGTATTTTAGTTACAGTCTTAGTCAAAAGTTTCCTTTGCTCTTTATAAATGTTTTCTCTAAGATTCATATGGTTTGACGCCATTTTTGTAAAACATTTCTACATTAATAAAGTTGTTTCTGAACCTGAACCTAAAAATACACACTGAACTACTGCTTAAACTCGGCACAAGAGTGTTCAGATGTTAACTCACACGATTTCGTTTATTCTTTTACTCTTGGTTTTTATCCCTCGTTTATTTCCCATTTACAAAAGTGCATAACTCGTATTTATTTTATCTTCTCCTCATCAAATTAATAAAGATATCAAAGGGGCGGAGCCTCGGTTGTTACTGGTCAAACCGTGGACCTAAATATGTTTTCGTGCTATCACAACTAGCTATGAGGTTCGGATTGTCCCAATATCCTCGAGAATAAACGTAAGGGAATGAAATGTTCATCTAAATGTTTCCTTCCTGTTACCGAAACCATTTGTGATGCGGCAACGCCGCCATTCCCCAGCTGTTTAATTTCATAAACGTCAAAGAGAATTACGAAGTGCAGATAAACAAAACAATCGAAAGTTTTTATGTGATTTTTAAAGAACTGTGATCTTAAATTCCAATTACGATGTCCAGATAATGCGATGTGCGTAGTGTCCACAGTAATTCGATGGAATGCCTCCTTTTAAGGTAACTTCCTAGACACTATATAACCTCCATACCTAGCTCTATAAAATACTCTTAATTTGTGTACAGAAAGACGAGTCGAAGAGCCTTGATTATTTACCTGAATAAACAAATATGTAACGTTGCCTTAAACGTAAAAATGACACGTTACAACACTAGAAAGGGCAAAGTACGTTTCCGCACGATGATAATGGCCGACGTCAACTTAAACAAACATTCCTCACGTCCCCGCACGTAAACAGCCGCCCAGACAACGCTAAAAAACGGGTGAAATGGAAATCTTGCCCCGCGCGGCGCTGCCGGCTTGTAATTATTTACGTTAAAAAAGTTCACCCAATTAATCGCTCGTTGTTAACCACAGATAATAAAAAGAACTAGGTAAGGGGAGGCGACTGCCCCGTTGCCCTCCAAGCCACTGATTAAAAGAGTGACGGAGATATGAAAATTCGACGGAAATATAAAATACTCACTGTGTCGCACCGATTATGTTGTTACGACAAAAAACAAAGTAAGCGCGACAGATACACGAAGTGACGGTAATTTGATTCACTTATAATAAACCTTCTAAATTCATTCCCGTGATCTTTATACTTTTATACAGGTTGTCTACAGAATTCGACCAGGATACATATTCTTGAATTTTTGGGAGGAGAATGTGAGCACAGCACACTCCCGTGAATTGAAGTTCACCACCTCTCACGAGGAGAAAACGAGTTCCCGGGAAAGTTTCTAACCTCAATTTTTTTGTTTTTATATTGTCAAAGTGATTTGTTTTTTTTTTTTGGCAAAGTAAAAATAGAGTTTTTAGGTAAAGCCCTATTTAGATATATGTATGTATATGCATTGAAACTAAATTGCTATACTGCGGTGCATAGGTTAAAATATCTCCACTTTCAGACCCAATTGAGTGAGAGTGTTTAATTTAATGCATAATATAAATGTGTACCTATAACATATTATATTACATCTTAGAAGCGAGAAAAGCCGCGTGTTTATTAATTTGACACTACAGTGAAACGTTTATCTGAACCTAAAGGCGGTTTAAAATAATGTATAATATAGTGTTATTACAACTACATTTTTAAACTGTCCTTATAAAAAAGCACTTTAATTGGCCTCTATAAACAAAGTGTTAAACATCAATAATCATAACTCCATTTGGCCTGAAATAACTGACAGAAATAAGTGTGAGTTATGTTTATGTAGACATAGGCGCACCAAGGGGAGGGTCTCGAGCCAGGGCTTCCTAAAGCTAAATTTTTTTTAGATAATTAAGGACTTATTGCAATAAAGCCAGGCACTAATTGTGCCTTATTCGACAGTTTCCCATTATAAGAACAGCTGTCTTCTTTCAAAATTAGGCCTTTGTGTATTATAAGAGCCGGAATTAATAGTGCCGCCATTATTAATGGAAAATATACTACTGGATTTATAAATTCGACTTTGGTATGCCAACTTTGAAAGATCAACTGTCAGTTTTCAATGGAAAACTGTCAGAATAGTGCCCGGCACTATTACTGCCTGGTTTTATTTGCAATAAGCCCCTAATTTTAAAAAAAACTTCCTGAATTCAAAAATAAAATGGCAAAAAACGCACTTTAGTTAGTTGCGAGATACGCGGCAACATTGTGCACTGGAGTTGCACGGCGTGATTCTAAGCCCTGCACTCACAAACCGCTTCGAGCGTTCAAAAATACGACATATTCATTCCCGGGAGAAAAAGTGATTTGATTTCCCGGGAACGTTCCCGGGAGCACTCCCTTCACAAACTTTGAAGAATACGGCTCCAGTAATGTGAACTTAGCTGGACGACTGTACTGGTTGCGGGGTTTTTAAAAAAGCCGTTTGGTTTTCTTTTTTTAGTTCAATAATTTGTCCCAGATTGTTCTATTTTTTCTTGGTTTATTCTGCTCGTGATATTTCATCTGTGTTTGTTATGATTTTATTTTTAGTGTAGTTCATATCCAAGCCTATATTTTTAGCTGCTGTATCCAGTTCCTCCAGCATTTTTATCAGTTCTTCTTTTTTATCTGTTATTAAGGCGATATCGTCAGCATATCTTAGGTGGTTCAAGTATTGTCCGCTTACTTTGATGCCTATTTTTGTCCAATCTTAAGTTTTTAAAAACATATTCTAGGGCCTGGTTAAATCGTTTAGGGGATATTATATGTCACCCTATCTGATACCTCTTCTTATGCGGATTGACTTGTTTCTTCGTATATTTTAATTGATGTTGTTGCTTGGCTATTTATATTTATTATTTGATTTTAATGTTTTTTTGGTTTAAATCGATGGTCAATAAAAGAATAAAACAGATGCAATTTTGTTATGTTGAAATCTCGGATTTTAGTTTAAATCATCAAGAGATATAAAAGGTAGGTATAATTTTGCTATTTTATGTTCATAAGATGCAACATGTAATTTAGTATTATTGTATGTTCAATCATTTAAGAAATTAGTTCTGTGTGCAATGTTTTACTGATCAAGAAATAGGCTAAGCTTATTATAACCACGCCCCAATCTAAAAGAACTTATTGCAAATATTGTACCTACCAAATTTACAGATTTATTCACCTTTACCTTTCTAGCCCGCGCAGCAATGGCTAGAGAAGGTATTGTTTTCGACAAAAAAAACAACGCCGAAAATGTGTTATTTGGGTGTATTTTGACCTATTTGTTTGAAACTCGTAGACAATGATTAAGTAGAAATAAAATTTCGCACTTCCACTGTCTTTATTTATTTTAAACACAACGTTTCGGTTAGTAAGTATCTCTAACTGTTCTTAAGGAGTGGTTTCAATATGTTTGGTATGTCCGTGCTTGGTTCAAACTTATTTATTCTGCATGATAAACGCAACTTCAATAAACTTTCGTTTTCGTCAATGCGACTCCTTATGCAAAACTTCAGCTTCAAACCCTGCTAAACCGGATTTTTCAATATTTTTTTTAGATGTTCATTTACTCTAACCTGAAGAGGGCGTTTAGTTTCACCTACATATGATTTACCTTACTCCAAATCCCGTGTGGATGTGGTAAATCATATGTAGGTGAAACGAAACGCCCTCTTCAGGTGAGAGTAAATAAACATCTAAAAATCTAAATCTAAAAATGACTTTTCCAATTCTAAATATAGAGGTAAAGTTTACCCCTCGAGTGGGGTGATTCTTACCACAACTTTACGATACCAAAAAAGTAATCCCCTCGCAAACAAAATCGGATGTATTTAAGGGTTTTTGCAAAAATGTACGACATATACACGAAAAAGCATCTGCTACCTTTCACAAAAACCACCCTGTATGTTTCCAACACCAACATCTAAACCGCTGAGTGTCAGGTTTGATAGTGTCCTGACAGGAGCGACTATAGGAACTTTATTTGGGGGGGGGGTTCGGTTCGGTTCGGGGGGGGGGGAATATAATAATAAAATATATTGCACAAAACTATTTTGCATAGTGACCAGAAGGTATATATTCTGTTTGTCAAAACTAAGTTAAGTTTCAGACGTGGAGGGTGGGGGATTTCCTCTTTTTCCCCTCTTGTAGATCCGCGCCTGTTCCTGACTAGAGTCCCTGTATGTTGACATATTTGGATATAATATATCCAAATATGTCTACATACAGGGACTCTAGTCCTGACCATATCGATCAAACACTAAACATCTTTTCAATATAACGACTCCCGATTATTATAACACTTATAATTAGTTTAATCAATAAAATAAAAGAAACGTCAGCTTTTAGCAACAAACAACAAAAAAAACAAAAAATCAAAAAAATATCCTAAACAAAACAAAATCCTAAAATTATCGAAAAACAAACATAATGTTAAACGTTCTAAAAAATACGGAGTTGGCTGTTATTAGAAAACGTGAATTGGCTCTTGATAGAAACATTAAGGAAATTTTGAAGAACAAAGAAAGTTTAGGAATGGAAGATTTATTAAAAAGATGTCATGATTTTGAATTAAAAAGGTAAGCAGAAATTAAAGATGCCAGTATTAACTTTTAAACTAGAAATAAATGGTTCCATTACGGATCTGACACCTTCCTAGCTAGCCTATTATTACACTTCAAGTGAAGCCATGATAATATATTAGCCTTGAAAACAGTTTTTTGTAAATATCTCAGAAACTAAGGCTTCTTCGAAGTTTTTGGTTATAATACGGATTATTGAGCAAAATATAGTCCACTATATTCCGAAAACAGTGTATTGATACGATGGTCCGTTAAAAAGTTAGCATTTTTAAAATTTTGAATTGTCAAAAAACTGTCATTAGCATTAATGGATTTTGACCAAAATCTAATCGTAAGAGTGTCGAACACTATTTTACCTGAAAATTTAATGAAAATCGGTTCAGCGGTTTAGGAGCTATCGTGTTACGGACAGAAATAATATACACACACACCGAGGGGTGGCTCTGTATTTGCTTTTGGTGGACAGATTAGGGGAAATACCAGGAAAGATTTGGGAAGTACTGAGAAATATGCTAGGAAACACCAGGAAGTGCTTGGGTAATTCTAGTAAATACCATTGAAATTTGAGGAAATACTGGGAAATACCAGGAAATTCCGTAGGTGATATACCGTAGATATTTGCTTTTGGTGTACAAAAATCGGCGATCGAGCCACCCCTCGACACACACACACACAGACATCACGACAATATTGCTAGGATGGGTCAAAATACATCCAAATAACACATTTTTCGCGTTATCTAAAAAAGAAAATTTCCTCGAAAATAATAGCTAGGAAGGTAAAAATATCAAAACCTGGTTTTCAACGGTTAATAACTTTACGGAAGTGGCCCCATAGTTTATCATAAAGGACAAATAATAAATGGATCCATGATAGATCTGATACCTTCCTAGCCCATTAGCACACTCCACGCTATATCAGCCATGAAATGTTTTTTGTAAATATCTCAGAACCGAAAGAACACAAATTATTGAAAAAAAATGTGTTCTGCTATATTCTGAAAACAGCATGTTAATGCGATGCTCCGTTAAAAGTTGGCAAATTTTCAATTTTTAATTGCCAAAAATTAGTATTAATGTATTTCGACCAAAACCTAATAAGCTCATTGCAGAATCAAACAGTTTTGTTTATGAAAATCTCATGAAAATCGGTTTAGCGGTTTAGGAACTATCGTGTTACGGACAGACATACACACGCACAAACACACACACAGCCATCACGACGATATTGCTAAGATAGATCAAAATACATTATATATCAAAAAAAAGTCCTCGTAAATAATACCTTCTCTAGCCATTGCGCGGGCTAGAAAGGTAAAAAATCGTCTAAGATCATAAAAAGAAATGGTATATAACATTCCAATATCAAAAACGGAATTATTAAGAACCGGACATCAGCAAAATCGAAGTTTTTATCAAAACCGGACACAATCAAAAAGGACTAAATCATATAAAGAAATCGGGCCTAGCTTGTTTATGCTATGCAATTGAAGCAACTTCACTTCAAACTCTTTGACTGCCATGCTTAATATAAACGCCGTATCTACATAGGGATGGCTATAGCAGATACAGCATTTTCATTAAGCAAGGTATATCCTTAAAAATGATCAGGCGAGGCGTGTTGGACCCTAGGTTAGGATTCGTTTGCAATTTATTGACCAAGAGGTTAGGTCAACACCGAAAAAAAAAAGATTTTTATATTTTTATCTATTTTGGGGTTTAAAAACAATACTATTTGTTCCCGATTTTAATTTGCCTACAAATTTCCATGATACCGATTTGTATGAGAGAAAGTAAGAGGGAAGCAGTATACAGAAAATGAAAAGAGATAGTTGCGCATGCTAGTTCCGGTTCCTTTTTATGATTTTGCCCGGTTTTGATAAAAGTCGTTCTACTAAACTTCGATTTTGCTTTTGTTTTGTTTTGGTAAATGACGATTTTGATAATGTCCGGTTCTTAATAATTCCGTCTTTGACATTGGTATGTTATACCATTTTCTTTTATGATTTTGGACGATTTTTTTTTCTACTTCCTATAATACAAACTTATTTTGAATAATTATATCTGTAAGTTAAGAATAAGTTGTTATATTTTGTAATATTTTGCTCTAGCCTCTGATAAATATTTATTTTATCTTTTAATATTTTAGAGGTGACAAATTAAGAACTATCCAGAAAGTAGTTAAACATTTTTGCGAAATTATGACAAGCAAAAAAAAGTTTTCGCAAAATATCGACGATAAGTCTGAAGAAGGTAAAGTTAATAATAATTTTAATAATTTATTTATCAATCATCTCTCGGCGGCAGGGTAGTGAAGTGGTATGGTCGTCGGCTTCACATGCAGAAGGTACCAGGCTCGCGTCTCGAACAACGATGCCAAAACAACAACAAAATCCGTCGCCCTGTCGCCGACTTCCTTTTCAGCGTTCAACAGCCGTCATCGAATAAGCATGCGATGCGATGCACGGAAAAATATAAGTTGACCTTGAACATCGAGAGGTGTAGTCCGGGAGCCGACACGCAGCCAGACGAGGAACCAGGGATAATAACCCAGAAGCCTGCTATAAGTGCTATATAGTCGGAACCAGGATGGCGCCTTCATATATCCAAGTTCTGCTGGGATGATAGCGGTGTTAGATAGATGCAAGTCTAACATGTAGCAGGACCACCTTTAGGAAGGGGTGTAAAAGCGTGGGTCCAATGTGTATAATTGCTACGCAGTATAAAGATCCCTGCCTTCGACAAAGAGGTGTCAGGCAAAATTAAGTCTTCTTTTAGAGAAAGAAAACTTGCATCCTAAGGGGCACGTGCATCAGTTTGATATATGATGTACGGACAAATCGGGGTTTGCGAAAAGGGCGCGTCATGTGCCTAGTCGCTAGACCAAAAATGGTCTACCCACCACTACTACTACTATTATTAAATATTTCAAAATTAACAAAATTCTTACAAATTAGATTAAAAAAGTAATTCACAAAAAATTGTAAGCCGTGTGACTTGATGATTTATTTTCATTCTATCCTAACTGTTTTTAGATTTACTAGGCTTTAAAAAAGATATGATTACACTAAAGTCACTTATTGACCAACAAAAGAAAATTTTTGCCAACGAAATTTTAAATCTTCAGCGAAAAGCAGAAGATCTAAATGCAGAATTAGGATATTTTTACGAAAAACTTCCTAATTGGAAAGAACATACTAAAAGTTCTGTTGAATCAAGCTTAGTTGTTAAAACATCAGTAGCGAAAAATAAGCCAAAACAGAAATTTCAGGTAATTTTTGATTTATATTGTTTCTTTTGTCTTTTTCTTTTCTGTTTTCTTCTTCGTTCCTTTATACCTTTTTTCTATTAGTTTTTTATTTTCTACTTTTTATTTTATTAATTTTTTATTTTTCTCTTTCTCTTCCCCTTTCTCTTTCTCTCTCTTTTTTCTGTCTGTATTTTTTTTATTTCTATTAATTTTTTCTATCTGCTCCAACTATTTGGATTAATTGATATTTTTTTAGGAAATAAATAATTTTTTTGATTTTGTCCACGCCAGTGGTGGCAAAGAGGGAGGATGGAGAAAAGAAGATCATTTTCTATTTTTAAAGTTTTTAATGAAATACAAGCAAGTTGATGTGGTGGCCAAAAGTATTAACGAAATGTTACCAGGTTAGTACCCAATTTAAATTGATCTTGGAGAATTTTAGATATTTCTAGAGGATATATAAAAAAACCTTACCCCCCTCGATTTTCAAGAGCTGAGTCTGGGTATGGCTCGTTTACACTTTCGGTAAATCTCAGATTGATTCAGAAGATCTAAACAGTGTCTCACTCAAACTAGCATACAGTGGTGAGAAACCAAAGTGAGCTACACCAAAGAAATTCATTAGTTGAATGTTTTTGAGCTACACTCATTGGCGGATCTAGTGAAAGTATTATAACGGATGGGCCTTCGATATACCTTTCGAACTATACCATCGATTTTATTGAAACCAAATATGGAATTAATCAGGCATTTTTTGTTCGCCGTCCTAAAACTCAAGATGACGGACAGAATCAAACTTGACCCTTGTTCTTATGTTTTGAAAAACTCTTGGACATTTTTTAAAAACGGTAAAAAATCGTGGACTTCTCTGCGTAAAACGGTGCACGAATCGTTAAAATCGGCTTAGTGCTTCTTGAAATAATACATTTTATTTCAACCATTTTTTACAGGGTATACGATTGCCTTGTGTTGTCATTATTATTAATTTATAATGAATGCAGACAAAATCGCAAAGCGATCGTATAATATCTAAAACAATGGTTGAAAAAAAATATTTCGGAAACCACACCACCAAATCGGTTGGATTTCATTGATTTACACCACGCTGTACTCAGCAGAAATAGAGCTTGAAAATCTTATGAGCCTTTATTAAGTCTGAGTGGCGGCAAACTTAACAAGGAGTATTTAAAAACAATGCCGTTTTCAAGCGAATAACTAGTAATTACTAGTATTTACCAAAGGCGTTTAAGCGGCCGTGGTAAATACCACTAATTGAAGAGTGACATCACGAATGAGCCTTTTGCACGTCATCGTTTATTACCAGTAATTACCACACTTTTGAGGAAGGTTATTGGGTTTTCCAACCTCACAATCATTTGTTTTGTTTCTTTTTGCGTGAGTTTTTGCAATGAGTGGAATTTATCGTGTGTGCCTCAATTGCGAAGGAAAATTGAACAAAGAGATGGCCTGAAAATTGTACAAAGAGATGGAGCTTTTTTTTTAAATTAAACTAAACTTCTTTAAAAAAAAAACGCAAAAAGCAACAACAAACAATAACCGGTTATAAAAAAAAGCTATTCAAGCGGTGTTTCTGTGGTAACAGGCTAAGAGCCTAAACAGCTGATTTTAAATGTCAACCAAGGAATAACCAGAGGTAATTATTAGTTATTCGCTTGAAAACGGCTCAAATCGATGATGATGATCATACAAGCGCGGATTTAAAGGGGGGTTAAAAAATATATGCTCTTTTAGTTAATAAATAAAGGGCATAACGGATAATTAACCCTCCTAGAAAAAAAATAAATGCACAAAGATATTGTTCGTCGACAATTACCCCCCCCCCCCTCCTCTAGATTTATGATCAGATCCGCGCTTGGTGGGCCCATATTGACGCGAAAAAACCACACCCTGAGTTAAGATTCCGTAAAACGTCTTTTAGTTAATTTTAGGGTAGGGAATCCCTCAAGACCAAAATGCCCAAAATTTGAAAATTTATATTTCAAAAACGTCATTTAGCGAAATTTAGCGTAGGGCATCCATATACGTAATATTCCACGTATATGAGGTTTTTCTCATAAGACCATAATAGCCAAATTTTGAAAATTCATATTTAAAAAACTATACATTTTATCAACAAAAGCACCGAGTTGCAGTATGGTGGAACTACAGAGATGCGAAAAAACCACGGCCAGATTCGCGAAGAAGATTTAAGGAACATGGGAATAAAAAGGGTGAGAAAAGTCGAGCTTCTGAAGATTTAACTCGAAAGGGTCAACTTTTCCAGAAGGTTATAGTGTTAAAGGAAAAATAAGATATACCTACTGTCCGATTGTCACAATCAAATAATTTTATTAAAGAATCAATAGAAACACTGCAGAATACCAAGTCACAAAAATTGTATAAATCAAGAAATCGTGAATAAAATTTAATCAAACTAGATTAATTATTATCAATTTCATTTCACAAACAAAAATCTAAATTGCATACAAATCGCATTTAATAACATTTCCAAATCTCAGGCAAAATTTCTCGAAATACAATTAATGCCAAATTGCACTGGAAAGGTATTTGAAAAAGTCAAAGTTTCCAAAAGGTTGTAATTAATGGTTGTAATGTAAAAGAAAGAAAAAGATGTCAGGTGCTTTATTATGTAAAGTATCTCCCGAGAGTGAAAATTGTTACCATTGGTCGAAACCAGACATCTGACATTAATTTGACAGTAATGACATCTTTTTGTAAGTGTTTTCAATAGAAATGCATTTTAGAGTTCTCCTATTAAAAAGCAGAAGAGCAGTTGTGTCAAATATTCACCCAAAAATTAACTCTTTCTTGTCAGTTTAAAGTCAGATATTACAAACTGACCAATGGTAACCTTGGATTGTGAACATTTACTCCCGGGGAACCTTTACAGAATAAAGCACCAGTAGAAAAACTGCACATAATGCACTCAACCAAGTTCATAATAGGGTGTTTGACAGTAGTAAAAAATAAATTTATATTTATTTTTAGATATCTCTTTAGGTCTTGGGAATGCTAAAAACAAACTTTTTTGTTTAATTTTTTCTCAAATTCATAATTCTTTTAATTAAATAAATTCATTGAATTAAAACAATTAGCCACGTGATTCAAAACAGGCGGTCTACCAATCAGCTGCGAGTGACGTCACAAAACAGTAAACGCTTCGAACGAACCTATTTTCTGTGTTATTTTCTTATGGATGGTAATGTTTGCTTTGGTTTAAAGTGCGAATTATAGTCGTAAATTAGATTTTATTTTGTGTTTTGCTTATAAAAAACATTTTCAATGGAAACGGATTTTCCAAAGCCGATAGCTCCAACTTGCCAATGCTGAATTCCTTTATGGTGGCAGGCTTCTTTGCCAATAACAGTGATTTTTGTTATGCGGAATTTAGAAACGTTAAAATGTTGATGTAAGTATTCGATGAGTTGTTTTGTATATAACTCAAAGTTTTTTACGATATTCTTCGCCTACTTTTACTCATTTAGATTTTGAGGTTAGGTTATATGTTTTACTTTTTTGTTTAATATGCCACTTACAATAGATTCACTTAAATACCCAATCATTATTATTTTAAGCATTAAGAAACAATCAAAAATTTCAGGACAGGTAGGTAAAAAGTGTACAACGACCAGTAATACTTGAAGTACTGCATAGGTTACACTGCATAGTCCTGCGTAGGTACTGCCTAGTGCTGCCTATGCACTGCCTAGTCTTGCATATGCAATGCTCAGTCCTACATTTAGCCGGCATGTGCATTACCTAGTCCTGCATTTAGAGGTACTCCCTAGTCCTGCCTAATAACTGCCTAGCACCACCTAAAAATTTGTACACCTTTCTGCCTATTATAGTTGTTCACCCCTTGTAATAAACATAACCTCAAAAATTTCATCGTCATTTACGAAATAGTTATATATATATATATATATATATATATATATATATATATATATATATATATATATATATATATGATAGACAACGTGAGAGAAATTAATAGAAACAATTTAGTTAAACTCACATCAAAGTGATCTTCACAAATTTAAAGTGAAGATGTATTAGATAAGGTCCTGGGTCTCTTCGAGCAAGTTCCAGCCACTTTTTCCATTCTTTTACTGCTGTAGGCACATGAATAAATAGTTTTTCAGGTGTTTTTATGCTAGTATTCGAACACTGAGGCACTACACACCACTTATAGGACAATTTTTTACATAAAAAACAGTACAAACACAGACCAAAAACAAATAAACACTTGAATGCCGTGTATCTGTCCGCGACTTTACTGCGCTGTGACGTCATTGCAACGCCATGCTAGAAATGAGCGTTTTAGCGGCAAATTCAAATCGGAAATTAGAAAACTTGATTTTAAATGTAATGATAAAATATACTATTTTAATAATTTTGCGTAGCAAATTAGGGGTCTATGTATCATTCTAAACTCTTTTCTAAAATTTGTCAAATACCCTATAATGGTGAATAATATTTATTGAAAACAAATCAATTCGTGATGAATTTACAAATAAAATTATAAATTAAATACAAATAACAACAATATTTCCATACTATATTCAATTTAGGCGATAAAGGCAATTCATGCCAATAAGTGCGCGAAAACATGAAAACAGAAAAAAAAAATTGTGTGTGCTTAAGACCACACGGCAGAAGTGTAAACTTCAACAAGGCGAAATTAATAATACTGGCCTGCATCATCATATCGCTCGCTGAATGTTTCTCTCGTCGACTCGAGCCGACTTCACCCGAATGAGCGTTACATAGCCGAGCCTGATGGCTCAGTTCAATTCACTACCCACAAAAACTGGTAAGAGCGCCTAAAGAAGTTTACACTTTAAAAATAGAAAAATCTAAATTATAATTAGTGAGATGACCAAATTAAAACAAATCACTTCTTTATATGATGAAGATGGACTCAATCGATATGTGAATGTGGAAGCAATTGAGCTTTTAGACAATAAGATAAAACTAGTGGAGTCGATTGAGCCAGTAAACTAAATAAAAAATTAAAAAAAGATTGTGCTATTAACAGAAAAATTGTGATTTGCAGGAAGTATCAAGCGTGGAGAACTGTAGTATACAATTAGGCACAAATTTTATCATCACAATCCACCTTATTTTTAATGTATAATACCTAGAACGAGGTATTTATCTCGTAAGGGACAACCACAGACTTAAAAAAATCTGGAAGTCTGTGGGGATGACATTTTCAGAAGGTTATAATTTTAAAGTAAAAACAAGATATGCCTACTCTCCGATCGCCACAATCAAATAATAAATCTCACAGTTAACAATAATTGTATAAACCGAGAAATCGTGAATAAAATTTAATGAAATTAATATTCATTTTATTTCACAAATAAAAATGTAAATCACATTTAGTAACATTTCCAAAAATCAGGCAAAATTTTTCGAAACTCAGTTTATACCCAATTGCACTGGAAATGTATTAAAAAAAGTCAAAGTTTCCAGAGGGTTGTAATTAATGATTGTAATGTTAAATAAAGAAGAAGATATCAGTAGAAAAACTGAACAAATTATGACCAAATCAATTTTTGTCGATTTTACAAACAAAAATTCTATACTATATTCAAATCAGGAAAAATCTCTCGTTAGGACAATTGATGCCAAATTGCGCGGAAAAGCACGTGTTATGTGTTATATAACCATTTATAACAAGTTACTTCTTTATATGTTGAAGATGGACTCAATCGATATGTGAATGTGGAACCAATTGAGCTTTTAGACAATACTGAGTTGTTTCAAAAAATAATAAAAAAAGATTGTGCTATTAACAGCAAAATTGTGATTTACAGGAAGTACAAAGCGTGGAGAAGTGTAGTATTCAATTAGGCACAAATTTTATCATCACAATCCACCTTCTTTTTATTGTATAATACCTGGTAAAAATTTAGAAGGTAGGTATTTATAATAATCAAACCACTTTTATTGTCATTATTTGCCGGTTATATTTTTTTAACAACCGTTAGGTAATAAAGTATTTTTTTAAATTTAATCATCAAGATATAAGTAAATATCTTAAAGTTTTTATTAACTATCGAAAGCGTAAACCGTGTAAACTTAACTAGGTATTTTAATAATGACACGTATAGCTGCACAATTACTTAAGTATATATTAATGGGTAATAGTTCTCTGACATTAAAATCATGATAAATGGCCAGAAAAATGAGTTTATGGCAAAGTATAATTATTGTACTTATGCCATTAATATTTAAGTATGGTATCATAATATATGGCGGCAATTGTGTTCCGCGGATGCTGCACTCTTGGGCTGACCACTAGCTAATGAGGTCACTGCATCACGAAGACGTAGTGTATGGAGACGCCAGGCTTCCAGGATGCAGTGACCCTACTAGCTACTATTACAAAAAATTGGCAAATTTGAAATGCCAGGTGCTCATCTAATCTTATGTATCATATTAATCATGAATGTTATTCAAAATCCACAAATGTATGCCAAGGAGTCCCACAAGGATCAATCCTGGGCCCTATCCTCTTTCTATTCTATGTTGACAGCCTGTCAGTGCTGGTTGATGCGAATCTTTTATCACAATTTGCAGTTCATACCGATGCCATCATGTCTGCTGAATCCGTCTTTCAGTTATTGGCAGGTTGCTCGACTGCAGCAGTGAGAATGAAAAAGTGGTTCAAATCCAACCACCTCAAACTCAATGTGGAAAAATTAATCTAGTTCCCTTTAGAAAGATGGAGACCGCGGACAGTTCTTTCTCCCCTAATGGAAAATCCATACAGCAAAACAATTCTAGATCTAAATTTAAACTGGACTGCACAAATACAGTCAACTGCAGCAACTATCAACAGTGATATTGGGCATTAACATCTTAAAAACCTTCTATTGTGCGTCTGTACAGTCTGTGATCTTATATGGTCGTTTTTTTTTCTGGGGGGAGCACCTGATGCAGGGAGAGTCTGAAAAAAAAAAATAATTCGCTGTATGTTAAAACTATATCCAAGATCTTCCTGCAAATCCCACTTTCAGCAATTACAAATTTTAACAGCACCAGGACTCAACGTAGACTTCAGCCCGAGAAGAGCAAACACATGCTCTTCTCTGCTTTAGCTATTTGGACATCCGTGACCTTTTACTAAAGCAATATGTATGAATTTAAAATGCATTCTTGAAAGTCCCTATTTTAAGTAAAAATATCAGGTGTGATCAACTGATTTTTTTTAGATATTACTGAAGAAGAAGTCCATGATCACTTTCAATGGTTTGTGCAATATCAAACATTGTTAAAAGCTAAGAAAGATGTTATATTAAACTGGAAAGAAGAAAAGAACAACAGTAAAAAACCTACAAAAAGTGATACAGAGGAAAACCACGAAAGAGCGATAGATAAAGGAAAGGGAAGGTTAAAAACATCGAGAAATAGCTTAGAGGAGCGACTTAAAAATTGGAAGGTAAAAATAATATTTATTATTTTGAATGAATTATAGAAATATGTGGATAAAGAAAATAGAGGCTTGGGTGGTTAATTCATTTTTTTTGTTTGTTTGATTTTATAGAAACAAAAAGAACTAGAACTGCAACGTCAAAAGGAGCTAGAAAAACAGAAATTGAAAGAAAAAAGAGAAAAAGAAGAAAAGAGAAAACAGAAACAAGAAGAAATAAAAAACATGGTCAATCAGTGGAAGAGTATAAGACAAACGATAGAGGAAAATCACAAAAAGGAAAAAGAAAATTTGAAAGTGGAGGAAAACAAGAACAGGTCAGTCTAGATCACGTCAGTTTCTATTTATCTACTTGGCCTTATTCGATCCATCTTTGATTACCTTGTTTTACCTTTTGTAAGTGTCCAAGTCTGGGATCCATATGTGAGTACAGGAAGGATTCATTCAAATGCTTACTTGACTCTTGATTTCAGCTGTTTGGTTTTATTTTTTTAGTTTAATCATTTGTACCAGATATAAATATTCTTCTACTTGTTCTATTTTTTCGTGCTTTATTTTGGTCGCGATATCTTCATGTGTATTTGTTATGATTTTAGTTTTAGTGTAGTTCATACTTAGACCTATATTTTTAGCTGCTGTATCCAGTTCTGATATTAAGGCTATATCGTCAGCATTTCTTAGTTGTTTTACGTATGGTCTACTTTGATGCCTATTTTTTCCCAATCTAAGTTTTTAGAAACATCTTCTAGGGCCTGGGGAAATAGTTTAAGGGATATTTGTCACCCTGGCTGATGTTGATGTTGTTGTTTCGATATATATATATATTAGCTATTAATTCCGTGTATCTGTGATCTATTTCAGTCAAACACTTACTTACAAAAATTAATTTTCTTCTTTTTTCTTTCTCTTCTCCTGGGTGTGACCAAAAGGCAAGTGCAGAGTGGAATCAAAAACTGAAAGACTAGAAAATTCGTAAACCGACCAAAACCAAATGCAACCAGACTTCTTATTTTCCTTCTTTATCTCGCACTGCAACTCTCTCTGGATTTTGAGTTCCTCGACTAGATTACTTCATTTCCTTTCTATCTTCTCTATCTCTTGTTTTCCCATTTCTATAACGTTCAGATATTTCTTAAAATCCATATTTTTCGGGATTTTCTTCTGGGCATTGTGGTGTTTGTTTATAGTAAGCAGTTCTTTTAGGAGTTTATGATAAACCTACTACGGTTATTGTTAGTTCCTACCTGCATCTTACTGCTTTACATATTTTAGAGCCGGGCGGTAGAAGCGGGTCACCAATCTGCAGTGCAGAGCGTTGCGTCTTCCAGTGTATGAACAAAGTCTTATGCTTGTTCCTGTTTAATTTCAGGTCTATTGCTTTATCCAGACTATCGAGACTTGTAGGATTTGTCTTTCTGACATATTGTTTACTTGACCTCTCATTTGTTTGATTTTGGTAGGCAGGGTTTCAAAAATGAAAAGTTTAAACAACATTACAAAACTAATTTTACTAGTTGCTAAATTCAAGTTTCATGATTTTTAGATCAAGAACTGCCAAAAAACTGATCAAACAATTCCAAAGTATGGACGAATTACGCATCAAAAAAATGAGAGAACTCAAGTTGAAGAAAGAAAAAATTGAAGAACCGAAACGAACCAAATCCGGACCTTTGGAACGTATCAACAGCCAAAGAAATCCTAAAAGGCTATTGAAACCCACTCAACAATGGATGAATAGGGTCCATGATTCCAGTGAAGATCCTACTTATGAAAAACCTGCGGCAGAAACCCGGACTGTGTTGAAAATGCCAAAATTGTAAGCCAAAAGTTTCTGACCTAACTTACGATGTGCAGCGTGTCTAACTAAGTGGCGTACGCAGTGGGGGCTTGGGTGCTGAAGCTCCCCATCACCACTGAATATTGACCCCTAAAACATGAATTTTCCCCAAAAATTAAGATTAAAATATATCGATCTGCGCTTAAGATCTCCCCAGGATTCGTCACTGTGTATCGATCCGCGCTCAAGCCCCCCCCCAGTATTTATTTCTGTGTACGCCACTGTCTAACTTGGTTATTAAAAAATATACTGATTTTTGGACTTCACCCTTTTTTTGAGCGCTTTGAAATGGGTTTATCAGATTTTTTCCATGCCCAGTAGTTTTTATTATATGGGGGCTTTTTGAGAAGATCGAATTTTCAACAAACCTTTATGTCTTGTTTATTTTACACAACTTCAAAAGAGATCAATCCACTAAACTTATATCATAACCAACTTGCTTTCACCACATCGTTTAAAAAAAGCTTTTTTCACGCTGTTTTTATGAAAAAAAACTTTAAATAAGTAAAGCCATGAAAAATAGTAAGTGATACCTACACTTAAATTATTTTTGGTAATGATTTCTTATATTCACGCTATTGTTTGAAGGAATATTTATTTTTAAGAAAACGTATTCATAGGAACTTATTTGGAGTAAAAAAATTACACTGGTAAATTTTTAACAAAAGGTATAGCTTTTGACATACGTCATTTGAAAAAAAGAATGTTAATTACGGACCTATATTTATATAAAAATTGTATTAAATTGACGATTAATTCTAAAATATTAACATTTTTGTTTTTAATATAGGATTCCATAATCCAACTGCTGTTATGACAAAATTTTGAAAACAAAATGTCGTTCTTTTCCTTAAAAAATGGTTGCTATAAAAACTTTTTAAAAAATATCTTGCAAAATAAGCGGGATATAAAATATATTTAAATGAACGATAATTGAAAATATCTCATTATCGCTATATCCTTAGAGTAATAAAATATTTTATTACTTCAAGGCTATATCTTATTTTGCACACATTTTGATTCTGTAAAACCATTTAACGAAAAAAATTACGTTGTCAAACTTATGATATACCATTTTGTTTATGACATCCCTTAATAAGAAACAGGAACCTCTTTTTTTAATCACAAAAAAAAACAAAATTTTTAAAATTTTATTATTTTTCCATTATTACCAATTTAGTTATTTTTACTGTGGAATCTATATTTAACTTTATTATTTAAAATTTATTTTTAAATATCTTGTAAAATATTACATTACAATTACTTATATTAATTATGATCTTTTCAAAAAGCCCCGGTATAACAAAAACTAAGGGGTATAGATATAGGCTTGTGGTAGTGCAAAAATCTAATAAAAACATTTATGCGGATTAAGCATGCGCATGAATATTACGAGCTTACTTAGAATTAATAAGCTACAGAGATATATCTAGGGCGCTAAAACTAACCTTTGTTATTTATTTTTGTTTTAGGCACATTCCGGAATGGAGAAAAACAATTCAATAAAATTAGTACATTGTTTAAAGAAAGCTCCCACCTAAAACAATGAATTTTATTATTATGTGAAATATCTTCCTGCAAGGCAAATGTTGCTACGCGTTCGTCCTAGACAAACGCGTTCTAAACACGTTTGGTTTTAAAAGAGGATAGGTATAGGTACTTATCCAAGTAATTACCCAATGTTTCAAGGCCGTACCTAAGGGGGGATCGTGGGGGACCAATCACCCCCAAGTTTTTAGGAATCAAAAATAATCAAATATATGGTAGTTATGTAGTAGAGATATGGCATTTTATGGCAGAATTGACTCTGATTTTTTAGATTTTTCCTTATGACAGCTGCAAACTAGTTAGGTTAAGTATTTTATTCTCTAAAAAAATTTTAAACATTCAAAGTGAGTAATATTTTTGTCTTCTAAATTTGACTCACTTTTTTTTGATAAACAGCTGTATTTTAAATAATATTACTTGACTTGCAAAATTAATCCAGGATTTGAGCAGCTGCTAAAAAATTGTTTCTTATTTTTTTGTCATGATAATTTTTGCTTGACAAATATAAATTTGACATAGGTAGGTGGGCCATTGGGATCGTCAAATATAACAGTTTTTTATTTTAGTTCAAAACAAGTACTACTACTATGTCGGTTTAGAACGTTTTTCTACGTTGCCGACGCCTATTCTCCACCTCCTTCGATCGTGCCAATCATCTTCTGTCAGGTTTTTTGACTTATTGATCTTTGGATTGACTATTGGCATTCTAGTTTAGGACGCCCTCTTTTTCTATTATTTCTTTCATGATCTCATTTCTTATGTGATCTATTCTAGATATTCTCGTTGATGTTCTTATTGCATCCATTTCGACACTTTCCATTTTTGTTTTATATTTTTCTGTTACGCGATAAATCTCTATTCCATATATACTTAATTTTACATTATTTTTTATCTCTCTGCTCCATTAAATACTGTTAAAACATCCAATAACCTTTTTTGCTCTTACTGTTTTTTCCAGTTCTCTACAGTCTGTTCCTGTCTTATCAAATGTGACACCTAACTTTACATACTCATTGCATGGAGATATTGTTTGTTCATTGTCTAGTTCTCACTTGATTCGTTTCCAATAAATATTACTGTGTCTTGTCCAGGTTCACTGTAAATCCCCACTTTTGGTATTTTTCCGTTAACTTTCTCATCATATACTCCAAGTCATCTTTATCATTACCTCATCATTTATTGTTTAGCTTTTGAGAAAACCATCTTTAAATTAGCATGTGCACGGACTATTTCTTCAATTTCAATATCTTTGAGAGAAAGGTATAAAACCCGTTATATTTTGTTTAAGTATTGTATTCCAGGATTAACAATAATATTGATAAAGGGACACAAGTGACTGGATGCAAAATTGACAACATTTTTTACAGATTTTTTGAGTGATAGCTTTTTGAAAGTTTTGATGTCAGCAAAAATTAGAAGAAATGAAAAACACAAAAGGAAATTTTGCAAAATTTTATTTTAAACTTCATATCCCCTCGAATTTTTTTTTTGGGTACGGGCCTGTAATGTTAGGATTATGGCTTGAAAAATTGTTGCTCTTGCTCTAGTTCTAGTTTTTTACTGAAATGTAGTTTGATGTTGTAAGCAATTTTGTATTTTTATACATTTCTCAAATAATATCTAATAAACAATTATTTTATGGTAAGTACTTGAAACAACTAATTGACTCCTCACGGTGGTCTGACGCCTGTGCTTTACCCATACCTCTCCAGGTTTGAAGGTTTCAAATATCTCAGAAACTAAAGTTCTTACGAGGCTTTTGGTTATAAGACAAATTATGCAACATTTTTTACAGATTTTTTGAGTGATAGCTTTTTGAAAGTTTTGATGTCAGCAAAAATTAGAAGAAATGAAAAACACAAAAGGAAATTTTGCAAAATTTTATTTTAAACTTCATATCCCCTCGAAATTTTTTTTTGGGTACGGGCCTGTAATGTTAGGATTATGGCTTGAAAAATTGTTGCTCTTGCTCTAGTTCTAGTTTTTTACTGAAATGTAGTTTGATGTTGTAAGCAATTTTGTATTTTTATACATTTCTCAAATAATATCTAATAAACAATTATTTTATGGTAAGTACTTGAAACAACTAATTGACTCCTCACGGTAGCCTTAATATTTCGTACTTACTTTACTTCATATTTCCCATGATTTACGAGAATATAAACTGCTGTGGAAGTAGCTCTGAAATCAAAATGTAATACGTCAAACGACGCATATTACATTGTGGGAAGCTTGGAAAGGAGACACGAGAAATATTCCTCGAATACACACATCTGATCGGTTAAAGAGGCAAATTTCTCTTACATCTGATTCTTAAGGGAAACTAATTTAAATAATAGTTAAACAGATACGCTCTAAACAACGACAAGGACTTGTCAAGACTGAGACGATACACTTTTGTGGGTTTCAGGCGATATCGTCAGTTTCATGACATAAGGCTCTATCATGAGATAGGGTCAAAATGTGCGTCTGTGTTAGTTATATCTAGTGTATACTTGGTTTTAGCCAATCTGAAAATTCATTTATTTCTTTATAATACTTACAAAACACATGGCCCTATCTGACATTTTGACGTATACTATTACAACCTTCAGATAATATTATTGGTTGTAAAAATCGGACGATATGAGGATCCTCGGTAAAGAAGGCCTACCTAACATACCTTTCTTACTTATTAGGTAGGCTGTGTGGCTAACATCGCTATCGTTTCAGCCGAATTTGGTTATAGACGTAGACTCCTTTGCATGCCTCAAGTGCGGAAACAATTTTACTTCTTGACATATTGTGAGGCACATAAAGAAGTAGGAAAAAATATTCAAGGTCAAGCAATTGGAATTAAACAACTAGCCTCGGAAGTTCTTCAAAATTATAATTGACGTTGACGGATCCTTTCTGACGCCAGTGCTTTATTTAATTTTATAACGTATGTGAATTCACTACTGACCATCACGATTAGAAGAGATACTTATTCTTCATTCTTTAATTTTCCTTCCAAGCCCAGGATGACCTTTACCAAAGTGGTAAACAAAAAAAATCACACTCTTTGAGAACCATTAACTTTTGATTCAGGGTTGTGTTTTGTTTATTTCTAAAACACTGAATTTTGATTATTTGAAAATAAATTTTTTGGTAGGTACTTATGTATATGTACAGGGTATCTCAATTTTATAATATTATTGAAAAAAAATTCATTAAGAAAAGACGTCGTTTGAAGAAAAAGTTTTAAAACAAATTAACCTTTAATGTAAAAGGTACACTCTTTGACTGTCTTGAAATTTTTGTGGAACCCTTCAAAGGGTAAACTTTACCACTATACTTTAAACAGAAGAACACCGGCGCCGGCGGTTTAAAGGAGGGGACATGAGGGCCAGACCTCCCCCTTAGCCATCTGCTTGTGCACAAAGTGACAGCAAAATAGTTATTTTTCGTAATCTATAAAGTATTAGAACTCCCGGTGGTCTGACGCCTGTGCTTTACCCATACCTCCCCAGGTTTGAAGGTTTCAAATATCTCAGAAACTAAAGTTCTTACGAGGCTTTTGGTTATAAGACAAATTATTGAGCAAAATGTAGTCTATTCTATTCCAGAAAACGCATATTGATGCGATGCTTCATTAAAAAGTTAGCATTTTTAAAAAATGTTAATTGTCAAAATTATTGTTTATTGTCATTAGTATTAATGGATTTTGACCAAAATTTAGAGTGTCAAACATTATTTTACCTGAAAATTTTATTAAAATTGGTTTAGTGGTTTATGAGCTATCGTATTACGGACAGACATACACACACACACACACACACACACACACACACACACACAGACAGACAGACATCACGACGATATTGTTAAGATAGGTCAAAATACACCCAAATAACACATTGCTACGCGGGCTAGTAAGGTAAAAATTTGTTCATGGTATAAAGTTTTTTTGGTTTGGTGTCGAGCACCCACCTGTTACTGTTTTGTTTGTGTGTTTCCACCAATGCATGCCCACCCCGATTAAAAAAACACTGCATTTAAAACCGGTGCAAATCCATGGGCCATCACGTGATGCGTTTTTTGAATCGGGTGTGAGCATGCATTGGTGGAAACAGGGTATTAGTTGAAGGAAAGTTGTCCAAAAGTCTGGCAACACTGCTTGAGTCCCAGGCATATTAATACCAATAAAATGCAAGAAAGACTACTACAGTAGGGGGTATGAGATGGTTTAAAAAACTACTTGAAAATTTTAAAAAATTACGCCGTGCATGGACAAAAATTTTAGAAAAATAAAGTGCCACTTTTCGGAAAAAAATTTGCGACAGGAAAAAATTGGAGAAAGATGTAAACAATCGCGTCTTTTTTTGGAAAAATTAGGTATTTTTTGGAAAAACTCGCGTCACGAAAAGAGTCTTCTAGATTTAACAAAAAATATTGCTTCGCAGCAAATATTAGACAGTTGAGTGGTACTTTTTGAAAACAAAGGCGTCAGAAAAAATTTACGCGAAAAATGGAACAAAATCCAAAATTTTAATTATTTAAAAATGTTGGGGCTAATTTTGATCTTCTAGCTAAGTCCCCCTAGTTCCCCTAACTGCTCCCCTGAACAGCCTCTAGATATACATATTTTGTCATAAATATATTATTATTAGTGTGTAATGTGGTTTCTAATTAGACAAAATAAATTAATAAAGGAAACTGAAATTGGGTACCTAGGAACACTAAATTAATTACTGCCTTACAAAAGAATTAATTGTTGCCGCTTACCAAATAAAGAACGGCAGGTACCGCCTCGGGTACTATCAGAGAACAACCATCTTTTTTAAGATTCTTTTTAAGTGCAACAAGTAATGTAATACTGTTTTTTATAATACAGGACCAAGCCACGTTTTATTTTTAACTTTAACGTTGTAATAACGCCATTATCAAATCAAACAGCAATGTTTTTACGTTATTTTCAAGTGAATTCTGTGTAGATTTTTATCAACGTCAAAATCGCATTAGGTTCGCCCCTTTTCGTTCACAAATTTTTAAACGCTATTTGCGTGGATTTTTTTATATTTTTGAGATTTTACTAGAAGCAGCGCCACCTATTGGCGACATTTTTCACTTCGGCGAAATCTATCCGGGAGTGCTTTGGCCTCTATAAAGTCCAACAAACAGTTAATGAACTGATCCCTGATCCTAAACATAATGTATGTACAGAGATCTTGTCTTGCCTTGAGCGCCATCTTTTAAAATTGTCTTGAAGTGTTGTAGTCTTAAACTAGTGAACTTTTAGAACTTATTTTCACGTCACTTTTAAGTTAAAAAAAAGTTATTAAAAAAACGTGTCAAAAAAGACGCAGAAAGTTATTACTTTTAACAAGTCTTTATTTAGAGATTTTTTATTAAAAAATATATAAAGAAAAATACCAAATATTACGCAAAAAGTTAGTAGGTTTGAGAAGCCTTAATCCCGTGGCGTTTTAGTCGTGTTAGTGTTGTGTAGGACTTTTCAAGTGTAAATTTGGCACATGAAAATAACGAGGGTAAAAAAGACGTTATATACACAGCACTAGAAACTTCAGCAAAAATTACATTTTTATAGCTAGATCCTCCTTGTTTTTAAGTTATCTTAGAGCATGTAGATTTATCCAAACAAATATTATATGGTATGAGGTTGTTTTCTAGTAAAAAATAACTTTATTATTTTTGTTCTCGTTATTTTTATGTTATGTGGGTAGGAGATGAGAATATAATGGCCGGGGTGTCTGCCTACACGTGCCACACCTGGACATGGGGGGCACCATAGTTTAGATAAATATAGGCGAACAAGACGTCTCCTAAAGAATCATTGGGCGTCTTGCTTTGGCTTTTTGCACAGCCCTCTGAAAAGGGCTAGGAAGTGCCTGGCAGAATCCCCAAAGTTTCTTGGTTGGCTCACCAATGACGCGCCATATTATAATTCAATGCCGGTAGGGGTATTTTCTCTCGAAGTAGGGGAGGGTGGGGAGACTCTGGACAATTTTTAGATTTTTTTAATATTTCGTAAAATATAATAGTTGTCATTAAACAATACATCGATAAAGTAAAGATCATATCTTACCTCTAAAAAAATCAACGTAGGTGTTTTTTATGTTGTCCCATGTACTAACAAACTACGTGTTTGTGTCATGATGTTAGTGTCCGAAATCGCCCCTTCACTGGGGAGACATTGGACACTATCTGGACACTAGAATAAATCAGTGGCGCACCCAGGAATGTGTCTTGGGGGGGGGGCGACAGCTACAAAGCGCGCCCTGAAAAACAATGCGACCAAAAAAAAAGGTCATCATGTCTTTTCGCAACTACGCCACTGCTTGGGGTAGGGGGGGGCCCGAAGCCTCCTGATGTCACATTTTAAGGTATTTTTCATGTTTTATCATCAAATATGTAGAAAATATATTAAAAAATCTAAGGCTTGGGGGGTGCCCCCCCCTGGGTGCGCCCATCGAATAAACACTGATCAAAGTGATAATATTGTAACAAAACGGGATTTGAATATAAATGGTATTTTTGCCATTTATAAGGTTTTAAATATTTTTAATTAAATATTGTTTTTGACATCAACAAGCATTAATTATATGCAAGACTAGGTTAAGATTAAGTAAAATTTATGGCAACTCCGGCGACTTGTTTTTTGGCATATTTTCAGCTTCGCTATATTTTAATAAAAGTTGTGTCGGCATGTCCTTGGAGCCACTAACATCAAAATAATTCATATTTTGTAACTGGAAACAAATTAGCTAAACTATTTTCAACTTTTAAAAAACACACTGTGTTATTTTAACTTTATCGATTTTCTGAGTCCACGCATCTTTGAATTGCGGTGGTATTTTGTCTCTTTGTCTTTCTCGCCAATGCGAGAGAGCTAAAGTTTCAAACCACGGCAACGGCAGGCCAAGAATGTCTTGGACAAGAAAACCGTTAAAGAAAGCTTAGATATTAGACCAATCAGCTAGCGGCAAGCTAAGAACGCCTAGAGAGCAGGGTACTGAAACTTTCGAAAGTCGGGAGGGAAATCAGTCTTTAGTTGCGCTTCGCTTGGTTCGTTACGCTTTCGTTCACACTTCTTAAGGGGGGTTTTATTTCAACTGGGGAAATTTATCAATTATTTTAGCTTTGTATAAAACTGTTAACTTTAATATTCATAATTATTTTAGTCTTTTCTTTTGGAGTTTATTAATTTTAAAGCTTTTAATTATTACTGTTTCCAGTGTTTTGAAATAATGTTTTTAACTGTTTTATGGTTTTTTTAACAACAAAATACAAACCATTGAATGGTTTCACCCATTCAATCAACGTTTAAAATGTTGATAAATATATATATATATTTACAACAAATATAGAAAGTGTAAACAGTTTACACTTGATAACGGTTAGAGATACTTACTAACCGAAACGTCGTGTTTTAAAATAAATAAAGGCAATGGAAGTCCGAAATTTTATTTCTACACAATCATTGTCTACGAGTTTCAAACAAAGAGTTAAATGGATGTACTTGCATATTTAAACGTAATTTTTAATTCTGATCAACTTTTTTTCGTAATGTTTTTCGATATTGTCAAATTTAAAGGTACTTTACTCTTGAGCAAAACTCACATTTTTTGACAAACCTCGTATACCACTGAAAAAATTTGATATTTGATGACTGTATTCTAGGGTTTAGATAATGCAGAACTTTTTATGAAGAATGACTTTTTTTCCTAAAATTAATAATAAAAGAGTTTCCATATGATTCCAACTTAGGGGGACATTGAATATAATTATATCGTATATTTTTCGGTCACAAATTGTTTTTTTTTTGTCGTTACACATTTACAAAGACATTTATCCATTTACTTTGTGTTTTCATTCTAAAATTTTTCATACATGTGACCCACCTATAAAACGTGATTTTTATTAAAAGATACAATTTTTCACGCAGAAATAATCGTACACCATATTTCATATTAATATGCGTTAATGCTTTCGTAATAATTTACGGAAAATTTAAAACGCATCTGTTTGAAACAAGCAACTCTAGTACAATGAAAAAAATTTTGGTAATTTTCCATAATATATCATGTATTTTTTTACATAACATATACTATAAATGTATTTTTTCCATTTTACAGAAAACATTGGTTTTTATCACAATTATAAAAAAAACTGTAAAATTACAGTAAAAAAACGTTGGTTACAAAGTTGCCAACGTTTTTGACCGGAATTTTACAAAACACTCTTTTCAGTGTAGAGTCGCCGCACCGATTTATTCCACATAAAAACTGCCATAAAAGTGGCACGCGCTACCGTAATCACAATAATCATTTTGGTATGTTCAGGAGTTTGGGCAAAAATTAAAAATGTATTTTCTTTTCAAATTTTGAGAAATTTGTCAGTATTTTAAATACGACCTAGTCCTACTGTTACATCACGTATCACCTACCTTATACAGGTTCCAAGTTAAGTTTCCACCATTCCTAACTTTGTTATTATTAAAGGTAGGAAAAAGTTTAAATTGACAAACTAGTAGAATTCTACTCTTTAAGATGCTTAAATAAAAAAAAGAATCATCGCGTTTTCGTGATTTCGCGCTTTTTCAAAAAACATAAAACAAATTTAAATAAGATCTTCGTTATTTTTGACTTTAGGAAAAGAAAACAGAAGACAATTTTTGTTTGGTATTGAAAGGCCTATCAGCAAAAATTATAAAATCCAGTCAATGAATTTTTTTAAATGTTTTTTGAAAAAACTCGAAAACTCCAAAAAACGATGCTCTATTTCTTTGTGGATTAGGTACCTTAAAAAGCATCAAAAATTTTACTAGTTTGTTAATTTAAGCTTTTTTATATCTTTAGTAATAAATAATACAAAAGTTGGCAATGGTTAATTTTAAAAACCTTGAATTTCAAAAAATAGTTAAAAGTTTTTCGAGGCATATGAATAAATGAGCCTTATTTAAGTGTCAAAGTTTGATTCTATCTTAGAGTAATACATTATTACTCTGAGGACTCTATCCGCCATCTTCGATTTTATAAGACGGTTGCAAATTTTAATTTTGATAATTAAAAACCAATCGATTTTTGTTATACTTCTTTTTACTTTATTCAAATCGGTTTAGTAACAATAGAGTTATGAGAATATAATCTGTAAAACAATAATTGACACAAAGATTATGTTTTTGGAACGTTGTACGTAACGGATATACGGCTTATCTATAGATTTAAAAAAAAATCCAGGACATAAAAATAAACGAAAGCATTTGAAGGGTTATGATCACAAAGTAAAGTTTGTATAGGCTATATTCAAGCGCGGATTTGAGAGGGGGGGTAACGTGGTAATTAACCCCCCCCCTAGAACCAAAAATATGCACTTTTTGTTATTGATTAAAGGGAAAATAGGCATATTACCCCCCCCCCCCCCGCATAGCAAAAAAAATTATATTACAAATAATTTTTTCGTCTACTATTACCACTCCCTAGATTTTTACCCAGATCCGCGCTTGGCTATATTTTTTGTGGTTATGATTAATTATGAGCTTTAACTTGAATTTTAGGAATCATAAAACACAAAATTTATTGTTGAGTTACCTACTATCAAAGATAATTATTTTTTGCTACTAGTACAATTGGACAAAAAGAAGTTTGCTTCCGAACTAAAAACTAATACAATAAAAACAAATAAGATCTAATAAAAAGATTATAACCTTATGCACATGAATTCATACAATAAACATAATAATCTTTCTATATAGCTTTTGTGGTATAAGGTAATAATAACGTTACATCTTTGGCTACTTTTGCTATTACGGTAATTATAGCACCACAACTGACCACCTAAAAAAATGTTAAAATCATTTTGTTGTCTCATTTTTTTACGCAGACAGCATTAAATATTTGGCAACGGTTCTTTTTTGTCTTTTGTAAATGCATTACATTCTCTTCGAATAGTGGTTATCATCATCGCTATCTGCACTATGTTTCAAAAGGGTGCGTGTCCATAAATCACAGAGAATTTCTCACGAAACTTAACTTCAACGCTTTGTAAATTTGAGAGTACTATCATAAATTGCTCTCTCCTCTCCTAGGAAAAGTAAACTAAAGTTTAAAAAAAATGGTTTTGTATGGAATATCGCATACCTACGTTAAAGATAATCAGATAGGGAAAGCGACTATTTGCCGCTGCCGATTAGCCGCCGGGCCTTGACTCGCGGTCAATTCATACCGCCGCTGGGCCACTCGCATATGAACCAAGGCGCGCGGAGAATTGGCCCGGCGGTGAGTACGTTCGGATGCGGTAAATCGGCGGCGGTAAATTGTCTAAGACGGCATTCTTTAATCACTTAGTAACTACAAAACAAAATGATTGTTTACATAGAATTTTAAATTTAACTTTTAGAAGCTTCGATAGCAGAATTTCCTTTACTAAGTTTCGAGTTCACGAAAACCTCAAAGGATTCTTGCTGCTCTGAATTTCCAAAGTAGAAGAAATTTATTTGTTATTTAAGTTACCTTATCTTTGGAAATATTTAAAACGAATATATTTTTTCAGTGTTATAAAAACATTTATTTTTCAATGTTAAAAAACAGTATTTTTTTAACGTTTTTCAATTAAACAGTATTTTGACTTTATTAAAATGTTTTGGTGTTTAGTGGGTAGTCAACAACTTTTTACATTTTTTTCGCTTGCCTTGTTATGGTAAACAGCTGAAACCTTTCCAAAAGTTTTCTTAAAAATTATGCAATGAACTGTATTACTTTTTTATCTAAACGTTAAAAATCATTTCAGTCATTTTTAATGTAGACCTTCTTCAAACAACAAAAAATCTAGGTGTGTCCAAACTCGTCGAAAAGCTCAAAAACATCTTATATTGGAAGATGACTTGCTGGCTCGCTTACTGGTTATTTAAACGACCACTTTTTGACGTTAAAAAGACGTCTTTGACGATCCTCTGCTATCTGGGTAGAGCTATTTTATAGTATAAGTAGGTCAATAGATAAGTTGCATGCACATACCGAAATTAAATACAAAAAATTTAACAAATCTGACGGTACTGGGGATGCATCAGGGTACCGAAAAAGAGTACCCAACGCGGTAAAAGTAGGGTACAATTCCAAGGATCCCCACGGCATATATATTTCTGCACGAACTGATTCAACGTTAGGTGTATTCCTCCTTCTGTGTGTGATACTTAGTTAAAAAAACATGAAGGTAATTTTTTTTTTGTATATTAAAAACCAAAATTATTCCAAAATATTGTACAAAATTATAAATAATTAAATATTTACTTAATTAACAGTGAAAATAATACGAGTTTTGGAAATGTTTTAAAAGTATTAATTAGTAAGAAAAACATTACTTAGTTCGAAAATTAATTAGTTCGAAAATAATTAGTTCGTAGTAGGATAGTTCAAAAGGTACCCATTTATAGTTTAAAAACCATTTATTAATTAAACATATAATTAAATAAACAAATCTTTGTATGAAATTAATTTAAAAGGTTTATAGGTAACTAGCTTGAAAAACTTTAGTTTAAAAAGTTCATATTTCGGATTTTTTTAAAATTTTGAATAAAGGTTTTTGATCCAATTAGCTTTTAAACATATTTCTCAGTTTATTTTTAAACCCAATAACAGTTTTCGATATAGGTAGTTAGTTTTTAAACCAATTATTTTCGAATTATCGTCGGTATCAAGCAAAATACAATAAGTAATTTTTTTTAGTTTTTGAGATATTTGCAAATTTATAAAGAAAAATAATCAGTCTTTATCTTAATAAAACCAGCCGTGATCAAGCCTGGCCGTTAAATCCAAATATAAAAAATACATTAAATCACTGACTTGACAAAATCTATAAAAAGTAACTAAATTTAATAAAAACATACTTTTTTTACATACTAATATGCAATACATTAATTAAGTAAAATTCAGGAGTTTCTTACTCAAACCAATGTCTCAAAATGTTGTTCCTAATTTCAGATATTCTTAAAATCCGATTTTTTCAAAACTAACTTTTTTGACTTAGTGGATTTTGCCATTATACCGACGATATTTTGAACCTACCTTTAGAACCAAAGGTTTTTGAAAATAATTACGTTTTGAACCATTTGGTTTCCAACTATTATTTTTCTGAACTAATTAATTTTCAAACTAATTGTTTTTATACAAAGTGTTTACGAACAAAATTCCACTAATTCAAAAGGGAGATATTTTTTTTACTTGGCGACCTAGAAGCTGCATAAAATAATATGTAATTTTTAGATAACATCTATTTATGTTTTTTTAGGTCTTTGTGGTTTTGTTGGTGGTAGCTGTAGCTTGTGCTAATGGTATGTACAATTTAAACAAACTATTTTTTTTCTGTTGGTTTTTGAATTTCAACGATTAATTGAAATTCTTAATACCAAAGAAATGTTATTTATAATATTTTGTTGGGTTTTTTAAATAATTTAAAGTTTAAGTTTTTTTTTCTATTAAGTGCCTTGTATAGTCAGGGACTTTTTTTTTCTGTCAAAATTAATCATTGTGAGAAATCAAAAATTATTTTTAAATATGTATGTATAGAGATAGAGGTAAGGTTCACAATTTTTTTATTTTGGTTTAAACTACTTTTTCGAATTTTAAACAGGAATATTTTTTATTTTCAAGGGCGGCAATTTAAAAAGTTCCCGACTGTACAGAGTATCCTGCATTCCCTGTATTTAGGTTTTGTGGGTTTATTATTCGTTATAAGCAAAAGTGTTTAATTTGACATTTGTCAAAAAAAAAATTTACACGTATTTGATACTGTTGAAATTTTTAAATCCTAGTTTGTCAAAAAAAGTTCCTAGTAATAAAACATTTAAAAAAATACCTGGGAAAGGTGGGGGCTTTACTTTTTCCATTTAGTTTTTTTCACTTTTAAAAAGTAAGATGTAATAAGATCATTATATTGTAAGAATTTAGAAGTAGATATATTTTTTATACGCCGCGCCGTATCCCTTTTGACCTCCATAAACTTTTTTCAGTCTGCCGCTGGTACATTAAAAAAAAATATATATATTTTTTTTTTGCAATCGGTATATATAGAAATTTTATCTTGTGATTTTTCCATCTTAGACATTTTTGTCGCTATTGAGAACAAAATAAAGAGCGGTTTTTAGCTCACACTACTACTATAGTCCGATTTTAAAATTTTTTATATATCTTTGCGTTTCAGATGATTTTAAAACATTTTTGTATATCAGTCTGTAACGACCAACGCGCATAACTCAAAAATCGGTTGCCCGATTTGAATGAAATTTGGTACCTAGGCTGGGGCTTGGGTCAAGATGGACACATTTAAAAATGAAGAAAATCCACCGAACGCAAGTCAAATAAGAGGGTAGGAGTAGATTTCAAAAATTAAAGTTTATGTGAAATATGAAGTGTGTGATATCAAACGAAAGGTAATTGAGTCTGAAATTAAAAAAAATACATTCTAGTTTATTTTAGAAAAAGGGTGGGGGCAGATTTCAAAAATTAGAGTTTAAGTGAAAATATGGCGTGTGTGATATCAAACGAAAAGTGATTAAGTCTGGAGTTAAACAAAATATATTTTAGTTTAAAAAAAAAGATGGAGGTAGATTTCAAAAATTAGAGTTTAAGTGAAAATATGGCGTATGTGATATCAAACGAAAGGTACCTAATTAAGTCTGGAGTTAAACAAAATATATTTTAGTTAAAAAAAAAGGGTGGAGGTAGGTTTCAAAAATTAGAGTTTATATTACTTCACACGTAAACTATAACTTTAGCACCTAGTATTTTCATTTGATATACAGTTGCGTTGTAGATAAATCCGTTGCTGTCCTTTCATAACAATTAAACAAAAGTCTAGATAGATAATGTTTAACTAGTCAAAAATAGCCAATATTTTGCTAGACCCCATGAGCTCATATTTTATGCTATTTTACGTGTATATTCATGAAATATGTGAAAAATATCTAAAAAAATCTTAGCTTCGGGGGGAAGACCTCGTTTTCTTCATACTTAGTGTCTTCTGCAAAACAAAATAAATCGATCCATGACGAATCTGATACCTTCTTAGCTTATTAACACACTGAACTCCACGCTATATCAGCCTTGAAAACAGTTTTTTGTAAATATCTCATAAACAAAAGCCTCTAAGAAGTTTTACTCAAATTATTAAGACAAATGCCTTCTACTATATTTTGATAACCGCTTAATCATGCGATGCTCCATTAAAAAGTTAGGTTATTTTCAATTTTTAAAATGTCAAAAAGCTGTCATTAGCATTAATGGATTTTATTTTACCTAAAAATTTCATGGAAATCGGTTCATCGGTTTAGGAGCCATTGTTTTACGGACAGACATCCACACACACAGACAGACGTCACGACGATATTGCTAAAATTGGTCAAAATACACCCAAATAACACATTTTCGACGTTATCTCTAAAGAATTTTTTTCATCGAAAGTATAATACCTTCTCTAGTCATTCATGCGGACTAAGAAGGTAAAAATATAGAATGTTTTTTTTACCAACAACTATTTATAAGAAAAAAACACTAGTCAAATAAATCTTATAAATCATTCCTAATCATAAAATACGTGAGAAAAAATCTAAGCATTTTAAAATCCAAACAAAAGGTTCATTGTCTTTACTATTACTTAATCACAGGTTTTGTGAATGAAATGATTTGAAGTGATTCTTTACTCTGAAATGATTTCTGTGGTACCAGACGACTCGTAAAGGTCATTTTTAATTTTTTAAACCTTCTCCAAGAATTATGCTTATTGAAGTTGATTGAATAGAGGGTTATATGCAATCAATTTATAAAAAAAACCCTTCCAACTAATCCTAAGTACTACGACGATGTCGGGTTAAAACGTTTTTCTACGTTGTCCGACGCCTATTCTTCACTTCCTTCGATCCTGACAATCATCTTCTTTCAGGTTTTTTTAACTCATTGATTTTTGGATTCACTGTTCCCATTCCAGTTTAGGACGCACTCTTTATCTGCTCCCTATTGGTTGCCATTCTAGGACCTGCCTTGGTAATCTTTCGTAACTTATCCGTTGTACATTGCCGTACAATATCAGTTGTATTTGAGTGATGCCATTCGTTATGCTTCTCTCGATGCCCATTCTTTCTTTTATGGTCTCATTTCGAATATGATCTGTTTCGACACTTTCCATTTTTGTTTTGTATTTTTCCGTTACGCGACAAGTCTCAAGAAATAACCTCTTTTTTGATTATTATTTTTCCAGTTCCTTACAGTCTCTTCCTGTCTTATCAAATGTGACACCCAAGTATACATACTCATTCCATGGAGATATTTTTTGTCAATTCTCTAGTTTTAACACACTTGATTCGTTTCCAATACATAGGTACTGTATCTTGTTAACGTTCACTGTTAACCCCCACTTTTGGTATTCTTCTTCTACTCCATGTCTTCCTTATTATTGGCTACAATTACTTGATCGTCAGCAAACTGTAGTGTGTATATGGTAAATCGGTCGTTAAGTTCTATTCCCATACCGTGTACTTTACGTTTCCAGTTTTTTAGAGCGACTGCGATATATATCTACCTATTAAGATTTTCGTTACCATGAATTCTTTTGAAAGTCGATTTCTAGTTTTAATTTTAGATTTTGACCATTTGTATAGTTCTTTTATCGCTATGTATGTGTTTTTCCGGCCCACAATAGCGCCTAAACCGCTGAACTGATTTTGGATAAAATCGATTAACGCTACCGATAGTTTTTTGACAGTTTAAAAGCTGAAGAAATGCTAATTTTTTAACGGAGCGTTGTTTTTTTCTTAAAAGGTTCATTATGGATCCATTTATTTTTTAATTATTTGTGCGCGTTTTCTTCTTCCGATTGAGGATCAATTGCTTTTTTAATTTTTTTGCCCAACAAGCTATAAATTTTAAACTTTTTTTGGCTTAAAGCAGTTCAGAATTTACGAGAATAATTTAAAATTATTGTAAAAGTATTACAACATTCAAGTTTTAAGCAATTATACTTGTAGAGTAGTTTTGTAATCTTTTTGATATTTTGAAATGAAGGATAATGCGGTTATAAGATGTCCAGTAGATTTATTTGTTATTTAGCTTGAACTTTAAATAAGTAGGTATAAGAACATGCTGAAAACATTTAAATTATATTTTTGACTGAACAGGGACAAGGAGAAACTGAAATATCTTTAATGCTAATATGCCAAAAAATTAAAAGGTCTCCCTATGCTAGTAGAGAATTATTGGTATAAAGCCAGCCTATAATAGTGTCAGGTGGTATTCTGACAGTTTCACATTGAAAACTGACAGCTGATCCTTCAAAATTTACATACGAAAGTTGAAAGATCACAGCTGATCTTACAATGTGAAGATGTCAAAATTTATTCTTTTCATTTATTTTTATTTCAATATATTCCATTAATTCTCTACTATCAGGGACTTATTGCAATAAAGCCAGGCAGTAATTGTGCCTGGCACTATTCTGACAGTTTCGCATTATAAGAACAGCTGTCTTCTTTTAAAATTAGGCCTTTGGGTATTTATAATAACCGAAATTAATAGTGCCGCCTTTATTAAAGGAAAATAAATTACTGGATTTATAAATTGGACTTTGGTATGTCAATTTTGAAAAATCAACTGTCAGTTTTTAATGGAAAATTGTCAGAATAGTGCTTGGCGCTAGTACTGCCTGACTTTATGCCTAATAGGGACTTATTGCAATAAATGCGCAGAGAGTAATAGTGCCGGGCATTATTCTGAGAGTTTTCCATTGAAAGCTGACAGATGGTTTTTTCAAAATTGTGGTATGTCAAGTTGAATTTATAAATCCAGTCGTTTATTTTCCATTAATAGTGGCGGCACTTTTAATGCCGGCTGTTATAATACACAAATGCCTAATTTTGAAAGAAGAAATCTGTTCTTATAATGCGAAACTGTCAGAATAGTGCCCGGCACTATTACTGCCTGACTTTATTGCAATAAGTCCCTATTATCTAATGCTCGAATGCTAATACACTATCAGCTACATTCGAATGCCTCAATGTGCAACAATTACTTTTAAAGGTATTGGCTCGGACATTCGATATAAAAGGTAAAAATCTCCAATTAAGCTTAAAGGTTTTATATTTTTTAAGATTTTTAAAAAATGTTACATTGGGGACAACCGACTAATGACTTGTTTGGATTTTCGAGAGCTGCTCTCCGACAGTAAATTCAGTCTGATCAACTGCGAGCAGATCTCAACTCGTGCGCTGTTTGAGAGTTAATCGAAGCTGTCTGACATTTACTCTCTAGAATGTGTCTAATTGCGAGAAGGGCTCTTCTTAACTGCTCTTGAGAGACAAGTATAGAAATTCCATTTTCATTTATTTCCGCACTCATTTGATTCTCTATAAATTTTTTTTGCATTTAAATTTAATCTCCAAGCGATTCTATTGCATCAAAAAATTGCGTCGGAATTTTTAACAAGGTGTCGTTAAACATACCTTAACCGACACTTGCGTTAATAAATTTATATTTGAACAAATAATATTACATTTTTTATGACTTATTGTCTTTTTTATTTTTACGATTTCTTATATTCATTACATAAGGTGGTAATGGAGACCTTGTTAGATTTTTAATTACTTTGTTTTATGTTCATTCATACTAACTAATGAATGCTTGCAGGTGTATCTACCTATTTACTTTTGAAATATAATTTTTTCATATTTATCAGGTTGACTTTGTCGAATGCTTGAAACGGCTTTTTTTATTCAAACAAGTTTTCGTGGCTGATCGGGTAAAAATAAGTTTTTGTTTCTCTCATATTTTTCCGTGGGTAGCTCGAAAGCTTAACCTCACGGGGGTCTAAGATCTAATAGACAGCTAATAAGTGTTGGCAGTTAACTGTTTCGTCATCATGGGACTCCTCAGAACATTTCCCGGTCAATGTGACAGCCTCGTGAAGTTAATTAGACGGTTTTGTCTCTAATTCTATGTCTATAGTGAGAAAACTCTCGCAAGAAGCGCTATCTACCGAGATACGAGGGAAACTAGAATAAGAGCAGGCAATCGGGTAAAAAGAAGAACCCGATTAGCCACGAAAACTTGTTTGTTTTTTAAATTGACGGGTACTAAATTCAAGTTTGCTTTTTTTAATTCCCTTGGCAATAGCCGACACCGGGGATACATTGGACAGTTTTTTGCCAATGTTTGTTTTTGCAAGTACTTTACCGTTAACAATATTTATGCTACATATTGTTGGATCCTTTTGTTAACACAATTTTGTAATATATTTTTTCATATTAGATTTTTTAGTAGAGCTTTGCAAAACTATTGGATAATCGTCCATTGTATCCCCAATGCCGGAGCAACAATGAACACGGTATAGGGATACATTTAGAAACATTAGATATTTATTTAACTAAATGAAACGAATAAATAAATGGACATCCTCAACTGACTTTTGAAGACTACTTCAAGAAATTCTTTCATAGATTTTTTCTTGTAATATAGACTCTCTCTGACCATCAAAAACAGAAAAAGTGTTTTATGGGTACAAAATGGATGTTTCATTCATTCATCAAAATGGATGTATCCCCTACATACATTGTGTTTTATATATTCTTTTCAACATTTTATTTATTTTATTCCCTAGTTATATGGGTTATACAGTTATATAGAACTTTCAAATCTTGCATCAAAACATAAAAATTCGCTTAAAAACTGCATATGTTTACATCCCACTACTTCCCTTTTGCAAGTGATTCTTGGCCAACATTTAATTCTAATTATCGTGTATTTTGAGCCCTACCGTAGCAAATCCGATCCTCGTGTCAAGTCTAGCCCCGGTCTTCCCTAACATATAAATTTTAAAGCATCGGAAGTATGTATTTAAAATTACACAACTTCGATTTTTGCAAAAGAAGAACGGCGAGCGATTATAAAATCTGACGAAATCTCGTTGTCTGATGCAGTATAAATTATATAAAAAAGGTTCAAATTGCCCATTATAAAACAAAATATCAAAAATACGAAGTTTGATGCAATCAAAAACATTAAAAAAAGATTTATTTATTCACGTTCCTTATTTCAACAGTAATAGCAAGAATAAGGCACCACACATACTAATTTGGTAAAACATTAGTAACATTAGTTCTGGTACACACCTATAGAATTAGAAATACCTAATATAAATAAAACTTAGGAAAAACAAAACATTGTCTAGGCTCGTGAAGTGAATTATATTAGTTATTTACCTATATAACAAGTGCGGAAAGTGGTACTTTTCGCCAGGGCGGCAAAATAATCTTACGCATGTTTTAGGTACAACATTTTATTTCCTACGTGCATCCAAATCAATTTATTTTGTTGAATAAAAATGAAGTAAAACGTCAATTAAACAGCGTTATATTTTGTGCTTATAAACATTTTAATTTTTTTTGATTAGTTATTATCCGGTTCATTTCCTCCTCAAAGATTTTTCATCTCTACTATGGAAACCAATATTATCCTCGCACGCAGCTGTACTTATAATAAATTGATTTTTTGTTACAGCTGGATTCCTCAGTGGAGGCGGTGGTGGCTACGGAGGTGGTGGCGGTTATGGAGGAGGTGGCGGTGGAGGTGGATGGAAATCTGGCGGAGGTGGATGGAGCTCAGGTAAGCAGCAAATACTTAAGAACCAGTTTAGTTTTTACTGTGATTAAATCGAATATCTGGCGAAAACGGCGCTTCATGTGCCTAGTAGCCAGGCCTAGAGCCTACCCCACTACTACTAATTCCAATATCAAAATATAACTACTTTTTTGGAAAACAACATTTACTTGGAAATGAGCAGGACTCAACCAAGCAAGGGAAAAATATTTTCCTCCTAATCTACAAGAAATAAATACAGCAATAGTTAATACATGGTAACCTCTTTATTTATTTCTCTTAAATAAAATACGGATGCCCAGAACCTATTCAAACGGGTCTAAGTTTATTGTGGACAAATCTAACAGTGCACCAATGTCCAAAGAAGTTACAGTATACACCAAACCTAGATTTTGGAAGGTTAGGCAGTGGTTTTGCTGAAATCTGCTCCTTTAAGCTGGAGCTAAAACAGAAAAGGGACTGCTGGTAGGTATTCTAACTAATTCAAACGGGTCTAAGTTTCTCGAGCAGTAATCAAAGAGTGCACGGATCTCCAAAGTTACAGTATACACCAGACCTAGACTTTGAAAGTTTAGGCATCGGTTTTTCTGAAATCTACGCCATTAATCTGGAGTTGAAACAGAAAAGAGACTGCTGATAAGTATTCTAACTGGATACGAAGACGGTTGATGAAGCTACTATTACCTCTATGGGAGTCGAGAATGATTCTACCTGCCCAGCCGTTGAACAAGAGGAGGAGACATCAGGACATCTCGTATTATTCTATGAGGCCTACCCAAGGATGAGACAACAACACGGGGAACCAACCCTGAGCGAGGAAGAGCTGCCCTTGCTCAAATTGGCTGACATTCTGGATTTGTAAAGAGAACATAACGGTCCAATTAGCTACCTGGACGTAGAATGAAAGGGCAGAGAGCAAGTTAAGGGATAAACCTATAGCATGGCAAACACAACTACTAAATACTACTACTAAGAAAATAGACAGAAAATGCGACAATTTACTGGGCCCTCTTTAGGGTCGCTCCTATAATAGTTTAGAATCATCTGACGAAGCTTCAGGTCATTATGCCGACAAACTGGATAAGAGAGATCTCCTTTATCAGAAGGTTTTACCGAGGGTTTTTGTTTCTGAACTCTCCTTAAGGTTGATCAGAGGGAAATAAAACAGTTACTAAAGTGTGGAGACTCAGGGAACAGCAAGGGGCATGGGCGAATTTAAACTGCTGTAGATTGGCTAAAAAGCAGACACTAGACAGCTTTAACAAAAATAAGAAAGACTGGCTACTAAGAGCGATCTGTTTATGAGGATTATGGAGAGGGATAAATTTTCGGGGGTAGGAGAAAAGGGGTGGCGTTGAGGACCACTACTATCACTAAATAATAAAAGGGGATAGAGTCAATAAATGGGAGTAAAAATGAGTCAGTTAGGGCGTTTATGTTTCGAACTATTTTAAACTCTTTGTAATTTTTCTTTTTCAATTTTAGGAGGAGGTAGCTCAGGCTGGTCATCAGGAGGTGGAGGTGGCGGATGGAAATCCGGAGGCGGCGGTGGATACGGTGGTGGAGGTGGTGGAGGATATGGAGGTACGTCAAAGTCATACAAAAAATAAGTACATTCACGTTTGGACCTAACCATATGTATGTAAGGTAACTGATGATGAGTGCTGGGTTATTATCAGGTACCTTAATTCATTATTAGTTACCTTATATGTATGATGTTTCCATGCAATTTGCCATATTATTTCATTTGTTTTTTAGGTGGCCAGACCATTAAAATCATCAAAGTAATCGTGCCCAGCGGCGGCGGCGGCGGTGGAGGAGGACACGGAGGTGGCTATGGAGGTGGATCCGGAGGAGGTTGGAAATCAAGCGGAGGTAGGTTCGGTTTGGTTTGGCGGGTTGGCCTAAAAGAACGGACATAATGTTTGGCCTTATACCTTTAGAAATATAATATCATTGATTATAAGACTGTATGGAATTCTTCAGGGAATTTAATCAGGCTTTTTAGCGAAAATATTTATTTCCGCCATCTTAAAATCGAAGATGGCAGACATAATTAAACTTGACCTCTCAAAGAGGCGCGTTATAATATAGATAAATATAGACATTTTAGCGCGCAAATTAGTTCAGTAAATGCCAAAAAAATAGTTTATACTTAAAAACGGTACTAATCGAAACGTCGCGTTGTTTTTAAAAAATAAATAAAGATAATTGAAGTCCAAAATTTTGTTTCTTCATTATCTATGAGTGTCAAACAATTATTTTTTAAAATTTTCCCAAAGTTATTATTACTGAACGTATTTCAATTAAATAAAAAGCATCAAAGACCGATTTTGCTTTAAAGATTATTTTTGACATTTGCCGCCGCCTTGGTATTGGTATTGGCACAAATTATTGAAAACGGTTTAGTTGTTTTCGAAATAATAATTTTTGTTTCAGTTATTATTTTACAGAGTCTACGATTGCCTCACGAATTCTGTCCGCATCCATTTCCTTATAAATTTGTTATTACTGACTGATTTAAATGAATTGAAGGAAGTAGTAGCCGCCATCCTAAAATTTAGTACTGCGGACTAAATTTAATTTCGATACTCACTACGAAGTACTAATAATTATTAAGTCAAAGGATTTTAAGGGCATTTTGCCTAACTATTTTTAAATGATTAAAATTAAGGAAATATCGGTACACGTTCTACTATTATTTAATTAAATCCTATTTTCCAGGTGGAAGCAGCGGATGGTATCCATCTTCTGGTGGATCAAGCGGATGGTCCTCAGGTGGAGGTGGAGGCTATGGAGGCGGTGGCGGATATGGAGGTGGTGGATCTGGATGGAAATCTGGTGGAGGTAAGTTCAGCTCTTCGGTTCATCATTTTTTAAAATCTTTACTCAAAATCTGATATTTGTGTCAAAAAAGACCTAATTACCAAATTTTGTAATGATGTCTGTTTGATATATATGTTTATTAGGTGGTGGAGGGGGGTTAAATTATAAAAAAATCATAACCCGAGAACAAAAACAGCCGGCAGAATGCGGTTTTCAAATTTGCATCAAGACTAACAGTTTTAACGAAATTTGTTCTTTGTTATTGCAGTATGTCTCTATCTCAGTCAAAGTATGCAGTACTTGTAGTTTGCTGGCCCCAATGTTTTAATTAAAAATTATTAAACTGGAGATTTCTCTTTATAACATTTAAATGTTCTATAGAAAACGCAAAAAGAGAATAGGCCGTCAATAAAAATATTGGATCTTTAGTAGAATTTATTTTAAACTTTTATTTTTTGTTCTAGGTGGCTGGTCATCCTGGTAAAAACCACAGTAATTCTTCAATCAAAATCAAATAAGATGAATCATGGAAGCCTGTCAAGTCAAGAATTCAATAAAAACTGCCCATTTACATACTTTGCACAAGCAGCGAAAAAATCTAACAAGGAAATTGTATTAATTTTTTTATTTCCATTTTAAAATCACTTTTTGTAAATTTTATTTATTTTAAATTTTAAAGACATTTTTTTGTAAATAAATGTATATTTTTTTCAATTGGTGTTTTATATTTGTTTACTATTTTGAGAAAATTGGGTGTTCCCAAAAGGGGTATTTTAAGTTTAGACTGAACTCAGCGGAAGGGCACTGCGCGAGGAGATACGGCCAAATATGATTTAACGGAATTTAAATAAAGTATTCCGCACCTACGCCACTGATGGTCATTATTGCTAAAATACAAGTGAGACCAATAAAAAAACAAAAGTTTGTTAAATATTTTTTATACGACTGTCTTGTAAAAGGGGGTTTTGCGCACGGAGAACACGATCTGAGAATTGCATTTTGCGCACGCTGCGTGCAAAACGTTTTGCACACGCTTATGTCATTTTTGCGCACGCCTATGTCATTTCTGCATACGGGTCCGTCATTGTGATTTTTGTTGTTGTCACCCATCAATATAAGTTGGTTTAGTTCCGTAGCAACCGTCACTGCTCGTATGTTTTGTTGATTAGATACGTCAAAAAATTGTTGAATTTTTAAAGTTTTGTTGTAAAAATGTCGGAAATAAAAACAAGTTAAATTAAAATTTGATTTTTCTTTCTTTATTAGCAGTCGTATAAAAAATATTGTAAAAAACTCGTTTGAAAACCTCTTTGCACACTCCCTCGACTTGTAGACCTCGCCTTCGGCTCGGTCTACCAAACGGTCTCGATCGTGTGCAAAGAGTCGTTTTCAAACCTTGTTGTTTAAATAACTATTACCTACTCGCGTGTGGTAAAGTAATTACTTTACCGCACACTGTGCGGTAAAGTTACTTTACCGCACGCGCACTACTTGGAAACCTTAGCAACAAAGCTTCAATATTTATTTACATTTTAATATCATCTAATTTGACATGTTTATTTATAAATTACATTCAATTTTTTGAAAAAAAAAGTACTCATAGGTAAAATATTGTACCTAACACATGCGGAAAGTGTCTTTACCACCCTTGACGGCTTGACCGAACTCCGCTCCGCGTCGTTCGGCCAACTGCCATCGCGTGCGGTAAAGTATCAGTTTCTGCATTTGTTAAGTAAATAACTATTACCTACTCGAGTGCACCACTTCTTCGCAACGCGTCAATAAGAGGCGGGCTTCAATATATTTGTTTACATTTCAAATTCATCTAATTTGACATGTTTATTTAAAAATTTCATTCAATTTTTTGAAAAAAAAAAGGTACTCATAGGTAAAATATTGTACCTAACACATGCGGAAAGTATCTTTACCACCCTCGACGGCTTGACCGTCTCGTAGGGTAAAGTATTACTTTCCGCGCTTGTTAGGTAAATAACTATAATAGGTAGGTAAATAATATTTTTTCGCCTAAAATATAAAATACCTGCATACTTCTTTGTTGATTTAAAAATTTGAGGCAATCAAAGCCTGAGCAAAAAAGTTCCCTTCCGGGGACAGCCTTCCAAATCGGAGGGTTGGTCACCTTAAAGATTTTCGCCGAAATAACAGGTATGTTGACCGGTATGCGCATTGAAAATCGTCTAATGTAACACATCAAAACATCAACAAGTCAAAAGTCAAAACAAAACATTTTTTTTTCAAGGGAAATTTTAATTTTCCCGTGAATTTTCAAAAATTTTATTACAAAAAGGTGGTGTAAACATGGCTCAGGCTACTGGTAGTGGTGACACAAAGTTCGATTCTTTTTACACTGAGGTAAGTGGGAAAATATGCTAAACAAAGGATTTTTAGGTTAGATTTTATGTTATGGAATAGTTTTAAATCTACAAAATGTTTGCAAAAAATATATTTTACCAAGATTTTACCGCATACAGAGCCACAAAGTTATGTTCTAAGCATTATATTTAGGGGAGCAGCGCCAGGACTATTAAGGGGAAAAATACTGTTCCATTATAGTCCAGTTTTTTAATCAAATTGACAGTAAAATGTGTTAAATTTCCTTTAAAAAAGATCTTCCTACTAAATTTTGAAAGAACACTGGAAACAATTATGTTTACAGGTTAAAGAAATTGAAAAAAGAGACTCAGTCTTAACACCTGTACAGCAAATTGAAAGGCTGTTACGACCAGGAGCTACTTACCGTAACTTAAATCCATTTGATGTCCTACAAGTTGAACCAGATGCTTCTTTAGAAGAGATTAAAAGGAAATACAGAAGGTAAGAATAAATTTATTTTCTAAAAGTTACTTTTTATTAAATGCAGGTATATTTCCAAATTAACTATCAGTTAAAAAAAGGTCTACACTGCTCTGTAATATAATGACACTGTCATAGTTTTGTTAACTAGCTCTATAAATACCAATTAGTTGGCCTATACATGGTGTTTTACAACGTATCCAACCAAATTTAATAACAAGTTCTGGGCTACAAAAAAAGTAGATTGATGAAACAAAAATGTAATAAAAGTCCAAAAGAATATGAGGAAGTTTTATAATCCTGGCAAAATTTCACATACAATCTTGTTAAAATATTTTGCTAGTTTTTAACTGATTTTCTATACTGAATATGAAACAGACCCTGTAAGACTATATCAAATCTCATAAAATACAGATTTTTTATCAGGCAAAGGTCTGTCTTGTAGATTATTGTAAAACATTCTTGAAACCACTAGGGAAAGTTAAATGAACCTTTTTATTTTTTCAAAAGCCCTATATTTGCTTTTTTTTTGCCATAGCTTCTGTAACCCAGTGTGGTTAAAGTTTGATAAGTTGTGACACCCTGTAACCCATTTTGTAAAAATATGTTTAAGTTGTATTAAAAACACAGTAAAAAAATTATTAAAGTAATACATTTTAAAATAAAAAATTGTTTTATGCTGGGTTTTAGGGTGCATTCTTAAATTATCTCTGTCTCTTTAACTCATTGAAAATAACATAAGGCTATCTCTCATTGTTTAGCCGTTAAATGTGTGCAAAATTTAACAAGAATTGTAAAGAAAAATGATTTTATTATGTTTTTGAATAAATAAGTACATACCTATATGTTACTAGATAATAAATAAAAATGATATTGTTTTGCCAAATGCCTTATTGTCAAATTAAATGTTTAGTTTAGAAGATAGAGAAAGCCCTGCTAGGCTACCAAATTAATATTTTCTATAATTTAAAATTTATATGAATCCTTACATGAATCTGTGGCATTTTGTTGTTATACCTCATAGGTTTCCAGATAAAAAATCAGGATGATGGTGGATAGGCTCAAAAACTAGTGAATTAAGCTAGCAGTGCTAATTTCCCAGAGTACTAAAATCTAAATAAACATCTTCAAGTATTAAAAAATTGTATGTTAGACCATTGGTTGTTGTACCCAATAGGTTATAAATTCCAATGCATCCAGGTAGAAATCCAGATAATGCTGAAAGCACTCAACAGCTACTGAATAAAGTTAGCAATGCCAATTTCCCATTGTACTAAAATCTAAATAAACATCTCCAAATATTCAAAATTTGTATGAATCTTTGAGACAATTTGTTGTTATGTCTGATATGTTATCAATCCTGGTGCATTCAGATAACAATCAGGATAATTCTAAAAAAGCTAAACAGTGACTAAATAAGGTTGGCAATGCCAATTTCCCAGAGTACTAAAATCCAAACATCTTCAAAGATTTTAAATTTGTATAAATCTTTGACATTTTGTTGTACCTGATAGGTTATCAATCCTAGTGCATCCAGATAAAAATCAGGATGACTCTGAAAGAGCTCAACAGGCCTTTGAGGCTGTAAACAAAGCATGGAAGACCCTGGAGAATGAGGAGACCAGGAAGAAATGTATGGATATTATCGAAGAAGCTGTGGGGAGGACTGATATAATGGTAATTAAATCATTTGAACATTTGTTAAATTTTTTATTTAATTTAGATTAAAAGAATAAAACTAGGAACACATTTAAACTATAAATATGATACATCATTTTAAAGGACATATTAGCCAGAATTCAAAAATAAAATCCTAAGGATAATATTAATTTATGTATGTTTTAAACAATAAAACAGTTTTTTTTTTCAAAAGTTATGTTTTTTTTTTCAATAAAACTTAAAAATAGAAAGAAAAAAATGATTTGTGCCATATTCTTGGGCCTGTACTTAAATGTGCCACATTGCTCTAATTTAACGATTCCTTTATTTAAACGGTAATATTAATGCTCAGAGTTTGCACAGTTTGAAAATGTTTAGAACAGCCCTTTTCTTTTTCACTTTTTAATAATAAAAGTTAAAAAAATTTAAGAAAATAATTGTTAGGTCACAGAAAAACGTAAAAAAGCGAAAAAAGAAGGAAAAACGTCCATACCTGAAGACAACCCAGAAACATACAAGCACGCCATCTATGTTCTAACAATGAAACTTTTCGCCGATTTGGAACGAAAACGAAGAGACTTGGCCGATAGAGATCAAGAAGAGAGAAAAAGAAAACGTGAACAAGAACTTCAAGAAGAAGAAGAACAAAAAGCTCAGAAAGAGTGGCAGAAAAACTTTGAGGTAAAAAAACTATAATTTTATTGTAACCACGAGTGTCTTATTAGCACGTTTGTATTGGCCATAATTACACTACTTGTACACAGATAGACAACCCAACAAACTTTATAACAGCAGCGGACAGATGGCTCTGCCATATATTCATGTAGTTCCAATGATGACACGGCAGAGCCATCTGTCCGCTGCTGTTATGAAGTTTGTTGGGTTGCCTATCTGTGTACAAGTTTTGTAATCATTGGTATTGGCACATTTACGGTTTTAGGATAATAATGACGTGTCGATCGTAAATAATGAGATGGCGCTTGACATGTCAAGAAACTTTAGTTCAGAATTAAACCGATTGACACAAGAAATAATAAAATTTAGAAGAAAATGAAACAGATTGATAATTTTCAAAACTTTTCAAGTTTTTCAAATTTAAAAAAAAAATAATTTTAGAAATTTTGAAATCTTTAAATTCTTTTTTTTTTGGTAGGAATCGCGACAAAATAGAGTAGACAGTTGGCATGTTTTTCAACAAAAGTCCAAAAGCAAAGGTAGTACCAGCAAAAAGATCAAAGTTTTTAGACCGCCCAAAAACAAACCAGAGTCCAGGTAAAATTTATTTATAGACATTATTAGCCTTAATTTAAAATAGTTTCGTTCCATCATCGCGTGCGACAGTCATAAAACGGTACGAAAAATCCTTTTTGCGTTCCAGGTCGACGTTGTACTGTTATCAGACAGTCAGTTTTCCGTTCCATCAAGCCACTTAAACAGGTTTCGGACTCCTCTGAAATACAAGCATTGAAGACAGGCGCATTAGAAATGATTGCTCTCTCTCTCTCTTTACTTTGCCTGTGTTTATCATATGTTGCACTGGAAAAATTGTATGTAAAACACACACATTTCTAGTTTACAATCACCTGAGATAAAAATATACTATAAAATTACATTAAATTTACATTTCTCTGAGAAAATTAAAAAAACAGTGAATAACTCAAAAAATTAAATTGCTTTTCTTACCAATTCCGAACGAGTCTCGTCCTTCTGACGGAATATCCGTATTTTAAAGCAGAAATGTCTAGCATACCGTTAGAAAGGTAATCAACTAAAGAAGTTTTTAAAAGAAAATGAAGTTCTCAATTGTCGATACTTTTTTTGATTTTTAATTTTGAAATTGATTTTTTTTCACGAAATCACTAATGTTCTTCAATAGAAAAACTCGTATGTCCCTTAGGTACATCAATTTTAACAAATCTATTAATTAGTTGAAGAAGCATAAGATTAGAAAATTATTTTAAAAAATGGTGCTTTTCCAGACATTAATGAAAAGCTTAAGAGGGTTTAAAGGTGAGATTTTGGATAATTTGAGAAAAAAAATTTTAAAATTCATATCTTTTTAACCGTGACTCTTAGGACCCAAGTTCCAAGGTTGAAAAGGTAGCAAATGACCCCAACAATATCCCAAAAAATTTTGACGGTTCATGTGCCGAACACCCTGTATATACCTACCAAAGTACAAGCTAAATAATATGATTTTCCTAACTTCTTAGAAGTATCACGATCTCTATTTCCTAAAAATGAATAAAATTACAAAAACTTTGTGAATATTAAGGCTTTCTATAATATGTAGGTAATTTCACAAATATTTTGTAAAAATCAAATTACAAAATACAAATAAATAAATATATTCATTTCACATAAAACTTGTGATATTAGAAAAAATAAATATTTTTTCACAAGTTTCGGCCAAAAATATGTGATAATGCAAGTTCGTTTTAATTTTTGATATATTTAGTTTATTAGGCAGTCTGTAGTGGTTTATAGTTTGTGTATATAAATTAAATTAATGAAATTTTATGTGCATTTTAAAGAACTAAAATTAAAAATATATTATGTAATCCTTTCTGTGTGCAACTTTAATTTCGTGCTCTCGAATTCATACGTTGCCTTCGATCTATCTTTACGCGAGATGATCAAACCTACTCTTTCTTTTAGTCACGTCAAAGCATTCGGTTTTTGGACAGTTATTTGGTCGTTCCATCTAACCAAAACCGTTTTAAAACAGTCCTCGTACTGCATTGCGCGGGCTTTGGGATTTTTTGGACTGTTTTATGACTGTCGAACGGCCTGATGGAACATTGCTAATATAAGTAAAGAAAAGGAGTTTCTTGATTCCTTTTGTGATTTTTTTCGTTATATTTCTAGATAGTTTTGATGAAATGAAGTAATTTTACTGTTGAGATACTTAGTAAACTTTTTTGTCAAAATACATTTTTGGTTTGAAAATAACACCATAAGATGTTGAGTTTATTGATAAGCAATAAAATATTAAATAATGAAGAAAAGCTTTTAATTTGGAGAAAATCCAAAATTTCACTTTGTGAAGTGTCAAAACATATTTGCCAAATAATTTTTTGGAAATATTTTAATGTTTTGGGATTTTTTTTTGTTCTAAATGATATGTGATGCATAAATAATTTTGTTTAAAAAGTATAAGGCACCACACAGAACCAAATACAGGTTGATTTTTATAGACCTACCTAGCTATAACTTCGATATTTGCTGTAGAAAGATAAAATAAAAACTGAATTAAATGATGGAGTATATACAAAAATTAAACAATTTGTTTAAATTGAACACCGTTTATGTATGTATGTTTTTATTTTTGAAATTTATAAGAACTTCCAAGGTAACATTTTTGCTTACAATTGGGTAAACTTTACTTAGAACAGAAAAGTAATTTTTCCCTATAGAAAATTAGTAGGTTAAAAAAGAGGAAAATTTCCCGACATTTTGACAAAAACCAAGGTAATTTGGAGGGAGAAAGTAGGTAATTAGCACAGTTTGTCTTTCAAGTTGCCTAGATGAGACTTTGACCAAGGTTTGGACAATATGTCCCATATGGTTTAAAGTAACTCAAAATGCCTTCTGGTGTCTTGTTTTGGGCCGCCCTCTATATATGTCAGAATAGAAAGAAATTAAAATATTTTTAAATAAAAATTTGTATTTTTTTAAATTTATGACCAAATGTTGATGTTTGGTCATAAAAGCAATTTAGTTACATCGCTTTACAAAATTATTGGAATTGTTTAAGTAAAATTAGCAAAAAGAACAAAAAACGTCTGCCCTTTTTTCGCGAACATCGTCTTAGAGGTTGCTTTTACCATTATTTTCGTGCGAGGGCCTTTTCTTCAACCGTTTCCCTATCTTCCTCTATGGACAGCCGGCTTTATAGGTTATTAACATTTTGCGATGTTTAAATTAATCAATGCACAAAACGATGGCATTTTAAGTATTTTTTTTAGTTTTTGGTGAAATTAATGTTTCATTGATGTCCTCTAGCTAAAATGGCTGCGGTGTTGTGACGTCATCTGAAAGTGATCTGCGAAAAACTAGCGAAACTAACCAACTTTAGTTAAATAAAATGTTAGGTTATGTCAACACTCCCACACAGCATAGTCTGTCACCACTACTCTCTGAAAGGGCTGTGTTTTCCGTTTTCTTGTTTTCAAACCCTCGTACGTTTTTTTATTAGGACAAAATAAAGTGCAAGTTTTAACCTAGGTAACGCCGAAGTTTCCTTATGGTTAAATAAAATAGAAGATTTACCTATATAGTTGAACGATGCGTTTTAGGTCGAACTTATTTGTTAAAAATAATAATTTGCAACCTGTAACTTAACCTTTAATCAATTAATTCAGGACAAAAATAAGTAACTCTAACTTACGTAGCAAACCCATAAAGTTCTTAACTTTCAAGAAGGTTTTAAGGTAAAGATTAACACTGTTTTACAAGCTATATGGTCTTAAAAATGCTCACGACAATCGAGAACCTTAAAGTAGAATATTAGGTCAGGCTTTGCACAAATTGTCTCCTCCCTTGGCCTTTATAGCTGAAACGAGTTTGAGGACTTACAAGTTTTTCCTAAACTAATTCTTCAAAATTTCTTGTCTATAAAAATAACGATTTCTTGGGTTATTTGTACCAGTTTATGACATATCCTACAAAACTTTAACTTCGAAGTAATTTTTTTAAGGAAAAAACATATGATTGGAAATTTCCAACCCTTCAGCTTGCCAATATGCCCTAAAATGTTACTTGGGTTATCTTTTCAAAAATACCACAATAACAAAATTTTCTTTATTTTTATTTTTGTTTTTAGTTCATTTTATTGGAGTAATAGAAACATATAGAAAAATATTACTAAAATTTCAAATTTGGGGTTTTTCATCCTCTTTATGAGTAGAATAAATGTACAAAAATTATCAAAAGCCGTGAGATGGTCTGGTTAACCTCCATTTTTATCTTCCTAGCATGATCGTTGTGACGTCTGTCACTGTGTTCTAAACCGCTGAACCGATTTTGATGAAATTTACAGGTAACGTACTGTACAATACAGTAAAGAGCTGATTAGATTTTGGTCAAAATCCATTAATGCTAATGACAGTTTTTTGTCATACAAATTGTGAAAGGCTTTCGCGGCCATCGTCCAATGGTGGGTGTGCTTTCGGACTGTTCGGTTGTCGTCGCTGGAAATTCGTTCTCGACGAATTCTTCAGGGGTATACCGCATTCCCTGTACCTGTTGTCTACATCGGAACAACCAAACGGTCCGTAAACAATCAAAGAACACAATGCCAACTGTCGACTCGGACATACGGAAAAATCCGCAGTTCTCTGCGCCTCCTCTTCTTACTATCCAAGACTCTATAGAGAAGCAATCGAAATTCATAAACACCAGCAGAACTTCAACAGATCTGAAGAAACTCTTAAAATTAACAGAACATGGGTACCGGTTCTTAAAAACACTAAACGGCTCGCTTACAACAACAAAACTGAATCTCGGGAAAGTGACCAATCACCGACCAGCTCTAATATAAGCCCCGCCCACCATAGCGTATATAACCTGCGCCCGCGACAGACTAACCACCAGTCTTCGAGAAGCCGACAAACAGTCAACATCTCCTGAAGATGCCATCCACTGATGGCGAAACGTCGAGAACGAATTTCCAGCGACGACGGCCGAAGAGCCCGAAAACACACCCACTAGTTTTTTGTCAGTTTAAAAATTATAAATATGCCAACTTTGTACTGCACCTACTACTACTATGTCGGTTTAGAACGTTGTCCGACGCCTATTCTCCACCTCCTTCGATCCTGACAATCATCTGTCAGGTTTTTTTTGACTCATTGATCTTTGGATTGACTGTTGCCATTCTAGTTTAGGACGCCCTCTTTTTCTGCGCCCTATTGGTTGCCATTCTAGAACCTGCTTTAGTAATCTTTCGGCGTTTATCCGTTGTACATGGGCGTACCATCAGTTGTCATTTAGTAATGTCATCCGTTATGCTTTCCTCGATTCCCATTCTTTCTTTTATGAACTGTGTACTGTACCTACATTCATTTAAACATAAACTAAAAGGGGATATATAAAAATTAAAGGCAACAGTTTGGGTAAAAAACATTTATTTGAATAATACTATTTTAATGTATTCTTAACATTATACGAAAATATATATATCGCGTTTATACATAACCTTATAAAACCTTAGATCAATATGCATTTGTTATGGTTAAAAATCGATAATAGCTAGGTTCTATTGAACCTACTATAGCTTGATAATAGCTAAGTTTGTGAAACTTCACAAAATTAACATTCACCATAACACACACATTACAACACGAGAGTAAGAATACTATATCATTTTAAACATATCCTTTTACTAAACATCTTTATAGGTAGTATATTAGAATATAGCGATTTTTTTAACGTAATGTGGGGAGGCATTTTTTTTCCTTTTTGATCTGCAACTGTGCCCCTACACATAGTATAAAAAAACACATAGTATAAAAAAATATTATGTTTTCTATAGCTGTTTCATACAGGTATCGTTTGTTTTTGCGTTCATCGATTTTAAGTGCTTAGCTTAGGCGTCGTCCTTGTCACTGAACTATATTACGCAATGTACCCACTGTGCAAATGGGCGGGGCGAATATTGCAATTCTCAGGCCCCATAGTTCTGCGCTAAGCTAGGGCGTTGCTTATAAGTTTGACATTAAGATGTTGGTAAAGTTAGGTTTAAAATGATGTAATCTTAAAACCATTTATTTGTTAATTTAATACACAATTAACAGATTTTAAAATTGAAAGTCTTAAAGTGTAAGTATGGTAAATATACTTTAAAATACAACATTTTTTTTATATATTTTTTTTCAGAAAGGAAGCCATATTTTCTTATTATTAGGTACACTAAATGGGCAACATCACATTGACATTTATTAAAAATTTTGTTCCCTCGTGGAACAAGGAAAATCACAATTATTTATTAAGTATTAAAAAAGTTTAAAAATATGATTTAAAAAATTTTTAAAATTGTAAATTGAAAGGGATATAAAAGAATTTTTTAAAAAGGATATGTATACATTAAGTATGTACAAATTTTTTATATAATTTTTGGAAGCCAGTGGATTTGGAATTGTTAATTTGGAATGCTTAGAAATTGTTTACAATGGGAGTGGATTAAAACTCACTAAATAAAAAAAATATTTTTCTATCGGATTGATTCAATGAATTTATAACATATTTTTATTCTGTCCATTTTTTTCTGTAAAACATCATAATTTTTTTACAGCTTGTTCCAGCCTTGGCTGATTCTTGCGTCATGTACAGGATGACGACTTTAAATAGAATGCTGCCTCTAGCGAATTATCATTTGGTTGGTGAAAAAAACACACTTTAATTGGGTTTTTTAAGGGCTTTTATCCAAACAATGGCACCGAAATATTTTTTTTTGTAAAAGCTTATAAAAACGGAATTACAACGGTATAAAGTTAATCAATTAAAATCTCAAAAAATGTTTTTTCAAGTTTTTCAATTTTTGACTTTTGGACCTAATTTGGAAGCTTATGAACAAAGAATAACAACTAAATAATTTCTTAAACACACCTATATAAAAATGCCTAGTAATGATTGACGTGTTTTTGTTCTTTTTCCAAAAAACCAAAGGTCAAAAAATTAAAAAGTATATTTTTTGACATTTTAATTGACGTTCATATGTCAAAAAAACTGACTGCTTGTTTTTCTTTTTTTGATAAGCTTTCATACATACTAGAAGGTTGTATGTGAGTAGACCCTTTTCGGGGTTCCGACCAAAATTTTTTTTCATATGGCATAAGGCCTGTGAAAAAACTTTTTTCATAAAAACAAATATCAACCTGCTAAAGTCAGCGTTTTATTTAAAGTTGCCACACTGTTCCTGTATGTAAATTGTTGAAAAATGGTAAACCTTTGCAGAACTCTACTTACAAAAATATAAAAACCAACCATACATATTAACACAAACAATTAAAATAAATCAGAATCAGTAAAAGCTAGAACACTAAGTACATAATGTTTAGTTTTTGGCCCAATATCAATAAACTTAAGACGTCCTGTTGTAATCCAATGTTGGCCTCAATGATAGGCAACCCTCTACCCAGAAATTGGGCCTGTCCAACATGCTTCGCCACAAATTAAGTTCCTTGCCAGTAGCGTCCATCCATTCTACTGGTTTTCCATAATGTTTTCCTAAAAAAAATAAACTTATGAAGCGTTTAACACTTTTCCGGATTATTAACTATAGTCCAGTTTTATTGGCGGGAAGGGAGTAAAGGGGTGTGCACTATAAAAATTGAAATTAAAGGTTTAGTATTTTCTGGGCTAAAATAGACATGAAAGATGAAGTAATTTAATAAATATTTTGTCATATAAATCCTGATGGTATTTACTGCAGTAATAATATTTAGAAAATTTTTTCTCCATGTTTCTCAATAAATGGGACCACAAAGACTTTGGAGAAAACTTTAAGTTGATTCCTAAAAAATACTCTGCCAATTTATGAGCACCTAAGCTCACACTAGGTACTGTAGTTATAGTGTACGTGTAAGCTAATATAACTAAAATGTGAAATGTGTTTTATTCAACTCCAGACTCAATTACCTTTCGTTTGATACCACACAAGCCATGTTTTGATTTAAACTCTAATTTTCGAAATTTACCCCCACCCTTTAAAAAAAACCTAACATGTATTTTGTCTAACTCCAGACTTAATTACCTATCGTTTGATATCACACACGCCATATTTTCACTAAAACTCTAATTTTTGAAATTTACCCTCACCCTTACAGACAGAATGCGCGACAAAAAATTTTCAAAATCATCTAACAAGCAAAGATATATAAAAATTTCTGAAATCGGCGCAATTTTTTTTTCTCGAAAAATTTTGGATCACCATAGCTCACACTACTATACTATAGTATAGTATATGTGAGCTAACTACTATAGTATAGTATATGTGTGAGCTAAAATTGCGCTATTCCAAACGTAATCTGATGATGTTACGAAAATAAAAATATGTACAGGAGTTTTCAAACTATCGAGCAAAAATCAAAAATATGTGTTTTTTGAAAAATTTTAAACTTGTTGCTATCATTTATACAGTTTTTTTTAAATGTAGTAGTTTGTATAATAGCCATTCCACGATTACGGACGGGACACTATTTTGTCAACTTTTTATTACCAATTAACTTGATAATGTCTTGAGAACCATTGATCCTTGATCCGTAACACGATAGCTCCTAAACCGCTAAACCGATTTTCATAAAATTTTCAGGTAAAATAGTGTTCGACACTCCAAAGAGCTGATTAGATTTTGGTCAAAATCCATTAATGCAAAGTTTTTTGACAATTAAAAAATTTCAATTATGGTAAATAATATGCGGTTTTCGAAATATAGTACATAACATGTTGCTGAATAATTTGTGTTATAACCAAAAACTTCGTATTAACTTTAGTTTCCGAGATATTTACAAAAAACTGTTTTCAAGGCTGACATATCATGGCTTCACTTGAAGTGTGCTAATATACTAGCTAGAAAGGTATCAGATCCGTCATGGTCCATTTATTTAATGTCATCCCTGGCTTGGAATTGTTGTTTATGATTTTGTGTAAGACCTTACATTATTGGACTTTGGTATTTTTTATTGGTAATAGCCGATTGCGATTAGAAATTGGAAAGGCGGGCTCAAACGACTCGTGTACTTGGCAAATACACAATTATTTGCGTACTTGGCAAGTATACGAGCTTTGCGAAGTCCAAAAGCAAGCAGAGCGCTCACACGAATTGTATAATTGACAAGTACGAGAGCGTGAACATACAACAGTACTTGGCAAGTGTACGAATAATCGCGAGCCCTTTGACTCGGCCCATTTTTACCGACCACAAATGGAAAACCAACAAGTGACAAATAATTGTACAAGTTACCCACTCACACGACATGGCAAGTATACGCAAGTACCAATTATTCGCCAACTACAGCGTGTCCCATTTTCGATGGGAACAAATGGGAAACTCGGTTATTATTAAAGATATCGATTTTCTGATTGCACCTTACCGTCCTGTTTTTTTGAGCCCTTAAAAATGGTGTAATCAGATTTTTGCTATATCCCGTAGTTTCGCTAATATAGGGAGTTTTTGAAAAAAATTGCATTTTTAATAATCCTTTATATTTCGCCCATTTTGCAAGATATTTTTATTCTGTAAAAATCTTGTCATGGCAACTTTTTTAGAAGAAAATAGTGTTGTCAGTTTTTTAAAATATTGTTTAGTTTTGGAGATATGGCATTTATAATACAAAAATTTAATACGGACCTGGATTTTTTTACTACTATTTTGATTGGTTTCATGCTATTATTATCACAAAATAATAAAAATTTCATATTTTTTTGTTTAAGGTTAAAAAAAGAATATTTAAAATTTATAAAAAATTCCGAATCTGGAAATGTCAAACATAAATATATATTAAAAATTGCTACTTGAACGATTTTTGGTTTAACTGTTTTGATACTTGGTAGATTAAAATAGTTTTACGTTAATTTAAAGATTTATTTGAAACAAAGTTTACGACAAAATAAATACAAAAAAAAAGGAATTACAAAAAATAATAACTAATTTTTCTTTAATGATATAAATGTTCAAACTGATGGCCATTATGTGTAAGACATTGTTGGTATTTTTAAGTAATTTTTCTTAACGCATTTTGCATAAAAATATTTCTGCAATCTAAATATTTTTCAAAATCTCGATATGGTCGATTTCTAGCCATTTAAGAATAATTTTGAGTTAGCCATTCACAAAAATGACAAGAAAAATGACAATGTTAATTCCACGCTATTGTTTTTCCATGTTGAAGTAAATATCATCAGTTATTATATTATTTTTTTAAACCTTTAGTCAAAACGATATTAAAGTTTTATTATTTTGTGATAATAATAGCATGAAACCAATCAACATAGTAATACAAAAAGTCTAGGTCCGTATTTAATTTTCTTATGATAAATACCATATCTCAAAAAGTAAACAATATTTAAAAAAATTGACAACGCCATTATTTTGCTCTAAAAAAGTTACCATTAAAATGTTTTTACAGAATAAAAATATCTTGCAAAATAATTAAAAATGCAATTTTTTGAAAAACTCCCTGTATTAGCTGAACCATTTTTAAGGGCTCAAAAAAGAGCACGGTAAGGTGCAATCAGAAAATCGATATCTTTAATAACAACCGAATTTCCCATTTAATCCCATCGAAAATGGGACACGCTGTACACGAGTCGTTTGATCCCGGCTTAACACACAAAGGTGATATCGTGCTTTCAAACATTGATACTTTTGTCTATAAAATCAGTTGAATCACTGGGTCCAGTTAGAGTCCCTGTATGTTGACATATTTGGATATATTAATATATCCAAATATGTCAACATACAGGGACTCTAGGTCCAGTGAACCGTTCTGGCACTTACCATACTTGGAAGCCTTAAAAAATTTATATACATGTGTTTCGGTAGCCCGATTGGTGGGGCGTTGGCGTACAAAACGAGAGGTTCCGGGTTCGAGTCCCTACGCGTCAATGTACTAACCTGTTCCCAACGAAAATCGAACCCCTCCCAGGAATTCATTGGTAGAGAGCCTGTCGTGGTCCCACACTGTCAATTCTAAACTGCGTTCTGCCAACTCCTGCAGTGTGACGTCGTCGTAAAGGAACGTGTGGTTCCAGCTGGGGTTTACTGAACGCTTAATGACTGGCGTCTTTTGTTTTGACGTTCGGCTTTTGTCGGGAAGTAGGTAACTGTCAAAAAAAATCAGTTATGGCATTATATTTGTGGCAAATATTCAAATTTATTGAAACAGTTCCTTTTGATAGAGTATTCGCTCGAGGAGTTCTGAAAACACGTGACACGAAGGTGCATATTTTAAAGTACAAATCACGTGATAAATTGCATCCCAATCCAAGGACAACAAAAAAATAGAGGCCACTACCCTGAAAAAATCAGCTGTTCTCGGGGGGCTGACTTTTTACATTGGATCTTATGGGAGATTAGACGTCTTTTATGATATTTTCAAAAAGGCACTACAGATTCCGCGAAATTTCAATGAAATATTCTCAGACACCATCCCGAGATTTCACCAAACTTTTGTAAGGATGCAAGATAATTAACAGGTTGTCTTCAATATTTAGCATTCCTTATTAAAAAATCAGCCCCCGACGTCAACAAAGTGGAGGATCGTGGCCCGTCCGTTTTGCTGGCCCTGCCCGAGCGTACAACGCTGCAAAACGACCTCAGTATTTATTTTCGAAACAAGATTTCATTTGTTTAATGTGAATATTACGATATTTTAAGATTATTGTATCGGAAAGACATCTGCTTGCTGCCTCAAGATTCGCTAGATGAAGACCGTATGGTTGAAGAGTAAAACATTCTAAAGAAGGCCAAATATATTTTTGGTTTTGCAATCACAGAAAGTTACCTTCAAGAAAAAAAGTAAAGGAGAAAAAAGCTACAGAAAGCTGCTGAAGAAAATCGAAAAAACAAGAAAGAATCGACAAGCAAAACAAATCAGAAATAATAAAATAACAGAATTAGAAAAAGGAGGTGAGATTTCTGCAGCAGGAAATATTGTCAGGCAGGTCAACGAAATTATTTAAAAAACACTGACGAAAAAATTAATGGAGGGGTATTGAGATTGCACTAAACCTCGAAGAATCCTTAAGAAACTTAGAAAAAAGAATATTATGAAAAGGCTACCATTTCAAGTCATTCATAATTATGAAGCCTGCGTAAAATTATCTTCCTCTCAGTCGTTAACCTCTAGTGCATATTTGAGGTTAGAAAGAGGGAGATAATTTAACGTAAGTGAAAAAGATTGGAAAATTGCATTTTTATCCTCAATGCATAAAATAGGAAACAAGCTGGATTGCAACAATTACAGAGGAATTTCAGTAACCAGTACTCTAAGTAGATTGTACGGTAGGAGTCTTAGAGATCTAATAGATAATGATTTTCATAAACAAGAAGAAGAAGACCAAAGTGGGTTTCGTGCAGGCAGTGATAATGTGTTCTATCTTAAACAAGTAACTGAGAATAGGAGTGCCAGAAATATAGAAACTCATGTTCATTGTGGACCTATAGAAAGCAAATGATACTGTTTCATTGGAAAAACTATGGACAGTGTTGGAGCAAATAAATATTAATCATACATATATAAAAGCGATCAAACAACTATACAACGGATGAACGACGAAAGATTACCAAAACAGGTCCTAGCATGGCAGCCAATCGGGCGCAGAAAAAGAGGGCGTCCTAAACTGGAATGGCAACAGTCAATCCAAAGATCAATGAGTCAAAAAAACCTGACAGAAGATGATTATCAGGATCGAAGGAGGTAGAGAATAGGCATCGTACAATGTAGAAAAAACGTTCTAAACCGACATAGCAGTAGTAGTAGAAAAGATTGAGTGAGATAAATGATTCACTAATACGTACCTCTTGACAAATGGGTCGCAGGTACCGTTGACTTTGACAGCTATCAGCGCCTTGGCCTCTTTGACCAGGACGTGCAGCGCCCCCCTCGATCGCTTGCCTTTCTTCGGTACCGTCATGTCGGGCGGTACGAACTTCAGTGCCACCATGATGTCACCTTTGAACGATTGAAGGTTGTCCTCGAAGGGTTCAGTCTACAAAACCAAAAGTTTTATTTAAAAAAATGTCTACAAAGTACTGCAATTAAATACTGAGATTTCTGTTTTAGCGGTGAGACTGGCAACACTATCCACGTAGTCGTTCTATGTTGTAAATTTGATTTTGATTACGTTCGTTGTTTTGGAGAAATACATTTTAAAACCTGAGGTGTTTAATGCACTCCGTTAAAAGAAAGATGACCTCGATCATGTTTATTGACCTTTGAGGCCAGATTCTTTTACTTTTAAGGTCATGTTTATAGATTCTTTAAGGTCATGTTCCTTGACTTTTAAGGTCGTGTTCCTTGAGTTTTAGGGTCACATTCCCTGAGGTTTAAGGTAAAATTCTTTGTCTTTTAAGGTCATGTTTCTTGACTTTTAAGGTCATGTTTAGTGGTAGTTTTGCAGAGTACTTACCCGTTCTTGTAAATTATACCACTTCGGTGAAGGATCGTCGAAAACTTTATCTCCTAAAGCCATTCGGACCTCTCCCAAAAAGTCGTTTCTCCCAAACATGTCCGAGTGCCAAACTGTTAACCTGTAAAAAAATAATAAATATAAATAAATAAACGAAAGTACCAAAATGACGTTATGGAAACAAGGACATACGGAAAAAACATTGTCTAAATCAAAATTCGGAAAAAAGTAATGTTGGGTTTTGAAGGTATCAAGGTCAATAAGGACGGATATAGTAAAAACTTTGTAAGTTCATATTTTGCAAACCAAACATTTTTTGAATAAAAGCATCGAGGTGACGTATCGTGAAGCCAAGCAAATGCAAAATTTGAATCAAAATTTGGAATAAAAGTCATTTCTGATTTTTAAGTGCATCCAAGTCCTATTTGGTAAAAACTTTTAAAAATTTATATTTTGCTAAGCATTTTTTTAACAAAACAGGGGGATGGCGTACTCTGGAGCTAAGCAGATTCGGGTTTATTATATTTATAAGCTTAAAAATGGCCAATATCTTAAAATCGAATAAAATGACTTACTGCGTTCTTTACCTTATTAAAACATTTTTATTACTTACCAAAGAGTTCTTAATTCTAATTCATTAAGAGTCATAGTAAACTTGAGACATTCGTCAAACACTGGATTCAAAGTGTGTTTCTTCACTTTTGTCTTTCTTTTGCCACTTTTTGATTTATCCGGTAGTAAATAAACCTAAAAAAACAAAATTTTTGTTACAAATCAAGGAAAATTAGAAAAAATAAAATACAAAATTGTCTCTATATGTGTGGGACCTTTAAAAAAGGTATATTAATACTAAACATATTACTATGTTATATACTTCGCCAAGGCGTTTGATTCAGTCAAGATAAACAAAATTCATAACTTCTTAACTTTGCCGAAGATAAAAGTAGATGTAGCAAAAAAAGTTAAATGGGCTGCTAGTTTGTAAATATTTTTCTAGATGTAGCTTTAGTCTTCGGAGGGTTTGGTAGGGTCAGTGGACTATTTATAGTTCTTCTTCTTGAAGTAGCATGGCAACGCGAATCTGATTTGCTGTTGCTCTTAACAGATGATTCGACGTCATGTCGCACACGTCTCTTAAATTATCTTAAGTCAGGACATTCTTCTTCTTTGGATTCTATTGCCTTTTTCCCTTTTCGTCTTTCATTTTATTGAGTAGAAAGTAAATGTCGAATTTCCATTCATTTAGTTGTTGTAAACAAGACGTTTCGATTAGTATGTAGGTTTCCTATATGCAGTGGATTCAATATTTCTGTCCATTCCATTTTGGCAGTTTGCAATAGCCCCATCTTTCAAAAGCTTCAAGTCTGGTCATTTCACTCTTTTTATTGTCCAGGCTTCACATCCATAAATACGAGCTGAGATTTATCACATTTTTGTTTATCCAGATGCCTAGATATTTTCACTGCGATATTTTTTATTAGTGTTTTATGAACCAACGAATTAAGAATCCAAAGGTTAGATTCTTCATCAGAACCATATATTTAGTTTATAAACCTAGGGACCTAAACACTCACCTTAACATAAGGATCAGACCTATTCCTCTTGGTGTCCACTGGTGCCAAATCTCGGCACTGTTTGATCTCGATTTCCAGATCACCAGCTTTGTAGTTGTACTGCAAACCGAACTCGACCTGTCCTTTGACAGTGACAGTTCCGTGGCGGCCCTCTCCTGCTCCTGAGTATACGCTGGCCATCGAATCGGATCTATTAAACTGCAAAAAAAATATACTGTTAACCCTCGATTGGTGAGGTACAGCAATCGAAACAATAGGACAAAACAAGACCATAAGAAACAAGGAATGGTTTGATGAAGAATGCAGAAGTTTAACGGAAGAAAAGCCAGAGAACTATGTTTTCAGAGGGATACTACAGCCTGAGCTGGCTATCGGAGAGTACCTAATGTTGATTCCGCCCTACGAGATCCACCTCCGTTTTTATTTAGATTTTAAACAGGCTTTTGACACTGTAAATTAGGAGATAACGATGCAGGATTTGGCTACTTTGGGAATCCCCTTAAAATACATTAAGCTTATCAACGCTTCTATTCATTCTTCTATTCTAAAGATGTAGTAAAAAGAAATAATCAGTTCTTAGAGCCATTCTGGGTAACTTCAGGAGTAAGGAAAGGTGATCTGGGAGTCGATTTTTTGCAAAGAGGCACAAAAGTGTCTCTAGACCAAAAAAGTGTACGTAGTCACATCAAAGAAAATCATGTCTTATTATGAGCCTTGCCAGATTGAGCAATATTTCATCAAAAAGATTTCTGGAAATATTTGCAGTTTTTTTGTACTACGGTTACTTGGCGAAGTCAAACCAATAAAATTTTGTTGTGAAGAAATTTTCGAGTTATAAAAATATAGCCAAGCCTTGTTTGAAGCAAATCTTTTTAAGTGTTTTAAGATTACTAAATAGAGAAATGGAAAAAACATACAAAATTGTTTAGAAACATTATCCGTTTTGTCGACCAAATCAGGTTCAACTCATGGGTGAACCTAGTCATAATTAGAGACCGAAGTTAGAGACAGAGATTGAGACACTTTTGTGTCCCTTTGCAAAAAATCGACTCCCTGGTCCTTGAAACTTCTGCTAGGATGATTGACACAAAAGGATCCTTAGGTCTATAGTCTTACCCCAAGATTAGATAAACTTCTCCTATGCAAAGCGACATATTGGTCAATGTCCTCCTCGTGCGGCCATTCTTGACCCGACAACGAGCTGGTTTTCCGTCGGGTAGATGGCGCCACCGGACTCGGGGTCGCGCTCTTGCTGACTCTAGCGAGCATTGGCGACGAGTGGGCCTCGTATAGGCTGACATCGTCTGAAAAAAAGAATAGAACTTAAGAAATAATTCCCAGCACAATCTAGTGCCTCACAGTAGTGTTCGGTGAAATTTGAGATAGGGGAAGCAGTTTTTTAATTTTCTACAAAAAACTAATATACATTAAAAATACCCATCCGCAGGCCATTGTCAAAATCACACAAAAACGCTTGCTCATATTTAATGGAAACAATTGCTTAGTCTGAGGTTAAGCGGTAGAACTTGATCATTGCAATCATGCAGTTGATTCAAACTATTTTGTATGTAATTAAAAACTGGAAATTAAACAGTGGCGTATCATTATTTTCTTCAAAAATGCCGTGGGCAATTCTCACACGAACGCTCAGGAGCCGTATTCTTCAAAGTTTGTGAAGGGAGTGCTCCCGGGAGCGTTCCTGATAAATCAAATTCACTTTTTGTCCAGTGGAATGAAAATGTCGTATTCTTGAACGCTCGAAGCGGTTTGTGAGTGCAGGGTTTAGAATCACGCGGTGCAACTCCAATGCACAACGTTGCCGCGTATCTCGCAACTAACCAAAGTGCGTTTTATACCATTTTATTTTTTAATTCAGGAATTTTTTTTAAAATTAGGGACTTGCAAATAAAACCAGGCAGTAATAGTGCCGGGCACTATTCTGACAGTTTTCCATTGAGACAGTTGATCTTTCAAAATTGACATACCAAAGTCGAATTTATAAATCAAGTAGTTTATTTTCCATTAATAATGATGGCACTATTAATTCCGGCTCTTATGATACACAATTAAAGGCCTAATTTTGATAGAAGACAGCTTTTCTTGTAATGAGAAACTGTCGAATGCACAATTAGTGCCTGACTTTATTGCAATAAGTCCTTAATTATCTCAAAAAATTTTAGCTTTAGGGAGCCCTGGCTCGAGACCCTCCCCTTGATGCGCCTATGTCTACATAAACATAACTCACACTTATTTCGGTCAGTTATTTCAGGCCAAATCGAGTTATGATTATTAATGTTTAACACTTTGTTTATAGAGGCCTATTAAAGTGCTTTTATATAAGGACACTTTAAAAATGTAGTTTGTGAGAACACTACATTATACATTATTTTAAACCGCCTTTAGGTTCAGATAAATGTTTCTCTGTAGTGTCAACTTAATAAACGCGCGGCTTTGCTCGCTTCTAAGATGTAATATAATATGTTATATAGGTACACATTTATATTATGCATTAAATTAAACACTCTCACTCAATTGGGTCTGAAAGTGGATATATTGCTTTTAACCTATGCACCGCAGTATAGCAATTTAGTTTCAGCTCTATTTTTAATTTCGCAAAAAAAAATACAAATCACAAAACAAATAAGTGAGGTTAGAAACTTTCCCGGGAACTCGTTTTCACCTCGTGAGACGTGGTGAACTTGAATTCACGGGAGTGTGCTTTGGGGAATAGAGCATTCACCTTTTTACGGTGAGGACTACTCACATTCTTCTCCCAAAAATTCAAGAATACGTATCCTGGTCGAAATAGAAAATACATATTATACCTCAGTAAATCCCTCTTGATGAATAGAAAGTATGTACCAAATTTCACACAAATTACTACAGCATTACACAGACATTAACAAAAAGGAGATTTTATGCGTAAAGTACACGGCATGGGAATACGATTTAACGACCGATTTACCTTATACACTCTATAGTTTGCTTACGACCAAGTAATTGTAGCTAATGATAAAGAAGACATGGAGTATATGATGAGAAAGTTAACGGAAGAATACCAAAAGGGGGATAACAGTGAACGTGGACAAAACAAAGTACTTATGTTTTTTTTTGCATATCTTTAACACTCTGTATTAAAACCTTTGGGACATATCTCCATATAAAGTTTTTTTCTGAAAATGAGTCACTCTATATAAAATTGCTGTAAATTAACTGCACTATATCTGGGATGGTCATTAAAAACTAATATGCTGATTTGTGAGTGTGACTAAACGGATAGTATTATGTTACGTTTGTTTTGTAGAAATTACATTTTGCTGATAAAGTGGTTTTACTCAAAAGTAAAGAGGTGTTTTGTTATTGTAATATTATATTACAAATGTGATATAAAATAATTTAAATAATATTCCTGACCGTTGAAGTTGTAAAATATTTTACATCCTGGGAATCGGTCAATAAAAATCTCTCTTTTTAGTTTGTGACGTTTCAGTTTCTTCAACAATCATCAGACATATTTTTCTCTGTACGTTGGACTTCTCCATAGAACCCTCCATGCCTTGAATCCCTGGCATTTGTTGTAATTATGCAATGTCTGCTAACTTAAAAAAAATTCACTCTTAGACCTAATGTCTTTTAGAAACGTAAAATCATTTCTTTTTTGTAAACTTTGATGTGACAAAGCTGACTATTTATAAAAAATTTGGGTACTTCTTGGGTCAAAAGAATTTTAGCCAAAAAAATCGAAAAATATTTTTGGATGATACGTTATCACAAAGGAGCTAAGTGAAGCCCGAGTTTGAATACTAAACTATAAAAAAAAAGTTTTTTCTCTCTTAACTTTTGTTTTTTTGACAAAAAAGGTCTTTTAAGGTACGTTGACCGCTTCAGTGGCGTGCTGCGCGTCCTGTGCGTTCGAAGTTTTTTGTATTGCCCTATACGCATAATACCTACATAGGAGAGTTTAAAAATGTAACTTCTAAAAACAGTCAATCTATCTACCGCCAGTCTTAGAGTAATCCTTAAAAGCTTGTCCTAGTAAAGTGCGAGAAAGGAACCCGACTTTTCTTTTTGTTTGTGACCCCGCCTTTTAAAATGGCCTGTATTATCCCTACCAAAAGTCGGCGAAATCGGAGACTGAAAGACTCCGGGCCGGACCTTATTGTGTAAAAATCGATTCCACCTTCTCCCTAAAGAATCAAGGGTCGAACTATAACGAGTGGTCTCGCAGCTTCATGACTTACAGAAAGTCACATTTGTTTGCTTTACTGTTAGGGGTATACAATAGAGTCCATTAAAGGCGGGGTACAAGTTTGGCTTTTAACAATCACTTTGGAACACCCGGTATACTTTCATACAGGTTGGCGACATTAAATGGGACGCTGCCTCCAGTGAGTTATTATTTTGTTTTTTGAAAAAAAAACAAAAATAAGTCAACTGAGTTTTTTTACGAACTTTCTGTCGCAAAAAATTGTTGCTTGGCCCCCTGGAAAGGCGTCCACTCACATACAACTTTTTTTTTCAGATGGAATGACTCCACTTGCGGCACCTCGTTTGAAAACTTATAAAAAAATAAAAAGTAAAACAACGGAATATATTTTTTTACAGATATCGGTCAATTTTTTAATTTTTCACTTGTCATACCTCATTTGAAAGCTTTTGCAAAAAAAGTAACACAATGGTATATATATATATTTATTAAATGTCAAAAAATTATTTTTTTTTAAATTTTGAACTTAAAACACTTCAATCTTTCCAATCAGGTTTCACAAATAAAATATTAAATTAAATTTTTTTGACATATTAATTGATTTATGTCAAAAAAAAATATATTTCGTTGTTTTTCTTTTATCCTATGCTTTTAATTGAGGTACCACAAGTGGGGTCATTAATCTAAAAAAAAGTTGTGTGTAAGTAGACCACTTTCCAGGGGTCCGATCTAAATTTTTTTCATCAGGAAGAAGGCTCGTTTAAAAACTCAGTTAACCTGTTTCTCCTTTTTTCCAAAAAAACAAATATTAACCCGCTAGAGGCAGCGACCCTGTATAGTCGAGTGTACCATAAGGTATATGTATAGGTACCACATGTCAGTTCAGGGTCAAAGGTTTTATCTTTCTCATTGAAAAACACATAAATTTTTATTTTCATGTTATTGGCGTTGCTTTCTGACTGACTGACGATTTGGTTTCAAACCTATTTTTTTACCTTTATAAAGGAGTAGGTTATGCTGGTTTACGTCTTAGTTGAGTGGCATATAGTCAAAAACCGTGTCCCGTGAGATAGTTGTGGAAGATTTTTAGCTCGCACTTACAATAGTAGTATAGTTACTATATTAGCTCACCCTACTACTATACTATAGTAGTGTGAGCTATGGTGATCCTAATTTTTGGTCCGATTTCAAATTTTTTTATATATCTTTGCGTTTCAGATTATTTTGAAACTTTTTTGTCGCGCCGCGCCGTCTGTCTGTATGTCTGTCTGTAACGAGTGGAATAACTCAAAAACCGTTTTCCCGATTTTATTGAAATTTGGTCTTTGGTCGAGACGGTCCGATTTAAAAATGAACAAAATGGGGGTAGATTTCAAAAATTGGAGTTTAAGTCAAAACATGGCTTGTGTCGTATCAAACGAAAGGTAATTGAGTCTGGAGTTGAATAAAATATATTTCAGTTTTTAGTTATATTAGCTCACACGTACACTATAACTATAGTACCCAGTGTGAGCTTAGGTGCCCATATATTAGCAGAGTATTTTAAACTACCATAGATCGATATTGGTAATAAATCACATCATTTTAGGTCATCGGGTGTTTCCCTCCAATTTGAGTAGGAGAGCCTGTGTGACGTCATAAATCCAGCAGCTTTTCTCATCTTTTTTCACGAACTTTGGCTTGTTACTTTTGCTATATTAGTTTTACAGAAAAAAACTGTTAATACGTTTTTTGTTTGCAATATAAAAATTAGCTTGATATCTTAAAAACTAACAAATATTTAATTTTTAACAAAATACTTAAAAATAACAGCTTTCTTTTATTAAAAAAAAATTGAGGAAGGAAGTTTTAGACTACCTCAAATCAATTGGTTAGAAATTACTCAACTTCAAGTTGCCAAGTTTTCGCCTCAAATTTGAGTAAGAGCGCCTGTGCGACGTCATAAATCCAAGATTGCGATTTTTTCCATGTTTTTTACAAACGTTTGTTTTTAACTTTTGCCACAATAACTTTGCAGAAAATTTTTATAGGTTATTATTTATCTGCAATAGAACAACAATTACATTGTCGGTTTAATGAACTTTATATCTCAAGAACTAAGCAGATATTGTTATTTTTTTAGGTATTAAAAAAATTATAAAAATTAAAGATTGAACATAAAAGTTTAAGACTGCCCTCGATCAATTAATGATGGATCACTCACTGTCAAGTCTCTGTTTGTCTCAAATTTAAGTAGGAGCGCCTATATGACATCATACATCCAAAATGGCGGCATTTTTTTTAACGAAATTTGGCTTATAACCTTCGCTAAATTAGTTTTACGGAAAAACTATAGGTAAGCAACGTTTTTGTTAGTTGATAAGATATAAAGCTCATTTCTTTACTATATTAATTGATGTTCTTTTGCAAACAAAAACCTGTTAGACAGTTTTTCTGTAAAACTATTAGGTGAAAGTTATAAACCAAAGTTCGTAAATTTTTTTTTAAAATGCCGCCATCCTGGATTTATGACGTCATACAAGCCCTTCTAATCAAATATGTCCACCAAAAATTATATTTTTTTTTTAAATAATAACCAAATTTTGCTGGTTGGCTTAGCAGCTTTTCATAGGTGTTTTATTAATTAATTTAATTAGTTTATTTATCTAATTTAAAATTTAGTTAAAATAAACAAATACATACATATAACTTATTACCTTCTAAGTTTTTATTATATTTCTTCAACAGTACTTTTTTGTCTTGCCCCGGTTCATTTTCCTGTTTTTTAGAGTTTTTGCAACAGCAACAAAAGAGATACGCACAAATCGATTTTTTGGACTTTTTTCTTTTTTCGTGTTTTTGAATCACACCACTTTCAAAAGTATAATAAGTGTTGTTTACTTTAATTTTTCCCGATTTTGACATCATTTTGTTTGTAACTTTTCGCTTTACTTGAATACGCTTGTTCTCAACGATCACATTAAAGTATAACAACAATATACTTTCGTCAAAGACCTTTATTTTAATATTTAATTTTATTAGTTTTTTATATTTTTTTTTGGTTTACAGTTTGCAGATTAATCTTTTAAAAATGTTTTTTGTTGTCAAGAAAAAAAAGTCTTCAAATATTCATTGCAAAAATAATACTAATATTTATTAAATTATTATAAAATTATTTTATAACATATTCTTCCATGGATAACCTTGGCTTGTTCCGGTAGATAAAATTTCCTCAGGGTTTCCTGTTCTATTTTTTTGTACTATCAGGGATTTTTTAAATTATCGGAGTATTTTTTTGTTAAAATTTATTATTTACAGATATCAGAAAAAGAGTTTGTTACATGTCTGTTTATGTACAGGGTGTTTTCGTATATTTCAACCAAGGTCCACTACGCGAATTATAAGAAATAGAAAAAAGTGGTCGCCAGAAAATGATATCTGACAAAATAAATTAATTTGGCTAGTTAAAAAAAAGACAACATGATAAATCTTTTACGGAACACCCTCTATATTAAATTCAAAATCAATAGTTTCTTTTGGCTCAGCTATTTTTGAAATATTTCCAATTTTTTGTTGATTTAAAAAAATATTAATTGTCACAAATCGACAAACAGCTTAAAGATCGTCTAAACAAAATTTAATGACCCTCTTCAAAGTGGGCTGATTTTTCTGAAAATTAAGGATCTGTCGTAACTTTTAATTCTAAACAAATTTTATTTATAACCTTTTCCGATATCTTCTAAAACAAAGGTACTTTAATCTTAACACTATTCAATAAATCAGCCTACTAAAGCACCCTGTATAATATTTGATTTGTCTCATTTTCTTAACAACTTAGCAGCAGCAATTTCCAAAAATCAGAATCTAAATCGATTTTTTTTTGTCATTTATACCGTTGTTTCATAGATAATCTCCCTCAAAATTTGTAAGACGAATAATTTTGGACGTGGTAATTAAAAAAATCCCTAACTGTACTTATACAGGACGGCCACCTAAAATCTCTTTAATTATAAACAATAATACTCATTCTCGAAGTTTCATCTCCTAGCAGAGGTCGAAAATAATCATAGAAATTCGTTTAGTAAAGTTTTTTGCTGCTGCATTTTCTTCAATTCTTAACTCAGGACATTGTTCTTCTTCCTTGACTTCTCTTGCCTTTAATTTTTTCCTACATTATATTCTTAATTAGCTTATAATATGGATTCTTTCATTTTGCGGTCAAAGTGTTTCAAGTTTATCTTGTTTAGAGTCAGAATAAATTCTACTTTCTTTAGAATTTACTGAATCAGTTTTTGATTTGTGACTGTCAGTTCATAACCTTCTTAGCATTTGATGATGGCTCTGTCTCTCAGAAACTTCAAGTTTTTTCATTTCTTTCTTCTTTGTTGTCCATACCTCACATTAATTTATTAATCTACTTTAGAATTCACTACATCAATTCTTGATTTGTGACTATCAGTTTATAATCTTCTTAGCATTTAATAACGGTACTATCTTTTAAAACTTCAAGTTTCTTTATTTTATTCTTCTTTGTTCTCCATACCTCACATTAATTTATTAATCCACTTTCTTGAGAATTCACTGCATCAGTTTTTGATTTGTGATTGTCAGTGTATAATCTTCTTAGCACGGATGACGGCACTATCTTTTTAAAGCTTCAAGTTTCTTCAATTTGTTCTTTTTTGTTATCCATACCTCACATTCATTTATTAATCTACTTTTTTTAGAATTCCCTGCATTAATTCTTGATTTGATGATGGCTCTATCTTTCAGAAACTTTAGGTTTCTTTATTTTGTTATTTTTTGTTGTCCATACCTCGTATTAATTTATTAATCTTTAGAATTCACTGCTTCAGTTCTTGATTTGTGACTATCAGTTAATAATCTTCTTAGCATTTGGTAACGGCACTATCTTTTAAAAGATTTCAAGTTTCTCCATTTCGTTCTTCTTTGTTGTCCATACCGCACATTAATTTATTAATTTACTTTAGAATTCACTACATCAATTCTTGATTTGTGACTATCAGTTTATAATCTTCTCAGCATTTAATAACGGCACTATCTTTTAAAAGCTTCAACTTTCTTTATTTTCTTCTTCTTTGTTGTCCATACCTTACATTAATTTATTAATCTACTTTCTTTAGAATTCATTGCATCAGTTCTTGATTTGTAACTGTCTGTTTATAATCTTCTTAACATTTGATAACGGCACTATCTTTTAAAAGCTTCAACTTTCTTTATTTTGTTCTTCTTTGTTCTCCATATCTCACATTAATTTATTAATCTACTTTCTTTAGAATTTACTGCCTCAGTTCTTGATTTGTGATTGTCAGTTTATAATCTTCTTAAAATTTGATGACGGCACTATCTTTTAAACGCTTGAAGTTTCTTCATTTTATTCTTCTTTGTTATCCATACCTCACATTCAATTATTAATCTACTGTCTTTAGAATTCACTGCATTAGTTCTTGATTTGTGACTCTCAGTTCATAACTTAGCATTTGATGATGGCTCTATCTTTCAGAAACTTAAAGTTTCTTTATTTTGTTCTTGTTTATTGTCCATACCTCCCATTGATTTAAGAAGGGCTAAAACAACGTTGTAGCGCAGCATTTTGACCCTCAGTTTTAAAATGATATTCCTGCTGCAGACAATTTTTGCAAAAACAGTTTTCGCTATTTTAGATTTCGATGTGATTTCCATAAGATTGATCTACCTTTTCGTTTATTTCATTTGTACTGTGACAATTTCTCTTGGTGTGTTATCAATATTTCCAATGAGGCAACGCTTATTCTTCATTATAATCTTGAGATTCATCTGCTGTTTAATAAGTACTACATTTATAAAGAGCTATTATTACACGTTTAGAATTTTATATTTATTCAACTAATACATTCTATGCATGTTATTGATTGATTTAAGAAGGGCTGAAACAACGTTGCAGTGCAGCATTTTGACTCTCAGTTTTAAAATGATATTCTTGCTGCAGACAATTTTTGCAAAAACAGTTCTCGCTATTTTAGATTTTGATGTGGTTTCCATAAGATTGATCTACCTTTTCGTTTATTTCATTGGTACTGTGACAATTTCTTTTGGTATGTTATTAATATTTACAATGAGGCAACGCTTATTCTTCGTTATAATCTTGAGTTTCAGTTCATTAAGTACTACATTTCTAAAGATTACTATTATTACACGTTTAGCATTTAATATTTATTCAACTAATCAATTCTATGCATATTATTAAGTCAATATACCCACTAGTTAGTAATAAATAATGATACTTTAACCTTGGAAACGGAAACTGGACATTGACATTAATTTTTTATGTTATATCTAATTTTGTTAATGATGCAGGATTTGTGTCTTAACTTTATTATACCTCGAAATCGACCTTTTTTTATGTTTTGCCATAAAATCAAAACGATTCTGATTTACATGGATTTTAGTCCACATTACAGGGTGTCTCATTTTTGATGGTAGTGCATGGGAAAGTCAGGTTTTTAAAAGTTAGAGACCTGGAGACTTCACATTAGTGGCCTCAAATTTCGAGACCTAAATTTTTTTTAAAATTTTTTGTCATAGCCTCCAAAACTACAAGAGCTAAGAAAAGCTTTTAACATATTTTTTCTTGTCTGAAAATTTGAAGACATTAAGTGAAATCTCCAGTCCTCTATCTTTTATAATTTTAACTGAGTCTCCCGTTCAATACCATCAAAAATGGGACACCCTGTACAGCGTGTTCCCATTTCGATGGAAAAAAATGGGAAACTCGGCTATTAATAAAGATATGCCCTTTTTTTGAGCTCTTAAAAATATTGTTATCAGATTTTTGCCATACCCCGTAGTTTTTATTATACGGGGGAATTTTGAAAAGATCGTTATTTTAACAAACCTTTACCTACATAATATATCTTCCTTATTTTACAAGATATTGCAATTCTGTAAAAACATGTTTATTGCAATATATTTTGAGGAAAAAATGTCGCTGTGATCAATTCTCATTGATCTTCTTATTGCATCCATTTTGACACTTTCCATTTTTGTTTTGTGTTTTTTTGTTACACGACAAGTCTATTCCATACAACAGCGTGCTTTTCACCATTGTTTTATATATGTTAAATTTTACATTCTTTTTTATCTCTGTTTAATAAAATACTGTTAAGACATCCAATAACCTTTTTTGCTTTTACTATTCTTTTTTCCAGTTCTTTACAGTCTGTCCTGTCTTATCAAATATTGCATGGAGATATTGTTTGTCCATTATCTCACTTGATTCGTTTCCAATACATAAGTACTGTGTCTTGTGCACGTTCACTATTAACCCCCACTTTTGGTATTCTTCCGTTAACTTTCTCATCATATAAACCATGTCTTTATCATTAGCTACAATTACTTGGTCGTCAGCAAACTCTAGTTTTTATATGGTAAATCGTTACGTTTCCAGTTTTTTAGATATTGAACATCCATGTCTTAAGCCTTTCGTTACCAGGAATTCTTTTAAAAGTCGATTTCCAATTTTAATTTTAGATTTTGACCCTTTATATAGTTCTTTTATCGCTTTTATGTATGTATGATTGATACTAATTAGTTAGCTCTAACACTGTCCATAATTTTTCTACTGGAACGGTATCATATGCTTCTTGTAGCTGCACAAAGGTAACATAAGTTTCTATATTCGTGGCCCTTCTTTAGTAATAAAAACGAATAGGTCCTTTATTATTAACCAAACCATAAATCAAAAACAAAAATAAAGCAACAGCGGGAAACAGCTTGCAAGATCCGTTTCTACGTCGGTATACACAGGAAAGAAATTCTTTTAATAAAAATGCAAGTAATCCGTGAGAATCTATGAACTAAAACGAGGCTATTTTTTTTTATTTCGAATTAATCGTGGATTCGAGGTCATTAGAACCGAACATTGAAACAATGAAATTACTAGTTTCTTGTTCTTTTATTTAGAGGAAAGTGTTACCCGTAATTATTAGAGAAATTAGGGATAATAGAGAGATGTTGTAGACAACCTTTTTCACGCCTTCTTTAGTTAACTGTATCCTTTATAAATGCGACATTAAATGACAGATGTCACGTGATATTGACCTTTTGCAGACACAAATTTTTATACTTTATCCGACTTTATCCTTTATTTATCTGCCAGAAGCCTGTTTTGTGTGTTGTAGGCAAAATTAATTAAAAAGTTCCGAAAACAACTAGGGAAAAACTTGTAGCATAACAATTTACCTATAGCAATTATATTTATTTTAATATCATATTAGTAGGCGTTTATTGCCATCTATCTGCTACCACCTAAATCTCTTAATTTAAGCGATTATTTATTTCGCGGGTTCTTATCACGTTTGCTTTTATACTCGTATCAATCAATACATGCCGGGACCCTTGAAAGATCAATAACATTATGTTTGCACGTTTTCCTGTAGAGGTAATTGGTCATAACTGACGTCACGGCATCTGCCATTTTTACACGCCAAACGTTTTTCTTTTCCCGCAAATTGCCATTACTTTACTAGCTTTCGAACCAAACGCTATAACGTGCGCTTGACTTTTCACGCCAAAAACTTTTGTGCAAACTGTGCGAGCCTTGCAGGTTCTGGCGTTCCAAAAACTAATTCTAGTTTTTGTGACGTTTTGCCTGGGTCCATAGGTAAATATATTTTGTTAATTGTATTTTACCATAGTCTAGTTTTAATTAAGAGTGTGGTATCTTCTTCTATTTTACTAGTCAATTTATAAGTAATAATATTCTTTTCTCCTGGCAACGCCCTAATATTTTAAAGTGTTTTTAACTTTGTTTTTTTTGTTTTGTCCATAGTTTTGTACGAATAAAAACCCCACTCAACCTCAAGTCGACTGTGCCTTCTTAAACCTCGCCTGAAAAGCACCCACCCAAAGAGTCACACCACAAACTGAAAGCAATACCAGTGAAAAATCGCTACGAAAATTTAGGATTAGGTCAGTGTTTAAGGCCTTCACACACACAATTTACGTAATCCGTAGCATGGCGCATAGCGGGCTTTCAACCAATCAGCGATCGAATAGCAGCGGCCATATTGGATTTACGTAAGAAAAGTCCATAAGGTTGAACTTCTTACGCGTTATGTTTTTTTGTGTGTGATCGGCTTTACCTGTGTGCTTCTTATTTTTTTTACGCACTTTACAGAACATTGATGACTTTTGGTTAGTTGGTGAACACTGTTGCCAAACAACACATACCTACCAGTTTTTATAAAAAATAATTTTCAATAATTGGCATAAAATTAAATCTACGGATTACCCTACATTGGTAGCTATTGAAATAATTGTCTGTTATCAAAAATATTTTAAATTTACATTTCATTTTTTCATAACATTATATGCGCCGCAACACTGTCTTTAAATAAAGGAGCTAATAGCCTGCGTTATTCGAACACAAGTAAGGTCAAACACTATCCTTTAGTAAAGGATAAGGTTCAAACCAAGTCACTGCGCATGCCTCAAATAAACCATAAGAGAAAAGTCGTACATGCAAAAGGTCCATGACGCATTTCATGTTATATTTTGTTTTTATTTATGAAATATGTGGAAAATATCTTACAAAAACTTGGGCTTGGGGGTAAATGCGTTTTTTTTAAGATATGCCGCCCACCACTTTTTTTTGCACGATACTTTTTAAAACGATGTATCTTTCTTAGAAATAGTCGTAGAGGGTTGCAAAAAATGGCAAATGAATCAGTAAACACCCGGAATAAAATAACTTTCTATTATATTTTTAAAATTTTGCTTCGTTTTTTTAGAAAAAATAAAATAACTGAATTTTTAATTTTTTTTGTATAGCTAATAAAGTTTAACCTACAAGCTAAATTAAAAAAAAAAGTTTAAATAAAAGTTTTCTTTAATTTGGTGTATACAAGTCTTATATAGATGTATATTTTATATTTGTTTCAATAAAAAAAACAATTTGTTGTCAACAAAACGACTACCGAAGGTGTATTACTGTACGCGGACGCCTATAAGGCGGCGCGCGGCTTCGCAGCTGAGGCGTCTAGTAAAACAGGTGATTATTATTGTTATCGTTGTTTGATGGACATTATCAAACAGCGTTGGTATTGTTATTTTTGAAAGTGAATATCAATCGACGAAAGTTTTTATAATATAGTGCAGGTGCTAGAGGTAGTTGAGTATGCAAAATATGAGGACCGCAGTTTGACAATGGATCCTAGCTTAGAATAGGTCACAGACTAACGGTTTGGATGTTGCCGGGCAAGTTTTTGGTCCAATTTTTTTTATCCCCCCTCCTTATATAGTCGTGTTCGGATTTCCAAAAATGTATCTAAGTTGACGCACTAAAGCCACAATGACATAGAAATGAATCAAAAATGTGTAAAATCTAATTTAAAAATAAAAGTCTTAAAATTTTTAGATTTTTCTCAAATTTTCTTAAAAAATAAGCTTAGGGAAAAATATGTACTAATCTTTATTGTAGAACATAAAATTTCCTTTTCAACAATGTATAAGTCAGTGGGGTACGACTAATGACAAACTCTCCAGCGGCGTCCGCTATTGAGGTAGTGTAAATAAATTTAAAAAAAAAACATGTTTATTACAGGTTTTACCCGATTTTCTTAAAAACCGAACTCTATATCAAAAAATATAATACACATTTTGTTATAGACAACAAAATTGCATTTTAAATGATGTATAATAAGGCAATGGTAGTTTTATTTATAACAATTTAGGGGCGTCCGTAAATAAAATCAATTTTGAAAAATCACTAAATTTATCAATTTATCACTAAGTTTTATTCAATTTTCTCAAAGATTAGATTTTTTTCGAAAAAAAATTCTTTCGCCGTTTATTGTAGAAAATAAAATTTCCTTTTTAACAATGTATTAGTCAGTGGGGTCAGGCTAATGACATACTCTCCAGCGGCGTCCGTTTATTAAGAAGAAAGAAACCACATAGGTTTTATCATAAAAACCCTCTCTGTCAAAAATTGTGACCTATAGTCGATTGTAGACAATAAAATTTCCTTTTAAACGTGTATAATAATATAAGATTTATCTTCAGATTAAAACTTCACAGGGCCGTGTAACTTAAATCAATTTTTACAAATCACCAAACAAATTAATTCTGTTACAAGTTTTTTCCAATTTTCCTAGAAACTAAGCTCAATTGACACAAATTTTATTTTTAACAATGTGTAAGACAGTTGGGTTTAATTAATGACAAACCCTTCAGCGACGTCCGTATATGGGGGTCAATTAAAAAATAAAATAAATAAAATCATTTTTGTCACTTGTTTCACCCGATTTTTTTTCGAATATTAAAAAATATACATTTTTTAAAAAGTATTTTTTTAATACATTTTAAATCAAGTAATTTAAGCTTTGTTGCATTAAAATCGGATAGAAAATAAAAAAGATACAATTTGTTTTTAAATATGCTTTTCCGACATATTGAATCCGCCATATTAAAAAAATAGCGCGATTATCACAATGACAATAAGTCAAAACCTGATCTGCTAGGTATGTTAAACAAATTTAAGTTACTTTCAAAAATTTCTTATGGTTTTCATTAAAAGCATAATTTTTAAATATACCCCAAAGACCCCTATTTTTTTCCAGTTATTTGGGAATAACTTAAAAACTAATTAACGAATTGGAACATTTGAACCAGACTTGAATAAAGAATCAAAATAGCTATCTTTTTTAAATAAACTTTTTTTCTAGCTCCAATAGTTTTATAAATAAAATTAAAAAAAATAAATAAAATTTACCTTTTTTTAAAAATTTTTTGACAAACACAAAAAATACATATTTTCTAACCAATACATTTTTAAGTACATTACAAAGCAAGTATTTTAAACTTTGTTCCATGAAAATCGGATAGGAAATAAAAAAGTTCCAATTTTTTTAAAGATACGCCTTTCCGCCATTTTGAATCCGCCATATCTTTCAAAAAACGCATTTACCACAATGACAACAAGTCAAAACCTGATATATGGGATGCCCTTAACAAAGTTAGCTTATCGGCAGAAAATTGACACGACTTGCACACGAAACTTGATTTGTCCATAGACTATTACCTCCAATGGGTGGTTTAAAGTACATATTATATAAAATCTTCGAATAATTAAATTGTATTTTTTTAAAAAGCAAACCTACAAAATCAGACTTTGCTATTTTAAAAATAATTCCATTGTTCTACAATTAAGTGTTATCACTAAGCTATCACCCTGTGAGAGTTGTCGTTGGCAGATTTTTTTAAATTTATTTTTATTGTATGCACTTTTAGTTTATGGAGCGATATGTTATCAATGAAAAATACGAGTTTTATGCACGCTTAATACTATAGCCTTGAGTGTTTCGTTTTTCCTATTCATAATGTACGTCATGAATTAATAAGTGGAAATTAATTATTGTTTTTAATTATACCAAATTAAAAACAAATATATAGTTGAGAATAGATGAAAGCGGTACCTACCGCATCAAAGCTATGATGTACCGAATTAATTGGCAAAAATTGTCAAGAAGTTCATTCCTTATAAAAATTCTGTGGTAGGAAGTCAAAAGGGGGTAACTCTGGCTTTGCTACATATGAGTTACCCCCTTTTGACTTCCTACAACAGAATTAATGTGCTTATAATAATATTTTATTTCACTTGGTGAAAAAGTTATATTGTAAAATATATAAATCTTTATAATTGGAGAGTGACCACTGAAAACCTGATGAATCCATCCATAAACTGTCATTTGTTCTATAAACCGATAGTAGTAAAGTTGTTTGCAGCAAAACAATCAAAACATAGATAGACGATAGAACGGGTCCAGAAATATGGGACATCCTGTATGTATAAATTTTCTCGCGTGACTTTTTTAACATAAATCACTAGCACTATAAATAACTATTATATAATATATATGTATTATTGGTTTATTTGTAATAAAATCATTTGAAACGAGACGTAACTAAAAAGCAAGTAAAATACTTAGCCATAGAACTTTTTTTTACCATATCAACATAAGTTTTTCCCAGAGCCGCGTTTTTGGAGTCAATAGGGACTTATTGGAATAAAACCTGACTTTATTTTAGAGTCGACTTTATTTTGACACATTTACACAGAAAACAGCTGACCTCTCAAAATTCACATACCAAAGCCAAATTTAATAATAAAGAACTTTTATTTAATAAATACCGACACTAATAAATCCGGTTTTTAAATACACAAAGGCCGAATTTTGAAGGAAAGCAGCTGCTTTTTATATGTATGTGTCACCATAGGGTTGATTTTAAAATAAGGTCAGGTTTTATTCCAATAAGTGTCTGTTGAAAAAAATTAAGGAAGAAATCACTGAATGATAATTTGTGCGCTAAGTATCATTAGGCTTCAGATGCCGAAGTATTTGTTAAAAAAATAAAAACTTCATGCTTTCTTTCGCCCAGAAAAATACCACACAATAAATTTCAATTTTCATAGGGCACACCTCTGCCTGCCGCCCCCCTCCTACCGCAACATTCTTCCCTCCCTCCGCGGTTTGATGGCGCTGTGTCAATAGACACTTATTGGAATAAAACCTGGCCTTATTTAAAAATCGACCCTATGGTGACAGATTTACATATAAAAAACAGCTGCTCTGCTTCAAAATTCGGCCTTTGTGTATTTAAAAACCGGATTTATTAGTGTCGGTATTTATTAAATAAAAGTTAGCTTCTTTATTATTAAATTTGGCTTTGGTATGTGAATTTTGAGAGGTCAGCTGTTAGTTTTCTGTGTAAATGTGTCAAAATAAAGTCGAGTCTGAAATTAAGTCAGGTTTTATTCCAATAAGTCCTTATTATCTTACTAAACCTGGATTCTAAGTAAAGATGTTGAGAGAAAATATATTTTTTTTATAATTACTTAAACTTACTTTTTTCAATTATTGGATTATAACTTCTTTCCAATTTTTTGAAAATATTTAAAATGGGGCTGCAGATTAGTTGCAATCATATCATATCAACCAGTCATTAATTTTATTAGAAAATCAGAGTAATTTAATGCGTTGACACAGTTTTCAAATAGGTAATAAAAACAACTTATTTATGCGAAAAATATGAATATGATAAGTAAATTTAAATATTTAGTATAAAATTGTTGAATATAAAGAGATTTATGAAGAAAGTTGCTAATATTAAATCACTATCCATCGTAAAAATGACAAAAACAAAATCGATCATAAATTAATATGGTATAAGAGTCCAATGGCAAAAACGGAATTCTTAATAACCGGAGATTATACAAAAACGTCATTCATCAAAAGAAGACAAGAGTAAAATCGAAGTTTAGTACAAAGTCTTTTATCAAAACCGGACAAAAGGGGCCGGCCCTAGCATAAGCAACTCTCTCATTTCTTTTCATGTATACTGGTTCCACATTTAAATCGGGAATAAATAATATTATTGTTTTTGGATTCAAACATACATAAAAAATACAGGGCTCTCAGCACTTTCATATTTTATGAAAATGTTCATATTTTTATTCAGACGTTTTTTTTCTTTTCTAAATAAGTTTATTATTTTTTCCATCAGGAAAAAATAATAAACTCAAATTAAATTTTAGAGATCAATAGTCAAAACAATGTCAAAGTTTCAAGATGAGTGGTTAACTAAAAAAGACGATAACAAGTATTTAATATCACAGTGGACTAAAAAACATGGAAAAAGTGAACTTTTTTGTATTGTGTGTTGTAAAGCCATAACGATCTCAAGAGGCTTTTTCTCCGTGCAACAGCATTCTGAAAAAGTTGGGCTTGGCTTAACCGGCCATTTGGTAGAGGACCAAAAAAAAACCAAATTTTTATTCATATATTTTTCATGTTTTTATTAAAAAATGTCATATTTTTCATATTATTTTCCTGTTTATCTGTTGAGAGCCCTGAAAATAAAAATGTCTGTTTTTTCCGTTAATTAGCTCCCCTGTCCTTCTTTTGAGAGGTCGAAATCGATGTTAACCGAACTGAACCTCTTGGTCAATTAACTGTAAATGAATCCTAACCTACATTCCAACACCTGACCTTTTTATAGGATGGGCCGTGCTTAATCAAAAATGCCGTATGTACTATAGCAATCCGTATGTAGATACGGCATTTTCTTTAGGCATGGCAGTAAAGAAATTGCAGTGAAGGACGCTTCAGTTGCATAGCAATATCAAAACCGCTTTTCTTTAGGTGAACGTCACAAACTAGGTCCGACTGCTTTTTATAATTTTGTCCTTTTTGATTTTGTCAGGTTTTGATAAAAACGTTATACACAACTTCGATTTTGCACTTGTCTTGTTTTGAAGAATGACGTTTTTGATAATGTCCGGTTATTTATAATACCGTTTTTAACATAAGACAGTTATGCCATTTTCCTTTATGATCTTAGACGATTTTTTATTTGTCCTTTGTGATAAACTATGACGATCCCTAATATTATATAAAAGATACAACATAATACAAGAAATCAAAGATTATTTGAATAAAGCCAAATCTTATTTGAATTGCGTGAAAACTCTTTTATCTAAAATAAAACTAATTCTCTACAGTACACCGGTCTATTTTTTCAGTGATGAGTTTTGTCATTTTGGCGAGACGCCCAACTTTTTCCTCTACGAAAATTCGTGAGAGTGAGTGTGCAGGCCTCGACATATGTCGAGCATCGGACTGACTAACCAATCATACGATTTTTAGGACAATGTCACAAATACGATGTGTGACAATAAAAATATAAGACTGTTGTAATAAATCTACTTTATTTAAATACTAATACAACTTAATGATGATCACCATCAATGTTGTCCCCTTCTCTATCGACGCAGCATTGCATGCGTTTTTTTCCAATGTTGGAAGCAATTTCACAAATCATCAGAGGAGAGGCTGTTAAGAAGTGTTGCTGTTTTTTCCTTGACGTGTTCTAATATTTCAAAACGAATTCCTTTTAACGATTTTTTCACTTTCCGAAACAGGTTAAAGTCGCAAAGGGCCAAGTCTGGTGAATATGGTGGGTGGTTAACGACGGGGATCTTCTTATTAGCTAAAAACTGCTTAATGGATAGGGCATTGTGGGCCGGTGCATTGTCCTCGTAGAGCAGCCACGCGTTGTTCTTCCACAAATCTGGATGTTTTTTCTTTACACGTTGCCTTAGCTACATGAATACTTCCAAATATAAATGTTGGTTCACTGTTTGACCCTCACGCGCCCATTCAATAAGAATAACACCCCTAATATCGAAAAAAAAACAATGAGCATCGCTGCTATGGATGTGCTGGAGCGCCCTTCTCGTTCATCATGTTTAACTTCCTCACGACCCTCGAAAAAGCTTTTATGCTAATAAAAATCATTGCACGAGACATATACTGTTTTTCGTAGACATCTTTTAGCATTTGAAAATATTCAGTAGCCGTTTTTTGAGTTTTACTTTAAATTAATACGATGCTCAATTTTTTAGTTTGTCATAATTCCGGCAAATGAGCTATGCACGATCCGCTTCAAATCTCTGCGTAAGCCAAACTAGTAAAGGAAAGGCCACAAGATTGCGCGCGGTAGTAGAACGCACATCAAGGTGAATAACTCCAACCGCCTGAGGCGTGGAGATTTAAAACCTGTTAATACGGGGGCCAATCTTAAAAAAATTTTGTTACACCTCGTATACTTTTAAACACTTATTATAGGCTACGGAATATTTACAAAATTAAAAATAGACTGCAGTACTGTGAACTATTTAAAAGTGATCATAACATAAATTAAATGTATTATTGTACGTTGTAGTACCTACCTATCAGTATGCCGGATATGGTTTTTAACCAGTCATCTAAAAAGATCAAGAAATATTTAATCAGACGATCTACTTTTACTTGATTCAGATTCCGATCAAGGAATTCTGTAAATTTAACAAAACGACAAAAATATTAAGTGAAATTGCTGAAAAGTCACAGACGAAATGTTTTAAAGAACAGGCACACCGTTGCACATCTTAGTATTTAAACAAGAAATTAAAGAACTAAGACGAGTTGTGGTACGGTTCATATAAATGCAAAAAAAGCAAAATGAACTCCATAACGCGAAACTTATATATAAATTTGGATTATGGGTTTCATGCAGGCAGATATTGTAGTGATAATGTTTTTTGTCTTAAACAAGTAATCAAGAAAAGGAGTGAAATGTAGAGACTCATGTTACCTTTGTGGACATACAAAAAGCATATGATAACGTTCCAGTAGAAAAATTATCAATCATACATAGACAAAAGCGATAAAAGAACTAAAATTGGAAATCGACTTTCAAAAGAATTCCTGGTAAATTCCTGACAGGGATGTTGTATCTATCTAACTCTTTTTAAAATATTTCCAAACCAGTAAAAACCTTTCATTTTAAAATTTGTATTGGAGAACTTGGTTTTACTTTTATCTCAATTCTTTTTACGGAATAAAGTTTTCGCGTACCTGGCTTTTTTTACATGAAATGCCTTTGTTATGCTTAATATTTTTATATAGCAGTAATGATACATACCGTAGACCATGTGGTTAAGCATGGGTATAGCGCTAAGAAATTACCTAGGAACCTACTTTCTTATTTTCCGCGCAATTTTTTTTTCGTGCCAGTGATTTCGGTAGTGTTATGGTAATTTGTAAATTTTGAAATGCAGAAATCAATTCCGCCACTAATTCTTTTAAATTAACAAAAACCGAATACTTTAAAGCGGCAGAAGGCACAACATAATTAGGTTTGCCTTTATTTCTTGAAAAAAAAAACCCTTATGCATTTACTAAAAATATTTATAACTGTATTAGTAGATATACACGGTGTCCTATAAGTAGAGGAACACTTAAATAACTCAAAAAGTAGCAGTTTTTCAAAAAAAATTATAATTTCTACAAATGTCACTCTCTCGTGGTGCATATGTATCATGTTGACTTTGACATTGCATTGACACATTGTTTGTAGGTTATTCTAGGATCAAACAGCTTTTTCAAAAGGTTATTTTTCTTGACGTTAAGTGATGTCAAAATTATCTTTTCAAAAATGTACGCATGTCGTGGGTTTTAAAAAAACATAAATAGATCCATGACGGACCTGATACCTTCCTAGCTAGCCTATTAGCACACTTCAAGTTAAGCCATGATATATCAGCCTTGAAAACAGTTTTTGTAAATATCTCAAAAACTAAAGCTCCTACGAATTTTTGGTTGGAACACAAATTATTGAGCAAAATGTAGTCTACTATCTTCCGAAAACCGCATCTTGATGCGATGCTCCGTTAAAAAGTAGTCATTTTTAAATTAGTAGTCATTAGCATTAATGGATTTTGGCCAAAATCTAATAAGCTCGTTAGAATGTCGAACACTATTTTATCTAAAAATTTAGTGGAAATCGATTCAGCGGTTTAGGAGCTATCGTGTTACGGACAGACATACACACACACAGACAGGGATATTGCTAATAAGATAGATCAAAATACATCCAAATAACACATTTTTAGCGTTATCTCAAAAAAATTTTTTTCGTCGAAAATAATACCTTCTCTAGCCATTGCTGTGCGGGCTAAGAAGGTAAAAATAATATTAAATTGATCCATGATGGATCTGATCCATTCCTAACAATGTTGCCATTTACACATTATTACATTTTTTAAGCTACAGAAAAAAATTCATTTCTAATACTTTTTAATTAGTAACCGGCAATTCTTTTTTTGTGGCTTAAAAAATATGTTTGAAAGTAAATGGCCACTATGTCCCCAAAATCGCATGTCAGCCCGAAGGTCGAAAAATTTCTGGGCACTTTGTTAGGAATCACTTTCAAGAATTTTAGCATAGGAAAAAGTTGTTCGTGTCGGCTAAATAAATATATGTACGAAAATTCAGCCTGTTACTTATTCATCACTTAAAAAATTGACCGGTGTACTGTGGACTAACAACAAACAACAAATTATCAAACTAAAAAAGGAAAATCAAACGGCTGAAATCAAGAGATGAGTAAAATTGGCCTGGGGAGAATTCGGTAAATTATGCTACATATTAAAAAATAAAAAATATCTTCAGTACCTCAAAACGAAACAGTACAATCAGTGTATCCTTTCTGTACTTACCTATGGATCCCGGACCTGGACACTTACAAAATCAAACATGGATAAGGTAACAAAAGCCCAAAAATCAATGGAAATACGAATGTTACGTGTAAAGCTAACAGATAGAAAAAGAAATTAATGGCTAAGAAATAAAACAAAAGTAAGGAATGTCAGAGGAGAAGTAGCAAAATTAAAATGGAAATTTGCCGGTCATAATATCAGGACAAGTGCATTGTAACCTGGAGACCTTGTGAAAATAAAAGAAGTAGGGGAAGACCCCAAATGAGATGAGCGGACGATTTGAAGAGACATGCAGGAGCTAGATGGATGAACACGGCGACAGACAGAGAAGAATGGAAGATATTGGGGGAGGCCTATGTCCAAAGATGGATCGAACAAGACCAGATAGATAGATAGATAGATACATAGACTGTAGACTAAAAGTAAGCAATTAAGAAAAGCTTGTATCATGGGCACACCCATTGGGGGGGGGGGGGCGGGCCCCCCTTAAGCCCAAGACTTTTTTTTAGATATTTTCCACATATTTCATGAATAAAAAGATAAAAGAGCATAAATTACGACATTATGAGGCTTCGGGTCCCCCCCCCCCCCCAAAGGCCTCGAGGCCCCCCAAGACATGATCCTGGGTGCACCACTGCTTGTATAGTATTTACTATGAATCCAAATTCAGACTTTTTTCATAAATCGTACTTCTTAATGCGGAGAAATTGGAGCTATGGTTGCATTCCTTTTTAGGAGCTGGTTAAAGTCAGATAGGTCAAAAAAATTGCCAATACAATCGCCGGCAGAAAAAATGTGTATGCCAAAAATGGACATGAGTTTACTTTCTTTCATGATCATGATAGATTACTGATCTCGTTAAAAATCGAAAGTAAAATTTTAAATAAAAAATAATTGAATAATTCAGAAGAATCTCTCTTTTAAATTTAGGTTTCAGCAATAAATTATTGTTTTATTTATTTATTTAAACAAAGTCAACAAAATAAATTACTAAGGTTTAACAATTTCTTGTGGGCATACAAATGAACCCAAATGTTTGTATATGTATGCATGGGCGCACCCAGTGGGGGGGGCTCGGGGCCCGGGCTCCCCAAACCTAAGCTTTTTTTAGATTTTTTCCACATATTCCATGAATAACAACTTAAAATGGCATAAAATACGACATCATAGGGCCTCGGGTCCCCCCTGGAGGCCCCCCAGAGGTCTCGGCCCTCCCAAGACATATTCCTGGGTACGCCACTGTTCATGTCCTACGTAAGACCAAATTTAATTAATTATTTACATAATTATTTGACAAATACGCGAATTATCGACAAAAGAAAATCTAAACAAAACAAGTAGTAAAAAAATAGTAGATAATAATACATAATACCCAATAAAAAATAATATATTGAATGAGCAAATAAGCGATAAAAAATAAGAAAAATATTCTGGCAATTAATGGGCACCTAAGGTTACACGATTAATTTGTAATGTAATTTTTACCCATTTTGGTCCGCCACACAGTGGAACGTTCTGAAGATCTAGGTGGACAACCCCTGGGCAACATTAACACTCTTTAATGCTTGATTTTTTTAGCTTTAAAATAACATAAAATATTTAGAAGCATTTAGTATTTGCAATATTACCTACCTCTTATATAGGGTGATTCAGATTTTAACGATTTTAAGATTTGTAGTTATATTGTATGTTTTTAACGAAAATTGTTTCAACAAATTTTATAACAATGAAGTAACGGTATATATTTTTTTTAGTTTTTGCAAAAAGGAATTTAAATAAAACAGTTTTGCAATATACAAGGTGTTGAAAAATTTAAATAGACATTTTAGGCGGTAAGGGACGATGAAGAAAAAAATTCCGCTCTCATCTGTCACTATATGAAAAATAAATGCATTAAAAATTTTAAACCTCTCACCCCTTGCCCGGGGTGAAACCAACCCCTAAAATTATAATGGAAAATGTTCATCGGATGGCATTATCTTTAAAGTGGTTTAATGTGAGAAAATTTAAGAGATATTTGGATTTTAATTTTATATAACTAAGAAAGTTTAAAAAATATTTATTCAATTGAAAAATTCCATTTTTATTTGAAAAATATCATTACTTAACATAACAAATAATAGAATAATTAACACAAGTCCATTTTATTATTATCATGGAAACTAAACTGTGTTAATTAATTTCTCAATCTGACACAAAAAAGACAAGAAAAATATATTATCATATTTCTAAAACCGCATAATAATAACTCGCTCCGTTTAAAACTTAATTTTTTGGATTTTTTTAACCTCAAAAAACTTCCCTTGGGGTTTGGTGCAGATGCATTTTTATTAAGCTTGGTTAAGCTTGTGACAGAGTGAAAAGTTACTGTTTACAAAAATTCGTGAAAGTCGAGAGTTTCAAAAAACCATCCTACAGACATACATAGGACATATTCTTAAATTACATAACCTCTACTCCCCCCTCCGTAATGCATTTTTAAGAAAAAATATATTCAAGAATCATGACAGTGTATCGCAAGGTTAATAACCCTCCTTCCCCCTTGAGCGTTACGTACTTTAGGAATCGGCCCATAAACTACAAGGGGGTTTATGAGGATTTAGGAGACGAAGACATACCAATTTTGGTAAAAAAGTGGCGCTATTCCGAGCTGTATCAAAGAAAACATTTATATGCGTTTTCAAAATATTGAGAAATCCATGAGGGATCTGATACCTAGCTAGCGTATTAGCACACTTCAAGTGAAGCCATGATAATATATCAGCTTTGAAAAGTTTTTTGTATATATCTGAGGAACTGAAGCTCTTACGAAGTTTTTAGTTATAACACGAATTATTGAGCAAAATATAGTCTACTATATTACAAAAACTGTAAATTTTAATTGTCGAAAAACTGTCATTAGCATTAATAGATTTTGACCAAATTCTAATCAGCTCGTAAGAGTGTCGAGCACTATTTTACCTGAAAATTTTATGAAAATCGGTTCAGCAGTTTAGGAGCTATCGAGTTACGGACAGAAATAATAAACACACACACAGACACCTAGACAGACATCACGACGATATTGCTAGATAGGTCAAAATACACCCAAATAACACATTTTCGGCGTTATCTAAAAAAAAAGAATATAATACCTATTAATAATACCATTGCTATGCGGGCTAGGAAGGCAAAAACTAAAAATTGTGACTTTTTGAAAAAAATAAAGTCCTAAAAAAATTGTTCATTTTATTGGCCTAGTCATATAGTTTTATTCAATTTGTTTAAAAGAAGGCGACAATATTTTAATTTTTCGAATAACACAATTTAATTTTTTAAGCATTATTTTGAAACCCCCTGTAGATATTTTTAACTTCGACACTGCATCCGATTAAGCTCGCAATAGCGCCACTTTTTTCCTTCTGAACGAATATCGTAAGTGTTACCGTTTCTGAAAATCCCACAAAGCCCTATGTACTTACTTTAATCTGGACACCCTGTAGACAAACAGACACATTGACTCATCGTGATATAGAAAAATGCACGAAGATTGACTAATTTAGGTTAGAAAATCCCCAAAGGGCACATTTGTGAATGTATCAAAAAGAAAATGTCATTAAATACAAATAATACGTTTTCTATTTTTAGAGTTTGTAGCGTTTTTATTTTCCGCTACAAAGAAAATTTAGAAAACACTTAAAAATAGCCTATTTCTATATTTTCTTTCTTTTAGTAACTTATTTTAACAAATTCTAATTAAAACATTAATAAAAAAAATTATTGTGCTCTTGCTGAGATTTGATCTCGGGCCTGCTGGTTACGAGGCCGATGCGCTGTACCTTGTTCCATTGTGGCAGATAGAAATTTTTTTGCTGTTACATTTGGACCGCAGAATAAGAAGCCTTGGGCTATGGAAAACTATAAAAGTTATGAAAATTGACTTTTTTACATAAATATTTTTTAATGAAGTTTCACACTTATTGGAAGTCCTCTTTAATATTTAGAAAGTTTTTTCGCCATTTTGTCGTCTATTGGTTGGCACCTTATTTCCATTAACACATCTGAGTATGAAGGGAATTGTTTATTCGTTGTCTCAGCCGTAGTATCGATCGCAGGGAATGAGTATGCCGCAGGCGCACATTTTCTGGTCCCCTCCAGAACGGGTGCAAAAATTAGGTCGGCCGATCGATCTTTCCTTTTTCTTCGACATTTTGAACAGCAAACAGCAAAAATTTTTGCAGTGATAAGTGATTTCATTTTTTGGTGATGAAATTTTAAAAAATGGTAAGTTTACCTTATTAAATCCAAGCTGAAGGATTCTTCTTGTTGTTGAACCAAAAATTTAAGGGTTTTCTTGAAATTATGTCCATCTTTTTCCTTGTTACAGAAAAGAAAAGGCAATTTTCCATCATGGCGTTGGCGTGGCCGCTGTAACGCGCTAGTCATAATGGCGTAAATTTTTGACGGGGCCATAGGATGACAGGGGTGAGTTGAGCTGATTTTTTTTCAACAAATAAAAACATCAGTGTTTCTCCTGTGGTTTTGTTTTTGCCTGTTTTTTATTTTATTTTTGAAACCGTTTTTTTACCGGGGTAATTTTTTATTCCAGAGTTTCTGGGTAAGACAAAAATCGACCATCTTACCTCTATGGGTTAGTTTCCGACACTGCAAGTATGAGTAACCGATTGAGGTTTAAGAGGGAACATCACACACAACAAACCTCATCTTTCTATTTCGTGACGTCACGTGAGGATTTGCAGCTCCTTGTAATATGGGCACTCAGGCTTTATGAGATTGAAAGAATACCTAGTCTGTATTTGCAGGTATTTGGTTGACATGGTGATAAAACATCCTAATTGGTTCCATTATAAGTGATTACCTATCTGAATAATTAATTACTATTTTTCTATTTGAATTTTAAGGTAAAACCTAAACTTTGATATCTTCTTATAAACTAAACAGTTTATTCTTTAAATTTTTTAACATAAACTTTTAAATTTTCTAATTGATTAAACTGAAATTTTTTTCTTAATGAATTAAACTTAAAACTTTTAATTATTCTTAATTATTAAAAATAACAAGCTGAAGGAGGAATCTCATTTTAAAGGTATTTAATGTGATAAAAAAAAAAGTACTAGTTATGTATTAATTTGATTTTACATGGTGGTATACAAGGTTAGTTATTAAGTAACTATGAGTAAACAAAAATTCTAGAATTTTTCACTTGGTATTTAGGTTAAGATAGTTAAGGCTGTTTCATAGTATTTTTTTATAACACACTGTATAAAATGTCACAACATTTATGTCAATACATCACCCCAATGTGTCTAAAACATTTGCCTATTATTTAAAATTTGACTCCCCTCCCACTTTATAATGCTTAAACATTAATAAGATTTGACTTATTAATTAGACTTTATAAACTAATTAATATTATTAATTAACTTAAAGACTTTGATTTTATTTAGCCAGTTTGAATATTTTTCTGTATTTTTTTTTAAGTTTTTTCTTGATCTTTTCTTTGATAAAGATTAAGTGGCGTCCAATTAATTAAATCCCTAGTTAATTAACATCTTTTAATTAATATTATTGAACCCATGACCCAATGCCACCAGACGAACAGCTGCCGGTGCTGTGTGATTCCTTTTTAAAAAAGAGAGAGATAACATTTTATTTTAATTTTTTTTAAACCTCTCCTCTTAGAAAAAAAAGGGCCACATAAAATATGGCGCCCAACGTGGGGCTCGACCAATATAGCTTTCCGAAATATGACATTGACAGGGAATTTTTATTAGAGTTTTTTTGAAAATTTTTCTAAATTTAAAAAAAAAAAATATATTTTTTTCATTATGAAGTTTGAGTGGGAGATTAGAGATTAACTTTAACTGTCCTGGCTATCTTAACCTTGGTTTAGAGTTGTTTTTTCATAAACATACGATTTGCTGTTTTTTTGTTTTTTGTATTTGCGTACACAAATTTTTTATGCATACCGGTACATTTTAAAACATTATAATATAGTGTTGTAGGTATTACCTACTGATTTAAGTGATTATACTAAGATTTTTTTTTTCAGAGCGCTTTTGATTTATTTTATTTTGAACTTGTTATTTACATTGTATTTATTTTCTTATTGTATAACAGCTGACTATATTTTATTGAAAGTGAAATACGTTCTGCCTACCATACCTACTACATACCTACAATGATATTTTTAACTGGTTTACTTTACTGATTTTTTTTTAGGGCGCTATTGTATTTTATTTACGACTTTATGATATTGATACCTACTAATATTTTGGAAAATAGATTTTCTTGAGTACAAGAGTGATGCAATACTTTTCGGCGGTGTTCGTTGGTGCACTAAAAATTATTTAATTTTTTTCTTCCTTTGACAGCTTTTAATAAAATAAGTAATGCATTAATATATTTATAAAATTAATTAATTTAACTTTATGAAACAACCAATTGGTAGTTTAATTTTTTTCTTTTCAGAATATTTTTGAAAAAAGGGTAGTGCAAATACTCTACTCACTTAACATCTCTTTCTCAACTTTTCCATAAAAATACAGTTACAAACAAAGGAATATTTTTCTAAAATTTAGGTGGGTGTGTTTTTATATGAGAGTACCTTTTTCAGCTGCCACATTGAAAGTTTTTTTATCTTTTAGGTTGAATATTTTTTTGAAAACATGATAGACGGTCGTTTAGATATTATTATAAAAAAAAAAAAACTTAGAAACTCCCTGTATCCTCCTCTATTTGTTTAAATTTAATTTTTTTTTAAATTTAAATTTTCTGCTTAAGCCATTTTGAATTAAGAACAAAATAATTGGAAAGATGTCCAATATTTTTTTTGTTTTTAATGATTTTTTTTTGCGTGCAATATTTTGATGGATTTTTTTTGAATGCTTATTAATAGTGTGAAACAATAGTAGATTAGTTTCACCTTTTTTAGTTTTGCGCGCAATTATTTTTGAAAGCTGAAGTGACAGTTTTGAATTGATTTTTTATTAGTTTTTTTTATTTTTAATTTTGAAACCTGCGTTTATTGATTTAAAATAAAACGCATTTATTTTTAAATTTTTGTGAACCAAACTTTGAGACTTAAAAAAAAAAATGGATCCTTTTGGTACTCCTAGAGCGAGTCATTTATTAGACTTTGAATTAGATTATGAGTTGGGCATTAGAGGTGCATTGGTCACTCGCCCTATTAAAGAGAAGAGACAAATTTTGACGCGAATTTTAGCTAAAGAAAGGGAGAAACGCGCTCCTGGTTGTTTGATTTTAACTGATGCCTATGAGTATACTTTCGAGAAGGAAAAATTGGAGGTCACTAAATCTTTACAGTCAATTCAAGAAGAGGTTGAAAATTTTAAGGGTAATACTAAAGATTATGCTTTTCAAAAGTTAAAGTCTCGCCTCGCGCATGTACATGGGCGCTCGCAACGTTTTCCGATTCCAGAGAATGGTGACGCAGACATTACTGAGTATAAAAGAACAGTTTATTCTACTTGTTTGAAACTTGAGGATGATTTGATTACCAAGACTTCACCTGAACAGACGAACTATAGACCTTCCTCGCCGTTTCCTAGTGCTTTCGAGAATACGACCCCTCAATTTCAGTTGCCTGCTCCAGTGATCGCTTGTAATGCACATAGGGTGCCTATTTCTGAGTGGGGAATCAAATTTTTTGGCGAACGCAAACATGTTCATACTTTTCTAGAGCGAATTTCTCTCCTGTCTAGAGCTCATGATGTTTCTGATGAGGAACTTTTTAAGTCGGCGGGTATACTTTTTGATAAAGATGCTTTTCATTGGTTTACTTTTATTAAGGATAAAGTGACTTCTTGGGCTCAACTGGTTGACCGTTTGAAAAAAGACTTTTTATCCAACGATGAAGATGAAGACCTTTGGAATTTGATTAAAGCTAGAAAACAGAAACCTGGGGAGCCAGTTCATATTTATGTAGCTCACTTGAATACATTATTTAGTAGATTACCTCGTTCTCCTGCAGAACCGACAAAAGTTAAGTATACAAGACAAAATTTATTAGACGAATATAAAAGTCAACTAGGACTTACACATATTAGAAATGTTGAGGAGTTGATGGACCATTGCAAGACTTTGGATGAAAATCTGAATTTGAATCAAGGTAGAAAACCACCTGCTTTAGAGACATTTTCCTCAAGTAACAATTTTCAGGATAGAAATGATAGAAATAATTTTCCGACAACAAATAATTTTAGAGGCCAGTTTTCACAACAAAGAAATTCCAATCAAAGATTTTTCAATCATAATAATAATTTAAGTTCAAGTTTTTCGAATCAGAATCATAACTCAAATACAAGATATCCAAATCGGAATGATAGTTCGAATAAAAGATTTTTGAATCAAGCAAATAATTTACCCAGTACTAGTTCGTTGACTTCCAATAATCCTACCTCTCCAAGACTTAAAGAAATACTTTGTTGGAACTGCGGTGAGAAAAACCATTCTTTTAAAACTTGTTTAGCTAAGAAGACTGTATTTTGTTATAAGTGTGGACATAAAGGTAAGAGACTAAGAGAGTGCCCTAAGTGTTCAAAAAACTAATAGATAAGGTGTCTTTAGATGGTCGTGACACTTTTTATAAGGCAAAGGCCATCACTAAAAATTATTTTTCAGCTAAAGAATGGGAATCCTGGAAAAGTTTTGTTGCTGCATTTTATAAAAACTCAAGTACAAACTCTAATCATGTTTCACCTTTATTTATTAGAAAAAATTTTGATAATCGACCTTACATATCAGTAAAGTTATTTGATCAAACTATAGTGGCTCTTTTTGATTCTGGGGCAACTTCTTCAGTAGTGGGTTTACAAGGTATAGATATTTTAAAATTTTGTAAATTAAAAACCACTTATTCAGAACATAGAGTAATCAGTACGGCTGATGGAACCCAGAGAGTAGTGCAAGGTGTAGTTGACTTACCCATTTATGTAGATAATTGTTGTCATATTATAAAAGCACTAGTTGTTCCTTCATTGCCTCAAGCTTTTATATTTGGTGCAGATTTTGCCAGACAATTTAAAATAGTTGTAGATTTTAGATATGATTCATGGAGTGTTCATAGCGGTTCTTCAAACTCAGACTTAGTCGTTTTAGAACAACCAACCTTAGATTATTATAAAGACTCTTTGCTTTCATTAGATGATCTAGATAGTGATCAAAGAGCTAGAGCCGAACAGGTTATTAAATCATTTCAGGAAATAAGTAGCGAAACACGAATTGGTCGTACACATAAGATGGAAATGACAATCGTTACAGGAGATGCTAAACCTTTTAAAAAAAGACCTTATCCAATGTCACCGTATTTATCTAAAATTCTTAACGAAGAAATAGACGAAATGTTAAAATTGGGGGTAATTGAACCTTCGGACAGCCCTTGGTGCTCTCCGGTGCTATTAGTTAAGAAATCCAATGGGGAATATCGCTTCTGTTTTGACGGAAGAGCTTTAAACGAGGTGACTCGTCATGACAGTTATCCTTTACCGAACATAGACCGAATCCTAAGCACGCTGAGAGGAGCTAAATTTATATCTTCTATCGATTTGCGAAAAGCTTTTTGGCAGATACCCCTGGCGAAAGAATCACGTCCCAAGACTGCTTTCAGTGTCATAGGTAAGGGTTTATTTCAGTTCCGCTCTGTTCCATTTGGTTTGTGCAATTATGCGCAGACGCAGCAGCGTCTGGTCGACAGTATATTTGGTCCAGAGTTTGAACCGCACGTTTTTTCCTACTTAGATGATTTTTTGGTAGTTTCACCTGATTTTGAGCATCACGTGAAGTTACTGTCAGTAGTAAAACAAAAAATTGAAGAGGCCAACTTAACCATTAATTTGGAGAAGTCAGAATTCTTTAAAACTGGCTATTTAAAATTTTTAGGTTACGTTATTGGAAATAATTCGCTCCGTACCGACCCAGATAAAGTAGAGTGTATGGTTAATTATCCGAGACCTAGGAATTTTACAGAGATCAAACGGTTCGTGGGAATGTGTTCCTGGTATCGGCGTTTTATTAAGGACTTCGCTGCATTGATGTCTCCCATAAATGACTTACTTAAAGGACGAAAAAAGGGTCAGTCAGTTACTTGGAACGAAGCCGCTGAAGCATCCTTTGTAAAGATTAAGGAAATGTTAGTGTCTGCCCCTATTTTGAGTCAGCCAGATTTTTCGAAAAAGTTTATTATTGAGTGTGATGCCAGTACTCGTGGTCTAGGGGGAGTTCTTTTACAGAATATTGACGGTGAAGAACGGGTCATAGCCTATGCCAGCCGTGGTTTATCAAAATCCGAGAGAAACTATAGTATTGTCGAGTTGGAATGTTTAGCTGTTCTATTTAGTATCTCAAAATTTAGATGCTATATTGAGGGTGCAGAAAAGTTTACCGTTGTTACAGATAATTGGTCTTTACTTTGGTTAAATTCCATGAAAAACGCTAGTGGAAAACTTCAAAGGTGGGCTGTTAAATTGCGTGAGCATAACTTCGATCTTGTCCATCGAAAAGGCAGCGCAAACTTGGTTCCTGACGCACTTTCAAGAATTCCATATAACGACGAAAACGAGGATGTCCAAGAATGTAATGTTATTGCCCAAATTTCTATGTATCAAATTAATATAGAACACTTAGATAAATTTTATATTAACTTGAGAGAAAAAATTAATTTAGATCCTACTCAATACCCACAATGGAAAGTGGAAAATAATTTTGTATTTAAGTTCATACCTTCTCGTTTACCTATGCAAACCGGATTGCCGGAATGGAAATACTTGGTTCCTAGACCTCAAAGAGTGAGTGTAATTCGATCATGTCATGATCCACCAACTGCTGGACATTTCGGTTGTTTTAAAACCTTAGCTAGGGTGCAAGAGTTTTTTTATTGGCCCAAAATGAAGGATGATGTCCTTCGCTATTGTCGTTCATGTAAAGTTTGTGGTGCACAGAAAATGAGTAATAGAGCACAGATGGGTCTGATGGGTAAGGAGAAAGAAGCTACAAGGCCATTTGAAATTCTAGCTATTGATTTGATAGGTCCTTTGGTTAGGTCCAAGAAGCAGAATAAATGGATGTTAGTTGTCGCCGATTGGTTTTCCAAATATACCCTTATCTTTCCCCTTCGAAATGCTACAGCCCCTTTAGTTCGTAGAGCCTTAGAGGAGGAGGTTTTCTTAGTTTTTGGTGTTCCCAGTGCAATTTTAATGGATAATGGAGCCCAATTTGCCTCAAAAATTGTTAGGAATATTTGTAAAGAATATGAGGTAAATAAAGTTTGGTTTACGGCACTCTATTCCCCTCAGTGTAATTTTGTAGAGAGGAATAATCAAAGTGTAGGTACGACTTTAAGGTGTTACATTCAGTCTCATGATGACTGGGATGTGAACGCTGCGAAAATTCAGCAAGCTATCAATACGTCAAGGCATCATGTTACAGGCTATTCGCCGTCTTTCTTAGTTTTTGGTAGGCATATACCTTTGTCGGGCAAGTTTTATCTTGATGCAGATAGAGTTCAGGAGGAAGATGTGGAAATCATGCCAGGAGACCGAAATTCATATGCCAGGAACTTAGAAGGGCTAAAGGAGATATTTACTGAAGTTCGTCAAAAACTTCACCTTGCTTACGAGCGAAACTCTAAAGCCTATAACCTCCGCAAGAGGGATATATCGTTTAACGTGGGTGACCAAGTCTAGAGACGTAATAAAGTATTGTCTAATGCTGCGAATAAATTTTCGTCTAAATTTGCCCCTAAGTATATTCTTTCAGTTATAAAGAAAAAAAGATCCCCTTTAGTTTATGACCTGTGTAATGAGGACGGTTCTAAGGCTGGTGCTTGGCACATTAAGGACCTTAAGCCATTCTACTATTATGAGGAGTCTTGTTCTGAGAGTTCTTCAAGTTCCTCAGATGAAAATTCTTAAGTAAATTTTTTAGTGGCCATGTACATAGTTTACGCGTAAACGTATAGTTTTAAGAATATAGAATTAAAAAAAAATATATATATAGCCACTATTTTGCTTATACCCAAGTAGGTAAATAGTATTAGCTATCCTAAGTTTTAGATCTTTATGAATATTTGCATCTGTTGTTTTCTTGATTAGACCGCACCAATTTTGTCCAATCTCTATTTTGTCCTACTGATTTTGACCCCTCTGGGCGTGTGATACGCGTAGTTATCAAGAATCAAGAAAAACTTCGTATTGCCTAAGTGATTACATCATTAAAGATTCCAAAATACCAGAAAAAGAAAAAATTGTATTTTCTAATACATATATAAGATATAAGAAAGATCTAGTTTATTTGATCTAACGTAAAAATATAAGATAATAAGCTTTTGTAAGATTTTAGTTGGAAACATATTTTGATGTTATGAAGTTCCTTTTGAAATATTTTACAAGGTAAAATATTTTTCCTTGGTGGGGTGGTGTGTAGCGTTTTTATTTTCCGCTACAAAGAAAATTTAGAAAACACTTAAAAATAGCCTATTTCTATATTTTCTTTCTTTTAGTAACTTATTTTAACAAATTCTAATTAAAACATTAATAAAAAAAATTATTGTGCTCTTGCTGAGATTTGATCTCGGGCCTGCTGGTTACGAGGCCGATGCGCTGTACCTTGTTCCATTGTGGCAGATAGAAATTTTTTTGCTGTTACATTTGGACCGCAGAATAAGAAGCCTTGGGCTATGGAAAACTATAAAAGTTATGAAAATTGACTTTTTTACATAAATATTTTTTAATGAAGTTTCACACTTATTGGAAGTCCTCTTTAATATTTAGAAAGTTTTTTCGCCATTTTGTCGTCTATTGGTTGGCACCTTATTTCCATTAACACATCTGAGTATGAAGGGAATTGTTTATTCGTTGTCTCAGCCGTAGTATCGATCGCAGGGAATGAGTATGCCGCAGGCGCACATTTTCTGGTCCCCTCCAGAACGGGTGCAAAAATTAGGTCGGCCGATCGATCTTTCCTTTTTCTTCGACATTTTGAACAGCAAACAGCAAAAATTTTTGCAGTGATAAGTGATTTCATTTTTTGGTGATGAAATTTTAAAAAATGGTAAGTTTACCTTATTAAATCCAAGCTGAAGGATTCTTCTTGTTGTTGAACCAAAAATTTAAGGGTTTTCTTGAAATTAAGTCCATCTTTTTCCTTGTTACAGAAAAGAAAAGGCAATTTTCCATCATGGCGTTGGCGTGGCCGCTGTAACGCGCTAGTCATAATGGCGTAAATTTTTGACGGGGCCATAGGATGACAGGGGTGAGTTGAGCTGATTTTTTTTCAACAAATAAAAACATCAGTGTTTCTCCTGTGGTTTTGTTTTTGCCTGTTTTTTATTTTATTTTTGAAACCGTTTTTTTACCGGGGTAATTTTTTATTCCAGAGTTTCTGGGTAAGACAAAAATCGACCATCTTACCTCTATGGGTTAGTTTCCGACACTGCAAGTATGAGTAACCGATTGAGGTTTAAGAGGGAACATCACACACAACAAACCTCATCTTTCTATTTCGTGACGTCACGTGAGGATTTGCAGCTCCTTGTAATATGGGCACTCAGGCTTTATGAGATTGAAAGAATACCTAGTCTGTATTTGCAGGTATTTGGTTGACATGGTGATAAAACATCCTAATTGGTTCCATTATAAGTGATTACCTATCTGAATAATTAATTACTATTTTTCTATTTGAATTTTAAGGTAAAACCTAAACTTTGATATCTTCTTATAAACTAAACAGTTTATTCTTTAAATTTTTTAACATAAACTTTTAAATTTTCTAATTGATTAAACTGAAATTTTTTTCTTAATGAATTAAACTTAAAACTTTTAATTATTCTTAATTATTAAAAATAACAAGCTGAAGGAGGAATCTCATTTTAAAGGTATTTAATGTGATAAAAAAAAAAGTACTAGTTATGTATTAATTTGATTTTACATGGTGGTATACAAGGTTAGTTATTAAGTAACTATGAGTAAACAAAAATTCTAGAATTTTTCACTTGGTATTTAGGTTAAGATAGTTAAGGCTGTTTCATAGTATTTTTTTTATAACACACTGTATAAAATGTCACAACATTTATGTCAATACATCACCCCAATGTGTCTAAAACATTTGCCTATTATTTAAAATTTGACTCCCCTCCCACTTTATAATGCTTAAACATTAATAAGATTTGACTTATTAATTAGACTTTATAAACTAATTAATATTATTAATTAACTTAAAGACTTTGATTTTATTTAGCCAGTTTGAATATTTTTCTGTATTTTTTTAAAGTTTTTTCTTGATCTTTTCTTTGATAAAGATTAAGTGGCGTCCAATTAATTAAATCCCTAGTTAATTAACATCTTTTAATTAATATTATTGAACCCATGACCCAATGCCACCAGACGAACAGCTGCCGATGCTGTGTGATTCCTTTTTAAAAAAGAGAGAGATAACATTTTATTTTAATTTTTTTTAAACCTCTCCTCTTAGAAAAAAAAGGGCCACAAGTTGCAGGCTAACAAAATAATTAAGTACAAGTTTACCGCAAAAAAAGGACAAAATTTCAATACTGCGTCAGAAAGTAGAGATTTCGGTTAATTAGAAAATAATAAAACTAACATCAACAAATTCTAACAAACTAAAGTTTCAGTCCAACAAGAACTATATAAAAATAAAATTTACCTTACCAAAACACCAGCGAATTCATAAAATCATAGCAAGTAAAACACTGCAACAATCAGTCAAAATGCTTCCCTAGTCTTAAGGACACTCTAAAAATACCTGGCACTTATTTTACTCCAGCGCCTACTACGCGGGAAAAAACAATATTGTTTTAAAGCATTGCCCATACATAAGATTAAAAGGTGCAAGCAGAAAATTTTTAAGATGTAACTTTCAATGCAAATATCTTGACAACCAGAGGGGATAAAAAAATAATATTTTGGAACTAGGATGTATGGAATATGCTGTTTAATTGTAGGTAGCTGAAATGTTCATTTATAGTACTTAACCATGTCCACCTAGATTAGTCACTGTACGCCACCTGGGGACGCGTCCAATTGAAGATTCTCCCCCTTAGTGTAACACCACTGAACAAAACAAACTACAATGAAGTTCGCATATAGGGAATTAAAAACGGGCAAACAGTTTTTGAGTTCTGCGTGTTGGTCTTTACATACAGACAGACGGTGCGACAAAAAAGTTTCAAAATCATCTGATAGATTCCTAGCTGAAGTGAAGCCATGATATCAGCTTTGAAAACAGTTTTTTTGTAAATACCTCAGAAACTAAAGCTCCTACGGAGTTTTTGGCTATAACACAAACTATTCCGAAAACCTCATATTAATGGGATGTTTTGTTAAAAAGTTTGCATTTTCAAAAATCATTAAAAAAAATTACACCCGGTATTTTATAATTTTTTCTGATAAATCTTTTAATTCTAAACAAAAATTGTCTTTTAATTTTTAGCTCACACATATACTATACTATAGTAGTGTGAGCTATGGTAATCCTAATTTTTTCGAGAAAAAAAGAGTTCCTCCGATTTCAAAAATTTTTATATATCTTTGCGTTTCAGATGATTTTGAAACTTTTTTGTTGCGCCGTCTGTCTGTCTGTCTGTCTGTATGTCTGTATGTCTGTATGTCTGTATGTCTGTATGTCTGTATGTCTGTATGTCTGTATGTCTGTATGTCTGTCTGTCTGTATGTCTGTATGTCTGTATGTCTGTCTGTAACGACCAACGCGCATAACTCAAAAACCGCTTGGCCGATTTTAATAAAATTTGGTACCTAGGCTGGGTCTTGGGTCGAGATGGCCCCATTTAAAAATGAACAAAATCCACCAAACACAAACCAAATAAAAGAGTGGGGGTAGATTTCAAAAATTAGAGTTTATGTGAAAATATGGCGTGTGTGATATCAAACGAAAGGTAATTGAGTCTGCAGTTAAACAAAATACATTTTAATTTATTTAAAAAAAAGGGTGGGGGTATATTTTAAAAATTAGTGTTTAACTGAAAATATGGCGTGCATGTGTGATATCAAACGAAAGGTAATTGAGTCCGGAGTTTAACAAAATACATTTTAGTTTTTTGTTTTTTTTAAGGGTGGGGGTAGATTTCAAAAATTTGAGTTTAAGTCAAAACATGGCTTGTGTGGTATCAAACAAAAGGTAATTTAGTCTGGAGTTGAATAAGTTTTTAGTTATATTAGCTCACACGTACACTTTAACTATAGTACCCACTGTGAGCTTAGGGGCCCATATTGGCAGAGTATTTTCCTAAGTTTTAAAAAACAAAGATATTTTAAATTCAAAATTACGTTTTGAAATTTTATTTGGTAGAAAGAATAAGTCCAAGCGTAATTTTGAATTTGGAATATCTTTGTTATTTTTAACTTAACGAAAAAAAAATCAGAAGATAATTTTTGTTTAGAATTGAAAGACCTATCAGAAAAAATTATAAAATACAATCAAATTCAAATTAAATTTATTTTATGTTTTTTGAAAAAACTAGAAAACGCGATGTTTGATTTTTTAAAAATTAAGCGTCTTAAAGAATTGTCAGAAATTCTACCACCTATTTAAACTTTTTTCTATTGTTGTATTAGAAACGTCACTACTTCTTTGAAATTATTTCCGTCAATTACTTTTGTCTGCCAGTTGTTGCAAAGGGGCGTTTATCGACTATAATTTTTAATTGGAAAAATTGGATCCGATCATTCAATAAAAAACCTCCCACGATAATCCAATAAACGAGAAAATTGAGAAAGTCTTTACTGCCATTCCATGGCAGCGTAAGCCACTCTCATAAATTCTAATTTTATTAAAAAGAAAATTGCACGTCACGTTGTAATAGTTTTTCGTAATCATATTTTAACAACATAATTAAACAGTGAAACTCAACTTGTGGACGGTCCCTTTGTTAGTTTCACTTGGGAACAATCAATTGGCAACAGCGGCAGCATTTTGTAACTGACAGTTGTCAAATGTGCAAAACCATTGTATGTTGAGGTGCCCGGAAAAATACAATTTTTTAACAACCTGTGGATTATCAGCAGCCGAGTTTCAAGTTAGGTTTTAGATTACATTTTTGGGTTTTTCAGAATTTCCTAAGTTGACCCATTACCGTCGAGGTGGCATTGGTGTAAGACGTCTTACACAAAGCTGAAACTTGCAATGTTGTAAAGATTTTACGGCTAAAATCTGTCGCGTCAAATTTTGTCAAATTTTGAAGAATTGCCCCCTTATTTTCAACAGGAGTAAACTTTTATCTTCAAAAAATATATGATAGGAAAGACTTTTCATGTAAAAAAAGCCAAACACGCGATAATGGTATTCCGTTACAATAATAATGAGCCAAGTTCTCCAATATAAATTAAAAAATTAAAGGTTTTTACTAGTTTGGAAAAGTTTTGTTAAACAAAAAACACTACTTTTAGATTTTGGCCGATATTTTGAAAAGCCCTGTGGATATATTTCATTTCGATACAATATCTTTCTTAAAACTGTTTGGTTTTCACTATCTCCAACGTCGATGACAAGGATACGAATGATCCCCGTCTGGAACACGTCCTGATAATCAGGAACAAGTGATCCATGCCAATCCACGACCGGTTTCGACCTTTTGGGCCATTCTCAGGTGAATGTAGGCGATAGCTCCGTGTAGAGTTGTGTGAAACCAACAGAAACAACTACTCCGAGGGAAAGTAACCCTACCGGCATTGAATTATACTGATGGTTTGATGCTTTCGTTGCGAACTTGTTAAAACTGTTTGGTTTTCACTATCTCCACCGTCGATCACAAGGATACGAATGATCCCCGTCTGGAACACGTCCTGACAGTCAGGAACAAGTGATCCATGCCAATCCACGACCGGTTTCGACCATTTGGGCCATCCTCAGGTGAATGTAGGCGATAGCGATAGACCAAAAGGTCGAAACCGGTCGTGGATTGGCATGGATCACTTGTTCCTGATTGTCAGGACGTGTTCCAGACGGGGATCATTCGTGTACTTGTGATCGACGTTGGAGATAGTGAAAACCAAACAGTTTTAACAAGTTCCCAATGAAAGCATCAAACCATCAGAATAATTCAATGCCGGTAGGGGTATTTTCCCTCGGAGTAGTTGTTTCTGTTGGTTTCACACAGCATCTTTCTTATTTAACCGAAACTATAACTCTTGCCGTTTCCGAAATTCCCATGTAGGTACTTTTATCTGGGACACCCTGTATACCATTTTATTTTAGTTTTACGCAAAACGCTGTAAAGTGTAAAAGCTACCGGGTATGACTCAATAGTCCTTGCTTGTGTGTCAACCTATATCTAACCAATTACGAAACTAATGCACAATTTATACCGTTACCGTCTTTTTACGTTTCTATTTATAATTTAACAACAATGGTTAATATACTATAACACAAGTTGTTGGTTCATGTTTTCGCGGAACCATATACCTCAGCAATTTAAGGCATGGTACCGTGAGAAATAGTTCCTTGCCTAAAATTAAAAGATAAATTTAAAGAAATATTCTTGTGCTTTTTATTGTCAATCTTTAAAATTACCAACTGTTCACAGTGTGCCTGAATGAAGGATAGGTTACATAAAAATGTTCCAAAAACTAATTGTACATTTTGAATATGGACTCTCTTTCCTGACTTCAGAGCCATATTCATACAATTCCTAGCTGATCCTCTTCTCGAAATTTTTGACATTTTTCTAGTTAGTCTAGGAGCTAGCTCCTGTCACGTGTGACCTAATATGTGCGCTCAGTTTGAGTACGGGACTTTATTAAGCACCCATAGGAGTATAAAAAAGTTCGGTCACGTGGTCGAACTCATAGTCGTTTGGTCGCCATCTTTGAAAATGGCCACCAAATTGATAGATTTTTTGTTTGAGCGTATCTCCCTACCCAGTGGTCCGAATTTAATTTCTTAAAGCCTGTTTAACTCCTTTTTTAAAGACAAACAAATTTTGTCATTACATATTTTTTAATAAATCAAGTAGCTTTTGAGATATACCAAGATTATTAGTATTTCCGCTCGCAAAAGAATTAAAATAATACCCATGCTCATTTTATTGTAGCTACAATATTATTGACATTTGTTTATTTTTGTTACATAGAAAGCTTTAAACTTTTCACAGAAGAGGATATTGACTTTATATTTTTAAAGTTCGATGGATGGCACCCCTAAAGACTGCCTTAAAGAAGGTGGTTTATAAAACTATTTAGAAGATTATAGAATAAATTAATTTGCAGCGAAACGATGCATTCTAGCGAAAAACCATAAAATTAATTTTTTGTAGTACTTTTAATTCCACTTCTTTTGATGTATCGCTTAGCATCCTAGCTTTAATAGTTAGCTGGACAAACCAGCTAAAATATACAATTTTGTAAAAGATTCATGTTTTCACTCCAAAATCGATTTTTTACTTAAAAATTGTAAAAGATATGACAGTGATCAGAAGAAGCGGAATTAACAGTACTATAAAAAATTATTATTAACGTTTTTCGCTAGGGTGCATCGTTTCGCTGCAAATTCACTTTTTCTATAATCTTGTGAACGGTTTTGGAAACCACCCCTTTAAGGCAGTCTTTTTATTTTATGGTTTTTCGCTAGGATGCATCGTTTCGCTGCAAATTAATTTATTCTATAATCTTCTGAATAGTTTTATAAACCACCTTCTTTAAGGCAGTGGGTTAGGTGTGCCATCCATCGAACTTTAAAAACATAAAGTCAATATCCTCTTCTGTGAAAAGTTTAAAGCCTTCTATGTAACAAAAATAAACAAATGTCAATAATATTGTAGCTACAATAAAATGAGCATGGGTATTATTTTAATACTTTTGCGAGCGGAAATACTAATAACTGGGTATAGAAATACATGATTTAAAAAGTTAAAATCAGACGACTGGGTAGGGAGATACGATTAAACAAAAAAATCTATCAATTTGGCGGCCATTTTCAAAGATGGCGACCAAACGACCATGAGTTCGACCACGTGACCAAACTTATTTTATACTCATATGGGTGTTTAAGAATGCCCCGCAGTCAAACTGAGCGCACATATTAGGTCACACGTGACAGGAGCCAGCGCCTAGGCTAACTAGAAAAATGGCAAAAAAATTATAAAATTTCGAGAAGAGGATCAGCTAGGATTTATATGAATATGGCTCTGAACTCAGGAAAGAGTCCATATTCAAAATGTGCAATTAGTTTTTGGAACCATTTTTATGTAACCTATACTTCATTCAGGCACACTGTGTGTTCTTAACTCCAAAACTGATTCCACAGCATTGTCATATAAGATTAATATTTTTATAATTAAATATTAAATTTCTTTTATTTATTGTATTGTGTATGACAACCGTATAAATTACGTAAGAGAATTAGGAAAGTGTTAAATAAAGTAAATACTAAATTGTCATGTAATATTCAGTAAAAAAACTAATTGCCTTGACCCCCTTACTTGTATAAAATATTTTTGTTCACAGTAATTTTTTTGTAATAATTTTTAAAATAATAAAAAATCAATAAAAAAATTAAATATTTATGCTTCTTGAAGTTTTCTTGGCTGTAGGGACGGATATCAAGAAAAACAATTTTTTTTGGTGACGTTTCGCAGTTTTATGTCTGCTTTCTTATTCTTCTTCCCCCCCCTTTTAAAACCTAGTGGATGGATTTTTTCAATGATCTAAAAAATTATGGTAGCAATTTCCAGGATGCTCTTTCAATTGGTGGTATTTTCAAATTCCAGCGCCGACCGGAAGTGGCCTTCTCAGGCCCAAAGTCCGTTTTTTAAATAGGGATGGGCATAATATTGCAACGGATTCGGGTTTTACCCAAGAAAATACGCACCTTTTATTTGAAACATTTTTTTCTTAATATATATGCCCATCCCTATTTGAAAAAGAGACTCCAGGCCTAAATAGGCCACTTCCGGTCGACTCCGAAAGTTAAAAACACATATAGTTTTTGCAAAGTCACCTGAAATGCTCCTAATACGGGGTTCTATCGATTTCATGAAATTTTGCTTTAATCTGCCCTTCAAAATTTATCCAAATTCATATAAAATTTCAACCCTACCGACAGAGAAAAGGTGCGGCTCTTTGCGGTCCGAGCACAAAGTATTTGTTTTCTGACCGGCCCAGCACAGGTGGATAGACGGCACCTGATTGGCAGATTTTTTTGAGATGCACTTTTAATTGCTTTCGGGTGTGCTTTTCGGAACCCGTTTAGTCGGCAGTATGCAGAGTTAGAAAATAAATCAGTGTCGTTTCTGTAGGTGTAGGAATAGAAAGTTTTATTATCTATTTTAATTTCTTTAGTTTACGCCATAATTAAAAGAAATAATTTTCATGAGTATATCTACCGCCGTCCATGTCACTTTCTTTAAAGGATATGCCGATGGTCGGCTTTAACCTTTGTTCAACTGACTTTGCAAAAACTATACCATCAATCGAAAGAGCGTACTCGAGTAATTTTTTGGATCATTAAAAAAACTTTTTCCGTAGGTTTTAAAAGGGGTGGACGGGTGGTCTGAGACACCCTGTATATCCGTCCCTACACCCGAGAAAACTTTAAGAAATATAAAGGGCTGAGAACGATGTCAGTAATAAAATATTTAATGTAAAACCAAATAAAAAGAGGGTAATTCCATAAAACAAAAACTTTATATTATATCTTAAAAACTTAGGCCCCCTTGCTTCATTACCGAGATTTTTTAAATACATTTCCTGCAAATTTGACACAGAGATTACGGTGTAGGGTTTACAGGATTAAACAAGACAACTCAAAATATTGTAAATATTGGTGTTGTTTAAATAAAGGTTTAAAAAAAACTACCCCTTCTTATCCCCTAAACTCTTTTGCGGTGCGCTACTGGTTAATTATAAAACACAAACTGATATCTTTTTTTATCCAGGAAATTTTTGGTGTCTTCTCGTTTTTTTGTACCTGCTACCGTTTTGAGCAAAAAATAAAAAACAAAGCAGGATTTTTTTTTGTAAAATTAAGCAGCAGGGAAAATTTTAACGCCCTGTAACTCGGCAACGAAGCGTTTTTTCAAAAATTATTGTCAAGAGACAGAAAACTCTTAAAATAATATAAGGAATCATAGAGTGAAATGCCACTATTTAGGATACACCCTGTATACTTGATTAAACTGTACAAACAACCCTGTATAAGAATAAGCCCTTAAGATATACACGGTGTCTCCTCTGTAACGGAAATACCAAAAAAACACGAAAACTGGCAGGTTTTCGAAAAAATGTTTCAAGCTAAACGTTTGGGTTTATAATTATGTATCTAAGTTTCATCTTGACTTTGACATTGACCTATTGTTTTTAGGTTATTTTGGGTTTAAACAAGTTTTTTTTAGAACCGAACCGAACCAAAATTTAAAATAAATGGATCTATGACAGATCTGATACCTTCCTAGCTAGCCTATTAGCACACTTCAAGTGAAGCTATGATAATCAGCCTTGTTTTTTCTAAATATCTCAGAAACTAAAGCTCCTACGAAGTTTTTGGTTATAATTATTAAGCTGAATGTAGTCTACTATATTTCGAAAACCTCATATTGATGCGATGCTCCGTTAAAAAGTTAGGATTTTTTAAACTTTTTAATTGTCAAAATTAGCGTTAGCATTAATGGTTTTTGACCAAAATATAATCAGCTCGTTAGAGTGTCCAACACTATTTTTCCTGAACATTTTATGAAAATCGGTTCAGCGGGTTAGGAGCTATCGTGTTACGAACAGAAAAAAAATACACACCCACACACACACAGACAGACGTCACGACGATATTGCTAGGATAGGTCAAAATACACTCAATCCCAAACACATTTTCGGCATTATCTCAAGAAAAAATTTTTCGTCGAAAACAATACCTTTTCTAGCCATTGCTGTGCGGGCTAGGAGGGTAAAAATTTTAAAAAATATTTAAAAAAAGTAGGATGACCTTAAACCAATGAACTTACAAGTTCATTGCCTTAAACTAACCTTCAAATGATACGTCAATGTCAAATTTAGGGTGACACTTGGGTTAATAAGGTATTAAAGTTTCGCTTGAAACATTTTCGAGATATTTAGGTGTTCGGCTACTCGTGGGACACCCTGTATATATTTTGTATAGCGAACCATTCGTGGTTTCCAAAGTGGTACCAATTTTTTCGTCTAGCCCTAACCTATGGTAACCTGCCATAATTTGATACTATTATAAGTTGATTTATGAACATTGCAAATTTCAACTTTCACTATTTGTTTAAAAGCAACAGCTGTACCTATTTTAGAGACAAGTTTTTTTTCTTTTTGCCTTTGTGATAGGCACGGTGTGCTTGAATGAGGTATATGCCGAGAAAAGCAAACACAATGGTTCCAAAAACTAATTGTACTTTTTGAATATCGACTCTTTCCTGACTTCTAAACCACACACAGTTTGCCTGAATAAAGTATAGGTTACATAAAAATGGTTCCAAAAACTAATTGCACATTTTCAATATGGACTCTTTCCTGAAATATTCATATAAATCCAAGCTGATCTTCTTCTCGAAATTTTATCAATTTTTTGCCTTTTTTAGTTAGTGTAGGAGCTGGTTCCTGTCACGTGTGACCTAATAAGTGCGCTCAGTTTGACTACAGGGCTTTGTTAAGCACTCAAAGGAGTATAAAAAAAATTTGGTCTTTGAAAATTGCTGCCAAATTGATAGACTTTTTGTTTAAGCGTATCTCCCTACCCAGTGGTCCGATTTTAATTTTTTAAAGCATGTCTTACTCCTTTTTAATAGCAAACAAATTTTGTCATTACACATTTTTCAGTAAATCAAGTAGTTTTTGAGATATACCAAGATTATTAGTATTTCCGCTGGGAAAAGAATTAAAATAATAGCTATGCTCATTTTATTGTAGCTACAATATTATTGACATTTATTTTTTTTGTTACATAGAAGGCTTTAAATCTTTCGCAGAAGAGGATATTGAGTTTATGGTTTTAAAGTTCGATAGATAATAATACCCGTTAAGACTGCCTTAAAGAGGGTGATTTCTAAAACTCTTCACAAGATTATAGAAAAAGTGAATTTGCAGCGAAACGATGCATCCTAGCTTTTCATGTATCATCTAGCATCTTGCTTTGACAGTTGGCTGTACAAGCCAGATAAAATATACAATTTTGTAAAAATTTCATGTTGTCGCTCCAAAATCGATTTTTTTCTTAAAAATTGCAAAAGATATGACAATGATCAGAAGAAGCGGAATTAAAAGTACTATAAAAAATTATTCTTAACGTTTTCGCTAGGAAGCAGCGTTTCGCTGCAAATTCAGTTTTCTATAATCTTGTGAACGGTTTTAGAAACCACCGTCTTTAAGGCAGTCTTTAGGGGTACCATCTATCGAACTTTAAAAACATAAATTCAATATCCTCTTCTCTGAAAGGTTTAAATAAAACTTTCTATGCAACAAAAAAAAAACAAATGTCAATAATATTGTACCTACAATGAAATGAGCATTGGTAATATTTTAATTCTTTTGCGAACGGAAATACTAATAATCTTGATATATCTTAAGAACTACTGAGTTTATCAAAAAACGTGTAATAACAAAATTTATTTGTCTGTAAAAAAGGAGTATTACAAGCTTTAAAAAATTAAAATTGGACCAACGTGTAGGGAGATACTCTTAAAAAAAAAAACTATCAAAATGGCGGCCATTTTCAAAGATGGCGGCCAAACGACCATGAGGTCGACCACGTGACACAAACACGAGACAGGAGCCAGCGCCTAGACTAACTAAAAAAATGGCAAAAAATTGATAAAATGTCGAGAAGAGGATCAGCTAGGATTTATATGAATATGAAGTCAGGAAAAAGTCCATATTCAAAATGTGCAATTAGTTTTTGGAACGATTTTCATGTGACCCATACCTCATTCAAGCACATCGTCTAGGTATAATATTTTAGTTGGGTTTATGTATTATATTATAGAAAATTTACGGCGTTGCGTTTATCGACCCAACCGCAGCGTAAATATCATTTTCCAAATCATATTCAAAGATAAATGGCATACAAGTATATTTTGACCCACTATTTTTTGACCCTCGAGTGGTGCAGTACAGTCTGTAAGACCGATGACCTAGACAAATCTAGTTTAAAACGTGGACCCCGAGAGAAGCGATCTGCGCGTCCCAGTACATGTGTTAAATATACCAGTAACGCACCCAGGAATGTCTTGGGGGGGGCCGAGGCCTCATAATGTCGTATTTCATGCTATTTTTTGTATTTATTCATGAAATATGTGGAAAATATATACAAAAATCATAGGTTTGGGGGGGCCCGGGCCCCGGCCCCCCCCTGGGTGCGCCCTTGAATATACCCATCTATTGTCAGGCCGTTCGTTCTTTAGAAACCGTAACGAAAGTGGACATGGCTTAGCCCTAATGGAATAACGAAAAACGAAATTGATTACATACTGGCTACTGATAAAAACCTCGTTAGAAATGTAACCGTCCTAAACAGCTTTACAACAAGTAGTGATTACAGGATAGTCAGAACAAAAATCTGCATTGATAGCAATTTCGAAATGAAAAAAACAATTATTAATAACAATGAACAACTTGACATGAATAAACTTACACAAAATAAAGCTATACACAAAGAAAGGCTAAAGGAACAGCTAACCCAAAACTTAAGATGCGAATATAAAAATATATATGAAATAAATGATAGGCTACCAAGTGCTATGACCAAAGTAGACAAAGATAGCGCACAAAAAGATAAAAACAGACAATTATTATTGTCAGAAGAAATAAAGAAACTGATGGAAAAAAGACGCGACCTCGAGAAAAAAGGAAAACAACATCTACAGAATACACAGAAATATATAAAACTATGAGAAAAATGATAAAAAAAGAGCTAAGAAATAAAGGTTGAGAAAGTTATAAAAAATTACAGAAATATGAAATGTCTAAGGCTCTGGGTAGATATGAAGTAATTAAAATAGAGGACATGAACGGCATATAACCTAGCGTTTAAAATGATATCATAAATATCACACAACTATTCTATATAGAATTATACCAAACAAAAAGTAAACCATTGCAAGAAATCTTGACGTAACTCCAAACAAAAATAAAGAACATAAACTCAGAGCTACAACGTGAAATACGCAAAGCGAAAATAAAGAGAGCATTAAAGAAAGTGAAAAATAACAAATCACCTGGAAAAGAGGGAGTAACGGCAGAAATGCTCCTGAATAAAGACTAAAGAAAAAATTATCCCAAACAGCTGGAAAGAATCGATGATTATTCATCACAAGAAAGGCGATAAAGGAAACCTGGAAAACTGTCGATGGCGGGGGGTAGTGCCGTGGTTTGGTCGTCGGCTTTACATGCAGAAGGTACCAGGTTCGCGTCTCGAACAACGATTCAAAAAAAAGTCTGCCCTACCGCTCACTTCCTTCTCAGCGTTCAATAGTAGTCATCAAATAAGCGTGCCATGCGATGCACGCAAATATAAGTTGACCTTGAACATCAAGAATATACGAAATGTAGTCCAGGAGCCGACAGCGGCAGCCAGCCGAGGAACCAGGAATAAGAACCCAGGAGCCTGCTATAAGTGCTATATAGTCGGTACCAGGATGGCACCAGCCTAAATCGCTTACAGTCAACTCACGACGACCGCGACTGTTGCGCTGAAAAGGAAAGAAGTCTATCGTCTATAACCAACTTCTGCTGGGACGATAGCGATGTTAGATAGATGCAAGTCTAACACGTAGCTGGAACTGGTGTAAAAGCGTAGGTCCATCGTGTAACTTGCTACGCAGTATAAAGATCCCTGCCCTCGACAAAGAGGTGGCAGGCAAAATTAAGTCCTCTCAGAGAAAGAAAACTTGCATCTTAAGGGGCAGGTGCATCAGTTTGGTGTATGATGTACGGACATCGCTAGACCAAAAATGTGCTCCCCACTACTACTACTAACTGCCCCCTACCTACATTTTCAAGAAAAACCCATAAAAAACAATGGGTTTAACGCAAGGCTAAATTCCCCCCTCCCTCCTTAAGCAGTACACAATTTAAGAATGGTTTTTTTTTGTTTTTACATTTTATATTTATCATGTTTGCGTATTACTTAGTAAATTAAATAATTGTCAGTTTGATTGATGATAAAGATAATAAAATATTCAAAATTTGTGATTTAAATGGCTGTTTAAACTTCGGTTGGAACCCATTTGGCCATATTGGTTTTGTTAGACCGACGCACAGTGGTTCAAAACCGCATAAAAATGCCGCATTAATATCCTTTGGGTATAAATTCGTTACTACTGGACCGATTTCCAAGACTTTTAGCTTGTTCGAAAGCTAAAGCTTTAGGCTATGCGGTCCCGTTACTAAAATAGACATTTCGCTAAAATTAAAGATGGCAGACCTTTTTTGAAAATGCCAATTTTTGACCCCTTTGAAAAAAATTGCGCGCACCGCTATCATTTTTAATTTGGGTCTGTGAAAAAGCTTTGTCTCTGTCGAGAATAAAAAGGTATCACTTGTTAAAATTGGTCATCAATTGAAAAAAATAGAATGAAATGAACAAGGTAACTTTTAGCTACAAAAATTATTAAAATCCACAATATTTACCAATCATAATAGAGTGTTTTTGGTCAGAAAAATCATGGTTCTCGCAGTAGCAACATGTCATGCCACAGTAATTCAAAACCGTGTAACTGACGCATTCAGTGTTCTTTGCCATTAAAGCCATTAAACATTATTAAATATAAAAGATCCGAATTGGAAATAACATAATATTATAATTATATTTTACATTTATGTTTTACTGGATCGTTGGTATATGGGATAAAATAAAACTGGATATTTCAAGCTAAGCCTGAAATATCCAGTTTTAGTTTATCTCATATACCGACGATCCAGTAAAATATAAATAATTACAAGGGATACGAATTACATTTAATTATATTTTACTTTTATTAATTTGACATTATTGATAATGCACATTAGTTTTTAGCATACAAGGTGACTGAAATAGCTAAAACTTAAGTATAGTTTTTAAAAAATTGACATGTCAATATTGAAACTATTGACAATTGAAGGCGCCCCAAAATCTGAACAGTCAGACTTAGAACAAAACACTATTTTTTTTAAATGTAAAATTGATATAAAATTCCGTTTGAAAGTTATTAGTTAGGAGGCATTTTTAAGATCAAACTGTATATTATATACCAAGGGATGAAAGTCGCATTTCTTCCCCTGAGGCAAAAAGTTTGTAGCACAAGCGTACCAAGAACTACAATTCTTTGGAGGTTAAAAACTTTTATTACGAGGTTTATTATTTATTTTCCGCAATTTTGAGGATATATAGTGACACTTTCATCCCTTAAATAAACGATAAAAGTGCACTTTTTGTACAAAATGTAACAATTTGTTTCAAAACAGGCTAATGTGTGATTAACTTTGTATAATAAGCGGTTAAACATAAAATTGTTTATTTTTAAAATTGGGACACCTATATTAAAAGGTATATCATCTTAAAAGGACGAATGAGGACGGGTGAGATATTATTAGCAATAAAAGCAGTGATATATAGGGTTTTAATGTTATTAATTTTAAAGGTGAGCTAGGTGGAGCTCTAAAGATATATTAACTTGAATCTCAAATTCTTATTAAATTATCACTCATTTAAAAAAAATCGTTTTATTCTATTAAATAACTATAATAGTATTATTAATATTAAATTCTAGAAGTACCTACCTACCAATAGCTAAATTATCCGTATTAAGTTATCTTTAAAAAAAACTTTCACTAATAAAAACAACAATATAAACAAGTCACTAATTTGTTCCATCCAGGACTAGAGACAAACAAACCAAAAAATGCAACACTTTAGCGACCCGGCAATAAGCAATTCGGCGATAATAAGAAGTGGGGCAATAAAAAACAGTTAGTAGTCTATGGACAAATCGGCCTAAAAGGGGTTTCGTGTGCAAGTCGTGCCAACTTTTTGCCGATAAGCCAAGTTTGTTAAGGGCACTCCATAGATCAGGTTTTTTAAAGATATGGCCCCCACCACTTTTTTTTGCACGATACTTTTTAAAACGATGTATCTTTCTTAGAAATAGTCGTAGAGGGTTGCAAAAAATGGCAAATGAATCAGTAAACACCCAATAAAATAACTTTCTATTATATTTTTCAAAATTTTGCTTCGTTTTTTTAGAAAAAATAAAATAACTGAATTTTTACTTATTTTTTGTATAGCTAGTAAAGTCTAACCTACATTTTTAATAACACCAACGCAAAATTAAAAAAAAAGTTTAAATAAAAGTTATAGAATGAACATTTTTCTTTAATTTGGTGTATATAAGTCTTATATAGATGTATATTTTATATTTATTTCAATAAAAAAACAATATGTTGTCACCAAAACGACTACCGAAGGTGTATTACCGTACGCGGATGCCTATAAGGCGGCGCGCGGCTTTACGCAGCTAAGGCGTCTAGTAAAACAGGTGATTTCTATTATTATTGTTATCGTTGTTTGATGGACATTATCAAACAACGTTGTTATTGTTATTTTTGAAAGTGACTATCAATCGACGAAAGTTTTTACAATATAGTGCAGGTGCTAGAGGTAGTTGAGTATGCAAAATATGAGGACCGCAATTTGACAATGGATCTTAGCTGAGAATAGGTCACAGACTAACGATTTTGATGTTGCCGGGCAAGTTTTTGGTCCAATTTTTTTTATCCCCTTTCCTTATATAGTCGTGTTCGAATTTCTAAAAATGTAGTAAACTAAGTTGACTCCCTAAGACACAATAACATAGAAATGGATCAAAAATGTTAAAATCTAATTTAAAAATAAAATTATATTAGTTTTTTAAAATTTAGCTGGAAAATCCCCCAAAACCCTCCCAGACTCCCAAAATCCTGAAATTTTTTGATTTTTTTCAAATTTTCTTAAAAACTAAGCTTGCGGAAAAATATGTACTAATCTTTATTGTAGACCATAAAATTTCCTTTTCAACAATGTATAAGTCAGTCGGGTACTAATGACAAACTCTCCAGCGGCTTCCGTTTATTGAGGTAGTGTAAATAAATTAAAAAAAAAAAACATGTTTATTACAGGTTTTACCCGATTTTCTTAAAAACCGAGCTTTATATCAAAAAATATAATACACACTTTGTTATAGATAATAAAATTGCCTTTTAAAGGATGTATAATAGGGTAATGGTAATTTTATCTATAACAATTTAGGAGCGTCCGTAAATAAAATCAATTTTGAAAAATCACTAAATTTATCAATTTTTATCCAATTTTCTCAAAAATTAAGCTTTTTGGAAAAAAAATATTTTTCCGTTTATTGTAGAAAATAAAATTTCCTTTTTAACAATTTATTAGTCAGGGGTCAGGCTAATGACAAACTCTCCAGCGGCGTCCGTTTATTAAAAACCAAGTTCTCCATCAAAAATTGTGACCTATTCAGATTAAAACTTCACAGGCCTGTGCAACTAAAATTAATTTTTACAAATCACCAATCAAATTAATTCTGTTACAAGTTTTTTCCAATTTTCTCAGAAACTAAGCTCAATTGACAAAAATGTATTTTATACTTTATTGTAGGAAATAAAATTTTATTTTTAACAATGTGTAAGTCAGTGGGGTTTAATTAAAAATAATAAATAAAATCATTTTTGTCACATGTTTCACCCGATTTTATTTTTTTCAAATATTAAAAAAAATACATTTTTTAAAAAGTTCTTTTTTATTACATTTCAAATCAAGTAATTTAACCTTTGTTGTATTAAAATCGGATAAAAAATAAAAAAGATACAATTTGTTTTTAAATATGCTTTTCCGCCATATTGAATCCGCCATATCTTTCAAAAAACGCATTTACCAGAATGACAACAAGTCAAAACCTGATATATGGGACGCCCTTAACAAAGTTAGCTTATCTGCAGAAAGTTGGCACGACTTGCACACGAAACTTGATTTGTCCATAGACTATAGTGCGGGTCATGATCTTAGTATAATAGTAGCTAATTATTGACTAAAGTCATATAGGAGCCCCAATGCGTTATTTTTAGGGGGTTTTGAACCACTGTGCGACGTCACCGAAGTTGGTATTTTTTTACAACTATTATAAAAGTTATTTCACACAGAATAACACCAATTTACTCAATAGTGTATACTTACTTACCTGTAAAAATACCTATTTATTTCTTCAACAATTAAATTATTTTTAAGTATTTGCTAAGCGATCTTAAGTTCAAGCTAGAGGAATGTTAATGATTCCATAAACATTGCAAGAACTTGGCGAATCGTTGTTTCAAATTCCTGAAAGGTCAAGTGAAATGACAAATGACTTTGTTTTATATGCGACCTTTACTATTAGGTCTTTTCAAACAATGCTAGTACACTACACTTAAATTAAAAATCATACTATAATTTAAACTTGTCTTAATATTTGGTATTTTGTCTGTTTCAAATACGTACTGAAAGTAAATTTGAACAGAAAAATATTGTTTCACCCTGTATACTTTGTATAGTCTAGGTTTGGTCTTAACCTTTGACTTGTATCTTGGGGTGTCTCGATACCCCAAGTTGTGATAGTTTTGCCATTGCCTTTGTGTACCTAGTATGCTAAATAATTTTTTTGTTTGTTTTTTGGTTTTAATATTTATCAAGGAATTTTTCAAAATAAAAATATTTTTCTTCAAGTCATAAATTTGAATTAAAAAAAAATTATATTGAAATACTTTACTTTACGTCCTGTTGAAAAAACATACCAGTTAAGGGTTAAAAGTGCAACTTATCACTATTTTCACCATTGAGTTCCACTGGAAAGTATGGACGTCATTGATGACATACATAGCTGGAAATTCAGCATTGGCCTCCCTGCATTTTTTTCTTTATCAAACTCTACAACTAATAAAGTAAACTCCATACCATAATTTTTGAGATAACTTTTTGACAGTTATCAGCTGTTTACCATAACAAATGACATAGGCCAATGAAAAAAAGTTGTAAAAAGTTTTCTCAAAAATAATAATATAGGGTTTACTTTCCAAATTAAATAAAACCAACCTGTTTAATTACATTTTTTCAACACCCGGGGCCTGATAGTAATTGACAGTAATTGTAATGATTGATTATCCTTTCTCGGATAAACCAATGACTATTAAGGGAATATTATCACAAAATAACAAACCTTTAACACTTTTTGAGTCTTTGATCATTTATGATCAAAGTTTGGAGCTTTTTAGTATAAGTTTAGTAACTTGAAATCTTTATCGAAAAGAAAAAGCTTTAGAAAATTGCTGTAACATAAAAATGTTAGGCTATTATAAACTCAAGTGCGCTATGGAAGGTTTTTACGACGCTATCTCTTACTTTCTCGAAATTTTCACCGAATTGTGCCTGTAAAATCCTTTGTTACCAACCAAAACCTGTGCCATAAAACGGAGGATAATATTAAGTACAAAAATATAAATTTCGTCTGATGTTGTCCGTCTTTGTTATGCAAGAAAAGGTGGAGAAATTTAATAGTTCTACCCATCCCTGAATGTCGAAATTACCACGAATATAATATATGCAAACTATTAACAAATACGTTTATACTTGTCTTAATTAGTTGATGGTCTGATTGTGTCTATAATAACTTGCGCTGTAATAATTAATAAATTTCTAAACGGTCTATTAGCGCCACGCACGTCAATATTTAGGTGTAACGCGTAATGCTGACACGCAAAGTTTTACTGCTGTTGCGTGGTCACAGGAAATCTGAAGCTTAACTAATTTGCGCAAAATACAATTATAAAATTAAACAGTGAGCTTTAATACACAGATATCTAATAATTAAAAAGAGAATTAAAGACATGTGTACACCTTTACTATGTATATCTCAAAAAGGTGTATGATAGCATAACGCAGAAATAACTTTGGAAAGCTCTCGAAAAATTTTAATATCAGCATAAACCAAGTCAAAGCTATGCACGAAAAAATAAATAAAATACAATAATTTACATGACTTACCACCACCAACAAAAAAAAAACAAAAAACTCACCAGAAATAGGAACATTATTACTCTGAGATCGTCTTCCTCTTCTTTGGTGTGTGGGTTGCAACCCTGGCGCACTAACGGCTCGTTTTGGTATCGTTGGAAGCAACCTGGAGAATCCAGGTGGGCGGTACCTGGCGCTCTTCGTGTTGTTCGATAAAAAGTGGTGCGACTGTGCTTTTTGTATTGTCGCTGCTGCGTTTGTTGGAAGTCTCGGTAGTGAGTTTGTTGTTTGAGGACCTGATAGTAGACTTCTTGGCAAAGTAGAACCTTTTTGATTCTTATCCAAATCATTCTCATCGATATCACCTTCCTGAGATCCACCCGAACCACAAGAGCCACTGTCTGGAACACTAGAACGCCTTCTGTTTGGTTTGGTTGCCGTAGCAACCCAAATTTTCTCTTCCGGAGTTGTACCTCCAATTGATCCACAGGATCTAACACGATCTAATTGTTCGCGACTTAAGCTTTTGTGTGAAAATAGTAAATCGCCTGCAGAACGACGCTTGGCGGCAATAGCAAGAGCAGAGGCAGATGCTGAATGTTCACTACTGATGACTGAAAGTCGATTTCTTGAATCAGAAGCTAACAAAGCAGATTCAAAGCTTCCACGCCAAGAGAATCTTTCCGAATCACTTTCCTTTTCTTCGGTAATTTCGCTTATTCCCTCTCGAGACTGTTGAAGATTCTTGGTATTCTCTGACATTAAAAGATCATGTGATTTACTTCTGGGTAAAAAGTTTAATTTATCTTTGTCGGCAAAAGTGCCTTGAATATTTGAATCAGTACTGTCGTCGTCGGTAGTTGTACTAGAAGCGTTTGACAATTTTTGCTGTAATTTTCTATGGTAGTGTCTCATTCTTGGGCTGTTACTAGCGTGGCTCTCGCCAGAGGAAACTTCGTGCATCAATGCGACTAACCTGCTCCCTATATGATGCATCACTTTGGCGATCAAAGGAGGTGTACCTGTGGTATTTACAGGTTTATCTCCTGTTGCCATTTTTTCAAAACTAGCCACTAACTTTTGATATACAAACGCTGTTTCTTTGTTTAAACCGTGGTTTTCATCTATGATACCTCCATCACCTAAGTCGCCTTCAGTGTCTTCGATAGTGTGATCAAATTTGTTAATAATTTGTTTACAACTATCAGAAATTTGCTGTTGTAAAGCAGACTTATTTGAAGCACTTTCTAAATCACTACTTGTATAATCCGAGGAATCATATGAATCACTCCACGTGTCCTCAGAACTTAAATACTCCACAATCTCACGAACTTGGTCATCTCGTATCCCGGGTACAGTTTTCATTAACCTTGTCAGTTCGTTTTCGAAGTACACCAACTGTGGCGGTTTGCAACGATTCTTAATACGAGGCAAAGGTTTCGGTGATGTTCTTGCACTTAAATTGGGCGTGGTGGGTTGTGAAGATGATTTATTTGCATTGGTTGCAACCATGGTTTTGAAAAATTGGCGCATTTTCGACATCATTAAATTTGTTTCTTCGTCACTAGACCAGTTGTTGAAGCTATCACGTCTTGTGAGCGATGTGTTTGGTGGTAATGATTGAGAAATTGTTTTGTTTTCTTCCTTTTTCTGTGTTTCCGTAGTTTCCTTTTCACTTTCTTCTATCATTGTAAAATCGGAAACGTGAACATCTTTTTGATCTTTAAGCAAGTCATCACAACTACCAACAAATCCACTGTCTCTACTTTGCTGTTGCTTATTAGTTGTTAGGTTTGAAGGAATTGTGGTCATTTCAGGCTGTGGTGTTTTATTTCTTTGTTCGTCATCGTCTGATATGTTAGTTTCATTAATTTCTTGGGTTGTTTCCAAATTTTCGGTTGATGCCTTTGTTTTCTTTAACTTTCCTTTTCGTTTTACTGTATCGAATTGGGTATCATCTTTAAAACCGTTCAGTTCATCGTAGGTATCAGAATCTGAGCTACTCGAATCTTCTGAGTTTATTTGATTGGTTTCAGAAGGTTGTTCGTTGCTTCCTAATTCGGAGTGCGCCAGAAGGTTATCCAAGGAAGAGCTATGTGATCTTCCAGCACCTCTAGCTCTTACTAATCTCTTTCTTCTTTGTTCGGGAGAAGGTTTTCCTTCGCTATCACTGCCCACAGATCCATCAGAGTCTCTGCGTTCCTGAGTAAAGCCCATAAAACCGCTTAAGAAGTATTTTTCCAATCTAGACGATGCTAGATCTTCTGGCGAAGCATCATTCATATTATTAGATTCTTCTGGGTTGCCTAAGGACTCCATTCCTTCACTGTATATAGAGCTTGTTTCGGATAAAGTATCTTCACGATTTGAGTTAATGGAATCGCGAATGTTTCCATCGCCAAGACCGAAAAAGAAATATTTTTCCAAGTCCGTCGCGGACATTGGTCGTTGTTTTTTATTATTTTTAGGGACATTGGGTTCTACTTCACTGTCTTCACAACTTTCTTCAACGATAGTATGAAGAGTAAAGTCTATTGCCCCTCGATGATAGCCTCTCAGTTCATCTTCTTGATCATGCACAACCGAGCAAGTAAGAGTGACTTCTTCACCCGATGACGTAGAGTTTACTTCGTCATCACTAGTTCCAAAGTCTTCATCGTCTTGTATGGTATCTTCGTTAGTAGAAAGGTTTTCGACCCAGGAATCATCATCTGCCAGGCCTTCCTCGAAAGCGGATAGGGTTTTTTCGCCAGTGATGACTGTCACGTTATCAGCATCTGAAATAAAGGAAATGAAGTTTAGAATGATATAGACTTTTACTTAAAGAAAAAAAGCATCTTATGGTATTGGTCTAAATTTTCTTTAGGTCTATGCATCTAAGTGTATTATTTTCTTTTATTATTTTATTTATTATAAATGAAATTTATATAAACGATTTGTTTGTCATAATTAGCGATTCTTATTCATTTCTTACATATGGCTAAGGAAGTTTAATGACTCATTTCTTGGGTGTTATTTTTTAACATATTTCCTTGGGAATTTTATTACCTACAAAACTTGTAATACACCATAAGAGAAGTTTAACCAGTTCTATCAAAATTTCCGCTGATTTTTCAAATAATATAAATTTATTTTATTCTAAGATTATTTTAAATGATTTTTAAAGTTAGTTAAACTTAATAAAAGCTGATAAATTAAAAAAATAAGTAAATTTATTTTTAAACCATTATAATACTAGACGTCATTCTCATTATAATTTGTTATCATAACGACTAGACTTATTCGTAATTATTCAAGTAATTTGCATGGTGTATTTTAATCAGTTTTTGATGCCTGATTGAATTTCGAACAATAGTGTGCCATATGCGATTCTTGAAAGCGCTTTATTAATAATTTATCAAATAGATATTTTCGAGGATATTTTCCACAAGGTAATAGGTGTAATTTTTACCTTCCTAGTACTCAAAGTATTAGATATGGTACGTTGCTTGAAAATAGCTTATAATATAACGACGCGTTCCCAAATAATTTAATAATAAAATACTGGGTGATATTGATACGTCACCAATTTAGAGGAATCCGGGACATAACGGGCATATTCAAGAAGATTAACTTTTTTATTTTTAAATCTTATAGTAAAAATGAAAAAAGGCCTTTTACTTCGTTTATTAAGATGTTATATATTATGAAATATTAAAAAATATCTAAAAATCCATGTTGTTTTTTTTCTACATATATATATATATATATATATATATATATATATATATATATATATATATATATATATATATAAGATAAAAGCAACAACATGGGAGAGATTTTTTTTGAGTCACATTATAAATCAAATTTAACATGGAAAGGTTTCCAAATTGGGAGAAAGTAGGTATGTATGAATGTTATATTTTGTGTAATAAGAATGCTGGAAGAGCTCGAGATATGTACTTTAAGATATATCCAGAAAGACGACAACCAGGTTTGTCAATCCTCAGAATACTTAAAAATAATTTAATTGAATATGGTTCCTTTAAAAAACAAAATCGTAGTCGACAACCTGGTGAAAATATTGAAGCTCTGGTTTTACAGTGTCGTTGACAATCCTCGCATCTCCCTTCGTGAACTGGCAAATAATGTTGAAGTACCCAAATCAACTGCACAAAGTATCATCCATATGCAACACATATTAGTCAAGCACTCCGAGATGGTGACTTAGATAAAAGAAACTCGCAAGAAAACCCTCAATTTCCGCTTAAGGTTCGATGAAAGCAGGTTTACAAACTGCAGGGTGTTTAACAGACATAACTACGTGTACTGGGCCCATGAAAATCCGTTCTTAAATCGTGAGGTGCACCATCAAGTTTGGTGGGGTTTTGAATGTATGGCTAGGAGTCATAAACGGACACATACTATTTAACATTTTTCAAAATAATTTGACGGCATCTCAGTATCTAGAAATTCTACAAAGTTACGTTGACCAAATTTTAGAAAATTTGCATCTTCAATATGTAGAAAACATGTGGTTCCAGCAAGATGGAGCACCTCCACATAATGCAAGAATCATAACCGACTATTTGAATCAGCAACATAGAAATAAGTCGATCGGAAATCGAGGTCCAGTTGCCTGGCCTGCACGTTCGCCGGATCTTACGCCTCTTGGTTTTTGTATTTGGGGATACTTAAAGGATAAAGTTTATTCTACTACTTATAATACGATAGAAGAACTTGATGCAGCCGTTGTTCAAGCCATAGAAGAAATTCCTGAACAAATGGTTAAAGATGCATGCATGTCTCTAATTCATCAATGTAGGATTTGCATGAACAACAAAGGTGGAATTTTCAAACATTTGCTTATTTAATTCAATGCTTTGTTATCGGTTTTTAGTTTAATTTTAAATTAAATAATAAATGCAAACTTTTGTTTCAGAAATAAAGGATAGATTTTAAGAAATTGTATTATTCTATAGCCAGAGAAAAATTAAAATATAAGGGCCTTAAAGATTTGCATATAAATCAAATAAATGGAAAAGTTTTGAAAGGTAGTTACGTAGGTGTGAGAACAAACACAACTACGGCATTTGTTTCACAGCCAACTAAGTGAAAACTATTTTTTAAATAAATTCACATTTTGCGTCATTCAAAGATAGGCTTATTATACACGGTTGAAAAGCTCTTTTTATGCTCTATTTATTGAAGTAGTATAAATCCAATACGGCGGTCATAAGAAATAACAAAGTTGGCTATGTCATTCAATTGGGCGTAGTTGCTTATACAAAACTACCAAATTTCATTACATTTATTTGGAAGATGGATGCATATTTCAATATTTAGTTCTTGATCGATATTTTAAAAGCCCCTTTAGATATCTTTAATGTTGATATGGGACCTGATTGGGCTTATAATACCGCAACTTTTTTCTCATTTAAATCAACTCGTATCTCTTACCGTTTCAGAAATCCCCATGTAGTTGCTTTTATTTGGGACACCCTGTATAATTTTAGACTCTGTGACCCCAAAGAAAAAACATTGCGAAGGAGATGAAAAAGGGTGAAGTACTCATCAAAGCGTGAACTGGCCAAGCCTTTTGAACCCAATCCTACTAACCTTTATTCTTTTTTGTTTTTTATCACCTTATTAAAATGTATGTCTATTTCTTTTTCTTGGGGAAGTGAGGTGAGCTGGCGACCGCGATCTGATGTAAAGGAACTAAAGTTATGGTTACCAACCGGATAATTAGGTATGAGGAAATAAAAAAAATAAAGAAAATAAAATAAAAGTACGGAGTGTGCAAGAAGTACTGTTGTATTCCAAGGTTAGAATAGGTTAAATTTTAAACACAATAAAAATCGAATTGATGTATTAAATTATACGAAATAAAATAAGATTTTTTTAAAATCTTGACAACAGAATATGTTGGAAAAAAATGTGTGTTTAAATTCCTTGATAACAGTATCCTATCATAACAAAAACATTTCATGTAAAAAAAAGCCAAGTACGCGAAAAGGGTATTTCGTAAAAAGAATTGAGATAAAAGTAAAGCCAAGTTCTACAATACAAATTTCAAAATGAAAGGTTCTTACTAGTTTGGAACTATTTTTTTAAAACTTTGCTCTTACAGCCATACTTCTTTATGTTCAATTTAGCACTGTGCGTAAGAGTCATAGAAAAACATTTTCAAACTAGTAAAAACCTTTTATTTTAAAATTTGTATTGGAGAACTTGGCTTTACTTTTATCTCAATTCTTTTTACGCAATACCATTTTCACGTACTTGGCTTTTTTTTACATGAAATGTTTTTGTTATGATTTCACTCCTTTGTAAAAGGATTTTGATAATATTTAAGTTTTAAAGTAGTAAAATATGCGGAATATTGTTCAAGACTTTTGAATGCCTTATTAAAAATTTTGAGGTTTTTAAATTTTTTCCTATGGTTTTATCATAGTTCCTATCAGCCTTCTAAAGCTCAGCTTTCTAGCGTTCCTGAAAGTGGGCAATGTTACTTTTATATAACTTTACATTTATAGGGGAAGTAATTTAAAACTTTGGCGTTTTTAAATTGTTTCCTATAGTTTTATTATAGCTCCTATCAGTCTTCCAAAGCGTTTCTAGAAGTGGGCAAGGATACTTTTACATGACTTTACAGTTATAGGGGAGGGAAGCAAATTAAAAATTTGGAGTTTATAATTTATTTTTCTAATTATCGATAATGCTGCAATGCAGCTCCTATCAGCCTTCCAAAGCTCAGCTCTCTAGCGTTTCTGCAAGTGGGCAATGTTACTTTTACATAACTTTACATTTATAGAGGAGGAAAGCAAATTAAAAATTTGGAATTTTTTTCTATAGTTTTATGATATTGCCTATCAGTCTGCCAAAGCTCAGCTTTCTAGCGCTTCTGGAAGTGGACAATGTTACTTTTACATAACTTTACATGTAAGTATATGAGAGGGCAGTAAATTTGAATTTTGAGGTTTTTTGATTTTTTCCAAGGGTTTGGTCATAATTTCTATCAGTCTGCCAAATTTCAGTAGTGAAGAAGAATTTTCATGATTTATCCATGAGCGAGTGACAATTTTGACGTTTTTTGAAATTTTGTAACTACTTTAGTACTTTATGGAAGTCCATGAAACTTGGAGGGGTTGTTAACTCTATGAAGGTTTACGACTGTGCATAGTTTGAGTTTCGTAGCTTATTCCGAAGTAGAGTTGTAGATAGTTCAAATATGGGCTGAAATGTTTCAAGAATACATAGAAAGATACACTATTGTTCAAATCGGTTAAGTAGTTTTGCAGCTTTGACGACACAAAAGGCGACCAATAAATTTTGCGTTTTTAACGCATATCTCGAAAGCTAAATCTTCGACGACATTTTTGATTAGATATTGATAGAACAGTTTTTGACAAAAATCTTATCGAAGGACGAAAACTGTTTTTGAATATATTCTGTGGTTAAAAGTTGTTTTATTTTTTCCTTTTTTTTATATTGAATTAGAAAAACCGAAGCTGGCATGGCAACGTTTTTGGTTTATTTGTTTATTATATTTAGGTTTAAAAAAATCTACAAATATTTAAAATATAGATTGCAATAAAATCTCCTAAGATTATATTACTTCTTGCTCCCTCTAACACGTATATAAATTAAACCCACAATTTTGATAATTTATAGTGACGGCTAACCAGTGGCGTATTTAGAAAAAACCTTGGGAGAGGGGGTGGGGCGATACCTCATGATGCCGTATTTTATGCCATTTTATGTTTGTCTTGATGTAATATAAATGTGGAAAATATCTCGAAAAACTTGGGGAGGGGACCCAGACCCCCGGTCCCCCTAAATACGGCACTGCGCCTAACTTCCGACGGCGCTATAATGATGGGTTTTATTTTTTTAATATAATAAAAATTATTTTTCATCGATTGTATACAAATATGCAGAGATATAAACACAATAATAGACGCGCTTATACACACCACGCAAAAATTCTGTAATAAATTATAACAAAAAAATTCTCAGCACTGGTAAACAACATTAGAGAATATACAGGGTGTTTTATATACCTATATCGCAAAATTGGGTTTTATGAATTTAGGATTTTTAAAACAAGGATCATCAAAAAAGTGGGTAGGATATAAAGAAAACTCCTGAAATTAAAATTAAAATAAATAAATCCATAACGGATCTGATTTCTTCCTAGCAAGCCTATTAGCACACTTCAAGTGAAGCTTTGATAATCAGCCTTAAAAACACTTTTTTATATATATATATCGGAAACTAAAGCTCCTACGATGATTATAGTTATTAAACAAATTATTGAGGAAAATGTGGTCTACTATATTCCGAAAACCGCATGTTGATGTGATGCTCCGTTCAAAAAACATTACCATTAATGGATTTTGACCAAAATCTAATCAGCTCGTAAGAGTGTCAAACACTATTTTACCTGCAAATTTTATGAAAATCGGTTCAGCGATTTACGAGCTATTGTGTTACGGACAGAAAAAAACACACACACACACACACAGACAGACATCATGACGATACTGTTAGGATAGGTCAAAATACACCCAAATAACAAGTTTTCGGCGTTATCTGAAAAATAAATTTTTCGTCGAAAACAATACCTTCTCTAGCCATTACTTCGCGGGCTAGGAAGGTAAAAATGGAACTTTTATGTTGTTTTTATCGGAAAACGGATGTGCGCATGTGTGACATTGCGTCACGTGACCTTTGTTGTTGTTTTGATTTGGAATTTGATGTTTTTTTTTCACTTTTTTTTGTTTTTGGGAGCATTGTAAGCCATCTAACTTGAAAAAGCCAGTGGTTTACCAAAAATATTTTTACAGCGTTTTTTTACAGTTTTAATCGAGGTTTTAATGTTAAAAATTATTTTATTTTATTTGGCTGTTGTTAATTTTAATTTTAATTTAATTTTTTTTATTTTTATCTGTATAAACCCAGCCTAAACAAAGTTTTTAAGGAAAAAATAAGAAGTATTTCAACATATTTAATAAAAGTATCAAAGACCTTTGAACAATATGGTCTCGATCAGGGTTGCCAGATTTTTCAAATTAAAAAGCGGGACAAATTAAGTAAATGCGTAAACACAAAAATTTAAATCAGATACTAATAATTTACATTGATTCTAACATAAAGCTGGAGTGTTATTTATTTACGTTTTCAAAAATACATTCAATAATTTCATTTTAAAATTTAAAAGTTATACCTATTCAAATGTAGTGAGTTTTATTTTAGGTTTAATTGATGAGGTGACAAACTTTTAAATTAAGAGTTGTGTTTCAAACTTCCATTGTCTTAATTATATTTCGATGATCAAAATACCTTGCATAATAAAATATATGATCTGTCATTTTTTTAAAAGTGATTTGTGAATTTTATTTAAAATAAATAGATATGAACAAACACATAAGATAAGTATGTACACATAACAAATATCCGCCCTTAAATGAAAAAGTAACTTAAATGAAAAAGTAAAACATTCCTCTTGGTTTTTTTCTAAATATATATATACCTATAAGTAGGTACAGCGTTTTTTTACAGTTTTAATCGAGGTTTTAATGTTAAAAATTATTTTATTTTATTTGGCTGTTGTTAATTTTAATTTTAATTTAATTTTTTTTATTTTTATCTGTATAAACCCAGCCTAAACAAAGTTTTTAAGGAAAAAATAAGAAGTATTTCAACATATTTAATAAAAGTATCAAAGACCTTTGAACAATATGGTCTCGATCAGGGTTGCCAGATTTTTCAAATTAAAAAGCGGGACAAATTAAGTAAATGCGTAAACACAAAAATTTAAATCAGATACTAATAATTTACATTGATTCTAACATAAAGCTGGAGTGTTATTTATTTACGTTTTCAAAAATACATTCAATAATTTCATTTTAAAATTTAAAAGTTATACCTATTCAAATGTAGTGAGTTTTATTTTAGGTTTAATTGATGAGGTGACAAACTTTTAAATTAAAAGTTGTGTTTCAAACTTCCATTGTCTTAATTATATTTCGATGATCAAAATACCTTGCATAATAAAATATATGATCTGTCATTTTTTTAAAAGTGATTTGTGAATTTTATTTAAAATAAATAGATATGAACAAACACATAAGATAAGTATGTACACATAACAAATATCCGCCCTTAAATGAAAAAGTAACTTAAATGAAAAAGTAAAACATTCCTCTTGGTTTTTTTCTAAATATATATATACCTATAAGTAGGTACAGACAGGTAAAAAAATACGATAGAAATTAAAAGAAACCTGAAAATCGGGACACTTTGCATAAAAAGCGGGACCGAGCAACAAAAAGCGGGGCCGTCCCGCCGTAGGCGGGACTTCTGGCAACCCAGCTCTCGATGCACACCTACAAAAATAAGGATATTTTTTAAATTTTGTTAAATTATTTAAAAAGTTAATTTCACTCCATCTCCTGGCTTTCTAAAACATTTTGTATAAATGGTTATTTAATTAACTATAGTTTCCATATTTTTAAATGATGATATTTAAACTGGTATTTATTATAAATATTGATTTAATCAAAAAATCTAAACTGATAAACTAAACTAGCCATAGGATTTGAAAAAACAAAATTTTAAAAAAGTAAAAGGAATCAATTTTAGTATGCCATTTTTAATTTTTTTAAATAATAACCCTGTTTTCTTAACTTACCATCTTCCATTTGGTCTTCAACTTCTCCCACTTCCTCATCCCTCTTCCTTTGGACCGGACTAGCATCCCTGTTGGTGTGACTGACAACCACTATATCACCCCCTACCGCTTGTCCCTCCCGCACTTCACCCCCGATGCCGGGTATCACTTTGGTCGTATCTGACGTCACCACACTAACCACTTGTTGAGTCCCACCACCATTACCGCGGAAATTAAAGGTTGATTTGTCCGTTGCGTTATTAATTTTTTGTTTGGCACGTGCGTGTTTTGGAGGGTGGTTTTCACCAGCGGTTGAATTCGGACCGTTTTCGCCAGTGATCATAATAAGACTCGTGTAACGCGCATTGTTTTTGTTTTTTCCGCCGACAGCCGCGACTTTTACCTGTGCGCTATTCACAGCCGACTGTTGCTCAGGTGGGTTATTAATAATTTCACTTTGCTTTAATTCCCCACTCGGTCGCAGATAGTCAACGGACCGCGATGTTCGCTTTTTATTCGGTCGGGAAACTTCCTTTTCCGCATCGCTGGATGACAAACTTTCCGCACTCACGTCTGATAGGCCTGGAGAACTCAAATACTCATTACCGCTCTTAAACTTGCTTAAAACATCTTCTGGTACTCTCTTATCTACCTCAAAACTGTCGTCGGACCTAATAACACCTAACTTGGATCCACTTAACTGCTTTTGAGGCGGTCTAACCCAATTTCTTCTATTTACCCCACTTTGAGTATCCAATTTCATTAAAATATCTCTTCTACTCACTTTACTCCCATCTCTATTAACATCTTTGCCTCCTAGCTCTTCTTCCCAACTATTGAGCTGCCTCTCATTATCATTATCCCCCTCTAGCTTGCTTAATTTATTAAATATATCACTCAACTTTAAATTTAAAGCATGTGTTATGCCCTGAGCTTCGCTCATGGGTTCCAAAGAGTCACCTTCAATGCTTAAAGTTGGTGAGGAATTGGGAACTCTCAGTGCATCTTGTGTAGTTGAGGCGGAATTTATGTGAGCGAAGAGATTTTGTTTTAGCTCCTGAAGATCTATTTCATCCGAAGATGCATCATGCTCATTAGTTTTTTCAACTATATCTTGTGAAGTAACGGTGGAATCTATGTCTTTCTTAATAGTTTCTTCGTTGTTTTTGATTTCAGTCTTATTAATATTATTATCCTTTAACCCTCCTTTATTACTAACATTATCACAGCTTTCTGGTACACAATTTGATGAGCTTTTTTCATTTTTATCTATTCGACTTTTTGATGGAATATCGAATATCGCATAATTAACTTCTTCCTCCATAAATTTTCTAGTCTCCTGTTTAATACATGTTTGATTACAATTCAACTTTTCATCTGATTTCTCATTTAATCTTTCATCATCTTTGTTTTTAGTTTCCTTACCTCGTTTCTGGCCTTTAGTATATCTCTGTTTTCCTTTCTTATTTTTCCGTTTGGGTCCCATTGTGTCTACATTCAAATTTTTGCCAGAAGTATTGGCTATGCATTCTTCTTCAATATTTGTTGACAGTTCATTAACTTTATCACAGTGCGCGTTAATACTATTGGAATTATTTAAATTTTTATCTACATGATCTATATTTGTTTCTGACTTCTCTCCAAAACACTTAACAGTTTCTGTAATTGTTTTTGAATCTTCATCAAAGTACTTAACACTGACCAACCTTAAAGAGCAATCCTCATTTTCCTCCTCGCTTTTCGGTGTTGTTTTAGTGTCCTTAGAATCATTATCTTCATTATCAAGTGGTTTAACATTTGTTAATACCACTGAACAATCTAACTCGGTATCGGTGTCATTATCTGAGCTATCTTCGTTATTCGAAGAACTAGAAACTTCTTCAGAACTAGAGGAGTTTAAACTTTTATGGTTGACAACAAATACTCGAGAAAACTTCTTAGGCTTCTGGTCAGCCACTGTTCCAGTGTCGTTGCTGTCAGTGTCGGCTGAGCCTGAAGAAGAGTAGCTATCTTCGTGTTCATCAGGGGATGATCTGAAACAAAGTTTTTCATTAAATTCTTCGGTGATTGAGAGATGATTTAAGGCGTGTACATTTTAATACAAAATGGAATTTTGTATTAAAATTTTGTTTTTGCCTTACCTATTTTCATCAAGTTCTTCCTCTTCTTCGCCACTGACGTCACTGCTCGGTAGGGCGTCATCACTGTGTCTATCGTCGGGATGACCGCTTACATTGTACATGCGGCTGACGCGAGGCTGATCTAGGTCATCATTGCCGCGGTCTTCTTCACTTGAGTCTGACGATGTTGAAGATTGCTGGTCAGAGGGCGGTCTGAAAGAAAGTTAAAAAATATACACTATATAATTTTATAAGTAATTGCCTTAAACAAACAGAATACCTCATAGAATGTTTGTTCTAAATTTCATTGAAATCGGTTAATGGGTAAGATTGGCAGTAACAACCAAAAACCGTGTTTCTTTATACATGAATGTATTGATAAAAAGGTTTTAAAAAATCAAAAAATGCAGGCAAATTTATATCGCAATTCAATTAAACATATATTGAAAAAAAAGTTTTTTCAAAAGTTTTATCCTATACAGGGTGAGTCATTGAAAAAGCAATATTGTTAGTTAATGAAGAATGAAGGTGATTTAAAATCAAGTTTTGTCTAAGAATAATCACACTTTTCAGACATCTTTTTTCAAAGTATTAAATTTACTCTTGTTATAAAAGGGGGAATACGATGTAAGTCAAGTGGCACTTAATGAAAAGGCTTTTTGGTTGTCTTAAAAATTCAGTTTTGAGATATGAAGAAAAAAATTTGCATGAGTGTCAAAGCTATCAATGCAAAGTCATGACCGTTTTATAAACTAAAATCTCTATTTTTTTCTTTATTTGGTGACAAATTGTCGTCTATTGACAAAATTTTGTCGGTATTTTAGTTGGTTGTATGAACCGCGAAACTGTTTGATTTATAGGACGTAATATTTTTATTTACTTGATTTAGCTGAAAGTTACCAATCATAAATTTAAGCGCGATGTTTTCATGACCTTTGGCCTGAGCTTTGATCAAAATTTGTATTTTTTGTTAAATTAAAAACAGCAACGAAAAAATTAAATCATCGAATTATATTAAAATCTAGCAAAACAATATTTTGTGAGACATAGTCATTTCAGTTTTGTTCGGACCATCTTTAAAAAGTTAACGGCTCGGCTCGATTTCTTAAATAAAGGATAAGAATGCTGCCCTTTTACGTTTTCTCCACAATTTTTATGGATGTGTGAAGCGTGAGTAATAAGAAAGAATAAATCAACAGGCTTGAAACTTTTAAAGGATTGTACTATCGTCGAATGCTAAGAATATCATGGACTGATGAAGGTTTAGAAGTCCCAAATACAAGCAACTACAAAATATAATGGCGGGGAAATTCAAGGCAAGGAAGAAGAACATCCTGGCTTAAGAATTTAAGAGTTTGGTGCGACATAATGGCGAATCGACGGTTTAGAGTAGCGACAAATAAGTTTCGCGTTGCCATGATTATATCCACCCACTAAGCACAAAACCGTAAAAAACGTTAAATAAATGTTGAAAAAAAATGTTTTTTTCTAACACAAATTTGTGTTAAAATCATGTCAAATTTGTATATTAAAAAAACATGTAGAAAATCCTAATGAAAATTTCATGTAAAAACATTACCAAAAATATATTTCTTAATAACGTTAAAAAACCAGCATTAAAAAAACGATAATTTCACACAACATTAAAAATAATACCATTAATATATGGTTATTTTTATAATGTTTTTCCTAGATCTCACTTCTAACGTTGAATTTAAGATATATGAAGCTAATAAATGTTTTGTTTTTTAAACATTAAAAAAAATAATACTGCGATAGTCCCACCAGCAGAACGGGCCATTGCCATTTTTAGTTGCATTTCGCTTCGAGTTGATACAAGTCGGTAGCAGATACGCTTTGTGTAATTTTGGTTAAAATATTTGCCTTTTCTTGAAACAAACATGGCAAATTAAAAGCACAAATATTAACCTTAAGAGTAAATACATATTTGGATAGGAATATTACTCCAGTTGTGTGGGAAAGATGGTATAGTTAAATAACAATAAATGTGTTTGCAGTGATCTAAATGAAGCACCACAACATAAGGTAAGAAAGTAAACAAAAGAAAAAAAATGGTTTTGTATGTAATATCGTTCATTATAGGTAATCAGACAGGGAATGCGACAATTCACCGCGGACGATTAGCCGCCGGACCTTAAGCCGCGTATTCATTTGAGGCAGAATTCGCAAGTCTCGCAGTGGACCAAACGAATGCTTCGTTTGCATTCATGCTAAATTGAATACGCGCCTTGAAATTGTTTGCCTTGTATTCACTTGAGCATGAATTGTTTCGCCTCGTAGCGAGGCACTTACTACAAAATTATTGTTTACATAGAATTTTAAATGTTATTTTCAGAAGCTACGGATCCGAATTTCCTTTACTGAGTGTCGAGTTCAGTTATGTTACCTTATCTTTAGAGATATTTGGAAAAATATATTTTTTCATTGTTAAAAAAACATTTATTTTTCAATGTTAGAAAAACATTTCTTTTCCACTGTTAAAAATCAATATTTTTTTAACGTTCGAAAAACACTTTAAAAAAACGTTATAAAAACATAACATTATTTTTCTAACGTCAGAAAACGGGTTCTTAAGCTTTTTTTTCACTATGACGTTAGAAGTAACATCCAGCCTAACGTTATGTTTTTAAATTATACATTATTTTGACATTATTAAAATGTTTTTGTGTTTAGTGGGCAGCCCCCGTTAGGAGACGGAGAATCAAGAAAAAGAATCAACAAAAATAAAAAAAGTTTGTCAACATGATTTTCTTTCATCTTTAAAATGATTTTACCACAGGGTTTTTAAAGTTTTTTATTGCAATTATAGGAAATAGTTGTTACCATAGCCATCCAGTGCGAAAAGTGATATTTTAACGCACGCGACATCCGTTTCATATCGGACAAGCACGGGAAACATAGAGAAATTGTCTCTGACGGGAAATAGTCCAGTCATTATAGAATTTTAGCTTGCAAAAGGTGGTGTAAGCGCGATTTTGACATATTATTATGTTGTTGACATTGGAGTTATAAAAACAAATGTGACTTTTGGACCTTGGGAGGGGGGCCGGCTCCCCCCGCCATCTTGGATTTATTGTGCACACAAGGTTTTTTTTTAAATTACTTGGTTACTGTACGTTTTAGAAAAAAAGTTTTAATCAAAAGTTGAATGCAATAAAATTTTTTACAAAAACGCTTTTATTCTTTTTTTTGATAGAGGAATGGTTTTCAAGTTATAACGCTAAACATTTCGCCGCCATTTTGGATTTTGGCCATTTTTTTTTAGTGTCCTTTAACTTCGAAACTGCTTATTTTTGAAAAAATACGTAACAACATAAAATAAAGGCCGACTAATATCCTATAAAATGAGGCATCACTGACTTCTCTGGGTAGTACCCTTGCTGAGATACGAACCCTGAAGTGTTAGCGGTACACCCGTTTTCTATGTATTTCCATATTATATGCAAAATAAACTGAAATTATTCAGTTTTATGTCAGTTTCTTTCGTGATTTTAAAAAAATAACCCCAATTTATGGATGCCAATTAAGTGCTAACCGTCGCCTTGGCCGACTCCGGTGATACATCGTTTAAAAGATAATTTAATTTTCTATAATAAAGTTGATTAAACATGTTCTGTAAAATGCTTACCTTTTGAGAAAATTACATAAAACTGATAAATTTCGGTTAATTTTGCATATACTATGGAAATACATAGGAAACGAGTTTACTGCTAACTTCAGGGTTTGTATCTAAGCAAGGGTACTACCCAGAGAATTTAGTGATGTCTCAATTGATAGGGTATTAGTTGGTCTTTATTTTATGTTATTACGAATTTTTTCAAAAATAAGCACTTTCGTTGTTAAAGGCCACTAAATAAAAAAATTGGTCAAAATCCAAAATGGCGGCGAAATGTTTAGCGTCATAACTCGAAAACCTATCGTCTCCCAAAAAAAAACGTACAACAGCGTTTTTGTAGAGAATTCATTGTCTTTAATTTTTGTCTAAAACTTTTTTTTCTAAAATTTACAGGGACCAACCACAAAAAATCTTTTTGTGCACACTAAATCCAAGATGGCGGGGAGAGTGTACTGCTAACACTTTGGGGTTCGTATGTCAGCAAAGGTACTAACCAAAGAACTCAATGATGTCTTGTTTTATAGGCTATTAGTTGGTCTTAATTTTATATTATCACAGATTTTCTCAAAAATAAGCTGTTTTGAAGTTAAAGGCCACTAAAAAAATTGATCAAAATCCAAAATGGCAACGAAATGTTTAGCAATGTAACTCGAAAATGATTCTTTTGACAAAAAAACGTATAAAAGCGTTTTTATGGGAAACTTTATTTTAAAACTTTTTTTTCTAAAATGTACAGTAACCGAGTAATTTAACCCCCCCCCTCCCAAGGTCGAAAACGTAAATTTGTTTTTAGGACTTCAATGTCAACAACATATGTCAAAATCGCAACTACACCACCTTTTGCAAGCTAAAATTCTATAATGACCGAACTAGTATAGATATTTAAAATTTCGATACATTATTATGATTGAGCTCGAAAAAGCGTGTCTCCGAAATCCCCATAAGACCCCAGTTCTTTTTATCTGGGACGACATATAGGTATATATTGATGGAGATAAATGAAGATGAATACGTGAACAAAATAGCCGAAAATATGTAGGAACTGTAGCTTAAAAGATAGCGTTTTCTTTTATTTTTTGAATTAAGAATTGTTTAAAATCGTCTGAAAAGATAAACTAAACGCTATCGGTGGAGGAGGTGATGGATGTGTTGGAGCTCTCTCTCTACGTGAAAGATAAGTTTTACGCGCAAAATGATGGACTTCCAATGGGTTCGTCTCTTTTGCCAGTGGTAGCAAACATCTACATGGAGTGGTTTGAGGACCATGCGATCAACACAACAAGATCCAAACCAAAACTATGACTATATGGATGACATATTTATTAAATGGCAGGAAAATGACGACGAACTCATGGGCGCACCCAGGGGGGTTCGGTTCGGTTCGGTTTCTAATCATTCTGTTGCTAGAAAACAAGGAGTTATAAGAAGTTTGTATTTAAGAGCCGTAAATATTTGTAGTAATAATAAAGAATTAACCACAGAAATTAACATTAAAAAGTACTTACAACAAAATGGTTATTCTGAGAAATTAATAAGCTCAACGATCTCTAAAATTAAAAACAAACCAAATGTAGCAAATTCTTAAAATAATAATCCATTGGGTGTGTTCATATGTTCAAGGGATTTCAGAAAACAAGACGAATATCCAAACACTAATTTAATATAACAACAGTATTTTAATCGGGAAATACGATAAGGACTTTTATAACTAAAACAAAACCAGTGTATGAATTATTGTACGGGTGAGAAAATTCGGATAAAAGTCAAACTGCGCATGCAATCTCACTTGATTTTCGCATTTCTATTGGTCAAGAATTCATACATATAAAATCCCTCAAATAATAAAGAATGTATTTACCAAATACCGTGTGCTATGTAGGTGAAACGAAACCCTCTTCAGCTTAGAATAAAGTAACATATACAAAGTACCCAATTAGGGGATATTGAAAAATCCGATTTAGCGGATCATGTACATATGGTCAAATGATCACAGGATTCATTGGTCAGAAGCTAAAGTTTTGCATAAAGAGTCGCACTGGCGAAAAGAAAGTTTATTAAAGCTGCGTTTGTATTGCAGAATAAAGAAGTTTTCAGTTAAACAAGCACGAACATACCAAACATATGGAGACCACTCCTTAAGAAAAACAGGCGTCTTAGGACTAAAAAGGGGCCGGCCGTCGCACCTGACTGCACACCAAGTAGTATAAGTAGTAGCCTATAAACTAGATTGTTTAGTTTACACTTGAGATATTTACTAACCGAAGCGTCTAAGAGAATGGACGTCCGAAATATCGTTTCAACTCATTCATTGTCTACGAATTTCAAATAAAGAATAAACTAAATAGCTTTTGAAATATAAAAGATAGTTATTCTCATTTCAAAAATGTGTTTTTCATTAAAGGTTCCCATGCACTGACTAAGAGACTAAAAAACAAATTCTTTAGCCATAAATCAGGATATTTAAATAAAAACAAGTACCCATAAATAATGGCTTATTACTGTAATAAAAAAGTCGATAATATGCAGTTTTTTGCCTGTCCTAACTGACAGAAGAATGAATATTGCTAATCACCTTAATGACTTAATGTTCCACGACTTTTTAATTATAATAATTTATTTAAAAAAAACTGCGCACAGAGAATTATCAAAAAACCTTATCTTTTCATAGAAACAAGTAACAACATGCATTTCAAAACTTTCAAAATTGATTCTTTTAGTTTTTTAGGCCAATAATTACAATACTCTTGATCATATCCAAGATCGTATATCGAATATTTTCGGGCTATAATTTTTTACAAATTTCGAAGGAAATTATCTCATCAAGAATGCCTTGCCGAGTTGATTTCTGTTTTCGGTAAGAAGCACCACATCAGTCGTCAGTTTCTCGTTGGTATAAAGAATTCAATCGTGGATGGATTAGCCTTAGTGAGTGAAAAAAAAGGGCTGTCACCCAGGAAAAGTTTGATGCTGTGCGCATACTCATGACGAAGGATCGACATGAGACATATCGCGAGATTGAGCCTTCATTGAGAATTTCAATTACCTCAATTCGAAAAATTTTGCATTAAGAATTAGAGTTCAGAAAATTAGTTTCTCGCTGGATACCGCATTTATTAATAGAAGAGCAGAAAGAATCGGGTCAATTGGTGTCAAAACTCTAGACCCCTTTGATGCAGGAATCTCGAAAAACGTGTACAGCATTGTCAGTAGTGATGAATCTTCGATTTAATAATACGAACCCGAAAATAAAGGTCAGTCGTCTGTTTGGCTATTCCAAAATGAAGAAAAGCCAACAAAAGCCATCCGTTCTCAAAGTGTATCCAAAAAGATGGCACTTGTCTCAAAAGCAGATCATGTAGCGACAATTCCTCTGTAAGATCAAAGGACTGTTACTGCCGATGATGCATCACCATTTGTTTCCCGAAAATCGCTGAACTTCAACAAACAAACCCCGAACGTCGGATCATCCAACCCCAAGACAATGCAAGTTCGCACAAAACATAAAAAACCATTGAATTTTTAACCGAACAAAACGTCGAATTTTCGGAGCTTCATCCATACAGTCCCGACCTAATTTCTAATTGCTTGGCCAGCATTACTATTTGATTTCCTATTCAACGACTGCACCATAATATGGACTATTTCCTAAAATTACAAGATGCTGGTCAAGCAAGTTTGGTCCTAATGTCCCCTAAAGATGTAAGTTTCTGACTATTTGTTTAAAACAAATTAAAAATTAGTGGAGGAATACACATTCCTTAATAGTTGCTTAATACCCAGATAAAATTTTGTTTGTAAAATTAATTCTATAAAAATTAAAGAATTTATTCGGCAGGAAGAATATTTTTTTTTCTGCACGCACAGCGCACTATTTTTATGAAAAACCTGGTTTTTGCTTCATATTTCATGTATATCGATTATATCCAGTTTAGTATATAGCCTAATTTATTTCTAAAATATTTCCACTTGAAAGTTCTAAAAATAATTTGCCAATAATGAAATATTTTTCCTACCTGTTTTCACTCTCTAAATGTCCACTTGGACCGCTGTCGTCATTTTCCTCAATATCAGAATTTTCACCATCCACACTATCATCACGTTTCACTTTATCTTCATTTTTGAAGTCATCTTTACTCTGCTCTTTAATAAAATCTTCATCAAAATCTTGTTTTTCACTTTTAACTTTGACATCCACATTTTCCCTTTTATCACTACCCTCTTTCTCCAAAAAACTTTGTCCCGTTGGCACTTCTTGATTAATCATAGGCGTATCAGGAGGAATATTAAAGGACAACAACGGACAAACGTACGGCGGTACCTGCGCAAGGTACTTAAACCAATCATTCCTCTGCGAAAGAGTTTTGTACAACACCAACGGATTTATATGATTGGTAAGTTCACTCCAATCACCGCGTAACTGATCCGCGTTCCAAGGTACTGGAAACGGTATGGGAACCGGTACGGGAATAGGGATGTACTGAGGGGTAGTCGAACTACTCGCGGTTCCTCCACAAGTACTACACGGTGCACTCGCGATAGTTTGCGCGATGCCCTGCGGGTCTATACTGACCGCACTGTTAACACAGCGTACCGACTCGTTTTTGCACTGCCGGCGTATGCAACCAACCGCGTCGTCACGGCTCGTACCGACGTAAGAGCCACAGGAACCGTCCGCAGGTGCGTTACCGCCTATTGAAGCATCGTAGAGTGCGCTGGTATTATTTTCTTCCACAGAATTATAGGGTGGAATCGACCCAATACTATTTCTTGTATTATTGATATCACTTTTATTTTTAAATAGTTCTGCGCGGTAAATGTGTTCTTGGGGGGTTTGCGTGTAATTTTCTTCTGAGTTAGTTGTACTTCTCGGAGGGGTGAAGGGAGGTTGCGGGGTGAAGAGTGCGTCCGAGGGGGAGGAGGTGGAGTTGCGGTCTTCGTCCGATGATTCGCGAATGATGCGGCGCCGTTGAACGAGAGGTGAACCTGGAATATAAAAATGGATATAAGTTTAGTTCAACCATTGAAAATTGCCACATAAAACTGCCATAACAGTGGCACGTGCTACTGTAATCATAATAACGATTTTGAGAATTTCAAGAGTTTTGGGAAACAGTATTTTAAGCATGACTACGTATTCTAATACCTTTAGTAAAAGTATCGAACGAACCTAATCTTTTAAAAATAATGCGTTGAATTTGTCAAGTTTTATTGCCAGTTTCAAATTTTGACAGGCGGTTTTTATTATAAACGAAGCACCTTGTATTTTCTACAGGTTTAGATTTCTCGTTTCTCTGTGATGTTATAATTTAGTTTTTTTAGGATAAAGCGCATTTGGGATTGTCAATAGGTACTCATCTGGGTTTTACTAGGTAGCTCTGACAAATGACGTCGCACAAATTACATGGGCGTTGACCTTCGGTGGAATGCTTTTAGACTCACTTATGTTATAAAGGAGACCCTCTCCTAAAACACATAAATGGGACAAATCTTCGGGAGCTTTGAAATTCCCATCTAACGTTTGCAATTTGACCGCTGCTGTGATATTAAAAACAAGCCAATATGTCAAAATATTTCGACATTAGTTTATTTTGGCAAGTTGTTAGACCAACACACGCTGTATATGTAGACCTTTAAGGTTGCTAATAACAAAGCATTTTTCAAATAAGTGACCTTTATTATGTAAGTAAATACCGGAGGTCACGGCCCATTACATTTCAACAATTTATTTTCATTTGACAAATTATAACACCCAGTGTTAATGTTCCTAATTGTGATGAACCGAATTAAAAAATTCGCCGAAATATCTTGACATTTGTTTATTTTTTTATGAAAAAATTTTTAAACTTTTGAAGGAAATTCCAAAGATCCTGGTGCCCATTTGAAGATTTGTCCCATTTAAACGTTGTATGGAAGGATCTCGTCTATGACATACGTAAGTCTTAAAGCATTTCACCGAAGCCCAACGCGCATATTATTTGTACGTCATTTATTAATAAAAAAATTAATCTCCTGTCAAAACTTGATATCTGTAATGACATTTGACAATTTTGACGTATGATTTTAAAAAGACCTCAAACATTTAAGGAACTTTCATTAAAAAAACTTCTGTACTCTTGGGTACGGACGGACGCGGACGTCTCAAAAGATCGATATTTTAAATAAAATAATCAATTTTTGGGAAAATGTCGATTTTGGTTTATCCATAAAATTATTTAAGTCTATATGACATAATAGCATTGGCTCAGGTTCACATTCAAAAGAGCGAGATATCAAAGCACCGACATTGAAAAGTGCGATATATCAAAACAGCGATATTCAAAAGAGTAAATTCTAATCGTTGTGAGGAAAATCACCAAAACCCGTAAAACCAAAACTTATAAACTGAGAAATAAATTAGTTTTCAAATGTACCACCATATAGGCGGCAGGGTAGTGCCGTGGTATGGTCGTCGGCTACACATGAAAAAGTCCATCGCCCTGCTGCCCACTTCCTTTTCAGCGTTCAACTGTCGTGAACAGAATTAACGTGCGACGCGATGCACGCAAAATATAAGTTGACCTTGAACATCGAGAATATACGCAGGCGTAGTCCAGGAGCCGACACGCAGCCAGTCGAGGAACCAGGAGTAATAATACAAACACAACTTTTTCTGGGTATTACGCCACTAGTAAGGAAAAATTATTTTAAAAAATTATAAAAAACCACTGTAGGAGTAATAACCCAGGCGCCTGCTATAATAAGTGCTACATAGTCGGTACCAGGATGGCGCCAGCATAAATCTCCTATAGTCAACTCACGACGACCACGACTGTGGCGCTGAAAAGGAAAGAAGTCTATCGTCTATAACCAAGTTTTGCTGGGACGTTAGCGTTAGATAGATGCAGGACCACTTTTCAGAAGGGGTGTAAAAGCGTGGGTCCACTGTGTATACTATCTACGCAGTATAAAGATCCCTGCCCATGACAAAGAGGTGCCAGGTAAAATTAGGTTCCCTTAAATAAAGAAACCTTGCATCCTAAGGGGCACGTGCATCAGTTTGGTATATGGTGTACGGACAAATTGGGATTTGAGAAAAGGGCGCGCCAGGCGCCATGTGCTTAGTCGCTAGCTAAAAATGGTCTCCCCACCACTAGTACTACTACCACCATATTTGGCGCAGGATCAGGCACAAAAAAAATTTCACCAATGAAGATGGTGAATTATTAAATCCTCATTTGTATAATAGGTGTTTCCTATATCTACGGCACTGTCAATGCAATGGTAAGATGATCGTTGCTAACGATTGAAAATGTAAAAATTAAAAACAGAGCTACGCTATTTATCCTTATCCCATGTTGTGCTTTTTGGACCAAGAAGTTTTAACAAGAATTTTTACTACTTCGTGACCGTGAAAAATGTTAACACTAAAACAGAGCCAGTTTTACAGCAAGATGACCCAGACAACAATAAAAATCCACTGTACTTTTTATTTAAAATTAGTTTTTTTAAAAACTATAGCTCTATATTATTTTGTTTGGGGTTAAGGAAGGTAAATATTTTGCCCTAAAACTTTAATGATAAATATAAACAAATTTTTACCATTATAAAAACGTATCTATAAAAGGTAAATTTGTGGAACGAGGGCCTTAAACAGCGGCGTAGCGTGCCCGAAAGGGCGGGGGGGGGGGGCGACAGCTAAAAAGGGCGCCTCTGAAAACTGATGAAAAATCTTGTGGCAAAAAAAAAACAAAAAGGTCAAAAAGGCGCCTCTCACAAATCTTGCGACCAAAAAAAAAAAAAAAAGGTCATCATGTGTGAGGGGGCGGCCGATAAGTCACAAGGGCGCCTCTTCTCGCGAATCTTGCAACCAAAAAAAAAAAGGTCTTCATGTCTTCTTTGGCACCCACTCAATTGGCCATTACCGGCCCGACTTAATAAAGCTGAGGGCGCTTCGGCCACCTATGGGGCGCCACTACCCTCGGGGCGGGGGGGGGGGCGACGAACCCCCCGCGCCCCCCCCACGCTACGCCGCTGGCCTTAAAGATAAATACTAAATTAGTATTAGTAATAAGTGATAGACATGCGCATGAGACAGGCAATAGACAAATGCACAAATCAGGGCAGGGGCGTGTTCTGGTCTACTTTTCAGAAAAAATGGCTCTGTCAAAAAAAAATTGTAAATATAAGAAAACAAAATGGCGCCGCAGGCGAAAATCCAAAAAATACTAAACTTTTTGACAAAATCGCGCCACGGAAAAAAATCTATATACTAAATAAAAGGAAAAAAACCTGGGGCAAGCAAAAATTTTACAAAATATATTATTTTAAAAGAGAAAAGCCACTACAGGCCGAAAATTTTCGGATAAATTGATACAAACAAATGCAAATTTGGTTACTTTAAAAAATATAAGCGTCGCAGAAAATTTTCACGGAGTTCACTTCGCTTCTGAAAAATTATGGTGGGGAATAATTTTAAGCTTGGGGTGCTAAAACCCCCCTAGTTCCACATCGGACACAAACATACTGACAAATGGTTTAATTTAGAACGTCAATTTTTATTAATTTTTAATTATACAATGTGTTCCAAGTTAAGTGTCTATCATTGCTTACTTTTTTATTGTTAATGATAGAAAAAAGTTTAAATTGGCAAACTAGTAGACTTTTTGAAGCACTTTATTAAGATACTTAAATAAAAAAAAATAGAGCATTGCTTTTTGGAGTTTTCGAGTTTTTCAAAAACATTTTTAAATAAACACCCTGTATTTTATAATTTTTTCCGATAGGTCTTTTAATTCAAAACAAAAATTGTCTTATGATTTTTCTTTCCTAAAGTTAAAAATAACGAATTTTTTATTTGGTAGAAAGAAGTCTAAGCATAATTTTGAATTTGGAATATCTTTGTTATTTTTAACTTTAGAAAAAGAAATTAAAAAATAGTTTTTATTTAGAATTGAAAGACCTATCAGAAAAAAATATAAAATACAAGGTGTTAAAATTTGTTTTTTATTTTTTGAAAAAACTCGAAAACTCGATGTTTAATTTTTTTTTGATTTAAGCATTTTAAAGAGCGTCAAAAGTCCTATTAGCTTGCCAGTTTAAACTTTTTTCTATCTTTAATAATAACAAAGTTATCAATGGACACTCAACTGGAACATTCTGTATAAAATTGTTTTGGCTTTTACGTTTTTGATTGGCCTGGAACTCGATACCATTTGATCCGACCATGGAGTAGCTTTGTCATAAAATAATTGTATATTGCTCCATCGGAAAAAAATAAATAATTAAAACAATGGTCGGCTATAAAGTTGGTCACAAAATACCCATATCAAAAAGAAAATTGTTAAAAAATTTTCGTCAGAAGGCACAGAGAGAGCATAGCCAGTATATACAATACTTTTTGAAAGGAAAAATATATAACGGCACGAAAACTATAGTAAATGAAAGAAAATATATCGTAGCCAGCAAAAATAAATTAGACTCGATCCGAGTTATTAGGATGAAATAGGGTACCTTAACTTTTAGATAAAATCTATATGATATTTTTTAATCACGTCCACTTTCTGATTTAAATAAAAGTTTGAAGTTTCGGCTTTTTGGACAAAATTTATTGGTGAAAACTTTAAATCAACAGCCTACATTTCGGCCCTAGGTCGGGTCATCTTTTCTATTTTTCAGAAAATTTGGTGAAAATCCACCACGATTACTTTAACTCAAAATATTTATTTTTACAAATTAACCGAGTTTTCGTGTCTAATCGGGTAACAAGAAGTTTTTGTTTCTCTCATATTTTTCCGCGGGCAGCTCGAAAGCTTAACCTCACGGAGGTCCAAGTGTTGACAGTTAATTGTTTCGTCCTTATGGGACTCCTCAGAACACTGCTTGGTCAATGTAACACCCTTGCGAAGTTAATTAGACGGTTTTGTCTCTAATCCTATGTCTATAGTGAGAAAAAACTCACAAGAAGCGCCCTCTACCGAGATACGAGAGAAACTAGAACAAGAGCAGGTGAGTATAAACTGCTATATAAATATATCGATCGATGAAAAGATCGATTGAAAAAAAAAAGAAAGCATCCATGACCTACGACAGCTCTTCTGTCTTTCAGGCCAGAGCAACGCTGATTAACGTTTTTACCCAACATAAGAAGCGAGCGTCTAACAGTGGAATTTTTAAGCCAAATAATACTAACAAACGCGAATTTTAGTATTTATTTTTACATTTTATTTTAATTTTAAACCTAAACAATATTTTTGTAAAATAGTAGTCTTTTTTTTTGTTAAAACGTCTATTTTTGTGTATAAAAAAAACATTCGTACAAAAACATTTTTCGGGAAGCAGAATTAACGCAGCTCCAAAAATGACAAAATGAAGTTAAAAATTCAATCTCGTTGCTCGTGCTATTATTAAGTTTAAAAAAGTTTGTTAAACAAAATTACCACTGTTTTAAAAAAACTGCTATTAGAATTTGGCATTTTAGGGTGAAAATGGGGTCTCTTTTCAGGTTTAAAATAAAAATATAATGCAAAAATAAATATTTAGATATAAAAAATTTACAACGTGTTAAGCACGTAAAATGGTTTTCTGCGAAATTTTGCGGAAAAAAAATTGGGAGATAAAAATGTTATTATCTAGAACTTTTGCATTTAGACTTTTTTTGATAGAAGGTCTAGTTTCACTAAAAACCATTATCCAGATCTAAAAGTTTACCGCATTTTACCCTAATTATCCGGATTGAGTCTATATCTATATATACCGGGTGGGCCAAAAGAAAACCGGACAATTTTTTTTCTTTATATCTTTTAAACTATACAATTGATTTTAATGGGACAAACTGCACTTGGCAGATAATTAAGTTTTGACTGAATGTATTTTTTTGTCCGCCATCTCAAAATCCAAGATGGCAGACGAAATTGAAATGTATCCTCTTTTAAAGATGCTCGTTTATTCTCGTGTTGCGAAGATGTCTTAATTTATTATTTTAGAAAAAAAGCTGCATTCTTGTGACGCACAACAAGGTACGAATTAGCAAAATCGGTTCAGTGGTTCTAAAAAAAATATTTTTGTTTTAACCATTGTTTTGCATATTATACGATTGCGTTGCTAATCATGTCTGCATATATTTCCTTATAAATTCATTACGAATGAACCAATTTTAATGAAATAAAAAACATAAATTAAAGAAAAAACTAAAACATTTTTTGAAAATAAGAATAAACGTGCCTCTTTGAAGGGTCAAGTATGATTATTTCCGACATCCTAACTTCTAAGATGGCGGCAAATTTTGATTTTAAACTTTAACGAAAAATCAATTCTCGCCACGATTTATTTAGATCGGTTCAGTAATAATGAGTTTTGGATTGGAAATGCAATCGTATAATCTGTAAAACAATGGCTGAAACAAAAATAGATTTTTTGAAACCCATCAAACCGATTTTACTAATTTATACCTTGTTGTGCGGGGGAAAAGTAGTGCTTCTCTATAAATTTAAAAAAAAACTACAACATTTACAGAAAACTATGATTCTGTCCACTACCTTAAATTTTAAGATGTTAATAAATTTTGATCATGATCTTTAAAAAGCAATCAATTCTCACTAGGATGTTTTTTATTTTATCAAAATCGGTTCAGTAGTAATGGATTTATAAGGAAATAAATGCAAATAATGGCAAGGCAATCGTATAATATTCAAAACAATGAAATGGTTAAAACAAAAATATTTTTTTAGAACCACTGAACCGATTTTGCTAATTCATACCTTGTTGTGCGTGACACGAATGCTGCTTTTTTAGAAATTTTAAAAAATTATTAAAACATGTTTGCAACACAAGAATAAACGAGCGTCTTTGAAGGGTACAATTTTATTTGGTCCTCCATCTTGGCTTTTGAAATGGCGGACAAAAAAATTTATTTATACAAAACTCTGATTCATTTTTTGCCAAGTGCAGTTTGTCCCATTAAAATCGATGGTATAGTTCAAAAGTTATAAGGAAAAAAATTGTCCGGTTTTTTTTTGGGTCACCCGGTATATAGTCTAGTCTTTTGCCGTGTTAAAGATATTGCTGGTCTATTGTTGCTATGGCTAGTTATTTTTCCATTTCAGAATACCTCTTTAGTACCTCCTTTTTACGCGCTTACGCCCCACCAAAAAGAAACTCTGTTTTCCTCGGAGGCCAAAGTATTGTTTTCAGAAATTCGAGAAAAAATCGGTTTAGATATTCTTGAGGTATCCTGTTTCAGTGTACTTTTTTTGTATTTAGATTTTTTGACCAAAAGGATTCATTTTTGGTTAAGCTAGCTCAATGGTATGTATGGCTAAAAATATAATACACGTTTATGGATTCAAGATACTATTATTAAACAATAGAAAGCGAATAATAACATAAAAATAAGACAAATTATTTCGGAAATCAGAATAAAGACCAAAAGCCTTGAAGAATAGTTTGTGGTGGAATAAAGGGATTTAAAAAATAAATAAAAAATAAATGGATCTAAGATGGATCTGACACCTTCCTAGCTAGCCTATTATCACACTTCAAGTGAAGCCATGATAATATATTAGCCTTGGAAACAGTTTTTTGTAAATATCTCAGAAACTAAAGCTCCTAAGAAGTTTTTGTTGAGCAAAATTTAGTGTAGTATATTCCGAACACTGTATTGATACGATGCTTCGTTAAAAAATTAGCATTTTTTAAAGTTTCAAATTGTCAGAAAACATTCATTAGCATTAATGGATTTTGACCAAAATCTAATCAGCTCGTAAGAGTGTCGAACACTATTTTACCTAAAAATGTTATGAAAATCGGTTCAGCGGTTTAGGAGCTATCGTGTTACGGACAGAAATAATATTCACACACAAACAGAAAGACATCACGACGATATTGCTAGGATAGTTCAAAATACATCTAAGTAACACATTTTTGGCGTCGGTCCTCTCAAAAAAAATACTCTGCCAATATATGGGCCCCTAAGCTCACACTAGGTACTATAGTTATAGTGTACGTGTGAGCTAATATAATTAAAAACTGAAATATATTTTATTCAACTCCAGACTAAATTACCTTTTGTTTGATACCACACAAGCCATGTTTTGACTTAACCTTAAATTTTTGAAATCTACCCCCACCCTTAAAAAAAACAAAAACTATAATGTATTTTGTTAAACTCCGGACTCAATTACCTTTCGTTTGATGTCACACACGCCATATTTTCACTTAAACTCTAATTTTTGAAATATACCCCCACCCTTTTTTTAAATAAATTAAAATGTATTTTGTTTAACTCCAGACTCAATTACCTTTCGTTTGATATCACACACGCCATATTTTCACATAAACTCTAATTTTTTAAATCTACACCCACCGTTTTATTTGGTTTGTGTTCGGTGGATTTTGTTCATTTTTAAATGGGACCATCTCGACCCAAGACCCAGCCTAGGTACCAAATTTCATTAAAATCGGCCAAGCGGTTTTTGAGTTATGCGCGTTGGTCGTTACAGACAGACATACAGACAGACAGACAGACAGACAGACAGACATACAGACAGACAGACAGACAGACAGACAGACGGCGCAACAAAAAAGTTTCAAAATCATCTGAAACGCAAAGATATATAAAAAATTTTGAAATCGGAGCAACTTTTTTTTTCTCGAAAAAATTAGGATCACCATAGCTCACACTACTATAGTATAGTATATGTGTGAGCTAAAATTTCGTCCACAATAATACCTTCTCTAGCCATTGCTACGCGGGCTAGAAAGGTAACTAGAAAATAATCCTAAAAATCAATAATTATAATATTTTATGTTGCTTACCTCAAAAGCTCTTAATTTTTTATTTATGTATTTTTATTATTCAGTCTAATTTTTAGAAATTTACATAATATCAAATCTATAACCAACACCGAAATCGTGAAAACGTTATCAAACTAATACCATTTTTATTTTCAATATGTTTTGAATATCAAACCAAACAACTACAGACAGATAAAAAGATAAGATAAAATAAACCACATAATTTAAATTGCATACGCGCGTTTACGCACGAGCCCCCCTCCCCCCGAAAATTTAATAAAACACCAAAACAGAATTATTAAATATTCCTAAAACCTTTTTTTAATAAGCGAAATAGCGAGTTTGCTAATATTCGTAATTTAAAAAAATACTCTGCCAATATATGGGCCCCTAAGCTCACACTAGGTACTATAGTTATAGTGTACTTGTGAGCTAATATAACTAAAAACTGAAATATATTTTATTCAACTCCAGACTAAATTACCTTTTGTTTGATACCACACAAGCCATATTTTGACTTAAACTCAAATTTTTAAAATCTACCCCCACCCTTTTATTTGGTTTGTGTTCGGTGGATTTCGTTCATTTTTAAATGGGACCATCTCGACCCAAGACCCAGCCTAGGTACCAAATTTCAATAAAATCGGCCAAGCGGTTTTTGAGTTATGCGCGTTGGTCGTTACAGACAGTCATACAGACAGACAGACAGACAGACAACACAACAAAAAAGTTTCAAAATCATCTGAAACGCAAAGATATATAAAAAATTTTGAAATCGGAGCAACTTTTTTTAGCTCACACATATACTATACTATAGTAGTGTGAGCTATAGTGACCCTAATTTTTTCGAGAAAAAAAAAGTTCCGATTTCAAAAATTTTTATATATCTTTGCGTTTCAGATGATTTTGAAACTTTTTTGTTGTGTTGTCTGTCTGTCTGTCTGTCTGTATGTCTGTCTGTAACGACCAACGCGCATAACTCAAAAACCGCTAGCCCGATTTTAATGAAATTTGGAACCTAAGCTGGGTTTTGGCTCGAGATGGTCCCATGAATGAACAAAATCCACCAAACACAAGCCAAATAAAAGGGTGGGGGTAGATTTCAAAAATTAAGTATATGTAAAAATATGGCGTGTGTGATATCAAACGAAAGGTAATTGACTCTGGAGTTAAACAAAATACATTTTAGTTTATTTAACAGAAAAAAGGGTGGGGGTAAATTTCAAAAATTAGAATTTATGTAAAAATATGGCGTGTGTGATATCAAATGAAAGGTAATTGAGTCTGGAGTTAAACAAAATACATTTTAGTTTTTTTTTAAAGTGGGGGTAGATTTCACAAATTTGAGTTTAAGTAATAACATGGCTTGTGTAGTATCAAACGACAGGTAATTGAGTCTAGAGTTGAATAAAATATATTTCAGTTTTTAGTTATATTAGCTCACACGTACACTATAAATATAGTATGTAGTGTGAGCTTAAGTGCCCATAAATTGGCAGAGTATTTCACCATAGCTCACACTACTATAGTATAGTATATGTGTGAGCTGAAACTTTTCTGTAGTACGTATTACTGTAAGACTAATAGTTCACAATACCAATACGGACACATAGCACAATCACATGTTTAACACCTAACAAACGCGTGAGAAAAAAAAACGTTGATTTTACAAGCTGCTAAAAAAAACGTTCATTTCATATTTGAAAACAAGCTTAATAGGTCATTCATTAACGTTTTTAAAAAATAACGTTGCTAAAAACGGCGTTGTAAACAGCAATGTTTTTACGTTATTTTCAAGTGAATTCTAAGTAGATATTTATCAACGTCAAAATCACATTAGGTTCGCGCCTTTTCTACACGAGTTTGAAAACGCGACTTGCATGGCTTTTCTACGAAATATTTTTGAGATTTTATATTTTTACTAGAAGCAGCGCCACCTATTCGCGACATTTTTTACTTGGAGGAAATATATCCGGCAGTGCTTTGCCCTCTAAACTCCAAACACCAGTTAATGAACTGATCCCTGATCCTTCACGATCACGACAGATCAGTTATTAACCTAATAAAGTTAATTAATATTCTGTGAAAGTGTTTACTGTTGAAAAATCTTATTTAGCTTTTAAAGAAAACATAATGCATGTATAGAGATTTTGTCTTGCCGTGAGCGCCATATTTTAAAATTGTCTTGAATTGTTGTAGTCTTAAACTAGCGAACTTTTAATTTTTAAGAAAGTTATTAAAAAAACGTGACAAAAAAGACACAGAATGTTATTACTTTTAAGAAGTCATTATCTAGAGGGCTTTTAGAACAGGCTTTCGCGCCTTTTTTTAATTAGAAAACATAGAAAAACAATACGCAAAAAGTTAGTAGGTTTAAGAAGTCTAAGTGGCGCTTTACAACATGTTGTGGAGGACTTTTTAAGTGTGAATTTGGTATATGAAAATAACGAGGGTACAAAACTGCCGCGCCGTCCTTAAGCTAGAATGCCGTTAACTACCTATAAAATGTTCCTATTTTTGATCATAAAACCCGAAAAATATTATACAAACGATGCTCCTTGACAAATGCATTGATGTAGAATAAACCAAAAAATCAAAATTGTCCAAATGTTGGTTAACTGCATTATAGCTTATGCACTGCAGAAAATACGTTAAATACACAGCACCACAAAAATTACGTTTTTTAATAGCTTGATTCCTCCTTGTGTCTTGAAGCATGTAGATTAAACAAAAAAAAGGTTGTTTTCTAGTAAAAAATAACTTTTTTTATTATTGTTCACGTTAATTTAACGTTGATGTGATTTTTGTGCCATGTGGGCGGGTCCCATTTCCTCTGTTTTTTTTTTTGAGCTCTTAAAAATGGTGTTATAAAACAGATTTTTGCAATACCCTGTAGTTTTTATTAAATGGGGCATTTTTGATAAGATCGTTATTTTAACATCAAACCTTTATATCTTTTTTATTTTACAATATATTTTAATTCTGTAAAAACATGTTTGTTGCAACTTATTTTGAGGAAAAAAATGACGCTGTCAAATTTTTCACAGAAGTTGCAGTTTTTGTTATATAAAATAAAAAACTTAAATACGAACCTGGAAATATTTTTCCCAAAGTAAGTGTTAAACTGGTGATTATGCCAAAATAATAAAAACTTTAAATTTTGTTTTGACACTGGTTTTTTTCATGAGGCTAATTTTTTTTTGAGGTTGTGTACTTGATTTTATTAGTGCAACGCTTAAAAAATGTTTGGGCTTCCGCACTGTGTTAAGAATTACTTTCAAGAATTTTCACAGAGGAAAAAGTTGGGCCTCACGGCAAAATGAATTATACTTATCACTTTAAAAATAGCCCGGTGTACTGTGGACTTTAAGGGTAAGAACGATGCGCTGCTAGGTTTTCTTAAGCCTTTTTTACGGGTGTGAGAAGTCGACAGTAAAAAGGAGTGGAATGAAAAGGCTTTAAACTTTTAATAGATGGTTTTGTTGTTGAATGCAAAGAATTTCATGAGCTGATCACAAATTAAAAACTGTTGCAGACCATTCAAAAGCAATAAAAAATTTGGTACCCTAAAAAAGGAAAAGTTTAAATAGGTACAGTCAGATACTTTTTGAATTGCGGGTGTATTTTCTTCTGTCAATGTTTATCATTGTCAAGATGACAAGAAAAATAATTTGTTAAATATGTACATATACAGACAGAGGTTAGTTTTACTATTTCGTGGGGTAGCTTCAAAATGATTTTCCTTATTTTAAATAAAAAATATTTTATTTTCTGGCGGGGCAATTTAAAAAGTCCCTTACTGTACATACATTTATCACTTTATGAGAGGCCCCAAATTCAAGCTATCCGAGATTATGTATATCAGAAAATTAAACGGAAAAACAAGGCATAAAAATATTCTTGCAACTTTTTATTTTTTTAGTTCTTTATTACAATTTTTTTTTGAGTTATTTATTAGGCAAGAGCTGAGACTATCTCGAACCAGTGAACCGATATCCATACCGCCGTTTTTGAAAATCTCCTGGACTACCGGGGCTACCTATAAAACGACGTACGACTTTATTATTTTTTCCTCAAAAAATATTTTTTTATTATTATTTTTAAAGACGTGAGTACAATAATTAAGGCAACAAAATTATACACAAACTTGTAAGCCAGGTTATTAAACAAGAATAAGTGGTATTATTAGTAGATTCGAACATCCTTATCTTCGTTATAAAATTTTAATATTCTGCAGTTTTTAGAGCAAGACTGCGGTAGTGAAAAATACGTACAAAAACTTACACACACAGAAAAAAAATAATACTTTAAGTTTATTTTCAGCTTTCCCAAATACCTATGATAATAATTGGCTAAAAAAAAAAACAACAAATTTTCCATAGATGTAAAAAAACTGGAGATATGTGAGGGAATAAAATAAAACCATTAACGTATTAATAAAGAAAACACTACGATGCTTCTTATTTCACAAAAATCGGTCCAGTAATAATAATTAACTTATCAAGAAATGGATGCCGACAGGATTGGCTAGGCAATCGTATAATCTGTAAAAGAATACTTTAAACAAAAATTTATATTTTGGAAAAGACTGAACCGATTTTAGTGATTCGTTCCCCGTTGAGATAGAGCTTTGTTATGAATTTAAAAAAATACAAATGTTTTTTAAAACGGTTGAATGACCAAGTGTAATTTTATCTGCCATCTTGAGTTTGGTCCCAAGATGGTTGGGAATTTTAATTATGATCTTTAAAAAGCCATCGATTTTAACAATGATAATTTTATTTTAATAAAGTCAGGTTAAAAAAATTATTTGTGACAAAATGGATGCAGGCAAATTTGGGAAGCCAATTGTTTTTTTACAAGCTCAAACAAAATATAAAAAATGTCGTATCATAAGAATAAACGAGCCATTTTGAAAGGTCATCTTTGACTGTATGTTAGCATAAATTTTAAGATGACGACCAAAAAAATTCATCTACATAAAACCCTAATCAATTCCCTGAAAAGTGCAGTTTTTTTCATTAAAATCGATGGTATAGTTCTAAAGTTAGCCCAATCAGTATAGAAGCTTCGACAAAATATACATTATGTAGGTAATACTCGAATACGATTTTTCTCGTAGAGGTGTATTCTATTTTAGTTTGGGATTTGGGGGGGATTACCGCTTTCAACCCCTGTAGATACGCGCCTGATATTTGCAGAGATACAGCTAGAGATTTAATTTCACAACCAACTAAAATACAGTAGAACCCCGATTATCCGTGCTCCACGGGACCGGACGAGGCACGGATAAGTGAAAAGCACGGATAATCCGACCATTCATTTATTACATGTTACATACATATTATGTATATATACACAAAATATGACAGAAAAAAAAGATCCCATAAGTTCAAACCAAGTTTATATGTATGTATTGCATAAAAAGATAGAATATTTCGATAGAACTTGAAAACACAATTTCGATGATGGGAAATCATACCACGAATAATCCGCAACCCGGATAATCTGCGCACGGATAATCGGGGTTCTACTGTATAAAGAATGGGTACACCATGCGTTTGACATTAACATTGAAAACGAAGTAAAAATAGTTGGGGACTGGTAGGCAGCCTAACCAAACCTACTTATACTTTGATTTTATCACGGATACTGTCAGTTGTTGTTATTTTTGTTGTTTTTTTGTTAAAAAATAAATAAGTTCTCGGACTTTTCCTGTTTAATGGAAAAAGTTTTATTTTAAATATCCGGTTTTTAAAAGTTAGATTTCATCCCAAATATAACTAAAAAAACAAACAAACAAAAACAGCGTTTGACAAGCCCTTGCCATTTCTAAACCAGAGAACAAAATGTCAAGCGTTAAAAGGGCCGGGACGGGACGGTGGCCATTTTTGATTTGCCGCCTTTACTTTGGTGAAATCCATTTCGTCAATATTCTATTATCCGTGGATATTTGTTGTGAACCATTATACCAACTTTGCTAAACGAGGATTGAGTATTTGACATATTTTTTTCGGTCAATTTTGATAGTGTCTCAGAAGTTACCAGATTTCAACAAAAACCCTAATTTAAAAAAAAAACAACCTTTTTCGTGGCTAAGCGGGTATAGAAAATGTTTTGTTTCTCTTTTGTTTTTCCGTCGGCAGCTCGAAAACTGCCAAAATCTAATGGACACTTATCAAGTGTTGACAGTTTTTGTAAAGCTAGAAAGACGGCTTAGAAGTCTCACCTTAAGATATTGATAAGAGAGATAAAAGAAAGAATAATTTCCGCCAAACCGTATGCTTTTAACAGGCGACATCTACTAAATACAAAACAAAAGGAAGGCAGATAAAAAGGAAAACAGTACCCGTGACCGTGACATAATTTGTCTCTCAGGTCGGGTCAATGCTTATTGCATTTTTAACGCCTTTACGACGTTATATGTCGGTCAGTGGAGTCAGAAGAGTTATAGTATATAGTATAATTATAGTACCCGTGAATAAAGAAAACAAAAAGTTTTCGTGGCTAAGTGGCTATAGGAACTCGGAGAAATTTTAAAGAAATCAGATGTCGAGTGGTAGGAGGTTATACAAATTTTTCCTCTGTTCAGGAAATTTTGATCTAATACCTTTTATTCCACAAAAGTTTAAAATCAATTTTCCTATTTTAAACTTTATTTTTGTAAAAGCTGTTGGAAACCCCATTGTTCTCTGTATGTGTGTGTGTCTGACCACCTTTAAATCCTCTAAGTGCTTTCATACATTACTTTTTTCTAAAAAACATTCTGTCGAGCAAAAGCAATTTGAGCTTTCACGAATATAGAGTAGCAGAGAAGGATAAGGTAATAAAAGAAAATTACTACACAGAAACCTAAGTTGGTAAATCAGGCTTTTCTCACATCAGGAAAAAAATTAATTCCTCATTTTTTTTAAATGTCTTATGGCAAATTTGACAGGAAATAAGTATCTGAAAAACTAATCAATTGATTCTGGGAAACCCTTCAATCTAAAATTTTTATGGTATCCACTCATGGATAGAGCCATTATTTGGTGGGGGGCTACAAGGGGTTAATAGAGGCGTTCATATGTTTTGAACAATCATAATTCGAGATTTACGAACCACAGCTGCCAGCGAAACGCGGTTTTCAAATATATATTGAAAACTCATTTTTCGAAAAAATTGTTAGAACATTTTTTGAGAAAATAACAACTTATATATCTCGCAAAATACAGCAACAGCTCTAGTAATGTAGTGTTTATAAATTTATTGAAAATTTAATTTTTAACAAAAATAAAGCCTCCTTAAAACCCAGAACAATCAAGTCTTATGGATATGTTGGTATTTTTTGTTGGTTTGGTTTAGTGTAGTATATAGACTGTGTATATTTCATTATCTCAAACAAATTTTAAAAATGATACCAAAACTTAAAATTCTAAGAAACAGTATTTTACTTTTTTACTTATTTTCGATAAAAGTTTTTTTCTGTGTTTGATCATTAATTTGTATATAATTTATCCTTTGCATAATATTATCTAAAAAATTATTTTTATGATTATTACCTGCACTAAAATAAATCTAGGATAAAGTAAAATTAATTAAGCGGAATCAGCATTTTTACCTTTTATGTGATCCACATACATGATTTCACAAAATTATGATTTTAAATTCTGGATTATTTATAGGAAGTTTCAATAAACAATTAAAAAAAGAATATTTTTTTTCTGACCTTCCGATTACTTGTTGTAATGACAAAATGGAATGAAACAATATAGAACGTGACAAATAGGAACGCAGCCAATGGGAACGTGACAAATGGAAGCGTGACAAATGGGAACGTGACAAATGTGAACGTGATAAATAGGAACGTGACAAATGAAAACGTGACAAATTGTAACGTGACAAATTGTAACGTGAAAAATTGTAGCGTGACAAATGGGAACGCTACAAATGGGAACGTAACAAATGAGAACATGACAAATGGGAACGTGACAAATGGGAACGTGACAAATGGGAACGTGACAAATGGGAACGTGACAAATGGGAACGTGACAAATGGGAAAGTGACAAATGGGAACGTGACAAATGGAAACGAGACAAATCGAAACGTGAACTAAAACTTGACAAATGGGAAAGTTACAAACGGGAACGTGACAAATGGGACTGTGCAAATTGTAATGAAACAAATGGGAACGTGACAAATGAAAACGTAACCAATGGGAACGGGCCAAATAGAAACGTGACAAAGAGAAACGTGACAAATGGAAACGTGACAAAATATAATATGACAAAACAAAATGTGACAAAATGAAAGGCGGCAAAATGAAACATGATAAGATAGCCAGAAGACAAAATTTTGCGCAATATTTTGTGACAGGGACCATTTTTATATCAGGTATTTCTTTTTCAAGTAAAAAGAGGTCAAAAAATTTAATAATAAAATTTTGAAGTAATTTTAAACGTTTAGGAATCTTACCTAATGGGCTGTCAATCAGCCTCTTCCTGTAGACTCTGGGTGACCCAAATGGCGAACCCCAACCAATCAAAGGTTGGGTTCGGGCACCTGGTTCAAAGTAGTCCCAGTCACATTCATCTATGGGAAAACTGGAAGCTGACGAGCTGCAAAGAAAAACAAAAATTTGATTTTAGTTTAATCCTGTTTTCTTGTTTTGTTTTACAAAGTATCCGATTTTCGACACTTTTGTAGGGTACTCTGAAGGAAGTTGAATAAAAAACAATAAGTAAAGAAATTAATAATGATAAAAACCCAAAAACCGCATTTTTTTATTTATAGGAATATTATTTAATATACTTTGCGTGTCACTGTCCGTTTTTAAAAATCAAGCTTTTCAAAAGTACCCTTTTTTAAAGACATTTTGCTCGAAAACTTAAATGTCGAATAACATATTTGCCAAGAACTTTTTTTTCCAATTAATTTTTTTTTCAAATATTTGTTTTTCGAAAATAAAAATGTCGAATACATTTGTTTCGAAATCAAATTACTTCTTTACGACAGCTTTCCTGTCCTCTTTTTGAGAGTGTTATCCCAATCTTGGTCAATTGATCGCAAACGTATTATTATCTGTCCAGACACACCTATAATCTTTTCCTCTAAAAAAATTTTTCCATGGGGCAGGTTCTTCTTTGCGATCAATTTACGACCTTCCAAAAGGAGGCTAGGAAAACTATCTAAAAGAAAAAAATTTTAAAAGTGTTTTCAAAAAAATTATTTAAAAAAATATATTTAAAAAAAAATTTTGAAAAAAATATCTTTCGAAATTTAGGTTTTTCAACTTTCTGTGTTTTCAAAAAGTGTGTTTTCCAAAAATTGTCATTTTTCATACTTGTTATTAATTAATTAATTTCAATACATGTTATTAATTTTGTTTCTATTTATGTCTTTAGTTTTTTATATTTTAGTTTATTTCTTAAGTTAAATTATTTTAACTAACAAAAAATAAGTTTTAATATATCGCGTGCGCAAATGTTTTGAATGATCGCTGAATTTTAAACGAACAGAAGAATGTGTAGCAAGCACACGCGAACGAATTCGTTCGGTCGTGCTTGCTATAATAAAAAAGATGAATTACCTGTCAACATCGTCTTCTTCCTTTGAAGATGAGTCTGAGTTGCTAACAAATACAAGACGCCAATCTTCACCTTCTGGTAGCAAAAAATCGAAGAAATCAGCGTCTGGAGTTCTGCGCCAGCCTAACAAAAAAAAAATAAAGTACTTTACTGAATTTCTCTGAAGGCGAAAGAAAACTAAATAATATAAAAGTATTTAAAATACACATATGCAAAAAATCTATACATAGGGGGTATTAAGGCAGTAAAAGCGTCGTATCTCAAAAATAATAGTAGCCTCTTTGACTATTGCAATTCTAGACCCGCTCGTAATAAGGATAATAAACAATGTTTTTTTTAAACCGACAAGCATTTTCCGTACAATTTCTGAACGGAAAATGTCACTTTACAGGCAGGTCCTTTTAAAAAACTTTCCGATCTTTAAAAAAGGCTGAAAAGGAACCAAAATACTGGGAAAATTAGTTTTGCAATCCTTCTTTTAGTCAAGTTTTTCATAACTTCTGTTTTTTTATCGGTTTTACGTTTGTATTAAAAAATAATCTAAAATATAAAAATTAAGCCCAATTCGCAAAATAGCCAAATATAACGTAACCTGTTGGTTTCCTGATAGTTCTAAATATATTATATTTCTAGCAAATATCTTACTCTTTACATGTGGAATATGTTTTTTTAAAAATGAATATTTATGTTGAGTGTGTTGGGTTTTATGTCGGCTATAAATCAAAAACGTAGATTACGCGATCGGAAACAGACTTTACAGGTCTGATAGGTTTACAGGATTAGTCGACCTTTAAAATTTACGTTTCCGGTCTACTAACGTAAATACCAATTTTTTTCAACTTAGGAAGGACACAACAGTAAAAAAGTTAATACAATAGTATCCAAAAATTTCTAAATTAAAACGCTTGAAAACAAAGTATCAGAAAACTCTAGGAAACACCAGGTTTATATGGCCATATTATTTATTTTAATTATTACTGGCCCTTTTGCCACAAAAGTAAACTCTTTTCGTAGTATGATTTTAATTATTATTTTTGTGTAAGTTGGTATAGAAGGTATATTTGTGAAAAAAAGCTGCATATAGGGTATATTTTTTTATATTTGAGACGGTGGTACTACAAAAACTGAAGGAAATATCAAACAAAAACTAATTTTTCGAAGAGTAGCCCACATTTTGTTTTAAAGTGACACGTGTCAAATACAGTTTTAAACTGAGGTGCCGCTTAAATCCATCAAAATTAATTTAATTTTTCCTAAATCAGGGAATTCATTTTTTTTCTTAACTTTGACAGCCGCCATCTTGGATTCTGAAGCCGGGAAATCGGGGATCCTCTAATAAACATTTAGCTTTGGATGTTAGGTACCACCATGTCAAAAATAAAAAGATATATACCCTTTTTGCAGCTTTTTCTTAAAATACCCTACAAATTTACTTAATTTTATTAATTAATTCCTGTATAACAGTATAAAATAAATTGCAGTTTTCTTTATTTTAAAAATTGAATTAAACGAAAACTAATGATCAGAAAACTTTAAAAGTTAAAAATCCTTATCCCCTAGACTGGTAAGATGAATGTACTAAAAATCATTAAAATCGGAAAGATGGTCGGCCAAACCTCTATATTTTTTTTTGCGATTTCATACGACTGCAAAAAATGCTAGAGGAGTAGGGACTTTTTTAACCCCAGATTTGGATTAAGGGTAGAAAAAAATACATATGAATATTTATGTGAAATATCCGTCACTGTCAATCAAAAACATGAGTTTATCAACTCGTCGGAAATTATCTACGCCATATGTTTCTTTCTCACCTGGTGACGTCATTACAAATGCGTATAATTTAGACTATATCATTATGGCTTTTGACATTTTATTCTTGTGTGGTTGTGAAATAGGGCAAAAGGTAAATTCAGAAAGCCGCAAAAAAATTAAAAATGTGAATTAGGTATTACTTTGCTTAGATTTTCATATAAAAATCACAAATTTTGAGTGACGACTTTTTGATCTGTCTGTGTTACTGTCGGAATTATAAGGTTTCTAAAAACGGCTATAACCGGTATTTATTCTGAAGTTACTAAAAGAATATGGAAAAAATATATATATGGGTATTGCCAATAAAAAAATAAATACTAATATATGCATTTCTATCTTTCGAAGTTTCTAAAATAAATGAAAAAAGTAAAGCTACTTTTAGTCATCTGAGATAAAAATGGTGTTAAGCTTAGTTATATTACTAATATAATAACACTAAGCTGATCCAACATGCATATGCAAAAACTAAATTATTTGTAAATTTCCGTATTTAATATAAGTTTTAGAAATAACTTTAAAAATGTGTTCTGAATTCGGTTTATGAGTTTTTTTTAAATTAGTATCTTGAGATTATAAAATTAATTAAAAATCCAAATACCAATTTAAGAGTTTTATATCAATATGCATTTTTCGGATAATTATTTTATAAAATAAATACCTTCCTAGCTAGCCTATTAGCACACTTTAAGTAAAGTCTTTGTAAACATCTCAGAAACTAACGCTCTTAGAAGGTTTTTGGTTATAACACAAATTGTTAAGCAAAATGTAGTCTACTATATTCCGAAAACCGCCGCATATTAATGCAATTTTTTAATTGTCAAAAAACTGTCATTGGCATTAATGGATTTTGACCAAAATCTAATCAGCTCGCTAGAGTATCGAACAGTATTTTACCTCAAATATTTTATAAAAGTCAGTTCAGCGGCTTAGGAGCTATCCTGTTACAGACAGAAATAATATACACACACCTACACACACACACATAGACATCACGACGATATTGATAAAATACTTCAAATAACATATTTTCGGCGTTATCCCAAAAAAAAAATTTCTTTGAAAATAATATCTTCTCTAGCCACTGCTACGCAGGCTAGGAAGGTAAAAATTTATTATTTTATGAAAAATACAAAAAATATGGCTTTCTTACGCTCATGCAAGAATAAAACCATTTTTAAAAAACTAAACATCTTAAACATGCAAAAAAATCATGCAAAGTTCAGATAAACTATTTTTAAATTACCACATACCTTTGGTTACTGTCCAAAAATACCCCTTTACCACTGGCATTTTCTGTATCAAAAAATTAGTACCTACACCAAAATCACTGTTTCATATCATTAAAATAAAAATATATAACTTTTTTAATTAAGTCTTAAAAAATAGAAAATTAAGTCTATAAACCACATTGTATACATGTAAGGGAATAGTGTAGTGAGTAAATTATAAAAAATATTTTTAAGAAACTTAATACAAATATTTTGTTTTTTGCTAAGAAAAGATTGTTCACCTTTACCGCATAATGTAATGTAAAATTGTACGAAAAGGTAGACATTACAATTATTGTGTAGGCAGACACATACATATATCTACTAGTATTCTTAAGGTACTATACGGATAACCTGCATATGTAAAGTCATTGGTGACAAGTAAGAGCTCTCAATATTTTTACGGTCAATTGCCATCAGAAATAATTGTGAAACCAGCGGGTGATTATTCCATCTCTTTAACTAAAGATTTTTACAATAAAATTCTAATATAAATTAATTTAAGAATCCCCATAACTACCTAAAATCTAACACCAGTATTTACTAAGACCTTAACACCAGTATTTACTAAAGGATCTACAGTGCTAAGTGCTACAATCCTAGGTTTAAAAGTCTACATTTTGGTTGAAGGTTTAACTTATTTTTCCCGTGAGTGCAATAGTTTTTAATATTTATATAAATTGTTCATAAATACCTTGCGATATGGGTCATCTTTTTTCATTGTAAAATAGACATTATTTCCACACAAAGGTTATAAATAAATAAAAAGAATAAAATATTTTGGTTTAAAAATGGTAGCCATATTTAAACCTCCAAACGTCACTAGGAAATGTCGAATAAAAACGGTCTTAGTCAGTGTCAGCTGTCCGCTATATTTTACATTACCGAACCAAAATCTAGCCTTGTCGACCTAGAATAGTAGCACTTAGCACTGTAGACCCTTTAGTAAATAATGGTGTTCTTCAAGGAAACCAAATATTAAATGCAAAATGGTTAGTAATACAATAGTGACATAACGTAACGCATGTCTTTTATTTAGTCCCCAATAAAGTCTAGGAACTACGGTGAAAAAACCGGATTACCTATATGTATTATCTGATCAAGTAAAAACAATTCGCAAGTATTTTAAAAACACCATGTCTTATACTACACAAGAGAAAATGAGGAGCAGATTTTCTATATGCATTGTGTCAATGTTTTCACATTTTTAACCAAAGATGCCATCGCAAACTACATACATAGTGCAACAATATTATGCCACAGAAGACGTATATAGGTATAATCCTTGAATGATTTTTTATCCATATTTAGGTATATTATGAACTTTTCGGTTAATTTCTTGTCAAACGCATAGCAATTGTTTTTTATTTACCAAAATTACAAAAATGGACAAAATGCATCAAGAAAGTCGGCTCCTCAAATATAGTCCTCTGACTACACATAGAGAGTTCCACTACCATATACGTGGTGTTTAAATTCAATTTCTTAATTCAAATATCATGCACGAGTGCGCAAGATAAAGTATATGATTTAAGTGTGCAAGAGAAAGCCAACCGCGTGCATCCAATTAAACGAGACTGGCTATCCTTGTCATTTACTTTCGCAGTGTATACTTTATCTCGAACTCTTGCAATTCCTCGAAAAAAAATTAAATATGTACACGTGGTATACAAAGCGACACATTAACTTTTATAAGGAAAGATGGGGCCTCTTGACAATATTTCCCTCATAATACGGTACACCATATATGGGTGCCACGTTTCCTGGTGACGAAAGGCTTAAGATAGAGATGTTGTAGCTCTCCAACTCTTTTTAAAATATTGTATATCGCAGTAGCTCTAAAAACTGGAAACGTAAAGTACACGGCATGGGCATACAACTTAACGACCGATTTACCATATACACACTACAGTTTGCTGACGACCAAGTAATTTTAGCTAATGATAAAGAAGACATGGAGTATATGATTAGAAAGTTAACGGAAGCATACCAAAAGTGTGGGTTAACAGTGAACGTGGACAAGACACAGTACTTATGTATTGGAAACGAATCAAGTGAGCTAGAACTAAACAATGGACAAACAATATATCCATGCAATAAGTATGTATACTTGGGTGTCACATTTGATAAGACAGGAACAGACTGCAAAGAACTGGAAAAAAGAATAGTAAAAGCAAAAAATGTTATTGGTTGTCTTTACTGTATTTTATGGAGCAGAGGGATAAAAAAAAATGTAAAAATTTAACATATATCAAACAATGGTGAAAAACACGCTGTTGCATGGAATAGAGACTTGTCGCGTAACAGAAAAATACAAAGCAAAAATGGAGAGTATCGAAATGGATGCAATAAGAAGATCAATAAGAATATCTAGAACAGATCATAAGAAATGAGATCATAAAAGAAAGAAAGATAATTGAGGGAAGCATAACAGATGACATCACTAAAAGAAAACTGATATGGTACGGACATGTACAACGGATGAACGACGCAAGACTACCAAAGCAGGTCCTAGAATGGCAGCAGTCAATCCAAAGATCAATGAGTGAAAAAACCTGACAGAAGATTATTGTCAGGATCGAAGGAGGTGGAGAATAGGCGTCGGATAACGTAGAAAAACGTTATAAACCGACCTAGTAGTACTTTTATTGATCCTGAACTTAAGGTACCCTCAACAAAAATCAAAATATTTTTTTTAGATAACATCATAAAGCCTTATGAAAGTGAAAGGGAACTAGAATTTTTTAGTAGTGTATCAGATTTTATATATTTAATGTGTATATGAGTAGACCATATTCAATTGGTAAATATATGTACAGGTATTAAATTTAAAGATTTAAGGAAGGTGAACTAATATGGTATTACATGGGTATCCTTTACCCACCAGATTCGGTTTCGCCCCCAATTCAAATTTTGCACAACAAAAACTATAAGATAAGTTACAGAGTTGCCAAAGCATCGTAAGTCACTTCCATAGATATTAAACTAAAAGATAAATCCACTAAGTTGGTGCTTTTAATTGTACGCAACGTATCTCTTTTCTTGATAATTACAGTAGACGCTTTCAATAAAGTTGGAAGTTGGTGCTGTGGAACCACGGTGGTTAGAATAGACCGGTGTTCGGATCTTATATATATATATATATATATATATATATATATATATATATGTCGAATTTTCACGTAACTTGTGGGCCAGCTGATTTTTGTAAAGAAAAGTTAGATATGATATGAACAACTAATATTTTTTGAACTTTTTGAAAACTAAGGCAATTTTCCTACTATTTTTTAGTATATTCTTATTAAATAATATTTTTCAGACTTACCAGTCGTTATTTTTTTTTAGCCCGCTTCATTTCTCTTTACACAAAAATTTGAATTCGAAGAAAATAATGTCTTGGTTTCAGCTTCAAAAATAATCCGCTGACCTACACCTTTGTTTACTTCCCAAGTCCTCGGTTTACCTTAAATAATACTAAACGATCACATTCAGTTTGACTTGTATCTTAAGTTTTGTGTAATAAAAAATAAACCGGGCTAAAAAAAAATAACGACAATACGTCTAGAAAATTATATTTTATAAAGATGTACTAGAAGACGGTAGGAAAATTGCCTTAGTTTTTGTTCCGTTGTTCATATCATATCTAACTTTGTTTACAAAAATCAGCTGGAACACCAGTGACGTGAAAAATTCGACATATCCGAACACCGGTCTATTATATCCACCGTGCTGTGGAACAACGTTCACAATTTTTTAATTGCTAGGACATGATCTCTAAAAGTTATTGGGCTATGAGGTTTGTTGGGTGCAATTTGCTCCAACATAGGCGCCGATTACGTGTGTTCGGGTGTACCTATACGAACCAAATCAGTTATTAATATTTTTATTTTTTGGTTTTTTTATAATATACCTACCAAAGAAAAAAAATCTGATCCTATTAAACTAAACAAAAAAAAATATTTGCTTTACACCACTAAATACGAAAAAAAAAATAATTCGATTTTTTGTAGTTAAAACTGGGTAAACCTTTGGCTCTAGACTATAGAACCATATGATGAGATATCCGCGCTCAGATATATTATGAGGTAAATTTGGCAACCTTACCACCACCGCAATTCCTACTAAATTTAAAATTAGCATGGTACCTTATTCTTAATATTGCAGTTTTCGCGGGGTTCACCCACTCAACCTTTTTATACATAAGTAGGAGTCCAATCAAAATAAAAATAAATTGGGACCTCGCAAGGTATTTTGTTTTTCTTTTAAGTGAAGGTGATGATTTCTCCACCTCCTTCGATCCTGACAATCATCTTCTGTCAGGTTTTTTTGACTCATTAATCTTTGGATTGACTGTTGCCACTCCAGTTTCGGACGCCCTTTTTTCCTAAGACCTATTGGTTGCCATTCTAGGACCTACTTTGGTAATCTTTCTTCGTTCATCTGTTGTACATGGCCGTACCATATTAGTTGTCTTTTAGTGATTTCATCCGTTATGCTTTCCTCGATTCCCATTCTTTCTTTTATGATCTGATTTCTTATATGATCTGTTCTAAATATTCTCATTGATCTTCTTATTGCATCTATTTCGACACTTTCCATTTTTGTTTTGTTTTTTTCTGTTACGCGACAAGTCTCTATTCCATACAACAGTGTGTTTTTCACCATTTTTTCATTTATGTTAAATTTCACATTATTTTTTATCTCTGTGCTCCATAAAATACAGTTAGGACAACCATTAACCTTTTTTGCTTTTACTATTCTGTTTTCCAGTTCTTTACACTCTGTTCACAGTCAATTAAAGATTAAAGGATGATGGAATAATCTTAAACTGACGGTTAGACATTTTATCCTTGTTCGTTTTTTTTTTAATAAAAGTGCACCTCCACTTCAAGCAACTATTCCAATAGCAGCTACCCTAAGAGGTCGCCGTCGAAAATAAACAGTGACACTCTGTCAAATATCTTTAATTGAGATCAGTGGCTGAATACGATGCTTTACCATGAACTTAGTTTAATGCGTCATTTCCTCAAGTCTGCGCAAGTTTGATAAGCTTTCTATTTAATTTTCTATTTCTGTCAAGCAACCACCTAAGGCCTGGTCAGTAGTTTAACTTCTATTTCCCTCTTTCTCTAATAGAAAGAGATAGAGATACAATTTATATCTCCATCTTTTTCTATTGGAGACAGGAAGAAATAGAACTGAGCGGCAAGCAAGGAGTGAAACTGTGGACCAAGCATAAAGATGGCTCGCAGATTATATGATAGTTTCTACACAAGTTGTATAAGTAAAATCTAGATTGCTGCGCTCTCTGTCGATCAAAAGATGAAGATGCACCCACAAATAGTTACGAAACGCAAAATGATGAAAACTTTTGAAACACTTTCAGTTTACATGGATATTAACCTCTGAAAGCCCTAATTGCTAATATTTTTTCGAGTTCTCAAAAATTTAACGGCATTTCCATCAAAAATTTTTGAAAATAGTTAGTAAAGTCTAAAACATCGGACTTGGCAAAAACCTTCCATAGAGCATTATAAAGTTTGTAATAGATTTTTTGTTAAATATTTTTGCGAATATTGTGTAAAAAAAGAGCATTCTAAATTTTCTACTTACCCGCATCAACTGCTGGTATCTTTCTCATATTCTCCTGCCGTCTTCGTCTAACTGTCATCTTTCTAAAAACTGTACCGCTAGCAAGATCTGCATCTAAGGGCAGTTCTCTGTCACCGGAGGTTGTGTCATCCGACTTGTTGTGCTAAAACAAGCAAAAAAGGTTACAAAAATAAATGTTAAATATTAGCACCTAGATCCAATGCGAAAGTCTTCCAGGCGGAGGTTTACGCTATACTGGCGGTAACAATAACAAGGGAGGAAGAAATTAGGAACAGGACAGCGCCTCTGCATCTGTTCAGACAGTCAAGCTGCGCTGAAAGCACTGTGCAAACCAACCATGTCGGCGGGTTAGGTGCAGGAGTGCGCGGGTGCACTTCAGGAGTTGGCCGGAATAAGAGAGGTGGAACTCGTATGGCTCCCAGGAAACGAGAAAGCGGACGAACTCGCCAGGGTTGGATCCCGGCAGAAATGCGTCGGGCCAGATCCTTTTCTGGGGTTCACAAGAGGACAAATAAAGTCGGCCCTAACAGAATGCACCCAGAAAGAGATTCAAAAGGAATGGACCAACACAGAGGAAACGCAAGACAGACGAAGGAGTATATGACAGGATACAGCAAGTCCATTAGGGACTGGCTGCTCCGTAGAACATGAAGAGAGGTGGGAGCCATAGTGAAAATCCTCACCGAACTTTGCGTCCTACAAGGACACCTGGCGAAGATGAGAGTGAAGGATGCCGCGACGTGCGAGCGATGTTGGGCGAAGGACGAGACCTTGGCGCATTTCCTCTCATCATGTGAAACATATAAGGGGGCAAGAAGGGAGGTATTCGAAGAGGAAGCCCTTGAGACGAAGGACCTTCTCAATCTGAGGTGGCCCGATATTCTGGCCTATGTACAGATTCTGTAGCGAAGGAAGGATACAGTAGGGGGGATGCGGGGGGTTGGCGAAAAGGGCGCTTCATGTTTCTAGTCGCTAGGCCTAGAGCCTACCCCATACTACTACTAATACTGAATCTAAATTTCCGGAAAGGCAAGTCCTTACAAATGGCGATACTTTTGATCGCTCGTCGGAAAACGGGTGAAAGTCAAGGGTCGCAAGTCAATTATAAACTGGTACTTTTAAGTAGACACATGGTGCGTACAATTTACTTCGACGAGACTTGGACTTTGAAAAGTATATTCCAAGTTAAGTCCCACGTAATGAGTAGCCGGCTTTTATGCCAGAAAATCTGCAATCAATACCAACGTTGCGAGATAATATTTAAGCAAAAACAGTTTAAATTTCTTTTGAGTTACGAATGGCTTAAACTACAGAAATATTTAAGCTTTTATTGAATTAAGTTTTGTTTTGTCTGTTTTGTGCAGTTAGGCATACCTACGCAGCAAACTGAAATTTTACGCTGCAGAAAATCTTTTAAAACAGAGAAAATGCCTCGGAAAATGCCCTTAGAAATTCTAAAATTATATTTTTCGCAAAACGTAAGTATGCATGCTTTTAGCAGCATGTAACAGAATGTGTGCAATAACAATTTCGCGTTGCAAAATGATTTTCTTAATGGATTGATAGTAAAGAAAGTGTGTCATATTTCGTATACTTCCCAGCAGCAAAACGGCCACTGCGAATCGTACCCTGTCTTTATTTTTCAGGACCTACCTGATCCTCCGATACATCGTCTCCTCCATCCTCTGGTAGTGACCTTGATCCGACCTGCATTCTTTTGTTTCTAGGTTTACTCTGTGACAAAGATCTGCTTCTCATCAGGAAGTCTGATGGTTTTTGGTTGTGTTCAAAGCTGACTCCGGATTTAGGACTGGAACCGTCATTGGAACTGTCAAAACTGACATGTCGATCGGAAAGTTTTTCCTGCCCAGAAGGCTCATCATCGGAACAGGACTGACGTAGTGGGGAGTTTTCTGTAATAAAAGAAAACAGGCGTTTAAAAATATTTAGATACAATGTTATCAATAATCAAATGATCCAAATATAAATTAAATACAATACGGCATACAATAGGAAGATAACAGGCCAGACTCTAAACCTATAAAGATAGTTGTAAAAAATAACATAGTTAACAAGATAAAAAAAATATATCACGTAACACTAACACAAATACATAATAAAAACTACAGGAGTATTTTGACAACAATAACATTCCAACATTCACACTGCCGCTGCTAAACTTCCTACCCGATCGCTCTTCTCGGCTCCTCCTCTTTAATAATTATAAGACTTCTTTTTCTTGCTGATCATTTTCTTTCTATTACAAAATTTTTACTATATTGAACTCCTATATTCATTCTAGAAGATCGTTTGGAAATATCAGGGCTGGTATGTGAGACAGAATTAGAGTTCTCTATGCCAAACAGATGGTCCCAAAAGCTCATTTTACTACATATTTAATTCAAGCAAGGTTACATTTTTGTTTCACAAAACTACAGTTAATGTAGCTAGAAGAATCAGATCCATCTTTGAAAAGCAGACCACATTAAAAGTTTCTAGTTTCTTTGCGAATCAGGATACATTGAGTTTGTATCTTTCATTCAAGTAAGGTTATGAGTTAGCTGTACAGATTTATGTATTTACTGTAGCTAGGAGTATGCATTAATGCTGCTGCCAAAAAGTGCAGAGTCTAGAAGATTTTCTGAATTTATTTAGAAATAAGGAAAAGTTTCTAATCCGTTGATTGACTTGATGTCTCTCTGTCTTTTAAATATTGGGTAGCTGCTGCTATAAAGAAATGAGCCAAAGAAATCATCTCAGTAGGTCTGGATCTCTTTGGGAATCAAGATGTTTTTCATTTAAGTTTGTTCTAGAAGTCTATACTTAATTTACACGGAGGATGCATCAAACACAATCCGGAATTGGGAGAATTCTAGACTTGGTGGTGGTGCTCCATATCGTATTATAAATGATACTTGTAAGATTTTAGATTTTTTAAAGCTCTCCTTATTTAGTTATTAAAAGAACACAAGGAACAAAAACAAAGTAGTAGACAAAAACTGCAAAATAACAACTAATAAGACAGTAACAAACATAACATATCTACGATACTAGTTAAAAAACAATGATATTCCACGTTCATATGACTACAGGTGCTGCTTTTCTACTTTAAAATCTCCTCTTTCTTCTTTCGCTAAAATGTTTTTTTTTCTTTCATTATCTCGGGGCTAATTTTTGTGACAGGAACAGATGTTTTTAATATTGGGTGGCTTCCAAATATTATCGTGAGTGATGATAATGGCACAAATGGGTCAGAATTAGTTTGCGAATGCTGTTTATATTGCTTTTGGTATAATTGTGAGCACTTCCTCTGGTAAATTAAACATTCAACTATCGTAGTTCCTAATTCATTCTTAGTTACTTTTTGTGTGATCGGATAGGATGTGTTTTTGATACTAAATAAAAAAACAAAATACATAGTGACAGATTGGCTAACAAAGTCATAGACAAAAATTGCAAAAGACAAACAAACAACAACATAACCAAATCTACGAAACTATAGTTACCCCTCGCACTACTGCTGTTAAGCTTTGAATCTTTCCTTCCCTGAAATCGAATTCTTTCTTCGTCTTTTAAATGTACATTATGTAAAGCTATTGGACTTATTCTATGAAATTGTTTACAAAAATCGGAATTAGTTTGTAAAACAGAAACAGACTCTTGTTTATCTTTTTTAATAATGGGTCTCAAGAGTGCTGGACTCCATTGAGAATCAGGATGAGTTTTGTTGCTATCTATCATTTAAGGTTGTATCAAAGAATTAATATGTACAGGTCATTTTAATAATTCTGGGCTCCTTTTTTGCTGTTCCCATTAATATTATGGATAATAAAGGTGCGATTTAGGTGAGCAGTTCTGGATCATTCTAGTAAAGGGTTGACCATATCAGTTCTATTCAAATACTCTTGCTTACTTTTTAGATGAAGATATAGTTTAGTTTTGCTTAATTGTGCGGACGGATAAGGTGAATTTAAACCTGTACCAAGTATTTTCTTGTTTGATATAGTAATTAGTTTGAACTGATTTACTCAAGTTTGGAAGTGATTTGTGAATAAAGTGTTGGTTTGGTTTTTTTAGTGCCAAGGGTGGAATGGGAAGCTATTTATTTTTTTAATAAAACGATAACCGACAAACTGACAGATTGGATAGCAATGTTTTAGACAAAAACAACAAGAGAAAAGCTACTAACATAATAACAAATATACCAACATAACGAAATCTACAGTACTAGTTTGACAACAATGATACTTCAATACACAAGTTTATACCACTCGCACTACTGCTGCTAAACTCCGAATCTTTCCTTCTTTGAAATCTCTTTTTTGCTAAACGTTTTCTTCTTTCTTCGTCTTTGGCGTTATTCTAGGAGATCGCTTGGAAACATCGGCACTAGTTTGTGAAACAGGAAGAGATTATTCTTTATCTTTCTTAATATTGGGTAGCTGTTGCCATAACGTGTTTAGCCAAGCAGGTCGTCTTAAGAGTTCTGGACTACATTGAGAGTCAGGATGGGTTTTGTTGCTATATTTCATTTGAGCAATATGTTCCTTATCTTTTATGAAACTAGGAGGTTGTATCAAGGAATTCACAAGTATTGGTCTTTTAAAAAATTCTGGGCTTTCTTGTTGGTGTTCCCAATAATATTATGGATGATAGAGTTGCGATTTAAGAAAGCTACTGTGAGCATGACTAACCCCTAATTTATAAGTTCCTGTTCACGGTTCACAGTTTGTAGGCGCATTTTAGCATTTATAGGCTGCCGTCTTCCGTTCGCAACCGTTCGGTAATAATAACAAAAAAAATTGATTTTTTTATAGTTTTTTTTGTTTAAAATGGAGTCTCTAACCTTTTCTGACTTAGCTTTGGTGATAAAGAAAAAAAAATAAAAGGAAAATAAAAAAATAAACCAGCTAAGTGTGACGTATGTGGCCGACTACGAATCTCTGACGGCAAAAAATAAAGATGAATTATCTCCAACTTTTGCGAACGGCAAGGCAGAACTTTGCCCAACTTTAACGAGCGGCAACTTATAAATCAGGGGTAAAAGAGTGAACTCTAATAGGCCGTTCAATAAATTCTGGACTATTTTGCGAATGCTAATAGCGTATTTCTATATTGCTTTGAGTCTGATTGTGGAATTGTGGAAATCCTCTAATACTGCTTGTGCCTTCTAATAAAGAGTTGACCATCTCAGTTCTATTCAACCACTCTCGGTTGTTTTTAGATGGTGATAGGGATAAGTATTGCTTGATTGTGCGTAAGGTTAGGGTGTATCTAAACCTCTCACTTGATATGCCTTTTCTTGTTTGATGTAATAATTAGTTTGAACTGATTTTGTCAAGTTTTCTAAAGTCATTTGTGAATAAAGTGTTGGTTTGGTTCTTATTAGTGCAAAGGATGAAATGGGAATGGGAATCTACTTATATTTATATAATAAAACAGCTGACGACAAAGTGATAGATTGGATAACAGAGTTTTCTACAAAAACTGCAAGAGAAAAGCTAAAAATATAATAAACAAACATCTACAGTACTAGTTTGACAACAATGATACTTCAATACACAAGTTCATACCACTCGCACTACTGCTGCTAAACTCCGAATCTTTCCTTCTTTGAAATCTCTTTTTCGCTAAACGTTTTCTTCTTTCTTCGTCTTTGGCGTTCAAATTTATATTATACAAAGCTAGCGGATTTATTCTAGGAGATCGTTTGGAAACATTGGGACTAGTTTGTGAAACAGGAACTGATTCTTCTTTATCTTTTTTAATATTGGGTAGTTGTTGCCATAACGTATTAAGCCAAGCAGGTCTTCTCAAGAGTTCTGGACTCCATTGAGAATCAGGATGATTTTTGTTGCTATCTCTCATTTGAGCAATATGTTCCTTATCTTTCATGAAACTAGGAGGTTGTATCAATGAATTTACACGTATAGGTCTTTTTGAGAATTCTGGGCTCTCTTGTTGTTCCCAATAATATTGTGGATGATAGAGGTGCGACTTAAGGGAACTACTGTGAGCATGACTAAAAGAGTGACCTCTAATTGGCCGTTTAATGAATTCTGGACTATTTTGCGAATGCTGATAGCGTATTTCTATATTGCTTTGGGTCTGATTGTGGAATTGTGGAAATCCTCTAATATTGCTTGTGCGTTCTAATAAAGAGTTGACCATCTCAGTTCTGCTCAACCACTCTCGGTTGTTTTTTAGGTGATGATATGGATAAGTATTGCTAAATTGTGTGGAAGGGTAGGGTGTATCTAAACCTCTCATTTGATATGTCTTTTCTTGTTTAATATAATAACTTGTTTGAACTGGTTTTCTCAAGTCTTCTAATGTCATTTGTGAATAAAGTGTTGTTTGATTGTCTTTGGGCCAATGATATGATGATTTTACATTTAAAGGACTGTCCTCCTGCCCTACAGGATTAGGTAGTGATCTTTTTGAAAATTCTGGACTATTCTGAAGATGACTGCGAGCGTTGATTAAAGAAAATTGGTGTGCGGGAATTGACGGTAATACTGAAAAAAAAACAGTTTGTGGTAAACTTAAATGGTTTCTATTTTATAAATTTAGTTTGGTTATTTTAAATTATTCATAACTGATTTAGAATAAATTAAATCCTAGTGATATTAGCTACCTCAATTCAATGAATGAATTAAAGAACATACGTCTTTTAACTCTATACTTACTTCGGGCATGTTCGCGTTCACCTCGGCCGGATTCGTAAATATTCGTGTGTCTCGCAGGAAATACAGCGTCGTTTGGATCGATATAAACGTCTTCAGACTGGGTTCGTCTGGTCGGTGGTACTCTTTTCGGGGAACTTGTCAGGTTATCTGGGTCGCTGTTGACATTTGCCTGAACCTAAAAAATTCAAAATTTTATCGTTAATTGATTTTTAAAAATATTTTTATTTTTAACGCAAAGTCAAAACTTTAGATGTAGTATTTTTTACTGGTACTGTATGTTTAATATAAGGGACATTTTGGGTCGCGTATTTTACACTTTGTTACCGTTATTGTTATTACTGAGTCTGCGCATTAGCAGCTCCTCGATCCTTTTTGGTTATTTACGGTCAGGGTATCCGTTGCTTGCGGTAAAAAGGCATAAATCTAATAAAAATAAACAAAAAGTTGAAGGTATGTGAAACTACTAAATTAACGTTTGGGTTATGCTTATCCTTAGTGTTCCAAAATCTTATTATTATTAGTAACAATAACGGTAACAGCGGTCAAATTTTCTGTTATTTTAGCTGACCCAAAATGTCCCTAATAAGAATCAGTTAAACTTTGCCTAGAATACAAGAGAGACAAGTAGTTAATAAATCATTTCTCATGAACATGCTTTAAATCAAAATACAAAGATCGCATCCTTGCTCCATATAATTCGTGAATAATCCCTTGCACTTCGGAATCCACTTCGACTCGACGTCATTTATTAGTCATTTGAGAAATAAAAAAAATCTTTTAATTTTCGGTATGTTCAATTCTATAACATATGGTTGTTTTTTGCAAGTTGTAGATAAAAATTAATTAAAATGAAAACTTTTTCGGGCAATGTCATCTTTTGGAAGCCACAAAAAATTTAAAAATGTACATTGACTCAATTATCGCCAAATGTTTACTTAAACCGCTTACACTACCACAGTAAAACCATTTCTATTCCGTTTTTTCATTTTCATTACGAAATCCTTGCAGATTCTTATTTAAACCTGCTTTTTCCTATGCGATATAACATATTTACGTAGTTATAATTAGCCCAATACCTTATCAAATATTTCTCAAAATTCGATAGTAATTTTATTATAACAAAAAGTTAATCCCAAACTTTAAACTTATACCAAAACCTACTTAGTAAATATCGGTGTTTAACCGTATATTTGTAAAACTTATTGACCTTTACCTGGTGTGGCACTAAGCTGGGATAATTGCTAATGTCCTGGTTTTTTGGTAAGCTGTTGTAAGGTCTTCGATCTGGTGAGCTTTTAAACGAACGCCACCTGGGGGCCGGACCTAAAAACAAACAGATTATTTTACAGAAAGGAAGAAGAATCAAGAAAGATTTCGGCGGGCATTTCCGAAGATAATAGGGACTTATTGCAATAAAGCCAGGCACTAATTTTGCCAGGCACTATTCTGAGAATTTCGCATTATAAGAACAGCTGTGTTCTTTCAAAGTAAGGCCTTTGTGTATTATAAGAGCTGTAATTAATAGTGCCGCCACTATTAATGGAAAATAAACGACTTATAAATTGTATTTTCGTATGTCAATTTTGAAAGATAATCTGTCAGTTTTCAACTGAAAGCTGTCGGAATAGTGCCCGGCACTATTACTGCCTGGATTTATTGCAATAAGTCCCTAATCTAGTTGCAATGAATATAAAAACTTGCAGGAGCAATTAAAGAAGAGACGAAGAAAGAGTCAGGAAACTGGCAAGGTATTCAATTGATTTCCAAGCAGTTAAAATACTTACTGGATATTGTCCATGATCGTCTTATGGTTCTCTTTATGATATCTGTTGCTGGAATACAAATGTCAGAACTTCTTTCGTTGGGCAAGATCCATTCTCCTGAGGCGGCCTGAATTTCCCTGGAAAAAAGAGAGTTGTTAATTCAAGGACCATAAAAAAAATTACAAACTCATAGTAAACATTGAATTTTATTTAAACTCTGTTTAATAGCCATTATTTGATGATGGTTTTCGGTCTATTAAGTACATTCTCAACACAGGATTCATATAAACAACAAGTGTCTCAATACAAGAACAAGAAATTCTCAGTTAATACTTCATCAGAATTTCTCGTTCATGTATTGAGACACCGCAGCCTGCATAGATGGAAGTTTTCCGAAAGTTTATGTATCGCTTCGGTAGTTCAGTGCTTAGAATGTTTGCCTAGATTGCAAGAGATCCCGGGTTCGATCCCCGGCCGAAGCAGAAAACTTTTTTCTTATTTTTCTTTCTTTAATTTCACTTGTTGTTTATAGTTGTTGCATTATTTGCAATTTGGTATTTAATAACAGGATTCATATGTATTGACCTATGAAGGGTTGGAGAATATAATGTGCACTTTGGTCGGCTGTAAATTTAAGTAGCCCCTTTAATAATGAACGGAAGATCCGTGGAGTTCTTGGTAACCTCTGAGGAGTTGAAGGAATATGTTGAATGTCGCTCAGTTGTTCTCACATCTGGGGGCACGACAGTGCCCCACCAAGTTCGCGTAAATTGCTGTACCATCTTTGCTTGAGACATTTCAGCCCATATTTGACCCATCTAAAATTTTACTTCGGAATGAGCTACAAAACCCAAATTTTGCACAGTCGTAGATCTTTATAAAGTTAACAACCCGTCCAAGTTTCATGGACTTCTATGAAGTAGTGAAGTAGTTACGAAATTTCAAAAAACGTCGAAATTGCCACTCACTCACGTATAGATCTTCAAAATTCTACTGTACTTCCAGACATGCTACAAAGCTGAAATTTGGCAGACTGATAGAATTGATGACCAAACCCTTGGAAAAAACTCCAAAATTCTACTTTGTTCCCCTCCCCTATACATGTAAAGTTATGTAAATGTAACATTGCCCACTTCCAGAAGCGCTAGAGAGACAGACTGATAGGAATTATGATAAAACTATAGGAAAACATTTAAAAACACCACACACATTTTAATTTAATTCCCTCCCCTATATATGTAAAGTTATGTAAAAGTAACATTGCCCACTTCCAGGAACACCACACACATTTTAAATTCCCTCCCCTATATATGTAAAGTTATGTAAAAGTAACATTGCCCACTTCCAGGAACGCTAGAAAGCTGAGGTTTAGAAGGCTGATAGGAATTATAATAAAAAATTTTAATAAGGCATTGCAAAAGTTTTGAACAATATTCCGCATATTTTACTACTTTAAAACTTAAATATTATCCAAATCCTTTAAAAACGGACTGAAATCATAACAAAAACATTACATGTAAAAAAAAGCCAAGTACGTTGTACAATAAAAATTTCAAAATGAAAGGTTCTTACCAGTTTGGAAATGTTTTTCTAAAATTGGCTATTACGGCTGCAATAGTAATTCAGTAATCTCTTTTTTAATACATTTTGATTAAATGGATATTTAAAAAATTTCTAGAATAAAAAATTAGCACGAAAAATAGCAAAGTTTGAAAAAAACATTTCCAAACTAGTAGGAACCTTTCATTTTGAAATTTGTATTGGAGAACTTGGCTTTACTTTTACCTCAATTCTTTTTACGGAAGACTATTTTCGCGTACTTGGCTTTTTTTACATGAAATGTTTTTGTTATGATTCAACTTTGTCTTATACTTGATTGTCAAGCGCCAGTCTTTAGTGTTAGCCGGAGTTTTCTTAAATTACCTAACTTTAAACAGACTGTGTTTAAAAAAAATTTGAGAGCCACTGGGTTTTTACTAGGGTCACTGCATTTTTTGGAAGCCTGGCGGAGAGGCCAGGCTTCTAGGACGCAGTGACCCTTATATTGTTTTGACCCTAGTATGGTAGTGCATCAAAAAGAAGTACTGCATGTCGGCAACAAATCAACGACCAGTCACAATATCTTTTGATAATCAAAGAATTAAGGATAAAAATTATTTTTTCTATGAGCGTGTGCAAAAAGTAATTTTCCATACTATATGTAGTGCAGAAAATACTATTTTGTCGCACTAGTGTAAAACATTCTGTATAGATTTAAAGTTTTTGATTTTCTGCACTTGTTAGGAAAATAGCTATTGACAATTATTGTTCTTCGCAATTTTTTCATTCGCAATTTTTCATTTGACTGACTTTAAATAAAAAATACATGCAATATCCAGGCAATGACGTCCGTGAGCACTTAAACCTTCCTAGAAATATCAAGAATCCATTTTTCTAATCTACTTGTTACTTTGGTGCTAAATTTAAACTTTATAATTAGGTTTTTAAACCATATTTCATAATTGTACCCATTTGTTAGTCTGACACGACTTTTTATAATCTCTGGATTTTATAATCTCTCCGTAGTCGATTCGGCTTTTTAAAATTGCAGTGTTTTACAGACCCTGTTTTGTTGGATTTAAATATAAAACTTTGTAGTAAATATAAATTAGAAGAGAAAGTAGGTAAGTAATAGAACAGGAAGAGATTTAACATAGTCTCGGCCAATTGGCTACTATATTTCAGGCTGAACGTAGCCATTGAACTGTGTGCCCGGTGGATTACTGACCACGGATAAACCAACAAGACAATAAAAATTATTTCCGACAGTCAAGCAGCCTTAAGAGCTCTTGATTTCAATACGGTCTTATCGAGAACCGTGAGGAGCTGCAGGGATTCGCGCTAACAATATGTCATCACGAGGGAAATGAGGCCGCAGACCAAGCGGCGAGGGAAGCGGCAACTGCCGAATTTTTCGGTCCCAAACCAGCCCTGGTGATATCATACAATGCTGCTAAATCAAACATATTAAAATGGATGAAGAATAGCTTCCAACAATACTTAATAAATATACCGGAACTGGCTAACTCTAGAGTTCATTAAAGGACCTTGTAGAAAGAAAGCCAGGAACATCATTGGACTTGCCAGACCGGAGATACGTATAGTGACTGGTCTTTTTACGGGTCACTGTCGACTGAGAGTACCCATGTACAGAATAGGACGAACAGAAGAGACCGAATCTAGACTCTATATGGAAGCTGACAAAACAGTCAGACATGTACTGTGCGAATGTCCGGCTATTGCACGTTTACGTCAAAACACTTTCGTTAAACCTCAGATTGATTCAGAAGATCTGAAGAGTGTCTCGTGAAACTGGCCTTTTTGGAGGATTAGGCATACAGTGGTGAGAAACCATTCAAAAGTGAGCCACAATAGACCCACTGGTGGTCGCAGAGGAGGGGCTGCAAGGCCCACTCACATATGAATCATCAACAATAGAACGAAGGTTCGTCAGAACTAGAAAATTAGTTTGGCTAGGACATGACAAGAGCATGAGGATATTGATCATTTACATGTGCGTAATCTACTCAGCCTTTTCGCCACTTGTGTTGGGGCTCAATTTTTAGTATAATGTTACCACTATATAACAAGGACGTTATCAACAGCAAAATGATAAAATCCCAGATAGACACCAACAACTTCGAGACGGTGGAAAATTATAGAGCTGCCTGACGTTGCCTCTGGTCGTCACTGGCCAATAGAAAGGCACACTACTGCGTACTATGCAGATTTTGTCTTTCTTCTTGCCAGGTATTTTCATAAACTTCTTAAAATGAACTAACATCTTTTATGATGAAGACAATGGAGAAGATGGTTGACCGACACCTTCTAGGAGGAGTCTTGGCCAACAACCCATTCCACAGAAATCAGCATGCCTACATGGAGGGCAAGTCAACTGACTCGGCCATACATGCAGTAGTGCATAAGGCAGAGAAGGCTCTTCAATTCAAGCAATACACACTTGCGGTGTTCTTTGACATATAAGGGGCTTTCGACAAGGCCAAAGTGCAGATGATAACATCCTCCCTTCAAGATAGGGGGGCAGAAACCCCCATTATTGAATGGGTAAGATCTGCACTAAATCAACGAGCAATACAAGCTACATTGGGGGAGTCAACGGTCAGGATTAGGGTCACGGGAGGGTGCCAATATGATCGTAAAGGTTCAGGCAAACAATGTGGCAGCTACGACGGGTAGTCGGCAGGACCTGGGGACTATCCCCCAGGACCTTCCACTGGATGTACACGGCAATACTGAGACCGAGGATCCAATACGGATCAATAGTCTGGTGGCCGGCAGTGGAGAAAACGACCACATCCCTAAAACTCAGAAGCCTACAGGGGCTGATGTGTAGAGGGATAACCGGAGCTATGAGTACTACCCCGATCCTGGCCCTAGAGACAATTCTGGGACTACCGTCGCTACCAACTTGGATCAAGAGGGAGGCGATGGGGACCTACCTACGTCTAAGGAACACGGGTCAGTGGAGAGGAAGAGGGGAAACAGCTGGTCATCTAGCTATAGAAGAGCTGACAATTAGAGAAATCCCCCTCACATCAATGACGGTCAGCAGAGCACACGCACCTTGGAGGCTCGAGAAGAGGTACAAAATCCACATCCCAGACAGGAAAGAGTGGGAGAGAGACGAAATGATGTTTGAGGAGAGCGCTTTAGTTTGCTACACTGATGGATCCAAACTATCAGAGAGGCAAACCACAGGAGCGGGAGTATACGTGGAAAAACTAGAAGTTCAGAAGAGCTACTCGCTCGGTGAGCAGGCTACTGTTTTTCAAGCAGAAGTCTACGCCATAATAATAGCGGCAACCCTAGAAGAGGTTCGGAACAGCGAAGAGGAGCTTATATATATATGCTCTAACAGTCAAGCCACCCTGAAGGCGCTAAACGCACCCAAGATTGCTGACGGCTTGGTGGAAGAATCCGCAGAGGCGCTGGAGACCCTAAGCGATGACAAACGGGTGACGCTGGTTTGGGTTCCGGGACATACGGCGGTACCAGGCAACGTGAAGGCGGACGAATTCGCACGACTCGGGGCAGGAACCGCCTATGTAGGACCGGAGCCACTTTTGGGCGTGACAAAAAGACAAGTGCAAAGCGGGCTCAACAAATGGGCCCAGGACGCGCTATTAAACTCCTGGGAAACAGGAACGGGTTGCAGACAGACCAGAGAATTCGTAGACCGTCCAAAAGCGACCAGAATTAGATGGACACGAAAAGACCTCGGACTGCTGATAGGTACTCTAACCGGACATACCCGGTTGAGGAAGCACATGACACGTATAGGAGTCGAGAATGACCCTACCTGCCCAGCCTGTGGACAGGAAGAAGAGACATCAAGACACCTCGTGGCAGAATGCGAGGCCTACGCAAGGATGAGACAACAGGCACTCGGAGCGCCAACTCTGAGCGAGGAAGAACTGCACATGCTCAAATGGGCAGACTTACTGGACTTTGTAAAGAGAACAGGAAGGCCCAATGAGTTACCCGACCATCAAAGGGAAGTGCAGAGAGTGGGTTAAGGGACAGACTTGGGGCATGGCAAAAAGGGCCTACTCTGGCCTACTTGTCAGACCTGCGGGTCAACCCCCCCACTACTACTACTACTACTACTAAAATCAACTAAACATAATTCACGGACCTGTAAGAATCTAGAGCGCTCAGGGCTGTCGAACTATCAAAAAAAATGTTTATTGTCCTATTGCTTCAGTTGTAATCAATAATTCCCTGGGTACCTGCATAGTTCAAAGGCTAGAAGTCTGAAATATAGTAGCTGAATTATTTTCTTAAAATCTACCCCAAACAGCATCTTGTATCTTTCGGTGTATCTGAAGCTATCATTAGTGCTTGAGAAATGAGTTTGCTTAGTCCTCCCCTTAAAAGAATAGATGAAGCAAATTTTTTTTATATTGTACTGGAAGCCATGAGAGAAAACAAAGAAACAGAAGTGCATAAAGGATGACTTCAGGAACTTTGAAGTAAGAACGTGAAGAATCATATCAGAAAGAAGATCATATAATTATATAGGTATTTATTTAGAATAGAAAAAAAAATAAAGAATGAGAGTATAACTAAATTTAAAAGAATATTTGACTTTGATTTTTCTTAATTGGTTAATTACTTTTATTCCCTATAAAAATAAAAAATAAGCTTAAACTCTTCTTGTTAGCATGGCGGTGAAACAAGTACGCGCTAATGAGTTTCTCCGTGCATGTTTCCAGTTACTTGTTAGGTACTAAAAAATTACCTTTTAATTTTAAACCTCTTTCGAATAAGTAAAAAAATAGATACTGTGACTGCATAGCGTTAAAGATGACTAAATAGATGGATTTTCGTGAGCGGAAAAATATCCCATTTTGTATTGTATTGGCAGGCCCTACTAGACCTCCCCTCCCCCCTTATGGGTCCATTATAGTGGGTTTACACATGCATGAATTTAGTGGCGCCAGTGTTCGCGCCAGTTCTATTTGCACGCCAGTAAAGGTTTACACTATTGTGCGAAAATTAAAAAGACTGGCACGCCAGTTTCATTTTTAAAGTGTACACGGTACGCGATATGTCGGCTGAACTCTCGGAAGCCTGCAAAATAGTCTCTAAACTTTTACTGAAAAAAATAAAAATAAAAGAGATACAGAAAAAGGAACAACGAAAAAGCCGTATCTGGGTTAAAGCATGGATTGTTCATCGATCTACTTCGGGTGGTTCCAAAAAACTTTTAGGAGAACTTGCAGCAGAAGATCCTGAGAGCTATAAAAACCATCTTCGAATGACAAAGCAACATTTTGATATTCTTCTAGAGTGTGTGACGCCACGAATTATAAAAATGGATACCCACATGAGAGATGCGTTAAACCCAAAATTGAAATTGGAAGTGACATTAAGATATCTTGCAACAGGAGATTCTTTTGCATCATTGCAATTTCTTTATCGTCTACCAAATGTACAATTTCAAAATTTATCCCTTTGTTTTTATAAGAACTACTGTGTACATCCCATAAACAAGGAAAACATTCATAGCCTTCAAGAAACTGTATGGTCAGTTCTGCTGACCTTTTTTTTTAGCCATAAATAAGCTATAAAAACAACAATAAACAAAATTTTGAAGCTCAAACGCAATGAAAATAAAAAATAATGTAAAATAATGAACTTAAAACCGGCAAACCGACGTGCAAGCACTTGTTTACACATGAAAATTTTCTTTTTCTGCGCGCATGCGTCACCACTGGCGCCAGCAAATTCAGTCAGCTGCAGACTTTTTTGATACATTCATGCAAAAAAATAACTTGTGTGCAAGTCGGTGTTTACACTTGCAAATTTAACTTACTGGCGCGCCAGTTTTTATTGGCGCCAGCAAATCCATGCATGTGTAAACTCTCCTTTATGCCTACGTACCTACTGAGTTTGACCAAGGTGGAATATATTTTTTTGTCACCCAGTGCATAGAAAACCTTATCATACTGCAACAAAAAATGATTTAGGCTTAACATTTTGGCTCTAAGACATACCACTAAAAGCCTAAATTACAAACACCATTCATACAGTAGAGAGTGTAACCACTAACCAACCCTACTTCCTTTACTTCATTTTAACGGATCCGCGGTTCCTGGATTAGAGCTTTCGACTTTGCTCTCTCTTAGAAACAGTGTCAGCCTGAAACTGTCAGGTGTGTGAAAGCCAAAACTTATTAGGAACTTCTGTTTCTGTGATATTTACAAAAACTGTTTTCAAGGTTGATATAGCGTGGAACTCACTTATATAGTGAGCTAGGAAGGTATCAGATATATTGGATCCATTTTTTTTACATTGGAATCTTCTGGTATCGCTGAGCCCACAGCTTTCCACAAGTAATCATTCATTTTTACACAATTCGTCAGCCGTCGTGTTTTCTATTTCAAGAAAATGCGTTACGAAAAGTGGAGGGGTGTAACATATCTTGACTTTTGCTTTATGTAATTTATGAATAGCCCCTAAGGATAGTATCAAGGAGACTTAGCTCCAGACTATGCAATCAGGAACCGGAAACTGTATCGCCATCGCAAAAGGCACTAGACCCAATAGCGACTGGGGACTACTACATTTAAAGACCTGTACAAACTTGTTTAGGGAACGGAATTAATGGAGTAGTTGGCCTAGGAATCACGGGGGTGCACAAAAAGCCAGTAATGGCTGCAGTGCAGTGACTCTGGCTTGCCTAGGCACGGAGTCAGAATCAAGGGGTTTTAGCCGGTAAGAAGATTTCCTGTTGAGACCCTTGAAAAAAAACAAAATTGTGCAACCTTTAATGCTATATTGGGCAATCCGTAATATTGTACAAGATTAATGACCTTCTAGGAAACGCCTTAAATCAGTAAATGCTATCCAAGCATAAACGTAGGTGTCCATCTTTGCATATTTGAATTCAACAGTCAATGTTAAAATAAATTATTTAATTTTTTAACGCGAATTTGCTTGATAACACAGTGTATATAAAGTAGTTACGCCCACAAACTTCACTTAAGAGTCTAAAAAGTACCATCAATATTTTTTAATAATTTTAAAAAATTATAGAAAATTAAAAAAAAAACAAAATAGTCATGATTTTTTTGTTTATAACAGCTTTATTGGCATCAACCGTTAGAGCAGACGTTAATTTTCAAATAGCTAATAAAGATGGCGGACCTATTTGGATTGGCATTCAAGGCAACCCTGGACACCCGCATTTAAAAAATGGAGGCTTCGTTCTGAACCAGGGACAAACTGTAAGATATTCAATACGTTACTTAATTCTTAAAATCATCTTTAGTGTAACCAAAAACTTATAGGGGAAATTGGGGAAATACGGACCAAGAAGGAAACTCTGGCCGTATAATGCCTTTCCGTAAAGTTTGCGGGCAGTTGAATTGCAACAATCTCCCGATGGTAAGAAGCATTTTGCTTAAGGCAGGCATTGCTCCGTGTACCATATAATTTTTTTTCTAGGTTAACTAGTTTTTTGAATGGTTACATCTTTAGGCATAAGCATTCTTAGAAAATAAAGTGTCATAAGTCTTGGGGTATTATAATTTAAAAAGAACTCATTTACCACTACTACTATGTCGGTTTAGAACGTTTTTCTACGTTGTCCGACGCCTATTCTCCACCTCCTTCGATCCTGACAATCATCTTCTGTCAGGTTTTTTTGACTCATTGATCTTTGGATTGACTGTTGCCATTCTAGTTTAGGACGCCCTCTTTTTTTGCACCCTATTGGTTACCATTCTAAGACCTGCTTTGTACATGGCCGTACCATATCAGTTGTCTTTTAGTGATGTCATCCGTTATGCTTCCCTCGATTCACATTCTTTCTTTTATGATCTTATTTCTTATGTGATGTGTTCTGGAATTATTTCTTTGATGCTTCTGGATATTCTCATTGATCTTCTTATTGCATCCATTTCGACACTTTTTTCATTTTTGTTTGGTATTTTTCTGTTACGCGACAAGTCTCTATTCCATACAACAGCGTGCTTTTTACCATTGTTTCATATATGTTAAATTTAACATTCTTTTTTACCTCTCTGTTCCATAAAATACTGTCAAGACTTCCAATAACCTTTTTTGCTTTTACTATTCTTTTACTAAGAACTCATTTATCTGGGTAAATAATAAAAAATACTTACAGTCTTTTTTCTTAGATAACAGTCCCAGCACCTGACAATTGGCAAGGTCGATTTTGGTCAAGGACCTACTGTGACTCATCAAGTAATCACTGTTTAACAGGTAGGAATAAACCAGGAATAAACCAGTATCCCTTCCCTTCCTTGACAAAACTTTTTTTTCGTGCTAGGGAAAAAATGCCAATGCCAACACAACTTAAAAAAATATATATAAAAATTACAAACGTATAGTTTAGTACCCCTGAATAAAGAAAACAACACTTTTTCGTGGCTAGGCGGGCATAGAAAGATTTTGTTTCTCTTGAATTTTTCCATGGGCAGCTCAAGAGCTCTAATGGACACCTATCAAGTGTTGACAGTTAACTTTTTCGTCCTTAAGGGACTCTTCAGAACACTGCATGGTCAATGTGATAGTTTTGTAAAGCCGGTATATAAATCGCATTTTACGATATTGGTAAGAGAAATGTAAAATAATGCCTGCATTACCGTATGATTTCACACAAGTGGCGACATCTACTAAATACAAAAGAAACTACCAAAGTAAAAACAAAAGGCAGGCAGATGAAACGAAAAACAGTATCCAGGACCGTGACATAATTTGTCCCTCAGGTTGTATCAATGCCTATTGCATTTTCGCCGCCCTCGCGACGTATTATGTTGGATCAGCAAAAAATTACATATAATTTTGACCAGAGAGAGATTTTCATTACCAATTAATTATTATTAATTATTAAAACTTATTCACACGAGCAAGGAATATATTTTGGTTTTTGCTTTTTCCTTGGCCCCTCCCCCCCTGTAAATCCTAGATCCGCCTCTGGGCGTATACCCGGTGCGAGCGAATCTCGAGGTATAGCTCGACGCGAAATACTTGGCGCAGGTTAACTGAAGACCCCTATTCTTCATTGTTAATTTAAAAACATAACGTTAGGTTGGATGTTAGTTTTAACGTTATATTCATAGTGAAAAAGAAGCTTAATAACCCGTTTTCTGACATTAGAAAAATAATCTTATGTTTTTATAACGTTTTTTTAAAGTGTTTTTCAAACGTTAAAAGAATATTGATTTTTAACAGTGAAAAAGAAATGTTTTTCTAACATTAAAAAATAAATGTTTTTTAACAATGAAAAAATATATTTTTTCAAATATCTCTATAAAGACAAGGTAACTTAAATAATGTAAATAAAATTCTTCCGTTAAGTTTTTCGTGAACTCGACACTCAGTAGGTAAAGGAAATTCGAATCCGTAGCTTCTGAAAATAAAATTTAAAATTATATGTAAACAATAATTTTGTAGTAAGTGCCTCGCTCTCGTTCTCATTAATGCTCAAGTGAATACAAGGCAAATAATATTCAACTGAATGCTCGTTTGAAATTCGCACTTGCATACATATTTGTTATTCTTTAACTATACCATCTTTTCCACACAACTGGTGTATATTCGTATCAAAATATGTATTCACTATCATAATTAATAATTGTGCTTTTAATTTGCCATGTTTGTTTCTACAAAAGGTAAATATTTTAACCAAAATTGCACAAAGCGTATCTGCTACCGACTCGTATGAACTCGCAGCGAAAAGCAACTAAAAATGACGATGGCCCGTTCTGGTAGTGAAACTATGCGGCAGCGCCCTCTATAGTATAATTTTTTTTAATGCTTAATAAACAAAACATTTCATATACCTTAAATTCAACGTTGGAAATGAGATCTAGGAAAAACATTATAAAAATACCCATATATTGATGGTATTATTTTTAATGTTAATAAAATTATGGTTTTTTAAATATTGGTTTCTTAACGTTATTAAGAAATATATTTTTGGTAATGCTTTTACATGAAATTTTCGTAAGGATTTTCAACATGTTTTTTTAATGTCAAAAGTTCACTAAATTTTAACACAAATTTGTGCTAGAAAAAAAACGTTTTTTTTGCAACATTTATTTAACGTTTTTTAGGATTTTGTGCTTAGTGGGGACGGTCAATTGATAACGGTTAAGTCTCACATACCCTAGGATTCCGGGAAAGAGTTCAGGAGTATGTTTTAAAAAAAGTCTTCTGATAATATATACCTAGTAACATAATAAAAATCAACCAACTAAGTTTACATTAAAAATTACTAAACATTATATAAAGAAAATAAACTTAATCTAATATGATTTAATGATATCTATGTATAAATATTATAGGATTGTATTATTTTTTAAGGTGACTGCGGGAACAAACTGGAATGTAATGGTGCTGGCGGTGTGCCTCCGGTTACTTTAGCAGAAATCACTCTTAAGGGTCCAGATGACGGAAAAGATTACTACGATCTTTCTTTGGTTGATGGTTTTAACACTGGAGCATCGGTAAATTATAAACATGTTTTTTTTTGTATGAACAGTCATGTTTTGATATTTAGATGACCATCAATGTAACCATATTTTGTGACAACAAGGTCCAATGTGCTTGCTAGCCGTACTGTGCAGCCACCATCCGTGCTTTGTACCAGACATGCTCAATACCATTATTTACATATCTTGTCATTTTTCTCATAAAAATGCATATAATTGCAGACACATTGTAGCAAAAATTTGGTCATTTGTATTGGTCGACAGTAAGTTTTCCATTTTTAGTCCAAATTATTGCAAAAACTATGTTTTGTTTACTACACCCAACTAACATTTATAGTAGCGGCTACATGTTCTAAAGGCTTTGCTACTTTCTTATAGTAGAAATGTGGTGATCCCAACCAAAATTTGTTACTTTTTAGTTCTAACTACTATTTAGTATCAGGAAATAGTAGATGTTTCGTAAAAACGACCCTCTAAACTACTTCATAGGATTGTTTCTTGATAGTCGATTCTGATAGTCTTCTCTACCACAATAGGACGTTGCTAAAGTTTTACTTTCTTTTTAGTCGTTATTTCGTAGTCGCCCTGACTTTTATATCCTACTTAATTACCACTAGAAAGTTAAGCTTCATTGGAGTCCCAAACAAGTGTATCCGACAACTACATTATAACTTTAATTTTTACCACAAAAGTTTGTGTCATCATAGTAACATCTGATGTAACAATGTAGACAAAATAACTTTTTGGATCAACTTTAAAGCCGCAACTACTTTCAAGTAACCTTTTCGACTATCAGGGAATATAGTTTGGGACGCCATGTTTTTATGTAAGAAAGAAAATTTAATATTTTTGTTGTCGTTTTATGAGCTCATATTAAAGAGCCATACTATTTTATAAACAAATTAGTTGAAGCTTACCAAAAATGCTCTTCTTAAGCACCATTTGTTGGAGTTAACTGTCGATTATGAAAACATAACCTCCAAAATCACAACACAAAAATTCCATCAGCTACCAGAAAACGGCTCAATTTTACGGGCGCACCGGTTTTTTGCAATATATATAATACATGTTATACAAAAAACTTTGCGTCGCACTCGAATTTTGATCCACTGCTCATAAATTCTCACACTTTTGGATAACATAGTTCATATTATAACCATAACCAAACAAAAAAACTAAGCGAGTCTGTTTACTGTTGTGTCCACCATATTGTGTTACAATTCTACCAAAAAGAAACGATTATATTATTTGCAACTACATCGCAACTTTTATGCCATTACGGAAAAAAAACAGCCTCTACGACGTAGTAGATACCTGGCTACGACGTAGTAGTGTAGTTGTTATTACAGTGACTTTAAACACTTGGCCTAGTAGTTACAACCAGAAATTGGTTCCCCACTTAGGGAATTATAACGTCGCTGTATGGTATACTGAGACGTAGCGGGAGTACGTTGCGGTTACTTTTAAGAAATTCTTTCTAGTTGGCGTTTCGTCGTTACAACTTTAAATGTTTGTTGGGCAAACATAACTTAAAATGTCGCAATACATATGTGATAACAACAGTATTGATACTGGCTTGCTATATGATTCTAAATTCCCAAATCCATGACTACTCCTATACTGGCGTTCCACTCCGCCGGCGAACTCGATTAGAAATGAATCCTTATAACCATAACAGTAACTAATTGTCAAATAGGCGTTTCAAAACGTTCCTATTTTCCCACAGTGTTTCGTAATTTAATTACGGCGATCGATTTCGCAATTATTACTTCAATCCTCTGGTCAGAAACTGCTCTTGTACCCTTTGTATTGCGACTTATCACAGTATAGACAGACCACAGGTTACCCAACAAAGACAGACACACAAGGTGCCCTCCGGTTTGCCTGAAGACCCTCTATCAATGACATATTTTCAAGAAATAGAGACACGACAAACTTAACCAAAGACCTTTTTAAGCAGTGGACCGTTCGATTAGTAGTTCTCTTCGTTTAAATACAAGCAACAAACAAAGAGTGCTTAACCAAGAAACGTCAAAAATGCATACATTTTTATTGTTCTATTAACCGATTATGGCCCTACCAGACGTAGATCGAAAGGGAGAGTCTCTAAATTCATCGATTGATGGATTCCACCGATCCACCAATCGATGCCACCAAAACTCACCGACTCTGGCAGCAATTCTTAATGAATGTCATTTGTCCGTCATTTTTCTTTCCAATCAGCTGCATTTTTTATATATGAAAATTTGATCTTCGCCCTCTACCTTGATGTCCACGAGAATAGTTTCCTCCGTTTCTTTCATTTTCATCTTTATTGTGCAAAGCCGGCTGTCCATGGAGCGTATTATCCGCGCGGATTTTTTTCTCAGGCTTTGATTGGTTCAAATTTTTAACTCAACCAATCAGAGCCCAATAAAAGATAAATCCGCGCGGATAATACGCTCATTGGACAGCCGACATAACAAAACTTTCGGAAAAAAACAAAATCTTTTTAGATAAAAGAGATAGGTTAGGGTTTCATTTTTATTTTTCGATGGCTTATCAGCATTCCATCGATGAATTTCCGATGAATGTCACTTGTCATTTGTCAACAATCTATATTCCATGAAAAAAACCGAAAAGAGCTCTAATAACCGAACGGTTCACCGCTTGAAAAGGTCTCAAGTCAAATTTATTTAAATCAAAATTAAAGAAGAAAAATCGGTTCTCTGTACTATATTGTTTAGACAGAGATGCACCTTCCATCCTTGTTAATAAGCATCGGAAAATAAAAATCAACGATTTTTGACTAAACATATACCGGGGCTGACCGACAAGCCTGTTGGTTTATATGTGGCGTGATGATTTATGTCACTCACCCCTGACAACTTAAATTATTTTAGTGAAACGCCAATGAACTTGACAAGAAAGTAACATAACTAAAAAATATTTCAGTGACTGATGTGTTTATAGCCTCTCTATTTCTTGAAAATATGTCATACATGCAGGGTCTCTAGGTAAATCTAATCTAATTTCTTAATTAACTGTTACTTTATTCCCTTTAGATTGAACCGGTTAACGGAAAAGGTGATGGCGGACAGTACAGCTGTAAAAAGGCATCTTGTGGCAACAGCGTAAATGGAGTTTGTCCTGGTAAGAGTTTTTACCATCGCATAAAAATATAGTTCTATCTTTTGGGGAAAATATTTATTTTTATATAGAGTTTCTTGTTTCATACATTATTATCTATTGCCTTATAAGGGCCTCTGAAACCATCTTGGAGCTCTCTTGGCCTCCAAATGTCACAAACACCACTCGAAAGCAGTGTAGAAAAATATCGTTTAAACCGATAGCAGGTGCAGAAGATTTGGTGCAGGATTACTTGAATTGTCTAGTGATTTTCCCACTTAACAAACGGAACTCCCTGAAGTTTTTCTATTGATTTTTCAAGACCTACATTTTTTAACTTAACCGTCAATAAATTAGTATCATCGACAAATGCTGCTAAGTGTAAATCGTTGCCCTAATGCAGAACGAGGTCACAAAAATAAGTATTTACAGAAGAACATTTTTTTAGTTTAACTGAGCGCGAGTCAACGTATCACCGCATAAATTGGTCGGGCGGATGGTGGGGACGTTTCATCACTTAGAAATTCAATAGTTCTACATTCAATAAAGCGCGCATGAAGCTATACGTTTTTTCAAGGAAAAACACATTAATAAAACATTGAGTGTAACGCAGGACCAAACCCCCCTCCCTCCCTAGATCGTTAAGCCTAGTTTCCACCTATGCGTGCCCACCCGGGACATGGCTTTGCACCGGTTTTTAATGCAGCGTCACCTGATGCGTTTTTGAATCAGGGTGGGCCCGCATCACGGTCCTTAAATAAACCGGTTGTGTGGTAACATCAGAGCTACGTCACAGTTTTCCTAGCAATCACCAGTCAAACGCTGTTTATTGCATAATTTCGTCTTTTGCCAGGAAACTTTGTACATTTTGGGTCTTGTCGTCTTGTACGTAGTGTTTATACCTGTTCCGTGCTTGCTATAAATGTATTATACCTTGTTTCCACCAATGCATGCCCACTCCGATTAAAAAAACGCACGTGATGGGCCATGGATTTGCACCGGTTTTAAATACAGCGTCACCTAATGCGTTTTTTGAATCGGGGTGGGCATGCATTGGTGGAAACAGGGTATTTAAGACTAACTAAAAGAAATTTTAGAAAAAGATGGTTTAGTTTATAATGCAGGATTTTAGCATGAAAGCATTACAATGAGTTCCCTGAACTTGGTTGCTATACATATGAAAATGAACAAATCAACATGCATTCATATGCCATGCCATCTTGGGTGCAAAGCCTTTCTTTTGGAGGCTTAACTGAGCCTTCACCATCATGGAAAGAAGATGTTAACAAAATGGTTCATAAAATTGCATCGTGCCAATTTGAAATTTATTAAAACAAATATTGCGAAGCGATCCACTAAATTTATATTTGAAAAAGTTTATATTCCATATAAATTGGTAAATTTATTTGTATTAAGTATAAGAATCAAATTTATAAATACCAAAAAGCCAAATTAATCCACAATGAAACGAAAGCTTGATGATACAGGGACTGATGGGAGTCAAAAAACAGTAAAAAAACTAAAGATTATTTTGTAACTATTCTATAATTAGATAGGTTTAGTTTTTTGTGCAATATGATTTAAAAACAAAACTGATGAGGACCATTCTTAAATTATATACTGGGTGTTCCAAGTTAAAAGTCCACCGTGTTCCAATTAAAAGTCCACCATATTGCTAACTTTGTTATTATTAAAAATAGAAAAAAAAATAAATTGGCAAACTAGTAGCATTTTTTAAAATTATATTTTTGTTTTTTGAAAAAACTCGAAAACTCAATGTTTGATTTTTTTATTTGAGCATCTTAAAGAGCATCAAAAATTCTAATAGTTTGCTAATTTAAACTTTTTTCTATCTTTAATAATAAAAAAGTTAGCAATGATGGACACTTAACTGGGAACACCCTGTATAATGCTCAAGTAGGAGGGAAGGAATATTAGCGTTACAGTCAATGTATTTTTATTATAATTTTTCTTGAAATGCGTTAAGAAGGGGGGATCAAAAATCCTTGTGTTATGTAATTTATGAATATTCCCTTACTGCCATTGACTTAAAGTTATTTCAATTTCCTTTCTTTTAATTTTTTTGATAAAATTTCTCAAAAAAAAACTTATTTTAATAACCTCCTATCCACAAAAAACAACAATATTGCAGTGTTTAGCGAAAAAAGTTAAATTAATATGAACAAGAGTGTTGAATTAACTTAGGAAAAGTATTTATAGTCGTGTCCTGAATCTGATATTTATAAAACTGTTGGAATTTTTATCATACATTTTTAAATTATTTGATTTTTTAATAAATTTTGGTATTTTTACGGCATTTTTCTTTATTTCTCTCATAATATAACGTATAGGTCTCTCTTTATTGGCATATTGCCGCGTCATAGGCGGCCGAGTTCTTATTGGCTGGGAGTTACCAGACAACCGGTTTATTTACGGACCGTGGGCCCGCATAGGTGGAAACCGGGTGTTACGTAATTTAAGGACAGGCCCTAATATAATCATATTTTTGTTATCAGGTGAACTTCAAGTGAAAAACGGCGACACTGTAATAGCGTGCAAGTCAGCCTGCGCGGCATTTAATACCGACGAGTACTGCTGTCGCGGGGCTCATAACACGGAACCCACTTGTCGATCTTCCGATTGGCCCAAGGACTACCCGAAAATATTCAAAGATAAATGCCCAGACGCCTATAGCTACGCTTTCGACGATCACAAATCTTTGTTCAGCTGCATGGCCTCACAGTACAATATTGCATTTGGCAACGTTTAAAGTTTTTTGTTAGAAATTGCCTTCATTGAATAAATCTATTAAAAATATATATATTTCTTTACAAAAAACATTTTTATTGCCTTACAAAAGCAAAATTTAAAAAAATACTCGGTGCATGACGGGGTGCATGATCCCTGTTATATTATGTTATATATTTTTTTTTGGGGGATACTTACATTTTAAATGGACGTACATACGCCGAGACACATTCTATAGGGGAAAACCAGGTAATGCCGATCGGCAGGCAATGTCGGTCCCTAATAATTCACTAAAACCAGGTGTTATTTTGGCGACATCGCTAACAATGTGAGCGCTCGTCGGTCTCTCTATTGGCGCAAGGTCTACCCGAAAATATTCAAAAACCAGTGCCCAGACGCCTATAGTTACGATTTGTTCAGCTACATGGCCTCACAGCACAATATTGCATTGGGCAACGTTTAAAGTCTTGTTTGTATTTGCCTTCATTGAATAAATTTATTAAAACAATATATACTTTTTGTTTCTCTACAAAAAACATTTTTATTGGCTAACAAAAGCAAAATTTAAAAAAATACTGGGTGCATGATCCATTTCAAAATGTGTAAGTTGATAAGATATCTTTTTTGGGGGGGATACTCTGTACTTTGGTCCTATTTTTTATACCTTGCGTTTTTAAATGGGACACATTGTATAGGGGAATAACAGGTAATGCCGATCGGCAGGCAATGTCGGTCCCTAATAATTCACTAAAAGCAGGTGCTATTTTGGCAACATCGCTAACATAATCTGAGCGCTCGTCGTTCTTTCTATTGGCGCAAGGTTTACCCGAGAAATATACAAAATACAGGACGGTGCCAAAGCTTTGTACAGGTGCATGGCTCCTCAGTGTAATATTGCCTTTGGTAACGTTTAAAGTCTTTTGTTTGTATTATTTGCCTATTTTTTTAAAATTTTATTTATACTGGGACTTTTCATCCAATCAGAATTAATCGCCCAGTTTCGCAAAGTTTGAGCAAGGTTAAAGCATTTTTAACCAAACACAAACAACCAAGTACCTAGCCAGGTACGAACCCTGACGCTGGTGTGGGAAACAAACATTGCTACCACTACACCACGACGGCGACGATTACGAATATTTTATGTAAAAAGAGCCAAGTACGCGAAAATGGTATTCCGTAAAAAGAATTGAGATAAAAGTAAAGCCAAGTTCTACAATACAAATTTTAAAATGAAAGGTTCTTACTAGTTTGGAAATGACTTTTTTTTAACTTTGCTTTGCCCAAATTAGAATTTTGGGGTTTTTTGATTGTTTTCAAGGGTTTGATCATAATTTCGATCAGTCTACCAAATTTCAGCTGTGTAGCATGTCTGGAAGTACAGTAGAATTTTAATGATCTATACGTGAGTGGCAATTTCGACGTTTTTTGAAATTTCGTAACTACTTTATGGACGTCCATGAAACTTAAAGGGGTTGTTAGCTCTATGAAGATCTACCACTGTTTTAGTTTCGTAGCTCATTCCAAGAGTTTTAGAAAGGTCAAATATGGGCTGAAATGTTTCAAGAAAAGATGGTACAGCAATTTACGCGAACTTGGCGAGACTTGATTTCAAGTTGAAATAACAAGCAACACATAAAAAAAAGTCGGGCTTTAAGCAAATCTACAGGATTTTCCTTAAAAACAAATTAGATGAATAATAAATATAAACAAAATCAGTTCTGTAATAATTACATGATAGTTCGTAATAGGTTTATACGAACTGAATCACTTTTTTAAAATTATTTGCAATAATACATAATTTATATGTGTACCACGGTACACAGAGCTTAACACACGACAAGGTATTGTATTTCTAAAGTAAAGAAAATCAAATTTCCGCACGTAATGGCCACCTCATAAATGAAGCGTTGTTTAAAGAAGCCGTCAATTGTTGAAATAGTATAATTCCTAACAGGTGCGAAAAGTAAAACTTTGCCGCACGCGATTGTAGTTGGCCGAAGGACGCGACAACTATATGAAAGTTTGACAACCAATTAAAAGTTGGGTTGCTAAGGAAACCGAAAAAAATTACAAGGATTTGAGAAACATGCGAAAAAGTAATGAAAATCGATTTCCGAAAATCGTGGCGAGTTCTGTCAAGCATTTAGGTGCAGCAAAATAGGTTTCTGCAAGTGTTAGGAACAATTGTTTTTCTACGAGCGCAGCGTCAGGAAAGCATTAAAAAATAATATTAGAAGAAAAATAAACCAAAATACACTCACTTTCGTGTTCAAACTACAGTGGCGTGGGGGGGGGGGGGGGGGGGGGGCGAGACCCAATGAGGCCGTATTTTATGCTATTTTATATTTGTATTTATGAAATATGTGAAAAATATCTAAAAAAATCTTTGCTTCGGAGGAGGGGCAGCCCCCCTTATCCTTATATACGCCACTGAAACGAGTTGTCAAAGCTGCAATTCCACTCGTTTGTTGGTACTGTCAAAATTGCATTCTTGAACGCTTGGACTGCTTCCTCTGGCGACTGAAATCTTTGACCACGCAGACCATTCTTGATTTTCGAAAAAGTATGGAATTCGACGTTAAAATGCAATGATTTTTTGTGCAAACTTGCATTGTCTTGGTCTCGTTTTCGAGACAAGACTCGGACAACACGAGACGAGACTTTTATTGGTCTCGTCTCAAGTCTCGTGCAAGACTTCTCGTGTTTCGTGCGAGACTCTCCCAGGTAAATATTTCTGCGTGCCGACTGCAGACTTGAGAATTTCATTCATAATACAACATATTTAGAAAGAATTTAGACTATTTACCACAGAGACAAAACATTTCATTCATAAATACTTTAAAAACACAATCCATGATTGTTGCAAAACGACGTAATGCGTGAAACGAAAACGGACTAGTATCACGGATCACCTAAATCCGTGCTAGTATTCTCTCTCTTACGGCGGCGGAACATAAAGGCAATACTGCAATAACAACAGATCGCAAATTGAATGACTACCTGAAAATCTATAAATAAGTCTTTCTGTGCTAAATAGCTAAGTATCAAGAATAACGTCCTTGTATACACTGTGGTTGGATTAAAGTTTTTGTTTTGTTTATTTGTTTAGAATATACGTGTTACTATTTATATTATTTTTATAACTTTTGAATATATAATGCTATGTTTTTTTTCTTGTTTAGATGTATGACTTTATGAAAGTCTCGTCTCGTTGGTCTCGTGTGAATCACTAGAGGATGATTCGTCGTTCGGGGTTCGTTTTTCGAAGCTCAGCAATGATTTTCGGCAAGCAAATGGTGATGTAACATCGGCAGTGACACTCCTTTGATCTTTTAGATGAATTGTTGCTACATGACCTGCCTTTGAGACAAATGTTGCGACCATCTTTTTCCATATATTTCGAGAACGGATCACTTTTGTTGGCTTTTCTTTATCTTGGAACACCCAAACAGACGACTCAAATTTATTTTCGGATTCATATATGTAAATCCACGATTCATAACCACTGACAATGCTGCACACGTTTTCCGATTTTCCTGCCTCAAAGCCGTCTAAAGTTTTCTGACACCAATTAACCCGAGCTTATTATCCAGTGGGAAATTAATTTTCTTAACCCTAGTTTTTCATGTCATATTTTTTTAATTGAGTTCTTTCAAATCCCCAATGAAGCCTCAATCTAGCAATATGTCATATGTCGATCTTCCGTGATGAGCTTGCGCACAGCATCGATGTTTTTTAGGATGAATGTCGTTTTGGTTCACCTGCAGTGGCGTGTCGTATAGGGGGCAAGGGGGGGGGCGAACGCCCCTTCCCCCGCCTCTCTGCGATTGGCGCACCTGGCGTCCTTTGAGAAAAAATAGAATTAATAGTGTTATTATTTTTAAAAAAATTTGTAATTTATTTGACTCCCATACCTATATTGGCGCCCCTTAAGTTCTTCGCCCCCCCCTTCCTCGCGCCCTTTTATCCACGACACGCTACTGTTCACCTGGCCTTGGATCGTTATCCGTCCAGGCTTGGATTTGCCATACCAACCAGAAACTGTCTACTGATGTGGTGCTTCATTACCGAAAACAGAAATCAACTCGTCAAGGCATTCTAGTTGAGATAATTTTAAATTTAATTCCATTTTTCGACTGATTTGTTAACTAAAAAATTCACTATAGTTATAAAACTCTATGTATCGCACTAGGTAAAGATTGAGGTTAGGTTTTAGTAACAACATTTGATCAGTGTCACCCTCTATATTCCTATATAAAAAATATAAAATACAGCCCTTGTAGGCCTTTTTAGATAGCCATAATATTTTATGATAAAAATATGGTGCATTGATACAACTTTTTGTACCCATTTATAAATGCATACCTACCTAATTTCTTAAAAAGTTGTTTTTTATCATTTCAATTTAATCAAAACAATAACATAATATTTTAATTATGTGGGGAATCCAAAATCTCGTTATCCTACCGCAGCTTTTTAATGGCCGCTGTTTTTAATTTTTTTAATTTATATATAAAAGATCTTGAACAACAAACAATTCCAATAGTTTGCGACTTGGTTTTTACTGTGTAGCACGGTAAGTTAGTAGTTCTACTAATAATCATTCAGTAACAAAACTAATTGAATACGTATTTTTTAAAAACCGGGAAGACTGTCCCCACCTTTATTTATAACTTGTGGAGGGGGTGTTTGCTAGTAAAATTAGCAGTGACCGTAAGGGTATTTTTATATTTAATTTTTTTTCATTTATTATTGCTGCTGGGTTAATAAACTGAAGAGTTAGCCATATACCCAAGTGTCTTGCTTTACAAAACATCGCTTCCTTATGAAACTGGAACAACAGTAGAAAGGAAAAAAAAGCCGTGTTATCCAGAAGAAATTTCGAACTTTGGAAATGTGTACAGAATTACACGCCATTCCATACGACATCATAAATAAAATTTTTTGTCAATACCCACTTATGCTGTTTTTCCCTAGCAACGGTTGTACCATGGTCTAGAATGCAACGATGTTTGAAAGGCAACACACTAGTGTATATTACTCTGCTTCACCTCACTGTCACACAAGTCCTAAAATAAGCCCAGAAATCACATCTCTTCGTTTGTTCATGCTATGTAAAAGCAACCTGTATTATTTTATAGTCGTTCCCAAACAAAAATGCTGCAAAAGTTCTTAATCCTGCTGGCCAGCGTGCTGTTGACAGTTCATGCAAACGTCAACTTCCAGATTACAAACAAAGATGGCGGTCCAGTCTGGATAGGCATCCAGGGAAACCCAGGACACGAACATTTAAAGAATGGCGGCTTTCAGTTGAATCAAGGCGAAACTGTGAGTAAGAATGAGAGGAATGGAATTTTTCATTTATGTCGAACTAAAAAACTCTTCTGATATGGAGCCATAGTGTTTCTCTTACTACACCATTGCAAACAAGAGCGATATGACCGGGTGCGCCAGGAAAAAAGGACACAATGTTTTTCATCCCCTTCAAAGAGGCTTGTTTTTTCTGATGTTCCAGAAACCTTTTAGAGAGTTTTTTGAATTTTTAAAAGAGCACTGTGGCTGCCAGGTGTAAATAGGTACAAATTATTAAAAACGGTTTAGTGGTCACCGAAAAATGACTTCTTTTTTAACCGTTGTTTACCAGTTACACGATTTTTTCTGTATTAATTTTCCCATAAATTAATTTTACTCTTTAAAAATATTTATCAAGATTTGTCACCATTTTGAATTTCAAGATGAAGGACCTAATCAAATTTGAACCTTTATAAAGGATTGCTTAATGCTTTGTTTGCGTTACGAGACATTTTTCGACCCTTTTAAAAATTTGTATAAATGATTTAAACACGACACAAACGAGGTGCTAATCATCAAAATCGCTTTAGTAGTTCTTGAGATATTAGTGTTTGTCCTACTAATTGTTTGCATTTTAAACGCTTGAATTTCTGCATTAATTTCATCATAAAATCATCATTAGGTACTGAACCGATTTTAATGAAATACAGAGATTCTCACCATGACGCGTTTGATTTCAATGAAATAGGTACAATAATGATAAATTTATAGGGAAACGAATGCTGAAAGTATTGGCAAGGCAATAAAACATTGGTTAAAACAAAAACTATGTTTTGGGAACCACTAAACCGATTTCTATGATATATGCCTCGTCGTTCGAGGTAGAGACAGAATTTTTCTATAAATTTAAAAAAAGTCAAAAAAATTTTTCGAAAGAAAAAAATAAAGGAGCTTTTTTAGAGGTTCAAATTTCCGTCTGCCATCTTGGATTTTAAATATGTGTCAAATTTCGATTGTAATCATTAAATAACAATTTACCATGATGCATTTTCGGTTTAGTAAAAATTATTTTATCAGGAAACAAATGCAGACAAAATTGAGAATGCAATCGTATATAATTGGTAAAACAATGTTTGTATAAAAAACTTGTTAAATAAACTACATTTATCATTTTTAGCAAACCGTGTCTGCCCCCGATAACTGGGCCGGGCGGTTCTGGTCGAGAACCTGGTGCGTGGACAACCACTGTGGAACTGGTGACTGCGGAAACAAACTCGAATGCGCCGGCGCAGGTGGCAACCCACCCGCCACTTTAATCGAGATCACCCTCAAAGGCTGGGGAGGTTTGGATTATTACGACATCTCTTTGGTCGATGGTTTCAACTCTAGAGCTTCGGTAAGAAAAAATCATTATAGATTAAATATCCATGTTGCTCAAAGTCCCATTTTTTCAGGCCAACATAGATTAATCTATTTGGCTACGCCAAGTGCATCTTCCACGTTCGAGCAAGGGCGAGAGGACATGTTTGACGTAACAACCAATGACAGCGGCTGCCTTTGCGACAGATATGTCTGACACATGCGCAGTTGTAAAAAATGCAATCACCCCTTTACCCCCATTTTGCATAGGGAAAGTGAATCTAGTGATACCTTGTTTTGAAGGCCCTTTGAATGTTCTTACTACCGTGTAAAAATTTCAAAAATCTATCCATTAGTTTTTCAAATAATTGCCTTTAAACTTTCAAATTTAACATGGACTGATAAAATAAAAATTTAATTAGAATTTTATTATTTTTCCGATTTAATATTTATTTTATCATTAATGTTAAATTTGAAAATTTGAACGCAAAAATGTCAAAAACTAATCGATGGATTTTCGAAATTTTTACACGGTTGTAAAGATATTTAACAAAACTTTAAAGCAAGGTATCACTAGAGCCACTTTCCCTATTTAAAATATAGGGGTAAAGTATACCCCTCGAAGGGGGTTCGTGCTACAAAAAATCGACGTGTCCGAGCGTTTCTCCAGATTCGCACTCTAAATACCCAAAAAGGCCTCTGTTTCGATGTTTGTGAAACACCCTGTATAATATTAGTTATCTGCCTATAAAGACAGGTGAAAAACTTTTAAGTAAAACGGTTTCATTATAAATTAACAGCTGTCCCAAAGACTAGAAAATATTAAGGGCACAAACCTGACTTTTACAGACTAACTAACAATTACTTTGTCTATACCAGGCTATTAAAGGGCTTTTACATAAGGATGGTTTAAAAGTGTTATCGTATTAACACGATTAAAACCGTTTTAAGCACTCAAAATGATTTTATTTTAAACCTCTTTTAGGCGTGTATAAACGTAGTAAATATGCAAGTTTATTCTGGAACTGTAATGGAAGGAAAATATTTCGGGGAGGGAATAAATTATTTTATTAAAAATAAGTATATTTTATATTTTTTTGTTCTATTTGTGTTGCTAAGAAACCTCTTGTAACATTGGGAGGGGGAGCTAATTTCTCTCTCTGGCAACAATCTAGTGATTCGGGGAAAAATTTTCCAAAAGCTTTTTTCCAAAAACTGATTAATACGTTTGTGTTTTTAGATTGAACCTGTTGGAGGTCAAGGAGACGGTGGACAGTACAGCTGCAAAAAAGCACAATGTGCTGCTTCGATCAACAACAATTGCCCAGGTTAGTACTGTCAAGCATTCTTTACATTGTTTAAATTCCTTTCTCAGTTCTTCGTTCTTATTAATGTTAAAAAGCATTCAAACCAACGAGTCACCATTCTACTAGGACCATAAAATATTTCGGTTCGGTCCGCTAAGGTCAATATGTACGACTACTACGAATTGGTGCTAACGTCTACGCATCTCTCCCGAACCCAAATTCACCTGCTTTTGATGCAGAAGTTTGACTGCTATTGCATGTTCTTCATTTTCGTTCCAGCTCATGTAGGCTTGTACCCAGAAAGTATTTTTTTAAATTTTATTGCAAAACGCATGAAATTAGGGGTTAACATTATAGTTGATTTCCGATATCTCATAAAAAAAAGACAGCAGTGATAAGTAAGCCAGTTAAAATTTTTTTTAAATTCGTACTGGAGCTTGAGAAAATTGAAAAAATTTAATTTAGAAAAAAGCGATTATTAAAATTTATTTAAAATATAATTCTTGTTTTTTAGGTGAACTACGTTTGGATAACGGTCAAGGTACCATCGGCTGCAAATCAGCTTGTCTAGCTTTCAACACCGACCAGTACTGCTGTCGGGGTGCTCACGGAACTCCTGAAACTTGTAAGGCTTCAGACTGGCCTCAAAATTATCCCAAATTCTTCAAAGATTCGTGTCCTGATGCTTACAGTTATGCTTATGACGATCATAAATCCACCTTTACCTGCAAGGCTGGAGAATATAGATTAGCATTTGGCGACGTGTAAACTTTTTTACATTTGTATTAATTTTTTAGGTTTTAAATTGATAGAAATTTTGTTTATGTGGAAAAGAGTTATAAATAAATAAGTTTCAACAAACGTGTCTATTAATTTTATATTTTTATAGTTAACGGTTGACTAAAATACAGGGTGTTATTAAATAAAATGCTACTATTGAAGGAGGTAGTTTCTTGCAAGGCTGGAGAATAAGATTAGCATTCGGCGACGTGTAAATTTTGTTACATTTGTATTAATTTTTTAGGTTTTAAATTTATAGAAATTTTGTTTATGTGGAGAAGAATTATAAAAAAGTTTTAAAAAATGTGTCTATTTATTTAAATTTTTATAGGTAACGGTAGATCCTTCTATTTATATCTATTTAGCCTTCTTTAATCCATATTTGGCCATTGGCCTTCCACAATATCTTCCACGCCTCTCTGTCTGTCGCCGTGTTCATCCATCTAGCTCCCGCATGTTTCTTCAAATAGTCCGCCCATCTCATTTGGGGTCTTCCCCTACTTCTTTTATTTTTCCAAGGGGTCTAGTTTACAATACATTTGTTCCTCGATCGTCTTTTTGTCTAATATTATGACCGACAAATTTCGCTTTTAATTTTGCTACTTCTCCTTTGGCATCTCTGTCTTTTGTTTTATTTCTTATCCATTCATTACTTTCCTTTTCTATCTGTGAGCTTTACATATAACATTTATCTTTCCATTGATCTTTGAGCTTTTGTTACCTTATCCATGTTTGATTTTGCAAGTGTCCCAATCTGGGATCCATAGGTATAGTTTTTGCAAAGTCACCTGAAATGCTCCTATCGGTATAATTTCAACCCTACCGACAGAGAAAAGGCGCACGTCTTTGCGGTCCAAGCACAAAGTATTTGTTTTCTGACCGACCCATCACAGGTGGATAGACGACACCTGATTGGCAGATTTTTTTGGGATGCGCTTTTAATTGCTTTCAGGTGTTCGTTTCGGGACCCCTTTAGTCGGCAGTATGCAGAGTTGGAAAATCAATCAGTGTCGTTTCTGTAGGTGTAGGAATAGAAAGTTTTATTATCTATTTTTATTTCTTTAGTTTACGCCATAATTAAATGAAATAATTTTCATGAGTGTATCTGCCGCCGCCCATGTCACTTTCTTTAAAGGATATGCCGATGGTCGGCTTTAACCTTTGTTCAAATGACTTTGCAAAAAGTATAAGTACCGAAATAATACATTGGTTATACACTTTCGTTTTGAGGAACTAAGGATATTTTTTATTTTTTAATATGTAGCTTAATTTACCGAGTGCTACCCAGGTCAATCTTGCGATCTTGATTTCAGCCGTTTGGTTTTCTTTTTTTAGTTTAATAATTTGTCCCAGGTATTTATGTTCCTTCACTCTCTTGGTTTATTCTCATTCTGAGATCTTTATCTGCGTTTGTTATGATTTTAGTTTTAGTGCAGTTCATACTGAAGCCTATATTTTCAGGTGCTGTATCCAGTTCTTCCAGCATTTTTTCAGTTCTTCTTTCTTGCTTATCTGTTATTAAGGCGATATTATCAGCATATCTTGGGTGGTTCAAGTATTGTCCGTTTACTTTGATCCCTTTTTCTTCCCAATATAAGTTTTTAAACATCTTCTAGGGCCTGGTTAAATAATTTAGGGGATATTGTGTCACCCTGTTTGCCACCTCTTCTTATGAGGATTGGCTTGGTTCCTTCGTGGATTTTGATTGAAGTTTTTGCTTCGGTTATTGGCTATTAAAACAGATTTAACAAATGAACCATTACTGTGATCAAAATAATCTGGACAGCGTTTAATGGGCAAAAAATAAAGATAATGTAATTTATATTAGGTTAGGTAAGGGTACAAGATGGACTTATTTATAAAATATACACGTAGGTATACTTAATCAAAAATTGTAAATTTTGTTTTTCTACCACACCTAAAAGATTTGAATCAATACAATTTTTTTTAATGATGATAAATATCTACATTATTGTAACTTCTATTCTTCGGTAATTTTTTTAATGGAAAAACCCCGCATTTATACAGGGTACAGCAAGTAACACCTTAAAACGATAGTGAGTAATATCTATTTAATATTTTCATTGCCATTTTTTCCGGTGCGGTAATTAATTTTTTTGAAAGGGAAAATTGATTGTAACAGAATAAAAACTATTGGAAACAAAAGAAAATATATCGCAAAAATGGATAGGTACTTATTATTCACTTGGGATATCCCAAGCCCAGAAAATTGTCGCTTAGGAACATTTACCGATGATACTGGTTTATTAACGATAGAAAAATCTATTGAAGAATGCATAGAAAAACTTCAGGATTGCCATTTTTTCCGGTGCGGTTATTAATTTTTTTGAAAGGGAATATTTATTATAACAGAATAAAAACTATTGGAAACAAAAGAAAATATATCGCAAAAATAGATACTTATCTTGCGATATCCCAAAGCCAGAAAATTGTCACTTAGCAACATTTGCCGATGATACTGGTTTATTGACGGTAGAAAAATCTATTGAAGAATGCATAGAAAAACTTCAGGATGCAGTCACCGAAGTTCACAGTTGGACCACAAAGTGGCGAATAAAATTCAATGAAACCAATTCAATTTATGTTGATTTTACAAACAAAAATATAAATCATATACAAATAATAATTAACAACATTCCCGTGAAATGCCAAATTGGGCTGGAAAGCACATGTTAAGAAAAAAAGAAGAACTTGAGATAAGGTATAGAAAAATGAACTGGCTAATTGGAAGGAAGTCCAATTTAACAATTCATAATAAGTTACTGCTTTATCGACAAATACTGAAACCAGCACGGACATATGGTATTCAACTATGAGGTTGTGCTAAAGAGAGTAACATTCGTGTTTTACAGAGATTTCAAAATAAAGTATTAAGAAACATTGTGAATGCACCTTGGTACGTTCGAAGTAATGACCTCATCGGGACCTAAAAATCGAAACTGTAGCAGAGACTATAAAAAAGTACGCAAAAAGCTTCTGGACAATACTATGCTACTTCGAAGGCTAAAAAGAATAAAGCCGCTTGAGCTAGCAAACTAAGTGAATTACATAAAACAAAATTATGCTATAAACACAACACAATTTGTGAGTTACAGACGAAACAAAGCGGGGAGAACTGTTGACTGAAAAAAAAATACGGTTTTTAGTGATACTGTACAAAATAAACTATTGTATGAACCATTTTTTTCGTATCCTAAACTTTATTGAGAAAAAATAGTTTTTTCCTTTTGGATTTTATATTTTGTTTTATTTTTTACGAAATTTTGCGAAAAAAATATTTTTTATACTCTATACATGTAATTATTTTAAAACAAAGTAATTATTTTTACATTTTGTTTTAATTTTAAACCTAAAAAGAGGCCCCATTTTTATCCAAAAATGCCAAAGTTTTCAAAGTAGTTAATTAAAATCTTTCTACAATGTACAGGGTCATTGATTATATTTGCGTGGCCTTTATCAGGGGTTTAGGTAGGTGATAGAAAAAAAGTTTAAATACAAAAGTTTCATAATTTTTTCCGTTATTATCTTTTGGACTATGTCAGAAGTGTCAGATGTCATTCCTTATGTCAACTTTTAATAGCAACTTTCTTAAGTTAAAGGGAACGCTCTGTATATTATATTTCAGAAATAAAGATATCGTTACCCTGATTTCAAAAATATATATTTGAATAGGTCAAGTTATATTAGCTTAACTTTTTAATAAAATGCACTATAACAATGATTAAGTTGCTTAGGTCTTACTTAAACGTCAATTTGACAATGACAAAAAATACTTGGTTTAAAAAATGGGGTATTCGGAGGAAGAAAAGCTTCAAGTGGTTCATCTCTTTTATTCAAACAACAATAATTTTGCAGCAGTTCGGCAGCAATATCATCAAAATAATCCTGGACGGCGGGTACCATCAACTGAGACCATTAAACGCGTTATCCGGAAGTTTAATGAGACGAAAAATCTTAGTCGAAAAAAAAGAACCCTGATTCGAAATGAAGCGGAAGATATGAATATTTTACTCTCATTTGAAGGAAGCTATACTTTTTGCGTTAGAATAAAGAACAAAATTAATTAAAACATATTTTTAGAAAATCCCGAAAAATCAATTTCAGTTGTTGCCCGACAATCTAAAAAAACCACCTACAAGATTCAGAGCACTTTAAAACATTATAAATATCACCCATACAAATTTATGCCAGTTCAAAACTTAAACGAAGGACATAAAATTCAACGATTACAATACTTCCAAGAAATACAGCATATAGCAGAAGATCCTGAATTTTTATCAAAAATTGTGTTTACCGATGAAGCAAGTTTTACGACGGCAGGGATGTTCAATCGAAAAAATAAACATTATTGGGCAACTGAAAATTGAACCAGTCAAAATACAGGGACGTAGATTAGTTCATGTGTGGTGTGGCATGCTAGTCAACCAAGTGATCGGACCATTTATTATTGATGGGTATCTACCGGGCAATAAATATTTAGATCTTCTTCAAAATAATGTTGAAAACTACTTAGAAGGCCTTCCAGTTCGCCAATACAATAATCTTATACCCGGTTCCCACCTACGACTTTCTCGTGGGTGCCCGCTCACGCGTCACATGATCTTAATATGAAATGTTACAATCATGTGATGCGTGCGCGGGCACGCACGAGAAAGTCCTAGGTGGGCACCGGGCTTTATCTGGCATCAAGATGGGGCACCACCCCATAATACCGTTCAAGTCACTGATTACCTAAATGACAGGTATGATTGTTGGATAGGCAGGCGTGGCACAGTTCACAGGCCGGCTAATAGCCCAGATCTTAACCCTTTAGATATTTTTCTGTGGGGATTTCTTAAAAATAGAGTTTATTATGACAGACCTCAAAATATCAATAATTTAAGACAAAGAATTCGCACTGAATAGAGATTGTCCACATTTTATTTCAAACACCATTTTTCATAAAATGAGACAAAATATTAGAAATTGTATCAGGAATGAAGGTGGATATGTAGAGAATATATAGGTAGTTAATAAAAAATAGTTCTAAAAAGTAGCAGGATCGGCGGCGCTGCTTTAGAGTTTTGTTTAGTTTTTTTTTAACACTTAATTGTCATTAATAGTTCACTTGATTAAAAATATTAAACTAATATAATTTAAAAACGACCTATCCAAATGTCAACACCCTATATATTTTTGAAATCAGGGTAACGGTATCTTTATTTCTGACAAATAATATACAGGGTGTTCCCTTTAACTTAAGAAAGTTGCTATTAAAAGTTGACATAAGGAATGACATCTGACACTTCTGACATAGTCCAAAAGATAATACGGAAAAAATTATAATTATATAATTATTTGTATTTAAACTTCTCACCTACCTAAACCCCTGATAAAGGCCACGCAAATATAATCAATGACCCTGTACATAAAACTTCAGATATCGTGGGAGTTTATTAAAAAACACCCTTTATTAATGTTTTAAGTAGATATGATAAGGTTGCCAGATATCCTAGGAAAAAACGGAAAAAGTTGTAGCACGATTGTAACTAGAGCTACAATTCGTCGATTGATAGTATATCATACCAATGTAGCAAGGGCTACAATTCGGTGAGTTTTTCAGAGTTATTTTTTTCTTATTTTTAATTTTGTAAAGATTTTTTTACTTTTTGTTCCTGATCTGCCATTCTATTCCTGATTATTTCTGTTTATTTTTTTTATACTATCTATAAAAAGTGACACTTTATCCTTAAAATAAGAAATAAAAAGTGCAGTTTTTATCCCTAATATGAGTGGTAATAGGTGCCGTTTTTATCCCTAAAGTATGAAAGAGACGATAATACTGTCTATTGCCTGATTTGACCTTTTTTTAACTCGGTTATTAAATTTTAAATAAAAAAAAATGGACCCATGACGGATCTGATATGCAAAATATAGTCTACTATATTCCGAAAATCGTATATTGATATGATGCGCCGTTAGAAAGTTAGAATTTTTTAAAATTTTTAATTGTCAAAAAAATGTCTTTACCAAAATCTAATCAGCTCGTAAGAGTGTCCAACACTATTTTACCTGAAAATTTTATGAAAATCGGTTTGGCGGTTTAGGCGCTATCGTGTTACAGACAGAAATAATATTCACACACACACAGACAACATTACGACGATATACCTAAGATAGGTCAAAATACACCAAAATAACACAATTTCAGCATTATCTCAAAAAAAAAATTTTCGTCGAAAATAATACCTTCTCTAGCCATTGCTACGCGGGCTAGGAAGGTAAAAAATTTACACTGCAGGAATTTTTATCAATAGGTGCATTAAAAATACCGGACTTCTATTGTTTGGTTTGTGGCAACCTTATGTTGATGTCTGTGAAAACACTTCACATCTATGTATAAACATAAATATTACCTATATATTTTCAATCAACAAAGATCGAAAATAATAGATAATAACTTATCACTTTCTATTTTTAAGGAAAAATATATTATAAAAGCAAGCCAAGGGAAAACAAAAAGTAAAAAATATTGTTCAGAAAACTTTAAAGGCAAATTAAAACCAAAAGAGATATTTTTTGATCACAAAGATGAAATTAGTAGTGACTTTTCTAGCTCTTGGAGTAGCTTACTCCAGTGCTACAGTAACTTTTAACATTGTTAACAAGGATGGAGGTCCAATATGGATTGGAATACAAGGGAACCCCAATAAAGAAAATTTAGTGAATGGCGGATTTAAACTTAACCAAGGAGAATCTGTAAGTAGTATTAGTCCGGAGCCTAAGCCACTTTTGTCTGCGTTTTTGCTACCGTAATGAAACTTGGCACGATTATAGTACAACACTATAGTATTATTTTACAAAGTGGTCCTCATCTCGAACCCAGTGCAGAGCAAAGATACAGGGTATTTTATTTTTAATTGCATCTCTCTCGTTAAAATTCTGTATAAAATTCAAATATAAAGCTAGAACAACGAAACTTTGCACCAATTATAAGGACATATACAATTTGATTTTAAGCGCTAAAAAAATATATTTATTTATTTTCTTCCAGAAATAAAAAATTATTTATTTTTTTTGGATAAATTTATGTTGTGGGCGTTGGGTAGAAAAAAAAATCCATGAGCTTCGTTATGCAAGATGCGACATTAAAATTTAATGTGGTCATAAACAGATTATTTGCCTTTAAAACAAAAATTGCTGGATGGGTGTGACGTATACAGGGTCGGAGTACAGGAGTTTTTAATTAATAATTCTAAATTAAAAAAATCATAATAGATGAAAAAGTATGTAAATTTCTTAGACGCAACAATATCAAAAGAAAATATATACCAAATAAAAGATGCTTAGCTTCTATTAATATTTTATGAAACGAAAAAGAAAAAATAGGTTTGAACTGTTAAAAACACAGGGTGTTTTTAAAAATAATGAAAAATTTTATGACCATTTTAAGTAATTTTTTTTATGACGACGCTACAAATCCCTATAGAAAACTCAAAGTCAGCACAATACAACAATACTAGTACAAATTTAATTTTTTTAAATAAAAAATTTTGTACAAAGTGTTAAAAAGTAACTACAGATTAAAGTTTTTTCGTAATTTTTTAGGTTAGTGCTAAATATTCAAATAGCTCTAGATATGTCAAATAAACATGTAATTGAAATTACTATATTGTCCTTTATAAACCATTTATCGCACTCTATTTTTGTAGTAAGCGCTACATTATTGCCGTTTTCTGAACGTATATTCTGGGCATCAAATACTTTGCTATCATTTTAGTGTTTTTTTACAATATTTATTGTAGCTACTGCGTTAATAGGAATTTTGCAACAAAACTAGGCTCAATTTGTCGGTTTATTACAGGCTGCAACAAAAAAAAAATTAGATTTACGTAATTTTGTAATATGCTGAAAGACACAGGGTGATATTAAAAAAATCATGTAAAAAGTAGTAGTCTCAAACTTTTGTTCATACCGGTTACACAGTTTAAGATACCTTCTTAATTTTGCTACTTATTATAACTAGAGGAACGTCTTGTTATTTTGGTGTATACTGTTTTACTAAGTCTTATCACTGTACGAAAATACAGGGTGTTTCTTTTGTCAATATATAAAAAATTTTAAACACGTAAAATTTATAATTTTTTTTCTTGGGCACCATTTAAGTGCACTAAGGCATGAAAAAATTTTTGTTCCACTAAAAACATAAAATTTTGGAAACAAAAGAAAAGTCGAAAAACGCGTACATGAGTTACAGTAAAAAGTAAAATTTTAAAGAATTTTTATTTCGCTTTAACACATACCGTTACATAGTACCTTCAATCGATAGAAAATTTAATTTTAAATAAAAGTTTTCCTTGGACTTTTTCTCCTAAAGGTACAAATGCAAAAATATTAACGATTTTCTAAATAAAGACAGCTTTCGATAGATTTAAATACCACAGCCTATATCCCTTATGATTAGGAAAGTTGTTAATAACTTCGTTAATTTTGACTTTAAGAGAAAAAGTCATAAAATAACTTTTGTTTAAAGCCAAATGTTCTTTCTATTGGCTTAAATATATACCTACTCGTCATTTGATTTTCTTTCGTTTATCACCATCGTAATCAGGAAATAATACCACAATTTTAACTTTGAACTCCCTGTATATTAAAATTCAAAAATTCCAGAAACTCCACTTTTAATTAATTTATCAAATTTTATAAGTTAGGCTTGGTTAGATGTTTTTAATATTCTCTGGCGTAGATCTCAGAACAGGTACATTTAAGGTGTCAATTTTTGACATATCATGTGAACAGTTTGACTTATTGATTTAATTTTTATCTATTTCGATTCGAAATCGATACCCCACACCACTTTAGATGAAATCAGATTTTAACAATCTCTGTATTCCTTCCTTTTGTCCCCCCCCCCCCTTAAAAAAAAACCGTTTCCTCAACTTTTATTTTCTAAATTTTGTGGATTTACAAGCTATAAAGTAAAACAAACAAAAAACTGTACGCGAAATGAGTTTCCCATTTAATTTATACATTTTTTCAGCCTCACCTCAAGTACGCCCCTGTATATTGGCCCTGCCCTGGGTTCTATCGAAGCACCCCTTCTAAAATTGCATTTCTAGGTGTCTACTACCTCTGTGCCAAATTTCATTACGGTACGCGAAAATGCAGACAAACCCCAAAATTTCCCTCTTAGGCCCCGAACACTTTCGAGAGTAGAATGCAACTGTCGAGAGAAATTTAAAGTGGACGCCTTCGTAAACGAGTTAAGATAAAAAAAAATCTGTTAAGTTAAAATTATTGGTTGCACTGAAAGTTCTCAAATATGTTTTAGCTCACACTACTACTATACTATAGTAGTGTGAGCTATGGTGATCCTAATTTTTTCGAAAAAAAAAAGTTGCTTTGATTTCAAAAATGTTTGTATATCTTTGCGTTTCAGATGATTTTGAAACTTTTTTGTCGCGCCGTCTGTCTGTCTGTCTGTATGTCTGTCTGTAACGACCAACGCGCATAACTCATAAACCGCTAGCCCGATTTGAATGAAATTTGGTACCTAGGCTGAGTCTTGGGCATAGATGGTGCCATTTAAAAATGAAACAAATCCACCGAACACAAGCCAAATACAAGTGTGGGGGCAGATTTGAAAGTTTATGTTAAAATATGGCGTGTGTGATATCAAACGAAATATAATTGAGCCTGGAGTTAAACAAAATACATTTTAGTTTATTAAAAAAAAGTAGTAGTAGTAGTAGTAGATTTCAAAAATTAGAGTTTAAGTAAAAATATGGCGTGTGTGATATCAAAGGAAAGGTAATTGAGTTTGGAGTTAAACAAAATACACTTAAATCAAAATTTCAGTTTTTAGTTATATTAGCTCACACGTACACTATAACTATAGTACCTCGTGTGAGCTTTGGGGCCCATATATTGGCAGAGTATTTTAAAACCTTTTCATTTTTCTTTTTTTTTTGCAGAGGAGAGTAACTGCAGCAGACGATTGGGCTGGCCGGTTCTGGGCTCGTACTTGGTGTTACGAAAATGAAGGAAATCATTGCTATACAGGTTTGTATGGTTATTTTATTTGATTTATTTTCTACGATCATCTAGGCTTTAGTTTGTTTACGATAGTCATACATTTTCTTTTGATGTCTATCCTTTTTAGCACCTCCTCACTTGGTTGTATGGGCGCCCACTTTTTTATTGTCGTCTTGAAATTTACTAAACTCATGCAGGAAGCCCGGGATTTCTGCGGGATTGGAAAAATGCTAAAGAAAGTTGTTTAATATATCATCATACTTATTTTAAACCATGTGCTAATCAACGCACTATATTTTTGTATTCCACAAATGCAGGAAAAAGAAGATCATATTAAAAAAGTGGTCGAGTGTACATTTTCTATTAAGGGTCTTCTTAATCATTTAATTCCGTTTACCGTTTTTACTTCACAGTTACAGTTTTTTTTTATTTGTGAAACACACTGTGTCTATTCTATTACAATCTAGTCAATAAGACTACTTAGCACTTTTGTTTTAACTTAATTTACTAGAAAAGTTAGACTTAAACTTAGTGTGCACTCAACAATTCTCTCAGCTTTGCTTAGTCTGGAAAAAACTCACAAAAGTGTTGTGTTTATAGCATTATTTTGTTTTATGTAATTCATTTAGTTTACTGGCTCAAACGGCTTTACTCTTTTTAGTCTTCGAACTAGCATAGCATTGTCTAGAAGCTGAATTGCTTCCTCCTCCATGTCGATGGAGTTTATCTTCTTGGCTTTTTGAGTAGTTTTTTATAGTCTTTGCTATAGTTTCGATTTTTAGGTCCAGATGAAGTTCACTATTTCGAACGTAGCAAGATGCATTTTACACAATCTTTCTTAATACTTTATTTTGAAATCTCTGTTAAACTAGAATGTTACTCTCTTTAGTACAACCCCATAGTTGAATACCTTATGTCCATACTGGTTTCAGTAGTTGTCCATAAAACAGTAACTTATTATGATTAATTATTAAATTGGAGTTCCTTCCAATTAGCCGGTTCATTTTTCTATACCTTATCTCAAATTCTTTTTTTAACATGTACTTTCCAGCGCAATTTGGCGTCAAGTGTCATACCGAGATATTTTTCCTGGTACGGATATGTTGTAAATTGTTATTTGTATGTGAATTACATTTTTGTTTGTAAAGTCAGCATGAATTGAATTGGTTTCATTTAATTTTATTCGCCACTGGTCCAACTGTGAACTTCGGTGACTGCATTCTGAAGTATTTCTATGCATTCCTCAGTAGAATTTTCTACCGTCAATAAACCAGTATCATCGGCAAATGTTGCTAAGTGACAATTTTCCGGCATTGGGATATCGCAACTGAATAATAAATAGAAATAAGGGTCTAGTACGCTGCAGAGTAGACCAATTTTCTGCAATGTCGGACAAATTATTTGTCCATACAATTATACCAGATAGGTTGTTGCCTATTCCATCCCGTATTTAGACTTGTTCATCAATGTACCATTTATTCCTATCAATGATATTATTTTTAGGAAGAAAAACAATTATAAAAAAATTGCATACTTTCCTTTTGTAGGTGACTGTGGAAATAAAGTAGAATGTGCTGGTGCAGGTGGCACACCACCGGCCACTCTGATAGAGATCACTCTCAAAGGTTATGGAGGAATCGATTATTATGACCTTTCTTTGGTCGACGGCTACAACAGTGAAGCATCGGTAAGAGACAAGGACAGTTCACCCAAGTCTTTGCGAAGCTTTGTGACGTCAGTAGCAGGTCTGGGTTCGAGAACTGACGAACATACCTACATCTCAATAGCTTGATCAATCGTACTGGGTGGACTAAAGAATAGTCAACCAAACAAGATTGCTTAATCAACTAAAAGTGTCCGCCATGTAAACGCCAAGACTCCCCGCTATTTTTGACGTGACGTCAGCCGTAAACCTCGAGAACTGGTCAACTTAGGTCTTATTAGATTGAGCCATCCTATTCGGTGGAGTATTCTTGGGTATAAGAACACGATATATACACCCAAAATTGCGCACGTTCGTCTTGCACGTGCGCATCTTGCACTATCGTCACGTCACGCTAGAAAAAAAATTTCAAATTTTGTATTTACAGTTGATGCACTTATACTTAAAAATTTTTAAAATTTCTTCCGCCAGGGGGTAAAATTAAGGAATTAATTTTATAAGAAAATTTATTTACATCTGAAACGAAAAACAATTGATATCTAAAAAGATAAAGAAAGAAAGAGAGAAAGAAAGAGAGAGAAAGAGAAAATGAAAGAAAGAAACAGAGAGAGAGAGAGAGAAATGAGAGACAGAAAGAAAGAGAATGAGAGAGAGAGAAAGAGCGAGAGAAAGTGTATCGTTAAAGAAAATCTTAAGTGTATTTTTAACAAAATAATACTTCCTAATTGACTTTTTTAGATTGAGCCTGTAAATGGCCAAGGTGACGGTGGCCAATACAGCTGCAAAAAAGCAAAATGCGCCAATCAAGTCAACTCAAACTGTCCTGCGGCCCTCCAACTTATTGGACCTACAGGTAAAAATACAGTGTAAACAGTATCAATGTTTTGTGACTTAAGTGAATGATGGGGAGGTCAAAATATATAAAAAGATCATTTAACACTACTACTACAATGTTGGTTCGGTTTTTCTAGGTTGTTCGAAGCCTGATCTCCATCTTCTTCGATCCTGACAATTATTTTCTGTCAGGTTTTTTTGACTCACTGATCTTTGAATTGACTGCTGCCGTTCCAGTTTAGGAAGCCCTCTTTTTCTGCGCCCTATTTATTGCCATTCTAGGACCTGCTTTGATAATTTTTCGTCGTTCATCCGTTGTACATGTCCGTACCATATCAGTTGTCTTTTAGTCATGTCATCCGTATCCATTTCATATAGTTTCTCAGTCCACCACATCTTATTGTTATTTCTACTATCTTGGTATGCAACAGCTTCTTTGCTTGCTTCCTACAAGCTTTTTACTATGTTTGTATATATCTGTTCAAGTTAATGTTGTGTGTTTATTAGATTTTCATCTAATTGTTTCTAATACAATCTTTGTGTACTTTTTAGATTTCTAAAGTTGTATTTTTGATTTTTTTCGATGCATTCTAGGATTTTATTTTCTACAATACCTTCGTCTCTATTTATTTTTCTTAAAGGGAATAATATATTTGCTTTTACCAGATGGTGGTCAGATCCACAGGTAACACTACGAAGTTCTCGCACATCATACCATTTTAGTTCCGAGTGTTCTCTACCTATAGCATAATCAATGATTGATTTAAGATTTCTTGTTGGCTGAATCCAGGTATATCGATGAATATCTTTATGTTTAAAAAAAACCATTATTTATTTTTAGGTGGTAGCTTTTACACAATTTCATCAGTCTCAAGCAATTATCATTTGTTACTTCCCATTATCATTTGTTACTTCCTCTCCAAATGGTCTGACCAATTTGCTTTGGGTTTGTCTACCAGTTCGACTATTAAAATCGCCAAGCATAATTACTTCCCTGGCATCGCCGATTTTAGTGATAGTCTTATCAACTTGGTCGAAGAACATTTGTTTTACAGCTACCCTTGCGAGTCTGTTATTATGCTTATATTGTGTCCAAGCATCTTCATGTCGAACTCGAATAATGTTGTCGTTTAACATATTAGTTAAAACCGAGTGGTTTGCTTCGGTTGAGTGAGCTAATGTCACATCAGTACCTACTATACATATTTAACGACAGGGCCCGACAGGACACATGTTAGGACCCAGCAGGACACAACAAGACCCGACAGGACTTCGACTGGACCCAATAAGACACTACATGACCAAGATTTTGTAACAAAAATAATTTAAATGATTTTGTCACCAGAACACTATACACCTTTTTTTTACGGTTATGCGCACTCGCAAGGAGAGCCCTATCACGCTCGAGAAGCGGCAAGTGCGCGGAAATGTTGGTGTATGCTGGTTTTGAAACGATTCAGGTTGTAATCTGCAGGGAAAACTGTCGCAGGGAGTCCATTCCACAGCGATGCTGTTCTCCAGAGATATGAATTTTGATATAATGAGGTTCTTGGTGCCTCTACTAACATACTGCAAGTTTCTAGTTTTTTGAAATTATCTGAAATAATTATCGCAAGATTTGAAACAAAGGCAAAAACAAAGAAATTTACGGAGCCTAATAAAACTCTTTAAATATTTTAATCTTACTTTTTAGGTACCGTCATTGGCTGCAAATCAGCGTGTTTAGCATTCGGTACCGAACAGTACTGCTGTACTGGTTCACATTCGACACCTGAGACCTGCAAAAGCTCAGACTGGCCCGTGGATTATCCCGCTTACTTCAAACAGCAGTGTCCAGACGCTTATTCTTACGCTTACGATGACCACAAGTCCACCTTTACTTGCCGAGCTAGCGAATATAATTTGGTATTTGGATCAGCTTAGGGGAGGGGAGGCGAATGATATGCACCTAAGCATAATCCTCTTAATTCTGAAACTATGAGTGTTACATATCTGATTATTTAGGAAATAATTACCTATGATGTACGCTTTAATTTAGTAATGTTACATGTGAGTTAAAACTAAATGGCTTTGGATGAGACTAATAAAAATTTGTGCCGTATGCGTATGATTGCCCAACGTGACGGGTAATGATACGCACGTCTTTAATCTCAAAAAAACTACCCTTAAAATGATAATTATTGTTTATTAAACTATTTTTTGCACATTGCTTGGTCAAAAATTATTGTTTAGCTCAGAGACAGATAGACAGACAGACACATAGACAAACTTTACAACGAAATCGTTGATTTTAGGCCAACAAATAAACAAATTCCATGTTTTTAACCTTGTTTTCAAATTTTTATTTAAAATAATAAATTTTTTAACCACATCGCTACGAAGGCAAAGAAATAATTAAAATAATTGTGGAAAAAATAATGTACCCATTGTGCGTATAATTACCCGATTTATCGTCATTTTAAACCCATTGAATCAAAACCAACACTTATGATTTTGGCACGAAATATATATATACGAAAATAAGAAATAACAACGAAGATTAATACATGTCTTACCTTCATTTAAATCAGACACCAATTTTTTATCCAAGCTGCTTTAAAGAAAAATTTGTTTTCCCTGATTACCTCCCCTTTTACCAAGACAATATTTTGTGTCTGGATGATCATAGGAAACTTTTTGATCCTTAAGTACTCTAAGTCTACCTTTATTTATTAAGCTAGATTTTTCGTTTTAGTTTTGTAAGTAAGCTTTAAGAGACTAAGTTGTTGAATTTTTTTTAAATAAAAGATTTGCATAATTTATTAAATTAATTAATTTATTTAATAAAATCATAATTTTTGCAATATACGAAATTCCAGAACAATAACATTTTACATTTTTTAGATTTTAATTATGAGATATTGTTTTAATCGGCCTCAACCGGGAAGAAGCACGTACAATTTTTTATATGGAAACTGTCACTTTACAGGCAGGTGCGTTTGAAAAACTTTTTCAACGAGAGACCAAAAGGGAACCCAGCCTCTGTCATGTGGTTATAATTTTTGTTGACAGCTTTTAAATTGTTATTATTTTAATAGATTTAAAATTGCTTCATTGCTATTAAAATAATCTGAAAATTTAAAGTAAAAATTATGAAAATAGGATCAACTTGGACAATTGCCATTTACAGTCTAACCTGGTGGTTTTCTGACAGTTATAAGTATAGTAGTTTTTCAGGAAGTTGATATCTTAAAGTTTAAATGTAAAATATGTTTTTTTAAATTATTTTATTATTTTTACCTTCCTAGCCCGCGTAGCAATGGCTAGAGAAGGTATTATTTTCGGCGAAAAAATTTTTAGATAACGCCAAAAATGTGTTACTTTGACCTATCTTAGCAATATCGTCGTGATGACTGTCTCTGTGTGTGTGTGTGTATATAACCTAAACTAAACCGCTAAACCAATTTTCATAAAAATTTCCGGTAAAATAGTGTTCGACACTCTAACGAGCTGATTAGATATTGGTGAAAATCCATTGATGCTAATGACAGTTTTTTGAAAATTAAAAAATTTAAAAAATGGGAAATTTTTAACCGAGCATCGTATCAATATGCGGTTTTTGAAAAAAAATCGTAAGCGCTTTAGTTTCTAAGATATTTATAAAAAACTGTTTTCAAGGCTGATATGGATGGATGGATCCATTTATTTTATTTTGTTTTACTACTTAATTTTTTATTAAGTTCTATACTAGCTTTATGAATAATGTTTCTAGTATTATATGACGGTTTTTTAAAAAATACGTGCTATACAAGACCGGAAACTGCCTTTACAGGTCTTCCCAAATGTACAGGTCTCACCTGCGACTTACCCTGTAAATTTCTTGGGCCAAACTGATAAGTTCACTTTTCCGATCTAGTAACGTAAGGACATATTATTTTGTGTACAGTGAAACCTCTCTTTGCGGACACCTCTATTAAGTGGACACTCCCTTAAGGCGGACAAATTTGTTGGACCCAAGCTTTTCCCTATTTGTTTACATGTAGAATTCACTCCTATAACCGGACACTCTAATAACCGGACGCAGACAATTTTTATTGGTTAAAAAATTCTGAAACCTTCCTTAATCAGACGCGGACCTCTGACAACGGGACGGAGCGCTGAACGACATGGGCATAAATATTATGTAGTATTTTGGCAACAACGCACTCTGCAGCCAGGGAATTACCTCTTTCCGTTTTAATACGGAGACTAAATACTTCTTTCGTATTTACATTAACATATTTTATTCGGCGGGACTGCTGTGTTTTATTTTTATTGTTCAGTTGGGTAGTAATGGATCTCTTTAAAATGGCGCCCAGTAAAAAACTTCTTGGTTTACGTAAAAAAATTGTTGTTAATGTTTCGGAGAAGGAAAATCTATCAGCACGAAAGGTCGCTGAAAAATTTAATATCGGAAAAACTCAAGAAGCCGAAATTTTTAATAAATATATATTAAAATTTCGCAGTTTTCTCTCATAACCAGACACCTCCAATAAGCGGACAAAATCGACGAAACTGTGAGAGTCCGTTTATAGGATAATAAATAAGTTCATAAAGTGTTGAGTCAAAATTTTTTTAAGTACCTATTTTACTTTATCATGTGATCATGTGATTAGACTTTTGTAAATTTGCGGTTTTAAAGTTTGCAAAACTATTTTTCTTGAAAAGAAAAAAAAATGTATGCAATAACATACTAAAAACAATGGATGGTTTGGATTAGTTGTCAAGGTTTTCCAAAAAATGTTTTTGCATATGAACCTATTTCAATAAATATTTGTTTTACATTCCCAGGGGGTAATTATTAAAGAAAACATTTGGGCCACTGACTTTGGAATAATATAAGATAGGTAGGTATTTAAAATTACCATGTTAAAAAACTGTGCTAATATTGTAGCAATTTTACTTTACTTTGTTTTTAAATTACCTGTCATATGCCCACCTCTCGTCAGCTGTTGGATTGAGCGCCCTCTGGTAAGGACTTTGTTTCCGGCCATCTTTAAAATTGTTTGTTTACATTTATATTTTCTCATTTTTCGTAACAATAAAGCTAAATTTAAAACTAAATATTTGCGTTAATCAATTGTAAGTAAAAATAGCCTTCAATATAAACGTCTATTTTAGTACCCGTGAATGAAGCAAAAAAAAATTTTCCTAGCTAAGCGGGTATAAAAAGGTTTTGTTTCTCTTGTATTTTTTCATGGGCAGCTCCAAAGCTGTGCACCGTACACCCACGAGGGTCCAAGATCCAATAGATGCCTAATAAGTGTTGACAGTTAACTGTTGCATCCTTAAGGGACTCATCAGAACACTGCATAGTCAATGTGACAACCTGATAAAGCTAGAGGACGGTTTACAAATCTAATCCTACGATATTCGAAAGAGAAAAAAAAAATGCATGCGAAACCGTATGCTTTTGACGAGCAACGACATCTACCAAATACAAAAGAAACTACCAAAATAAAACAAAGGGCAGGTAGACGAAACGAAAAAGAATACCCATGACCATGAAATAATTTATACCTTCAGTCGAGTCAATGCTTATTGCATTTTTTCTGCTTTCATGACGTTATATGTCGGTCAGTGGAGTATAAGCCAAAAACAAAACAAACATAAATTTATATAGGTACTCATGAATAGAAAGAAAACAATTTTTTTTAAAACGTTTTAGTTTTTGCGTTGCTACAGACAAGATAAGGTCACACATGCTTTATTTTTCCTCGGGCCTAATGCATTAGTAATGATATTTAGTAATAAATATTTTATGAGCATCGATAATCTTGGTGACGATAGCGGTGAAAAAGTCTTAAAAATTAGGTTTCACTTACAAGAAGAAGTTTGTATGGTTATAAAAAGACTACTATATAAAAAATATTTACCAGATTTTACGAGATTTAATTGACGAGTATTGACCAGGCAACAATATATGCCATATGAGAACTGAAGAGATCTGATTAGGATTTCTAAATCTTAATTCTGGTTGTTAAAAACTCAAAAGAATTTAATTAATCTTAATGGGAGAAAATTTTTAGCGCGTTGAGAGTGTACAAGTATATTACATTCATGAGGCATAAATTTGAAGTAGATTTCGGTAGGCTTGATCAGCAGGATTTCTATAAGATTTTACGAGACTGTACAAGAATTGGTTAATTTACTTGAAGATTCAGACTTCACCAAAAACAAGCATAAGTTTTGCCGAAATATGACGGGATTTTACGAGTATTCAACCAGTTAAATGGTGATCAGGTTTGACAAATTTCGAGCAACATTAAGCTTTTCTATAGGACCCTAAAAGATTTTAAGCAGTTTTTCTACAGGAATTCAAGAGATTTTATGAGTACCTATTTTTAGGAAGATTTGATCAGCAAATTTATTACTTTTCCTATGAGATTTTAAAAGATTTTATGAGTTTTAACTTCTGCAAATTTTTCTAGAAGAATTTATAATATGCTGATAATAAAAGTTCATCAGATCTCGTAAGTATCTCATGCGGAATATGAAACACCTATTTCTGGTGTAATCTTATAAACTTTTAGCAGTTTAAGTATACATACGTGACTCGTGAAAGTTTGCGACATCTGCTGGGGATTTGACTCGGATCATAAAACCAATTTTTTCTAAAATCTAGTCAACTTTCGGCAGATTTTGTCCAGATATGCCCGTATCAAAGTGCTTTTAGAAACTCATATAAGTTCGTGAGATCTGCTAGGGATTTGATGCGTAGTATGCAACAAATTGAAGGTTAAATCTTGTAAACTTTCGACAGATTTAACGCGGATATGCCCGTAAGAATATGCTAACAAAAACTCGTGAAAGTTCATAAGATCTCGTAAGTATTTTCTGCAAATTATGAAACACCATTTTCTGGTGTAATCTCATGAACTTACAGCAGTTAAAATTAAAAAATATTTTAAACCAGTAAAAGTTCATAAGATTTCACTTGAAAGTGGTGTTTTATAATCCGCAGAAAATACCTACGAGATCTCCTGAACTTTCACGAGTTTTTTTAACGAGATTTTTCGCGGCATTTTTGACAGAGAAATCATGAACTACACTTTGATACAAAACTTCACAATTTTTCAAAATTTTTTCACAAATGTTATTTTATTTTCCAAGCCTTTTGCCTATAAAATAGACTATTTCCATTCTGTACTTCCTTTTGATTTAGTGTTGTTGTATTATGCTATTCTCTAGCTTTTCAAAAACTTCAAATTATTAGATCAGAATAATCCGATCAAAAGTACCTTTATTAGTCATCTTGAATCAGTCTTAGTCACTGTTTCTCTGTTACTTATTATCCATCGAAAATTAACTAATGTTAGAAGAAACAGGTCACGAAAGCATATCTATAGCTAATTTTCAGATAGCACAAGACATCTTAAAGATATCTTGTTTGTATCGTATTAATTTTCTGAACAATGGTAGACTTTCGAAGTTATAAATATATTCACTTAAAAAAAAAAAATTGAAAAACGTTTCCCGATATCTCCAAGATACCTTCTGTTGTCTCTAGACCCGTCCTATTTTGGAACGCCTTATTCGCCTTCGACTTGTTGTAAGTGAACCAGGAAACTTAGAGGCAATTCTTGCTTCACAGGCGTTGGAAAAAGGATATTCTTCTGAAAATTCTATTAGTTGCTGATCTTGTTAGAGCGTGCTGATTTTGGTCAAGCCAGTACCTTGCTTTCGCCGAACATTTTCCTATTATTCTTCATATTTTTTTTTTGATTCGCACAATTGTCGACGTGTTTCATCCATAGTGAGCGGCTACTAAAACGCACCGACCAAACGGCATCTATTTGATAAAATTCAGAAATTTGTGGAGGCATTTTGAAAAAGTTGGACAGACAACAAGAGCAATTAATATAATCTTTGATTAATAAGGCTTATGAAATGTAAAGCCTAAATTTTACCACGTAATTGGCGGCGGCGTATGAATTTTTTATGGCACCGCATCAAAAAAAACATTTTCTACCTTCGTTTACACATATATGTGATTTTTTTTGCTATCTAGGATATTACTGAAAATTACTGCCTATCTGAGGGCACGGCAGTGCCTCGCCAAGTTCGCGCTGCGGTACCATCTTTTCTTGAAACAATTCAGCCCATATTTGACCTATCTAAAACTCTACTTCGGAATGAGCTACGGATCTCACACTTTGCACAATCGTAGACCATCACAGAGTTAACAACCCTTCCAAGTTTCATGGATTTCCATAAAGTAGTAAAATAGTTACGAAATTTCAAAAAACGTAGAAATTGCTACACACTGACTCCCTCATTCATGTATAGATCATCAAAATTCTACTGTACTTCCAGGCATGCTACAAAGCTGAAATTATGAGCAGACCCCTGGGAAAAGTAAAAAAACCCCAAAATTCTAATTTACTCTCCTCCCCTATACATGTAAATGTAAAAGTAACATTGCCCACTTCCAGAAATGCTAGAGAGCTGAGCTTTGGAAGGCCGATAGTAACTATGATAAAGCTATATAAAAAAACTAAAACACGCCAAAATTCTAATTTACTTAGCTCCCCTATAAATGTAAAGTTATGTAAATGTAACATTACCCACTTCCAGAAACGCTAGAGAGCTGAGCATTGGAAAACTGATAGGAACTATGAAAAAACTGTAGGAAAAAATTTAAAAACACGAACATTTTAATTTACTTCCCTCCCTTATACATGTAAAGTTATGTAGAAGTAAATTTGCGGTTTTAAAGTTTGCAAAACTATTTTTCTTGAAAAGAAAAAAAAATGTATGCAATAACATACTAAAAACAATGGATGGTTTGGATTAGTTGTCAAGGTTTTCCAAAAAATGTTTTTGCATATGAACCTATTTCAATAAATATTTGTTTTACATTCCCAGGGGGTAATTATTAAAGAAAACATTTGGGCCACTGACTTTGGAATAATATAAGATAGGTAGGTATTTAAAATTACCATGTTAAAAAACTGTGCTAATATTGTAGCAATTTTACTTTACTTTGTTTTTAAATTACCTGTCATATGCCCACCTCTCGTCAGCTGTTGGATTGAGCGCCCTCTGGTAAGGACTTTGTTTCCGGCCATCTTTAAAATTGTTTGTTTACATTTATATTTTCTCATTTTTCGTAACAATAAAGCTAAATTTAAAACTAAATATTTGCGTTAATCAATTGTAAGTAAAAATAGCCTTCAATATAAACGTCTATTTTAGTACCCGTGAATGAAGCAAAAAAAAATTTTCCTAGCTAAGCGGGTATAAAAAGGTTTTGTTTCTCTTGTATTTTTTCATGGGCAGCTCCAAAGCTGTGCACCGTACACCCACGAGGGTCCAAGATCCAATAGATGCCTAATAAGTGTTGACAGTTAACTGTTGCATCCTTAAGGGACTCATCAGAACACTGCATAGTCAATGTGACAACCTGATAAAGCTAGAGGACGGTTTACAAATCTAATCCTACGATATTCGAAAGAGAAAAAAAAAATGCATGCGAAACCGTATGCTTTTGACGAGCAACGACATCTACCAAATACAAAAGAAACTACCAAAATAAAACAAAGGGCAGGTAGACGAAACGAAAAAGAATACCCATGACCATGAAATAATTTATACCTTCAGTCGAGTCAATGCTTATTGCATTTTTTCTGCTTTCATGACGTTATATGTCGGTCAGTGGAGTATAAGCCAAAAACAAAACAAACATAAATTTATATAGGTACTCATGAATAGAAAGAAAACAATTTTTTTTAAAACGTTTTAGTTTTTGCGTTGCTACAGACAAGATAAGGTCACACATGCTTTATTTTTCCTCGGGCCTAATGCATTAGTAATGATATTTAGTAATAAATATTTTATGAGCATCGATAATCTTGGTGACGATAGCGGTGAAAAAGTCTTAAAAATTAGGTTTCACTTACAAGAAGAAGTTTGTATGGTTATAAAAAGACTACTATATAAAAAATATTTACCAGATTTTACGAGATTTAATTGACGAGTATTGACCAGGCAACAATATATGCCATATGAGAACTGAAGAGATCTGATTAGGATTTCTAAATCTTAATTCTGGTTGTTAAAAACTCAAAAGAATTTAATTAATCTTAATGGGAGAAAATTTTTAGCGCGTTGAGAGTGTACAAGTATATTACATTCATGAGGCATAAATTTGAAGTAGATTTCGGTAGGCTTGATCAGCAGGATTTCTATAAGATTTTACGAGACTGTACAAGAATTGGTTAATTTACTTGAAGATTCAGACTTCACCAAAAACAAGCATAAGTTTTGCCGAAATATGACGGGATTTTACGAGTATTCAACCAGTTAAATGGTGATCAGGTTTGACAAATTTCGAGCAACATTAAGCTTTTCTATAGGACCCTAAAAGATTTTAAGCAGTTTTTCTACAGGAATTCAAGAGATTTTATGAGTACCTATTTTTAGGAAGATTTGATCAGCAAATTTATTACTTTTCCTATGAGATTTTAAAAGATTTTATGAGTTTTAACTTCTGCAAATTTTTCTAGAAGAATTTATAATATGCTGATAATAAAAGTTCATCAGATCTCGTAAGTATCTCATGCGGAATATGAAACACCTATTTCTGGTGTAATCTTATAAACTTTTAGCAGTTTAAGTATACATACGTGACTCGTGAAAGTTTGCGACATCTGCTGGGGATTTGACTCGGATCATAAAACCAATTTTTTCTAAAATCTAGTCAACTTTCGGCAGATTTTGTCCAGATATGCCCGTATCAAAGTGCTTTTAGAAACTCATATAAGTTCGTGAGATCTGCTAGGGATTTGATGCGTAGTATGCAACAAATTGAAGGTTAAATCTTGTAAACTTTCGACAGATTTAACGCGGATATGCCCGTAAGAATATGCTAACAAAAACTCGTGAAAGTTCATAAGATCTCGTAAGTATTTTCTGCAAATTATGAAACACCATTTTCTGGTGTAATCTCATGAACTTACAGCAGTTAAAATTAAAAAATATTTTAAACCAGTAAAAGTTCATAAGATTTCACTTGAAAGTGGTGTTTTATAATCCGCAGAAAATACCTACGAGATCTCCTGAACTTTCACGAGTTTTTTTAACGAGATTTTTCGCGGCATTTTTGACAGAGAAATCATGAACTACACTTTGATACAAAACTTCACAATTTTTCAAAATTTTTTCACAAATGTTATTTTATTTTCCAAGCCTTTTGCCTATAAAATAGACTATTTCCATTCTGTACTTCCTTTTGATTTAGTGTTGTTGTATTATGCTATTCTCTAGCTTTTCAAAAACTTCAAATTATTAGATCAGAATAATCCGATCAAAAGTACCTTTATTAGTCATCTTGAATCAGTCTTAGTCACTGTTTCTCTGTTACTTATTATCCATCGAAAATTAACTAATGTTAGAAGAAACAGGTCACGAAAGCATATCTATAGCTAATTTTCAGATAGCACAAGACATCTTAAAGATATCTTGTTTGTATCGTATTAATTTTCTGAACAATGGTAGACTTTCGAAGTTATAAATATATTCACTTAAAAAAAAAAAATTGAAAAACGTTTCCCGATATCTCCAAGATACCTTCTGTTGTCTCTAGACCCGTCCTATTTTGGAACGCCTTATTCGCCTTCGACTTGTTGTAAGTGAACCAGGAAACTTAGAGGCAATTCTTGCTTCACAGGCGTTGGAAAAAGGATATTCTTCTGAAAATTCTATTAGTTGCTGATCTTGTTAGAGCGTGCTGATTTTGGTCAAGCCAGTACCTTGCTTTCGCCGAACATTTTCCTATTATTCTTCATATTTTTTTTTTGATTCGCACAATTGTCGACGTGTTTCATCCATAGTGAGCGGCTACTAAAACGCACCGACCAAACGGCATCTATTTGATAAAATTCAGAAATTTGTGGAGGCATTTTGAAAAAGTTGGACAGACAACAAGAGCAATTAATATAATCTTTGATTAATAAGGCTTATGAAATGTAAAGCCTAAATTTTACCACGTAATTGGCGGCGGCGTATGAATTTTTTATGGCACCGCATCAAAAAAAACATTTTCTACCTTCGTTTACACATATATGTGATTTTTTTTGCTATCTAGGATATTACTGAAAATTACTGCCTATCTGAGGGCACGGCAGTGCCTCGCCAAGTTCGCGCTGCGGTACCATCTTTTCTTGAAACAATTCAGCCCATATTTGACCTATCTAAAACTCTACTTCGGAATGAGCTACGGATCTCACACTTTGCACAATCGTAGACCATCACAGAGTTAACAACCCTTCCAAGTTTCATGGATTTCCATAAAGTAGTAAAATAGTTACGAAATTTCAAAAAACGTAGAAATTGCTACACACTGACTCCCTCATTCATGTATAGATCATCAAAATTCTACTGTACTTCCAGGCATGCTACAAAGCTGAAATTATGAGCAGACCCCTGGGAAAAGTAAAAAAACCCCAAAATTCTAATTTACTCTCCTCCCCTATACATGTAAATGTAAAAGTAACATTGCCCACTTCCAGAAATGCTAGAGAGCTGAGCTTTGGAAGGCCGATAGTAACTATGATAAAGCTATATAAAAAAACTAAAACACGCCAAAATTCTAATTTACTTAGCTCCCCTATAAATGTAAAGTTATGTAAATGTAACATTACCCACTTCCAGAAACGCTAGAGAGCTGAGCATTGGAAAACTGATAGGAACTATGAAAAAACTGTAGGAAAAAATTTAAAAACACGAACATTTTAATTTACTTCCCTCCCTTATACATGTAAAGTTATGTAGAAGTAACATTGTCCACTTTCAGACACGCTAGAGAGCTGAGCTTTGGAAGGCATATAGGAACTATGATTAAACCATGGGAAAAAATTTAAAAACCTCAAAATTTTAAGTAAGGCATTGCAAAAATTTTGAACAATATTCCGCATATTTTACTTTAAAAATTAAATATTATCCAATTCCTTTAAAAGTGAAGTGAAATCATAACAAAAACATTTTATGTAAAAAAAAGAAACGCGAAAATGGCAATGGCATTCCGTAGAAAGAATTGCGATAAAAGTAAAGTCAAGTTCTCCAATACAAATTTCAAAATGAAAGTTTCCTACTAGTTTGGCAATGTTTTTCTAAACTTGGCTATTACGGCTGTAAATGACTCTTAGACACAGTGCTAAATTGAAGATAAAGAAGTTTGGCTGTAATAGCAAAGTTTAAAAAACATTTCCAAACTAGTAAGAACCTTTTACTTTGAAATTTGTTTTAGAGAACTTGGCTTTACTTTTATCTTAATTCTTTTTACGGAATGCCATTTTCGCGCTTTTTTTACATGAAATGTTTTTGTTATGATTGGTACTTCTAGCTTTTAGTGAAAATTCTATCCTTAGGCCATCAAAAAATGCATCAAAATTTCCAACTATGGAAAATATTTGCAGGTGCGTATGCAAAAACAGATTAGTCGATTAATCCCTAGATGACAACTTGTTTAATTTTGGAATTTTTTTCAAATTCTGCAAGGTATTTAAATACCCGAAATTGTTCAGCAGTCACCAATTCAAAAATCTCAATCGTAACATTGATTACGAATCGAATAAAAAAAAATAACGAATTAAAAAACAATACGAATTTAAAAAATATGTGTTCTCTAAAAATAGCAGCTTTCTTCGTAGCCTTAGTAGCTATTTCTGAAGCTAAGATGGTGACTGTAAGAAACTCAAGGTCAACTGATATTGAGCTGAATGTTAACGGAGCTAAGAGTTCAGTGCTTGCAGGAGGAGCCGTAAGTACAACCAAGTATACACTTACTACTACTATGTCGGTTTAGAACGTTTTTCTACGTTGTCCGACGCCTATTCTCCACCTCCTTCGATCCTGACAATCATCTTCTGTCAGATTCTTTTGACTCATTGATCTTTGGATTGACTGTTGCCATTCTAGTTTAGGACGCCCTCTTTTTCTGCGCCCTATTGGTTGCCATTCTAGTACCTGCTTTGGTAATCTTTCGTCGTTCATCCGTCGTACATGGCCGTACCATATCAGTTGCCTTTTAGTGATGTCATCCGTTATGCTTCCCTCGATTCCCATTCTTTCTTTTATGATCTCATTTCTTATGTGATCTATTCTAGATATTCTCATTGATCTTCTTATTGCATCCATTTCGACACTTTCCATTTTTGTTTTGTACTTTTCTGTTACGCGACAAGTCTCTATTCCATACAACAGCGTGCTTTTGACCATTGTTTCATATATGTTAAATTTTACATTCTTTTTTATCTCTCTGCTCCATATAATACTGTTAAGACATCCAATAACTTTTTTTGCTTTTACTATTCTTTTTTCCAATTCTTTACAGTCTGTTCCTGTCTTATCAAATGTGACACCCAGGTATACATACTCATTGCATGGAGATATTGTTTGTCCGTTTTCTAGTACTAACTCACTGGATTCGTTTCCAATACATAAGTACTGTGTCTTGTCCACGTTCACTGTTAATCCCCACTTTTGATATTCTTCTGTTAACTTTCTCATCATATACTCCATGTCTTCTTTATCATTAGCCACAATTACTTGGTCGTCAGCAAACTGTAGTGTGTATATGGTAAATCGGTCGTTAAGTTGTATTCCCATGCCGTGCACTTTACGTTTCCAGTTTTTTAGAGCTACTGCGATATATATTTTAAAAAGAGTTGGAGAGATACAACATCCCTGTCTTAAGCCTTTTGTTACCAGGAATTCTTTTGAAAGTCGATTTCCAATTTTAATTTTAGATTTTGACCCTTTGTATAGTTCTTTTATCGCTTTTATGTATGTATGGTTGATATTGGTTTTCTCTAAAACTGTCCATAATTTTTCTACTGGAACGGTATCATATGCTTTTTGTAGGTCCACAAAGGTAACATGAGTCTCTATATTTCTGGCGCTCCTTTTCTCAATTACTTGTTTAAGACAAAAAACATTATCACTACAAGATCTGCCTGCGCGAAACCCACTTTGCTCTTCTTCTTCTTGATCATGAAAATCATCTCTCTAAGAATCCTACCGTACTTAGAGTACTGGTTACTGAAATTCCTCTGTAATTGTTGCCAAGTATACACTAAACTTTAAATAAGTCACAATAGATCCGATTGTGGTTAACGTAAAATGCTGCTTATTCTTATTAGTACTTTTAAAACTTAAACATTATGACCATATTTTAATAAGAGTAGCATAATATCATATAATTTTTAATATGTTTTTTGTAAAATTTGTACAAAAACATCTTATTGCCGGTCAAGTAAAAAAAAATGTATCAAAAATATTTTTTATATATTTGTAAATAGATATTTGACAGATTTCAAATTAAAAAAAATACAAATACAATATTCCGCCATATTGTTTTTAAAGATGGCGCATTAGTTTAAAGTGTAATTTTATTTAGCTTCGTTTTTTATGTTTTACTAGACACTTATTGGAATAAAACCTGACCTTATTTTAAAATCGTGTGGTGACAGATTTACACATAAAAAGCAGCTGCTTTGCTTCAAAATTCGGCATTTGTGTATTTAAAAACCGGATTTATTAGTGTCGGTATTTATTAAATGAAAGTTAGCGACTGTATTATTAAATTTGGCTTTGGTATGTCAATTTTCAAAGGTCAGCTGTTAGTTTTCTGTGTGAATGTGTCAGAATAAAGTCGACTCTAAACTAAAGTCAGGTTTTATTCCAATAAGTCCCTATTGACTAATATTTTAGATTTTCTAAAACACTTCTTAAATCGTTTCTTGTCTAATTAAAACAGGTACCTATGAAAATTTAAGATATTACGACTTAACCAAAAGCTCTTTTTATATTCAACTTTGATGTGAACATAACTTCCTAAATTTTTAACCGAATTTTATGATTGAAAAAGCTATATTGGTCTAAAAACTGCGGTTTTCACAAATAGGAAAAATCTTACATCCATCACGATATATTTTTAAATTAGTAGTCACCGTCTTAAATTTAGAAATTGCGATTCGGTTTGGCTTGGTGTAACTTGTTTTATAAAGACACGTTTATGAGAAAAAATATTTAATAAGGTTTTTTAATTTAGCAAGTGAAATTCCAAGTATAGTAGCTATCTTATAATTAAACTAAAATCAATTAGCCTCCAAAAAAAATTTTATGGGACATTTTTTTTATTAAATTAGGAATTTTTTCAACAACGTTTGGTTTTTAAAATTGGTTCATTGCTTAAAAAGTTATTTACAACTAGATTTTATGTGCAAAATTTTTCGGTCGACTTGGTTCATTCCGTGATACGTAACATTAACAAATTGTTACCCTGCCTTGTTGTAAATTATGTTAAGTTATTCAAACATCTTGTTGATAGCAACATTTAACACACAATTTTACTTCTGTGTTACATGAGTAAATATTTTTGGCACTATGGTGAATTTTAGGCATAATAAGTAATTGTTTAAATTCCTTTTTAATTTTCCTAAAAGATGGAAAGTATTTTATATTCTATAACCCCGGGAAATAGATATGGAAATAAATCCTTTAATATTTCTTTCCATAAATATGATTATGAGACATCCTTAAGATGTACATGTGTTATCTGGGTATTTAATACCAGATTTCTTTAAAATGATCTCTTATCGTGAAATTACATGTTGCAGTATAATTTTTAAATAAAGTAGTCATAACAAAGTTACAAACAATAATGTCACTTGATGGTTAAAACAATGTAACTATGTAACGAAGACATTTCTATATAACAAAGTAACAAAAAAATTATCTTAATATCTCAGGTAGTTCTAAATCTCGCCGATGGTGCCAACTCTATTACAGCGTTGCCAAGCGGTGTCGAAGTAACCGATGGACCCAAAACTCAAGTCGAACTTAACCTGGGAACCACAGACACCTACGTTGTAAACTTGGCTAATGGATTTAACATGGGAGCTAAGGTAGGAAGCGAACTTCTGATCTAGTAAAACTACGTCGCACAATTTAAACTATCTATTATAGCAACACTCGTGACGTAGGCAAGTAGCAATAAGTCGTTGGCTAAACGTCGTGAATCGCGTGTTAACGTTGCGACTAAACGTTGCCTTTGAGCCAAGCTCGACCCTGTTTTGAACCAATTTGGTGGACGATTTTTTGGTCAGGTAAACGTATTGATTTCCAACTAATTTTCGAGAATCTAAACAAGTTTTTGTAATGCTTTATATGGCTATTAAAAACTTTTCCACCAACAAATTTTATTACCACACAGCAAAGGTTACTGTCAAAAATTACCTATTTTAGCCATCAAAATTCCACGAGCCTCCTTTCTGACGTATTTTTACAAAACTATGTTTTCCTTTTACATAATATGATGAGTTTGATTTTCATATACATCAGAGATCTGATTTGTCCAATAAAAAAAAATGCTTTTTTTATATGCGAACATCGATAATTGTTTAAGCCCACAACTACGGCACAATGACCAGAAAATTGAGTTTTGAATTTGAAAAAGTAGTAAAAATTTTGGGCCTGAAAAACGTTTTGTAAACGTCACTATGACAACTAGAAATATATCTGAAATATTTGGTTTAAATGAAAAGGTCGCGATCAGTTGCGTAAATGAATTTAAGTGTAATAAACGTTGAGTAATCGTAGTTTTGTCGATGTGGGTCATAGTCGATCAAATAACCAATCTTTAACTTGGGGTAGGCAAGTCGTTTTTTTATTTAATTAACTTTCCAGATATTGGTCGAATTGGTTTTTTTGCCTGGATTTATAATGTGCTAATAAATAATCATGTTATCTATTATTTTTAATCAAACCTCGCCTTTCAGATCGTCCCACAAGGCTCAGCAATGTGCAAACCATCTGTCTGCTCAGCCAACTTGCTTGCCAGGTGTCCCGCTGCTAACCAAGTCACCAACAGCCTGGGACAAGTCGAATGTTGTTCAAACTCACCTGCTGTCATGGGCGCCGTGTGCCCATTGGCCAAGGTGTCCGATGCTGACGTCCTCACGACTCAGAGTTGCGCTGATGCCATGTCGTACATGGTTGTCCTTAACTAAGATCTTTTAAGTAAACTGATTGGTCATGTGATGTGTTATAGATGCGTATATATTACGTAATTTAATCAATTTAACGTCTTTTTTCTTCTTTTTTCCTAGTAGTAATTTTTAATTCCATCCCTTCCTTACACAAGCTGGCTTTTTTAGGGGCTACTGGACAAGTGTAAATAAGGGGTAGGATTATTATTATTATTTTAGTTTAAAAGATAGGTACAATGTCACATGACCATACCGAACAAACTAAAAAAAAACTAAATCAATGTGAATGCTTAGGATTTTTCAATTTTTTTTAATTCTCGAATATTAGTCAATTCTTTACACTGATTAGTTTAAGTAGAGTAACCAATTTTTAGTTGTAAATTAATAATTTCAAATAAACATCAAGATGAACGCATTTTGTTGCATTTTACAGTTCATTCCAAAATACCAAATAACCAAAACGATCACTGTTTAAGATATACAATTTTACATCCGTAGTAGTAGCAGGACTTGCCTACATAAAAAAAATTACATCAAATCTAGAAAAAGTTGATTTGACTTAACGGTGACGTGTGTTTTCCAACAATAGGGACTTATTGGAATAAAACCTTATTTTAGAGTTGGCTTTTCTGGCAGATTTACGAAGAAAACTGACTGAAGTGCCGATTTTAAAATGAAGTCAGATTTTATTCTAATAAGTCCCTAATATTGTATTTTTCTTGAAATCAACTTCTGAAAAGAAACATTAGTATTTCCAAGTAAAAAACTGTATTTCAAATGATAGCTTAATGAAAGTAGCCCATTAACAATTTAATCATTTTTATAAAATAGTAAAACATAAAAACTAATAAAAATAAAATAATACATAAAAAAAGTAAAATAATAATAATAATAAAAAATAATAAGAACAATAATAAAGTTTGGGCTTTCTTTAATATATTGATTTATTTGAAGAAAATTCATTCTTAAATGTAAACAAAGAATTACTCAAACTAATAAGAAATATCTCAGTATAACTTTTGTAAGCAAAACATTCCTTTTTTTAAATAAAAACCATTATTTTCTTAATTAGAAACTATATTTTCTTGATTAAGGAAACAATTACAATAATAATTTTTTAAGCATATCCATTTTCTCAAATCAAAACAATTTTTCTGAATCTTGAGTTAAAATATTTTATATTGTTTTTTTTTTTTTTTTTTTTTTATTTGTCAAACACACTGTGTTTTTTTTTATTACAATCTAGTCAGTAAGACTAATTAGCAATTTTGTTTTAACTTAATTTACTAGAAAAGTCAGATTTAAACTTAGGGTTCACTCAACAGTTCTCCCCGCTTTGTTTAGTCTGTAACTCACAATTGTGTTGTGTTTATAGCATTATTTTGTTTTATGTGTAATTCACTTAGTTTACTAGCTCAAACGGCTTCACTCTTTTTAGTCGTCGAACTAGCATAGTATTGTCTAGAAGCTGAATTGCTTCCACATTCACATGCCGATGGAGTCTATCTTCATGGCTTTTTGCGTACTTTTTTATAGTCTCTGCTACAGTTTCGATTTTTAGATCTCGATGAAGGTCACTATTTCGAACGTACCAAGGTGCATTCACAATGTTTCTTAATACTTTATTTTGAAATCTCTGTACAACTAGAATGTTACTCTCTTTAGCACAACCCCATAGTTGAATACCATATGTCCATACTGGTTTCAGTATTTGTCTATAAAGCAGTAACTTATTATGAATTGTTAAATTGGACTTCCTTCCAATTAGCCAGTTCATTTTTCTATACCTTATCTCAAGTTCTTCTTTTTTTTTCTTAACATGTGCTTTCCAGCGCAATTTGGTATCAAGTGTCATACCTAGATATTTTGCCTGATTCGAATATGGTACTGGAATGTTGTTAATTGTTATTTGTATGTGATTTATATTTTTGTTTGTAAAATCAACATGAATTGATTTGGTTTCATTTAATTTTATTCGCCACTTTGTGGTCCAACTGTGAATTTGGGTGACTGCATCCTGAAGTTTCTCTATGCATTTTTCAATAGATTTTTCTACCGTCAATAAACCAGTATCATCGGCAAATGTTGCTAAGTGACAATTTTCTGGCTTTGGGATATCACAAGTGAATAATAAGTATAGATAAGGGCCTAGTACGCTACCCTGGGGCACGCCTGCTTGAATTTCTCTTAAATTTGAGTATGAGTCTTCCTGTTTTACTCTAAAATGTCTATCAGATATGTATGATTCCAAAATATCCGAATACTGTTTTGGCAGAAACCTTTTTAGTTTAAAATTAAGGCCTTCATGCCACACTTTGTCAAATGCTTGTGCTACATCTAGAAAAACTGCAGAACAAACTTTTCCCTCTTCTAGTGCTTTTTCTATTATATTAGTAATTCTGTGTACTTGATCTATCGTGGAATGCTTGTCTCGAAAACCAAATTGATGAGATGGAATAATTTCTTGTCTTTCTATGATGGGTTTTATTCTTTTAAGTAATAATTTTTCATAGAGCTTGGATATAATTGGCAGCAAAGATATTGGCCTGTAAGATGACACGTCATGGAGTGGTTTTCCCGGTTTTGGAATCATGATAACTTCTGCAACTTTCCACAGTTTAGGTACGTACCTAAGCCTAAAAGACGCATTAATTAGGTTGCATAGTTTTACGATAGCTTTTCTGGGGAGTTGTTTTATGACTACCCCGTTAATAAGATCATACCCTGGGGCTTTTTTCGAATTAATATTTTTGATTTCTGTTAATATTTCTTTTGGTGATGTAAGCTTAATATGGTCCTCGATTTGATGGGGTTCATTTAAATGAAAGTGTTCATCTGGTGCTTCGTGGGGCTGAAATGTTTTTTCTAAATGACTTGCAAAAATATCTGCTTTTTCTTCGTTACTCCTTGCCCACTGGTTGTTAGATTTTCGTATGGGTGGAATTTGGATAATTGGTCTTTTAAAATCTTTGGTTGCTTTCCAAAGGGAATAGTCGGTATTTTTATCATCTGTAAGCTCATTAAGAAAATGGTTAATAGATTCATTTTTTATTACTAGAATTTCTCGCCTAATGCGCTGCGTCATGTTGTTGAGATTTGTTTTGTCCCGAGGATCACGGCTTTGTTGCCACTTTCTTCTTAGTTTCCTTTTTTCCAATATAAGGTCTCTAATTTCCTTTGGATAGTTTTTTCCCTTAAAAATTCTCTTTGGTTTTGGACTGTTTTCCCAAGCTGCTTGTTGAATATTTGTAACAAAATAATCAACTTCTTTATCGATTTGTTCTGGCGTTTGCAATGGTACTGATAGGTTTATTTTTTCTGACAGACTTTGTTTAAAACTAATCCAGTCAGTCAGTTTATTAACTAGTGAGATATTTGCTTCTTTCTTTATTATGTTTTTACTAAGAGTTAGAATAATAGGTGAATGATCTGAGTGTAAATCAAAACTTTCTTCTATATCTACAAAACTTAAAGATATATTTTTTACTATAAAAAAATCAATTAGATCTGGAATTTTTCCTGGATCTGTTGGATAGTATGTGGGCTTACCAGTTGATATCGGCTCACATTGATATTCACTAATAGCTTGCAAAAGTTCTTTTCCTTTAGAGTTCGTCAGTCTAGATCCCCAGTAGGTATTTTTTGCATTAAAGTCACCTCCAATTATAAAACGGTTTCCTAATTTTCTGAGAAAATTAAGATATTGATTTTTCTTTAGTAAGTGCCTTGGTGGTATATAGACAGCACTTATGACTAATGTATATGTTTTGGTTTTTACACTTACTAATGTAGCTTGAATCTCTATGGTTTTATATCCCATCTCCTCATAGTGTGATATATTTTCTTTAATTATTACAGCACTTCCCCCATGTGCAGTATTGCTAGGGTGAGTTGTATGATACACTTTATAACCTTTAAATTTAATGTGAGACTGGTTAGTGAAATGCGTTTCTGACACAAGACAGACGTCAATTTTTTCTATGTCTAGAATAACTTGCAAGTCTTGCTGATGTTGCAAGAGACCATTGGCATTCCAAGCTAGGATTCTAAGATTACTGACCATTTTGAGGCATATTGGTAGCTCCGTTATTGCTACTTTCTAGTTTAGTTAATCGCTCATCAAGTTTGTTCAATTTCTCCAAAATTAATTGTAGTGTTTGTTCCATAGTATTTTGACTACTGATATTAATATCAGGTATAGTAGCTGTTGCTGCTACTTGGCTGTATGTCCTTGTCACAGAGTTTTGTGTGACTGTGTTTCTTGTCTGTTGGTTTTGTCTATTTGTACTCACGTTTGGTATGAGATTCGGTTTCTTAGGTTTATTTTTCAATTTTTGTATTTCCTTAGCAACAAGGCATCCTCTGTAGTTAGCAGGATGCTTGCCTCCACAGTGGATGCATTTTGGCTCAGATTCTTTTGGTTTGGGGCATTCTACAGTAAGATGTTTCCCCGTGCATTTTACGCAACGTGGTTCTTTAGCGCAATATTTTTGCGTGTGTCCATAAGATTGGCATCTTTTGCATTGAGGGACTAACTTTGAGGTTTTTAGTGCTTTTATTTCCACTTCAATCCCAAGGATACTGGAAATTTCAAAAATTTTGTTGATATCTTCATCGTGGCTAAATGTGAGCATAAACATGTTAAGAGGTTGTCTTGTTCTCCATTTAAGTTTGTTGCTGGCCTCCAGTGCCTTAAAACCTTTTTTTTGTAGATCAGCTACAATTTTCTGTGGGTCACATGAGAAGTGTAGCCTATTCGCTATTACTCTAATTGGCCTTATTTGTTTGTTTTCGTATGAGTGCCATTGATGCTTTATTTCATTAAGCATTTTAGTAACCAGCCGATAGCTGTCTGCGTCTTGTACATTTATTTTAATATTTTCGTTATTTAAAACTTTTATTTTAACTCCTTGTATGATATTTAACTTTTCATAAATATCATTAAAATTATTTACGCCATTTACCATAATCGGTGGAGGTAATGGAGCTTTTTTAACCTTAGTTGGGGGTTCTTCATTTTGTGTTTTATTGGAGGGCTCTCCAGTGCCCGAGCTTTGTTGTGGTGGTGAGAGTGAAGTATCCATTCGACGTTTTTTCCAACCTTTTCCTTTTTGTCTGATCCACTCAGTTTCTCTTGCCAGATCGTCCTCATCAGTAATGTAGTCCATGTCAGACTCTTCTTTTTTAGTGACTTTTGTCTCTAAATCTGCAAATTTTCTTTGCATACTTTCCAGTTGACTTCGGAGATAATCCACTTGTACACTAAGTGAATTTTTTTCGTTTTGGGATTTTTTCCATTCGCTATATAAAACTTCTTCATTTTGTGTTCTAGCATGGCTATCCTGAAATAATTCGGCATTATCCATTTTTTCTTGATTTTGTTTGGGCTTTTCGCTAATTTTTAAAACAAGTTTCACAGGTGATGGTACACTTTTTTTGCTTTAAATGATATATTATTTATAATACACATTGTATATAGATTCTCAACACAGGTATCTCGCGCGCGATGTTTTTTGTAAACAAAACAAACTCCGACTTTGACCTCGTTAGCACTATCATGCAGGTACGATGCAGTATAACCGTACTGAACTGCGATCGAACAAATACTGTGATAAATGACAACCGAAATAAAACTAAAAGTCCAGTATGGGGAACTTATAGTGAGCTTTTACCATTCAAACATTATTCTCACAGGTTTTTGAAAACTGACTACAAATACACGTCGGCTTTAATCGTTGGTATGTTTAGTATTGGGCGTAATAGATAGTCTGTAGTGGTTTACGGTTTACGCTACACAAGCCTGTAACTATAGAAAACTGTCGTAGTTAGATATATCTATGTACATACTAAACTTCTATACTAACACGTAGAACTGGCAACAGAGTGCGAAGAATTACTCTCCTGGTTATCTATTCTGGGTCTTGAACGATGTAACCATCCACATCACACGCACTGATCAATAGCAAACTCTGAACGGTCGCGTGTTGTTCGAAATGACTTGTCTCGACCTATGGCATAGTCGCCCGCTCTTCAGAGTTAGTGAATTTTACGCGTTTGAAGTGAAATCTGTTGTCCTGCCCCGTACCGACTAACATTTTTCGGTCGCATCGTAGGAGAAGCTTGCGCAATGGAGGTCTTTTGGCATAGCACGTAACGGCTCGGAGCTAATTTAGAGCTGGCCATTGGCCAAAGCATGTGATGGGAACTATCACATCGTTCAAGACCCAGAATAACTACCCTGGTCGCTTCTTTTTATAGGTCTATAAGAGCACAGCACCTGAAAACTTTCATTTGCTTTAAATTTTATTTTCAGTTATATTTGAGCTATTTTAAATTGCAAATTTAAATATTATCTTTTCAACTGGAAAAATTTTATATGGGAAATGCCAAGGCATATTTTCCATATAGGTACAGAGTGCTATTGAAATCAATGTATCCATAATGGATTTGATACCTTCCTAGCCCATTAGCACACTCTAGAAAATGGTTTTATGCTCAGGTTCTATGTAAAACTGAATATTTCTAGAAAAAGAGAGCAATATGATCTGCTCACCACTGGACAAACGCATAAGCCAAAAAATGGATCCACGGTCTCTATAAAAAAGAAAAGGAAGATTTTTCGGTATTTACATTCGTATTGTGATAGACAGAGTAGACCAAAATTACCTGGATTTAAGCCGGTTAGATCTTCTACCGAATTAGTGAAATTAGTACTCTTTTCGACTTTACTCGCCGCCATTTTTGACATTGATTTAAGTTACTTAGGGTGTTCTTGGTCAGGCATCTTAATCACGAATTTTGTTACTCTTACCGTAAATAAACGTAACTTCAAGTCGTTAAAAAAGAGAACGTACTAAAAAATAAATGCTTTGGTAGATATAACCATCCCTTTTTATAGATGTTTGTTATTCTTGTGAACTGGCAAACCAAGAGAAAATAATGTTAATAATATGTTTATCTTGATATTTCATTTAGTTTTTAATTTTATAAAACAAAACAAACTTTCTAACCAATGCATTTATAGGTAAAGGTAGCCGTTGGTGTCCGGAGATAAAAATAGCACCAATGTAAACCCTAGGTCTATCGTAAGAGACGACTAAAGGGGCCTCACCCATGGGTAAATGGGTAGTCTGGTAACGGACGAGCATTGACCAGTATGTTAAAAGAAAAAAAAATAAAAACTGGTAACCTTAGAGATCACACCAGATAACATATATGGTAATGGGGATGGGTTAATCGGTGATTCTCTGAATCGATTCGGTGGCCTGGCCATTTTGAAAATCATCACATGGGACAGGGTATATGGAGTGCCTATTTGGAGCTAGCACCTAGTGCAGGCACATTGTGGCTCTCTGTACCATGTTAATTATGTCAAAAGGTTTATGACCCATCAGTAGTCTAAGGCTACAACCATGGCATTATGTGGTATATCATAATGACTAAGTTTCTGTCCTAAAATATAATTTAGACTACTGGGTTCTATATACTAGATATTATTTAAATTATTATCTGAGTCGAACATAATAGGTACGTGGTGCACAACGTGCCCAGAAAGGCGACGTAGGTGCCAGGTTAGATCCTTTAAGGGTGTTAACCGCCACTACAGTACATTCATTCAAAGGTAGCCGTTATCTGGCGCTAATTAACACCTTCCGTTACCTTTAATAAAAAGTAACAGCGTGATAGATGGCTACAGCGCCCGCGCAGAATAAAGGTAAGGGAAACAGATAGCTAAAATCCTGATCAAAAACACCCTATTTATATATTCAAATGGTATCCACAGGGGCCGTCCCGGATACTCAATAAGGGACTTTCTGAACAAAAAATGTATTTTTGTGGCTCAGGTGGAGTTTTCTGGAAAAAAGGGGGCAATTGCCCACCGCCTACCAATGGGACCGTTACTGATCCAGAGCCACTAGAAGAAGGGAAAGATCTTACAGCTACTTACATTCGTTTGTGGCAGACAGAGCAAACCCAATCGGTTGCTCTAAAGTTGAACTCCCTGCACGTCTTGCACACCTTCAACCGGCACGATCGGCAGTACGCTCCACGGTTGACCACCCTTCCGAGCTCCTTTCGGCAACGTCCGCAAGTACGATCGGAATCGACGCTCTCTGAATCAGCGCCGGTGACTTTGATGGCTCCTTTCAAGCGGAGGTTTTGGAGTTCTATTTTGAGTTGCCTGAAAGAAAAAAAGGCTTAGCGTACAGTATAACTAGACAACATGGTTAGAACTATAAGATTTATAGACTACTTGCTGTGCTTAGTATGTGTCACAGAGAAAAATATATTTTCCACTGTTTTAGACCTGCATTTGAGCTGGTAATGGAAAAGTAGGGCAATACATTGTGCTCTCTCGTCTTCACGAAGTTTTCCGTCGTGTGCAGCGAAACAGGTGAGTGACATTTTCAACTTGTTTTTTACGCAAATTCCAGCTCAAGCCATGCCGCGTATTACATTTAGCGTTCAGACAAAAGTACAGATGATTCAATGGTATTTCGGGGGAAATAGCTGTCAAGAGTACTGCCGAATTTCATTCTACCTACGTTTTTTTTCTTGTATTCATTTTCAAGCAGTGGCGTATAAAAAAAACCACCGTTGGGGGGCCATGAAAACCCTTTTGCTTCTTTATTTCATCAAAATTAAAAAGTAGGAGAAATAGATTTTCAATTTAATTAAATTTCAGGTTCTTGGGGAGGAGAAGAGGTTAAGCCTCCAAAACCTTCTTAGCTATTTAGCTATTTTGTTCTAAAAGGGACTCATCAAAACACTGCGGGCACTTTTGGATCGTGCAACTCAAGAATATTCAACTTTCTGGAGAAAATTATATTCACCTAAAATAACAAACAACAGGGTAAAGCCACGTTTCCATGTAAGCAAAATTAAGCAACGTTTTGTTACTATTTGTTTCTTCTTGCTGCCAAAAACATGGAATTTCAAAAACAATTATATACTTTTTATTTCCAGCGAAACTGCAACACCTATCGATTTAAATCAAAAAGAATGGAAAAATAGGTGAAACCTATTTTTCATTCTACGAGTTTCGTCACAGTTCAACCAAACCATACTATTACCGTCTCCACGGTGCCGGTGTCGGTTCGGAACCGAAAACAATGAGGAAACAAAGTATAAAAGGCCACTTCATAAGGGTATAGTCAACCACGGACACCGGTGTTTCCGAAAAAGGCATTTCCTTCCTCAGCGTGGCTTGTCTGACACAAAGTAGAACAAACTGATTACAAGATACAAGGTAATTCAAAAAGAATAAAAAAATAGGTTAAATCTACTTTTCATTCTACGAGTGAAACGATAGCAAACCAAGGAAACATAATTTTCACCTATTTTTTTCATTATTTTTGATTTACCTTGTATCTTGTAGTCAGTGCGTTCTACCTGTTGTCAAGCAAGCCAAGCTGAGGAAGGAAATGCCTTTTCCGAAACACCGGTATCCGTGGTTGACTATACCCCTATGAAGCTATGAAGTTGCCTTTTATACCTTAGATCTTGGTGAAATGCTAGCATATAGAGTGTGGCATCAAAATTTAAATAATTCGATAATTAGTTATTAGATTTCAGGGTAACATGACATATTATGTAATTATAAGCCGTTAATTCCTATGTCATCACTCATATTTTTCGGTTCCGAACCGACACCGTGAAGATGGTGATAGCATGGTCTGGTTGAACTCTGACGAAATGTCTTTCTTCCTTATAGACCGGTGGACGTTTTCGTCCAGCTATGGAGTTAGTTTCCTTGGTTCGCTCTTGTTTCACTCGTAGAATGAAAAACAGGTTTCACCTATTTTTTCATTCTTTTTGATTTACCTTGTGTCTTGTAGTCAGTTTGTTCAACCTTGTGTGAGGCAAGCCACGCTGAGGAAGGAAATGCCTTTTTCCGAAACACCGGTGTCCGTGGTTGACTATAGCCTTATGAAGTGGCCTTTTATACTTTGTTAACTATACTTCTATGAAGTTGCCTTTTATACTTTGTTAACCTATCAACTTTTTCTGTTTCGTCTTGCTGCCGATTTTTTAAAAAGTTTATCGCTCAAATTGTAAACCGTCAAAAACAAGTCTTTGTTTATAAAACATAGAGAAATATATAGCAACTACACGCAGTTAAATACCGTGAAACCTCCCCTTGTGGACACCTCTATAAAGCGGCCACTCCCTTTAGGCGGACAAATTTGTTGGGATTCAGCTTTTCCCTATTTCTTTGCATGTAAAATTTACTCCTATAACCGGACACTCTAATAACCGGACGCGGACAATTCTTTTGGGTTTGGGATTGCTGTGTTTTATTTTTATTGTTCAGTTGGGTAGTAATAGATCTCTTTGAAATGGCGCCTAGTAGAAAACTTCTTAGTTTACGTGAAAAAATGGAATTTGTTAACGTCTCGGAGAAGGAACATCTTTCAGCACGAGAGATCGCTGAAAAATTTAATATCGAAAAAAGTCAAGCAGCGGAAATTGTTAATAAATATATATTAAAATTTCGCAGTTCTCTCTCATAATCGGACACCTCCAATAAGCGGACAAAAGAGACGAAACCGTGAGTATTCTCTTATAGTAGGTTTCACTGTATAGTGGGAATAATGAGGAAAACATAAAAACTGCAAGGACGATATTCAGCAAATTTAAGAAACATTTTTGGAAGCAGGCAACTTCAGTGAAAACGTAGCTTAACGCTACAAATGCCTCCATCGTTTTATGCAAAGATATGATTGTTTAACATTAGGCATTCATTTGAACATTACGAAACAGTCTTTAGCTTGACGTGTCTATTTTAATAGTTGCCCAGCCTACTGGATACGGTGTGTGTGTTCATTGTTGTCACCCGAGCCGACAGTCTATTGTTTTCGTTGGGTGTATATAAGGCTTTGTTAAGGTTATGTGAATGGGAATATTTCAGAAATATCTGATTTTATACTGCCCACGTAGTAATACCAGTGTTGCCACCCAAAATGTGTGAAAAGTTTGCTTTAAACATGAAAGTTTTAGAAATATCTAATAATAAACTTTTTGGATCGATCCTAGATCAATTGGTAATAGATCAGACATTTCTGAGTCACCGGGTGTTTGCCTCCAATTTGAGTAGGGCCGGTGTGACGTCATAAATCTAAGATGGCGGCTTTTTCCATGTTTTTCACAGAGAGATACGACAAGACGCTATAACCGGCAGTTGTTTCCGAAACAGTAGAACATTTAGAAATTTTGAGAAACATTTTTGAAAACAGAAACACAAAAGTGACCCAATAGTGCTTTTGTGGAAAATGTAGCTTAATAATTGGGTGGCTAAGTCTCTTTCGAAGTTTTTGAATTAATATGTGTAAATTTTCTTGTAAAAAAGGTAATAAGCTGAATTGCAACAATTACAGAGGAATTCCAGTAACCAGTACTCTAAGTAGATTGTACAGAAGAATTCTTAGAGATCTAATAGAGAATGATTTTCAGGAACAAGAAAAAGAAGAGCAAAGTGGATTTCATGCAGGCAGATCTTGTAGTGATAATGTTTTTCGTCTTAAACAAGTAATTTAGAAAAGGAGTGCTAGAAATATAGAGACTCATGTTACCTTTGTGGACCTACAAAAAGCATATTATACCGTTCCAGTAGAAAAATTGTGGACAGTGTTGGAGCTAATATATCAATTATACATACATAAAAGCGATGAAGTGTCAAAATCCAAAATTAAAATTGAAAATCGACTTTCAGAAGAATTCCTCTCCAACTCTTTTAAAAATATATATCGCAGTAGCTCTAAAAAACTAGAAGCGGAAAGTACACAGTATGAAAATACAACTTAACGGCCGATTTACCATATATACACTACAGTTTGCTGACGACCAAGTAATTGTAGCTAATGATAAAGAAGACATGGAGTATATGATGAGAAATTTAATGGAATAATACCAATAATATTATGTATTGGAAACGAATCAAGTGAGAACTGGACAATTAACAAACAATATCTTCATGCAATGGGTGTATCCTTGGGTGTCACATTTGATAAGACAGGAACAGACTGTAATGAACTAGAAAAAAAAATAGTAAAAGCAAAAAAGGTTATCATATGTCTTAATAGTATTTTAACGAGCAAAGAGATAAAAAAGAAACTAAAATTTAACATTAACATATGAAACAATGGTGAAAAGCACGCTGTTGTATGAAACAGAGACTTGTCGCGTAACAGAAAAATACAAAACAAAGTAGGAGGTTGTAGAGATAATAAAAGAAAGAATGGGAATCGAGGGAAGGATAAGACAACTGATATGGTACCGCCATGTACAATGGATGAACGACGAAAGATTAACAAAGCAGGTCCTAGAATGGCAACCAATGGGGCGTAAAAAAAGAGGGCGTCCTAAACTAGAATGGCAACAGTCAATCCAAAGATCAATGAGTCAAAAACCTGACGGATGATAATTGTCAGGATCGAAGGAGGTGGAGAATAGGCGTTGAACCACGTAGAAAAACGTTCTAAACCGACGTGTAGTAAATTTACTTGTTCCTTACTCGCTTTTAATGCTCTTATATTGTACAAAGTTTGACCTATATATTTCCAATTTTGACCTACGTATTAACCCTTTATTCAAGCGCAAAATGAGGTTGATAGGTCATGCCGCACTCATCGTTTTGTGCCAGACTTTTATGCATAATTAAAAATGTGGTGTAATTCAGCGGCTGGTGACGTTATAACTTGGGGGGGGGGGGGGGGGCAGAAATTTATATTGCATGAAACCGGAGATAAAAAAGCTTACCTAAACAATTTTAGCATTTTACAAACAAGCAGCAACTTGGTGTAGTTTGTAGTTTATTTGTTTATAGATAAAGTAATTAGTCATTCATTTAAATTGTCCGCAGTCAACAATTTTCTTTCAATTGAACACATAGCTAAGGCGTTCAATATACATACATTGTAAATGTTTTAATACGCTTTAATGTTGAAAAGAAGCGTTCACATTCAACTGTTCTCTGCCTATAGGCACTATTCAATTGGCACCTAATCTCAGTATTGTCTACCATAGAAAATGCTATGTGGTTATTTAATTGAGTAGTACTTACTTTATGTCTTTTTAACTTTTTATTAAAGTGCTTGATATCACACATTCCCTTTGCCACCCACGCAGGATATCTTCAGGGATTGTTCATAATAAGACAAATAAAGAAAATAAAAGCATTTATTTTTTCACAACCGCACAACCAGTTTTCAGCATCATAATATTTTTTTATGAAATTTTCTATTATAAGTTTTTTTGGAACACCCCTCTGCAATACTTGCACTAAAATTTTGGTTAATGTTTAGGTCCGGTCTATGTGGCCCTAAAACTTTTATTTGTAATCGAAGTTCATATGTCAACGTATTTAAATTTGCACAGTTAATTATATAATCGACAGTATTTATTTCCATTTTGAAAACCAACGAAAACAAACAATGGACACGCGACTGGCAAGGCTTTTAACTACTGACCTACCCCAAATCAAAACAAACTCATCGTCACGTCTTCACTAAGGATAGAACCGGCAACGCGTATGAAGGGCAACGAACGTTTTTGCACGATGAATATGGCCGACCTCGCCTAAAACATACATCCCTCACACCCCCGCGCTTGAACACCCGCCCATACACCGGGAAAAACAGGTGAAATTGAAATTTTATCCCGCGCGGTGCTGCCGGCTTGTAATTATTTACGCTAAAAACGTTTACACAATTAATCACCTTTTGTTATCTACAGATAAAAGAAAAGAACTAGACATGTAGTAGGGAAATATTTAACTTTTTTTTTAATAAATCAATTAAAAATACTGTTTGTTGTCTAGTTTTGGGAGGGCACTGCCCTGTTGCCTTCCCTGTAGGAGCCGCCACTGGTGTAATTAAAAGAACGAAAATCAACGCAGTTGTCAACATTTCAGCCTTGTTTTATTTAATGACCACATTAATTTTCTAATGCGTGTATTTTATCTTTGTTTTTTATCTAAGCTAGTTTTCTAAGGTAAGAAAAAAATAGATTTGATAACTAAAACAATTTGTAGAAAGTTAGCAGGATGATTTGACTTGCATGCCAGACAGGAAGTAAAAGAAAATAACCTGACACAAGATCAATAGCCAAGTTTAGAAAAATATCTCCAAACTGTATTGAAGAACTTGGCTTTACTTTTATCTCAATTCTTTTTACGAAATATCATTTTCGCGTACTTTTTTTACATGATTTTTTTGTTATGATTTCACGCCTTTTTTAAAGGATTCGGATAATATTTAAGACTTTTGCAATGCCTGATTTAATATTTTGTGGTTTTTAAATTTTTAATTCCAATGGTTTTATCATAGGTCCTATCAGTCTTTCAAAGCTCAGCTTTCTAGCGTTTCTGGAAAATGTTGCTTTTACATGACTTTACATTAATAGGAGAGGGAAGTAAAGTAAAATTTTGGGATTTTTAAATTGTTTTCTATAGTTTTATTATAGTTCTTACCAGTCTGCCAAAGCTCAGCTCTCTAGCGTGTCTGGAAGTGGGCAATGTTACTTTTACATAGTTTTACATTTAAAGGGGAGGGAAGTAAATAAGAATTGTGGCGTTTTTCGATTTTTTCCAAAGGTTTGTTCATAATTTCTATTAGTCTGCCAAATTTCATCTTTGTAGCATGTCTGGAAGTACAGTAGAATTTTGATGATCTATACATGAGTGAGCGGCAATCTCGACGTTTTTTAAAATTTCGTAACTACCTTACCACTTTATGAAAGTCTATGAAACTTGAAGGTGTTGTTGGCTCTATGAAAAGCTACGACTGCGCAAAGTTTGAGTTTCGAAGTAGAGTTTTAGATAGGTCAAATATGGGCTAAAATGTTTTAAGTGACGATGCTACAGCAGTTTGGGCGAACTGGGCGGGGCACTGCCGTGTCTCCAGATTTATGATATATCGAAAAAAAATATTAAAATATGTGCAGGAAATAAGCTAAGAATGAAAGCTAATTTAAGAATAAACTTTTTTAATAAGTAGGCTTAACACTTTTTCTTAATTTAATTTTACTGCAGATTTCTTGCAAGACAAATTATCATTTTCCAGTTATTTAACGTTTCTGTTGTGTTCCAAAATCTATCTTTTTTGTCTTAAATATTACCGGTTTTCTTAGTAACAATAACGGTAACAGCTGTCAAATTTTCTGTTATTTCAACTGACCCAAAACGTCCCTATTATGAAGCACTAAATCTATCATTTTTTTCTTAGTTTACTTTTTCACAATCTCGGTATTTCAATTTTAGATTATGTAAATATTACTTACTTTTTTCTACTAATTTATGATATAACGAAAAAAAGTAATTAAAATATGTGCAGGAAATAAGCTAAGAAGAAAGGTGAATTCATCAATAAACTTTTTTAATAAGTAGGCCTTTATTGCAGATTTCTTGCAACACAAATTATCATTTTCCCGTTATTGGGTGTCACCAATTTCTGTGACAAATCCGATTAGTTTCTCAATCAATCAAAATCCCTCGCATGTTTCTTTCATTAAGTTGTAGTAAACAAATTAAACAAATAAAGCTGTTAACTCGCCATAATTTTATTTAAAACTTATTGGAAATGTAGGCAGGCTTTGCCTTGTTTTTAATTATTTGTTAGTCTTTTATTTATGTAAAAATTATTTAAAATATACTGGATTTTTTTAAAAACTATGTTGTGGTAATTTTGTACATTTTGAGTGCTTCTTGTATTAAAGATTATCCAATTATATAAGGGTCAAGTGGTGTCAAAGTGAGACACCCAGAATCCCGTTGAAAAATGAGACACTTAAATAAAAAATACTAATAATTGATTTCCGATAAATTTTCTGTTATAAACTGATAGCAGCAGTTATAAGGACCTCATCCCTACAATTTATTTTATTTTTTTATAAAAAAATAGGCTCATTATTTAAAGTACAAAATCCATAGCATTATTTGTAGTATAAAACTTTTAAAAACGTTACCGAAACTTTTGTCGTGTGAGTTCGTGGATCGGTTTTTCTATAAATAAATATTTTTGCACTTATATGTTGTATTTAAGTTAAAAAAAAACTATGTTTCAATTTTACCCTGAATGTCTTATTTTCGGCTTGGACAGCAATCCGACTGTTTATAAGTGAATTTAATCATTGTCTCACATTTCGCCTGACCTGTCTCATTTTTGAACTTTTTCAAGGTAAAATATGAGACACAGTTTTAATTTTTTTTCTTATTATATAGGTCAAATTTCTATGTTTTTACGTTAGTAGTATTATTCTCATTATCGCTTATATCCTTAAAAAAATTCGAGTTTTACAGAGGAGTCTAAATTTCTCTAAAGTCTTATTTTTACACCAATTTAGGGTCAAGCTGTTTTAGTTGTCGTGAATATTTTTATGAATGTTTTGATTTTGAAAAAAACTTCTGTTTCGCACACCAGCCCACATAGCACAATCATGTGTTTAACACGTAAAAAAGGCGTGACAAAAGAAAACGTTGATTTTAAAAGCTGCTAGAAAAAAACTTTTATTTCATATCTGATAACAAGCTTAAAAAAAATAACATTGCTAAAAACTGCGTTTTAATAACGCCATTATCAAATTAAAACAGCAAGGGATTTTTCACTTTGACGAAATCAGGATCAGGCAGTGCTTTGCCCTCTAAACTTCAAAAACCTGTTAGGGAACTAATCCCTGATCCACGATCACGACGCATCTGTTATTAACCTGATAAAGACACATTAATATTCTGTGAAAGTGTTTACTGTTAAAAAATCTTGTTTAGCTTTTAAAAAAAACATAATGTATATAGATAGATATATAAATATTTTGTCTTGCCTTGAGCGCCATCTTTGAAATTGTCTTGAAGTGTTGTAGTCGTAAACTAGTAAACTTTTATAACTTCCTTTCGCGTCTCTTTTAAGTTAAAAAAATGTTATTAAAAAAACGTCACCAAAAAAGACGCAGAAAGTTAGTAGGTTTTAGAAGAAGTCTTAGTCTAGTGGCGTTTTAGAACATGTTATGGAGGACTTTTCAAGTGTGAATTTGGTACATGAAAATAACGAGGGTAAAAAACACCTTATATACACAGCACCAGAAACTTCAGCAAAAAGTACATTTTTCTAGCTTGATTTCTCCTTGTTTTTAAGTTATCTTTAAGCATGTAGATTTAACAAAATAAATATTACATGGTATGCGGTTGTTTTCAAGTAAAAAAAAACTTTGTTATTTTTGTTCACGTTAATATAACGTTGATGTGATTTTTGTGCTATGTGGGAGGCTACCAGAACAACTTTTTGTAACTAAGAAATTGAATTCCAGTTCGAAGTTTACTCAATTTTCAAAGAGAAATATTTAAAAAACAATCCCAAAATAATTGGCTTATTAAACATGGCTTTGGGAATTATGTACCTAAAGCATTTTGATATTGCATAAAGTTGATTCTACCCGGGTAAATAGATTTATTAAATATAACAAATATTGTTAGGATCAATAAATAAATAAACGGATCCATGATAAATCTGATACCTTCCCAGGTAGCCCATTCGAACCCTTCAAGTGAACACCATGATATGTGAGCATTGAAAACAGTTTTTTGTAAATACCTCAGAAACAAAAGCTCCCACGTAGTCAAATTATTAAGAAAATAAATTGGTAATTTTTTTTTTAATTCACAAGCTTTTATAAAATGCACTAAAAATTAAAAAATAATTTTATAACATTCTAATATTATCATAATAATAAAAGCGATGGCCGACTGATGGAAATTTTGACGATGTTAGCACGATAAGATATCCGTATCAATTAAATCACTATTTGCAAGAATCAATCTAGCAGAAAAATGCAGAGGTACCAAACCCACCCAACCCGACCCAAGATACCCCAGCATTTCTCTGACATAGGTATGGCAATGGCATAACATTGCGGCACATCAAACATATTTTTGGTGACCTGCTATGTTGAATATTCTTTAAGTGTTTAGATCACAAATTTAGATTAACTTATGCTTTGATTTGCGGCCATCGCTTTTATTATTATGATAATATTAGAATGTTAGAAAATTATTTTTAAATTTTTAGTGCATTTTATAAAAGCTTGTGACTTAAAAAAAAATTGCCAATTTATTTTCTACTTTTTAGTCTCAGCTATCTACTCTATTAAATGAAAATATTTGTTCAATAACAGAACAGAAGAGTTTACTTTAGATTATAATGAAATCGCTGATCGTGAGTTGTTTGGAAACTCATTTTTCTATTGGGGGAAGGAGAGGGTGGGGGTAGAGGTAGAAATATATTTTTTGTTTGGACCTTTATGCTTATACCGAATTTTATAAAAGTCGTTTGAAGTGAAGTGTGTCAAAAACACATTTTTTATGGAAGGGGGTGCGGGGTAGGGTGGGAGGACATTTTTTTCATTATTGTTGTATTGTCATCGGACCTCCATATGTATACCAAATTTCATCCAAATCGGATAATGGGAAGGGTGTCAAAAACGCATTTTCTATTGAAGGGGGTGGAGGTAGGGGTGGGAGGATATTTTTTTTAATATTCTATTGTCATCGGACCATTATGTGAATACCAAATTTCATCCAAATCGGATAATGGGAAGTGTGTCAGAAACGCTTTACAAGATTTGATAGATAGTTAGTTAGATAGTTAGTTAGATAGTTAGACAGAACATCTGAAGCTAAATAAAAGCTTGTAAAAATATGGTCTACTATTTTCCGAAAACAGCATATTGATGCGATGCTCTGTTAAAAAATTAGCATTTAAAAAAAAATTAATTATCAAAAAAACTGTGATTAACCAAAATAGATTTTGCCCAAATCTAATCAGCTCGTAACAGTGTCGAATACTTTTTTACCTGATACTTTTGTGAAAATCGGTTTAGCGATTTAGGAGCTATTGTGTTGCGGATATTTTCGGCGTTATCTCAAAAAAAAAATTTGCCATTGCTGCGCGGGCTGGGAAGGAAAAAATTAAAATGGTCGTTACTTTTTAAAGTAGTTTTTTAAAACCATCAAAGCATAATAAAAGCGCATTAATCACAAACTTCTAAAAAACCATCACGGTTTTTTAGAAGTCTCTTAGGAAGTTGAAAAGAAAAAAAGAAAGTGGCGCATGCACAGTTTAAATAATTGTTTCTGGTGAGTCAGGTAAATAATTAGTTTACTGTGGTCAGGACAAAAAAGGTAAATTTCGAAGGCCAGAATGATTTTTTTTATATATCAAACAGGCGCACTTTGTTAGGAGTCCCTTTCAAGAATTTTCTCAGAGTGGAAAAGTTGGGCGTTTCGGCAGAATAAAGCTGCTATGTACGAAAATTTAGCCTTTTACTCATTACTTAAAAAAGAGACCGATGTACTGGGGACTATTTCAAGTGTCCCCCTCGCAAACAAAATATAAATAAAACTAATAAACAATTCCGTTAGAAGAAATATTTTAACGAATCTTTTTTACTTAATGGTAGGTAAGCCTACCAAAACAAAAAGTGATGCTATGCGCATGGTCATCACGGAAGATCGACATATGACATATCATAAGATTGAGGCTTCATTGAGGATTTTTTATATATATATATATATATATATATATATATATATATATATATATATATATATATATATTTATTTATCGGTTTCACAACATTCTACGTCTTCCGATACACAATCTCCACTCGTTTCTGTTTGCCTATAATTCATCATCTAGGCCTCTTATTCTTATTTCACTGTCTATTCCTTCTCTCCAGCTTCTCCTTAGCCGTCCTCGTTTTCTTCGGCCAGTTGGTTTCCATAGTAGTATTTGTTTAGGTAGTCTTTCATAATTCTTTCTTTGTACATGTCCGTACCACACCAGTTGTTTTGTTCTTATATCATCCACTAAAGTACGTTCACCCACTGTCATAATTTCTCTTATTCTTTGATTTGTAACTCTTTCTCTTTTTGATTTCTCTGCTGCTCTTCTCCAATAGTCCATCGCCGTAGCGGAAAGCATTTTTTCTGTCCTATCCTTGATTGGCCATACTTCTGAGCCGTATGTAATAATACTTTTTACAATGGTGTTATATTAAAGCTTTTTGGTCCCAAATTATTACATTTAATAAAGTTATTGCTTTTCTTCCTTGTACGTTTCGATCTTTTATAGCTTTGTCTAGTGTTCCGTCAGCTGTAATTTTTAGACCTAAGTATTTATACTCATCACAGGACTGAATTCGCTGCCCGGTATTTAAGATTAGATCCTGTTTTGTTCCACCGATACACATATACTCTGTCTTTTTGAGATTAACCTCTAGTCCTCACTTATTGTACTATTCTATTAGTTTTCGTGTCATATTCGAGGTCGTCATAATCCTGAGCCACTACTATCTGATCGGCGAAACATAAAGTATACAAGGGGGTTTCGTTCAACTGAATTGAGGATTTTAAAGACCTTAATTTTAAACAAATTGCTTAGAGAATTACGGGCAAGAAAAGTAGTTCGTCGCTGGATACCGCATCTGTTAAATGAACGAAGAACAGAAAGAAGCTAGGGTCAATTGGTGTCAGAAAACTCTAGATCGCTTTGAGGCGGGAAACTCTAAAAACGTGTACAGCATTGCCAGTAGTGATGAATCGTAGATTTACTCATATGAACCCAAAAATAAACGTCGTCGTCTGTTTGGGTCTTCCATGATGAAGAAAAGTCAACAAAAGTCATCCGTCTCAAGTGTGTATCCAAAAAGATGGTCACGACATTTGTCTCAAAAGCAGGTCATGTAGCAAAAATTCCTCTGGAAGATCAAAGTACTGTTACATCACTTGTTTGCCGAAAGTCATCGCTGAGCTTCGAAAAACGAAACCCGAATGACGAATCATCCTTCACCAAGAAAAACAAGTTCGCACAAAGCACAAAAAAACTATTGAATTTTTAACCCAACAAAACGTTGAATTATTGAACTACACAGTCCCAGCCTAAGTTCCAACGATTTCGAAACCTTTTAGAAAATCAAGAATGTACTTCGTGGTCAAGATTTTAGTCGCCAGAGGAAGAACTGGATGCCTCCAAGGATGCAATTTTGACAGTACCAACAAACGAGTGGAATTACAGCTTTGACAACTGGTTTGAGCGCATGTATATATTTCAATGTTTCGAGAAAGATCAATAAATTCTTTAAAAGTTATCTACTGTTTTATTCCAGCTGTATATGCAAATTTCAATAGACAAGCCTCGTACCCTCAAAAGCCTCTATTATTTAAAAAAGAGACCCTGTATAATGTTCTATTATGTTGCCAAAGTTTCTCTGTTTTTACAAGTCCGGAAAAAAGAATAATTTTTGAAAAATATGTATAAAAATAAAACATGCAAAGATTAAAGCGTTATATTTTTTTTATGAATATGAACTGAATAAATTCATATAGCTACAAAATAATATATGGTTAGTAGCGCAGCTTAGTCAAAAAAGAGCTTACGTTAATTTTTTCTACTTAAGGAGTTTACTCACTTAAGCACAAATACGAACGAGGCAAGGTAAGGCCCAACGAATGATTCGTTCGTTAATTCGCATGCCGCGGTCCATGCGGCGAACAACTGAATGCTGTTTGTCGCTCCTCGCAGGCACGCAAAGTTATAGGGGAAAGAGAGGCAATATGGGATACTTAATTGTATAGACTTATTTCTCCTATTAAACGATCACCATTACGTTCGTCATTTGGAATTAAGTTGGCTAGATATGTTTTCTTTATGTTTTAATTTTCAGTTTAAACAATTTAGAACTCCATCATACTTTTATTTTTAATTTTGTAAAAAGTTGGGTAAAATGGGTTACCTATATGTGGGAAAACGGGCGGGGCGGTTGTGTAATTTAGAATCAATATTTTTGTAAGACAAGTTTTATTTTTTAAAATACTAACCAAGATTAAAATACCTATATAATATAAAAAATAAAAAGTTGTAATAAAAAATATATTTAAAATTATTCAATTTACTATTTACAAAATTTATAAAAAACTACAGTTATCGCTGTCGATTCGCCTACACGAATTTTGCGCCCATTTTTTGCAAAGCCAACATAAAATACAACTTTTAATGATGGTATAGTTTTTACAAAGTCAGTTGAACAAAGATAAAAGTCGACCATCGGCATATCCTTTAAAGAAAGTGACATGGGCGGCGGTAGATATACTCATGAAAATATATATTTTATTTAATTATGGCGTAAACTAAAGAAATAAAAATAGATAATAAAACTTTCTATTCCTACACCTACAGAAACGACACTGATTTATTTTCTAACTCTGCATACTGCCGACTAAAGGGGTCCCGAAAAGAACACCTGAAAGCAATTAAAACCGCATCTCAAAAAAATCTGCCAATCAGGTGCCTCCATCCACCTGTGCTCGGTCGGTCGGAAAACAAATACTTTGTGGTCGGACCGCAAAGAGCCGCGCCTTTTCCCTGTCGGTAGGGTTGAAATTATACCAGGAAGATTTTAAATGAATTTGGATAACTTTTGAAGGGCAGAATAAAGCAAAATTTCATGAAATCGATAGAACCCCGTATTAGGAGTTATTCAAGTGACTTTTCAAAAACTATAACAAACAAAAAAAATAAAAATTTTTGGCCCAAAATGGGGTATAGGTTACTAGGGATAACAAGTAATCCGTTTTACCCCTATGAAAACACTCCGTTTTGCCCCAAACCACCAGTTAAATTCAAACAAAAATTATCCACAGTAAATGGCAAATTTTACGGGCAACGCGTTTTATTATGATTAATACATAAAACCACTAATTGTTTAATGTAAACAAAATTTTGAAAAGCCTGTAAAAAATGTACTTACCGTCACAAAATGCGCAAGTTATTTTTACAATAAAAAGCGAACAACATTACATGTTGAGCAAAAACCAACTTAAACTCAGCCGACCGGCACCAATCACATTCCACAGAGAGTTGAACCAGTTACGGGCATAAAACATCTGATTTTTTTTATTCGTGCGCAGTTTATCTAAAACTCGGTAACCCGTTTTACCCCCGTACCCCATTTTGCTCCCCTTTTCCCCTACCTATGCTCATTGAACCTCGCAGTGAGGCATGTGGATTCGTGCTCCGATAAATACACGCCTTCATATTTCATATTTATCTATAATTTATATTTGAAATTCATAAATATATGATATAAAATAAACTTACTGAAGCGTGAATAAATCGAAAAAAGTGATGAACTTTGATTATTTCTTTTATAAAAAAAATGTTCAAAACGTGACTCTAAAGGTCTTTGAAAAATTTAATATAGAAAGGTTCGCTGTCTCATCAAATCTCATAGTTAGTTATAGTTAGTGAGTTTTATTTTATTCGATCAAATACAGGGTGTCCCAAATTTGATGATTTTGGGAGGTTTCAAGTGTTTCTATGAGAGAAAAATTAACCCCTACCAACGCCAACAAAAAAATACAGCTCTTTGTCTGATTGGACAGAAAGAAGCAACAAAAGACAAACATCACCAGTCAAGAACAACGGGCAATCAAGAACCTGCAGGCTGACAAATCAATCAAGATTCTACCGGCCGACAAAGGAAACGCGACGGTGATCATGGATGTCGAGACTTACGACAAAAATATCCAAGAAGTTCTGGAGAAAGGACTACTACCCAAAGATCCAACCACCACCATACAAGGAAGCATCTACAGGACTTTGAAGAAGTATGCTGAAAATATCCCGGACGCTGTTAGATCCCGCCTGACTCCACACCACAGTAAGGCACCACATTTTTATGGATTACCCAAAGATCCATAAGAATGATATACCACTGCGACCAATTACCAGCTCCAGGGACTCACTGACCAGCACATTGTCGAGGTTTTTGTTGGAAAAAATTCAACCACTACAGGGTAAGTCCGAATCTTTTGTCAAAAACTCGGAACATTTTGTCTAGGTTTTAAAAAGTATCGAATTAGATCCCCGCGATAGATTTGTAAGTTTTGATGTAGAAAGTCTCTACACCAACGTGCCAATAAATGAGTCACTCAGTATCATCAAAATCAAATTACAAATTTTTCCTCCCCCCCTTTTTTCAAATTCTGGGACCGCCACTGATTGGGGTCATGCTCTCTGAAAAAAAAGTTGTATGTGGGTAGACAGACTCCTTTTCGGGGGCCGACCAAAAATTTTGTGCATACAGAAGAAACCCCGCAAAAAGCTCTGTTGACGTGTTTTCTTTTTTCAAAAAACCAAAAATTAACGGACTACAGACAACGTTCCATTTAAAATGCTGCAATGGGAGTAACATTAAATAGGATCTACCTGAATTTTCTCAAAAACTATTAGAAAATTTGAAAAACTTCAAAACACGTCGATTTTGTTTGCAAGGGTGGTTGGGAATTTTTACAGAGAAAGTGATACCTTGCTGTAAACGTCTCTTGAACATCTTTACAATCCTTTAAAAATTTAAAAAATCTATCTATTCTTTCTTGAAATATTTTTACCTTCAAATTTTCAAATTTAACATGAACCAATAAAATAAAACTAAATCAACACATTATAAAATTCTGATTTAATTTTTATTACAGAGTCGTAAAGACATTTACTAGACCTTCAAAACAAGCTATCACTCGACCAACTTTTCCCATACAAAATATAGGTTTACCCCTTGACGTGTTTTGGCGTTTTTTAAATTTTCCAATAGTTTTTAAGAAAATCCGAGTGGATCCTTTTTAATGTTACAACCTTTATATCGTGGGCTTACTGCAAAAACCCGTTAAGTCCATTTTTTCTTAATTCAAAGTAAGAACACGGCTAAGTACAAAAACGTATTTTCAAGAGTCTGACAAAATACTGTAAGTGTATAAAATATCGCTGGTAGTCATTGCAAATTAAACTGAAAAGATCAATTAAATTCACTAAAGCGATTCTTCCAGATTGATTTTCGCACTAGTTTATCGAAGGTTGTTATAGTGAGTAAGTGTATAGTTGTATTTAAGTGGAGTTTTTGACAAAAAAATGGACAAAAAAGATGTTGCCAAACGTACCAAGTATGTTTCTAGAGGTGCTAAGTGTGTTACGGTGGTTTTAGAAAAGAAAAATGCTATTGAGAGTAAGTATTTTACCGAATATCTTGTTTTATACCGGCGTTTAGGTAGTAAGGTTAAGTTATTGAAATTCTGAACTAATCAAATTTTACAGTAGATGTCGTTCCTGTTATTGAGAGCCAGGATGAAAGCGACTAGTAGCAGTATTATATTTTTGTCATCTAATGATCTAATATTTGAGTTATTGCATTACTTTTTTGCAGAATAATATTATTTAGTCTACAAATAAAACATTTTTGTGAATTTACTGACTTTTGATTCTGCTAAAAGCCTGTAAGTCCATTTTTTTCTTTGTTTTTTTTGTCATTTTTCTATTTGTTTTTTTTTTATTCATATTGATAAGAACGATAGTAACAATGTAAATATATTTTAATTTCCAAATTAAAACTTTTAGAACTGATTTACTGGTTTGTCCGAGTAAATATAAACTTTAAACTCAATTATCTCAAAACTATAGATATGGTACTTAACGGACTTTTGTAGTAAGCCCACGATATGCTACCAAACAATCTTAACATTACAGCGTGGCTTCGATTTAGTAGGCACAATTTCTAACTTCGGTATTATTCGAGCTACGAGGTTGGTCGAATTCTGTTTTAACTATCCCAATCAGCGGAAAAAGTTTGCTAATAGTTTGCTAGTTTGACCTGCCGTGTAGTTCCAATAAAGAGCAATATATTGAGCTAACTATTTAACCAGGTCCTAGAGGATGTTTTAAAATACTTAGATTGGGAAGGAATAGGCAATCAAAGTAAGCTGACAATACTTGAACCACCTAAGATATGCTGATGATATCACCTTATTAACAGATAAGAAAGAAGAACTGATAAAAATGCGGGAAGAACTGGATACAGCAGCTAAAAATATATGCACTAAAACTAATATCGATCAGAATAAACCAAGAAATCATAGAACAAGTAGAGGAATATAATATACCTGGGATAAATTATTAAACTAAAAAAGAAAACCAAACAGCTGAAATCAAGAGCCGAGTCAGATTGGCGTGGGCAGCATTCGGTAAATTAAGCTACATATTAAAAAATAAAAAATATCCTCAGTACCTCAAAACGAAAGTGTATAACCAATGTATCCTTCCTGTACTTATCTACGGATCCCAGACCTGAACACTTACAAAATCAAACATGGATAAGGTAACAAAAGCCCAAAGATCAATGGAAAGACAAATGTTACCTGTAAAGTCAACAGATAGAAAAAGGAATGAATGGATAAGAAATAAAACAAAAGAAGGGAAGGAGGAGAAGTAGCAAAATTAAAATGAAAATTTGCCGGTCATAATATTAGACAGAAAGACGATCGATGGAAATGTATTGTAAACTGGAGACCTTGGGAAAATAAAAGAAGTAGGGAAAGACCCCAAATGAGATGAGCAGGCGATTTAAAGAAACACACTAATGGATGAACACGGCGAGAGACAGAGACGAATGGAAAATATTGGGGAAGGCCTATGTCCAAAGATGGATTGAAGAAGACTAAACAGATAGATAGATAAATAGAATCCGAGCCACCCTGTATAACTAAACGCTAAAACACGTGATGGATATAAATATAAAATAAGAATAAAGCTGGGTTTAAACCTTGAAAGAAAAAAAAGGTATCAAACAATCAAGGCCACAAAATTGCAGAAAAAAAGTAAAAAAATCTTACACTATTATTACTTTACACTTACGGTCATCCTCGGAACGGTAAATTTTAATGGAAAATGTATGTTTTGTGTGCATCATCAAATTTTATTGTTATTATATTAATGAAGCCACCAGAATTTGAACGATTTTATTTAGGATGAAAACAAACAAAAAATTTAGAAAATATTGTAAAATGGGGTTAGTAGGAACTGCTGGGTGAATAGAAACAAAAAAGTAATTTTCTTTAAAATATATTTCTTTCATAACTGTGGCAAGTCCGCTTCAATTTTTTTTCTTAAACTCTCTACAGTGTATGAGTTCTTGAACGGGTGAGAGGGAGTAATTCCTCAAAATCATCCTGACGTGAAGAGATGCTCATTCTTACCCATTTTAATAATTCATACACAGATGTCAGGCTAAGTGTGATTAGAGCCACAGCACCAGCACTACCAGCAGTAATCGGTTCGTAAAACCCTGTAGGCATGACAGCACGTCTTTTTTTTTAAAACTGAGTGATTTTCTGTGCCGTGGTGTGAGACAAACCGGCAAGAACTTATTTTTTCCTATAAAGTCTACCTCAGATCAATCTTTTTACAAATACTCTCTTATTTATTTTTTAGTTAATGTCCAATATATGTAAAATGACGTCACAATCGCTAGAGAAGGTATTTTGGTTGGGGGGGTTGTCTTTTAAGTTGTGCATATACAGCTAGAATAAAACAGTAGAAAACTTTTAAAGACTTTATTGTTTCTCGAATTATTCTTCACGAAAATTAATGCACTTTTGCATGCCCTGAAAACAGTTGTCAAAGTTGTACTGTCAAAATTACATTCTTTAAGGTATTGTAACAGAATTTCCCAATTTTATTTTGAATATTTCTCAGATTTTTTTTGTTAAGGTCTATTTCTTTAAATATAATATAATATCGACTAGAGTTTTTTTTCCCATAGCAGAAAAATATGTGGTTCGTATATTTTACACTCTTAGGACCAGACAAGAGTTAGCTTTTGTAATTTTGACATAATATTTGTGATTTTAGAAAAATATATCGTCAATAAATGTCACACTTTAAACACACTTTTAAGCTTTAAAAATTTTAAGTGGCTTTTAGACCCAGACCACAGCCCTTGTCTATTGATTTATAGTTTTCTTAATGTTTTCGGATTTAGTGACAGATATATATAGACCGAGAAATATTTTATATTTTCCTAAATTAAAACCAACTTTTCATAGTAGCTTTTCTTTATGTTGCGAATCTTCTTGCCACGATCATAGATATGAACAGAACTTTTAAAGTTGATTATAGCGATATCAAAAACGACAAAATTGAGTTATTTTTTAGATTTGATGGACTTTGTTTCCTTATTTGATTTTTAGGTAAATAGATCCAGTTTTCACTGATTTTCCGTGTCACTTAATTTTGATCATATTGATTTCGTTTGGATATCGTAGTATTGCAAGTTTCAAAGGTCACGTATTGTTTTGACCAGTGGTTCATAAAATACTTCAAAGTGGTTCATTAGTAATTACTAAATGTAGAAAAATCAAACAATTACTAAAGGCTATGTAAATATAAGATTTGATTTGTCATATTTTTTTAAGAGAAAATTGGAAATTTTCTGGAAAATAGCAGTTGAGTTTTTCACCGGGTTTTCTCAACTTAGGCTATATGCCAAACCGGTTTCGATTTTAAAAGCAAAAAATCGAAGGCACTTTCTTTAAAGGCAAAGTGATTTTTTTTTAATTGGTCAATTTTGATAAATAATTAGTAAATTTTAAACTGGACATTACTAGGATGTTCGTTTCATTTTTTAGATCAGTTTAGGTAACTTTTGGAATAGCTTTCTTTGTTTTCCGAAATTAGGTAATCTAGGGTGACTTTGAGCTTTAACTGAATTTTTTTATTTGTGGGTGTTCCCGTGGGACGCCTTTAAGAGTAGGCCATCTTTACTTAAATTAAGTCAGGGAAAATTTGGTGTTTTGTTCTTTTTTTGTGTCACTGACTTTATTTCTTGTCTCTGTTTTTAAACACAAAATTTTAGGAATAATATGTATATGTATAGGTTTTTTCCAATTTAGGGACGCCTACCCAAATATGTCAAATAAGAAGGGATAATCTGAGAGCAGTTTTTTTCAAGTTGGAAAGTTAAAATTTAGTTCCGTCTTAGAGTTTTGAAAAGTCAGTCGGGTTTTAAAATATCAGCGCGTGCGCCGCGTTTTCAAACTTTAACTTTTGTAAGTAATGTCAAGTATCAATTATTACACTGCCTCAACCCTTTCTTTATTTGACAAACTTGGATAATTTTAGACAATTCTGTGTATTTTCTTTTGATTTGTGGGAAACTATTTTGGGATCAAAATGGGTTTTAAATCAGTTGATTAAGACATGGGTAATGTTGGTTTTTTTATTAATTTATCATGTGTTTGCCTATACTTGGGATTTTTATTTAAAGTCTAAAAAACTTGGGAAGAGGGTGGAAATAGAATTGCCTAAAATAAAACATGATTTAGCTTTGTTTGTTTAATTTTGTCAAATAATTAATTTTGTCACATTTTTCTTAAATTGTTTTTTAATTTGTCATATTTTCATATTTTCATCTTTTTATTTTAAAATATACACTTGCCTAGTCCAGAAACAAATCCTTTTTATTTAACAACAAAATTAAAAATAAAACTACAAATCTGATAAACAACCTATCGATTATTTAATGTTAGAGCAAGCTGAGTATACTAGTGTAGTATAGCTAAAAATTGGTAAAAAGCTAATTCAGATGAAATCAAGAAGTTTAGTTAATCTCAGATTGGCCTGATCTAAATAACTTTGATGGGCAGTTCATATCAGATACATATCAAAACAAAACAGTGAAATATAGTGAAAAAGAAATATCATCCAATCGAGTAGCAGTTGTCTAGAGGTTTAAGATTTGAATTGGTAAGTAAGCTTACACTAACAAGACTCTAGAACGCCAACATGGATTCAGCCCCGAGAACTACTTTGCTTTTCCAGAGATCTACATTGTTTCAGATGAAGCGCACCAGGAAAGACTCGCATGTGTCATCTTGGTGTTGTGTTCCACTCTATCTCTGTTTCTATTGGGTATTACTATCTCACAAAATATTCACATAAAACCTAAATAAAATAGTTGCCTTAAATAAAAAATTAAATAAATATATATATATATATATATATATATATATATATATAATGACCGCGCGCCCGTTACAGTATCAACTGCGTCCTGTGGCGACTGATATCTATTACTCGTTGGGACTTAGGTCGGGATTGTTTGCAGGATGGTCCAACAATTTGACGTTTTGTTGGGTTAAAAATTCAATGGTTTTTGTGCGTTTTTCGAATCTCAGCAATGACTTTCGGCAAAAAAAATGGTGATGTACGAATCGGCAGTAACAGTCCTTTGATCTTCCAGAGCAACTGTTGCTACATGACCTGCTTTTGAGATAAATGTCGCGATTTTGGATACACTTCGGATGACTTTTGTTTGCTTTTCTTCATCCCAAAACTCCCAAACAGACAATTGACGTTTATTTTCTAGTTCAGATGAGAAAACGGCGGGAAACCAATTTTCTTATCCCTAATTCTTAATGCAATTTTTTTTTTAATTGAGGTCCTTAAAATCCTCAATGAAGCCCCAATCTCGCAATATGTCAAATTTCGATTTTCCGTGGTGAGAACGCGCACAGTATCGATGTTTTTCTGCGTGCTAGCCGTTTTTGATGCACCTGGCCTTGGATCGCGGCTAAGGCTAATCCGTCCGCGCTTGATTTCTCCATGCCAACGAGAAAATATAGACTGATGTGGTGCTTCATTACCGAGAACAGAAATCAACTCGGCAAGGCATTCTTGTTGAGATAATTTTCTTCGAAAGTTGTACAAAATGATAGCCCGTAAATGGTTTAATTCCATTTTCTGACTGATTTGTTATCTTAAAAAATTCACTGTAGCTATAAAAATATATGTATCGCACTGAAGTTTTGAATTTAGGTTAGATAAAGGTTAAAGTGATAATTTTATTCATTAATTTAAGTTTTTAAAAAAACCCTCAGTACCTCAAAACGAAACTGTATAACCAATGTACAACAAAATCAAACATGGATAAGGTAACAAAAGCCCAAAGATCAATGGAAAGACAAATGTTACATGTAAAGCTAACAGATAGAAAAAGGAATGAATGGATAAGAAATAAAACAAAAGTATGAGAAAGTCGATCGATGGAACAAGTGTATTGTAACCTGAAGACCTTGGGAAAATAAAACAAGTAGGGGAAGACCCCAAATGAGATGCGCGGACGATTTGAAGATACATGCAGGAGCTAGATGGATGAACATGGCCACAGAGAGAGAGAGAGAGAAGAATGGAAGATATTGGGGGAGGCCTATGTCCAAAGATGGATCCTGATGTTGAGTGAAAATCGTTTTAATCTGTTTTATGGTTCCGAAACCTATTTTAAATTATGTTCTGAACAATTTAAATCAGTTTATTCAGTGTGTTGTTGCCAATCAAATTATTCGAGTCTGAGTTGCCCTGCCGTGCAAAGGAGAAACCTAGTAAGTCAAAAGTAGTGTTTTGGGAAATAGCGTTTGAAGTTTATTTAACTACATACCAACTATAGTTTATTTAACTACATAACTTCCTTGTTTTTCAAGATAGCCACATTCTAGAAAAACTGGCTGGTGCCGTTTTTTACGGCGATTTCAATCATATAAACAAATCATTTTCGAGTAAGTCGAGATACTAGGTTTTTGATTTGCACGGCAGTGCCGCGGGTTGGTATTGCAAAAATATATCATAGACTCATGAATTTTAAAAATAATTTAAAACATGTAATTAATTTATATTTGCATGTCTGAATTAGGATTTTTGTGGCCGAGCAAAAAAAAACTCAATTATTGGCAAGGCCAACAAAAAAAAATACCTACAGGCCTCGATTCCGGTAAAATTAAATGATTTCTCGGGGGTGTCATTTACATTTGTGCCTTTTTTGTGAGGATCAGTGGCTCACCCAGAAAATATGTTTGTGGGAGGGGGGGCAACATAGATGTGTGTAGGTTCAAAAATGTCAAGTTAATTATTTTTATAACTTTTTATCCCGAATTTTAGGTTCTGGGGGAACGGCCCCCTGTTGGGTGCGCCATTGGGGAGATATGAAGGCTTTTCACAGAATTGTTATCAAAAGGGAGATATTGATTTTTATAAAAATTAATATTGAGGCCCGAGGTAGCAAGGGCTCATCAAATGACGTTTTTTCTGCGTCAAAAAGTGGTAATTTGAATCACCAGAAAAAATGATGTCTTTGAGATATCACTTTTTTCACGTGTTATTTTAAACGTCTTAGACACTGGGCCAATCTTACTAGAACGAGCCAACGAATACAACAATTGCTTTGAAAAAGCTTTCGATAACATTGAGCACTGGGCAGTAGAAGCATCTTTAATTAATAGCCGAATAGATCACAGATATACAGATTTGATAGGCAATATATAGCGAAGCAACAACATCAATCAAAATCTACGAAGGAACCAAGCCGATCCGCATGAGAAGGTGTCAGGGACAGGGGTTATATTTTGAAGAATGCTGGAAGAGCTCGAGATATGTAGGTACTTTCAGAGATATCCAGAAAGATGACAACCAGGTTTATTAATCTTCAGAATACTTAGGAATAATTTAATTGAATATGGTTCCTTTAAAAAACAAAATCGTAATCGACAACCTGATGACAATATTGAAGCTCTGGTTTTACAAAGTGTCGTTGACAATCCTCGCATCTCCCTTCGTGAATTGGAAAATAATGTTGAAGTATTCTTTAAAAATTTAAGTATCATCCATATGCAACACATATTAGTCAAGCACTCCGAGATGGTGACTTGTGATCGTGAAGAACCTTGTTTTGCAATTGGTTCATATAAAAATCGCAAGAAAACCCTAAATTTCCGCTTAAGGTTCTGTGGTCCGATAAAAGCAGGTTTACAAACTGCGGGGTGTTTAACAGACATAATCACGTGTACATACTGGGCCGATGAAAAACCGTTCTTAAATCGTGAGGTGCACCATCAAGTTGGCTGTATGGCTAGGAATCATAAACGAACACATACTATTTAACATTTTTCATAATAATTTGCACCTCGATATCTAGAAATTCCAAAAAATTACGTTGACCAAATTTTAGAAAATTTGCCTCTTCAAGATGTAGCAAACCTGTGGTTCCAGCAAGATGGAGCACCTCCACATAATGCAAGAATCATAACCGCCTATTTGAATCAGCAACATGAAATAACTGGATTGGAAATCGAGGTCCAGTTGCCTGGCCTGCATGTTCGCCGAACCTTACGCCTCTTGAGTTTTGTATTTGGGGATACTTAAAGGATAAAGTTTATTCTGCTACTCATAATACGATAGAAGAACTTGAGACAACCGTTGTTGAAGCCATAGATTTGCTTATTTAATTCAATGCTTTGTTAACAAAGTTGGCTGTGGTTTCAAAAAAACTAGAAGACCTAGAAAAAAATTGTTAACGTCATTTAATTGGTCGTAGCTGCTTATACAAAACTACCAAATTTCATTAAATTTGTTTGCAAGATGGCGGCGATGTTTCAATTTTTAATTTTAATACGGCATCAGAATAGCGGAACTTTTTTCTCATTTAAACAAACTCGTATCTCTTACCGTTTCCGAAATCCCCATGTAGTTGCTTTTATTTGGGACACCCTGTATATACCTGGGACAAATTATTAAATAAAAAAAATAAAACCAAACAGCTAAAGTCAAGAGAGTAAGATTGGGCTCGGAACAACGCAACTTTTTTCAAATTTATCCAAAACTCTATCTCTCACCATTTCCAAAATCCCCATGTAGTTACTTTTATTTGAGACACCCTGTATGTATTTTCTTTGAATTTTCTTACTAATGCAGAATACCAAATTGATATCTACGGGTCATTTACCCATTGATGATAATGCCTACCTATGTATGGTTGTACATTCTAAGTGTAAGGGGAAATAATTATTAAGTTTATCGACATGACGGACTGGTGTCAATTGGGCGAGTAGAATTGTGTCGTAATATACAAACTACACTGAGGTAAAAACAGGATTAAGGGTTATTAAAAAGTTTTCTGGTGGTACACAGAAAAAAAATGCTGGGTTGAATTTAATAAAAATATTTTTTCACCAACAATTTGTCAAAAATAGTTGATATGAATACAACTCATTGTTTTAAATACACTTCCTCTACGTAGATCTCAAGAAAGCGTACGACAGTGTACATCAGATAAAACTTTGGGAGGCTCTCGGAAAAGCCAACATCAGCATAACACTAATAAAAGCTGTTCAAGAACTCCATAAAGACAACATAAGCAAAATAAAGAAAGGGCAGACATTATCAAAGGGGTTTAACATCAACAAGGATCTAACGCAAGGTTGTTGCTTTTCACCAACATTTTTTAAGATCTATTTAGAACAAGCCCTGAAAACATGGAAAAGAAAGTGCAAACAGATGGGAATAGCACTGAACGATTATGTACAGGGTGTCTCATTATATTTTTTCCCACCCTTTTAGACCATTGATAATTGATATAGGAATATACAAGAAATTGTGTTCGAATTCACGAAACTTTTACTTTGAAATTGCATCTTGACTTTATTCCTGATGCTTACCATATTTGACAGGCGCTCAAATTTGTAGTTTTTGTAAATTGGATGCTCCTTAGATTAATAGATTAGGCTTGGAACACATTTTCCAAAAATACCCGATATGCCGTAGTTTAGAGCCATAGTTTCTGAGATATTAGCAATTATAACAGTACCGCTCTTGTGTTAATTTTAGTATCCTTATTCCAAATTATGTTAGTCCCCATGTATCAACAGTGACAATGACACAACTTTGTTGTCGTTACCGGTTGTCATTTTGAGCGTCATTAAAAAAATTTTTGTTGTCATTGTCACTGTTTATACATGGGGACTAACATAGTTCGAAATAAGGACACTGAAATGAACACAAAAGTGGTAATGTTATTTTTGTATTATTTAAAAATTTATCGATAATATTTCAGAAACTATTTATCAAAACTGCGACGTATGGGGTATTTTTGGAAGGTATATTCCCAGCCTAATAATATAAGGAGCATTCAATTTACAAAAACTATAAATTTAAACGCCTGTCAAATACGGTAAGCATCAGAAATAAAGTCAAGATGCAATTTAAAAACTTCTTTTATATTCCTACATCAATTTATTAATGGTCTAAAAGGGTGGGAAAAATATAATGAGACACCCTGTACTGTAAACTCTCTGCTTCGCTGATGATCAAATAGTCCTGGCTCAAGATTACGACGATTTAGAATATATGACCTATAAATTAATAATTGAAAAATACGATAAGTGGGGGCTAGAGGGAAATTTTTAAAAAAAGGGCATATATGTGCATTGATGGGAGCAACAGGACTTTTTATCAGATAACACAATGCAAAATTACAAATATCTGGGAATGCAAATCCTTAATCATAGTAGGTTAAATGGAGGAATCAAACACAGATATCCAAGGAAAACAAGCAATTAGACTAGTCAACAGTATTCTCTGGGATAAGGCTGTATCAAAAACAAAACAAACATAGAATTTACAACAACATAGTGAAAAGTGTCATTAGTTATGGTTATGAAGAATGGCCCCTGAAATAAAAAGCTCGCAAAGTCCCTTGAGGCAACTGGAATGGATTTTTGGAGACGCGCTGCCTGAACATCAAAACAGGAAAGAGTGAGAAATGAGAGAGTTCGAGAAAGTATCGACGTTAAACACAAAATAACGGAAGACATACAAATTAACCAACTTAGGTGGTATGGACACATACAAAGAATGGCGGAAGACAGAATCCCAAAGAGAATACTAAATTGAACACCACAGGGAAGAAGAAATAAACCCAGACTGAGTTGGAGAGAAGGAATAGACAGAGACATCAGAGAAAGAGGAATAGATGAGAATCTCTTTACCAACGGAGACCAATGGAGAAATCAGAAGACGGCGGAGAATATATAGTTTTATATATATTATTTTGAATAACGCTACAGGTCCAAATAAATTGCTTCGTGTTAGAGCCCTAAAAAGACCTATAGAGTTATGATTAATGTAAGAGATTGAGATAGTTATAGTTATGGTATGACATTGTTTATAAGAAACTATTAATCTAAAGTTAAATGACGTCTGGTACGACTGTAATTTAAATGACTTAAACAGAAATTTTTCATTTAATTACTGTAATTTTTGGTCAGCCGTTTTTCCACACTTTATCTAAGTATCTAAGCTATTTCTAATAAAATATGTAGGTATTTCTGTTGCTTTTGTATTTGTATATGCGGTACAAAATACTAAATATATGGTGGCCATTAAAAAACCTCTTATAACTGCATACGTTTTCCAGTCTCCAAACTAAAATTACAGCAATTTTAACTTACTGTTATAGCTGTTCTAAATAGTTAATCACTTATGCCCTTTTAAATCTATCAGTCTCTTAAATTGTTGAGCCAAAATTTTCTGCTTCTTGTACGTAAATATCTAAAGCTAAGCTTATACACAAACAGTGATTTTCATAACACATAGCATGACATAATATAACAACACAGGAGGAAAATGGCTGTATATACAAAAAATATATTATGATTTAACATAAAAGCTTGATACAGTCATAGTTTGACTTATATACGCGACTTTGGAACTTTCAGCTATCTTCGGTCATTTGTAATTTTATTTTTTAGCTGTTTTGAAAATATGGATAATGCTAAAAATTGCTTAAACAGATGCAGGACTTCCCTGCCGTAAAGGGAACATGACATAGAAATATAAAAAGTGGACATCTTTTTATGTCTTATGTTATCTTGTCATGTTATTTTCAACTCTGTTAAGTTATGTCATGCCATGCCTTATGTTATGCTACTTTTCCGTATAAACCCAGCTTAAGTATACCTACCTACCAAGGTGTGTAATAAGGTTAGGTTATAAAATTGGCCCACTTCACGGAATTTAATGCATTTTACTTTTATTAGAACCTATTCGGTTCTACAACATTAAGCACTTTAAACTACACGATTTTCAAATTATAAAACTTTAAAGGTAACCGCTTATTGTTCATATCGTCATTCTACACCCGCCCACTTTTTTAATGTTCTCTTATTTTTTCACATTTAATGAATTGAAAATAACATGTGATGATGACATGACATGATTTTGAAAAAGCACGTAAAAAGCACTATAGCTTACGCTGCTACTATATAGCTAGTTTTTCTGTGGAATAAGTATCCTGATTTTATAGGCCATTTTCTTACTATCTATCTCTTCTTCTTCAATCCATCTTTGGACATAGGCCTTCTTCAGTATCTTCCCCTCTTCTCTGTCTGTTGCTGTATTCCATATAGTTCCCGCAGGTTTATTCAAATCGTCCGCTCATCTCATTTGGGGCCTTCCCCTACTTCTTTTATTTTCCCAAAGTCTCCAGTTTACAATACATTTGTTCCATCTATCGTCTTTCTGTCTGATATTATGACCGGCAAATTTCCATTTCAATTCTGCTACTTCTCCTCTGACATCCCTTAATTTTGTTTCATTTCTTATCAATTCATTCCTTTTTCTATCTGTTAGCTTTACATGTAACATTTGTCTTTTCATTGATCTTTGAGCTTTTGTTACCTTATTCATGTTTGATTTTGTAAGTGCCCAGGTCTAAGATCCATAGGTAAGTACAGGAAGAATACACTGGTTATGTATACACTTTCGTTTTGAGGTATTAAGGATATTTTTTATTTTTTAATATGTAGCTTAATATACCGAACGCTGTCCATGTCAATCTTACTCGTCACTTGATTTTAGCTGTTTGGTTTTCTTTTGTTAGATTAATGATTGTCCCTGGTATATACAGGGTGTTCGGCACATGAACCGTCAAAATTTTTTGGGATATTGTTGGGGTTATTTGCTACCTTTTCAACCTTGGAACTTGGGTCCTAAGAGTAACGGCTAAAGAGAATTTTTTAATTTTTTTTCTTAAATTAACCAAAATTCCACCCATAAACCCTCGTAAGCTTTTATTAATGTCTGGAAAAGCACCATTTTTTTTATAATTCTGTAATCTTATGCTTTTTCAACTTATTAATAAATTTGTTAAAATTGATGTGCCAAAGGGACATACGAGGTTTTTTATTGAAGAACATTAGTGATTTTGTGAAAATCAATTTCAAAGTTAAAAAAAGTATCGACAGTTGAGAACTTCATTTTCTTTTAAAAACTTCTCTAGTTGATTACCTTTCTAATGGTATGCTACACATTGATAAAAAAAAACAATTCTGCTTTAAAATACGGATATTCCGTGAGACGGGCGATAATAATTTGATGTTTATGATCGTTTTAAAACAGAAATGTTTTTTTATCAATGTGTAGCACACCGTTGAAAAGGTAATCAACTAGAGAAGTTTAAAAAAAAATGAAGTTCTCAATTGTCGATACTTTTTTTGATTTTTAATTTTAAAATTGATTTTCTTTCAAAATCACTAATGTTCTTCAATAAAAAACCTCGTATGTCCCTTTGGTACATGAATTTTAACAAATCTATTAATTAGTTGAAGAAGCATAAGATTACAGAATTATTTTAAAAAAATGGTGCTTTTCCAGAGATTAATAAAAAGCTTACGAAGGTTTAAAGATAGGATTTTGGGTAATTTGAGAAAAAAAATTAAAAAATTAATATCTCTTTAGCCGTGACTCTTAGGACCCAAGTTCCAAGGTTGAAAAGGTAGCAAATGACCCCAACAATATCCCAAAAAATTTTGACGGTTCATGTGCCGAACACCCTGTATATTCCTCTACTTGTTCTATTTTCTTTTGGTTTATTCTGATCATGATATCTTCATTTGTGTTTGTTATGATTTTAGTTTTAGTGTTTGTAGTTCATACTCAAGTCTATATTTTTAGCTGTTGTTATTCAGTTCTTCCAGCATTTTTATCAGTTCTTCTTTCTTGCCTGTTATTAAGGCGATATCATCAGCATATCTTAGGTGGTTCAAGTATTGTCCGCTTATTTTGAAAACATCTTCTAGGGCCTGGTTATATAGTTTAAGTGATATTGCGTCACCCTCTCTGACACCTCTGCTTATGCTGATTGAATTAGTTCTTTCGTAGATTTTGATTGACGTTGTTGGTTTGCTATATATATTGGCTATTAAGTCTGTGTATCTGTGATCTATTCGGCTATTAATCAAAGATGCTTTTCTTTAGCTGTTTTTGATACTTCCTAAAATTTCGGGAGTTCCGAACGAGTCCGAGCAATTTTCAGAGAACATTAAAAAAATAGACGACTGTATATGCAATTGCTCCAACGCCAACCAAATGTAATTTTACACTGTATTAGCAAAAATTACAAGTTGCAATAACTAAAACAAATACAAAGTGTTTCACATTTCCTATCAACATCCATTGATATCGAACCCTAGGACAAAAATAAAAAAAATCGTTTTCTTTTCACAATCGACGTTTTAATTTTTAAATATGGTGGTTACAGCATAAACTGATTTTTCTTGTTTAAAGTAAAAAACCTCGCTCAAAATTTGACATTATTCAGTTAAAACAATCTTGTCCTTTGACACTACAGCCAGATATTTTCATATTAGTTTGTTGTGAATCGATTGTGAAAGGAAATCATCACATTTTTCGGAGTAATACTATTTCTTCTCGGAATATTCTAGGCACATTTTATAAATATCGCAAAAAATGTGATAATATGTGAGTTCTTTAGAAGAGTTTGACATTCACTTTTTTTCTGATTAGCCTATGTAGTTACTGATGATAATGTCTGTGAGAAAAAGGTATGAAATATTTAAGGAATATATCTAGCAGTTGAGAAGAATGTAGCTTCCACTCATTCTTTTAAAATATGATAAGAATATACTTGCTTTTCACATTCTTTAAGGGAAGGAACATGACGACAATATTTACTTCTATTTACATTCTTTTAGGGATGTAATAAGAATATGAATGATTCATATCCGTGGTGTGTACTGGATTAAAATATTGCAAATTCTAAGCGACATTTTCTATATAAAGGGAGAAAAGGGGAAAATGTAGTTGAAAAGTAGTTAACTCGCTTATTATGACCGTTGTATTTTTAAAGTTTAATTTTTTTTCCTGTTAAATATTATAAAAAATAAAAAACTTACTTTTTATGCAAAATATCCATTCAAAATCCTTCTGAAACTCCAAATGTTCTTTCACCACACCCGCATAGTTAAAGCAAATTCCACTTAAATCAAATTTCCGTTAAATTCGAACATTTTCCTTACGAAAAGCGCATTTTTCGTATCGCGCAATCCGGGATAGCGCGAACTAAAAATAGCCGTTGACCGGTCAACAGCGAACCAGATTTCACTTTCCTGTTTTATTCTTCGCTGAAATTGTTTGGTTTCTCTCGAGGAGATTGTCGTACTGACAGTACCCTCTAGATAGTACCAGTGGTGCCAAATTTATGGTTCTTCATAATTGTGATTTTTGACCTGGTAATTTTTAAGTAATAAAAAAATTTTTAAATAAAAAAAAACACCCAACTGCTAAATTTACTTGTAAGTACTAGTCGCAGTTGAGTACAAAATTGATAGGTATACCTATAATGTACGACATGCTTCAACTTTTAGATTTGATGCCCAAAGCGCACTTACGAAATTATACGGTTTTGTATTTTCATGAATCAGGTTATTGGATAATTTTGTACCCAACTGTGACTAGTAGTTACAAGTAAATTTAGCAGTTGGGTGTTTTTCTTATTTAATTTTTTTTTATTTCCAACTTTTAGGTTTAATTCTTGTTCAGCCTTATAACAAGCACTATGCATTTACAATGCATTTAGCTTTACCCAAAAAGTACGTGTAGATTTTCTACGGACGCGAACAGTGTTACCTTCCATTGAGTGAAGGTGGTGGAGGAGAGAGAGAGGATGGAACTAGTAAAATGGTGTCGAAAAAAAGTCTTAAAGCGTGTGCAGAAAGAGTTTTTGAAATCGCTCTATATTTGTAAAAGGTATAGCTACAACTATTACTAATAAGGAGGGAGGTGAGAAGAGAGGGATGCGGGAACTAGTAAAATAATGTTGGAAAAAAGTCTTGAAGCGTGTGCAGAAAGAACTTTTGAAATCGCTTTATATTTGTGAAAGTTAGAGCTATATAACTATTACTAATAAAAATGGCGGGAGGACAGACGGAGAGGCGGGGGGGGGGGGGGGACAATTAAAATGGTGTTAAAAAAAATGTGAAAGCGTATGCAGATAGAATTTTTGAAACTACAGCAAATTAGAGGACCTTTGCAATGGGTAATCAAAGGAATTTCAATAAAATCGCCTAAAATTTAAATAATTTGTATGCATGAAAGCCTCCATCATGTGACAAAATGACGTCTGAAGACCGCCATGTTGATTTCTGTTTAAAAAGATACAGCCTATAGCCACAGCCTACCTGTTGTTAGGTAGGCTGTGCTATAGCACCTTCGGAATCAGTAGTAATTCAACGACACCTTTTTTGTCAAAATCGGTTCGGTGCCGTTTAGCCTCTAGCGTGACACAAACATATATACTTACATACATATCCCAATCGAAAAACATTACCCTTCCTTTCGCCGTGCTGCAGTTGGGTAAAAAAGATGTGTAATGTCCGAAACGTGCAATTTCTTCTATAGTGTACGAAATAAACAAAAAAATCGCTAGTCTGGCAAAAGGTCTCAGGCACTCTCATTAAACAAATTAAGAAAACCGAAAAAAAATTCTTTAATTACAATTAGCAAACTCGTATTTGTATAGTGTGTCTTTCTGTCTGTAACACGATAGCTCCTAAACCGCTGAACAGATTTTCATTAAAACATTTTTAAGAATAGTCAAATACTGTAAAGAGCTGATTATATTTTGGTCAAAATTCATTTCTCCTAATAACAGTTTTTTCACAGTTTAAAAAATGAAAATTATGCTAACTTTTTCACGGAGCCTCACTTTAATCTGCGGTTTTTGGAATAAACGTCCGTTTCCGACATATTTACAAAACCTGTTTTCAAGGTTGATATAGCCTGGAGTTTACTTGTGCGCTATCCATTTATTTTTTGGGTGGCTTTGATTAGATACACGATAAATACCTAAATCAAAATAGTATCATAATCATCTGGCAACAGCGCAGATCCTAACAAACGCGAAGGCAGACTCCTTAACTACGCGCAGGTATAATTTGTTTAATGAACTTAAGGTCATAAGACGTCAGTGGAAAAATAATGTTATTTTAAGTTTTATAAGAAAATAACGGATAATTGAATTTTTTCTGATTGTTCCTAAAAACAGAATGTCTTTGCTTATTGATCAAACAAAAAACATTTGTAATTCTTGCTTGGTTTTGAAGATATGGACGAATCTTTAAATTACTATTTGCACATATCGTCAACGAATATAAATATTGTCTTTATACAGTTACTTTATTGTGGTGGTACCCCGGCAGACGGGTTCCGCAGTTCTAAAGTAATATGGTTAATTGGGCGGCAAAAATTCAATAGGAATAGTTTGCAACAGGGGCTAAATATGAATGATTAAATCATTAAGATCTGGAGGCTGGCATTTTTGTGTGTGTATTTGCTCCATATTTTAGCACCATGTACTCTCACATTTGCATAAACTAATATAATATCATATAACATTTGCCTTGCCACATTCATAATAGGTATCTTAGCGCCCAATTAATATGCGTTCTTCTAGAGTACAAATGTTCAATAAAGGCACGACCTGCAGGTTTGGTACCACTTGGTACTTACTCTGTAAACAATGGTAGGTATACTGGCCTTATTGCCTAAACAGGTGAAGCATTAAGGCCTGCCGTAGGCAGTTTTCCACTTATTTATATTTAATGCAAATAAAATCTATATTTTTTAAATACCTACCTATTTTGGGATTGTCATAACCTAATTGACGATCTAACCTACCAACTTTTAAAAACCATAGGAAAAAAAGTTTAGTTTTAAAGCCATCCGGGAAAACATTGATAAAAAACTGTTGATTAACTCCTTCCTTAAATATTGATTGGACTGTCGGTATCATAGTTATTTTAGTTCTCCTAAACTTCTATTTAAAAATTGGAATTTGAAAAGCCAATTTATACAGACGCTAGCCGACATAGCACAAAAATCACATCAACATAAAATTAACGTTAACAACCCCATACCAGGTAATATTTGTTTTGTTTAATCTACATGCTTAAAGATAACTTAAAAATAAGGAGGAATCAAGCCAATAAAAATGTAATTTTTCCTGAAGTTTCTGGTGCTGTGTATATAAAGTATTTTTTCTCTTGTTATTTTCATGTGCCAAATTCACACTTGAAAAGTCCGCCACAAGATGTTCTAAAACGCCACTAGATTAAGACTTCTCAAACCTACTGACTTTCTGCGTCTTTTTTGGTCACGTTTTTTTAATAACATTTTTTTAACTTAAAAGAGACCCGAAAGGAAGTTATAAAAGTTCACTAGTTTAAGACTACAACACTTCAAGACAATTTTAAAGATGGCGCTCAAGGCAAGACAAAATATCTATGTATCTATCTATATACATTATGTTTCTTTTAAAAGCTAAACAAGATTTATGAACAGTAAACATTTTCACAGACTATTAATGTGTCTTTATCAGGTTAATAACAGATGCGTCGTCATCGTGGATCAGGGATCAGTCCCTTAACAGGTTTTTGGAGTTTAGAGACCAAAGCACTGCCTGATAGATTTCGTCAAAGTGAAAAATCCCGACTATAGGTGGCGATGCTGCTAGTAAAATCTCAAAAATATTCGGTAGAAAAGCCATGCAAGTCGCGTTTTAAAATTGGTGTAGAAAAGGCGTGAATCTAATGTGATTTTAACGTTGATAAAAATCACTTGAAACTAACGTAAAAACATTGCTGTTTTCATTTGATAAAGGCGTTATTAAAACGCAGTTTTTAGCAACGTTATTTTTTATAACGTTAATGAGTGACCTATTAAGCTTGTTTTCATATATGAAATAAACGTTTTTTTCTAGCAGCTTTTAAAATCAACGTTTTTTATTCTCACGCCTTTTTTACGTGTTAAACACGTGATTGTGCTATGTGGGTAGTAACAACCAAAACATTTTTTTTCGGTTTTTAATAAGTTTGAGCTTTAAAGATTGTCATTAAATGCAAGTTAAATGCGTCGTAGGCCAAAATTTTTGTGTAAAAATTTCAAAAAACAATTTAATTTTTGAAAAACAAAATAAAAATTTATATTTTGTAAAAAATTGTAGTTTATGCATTGTTTATTTTTTGCTAGAACTAAAATTATAAGCTTTATTTCAAAGAGAGACGACCGGAACCCCCTGGGTCCGCCACTGCCCTGGATGACTTCTTATTTACTTTTATTAAACAGGATAAAAGCGTTTCTTAACTTAACCTGGCAGGTCCTTTTTACTATTTGATGTTGGAAAGTGTGGCTTTATAGAAAATTAAGTTTAAAAGAGCTAATTAGAATTTGAGTAAAAAAGTTTTGATGGTTCTTTTAAAATAAAAAGTTAATTACAAATTCTAAAAATTTATTTGAATATGCTGAAGTAGGAAGAACCTGATATTATGTAACAACATTTTGCAAAACTAGTGACAATTTTTCAACAGTATGAAGTCATAAAAATATAAAGTTTTATAAAAAATTGTCACCAGCATTATCGGGCAAGTTCATCCCAATATATTAGGCCCCGCCTAGTTCACGTAAACTGCTGTACCATCTTTTTTTTAAACATTTCAGTCCATATTTGACCTATCTAAAACTCTACTTCGGAATGAGCTACGAAACTCAAACTTTGCACAGTCGTAGATACTCATAGATTAAACCGAACCGAACCGAACCGAACCGAACAATCCTTTCAAGTTTCTTGGACTTTCCCCCTATTTTGACCTCGCTGAATCCGAAAATCCCTGTTGCCAACTCGAAATATTGACTGGGGCTGAGATATTCAAGATGGCCAAAATTGCGGCGGAATTTTAAATTGCCGCTGGAAAGCCCAAATTGTTACAGGTGTACATTCAAAATATATATTTGTATGTTGTAAAATAACAACATATTATTTTTTTTTAAATGGCTGCAAAAACCTCCAAAAATCTCCCCAGACCCCCCAAGATCTGAAAGTTTGAGGTTTTTTCAAATTTTCTTAAAAACTAAGCTTCTAAGAGAAAAATATATAATATACTTTATTGTAGACAATAAAATTCCCTTTTCAACATGGTATAACTTAATAAAGTTAGACTAATAACAAGCTCTCCAGCGGCGTCCGTTAATTGAAGTAATTAAAAAAAGTTGAAAAAATACCTATGTTTTTTCCAAGATTAATTAATTTTTTTAAAAAACTAATGTCTACAGAAAACCATATGTTTCATTTTGGTATACTCAATAAAATTTCCTTTAAAATGACGTATAATATGATTAAATAGGTTTTATAAACAAAACTTCAGGGGCATCCGTAAATTAAATTAATTTTGAAAAAACAGAAAATAAACCATTTTTGTTACACGTTTTATCTAATTTTCTCAAAAACTAAGCTTAACATGAAAAAACTTGTTCTACACTTTTTTGTAGACAGGGAAATTCCCTTTTCAAAAATGTGAAACTCAGTGGGGTTTGAGTTATAGCAAACTCTCCAGCGACGTCCGTCAATGTTGGTGATTTCAACAAATCATTAAAAAAAACATGTTTTTCATACGTTTTATTCAATTTTCTTAAAAACCAAGTTCTTTATCAAAAAATGTGTTCTTTACTTCGTCATAGCCAATAAAATTTCCTTTCAAACGATGTATAACAAAGTGGAAGTTATTTTATATTTACCGCTCTGGTGGTGTTCTTAATTTAAAGAAATTATTTAAGATCAATCCAAACTAATCAATTTTGTGTCTTATTAGCTTTTCGGTGGATAATAAAGAGCGGCGGATAAAAGGTCGAAAGTACAAAAGAACTTATTTAGATAAATCAAAATATCTAATCTAATCAAAAAACAGTTTATTTTAATTTGGAAACATTTTATTTTAGTAGGTATAAATTACGAACCTTTTTGAAGTATTTATCATAACATTAACCTCACTTTGTAATATATCATTTAAAAAGAAATGGTCTTATCCTCAATAAAGATTAAAGGCACATTTTTTTCTGAAAATCTTAGTTAGAAAAGATATTTAAATATGCCAGAGAAACTGATTATTTCAGTTATTTTTGAAAATAAGTTTATATTAGTTCGCCCCTGAAGCCTTAAATATGGCAACAACCCGACATTTTAATAAAGTAAATTACATATTTTTTCCTAAAAAGTGTAATTTTTGAGAAAATTTTGAAAAACCTATAATAAACATGTTTTTTCTAAATAATCCCAATTTACGTACGCCACTGAAGAGCTACTTGCTTTTCCTAACCTTATTAACCAATACATCGTTGTAAAGGGAATTTTATTCTCCACAAAAAACTGCTCTTTGCAATTTTTGATAAAACGGTTAGTTTTCGAGAAAATTGCATAAAACTGAAAAAAAAAACAGGTTTTTGGGGGTTTGGGGGGGATTTTCTCCGTCCCTGTCGATTTTTCGAGTTGACAACAGAGATATTCGGATTAAGCGGGGTCAAATTAGGGGGAAATGGTTTGTTGCCAAAAAGTAATATGATTTGCTTCTAGACCGAAAACGGAAAGCCTTTTAAAATAATATGCTCTGACTAGTAGTAAAGTAGTTACGAATTAAGTGACTAATCCGAGAAATGTGCATCTGCGTGTAAAAAAATCATTGTGACGCCACTGCAGTAATAGTCTTATTTATTTCCAATGCGACATTTTGCAAAAGGAAGTAAGAACAGCTAACTATAACACGATTTTATCTTTAGTTTAGACTTCCGCTGTTTTGTTTTAAAATATCGAATTGCCATTTTAGGTATTCGTATCACACCATAGAAAATAAAACCACATTTGACGCAAATAAAGATAAATAAAACTGTTCTTGCAGTTTAGGAATAAATGGTGCACTTTTTATTCCGAATTTTAGGAACAAAAGTATCACTTCCCACATAGCACAAAATCACATCATCATTAAATTAACGTGAACAAAAATGATAAAGTTTTTATACAATAAAACAACCTTATACCATGTAATATTTGTTTTGTTGAATCTACATGCTTAAAGATAACTTAAAAACAAGGAGGAATCAAGCTATAAAAATGTGATTTTTGCTGTTTCTGGTGCTGTGTATATAACTTCTTTTTTACACTTGAAAAGTCCTCCACAACGTGTTCTAGAGCGCCACTAGATTAAGACTTCTCAAACCTACTAACTTTCTGCGTCTTTTTTTATCACGTTTTTTTAATAACTTTTTTTAACTTAAAAGTGACGAGAAAGGAAGTTCTTAAAGTTCACTAGTTTAAGACTATTTTAAAAAACGGTGCTCAAGGGAAGACAAAATCTCTATACATACATTATGTTTTCTTTAAAAGCTAAAGAAGATTTTTCGACAGTAAACACTTTCATACAATATTAGTATGTCTTTAGCAGGTAAATAACTGATGCGTCGTGATTGTGGAGGGTCAGGGAGCAGTTGATTAACTGGTTTTTGTAGTGTATAGGCCAAAGCACTCCCGGATAGATTTCGTCGAAGTGAAAAATGTCGCCAATAGGTGGCGCTGCCTCTTGTAAAGTCTTAAAAATATTTGGTGGAAAAGCCATGCAAATCGCGTTTTAAAATTCGTGTAGAAAGGGCAAGGTGATTTTGACGTTGGTATAAATCTACTTAGAATTCACTTGAAAATAACGTAAAAACATTGCTGTTTTGATTTGATAATGGCGTTATTACAACGTCGTTTTTACCAACGTTATTTTTATAACGTTAATGAATGATCTATTAAGCTTGTTTTCCTATATGTCTCACGCGTTTTTTACGTGTTAAACACGTGATTGTGCTATGTGGGTTTTTATCCCCGGACGGATAACACTGGTCGGCATGAAAATCGGCCCTGACACCATTCTTATGTAAAATGACCTCCTGAACCTAATATGAACACCGTTTTCCCCATACCACCCATTTTCGGGGGAGACCCCCCTACCTATTTTTACTGCTTTTCGATAGTTTGGTGGGACGGAAAGGATATTTTTCGACCTTAACATCATTATTTCTGAAAGACTGGAGAGTTTAGTGTTCTCGAACATTAATATTTATAGCAAGGTGGTAAGCCATTTGTTTGGGGGGGGGGGTGTTTTGCACAAATGGTAAATTGACCTTGTCGATTTTACCGTTTTTTATGCATTTTCTAATTATTTGTATAAGCTTAACAGTAAAGGTAATAAACGTTATAGCAAAGTATAAAGCAATATATTAGTATATAAAAGTATATATATATATATATATATATATATATATATATATATATATATATATATACAGAAACCATTGGCGTATACAAAAAATCGCCATGGAGGTGCTTGGAAATTTTTTCCACTTTTATTTATATTAAAAAGTAGGAAAATAAATAGTTTTAACATAATCTATTTTTAGATTTTGGGGGGGGGGCTTTCACCCCGAAGCCCCCCTCCCCTCTTGTATACGCTTATGCAGAAACTATAATAATAAATAAAATATTGTTGCTTTCTTTGTGAATGGGACAGCCGAGCACGGGACTTTTGCGAGAAAGATTTACTCCCGGTCAGAAAAATGTCGCCAACGATCCTTAGTACTCCCGCAAGATAATATTTACTTGCCGCCTTTGCACATCAAACTTGGATTGATCAAACAGTTTGTAAAAGCACTGGAACAAACAGGCGACGTATTCAAATTTTTGAAAACTAAATTCCCTCGTCTTAGTGAGGCTAAAATCAAGGAGGCCCCAGATTAGACAACTTTTACAAGATTCAATGTTTATTGAACACCTGAATCAAAAAGAAAAACGAGCTTGGTTTGCATTCCAAAACGTATGTAGGAACTTTTTGGGACCATAAAAGTGATGATTATGTCGCTCAAGTCGAGGAATTGCTCTTAGCGTACAAGGCCATGGGATGTAACATGTCCCTTAAAGTGCACTTCCTTCACTCGCATCTGGACTTCTTTCCTGAAAATTTAGGAGCAGTCTCGGATGAATACGGGGAACGGTTTCATCAAGACATCGCTAAGTTGGAAAAGATGTTTTCAGGGAAGTGAAATGCAAGCCCCCCCCCTGGGTGCGCCCATGTATTTATTATTGTTTGAAACTAAATTAATTCTCTTTATACTAAAAAATTTTAATTTATGTCGATAATATTATAATTATTTTCGAAAAATAATAAAAATAGGTGAAAGGGCTGCTCTCTCAAAAATCGTGGGTGGTAGAAGAAAACGCAAGCTATATTTGGATTTAGGGCGTCGTCTTACATAAGAATCAGCGGAAATAATGCCAGGGCGCAAGATTTTTTTTTTTTGCAGACCTGTGTAATAAGAAGTAGACTGTATGAGGAATACTCAGAAAAAAATTCCAAAGTTGCGAAATATATTTCTCTAATGTATTTTTAACTATCGATGAATTGTAGCCGTTCCTGTGGTCGGGCTTTAAACTTTTCGCCTCGCCACTGCACTTTTAGCCCTTAATATATATTTATTGGTATATATATACCGTGTGGCCAAAAAAAACGGACAAAACGTTTTTTATTTTAAATTTTGAACTATACCATCGCTTTTAATGAAACAAACTGCATTTTGCGGAAAGCTAATCAATCATTGAGAAAAAATATTTTCTTCTTTGTAATCTTAAATCAAGGCCAACAAAAAAATACAGGCCACGACCCTAAAAAAATCAGCTGTTGTTGGGGGGCTGAATTTTACATTAGGTATTATGGGCGGATAGAGGTTTATTTGTGATATTTTCAAAATGGCACTACAGATTTTCAAATTTAAAATTCTATGTAAACATTAATTTTGTAGTGCCTCGCTACGAGGCCAAACAATTCATGCTCAAGTGAATACAAGGCAAACAATTTCAAGGCGCGTATTTACTTTACCATGAATGCAAACGAAGCATTCGTTATTTTCCACTGCGAGGCTTGCGAATTCTGCCTCAAATGAATACGCGGCTTAAGGTGCGGCGGCTAATCGTCCGCGGTGAATTGTCGCATTCCCTGTCTGATTATCTATAACGTTAGGTATGCGATATTCCATACAAAACAATTTTTTTACTTTTATTTACTTTTCTTACCTAATTTTGTGATGCTTCATTTAAATCACTGCATACAAATTTGTGTTCTTTAACTTCCACACAACTGGTGTATATTCCTATCCAAATATGTATTCACTATCATTATTAATAACTGTGATTTTAATTTACCATGTTTGTTTCTACAAAAGGTAAATATTTTAACGAAAATTGCACAAAGCGTATCTGCTACCTGACTGATTCGTATGAACTCGCAGCGAAACGCAACTAAAAATGGCGATGGCTTGTTCTGGATGTGGAACTATGCGGCAGCGCCCTCTATAGTATCATTTTTTTAAAATGTATAAAAAACAAAATATTTATTAGCTTCATATATCTTAAATTCAACGTTAGAAATGAGATCTAGGAAAAACATTATAAAAATAACCATATATTGATGGTATTATTTTTAATGTTAATAAAATTATGGTTTTTTAAATATTGGTTTCTTAACCTTATTAAGAAATATATTTTTGGTAATGCTTTTACATGAAATTTTCCTTAGGATTTTCTACATGTTTTTTTAAGGTCAAAAGTTGACTTAATTTTAACACAAATTTGTGCTAGAAATTTTTTTTTCAACATTTATTTAACGTTTTTTACGATTTTGTGCTTAGTGGGCAACTGTTATATTTGACATGGATATGACTTTGTCAGTGTTTGTCATGGTATTTATTTATTTGCTTGTTATGTGAAACTTGTTCGATTCTTTAATGATTTTTTACAAGAAAGTTCATTTAAAATCCAAAAATACCAGTGTTAATATTTTTAAAACAAAATTACAGTAAAAAGAAAACATTTTTTGATGTTGGAATTTTTGTAAACACATCTAAAAGTTGTTCGAATATAAACAAATATTCCACGCAGAAACGAACACATTGGCTTCTGCTTTAAATTTAATTTTTGTGTAAGCTAATGAAACGGCTCTGAAAAATTAAGGATTACAATAAGTTTAAAAAAAATGTTTTACAAGAATATAGTAAAAACAATATCAAAACCGGCTTTATTTAAAAAAATATCAAATATTCATCAACCGTCATTCCAACTTTAATATTTTGAACACAATCAGCTGTGGCGTGACGTGACCATCAAAAAGAAATTCAGCCTCCGCTGTGACGTCAGCAAAGTTGTAGATCGTGGCCCGTCTGTTTTAATCAGAGATATTAGAACATTGTTCAATATCCGTGGTTTTAATAGCCTGCTTAAATTTGAAAATGTCGGACAGAAACAAACTAAACCCTTCAAAGAGGTTCGCTTATTCTTATGTTCCAAAATCTTTTTGAATGTTTTTTGAATTTGTAAAATTGCCCTATTTTGTGCACACATAACGAGGTACGAAACATTAAAATCGGTTTAGTGGTTCCCAAATTTTTTTTTCAACTATTGTTTTACCCGTTATATACGATTGCCCAACTTTCCAATTTTGTCTCCATTTATTTTCTCATAAATTAATTTTGACTAAAACCAATTTAACAAAATAAAAAGTGTTTGCTTTTTAAAAATAAATATCAAAATTTTCCACCATCTTGACGGACTCAAATTTGACCCTACATAAAGTATGTCTTTTTATTGTGTTTCCAGACATTTTTCGACCTTTTTAAAAATGTATACAAATGACCTAGACTGACCACGTACAGCGAGGTACTAATCATTAAAATTGCTTTAGTAGTTTTCGAGATATTAGTGTTTGTTCTACCAATTGTTTGCATGTTAGACATTTGCATCTCTGCGTTAATTTCTCCGTATAACCATTTTTACTGAACCGATTTTAATAAAACATAAAGACTAACTATGGCTTTTGACATCGTTAATAATAACAATAACATTAAATTTATAAGAAAATACATGCTGAAAAAATTGGCAAGGCTATCGGGTTTGTAAATAAAATATTGAAATAAAAATATTACTATTGAACCACAAAAGCGATTTGTATGATTCATACCTTGTTTGATACAGAGCTTTTCTATTTTTTTTTTACAGTTTTTCGATAGACTAAAATAAACGAGCCTCATTTAAGGGGCAAGTGTGATTCTGCCCGCCATATTGGATTTAAAAATATTTGCAATTTTGATTGTGATCATGAAAGAGCAATTTATCTCTACCATAATACTTAATAATTCATTAAAATGGGTTCTGTTAAAATTATTTTATCAGGATTTAGGATTTATTGTTGCAGAAATTGAGGAATCCACCATTACTTACATGACTTTCTTCTGTTTTTCCTCCTGTAAGGATTCGTCTTTGGCGATCACGCCCAGAATATGTTCCCTTTCAGCGTCGGTCAATTGTAGAGCTTCAAGTCTCGCTCTGGTTACGAGCTCAGCTTCGGCTAGAGTAGGAAGGTTTGAAGGGCCAGGTTCGTTTGGATCGCCATAGATCATTCCGTACCAGATTTCAGTGGGTCGCTTTTAGAACACGTTAGTCTGAAAAAATTAGACAAATTAGATAAGATAAGATTTACAATAATATTTTGGTTTACTCAGTTGAGCTCCAGATTCCCCAAGGAAAATTTAGCCATACGATACGCTTAATTTGCAAATCATTAATTGCTTATGTAAACATAATTTGTATACCTATTTTTTTGTTTATTTCTCTTTATAACCTTTGGCCCTGAAATGTGGGTAAATTAACCGTTGATATTTAAGTATGGCTACCCGATTAAAATCACTTTTTACTGTTCAATTAAAAAAAAAATGGTATTCCGTAAAAAACATTTCAGATAAAAGTAAAGCCAAGTTCTCTAATACAAATTTCACTTACTTACTAGTTTGGAAATATATTTTTTTAAACTTTGCTATTACAGCCAAACTTCTTTATGTTCAATTAAGCACTGTACCTAAGAGTTATTTGCAGCCGTAATAGCCAAGTTTAGAAAAATATTTCCAAACTAGTAAGAATCAATTTCATTTTGAAGGTATTAGAGAAATTGGCTTTACTTTTATCTCAATTCTTTTTACAGAATACCATTTTCGCGTACTTGGCTTTCTTTTACATAAAATGTTTGGATTTGGATAATATTTAAGTTTTAAAGTAATAAAATATGCGGAATATTGTTCAAAACTTTTGCAATGCCTTATCAAAAATTTTGAGGTTTTCAAAGTTTAGCTCTCTAGTGTTCCTGGAAGCGATCAATGTTACTTTTATATAACTTTACATTTATGGGATAAGGGAGTAAATTAAAGTTTTGGTGTTTCTAAATTTTTTCCTATAGTTTTATCATAGTTCCTATCAGTCCTCTAAAGCTCAGCTCTCTAGCGTTTCTGGAAGTGGGCAATGTTACTTTTACATAACTTTACATTTATAAAGGAGGGAAATTATTTAAAATTTGGGGTTTTTGAATTTTTTTTTATAGTTTTATCATAGTTCCTATCGGCCTTTCAAATCTCAGCTCTCTTACATTTATTTATAGGGGAGGATAGCAAATTAAAATTTTGGGGTTTTTAAATGTTTTCCCATAGTTTTTAAATATTTTCTATCAGTCTGCCAAAGCTCAGCTCTCTAGCGCTTCTGGAAATTGGCAATGTTACTTTTGAGTTTTAGGTATGTGGTCGTTTCTCCATTTCCTGCTACCAGAAGATGAATCGGTATTTGATCCTCGGTCTTAGAATTGGCAAATAGAGGGTCCTGGGGGAATAGCCCCCAGTCTTACCGACTATTCGTCATAGTTGCCACATTGATTCCTGATTTTTTTCGCTCATACTAGCAAGGTGTTGGGTCCAGGTCCAGGGCCGTACCCAGAACAAAATTTCGGGGGATATATAAAGTTTAAAATTAAGATTTGAAATTTTCTTATTTTTTTTGCCGAGAAATCTCTTTTCTGATGATTTCCGAGGGGATTGATCTCCCCTGATCGACTTCCTAGGTACGACCATGTCCAGGTGAATGCGCTATCAAAGATGACACCCAGAGACTTCAGCTTTGGTACTAAAGCTATATGCTTTTGTACAGAAGGGCTGCTCTAACACCTTCAATTTTTTTCTTTCAAGTGAGCAGTATCATCTCGGTTTTACCTAATTTCCATGTTCTTGCCACCAATATTAATCAACGATTTAAACACTCCTTCAAGAAATGTCGGTTCACAGCCTTTGTTTGCTAGTTTTAGGTCAAAGTTGGCTGGGAATTCAAAAGAGCCGTCTTCATACTAAATTTAAAATAAATTTTCAAGCTGCAGAGAGCAATTTTTTGAATTTGCAGAAGAATTTCTTGCTTTTCATTTGCATAGGTTTATTTTTACCTTTTTTTATAGTAATTTAGGCGCTACTTCCCACTAGATCTAAGTATGTAGGTACAATAACTTAAACATGCAGTATTCCCGCAACAATATTTACACCAAAAAATATATTTAAAAAAAACACGCGTAAACTACCGTTAAAACTAAACAAACTGCGTATAAAAAACTCGACTATAATAAAATTATCATTAGTTCACTTCTTCGATATCTCGAATAGGATGTTACCGTTAAAATAAAATAATTATATAAAAAATTCATATGATAAATGTATTAAAAAACATTTTATCAATTTTCTTTTTTTATCTAGTAACGTAACAAAATTTGATCACAATTTAAAAAAATCGCGCAAACTACCGAAAATATTTAAAAAACACGACTATCCCTAATAATAATAACAAGACCTAACATTTACTTTTTCAATATCACTAAAAATATTAGGACAAGAAATAAAATATAAAAAGAAAATTCAATGTAGGTATTATAAAAAATGGAGTCAATTTTACCGGAATTTTCCTTGGATTGTCAGCAAATTTTCCTGCAGCCGTTTGCCCCGAATGCTCGACCGACCTAATGGTCGTATTTATTTGTAACTCACCTTTAATTTTATTCTATCTATATGTTTGGTGATCCCAAACTTTTTTAAGACACTGTATGTACTGCGGTTTTTATTGAAAACGCCGTGACCAACAATTTTGCGATTTCTAATAGAGGAATTCATCTTGCTACTAAAAATGATATAATGAAATATTCGTAACTCGCATTTGTTTAATGCAATTTCCGTATCTGTATTATTTTGAGCATACATACGGCAAAATGTCCTAAAAATAATACGCGAAGTTAAGTAAAAGGTAAGGTGGTTTGCAGTACGCGTTTGATTATTTTTACTGTTTTTCTACTTAAATTGTAACTCTGCTTTACTACTACTACTACTACTATGTCGGTTTAGAACGTTTTTCTACGTTGTCCGACGTCCATTCTCCACCTCCTTCGATCCTGACAATCATCTTCCGTCGGGTTTTTTTGACTCATTGATCTTTGGATTGACTGTTGCCATTCCAGTTTAGGACGCCCTATTTTTCTGCGCCCTATTGGTTGCCATTCTGGGACCTGCTTTGGCAATCTTTCGTCGTTCATCCGTTGTACATGGCCGTACCATATCAGTTGTCTTTTAGTGATGTCATCCGTTATGCTTTATTATTAAGCATTTTTAGTATAAAATACAACAAAATTGATATTTTAGACAACGCATATTCAGTCTTACATTCCATCCAATATTTAGAAATAAGGATGACATACGGCAAAACAGAAAACATCAGTTTTCCAAAAAAAAAATAATGTAGATACAGCGTTTTTATTAAACACGGCAGTATCTGTAGGAATCTTACCTTTACTTTTCTCCGACAAATTGTTCTGGTACTGCTGATCCCAGTAATAAAAAACTTTAATCTTAGAAACGCAATGTTTTCATCACAATAATTGTCTCCAAAAAACACGAAAACCGCTACGAATATTATAAAAATCTCTACCATTCACTTTTTCGACATCTTGTATGACATCACTTAAATAATAAAGAAAATAAATAAAATATTATATGCAAATATTATAAAAAATTGAGCCAATTTTCTCGGAATTTTCGTTCGATTGTCAGCAAATTTTCCTGCTGCCTTTCATTATCGGCCACCTGATGTTCCACCGACCTGATGATGGATTTTGTTTGTAATTCGCCTTTATATTTAATCTATATACAGTCGAACCTCTCTAACTCGAACCTCTATAACTCGAACCTCTCTATAACTCGAACCCTTAAGTGGTCCCTGCACTTTTTATATGTATTTAAATTTCTTAAACTCGAATTTCTATAACTCGAACTCTCCATAACTCGAACTGTTTTGGTTGTCCCTTTAAGTTCGAGTTATAGAGGTTCGACTGTATCTGGTAGTTTCAGACTTCTGCAAGACATTGTATAAACTGCGGTATTTTGAATTTAATACCGTATATAAAAATTTTGCTTATTGGTGGGGACTATAAAGATAGCGCAGTAATATTCATCTTTAAAAACCAGTAGTTATGGCATGGCAAAAAGAAAACATCGATTTTTCAAAAATGTTATTTACATGTACATACGGCGCTTTCAATAAGCATGGCAATAGTTATAGGTAGAGACCCTGTATGTATGACATATTTTAAAAAATATGACATACATACAGGGTCTCTAGTTATAGGTATCTTACATTTACTTTTTTATAAAAAATTGTTCTGGTACTACTCGTCCCAGTATTAAAAAACTGTAACCTTAGAAACGCAATGTTCCCATCACAATAATTAAGTATCCAAAAAATACAAAAAAAAAATCACGAAAACCACTACGAATATTATAAAAAACTCGACTATCTGTAAGATTCACTTTTTCGACATCTTGTATGATATCACTAAAAAAATAAAGACAAGAAATAAAATATTATATACATAAATTTTATAAAAAATTGAGCCGATTTTCACGGAATTTTCCCTCGATTGTCAGCAAATTTTCCTGCAGCTTTTCATTATAGGCACCTGATTTTCCACCAACCTGATACTGAATTTTTTTTATAATTCGCCTTTATATTTAATCTATATGTCTAGTGGTTCCAGAATTCTACGAGACACTGTATAAACTGCGGTATTTTAAATTTAATACCAATAAATATAATATAAAACATCGATTTTTTCAAAATGTAATTACATGTAGATACGGCGCTTTCAATAAGTACGGCAACAGTTATAGGTATCTTACCATTTTCTTTGATCTTACCTTTACTTTTTTATAAAAAATTGTTCTAGTACTACTCGTCCCAGTATTATAAAACCTGTAACTTTAGAAACGCAATGTTCCCATCACAATAATTAAGTCTCCAAAAAATATTTAAAAAAAACACGAAAACCACTACGAATATTATAAAAAACTCGACTATCTCTAAGATTCACTTTTTTGACATCTTGTATGATCACTAAGATAATAAAGACAAGAAATAAAATATTATATACAAATATTATAAAAAATTGAGCCGATTTTCCCGGAATTTTCCCTCGATTGTCAGAAAATTTTCCTGCTGCCTTTCATTATCGGCACCTGATTTTCCACCGAGCTGATAATGGATTTTTTTTAAATTTGCCTTTATATTTAATCTATATGTCAGGTGGTTCCAGACTTCTGCCATGCACTGTCTAAACTGCGGTTTTTTAAATTTAATACCTTATATAAAAATTTTGCTTATTGGTGGGGATTATAACGATAGCGCAGTAATATTCATCTTTAAAAACAACTCATGCAAAAAAGAAAACATCGATTTTGCAAAAAAATTATTTACATGTAGATACGGCGTTTTCATTAAGCACGGCAGTATTTATGTATCTTACCTTTACTTTTTTATGACAAATTGTTCTGGTACTACTCGTCCCAGTATTATAAAACCTGTAATCTTAGAAACGCAATGTTCCCATCACAATAATTAAGTCTCCAAAAAATATAAAAAAACACGAAAACCACTACGAATATTATAAAAAAAACTCTACTATCTCTAACATTCACTTTTTCGACATCTTGTATGACATCACCAAAATAATAAGACAAGAAATAAAATATTATATGCAAATATTATAAAAAATTGAGCCGATTTTCCCGGAATTTTCCCTCGATTGTCAGCAAATTTTCCAGCCCTTCATTATCGGCCACCTGATGCTCGACCGACCCGCGCGCTGTCCACACTAGCTGACACGTGTTGCGTTGCGGCGTGTGTTTTGAGAAAGCCCCCTGCTTTTCCAATTTTCCCCACTTTCCACTTGGAGTGCTCCAAACGGATGGAGGGTGACATATACTAGCTCAGACCTTAAACATGATAGACTATAATAAGGTCTATCTATTTAGCCTTCTTCGATCCATCTTTGGACATAGGCCTCTGCTAATATCTTCCACTCTTCTCTATCTGTCGCCTTCTTCATCCATCTAGTCCCGCATGTTTCTTCACATCATCCGCCCATCTCATTTGGGCTTCCACTACTTCTTTTATTTTCCCAAGGTCTCCAGTCTACAATTTATTTGTTCCGTCGATAGTCTTTCTGTCTAATATTATGACCGCCAAATTTCCATTTTAATTTTTCTATCTGTTAGCTTTACATGTAACATTTGTCTTTAGGCTTCTTTTACCTTTTTTACTAGTTTTGATAATACTTTTTGAAGGGTAGTGAATTGAACTGAGCCGTCAGGCTCGGCTATGTAACGCTCAATCGAGTGAAGTCGGCTCGAGTCGACTAACTATGACAGGAACATTCAGCGAGCGATATGATGATGCAGATGAAGGACAGTATTATTCATTTTGCCTTGTTGAAGTTTACACTTCTGCCATGTCTTAAGCACGCACAATTTTTTGATTTTAATTTTATTTAGCTTTTTTTATTTTGTAGCAAACTGGGCATATTAACAACCGGGACGTTAATATGCCCATGGCGTGTTTCTTAGATGCCCAAAGGGTGATTATAGGCCTATGCCACAAAATATATTTTTTTACTAAAAAGAACAACCGAGTTAAACCAGGAGACTAAAAAAAAAATACAAAAGTCTAAGTATCATTATAGAAATAAAATTTATAAAATAACATACCCACCCAACCAAAACGTACATTTAAAGTTAAAAGTACATCACAAAAGTAGAAATTAATAACTCAAAAAAATTTCTTTTAAATGTTTGATTTAAAATGAAGTCTTTTTCAAGATATTGCGTAACACTTGTTTCTCGGTTCGGTTCGGTTATAGCCTAAAACATAATTTTTGCTCGACCACTGGGCATTTTAACACACATTAACACTGGGCGTATTTTACTCATATTAATTCCACTATACAAATTATTTTTTTGTTTTTTAAGAAAAGTTAAAGCTCGATACTCTCTGTTTGAATGCCGCTATAGAAGCACAAATATATTTTTTTTATAAAATGGCACAGTCACAAAAACATTTTGTGTTTCAAGGGTTGGCATATTTTAAACATGGGCTTATTTGATCCAGGTACCTAAGTAATTACTTCTAAATTGGTATCCCACTAAGCACAAAATCGTAAAAAAACGTTAAATAAATGTTGAAAAAAAAATGTTTTTTTTTGTAGCACAAATTAGTGTTAAAATTAAGTAAACTTTTGAAATTAAAAAAACATGTTGAAAATCCTAACGAAAATTTCATGTAAAAGCATCAACAAAAATATATTTCTTAATAACGTTAAGAAACCAATATTTAAAAAACCATAATTTTATTAACATTAAAAATACTCTGCCAATATATGGGCCCCTAAGCTCACACTAGGTATCTACTATAGTTATAGCGTACGTGTGAGCTGATATAACTAAGAACTAAAATAAATTTTATTCAACCCCAGACAAAATTACCTTTCGTTTGATACCACACAAGCCATGTTTTGACTTAAACTCAAATTTTTGAAATCTACCCCCACCCTTAAAAAAACAAAAACTAAAATATATTTTGTTTAACTCCGGACTCAATTACCTTTCGTTTGATATCACACACGCCATATTTTTACGTAAACTGTAATTTTTGAAATCTACCCCACCCTTAAAAAAAACTAAAATATATTTTGTTTAACTCCAAACTCAATTACCTTTCGTTTGATATCACACACGCCAAATTTTCACATAAACTCTAATTTTTAAAATCTACCCCCACCCTTTTATTTGGCTTGTGTTTGGTGGATTTTGTTCATTTTTAAATGGGACCATCTCGACCCAAGACCCAGCCTAGCTACCAAATTTCATGGAAATCGGGTAAGCGGTTTTTGAGTTATGCGCGTTGGTCGTTACAGACAGACAGACAAACAGACAGACAGACAGACGGCGCAACAAAAAAGTTTCAAAATCATCTGACACGCAAAGATATATAAAAATTTTTGAAATCGGAGCAACTTTTTTTTTCTCGAAAAAATTAGGATCACCATAGCTCACACTACTATGTGTGAGCTAATAATACCATCAATATACGGTTATTTTTATAATGTTTTTCCTAGATCTCATTTCTAACGTTGAATTTAACATATATGAAGCTAATAAATGTTTTGTTTCTTAAACATTAAAAAAAATTATACTATAGAGGGCGCTGCCGCATAGTTCCACTTAGGGTCACTGCATCCTGGAAGCCTGGCGTCGCCAGGCTTCCAGGATGCAATGACCCTAGTTCCACTACCAGAACGGGCCATCGCCATTTTTAGTTGCTTTTTGCTGCGAGTTCATACGAGTCGGTAGCAGATATGCTTATTTGCGCGATTTTGGTTAAAATATTTACCTTTTGTAGAAACAAACATGGCAAATTAAAAGCACAATTATTAATAATGATAGTGAATACATATTTGGATACGAATATGCACTAGTTGTGTGGAAAATATGGTATAGTTAAAGAATAACAAATATGTATGCAATGATTTAAATGAAGCATCACAAAATTAGGTAAGAAAAGCAAAGAAAAGTAAAAAAATTGTTTTGTATGGAATATCGCATACCTACGTTACAGTTAATCAGACAGGGAATGCCACAATTCACCGCGAATGATTAGCCGCCGGACCTTAAACTGCGTATTCATTTGAGGCAGAATTTGCAAGCGTTGCAGCGGGACCAAGCGAATGCTTCGGCACGGAACCCCATCCGATCAGAGTGCGAATTTTAAACGAGCATTCAGATGAATATTGTTTGTTATAATGAGAACGAGAGCGACGCACTTACTACAAAATTATTGTTTACATATAACTTTAAATTTTATTGTCAGAAGCTACGGATCCGAATTTCCTTTACTTAGTGTCGAGTTTACGAAAACCTCAACGGACTCTTGCTACTCTGCTTTTCCAAAATAAAAGAATTTTATTTAAATTATTTAGGTTACCTTATCTTTAGAGATATTTGAAAAAAAATATATTTTTACATTGTTAAAAAAACATTTATTTTTCAATGTTGGAAAAACATTTCTATTTCACTGTTAAAAATCAATATTTTTTTAACGTTTGAAAAACACTTTAATAAAACAAGATTATTTTTATTATTTTTCTAACGTCAGAAAACGGGTTATTAAGGTTCTTTTTCACTATGAATATGACGTTAGAACTAACATTAAACCTAACGTTATGTTTTTAAATGAAACATTATTTTGACATTATTAAAATGTTTTTGTGTTTAGTGGGATCACTGGTTCTACCATGATAAATCCAAACACGGTATGTTTTTACGTATATTCGATTTGCTTAGAGGCCTTTATGCACTTTTCGTGAAAGCCCTTACCTTTGGTAACACAATTTCACTTATTGGATATCTGTCAAACTCATTTTATTTATTGGATATCTGTCAAACTCAATTTTTCGTGTTTTTTGCGTGTTTAGAGAAACTGCTGATTTTACAAAAAAAATCATTGACAAGTTGTATTAACAGTGTGTTTCATTTTGACCATACGTTAAAAAGTTTTTGAATAATGCTCAAAAACCTACGAAATTGGCCTAAAGGTACCCCTAGACATAAAAATTTTACTTGTTTATGAAAGTTTTAAAAGTGAAAAAAATGTTTTAGAAATTAAAAGGCTTTATCAATCGAAATAATGTATGCTAATTTTTTATTTTTTGTAGTTTATACCCATATAGCACAAATCAAAACAACGTTAAAAACACACACTTTTTAAATTTAATAGGTCGCTTTTTATTTTTAAAACCACATTAAAATCACACCGAAATAACGTGGTTTTCAAAATAACGACCATATATTATATTCTATAATCTTTGTAACGACCTATTAAACTTAAAAAAGTGTGTGTTTTAACGTTGTTTTGATTTGTGCTATGTGGGTATTCTGTCAAATATGACGGTTTAAATATGGCCGACCTACAATTTTGTAGCAATGTTTTCCCGACTATTTTTTATACCTTAGGCATCCTCTAGGGTAGGGTCACTGCATCCTGGAGACGCCAGGCTTCCAGGATGCAGTGACCCTACTCTAGGGACCTAAAAAGCACATCGGTTGAAAGGTAGTTTGAAGCTCTACAAAAAACTACTTTTCTCCTAAAATTAGAGCTTTTATCTAAAATAAATAAGAGCGCCTGTTACCTTTACAGAAAAATTCATTATCGCTTTAATGATTTTTATATTTCAGGAACTGAAAAAGAAATTGTTATTTTTTTAAATATTAAAAATAATTATAAAATTTTAAGTTTGAGCAAGTTAACTACCTATCGATTGGTGATGGCTCATTCAATGTTAAGTTGCCGCACAGTGGGCTCCTTAAATGTAGTAAACTAGAAGCCATATTGCCATGTTTTCCATTTCGAATTTTATAGCTAGACAGTGGTGAATCCAGGATGTCCGGGGGGGGGGGGGATCCAGGAGGCAGCAAAAACCAAAACAATTTTTTTCTAATAAATGTAAACTCTGAAGTCAAGGAATATATGAAAATTAAATGCGCCCCAGGTGATTTTTTGAAAAATTAAGTCATTTTTGTAAAAATTAAAAAAAGTGCCACCTTTTTTTTACTAAAATTAAAAAATAGAAGCTTTGTGTCAAGGAGCTATTAAATTGCTTCTTCCAGATTGCTTGGGCTCTCCTCCAAATAAAACGAATTATAAGTTTTTAAGTATCTACGGTTCAGGGTTCACCTGCGGTGTATCTAGTCCACATTTTTAAAAAAGTAAAATGCTTAGACAGTATTGTATAAAAAAATTAAAACAGTACTTCTGGGTACTTTTTTTTAAATCTTCGTTAAATAGCGCCCAATCAAAATAATTGTATTTAAAATTTAGCCTTTAAAAAATTAGGCCGCAATACATGTTTAAGATGATTATCAATTCTTTTTATGAATGAAGCATGCTTACTTATATTTCGCTCCTCCATTATAGTTAGAATTCTTATTTTTCAACTTTTACTTAATAAACTCCTTAGTTTTATACTATGATGACTGAATAGAAGTAAATAAACAAATTGCCTTCCAAAAATTCTGATGCAAAATAAATTTAAATAAAAACATTTTTATGACTTAGACATTTCTTATCACACTGCCGTTCACAAAATCCTAAAAAGCGTACTCGCGAATATCATTTTTGTTACAGGATGGCCCATTGTGCTCCGGGCCTATAATCTCAGGACATTAACACCAGTATTTACTAAAGGGTCTACAGTGCTACAATCCTAGGTCTACAAGTCTAGATTTTGGTTTAAGATTTCACTTATTTTTCTCGTGAATGCAATAGTTTCTAATATTTATATAAATTATTCATAAATACCTTGCGATATGGGTCAGTTTTTTTCGTTATGACAAAGACATTATTTCCACACAAAGGTTAGAAATTAATAAAAATAATATAATATTTTGCTTTAAAAATGGTGGCCATATTTAACCCTTTAAACGTCACTATGAAATGTCCAATAAAAACTGTGTAAGATGTGTCAGCTCTCCGCTATATTTTACATGTCAATTTGTTAGACAAATTTGCAATCAATGATTAAACCGATGTTCAATTGTTTTGGTGGCTGTGTAATTGAAAACGGATTATAATATATCTTGTGCTTTTTACAATATTTAAATATTGATAATTATTTAATACGGTAGTGCATCTACAGACATTGAAAATGTTTTTATATAAGTTTTTTTATTAATCATGGATTATTTCTATTGTTTTTCGAACTTTAAACCACACCTCAGGAGTGGTACTACAATTTGAGACTATTTTTATCCTATGACTGCACGTATTAAATTTTCAAAAAATTACATTTTGTTACAAATTTTTGATGTGGTTTTTCTTACTCTCTTAAGGTCTTCTTTAATACTTGTGTAAGTGAAAGTCCAGAGAGTGGGTGAAGGCGACAGACCTGAGGCATGGCCAACAAGGGCCTACTGCCCACATGCCATGACCTATGGGTTATCCCCAACCACTACTATACTACTACACTGAGGTAAACCTTTATTACATTGACCCTCAAAAGAGGAATAAGTATATGGCTCTCTCTTGACCTTCGCCAGAAATAGGAAAGCTCGCAGCCTCTTGTCCTGAATACAACAGTGAACGCTTTGAGCAAAAATACATCGAGCTCCCGGAGTCGTGGTTGCACGTAGAATCATACAGGGTGCTTCTATTTTCAATTCACTTCAATTAAAAAGTCTTCATTTATGGTTTTGCAAAGTTAGGTACAAGTTATAATACCTAAGTGGCGAGATCTAGCATGGCTATCTATCCAGAGCTTCTTGTCCTGAATACAACAGTGAACGCTTTTAGCAAAAATACATCGAGCTCCCGGATTCGTGGTTGCACGTAGAATCATACCTACAGGGTGCTTCTACTTTCAAGTCACTTTAATTCAAAAGTCTTTATTTATGATTTTACAAAGTTAGGTATATAGTTATAATAATGAGATCTAGCATGGTTATCTATCCACAGCTTCTTGTTCTGAATACAACAGTGAACGTTGGCTATGCCTTTTAGCACAAAAATACATCCAGCTCCCGGATTCATGGTTGCAAGTAGAATCATACAGGATGCTTCTATATTTTCAATTCACTTCAATTCAAAAGTCTTTATTTATGATTTTACAAAGTTAGGTACCCAATAAAGTTATTTTTTACTAGAAAACAACCTCATACTATGTTATATTTGATTTGTTAAATCTACATGCTCAAAGATAACTTAAAAAAAAGGAGGAATCAAGCTATAAAAATGTAATTTTTGCTGAAGTTTCTGGTTCTGTGTAAATAACGTCTTTTTTACCGTCGTTATTTTCAGGTGCCAAATCACACTTCAAAAGTCCTCCACAAGATGTATTATTTTGTCACGTTTTTTCTCTATATGTTTTTTAATAAAAAAAAGGCGCGAAACCCTGTTCTAAAAGCCTAAAAAAAAAATTGACGCGAAAGGAAGTTCTAAAAGTTTACTATTTTGAGACAATACTTCAAGACAATCTTAAAAGATGTTTTCTTTAAAAGCTAAACAAGATTTTTGAACAGTAAACACTCACATAATACTAATGTGTCTTTATTAGGTTAATAACTGATGCGTCGTGATTGTGAAGGATCAGAGATCAGTTCGTTAACTGGTTTTTGTAGTTTAGAGGCCAAAACACTCCTGGATAGATTTTGTAGAAGTAAAAAATATCGCCAATAGGCAATAGTAAATTCTCAAAAATATTTGGTAGTAAAGCCATGCAAGTCGCGTTTTAAAATTCGGGTAGAAAAAGCTCGAACCTAATGTGATTTTGACGTTGATAAAAATCTACTTAGAATTCACTTGAAAATAACGTAAAAACATTGCTCTTTTGATTTGATAATGGCGTTATTACAACGTCGTTTTTAGCAACGTTATTTTATATAACGATAATGAATGACCTATTAAGCTTGTTTTCATATATAAAATAAACGTTATTTTCTAGCAGCTTTTAAAATCAACGTTTTTTTTCATGCGTTTTTTACGTATTATACACGTGATTGTGCTATGTGGGAGGTCTCTAATAATGTTAAGATTTATAGTAAGGATTTTTTTAAATTATAACTAATAAGTCTATGAAAATACAAAATTAAGAGGTAAAAGTAATTTGGCTTTTTGCTCAACGCAACTCTACAGTCCTACAGTCTCCCTTCATCAGTCCTGCTGGCTCTACGTTGTAATTTAGAGCCCATATATTGACACAAAATAATGAATTTTGATATGGTATATAGATAATAGTTTGTGGATTTGGTAAGAAATGCCACCAAAGTTTTTGCAATAAATCAACTATAATTACTTCTCCTTTTTTCTATTTATTGAAATTATAATGGCTTTAAAAGTTGAAGTTTAATCAATTTATTTATTTATTTCGACGATCATGCCATTTACATTGATTATCAATTAAATAATACTCTGCCAATTTATGGCCACACAAAAATACATATTTACCTATATGTATATATGAATTTTGACAATATACCCTTCCCCCCAGTGTAACACCACTGATAAATAAACTATAATATATCTTTTTGATCTTTATGCAGAGTCTAGTTACCTTTATATAGTACCACACAAGTCATGTTTTTAGAAAAACCATAATTTTTGAAATCAATGTCCACCCCTTGAAAATGAAGGCGTCTGTCCTTCTGAAATAAATTCTTTAATACCCAATTCATTGAACTTTGAAATTCCTTGAATCATTTTTTCTCAATAGATAACATTGGGAGGGCAGTTAATCTATTTTCATCGTCAAAATCAGAACAATAGAGCCCAAACGATACCGTCAAGTTGTCTCATTGCACCGTGTACTAATTCAAAGTGCACATGAGGTGCTGTAACAGCCAACGCTTACCGTTGACGCGGGTGCGGGCGGCGTCGTACCTCGCAATTTCTGCATAAGAGCACAACCGAAGTAAGGCCCATATTCTATGTACTGTAAAATTCTATAGGGACTTGTAGTCCTCTCCTTCTATATTTCGTAATTAGAATGCGACATAACATCTACGGTGAATTCCTGTTGGGGTTTAATAATACTTTATGATGAAATTATTAATTAAAAAATGATCAAATTTTAATATTTTTTAAGTGAAATTTGGAAGTGCACGTGCACTTGGAGGAACCACCACTGATGATTCATCTTTGATTATACAACCGGACCCAATCTTGTAAACATTGCTCTTAAGCCGACATAACATTTTACCTTACGTCTTGCCTGTCAGTCAAAAGGGTCAAGTATAACGGTTGAAAGACTAGCGTACACACTTGATAGTTTTATCGTAGGTTTTTAGATCAGTTTTTGATACACCATGGAGGAAGCACTGCTTTTCTCAATAATGTTTTTTGTTTTAAATGTCTATGACTTAACCGTTTCAGTAGCTAAACATAGTCTTTTAACCAGTTTTTCAAGATGTTGTGCTGATTTAGTTTGGTAATGTCCCCTGAAGATGTAAGTTTCTGCTTACGAAACATGTCGGGACTATTTGTTAAAACAAATTAAAAATGAGTGGAGAAAGACAATAATTTTGATTTCCTAAAAAATTATCTTATCTAATGTCTTTTCGTATACCAACTTCTAAGTTGCACTCGAAAGAAATTAAAATTGTATGCACTACCACAAGAAATGCCGCTAAAACAGACGTTTTACTGGAAACAAAGCCTCTACAGATCAGTTCAACAGGTCCAACTTTAGTCCTGTTCAGTTCAGGCAAAATGTACGTTTTATTGTCTACACAAAACGCCTGATCCGTTTTACCTGATCAAGTAACGTCAGGCAAAACGTTATGTGTAGACCCCGCTTTATGCAATGCTACCTGATCAAGTAACGTCAGGCAAAACGTTATGTGTAGACCCCGCTTTATGCAGTGCCCTATGTACAGTTACCGACTAGTCCCTACAATATATACTAAATGGTATATGAACCATAATTGGGTTGTGATGCAGAGGACAGAGCCGCGCTGTCTCATGCATACGCCACTTATTTAGAAAGTGAGTAGAGAAATATATACAGGGTGTCCCAGATAAAAATAAGTACATGGGGAATGAGAAAAACGTTGCGCTGTTTTAAGCCCAGTTAGATATAGTATCGAAATTAAAAAATATCTACAGGGGTTTACAAAATATCGAGCAAAAACTAAAAGTTGTTTTTCGAAAAATTTAAATATATCTGACATCCTATAAACAAATTTTATAAAATTTGGTAGTTTTGTATTAGCAACTACGTCCAATCGAATGACGCTATGAGACCTTTTAATTTTTATGTAAACATAGCCAACTTTGTTATTTCTGATGGCCGCAATATTGGATTTTTCTACTTCATGGGAAATAAGAATTTATGTAAAAAAAAACAGTTTGATTGAAGTGTCCATGTCTGGGATCCATAGGTAAGTACAGGAAGGATACATTGGTTATATACTTTCATTTTGAGGTACTGAGGATATTTTTTATTTTTTAATATCTGGCTTAATTTATCGAATGCTGCCCAGGCCAATCTTACTTGTCTCTTAATTTCAGCTGTTTGGTTTTCTTTTTTTAGTTTAATAATAATTTGTCCCAGGTATATATTCCTCTACTTCTTCAATTTTCTTATGGTTTATTCTGATTGGCGGATCAAGGGGGGGGGAAGGCGCCAGGCCCTCCTCCAAGACATATAACTTATATTTTGGTCTTGTCACAAATTCCATTTAATTTAAAAAAAAAATTGCCGCCATAAATCTCCTTTAGATACTAAGTTTCACACCTCAGATCCATCAAAAACCGCTTATAAAAAATACTTTGATGTTTGATGACAGTTTGCAAGTCTAAAATTATAAATTTTAGTACCGATGTTATTAATTAGTGAACTATAAGCCATATTCTCCAAAGTACTTTTGGGTACTTTTTTAAAATCTTAAATAAATAGCGCACAACTTTTATGAATGTAAAATGGTGAATTTTATTTCGCTCCTACATAATAGTTAAAACACTTATTTTTGAACTTTTGCTTAAAAAGCTCCTTGGTTTTAAACTCCATATCATAATTTTTGAGACAACTTTTTGACAGTTCTCAGCTGTTTACCATAACAAATAGCATAGGCCAACGAAAAAAAGTTTTAAAAATTTGTCTCAAAAATAATGATATGAACTCTATACTTAATGAAAATCGCTAAGAAATGCAACAGTTATACTGAATAGTTATACTGAATAGACGTAAACACAAATTGCTTCCCAAAAATTCCGATACAAAATAAATTCAAATAAAAACTGTTGAACATTTTTATGTTTTAGACATTTCTTATCACATTGCCGTTTACAAAATCCTAAAAAGCGTATCCGCGAATATGATTTTTTGCTACAGGATGATCCATTGTGGGGCGGGGGGGGGGGGGAGACTGATCTCTAGTCCTGAACCCCCCCTAGATACGACCTTGTTCAAAAATAACTTTAGGAAAGGACAAAAGGACCCGAATGCCAAGCATATAGGACCCACAAAAGAAGAAGACATATTTTTTTATAGCACATAGAGGCTTTATTTAACAATAAAATGACTATAAGTACTTACAAAAACTCTCATAAAATTATTTACATTATAAATTTAAAATAATATAAGATTCTGAAAATTCAGTTTCAGCATAAATGAATATGAAAAATGGAATGTATGTTCAATAAATGTAAGTATTTTTTTTAGACAAAAATAAACAATTGATAAAAATATGTTAAAATAATTATTTTTAGAAATTCGAACGGCAATCTTGTTAATTTTATTTATGTATTTAAATTTGGTTTATTTTTTTTGTGTATTAGTGTTTATACAGAGAGGGCGCGTGGGATAAAAAAAATTAATTTAAAATTCAGGTTCGTATTTTTTTTTTTGAAATGTCCGTTTTATTTTTAGCTGCTCGTTTTTGCTGATAAATTTAATTAATACAGAGTGGCCCAAGGATAAGTGACGATCACCAACTTCATTTTTTGAAATGGAAACACCTATTTGTTATTTATTTTTTGAATTCTGTTCCGACTTAATGTTTTTTTTACTTATTTTTTAGCCATCAGCAGTAATTTTTAGTATTTGCCAAGATATTTAACATGCATTGTTCATTGTTTGAAACTCGTAGACAATGATTGAGTAGAAATAATATTTCGGACTTTCTCTTTATTTACTTTAAACACGACATTCAGTCACTCACAGTATCTGATGATACACTTCACGAGAGAACAACGCTATCGGTGATGGATCTATTGGACCTATGTCTCCGTAACTCTTACTTTCAAGTGAACGATAAGTTTTACGCGCAAAATGATGGACTTGCAATGGATTTGTCTCTTTCGCCAGTGGTAGCAAACATCTACATGGTTCTAGGACCATACGATCAACACAGCAAGAGTCGTGGATGACACATTTATTATATGGCCGGAAAAAGATGACGAACTACAGAAATTTCACCATCTGAACCAAAAAGATTCGGACTTAACTTTTTTGGATGTTCTTGTCAAACAAATAAGACAGAAACATTTAAACAGTAGGGGGACAGTACCTAAATTTTAAGTCTAATCATTCTGTTGCTACAAATCAGAGTGTTATAAGAAGTTTGTATTTAAGAGCCGTAAATATTTGTGGTAATAATTAAGAATTAACCACAGAAATCTAAAACATTAAAAAGGACAACAAACCAAATGTAGCAAATTCTCAAAATAATAATCCGTTGGAAGTTATTAACAGTAGATATGTTCAAGGGATATCAGAAAACATAAGACGAATAGCCAAACACTATAATATAAAAACAGTATTTTCACCGGGAAATACGATAAAAAGTTTAGTAACTAAAACAAAACCAGAAAATATCTCAAATAATAAGGAATGTATTTACCAAATCCCATGTGAGTGTGGTAAATTACATGTAGGTGAAACGAAACGCCCTCTTCAGGTTAGTGTAAATGAACATCTAAAAAGTAGCCGATTAGGGGATATTGAAAAATCTGGTTCAGCGATTCAATGATCTGAAGCTAAAGTGTTGCATAAGGAGTCGCATTGGCGAAAACGAAAATTTATTGAAGCTGCGTTTATAATGCTGAATAAAGAAGTTTTCAGTCAACCAAGCATGGACATACCAAACATATGGAAACCACTCCTTGGGGAAAACAAGCGTTTTAGGATTAAAAAAGAGGGCGGGCCGTCACACCTGACCACACATCAAGTAGTATAAGTAGTAGCCTGTAGACTGAATTGTTTAGTTTACACTTGAAAACGGTTAGAGATACTTACTAACCGAAACGTCGCGTTTAAAACACATAAAGACAATGGAAGTTCGAAATTTTATTTCAATGCGTATTTCAGTCCAAAATACAAATCGACCTTTTCTGGTGTTTTTACAAAAAAAAAACAAGTTTTAAAATATTAAATTAATTTGGTCCAGCCCACTACACCTCACTGTATAAACAAATGAATTTAAAATTCATTCGTGTGATTAGTTACAAGTAAGATTCATGCACGCACTATACAAGAGGAAGAATAAATGTTCTTCATTTCAATATACAAGGTATCAAAAATATTTTTTTTTCGACTAATTATCAGAACTTTTTTAAAAATCAAAATAGGTTGTAAGAATAAATTAAATTTATGTCATATAGTTAATAAAAAGTTTTGTCTTTAACACACCAGTGGCGCACCGCGCAATATGCTTGGGGGGGCCGAGACCCCATCATGACGTATTTTATGCTATATTTTATTATTTATGAAACATTTTCAAAATATCTAAAAAAATCTTAGGCTTGGGAGGGGGCGCCCCCCTGGGTGCGCCCATGACACCCTGTATAGTACGAGCATGGATCTTGTAAGTAGCTAATCAGCTTGAAAATATTTAATTAAAACATGTTTAAGATATGCCGCACGAATTTATACAATAAAATTAAAACAGTTTTTTCTATAATTACAAAACTAAAATTGTATATATTTTTATTTTATATACAATACAATATATTTTATTTATTTTAAAATTGCTTCTTAAAATCTTTTTTTTTTACCTATTTTAGAATAAATGCATATACGGCGTGGGAGTTTTTTTACACAAAAGCATTTAATATGTTAAACCTATCACCTTTTTTAATACTTTTGATAAAATTAAAAAAAATTAGGCCGAAGAGTCTTCTAAAAAAGAATGAAATTTTGGAATGTAAAATTTAGACAATACATTTTATGAATATGTTATGTAATACCTTCCCAACTAAAATATATTGAAAAAAAAGGAAAGAGATGATTTTTAAAATAAAAAAAAATATATTAAAATCTTACATTTTCTTGGTTTCGAAAAATAACCAAAAAACTAAATTACTCAAAAAATTTTTGATTATTTAAACATTTATTTAACAAAAAATCATGCCATCGATTTTTAAAAACAGCTTTTTTTACTGTTTTTTTTTATTATATTATGGGTTTTTGCTTTTTCCGATAAAACTCGAAAACCAAAGCTTGGACAAAATTTTATTTTGTGGTTTAAAAGTTATCTGTGAAAATGCAATTTTCTCTAAAAATGTCATTAAAATCGATTTGGTAGTTTCGAAGCTGTCGGCACTACAGACAAACATCATGACAGTCGTGTCGAACTATGTAAAGACACTCCCTCATTTTTTAGTGTCTCGATCCTTTTTCCCAATTTTAAAACACGGGTGTTGGGAAGGTAGGTTAACAGAATATTGATCTACAAGGTACCTAAAATGGGATCTAGGAGTAGAGTGCAATATAGATTTTGTGTGGGTCAAAGGAAAACCGATGTATTGTGCAATAAAAACAATGTCGTAACTCTAGTGGTAAAGTAAAGTTTTTTATACATCTAACCACGGATCATCTTAGGTGATCCGTGATCTAACCGCCTATATATGTTTTCTATCGCCGCGGAGGGGAAAAACCAAAATTAACCGCATCTGTAAGAATCCCTATCCAGCGTAGTAAATGACAAAAACAAAATCGTCCCAGATCATAAATGAAATTGGTATAACAGTCCAATGGCAAAAACGGAATTCTTAATAACCGGAGATTATACTAAAACGTCATTCATCAAAACACAACAAGATCAAAATCGAAGTTTAGTATAAAGTGTTTTATCAAAACCGGACAAAATAAAAAAGGAAAAAATCATAAAAAGGGGGCCCCTAGCATGAGCAACTCTCTCCTTTCTTTGCATGTGTACTGGTTCCGTCTGCCTTCCTCTCATAGAAATTGGTCACATTGAAGTGTGACAGCAAATTTGAATCGGGAAGAAATAATATGGTTGTTTTTGGACCCAAAAACACATGAAAAATATAAAATGTCCGTTTTTTTTCCTTTAATTAGCTCCCCTTCCTTTTTTTGAGAGGTCGAAATCGGTGTTAACCGAACCGAACCTCATGCTCAAATAATTGTAGATGAATCCTAACCTAGGGTTCAACACCTAACCATTTTTAAGGATGGGCCTTGCTTAATGAATATGTTGTATTTGCTATAGCAACCCTATGTAGATAAGGCGTCGTTTTCTTTAGGCATGGCAATAAAAAAATTGCAGTGAAGGACGCTTCAATTGCATATCAGAACCGCTCTTCATTAGGTGAACGTCACAAGCTAGGCCCGAGCCCTTCTTATAATTTTGTCCCGTATTGATAAAAGATGTTATAATACAGAACTTCGATTTTGCTCTCATCTTGTTTTGAAGAATGACGTTTTCGATAATGTCCGATTATTAATATATCCGTTTTTAACAAAGGACTGTTATGCCATCTTAGACGATTTTTTATTTGTCCCTTATATTATAAAATCTCAAAATTCTGTAAAAAATTCCCGCTGCATTTACCCCCTTGGACATCAGTTGGAGACTGACTCGGAATTGGAGAGTATTGGCATTGGGTAAAAATTGTTTAGAATTGGAAGAATTTAGCCTAACACTTGTAAAAATATGAAATCAGAAAAATAAAGAATTAGTATTGTGTGATCACTACTTTGAATCTGTAGTGGCAACCCCGACCTATAAACGTCTCTTTTTTCTCATTCCATTTTATGTCTGTGTATACTCTAACACACGGTCTTTTGACATCCTAGATCTCAATTTGGGAATCCGGTATAAAACAAGAAGGTTTAATTAAGTACGACGCGATATATGGTGAGACTATTTCTACGGTTTCATGGAGATTGAATTCGTTTTCAGTTTGTCTTGAAAATGTATGGTGTATAGGTTCATGAGTTCTTTCTTCTATTTAAAAGCTGTGGTGAAATTTAATACAATAACTATTGTATGTTTAAGTAGCTTATTTTTTTAAATTAATGCAAATTTTCCTTTTTTATTTAACACAATCTTTCAAAAAGAGGAGTTTGCATGGAAAGTATCGATTTGAAATTTTTGCAAACCGAACTCAATTCTCCTAGAAACATATCATAAAAAAAAATATAGTGATCTTCAAAAAACAAATTAAAATTTGCGAGGCTAGTGAATGTTAGGGTCCCTGTATTTTCACATATTTGGATTTCCAAATATGTCAACATACAGAAACTCTAGAGGATACATGTTTGAATGTGACTAAATGACATGACACAATAATATTAAAAAGATAAAATAAAAACAAAATATACAAAAATTACATAAAAAAGTTGTTAAATTAATACGTTGTCTATGTATGTACGTAAACTACAATAATTAATTATAAAAGCAATAGTTAAGCGATAAATCCAATAAAATATAATTATAACTTCAGTTTTATTTTGGCAAAATATGTTTCATAAATGGCAAAAATTGACTTAAAAATTACGTAAAATACGTAAACGCAACGATCACATACTCTTTATTGTCACTTCCTCGTTTGACAGAGTAGTGACAAGTTTGACATTTAGGACCTATTCCACAGTTACGCTGTTCGTTGCTACCCTTTAATGAACAATTAAATAATAAATCGAGCACTTTGTGCACCGGCAGCGCATTAACAAGAAAAGCAAAATACTAAAATACTACTACAAAAAAAATTATATTTTTAAAATATTTTTGCACACGCCATGTTCTGTAGAGTCCCTGGATCACGAAAACTGCGTCTTGACGCCAGGCTTTCAGGATGTAGTGACTACAGGGCTTGTCGTGCCATCTAGGTTTTGAACCAAAAACTGAATGATCTAATTCAAATTTGTTACATTGGAGATAATGCGCTTACGTAACCTTAACCTAGTTAGTTCTAGGTAGAGACCCTGTATGTATGACATATTTTAAAGAAATAGAGATGCGACAAACTCTTCAAAGTCAAATTTATTTAAGTCAAAATCAAAGGATGAAAATATCGGTCCTCTATATTCTAGCGATGCGCGATGTTTAGAGAGAAACGCACCTTCTGTCCTTGTCAATTCATAAGCGTCGTAAACTAAAAATAAACGATTTTTAACAAAACCTATACAGGGGGTGCGGACAAACGTGTTTGTTTCTATATTGCATGATGAGTGATGTCACTCACCGCTGACAATTGAAATTATTTTAGTTAAACGACAATGAACTTGGCAAGAAAATGACATAACCATGTCGCGTCTCTCTTTTGTAAAAATATGTCATACATACAGGGTCTCTAGTTCTAGGCAGTTTAGCAGCAATACAGGACGCATATTTAGGGACGCTATTTTTGACATTTCATTTTAATCAACCCAAGGTTAAACTCAATCACTGCTAACTCTAAAATTGTAAAACATCGACATTGTTTTTATTTGGTTAAAAAAAATTGACCTAGTAATTTTCTTTAAACCTACTTTGCAATAACTTTTTTATTATTTATCCTGCATTAAACGCTAGAGCAAAAATTATATCATGTAAAAGGTATTTTAAAGACATTTTAAACAAACTATATCTCATTATCCTGGTGTGGTAAAAATTAAGATTTTTCATCACCGTTAGACTTATTGTAGCAAAAATCATTAAAATTGGAAACATTCTTATGTCAAACCTTCTTTTTTTCGTTGATTTGATATCAACTGACTGACTGGAGAAAATTTTAGACGTCTAGGAACTTACCCCCACTTGCGAGGTGCGATAAATTATTATGATATAGCAAGCCATTTTTAAGTTACAGAGGATGTTCAAAAAAATCAAACTTTTTTATTTGTAAACATTTATTTTAGGTAGAAATTAATTTTTTATAATTTTTTTTTATTAAATAATCGAACTGTCAAATTGAATTTGTCATTTATAGTTTTTGAGATATGATGTTGAAATAATCGAAAAATAAAATTGTAATTCAAAAAATAAAAACAATAAAAAAAATATTTTTTAAAGTGTGATACGTCATTCTAAAGGAAATTTTACGCTGATTTCAAAAATCAAAAGAGGGTCCATAAGAATAATACTTTACACAAAAACAAAAAGTTTCAGATAAATTATTAAAAAATTATTTATTAAACAAAAAAAACTATAAAAAAGCAATTTACACCAAAACGAAATTTTCAATAAATAAAAATGAAGACTTTTTAAAAACTTCAAAAACGGCTTGCTAGATTAAAATGCGGTTTTCACCTTAAATCATCTCTTCAAAATCAAGGCTCACCGTGAGCTTCAGTTTCTTTTAATCTTCCCTAAAAATATCTGAAACGCCCCAAAAACATCGAGTTTAAGATCCCAAGAATCTAAAAATTTTCAATAACCATCTTAGTTTGGTTCCAAACTAAAATTTGTCTAGTTTTTGTGTTATGTTTAAATTCTACTTACTTATTAGACTAGAAAATAAGTAGCAGGTTAGCATCGTTAATAGGCACATTAAGCAGCACGGTTCATCTAATTTTTTACTGTTTTTTTTATGCAGGGTTAATTATTTAGGTGTGAAACAAATTTAGAAATTTGACACAAAATTATAAGATTAGCTATTTTAGGATTTTTTTTAAGTTAAGCCGTTTTTTTTTCAATAAATTTAAATCACTCTTATACACATTTTTTATCAATATTAATTATAAAAATAAACTCTTCTATACCATACAAAAAATCACTCTTTTCTCAAACAATCATATTTATACACACACAAAAATAGGCATAGAAAATGTTATTTTCTGGGCAGATTTTAAACTACTTTAAGGTTACTAACTAGTTAAATTCTTAGTTAATAAAAAAAGGTAACTAATTTTTTTATCAATTTGTGTGGTATAATTTTTTTTTAAATTTTTTGTATGTCATTACCTTTTATACGATGGGCTGTCTTTCACATTTGGCATATAGGAACATAGAGGGCGACACTGATCGAATGTCGTTACTAAAACTTAACCTCAATCTTTAAGTAAGCTAAATTCAAAACGTCAGTGCGATACAAGGTCTGCAGAGGATAGGTTACCTAGTAACTTTCTGACCAATCAGAGCCAGTTGTTGAACGCGGGAAATGACGTCACCCGGAGTGCCCATTTAAATAAAAAACATTTAATACAGTAGGAAATCTTTAAGTTTCTTGTGTTCCTTTATTGATTTAAATGTAAATAATTGGGCGCACCCAGAGGGGGCCCGACCCTTCTCCAAGCCTAAGGATTTTTTAAATATTTTCTACATATTTCATGAAAATACCACAAATACGGCATTATGGGGCCTCGGGCCCTTCCCAAGACATTTTCCAGGGTGCGCTACTGGTAAATATGTTTTGCTATTTTTCTTAAGGTGTCTTTAATCACAATATTAATAAAATACATCAATTAGCTCAAATATAAAACTTGCCTTATACCAAATATCCCAAATGCACAATGTCTTGGGAAGCTTTTAGCTTCTTCAGTTCATTAAAGTAGTATGGTCCGGCAGTCAAATTGGAAATATTCAATTTTTGGGTGATTTTGATATAACTTGGCATGGTGTTTAAGGACTCCCTACGAAGTTAGAAAAAAACAGTGATTTGCTCGGCGTCGCATTATAGGTAGCGTCGCGACGCCCTAAAGGTGAAGATTGATAGTAACCTACTTTTTGTCAAATATCTCAAAAACGGTAATTTGTAGGACAATTTTGTTTTCAGTTTTATGCAGCCAGTAGATGTATCTATCTACCGCTCTATAACAATCTCAACAAATATTTTTAGTTTTTTTATTAAAAATTTTAGAAGTGAAATTTTCACCAAAATTTAAATTTGCAATTTTTAAAATTTTTGGATTATTTGCTTCCCTCGAACAGAGTTTAGTGGTGATTTTGATCTCGTATAATAATTATTGTATTTTTTGAGTTAGCCACACACTGTGCTTAAATTTATATATTATCTTTACACGGAACCGCACAAAAAAATACCAAAATTAGCAATATCGCGTTTTGTAAAAAAATTTAAAAAAATGCTCTTAAGAATAAATAATTTTTTTGAAGTACTACTACTAATTTTTGTTTCTTGCCTAAATATTATTAAAACTTAACAAAATTATTTTAAAAAATATTGCGGTTAATGTAAAATAGACCGGGTGTCTAATAAAAATATTCGAACTTAAGTAGTGCTATGTATAAAAAACATTGGATTTAGGGCTCAATTTGACATCTCTTCATTTGTGTGCCTCGGATTTCTATATTTTCTGGGTGATTTTGATCCTCCAAAGGAATTAGTTATACTAAGAAACAAGCTTTCAAAAACTGTATAATTTTACACAAATCGTGCCGGAGTTTTTATGCCAAACATACTTAAAAATAGCACTTTTTAAAAAATTGTCGAATTTCCCAAAAATACAACATTTACCTTAAATATCGTTTTACAAATGACAATTTTATAATGTTTAAAATCATACAGCCATACCAAATTTAAAGAGATCCTTAATTCTCGAAAACGGAACCAAAATTATTATATTTAGTAGGGGTGCCGACTACAAAAACTTTAATTATTTGCTGTCAAAATATTAATATGTTTTATGTCTCAAAATGCTTTGAATTTATATAGAACCTTAGAATCTACAATACATTTAAATAACTAAAGCCCATAACAGGACTCGCCCTAGATATTTAGGCGCCCGAAACAGTAAATTGGCGCTCCTATACTCATACTTCTAAATACATCTAATCCGGATACTCTAGATGTACAATTTAGCACCTTTGGAGCTCTGATTTGGCGCCCCTATGATTGGGCGCCCCTGAGCAGAAGCCCGGTTTGCCCGTGCCTACTACAGGCCCTGCCCATAGACGTACTAAAGGGGTCTAAAGTTACAAAAAATACAAATACCAAATAAATTACTGGCTGTTTTCTGCGGCTTTTCGGGTTTGCAAGTACCTACAAATGTTTTCTATTTAGCTCTAGATCAGCGTGTACCTATATATACCATATTAGTTCTAGGGTAAAAATATTATAATAAGACAATTTTAGGAATGCTTTATATAGGCAGTAATTTTAAAGCTTTATTTGTAAAATGTTGGCATACTTCCCATAATACCTGTAATAGTGAATTTGAAATTAAGCATCGCGGAGGCGTCATCATGTTTCCTACCAATTTGTTGGTCACCTGAGTTACTACTGATATACTTATCGACCTTAAGGAAATCCTACTCTATGCAATACCACCTCTAGAGTATTATTTCAAGTATCTCATAGTTATATCGCTCCAAGTAATTAGAAATCTGATGGCTTGGAACAAATGTGTCAAAAACAATGCAACACATTGTGTCATTATCTTTTTGGTGCGTTCGTATAGGTTTTTAGGTTTCTTGGTAAGTTACATTTTTTTATAAAATTACCGGTATTTCAAAAATATCGCTAGCGAATTTATTATTTCATAAATATCTAAGTTAATAAGTATTTCTTTTCTATTTCGGTAATTATAAATTGTTGAATGTTAAATTACATGTTTTTATAATTACTAGGTTTAGGTCCGGGGCTGGAGTATTGGCCGCCTATTTTGATGCCTCTCCTGATCATAGAATTCTTTAAAATGTTATATATACCGGTTGCCCCAAAAAACCAATCACTATTATTAATTATAACTTTTTAACTATATCATCGATTTTAATAGGGTGAATTGAACTTTGCAAGTGGTGTTATTAATTTTTTAATAAATTTTTCGTTTTATTGTACGCATTTGGCTGCCCTCATACAACAACATTTTAGGTGACTGCGTCGTTGATGGCCTTACCTCCAGACAAAATAGTTTTTTGGATTATAATAATTTATCAAAGTTTAACAGGAAGTAAAAAAAAATTATTATATGGTAAAAATACACTTTCTTCGGAAATTAGCAAAGAATCTATGAACCTAAAAATTTGGAATGGATTTCTTGTTTGCTTTTTTAATTCTGCTTGCATTTCTTTGCTTATGAATTCCTTATTAATGAACTGCTTTTAATGAACAAAAAAGCATCATGGTTAACATCGATAGGGGTGAAAATTACTCGCAACTAAAAATAGCGATCCTTCATAAAGAGACAAATATTATTTAGTCGGCCATCTTTGATTTAAAAATTGACGAAAATTGCTATGGTGATGCTCAAAGAGCAATCGATTCTCACTATGATACTTTTCATTTAATTGAAATCGGTTTAGTTTTAATGAATTTGTGAGGAAATGCAGACAAAATTAGGCAATCGTATAGTTTGTGAAACAGCTTTGCTCTATCAATGGTTAAAATAAAAATTAGTATTTCCGAAACTGCTAAGCCAATTTTAATGATTTAAGTTTTGTTCTGTGTGGCGGATAAAGAGCTTTTTAACGAATTAAAAAAAAACGAATAGTTTCTCGAAACGTAAGAATAAACAAACCTCTTTGAAAGGTTAAGTTTGATTCTGACCGCCATCTTAAATTTTAAGAAGGTGATAAATTTCGATAGGGACCTTTAAAGCGCAATTAATTTTTGCCTTGATACTTTTTATTTGAGGAAAATCGGTTTAGTTATAATTAATTTATTAGGAAATGAATGGAGACAGAATCAAAATCTGTACAATTAATTGGTTAAAACAAAAATTAATTTTTTTTCAATCCAACTGATTTTAGTACCTCGTCCGTGCGTGGCAGAAATAGGATTTTTTAAATAAATTTAAAAAAAACTAAAAAAAGATCTGGAATATAAAAATAAAAAAAAGTGTGTGTGCTTAAGACCACACGGCAGAAGTGTAACTTCAACAAAACGAAATTAATAATACTGGCCTTCATCTGCATCATCATATCGCTTGCTGAATGTTCTTCTCGCAGTTAGTCACCTCGAGCCGACTTCACCCGAATGAGCGTTACATAGCCGAGCCTGACGGCTCAGTTCAATTCACTACCCACAAAACTGCTAAACGCGCCTAAAGAAGTTTACACTTCAACAAGCAAATTTCAAGATTGCGGATAAATTATTTTTTCTTAAAATTCTGATTCATTAACTGCAAACATCAGCTTTTTCAATAAAATCGGTAACATAGTTCAAGAGTTATAACGAAAAAAATTTTCTGGATGATAGTATGTGGTCGGAACCCCACTAATTAAAAAAAAATTAATGCTTTATATAATGGAAGTATAAAAATTTCTATAGTTAAGTTCAAGTCATAGATCTACAGCTAGTTAATAACAGTAATGACTTGTTGTTGGAAATGGCATAAAAACTTCAATATGGTTTTTGGAGATTTACACAAATTTTGAAAGCTTGTTCCTTGGGAAAGTAAATTCTTTTGGAGGAACAAAATCACCCGGGAAATATAAAAATCCCATGGACATGAATGAAGAGGTGCCAAAATTGACTCAAAATTCAAGGATTTTAAAGTATCATTTCTTGTGTTTGGATTAAATTCCCAAACTCCCTATTTTTTTTGAACTGCAATATATTTTTTAAAATTTTCTTTAAATTCTAAAACATAATAATAAAAACTTAAGAAAAAAATAGTTCAAAATAAAGTGTAGTAAAAAAATGTTTTTGTTATGAGCGAAATCCATGGATTTTATAAAAAAACTGACCTGACCAAATTCAAAAATTTTTTGCATCATTTCCTGCGAGTGAAAAATATAAGTTATAATATATTCTTATTCAAAAGGAACCTTAGTTTGCAACCAAACCCAAAATCACCCCTAAAACCACTTAACCGCTTCAGATGAACCAAAATTAAGGAAAAATACAAAAATGTAAATTTTGATAAAAAGTAAATTTAACAATTTTTATATAATGGAACTTAATCACGCTTCTAAAGTGTAATACCTTGTTAGAAAGGCACACTCGTTGTCTGCCTAAAAGTGAAATCAGAACTGTCCTATCTAATGAAGTTATTAAGTTATTTCAGAAAATCTGGATCAATGTCAGGTCACATTTGAAAGCGTCGCGACGCCGCATATATTACGTCGCCGGAAAAAAAAATATGATTTTTGTAAATGTCTTCATAAGTTTATTATTCGTACCAGTTTATATCAAAATCACCACAACTTCGAAAATTCTGCCCAACCAGTAGTATAAGTAAACTAGAACAAGTATTTACAGTTTCTAAATAAGTATAGTCCGATAAAGCACCACAAATGTAAAAAATAAACCACCGAAGATTAAAAATTCCTTAAAACGCATATAAACATAGGGCTCTAATCAAATCGTGGCACTCCAAATGACGCGCTGTCACCTCTCACGCCGCTTTGACCATAGAGTTACCAGGCAACCTATCCTCTACAGACCTTGAGTGCGATATATATAGTTTTATAGCTACAGTGAATTTTTTAAGTTAACAAATCGGGCTATAATTTTTCAGAACTTTCGAAGAAAATTATTTCAACAAGAATGCCTTGCCGAGTTAAGTTCTGTTTTCGGTAATGAAGCACTACATCAGTCGGCAGTTACTCGTTTGAATGGAGAATTCAAGCGTGGACGGATTAGCCTTAGCTTGGATCGTCCAAAGCCAAGTGTACCAAAAACGGCTGTCGACTAGGAAAACCGACGCTGTATGCTTGCTCATCACGGAATATCGACATAATATGACATATCGCTAGATTGAGGCTTCATTGAGGATTTTAAAAACATCAATTTAAAAAAATTTGTATGAAGAATTAGGTGTAAGAAAATTAGTTTCCCACTGGACACCATATCTGTTAACACAAGAACAGAAAGAAGCTAGGGTCCATAATTGATGTCAGAAAACTCTCTCCGCTTTGAGGCAGGAAACTCGAAAAACGTGTACAGCATTGTCAATAATGATGAATCTTCGATTTACTCATATAAACCCGAAAACAAACGTCAGTTGTCTGTTTGGGTGTTACAAGATGAAGAAAAGCCATCAAAAGTCATCCCTTTTTGAATTGTATGCAAAAAGATGGTCGTCACATTTGTTTCAAAAGCAGGTCATGTAGCAACAATACCTCTAGAAGATCAAAGAACTGTTACTGCGGATTAGTACATCACCATTTATTTGCCGAGCTTCAAAAAATAAACCTCCACCAAGACAATACAAGTTCGCACAAAAAACCAATTTGAATTTTCAACCCAACAAAACGTCGAATTGTTGGACCATCCTCCATACAGTCCCAACGATTTCCATACTTTTCCGAAAATCAAGATTTTCATCGCTAGAGGAAGCAGTCAACGCATTCAAGTATATGCAAAACTTAAAGGACAACCATCGTATCTTGTGTAAATCCGGAATAAAAAATCGATAGTTTTTGAGACCCAACGCCTATATCTATGCATGTATTTATATGAATTGGCAAGAATTAACAAACCCTCTTGGATTGTTTTGGTTTAGTCGCCTTGTAACTAAAGTTCCTAATTTAAGGTACTGCGGCATCGTATAGAAGAATCGTCAGTATATGATTCAGTCGCTTATAACGAAATCAGATAATTTATCTGCAGCAGTACAACATGGCGGGTTGGACTCACATTATACGAAATAATAGTAAGGCAAAACTAACTTTTCCGGCAAACATTTTTATCGCTACCGTTTTCCCTAACCTAACCAGAGATATTGGAGGGAAATATAATAATATAGCTTAACGACGAGTTACATAGTGACGGAAGACACCATGAAGATCTGTGATTCGGCCATTTTGTGGCTAACTTCCTCTAAATTATCCTCCGATACCAGCTTACTAAATAAACTGGTCACAAAAAAAAAGAAAACATTATTTACTTTTTTTACCTACGACAAAATTGCAAAGGGATAAATACTTGACTATTTAGTTTTTAAACGTATTAGAAAAATAATCTTAACACAATTGCTATTTTTTATCTGAAATAAAGAAGTATTCTATTGACACGAATCACCTCCCTTGATCTAATTACACTAACATGGCCTAGCCTATTAAAATCGATCGATAGTTACGTCAGTAATATAGTAGGCACCCAACACGCACCGCTTGAAAGAGTCCTTTTATTTTTGAGGGGCGCCTTGTTTTATACTTTTGGCTTGTAACGTCTTTAATAGGTAGGTGCATTATGTTCCTAAAATTGTTATCCACTAAAACTGGAGAACAGAGTCAGCTCACTCCTTTTAAAAACCCTAACGCCCCCATCCCCGTATTTTTTTATCAACTTTCTAGACTAAACTTTGGCCAACACACTAAAAAATACCACGAATATCGTTAAAAATATTTGGCGGAAAAGTCTATTGTCCTTACCATTATGTTTTTTAATGTGAACTACCCTATCTATGTTACAGGGTGATCTATTAAAATTTACTTAATAGCTATCTTCGTTATTGTTGAACACATAGTATAATGTTAATGAACAAAATTGTAGCATATTTTCTTGTCAGAAACTGATGCCAAAGATACCATATGTAATTTTTTTTACGGAGACACTGAGGATTTTATTGCAATTTTAGTTTAGTCCAGAAAAAGAATAGAATTTAAAAACGAAATAAAATACAAAGTGCAAAAAAATGCTACAACTTTGCTGATTTGTGTAATAAAAATGAGTGAAAATGACTATTTGGTAAATTATATCGGATCACCCTATACATTTTGGACAGAAGAACCTTATTTAAAAACAATTTCCTTCTCAAGAAGTGGTAAAAGTCCCAATATTTTTTTAAATCTCTCACAATGAATCGTTCAAACCTGTACATTATTTTGCATCAACTTTTCTTGCAGCAAGATTCGCATGTCGCTTTCAACTTGCAAGCGATTTTTCAGTTCGTCAATCGTGTGACTTTGCTTTTCTACAATGACCTCGAGTTTTTGAAGTCGACCCAAGACTTCAGCGAACTGCTTTGAAGTCACCGTGCCATCGTTCAGCTCGTGATTGAAGTCGGGTCCTTTTGAAGTGACGTTATTCGCGTCACCGCTTTTTGAAACCACGTGACTATTAGCGACTTCAAAGTTCTTAGCCTCGTGACTAAGTTTCGCACTCGAGTGAGACGTCACATGACTGCTAACAGCCGAATGACTTATCACGCTACTCGAAGAGTTTAATACTGATGAAGAGTGTGCCGTATGGGTGGAATGTTGTGAACTTACGATGCCACCTGGTGGTGGCTTTGAAACTACTGTGTTTTCGTAGAATGAAGGCTTAGGTGACAGTTTCGGTTGTGGCGCTACGGGTTTGGAGGAGGTGTCTCGTGGCGGCAAGGAAACTGAAATTAAAAAGTAAACAAAAATTGTTAGTAAGTTCAAAAATGTAATACTTTAGAAACAACATGAGTGCAAACCCAAGAAACATTTTAGGGCATATTGGCAAGCTGCAGGGTTAAGATAACCAATTATATGTCAAAACGTCTACTTCTATCCTTTAGAAAATTACTTTAAAGTTAAAGGTTTGTATGATATGTCATAACAAACAAAATAACCTAGATGTAGAGGACGGCTCTGGAACGAAATAGCGATGTACAAAATAGCGAGTATTAAAATAGCGGTATCGAAATAGCGACAATCAAAATAGCGATGTAATGAAAGGGCGACTATCAAAATAGCGATGTAACAAAATGGCGATTTAACAAAATAGCGATTGTATCAAAATAGCGATGTAACAAAATAGCGACTATCAAAATAGCGATGTAAGAAAATAGCGACTATCAAAATAGCGATTATCAAAATAGCGATATTTTGGTTCGGTTTTGGCATATAGTTCGACAAAGGGGTTTCTTTCTATCAATTTTAAAAAAAAAAAAAACTTCCCTGGCTTCTTTCTCGGGATCCTAGAGGGTGTGAATCTGAACCGAACCGAACCGAACCAGCATATTAAAAAAAAAAAAAACTCTCCAGACTTCTTTTGAACCGAAACAAACTGAACCGAATTTGGTTCAGTTTGGTTCGGTTCGGTGCGATTCGGTTCGGATTCACGCCCTCTAGGATCCTGGAAAAGAAGTCAGGGAAGTTTTTTTTTTGAAAAAATTTGTTAGAAAGGTTCGGTTTGGATTGGTTTGAATCGATTCGGTTTGGTTTGATTCGGTATTTTGATACATCGCTATTTTGATACATCGCTATTTTGATTGTCGCTATTTTGATTGTCGCTATTTTGATACATCGCTATTTTGATTGTCGCTATTTTGATACATCGCTATTTTGATATGTCGCTGTTTTGTTACAAACGCTATTTTGATACATCGCTATTTTGATAGTCGCTGTTTCATTACATCGCTATTTTGATAGTCGCTATTTCATTACTCGCTATTTCGTACGTCGCTATTTTGTACATCGCTATTTCGTTCCAGAGCCGTAGAGGACGCCACAAAAATGAGCTGGAAAAGTTGTGTAAACACAGACATATGAAACCTTGTCATGGACGAACTTCTAAGGACACACAGACATTCAAAGTCATACGCAGATGACCTAGTCATTCTGGCTCCTGGAAAATTCAACGCAATCATTAGGGATCGAATGTAGCGGGCCCTAAGGACTGTGGAACAATGGGCTGATAAAGAACAAAAACTAAACTAAACATGAGCTCCCAGAAGATAGTTATAATCCCTTTCACCAGATGAAGAAAGTTAGAGGGACTCGCACCTTTAACTTTGGGAAATGAGGAAGTTCATCTGCCAAGAGATGTTAAATACTTGGGGCCAATACTGGACCCCAAGTTAACATGAGCTAGACATAACAAGGAAAGCGGAAATTACCCTAGCGGAGATTAGACCCCTTCATGGGAACCAGTGGGGAATCAGGCCACACTCGGTGCATTGGCTGTACAAGACTGTGGTGAGACCATCCATTACGTATGCATCTCTGGTTTGGTGGCCAAAATTAGCTCAACAGAATGTGATGCTCAGCCTAAGCAAGGTGCAAAGCCTTACATGCCTCAGCATTACAGGCGCGATGAGATCTACTCCGACAACTGCGATGGAGGTACTCTTAGACCTTCCCCCACTTTACTTGGTGATACAGGGAGAGGCAAAGATGGGACTCTATCCTCTTCAGAACTTAATAGAGAGGAAGGGTTTCTGGATATACCAATCCTACACATGAGATCAGACCAGATATCCTCAAAGTACCTATATGGTCCATACTCTCGAAGTAGTCATAAAGGAGAGAGCAGCATGGCCTGGACAAAACAACCCAGTGCCATAGGAAGGATTGATCTGGTACACAGATGGATCAAACACTAACGAAGGTAGTGGGGAAGGAATATTCGGGGAAAGGCCTAGGAGAGATTTGCATTTTCCACTGGAATATTACCCGACAATCTTTCAAACAGAAATCTTTGCCATCCTAGAATGCGCAAGAGAGAATAATAGAATGGAACACTTCGGTGAGACCAAATCTATATACTCAGATAGCCAGGCGGCACTCAGGGCGCTCTTGCGCCCGAAGGTTACCTCGAAGCTAGTGTGGAAATGCCTTGCTGAACTAGTGCAACTGGCGGAACGCAATAGAATAAAACTATTATGCGTGCCAGGAGACATAGGTATCCACGGCAATGAAAAAGCTGACGAACTAGACAAGGATCGTCAGAAAAATATATTGGACCAGAGCCAGCCCTGCGAGTACCAAAGTGTACTATGAGGTCCCAGGTCAAACTCCGGGTAAAGGGAAACATGAAAGCCACTGGTTAGAAAGATGGGGGCTAATAAGACACAGCAGAGCCTTTATCAAAGGCCTAGATGCCAAATTCACAAAAAACCTGCTCAGTTACAGTAGGATGTAAGTGAGACTCATAATAAAAATCATGACCGGCGATAAGGGGGTCAAAGTTTATCTAAGCCTAAGCTAAGCTGCAGACTATGTAATCAGGAACCGGAAACAGTAGAACACCCAGGTAGCAAGGGGTCATCATATGACGTATTTTTTTCGTCGAAAAGTGGTCATTTGGATGACCAGCAGGTCATCTACCAAAAAATTTTGTCTTTAAGGCGTCAATTATTTGACGTCTTTTCGCAGTGTAGTTTTTGACGTCTTAAACATGTCATATATTGGTCACTACCCACACTGCACACTTTGTCTAAGGGACATATACACTCATACTTACATAGATGGTGCCCCAGTCAGTACTTAATCGGATTTATACGAGATGTGGGGGTATCTATGTAAAATAAATTAAATATTAAATCAAGACAAACTTTGAGGCTTCTTTCGCTTCCAGATGGAGATGTCAAAGTCTAGGTTTGGTCTATTTTGACCTGTACCTGTTCCAGGACTTCCAGGTCTAAGTTTCCTTCAGTGTTCCCAACTGCAGGTAATATTTCATATATTCAGACGAGTTTAAAAATAGTCATAAATAGGTCACTGTTTTGGTCCCAAAATACGTCATATTGCTGACGTCTTTAAAACGTCTAAAAATGACGTCATTTTGGGTGTGTCTTTTGAATGTCATTTAAAGGTCATTTACACGTCAGGTTAGAGACGTCAATGGTCATTAAAAAAAACTTTTTTTTGACGTTTACAAAACGTGACCTTGCTACCTGGGCACGTAATATGCCATTGCGAGGCATTCTATGGCAAAAGGCACCTAATCTTTGGGGAAGTTGAACTAGACCCAATAGCGACTGGGAACTACTCCACTAAACACCTGTACAAACTTGTTCAGGAAATGAATTAATGCAGTGGTTACCCTAGAAATCAAGTGGGTGCACAAAAAGTAATGGCTGCAGTGCAGTGATTGTGGCTTGCCTAGGCAAGCCGGAGTCACAATCGAGGGATTTTTGTCGGGAAGTATCCGACACTACCCGGCCTCTCCTAGCAGAGGAGAAATGACTCTGGTAGGAAAGTAGGCCGAGTGTCTTATTCAAGATTTCCACTTGAAAAAAAAAAACGGGCAAATTTGACAGGTACGATATTAAAAGCGGCGGCATTGAACTAAAATCGTGGTACAACATCATAATGCATTGTTTTTCTACATCTATGTCAAAAAGTTGGTGAAAGTCTTATCTAGGTTTTTTAGTGTGCTAATTACCTATTTTTTCCTTCCAAATTACCTTGTTTTTTTATCCCTATTTTAAGAAAAGGACTGAAAATTTTCCTCTTTTTTAACCTATAATTTTCTATATTGAAAAGTTACTTATTCTAGGTAAATTTTACCCAATTTTAACCAAAAATGTTTCTTGGGCATCTAAAACACAGTTCGCTTTTTTGCTATTGCAGTTTTAACTACTTACCTAGGTGTGGTTTCCCACTAGTAGGGGGTAAAGCTGGTTTACTTCTTAAGGGAGAAATCCTTTCCAGCTCGTTTGTTGGGGTTTTCGGTCTTAGGCCCATCTTTCCTCCTTCCAAAGGACTACTTTTTATATCTTGCATTGATCTAGACATATCGACGAGGTGAACCTAATTATGGGAAAATGTATCTTATAAACCTCAAAAACGCCAAGATTTGTATGACAAAAAAGTTATTTAAAAAAAAACTTTGGAAAGAAAAAGTCAAACTTGATTTTCTTATACAGGGTGTTTCAAAATGTAATAACATAATTTTTATATTAAATTCCTTGAGTGATTTAAAGACAAAAAGTTCATATAAACATAGACCCGCAAACGTTTAGGTTTCAATATACAAGGTGTTAAAATTTTGCTTTTTTATAGCCCTGCAGTTTTTGAGATATTTAGCTTAAATTTGGCATGTATATTGTATATTTACTTATAGGCACTACTATATTAGACAGGCCAAGGAAGTTTTCCGTCAAAATGTCCCTTTACCTCTTTCTCTGCAGGCGAATTCTGACTTGACTTTGAACCATCAGAGTCAGGCTTAGGGTCTGACAGAGGATTAGAGAGACGATGTCTTGGATCAGGACCTGGTGAAGGACCACTGTTTCTTTTAGCTAAAAACATACATGATCGATATATCCATTGACTTTAAACTAAAGAATTGTTAACACGGAGAGAATCACTATTGACAATCATTTTATCACATATCCTGTGGCAATCCCTGGCCATCTTTGAAAATCGCTTGACAACTCGTGGGATGATCATAGTAAAAACGTAGCGATTCAACAGAGAAATCTTTGGCAATCCCATGACAATCTGTGCAAATCCCATTGCAATAAAGTAGAGGTTCCCCGCGGAAATATTGACATGGAAATCCTACGTCAATCTCTGCCACAGTAGCTCTCGGAAATGTTTGTAAATTCCATTAAAAATGCTGGAAATTATGTCCCAAACCCTGAGAATTAAATGATGACGAATAAGGTTCCATGCAAAAAAATTGACGATCCCATAGGAAATCCTGCCAATCTCTCGGAATTTTTTAAAATATCTTAGCAATCCTTGTAACGACCAAAATGTGAATGCCACGATAATTCTCGAAAGGAAATCTGCTTTTTTAATACGATGTCAATTCAATCCTTTAGAATCTTTGGAAATCTATAGCAATCCCATGAAAATGTTTAAATTTACATGGCAATTCCTGACAAATTTATGTTAAAAAAAATAGAATTTCCATGCAAAATCTTTGGAAATGTAATGGAAATCTTTATACGTGCCAAAGACAGTTTCTGAAGATCCCCTGATAATTTGTAGAAATATTTATCAATGTCTTGCAATCCCTAAAAATCTTTAAAAGTTTTTGGCAATCTTTGGATATGTCCTGTCAATTTTTGGAATCTCTTAGAAATCACTGTAAATCTAATTGCAACAGAGGTTCTCCGCGGAAATATTTGGCAACTTTATGGAAATCACTGAAAATCGTTTGAAATATCTTTGGAAATCTTTTGGTTTAATTCTTTGAAATTATTTGGCATTCCTTGGAAAATCCAAGTTCCACGAAAAAATATTTGGAAATTCTATATGAATCTCTAAAAATCACATGACAATCCGTGGGAATCTTTAGCAATCCCTGAGAATTCTTCCAATTCGGTAGCAATGTTTGGAAATCTCGTGACAATATTTTAAAATCACTCGCGGAAATTTCTGGGAACCTCATGGAAAAATTTAAAAATCCCTAACAATATCTCTAAACATTTTCCTCTATTTTTTTCCTTGGCAATCCCAGAGAATATTTAGAAATCCCGTAGCAATCTTTAGAAATCCAACGACAAGCAAACAAAGATTCCACGTAGATATTATCAGGAATGCAAATTACGCCTGAAAACTCTACGAAACCATCTTGGAAAAACGAAAATAGCAAAATATGGTACTGATGAGATAAGAAAGTGGTTCCTGACTGTACCACTATACGAAACCATCTTGGAAAAACGAAAAACGCAAAATATGGTTCTGATGAGATAAGAAAGTGGTTCCGCCTCTCTCTAAAATGATAAATAACTAGTAAACTACTGAAAAGTCTAGAGTGGGCGTTGTAATGGTTAAGCGTGGGGATACATCAAGTAGAGAGAAGGTTCCCTTTAAAGTGATTGGCTATGGAAAAACTGTGAGATAAGAAAATGTTGTCTATAAAATGTCATTTTATCACTGTTTTTGTTTACGTTTCCTTGTTTAGCTCATTTGCTAGAATGTAAAGTAAACTTTAGGATTATCAGCAACGCCACTGACTTGGTTCCTCCAAGCTTTGCACGAAAATAAAATCCTGCTTTTTAAAAAGAACCGAACAGTAAGTGCTGTTTTATAGTTTCTAGTTTTATTGCTTACAAGTGCTTGTGGAGATTTATGTAATGAGGATGCAAAACAAAATTTTAACTCACCTTGATTCGCCTTTAACTCTTCGAACCACGGAACTTTTTTGTTCTCCCATTCCCTCACTTTGGGCTTGATTTCAGTGCCATCTAGCTGTTCGGAAGAAGAAGAGGATTCTAACGTGTCGCTTTTAGAATCCGTCGACTTCTCTCGAAAGGATTCAGGTCTCGAGAGCACCTACAAAAATATGAATTGTAACAAAAGGACTTCAAGATATACTTGGAACAAGTCCTTAAAGTGGAAGAGAAAATGCCAAAACATGGGAATTCCGTTGGACGAAACCACCTTGTATACTTTGTGTTTCGCCGATTATCAGATAGTGGTGGCTCAGGATTGTGACGGCCTCGAATGTATGACACGAAAACTGGTAGAGGAGTGCAGTGGGTGGGGACTGGAGGTTGGTCTCAGTAGGACAGAGTATATGTGTGTCGGTGGAGTGAAACAGGATCTAATCTTGGATACCGGGCAGCGAATTCAGTCCTGTGATGAGTATGAGTACTTAGGTCTAAAAATTACAGCTGACGGAACACTAGACAAGGCTATAAAAGATCGAAGCGTACAAGGAAGAAAAACCGTAACTTTGTTAAATGGAATAATTTGGGACCAAAGTATATCAAAACATAACAAAGGGCTTATATATAACACCATTGTGAAAAGTGTTATTACATAAGGCTCAGAAGTATGGCCAATCAAGGATAGAACAGAAAAAATGCTTTCCGCTACGGAGATGGACTATTGGAGAAGAGCAGCAGGGAAATCAAAAAGAGAAAGAGTTACAAATCAAAGAATAAGAGAAATTATGACAGTGGGTGAACGTACTTTGGTGGATGATATAAGAACAAAATAACTGGTGTGGTACGGACATGTACAGGGAATGAATGATGAGGGACCGCCTAGACAAGTACTACAATGGAGGCCGGCTGGGCGAAGAGGACGAGGACGGCCAGTGAGAGGCTGGAGAGAAGGAATAGACAGTGAAATAAGAATAAGAGGCCTAGATGATGAATTATGGGCTAACAGAAACGAGTGGGCATCGAAAGACGTAGAACGTTGTGAAACCGATAAATATATATATAACAAAAGGACGAAAGAGATACGTTCTAAATAATGCGTCAATAATCTTCCCATAGACTGAATATATCGCGTATTAAAGACTATTTGTCGGGTTTTAAACTCGTCTCACAATGCCCCCAAAAGCTTGCTTCTTTCAAAATTTAGGGTTCTATTTGTAAAAGGTCGAACAGAAATAAAATTTGGTGGGATGGTAGACATAGGTAGGTAGGTAGTGGTAGTTTGCGACCTCGGGGGGTTGCCGCTTGAGGGAGGGGAATGAAAACTTTGCATCGCGGCGCTTGGAGGAAAATAGCACCGTTGGAGTAGGTGCTATAAAAATAGTCAGCGAACAAAATTGCGCACAACTTTGGTTTAATGCATTTTTTCGCTCCGACCAATAGTTTTTGCTTTACGGCGCGCCAAAGTTCGGTTCGGTTTGCAAATTTTATCAAAATCAGAGTTTAATCGCGGATTAAAACAAATATGGCTACCAAACAATTCTGGTATATTTTTTTTCTATGAGTTAGGTTTTCTAAGTAAACTGATGCTTGATTCGTTACATTTGACCTTATATTATACATACTTGGATATGAAAAAATTTAAAAAAAAACATGTTCTAAAGAAAGAAAAGTACGCAGGAATGCACCAATGCGCACGGTGGTCCTGAAGAGTCAGCAGGTTTCACTTTCGTGACAGAAACAACTGCCAATAAATGTGACACCTTCCTGAACATACATATATCTACTAATTTTGAAATTGAGCCTTTTTCTTTCCCCGTTTTTTTGTGTTATGTATAAGAGGCGGTATGATACTATTGAAGATCTTCAGCCAAGCATAACTGATGCAATCAATAATATTGATGGTAGAATCATTGCCAAAGCCACTAGAAGCGTTTGCAAGCGGCTCAAAAATGCTTGGAACAAGGGGGTGATATTTTTGAGCATTTAATTTAAAATGTATTATTAAAGTTAAATAAACAACACTTTCTTTATATACGGCATATTTTTCTTATCTTCCTCTTTATGATAAGACAATATTATGAAAACTAACGCAGCCACGTTGACATTTTAAAAAAACTGTCCATCTTTTGTTAAGGATTCAATTCACTATCGATTAAGAATATTGCATATAAAAATTTACTTTTTGACATAACTCTCGAATTATTTTTATTTCATTTTCACTATCGTAATCAGCGAAAAAATACTACTAGTTTGCCTATTTAACCGACTTTGTAGCTCCAATAATAACGAAGTGAGCAATAGCCCCGACTTAACTTGGAAAACCTTGTATATGAGGCGTTCCATATCAAAACTCGCCTTATCCATTTTTTGTGAAAATCGAGTTCGGTGCTCTATATTATTCTTCGTCCCAATACCTATGCAGCTTGCATCGCAAAACCGAACAAAACTTATTAATAATAATAACGTTTTTCCTCATTTTCTCAAAATGGGTTTATATGGATAAGGCAAGCTTTCATATGAAACGCCTCATATAATAATTATCATCTAGTGGCCATTGAATAGTCTTGTACATACCTCTGGTTTGGTATCGTTATCGGAATGTGTTTTTGGAATAAACTCTGGTTTTGAGTGATCTACGTTGCCGTTTGGCAACCCTGGAACCTCGTCATCGTCTTCCTTGTATATTGACGTTGGCAACCTCCGTCCTAGACAAATGTAAGTAAGTAAAAAACAGTGAATAGAAAATCACAAAAATACAGAGCGAAAAAAGCTCTATAACAAACTTTTGTCCAAAAACTAGCAATTGGACAATTATAATTCCTAATTTAACCCATTTTGGGCCAAGGATAGAAAGAAAACAATATTTATAAAAAAAGTATTTTTGTCTTATCAATATACATAAATGTTACTAATAAGTACCGTAAAAAAATATAGAATATTAACAAAATATGGGGTGTTGCGTTAACGCATCAACGGCCTAAAGGGTTAAGTGAAATTACCGAAAACAGTCGGCGTGCATATATACTGTGCAACGCTCACAAATGTAAATTGTTTGACTTTTGGACACCCGATATCTTCTTCTGGAGCCAGTTTTGCTTATGACGTATATGACGGATTTATCGGAAGGAATTGAGCATTCGCAATGCAATAAATGATTTGAAATTCAGCTGCGACATCTTATTCTGGTTTACGGTATTGTAAAGTTTCCAGGCGTTCACAAGCGAACTGTCAATAACATTTATAAAAAGTGGCCACCACCATTTTTTACCCATTACTTTGATTCTATAGTTTGCAAATCCATTATCGTGTAAATCTACGCCTCCCATATATTTATTATATGCTGATATTACCACTGGTTGGGGAATTGAAAATTCTTTTTTTGATTTTCCATCAAATAGACCTGATGGGACACGTCATAAGCAAAACTGACTCCAGAAGAACATGTCGGGTGTGCAAAAGTCAAACGATTTACATTTGTGAGCGTTGCACAGTATATCTGCACGCCGACTGCTTTCGGCAATTTCTTAACCCTTTAGGCCGTTGATGCGTAAACGCAACACTATAATTAATGACGTATTTAAAAAAAACCTGCTACAAATAAACATAAGTTTTCCGTTTGATATTATTACTGAAAGTTTACTTGGTAAGATAAAAGTACAATATCTTTGGAAATATAAATATAATTATGCTATTTTGAATTTGAAATGTTTTGGACCCAAACGAAGAAAAAATGAGGCTTTTCAAAAATATTTCAGGCAGACAAAAAGAAAAAATATCTTCCGAATTCAATTTGATTACCTTTGTCTAACCTTATATAAGTGGGATTTGTCTATATCTCATGCCAAAAAGGTTCCTATTTTTGTAAAAAACAATATTACTGTAGTATTGCGTATACGCATCAACGGCCCAAAATGGGTTAATCACACTATATTCCACACGAAAGCCCTAAAACCATAAGTATGTGGCTGACCCCTTTTCTGGGGTTAGACGGTTTTATATAAAAAATGCTTTATTTAAAATACTGTCTGTTATAAATCTAAAGGTACGTATTTCTGGACTTTTATAAAAAATTTAAATTTTAATCCATCAGCAAAATTATTCCATTCAGTCAACACACTGTATAAAATTTCTAAATCTTTACCATTTTATTCATTATTCACACCAGTGTACGGAAATAATAACTTTATAAATAAATGTATCAGTCTTGAAAACAGTTTTTTGTAAATATCTCAGACACTAAGGCTCTTACGAAGTTTTTGGTTATAACATAAATTATTGAGCAAAATGTAGTCTACTATATTCCGAAAACCGCATGTTGATACAATTCTCCGTTAAAAAGTTAACACTTTTTAAACTTTTTAATTGTCAAAAAACTGTCTGCATTCATGGATTTTGACCAAAATCTAATCAGCTCGTTAGAGTGTCCAACAATGTTTTACATGAAAATTTTATGAAAATCGGTTCAGCGGTTTAGGAGCTATCGTGTTACGGACAAAAATAATACACACAGACAAATAAAATCTATATGTTTGTGGCGGATTCATTTTACAAACACAACTTTTTCTGGGTATTACGCCACTAGTAAGGAAAAATTATTTTAAAAAATTAAAAAACCACTGCGTTTCTTCTAGAAAAATAAAAATCACTAATTTGTCAGTGGCTTTCTATAAAAATAAATAATTGCCTAGTAAAACCTAAACCACTTATCTTTTAATTGAATTTGAATACGCTACGTTTCGATTGCCAATCTACAATCGTTTTCAAGCTCTTTATTTATATTTTCTCTCAAAATCTTAAATGTTTCTTGTTCAAATATATATTTTTATTATTATATCGTTGACAAATTGTCAATATTCTGAAGTTTATCAAAAACAATTGACCAATCTAAACAAAACACAAGGTAACATGATACTATTTCAAGACATTATGTCAGTCAATGTTGTTTTCAAATTTGAAAATAAACAGAACAGGGTGACTCATTAAAACTAGAATCAATAAGGTCTCTTTTTTATAACCATTTAGAAATTTTTACAAAATTATGATTATTGTTAATAATATTAAATTTATTAAATTATAAATAAATAAATTATATTACTATTATATCAAAATCTATTTAAAAAACAGTAATCAGAATTTCATTACAGTATTAATTAATTTTGAAAAAACCTTTTTGCAAATCTTGTCTGAGAATAGGAAGCCAAGCTTTACTTATATCTATAGAAATACTTGAAAGACAGTTATCTTCATTTAAATAAATACATGCTGATTCTTTTAATTTTCTTTTAATGTCATTAGATTCTTTTTGTAAAATTATTGTTTCTCCCCATTTAATTCTATGGTTACTCTCAAAAGAATGCTGACAAACTCTGGATTTCTCGTAATCACCCCTTCTCAAATTATTTTTTATTTCACCTATATAAATTTTACCACATTCACAAGGTATTTTATAAATTACATTTTTTGAATTCTGCTCTTCATTTATTGGTTTTGTTTTTGTTAGAATAGATCTAAGTTTATTTTCTGTCTTAAAAACTGTTTTTATATTATAATTATTTGCTATTCTCCTAATTTTGTCTGATATACCTGGTATAAAAGGAATCAATAATTTTTTAGTATCTAAATCAATTATATTAGCATTTCTTCTTCTAGGAAACTCTATTCTATGAAAACAATTTTCAACAAAATTTATAGGATAGGAATTTTTTATTAAAACTTCTTTAATTAATTCTTTTTCTAATAAAAATCTGTTATTATCAGAACAAATTATCCTTGCTCTATCAAATAAACTTTTAACAACACCTCTTTTTATTATAGTAGAGTGATTTGATTTAAAATTTAAATATCTATTAGTATGTGTTGGTTTTCTATATACAGAAGTTTGAAAAGTATTTTGTTTTTCAATAAGTACATCTAGAAATGGAAGTTTGTTATCAGTTTCTTTTTCTAATGTAAATTTAATGGTACTTTCTTTGTTATTCATAAAATATAGAAATTCATTTAGTTTGTTTTCATCATAAGGCCAAATACTAAAAATATCATCAATATATCTAAACCAAACTATGGGTTTATACTGATATTCTTGCAAAATATTATTTTCAAAATCTTCCATAAAAATATTACTCATTAAAGGAGAAAGTGGGGAGCCCATTGCCATGCCAAAATCTTGCTGAAAAAAATCATTTTGCCATTGAAAATATGTAGTTTTAATACAAATAGTAAGTAACTCTAAAATTGCATCAATATTTAAATTTGTTTAGGTGAAACTTCTAGGCCACTTGAAGTAAGAGTTAATGATCATAATTTGAGAAGGGGTGATTACGAGAAATCCAGAGTTTGTCAGCATTCTTTTGAGAGTAATCATAGAACTAAATGGGGAGAAACAATAATTTTACAAAAAGAATCTAATGACATTAAAAGAACATTAAAAGAATCAGCATGTATTTATTTAAATGAAGATAACTGTCTTTCAAGTATTTCTATAGATATAAGTAAAGCTTGGCTTCCTATTCTCAGACAAGATTTGCAAAAAGGTTTTTTCAAAATTAATTAATACTGTAATGAAATTCTGATTACTGTTTTTTAAATAGATTTTGATATAATAGTAATATAATTTATTTATTTATAATTTAATAAATTTAATATTATTAACAAAGATCATAATTTTGTAAAAATTTCTAAATCGTTATAAAAAAGAGACCTTATTGATTCTAGTTTTAATGAGTCACCCTGTTCTGTTTATTTTCAAATTTGAAAACAACATTGACTGACATAATGTCTTGAAATAGTATCATGTTACCTTGTGTTTTGTTTAGATTGGTCAATTGTTTTTGATAAACTTCAGAATATTGACAATTTGTCAACGATAAAATAATAAAAAAATATATTTGAACAAGAAACATTTAAGATTTTGAGAGAAAATATAAATAAAGAGCTTGAAAACGATTGTAGATTGGCAATCGAAACGTAGCGTATTCAAATTCAATTAAAAGATAAGTGGTTTAGGTTTTACTAGGCAATTATTTATTTTTATAGAAAGCCACTGACAAATTAGTGATTTTTATTTTTCTAGAAGAAACGCAGTGGTTTTTTAATTTTTTAAAATAATTTTTCCTTACTAGTGGCGTAATACCCAGAAAAAGTTTTGTTTGTAAAACACACAGACAGACATCACGACGATATTGCTAAGGTCAAAATACACCCAAATAACACATTTTCGGTGTTATCTGAAAAAAAAATTTTTGGTCGAAAATATTACCTTCTATAACCATTACTGCGCGGGCTAGGAAGGTAAAAATTAAATTTTAACCCAATAGCAAACTCATTCCATTTAAAGTCACCACACTGTATAAAATTAAATAAAATGTCTAAATCATTACCATCCCCATCATCACTTTTCAATAAAAATCCTAAAAGTTTTTTATTCATTATTCACACCAGTGTACGGAAATAATAACTTTATAAATAAATGGATCCATGACGGATCTGATACCTTCCTAGCTATTAAATTAATGAGCAAAATGTATTCTACTATATTCCGAAAATGGCATGTTGATATGATTATCCGTTAAGAAGTTAGCATTTTTTAAACTTTTTAATTGTCAAAAAACGGTCATTAGCAATTATGGATTTTGACCAAAATCTAACCAGCTCGTTAAAGTGTCGAACACTATTTTACCTGAAAATTTTATGAAAATCGGTTTAGCGGTTTAGGAGCTATCGTGGCAAGGAAGGTAAAAATTAAATTTTAACCCAATAGCAAACTCATTCCATTTAAAGTCACCATACTGTATAAAATTAAATAAAATGTCTAAATCATTACCATCCCCATCATCACTTTTCAATAAAAATCCTAAAAGTTTTTTATTCATTATTCACACCAGTGTACGGAAATAATAACTTTATAAATAAATGGATCCATGACGGATCTGATACCTTCCTAGCTATTAAATTAATGAGCAAAATGTATTCTACTATATTCCGAAAATGGCATGTTGATATGATTATCCGTTAAGAAGTTAGCATTTTTTAAACTTTTTAATTGTCAAAAAACGGTCATTAGCAATTATGGATTTTGACCAAAATCTAACCAGCTCGTTAAAGTGTCGAACACTATTTTACCTGAAAATTTTATGAAAATCGGTTTAGCGGTTTAGGAGCTATCGTGGCAAGGAAGGTAAAAATTAAATTTTAACCCAATAGCAAACTCATTCCATTTAAAGTCACCATACTGTATAAAATTAAATAAAATGTCTAAATCATTACCATCCCCATCATCACTTTTCAATAAAAATCCTAAAAGTTTTTTATTCATTATTCACACCAGTGTACGGAAATAATAACACTATAAATAAATGGATCCATGACGGATCTGATACCTTCCTAGCTATTAAATTAATGAGCAAAATGTATTCTACTATATTCCGAAAATGGCATGTTGATATGATTATCCGTCAAAAAGTTAGCATTTTTTAAACTTTTTAATTGTCAAAAAACGGTCATTAGCAATTATGGATTTTGACCAAAATCTAACGAGCTCGTTAGAGTGTCGAACACTATTTTACCTGAAAATTTTATGAAAATCGGTTTAGCGGTTTAGGAGCTATCGTGGCTAGGAAGATAAAAATTAAATTTTAACCCAATAGCAAACTCATTCCATTTAAAGTCACCACACTGTATAAAATTAAATAAAATGTCTAAATCATTACCATCCCCATCATCACTTTTCAATAAAAATCCTAAAAGTTTTGTATTCATTATTCACACCAGTGTACGGAAATAATAACTTTATAAATAAATGGATCCATGACGAATCTGATACCTTCCTAGCTATTAAATTAATGAGCAAAATGTATTCTACTACATTCCGAAAATGGCATGTTGATATGATTATCCGTTAAAAAGTTAGCATTTTTTAAACTGTTTAATTGTCAAAAAACGGTCATTAGCAATTATGGATTTTGACCAAAATCTAACCAGCTCGTTAAAGTGTCGAACACTATTTTACCTGAAAATTTTATGAAAATCGGTTTAGCGGTTTAGGAGCTATCGTGGCTAGGAAGGTAAAAATTAAATTTTAACCCAATAGCAAAATCATTCCATTTAACACCATACTGTATAAAATTTAATAAAATATCTAAAACATTACCATCTCCATCATCACTTTTCAATAAAAATCCTAAAAGTTTTTTATTCATTACACACAAGTGTACGAAAATAATACCATTTTAAAAAATAGTTACTTAAAAAACACCATAGTTGTAAATAGCCAAAACCGAAAAAAAACACATAAAACCAACTCTACTGGTTTTTTTGTACTTAATGTAACTGTACAATGATTATTAATTCACTAGACGAACTGAAAAAACTAACTAACCGAGACAAAATTAAAAAATAAAGAATATTACAATAGGAGATGATTTAGAACAACAATTATCACCAATTAACACTTAACTTAGTCTGTGACACCTACAAATATTGAAATTAAAAGAACGGGTCAAGTGAAGCATGAGTTAAGACACCTACAGTAATAGCCAAAAAGTTGTTTTTTTTTTACAATTTTTAAAAACAACCAGTTTTCTAAAATTTCTGCCAAAATTGTTTCTTTTTCCAAATTAAAATCTCTACAGGGTGGCCTAGCGAAAACGTAAGAGCGACCATTTAGAGTATGTTTTAAAATAATCCACGGATATGTCGATTTTGATTGCAAGGGGCACATCTTTTCGTAAGCTTAAGATATTACTCTCTGTCAATCTCTAGCTGGGGAAACATGTAACATTGGTCGATCAGTTATTGAGATATTTGCCTTCAAACTTCCAAATTTAACATAGACTAATGTAATAAAAATTTAATCAAAATTTTATATTTTTCGAATTTAATTTTTATTTTGTCATCCCAAAGCAAATTTCAAAATTGTTCGATTGTAAAGATATTCAATTCCCTATTTAAAATATACTACTACTACTATGTCGGTTTAGAACGCTTTTCTACGTTGTCCGACGCCTATTCTCCACCTCCTTCGATCCTGACAATCATCTTCTGTCAGGTTTTTTTGACTTATTGATCTTTGGATGGACTGTTGCCATTCTTGTTTAGGACGCCCTCTCTTTTCTGCGCCCTATTGGCTGCCATTCTAGGACCTGCTTTGGTAATCTTTCGTCGTTCATCCATTGAATATGGCCGTACCATATCAGTTGTCTTTTAGTAATGTCATCCGTGATGCTTCCCTCAATTCCCATTCTAGATATTCTCATTACTTCTTATTGCATCCAATTTGGTTTTGTATTTTTCTGTTACGCGACAAGTCTCTATTTCATACAAAAGCGTACTTTTCACCATTGTTTCATATATGTAAAATTTTACATTATTTTTATCTCTCTGTTCCATAAAATACTGTTAATAACCTTTTTTGCTTTTACTATTCTTTTTCCAGTTCTTTACAGTCTGTTCCTGCCTTATCAAATGTGACACCCAAGTATACATACTCATTGCATGGATATATTGTTTGTCCATTGTCTAGTTCCAACTCACTTGATTCGTTTCCAATACATAAGTACTGTATCTTGTCCATGTTCACTGTTAATCCCCACTTTTGTTATTCTTCCATTAACTTTCTCATCATATACTACATGTCTTCTTTATCATTAGCTACAATTACTTGGTCGTCAGCAAACTCGTGTGTATATGGTAAATCGGTCGTTAAGCTGTATTCCCATTCCGTGTACTTTACGTTTCCAGTTTTTTAGAGCTACTGCTATATATATTTTTAAAAGAGTTGGAGAGATACAACATCCCTGCCCCTTAAGCCTTTCGTTATTAGGAATTCTTTTAAAAGTCGATTTACAATTTTAATTTTGGATTTTAACCCTTTGTATAGTTATTTTATCGCTTTTATGTATATATGATTGATATTAGTTTGCTCTAACACTGTCCATAATTCTTCTACGGGAACAGTATCATATGCTTTTTGTAGGTCCACAAAGGTAACATGAGTCTCTATATTTCTGGCACTTCTTTTCTTAATTACTTATTTAAGACAAAAAACATTATCACTACAAGACCTGCCTGCAGGAAACCCACTTTGTTCTTCTTCTTGTTCATGAAAATTATTCTCTATTAGATCTCTAAGATCCCCTACTGTACTATCTACTTAAAGTACTGATTACTGAAATTCCTCTGTAATTGTTGCAATCCAGCTTGTTTCCTTTTTTATGGATTGAGGATATAAATGCAATTTTCCAATCATCAGGTACTGGATGTCCGTTTATGAATTGATTGATAATATATGTGAAATTTTCTAGTAGTTTATCTGATCCATATTTGAGCAATTCAGCGTATATTCCTATATTTAAAGTATATAGGTAAAGTATATCCGTCAAAGGGGGTGCGTGCTACAAAAATTTCAAGATAGCCAACAAGGGGACGCTTCTCGTAAAGAAAATCGAAGTGTCCTAGGGTTTTTCCAAATTAATTATCGTTTTTAAGATATAGGCCATTTACAGTTTTCGGTGGAACACCCTGTATTTTCTCCGACTATGTGAATTGAGAAATAGAACGAAGTTCTTTGATAGTCCATTACACAATTTAGGGAGTTACCATATTTGTGGCCAATACTGTACATTTACTTAAAAGCAGTACATTTTTTAAAAACAATATTCAAAACACCGTTAAACACTTTCATTCTATAATTTATTTGTATAAATATTCGTTTATTAAAAATTTCTGCAGCAAAGTATTTTATTTAGGAAAGTACTGAAGTAATAAGGTTCAAATTATTTTGATTTTTTTTGTCAGGCGTTTTAAAAACCCATAGAATTATTTTCTTTTATCTTAAAACCACTAACTAGATTTCTTAAAACCACTAACTGGATTTTAAGTTATAACATATTAAGAACAAATTTGTTATATCATAATCCAAAAGCCGTATATTAATTCCGAAAATAATAAACATTTGTTAAATTTGGAACCTTAAAAAACTACCCAGAGCAACGGTAAATTTTAAAAAGTCTTCTTTCACCTTATTGCAGAATCGATGACTATTTTTCGTGGGAATTTCATAAAAATCGAAATTTTAGTAGTCTAGGAACTATTCTCGTAGAAACAAACAAACAACCGAATAAATTCTTAAGACTATTTAAAAAAAATACAAAACTAATAACTTCCCTAATTCTTTTTTATTTACCTTTACTCATAAGATAAAATTTGGAAAAATTATAACCATACCCATGATAAGACCAACGATTATTATGATTCTTCATTATAATTCTCAAAATAACTGGACATTTAAATTACTAAAGAGTAAAACTCAACACATTTTTTGTTAATTATTGAATAAAAAAACATATTCGATGGGAAGGTAAAGGTATGTCTTAAAACAAGTCTTATACGAGGGCTGTTTTTATATTTTTCATATAGGAACGTAGAGGGGGACACTGATAGAATGTTACTAAAACTTAACCTCAATCTATACCTTACCTAAATTCATAACTTCAGTGCGATACATATAGACCTATTAGGATTGACGTCACACTGAGGGGCCCACAAACCAAAACAGGCTATAAACAATGGTGCAGTGTTGCCACCTCTACCAATTTTTCGGTAGATCTACCGATTTAGCCTTTTACTTTACGATATACCGAATTACCATAGTTTTCAATATAAACTTGTTTTTTTGTGATACGCCTCATATTCGCGATTAAAAAAAAAACACCATAAATAAAATATTCTTTTTATGTAAGATCCTTTATTGTAGAATAAAATTTTTATTTCAAGCCATTGTTTTTAACAGTGTATTTATGGCGTCATCTCTTGGATTTTGCGATATACTCAGCCAGCAGCCGCAAGCGGCATTAAAGATCACGCTATTATAAACCCTGAGGTTTTTTTTATAATATTATCTACCTAATAGGGACCTATTGCAATAAAGCCAGCCACAAATTGTGCCGGGCACTATATTGACAGTTTCACATTATAAGAACAGCTGTCTTCTTTCAAAATAAGGCCATTGTGTATTATAAGAGCCAGAATTAATAGTGACGCCACAATTAATGGAAAATAAACGACTGGATTTCTAAATTCGACTTTGGTATGTCAATTTTGAAAGATCAACTGTGAGTTTTTAATGCGAAACTGTCAATATAGTGCCCGGCACAATTTGTGCCTAGCTTTATTGCAATAGGTCCCTAGTATGCATGGTGAATAGAATAGACCGGTGTTCGGATCTTAATAATATAATAATAAATATGTCGAATTTTCACGTCACTGGTGGTCCAGCTGATTTTTATAAACAAAAGTTAGATATGATATGAACAACTAATGATTTTTGAATTTTTTGAAAACTAAGGCAATTTTCCTGCTACTTTTTAGTATATTCTTATAAAATAATATTTTTCCGACATACCAGTCGTTATGTTTTTTAGCCCGCTTCATTTCTCTTTACACAAAAATTAAAATTCGAAGAAAATAATGTGTTCGTTTCAGCTTCAAAAATCATCCGCTGACCTACATCTTTGTTTACTACCCAATAGACCTTGTTTGTTGTATTTTGTAGTTTAAGTTTTGTGTAATACAAAATAAAGCGGGCTAAAAAAAATAACGACAATACGTCTAGAAAATTACATTTTATAAGGATGTACTAGAAAACAGTAGGAAAATTGCCTTAATTTCAAAAAATTCAAAAAATATTAGTTGTTCCGTTGTCCATATCAGATCTAACTTTTGTTTACGAAAATAAGCTGGGCCACCAGTGACGTGGAAAATTCGACATATATATATATATATATATATATATATATATATATATATAAGATCCGAACACAGGTGCCTAGTATGTACCTAATTTTTTTATTTAATTCTTAATTTTGGTATTTTGTCAGTAAAAACAAATCGTAGAAATACAATTTACCTACTAAATCAATCCAAACTATCGATAGTGCTCCAGCACTGCTTGCTAAGATGAATAAAAAATCTACCGAAATCTACCGATTTTTCTCGAAGCCTTCTACCGAAGACCTGAGGGTAGAGGGTGGCAACACTGCAATGGTCACACTTTCAAATTTACCTGGAAAAAATTGTCAGTCACACCAGGAAGATGACAGCTTTGGAGAAAGATTCTATAGTTATTTGCATTGGTTCGAATTTAAGCCTAGATCTCTTTCGCCTTTATGGCTTGAGAGAAAGACTAGTGCTTGGATACGATTCTAGGAGAATCCGACCTACTGTGTGCCCCACGAGAGGTCACATGACCCTAGTAGGTCTATAGTTTTATAGCTACAGTTAATTTTTTAAGTTAACAAATCAGTCGAAACTTTTGAAAGAAACTTATCTCAACAAGAATACCCTGCCGAGTTGATTTCTGCTTTCGGTATTGCAGCACCACATCAGTCGGCAGTTTCATGTTTGTATGGAGAACTCAAGCGTTGACGGATTAGCCTTAGCGACGATCCAAGGCCAAGTGCACCAAAAACGGCTGTCAACTAGGAAAACATCGATGCTGTGCGCATGCTCATCGCGGAAGATCGACATATGACATATCCCGAGATTGAGAGAGTGAGAAAATTAGTTTCCCGCTAAATACCGTATCTGTTAACCGAAGAACAGAAAGAAGCTAGGGTCAATTGGTGTCAAAAAAACTCTAGATTGCTGTGAGGCAAGAAACTCGAAAAACGTGTACAGCTTTGTCAGTGGTGATGAATCGTGGATTTACTCATATGAACCCGAAATTAAACGTCAGTCGTCTGTTTGCGTGTTCCAAGATGAAGAAAAGCCAACAAAAGTCATCCAAAAAGATGGTCGCGACATTTGTCTCAAAAGCAGGTCATGTAACAACAATTCCTCTGGGACTGTTACTGCCGATTGGTACATCACCATTTGTTTGCCAAAAGTCATCGCTGGGCTTCGAAAAACGAACCTCGACGAATCATCCTCCACCAAGACAGTGTAAGTTCGCACAAAGCACAAAAAACCATTGAATTTTTAACCCAACAAAACATCGAATTATTGGACCATCCTCCATACAGTCCCGACCTAAGTCCCAATGATTTCTATACTGTTCCGAAAATACAGAATAGACTGTGTGGTCAAAGATTTCAGTCGCCAGAGGAAGCAGTCGATGCCTTCAAGAATGCAATTTTCACAGTACCAACAAACGAGTGGAATTACAGCTTTGACAACTGGTTTGGGCGCATGCAATAGTGCATTAATTTTCGTAGATAATACTTCGATAAACAATAAAGTCTTTAAAAGTTATCTTCTATTTTATTCCAGCACTATATGCAAAAACATTAAAGATAACCCTCGTAGGTAGGGACTTACCTACATATCTATTGTTAATAATAATTATATGTTTTAAATAAAACTATTAAAAGATGTGACATAAGCAAAAACACAATAAGACCATCTTTTAATTTGTTAGTCATCAAAGAACGAGGCAAAATATGAACTTGTTTAATTTAAAATTATCAAAACAAATAGATGGAATTATTAAGTGAGGTATTTAAATAACTTCGCGGAATTAGTAAATAAAAATTAAATAAATTTTGCATTTTTACAGCACAGAATTTTTTCTTTCCTAGCCCGCGCGGCAATGGCTAGAAAACGTATTGTTTTCGATATTTTTTTTTAAAGTAACGCCAAAAATGTGTTATTATGGTGTATTTGGACCTATTTTAGCAATAGCGTCGGACTTTCTCGACCAATTGTCATGAAAACTAGTGTTCGACACTGTAATGAGCTGAACAGATTTTAGTGCTAATGACTTTTGACACATATTGATAATATAACACATTTTTCTTAATAATTTGTCTTATAACCAAAAGCTTTGATTTTTGAGATATTTAAAACAAAACTATTTTCAAGGCTAATAGAGCGTGAAGGTATCAGATTCGTTATGGATACATTTATTTTTAGCTCACACATATACTATACTATAGTAGTGTGAGCTATGGTGATCCTAATTTTTTCGAGAAAAAAAAAGTTGCTCCGATTTCAAAAATTTTTATATATCTTTGCGTTTCAGATGATTTTGAAACTTTTTTGTTGCGCCGTCTGTCTGTCTGTATGTCTGTCTGTAACGACCAACGCGCATAACTCAAAAACCGCTTGGCCGATTTTAATGAAATTTGGTACCTAGGCTGGGTCTTGGGTCGAGATGGTCCCATTTAAAAATGAACAAAATCCACCGAACACAAACCAAATAAAAGAGTGGGGGTAGATTTCAAAAATTAGAGTTTATGTGAAAATATGGCGTGTGTGATATTAAATGAAAGGTAATTGAGTCTGCAGTTGAACAAAATACATTTTAATTTATTTTAAAAAAAGGGTGGGGGTATATTTTAAAAATTAGAGTTTAAGTGAAAATATGGCGTGTGTGATATCAAACGAAAGGTAATTGAGTCCGGACTTTAACAAAATACATTTTAGTTTTTGTTTTTTTTAAGGGTGGGGGTAGATTTCAGAAATTTGAGTTTAAGTCAAAGCATGGCTTGAGTGGTATCAAACAAAAGGTAATTTAGTCTGGAGTTGAATAAAATATATTTTAGTTTTTAGTTATATTAGCTCACACGTACACTATAACTATAGTACCTAGTGTGAGCTTAGGGGCCCATATATTGGCAGAGTATTTTCTCAGTTACAAAAACATTTGCGGCTTTACCAGGTTTGCATTGAATTTGTGACAATTTTTGTGGGTATCTACAGGGTGTCTCTAAAAGGTCTGTACAAAATCTTAACACATATTCCTGAGGTCAAAATAAGTCGATTTATTGCAAATTACGTTAGTCCAAAATTGCTCCGTTTCAGAGATGAATTTAGGAATTAAAAATCGATTTTATTAAAATTTATGAACATTTCTCAACGCGTTACTTTAAAAATTGGTACTCGGGGGTTTTTTGGGATGCGAAACCTAAATATGGACATTTTTTTATTGTGGCCGTTAGAGGGCGCTTCATAATGCTCATCTTATGGTTTAAAATGACCAAAACTTTTTTCTCAGTGCATTTTTCAACTTTTTTTGTTGATAAAATAATTTCCTGAACTTTTTTAAGCACAAAAGGTACTTTTGATAAAATCTGCTAGGGTGAGCCGTTTTCGAGATATTTCCGTTTTTAGTGTTCGATGCCGCAATGGAATATTGAAATTATTTTGGATCAAAAGATTTTGCTGCTACCTTTAAGGATTAAATTTGGTTGGTAAATGAGTTATTAATTTTTTTTGTCATTTAATCATTTTCGGTAGGTATTCAGTCAATTTCTGGGAAAATAGTTTCACTTGGTTCAATTAAAATAAAAAACACCCTGTATCTCTGAAACAGAGTAATTTCGGACTAAGGTAAGTTGCTTTAAATCGACTTATTTGGACCTCAGGAATATGTGCTAAGATTTTGTACAGACCTTTTAGAGACACCCTGTATAACGCTTTCTCCTATTACGTTTTTTAGTTATTAGGGACATTTTGGGTCAGTTAAAATAACAGAAAATTCAACAGCCGTTACCGTTATTGTTACTACGAATAATGGTAACATTCAAGGCAAAAAAGATAGATTTTGGAAAACTAAAGATAAGCATTACAAAAACGTTAAATTAGTAGTTTTACACACCTTCCACTTTTTATTTATTTATATTTATTTATTTATTTTTATTAGATTTATGGCTTTTTACAAACCAAACTACTGAATTTTAGTGAAAAATTCGAATACATTAAAAAAAACAATACAAAACTAACTTTAAAAAAACAGTAACATTAACCATGACCACCGTAAATATCGCGCGCCATTACCGTAAATAACAAAAAGGACCGAGGAGGTGCTAATGCGCAGACTCAGTAATAACAATAACGGTAACAAAATGTAAAATACGCGACCCAAAATATCCCTATTGATTTAAAGTTAATACGTATTACTTCCTCACGGTGCCACTAGGACCGTTCTATATACTGGGTAAACGCTCATCCAACTGTCACTGGCATTTTAGGTTTTGCGTAATAGTTTTCAGGATTTTTGTGTTCTTTTTAATCAACGTGTTAGCCACTAGTTGGATAAATTACTATATTTTATACACCCGTCAACAAAAAAAAAAAATTTTTGGTCACATTCAAAAAAAAATTGGAATGAGGTTGGTAATTTTATGGCACGATCCACACACACTGCTTGAGATACTTTCTATTTATTGGTTATAAGTTAATTTAATTTTAAATGTTTCATGTGCAAGTTGTCAATTGTCAAATTTTGAAAGAAGGTGTATGTCACAAATACTAAATATTATCTATACCTTTTCTTCGTTTAATACAGAAATTTTTTGTATCTATTTCTTGTTAGTTTTTATATAATTTTGACATTTTATTTAAGGCATAGGTTAGCACAAAGTGTAGGTACTTATTGGCAAAAAAACGTTTTAAACTTGCAAAAAACCTTTTTACTGAAAAGTGTATGTATTGTATAGCAAACTACTCTTATCTAAAAATATATCTAATACGCGATAATTTTATACGTTATAATGATGATGTAATTTCAGATAGATAAAATATTCTTCCAAATATCATCTTGACACTGACTCACCTAATGCTAAAAAAAATTCGTTTATGTATACACTGTTTAATGTAAATTTAAAAATAAGCGGTATCCTTTGTGTGTTTTTTTTCTATGGTAATGCATATTAATTTTGATCAGGGCTATCAAAACGGACGGGCCACGATCTACAACTTTGTTGACGTCACAGCAAAGGCTGATTTTCTTTTTGTTGGTCACGTCACGACACAGCTGATTGTCTTTAAAATATTAAGGTGGAAATGACGGTTCATCAAAATTTCATTTTTTTTTTTAATAAAGTCCGTTTTGAGATTGTTTTTACTATATTCTTGTAGAACGATTTTTTTTAAATGACCAAAACTTTCTAATTCTTAATTTTTTAGAGCCGCTTCATTAGCTCACAGAAAAATTAAATTTAAAGCAGAAGCGACTGTGTTTTTTTCTGCGTAATCGGCTGAGATAATTGCCTTCAGACTTTCAAATTATAATGGACTGATAAAATAAAAATTTAATTAGAATTTTATTATTTTTCGAATTTAATTTTTATTTTATCATTCATTGTTAAATTTGAAAACTTGAAAGCAAATATCTCAAAAACTAATCGATGAATTTTCGAAATTATTACACGGTTGTAAAGATAATCAAGAGATCTTCAAAACAAAGTATGACCCACATTCCCTATTCAAAAAATATAAAGTATACCCCTCGAAGGGGGTTCGTGCTACAAAAATTTCAAGATAACCAAAAAGTGTGCCCCTCGCAAAACTTTTAAATTTAACATGGACTGATAAAATAAAAATTTATTTAGAATTTAATATTTTTCGGATTTAATTTTTATTTTATCATTCCATGTTAAATTTAAAAATTTGAAAGCAAATATCTCAAAAACTAATCGATGGATTTTTGACATTTTTACACGGTTGTAAAGATATTCAAGAGAGATTCAAAAGAAGGTATCACTAGACCCACTTTCCCTATTCAAAATATGGGGATAAAGTATACCCCTCGAAGGGGGTTCGTGCTACAAAAATTTCAAGATCTTGACACTGACTCACCTAATGCTAAAAAAAATTCGTTTATGAATACACTGTTTAATGTAAATTTAAGAATAAGTGGTATCTTTTGTGTGTTTTTTTCTATGGTAATGCATATTAATTTTGATCAGGGCTATTAAAATGGACGGACCACGATCTACAACTTTGTTGACGTCACAGCAAAGGCTGATTTTCTTTTTGTTGGTCACGTCACGACACAGCTGATTGTCTTTAAAATATTAAGGTGGAAATGACGGTTCATGAAAATTTCATTTTTTTTTAAATAAAGCCGGTTTTGAGATTGTTTTTACTATATTCTTGTAGAACATTTTTTTTTTAATGTATAGTAATTCTTAATTTTTTAGAGCCGCTTCATTAGCTCACTGAAAAATTAAATTTAAAGCAGAAGTGAATGTGTTTTTTCTGCGTAATCGGCTGAGATAATTGCCTTCAAACTTTCAAATTATAATGGACTGATAAAATAAAAATTTAATTAGAATTTTATTATTTTTCGAATTTAATTTTTATTTTATCATTCATTGTTAAATTTGAAAACTTGAAAGCAAATATCTCAAAAACTAATACACGGTTGCAAAGATAATCAAGAGAGCTTCAAAACAAAGTATGACCCACATTCCCTATTCAAAAATATAAAGTATACCCCTCGAAGGGGGTTTGTGCTACAAAAATTTCAAGATAACCCAAAAGTGTGCCCCTCGCAAAAGTTTTAAATTTAACATGGACTGATAAAATAAAAATTTAATTAGAATTTAACTTTTTTCGGATTTAATTTTTATTTTATTATTCCATGTTAAATTTGAAAATTTGAAAGCAAATATCTCAAGAACCAATCAATGGATTTTCGAAATTTTTACACGGTTGTAAAGATATGTTCGTGAAACACCCGGTGTATCTAAACTATTTTTCTGCTCCTTCAAACAATTCTTACCTGGAGCTCGCGCTCGATTGGCCCTCACATCTCTCAAAACCGGAGTCCTTTCAACTTGGTCAAAAACATCGTTGTTGTTATGTTCCGTGCTATTTTCTTTGGCTGAATGCACATTGCTCTCACTTTTGGCTTTGCTACCTGTGGCGCCGTCTATCGTATCTACTATCTTATCCTATGAAGAAATAAAAAAAAATTAAATAGTTCATATTGAATAAAACTGTGTAAAATTATACTCAAAATATTTTTACAATATTTACATATTTTTGTTCTATTTATTGTGGCTCGGGAATGAAATAGCGATGTACAAAATAGCGAGTATTAAAATAGCGGTATCGAAATAGCGACAATCAAAATAGCGATGTAATGAAAGGGCGACTATCAAAATAGCGATGTAACAAAATGGCGACTATCAAAATAGCGATGTAACAAAATGGCGATGTAACAAAATAGCGATTGTATCAAAATAGCGATGTAACAAAATAGCGACTATAAAAATAGCGATGTAACAAAATAGCGACTATCAAAATAGCGATGTAACAAAATAGCGATTATCAAAATAGCGATATTTTGGTTCGGTTTTGGCATATAGTTCGACAAATGGGTTTCTTTCTAACAATTTTTTTCAAAAAAAAAAACTTCCCTGACTTCTTTCTCGGGATCCTAGAGGGTGTGAATCTGAACCGAACCGAACCGAACCAGCATATTAAAAAAAAACTCTCCAGACTTCTTTTGAACCGAAACAAACGGTTTGGTTTGGTGCGCTTCGGTTCGGATTCACACCCTCTAGGATCCTGGAAAAGAAGTCAGGAAAGTTTTTTTTTGAAAAAATTTGTTAGAAAGGTTCGGTTTGGATTGGTTTGAATCGATTCGGTTTGGTTTGATTCGGTATTTTGATACATCGCTATTTTGATACATCGCTATTTTGATACATCGCTATTTTGATTGTCGCTATTTTGATACATCGCTATTTTGATTGTCGCTATTTTGATTGTCGCTATTTTGATACATCGCTATTTTGATTGTCGCTATTTTGATACATCGCTATTTTGATATGTCGCTGTTTTGTTACAAACGCTATTTTGATACATCGCTATTTTGATAGTCGCTGTTTCATTACATCGCTATTTTGATAGTCGCTATTTCGTACGTCGCTATTTTGTACATCGCTATTTCGTTCCAGAGCCATTTATTGTTAATATTCTTGTCAGTTTTCGTCAGTGTTTTTATATTGTATAAGAAAATATATATATAAATAAATAATAGACGATACGTTTTGGGCCACAAGCATGCTCATTACATATTTGACTATCAAAGTCCTTAATCCAAACATCACAAGTGCGTGAGACAAGGTATATGATCTAAGTGTGCAAGGTCAACAAAAGGCGCCTAACTAAAGCGTTAAGTTGATCGAGGGGACCACCTATCTATGTACTTTTGAATTCTATACCTTATCTCTCGCACTTACGATGCCATGCAGGAATTGAAGTATTACATTGGAATTTGCTATACCTTAATTTTGGATAAAAATCCACTTCCAGACCCGCTGGGTGACTTTTTGACAGTGATCAGTGGTTTCTTCCCAGGAACAGGAGGCGTTTTTTCAGGAGCTTGACTATCAGGTTTGCTACTGCTATCAGTTTTGTCGACAGGGGGCTTGGGTTCTTCTTTCTTAACTTCTAGGGATTTTCGTTGAGACGCTATTGAGCTGTGTTTAATGGCACCTGACAAAAAAAGTTTCTAAATAATTTGTTACCCTCTATTAGTAAAAACCATAGGCAGGCAAAGACTGGCTGGACAGAAAAAAAAAGGACAGTAGACCTCCTGCTTGGAGCGCTCACAGGACACTGTGAACCTCATGGACACTTCACCTCTCTTAAGATAAAACAAGATAGGACAGTCCCCAAAAACGGAAAGGAAGAGGTAACATCATTTTATTTCCTAGAACAATGTAAATCATATTATGCTGTGAGAAGAGGATTATTCGAAATAGAGGAGTTGAAATCGAAAGACCTGAATCATTAAAGTGGTCAAACACAAAGATGGGGGGATGCTCTGGAGGTCAGCACAAAGAGCTTATAACTTGCCAGGCCTAGGACCTACACCCCCAGTATTACTACTACTAAAAATCATTGATATGAATACATCTACGGGCTAGACAGGGAATGAGAGAAGAAACGGAGACAAAATCTAATGTTCTAGGTTATGTGACGTATGTCCTTTAAACCAGGGAATAAGGAAACAGGACCCATTGCAGGTAGGACATAAAACGATATAAGAAATAATATAGAGCAAGGTATATTTATTTTATACTTATCCTAAAAAATCGCGACAGCTTGCATCTCTGTCAAACCCTCCTGCTATGAGAAAGAAAGAGATACGTTCAATTAAATATGAACTCTCAGAATGCCCCGGATAGCTTGCATCTCTCTTAAACCTTCTTACCTTGAGCGCAAAAGAGATATGGCAGGTCAGACCGAACTAAGCGGGCGCCAGTATGCTTTTGACGAACTCGACATCACAGGTGAATTCCAGTGCGTGTACTTGTTTGCTAGTTTTGACATGCTGACACCACTGTGTGTTTTCCCGTAATATTTTTAAAATTTAAGAATTATCAACATGCAAGATTGGGATAGAAATAAAAAAAATATTGGCAACCAGCGACTTGTTTTTAGACAGGTTTTCAGGATCGCTATAACATCAAAAATATTTAAAAATTGTAACTTGGAACAATTTTAACAAAGAATTTTTAATTCTAAAAACTCCCAGTGTAATTTTGACTTGTAACACCTCGGCTTAAGCTTGGCAGCCAACTATTTGAAGTTTTAGGTCAGTCAGGGAAATTTATTTTATTAGTTTTTTTTTTAAATAACAAACATAAAGCAGATGAAAACAATATTGATAAAAGAATAATATATTTGAGGTGAGATTGTTGCAATTGTGTTGTTTATCAAAAAGATAAGTTTTTCAAATTTTGTTAGACCAACATTAATTTTTTTTATAAACCACTGGTAAATTAGCGATTTTTCTTTTTCTAGGAGAAGCGCAGTGGTTTTTTAATTCAACAATTTCCTTAATATTGGCGTAATACCCAGATAAAGTTTTGTTTGTAAAATGAATCCGCCACAAACATATAGATTTTATTTATATTTTCAGGTTTATTCTCCAAATTGTTGGGCTTATTATCATCGGAAATATGGCCACGAAATTGTCAGAGGGAATAAAGTTGTATACTGTGTTAAGGTTAGATAAAAATTGTTAAAAAAGAAACAATTTCTAAAGAAAAATCTTACCTATATTTTCAGGTTTATGTTCCAAATTGTTGGGTTTCTTATCGTCCGGTAATATGGCCACAAAATTGTCGGGAAAAAACCCGATTTTGCCGTTGACTTCGCCTTTCCACCATCCTGGATCCTGGGTATCTCGGCTTATTAAGGTTACTATTTCGCCTTCTTTTAAGTCTAGTTCATCTTCGTTGAGCGCCTTGTAGGAGAATTTCACTTCACAAAATTGCTTTGCTAAATAAAGAAATCAAATTTTTGACGTTTTTCGGAATGTTAACTTAGGGTGTGATTTTTTTGCATCTCTATGGCGATACCATACGATCGATACTTTTGTTGATAAACTCTAAAGTTTTTAAAATATGAATTTTCAAAGTTTGGCCATTTTGGTCTTATAGGAGATTTCCTACCCTAAAATTCGCTATATGACGTTTTTCCACATTTTAACTCAGGGTGTGGTTTTTTCGCATCTCTATGGCCCCACCATACCGCAACTCGGTGCTTTTGTTGTTGTTTCAAAGTTTGGCCATTTTGGTCTTATGGGATTTCCTACCTTAAAATTCGCTAAATGGCCAAACTTTAAAAATTCATATATTAAAAACTATACAGTTTATCAACAAAAGCACCGAGTTGCATTATGATAGGGCCATAGTGACGCGAAAAAAACACACCCTAAGTTAAGAGTCGAAAAAACGTCATTTAGCGAATTTTAGAGTAGAGAAACCTCTAAGACCAAAATGGCCAAACTTTGATATTTCATATTTTAGAAACTTTACAGTTTATCAACAAAAGCACCGAGTTGCATTATGGTAGGGCCATAGTGACGCGAAAAAAACACACCCTAAGTTAAGAGTCGGAAAAACGTCATTTAGCGAATTCGAGAGTAGAGAATGCTCTAAGACCAAAATGGCCAAACTTTGATATTTCATATTTTAGAAACTTTACAGTTTATCAACAAAAGCACCGAGTTGCAGTATGGTAGGGCCGTAGAGAGGCGAAAAAACCACACCCTGAGTTAAGATTCGAAAAACGTCATTTAGCGAATTTTATGGTAGTGAATACCATATGACCAAAATGACCAAACTTTGAAAATTCATATTTTCAAAACTATACAGTTTATCAACAAAAGCACCGAGTGGCAGTATGTTAGAGCTATAGGGATGCGAAAAAATCGCACCCTGAGTTAAGATTCCGAAAAACGCCAAACTTTGAAAATTCATATTTCAAAAAATATATAGTTTATCAACAAAAGCATCGAATTGCAGAATGGAGGCGCCATAGAGATTCGAAAAAAGCACACCCTGAGTTAGGATTCGGAAAAACGTAATATTGCGAATGTTAGGCTAGGGAATCGTATAAGACCAAAATGGCCAAACTTTGAAAATTCATATTTTAGAAACTATACAGTTTATCAACAAAAACACCGAGTTGCAGTCAGAGTTAGGCAGTAGTTAACAGCCAAAATAGTTAACTACTTTTTCCGTAAAAGTAGTTAGACTCTGATTACTTTTTTTCTCTTAGTAGTTATACTCGATTATTCGTATTCTGCATAAAATTATCGCACAAAGTACTTAAAAAAGTAGTTTACCGCTTGGTTTCAACTACTTTTAGTAATTTAACAACGTTTGTGGAGTTTTCTACTTTTGAGATATTTCATTAATTTTAAAAATATTTAACTATTAGTAGTTTTTTAAATTTCCAAAAAGGTTGTATTAATTTTTCATTGATATACCCTGTAAACTAAATAATGTATAAACTCAAGTAGTTCAAAACTAATTTCAGCAAATAAAAAATAGCCCTTGATGTTTTTTACCGAATTAAGTCTAGGCATTTGTTTTATGTGTCTTCAGGTGTTAAAAACAAAATACTTTCGAGCTAAACTGACGTTTACTCAGCTTTTATTCAACACGAAACATGACATCATTTCTCTTTCTGTCTTACTGCATAAAAATGATATAAATTGGTACTGAACAATATAGGACTCTTAACATTATATACTTTGAAGAAATTCTATCGTTTTGACCTTTTCTTAAAAGGGTTTATATCGGTTGTGTATTTTTATAAATAAAATATTAACTTAACATAATAGTCCCTATTATCAGTTTTATAAAACCTTTGCTCTATTTGGTAAAAAAAATCAATCCAAAATTAAAAGAAGCCAAACCTCTAAAATGCATTACTTTTAAAATATTTCATTTCATTTTAGTGGCAAATTTTCAAGTCAAAATAAATAGTTTTAAGTTTTTAACCCTCAATAAAATTTGCTTAAATAATGGACCTTAAAATGATGTCGATTTCCCTTACATAAACATAAGGCATTAGAAGGAAAAAAGCTGGATTGCAACAATTACAGAGGAATTACAGTAACCAGTATTCTAAGTAGATTGTACGGTAGGATTCTTAGAGATCTAATAGAGAATCATTTTCGTGAACAAAAAGAAGAAGAGCAAAGTGGGTTTCGTGTACGCAGATCTTGTTGTGATAATGTTTTGTCTTAAACAAGTATTTGAGAAAAGGAGTGCAGAAATATAGAGACTCATGTTACCTTTCGGACCTACAAAAAGCATACGATACCGTTCCAGTAGAAAAATTATGGACAGTCTAAAATTAAAATTGGAATTTGACTTTCAAAAGAATTTCTGGTAACGAAAGGCTTAAGACAGGGATGTTGTATCTCTCCAACTCTCTTTAAAATATTTATCGCAGTAGCTCAAAAAAATTGGAAACGTAAAGTACACGGCATGGGAATACAACTTAACGACCGATTTACCATATACACACTACAGTTTGCTGACGACCAAGTAATTGTAGCTAATGATAAAGAAGACATGGAATATATGATGAGAAAGTTAACGGAATAATACCAAAACTGGGGATTAACAGTGAATGTGGACAAGACACACTACTTATGTATTGGAAACGAATCAAGTGAGTCAGAACACCATGCAATAAGTATGTAAACTTGGGTGTCACATTTGATAAGATAGGATCAGACTGTAAAGAACTGGAAAAAAGAATAGTAAAAGCAAAAAAGGTTATTGTATGTCTTCACATATATGAAACAATGGTGAAAAGTACGCTGCTGTATGGAATGACTTGTCGCGTGAAAAATGCAAAACATAAATGGAAAGTGGCGAAATAGATGCAATAAGAAGATCAATGAGAATATCTAGAACAGATCACATAAGAAAAGAGATCATAAAAGAAAGAATAGGAATCGAGGGAAGCATAACGGATATCAGTAAAACACAACTGATATAGTACGGCCATGTACAAAGGATGAACGACGAAAGATTACCAGAGCAGGTCCTAGAATGGCACTTTTGCAATAGGGCGCAGAAAAAGGGCGTTCTGAACTAGAATGGCAAAACGTCAATCCAAAGATCAATGAGTCAAAAAAATCTGACAGAAGTCGATCGTCAGGATCGAATGAGGTGGAGAATGAGCGTCGGACAATGCAGAAAAACGTTCTAAACCGACATAGTATTATTATTAGAAGGAAATAACGAAAACCATTATAAAATCTCGGTTTATTAAGGTTTATAAGTGTCAAGAACAAATTAAAAAACCGTTGAAGAAATGTTACAATTGTATCTTGGTTCAACGCAACTTTTTTTTAAATAAATCTTACCTGGTTTACTAGGTAATACTGGAGGCTCGCTTGAAAGTCTATTTAGATCCTCTCTAATGCTGGGCCTTGGTTTATTGGTGCTAGGAGGAGTCGCTTGAATTTCCTCCACAAAATTTGAGGGAAAAACTCCCTCTTTTCCATTAAGTCTCCCTCGCCACCTAAGAAAATAAAACGCCCAGTTAACCGTTTTAGCAGCTAGGCAAAGTTTTTTAACAATTATATTTTTTATGTAGGCAGATTCTCAAATTTGTTAGTTATTATTTTCACAAGATATTTTCTAATTTTAAGTTTTTACTTTTCCTTTTTGATTCTTTTAGTAATGTCCCCTGACGATGTAGTAAAAGTATTAATAGTAGTGGTGGGGAACTATTTTTGGTCTAGTGACTAGGCACACGGCGCGCCTTTTTCGCAAACCCCGATTTGCCCGTACATCATATATCAAACTGATGCACGTGCCCCTTAGGATGCAGGTTTTCTTTCTTAAGAGGACTTAATTTTACCTGACACCTCTTTGTCGAGGGCAGGGATCTTTATACTGCGTAGTAAGTATATACAGTGGACCCACGTTTTTACACCCCTTCCGAACGGTGGTCCTGCTACATGTTAGACTTGCATCTATCTAACACCGCTATCGTCCCAGCAAAACGTGATTATAGACAATATACTTCTTTCCTTTTCAGCGCAACAGTCGTGGTGGTCGTGAGTTGACTGTAGGAGATTTATGCTGGCGCCATCTTGGTTCCGACTATATAGCACTTATAGCAGGCTCCTGGGTTATTATCCCTGGTTCCTCGGCTGGCTGCGTGTCGGCTCCTAGACTACACGTTTGTATAATCTCGATGTTCAACTTATATTTTTGCGTACATCGCATGCCTATTCGATGACGGCTGTTGAACGCTGAAAAGGAAGTGGGCGACAGGGCGACGGATTTTTTTTTGTTTTTGCATCGTTGTTCCAGACAGACGTAAGCCTGATACCTTCTGCATGTGAAGCCGACGACCATACCACGGCACTACCCTGCCGCCCATCCCCTGACGACGTAAGTTCCTAGTTACAAAACATGTCGGGACTATTTGCTTAAAACAAATTAAAAATTATTGGAGGAAGACAAAAACCTATATGATTCCTAATAAATTAGTATTTTAACAAATTAGGTGCTGATTCAACCCTTTGTGTAGCGTATGTAAAAAAAATGGATGTTTTTGTTCTACTATGGCTTTATCAAAAACTATTTAATTACTAGTATACATGCATCATTCCGAAAAATTCCTGACTGATTTATGATTTCTACATAAAATTTTGATATTTTATCAGAAATGTCTTCTCAGCTTTGTTTTGAGAATGAACTTTAATTATTTTGTTTACAAAAAGCAAAAAAAAATGAACAATTTGAAATAAAATGTGAAAAACTGCAAAAAATCTGCATATCAGCGATCCTTTAGTGTAGAGTCCCTGTATGTTGACATATTTGTATAATATATCCAAATATGTCAACACACAGGGACTCTACTTTAGTGTACACATTTTGGGAAAACCTTTACCTAGAAAGATTAGCGATATCTTGTTTTATAGGTTTTTTATGGTTCTTCGATTTTACTTTCTACCTATTTAATTATTATCAAGATTAGTAATTTTTGTGTAAAATACAGAATAAGTAAAAATAGTAAGTAAATATCCAAGATGACGGCTTTATTTTGACACTGTTCCCCTAATAGCAGGTATTAGGACTTTTAATATGTTCAACAGGAGCATAAAAGCTAAGTGGCAGCTTTATGTTATTTTCTTCCCAATTCAGCATACTATTTTCAGTTAACATGGCAATACAGGACTCGCCTACGGCTGTAAATTTCCTGGTTCTACCTGTAAAGTTTAAATTTCCAGTAGTTGGCCAAAGTAATAAAAATCGGATCATTTACGCCCGGTTCCCACCTACGACTTTCTCGTGGGTGCCCGCTCACGCGTCACATGATCTTAATATGAAATGTTATGACAGTCATGTGACGCGTGCGCGGGCAAGCACGAGAAAGTCGTAGTAGGGAACCGGGTTTTAGAACTTTACCTGAGGACGCGGCAATTTTGGGTCAAAACGGGACTGTCGCACGGAGGTCTAAATGTAGAAATTATGGGGACATTCAACTTTTTTTTTAAATAACCGAAATTATTCTTGTCTATAATGATTTTAGGAAAAATTACAGTGATCATAAAGACTAATTAGATTTTTACCCTTAGACTTAATACATAAGTAGCACAGTTATAAAGGATGGGGCACCAATAACATGAAAAATAAGGTCTCGGTTAAATTAGCTGGGATTTAGGTGTGATCTTGATCTTGGTTCTGTTAAGAACATATAAAAAATTAAACATTTCTATCAAGCGATTTTCGAGATATAGGGTGTCCAGAAATTGACGATATTTCCATTTATTTAAAGTTTTGTACACTTAAATGGGTAAATGATAATTTTTTTCAGCAAATATGATATAGCTCACTAAACTAATTTTTCTAAAAATATTTTTGGTCAGCTGATATATACAGAATGTCCAAAAAGTGCTTGTTTTTTATTTTACTGCGTTTAATTAAAAATCTTACAAGAATGCACCTTTCTGCAACTCACTATATTGTTTTAAGATAGGTAGAACTACTAGCTTAAAAAAAGATTGAGTTTTACTTTGGAGAAAAGGGGCCTTTTTTTAAGGGTCCTCCAATCTTGACATTTTAATAAAAGTGCAACTACTTCTTTAAAAATTAAATAAATGGAAATTAGTGCAACGAAATAATTAACTAAACTCACCTTACAACTGAGCAGACATGCCTCAATATTAAAAAAAAAACAAGGGATTTTTATCTTCACATCAATTCAATATAAATGAACATTTTTCCAATCCATCAAAAAAAAAATCTGATAATGGGCATAAGGTGATAGTCTATTCGACTTATAAAAACACAAGGACAAGTTTGTCCCTTACTGTCCCCGTAATTTTTACATTTACACCTCTGTGTGTCGTGACAAAATCGGTATTAGTGGCAACCCTCGAAAGACTCTTTGAACTTACCATCCTTCTTCCTCTTCTCCAATAATATCAATGACCTCTCCAACTTTCAAATTTAATTCGTCTTCATGGTCTTGATTATAACTGAACACAACCCGACACTGTCTAATGCGCGCAGAATCCTTTTTATTTCGTAAGACAACGGAATCTCTGTCGACTATTCGGACAAAGTTGTCTGGAAACATGCCGGTTTTTTCTTTTAGTTTGCCTTCCCACCATCCTCCTAAAATATTTAAAAAATTATGCACAATTTATTATTTTTAAATATGTTTTTGTGGTTTAAAAAATTATTCAATTTTAGCTTTTTCCGGTATATCTCAAAAAAAGATCTAGAAACTTTTTTCAATATTACAAGATATTTTGTAAATTGTTTTTTCAAAGGCCGAATACCGATTTAACTTATATTTTTTGCTGTTTTTCAACATTTTAAAAAGTGTTCTTAGGGTAGACTAATTTTAATGAAGCTGTTTGAATTGACTACTATTTTCTCTAAAAATTCATCAAAATCGGCTTGTTGGAAGTTTTGTGGTACAAAGCACAGACTTTAAAAAGTCTATGTACAAAAGACATACCGGGTGGGCCAAAAAAAACCGGACAATTTTTTTGTCATTATAAATTTTGAACTATAAAATCGATTTTAATGGGACAAACTGCACTTGGCAGAGAATTAATTAGAGTTTTGCCTAATTATATTTTTTGTCCGCCATCTCAAAATACAAGATGGCGGACGAATTTCAAATGTACCCTTCAAAGATACTCGTTTATTCTTGTGTTGCAGACATGTTGTGATTATTCTTTTAAATAAGTAAAAAAGTTACGTTCTTGCCACACACAACAAGGTACGAATCAGCAAAATCGGTTTAGTGGTTCTAAAAAAAAATATTTTTGTTTCAGTCATTGTTTTGCATATTATATGATTGTCTTGCCAATCATGTCTGCATTTATTACCTTATAAATTCATTAGTACAGAACCGATTTGAATAAAGTGAAAAACATCCTGGCTAGAAATTGATTGCTTTTTAAGATCATGATCAAAGTGTATCGTCATCTTAAAATTTAAGATGGCCGACAGAATCATCCTTGATTCTTCAAAATGGCGTGTTAATTTTCTAAAAATGTTTTCGTTTTTTTTTTTAATTTATAAAAAAGCACTACTTTTCCCCCACACAACGAGGTACAAATTAACAAAATCGGTGAAAAAAATATTTTTGTTTCAACCATTGTTTTACAGATTAAACGATTGTATTGCCAATCCTGTCTGCATTTATTTCCTTATAAATTCGGTATTACTAAACCAATTTTAGTCAAATAAAAAAAATCATGGTGAGAATTGATTGCTTTTTAAAGATTATAATCGAAATTTGCCGCCATCTTAAAAGTTAAGAAGTCGGACAGAATCATACATGACCCTTCAAAGTGGCACGTTTATTCTGTGGGGGTGTTTTGTATTAAATATGAGTTAGACAGGGGGGGGAAAGGTTAAAAATCTGAATTTTTGTGTTACATAACTTAAGAAGATTCCCTAAAATTAGGAAAAATAAATGGCCTCTTTCAGACGAGGATCCTGTATGCGGGATTCTGTATGCGAGATACCGAATCACAGCCGCATACTACCCCGATACTTCTTTGGGATACTTTTTTATTACACATTTCTTAACAAGTTATCATGAATATTCAAGAGTGCGTTATGTTATGGTATATATCTAATAAAAAGAAAAAACTTAAAAGGAGACACCTCTGAAATCGAACTTTTTGCGTCGCAAAAGTATGCATGATAATTCTGTATCTCGGATACTCCTTCTGTCGCGCGATACTGTATGCGGCGCCGAATGCCGTGTGTAAGCTACAATTTAACTGCATGCTTTTTCTGTATCTGAGATACACGCGTCTGGGATACAGCGTCCTCGTCTGAAAGAGGCCTAAAGAAGTACAAACCTGGTTTTTTTACAACATCTGTTATAACATCTCCTTTCTTGATAGTGAGCTCATCGGGCTGTTGAGCTATATAATCATGTTCTACTAGCACTTCAACTGAAATTTTATATTAATTAGTATTTTATGTATTTTACCCATTAATAAATGGATCTATGACAGATCTGATACCTTCCTAGCTAGCCTATTAGCACACTTCAAGTGACGCTATGATAATCAGCCTTGAAAACAGTTGTTTGTAAATATCTCAGAAACTAAAGCTCCTATGAAGTTTTTGGTTATAACACAAATTATTGAGCTACTATATTCCAAAAACCTCATATTGATGCGATGCTCCATTAAAAAGTTAGCATTTTTAAATTTTTTTAATTGTCAAAAACCTGTCATTAGCATTAATGGATTTTGACCAAAATCTAATCAGCTCGTTAGTGTCAAACACTATTTTTCCTGAAAATTTTATGAAAATCGGTTTAGGAGCTATCGTGTTACGGACAGAAAAAAAATACACACACAGACAGACATGACAATGATATTGCTAGGATACCATAGTATGTAAACTGCAGCAACTGGAGCAAAATTGCTGAAAGTTTAGTACTTAAACAGGAGAAGTACAGGAGGGGTGGCTCAGTATTTCCTTTTGTTGTACAGGTTAGGAGAAATCCAGGATATACTTGGGAAGTACTGGGAAATATACTAGGAAATACCGAGAAGTGCTTGGGAAATACTAGGAAATATCATTGAAATGTGAGGAAATACTAGGAAATACCAGGATATACCGTAGGTATTTCCTCTTGGTGTACAAAAATTGTCCATCGAACCATCCTTCGGTTTTACTAAGGGAGATAAAAAAAACTGGCCTCAATTATGAGGTGCAATTTTCAAGAAAAGCTTAAAAGTAAAAACCGCATTTTGATTTAGCTGTTTTGAAGCTATGGGGTTTTTTATAAAGTCTGCATGAAAACTTCATTTTGGTGTAAATTGTTTTTTTCTAGATTTTTCTTCATAAAGAATCGAACTGGTAAGTTAAATTTCATCTGTCACTTTAAGTTTTTGAGATAGGTACTACATAAAATTGATAGTTTTATTTTATATATTAATATGTCTACTTAATGGGTTCAAATATTTCAAAATAAATTAAGAAACTAATTGAAAATAAAGAGATAATACAAAATAAAAATATAAAAAAACAATAAAAATAATAAATAAACACAGAGCTCAATAAACAGAGTGTCATTACATAAGAAAATACCAACTTTAAGCCATATCCCAAAAAGTAAAAATAAGAGGAAAAATTCAGTTTGAAAGTTCGATTCTTTATTAAAAAAAATATAAATGGATCCTTGACGGATGTTCGTGCAACTTTAATTTTAAATTCAAATTTTGCGCCAAATTCCCGTATTCGGAAAACCCACACAATTTCAATTTGATTGGCACAAGCAAAACGCCAGCGCCATGGTGATAAATTCTATTAACCAAAAAATCCAATAACATTCTTAGAAAATCAAACTAAACCATTACACAAACAAGTGATTCTAGTGTGGATCGACTGCAACGACTGGGCCAGCGAGAGGAGCTCCTCTGGACGACGGAAACAGCTGAAAAGGTGAGTGCCAATCCTCTATATTGTCTTTGTGTGGCTCGGAAAAATTAATATTTTTACATCGTCCTTTTAAGGATTTTTGCACCCAGATTTTATAAAACGGCCAGCGCTACAGTCCCGCTGCTCTACCAACCTCAAAACATCAACATTTTCTGGTCCCACGACCCAGATAGTTTTTTAAAATTTGTTTGCTAAAAATATTAGATTTTCGTCTCGCCATTTTGGCTCGTTGTTGCCGTGTCCGGTTTAGAAAGGAGGTTCCGTCCCCCCTTGCGTGGCTTAACGGTTGCTCCACCCACATTTCATTGCAGCCGAAATTGGCACTTCGTACGTCGTTTGTTTTGATTCAAAAATCGAAATTTGTTTAAATAATAGTTATTTGTTTAAATAATATGTTATAGTTATTCAAAACAACAAAAGTGCTTGTGAGTTAAATGCTTTATTCTTATTTAACAGGTAAACAAACACATCTAGTAGAATTAGTATTTACCTGTAAATAATAAGAGAAACGGTAGTAGGTACAAGTTGTTCTGTGTGCATTTATTTTGGGAGAAAGATCGCGACCTAGGATAACAGCTGTTGATAAGTTTTTGCATTTATTCGAGAAATCGATAATAAAATATATGCTGTCGGACTCTTTTGGACTGATTAAAGTCAATAGGGGTCAAGTGTTAGTTTTATTCCTTTTAAATATTTTTTATTTTTTTAATTAACAATATGTCGTTAAAAAAGCTTGAGAATCAACGCAAAGTTTCAATATCTCGTATTACGGAAACGTATAACTTGGGAACAAAAGCTAAATCAGATAGTTCTTCCTTGCCAATTTTTAAGGCGTTTTACGAATCGGTAGATGATCACTATGAACAATTTAAAAACATTCATAATGACATCATAGGTCTCTTGAAAGACGACGACGATGATGAATTCGAAGTACAAGACAAAATTAGGAAAGATACGGATCTATTCTACCACCAAGCTAAAGTTCTTTTTTCGAGTTTATGTTCCGATTCAGTTCATTCAAAGTTTACCCCCGCAACTTCACACTATTCACGTAGCGATGATCTGGGCCCTTTAAAGGTACCTTGCTTTAATGGAAACGTAAAAAAGTGGCCAACCTTTTACGATGTTTATTCTTGTTTGGTTCACGAAAACTCTAATTATTCCGATATAAGGAAATTTCAACATTTGCTAACCTTCCTTGAGGACGAACCACTTAATATTTTAAGTTCTATAAAATTAACGGCAAGTAATTACGCAATCGCCTGGAAGGTATTAACAGATCGCTATCAAAATAAAAGACTTTTAGCCAGTACCTACTGGAACTCAATCTACTATGCAAATTCTTTAAAGGGAAACCAGTCAGCAAAGGATCTTAGAGTCTTGGTAGATACCTTTTCCGAGAATATTGGGGCGCTCGAAAATCTTGAATTTCCAGTAACGTCGTGGTGTTTTTGTTTATTTTCAATTTTATTATCAAAAATCGATCAAACCACAAGAACCGCTTTCGAATTAAAGTATAGTACTACCGAGATTCCAACATATCAAAATCTAATTCAGTTTCTTATTAACCAATGCCGTGCTCTTGAAACAGTACAGCTATCTCCCCAAAATACGCAAATGCAACCTTCGACTTCAAAACAGCAAAAACCAAATTATTCGAATTCTAGTAACCAAAAATATAATTCTTATTCAAATAATCAGTACAAATCAAGCCCTCCATCAAATTTTTTAGCGCATACGCACTCACAAGTATCAAATAAACAATCCAATATTCAATTTCGACAAAACCAACAACCCTATAAGTGCAAATTATGCAATAATTCTTTTCATCCACTCTCGCAGTGTGGTGTTTTTATTTCCAAATCTCCTTCAGATCGTTTTACTTATGTAAAACAACAATCGTTATGTATCAACTGTTTACGTTCAAATCATCAAGTAATTGACTGCAGTAGTACCTACAACTGCAGGGTATGTCGACATAGGCACCATAGTCTTATTCATCTATCGCAAATGACAGATTCAATCCGTCAGAATTCAAGTCAATCCTTTGTTAATTCAAGCCAAAATTCAAATCAAAATTCGAACTTAAATCAAAGTTTTAATTCAAATCAAGTGGCCGTGCCTAGCACAGGCACAAACTTATCGTATCAGAATTCAAATTCAAGTCTTAGCCAACAGAACCCTAGTTTTGTTCAACCCAGTTCAAATTCAATTCAAATCAATTCGAATCCAAATACATCTACAAATCAATACTCTTCGTTATCCACCTTGACGCCCCGTACGACAGTGCTTCTAGCCACTATAAAATTAGAGGTACTCGATAGTCGGGGTAACTACCAACCTGTCCGAGCACTTCTGGACAGCGGTAGCCAAGCTAACCTGATAAGCGAAGCTTGTCTTAACAGGTTAGGCTTGCCAAGAAACAAAATTTCGATCCCTGTTCTGGGACTAAATCAATCTTCATCGGCCACTAACGGCATTTCTACTTGCACTATTCGAGCCCTAGGCCAACAAGAGCCTACTTTTTCTATTCAAGTCTTCGTTTTACCGAAACTCTGTTCGAATATGCCCTCAATACAGGTAGATTCATCCAATTGGAGTCATATTTCAAATCTAAAGCTTGCAGATAACCAATTTTACAACCCTGGTCCAATTGACTTACTCTTAGGCGCACAACTTTACACAGAAATCGTCCAATCAGGACGAATTCCAGGACCTCACGGCCTACCCTCCGCTTTTGAGACAGTTTTTGGGTGGGTCTTGATGGGCCAAACTCAAAACATAAATATTTCACCTCAAGTCAATTCTTACTTTACTTCCTGTGAGCAGTCTCTCGACTTTAATATTCGCAGATTTTGGGAACTAGAATCAATTAAGTCAAAAACGTTTCTCTCACCCGAAGAAAAAAGATGTGAAGAGATTTTCCAAAAAACTACCACTAGAGATATTTCGGGCCGATTTACTGTAAATTTGCCTTTTCGTCACATTGACCCTCCTGACCTAGGAGACACATATTCAGTGGCCTATCGTCAATTTTTGTCTCTGGAATCTCGCTTAATAAAAAATTCAAATTTCTATAGTATGTACTCGGATTTTATGAGAGAATATCTCAAAAACGGGCACATGTCTTTAATTCCAAGATCCGAACCTAGACCTCAGTTATGTTCTTATTTACCACATCACGGAGTCCTTCGTCTTGACAAATCAACGACTAAACTCCGGGTGGTTTTTAACCCCTCGATTAAGGGTTCGAAAGGCCTAAGCATGAACGAAACTCTTTTAATAGGACCAAAATTACAAGCCGATATTTCCGAAATTCTATTAAAATTCAGATTTTATTCTATCGTATTTTTGACTGATATAAAACAGCACTTTTTACAAATTCAAATTAATCCAATTCATCGGGACTACCAAAGGCTACTTTGGCGATTTGATCCCAATGACCCCCTGCAGGAATACAGGCTTAATACAGTGACGTTTGGTGTTAGTTCAAGTCCCTATTTAGCTATTAGAACTCTTAGAGAACTAGCCATCCTGGAGGCTAAGAATTATCCTGAAGCATCCCAGGTCCTTTTGAATAACATTTTCATGGACGATATTTGCTGTGGAGCTAACTCTCTAGAAGGTGCTTTATCGCTTCAAAAGAATCTAATAGCGTTGCTTAAATTGGGAAAATTTGAATTAAGAAAATGGGCATCAAATAATCCGAAACTTCTTTCACATTTGTCGCCCGCTGATTGTCAGATCCCTGTTACCTTTGAAGACGATTCTTCAACATCGATTAAGGTGTTGGGCCTTCAGTGGCACCCTTCTACAGATACTTTTACCTATTCTTGTACCCCTTGTGAAAAACCTTGCACCAAAAGGAATATTTTATCGGCTATCGCTAAAATTTGGGATCCTATAGGTTTCTTATCGCCTGTTTCATTTTTAGCCAAAGTGATTATGCAAAAACTTTGGTTATGCAAAACTGATTGGGATGAAATACCCCCCGATCCAATCAAAACTCTTTGGAATCAATTCAATAGTCAATTAACCACTCTTTCGAATCTTTGTATACCTAGACATATTTTTTCGAATAATATTCAACGATGTCAATTGCTAGGTTTCTGCGATGCATCCGAGCTAGGATACGCTTCTTGCGTATACGTTCGCGTCGAATTACCAAATAAAATTATCAAAACTGCTCTAGTCATGGGCAAGTCAAGGGTTGCTCCCTTACACACTATTTCAATCCCACGTTTGGAACTACTTGGAGCTACTCTATTAGCTGATTTACTCGAACTAGTTATTCGCACCTATTCATCATTACTCGTAATTGATGAAATTCTTGCGTTCTCGGACTCACAGGTCACGCTTCATTGGGTCACATCTTCACCTCACAAGTGGAAGACCTTTGTGGCAAACCGCGTAAGTCGTATTCAAGAAACAATCCCCGAAGTCCCATGGTATCACATTACTTCACTCGAGAACCCTGCCGACTGCGCTAGCAGAGGGTTGTCGCCCAATAACTTAATAAATCACCCTCTTTGGTTTCACGGCCCTCCATGGATTACCTTGCCCACTACGGAGTGGCAAATTCAAAGGTTTATAAATGAACGTTCTTTGGGAGTTCCAGACGAGGTTCTCAAAGAAGAAAAACCGGAAAATTCAGTGGTGCTGACGGCAGAAATTCAAAATCAAAACTTTTTTGATAGATTAATCGATAAAATATCCAATTTAAATACCATTCAAAAAATCATTTGTCATTTTCTAAGACTTATTCACAATCGAAAAACCTCAGTTGACCCTTTATCCGGCGTTTTTTCCGCTTTTGAACTACACAAGGCTCTACTTGTTTTAGTTAAAAGGGTCCAAGAAGAGTGTTTTTCGGATATCATTCAAAAAATTCAAAATACTCAGCTATTACCTAAGCCGTTTCGCAAACTCGCGCCCTTTTTGGACGAATTGGGTTTCCTTAGAGTGGGCGGACGCTTACGGCATTCTCAACTCTCCTTTGAGGCAAAACATCCCTTATTATTGCCGAAATCTCATAGATTAACCCAATTGATCATTATTCAAACTCATAACGAAAATTTACATCCCGGAATAAACACAGTCCAATACTTAATTCGTCAAAAGTTTTGGATTATGTCATCACGTCGGGCTATTCAGAGGGTTTTATTGCAATGTATTCCCTGCTTTCGCTTAAAACCAAAACCGTATACTCCGTACATGTCGGATTTACCTTCTTTTAGAACGTCACAATTAAAATGTTTTTCACACGTTTGCTTAGACTATGCAGGCCCAATCAAAACCTTTGTAGGTCAGAGACGTCGTGGAGAACAAGTTGGTAAATCATATATTGCAGTCTTTGTCGATACTTCTGTCAAAGCAATCCATATCGAGCTTGTTTCGGATTTAACCACAGAGGCGTGCATTGCTGCTTTACGACGCTTTGTCGCTAGACGTGGCACTTGTGTCCAAATCACAAGTGATAGAGGCTCAAACTTTGTTGGGGCTATTAAGGAGCTCCATAATCTTTCGAAATTAGCTTCTGAGAGCTTAAAAATCAAATGGTGTCTTAATAGTCCGGGAGCCCCCCACCTAAATGGTCTAGCAGAAGCAGGAGTCAAATCTATAAAAACACATTTGTATCGGGTCATCGGTGACCAGATACTAACCTTCGAAGAGCTCTATACTCTCCTCGCCCAAATAGAGGCATTACTCAATTCTCGACCCCTTTGTGAGCAAAGCTCTGACCCAAACGATCTCACGTCTTTGACTCCGGGTCATTTCCTCACAATGGAACCCCTTAATTCGTGTCCTGATCCTGACCTTTCTACCCTTAAAGTTAATACCCTTAAGCGTTGGCAACTTATCCAACGAATTCATGCCGATTTCTGGAAGCGTTGGAAACTCGAGTACTTAAATACATTACAACAGCGTTCTAAGTGGTCGGACCCTTCGGTTGAAATCAAGCTAGATACGCTTGTATTAATTAAGGATGAAACTAGGCCGCCATTACACTGGTTGCTGGGTAGAATAGTATCTGTACATCCTGGTCGGGATAATCACATTCGAGTTGCTACTGTTAAAACACAACACGGACTTTTCACTCGTCCCGTGGTCAAGTTGTGCCCACTACCTTTAGATGCGCACTAAACTCCCAAGCAACTTCTTTTGTTTCGTGTGTCGTTATCTAGAATATATATATATATATTTTTTTCATTTTTTTTTCTTTTTGATCTATAAACCTAAAACGGATTTTAATAACCTACCCTTTAAGGTTTTGAATTAACTTATTTTTTTTTTATATAGCCATTTGTTTATTCAATTAATCTCAATGTAAAACTTCGTTTTAAGTGGGCGGAAAATGTTCGTGCAACTTTAATTTTAAATTCAAATTTTGCGCCAAATTCCCGTATTCGGAAAACCCACACAATTTCAATTTGATTGGCACAAGCAAAACGCCAGCGCCATCTACGAAAAATGAATCTGCGCAAAAAGGCGTAACCAAAAAAGATTCGTCTGTCGTATTTTATCGAGATCACCACGCAGCATGGTGATAAATTCTATTAACCAAAAAATCCAATAACATTCTTAGAAAATCAAACTAAACCATTACACAAACAAGTGATTCTAGTGTGGATCGACTGCAACGACTGGGCCAGCGAGAGGAGCTCCTCTGGACGACGGAAACAGCTGAAAAGGTGAGTGCCAATCCTCTATATTGTCTTTGTGTGGCTCGGAAAAATTAATATTTTTACATCGTCCTTTTAAGGATTTTTGCACCCAGATTTTATAAAACGGCCAGCGCTACAGTCCCGCTGCTCTACCAACCTCAAAACATCAACAACGGATCTAATACCTTCCTAGCTAGCCTAGTAGCACACTTCAAGTAAAGCCACTTTATATAAGCCTTGAAAACAGTTTTCTGTAAATATCTCAGAAACTAAAGTTCCTACAAAGTTTTTGGTTACAACACAAATTATTGAGAAAAATGTGGTCTACTACATTCCGAAAACAACATATCAATGTGATGTTCTAAGATAGGTCAAAATGCATCCAAATAACACATTTCCGGCAATATCTCAAAAAAACAATTTTTCAACGAAAATAATACCATCTCTAGCCATTTTTATGCCGGCTAGGAAGGTAATAAAAAAGCACTTTTCACCAAAATACAAATTCTTGTATAAAATAGACGCCTTCTCCCAAACTGCAGTCTATTTAAAAAGACCCCATAGCAAGGGGTGATCAGCTGAACCAAATTTGTACACCATCCTACAGGACTTTCAGAAAAAATCTTGGTTGTGTAGTGTATTCAATAGATTTTTGAAATTTTAACGCAGCTGTAAAGGTATTTAAAACTTCTTTATAAAATGGTGCGACTAACCCACTTTCCCTATTTAAATTAAAGGGGTTATTTTCACCCTGCTTAGGAGACGCGCCGACTTTCAGAAACGTAAAGCTGCTTAAAGAATGTCCTCAGTGAATATAAAATCGATGTGTCAGAGGTTTTCCCAAAGTCTCACTATAAAAACCCCTCTGTTTCGGTATTCATGAAATACCCTGAATATAAAAATTTTAACCAAAGAAATATCCTTGATAGCACCGGGGAGAGCACACAAAAGTTAGTGGTGGTGCAGGTGGTGTGTTTATAAAAAATCACCCTGCACAAAAATGTGAAATGTAACAAAAAAAAATTATAAATTTCAAGAAGATTTTTAATGTCCTTTGTTTTTTACATTTACTAATAAAGTCATAGGGTGCACATAACCTGAGCCATAACCTTAGTAGGTACATATTTAGATTTACTGAGATTTGTACCTTGGAAACTGTAGATCTAGGAATTTTGAAGGGTATTTTACTTAAGGCAATTATTAGCATTATTATTGTTTAACCAAGAAAAGTCAAAACATAATGCATTTTCATTGTTCTTTTAACCAAAGATAACCTACCTCAGGAACAGGGTTATTAATGGTTTATAAAACAATGAAAATGCATGATTTTTTGACATTTTTTGGTTAAGTTGTTGCCTTAATGCAGAACTATTCCTGTCTAGTTTTTCCATTTTTAATTTTTTTTTTGTAGAAACATATAGCTCCAAGAGTGCTTTATTAAATGTAGAACTATTGGATGTCTAAGTGAATTTAAGTGGTGATACCATGACTTGCACTGAGTCAAACTAAAAAAATGTTCTCCTGCAAAAACTTAATTTTGTGACAATAGTTCTGCATTAAGGTGACAAAATGCTCTCTGTTTGAGTCTCACAAATTAATTGAAGAGAACAAGTAACTTGATGGTCCATAGCAAATAATTGTCTTTAATATAAGGTTTTCAAAAAACCCCACCCTTTTTTATCTTTTCAAAACAAGTGGAAAAAGAGATATTTACCTACTCTTAAGTAACACCTGACTTATAAATGTAGTTAGCATCCACAGTTGAGAGTTCGCGACTATTGAAAACACTTTTTTGGTCTATTAACCTAATATATGAGCGAGGGGTGAACAGCTAACCCAAAATGTGTACACCGATTGTGAAAATCCACAATTTTGTGCTAAGATTGTGTAAAGATTGTGAGGGATTGTGGTAAGATTGTGAGGAATTGTGGAGGATTGTGCAGCGGTGTAGTGTGCCTGAAGAGGCGGGGGGAGACACCCCATCAAAAATTCTTGCAACTAAAAAAAAAAGAAAAGTGTGGTACGATTGTGACAGATTGTGAGGGGTTGTGGTAAGATTGTGAGTGATTGGGACAGACTGTAAAGATTGTGAAGGATTGTGGGATGAAAGATTGTGAGTGATTGGGATGGATTGTGTAGAGATTGTGAGTGATTGTGGTAAGATTGTGAGGGATTGTGGTAAGATGGTGAGTGATTGGGAGGGATTGTGTAAAGATTGTGAGACATGTGTACACCAATTGTGAGAGTTGTTCACCCCTCATAAATGAGTAATTCCTGCATTTTATTAGTGCATGAAAACTTTATGAACTCCCAACATAAAATATGATTATCTCTGAACTGCGAACTGTCAATGCAAACTATGTTTATAAAGCCAGAGTTAAAATCAAAAACCAAGGGGTGATCAGCTGAGCCAAATTTGTACACCATCCTATAAGACTTTAAAATAAAATTTTGGTCTTGTAGTGTATTTTAGGGTCCTGTGGAGTCCTGTATGGTCCTGTAGACAACATTTGTACACCTACTGTGGGCAGCTGATCACCCCTCATCAAAAACTTATTTTAATAGCATAATTTTGATTGTTTTTTTTTTGGTAAAACTAAAGTAAAGGGGGCCTATATGTGTCTGCAAATTAGAGGTTGAGGTGAGTTTGATACAATAGGTTACAAAGGTCCAGTGCCTTTCTTTTATAATTATTATTCATCTGTCTGTATAATTAACAGTAGTGAAAGACCCTGAGGAAACCCCCTCGTCCTAGCTTAGGTTGGTGACCTGTTTTATAAGATAAAATCTTCCACAAAGGACTTTCTCAAGTCGAAAAATAAGGTTACAAGAAAAAAAATGTACATGCAAAAGCAAAACTCACCCATTTTTGTATCTCATAATTTTCACACATTCAACTGGGGTCAGTTTAACGCCCCTTAGTTTCCCTCCCTAAATATTTTATTCGAAAATATTGTATTTTATTTATATGCGCCCAACCCATAAATGATATCACAATAAATAATAAAAATTTCAATATTTACAATTTTTTAACACACACTCGGTTAAATGTCACAATTGTCAAATTTGTGGTTACGTCGCATGACGGGTCTAACTAGCGCCCTCTCTTGGATTGAGCGGGATGTTACAAAGCAGCCGTTCACAAATTACGTATGGGCTTCGAAAAGAGCTTGTTTGGCTCCATTAGGGCCAATCTCACCGATTGTTTGTGGAATGCCGGATAAGAAGTTGATACCGTTGTTTGAGGAGTTGATACATACATACATACCTAACGCCAACCGTTTTTTATCCCTTAATTTCGTTTTATTACTTTGTTTTTCATCTTTACTCTGTTTGGTAAATTAAACTTAAAACCTTACAAAGAAAACATGAAAGCCGACCTCTCAAAGTTGACATACCAAAGTCAAATTTAAAAATAAAGTCGCTAATTTTTATTTAATGAAAACAGACACTAATAAATCCGGTTCTTAAATACACAAAGGCCGAATTTTGAAAAAAAACAGCTGCTTTTTATATGTAAATCTGTCACAATACGGCCGATTTAAAAACAAGGTCACGTTTTATTCCAGGGACTTATTGCAATAAAGCAAGGCAATAATTGTATCGGGCACTATTCTGACAGTTTGTGTATTATATGAGCCGGAATTAATAGTGCCGCCATTATTATTGGAAAATAAACGACTGGTTTTAGAAATTCGACTTTAGTATGTTAATTTTGACAGATCAACTGTCAGTTTTCAATGGAAAACTGTCAGAATAGTGCCCGGCACCATTATTGCCTGACTTTATCTACAAACTTAATCACAACAGCGGACAGATGGCTCTGCCGTATATTCATGTAGTTCCAATTATGACACGGCAGAGCCATCTGTCCGTTGATGTCATTAAGTTTGTTGGGTTGCATATCTAGGGATTGTATAATCATTGATAATAGTACTTACCTAGTTTTTATTTTTTTTAACATTCATATTTTTACAAAAGTTTATCACTACATCGAGTCAAGGTTTTATATCTAGTTGTATGTTATCAGGTATAGACATATTAAGTATAATATTTTGTTTTTGCTTTGTCAATAATTTTTTGAAAACCTGACAATAAAGCTTATTTTGATTTGGTTTGACCTAATTCCGTTGTTTAATAGGGGATTCATCAAACAATATTAGCTCACACATATACTATACTATAGTAGTGTGAGCTATGGTGATCCTAATTTTTTCGAGAAAAAAAAAAGTTGCCCCGATTTCAAATTTTTATATATATCTTTGCGTTTCAGATGATTTTGAAACTTTTTTGTTGCGCCGTCTGTCTGTCTGTATGTCTGTCTGTAACCACCAACGCGCATAACTCAAAAATCGCTTGCCCGGTATTAATGAAATTTGGTACCTAGGCTGGGTCTTGGATCGAGATGGTCCCATTTAAAAATGAACAAAATCCACCGAACACAAGTGGGGGTAGATTTCAAAAATTAGAGTTTATGGGAAAATATGGCGTGTGTGATATCAAACGAAAGGTATTTGAGTCTGGAGTTAAACAAAATACATTTTAGTTTATTTAAATAAAAAGGGTGGGGGTAGATTTCAAAAATTAGAGTTTAAGTGAAAATATGGCGTGTGTGATATCAAACGAAAGGTAATTGAGTCAGAAGTTATACAAAATACATTTTAGTTTAAAAAAAATGTGGGGGTAGATTTTACAAATTAGAGTTTAGTTCCTAGTGTAAGCTTAGGTGCCCATATATTGGCAGAGTATTTTTTTTGCAGATGCTTTATAGGAGAAGAAAATTAAAAATAAAAATAAAATAGGTATCTTTATTTATAGTTTATCGTGTACGTACCTACCTACAAAACTATTTACATAAAATTATGGTTTAAACTAGTTATTGAACATTAAAAAATATAAATATATGTAAACCTATAACTAGAAAAATAGTATTTATTTTACGAGAAAAAATTAAAAATTAAAGGTCTTGATTTGATATAAAACGATTTCCTTCGGAGTGTTTTCCACTATATCTGTATTTGCATCTTCCGTAAATTCCTAAAAAAAAGAACAATATAAAATCAAATAAATCCAGAAAATTAAAAGAAAACATACAAGTCAGGCAATCTTTTCTTTGTCCCCACTGCACTGGGTCCAACATCGTGTGCCTGGGCCTTATAATGTGACTCACGGTCCGTAAATAAACCGGTTGTCTGGTAACTCCCAGCCAATAAGACATCGACAGCCTATTACGCGGCAATTTGCCTGCTCCACGATCAATAAAGAGAGACCTATACGTTATATTATGAGAGAAATAAGGATAGAAGCTATAAAAATACCAAAATTTATTAAAAAATTAAATAATTTAAAAATGTATGATAAAAATTCCAACAGTTTTATAAATATCAGATTCAGAACCCGATTGTAAATACTTTTCCTAAGTTAATTCGACTCTCTTGTTCATTATAATTTAGTTTTTTCGCCGAACACTAAAGCAAACTATTGATTTTTTTGGCGGAAAGGAGGTAATTAAAATGAGTTTTTTTTTGAAATTTTATCAAAAATATTAAAGGAAATTGAAATGACTAAAAGTCTCAGGATTTTTGATCCCCCCTTCTTAACGCATTTTCAAGAAAAATTATAATAAAAATACATTGATTGTAACGCTAATATTCCTTCCCTCCTGCTTGAGCATTATACAGGGTGTTCCAAGTTAAATGTCCACCATTGCTAACTTTTTAAATAGAAAAAAATCGAACATCGAGTTTTTGAATTTTTTCAAAAAACATAAAACCAATTTAAACTTTTTCTATTTTTAATAATAACAAAGTTAGCAATGGTGGACATTTAACTTAGAACACCCAGTATATAATCTAAGAATGGTCCTCATCAGTTTTTTTTAAAATATACAGCAAGTAACAAAAAACTATACCTATCTATTTGTAGAATGTAAACAAATTAATTTTCTGTAACTTGTTTACAGTTTTTCGACTCTCAAGCTTTCGTTTCATTATGGATTCATTTTGCCTTTTGGTATTTATAAATTTGATTCTTATCATCACTCTTGGTTTTACAAGTGAATTTACCAATTTATATGGAATAGAAACTATTGTAATTTAAAATTGCTACGATGCAATTTTATTAACCATTTGTCCATTTTGTTAACATTTTATTTCCATGATGGTGAAGGCTCAGTTAATGTTGGTTAGTTCATTTTCATATGTATAGCAACCAAATTCAGTAAAATCATTATGATGATTTCGTGGTAAAAATCCTGCAATATAAACTACATTATCTTTTTCACACATATTTTTTGTAGATGTTGATACAGATGATGAAGTAGATGAACTATCACTAAATTCATTTTAGTTAGTCTTAAATTATTTTAAGTTAGTGAGTGCCTTTTGGATACCTTGGATTCCCTCGGATTTCAAGGGGTCTTTTACCAATTACTTAAAAGTTATCTTACCGGACGAGTTCAACAAGTCAAAATTGACGAAACTTTAAGTGAACAAAAAACAATTAGGTATGGCGTTCCACAAGGAACTGTACTTGGACCAATCCTCTTTATAATATATATTAATGAATTATTTTCTCTTAAACTAACAGGTAACATAACCTGTTTCGCGGATGACACTGCAATTTTTTATGAAGCGAATTCTTGGAATGAATTAAAAGATAAAGCGGAGAAAGACTTGTCAAAAATATTTGAATGGTTTGAAACAAATCTCCTAACTGTCAATGAAGAAAAAACCAACTTTGTTGCCTTCACGTCATATTCTTCAAACTTACCTACCTATAATGCAAATCTCAATTAAACTTCACAATAACTCAGAGACCTTAACAATAAAAAGCAAAAGTGAAATTAAATACCTAGGAATTTGTTTGGACAACCACCTGAGATTTGACAAGCACATAATCTATGTCACAAAAAAAATTAGGCCTACGTTAAGCAAATTCAAGTACTTATCGAAAATTCTTAGCACGCGTCAATTGGAAATCCTATACCATGCATTGGTAGAAACGCATATAAGATATGGTTTAATAGTATGGGAGGATCAGCGAATTACTTAAAAGAAAAGGTAGAAAAAACTCAGAAATGGATTTTAAAAGTGATTTTCCAGAAGCCTCGATTATTTCCAACAGAGCAACTTTATGAGTTATGTAAAAAAATGTGTTTAAATCAACTATTCTGCCTATCACTATTAACTAGACAATTTAAAAACAAAGAAACTCTACAAATACTTAATCATGAATATGACAGCCGGCAAAAAAACAAATACGTGGTTCCTAAGCCAGAAAAAAACTATATCATTAAGATGTCACACATATCTCTGCCCAAAAATATACAATAATCTACCTGTTGCGATCAGACAAATCAACTCCTATAACTCCTTTAAAAAAAAGTGAAAAAAATGGATTATGACAATAGATAGACAAACTTTAAATAATTTTCTTAGCCCACAAAATAATCATCTTATTCATATATAAATAACAAAGGTACCTGAATTTTTTTTTAAATAAAAAACAATAGATTGTTATTTTCCTTGAGGTTTTTATACAAAAACCTTAAATAAATTTTGTGACTGTCTTTGTATATTTATATTATTACGTTAAGTTATAAGGTATTGTTTATTTATCAAATTCTAAATATGAGGTAAACTACAGAAACACCCACGCACAAGGTTTGCCTTTAGTGGGTTTCTTCTTTTATTTGCCTCAAAAAGAAAAAGAGAAAAGTTATAAAGAATATTGGATGTTGTTACATTGTATCTTTAATTTTGGCAAATAAAATATTTATTATTATTATTATAATACATTTATAGCAAGCACGGAACAGGTATAAATACTACTTACAAGACGACAAGACCCAAAATGTACAAAATTTCCTGGCAAACGACGAAATTACGCTATAAACAGCGTTTGACTGCTCATTCTTAGGCAATCTATGACGTAGCTCTGACGTCATGGCCGTCTTGACACCGAGTTACCAGACACCCGGTTTATTTACGGACCATGACTGTGACTCTGTGACTCACCTTTAAAATCGTCAGGGCCCCTAAGGGCTCTTGACAAAGGGCTGAATTTCGCTCTGCTGCCCCCTAACAGTCGTGTGTGTAGGGGAAGGTTGGGGTGACCCAACTCCACTTCTTCAATTTCTTCCACATCTTCTGATGCTTCTGCCTTTGGAGTGATGACGTTCATAAAGCGCCCTCTGGTTTTTGCTTCTACTCGTTCCTGAAAACCCACGGCTTTTGAGTCCAGGAATTTAAGGTTCGGCAGGTGGTAAAGAACGAAATATCTAAAAAAAATAATTTTGAGAGATTTTCGTTAGGTATTTCTAGTATTTGTTGTTGTACTTAAAATTTAAAAAAATTGTCTTAAATTGTGACACTGGACTTGCAAATATGACAAAAATATCAGGTATTTTATGTGTTACAAAAGAAAAACAACGTTTTAGATTTTCACAAATATGGTTTTAGGTAGAACCATTGCTGCGCGGGCTAGGAAGGTAAGAATGTTGAATTCATTACTTTAATCAAGTTATGCGTAAGAAAATCCACGTTACAGAAAGGACAACATCATTTGCCTCAAATCTATAAATTTTTATTTATTATCAACGATTTTTTATTATCAATATTTTAAAAACTCTCCGATATTGTTCGTCACGGTCCTCACTACTTCTGTTCATACTAAAACTTACCAGTTGAAATAAATTTTCTTTGCGTGAAAATTGCACAGCAAACATGGATTACAAAAACGTACTTTTTAAGTTCTGGCTTTCATTGCTGCCCATAACGGCAAAGTACTAAGTAGGAAGTACTTAATTCGTATTGATTTGGAACAACGGCCTGCATCAGGCCAGCAAGTATATATTTTAGTACAAAAAACACTGTACTTTTAAAGTAATGCATTTTTTTAAACTTCTTTGTACACAATGAACCGAAAGCATGTACTTTTAAAGCAATGTATTTTCTTCGTATTTTTAGTAAATACAAAAAAAAACAGAATTTTTATACATTTTTTAAAAAAACCTGTACTTTTAAAGCATTGTATTTTATAAATTTTTTTAGTAGTACAAAGAAACTACTTTTATTGTAAATATTGTAAGGGCATTACGTCACTCACCTCTCATATTTACGGAAGGAAAATATTTGATCATTATATAAGGATCTTTAATATTTTCCTTTTCATATCAGATGAGGATATTTCCAAGGATTATGGAATATTCCACATCAATTTAAAAATAAATAAAATCATTCACATTCTTAAGCTTGACATGACTTAGTGTACCTGTAAAATGTTGACTAGTGTTTGCCATCTAGTGGCAAGGACGGCAAACATCAACTTATCAGTTTTTTTGTAAATATTTTATTTTCACAGTAAAATATTTAATATTTTTGTACTAAAATAAAGTGCTTTAAAAGCAACTGTTGAAAAATACTTTTAAAATGTTTTTTCACTGTTATATTAATTTTGCAGTAAAACTTTTAAACTTTTAATAAAAAATTAAATGTACTTTAAGAGTACCTTCTTCAAAATGTAATTAAAATGTTTTTTGTGAATATTTTATTTTCACAGTAAAATATTTAATTGTTTTGTACTAAAATAAAGTGCTTGAAAAGCAACTGTTTAAATATACTTTTAAAATGTTTTTTTGCCATTAACGCTAGCTGCACTTGGCATTATTCAAAAATAAAGTATAACTTTTCGTTGTATTAAAAATAAAGTACTAAAAAGTTGCCAGCAGTTAAAGTACAATATTAGTAAAGTACCAGCAGGCCGATGTTTGCTGGGTGGCTGTTACCGCCGGAGACATATTTCTTGTAACAAGTTATTTTATTTGTTAATTTATTTTCTATGGATAAAATATATAGGTACCAAAACCTATATGTTTACAAATTTACAAACTTCAAATTTTTAGAAAACGTTACTTTCAGTTATAAGCTCCATTACTTGGAAGGCACTATTTGTATTTTAAACTTGACAAATCTCTTGTGACACGCAGCGGCGTAGCGTGCCCGAAAGGGCGGGGGGGGGGGGCGACAGCTAAAAAGGGCGCCTCTCAAAACTCAAACAAAATCTTGCGACCAAAAAAAAAAAAAAGGTTATCATATGTGAGGGGGATGGCCGACAGGTAAAAAGGGCGCCTCTCAAAAATCTTGCGACCAAAAAAAAAAAAAGGATCTCATGTCGTTAGTTTCCTATGACGCCCACTCAATTGGCCGTTGCCGGCCCGACTTAACAAAGCTGAGGGCGCTTCGGCCACCAATGGGGCACCACTACCCTCGACGAACCCCCCCGCGCCTCCCCACGCTACGCCGCTGGTGACACGTTACCAATGAGACATTTTCATGTTTCAACATTTTTTCTGTTGCGTTCTATTAATTAATTCGCGTTTAAGTGGTTTCAGACCTAAAGTGATTCGTTCTCTTCATAATAAAATTTAAAAATCTCAGGTAAGACTTCAAAAATATATTTTTTTAGTGTGTGGCAGCCACAATTCGTCGCCAAAACCACGAAGTGGCGTAACCCACAAAAATGCGATTTTTAGATAAGCTCACTAATATACATAAAAAAAGTCGTTCTACAAATCCACGAAGGGGCGTAACCAAATTCCAAGTAGTATATGTGAAAAAAAAATTGAACGCTCTCTTGTAAAATAGTTTTTTTTTTTTTATTTGTCAAACACACTGTGTTTTTTTTTTATTACAATCTAGTCAGTAAGACTAATTAGCAATTTTGTTTTAACTTAATTTACTAGAAAAGTCACATTTAAACTTAGGGTTCACTCAACAGTTCTCCCCGCTTTGTTTAGTCTGTAATTCACAATTGTGTTGTGTTTATAGCATTATTTTGTTTTATGTGTAATTCACTTAGTTTACTAGCTCAAACGGCTTCACTCTTTTTAGTCGTCGAACTAGCATAGTATTGTCTAGAAGCTGAATTGCTTCCACATTCACATGCCGATGGAGTCTATCTTCATGGCTTTTTGCGTACTTTTTTATAGTCTCTGCTACAGTTTCGATTTTTAGATCTCGATGAAGGTCACTATTTCGAACGTACCAAGGTGCATTCACAATGTTTCTCAATACTTTATTTTGAAATCTCTGTACAACTAGAATGTTACTCTCTTTAGCACAACCCCATAGTTGAATACCATATGTCCATACTGGTTTCAGTATTTGTCTATAAAGCAGTAACTTATTATGAATTGTTAAATTGGACTTCATTCCAATTAGCCAGTTCATTTTTCTATACCTTATCTCAAGTTCTTCTTTTTTTTTCTTAACATGTGCTTTCCAGCGCAATTTGGTATCAAGTGTCATACCTAGATATTTTGCCTGATTCGAATAAAATAGTAAAAAACTAATTACGCCTCTTCGTGGTATTGACGACAAACTAGGTTTTGTTCCAAAAAAAAGGACCGCATCAGGGTTGGATGGGACAGGCGGGCATCCGGGCAAATGCCCGGAGGGCCGGTACAATTTTGAGCCGGTTGAGCGGCAGGCCCGCATTCCAAATTATTAATATTTACTTTTGTATATTTGACAAACAAACTAGTTAAAACATTATACATTTAGTAACTCCAGGCCTGCGTTACTCGTTTGATTGTTACAGTTACTTTTATATTAAAATAAGTATAATGTATCAAGGAGATAATGTGATAATGGCACCAACTTATTAATATATTGTTACAAATTCAAGTTATTTAAATTTTATAATTGGAATTTATTTAGGTTTAGTGTAGTATTAGGTCGATTTATCTTAAGGTTGTATTCTTAGTCTAGGTTTTAGTTGCGTTGTCTGTGGCTTGCGGTCGCGGTAGTGCGGGAACTCTCCGGACGTCGAAGGCTGCCGGAAAGTTCGAGAGAGATGGACGATCCTATATATAGGGCCGGGGTCGCGCACCAGGCAGTCAGTCACAGATAGCGTGCTGTTGATAGACCGATTATAGTAGTGAATTATTAGCAAGTTATTACTAAGTTTAAGTGCGTGTTTTTGTACATAATTTGTCGAAATAAATTGACGTATCGTTTTCAACAATTGCGAGTTTTAATTTGTCGTTGTGAACCCGTAACAATTGGTGTCAGAAGTGAGATTAAAAGAAATAAATAGTGCAAAGACTGTCCTTACATATTACCACCGGATAGGACAATTGGACAGAAAAACAGTAAGTGATTTTTCCAGAATATTCGAAGAAGTTCGATATTGTTTTATTCAAAAACTAAAAGAGATATTTAAGAACCGACTTCGACATTAACTTTACAGTCCAAAAATTGATAATTAGAGAGATTTTCTAGAATATTCTATAACATTCTACGACGTTCTATTCAAAAACTAGATGAGATATACAAATACCGATTTCGACATTAGATTAGTAATTTTAAAAGTAAGAATCAGAAAGAATTTCTAGAACATTCCATCACTTTCTACGACGCTCTATTCGAAAACCAGAAGAAATATCCAAAAAGAGACTTCGACATTAGCTTAGTAATTTCAAAAGTAAGAACTAAAAAAAGAATTTCTAGAAGATTCCATAACATTCTACGACGTTCTATTCAAAAACTAGAAGAGATATACAAATACCGATTTCGACATTAGTTTAGTTATTTCAAAAGTAAGAATTAGAAAGAATTTCTAGAAGATTCCATAACATTATACGACGTTCTATTCAAAAACTAGAAGAGATATACAAATACCGATTTCGACATTAGTTTAGTTATTTCAAAAGTAAGAATTAGAAAGAATTTCTAGAAGATTCCATAACATTCTACGACGTTCTATTCAAAAACTAGAAGAGATACACAAATACCGACTTCGACAGTAGCTTAGTTATTTTAAAAGTAAGAATTAGAAATTATTTCTAGAATATTCCTTAACATTCTACGACAGTCTATTCGAGAACCAAAAGAGATAATCAAAAAGTGACTTCTACATTTGCCTAGTAGCAGAAAGAGTAGCATTTACCAGTATATTCCAGAACATTCCATTAGGTTCTATTTAAGAATTGGAAGAGATAGGAGATAGGATAAAATAGACGTTTTAAGTGATTTATCAGGAAGTTGATGCTTACTAGACAAGGATCGGCAAAGATGGAAGATCTAACTAAAATGATGCAGACTCTAGCAGCTCTAATGGCTCAAAACCAGAACGACATGAAACACACTATTGAACAAAACCAGAACGATATGAAACAGACATTTGAGCAAAGATTAGATGGCATTCAAGAAAACTTCGATCAAATAAAGAGCAACTCCGAACAGCTGAGAGAAGAGTTCAAGAGTGCAACCGAAGATCTTAAGGAAGAAATAACTCAAAGAATGCATAGTGTGGAACAAAAGGTACAAAATAAATTGCAGAATGTAGAAGAAAAGGTACAAAATGTTGAAGAAAAAGTGGAGACTAAACTACAGAATGTTAGGGAAGAAGTTTTTCAAACCATAGAAGAAAAATTCCAGGACATGTCAAAACAGTTTATACAGCTTCAGAAAGAACACAACAAAATAAAAGCTCAAGGATGTGTTGTAAATTCCAACCAAAACATTAAGCCTCCAAATTTTGATGGTACGTCTTCCTGGTCTACTTACAAACAACAGTTTGAAGCTGCCGCTGCTGCAAATGGTTGGGATGATGAAGAAAAAGCTAGAGCTTTGTTAGTAGCTCTACGAGAACCTGCTCTGGGACTTTTACGGTCCATTCCAGTCGAACAAAAACAGAATTATAATGCTTTAGTGGCAGCGTTAGAAAGAAGGTATGGAGACGAACACTTGCGAAATTTACATTGGTCAGAATTAAATATTCGTCAACAAAGACCAGGAGAATCATTGCAAGAGTATGAAGCAGATATCAGGAGGCTGATGTATTTAGCTTACCCAGAAATGCCAGAAAATTACAGAGATCCCTTCACGGTAGATCGCTTTATTAACGGATTACGAGACACGGACTTAGCAAAGTTACTTCGTCGAGAACGCTTCCATAACAGCAGTGAAGTGTTGATTCGAGCCCTTGAAATTGAATCATCAAATAATATGTCCAGGCCAAAAGTAAGAGCTGTTTCAATTCAGGAGGGAGAAGAAATGAGCAATGGACATGAGGTCAACTCAAAAACGCTAAACCAAATGTTTCAATCACTGATAGAGAAGATTGACTCTTTGAAAGAAAGCAGACGATCCCCTCCAAATGTAAAGTGTTTCAGATGCGGACGTATAGGGCATATTCAACGCGATTGTCGCGTTCAGATAAGGTCTCGCTCGCCATCTAGCGGGACAGAGTACCGAAGAAGAGATCAGGAAAACTAAAACTAGTCAACGCAGAGGGGCGGGTGTTGGCTAATGGGAATAGAGCCCCCAAAATTTACTCTATTAAGAGCCTAAAACATACTGCTGACAGTCTTAACATCGACGGACTCATTAATGGGAGAAAAGTTAATATAACAGTAGACACTGGTGCTGCCATATCATTGCTTAAGTTCAAAATTGCAACGAGATATAAAATTCGACCAATAGAAAAGAAAATAACACTTAAGACTGTGACTGGAGAATCCGCCGACGTGTTGGGGCAGACAGATATAGACCTACAGCCATAGAGTAATACATACAGAGGTCCGAAGCTTACGGAGCGCGAGGCGAACCGGTTTGATCACAGGCTTTTGCCTTCACGCAAAACTCTGAAATCAAATTGGGTTTCCCCTCGGGAAGTTGCCGGTGTTACCAAGAAGGATGTAATTCTCTGTAAAAATATGCTGTCCATCGATCGATTGGTGACCTTGAACAGAAAGTATATAACGCTATGTACTTTGTGCCTCGAGACTTCGCGCGTCGCCTTGATTCAGTCGACGTATGGCTTTCAGCGGTATCACATCTTTTATAAAAGACTTTGCGGCAATGAAAGTTTTCTCCTCTCACGAAGTAAATAGCCTATCGATGGTCAAACTGCAATACCCCGCATCTAACATTTTGATCATTTTTAGATTATTTGTGATTTAGGCCAAATGAGCTAGCTACTTTCATAGTGTATAATACTATAAGACATTATATGCGTGGGAAATCACAAATATAGCAAATATATTTTTTTATACCCAATAAACCTATATGTGTTATCTAAACTGTTTTTCGCTTCCCCTGTAAAGTTTCATTTTTTCAGATACGGGATATTGCAGTTAGGCCATCGCTATACTGCCGTCAAAAGAAAAAACTACGTATTCAACAACATCGCTATTTTCAGAAAATGAAGGGTAAAGTTTTGGATGCAAATAAAACACAAATTTATTTTCCGGAATAAAACTGCACTTGATAGAGAATTAATCAGAGTTTTAACCAAATATATTTTTTTGTCCGATGTCTCAAAATTCAAGATGGCGGACTTAATTAAAATGTACTGTAGGGGTCAGCTAACAGCTTAATTTTAAAAATCTACAATGGCAACTTAATTAATAATTTTACTCAGTTAGAGGTTGAACCGTAAAGAAAATTCATTTATTTTTAACACTCACTATTGTACGATATTAAATTAAAGTAACTCACGTTATTGTATTCAACCCATCACATCACTAACTTTGACTATAATCACTGACTAATACTTAACAACACCTTACTTGTAGAGACTGTGAGCTTAAATTAAATAAAAAAAGGATAGATCCTAGCCTTTTTATCAACTCGGTTCGATGATGAAATATCCGCCAAATCAAGGTTCTAAAGCCTCGAGACAAAAACGGCGCCAACGCTAATTTTAATTAGGACAGCCAAACAAGGCAATGTTTGCATGGCTTTGCGCATTGCTAAAAATAAACGCGGACAGACTTCGAGGTTAATCCCACTACGCCAAACTTTGATATTGGTATGACCTTAAATGGTGAATAACATCACGAGATGTTTTTCCCCACTTTAAGACTTGTTATAAAAGCGCGATCGGGATAGCAAAAGTCAATCAGTTCAAATCAGTCAAGTTATGATTTTTGAATCCAAACCAAAAAGTGAAAATAAGTAAATAAATAATAAAAGTGACTAAATGTGCCAAAGGTAACTGTAATGCCACAAAACAAAAAAACTAAGTAGTGTTAAATATTAGTGGTGGCATTCTGGCTGTAATTATGGTGAGAGATTTATTTTGAACTTTAATCTATCGGTTGTTGCTTAAAAATTCGTGGACTATGAAAATTGACTTTGAATCATTTTGTTTTACCATACAAACTGTTGCTCACAAGAGCGTTTTGCTAATATGTTAACTGATAGACTATGGTTAAAAAGAGTTTATTGAAAAATATGATATTAATGTTATAAATTTAACTTTTGTGTGACTTGAATAAAAATAACGACATGCAATACTTTGGAATATGTACTATATTTTATTTATCAATATATAATAACTTGCTTTAAAGAAAGTGTTTAATTTATATCAATAACACGGTTGCAAACAAAGCAATATACGCTAAAACGCTTACGCTAAAAAGATGGTAAAGATTTTGTAACTGCACCCGGGGTAACTTAGAAAAATATTCGCTCGGTTTTCACGAAACCCTGGGGCAGCTTCACAATTGGCGCAGTCGGTAGGATGATTTTCTGAGAGACAGAGAGAGAGAAGTCCTAGAATAAGAAGAAACAAAAAAAAAACAACAAACACAGAAAAGTTTTAGGTCCCCTTTGGACAGTATATAGCTTTTAAAATGGCAACCGAAAACGCGTCAGCGGCGCCTATAATATTGCAAATAGGCAACGAATTGATCCCAACCTACGATGGACAAACCAGCGTTAATGAATTTGTAGCGATCATCGAAAAATCCGCTTTGCTAGGAACTAGTCAAATGGCTCCATTTTGCAAGACAATCCTAGCCGAAAGTACAAATAGAGCCTCAACTTTACGGAACTACAACGCAGCAGAACAGCAACCTTGGGGCTCTGCTGAGGAAGAAAAAAGATGGGAGTAAAGATCGAAATGGTAGGGAGATTTGCGTGCACGTCCGAAGGAACGCCGTTTAATATGGTTAAAGTACAAGTAAATAGACGTGTATATTCAGCTTTAGTACATAGTGCATTATCCCTGATAAAAACCCATAGAGCAAAGGGGTTCAACCAAAGAATTAATTAATACCCACATTAGAAGAAATATTGTATTCAGTTTTGATTTATAGATTTAGAAGTGCCTCAACAATTTTTATTGAAAAAAGTTGATAGTATTGGAGCTTACTTAGGTTAGATTTTTTGCAAAAAATATGGAAAAAATGGGGAAATTATTTAATGTACGCTCTTAAAGAGAGAAATACCCTTAATTAAAGAGAAAAGAAGTTTCGATAGTTTGTGCAATAAGATATGCAAGCAAACTTCCGTTCAGATTAAAAATTTTACAAGAAAAATAGTGTTTAAAAAGAGTTGACGAAACTTACTTTGTCCCAGGAAGGAAGAAATAATTAAAGTTCTCATGTAAGTGCCGTTACTGAGAACTTGTACACTGAATCGGCGGCAACCGGTCTCAAGTGTCATAACAACTCAAGGATTGATTCTTCGATCCAAACGACAACCCAAACGACAGAGGAAGGGAAGCCTGCAGCTTCCGACAGCAGAAACTCTTCAGTGAGAAAGAAAAAACAAAATTGTTCGGAATCGAGAGATACGGTTTTAGAGAAACCCCAGAGAAGTGAAGGCCCGAAAAGTAGGCCTTTCCAGAGCAAGTAGTAGCAGACAGAAAAAGAAAGAAAGAGGTGTGTGTACTTAAAGGACGACTTAGTTATAGCGCCGCATATTTATGCACTTTGTTCAGTAACCGTTCGCCAAATATCCAAAGTGATACCCAGCAAATGGTTCTGGAACCAGTAATGAATAATCCTAAGTGATTGCTTGTGGCAAGAGTCTTGCGCAAAACGGCTTTAGCCAGAGTTTTTAATGCAGAGCAAAGAGAACAAGAAGTTTGACAAGTGTGTTCTGAAGATATTGCCGAGATTTTTAAATAGCTAAACTCAAATTGATTAAAAATCGACAATAGAGTTAGTTGCATAAAATATAACTTATATGTACCACAGTGAAATTGCGAACGGATTTGATGGGATTTCCCTGTTAATACTATGCAGACAGTGGTGAAGAAATTTTGATGGGCATTTTAGGTTTAGTTATTATAGATTTTAAAAAAAAGAGGGAAGCAGAGAAAGAAGCATCCCAAGTATATACCAATGAGAAAAAGTAGAAGAGACATAAGAAAAAAAATTTACGCACATATAGAATTTAGATGTGATCTAAATAAAGAATTGGATGGTGAGTTTAGTTATTGACAAAATTGAGTTCAGATAACTTTGATCAATATAGAGGAATTATAGAGTTAGACCAATTATTTTATTAGATACTGTGGAGATGCAGTACCAGAGGTGATGTGAAAAGTTGGTTGAGCGGATAATAAAGAAGTTGTTGCTAAAAGAGAGCAGTTTTAATAACCCGGGATCATTTGAGTTTTGAGGTAGCTGACAGAGGGTCAGTTACGGTGATTTGGTAGCTGGCAGATGGTCAGCTACTGTGACAGAGATAGTCACGGAGAAGTTGTGGAAGACATCCAATAAATCAGTAGAACTTAAGCAGTTTTGAAATGGAAAATGTGCAACGACACAACATTTTGATGTACAAATCAAAATGCAGTTTTCAAAACAGAGTTCTCTAAGAGTGTAAGGAGTTAGCAATATGATGTTGCATGGTATTCAGTGGCGCGATGCAAGATTTCTGCAAAGTTAGAAAAGTGCGAGTAGTCAACAAAATGCCTTGGTAACAATAAAGCTAAAATAAAATGTGCGTAAAAGAACTAAAGAGAGTTCCTTCTTGTCTCGACCCATTGTGCCGTCACTTTTCTTTTACTAGACGTTAGTAAAAAAAAATAAACCAATCGGACATCGGACTGGTCCATAATATATTAGACGACAGACGACTTGAAATTTGAACCAGGAAAATACATTAATTGGGTCATAGCGTCTCGACGAAAAGAGAAGTCCTACGTTATAGTGAAGATGGTTAGACCGAGAACAGCAAACAGGGTTAGATGCAGTGTAGATGCCTAGACCGGGCATAGTGTCTTACTTGCGGTCGGATTTTGTTTATATTACTTGGTCTTGAAAATTGAAACACGTAGCAAATAAAATATTTTGTAGTGCGTCAACTTTATAGGTTGAGATGATATATTTTTTGTTTGCGGTGAATGCTCAAACTAGAGTGCAAGAAGATATTCAGGGTGCGTTTGTTATTACTGTCATGAGAAGTATTTTTTTTCATTTGGGTTATTAAGTGTTTAAATAGTGACAGCTATGAAACTAAGCCCTAGAGGAGCAAATGTTTTATAAATTATGTTATTGGGTTGTATTTGCTAAACTTTAGAAGAAGTTGATTTATATTGCTTTCATGTAACTATTTTAGGCCGCTAAAGATTAAAAATGTTCTAATTTAAATTTAACATTAGTTTAGGAAATATTATAGCAGTAAATCCTTTTAGTTCTGTATGTGTCAAACTAACCTTTAGTTTTAAGTTTAAAATGATAAATTTTAAAGAGTGCGGAGGCTAAATAACTCGAAATTAATGAGGAAGGTTACATAAAGTGCAATAAAAGAAAATAATAATTCAAAAGTAACGTGGAAATTAAAAAAAATAAAAATAAGTGAATATAAAAGAAAAAGTTTAACCTAATTACAAACGTGTTGGAATATGGTTAGAACGGGACGGCGTCAGATGTAGCTGCAGTTCGATATCTACATGAAAGATGAACGTGCAGATTCTATCCAACCACCTTTTACAGGAAAGCTACGAAAACTAAGAAGCAAGTGAGGTTTAGACATAGGTATTATAAATGCAGAAAAAGGATGTAAGTAGAGTTTAAATTTAAAGAATGAAACTTTAGGTAAAAATTTTTGATCATACCAAAACAGATTAATGATTGTACAAAATTTTAATTTCAGCGTGGCATGTAACTTACCTTTGAGCACAAAAGCACTAGTATAAATATTATATTTTTGAAAATGGTAATAAATAATGTCTCAATTGTTGCCATTTGAGTAATTCGCAATCAAATAAGTTGATTGTCGAGATTTTTTTGTTTTGGTTTTGTAGATTAAAGGCTCTTTATAAAAGGCCAAAGTAAAATAAAATAATTAAATATTCAGCTCTTTGGAAAGCCATAAATCGTTTCTGTCAACAGAAAGTTAGGGCCTCATAAAAGTGGGTCAAATTAAAGGGATTGTCGCACACTCCCAAGAGGCTTTAAAGTAGGTAGGCGTTAACAGACGTTCTTAGACAGCTGTATCAAATTACTAGGAATACTTAATAAAATTATTGATATACAATAATAGTAGGTCAAAAGAAAATATAGGTTAACATAAAAATAAAGTCACAGAGATAATCGTAATATTTTCTTTAATGATATTCATATTTAGTTTTTTTACAATTTTTACTTAATCTAACAATGCACAGCAATATCTCTTAACTTAATTTAAAATAAAGTGTCTATTATCTATCAAGGTAAATATTTATATAAACAATAACTACTTAAATTTATGTCACAATAAAAACTATGCTACATTAAAAAAAAAATCTTCATCCAATGAAAAGTACATAAACCAGATGTAAGCTATTTAAGAGCTTACATTGGTCTTGTAAGAAGGGAGGAATGTAGGGGTCAGCTAACAGCTTAATTTTAAAAATCTACAATGGCAACTTAATTAATAATTTTACTCAGTTAGAGGTTGAACCGTAAAGAAAATTCATTTATTTTTAACACTCACTATTGTACGATATTAAATTAAAGTAACTCACGTTATTGTATTCAACCCATCACATCACTAACTTTGACTATAATCACTGACTAATACTTAACAACACCTTACTTGTAGAGACTGTGAGCTTAAATTAAATAAAAAAAGAATAGATCCTAGCCTTTTTATCAACTCGGTTCGATGATGAAATATCCGCCAAATCAAGGTTCTAAAGCCTCGAGACAAAAACGGCGCCAACGCTAATTTTAATTAGGACAGCCAAACAAGGCAATGTTTGCATGGCTTTGCGCATTGCTAAAAATAAACGCGGACAGACCTCGAGGTTAATCCCACTACGCCAAACTTTGATATTGGTATGACCTTAAATGGTGAATAACATCACGAGATGTTTTTCCCCACTTTAAGACTTGTTATAAAAGCGCGATCGGGATAGCAAAAGTCAATCAGTTCAAATCAGTCAAGTTATGATTTTTGAATCCAAACCAAAAAGTGAAAATAAGTAAATAAATAATAAAAGTGACTAAATGTGCCAAAGGTAACTGTAATGCCACAAAACAAAAAAACTAAGTAGTGTTAAATATTAGTGGTGGCATTCTGGCTGTAATTATGGTGAGAGATTTATTTTGAACTTTAATCTATCGGTTGTTGCTTAAAAATTCGTGGACTATGAAAATTGACTTTGAATCATTTTGTTTTACCATACAAACTTTTGCTCACAAGAGCGTTTTGCTAATATGTTAACTGATAGACTATGGTTAAAAAGAGTTTATTGAAAAATATGATATTAATGTTATAAATTTAACTTTTGTGTGACTTGAATAAAAATAACGACATGCAATACTTTGGAATATGTACTATATTTTATTTATCAATATATAATAACTTGCTTTAAAGAAAGTGTTTAATTTATATCAATAACACGGTTGCAAACAAAGCAATATACGCTAAAACGCTTACGCTAAAAAGATGGTAAAGATTTTGTAACTGCACCCGGGGTAACTTAGAAAAATATTCGCTCGGTTTTCACGAAACCCTGGGGCAGCTTCACAGTACTCTTCAAAGATGCTCGTTTATTTTTGTGTTGCGAACATGTTTTAATCACTTTTTTAAATTAGTTAAAAGGCTGCATTCTTGCCACGCACAGCAAGGTATGAACTAGCAAAATCGGTTCGGTGGTTCTAAAAAAATATATTTTTGTTTCAACAATTGTTTTGCATATTATGCGATTGCCTTGCCAATCATGTCTGCATTTATTTCCTTATGAACTTATGACTTCATTACTACTAAACCGATTTTGTTTTGATGAAGTAAAAAACATCCTGTTGAGAATTGATTGCTTTTTAAAGATCATGATCAAAATTTATCGCCATCTTAAAATTTAAGATGGCGGACACTGCGGACAGAATCAGACTTGTTTCTTCAAAATGGCGTGTTTATTCTTATTTTCCGAAAATATTTTAGTTTTTTTTTAATTTGTAGAAAACCACTACTTTTCTCTCACACAACGACGTACAAATTAGTAAAATATCTGTGTGGTGGTTGTCAAAAAATCTATTTTTGTTTCAACCATTGTTTTATAGATTCTATGATTGCATTGCCAATCCTTCTGCATTCATTTCCTTATAAATTCGTTATTACTACACCAATTTTAGCGAAATAAAAAAAATCGTGGTGAGAATTGATTGCTCTTTAAAGATTCTTATCGAAATTTTCCGCCATCTTGGAAATTAAGATGTCGACCAGAATCATACTTGATTCTTCAAAATGGCGTGTTTATTCTTATTTTGCGAAAATGTTTTAGTTTTTTTTTGTATTTATAGAAAAACACTACTTTCATCCTGCATAAAGAGGTACAAATTAATAAAATCGGTGTAGCGGTTCTTACAAAATCGGATTTTTTTTAACCATTGTTTTACAAATTATACTTGTCTGCATTTTATAAATTCATTATTACTGAACCGATTTTAGTGAAATAAAAAACATCATGCTGCAAACTTTAAAGATCAATCAGTTTGCGCCATGATGTTATTTATTTCACTAAAATCGGCTTAGTAATAATGAATTTATAAAGAACTGAATGCAGACAGGATTGACCATGCAATCGTATAATTTGTAAAACAATAGTTAAAACAAAATCAGATTTTGTGAGAACCACTTAACCGATTTTACTACTTTGTACCTTGTTAAGCGGGAGAAAAGCAGTGCTTTTCTATGATTAAAAAAATCTAAAATATTTTTTAGAAAATAAGAATAAACACGCCATTCACTCAAGTATGATTCTGTCCGCCATCTTAAATTTTAAGATGGCGGCAAATTTTGATCATGATCTCTAAAAAGCAATCAATTCTCACCAGGATGTTTTTTATTTCATCAAAGTCGGTTTAGTAGTAATGAATTTATAAGGAAATAAATGCATACATGATTGGCAAGGCAATCGTATAATATGCAAAACAATGGTAGAAACAAAAATATATTTTTTGAGAACCATTGAACCGATTTTGCTGATTGGTACATTGTTGTACGTGGCAAGAATGCAGCTTTATTACTGATTTAAATAAATAATTAAAACATGTTCGCAACACAAGAATAAACGAACATCTTTGAAGGGTACAATTTAATATCGTCCGCCATCTTGGATTTTGAGATCGCGTACAAAAAAATATATTTATTCAAAACTCTGATTAATTCTCTGTCAAGTGCAGTTTGTCCCATTAAAATCGGTGGTATAGTTCAAAAGTTATTTTGTTAATGAAGCAATAAATATATGTTTCATAACATAAAAAGAAAAAACACTTAACTTAACACGTATTTTTTTAAACAACATGTTTAGAAAGCTCATATAAGTAATAGGAACACCATATCTCGTTTTTGCAACAAATGTTGAATACGTGGTTTTTCCTTATGACGGCAATATAGCAGGCTATATACTTTGTGATTGTATTTTCGTAGATTAAATTTGTAAAATAAAGCTGCAAAAAGGGAATCTTTTTTTATACTTAGCATAGGAAACACCTAAAGCGAAATTTCCATTTGATGATCGCTTGTTTTCCGGCTCCTAAATAAAAGATAAGAAAAAAATGAATTTCCTATTTTAGGAGAAATTAAATTTATTTTGATGGATTTAATTTAGAAATCGGGAATCCGAAAATCCGAACCGAATAAAAATTTAGCTTTAGGTGTTATAATAATAAACGCTTTTTGCAGGTTCTTCTTGAAATTCCCGACAAATTTAAGTATCTTCTTAACCTATAATTTTTTAGAAAACAGCAATAGTAGTTGAGAGCGCCTATCAGTGGCGTATATAAGGGGGGTGCCTGCCACGATGAATGAACCGAACCGAACCGAACCCCCCCCCCCCCGAAACTAAGATTTTCTAGAGTTAGTTTCATGCTTCATGAAGACAAACTTAAAATAGCATAAAATACGGCCTGATGGGGTCTCGCGCCCCCCCCCCCCAAAACTGTCTCGGGCTCACCCCGAAACTTTATTCTATATTCTCGTGGGTATATTTTTTAAAACTACGCTAGGTTAATTGGTTAAAACTAAAAAAACTAAACTAACTAATGGATCACACAATTTTAAGTCACCAGGTGTTTGCCTCCAATTTGAGTAGGAATGTCGGTGTGACGTTATGAATCCAAGATGACGTCTTCTATCATGTTTTTTCAAAAACTTTGGCTTATAACTTTGGCCAAATTCGTTTTACAGAAAAACTGTTAATACGTTTTTTGTTTGCAATAGAACAGCAACAAAAAAAGTAAAGAAATTAGCTTTATATTTTAAAAATTAAAAAAGTATCTTTTTGTACCCAAAAATAAATTAGGAAAAGTTTGGACTACCCCAAATCGATTGGTTATGAAGCATTCAATTTTAAGTCACCATCTAGTTCCCTCAAATTTGAGTAAGAGCATCTGTGTGACGTCATAAATCCAAGGTTGCAATTTTAAACTTTTGCTTTTAACTTTTGGGATTTGTTGAACCAATTTTTATGATTGTTACCTTTATTATGCGTGGCAAAAATAGAGCTTTTCTACAAATTTAAATCTTGGATTTCAAGGTATCGGAAAAAAAATATACCTGCTCAAAAGCATGATGAATTATCTGCAAATAACTCCCTGTTTCATTAAAATCGGTTCGAAATTTATAACGGTATCCAGTATTTTTTGGCCTACCCGAACTCACCACATTTGCAAAAACGAAATAATTTAGTTTTATTTTAGGGCTCTCCAATTTATTTGGCCTAGATCCGCCACTATTAATCAAATGTAATTTATGAGGCTGAACCGACCTTTACAATAATCCCTTTAGAAGGGCCGTTACCCAGGAAAAAATTTCGGGGGGATAAGAAGTTTAAACAAATTTTCGGACAATTTCCGTTATGTTTTGAGAATTGTACAAAATGTTAATTTTTAGCATGTTTTTTTAATTTTTGCTGAAATCTAACCGTTCAAAAACGATATCAACCAAAAAAGTCTGTAAAAATGTTTGTAGATTTTACACCCTGTCACTTGTGTCCATTTATCAATAATAATGTTAATCCTGGAATAAATTATAGGTTAAAAAAAATTGATTTAAAATTTAATTTTACGTTTATTTTTAATATTTTCAAAACTAAAGTTCTAACAGTTTATTTTAGTTATTACACAAACGGTTGCAAGAAAATTTATTCAATGCCGAATTTCAATATATTTTGTGGTTTAAAATGTATATATTTTTAAACACTGTACAGCGTGTCCCATTTTCGATGGGATTAAATGGGAAACTCGGTTATTAAAGATATCGATTTTCTAATTGCACCTTACCGTGCTCTTTTTTGGAGCCCTTTAAAATGGTGTAATCAGATTTTTGCTATACCCCGTGGTTTCGCTAATACAGGGAGTTTTTGAAAAAATTGCATTTTAATTTATTCCTTGTATCTCGCTTATTTTGCAAGATATTTTTATTCTGTAAAAACCTTTCTATGGCAACTTTTTTAGAGCAAAATAATGACGTTGTCAATTTTTTAAAATATTGTTTAGTTTTTGAGATATGGTATTTATCATAAAAAAATTAAATACGGACCTGGATTTTTTTATTACTATTTTGATTGGTTTCATACTAGTATTATCATAAAATAATAAAAATTTTTAAATTTTTTGTTTTAACGTAAAAAAAATATTTAATATTTAAAAAAAAAATTAGTCCGAACCTGGATATTTTTAACATAAATATAAATTAAAAATTGCTAGATAAACAATTTTTAGTTTAACTGTTTTGATACTTAGCATATTAAAATGGTTTTACGTTAATTTACAGATTTATTTGAAACAAAGTCTACGAAAAATACAAAAAAAAACAAATTATAAAAAATAACTAATTAGGTACTCATTGAAATTGAAATTGAAATTGAGATTTTGATGGAAATTGAAATTGAGATTTTGATGGAAATTGAAATTGAGATTTTGATGGAAATTGAATGAAACCCGTAACAAAAATAATATTTTTTAGTCATTTTTGCAATTTACGGACGCCCCTGGAGAGTTTTTTTTTTTGTGACACACTGTTTAAAAGGACATTTTATTATAGGGCCCGCAGCCGAAGCCATAAAAGGTCGAAAGTACAAAAGGTCGAAAAAAAATCGACAAAACAAAATATTAAAAATACAAGTTTACCGTATCAAGTCGAATTGACCTGTCCAGTCGATGTGGACCCGCGGTCGTACTTTCGATCTTTTGTACTTTCGATCTTTTGTATTTTCGACCTTTTGTACTTTCAACCTTTTGAACTTTCGACCTTTTGTTTTTTGATCTTTTGTACTTCGACCTTTTGTACTTTTGACCTTTTGTATTTTCGACCTTTTGTACTTTCGACCTTATTTTTTCGACCTTTTGTACTTTCGACCTTTTGTACTTTCGACCTTTTATCCGCGGCTCTTTATTATCCACCGAAAAGCTAATAAGACACAAAGTTGATTAGTTTGGATTGATCTTAAATAATTTCTTTAAATTAAGAACACCACTGAAGCGGTAAATATAAAATAACTTCCACTTTGTTATACATCGTTTGAAAGAAATATATTGGCTATGACGAAGTATAAAACACATTTTTTGATAAAGACCTTGGTTTTTCAGAAAACCGAATAAAACGTATGAAAAGCATGTTTTTTTTAATGATTTGTTGAAATCATCCCCATTGACGGACGTCGCTGGAGAGTTTGCTATAAGTCAAACCCCACCAAGTTTCACATTTTTAAAAAGGGAATTTCCCTGTCTATAAAAAGTGTGGAACAAGTTTTTTCATGTTAAGCTTAGTTTTTGAGAAAATTAGATAAAACATGTAACAAAAATGGTTTATTTTCTGTTTTTCTAAAATTAATTTAATTTACGAATGCCCCTGAAGTTTTATTTATAAAACCGATTTAATCATGTTACACGTCATTTTGAAGGAAATTTTATTGAGTATACCAAAATGTATTACACGGTTTTCTGTAGATATTAGTTTTTTAAAAAATTAAATAAATCTTGGAAAGAAACAGGTATTTTTTCAACTTTTTTTAATTACTTCAATTAACGGACGCCGCTGGAGAGCTTGTTATTAGTCTAACTTTATTAAGTTATACCATGTTGAAACGGGAATTTTATTGTCTACAATAAAGTATATTTTACATTTTTCTCTTAGAAGCTTAGTTTTTAAGAAAATTTGAAAAAACCTCAAACTTTCAGATTTTGGGGGGTCTGGGGGGGTTTTTAGAGGTTCTTGCAGCCATTTAAAAAAATAATAATATGTTATTATTTTTTAATTATACAAATATATGTTTTGAATGTACACCTGTGACAATTTGGGCTTTCCAGCGGCAATTTAAAATTCCGCCGCCATTTTGGCCGCCATCTTGAATATCTCAGCCCCTGTCAATATTTCGAGTTGGCAACAGGGATATTCGGATTCAGCGGGGTCAAAATTGGGGGAATTGCCCATTTGCTAAAAAGTAATATAAAATGCTTCTAGAAAGTGGATTTTCCCGAATCTTGCCTGAACTAGGAGGAATGCCCCCTCCCCCCAATTTAAATGAATTCAACTTGAAAAATTAAGTTTTAAGTTAATACTCAAAAATATTTCTTTACTCACCTTGAGTATTGTTTACTTAATTACGAAAATTAATGTTCAACATTTTTGTTTTAAAGCGGCTACTTTCAAAAGTTATATCTAACTTATTAAATATTTGTATACAATGGGTTTTTGAACAAAAATATTTTTTTGAAAAAAACAATGTGTTAAGGATACAAAATGCGACAAGAAAAATTAAAAAAAAAAGATATAAACATTTTTCCTTTTTTTCGTAGGTCTATAGAACGTGCACCACTGACTTTAGAGGGTACTAAGGTACCTACATGGTCAAAAAGGAAATTTTATCCGCTTGCAAAATAATATTTAGAATAATTTTAGAAAAGTTGACCGTTTTCGAGTTATTAGCAAAAACCGTCAAAAAGCACTTTTAAGGGGGGAACCACCCCCCTGCCAGGGTTGGGGGGGTTCCCTTTCGTAAAATGTTCGGGCGAGTCTATCCATACCAAATGTGTTGCTTCTATCATTAAACGCAGTATCGGACCCCGTAGGGCCTGAACTATACAGGGTGTCCCATAACTTGCCAACAGGTGATAGAGGAGATCATGCCTGATAAAAAAGTTTCTTTGATGCATGGGTCAAAACACTTTCTTTGTCGAGATACAGAGCATCAAAGTTGGCGATTTTTAAAACTTTTTTGATAATAACTTTTTAAAAAAACGCTGTAAAAATATGAAATTGGGTAAAGTCGTGTATTAGAACAAGAGCAATAAGTTGAAATACAAATTATTTTTAAAAAAATTAGTCGGTAAATTTTTTTTAGAAAAAACTATTTTTTTGGTATAAACTTTTATGAATAAAATATTAAATGCAATTTTTTTTAAATATTTTTTGTTAATAAATACAAGTCTCTAGCGAGACATAATAATAAAATATTATTAATATTTTTTAAAAGAATAAGTAAGCAAAAATTAATTTTTTCAAAAAATTATTATTTTTTTATGTGGTTATTTTGACAGCCTGTATCTCAATCTCAACTTGTTTTCAGCGGCGTAGCGTGGGGGGGGCGCGGGGGGTTCGTCGCCCCCCCCGCCCCGAGGGTAGTGGCGCCCCATAGGTGGGAGAGGCGCCCTTGTGTCTTGTGTCGTATCGGCCGCCCCCTGAGACATGATGACCTTTTTTTTTTTTTAGTTGCAAGATTTCGTCAGAGGCGCCCTTGTGACTTATCGGCCGCCCCCTGACATATGATGACTTTTTTTTTTTTTTGGAGACGGCGCGGTTCAAATTTCTACGGCGCGGTTCTTTTTTTTTGGTCGCAAGATTTGTGAGAGGCGCCTTTTTGACCTTTTGGTTTTTTTTTTGCCGTAAGATTTTTCATCAGTTTTCAGAGGCGCCCTTTTTAGCTGTCGCCCCCCCCCCCCCCCCGCCCTTTCGGGCGCGCTACGCATCAAAAAAAGAAATACCACATTTTTGAATCCCAATGACTGTGAAAAATTTTCTTTTTTTTGTTAAACTCTTTTTCCCTCACTCCTTTAACTTTAAAAATCCTATATCTTAAAAACAGATGTGTGACCCTTATGTGATATAAACTTTTTTCTCGGAAATAACCTCCTCTATCACCTGCTGCACTATGGCTCCTAAGTTATGGGACACCCTGTATAAAGTTGTAAGGACTAACAACCTCCCCCAATTTAGAGTTATAGAATATTTTTTCAATGCTTAATGTATTTCTCAAATTTAGGTTTTTTGCAAGGGGTGGGTCGATCGCCGATTTTTGTACACCAAAGGGAAATACCTACGGTATAATACTTACAGTATTTCCTCCAATTTCAATGGTATTTCCTAGTATTTCCCAAGCACTTCCCGGTATTTCCTAGTATATTTCCCAGAACTCCCCAAGTATTTCCTGGTATTTACCCTAACCTGTACACCAAAAGGAAATACCGACCCACCACTCGATTTTTTACAAATGCCTGACATTTGCAAAAGAGTAGTTATTTAGTTTTATTTTTGTTTGATTAAAATAAATAAATCGATCCATGACGGATCTGATACCTTCCTAGCTAGCCTATTAGCACAAGTGAAGCTATGGATAATCAGCCTTGAAAACACTTTTTTGTAATGCTCCTACATAGTTTTTTTTATTGAGCAAAATCTAGTCTACTATATTCTGACAACCGCATGTTGATGCGATGCTCCCTTAAAAAGTTAGCATTTTTTAAAAATTTTAATTGTTAAAAAACTGTCGTTAGCGTTATTGGATTTTGAAAAACTAATCAGCTCGTTGGAGTGTCGAATACGATTTTACCTGAAAATCAGCGGCGTAGCGTGCCCGAAAGGGAGGGGGGGGGCGACAGCTAAAAAGGGCGCCTTTGAAAACTGATGAAAAATCTTGTGGCATAAAAAAAACCAAAAAGGTCAAAAAGGCGCCTCTCACAAATCTTGCGACCAAAAAAAAAAAAAAAAAAAGGTCTTCATGTCGTTAGTTTCCTTTGGCACCCACTCAATTGGCCATTACCGGCCCGACTTAATAAAGCTGAGGGCGCTTCGGCCACCTATGGGGCGCCACTACCCTCGGGGCGGGGGGGGGCGACGAACCCCCCGCGCCCCCCCCCACGCTACGCCGCTGCTGAAAATTTTATGAAAACCGGTTCAGCGGTTTAGGAGCTATCGTGAACACACATAGACAGACATCACGACGATATTGATAGGATAGGTCAAAATACACCCAAATAACAAATTTTCGGCGTTATCACAAAAAAAATTTTTTCGTCGAAAACAATACCTTTATTAGCCATTGCTGTGCGGGCTAGTAAGGTCAAAATACTTAAGGTATTAAGGACTCTCTTATTTACCACAATTTCTTATCCACTTCTTGCACAGCTCCACATTTCTGGGAAATTTAAATTGCCTCACACTATCGGTTGTTCTGTATTTGGACTTTCCACAATTAAAATACATGCATTTGTTTCCCGATTTTGCGGAATATTTAATATTATCCATATCGCACCGTTAAATCTAAAGAGACGTAACTCAAAAGTTTTGAAAATGAGTTGATGTAACAAAAATGCATTCAAATGTGCTTTTTAACTAAAGATCACCAAAATTTACTTTGTTTACAATTTTTCGGGAAATTATGGAAAACTTTTGTTTATAAGCACAAAGTTAAAATATGAGCTAAAAAGACACGTTGTAAGTATTTTTATTTCAGGGACACATTTTTAAATTTTTGAGTTATGTCTTTTTAGTTTTAAGTGTGCAGTATTTTGCATCACGCCGACAACAAAATACTGAATTGATGTGATATTGATGTGTACCGCTTGCTTGAGATTGACAGAATGACCTCTTGACTTCGCGACGGGCTTTGTTATGTGAGCGGGTACGTAGGGAAGGGAAAAAGTGAAGCGGCTCGAGCACGAAGTAGGTATATAGTCTATTATATACTCATACACATTTATTTTTATTTCAAGGCCACTTATCTATGTACTTTTTGGGTCGATTGAGCCACGACAAGAGATCGGGCAACAAAGCACAGTCAAAGAGCGAGCATTTACCAGAAAATTTTAAATTTAAGATAATTCGGCAGCTAGCGCAGGCTAGGTAAACTAAAAGATCCGTAAGCCGGGACCGTGCCTCTGCTGCCATAGGCTATCTTACTCTATGCTACAGCTGGGAAGATTGAGAATTCGCCACACTGTATTGGTTGCCGAAATAGAAGACGAATTTATTTTGGGAATGGACTTGATAAGTAAACATGGATTTGCGTTTGATAATAAACTTAATACCCTAAGATTTGGGAATGAAGAGTTCATTTTGTCAAATAGTCACTTCAATAAAGAACCAATAAAGGTCGTGGCAGTATGCACAACAAGACTAGTCGGTAACAGTGAGACCATAATTTTTGGGAGGCTGGAAAGTAAAACATCAAGCTGCGTCGGACTCATAAGCCAACAAAACACACCCAACACCTACCTCGTTGCAAAATCACTAGTTAAAACCGATAAAGACATCCCGATTAGAGTCGCCAATATTTTCCCAAATAGTGTCAAAATTAATAAGGGGGAGGTGGTAGCATTATTTGAACCAGTACAGAAAGTAACAAGATGTGAAGAGCCAACTTTCGAGGATACAAGCAAGTTACCAATGGAGGTACTTCAGCAATTTGAGTCAACTTGGCAACATCTCACTCCAGAAGAATATAGTAAAGCGAGAGAGTTTATAGAAGAACAAAGTAATATCTTCGAAACTAGGAGTAGTTCGGGACGCACAAACCTTATTCAACATACTATCAACACTGGCGATGCCCAACCGATAAGACAACCCCCAAGAAGACTACCAATGGCCAAGCAAGAAGAAGTTCACAATCTCATTAATAAAATGCTCAGCGACGGTGTTATTGAAGAGTCATCAAGTCCTTGGTCATCTCCTGTGGTGTTGGTCACTAAAAAGGATGGAAGTACTAGGTTTTGTGTTGACTACAGGAAACTTAACGATGTGACCAAGAAAGATAGTTACCCACTGCCAAGAATAGACGACACATTAACAACGTTGGCAGGATCATATTGGTTTTCTACTCTTGACCTGAAAAGTGGGTATTGGCAAGTAGGAATCTTTGAAAGAGATAAAGAGAAGACTGCATTCTCTGCTGGAAGTGGACTTTATCAGTTTAATGTGATGCCATTTGGCCTGTGCAATGCCCCAGCTACATTTGAAAGACTAATGGAAGTCGTTCTACGAGGCCTTACTTGGAAAACCTGCCTAGTCTATTTGGATGATGTCATAGTAATGGGGAAATCATTTCAAGAACATCTAGATAATTTACGAGAAGTATTCTCAAGAATCAGGAACGCAAATCTTAAATTAAACTCAAAGAAATGTTTTCTGTTCCAAGAAAAAGTTGAGTTCCTGGGTCACGTCGTTTCCCGAGAAGGCATCCATACCGACGAAAAGAAGCTACAAGCAATAAAAGAATGGCCTCAACCTCGTGACAAACATGAATTGAGAAGCTTTTTGGGTCTGTGTACATACTACAGACGATTTGTAGAAGGATTCGCCAAAATAGCGTCTCCGTTACATAGCTTCTTACAAATGGAATACCGAATGTGACCAAGCATTTAGAAGACTAAAAGCAGCATTATGTTCTAGTCCGATTCTTGCATATCCCATTCCAAAAGGAAAATTCATATTAGATACTGATGCGAGCAACGATGGCATAGGAGCAGTACTCTCCCAAGTACAAGATGGAGAAGAACGGGTCATCGAATTTTTCAGCAAGAAGCTATCCAAACCAGAGAGAAATTATTGTGTTACTAGAAAGGAGCTCCTAGCCATAGTTAAATCCGTAGATCACTTTCACAAATATCTCTACGGACAAGAGTTTCTGATTAGAACGGATCATGCTGCGTTACAGTGGCTCATGAAAATGAAACAACCTGAGGGGCAAGTCGCGAGATGGATAGAAAAGCTACAACAATACCATTATCAAATTAAGCACCGAGCAGGAAGGGTGCATAATAATGCAGATGCATTGTCCAGAAGACCTTGCCCCGAGGATTGTAAACATTGCAGGAAAATTGACCAGAAAGAAGGAATTACCTACGTGCGCCAGATAAAGTTAGAACCAGATGAAGAATGGATGTCGGCTTCGATTAGAACCACACAACTTAACGACAAAGATGTAGGACCTATCTTGCGATGGAAAGAAGAGAACAAGCCACGACCATCATGGCAAGATATCGCAAACCAAGGGGTGATATTCAAATCACTGTGGGCACAATGGGATTCACTGATAGTAGAAGAAAACATCCTTAAACGTGCCTGGGAATGTGCCGATGGCCTTACTGTGATTAATCAAGTAGTGGTTCCTAGGAGCATGGTAGACAATATAATGGCCGAATGCCATGGTGGAAAATCAGGCGCGCACCTAGGCATAAATAAAACCATGGACAAAATTCGAAACCGATTTAATTGGGTCAATTACTTTCAAGATGTGAAAAACTGGTGCCGCCGATGTTCGACTTGTGCAGCCAGCCAAGGTCCCAAAACAAGGTCCAGAGGTCAAATGAAACAATATAACGTAGGTCTGCCATTCGAACGCATTGCTATTGATGTGGCCGGACCATTTCCAGAAACTAAAAAGGGCAACAAATACATCCTTGTTGTCATGGATTATTTTAGCAAATGGCCAGAAGTTTTTGCTTTGCCTAACCAAGAGGCCGCTACAGTTGCAGAAGTTCTGGTAAATGATGTTTTCAGCCGATTTGGCATTCCTTTGGAACTACATTCAGATCAAGGAAGAAACTTTGAATCAAAGCTCTTCCAGAATCTCTGTGACCTTTTAGGAATACATAAAACACGGACTACTGCTTTGCATCCGCAGTCAGATGGCATGGTTGAAAGATTTAATAAAACAATAGAGGAACATCTTTGCAAAGTTGTTGATGAGCACCAAACAGATTGGGACCAATATATTCCATTGTTTTTGATGGCCTATAGAACTGCCATTCACAATACGACAGGAGCTACTCCATCTAGTATCCTGTTTGGTAGAGAACTGCGTTTACCATGTGATATCATGTTTGGTTCACCTGAAGAAGCACACTTAGAGGTTAATGATTATGTCGAACATTTAAGACAAAAGCTGCACGATATCCATGAGGTGGTTAGAGAGCGAATAGAAATAGCCAGTGACCGCATGAAAGCGAGATATGACCTGAAAGCAAACTCTTCAGGGTTCAAAGAGAATGATCAAGTCTGGCTATACAATCCTCAACGCAAGAAAGGAAGATCACCTAAGTTGACACCACCATGGGAAGGGCCTTATAAAGTTGTTAAGAGAATTAATGATGTAGTCTACCGAATCCAGAGAAGCCCGAAGTCCAAGATGAAAGTTGTTCATCTAGACAGACTAAAACCTTACCTGGGAAATGTTGATCGAGACGATCAAACCTGAAGAGGAGGATAGTGTTACAAATTCAAGTTATTTAAATTTTATAATTGGAATTTATTTAGGTTTAGTGTAGTATTAGGTCGATTTATCTTAAGGTTGTATTCTTAGTCTAGGTTTTAGTTGCGTTGTCTGTGGCTTGCGGTCGCGGTAGTGCGGGAACTTTCCGGACGTCGAAGGCTGCCGGAAAGTTCGAGAGAGATGGACGATCCTATATATAGGGCCGGGGTCGCGCACCAGGCAGTCAGTCACAGATAGCGTGCTGTTGATAGACCGATTATAGTAGTGAATTATTAGCAAGTTATTACTAAGTTTAAGTGCGTGTTTTTGTACATAATTTGTCGAAATAAATTGACGTATCGTTTTCAACAATTGCGAGTTTTAATTTGTCGTTGTGAACCCGTAACAATATTTTTACAATACCAATATCCAGAAGAAAAAATCGGGAGATTAAAAAAATTTTATAAAAATATTGTCCAATTTTTTTTGGGGAAATATTTTTTAACACACTTTGTTGACTATTTTGGTGGGGATTGATCCCCCTGATCTCCCCGTTTGGTACGGCCTTGCCAATATCTCATATCTTAGTTGCGAAAAGTCATTCTTGGTGCTAAAATACCTACATAAAAAATCTAAGAAATCGATTAACCCATTGAAAAATCGGTATTGGGTCCAATTCAAATTAAGATTATAGATAAAATTGCAGCATCAAGTTCATTATTAAAAAGGTCGTTACCATATGAAAAATTAGCAAGTCTGCTCTGCCCCCGGTGGTTAAAAGGGCGCAAGTTACGAAAGTGTGGTTCGGAAAAAGGTAGTACTACAGTTACTGCTATTTGTTTTGTTTTTGTTTTTTTTTTTTTTACCGAAGCCTCATGATGTCAAATTTTAAGCTATTTTTTGTGGTTTATCATAAATTATGTAAAAAATATGTAAAAAAATCTAAGGCTTGGGGTGAGGGCCCGAGCCCCCCCCCCCTGGGTGCGCCCATGCTTGCAGCCTTTTAACTAACGAAGGCAGTGCTGTTGTATGTTGAAATTTTGTACTTTTTTTTTGAGTTTTCATTTTGTGGAAAATTTAGAAATTAATTTTATGTTAATAGCAGCGGCATAGCGTGGGGGGGCGCGGGGGGTTCGTCGCCCCCCCCCCCGCCCCGAGGGTAGTGGCGCCCTCAGCTTGATTAAGTGAGTGGGTGCCAAAGGAAACTAACGACATGAAGAACTTTTTTTTTTTTTTTGGTCGCAAGATTCGTGAGAGGCGCCCTTGTGACTTTTGATGATGACCTTTTTTTTTTGTTTTTGGTCGCAAGATTTGTGAGAGGCACCTTTTTGACCTTTTTGTCTTTTTTTTTGCCACAAGATTTTTTATCAGTTTTCAGAGGCGCCCTTTTTAGCTGTCGCCGCCCCCGCCCTTTCGGGCACGCTACGCCGCTGGTTAATAGGTACTTAGTGGAGGAGTATCACAGATATTAATAAAAAAGGGGATTTTCTGAAAGTCTTTAAACACCTTGTACCTCACAAGTTAGGATGTTTAGGACATACATATGTTTATATGAAGTTTTTTTTTCTCAAAATTTAATATTTTTTATTTATTTAATAACAAAACTCCATAATGCCGAAGCGAGGGCCGAATAAAAAAAAATTGCCAGAGCCGGTTTGTCTCAGCCCATCCAACCCTGGACCGCATAAAGATGCAGTCCTTTTTTAACTTCTCTTGAAATAAGCGTCGGGAAAAGGCATCAGTTTTCCTTCTCTTTAGGTACTTTAAAACCTCAAAAAGTGCCCAATTAACATCTTCCCTATATTATGCTTATAGTTAATTGAACATTGCTGAACTCTTTGAACTCACCTGTATCTTTGGTAGTCTTCTTCATCGTTTTCAGCACCAGAAAGTTGATTCGGACACGCTTTATTCCCTAAAAGGCTCAAGTAATTTAGACGGGGCAAATTGGCCCTTATTTGAGTAAGTAGAGATTCTAGGCTGCATATCTGCAAACAAAACAAATGGAACAATAAAACAATCAGTTGGAGTGTCCAAGGGCGTCGCAGGGCCATACCCAGAAAATAAATTTGGGGTGCATGGATAAAAAGTTTTAAATTAACTTTTAATAAATTTGTGTATTAAGTATTTTCTTTCTTATTTTTTTTCTCTTTGAAAACATTTTATAGAACGTTTGGAGAGCATTAATCACCCTTTTTTTTAAAGTACTCGATGCATAGGTACTCTAAATAAGTTTTTGAGTGAAAACTGTTGTTCTTAGTGTTTACAATTACCTACAGGTCAAAAACTCGTTACTTAATACGGCTTGGTTTTTAAGAAACACGACGGGTTGATTAAAAAATGGGCGCGCACCCCATCCTCCCCTAAAATAGTAGAGAGTTTCTGATGCGTAAATTATTACTTACGTTATTTTTATTTAGCGATAACGTGTGTAAATTCTCCAATTTTGGAAAACCTATGTCATCACCTAACTGGTTGTTATCCAGGATAAGTTCTCTAATATTAGGGAAATCGCCCAAACCGCTTAGGGAGACTAGTTCGTTATAGCTGAGATTCAAGCTGTGTACTTTTGGGCCGTATAGCTGAGCAAGGACGACTGGGACTCTCCTACAGGACTGATCGCAGTAGCATAGCTGAAAAATACAATTTCCTAAATGATAACAGGCTGATTGGTTTTATTTTAATCATCACATAATATATTTTTAAATTGGCAACATTTTTCCTGAATTGCCAAAAAATTGTGTCAAAAAAGGATAGAAATATAAATAGCTTGTCAAAATTTTGACATATGTATTAATTTTTTAAAATAAGGCGCTGTCTGTGACGTAGCACGGCACCCCGACACAAAATATGATTTCGGAACGTACCACCAACTAATCTAATCGTGTCATTGACTGAACTTATACATTATTATCCGATTATTTACCATCTCCTTCTAAACTAATGTATCAGTAAGGGCGCTTAATAATATTAAACACACATGACTCTAATAACTAAACAGTGGTCTACTCATTTTATTTACTAAACTCACACATTGTCATCCAGCTACTTATTCTCTTTTTAGCTCAAAGTAGTAGGACGGGCGCACCCAATCTGAAACAGTCATGCCATTTTGACAATCAACGTCAGTCGATTTTCTGATGCACACAGTGGGCTCGCGGACCTAATTTTTGGCCAAAAAGGGTTAAATTAAAAATATACTGAAACTTCTAAACACCTTTACTAAAAAGAGTAGATAGTCCAGCAGGCCTTGAACAACTATGATTTAATTGACGTAACTTTCAGTTATTTTTTAGAAGTGTCATTTTTCGCGTTAAAGTACCATATTTGTATGGCGGTTTGATCCAGATTTTAAGCCATTTTACGACAATATTTTATGTTGTATAAAATTCGCATAAAATAAATCTTGTAAAAAGAGGTAGGGGAAAGGAAAAAATTGCGCAAAAATGAATCAATTAATATCAGATGTTTAATTCTTATGACTGGTTCAACTCTCTGCAATATGATGGTGCCGGTCGGCTAAGCTTAAGTTGGTTTTTGCTCAATGTGATGTTGTGCGCTGCTTATTGTAAAAATATCTTGCGCATTTTGTGACGGTAAGTACATTTTTTACAGACTTGTTTACATTGAAAAATTCGTCCTTTACTATGTATGATTTTTGTTTGAATTTAACTGGTGGTTTGGGGCAAAACGGGGTTTTTTCATTGGGGCAAAATGGGGTACCTTGTTATACCTAGTAACCTATACCCCATTTTGGCCAAAAAATTTTTTTGATAGCATTACTGAGAGTCGTATTTTATGTTGTCTTTGCAAAAAAATTGAAGCAAAATTCGTGTAGGAGAGTCGGCAGTGATGAGTTGGTTACTAAATTTAATTATTATAAAATGTATTTACATTATATTACAACTTTTTATTTTTTAAATAAGTATTTTTAACTTGTTTTGTATTTTAATAAATAAAACTGGTCTTACAAAAATATTGATTCTAAATTACACAACCTCCCGGCCTGTTTCGCCACATAGGCACCCCATTTTACCAAAGGCAACTTTTTACAAAAATAAAAGTATGATGGAGTTCTAAATCGTTTAAACTGAAAAGTAGAACATAAAGATAACGTATCTACCCAACTTAATTCCAAATGAAGGACGCAATGGTATCCATTTAATAGGAAAAATAGATCCCCTAATTAGACTTTCTACCTGTACATTTTGATTCAAATTTTGATGTGTAGACAGGTCAGACAATGGGTTTTGCGTGGCATTTCTGAAATTCAATAAAAAGATAGATTTCTTATAAATATTGGACAAAAATTTTGCTTTCCTCATCAACCATGTTTTTAAAAATTTTATTTTTATAAAGAGTATGTATACATATTTTTCAAAAATTGTACTTTAAAATCTGCTGCCACAAGTTGCCCGTATGAAAGATATTACTAATTTACTAAAAATGGATTTCTTTGAGAAAAACTGAAACTCAAAAAAAGCATGTCAGTTTTAACGAAAGTTTTTGTTTATTATTTTTAAAGCACTTTAGGCTAAATTAAACAAATAAACATGGAAAAATATATATTAATAAAAAATATAAATAATGTATAAAAAATTAAAAGTTCAGTGTGACACGTCATTTTAAAGAAATATTTATACTTATTTAAAAATCAAATAAAAAGATGGTCACTCCATAATACAAACCAACTGCAATATCTCAAAAACCAAAAATTACAAATGAAACTTTTACAGGTGGATTGTTTATGAAATAAAAATTAGGTAAAAAAGCTTTTAAGGTAAACGGTTCTATTTGAAATCATCAGCAGTTTACCAAACCTAACTTTTAACAAGCTAGTATAAAAAAGTGGACGCTTTAAAAATATTTATTTTGTTGGACTTAATAGAAAAATCATTCTTATTTGATTATGCAGTCCTTAAAAAGTGTTACGCTTGTATTATTTTTTAGTTTTTGGTAGAGCCAAAGAATAATACCGTTTAACTTTTTTTAATATTTGTAATTTTTAGTTTGATTTTTAGTTTATGTTATTATGTAAGCTCCTCATCCTTTTTAACGCAGCTTTGTTGCACATTACACAGTGAGCTTTAACCTTAAATAACCTTAGTACCAGGTTTGACACAAATCGGTTTATAAATCTAGGATAGTCTATAGGATAAAGATTTTGGGTCCGCCACGCAAGTTTTTTTTTGTTTGAGTAAAAAATAATAATAAGCGGCGCTAAACACCGCAGAGTTTCAGATATAATACATATCGGTTTAAAAATGTAAAGGTTCTGCATTTCGGATCCGCCCTGATATTTTTTCTAGGTTTGAGTCAGAAATCTTAATTATCGGCTTTACACATCCCCAAAGTTCCAATTTTGATACATATCGGTTTATAAATAGAAAACTCTGCCCTTTTGGATCTGTCATATAATTTTTAAGTTTGATTTCATAATTATACTCAACGACTTTAGACACGCCAAAGTTCCAAATTTGAAACCTATTGGTAAATAAGTTTTTTTAAATTTAAGTAAAAAATCGCGACTATTAACACTAAATTTAATACTTACGGGTTCATAAATAGGAAACTTCGCCATTTTGGATTTGACATTTTGATTGTACCTACTTCTTTCTCATTTCAAAACAAAATATTGTTACAAAACCTATTTTTCTAATTTTGGTCAAAAACCAGATCCGGGAGCCCACTGTGCAGCGCTATGAGTTGGACAGCAATAAAAAATAAGCTGTGCTTTAAAAAGAGATGCATATGACTATGTTCCAAAATTACAATTTATGTCGGGGTGCTAATGTCAACCTACGTCACGAGTCAGCGCCTAATTACACTCTTTATTTTATTAATTTATTTTGTTTTTTGTTTTCCCTCTGATTTCAAAAATAAAACTAAATTATGACTCTTTTGCAAATGTATTATGTAATAACCGGTAATCCATAAGAGTATTATACCGAACCGAACCAAAGCAAAAAAAATGTTTTTTGATATAACTTTTGAATTATACCACAGATTTTAATGCAACGGCGGTCGTGTAACAAAAGTCTGGAAGGTAATGGGGAAATGGTGAAATAAGCGCACAGGTAAAAAGCGAAAAGAAAAACATCGCACATAAAAAAGCGCACGCGGGAAGAAGCGGAAACCCAAAAAGCGCAAAAAAGAAAGCGCACATGGTAAAACAGAGAAATCATATAAAGAAATTTGGTGTCAAAACGTTGCAATTTTTCACGCATATACAATAATTAAGCAAAAAAACGTTGAATTTTTTTAAAATGATGTCAATGTTGCTTTATACGGTAGTCAAAATGTTGTTATGTTAGTTTTATCTAATCTAACGTAATTAATTTATTTGTTGTCTTTGAAAACGTAGGTACCATCTCATTTTAGGATTCTCAAGGCCGTCATGGGAAGTTGAAAATTCGTACCTGCACATACCTTTTAATTCAAAACAACTTTTTTTGTACAATTTTATCCTTTCTCTTCAAATAAGGGTACTTAACTCATGCAAAATATGTGTTTTGTGTTTTACCCTATATACTCTGCATGGCAACCTTGATGTGTTTGGTGTTAAATAAGTTTTAGGATAAGCAAAACTTTTCTGCAGAATTTTTTTTTCGGATAACGTATTATTAAAGAAAATCCCAATTTGATAAGCAAATTTTCACACACACTGTATAAACAATGACGCAGTCGGAAATTTTCACGGACTTTTCGCCCTTGATAATGCTGATTTCGTTTGCTAGGCTAAGCCCTCCTTAATTTTGCCACTGGATTAAGTATATTTGAGAGGGTAGGGGAGTCGTAGGGAGGTCAGCTTGTCTAATTTAGACGATCGAAATTTCAATATCGAACTATTTTCTATTATAACATGTTAAAAAAGTGCCCAATTACCTTATTATTTAAGCCCTACCTTGATGGTAAAGCCCAATGCAGAAAATCGATTAACTAACTCGTTGACTCGTCACGACGACAAGTTATAGGCTGCTTGATAGCCTGTATAATGATCCGCACTTATTCCGCGCGGAAAGACGATTTTCAAAAGTGCAACCAGAGTTTATATGGTGATTTCTTCACGTATATTATAATATGAATTAGTATCTTTAATTTTTATTATTAAACCATTTGCAAAGTTTCAATTTGCTTACTAAAATATTAGATAAAGGTTGTGTATTGAATTATTATAATTTTTAAAATATGTATTTTAAATATTAGACTGAAAAAGTCCGTATCATTACGTATCAAATGCGTTTGTGACTTTATTATTTCAATCATGTATCGAGGGTTGTATTTGTGCTTCATTCAGCTGCCGGTTCTTGCCGAAGTATTAGCTACAAAAACATTCAACTTTGAATTTCTTTGATTAGCTATGCTTTATTGTTTCAGCGTTGGCGCATAGGATTGGCCGACTTAATTTATTTAACCTGTGACACAAGACACAGGTTTCACAGGATAAAAATCAATCCGTTGTAAACTATTGTTACAAATTTAAGTTATTTAAATTTTATAATTGGAATTTATTTAGGTTTAGTGTAGTATTAGGTCGATTTATCTTAAGGTTGTATTCTTAGTCTAGGTTTTAGTTGCGTTGTCTGTGGCTTGCGGTCGCGGTAGTGCGGGAACTTTCCGGACGTCGAAGGCTGCCGGAAAGTTCGAGAGAGATGGACGATCCTATATATAGGGCCGGGGTCGCGCACCAGGCAGTCAGTCACAGATAGCGTGCTGGTAGTGGTCGTGAGATTAACACGAAGTTAATAGACCGATTATAGTAGTGAATTATTAGCAAGTTATTACGAAGTTTAAGTGCGTGTTTTTGTACATAATTTGTCGAAATAAATTGACGTATCGTTTTCAACAATTGCGAGTTTTAATTTGTCGTTGTGAAGCCGTAACAATTGGTGTCGGAAGTGGGATTAAAAGAAATAAATAGTGCAAAGACTATCCTTACACAGTACCACCGGCTAGGACAATTAAAAAGAAGAACAGTAAGTGATTTTGCCAGAATATTCGGAACTGAATAGTGCAAAGACTACCCTTACATATTACCACCGGATAGGACAATTGGACAGAAAAACAGTAAGTGATTTTTCTAGAACATTCGAAGAAGTTCGATATTGTTTTATTCAAAAACTAAAAGAGATATTTAAGAACCGACTTCGACATTAACTTTACAGTCCAAAAATTGATAATTAGAGAGATTTTCTAGAATATTCTATAGCATTCTACGACGTTTTATTCAAAAACTAGAAGAGATATACAAATACCGACTTCGACATTAGATTAGTAATTTTAAAAGTAAGAATCAGAAAGAATTTCTAGAACATTCCATCACTTTCTACGACGCTCTATTCGAAAACCAGAAGAAATATCCAAAAAGATACTTCGACATTAGCTTAGTAATTTCAAAAGTAAGAACTAAAAAGAATTTCTAGAAGATTCCATAACATTCTACGACGTTCTATTCAAAAACTAGAAGAGATATACAAATACCGATTTCGACATTAGTTTAGTTATTTCAAAAGTAAGAATTAGAAAGAATTTCTAGAAGATTCCATAACATTCTACGACGTTCTATTCAAAAACTAGAAGAGATATACAAATACTGATTTCGACATTAGTTTAGTTATTTCAAAAGTAAGAATTAGAAAGAATTTCTAGAAGATTCCATAACATTCTACGACGTTCTATTCAAAAACTAGAAGAGATATACAAATACCGACTTCGACAGTAGCTTAGTTATTTTAAAAGTAAGAATTAGAAATTATTTCTAGAATATTCCATAACATTCTACGACGGTCTATTCGAGAACCAAAAGAGATAATCAAAAAGTGACTTCTACATTTGCCTAGTAGCAGAAAGAGTAGCATCTACCAGTATATAGAACATTCCATTAGGTTCTATTTAAGAATTGGAAGAGATATTGAAAAACCGACTTCGACATTCGCTTTATAGCCCTAAAATAGACGTTTTAAGTGATTTATCAGGAAGTTGATGCTTACTAGACAAGGATCGGCCAAGATGGAAGATTTAACTAAAATGATGCAGGCTCTAGCAACTCAAATGGCTCAAAACCAGAACGACATGAAACAGACCATTGAACAAAACCAGGGCGATATGAAACACACCATGGACGACATGAAGCAGACCATGGAACAAAACCAGAACGACATGAAACAGACATTTCAGCAAAGATTAGATGGCATTCAAGAAAACTTCGATCAAATAAAGAGCAACTCTGAACAGCTGAGAGAGGAGTTCAAGACAGCAACCGAAGACCTTAAGGAAGACATAACTCATAGAATGCAGAATGTAGAAGAAAAAGTGGAGACCAAACTACAGACTGTTAGAGAAGAAGTTTTTCAAACCATGGAAGAAAAATTCCAGGACGTGTCAAAACAGCTTATACAGCTCCAAAAGGAACACAACAAAATGAAAGCTCAGGGATGTGTTGTGAATTCCAACCAAAACATTAAGCCTCCAAATTTTGATGGTACGTCTTCCTGGTCTACCTACAAACAACAATTTGAAGCTGCCGCCGCTGCAAATAGTTGGAACGATGACGAAAAAGCTAGAGCTTTGTTAGTAGCTCTACGAGAACCTGCTCTTGGACTTTTACGGTCTATTCCAGCGGAACAAAAACAGAGTTACAATGCTTTAGTGGCAGCTTTAGAAAGAAGATATGGAGATGAACATTTACGAAATTTGCATTGGTCAGAATTAAATATTCGCCAACAAAGAACAGGGGAGTCATTACAAGAGTATGAAGCGGATATCAGGAGGCTGATGTACTTGGCTTACCCAGAAATGCCAGAAAATTACAGAGATCCCTTTACGGTAGATCGCTTTATTAACGGCTTGCGAGACACGGACTTAGCAAAGTTACTTCGTCGAGAACGCTTCCAAAACAGCAGTGAAGTGTTGATTCGAGCCCTTGAAATTGAATCATCAAATAATATGTCCAGGCCAAAAGTAAGAGCTGTTTCAATTCAGGAGGGAGAAGAAATGAGCACTGGAGAGGAGGTCAACTTAAAAACGCTAAACCAACTGTTTCAGTCACTGATAGAGAAGATTGATTCTTTGAAAGAAAGCAGACGATCCCCTCCAAAGGTAAAGTGTTTCAGATGCGGACGTACAGGGCATATTCAACGCGATTGTCGTGTCCAAATGAGGTCTCGCTCACCATCTACTGGGACAGAGTACCGAAGAAGAGATCAGGAAAACTAAAACTAGTCAACGCAGAGGGGCGGGTGTTGGCTAATGGGAATTTAGCCCCCAAAATTTACTCTATCAAGAGCTTAAAACATTCTGCTGACAGTCTTAACATCGACGGACTTATTAATGGAAGAAAAGTTAATATAACAGTAGACACTGGTGCTGCGATATCATTGCTTAAGTTCAAAATTGCAACGAGATATAAAATTCGACCCACAGAAAAGAAAATAACACTTAAGACTGTGACTGGAGAATCCGCTGACGTGTTGGGGCAGACAGACATAGACCTACAGCTGGGGAGGTTGAAGATTCGCCACTCGGTATTAGTTGCAGACATAGAGGACGAATTTATTTTGGGAATGGACCTGATAAGTAAACATGGATTTGTGTTTGATAATAAACTTAATACCCTAAGATTTGGGAACGAAGAGTTCATTTTGTCAAATAGTCACATCAATAAAGAACCAATAAAGGTGGTGGCAGTATGCACAACAAGACTAGTCGGTAACAGTGAGACCATAATTTTTGGGAGGCTAGAAAGTAAAACATCAAGCTGCGTCGGACTCATAAGCCAACAAAACACACCCAACACCTACCTCGTTGCAAAATCACTAGTTAAAACCGATAAAGACATCCCGATTAGAGTCGCCAATATTTTCCCAAATAGTGTCAAAATTAATAAGGGGGAGGTGGTAGCATTATTTGAACCAGTACAGAAAGTAACAAGATGTGAAGAGCCAACTTCCGAGGATACAAGCAAGTTACCAATGGAGGTACTTCAGCAATTTGAGTCAACTTGGCAACATCTCACTCCAGAAAAATTTAGTAAAGCGAGAGAGTTTATAGAAGAGCAAAGTAATATCTTCGAAACCAGGAGTAGTTCGGGACGCACAAACCTTATTCAACATGCTATCAACACTGGCGATGCCCAACCGATAAGACAACCCCCAAGAAGACTACCAATGGCCAAACAAGAAGAAGTTCACTATCTCATTAATAAAATGCTCAGCGACGGTGTTATTGAAGAGTCATCAAGTCCTTGGTCATCTCCTGTGGTGTTGGTCACTAAAAAGGATGGAAGTACTAGATTTTGTGTCGACTACAGGAAACTTAACGATGTGACCAAGAAAGATAGTTACCCACTGCCAAGAATAGACGACACATTAACAACATTGGCAGGATCATATTGGTTTTCTACTCTTGACCTGAAAAGTGGGTATTGGCAAGTAGGAATCTTTAAAAGAGATAAAGAGAAGACTGCATTCTCTGCTGGAAGTGGACTTTATCAGTTTAATGTGATGCCATTTGGCCTGTGCAATGCCCCAGCTACATTTGAAAGACTAATGGAAGTCGTTCTACGAGGCCTTACTTGGAAAACCTGCCTAGTCTATTTGGATGATGTCATAGTAATGGGGAAATCATTTCAAGAACATCTAGATAATTTACGAGAAGTATTCTCAAGAATCAGGAACGCAAATCTTAAATTAAACTCAAAGAAATGTTTTCTGTTCCAAGAAAAAGTTGAGTTCCTGGGTCACGTCGTTTCCCGAGAAGGCATCCATACCGACGAAAAGAAGCTACAAGCAATAAAAGAATGGCCTCAACCTCGTGACAAACATGAATTGAGAAGCTTTTTGGGTCTGTGTACATACTACAGACGATTTGTAGAAGGATTCGCCAAAATAGCGTCTCCGTTACATAGACTTACAGAAGATAAAGCTTCTTACAAATGGAATACCGAATGTGACCAAGCATTTAGAAGACTAAAAGCAGCATTATGTTCTAGTCCGATTCTTGCATATCCCATTCCAAAAGGAAAATTCATATTAGATACTGATGCGAGCAACGATGGCATAGGAGCAGTACTCTCCCAAGTACAAGATGGAGAAGAACGAGTCATCGAATTTTTCAGCAAGAAGCTATCCAAACCCGAGAGAAATTATTGTGTTACTAGAAAGGAGCTCCTAGCCACAGTTAAATCCGTAGATCACTTTCACAAATATCTCTACGGACAAGAGTTTCTGATTAGAACGGATCATGCTGCGTTACAGTGGCTCATGAAAATGAAACAACCTGAGGGGCAAGTCGCGAGATGGATAGAAAAGCTACAACAATACCATTATCAAATTAAGCACCGAGCAGGAAGGGTGCATAATAATGCAGATGCATTGTCCAGAAGACCTTGCCCCGAGGATTGTAAACATTGCAAGAAAATTGACCAGAAAGAAGGAATTACCTACGTGCGCCAGATAAAGTTAGAACCAGATGAAGAATGGATGTCGGCTTCGATTAGAACCACACAACTTAACGACAAAGATGTAGGACCTATCTTGCGATTGAAAGAAGAGAACAAGCCACGACCATCATGGCAAGATATCGCAAACCAAGGGGTGAAATTCAAATCACTGTGGGCACAATGGGATTCACTGATAGTAGAAGAAAACATCCTTAAACGTGCCTGGGAAACTGCCGATGGCCTTACTGTGATTAATCAAGTAGTGGTTCCTAGGAGCATGGTAGACAATATAATGGCCGAATGCCATGGTGGAAAATCAGGCGCGCACCTAGGCATAAATAAAACTATGGACAAAATTCGAAACCGATTTTATTGGGTCAATTACTTTCAAGATGTGAAAAACTGGTGCCGCCGATGTTCGACTTGTGCAGCCAGCCAAGGTCCCAAAACAAGGTCCAGAGGTCAAATGAAACAATATAACGTAGGTCTGCCATTCGAACGCATTGCTATTGATGTGGCCGGACCATTTCCAGAAACTAAAAAGGGCAACAAATACATCCTTGTTGTCATGGATTATTGCCTAACCAAGAGGCCGCTACAGTTGCAGAAGTTCTGGTAAATGATGTTTTCAGCCGATTTGGCATTCCTTTGGAACTACATTCAGATCAAGGAAGAAACTTTGAATCAAAGCTCTTCCAGAATCTCTGTGACCTTTTAGGAATACATAAAACACGGACTACTGCTTTGCATCCGAAGATTTAATAAAACAATAGAGGAACATCTTTGCAAAGTTGTTGATGAGCACCAAACAGATTGGGACCAATATATTCCATTGTTTTTGATGGCCTATAGAACTGCCATTCACAATACGACAGGAGCTACTCCATCTAGTATCCTGTTTGGTAGAGAACTGCGTTTACCATGTGATATCATGTTTGGTTCACCTGAAGAAGCACACTTAGAGGTTAATGACTATGTCGAACGTTTAAGGCAAAAGCTGCACGATATCCATGAAGTGGTTAGAGAGCGAATAGAAATAGCCAGTGACCGCATGAAAGCGAGATATGACCTGAAAGCAAACTCTTCAGGGTTCAAAGAGAATGATCAAGTCTGGCTATACAATCCTCAACGCAAGAAAGGAAGATCACCTAAGTTGACACCACCATGGGAAGGACCTTATAAAGTTGTTAAGAGAATTAATGATGTAGTCTACCGAATCCAGAGAAGCCCGAAGTCCAAGATGAAAGTTGTTCATCTAGACAGACTAAAACCTTACCTGGTAAATGTTGATCGAGAAGATCAAACCTGAAGAGGAGGATAGTGTTACAAATTTAAGTTATTTAAATTTTATAATTGGAATTTATTTAGGTTTAGTGTAGTATTAGGTCGATTTATCTTAAGGTTGTATTCTTAGTCTCGGTTTTAGTTGCGTTGTCTGTGGCTTGCGGTCGCGGTAGTGCGGGAACTTTCCGGACGTCGAAGGCTGCCGGAAAGTTCGAGAGAGATGGACGATCCTATATATAGGGCCGGGGTCGCGCACCAGGCAGTCAGTCACAGATAGCGTGCTGGTAGTGGTCGTGAGATTAACACGAAGTTAATAGACCGATTATAGTAGTGAATTATTAGCAAGTTATTACGAAGTTTAAGTGCGTGTTTTTGTACATAATTTGTCGAAATAAATTGACGTATCGTTTTCAACAATTGCGAGTTTTAATTTGTCGTTGTGAACCCGTAACACTATGTATGTGAAAATAGTGAATATCAAGACTACTATAAAGAATATCAGGGCATAGTAAAAAAACCTTGCAAAATTTAAAAATTATGTTAAATAAAAAAAGCTTTAAACATATTATATACACACATATATGTTATTTGCTTAACAGGAGAAAAACTATATGCGAAATTATTTTTAGAGGCGACTGTACCATCTCCAGAATGCACAGTATATTAAAATCACATTTTTAAAACGCTAGTTGACATTTCCTTTCAGCATCAATTTGTCAAAATTGCAACCATAAAATAATTTCGATCGTTCAGAACCGATAAGCTGACCACTGTGAGCCGTAGGAAAAATTTCCTTTTTATGTTAAATATCAAAAACATACCTTTTCGTATCGAGTATTTTCCAATTTGTCGATGACAATTTCCCAAGCCAACTGGGACCTTTTCGTTAAATAACAATTATTTCGACATTCCGAATTGTCAAGTTTTCTTTTCGAAGTTTTCTGCTGTCTGTAGAGACGCTTTTCATCAAGTTTTTCGATTAGCTGCTGAGTTTCCAGGATCATTGTGTAATTAAAAAATTCCATTGGTATTTTTATATCACGAAAAACACGATTACTATGAAAAACAAAAAAATTGTCGCCACTTGTTTGTCTGTTTTTCTGTCTGTCGATTTTTTTATTTGTGTACAGCGTGTCCCATTTTCGACTGAATTAAATGGGAAACTCGGTTATTACTAAAGATATCTATTTTCTGATTACACCTTGTCGTGCTCTTTTTTGAGCCCCGTAGTTTCGCTAATGCAGGGAGTTTTTGAAAAAATTGCATTTTTAATAATCTCTTATATATCTCGCTTATTTTGCGAGATATACAGTCATTTTATTGACAGCACCAACTGTCAAAGTTTTAACAATATTGATATAACTGCACTAATAACAAAGATATGACAGATTTTTAGAATTACAGATTTTTGAATTTTCCCTCGTAGCTCCAAAACTACAAGGTTTGAAAAAAAACTTTTGAGATATTCAAGGACACTAATGTCAAATCCCCAAGTCTCTATCCAAAGCCAACACAAAAATAGAGGCCACGACCCTGAAAAAATCAGCTTTTCTCCGGGGGCTGAATTTTACATTGGGTTTTATGGGAGGTCAGAGGTTTTTTTATGATATTTTCAAAATGGCACTACAGATTTCCGCGAAATTTCAGTGAAATATTCTCAAACACCATCCCGATATTCCACCATAGTTTTGTAAGGAAGCAACATGATTAAAAGGTTAAAATCTTCAAGATTTATAATTCCTTATTTTGAATTCAAATTACCCGCCATTTACCACATGCCAACTGTTATATTTGACATTTATTTAACTTTGTCATCTGTGATTGTAACATTCGTTTCTTCTTTAAATTTAATTTTTGTGTGAGCTAATGAAGCGGCTCTGAAAAATTAAGGATTACTATGAATTTTAAAAAAATTGTTCTAAAAGAATATAGTAAAAACAATCTTAAAACCGGCTTTATTAAAAAAAAATCAAATATTCATGAACCGTCATTCCAACTTCAATATTTTAAAAACAATCAGCTGTGTCGTAACGTGACCATCAAAAAAAAATCAGCCCCGGATGTGACGTCAACAAAGTGGAGGATCGTGGCTCGTCCGTTTTGATAGCCCTGCTCTATCTTTTAAAATAACTGAGTTTCCCATTACGATGTCTGCGCCATCTAATGACTGTTCTAATTCATTATTCTTCTGTTTTGAAATTATTTTCTTGTTCTTGTTCTGATGTACCACTTTACCAAATTTTATAGTATCACAGCGTTTTTAGAATTAATTACCAAAACAGTTTAAAAAATCGGCAACTTTGATGCTTTATATCTCGAGAATACAGGAGGTTTCTCTAAAACTTATTAAATTATACTAAATAAGTTAATTTACGGGCTGGTCTTCAGAACAAGGTAGTGGTAGCCGTATACATCGATGTTACATTCTCCTGAGACATCCTTAGGACCAGCCCGTAAATTAACTTATTCAGTCTATGACCAAACCTCAAAAAATTCCTTTCACATTTATTAAATTATTACCGTGTCCACGCCATAAAACTAAAGCATTTAAGCAGTTAAAGAAATAAAGAGCTTATCTGCTACAGTTTTATGTTAAGCTAAAATAACGTTTTTATTGCGACTGCCACGGTCAGAGCTATGCTCATTTTTTAACAAAAAAAATCAATCAAATAGAAACCTTAGACATATACAGTGCGCTGTGACGGATCCAGGATGCCCGGGGGTCGTCGTGGAGGGGGGTCGGGAGAGGCATAAGAGACTAAGGAGGCAGTAAAAAAGCTTCTTTTTCTACGTTCTTTTTAATTACACTCAGGCATTAGAAAAAACAAATTAAGAATTTCCTGGAGGAGTATTTAAAAGACAGTTAAACATTTTCCTTTATTCATTCATGTCACTTAGTTAAACAATTGTCCGCTAATTTTGCAAGACTATCCAAAAAATCTAGTTGAACTAGAAATGCCTGCATAACCAAATAATGTTACCAAGGGATCCAAAAATTTAGTTATAAAATTTTTTTTTGGAAATTTACTAAGCCTCATTGACATGTTAATTATATGTATAGGTTACCGGACAAACCGGATTTTTAGGATAAACTAGTTTTTCCTAGGCCAAATCAGTATATCCGAAGAGCGATAAGATGAACTAGTTTGTCCTAGTCTAAACTACTTCGGACTATGATTTAACTTGTCTGAACTGCTTAGATGGTAGCCGCTTGGCTTTGGCTCGCCGATTGCAAGGATTTAGTTTGCACACGTACATTGACTGTTAAGGAGCGTGCAAAATCGTGGCGTATTTTGCGTGTTGTCCTTATGGTGGAGCAGAATTTCCGCCTTTGCAAGAACCGAACCGATCCGAACTGAACCGAACCGAACTGGACCGGACCGGGCCGAACCGAACCGAACCAAACCGTACCGAACCGATGCCTTTGCAAGAAAAATAACGTTCTATGCAACTCGAAATGCCGAAGTTTGACATGTAATAACAAGTAAATAATAAAAATTAGTATACATGTTTGTAATAATAGTATTTTCTTTAATTAGTAGTAAAAACGTTACTTTTGTAATCGGTCGGCAATAGTTTAGACAAGGACGAATCAGTTTTTCCTAATCATATTTAATTTATTTTAGGAAAGCCAGTTTAGCCTAGGATAAACTAGTTCATCCTATGGCTCTTCGGATCAACTGATTTAGCCTAGGAAAAACTAGTTTATCCTAGAATCGGGTTTGTCCGGTAACATATATATCCTGTTATTGGTTATTTGAAATAGACACATATTTATTCTGGACGGCCAAAAACCTCGTTTTTCTCTAGGCTCCCCTAAAACTTCCATTTTTAGTTCCCTTGTAGGAAAATATTGTATTCGTGCAAAAATGATATTCGAATTTTCAAAAATCCTTTCTAGGCTCTTCAATGATAACAGATCTAATTTCCGTTTTCCTCAACATTTTTATATATTTTTTTTCATAATATTTCTAAAAAAACCTTTTACAAAAAATATCAAGTTCTAAATTGTAAATTTTAAAGATAAAGTTAAGGTAAAATGGGGTATTACCGGCTCATGCAAAATCGTGGGGTAATGCCGGCTCAAAAAGGTACATCAACTTGGCGGCTGATTTATTCATATTTGGCGCGAAAAATATTTATAACCGTAGCCAGTCTATTATTGCCAATCAAATTAACGCATAAAAGTGGGGATGTCGGCAAGCGTCAGTGTAGGCGGCAGTCTGGAAGTTTCCACTAAGGGAAAAAGTGTGTTTTCAGGCTAATTTGCTCTTTTTTTGGTAAGGGATTTGACTTCATACCTTAAGGTATTCTCAGCAATAACTTTTAGAATTTAGGTTTTTTTATATTTGTTTTAATTTAGGTTGATTCATATATGTCTGTTTACGATAAATTTCACAATTTATAAAAAAAAATAATTCGGAAAAGTGCTGAAAATCGCAAATATAAAATAGGCCGGTAATAGACCAATATTTGGAAGTCCGATCTAATTACGGCTTATTGAGCCGGAAATGCAAAAACTCGCAATTATTTTAAATCACATTTATTTTATTTTTAAGAAAGAAAAAAAAAACTTTGTTTTGGAGCTTTTATTCAATATACCTTAAAAAATATGTTAAACTATTTCCGGCCCACAAAATTTTTGACAGAAATATTAAAATACACCCTTTTTATTACCTAATTAAAAAGAGTTATTACAAAAAAAAAGGGTCAAAGCAAAGTCTTCTTAATGGAACCAGTTTTTTAATAACTCCTAGATTTAAGACCCTTTTAAAATACTTTTGACTTTTTTTTATTTATTAAAGGTCTATTAAATGTATTTTTACTATTTAATAATATATATTTTCTAGACAATTGGTAAAAAAGGCAAAATTAAAATAGGCCGGTAATAGATTAATATTTTGGACCTTGATCTAACTACGGCTTATTGAGCTGGAAAATTACTGTTATTGTTTAATTTATAATTTTTTATTATCTCTTTAAAAGACAAAAAATTTTTTTGATTGATATAAGTATAAAAATCCTTTTCCGGCCCACAAATTCCTTGACAGATATGGAGAATATCTTATCTTTTATTACCCTTAGACTGATAATTATATTATATTTTTAAAAAAATGGTACTTATTTAATTATAACTTTTTCATGGCGTTTTTATTTAAAAACAAAATCATATAGTTAAAATATGCTCACATATATGCACACACGTTATCGGGTAACAAAAGATAAAAGTAACGAACTTTTTATCCTGAGGAAAAAAGTTTGTAGCCCAACCAGAGGGAAAGGCTAAAATTTGTCGAGCAATAAAAATAAACTTTAATTACGAGGTTTATACTGTATTTTTTGCAATTTTATCCCGGGAGTAAAAATTGGCACATTTGTTTCAACAATGCGGTATAAAAATTACACTTTTTACCCCTAAAGTGCGAAATACTATAATAAATACCAGGGGATAAAAGTGTCACAGGATCTTTATGATTTTTTACTTTTTATCATTTTTATTTTTTCCCGATTTTTACTTTTTTCCCGACTGTTATACTTTTTATATCGGTTTTTAACTTTTTATCCCGATTTTTACTTTTTATCCCAATTGTTACATTTTATCCCGATTTTTTCTTTTTATCCCGATTTTTCAAATTTTTATCCGGGTTTTTTTTATCCCATTTTTTACTTTTTATCCCAATTTTTACTTTTTATCCCGATTTTTACTTTTTATCCCAATTTTTACTTTTTATACCGATTTTTACTTTTTATTTCGACTTTATTACTTTTTATCCCGGTTTGTTACTTTTCATCTCAATTTTTACTTTTCTAAAAATAAGAAAGTTGCACATTTTATGTACTAACTAATTTTTTATTTTAGTTTTTGCTCAGTTTTAAAAATAAACAATTTGTCCAACTTATTTATTTTAGTTATTTTTATAACCAAACACAACGTTTGATAATAAGCCGGTAATAGATCGCACTTAGGCCGGCGTTAGATTAAGGCTTTTTTTAATTGGCCGGTAATAGAAAAAAATTACTTTAAAAAAATTTTTTTTTTTGGTACAAATTAAAAAAAAATATTTTTTTTTTGTTGAAATTGACAGACAACTCTACCCTATACACCATTTAATGATAAATTTGGCCAAAGTTTGAACCCTTAACACTAATCCAAGCGGGTAAAATGAAAATTTCCTTAACTAAGCCGGTAATAGGCAAAGTTACCTTATTCAATGAAAAGCGTAACTGCTAACTTGGGATTATCGGTGGCGGAGTTATAATTTATTGAAGAGAATTTGTAAGAACATAGCTTTCTGGGGTTTGTCAATATTTTTCATATACGTAATTACGTATATGATATTTTTAATATATATTTCTTTTACAGTGGCGCACTCAGAAATATGAGTTGGGCGGGGGGAGCGACCTCCACGAGGCCGTATTTTATGCTATTTAATTTTTACCTTCCTAGCCCGCACAGCAATGGCTAGAGAAGGTATTGTTTTCGACGAAAAATTTTTTGTTTAGATAACGCCGAAAATATTTTATTTGGGTGTATTTTGCCCTATCTTAGCAATATCGTTGTGATGTCTGTCTGTCTGTATAGGTGTGTGTGTGTGTGTGTGTGTGTGTGTGTGTGCGCGGGTGGCATATTTGTAAACGACGTCCATGATTGCGATTGGGTTGTAGCCCGAACGCTGCCGTAACCGTGTCAATAAAGCCCTATTCTACATTGACACGGTTCGGTTACGTTGGCGATCGATTGACAACGGTTAGGTTTCACATTCTCTAGAATCCCGGGAAAGAGGTCAGGAGAGTATGTTTTAAAAAAATATATGTATGTTAGAAATTTACGAATTCTTTCTTAAGAAAGATTGTGGTTCTAAAATCCAGACTGATTTTTAACGAACATTTTTGCGATCACGGGTGTTAGTTACCCAAGCGATTTACCATATCGTCTGCTATTTACCAGAGATATTCAGGCGAAAGCCGACTGGCGATCCTGGGTGTTGTATACAAATATGCGTGCGGGTGTGTATATTATTTTTGTATATAATAGGATAGCTCCTAAACCGCTGAACTGATTTTCATATTTAATAAAATGTTCAGGTAAAATAGTGTTCGATACTCTAGCAAGCTGATTTGATTTTGAGATTAATGACAGTTTTTTGACAATTAATATGCTAATTTTTTTAATGGAGCGTCGTATCAAAAATTGTTTACGAGTATGATATATCATGGCTTCATTTAAAGTGTGCTAATAGGCTAGCTAGGAAGGTATCTATCAGATCCATCATAGATCCATGTTTTTAATTATAAAATAAGTGAAAAAATTCTTAGTTGAGGTGCGCCTTATGTAATTTATAGATCTATCTTTCTGCGTTAATTTAAAGTTCTGTATTCTGTAAAAGTTTGGAAATGTTGAGGAAAAGTAGGGAATTGTTCCGGAAAAGATTGAAAATTTTCAGCACATCTCAAAATACTCAAAATATTCTGGTAAAGTCTGAAAATGTTTTAGGAAAATCTGAAAATGTCTTAGAAGGGTCTATGGAAATGTCCTGGAAGGTCAATAAATATTTCATGGAAATATATAATATATATTCTGGAAAACTTTGGAAATTTCCAGAAAAAGTCTGGAAACGTTCTGAGAAAATTTGGAAAAGTTTTTCAATATGACTCCACAGGATACTCTATAGAACGCTATAATACACTACAGGACTAAGAAGTTTAAATGTCCTATAGCATGGTGTACAAATTCAATATAACAAATTTGAGGTAAACATCATCTTCTGGAATGGTCTTGAAATATTCAGCAAGAGTCTCACAATGATCTGGAGAAGTTTATACCTAAATATTTGAAGAGTGTGAAAATGTTCTGGAAAAGTCTTAAAATGTTTAGTCAAAATTTAAAAATGTTGGAAAATGAAATGTTCTGAAACACTCATAAAATATTCTGGAAAACTAAAAAATTATTATATTTTTTTAAAACCATTTTTTCATAAAGCATCTGTAAACACCCAATTAACAAAAACATTATATCATCCCCCGTCGTCATTGCCATGCCTTTCCCTTCCGAAAATCTGGCAACCCTAGCTAAACAACATGTGACGAAAATTAAATTAATAATATAAATATTTGGTATTAAAAAATGGGAAATAATTCACGTAAAACATGTGCGGTTTGTGGAAAAATGTCCGAGAGAAGTAAGAGAGTGCCATTTCATAAATAAGCACTGGTATTTTTCTTACAATTATATGTGACAATTATGGAGGTATATCTGTGACTAGTACGCTAAGCGGAATATACGGTAAAATAATAAGAAGATTATTGAGTTAAGAGAGCGAATATAAAGACATGGCCCCCTGCCCCGAGGGTAGTGTCGCCCCATAGGTGGCCGAAGCGCCCTCAGCTTTATTAAGTCGGGCCGGTAACGGCCAATTGAGTGGGTGCCAAAGGCAACTAACAACATGAAGACCTTTTTTTTTTTTTTGTTTGGTCGCCGTGAGAGGCGCCCTTGTTACTTATCGGCCGCCCCCTCACACATGGTGACTTTTTCTTTTGTTTTTTTTTTTTTTTAGTCGCAAGATTTGTGAGAGGCGCCCTTTTTTTTTGTCACACGATTTTTCATCAGTTTTCAGAGGCGCCCTTTTTAGCTGTCGCCCCCCCCCCCCCCCCCCCGCCCTTTCGGGCACGCTACGCCGCTGGTCCTGTGATGAGTATAAATACTTAGGTCTAAAAATTACAGCTGACGGAACACTAGTCAAAGCTATAAAAGATCGAAACGTACAAGAAAGAAAAGCAATAACTTTATTAAATGGAATAATTTGGGACCAAAGTATATCAAAACATAACAAAAAGCTTATATATAACACCATTGTAAAAAGTATTATTACATACGGCTCAGAAGTATGGCCAATCAAGGATAGAACAGAAAAAATGCTTTCCGCTACGGAGATGGACTATTGGAGAAGAGCAGCAGGGAAATCAAAAAGAGAAAGAGTTACAAATCAAAGAATAAGAGAAATTATGACAGTGGGTTCACGTACTTTAGTGGATGATATAAGAACAAAACAGCTGGTGTGGTACGGACAGCGTATCTCCCTACTCAGTCATCCAATTTCAATTTTTTTAAAGCTTGTTATACTCCTTTTTTAAAGGCAAATAAATTTTGTTATTACACATTTTTTAATAAATCAAGTAGTTTTTGAGATATACCACGATTTTTAGTATTACCGCTCGCAAAAGAAATAAAATAATACCCATGCTTATTTTATTGTAGCTACAATATTATTAACATTTGTTTCTTTTGTTAAATAAAAGGCTTTAAACCTTTCACAGAAGAGGCTATTGACTTTATGTTTTTAAAATTCGATGGTGAAACTGTTCACAAGATTATACAAAAAGTGAATTTGCAGCGGAACGATGCATCCTAGAGAAAAACGTTACGAATAATTTTTTATAGTACTTTTAAATCCGCTTCTTTTGATCGTTGTCAATTTTTAAGAAAAAAATCGATTTTGGAGCGAAAACGTGGAATTTTTACAAAATTTGTTTATTTTAGCTGGATTGTACAGCTTACCATCAAAGCTAAGATGTTAAGTGATACGCAGTCTTTAGGGGTACCATCCAACAAACTTTAAAAAAATCTAGTCAATATTTCCTTGTGTGAAAGGTTTAAAGCGTTCTATGTAACAAAACAAAACAAATGTCAATAATATTGTAGCTAGAATAAAATGAGCATGGGTATTATTTTAACTAGCGGAAATACTAATAATCTTGGTATATCTCAAAAACTACGAAATTTATCAGAAAATGTGTTAAAAGAAAATTTGTTTGCCTTTCAAAAAGGAGTAAAACAAGCTTTAAAAAATTAAAATTAAATGACTGGGTAGAGAGATACGTTTAAACAAAAAATCTTTTAATTTGGCGGCCATTTTCAAAGATGGCGGCGAAACGACCATGAGTTCCAACCACGTGACCAAACTTTTTTTATACTGCTATGGGTGCTTAACAAAGCACCGCAGTCAAACTGAGCGGACATATTAGGTCACACGTAACAGGAGCCAGCGTCTAGACTAACTAGAAAAAAAAGACAAAAAATTGACAAAATTTTGAGAAGGGGATCAGCTAGGATTTATATGAATATGGCTCTGAAGTCAGGAAAGAGTCTATATTCAAAAAGTGCAATTAGTTTTTGAAACCATTTTTATGTAACCTATACTTCATTCAGGCACACTGTGAAGAATTAATGGGGCTCCTGGCTTCAAGCATCTCGTTTAAAAATGCATAGGTATGCCCCGGATTTATGCTCTAATATATTTGATTTCTCCTTAGGACAGCCCTAGAGAGGTTTTAGACCTTTAGACCCGACAAAACTTTGCTTTGATTCCCTACTGGCGAATTTAACGGCCAGTACAAGTTTTAAATGATATTTTTGAGGGGGCGGCTTTCTCCTTTCACTATCAGAACTTTAGGTCCTGGGCTTTTAGTTGCGGAACTGACTTTTACACCGTTGTTTCCTCAAAGGAAATTGAAATTATATCCTTTGTTCAATATTAGCTCCATTTTTCAATTAAACGGGTAAAATTTTCTAACCGACAAAGTCAAACCCTAAAAACGAACACGTTTACATATATGTTTGAATTTACTCTGTTAAGTGGGTTTTGATTGTTTGGTTAACGTTATTGAATTTACAGTGTTTCGGACACACCTATCCTGTTTAGTGGCGGATACAAAGGAGGCATCAAAACGCATTTGTTTTTGTTGTTTTAAATGAGTTTCAGCTCCGGAATTTTGCATTATAAGTAAAGCGAAAGATATTGCAATTACTATTTTCTTATTAGAACTAAAATAAAGTTTTATAATACACACATTGCAAATCTATATTGGACAGTTAAGGTTAAAAAGAGAGGGTGGTAGGAGGGGTTGTCTCCTCTGCTCATAAGCTATGTTCGATATTTGCATCTCAGACGTGACGGATTTTTGGTCACGTAATTACAGATTAGTCTGAGCAAATTGGAATTAACGAACGATCCAGATCAAATCGATCAAATTTTTATAAATGGTTATATATATATAACCAAAAATATTATGCACATATTGCAACTCACGCCCAGCTATAATTTTGACAAAATTTTTCTGTGATGTCGGAAATTTATATAATTTGTTGTCTTCAACATCAAATAATTCGAATTCAATCTTTTTACATAAAAAAATTATTTTTATAAACAAGACAAATACACAACACACGTCACAATTTCAGATTAATCTGTTTCGTCGATCAAAATGTACGGAGCAACCGACTAGTCTGAGCAGAATTACCGAACGATTCAGATCTACCTCCCCTAGATCTAAATAGAATTAACAAACGATTTCGATCAAAAAGATTAATCCGACGTAAATTCCGAACGCACCTATAGAATACCAACTTATATAGCGTATTCCATTTAGAAAGTGGTAGTGCACTGACACTGGCTGGTTGCTGAAACAAATTTACACTGGGTGCAGTTTTGATGGAAGAAGCGGAAGACACAAAATCGCTCTCGTATGCAAGTCCATAACCTAATTAGGACGTCTTCTTTTAGTTCATTACCTATCGAGTGCGGCGCTGCAATCGTTTAGCTGGCACACCCGCGTTAGCCGCCAATTTTAAAAATTAAATTTTAATTGCACCAAAATGTTTGAATTGTTTCATATGAAAAATGAAACGTAGCAAATATTTTACCAGTACATTTAGAAAATAAAGCTCATGTATGTGGGTAGGTATTTATTATAATTAACTTATTTTACTACTACTACTATGTCGGTTAAGAACGTTTTTCTACATTGTCCGACGCCTATTCTCCACCCCCTTCGATTCTGACAACCATCTTGTGTCAAGTTTTTTTGACTCATTGATCATTGGATTTACTGTTGCCATTTCAGTTTAGGACGCCCTCTTTTTCTGCGCCCTATTGGTTGCTATTCTAAGACCTGCTTTAGTAATATTTCGTCGTTCATCCGTTGCAACATCCGTTGTACATGGCCGCACCATATCAGTTGTCTTTTAGTGATGTCATCCGTTATGCTTCATCTCATTTCTTATATGGTCTGTTCTAGATATTCTGATTTATCTTCTTATTACATCCATTCGACACTTTCCATTTTTGTTTTGTATTTTTCTGTTATGCGACAAGTCTCTGTTCCATAAAACAGCGTACTTTTTACAATTGTTTCATATATGTTAAATTTTAGATTCTTTTTTATCTCTGCTCCATAAAATACTGAGACATCCAATAAACTTTTTTGCTTTTACTATTCTGGTGACACCCAAGTATTCATACTCATTGCATCAAGATATTGTTTGTCCATTGTCTAACTTATTTTAAACTGTATTAAAAGAAAATGAATTAATTGTCATTATATCATTCAACACACTAAATAAGAGGTACCAGTATTAAAATTAATGACTGCATGTGAGTTCCGAACTAGGAGCTAGCTCGGTCATAATATATCATATACTTTTTATAACATTTTTGTACAAAGATGGTTGGTTTTCCAGCCATGCCTCCAGTATATACCAAGGTCCACATATGCATAATGAGTGCTGCTCTCCTTATCAGTTTCCTATCTTTGCGTATACACCAAATTACCCTAACTGATCTATCCCTTTGTTATAGTTGAGTTCTAGCGACAGTAAAATTTGAATGATTTTCAGGAATTAGAACTAATAGGGACCTATTGCAATAGTGCCAGGCACTATATTGACAGTTTTGCATTACCAACTAACAGTTGATCTTTCAAAATTGACATACCAAAGTCAAATTTATAAATCCCGTCGTTTATTTTCCATTAATAATGGCGTCACTATTAAATCCGGCTCGTATAATACACAAAGGCCTAATTTTGAAAGGACACAGCTGTTCTTATAATGAGAAACTGTCAATATAGTGCCCGGCACAATTTCTGCCGGGCACTATTCCAATAGGTCCCTATTCTGAACACGAGCCGCCCCTATTTGCATCTTAGTCATGTTATTTCTGCAGCAGCTGGAAGAACAACTGAAACAATTCCATTATAAAAACAATATTCTTTCTTCGGAAGGTTTGAATTTTACAACCCACAATCAGAGGCGTAGACATTAGCGTAGCTTGAGGGCCTGGCCCCCTCTATTGGATCTCAGGCCCTCCTGATGTATCGCAGGGGTCCCTTCCCTCTAGTAATATAAAAATACAGACACAATAGAATGTGTATCACAGCAAGCATAGATCGACGCCACACCCCCCTGAAAGTTCAGGCTGGCTACGCCGATGAAATTGTTTAAAAAAAAATAAATCATGCAAATTTATTTTATAGTTTTTGTTTATTTTACACTTATTTAAAATTAGTAACATATCGTTGAGTTGTAAAATGGCTGGTAAAATTTGGTACAAACAAAACTAAAACTGTTGCTAAAATTTGTAAAAAATGCAGTTAAAGAACAAAAAAACCTAATTTCAGAAAATTCGAGAAATATCAGCTGATTCCCATAGAAAAGGGATGCCCGTAGCGGGTTGAGTGAGGAAGAGCGAGGGTCTATGGTGGCGCCGCGGTCGACAGGTCAGTGAAGCTCGAGTGACCAGGCCCGGTTGGACTCCAGAAATAAATTAGAAATTTCTTAAGCTCCGCATTTATTACCCTATAGGAAGGCATTAAGTTTCTTTTTTATTTTGAGCCGTCCATATTCTATTATGGAAGACTATTTAAATAGTAAAAAATATTTGTTTGCATTTTCACTCAAAATAAGTTGTTTGGATCAAAAGAAGCCTAACTACCAAATTTTGTGAGGGTGTCTGTCTGTCTTTCTGGGACACGATAACTCAAAAACCACTAAATTAATTTTAAGCAAATTTGGCACAACTATTGTACGGTAGCCGTTACATACATACTACATATAGTTTTATAGGTACAGTGAATTTTCAGATTTTCGGGCTATAATTTTTGACAATTTTCGAAGGAAATAATCTCAACAAGAATGCTTTGCCGAGTTGATCTCTGTTTTCGGTAATGAAGCACCACATTAGTCGACAGTTTCTCATTGGTGTGCAAAGTTCAGACTTGAATGGATTAGCCTTAGCGACGATCCAAGGCCAGGTACACCAACAACGGATGTCACCCAGAAAAACACCGATGCTGTGCGCATGCCCATTACTTAAGATCGAAATGTCAAATGTCGCGAGATTGAGGCTATATTGGAGATTTCAAAGACCTGTCAGTGGTAGTGATCGTGAATTTACTCTTATGAACCCGAAACTATACGTCCGTCGTCTTGTGCAAGCTGTGCTTGACAATTACACTTGCTTAGCTCGGCATGGTTAAGCAGCGGGATTAAAGTCAAGAGTTTACTGCCAGGGAGCAGCCTCACTCCCTGCAATGACCAAGAAGGCTTATGGTACAGTAAACTAAGTAGGTATAGTGAGAACAACTATTAAATGTTGAATCTGCTTTATTGAGATAATTATAAAATATAAAATTCAAAATATGTTTTTCTAAACTAAATAATTTATATAATTTAAATAGGTGTGTGTTTAAATAATAAATTTAACTAAAAATGAAGATTTATGAAAAATGGTAAAAAAAGAAAATCTGTTTAATTTTGTAATTAAACACGTCTGTTTGGGTGCTCCAAGATGAAGAAAAGCAAACAAAATTCATCCATTCTCGAAGTGTATGCAACAAAAAGAGAAAGCAGTCGACACTTTCAAGAATGCAATTTTGACAGTACCAACAAACGAGTGGAATTACAGCAATGACAAATGGTTTGAGCGCATGCAAAAGTGCATTAATTTTCGTGGACAATACTTCGAGAAACAATAGTCTTTAAAAGTTATGTACTGTTTTATTCCAGCTGTATATGCAAAACTTAAAAGACAACCCTCGTACTTGTCCTTAGTCTCTGTTAAAACTTACAAGAAGGGATTAAGCACGTATCATCAGACTAGGTGCGTTCGATACTTTTACTTAAAGACATTAGGAATACGTAGTCTTGCCTAAAATACTGAAATGTTCCCCAAAATTTAAAAATTAATTTTCAGTTTTGGCACATATTCGTGAAAATCCCAAAATGGTTATTATGATTACGTTAGCGCCTGCCACTTTTATGGTAGTTTTTATGTGGCATAAAGTAATGTTACGACTATATCTCAACACCAAGAACGTCTGATTCTCATGCAGTGGAGTCTTTAGAGAAAAGTTTTGGGGGGGCCCGATACCCAATGAGGCCGTATATAATGCTTTTTTTAGATAAATCATGAATAGCTGTACGTGCCTACTGGCTCTAATGTTTTTCTTTATTTTTATTTTGGTAATTTGGTTTCTAGTTTACGACTGACGTTTTTTCACAGGGTTACGCGAAAACATAATGTTTATTATGTTTTTATTTGTTTTCTATCCAAGTAGATAAAAGAAATGGAGATAAATTTAGCTTAGGTAGCTAAATATAATATGTAATAAAAAAATAATGTAGGATAATATGTAATGAAAAAATAATGTAGGATTCTACTTTGTTTGGGGTCTTTTGTTATCGTTTCGAAGTATTATTGCGTTTATCTTTGTTTTATGATTTGTTTAAGTTGTATTTATCATTAAGTTTTATTTATCTTCAATTAAGGCTATTGACATGGATAAACGAAATAGCCCAGTCATATTAGTTGACAAACCGAGAAAGAAAAACTTCTTTTTACCCGATTAGCCACGAAAACTTGTTTGATTTTTAAATTTAGTGGTATTCACATTTACGTTTGTTAGTAAGGTACTGTCGGATAATAAGGCCAGGTTAACGTTTTTATATTACGGCGTGCTGGGGTAGAACACAATAACTGGCTGCACTCAATACACGTTTAGTTTGTGTGAGTTGAGGTCATTGTGTACCTAGATGGCGCTGAGTGTATGAAATATTTATTCAAATGGTATTTTGAACAGTATGGCCTTATAACCTATCAGGCCTTATTACCCGACACTACCTTAGTATTTGGCTTAAAAATTCCGCTGATTGGCGCTCACGTCTGAAGGTGGATAAAAACGCTAATCACCGTTGATCTGGCCTGAAAGACAGAAGTGCTGTCGTAGGTCACGGATGTTTCCTTTTTTTGCAATCGATCTTCTCATCTATCTATATATATAGGACTTTATACTCGCCTGCCCTTGTTCTAGTTTCTCCCGTATCTCAGTAGATGCGGGGTTTTCTCACTATACCCTTTAAACACAAAAACATTTTAATAACGTCAAAATAATGTATAAGTTAAAAACATAACGTTAGGTTAGATGTTAGTTCTAACGTCATATTCATAGTGAAAAAGAAGCTTAATAACCCGTTTTCTGACGCTAGAAAAATAATCTTATGTTTTTATAACGTTTTTTTAAAGTGTTTTTCGAATGTTAAAAAAATATTGATTTTTAACAGTGAAAAATAAATGTTTTTCTAACATTGAAAAATAAATGTTTTTTTAACAATGAAAAAATATATTTTTTTTCAAATATCTCTAAGATAAGGTAACGTAAATAATGTAAATAAAATTCTTCTATTTTGGAAACGCAGGACAGCAACAGTTCGTTGAGGTTTTCGTGAACGCAAAAATTTAAAATTCTATGCAAACAATAATTTTGTAGTAAGTGCCTCGCTAGGAGGCCAAATAATTCATGCTCAAGTGAATACAAGGCAAACAATTTCACGGCGCATATTTACTTCGGCATGAATGCAAACGAAGCATTCGTTTGGTCCCGCTGCGAGGCTTGCGAAGTAGCAGTTTGCTAAACCTCGCCTATGTCACATTTATTTATCAATAAAGACGACTTATTATTATTATATAATTCTGCCTCAAATGAATACGCGGCGGCTAATCGTCCGCGGTGAATTGTCGCATTCCCTGTCTGATTACTAATAGGTATGCGATATTTTATACAAAACCATTTTTTTTATTTTCTTTACTTTTTCTTACCTGACTTTGTGGTGCTTCATTTAGATCACTGCACACACATTTGTTGTTCTTTAACTATACCATCTTTCCCACAAAACTGGAGTAATATTCCGATCCAAATATGTATTCACTATCAATATTAATAATTGTGCTTTAAATTTGCCATGTTTGTTTCTGCAAAATGCAAATATTTTAACCAACATTACAAAAAGCGTCTTTGCTACCGACTCGTATCAACTCGCAGGGAAACGCAACTAATGGCGATGTTCAGGTAGTGGGACTGCTATACTATAGAGGACTAGGGTCACTGCATCTTGAAAGCCTGGCGTCACGCCAGGCTTCCAGGATGCAGTGACCCTAATAGAGGGCGCTGCCATCGCGCCCTCTATAGTATATATTTTTTTAATGTTTAAAAAATAAAACATTTATTAGCTTCATATATCTTAAATTCAACGTTAGAAGTGAGATCTAGAAAAACAGTATAAAAATAACCATAGTTAGTGAAATTATGGTTTTTTTAATGCTGGTTACTTAACGTTATTAAGAAATATATTTTTGGTAATGCTTTTACATGAAATTTTCGTTAGGATTTTCTACATGTTTTTTTAATGTCAAAAGTTGACTTAATTTTAACACAAATTTGTGTTTTTTTTTCAACATTTATTTAACGTTTTTCACGATTTTGTGCTTAGTGGGTAGTTTGTGTCAGTTGAGGTTATTGTGCACCTAGATGGAGCTGAGTGTTTGAACAGTATGGCCTTATAACCGGTCAGGCTTTATTACCCGACATTACCTTAGTATTTGGCTTAAAAATTGGGCTGATTGGCGCTCACGTCTGAAGGTGGATAAAACCTGACCTGAAAGACAGAAGTGCTCTCGTAGGTCACGAATGTTTCCTTTTCTTTGCAATCGATCTTTTCATCGATGGATATATAAAGCAGTTTATACTCGCCTGCTCTTGTTCTAATTTCTCTCGTTTCTCGGTAGATGGCGGTTCTTGCGAGGGTTTTCTCACTGTAGACGTAGGATGAGAGACAAAACGGTCTAATTTACTTCGCAAGGGTGTCACATTAACCAAGCAGTATTCTGAGGAGTCCGATAAGAACGAAACAGTTAACTGTCAACACTTATTAGGTGTCTAGAAGTTTTTATTTCTCTCATATTTTTCCGTATAGGTGTCCATTAGATCTTGGACCCCCGTGAGGTTAAGCTGTCGATCTACCCACGAAAAAATATGAGAGAAACAAAAACTTCTTTTTACCCGATTAGCCACGAAAAATTTGATTCTTAACACGTAGTTTTCGTGATGCAGTGACCCTGTTCAATGTTGTTCATTTACCACATCTCTTGTTAGAGCCACGTATCGAGATATTTAGAATTTTCAATAGCCATTCATACCATTGTAAATATTATGACTAAAAAATATAACAAAAAATTCTCACCTGCGTTCCGTCGAAAGAAATGGAGCTAGGATTCATCCCGTTTAACCCGTCATCGCTCTTGAAAACATCGCCATTATTCGCCATTTTCAGAAAATGATGCTTTTAGGTAATGAAACTTTAGATTTCCAGTCTTGTAAAGGTATAGTATTTTATCTTGAGTATTTTATCTACATTTTATTTTATTTTTTGCAAGCAGTATACTTAAGGTTTTAAGTAAAATTGAATGCTGTCACTTTTGTTAGTTATTTTGCTTTTTTTACCAATTCACACTAAAAGACACTTTAGTTTACTCTTCTCTTATTGCCAAACATCAGGAAACACAAAAACCAAGCTGACTAAAAAGCACTATTAATATATTGCACCTTTAAGTATTGTATTAATTGAGCTTTTACTAAAGCGATAATCACCCAATCCTTTCCCTTTCTTTTTTCTTTTACACTGCAACACTCAGTAATGTTAAAATAAAAAAATACGGTTTTTATTCTAGAAATAAAAATTAAACTTATCATATTTCTTGCGTTTACGTATTTACTTGTAAACTTATCTGGGTTTCAGATCAGTAAACTGAACCCGAGTTTGTTATTATTGATACGAACGAAGCCTGCACTGTGTTAACACATTATTATCAGTAGTACAGTCTGACGAAGTTAAGTTGACAAAACAAATCTGGGGGCACGGCAGTGCTCCGCCAAGTTCGCTCAAAATACTGCACCTTTTCTTTAAACATTTCAGCCCATATTTGACCTATCTGAAACTCTACTTCGGAATGAGCTATACGAAACTCAAACTTTGCACATTCGTAGATCTTCATAGAGTTATCAACCCCTCCAAGTTTCATGAACTTCCATAAAGTAGTATAAAGTACTGATAGGAACTATGATAAAACTATAAAAAAAAAATTGAAAAATCTCTAAATTTAAATTTACTTCCCTCCCCTATAAATGTAAATTTAACTAAAAGTAACATTGCCCACTTCCAGAAACGCTAGAGACCTGAGCTTTGGAAGACTGATAGGAACTATGATAAAACTATAGGAAAAAATTAATAAAACACCAACATTTTAATTTATTTCCCGCCCCTATAAATATAAAATTATGGACGAGTAACATTTCTCACTTCTGGAAACACTAGAGACCTGAGCTTTGGAAGACTGATAGGAACTATGATAAAACTATAGAAAGAAATTTAAAAACACCAACATGTTAATTTACTTCCCTCCCCTATAAATGTAAAGTTATGTAAAAGTAACATTGCCCCCTTCAGAAACGCTAAAGAGCTGAGCTTTGGAAGGCTGATAGGAACTATGATAAAACCATGACAAAAATTTTGTTTCGAACAATATTCCGCATATTTTACTACTTTAAAACTTAAATATTATCCAAATCTTTTAAATAAGAGTCAAATCATACCAAAAACATTTTATGCAAAGGAGGGGTTGGTTGCGTGCACGTTTTTTCAAATGCAAAAATGGAAATTTTGTATTTTGTGCAAAAAATCTTTATTGTTCTATGTCATAGGCAGAGCGCTTTCGACCACTTTGTGGTCATCATCAGTGCCTCTGAAAGAAAGAGAGCATGTTCTTGATCTTTGTGTGGTTCCTTAAGTCATAAAATTAACATACAAACACAAAACACTTTAAAATATAATATAAAAATGTTCTAAAACTATAAGGTACTCTGGGTTTCAATCTCAGTCGTGTTTTAAAAAAGTTAGTTCCATTTTGGAAAATAGTATAAAAACTTTATAAACTATTTTCCAAAATGGAACTAACTTTTTTAAAACACGACTGAGATTGAAACCCAGAGTACCTTATAGTTTTAGGAAATTTTAACTTTTTATATTATATTTTAACGTGTATTGTGTTTGTATGACAAGTTTAATCTGTTTTATGACTTAAGGAACCACACAAAGATCAAGAACATGCTCTCTTTATTTCAGAGGCACTGATGATGACCACAAAGTGGTCGAAAGCGCTCTGCCTATGACATAGAACAATAAAGATTTTTTGCACAAAATACAAAATTTCCATTTTTGCAAAAACATTTTATGTAAAAAAAGCCAAGTACGCGAAAATGGTATTCCGCAAATAGAATTGAGATTAAAAAAAAGTCATTGAAAATAAGTAAGTTAAACACGAACCTGATTTTTTTTTTCAAAATAAAAACTCCTTTAAATTGGTGATCAGGTTTTTTAATAAAGGATGTCAAAAACAAAATGTTATGTCAACATTTTGGCATCGCTATTTTTTTTGTCAAGTAAAGTTAAAAATATTTTTTATCTTGCAAATTAAGAAAGATAAGTTGGTATTTATATAGGATTTTCGAAATTACGATAATAAGATTATTTCAAATATTGTAATTTAAAAAGCATTTCATATCTTGCTTATATTACAAGTTACAAGATATTTTTTTTTACTATGACGGTTTAGAACGTTTTTCTACGTTGTCCGACGCCTATTCTCCACCTCCTTCGATCCTGACAATCATCCTCTGTCAGATTTTTTTGGATTTGGATTGGATTGACTGTTGCCATTCTAGTTTAGGACGCCCTCTTTTTCTGCGCCCTATTGGTTGCCATTCTAGGACCTGCTTTGGTAATCTTTCGTCATTCATCCGAACCATATCAGTTGCCTTCTAGTGATGTCATCCGTTATGCTTCCCTCGATTCCTATTCTTTCTTTTATGATCTCATTTCTGATGTGATCAATTCTAGATATTCTCATTGATCTTCTTATTGCATCCATTTCGACAGTTTCCATTTTTGTTTTGTATTTTTTTGTTACGCGACAAGTCTCTATTCCATACAACAGCGTGCTTTTGACCGTTGTTTCATATATGTTAAATTTTACATTCTTTTTTATCTCTCTGCTCCATAAAATACTGTTAAGACATCCAATAACTTTTTTTGCTTTTACTATTCTTTTTTCCAATTCTTTACAGTCTGTACCTGTCTTATCAAATGTGACACCCAAGTATACATACTCATTGCATGGAGATATTATTTGTCCATTGTCTAGTTCTAACTCAGTGGATTCGTTTCCAATACATAAGTACTGTGTCTTGTCCACGTTCACTGTTAATCCCCACTTTTGGTATTCTTCTGTTAACTTTCTCATCATATACTCCATGTCTTCTTTATCATTAGCGACAATTACTTGGTCGTTAGCAAACTGTAGTGTGTATATGGTAAATCGGATATTTAAATTCTGTTAAAGCATTTTTGTAGCAACTATGTTTGGACGAAAACATTAATGACGCACCGTTGGATTGCGGCTGATGTGTACAGCGTGTCTCATTTTCGATGGGATTAAATGGAAAAATCGGTTATTATTAAAAATATTGATTTTCTGATTGCACCTTACTGCGCTCTTTTTTTGAGCACTTGAAAATGGTTTAATCAGATTTTTGCTTTACCTCCTAGTTTCGCTAATACAGGGAGTTTTTAAAAAAATTGCATTTTTAGTAATTTCTTGTATCTCGCTTATTTTACAAGATATTTTTATTCTGTAAAAACCTTTCTATGGAAACTTTTTTAGAACAAACCAATGACGTTCTCAATTTTTTTAAATAGTGTTTAGTTTTTGAGATATGGTATTTATCATAAAAAAGTAAATACGGACCTGAATTTTTTATTACTATTTTGATTGGTTTTATGCTATTATAATCTTAAAATGATAAAACTTTGATATTTTTTTGATTTAAGGTTAAAAAAAATATTTATTATTTTGAAAAAAAATTTAGTCCGAACCTGGAAATTTCCAACGTAAATATAAATTCAAAATTGCAAGACACACTAGTTAAACGATTTTAAGTTTATATTTTAAAACGTTAATTAAAAGATTTATAAAAGTAAAAAAGTTACAAAAATAATATCATAGTAATTATTTGATGGTAGATCAGCAACTCATGAAATTGAACGATTTCTAGTTTAACTGTTTTGATACTTAATTAAATAGTTTTACGTTAATTTAAAGATTTATTTGAAACAATGTCTACGACAAATACAAAAGACTAACACTAAATAATAACTAATTTTTCTTTAATGATATAAATTTTTGAGTAAATTCTCTGAACGCATTTTGCATAAAAATATTTCTGCCGTTTAAATATTGAGTTTTCTTGCTTGAATAAAGCGATCAAACATATCACATTTTTCAAAATCTGGATATAGTCGTTATCTAGCCATTTTAGGATAAATTTGAGTGAGCCATTCACAAAAATGACAAGTAAATTAACTTATTAAAAAAGTAATTTTCAAGAGTTGCTGGGCTACCATCAAATAATTACTATGATATTATTTTTGTAACTTTTAAACTTTTTTTACTTTATTTATAAATCTTTTAATTAACGTTTCAAAACAGACAAACTAAAAATCGTTCAACTAGTGTGTCTTGCAATTTTTATTTTATGATAACATTGGAAATTTCCAGATTCGAACAAAATTTTTGTAAAAAATATTTTATATCTTTTTTTACTTTAAATCAAAAAAGTATTAAAGTTTTATCATTTTAAGATAATAATAGCATAAAATCAACCAAAAAAAATCCAGGTCCGTATTTAATTTGTTTATGATAAATACCATATCTCAAAAACTAAACGATATTTTAAAAATCAACAACGTCATTATTTTGCCCTAAAAAAGTTCCCATAAAAATGCATTTTTTTCAAGTATTCTCAAATCACGGGGTATAGCAAAAATCTGATTACACCATTTTTAGGGGCTCACAAAAAGGGCAATCAGAAAATCGATATGTTTAATAACAACCGAGTTTCCCATTTAACCCCATAGAAAATGGAACACGCTGAATAGCCAAAAGATTTATGGTGACTTTTGACCGACATTAAATTATTATTTATTTATTGATAAATCAAATATTCTAAAACTGTGACTTAGAGAATTTACCCCATATGATTGACTGACCTATGATAAATATAATATATAGATTTGAAATAAGATATTATCTAAGATAAAGCAAAATAAAATATAAAAGAGAACCTTACAAGGGCGTATCCAGCCCAAAAGAGAAGTATTATAGCCACGTTTCTAAATCCCACAGCCTTCTTATTATCTTAAGGGGGAACAAATTCATAATCTATTTGAACTACAATAACAGATTTAAAAAAATATGGTAAGGCAGCTGCTTTCCCTTCTATAAGCCCTGATTTCTCAAATTTTATTTTGTTAAGTATACTTGATGTTTTATTTCTTTTAGATCCTGTTAAAAAATTTGCATTAGAGATGGTCTTATAGAATAAAATAAAAAAAAATTAGTCTTGTTTAAAAGCAGTGTATTTATTTAAGTATGGCTTTTTTATAACATTGACCTAACTTTTATCATACATACTTACCTAATAAAAATATACTCTATTTAAAACATAGTTTAAAAAGTTTTATAAAAAATACTTATTTAACTTTAATAATAATAATTAACTTAAAGATACATCACATTGCTTTTAATTTAAAGTAAAAATGTGGTCAAAATTCAAAAACATTTGAAAGTAAAAAAATCAAAAGCTTATAAAGACCAATACAAAAAGTGATCGTTACTTAATCCATATGAATAAGGTAGTTAGCAGGAGCATCCACTGAGGGTTCTCACAGACTCGAGCGTCTGATTCGACGCCCCGAAGCGCGTAGCAGCTCTTTTTTTAAAATGGTTTGCATTAAAGAGCACTTCAGAAAACGAGGACTACTACTACTACTACTGACTACATTATTCCTATGTTAGTGTACTAATATAATATTTAACATTTAGACCAAGTAGAAGGTATCCCAAAATCGATATTTTTGTAGGTTTCAGGAATTACTAGGGTAGATGATGAAAAAGTAACTATTCGTTACTCGAGTACTCGTTACTCGACAAATAACGTAGTAACGAATACCGATCCGAAAATTAAATGATTACTTTCGTTACTTTGATTACTTTGATTCCTTCGACTATTTTACTAAGTAATCCAAACTTTTGTATATTTTCTCTTTTAAGATTGTTATTTTTGTCTCTATTTTTATTTACTTTTAGATTTTAAGTATGTATTCCTTTGTATGTAAGGCATTAGATTTTTAAGACAAAGTTGTAAACAGAACAGTTCCTACGTAATTCCTACCTTTATTTTTTTAATTTTACTCCGCATTTTGAAAATTTCAATTGAATATTTCCATAATATCAACAACAAAAATATACCTACAAGCAAATGACCTTGGAATTAATGACAGTCCGAGAATTTTGCACTAATTCTTTGATTAAATTGAATACAGTTACAGTAGTCAAAGTAACGATAGTAACGAATATATAAAATGATTACTTAGTAGTCGAGTAACGATTAGTATTAGTAAGGAGTATTCAAAAGTAACGAAAATCAACACCTCTAATATAGTAAGCCGGTTTTAAGGTAAAGGGAGTTTTGAAAAGTCTAGTTTTGGAAGGGGGCCTATAAATCTTTAATTATTATGAAAATTTTATTTTAGTGTAATTTGCCTTTTTATACATTTTTAAACAAACAATCCAACTATCAAATCAAATTTTAACTATCACTTTTAGTTTTTAAGGTACTACATGAAATTTTTATTTACTTATGGAATGACCCCTTTATTTTTGTACATTCTTTGAGGTTTTTGTATTTATTTAATATTTAATTTTTTGCCATTTTATCCAAAATTAAGAAGTAGGTAATTAAAAAATTAAAAATATATAAAACACAACAAAAATTTAAAACATAAAATAAAACGTAGTCTTAAATAATTTTTACACTGATTTTAACAATGAAATAAAAAGAGTGTCATTTCACAAGAAAAATTCAAACTTCTCGTAATGTTTTAAAAACTGAAACTTTTAATAAAAAATTATAAATTATTAATTTACATAAAAAAAAAAATTTTCATAATTAGAAAAACACAATCCCAAAATGCAGACTTTAAAAATCAAATCAAGCTGCGGTTTTTAGTCTTAATCATACGAAGTGTGACAATAAAATTATAAGACTGGTGTAAAAAATCTACTTTCTTTAAATACTAATACAACATATTGATGTTCCCCATCAATATAGTCCCCTTTTCTATCGACGCAGCGTTGCATGCGTTTTTTTCCAATGTTGGAAGCAATTTTGGCAATCATCAAAAGAGAGGCTGATAAGAATCTTGCCGTTTTTCCCTTGACATGTTTTAATATATTAAAACGGGTTTTAACGATTTCTTCATTTTTTGAAACAGGTAGAAGTTGCAAGGGGCCAAGTCTGGTGAATAAGGTGGGTGGTTAACGACGGGGATCTTCTTATTACCTAAAAATGGCTTAATGGATAGGGCATTGTGGGCCGGAGCATTGTCCTGGTAGAGCAGACACGCGTTTTTTTTCCACAAATCTGAACGTATTTTCCTTGGACGTTCCCTTAGCTACATCAATACTTCCAAATATAAATGTTGGTTAACTGTTTGACCCTCACGCGTCCATCCAATAAGAATAACACCCTTAATATCGAAAAGAAAAACAATGAGCATCGCTGTTTTGGATGTATTGGAGCGCCCTTCTCGTTCATCATATTCAACTTCTTCACGACCCTTGAAAAAGCATTTATGCCACATAAAAATTATTGCACGAGACATACACTGCTCCCCGTAGACATCGTTTAGCCGTTTTTTTGAGTTTTACTTTAAATTAATACGTTGCTCAATTTTTTCGTTTGTCGTATAATTCCGCCAAATGAGCTATGCACGATCCGCTTCAAACCACTGAGTAAGCCAAACTAGCAAAGTAAATACGACAAGATTGCGCGCGGTAGTAGAACGCACATCAAGGTGAATAACTCCTACCGCCCGAGGCGTGGAGATTTAAAACCTGTTAGTACGGGGGCCAGTCTTAAAATTTAATTGTCACACCTCGTATGTTGAAAATTGAGCCTCGCAAGTGGGGGTCATATTTCGTCTATTTCTCCTCGAATTACCTGAAAGCCCTCAAAAACATTTTGGGACACCCTGTACACATATATTTACAAAATATTTACAAATTATCCAAAACGTACTAAATTCCCCATCGGACTAGTTAATAGGCAGTTATATTTTAAAAAACAATCCCTTAAAATTATAAAACTTAAATAATTTCCGTAAACACCTATGTTTAAACAATACGAAAAATGACGTATTATCAACGAATTGGTTCATTGATATTATTAATTTTCATCCGATAAATAAAATACATTCATTCAGTGTAAACATTTATTGAATAAATAATGAACGTGTCCGCTATGTTAACATTTGTGTACATCGGCTGAAAATTAATGTAAACCGTACATTTTGTTTTTTCTGTGTACTTTTTAATAACTATAGATAATTTATTTTTTATTATGAAATATTCGTTATTATGAAAAAATAAATATTTATTTAAATATTTATAACTTTTCCTATTTACAAAAGAGAACCGAATAAAAGCAAAGGGTATTTTTATTAACCAGCCTTAGATTTTTTTACATCAGAACCAAAAGCCTTTCACATTTTTTCTCAAAAATGTAGAATTTTTGAGCCCCCCCCCCATTTCGTAACGCATTTTCTATAAAAAAAGACATTAAAAAATATGGAGTGTGACGCAAGACTAAACCCCTAGTCCCCCCTTGAGCGTTACGTAATTTAATAATGATCCCGATACATATCTACAGGGTGGGCCAAGTTTGATGTTTTTTGATTGTCTTTCTAGCCGAGATAGATAAAAACAAGCAGACATCTTCTAGGCTCAATTTTTGAGAAGTCTTAAAACATCAAAACCATTTCTTGATAGACCTCGTAGGTTTTCAGCTACGAGGGGATTTTAAAAAGTCTCCATTTATGGACTTTTTTATTTATGAAAAATTGATTTTTCTAAAATTTTTTATAGCTTTTTTTATAGAGAATTTAACTGTCAAACTGAATTTAATATGTCACTTTAAGCTTTTATTGAATAACCCCTTTATTTCTTTATATTCTTTGTATTTTTTTAAATTTCTATTGTATATTGCAATTTGTGACTATTTAAAATATGTTAAAAGAACGAAATAAAAAAGAATTTAAAATATGAAATGCATAATTTTAAAGGAAAACGTTTATTTTAAAATTCGAATAAAAAGGTGGTCGTTCCATAAGAAAAAACCAACTTTATGTAATATCTCAAAAACTAAAAGTGACAGATGAAATTTGCTTTGACAGATTAATTATCTATTAAAAAATCAATAGAAATGCAATGTACACAATTATTTTTTTATAAAAAAGAGAGTTATAAGCCACCTCCATAAACGCAGACTTTTTTAAATTGCCTCGTAACTAAAAAACTACGAGGCGTATCAAGATTCAGTTTTGATATTTTTTGAAGACGTCTTGAAAATTGAGCACAGGAGATGTCTACTCCTTTTTGTGAATCCCAACCAACAATACCTAAAACATAAAATACATCGAATTTGGCCTACTCTGTACAAATTACACGTAAAGCAACATGGGCGTACGCAGCATGTTAAAAATAAAATAGGTATTTATTTAAAAAAAAAAAAAAAAAAAAGCGAACATAACGGATGGGCCAAAAAAACCGGACAGTTATTTTTCCATTATAACTTTTGAACTATACTATAGATTTTAATGGGACAAACTGCACTTGGTAGATAATTAATCAGAGTTTTGACCAAATATATTCTTTTGTCCGCCATCTCAAAATCCAAAATGGCGGACGAAATCAAATTGTACCTTTCAAAGATGCTCGTTTATTCTTGTGTTGTGAAAATGTTTTAACTATTTTTTTGAATCAGTAAAAAAGATGCATTCTTGCCACGCACACCAAGGTACGAATCAGCAAAATCGGATTGGTGGTTCTAAAAAAAATAATTTTTGTTTCAACCATTCTTTTGAATATTATACGATTGCCTTGCTAATCATGTTTGCATTTATTTGCTTATAAATTTATTGCTACTAAACCGATTTTGATAAAATAAAATAAATCTTGGTGAGAATTGATTGCTTCTTAAAGATCATGATCAAAATTTATCGCCATGTTATATTTTATGATGGCGAACGGAATCATACTTGATTCTTCAAAATGGCGTGTTTATTCGTATTTTCTGAAAAAGTTTTTTTTTTAATTTATAGAAATGTACCACTTTTGGCCCGCACAACAAGGTAGAAATAAGTAAAATTGGTGTGGTAGTTCTCAAAAAACCTATTTTTGTTTCAGCCATTGTTTTCTAGATTATACGATTGCATTGCCCATCCTGTCTGCATTCATTTCCTTATAAACTCATTATTACTAAACCGATCTTAGTAAAAATCATGGTGAGAATTGATTGATTGATCTAATTTTGCCGCCATCTTAAAAGTTAAGTTGTCGGAGAGAAATATACCCGAAAATGTTTTAGTTTTTTTTTTAATTTATAAAAAAACTAAAACATTTTCGGCCAATAAAAATAAACGTGCCTCTTTGAAGGGTCAAGTATGATTCCGTCCGACATCTTAAGTTTTATGATGGCGGCAAATTTCGATTAAACTCTTTAAAGAACAATCAATTTCTACCATAATTTTTTTATTTCACTAAGATCGGTTCAGTTTTAAAGAGTTTATAAGCAAATTAATGCAGATAGGTTTGACAATGCAATTGTATAATCTGTAAAACAATGGCTGAAACAAAAATAGATTTTTTTGAGAACCACCACACCTATTTTACTAACTTGTACGTTGCTTTGCGGAGGAAAAGTAGTGCTTTTCTATAGTTAAAAAAACTAAAACATTTTCAGAAAATAAGAATAAACACGCCATTTTGAAGAAACAAGTTTGATTCTGTCCGCCATCTTAAATTTTACGATGGCGTTAAATTTTGAACATGATCTAGAGCAATCAATTCTAACCAAAACGTTTTTGATTTTATCAAAATCGGTTTAGTAGTAATGAATTTATACGAAAATAAATGCTGACATGATTGGCAAGGCAATCGTGTAATATTCAAAACAATGGTTCAAACAAAAATATATTTTTTAGAACCACCAAACCGCAACACAAAAATAAACGAGCATCTTTGAAGGGTACAATTTCATTTCGTCCGCTATCTTGGATTTTTAGCTTTTTAAACTTAATTGATTGATTATTTTGTTTAAAAATTAGAACATTATTAAACTATTTTCAACATATAGGGGGGGCAAATGCCCCTCGGTGCGTACGCCCATATAGGCAACGCCTTCATTTTTTTTTTAAATTCGTACTTACAATCTTCCTGATATCGCCGAACGGTCAAGTGGTACATACACATTTTGAATCATAAGTTATCATTTAACTACCTAATATTTAATTATACACATTTTATCCGGAAACTTTAAAAAAATTAAGAGCTTTAAAGATAAATAGATGTAGATCCGCTCTTTTTCCTTAGTAACATTTAAGTAAATTACAACATTTAGACAACCATTATAATTAAAACCTGGTAGCATAAATTCTTGTCTTTACCAACACCTCATATTACTAGAACTAGAGGCCCTGTGTGGAAAATATCTGTCAAAGTGTATCGAGGGCCTTTAGTGTAAACTGGAGGTCCTTTATACATTTGACAGTTATTATAAGTCAAATATGTCCAGGGCGTCTAGTTTACACAATATATTCATTTCCAACACCTTGGTGGAAGAACTCAGCAACATTCTCAATGAAAAATGTATTTTATGTATTACCTACATAACGGTAACACTGGTTTATGGGCAACAATTACAATTTTTTTTTGGATTTGGATATCCTGTCCAATGGCTACCTTTTTATTGCATAGTTCGTTTTTTATCGTAACCAAAACATATTTAATTAAAAAAAAATCGTACCTCTCGCAAACATAGTAGTTTTAACCTGGAAAAATTTTAATTTTTACATAACAATGATTTGGCAACGTTCTCGTTAAAACCTAAAAATATTCTTATTCTTTATATAATAATATTCTGGATCTGCTTCTCACACTTCCATTCGCAATATTTTAAAATTATTTGCAGTCTTAAAAAAATCTGGCAAATATTTTCTTGCATTGTTTTATTTATAGTAGAGCAGGCCGTGAAGATTTTGGGAACTTATTTTCTTAGTCAGCAAACATCGATAGAATTGTTCCTTGATCAATTCTAAGCAAAATTTGTTATATGAGTAGGGGGGGGGGGTTCCGATGTAACGTGAAACTTATTTTTTTAGTAATAAAACTAGTTGTACTAGCAAACGGTACACTAACAAAACTAAGTTAACAAAAAGAAATATTCTGGCTATTCTCTAAGAATGGCAAATATTTCTGACAAGTGAAAAACGATACGAAATGAGTGCCTTTATTTCTTTAGTTCTAAAAGTTTATGAGATGATAAGTGGTATTATAACAAAAGCTTAAAATACCATCTGGCTGTTATTTAAAAGCCCAAAAACCTTGCCAGAATTATATTATGCTCGTCGTTAACACCTTCGATTATGTTAACGTTTGTTAGACCCACGTACAAATGAGGAGTGATTGTTTGGCCTATTTTAAGAATAAGTTTCCATGCAGATACTCGTGATTCCGCAAACACTTCGTTGTCGATTTACAGTGTCCAATTTTTTTTTCATTTTTCGTTAATAGCTCAGTTTTTAAGATATTTAGTACAAACCTAAATTAAGTCACAGAGCGTACTAGGCATGCCAAATAATATTTAGATTCTAAAATAAAATATTTTTTTAGCGGGAATGCTCTTTTTTCACTTTTTCCTGAACCTGGCACGTCACACACATACCACCGATTTGTCAATAGGGACTTATTGCAAGAAAGCCAGCCTGTAATAGTGCCAGGCAGTATTTTGACACCTTCACATTGTACGATCAGTTGTGATCTTTAAATTTACGGCCTTTGTTTACCATATGAACCGGAATAAATACTGCCTATCTTTATTAATGGAAAATAAACGACTTAGTTTTTAAATTCTACTTTGATATGTCAATTTTAAAAGGTCAAATGTCAGTTATTAATATGAAAATGTCAGAATACTGCCTGGCACTATTACAGCCCGGCTTTAATACAATAAGTCACAAATAGCCCCCGATTATGAACTTGTTTTAAGTTCCTTTACTCTAACCTAAAACCGTGTTTTGTTTGTCGTACATTAGGTTTTACCGCACCCACACGAGATCTGTTAAATGCATTTTTTAATATTTAAGAAATTTTCTAGTTTTGTCTTAGTTAAACAACTACTTATCGTATTTCCCGATGAGAATACTTAAGATAATGGTTTGGCTATTCGTCTTATGTTTTCTGAAATCCCTTAAAAACCTATAAAAATCTGCAACAAAATCTGGCTGTAATAGTGCCAGGCAGTAGTCTGACATATTAAAAACTGACAGTCAATCATTTAAAATTCACTACCAAAGGCTATCAAAACGGGCCACGTTCTTTCACTTTGTTGACGTCGAATCGGGGGCTGATTTTTTTTGATAGTCACGTCACGAATCAGCTGATTGTCTTTAAAATATTGAAGTTGGAATGACGGTTCAGGAATATTTGATTTGTTTTAAAATAAAGCCGGTTTTGAGATTGTTTTTACTATATTCTTGCAGAACAATTTTTTTTAAATGTATAGTAATCCTTAATTTTTCAGAACTGCTTCATTGGCTCACACAAAAATTAAATTTAAAACAGAAGCGAATGTGACAAAGACAGATGACCAAGTCAAGTACATGTCAAAACAGTTGGCATGCGGTACATGGCGGGTAATTTGAATTCAAAATAAGCAATGCTACATCTTGAAGATTTTAACCTTTTAATCATCTTGCATCCTTACAAAAGTTTGGTGGAATATTGGGATGGTGTCTGAGAATATTTCACTGAAACTTCGCGGAAATCTGTAGTGCCATTTTGAAAATATAATAAAGAAACGTCTGACCTCCCATAAGACCCAATGTAACACCCTGTTTCCACCAATGCACGCCCACCCCGATTCAAAAAACGCATCAGGTGGCACTGCTTTTAAAACCGGTGCAAATCCATGGGCCATCACGTGATGCGTTTTTGAATCGGGGTGAGCATGCATTGGTGGAAACAGGGTATTAAAGTCAGCCCCCCGAGAACAGCTGATTTTTTCAGGGTCGTGGCCTCTATTCAGGAATAGAGTAAACAAAGCTCTTATATTTAAAGATAACAGTTGATCTTGCAATGTGAAAGTGTCCAAATACTGCCTGTCACTATTACAACCTGCCTTTTTTGCAATAAATCCCTATTATTCCGAAACGTCGTGTTTTAAAATAAATAAAGATAATGCAATTCCGAAGTTTTGTTTCTAAGTTGTTTAAGTTGCAGTCTTTTCATATAAACCTTACAACACTCTCAATTAAATCTGCATGTCGGAAACATCTTTCGTAGACCTGCTCCTCATGCTCCGTGTGGTTACAGCTTTTCCATTGTTGCAGGTTTGTGATGAATGACGCATCAAAGACGCCGATCTGACAGGTGCTTGTGTTTGACACTTCGTTGACAGGCGGTTCTTTTTGCCGGTAATGCTGACGTAGGTTGAATTTGTGTTGTTCCGTTGCAGGGATGATGCGCTGTTGGTTGACTCAAGGGCTGAAAAGAATAAAGTTATTAGAAAAAAAAGAAGATCATAACAAAAACATTTCATGTAAAAATGAGCCAAGTACGCGAGAAGGGTATTCCGTAAAAAGAATTGAGATAAAAGTTAAGCAAGTTCTCCAATAGAAATTTCAAAATAAAAGGTTCTTACTAGTTTGGAAATGTTTTTTTTTTATTTTGCTATTACAGCTAAACTTCTTTATGTTCAATTTAGCACTGTACCTAAGAGTCATTTGCAGCCGTAATAGCCAAGAAAAACATTTCCAACTAATATGAAATTTCTATTGGAGAACTTTACTTTTATCTCTAATTCTTTTTACGCAATACCATTTTCGTGTACTTGGCTTTTTTTGTTATGATTTCACTCCTTTTTTAAAGGGTTATGAAAATATTTAAGTTGTAAAGTAGTAAAATATGGGGAATTTTGTTCAAAATTTTAGCATTATATTAAAAATTTTGACGTTTTTTAATTTTTTCATATGGTTTTATTATAGTTCCTATCAACTTTCTAGAGCTCAGTCCCCTAGCGTTCCTGGAAGTGGGCAATGATACTTTTATATAACTTTACATTTATAGGGGAGGGAAGTTAATTATAATTTTGGGTGTTTTAAGTTTTTTCTATAGTTTTACCATAGTTTCTACGATCTTTCAAATCTCAGCTCTCTAGCGTTTCTCAGTTCGGTTCGGCAATGTTAATTTTACTTAACTTTTATAGGGGGTAATTAAAATTTTGGAGTTTTTCAATTTTTTCCTATAGTTTTATCATATTTCCTATTAGTTTTGGTAATTCTCAGATCTCTAGCGCTTCTGAAATTGGGCAATGTTACTTTTACATAAATTTATATGTATAGAGGAGGGGAGTAAATTAGAATTTTGGTGTTTTTTAATTTCTTCAAGAGTTTGGTCATAATTTCTCAGTCTGCCAAATTTCAGCGTTGTAGCATGTTTGGAAGTATAGTTTTTGCAAAGTCACTTGAATAACTGCTAATACGGGGTTCTATCGATTTCATGAAATTTTGCTTCATTCTTCCCTTCAAAAGTTATCCAAATTCATATAAAATCTTCCTGGTAAAATTTCAACCCTACCGACAGAGAAGAGCGCGGCTCTTTGCGGTTCGACCGCAAAGTATTTGTTTTCAGACCAACCGAACCCAGGTGGATCGACGGCACCTGATTGGCAGATTTTTTTGAGATGCGCTTTTAATTGCTTTCGGGTGTGCCTTTCGGAATTCCTTTAGTCGGCAGTATGCAGAGTTAGAAAATAAATCAGTCTCGTTTCTGTAGGTGTAGGAATAGAAAGTTTTATTATCTTTTTTATTTCTTTAGTTTACGCCATAATTAAATGAAATAATTTTCATGAGTATATCTACTGCCGCCCATGTCACTTTCTATAAAGGATATGCCGATGGTCGGCTTTTATCCTTGTTCAACTGACTTTGCAAAAACTATACAGTAAAATTTTGATGATCTATACATGAGTGAGTGAGTGGCAATTTCCACGTTTTTTAAATTTTCGTAACTACTTTACTACTATGGAAATCCATGAAACTTGGAGGGGATGTTAAATCTATGAAGGTTAATGTTTCACGAAAAGATGATACAGCAGTTTTTGCGTGAACTTGGCGGGGCACTGCCGTGCCCCCAGATTAGAAAAAAATTATTATTATTAAAAGAAAATCCGGGCTTGCTGTGGGTTGCCGACGGGTGGGATTTGTTACGAAGTAGATAACATTAAAATATATCCTGGGTATAGTTTTTGCAAAGTCAGTTGAACAAAGGTTAAAGCCGACCATCGGCATATCCTTTAAAGAAAGTGACATATGCGGCGGTAATTTCATTTAATTATGGCGTAAACTAAAGAAATAAAAATAGATAATAAAACTTTCTATTCCTACACCTACAGAAACGACACTGATTTATTTTCTAACTCTGCATACTGCCGACTAAAGGGGTCCCGAATATCACACCCGAAAGCAATTAAAAGCGCATCTCAAAAAAATCTCCCAATCAGGTGCCGTCTATCCACCTGTGCTGGGTCGGTCAGAAAACAAATCCTTTGTGCTCGGACCGCCAAGAGTCGCGCCTTTTCTCTGTCGGTAGGGTTGAAATTATACCAGGAAGATTTTATATGAATTTGCATAACTTTTGAAGGGCAGATTGAAGCAAAATTTCATGAAATCGATAGAACACCGTATTAGGAGCATTTCAGGTGACTTTTCAAAAACTATACATATTATTAAGGTACCGACAGAGTTCTTTTTCTCTATAACGACGCTCGGTTATAACGACCGAAATTAAGCGGTTACTTCAATGTTATAACGAATACCCAGGTATTTTTTTCCGTGTGTATTCATCGGTGAACCAAACTATAGTTCATTCCATAATTTTTGGTATAACTTTTTGATAGTAATCAGCTGTTACCATAACAAATAACATAGACCAGCGAAAAAAAATCGTAAGAAGTTATCCCAAAAATAATGGTATGGACCTTAGAGTTAGGCTACATATTCGGTTATAACAAAATATTTTAACATACAGGGACTCTATGCCAAATTCAGAACTCTGCCTAAACATATTTTCTTTACTTTCCTAATAATCTCCGGAACTGACAATCCAATTTTCATCAATCACAGCTAAAAATACTTCTTGATAGATGGAATTTTCTTTTGCACTTGCGTCAAATAATTGTTAGACATAACGACTTTACTTTGAGCGTACCTCATATAGGTCCATTTTTAGGTGATGAGTAATAGATAATAAGTGGGGACTAGACGTTAATCTCAATAAGACAGAGTATATGTGTATCGGTGGAATGAAACAGGATCGAATCTTAAATACCGGGCAGCGAATTCAGTCCTGTGATGAGTATAAATACTTTTTTTTTTTATTTGTCAAACACACTGTGTTTTTTTTAATTACAATCTAGTCAGTAAGACTAATTAGCAATTTTGTTTTAACTTAATTTACTAGAAAAGTCAGATTTAAACTTAGGGTTCACTCAACAGTTCTCCCCGCTTTGTTTAGTCTGTAACTCACAATTGTGTTGTGTTTCTCGGTTTATAGCATTATTTTGTTTTATGTATAATTCACTTAATTTACTAGCTCAAACGGCTTCACTCTTTTTAGACTTCGAACTAGCATAGTATTGTCTAGAAGCTGAATTGCTTCCACATTCACATGCCGATGGAGTCTATCTTCATGGTATAAATACTTAGGTCTAAAAACTACAGCTGACGGAACACTAGACAAAGCTATAAAAGATCAAAACGTACAAGGAAGAAAAGCAATAACTTTATTAAATGGAATAATTTGGGACCAAAGTATATCAAACCATAACAAAAAGCTTATATATAACACTATTGTAAAAAGTATTATTATATACTGCTCAGAAGTATGGCCAATCAAGGATAGAACAGAAAAAATGCTTTCCGCTACGGAGATGGACTATTGGAGAAGAGCAGCAGGGAAATCAAAAAGAGAAAGAGTTACAAATCAAAGAATAAGAGTAATTATGACAGTGGGTGAACGTACTTTAGTGGATGATATAAGATGAAAACAACTGGTGTGGTACGGACATGTACAAAGAATGAATGATAAAAGACTACCCAAACAAATACTACAATGGAAACCAACTGGCCGAAGAAAACGAGGACGGCCAAGGAGAAGCTGGAGAGAAGGAATAGACAGTGAAATAAGCATAAGAGGCCTAGATGATGAATTATGGGCAAACAGAAACGAGTGGAGATTGAGTATCGGAAGACATAGAACGTTGTGAAACCGATAAATATATATATAGTAATAGATAATATTTTGTTATAGCTTTTTTCAGTGGCGGATTCATAGTGGGGCCGGTGGGGCCCGGGCACCCCCCGTCACTGCATTAACCGCAATTTTTAATTTTTTTGATAAAAAATACGTAGTATTTCAAAAATTTTCGCCTGCAGCGCATTTTTTATACTTGTCAATTAAAATTTCAGACTTAAAACTTAATAAAATCTACAAGAAAAAGATATATTTTGGTTTTCGCTTTCTCCTTGGCCTCTCCCCCTTCGAAATCCTGCATCCGCCACTGGCTTTAATTTGCCGAGATGCCTAGCCTTTTCCACTGCGAAAACTCTTGAAAGTGATTCCAAAGAGAGTGCGCAGAAGCAGATACCTGTCGAGCGCCGCACATTGAACTGTCCTGTGGACAAAACTAGATAAATCGATTTTCGACTTCATGAAATTTAAACTTTTTTTTGTAAAAAATTTTTAGTCCAACAAGTCCTATGTTAAGTGGTTACTAGTCCAGGAGCCGATTAGTTACTAGTTAAATAAACCATTTTGGTATTTCCGCGTGTGATGTTTTATTTGCAATGTTGCCATTTGTTTCTAAAGGCAAAGTCACAGAAAAAATATTACCCGGTTACTTACTCTTCATTGTTACTTTTTTCATTTCATTTTAATATGAAGTTGGGGCCGTTAAAGCAACTTATTTGTGAGATAAACATTTTTCATGTTTTATATGTAACATGAAATCTTCAGATTTAAGCAAAAACTTAGTTGTTATTAAGTAGTAGTAGTAGTGGTGGGAAGATCATTTTGGTTTAGCGACTAGGCACACGGCGCGCCCTTTTCACAAACCCCGATTTTTTCGTACACCATATATCAAACTGATGCACGTACCCCTTAGGATGCAAGTTTTCTTTCTCTAAGAGGACTTAATTTTGTCTCGCACCTCTTTGACGAGAGCAGGGATCTTTATACTACGTAGCAAGTATACAAAGTGGACCCACGCGTTTACACCCCTTCTGAAAGGTGCTCCTGCTACATGTTAGACTTGTATCTATCTAACATCGCTATCGTCCCAGCAAAACTTTGTGACGATAGACTTTTTTCCTTTACAGCGCAACAGTCGTGGTCGTCGTGAGTTGACTGTAGGAGATTCATGCTGGCGCCATCTTATCATCATACATCATCATACAACAGTGTGCTTTTCACCATTGTTTCATATATGTTAAATTTTACATTATTTTTTATCTCTCTGCTCCATAAAATACTGTTAAGACAACCAATAACCTTTTTTGCTTTTACTATTCTTTTTTCCAGTTCTTTACAGTCTGTTCCTGTCTTATCACATGTGACACCCAAGTATACATACTCATTGCATGCAGATTTCACTTGATTTGTTTCCAATATATAAGTACTGTGTCTTGTCCACGTTCACTGTTAACCCCCACTTTTGGTATTCTTCCGTTAACTTTCTCATCATATACTCCATGTCTTGTTTATCATTAGCTACAATTACTTGGTCGTCAGCAAACTGTAGTGTGTATATGGTTAATCGGTCGTTAAGTTGTATTCCCATGCCGTGTACTTTGCGTTTCCAGTTTTTTAGAGCTACTGCGATATATATTCTAAAAATAGTTGGAGAGATACAACATCCCTGTCTTAAGCCTTTCGTTATCAGGAATTCTTTTGAAAGTCAAATTCCAATTTTAATTTTAGATTTTGACCCTCTGTATAGTTCTTTTATCGCTTTTATGTATGTATGATTGATATAAGTCCGCTCTAGCACTGTCCATAATTTTTCTACTGGAACGGTATCATATGCTTTTTGTAGGTCCACAAAGGTCCTGGACTACACCTGCGTATAATATCGATATTCAAGGTCAACTTATATTTTGCGTACAACGCATCGCATGCTAATTTGATGACGACTGTTGAACGCTGAAAAGGAAGTGAGCGGCAGGGCGACGGACTTTTTGCATTGTTGTTCGAGACGCGAACCTTCTGCATGTGAAGCCGACGACCATACCAGGGCACAACCCTGCCGCCATTATTACTAAGTAGGTAGTTATTGAATTTTTTACAACCACGAAATTAACATTTAGAGCCTGCGCACTTTGTTAGGAATTACTCTTAAGAATCTTCGAAGAAAGCTCAGGGTCTTAAAAAAATGAAGCTCTTTTCAAAAATTCAGCCTGTTACTCATCAATTAAAAATAGACCGGAATAATGTGAACTATAATATAACTAACCATTTTTGACCTTCAGCACATATTTATTTTAATTTATTTTTTAATGTCTATTGCAGACAAAACTGCGAAAAGCACTTTTCGTCAAAGCATTTCTACAGCAAAATTTTGATGTCTGCTTTAAAATGTTAAAATGTTTTAAACCTCTAAACCTCGTAATACGCCTGCTAGCTAACAGAAAAATCTTACGGATCTTAAATAAATACTTTTGAAAACATTTTAAAAGCTTTAATATAAAATCTTTTCCGTTTTTTTTTGGCTTATATTTAGACCGTTGTCAAGCGCAGAAGTCTAGACATGCATAGATTAGAGACCCTGTATGTATGACATATTTTAACTAAATAGAGACGCGACAAACCCATCAAAGTCATTGACACTCAAATTTTTTGGTTATGTGATTTTCTTGTCAAGTTAATTGACGTTTCACTAAAATATTTGAAGTTGTTAGCGGAAGGACTCCTCGCCCAACCCCCCCCCCCCCGCCATGAACCGAACCGAACCGATACCCCCCCCCCGCCTCAAGGATCCTGGTGCCCCATGGGCACTCTAAGCTTTATTAAGTAGTAAAAACTAAAAATTGGTACAACCGTAAAAAAAAGAATACCCTGAGCAACTTATTATTTAGATAGTTAAGCAATATTACGCATCTTTTCAGGCAGTGTGGAAATTAAACAATTTTGCCGGCGCTCCCGTTCGTAAAATCGACCTTTTTGCTTGATACGAGAAAAATAAAGTTTACCGTTCAAAGCCCAAAGCATCATGCATCGCGGTAAGAAAGACAAAACCAAAGAAACTCAGTGCACCTGTAATTCGTAATATTAGATAACACAGTCCCTTAACACCTACCAAGGGCGACAGGCGCACGAGGGTGCCCAAATGAAGAATTAAAAATAAATTAGCCCCAAAAATTTTCGCTTGTGATTTTTCTTGGTTCTTAGCAACAAATTTTTTCTGGCGCCATTTTTTCCAAAAAAATAATGTTTCTAAAATGTTCGTCTGCGACGCCCTTTTTTTCGTTAAATCTACAAGTTTTTTATTGCGGTGCCATTTTTGTTCAGATACTTAATTTTTTTTTAATTTTCGCCTATAACGCATTTTTTTTTTTAATTTTTCAGTGGTTTTTTTTAATTTAGCAATTTTTTCCGCAAAGTATTATTATTTTTAATTTTCGTGGAGTAAGGGTTTAGGTAAGGGGGCGCCAAATTTATTGTTTGCCTACACAAAAATACCTAGCAACGGAACTAACTAAGTGTGGCGCTTAAATACCTCTGAAACTAACCAAAACTTTTGTATTTGGTCCCATTTTTCCCGAAAATTTTGGCGCCTTATTTTGTTCAATAATTTTAGTTTTCTAAAATGTCTGTTTTCGTTCTTATTATAAATTTTCTTCTTTGGCACCATTTTTTCCAAAAAGTACTTGATTTTTAAAAAAAAAAATTTGCACCTATATCTACAAAAAAAAAATTCAGTTCGATTTTTTCCAAAACGTACTAGAACTAAAGTTTTTTGTTTTTTTTTCCAAAAAACAAAATATTAACCCGTTAGAGTATCGGTAGCGTGCCATTTCAATTCGACACCATTTTAATATAACCATAAAAAGTAGGAAGCTATTTTAATTTGATACTTATTTCTACGTAAAAAAAATTGGCGCCCTTTTAATCCTCTGCCCCCTCCGCCCTTTGAACCACGCTACGCCGCTGCCAGAGCTATCAAAACGGACGGGCCAGGACCTACAACTTTATTGACGTCACAGCGTAGGCTGACTTTCTTTTTGATTGTCATGTCACGCCACAGCTGATTGTATTTAAAATATTGAAGTTGGAATGACGGTTGATGAATATATGATTTTTCAAAGTAATTTGGAAACGCGGGACAAACCAAATAGCCAGAAGAGGCAATCAACAGAAAGGTGTGGACTCAAACAGACAAAAGAATAAAAAAATCACAGGGATTCAACCGACATGTGTAAGGAAAATAGGGCGTGGGTCATTCCTTCAAAACCCACCAGTTTTGAAAAGAGAGCACAGCAATAAGCGCACATTGATACCAATAGTGATCCTCCAGTATTGGAAAGGCAAGTTAAACCTTCAGACCCTGTAGAAATGCCTGTACCGAGTACTTCAAGGCAAGAGGCATTACAAAATTCCCAAGAAGAGTCCAGAAGTGCGTCCTGCAGTCCATGCTTAGGTTTTGAGAAATCTAAACCAGATGACAGCCACAAAACGAACTGTTGTCAGAAAAGAAGTCCTTCCAAGACGCAGCTCAAGACTGAATAGGAAATAGTGAATTAAGTGTGGAGGGATGTAATGTATTGTTTGTGTATAAACTTGTACAGAGACCCCATGTGGTATAGAATAATAGTGTGACCCTTGATATGCGCGGTGTCTTGAACGCCAATCGTGGCTGATCACGGATGCATCTAATGAACAGTAATAATTAACGGCTAATTAACGTGATAATCAACCCCGTACCAGCTCGAAGCACTCTTCATAAACCTCTGCCAAGGTAATGAATATATTACATTGATCTTGAAATTTTTGTAGCACGAACCCCCTTCGATGGGTATACTTTACTAGTCTAGTGATACTTTGTTTTAAAGCTCTCTTAAATATCTTTACAACCGTGTAAAAATTTCGAAAATCCATCGATTTGTTTTTTGATTTCAAATTTTCAAATTAAACATGGAATGATAAATTAAGCATTAAATCCGAGAAATAACAAAATTCTAATTAAATTTTTACTTTATCAGTCCATATTAAATTTTAAAGTTTAAAGGCAATTATTTCAAAAACTAATAGATTGATTTTTGAAATTTTTACGCGGTTTTAAGGACATTCAAAAGGCTTTCAAAACAAGGTATCACTAGACCCACTTCCCCTATTCAAAATATAGGGGTTCTTGCTACAAAAAAATTCAAGATAGTCAAAAAGTGTCCCCCTTGCAAACAAAATCGACGTGTCTGAGCGTTTCTCCAAATTTGCACTCTAAATACCCAAAAAGGCCTCTGTTTCGATGTTTGTGAAACACCGTGTCTATTATTTATTTTAAATTATTTTAGACTTGTATTTTACAAGGTATGATTTTTGCCATTTTACCCATTTAAGGGGCCCACTGTGCACGGGCCGGTGCTGTATATAAAAGTTAAAAATAGCAATTTTTTTTTTTTACTTTGTTTTTTTTTTCAATGAATGAAGTGATTACTGATTTGCAATATTCGATTAAAAGCCCATTGGTTTGAATGATTAAAACGTCAAGTCAAGGTTCGGTTTAAAGTAAAATTGTGGATTTTGGCTGGATTGGTTTTTAATGAAAACTAATTTTAAACTCTCTTTGGGCGCTTTCGGCTCCCCCCCTTCTAGTGAGATCGCATGCGCAGTTTGACTTTTATTCGATTTTGAGGGAGAACTCCTTCTCAGTCATTCCAGAATTCATACACAGGGCTATCAAAACGGAAGGCTGAATTTGTTTTAGATGGTCACGTTACGTCACAGCTGATTGTCTTTAAAATATTGAAGTTAGAATCAATATTTAAATTATTTTAGACTTGCAGTTTGCAAGGTATGATTTTTGCCATTTTACCCATTTAAGGAGCCCACTGTGCGCCACGGTGGTCAGCTTGTCGGTTCTGAACGATCGAAAATATTGTATGGTTGTAATTTTGACAAATTGATGCTGAAACTTAGGAAATGTCAACTAGCGTTTAAAGAATGTGATTTTAATATACTGTGCATTCTGAGGATGGTACAGTCGCCTCCAAAAGTATAGTCGCATATCGTTTTTTCCTGTTAGGCAAATAACTTTTAAAAATTGATATTTGGATAGTGTGTGTACGTAATTAGCTCAAAGCTTTGTCTTATTTGACATAATTTTTTCATAAAAATTTAACTAAATTTATTAATCTTGCTATATTATATATCAATATAGATCAATCACATTCAAATTTTGCAAGGTTTTCTTACTATGCACTAGACTTTATCGTAGTCTTTATATTCACTATTTTTTCATACATAGTTCAAAACGGATTGCTTTTATCCTGTGAAACCGGTATCTTGTGCCACACGTTAAATAAATTACGTCGGCCAATCCCATGTGCCAAAGCTGAAAAAGTCATAGCTAATACTCCGGCAAAAACCGGCAGCTGAGTGTAGCACAAATACAACCCTTGATACATGATTGAAATAATAAAATCACGCAATTGATACGTAATGATAAAGACTTTTTCAGTCTAAGATATATAATATATATTTAAAAAGTTATAATAATTCAATACACAACTTTTATCTATTTTTTTAATAAGCAAATTGAAACTTTGGTAATGGTTTAATAGTAAAAATTAAAGATACTAACCCATGTTTATAATAAACGCGAAGAAAGTTAGTTGATCGATTTTCTGCGTTGGGGTTTACTAATAAGGTAATATGGCACTTTTTTTAGGTGTTTATGATAGAATAGTTGGATATTGATGTTTTGATCGTCTAAATTAGACAAGCTGACCTCCGTGCGCCGGCCAGTGCAGTATATAAAAGTTAAAAATAGCGAAATTTAATTTTTTCTACTTTCTATTTTTTTTCAATGAATGAAGTGATTACTGATTTGAAATATTCGATTAGAAGCCCATTGGTTTGAATGATTAAAACGTCAAGTCAAGGTTCAAAGTAAAATTGTGGACTTTGGCTGGAGTTGTTTTTAATGAAAACTAATTTTAAACTCTCTTTGGGCGCTTTCGGTTTATCGGTAAATAAGTAAACAGTGGCCACAATGTTTTAAAATAAATTCTCTAGCCTGTTTGTACACTCCTGTGTTTGATTTAATAAACTTTACCCACGACGCACGGTGGTGAGCTTGTCGGTTCTGAACGATCGAAATTATATTTTAATTTTAAAAAAATTGATGCTGAAGGTTAGGAAATGTCAACTAGCATTTAAAAAATGTGATTTTAATATATTATGCATTCTGGAGATGGTACAGTCGCTTCCAAAAAAAATGTTGCATATCGTTTTTTTCCTCTTAAGCGAAAAACTTGAAAAATTGATAGTTTGAGAGTGTGTGTACGTAACTAACTTATAGCTTTTTTATTTAACATGGCTTTTTTATAGAAATTTAACTAAATTTATTAATCTTGCTATACTATAAATCAATTTTTCACAATGCACTGATATTCTTTATCGTAGTCTTTATATTCACTATTTTCACATAAATAGTTCAAAACGGATTGATTTTTATCCTGTGAAACCGGTGTTTTGTGCCACATTTTAAATAAATTACGTCGACCAATCCCATGCGCCAACGCTGAAACAATAAATCATAGCTAATACAGCGGCAAGAAGCGGCAGCTGAATGTAGCACCTATATAACCCTTGATACATGATTGAAATAATAAAGTCACAAACGCAATTGATACGTAACGATCCAGACTTTTTCAGTCCAATATAATATAATACATATTTGAAAAATTATAGTAAAACAATACACAACTTTTATCTAATTTTTTTAATAAGCTAATTGAAACTTTGCAAATGGTTTAATAGTAAAAATTAAAGATACTAACCCATATTTAAAATATACCTGAAAAGATCACCATATAAACTCTGGTTTTTCAACTTGGAGCACTTTTGAAAATCGCCTTTCAGCGCGGAATAAGTGCGGATCATTATACAGGCTATCAAACGGCCTATGCTTGTCGTCGTGACAAGTGACAACGAGTTAGTTGATCTATTTTCTGCATTGGGGACTACTAATAAGGTAATTATTCACTTTTTTTAGACAGTGGTTATGGTAGAAAATAGTTCGATATTGAGGTTTCGATCGTCTAAATTAGACAAGCTGACCTCCGTGCGACGCACGGAGGAGTATCTGTATAATAAAACCAGTTAAAAGTAAAATTTACCAAAATACTCAAAACTACCTTCTAACCATTTTTTGTTCTAGTCCAATAACCTATCTAGCAAGCCGCCCCTATAAAACTTCCCCCTCTACTTGCATCGTGTCGTGAGGTCATTCGAAACTTAATGAATTTTGGAATCACAAGCCTTTGTTCTCGACCTTTTTTTGAGGTGTTAGTTAGTGTTGTTATTGTGTTTTCGTGTGGCCCATATTGGAAAAACCAATTATTAAAAATGGAAACGGAAGGAATGTACCTTATTTTAAAAGGTAATTTTGGTCCTTTGTTGTTTACTTTGTACGTTTACGAAATATTTAAAATGCCCTACATGCGTGTAAAAACAAAGATGATTTTTTTACATATAAAAAGTTTTTTTGGTTTTTTTATTTAACTTGTTTTCTACTTGGTATAAAAATGTACAATAACAATTTTTTTTTTGTGAAAATTTACAATACAATGACAAATAAAAAAGCAAGTAGAAGCAATAAAAATCAAAAAATATGTACAGAGTGTCCCAAATTCGAAGTTTTTGGGGGTTTTTGCGAGCCTCAATTTTCAAAAGATGAATAAAGGTGAAAACCGCATCTTGATATTGCAAGCTGTTTTGAAGCTACGGGGGGCTTTTGAGTAGTCTGCATTTTGGAAGGGGACGTATAACTATTTTATATATGAAAATTTCATATTGGTGTAAAATGATTCTTTATAGTTTTTTAAACAAAGAATCCAACTGATACAATAGTTTCTATCTGTCACTTGTAGTTTTTAAGATATTACATAAAGTTGATAATTTTCTTATGACATGACCCTCTGTTTGTACCTCGAATAAAAATTATAAATATAATTTTAAAAAATTCTGTTCTGTTCCATATTAACACACAAACACTGGGTGTTTTTTTCTAATAAAACAATAAGAAAAATGATAACAGAACATAAAAGAAGGAGCCAATATATAAAAGTTGAGAGAGTTATAGAAAATAACAGAAATATAAAATGTCTAAGGCCGACTCTAGGTAGATATGAAATAATTAAAATAAACGATATGAACGGCATAGAAACTAAAGTTAAAGAGGATATTATAAATATCACAACTATTCTATACAGAATTATACCAAAGAAAAAGTGAACCATCGCGAGAAACTATGAAGAAACTCCAAACAAAAATAAAGAATATAAACTCAGAACTACAACCCGAAATAAGCAAAGCGGAAATAAAGAGATCATGAAAATAAAAATAACAAATCACTTGGAAAAGACGGAGTAACGGCATAAATGTTAAAGTACGGTGGTAAAGCTATAGTAAATACCCTCCATATTCTCATGGATAAAATACTAAAAAAATTAATCCCAAATAACTAGAAATAATCCATTACCACTATTCTACACGAAAGGTAATAGAGCAGGCCTAAAAAACTATCGAACTATAACACTCCTTAATGTAATTTATAAGCTTTTCACGAAAAAACTAACAGAGAGATTAACAACAAAATTTGACCGATATCAATCAAAAGAATAAGCAAGCTTCAGAAAAGGTTTTAGTGCAGTTGACCACCTATTAACCATGAAAATCCTTATAGAATGAGCCAACGAATAGAACATTCCACTATATATTGCGTTTATAGACTTTAAAAAAGCTTTCGATAGCATTGAGCATTGGGTAGTAAAAGAATCATTCAATAATAGCCGAATAGATCACAGATACACAGATTTAATAGTCAATATGTATAGTGAAGCAACAACATCAATCAAAATCCACGAAGGAACCAAGTCAATCTGCATAAGAAGAGGTGTAAGACAGTGTGACACAATATCCCTTAAACTATTTAACCAGGCCCTAAAACTTAGATTGGGAAGAAATAGGCATCAAAGTAAACGGACAATACTTGAACCACCTAAGATATGCTGATAATATCGCCTTGATAACAGATAAGAAATAATAACTGATAGAAATGCTGGAAGAACTAGATACAGCAAGATTGGGCTGGGCAGCATTCGGTAAATTAAGCTACATATTAAAAAATAAAAAATATCCTCAGTACCTCAAAACGAAAGTGTATAACCAATGTATCCTTCCTGTACTTATCTATGGGCCTTGACACTTGCAAAATCAAATATGGATAAGGTAACAAGAAAGAAAAATGCTAATGTAAAGCTAACAGATAGAAAAAAAAATGAATGGATAAGAAATAAAACGACAGTAAGAGATGTCAGAGGAAAAATGAAAGAAGTAGAGGAAGACCCCAAATGAGATGGGCGGAAGATTTGCAGAAACATGCGGGAACTAGATGGATGAATACGGCGACAGACAGGGAAGAGTGGAATATATTGAAGGTGGCCTATGACCAAAAATGGATCGAAAAAGGCTAAATAGATAGAATAGATAGGAGTTTTTTCAAAATTTTAGGCAGCAATTTTATGTTTATAGTTTGTCAACATTGATAAATCCTTGCGTTTATTATGAATTTTATACGTAATAAAACTTTAAAAGATATGTTTAGTAGCAGTTGCATATACCAAAAAATCGTCTAAATGGGTTTTTTTTTAATTGTTCAAAAAAAACCTAAAATAGTTTTAAGAAATTTTGAAATTTTAAATCTGCTTCTATGAAATTTAAAAGCAAAAACTTAAAAGTCAAAAGTCTAAGCTTGTGGACGTAATTAATAAATTTGAAAATATGCTAAAATAAGAAATTGATGTAAAAGTTCTTTTAGTATAAGAGCCCAGTAGGATTTTGGGCTTGAATTACAAACCGATACTCATATATTATTATAGTCGATTCGTCACAAGACCATATTCCAAAAAAAATGGAGATACCTACGAAAATCCTGCATAAACAACCCGCCATCTTTAAACATGGCGAAAATGAGTTCGAATCAATTGTCTTTTCGCCGGGGTATATTTTGACCCCGTAGGGGTTCGTTTTACATAAAAAAATTACCCTAAAAAATAAAATTGTAAATTACGCTTTGGCCATGTTTAAGCCGCCATATCTACCTCAGTATCAGTTTCTGTTTGAAACTAATAGCCGTTTCTTATTTACCTTTACATCCTTTTTCGATGTGTATAGTTTTTTAGTAACCTTCATGACTTTGGTGAAAACAGGAAAATGTTGTACCCAGGGGTAGGTATAGGCCAATTTAGTGGTTTTTTGGGTGTAACTCCAGAACCGCTTAATCTACAGCAAATATTAGACCTACCATGTATATATCTTAACAATCTGCTAAGTTTTATGTTTTTTTTTGGTAAAACCAGGAGTTCTCTTTAAAAAATCAAAAAACCTAAAAAAAAAACAGCGTATTTGAGGAACTTACAGAATTTATAGTATAGAGACAAATAAGAAACAAATTATTGATAGGGTTTTGGAGAGGCCATTATAGTAGAAGCTAATCACAACTTTTTTGAGTAAAATCGATGACATAATAAAAAAGTTACGTACATTTGATTCAAACTCATTTTCGCCATCTTTAAACAAAGATGACGGGTTGTTTATGAAGGATTTTCGCAGGTATCTCCATGTTTTTGGGACATTGTCTTATGACGAATCGATTAAAATATATGAGTATCGGTTTGCAATTCAAGCCTAAAATCCTACTGGGCTCTTAGACTATTTGAACTCGTGAAATTATTAACAAAAAGCTTTCATGAAATTTATCGGTAATTCTTACTAGCAAAATACCAAAAATGTCATGATTTTTTGTTCATGACAAGTTAAGCCAATATGTAACTTTGTCATTTAGTACAATTTAGCCTAAACGAGGCACACACAAAGGGCCAAATCAGCACAATGCAACCTTCATAATGTGCACTGTCAGTATAATCAGGAATATCCGGATATCAGAGACAAACTTGAGAACAACAAGCAGTAAAGTGCTGTTTGAATAACCCAGTTGGCTAGTTAGCTATTGGCGGTTAGCTGTTTAACCATTGGCGGCTGCTACGGGGAGGGCAACAGGGCAGTTCCCTCCCAAAACTAGACAACAAACAATATTTTTAATTGATTTATTTAAAAAAAGTTAAATCCTCCCTTACGACATGATTGTCTAGTTCTTTTTATTATCTGTGGTTAACATCAAGTGATTAATTGGGTGAACTTTTTTAGCGTAAATAATTACAAGCCGGTAGCGCCGCGCTTGGCAAGGTTTCAATTTCACCTGTTTTTCAGCGGGGTATGGGTGGATGTTCTCGAGCGGGGGCGGGAGGAATGTGTTTTAGTTAAAGTCGGCTATCATCATCGTGCGTAAATGTCCGCTGCCCTTCTACACGATGCCGGTTCTATCCTTAGTGTATGAGTATGAGTTTGTTTTGATTTGGGCTAAATCAGTATTCGCGTGTAATTGTTTTTTTATCGTTTGTTTATAAAATGGAAATAAATACCGTCGATTACATAATTAACTGTGCAAATTTAAATACGTTGACATATGAACTTCAATTACAAATAAAATCCTAAAAATTAACCAAAATTTTAGTGCAAGTAATAAAAAATTATACGATGCTGAAAACTGGTTGCGCGGTTGCGTGGGTGAAAAGTTAAAGACACAAAGTAAGTGCTACTTATAACCACAAAGAATTTTCTATGCTAGGCAATATATATATATATATACTTAGTAGGTTAATAGACTGTTTAAAATTCTGTGCGATTTTTAAGGTTGCTCTACGGGGCCATGATGAGTCTGAAACTGGTGCTAATCCAAGCACTTTGCGCATGTAAAAGAAGGGCGAATAGACTTTATCTATAAACAAATAAACTAAAAACTACACCAAGTAGCTGCTTGTTTGTAAAATGCTAAAATAAAATTGTTTACTTAAGTTTTTTTATCTCTTTTCCATGCATTATAAATTTCTGCCCCCCCAATTTATAACGTCACCAGACGCCACTGTGCTTAACCATTGGCATTGGTCAAATGCTACAACTTTTTAGCTTTGGTGGAGATAAATAGAACAATCGAGTTTTCAGTGGCGGATCCAGGATTTCCGGGGGGGAGGGGCCAAAGTGGCAGCGAACATCAAAACAAAAATTTTTTGCGGTTTTTGATATAAACTGAAGGGTGAAATTTAGCAGCTAAAGGAGATTAATAGCGCCGGTTTAGCAGGCGAAATTTTTAAAAAAATGAAGTAGAATTTGTGACAAATTTTAAAAAGGTGGTGCTGCTAAACTAAAAAATAAGGTTTATGTTTGGGAGGAGGCCCGGGCCCCTTTGCCCCCCCTGGATTTGCCACTGCTCATTTTAATTACTTACTATATTTGTACAAAATGCCATTTAAAAAAAAACATTTTTCTAAACATTTTATTCCGCTTTAATTTTAAATATCTTCGTTATTTTTAACTTCAAAAGAATCAAAAACTATTTTTGTTTCGAAAATAAAGACTTAACAGAAAAACTTATAAAATACAGGGTGTTTATTATAAAAAAAATATATGTGTTATGAAAAACTCGAAAACGCATTGTTCGATTGTTTTTTTGATTTGACCATCTTTAAAGAGCGTCGAAATTTCTACTAGTTTGTCAATTTAAGCGTTTTTCTATCTTTAATAATAACAAAGTTAGCAATGGTGGACACTTAAGGTAACTTGGAACAACAACAATTATTTTCTTGTAATTTAACCTACCTAACCTACAAGCTTTACAAGAATTTTTAAAATAAAGTTTGCAATAGTGCACAATTTTCCTGGGTGACCCTGTACATTATTTATAGTACCTTTTGATCCTTTGTCGGCACCTTATTGATGGTAACCTAAATAAAGAGTCGTCATCTTTTGTTAGGTTTTTTTGCCTTATTAATCTTTGGATGACTGTTGCCATTCCAGTTTAGGACGCTCTCTTTTTCTGCGCCCTATTGGTTGCCATTCTAGGACCTGCTTTGGTAATATTTCATCGTTCATCCGTTATACACCATATCAGTTGTCTGTAAGTGATGTTATCCGTTATGCTTCCCGCGATTCCTATTCTTTCTTTTATGATATCATTTTTTATAATATCTGTTCAAGATATTCTCATTAATATTTTTATTGCATCAATTTTGACAATTTCCCTTTTTGTTTTGTATTTTTCTGTTACGCGATAAGTCTGTAATCCATTCAACAGCGTGCTTTTCACCATTGTTTTATATATGTTAAATTTTATATACTTTTTTATCTCTTTGCTCCATAAAACACAGTTAAGACATCCAATAACCTTTTTTGCTTTTACTATTCTTTTTTCCAGTTCTTTACAGTCTGTTTCTGTCTTATTAAATATAGCACCCAAGTATACTCCATGTCTTCTTTATCATTAACTACAATTACTTGGTCGTCAGCAAATTGTAGTTTGTATATGGTAAATCGGTCCTTAAGTTGTATTTTACGTTTCCAGTTTTTTAAAGCTACTGCGTTATATGTATATTTCAAAAAGAGTTGGAGAGATAAAACATCCCTGTCTTAAGCCTTTCGTTACTAGGAATTATTTTGAAAGTCGATTTTCAATTTTAATTTCAGATTTTGATCCTTTCTATAGTTCTTTTATCGCTTTTATATATGTATGATTGATACCTGTTTGATATAACACTGTCCATAATTTTTCTACTTGAACGGTATTATACGCTTTTTGTACAGTTTTGTTAATATAACAACTAGAAAAATAAACTAATTTAAAGAAAAGAAAGTGCCGCAGCGCAAACATTTTCGGGAAAATAGTTCCAAATGCAAAATTTTTGGTTAGTTTCAAAACTCTAAGCGCCCCCCACAGAAATATTTACTGACTTGTTCAGTTCGCCCTTAATAAATTATGCCAATTTCGTTTATGGGGCTGATTTTGAGCTAGCGGGGGTTAAAGCTAAAGCTATCTAGCACCCCTATTTGCGCTAAGGTCACCCATCGTTGCTTGACGATGAGTGACCTTAATTTGCGCCCCTATTGGGGACAAATACGGTTGCATCCATTGAGCTGTATAAAGCCCTGAAAGGGGTTGCATCTAACTTAAACATAAATTGAAGTATATTTATCTTTTCTGCTAGAAGACACAATCCGGTTATATTTTATAAACAGACTTGCCAGATATGCCTCAGGAATAGATTTTCCATCATTTTTCATCCACCAGAACCTCATCTATTTTACTACCTTTAACACAAGCTATAATGGAAATTTAATATAAAATAAAGTTGTGAAGTCAGGACACCACCATTATTCTCTTTAACTAGAAATGAGTACTTTAAAATCACGTTTCTTCTCATATCTCAGAGATGTCTTCTTTATATAGTATACCGAGTGAGCCAATAAAAACCGAACAATTGTTTGTTTAATTATAATTCTTCAACTATATCATCGATTGTAATGGGACAAACTGCACTTGGCAGAGAATTAATCAGAGTTTTGAACAGATATATTTTTTTGTCCGCTATCTCAAAATCCAAGATGGCGGACAAAATTAACATATACCCTTCAAAGATGCTCGTTAATTCTCATTTTGCGAAAATGTTTTAAGAATTTTTTTTAATTAGTAAAAAAGCTGCATTCTTGCCATGTACAACAAGGTAAGTGTCAGCAAAATCTGTTCGATGGTTCTAAAAAAAATATTTTTGGTTCAACCATTGATTGTTTTGAATATTATACGATTGCTTTGCCAATCATGTCTGCATTAATTTCCTTATAAATTCAATACTGCTAAACCAATTTTAATGAAATAAAAACCATCCTGGTGAGAATTGATTGCTTTTTAAAGATCATAATCAAAATTTATCGCCATCTTAAAATTTAAGATGGCGGACAGAATCCTGCTAGATTCTTCCACATGGCATGATTATTCTTATTTTCTAAAAATGTTTTAGTTATTGTTTTAATTTATAGGAAAGCACTACTTTTCCCCCGCACAACGAGGTATAAATTAGTAAAATCGGTGTGGTACTTCTCAAAAAAATCTGTTTTTATTTTAGTCATTGTTTTACAGATTATACGATTGCATTGCCAATCCTGTTTGCATTCATTTCCTTACAAACTCATTATTACTGAACTGATCGTAGTAAAAAAAAATCATGGTGAGAATTGACTGTTCTTTAAAGATTATAATCGAAATTTGCAGCCATCTTAAAAGTTAACACGTCATTTTAAAGAATCAAGTATGATTCTGTCCAGCATCCTAAATTTTAAAATGGCGATAAACGTTGATCATGATTATTAAAAGGAAATCAATTCTAACCAGAATGTTTTTTATTTAATCAAAATCGATTCAGTTAAAGAATTTAAAAGGAAATAAATGCAGACATGATTCGCAAGGCAATCTTATAATATGCAAAACAATGGTTGAAACAAAAATATATATATTAACCCATTTTACTGATTTTTACGTTGTTGTATGAGGCAAGAATGCACCTTTTTTACTGATTTAAAAAAATAATTAAAACATGTTCACAACACAAGAATAAACGAATATCTTTGAAGGGTACCTGTTAATTTTGTCCGCCATCTTGGATTTGAGATGACGGACAAAACAATATATTTAGTTAAAACTCTAATTAATTCTCTGTCAACTGCAGTTTGTCCTATTACAATCAATTGTGTAGTTCAAAAGTTATAATGAAAAAAAATTGTCCGGTTGTGTTTTGGCCCACCCGGTATATGTCTGAATATTTTCTAATATCTATGAGAGGTCTTGTAAATGAAAAATATTTGTTTCCAGACGTCTTAGAGATATATTTATTTGTTCCCAGCCCTCTCAAATTAACAAGCCAGATCCTCTTTTGAAATACAACACTGTCGAAAGCTGATATTTCCATTGTTTTGTTATCAGCCTATATTTTTTTGTTTTCAAAATGGTCAAAATTTTAGATCTGTCAGCCTTCGACACTGTTGCCATTCACAGTAGAATCAGGCTTGATATAAAGGGGGTTGTGATTTGTTATTTATCTCTTAGACTCATTATTTATGGATGTCTTTTATATTTTCCATATAGGAACATTCTGATCGAATGTCTTAACTAAAACTTACCCTCAATCTTTAGCTAACCTAAATTCAAAACTTCGACGCGATAGGTACATATTGTTTTATAGCTATGGTGAATTTTTTAAATAACCAAATCAGTCCAAAAATGAACAAGAATGCCTTGTCAAGTTCATTTCTGTTTTCAGTAATGAAGCATCACTTTAGTCGACAGTTCCTCGTTGGTATAGAGAATTCAAGCGTAAACGGAACAGCCTTAGCGACGATCCAAGGCCATTTGGCCAAAAACAGCTGCTCATCACAAAAGATCGACATGTGACACATATCGCGAGATTGAGATTTTATTGGGGATTTCAATAGAATTATAAGTAAGAAAATAAGTTTCCCGCTGGATACCGAATCTTTTAACCGAAGAACAGAAAGAAGTTTGGTGTCAGAAAACTCAAGACAGCTTTGAGGCAGGAAACTTGAAACACGTGTACAGCATTTTCAGTGGTGATGAATCGTGGATTTACTCATATGAACCCGAAGTAAGATTTAAAAAAGCCAACAAAAGTCATCTCGAAGTGTATCCAAATAATGGTCGCGACATTTCTCTGAAAAGCAGGTCATGTGGTCACAATTCCTCTGGAAGATCAAAGAACTGTTACTGCCGATTGGTACATCACCATTTGTTTGCCGAAAGTTATCGCTGAGCTTCGAAAAACTAACCTCGAACGCCAAATAATCCTTCACCAAGACAAATGCCAGTTCTCACAAAGCAAAGAATTTTGAACCCAACAAAATGTCGAATTGTTGGACCATTCTCCATACAGTTCCAAGGATTTCTATACTTTTCCGAAAATCAAGAATGGACTGCCCAGTCAGATTTCAGTCGCCAGAGGAAGTAGTCGACGCCTTCAAGAATGCAATTTTGATAGTACCAACAAACGAGTGGAATTACACCTTTGACAACTTTCGGGAAACAATACAGTCTTTAAAATCTACTGCATATGCAAACGTTAAAAAACAACCATCTATTCAATCAAGACAAAATTTCGGTTATTGCCATTAGATGGCACATTACTTCCACATTCCATTTATCGAAAGACAGAAAAACTAGCTAACAGAAGCTAGTTTTTCTGTGATGGTACTTGTTAATTTTTACCTTACTAGGGCAGCAATGGCTAGAGAAGGTATAATTATCAACATTTTTTTTTTGAGAAATGAACCGGGCAGAAAATTATTTGGACCTTAGCATTATCGGCGTGACGTCTGCCCGTAACACGATAACTCCTAACCGGCTGAACCGATTTGCATGAAATTTTCATGTGAAATAGTGTTCGGCACTATAACGAGCCGCTTAAATTTAAAATATGATTATCTTGTCTAATGTTGCGTTGGTGGAAACGTAGCTTTATCAAAGAAGATATATCAACAAGAAGTGACGAAACCTAAATGACAGTAATTCAGGCATATTACACTGAGAGAAAAGTTGTGCAATTTACAATTATTATTATTTAAAAATGGATGATTTTCTATGCCCACAGTATAGCTATATACGTGTGTAATGCCCCCCTTAATTTATAGTACATTATTTCTTTGTGTTTAAAACAATTACACCATCAAGCAGAATTACACAATATTTTTCTCAATGTAATACTACTACATTAATGTCATTTGGTCCAATTATGACGTCACATTTTCTTTCCCATATAAACAATGCTTTGAGTGACAGTTTCTCGCTTCTTGTTGATATAACTTCTTTGGCTTTATCCTAAATTGCTTCTATACGAGTGCTGTAAATTTATTCTTAATCTAGTTCCTGCATGCAACTCATATTTTAAAACTAATACCTACATGTGTCAAATTTGTTAATTTTCAAAATTAATTAAACTTCTGGGTTCCTGTGGGATTAAGGTTTTCAAATTTAACATTGTTTAGATATCCGCCCGCGTTAGGTAAAGTTGGACACTAGACGTATTACCTACTACGCGGAGATACGTTGAACTTTTAATTAGAATTACCGTGGGTGGAAAAGACCTGTCAAAAATTTTTCAAATTGTTTCTATTAACTCTCTAGTGATGACTGTCAGAAGAATTACATCGTCGTTGACGCCGGCGTTGCACATACGAAAAAATCGCTAGTTACCAGAACAATATTTGATTTCTAACTATTAGGGAACTTTTGCATCACCCATTTTTCACTTATCCTTTATTTGAGGCATGCGCAGTTACCTGATTCGAACTTTATCTCTTACTAAAGGATAATGGTTGACCTTAATTGTGATCTAATAATGCAGGTTACTAGTTCCTTTATTTAGAAACAGTGTTGTCGTGCATATAACGGTATGTTTAAATGTAATGTAAATTTAAAATATTTTTGATACCAGACAATTATTTCAAGAGCTACCAAACTGGTAGATATGTGGTGTTTGGCAACAGTGTTCACAAAAAAGAAAGAAGAAGAAGTACAGAGTACACAGAGTCTACCGATTTTACTGTCCAGAACTTTACTGACCAATGACTTTTGGTACTTTTCGATGTCGGAGCGAATTGTTTGAGGTCGAAACAAATCCTACCTAATAAATTAAAGCTGCTACTACTCTCAAACCTATCTATATATCACTTAGTTACAGATCAGGTTTATTTCAAAAATCATTTTTTTTACTAAAAAAACCACCTACCACAATTGATTACCTTCTACTATCAAAAAAACAATCACTACCGCGTTCGCCTCCCTTTTACCACCAAAAAACTAACTAGCTCCTATTAGCAAAAAATCAACTAGCTCCTATTACCAAAAAACCAACCACTACCACCTTCCCCTAACTTCTACCATCAAAAAACCAACTACTACTATCCCCTACTACTGCGATCTTCCCTTAGCCTCTACCACCAAAAAACTAACTACGCCCCCCTGCCCCTAGCTTCTACCAGAAAAAAACCAACTACTACCACCTTCCCTTAGCTTCTGCCACCAAAAAATCAACCACTACCGTCTTCCCTTAGCTTCTATCAGCAAAAAATCAACTATTACCACCTTCCTTTAGCTTCTACCACTAAAAAACCAACTGCTACCACCTTTCCCTAGCCTCTTGCATCAAAAAGCCAACTACCACCACCTTGCCCTAGCTTCTACCCGCAAAAAACCAACCACTACAATTATAATCAAATGAGATAGGTTGTAGCGAAGGTTGTAGTAGTTGGTTTTTGGTGACAGGAGCTAGGGAAAGGTAGTAGTAGTTGGTTTTTTAATCTAAGAAGCAAGGGAAAGGTGGTAGTAGTTGGTTTTTTTGGTGGTAGAAGCTAAGCGGAGGTGTTTTTTGGGATAAAATTTGGTTGTAGCTATGTAATAGGTCTCTCTAGCTGTGGTAATAGCTTAGACTTTTAAGTTAGTACCTATTTGTTTTAACCACAAACAAGACGGCCTTACAGCGAAAAATACGAGAATTCATTGGTCAGTAAAATAGGCTTTTGACAGATAAATAAAGGATAACAAAAATAACGCAAATACAAGTTATGTCTGCAAAAGGTCAAAATTGGAGTTCCAAATATCACCTGACATCTGTCATTTCATGTCGCATTTATACAGGATAAGGTTAGAAAATATGTTTTTTAACGAATTTCTCTTCCTAGGTGACCAGTATGTATGTATTCGAAAGTGGTTGCAGGCCCTACTGGACCTCCATGCACTGCGACCACATATGGACCTATTGCGTCCACGTACCTACATACTGAGTTTGACTAAAGTGGCAAATTTTTTTTTCCATTCAGCACTTAAGAAAAACTCTGCAGATTACAACAATAAATGATTTAGGCTTAACACTTTGGCTCAAAGATATACCATTAAGACCGCTGCATTATTAGCCTTTGATGTGTGGGGGTGCTAGTCACCTAAAGAAAATTTTAAAGATGGAAAACAATACTTTTGGCTTCTAGCTTTTGTAAAAAAGCCAAATTTATTAAGTTTTGCAAATATTATTATTCCGCTAAATAGCGATGTTTCCTTATGTGCGTCGCGTCGGTCCTTCAACGAGTGATGGGCAAAAAGTGCTTTTTTCAAAAAGCAGTAAATGCAGTCGCAGCCTTTTTCAAACTGCTGCTTTTGAAAAACAGTTTTGTACTTGACGTTTTAGAATTTTACCTCAAAATAAGTTGATTACCTAAAAAAAGGTTTACAATTTTTTTAATTGCAGCAAAAAAAATCCTTGCCAAAATTTTATAAAATTTTTCTTAAAAAAACTATATGGCCAAACTTTTTTTCTATTTAGATCTTTTCTGTAATGATATTAAACCACCGCACATAGGTAATACGAAGGTAACTAAAGAATTTTGTATCGTTTATCAAAATTTTAGGATATGCTACATTTCTGCCGTGCAAAGCAGAAACCTAGTAAGTCAAAAACTAGTGTTTTGGGAAATAGAGTTTGAAGTTTATTTGACTACATACTAACTATAGTTTATATAACTACATACTATAATACTATATAACTTCCTTGTTTTTCAAGAAAGCCACATTCTAGAAAAACTTACGGCGATTTCAATGATATAAAAATCTAATTTTCGAGTAAGTCGAGTTACTAGGTTTTTGCTTTGCACGGCAGATTTGGTAGGGTTGAAATGTCCTTTTCTTCCGAGGATACTTTAATATCGTATTACATTATTATTATTATAAATTGTTCTTCCGGAATAGCCTGGGATAACAGTTTCATCGTCGTAAAAAACGGTTTTACGGGTCTACCGTTTTTCAGGGAACTCATATATCTACAAAATACAGCCCGTTGCCATATATCATGTCTTTCTGTACTGTAAACACTTCTTTTTCAATTAAAATATATTTTTATTGGAAAATTAATGTTTTTGAATAGGTTATTTATAAAAAAAGTTGGAAACCACCAAAATACGCGCCTATTTATTTACAAAAAGGCTGGGACACCTTGTACATAAAAATGCTTAAGTTTCAGTCTTCAAAGTGTAATTTTTGTATGCGCAAAACAAAATTTGTCAAAAATATTTATTTGAAATTTTAAAACAAACAGACGAAAAAAAATTGTAGAAAACTACAAGTAGAGAGAGCTCTCAGCTGCACCAGCTGTGACCGCAGTGGCGGATCCAGGGGGGTGCCAGAGGGGCCCGGCCTTCCCTCCTCTGAAACATATTACTTATTTTTTAGTTTAGCAGCATCACTTATTTAAAATTTGTCACAAATTCTACTTAATTTTTTTTTAAAAATTTCGCCTGCGGCGCTATTAATCTCCTTTAGCAACTAAATTTCACAACTCAATTTCTATCAAAAACCACAAAATTTTTTTTTTTGATGTTTGCTGCCACTTTGGCCCATCCTACCGGAAATCCAGGATCCGCCACTGTGTGACCATAGAAAAACAAAGCCAAAGCTGTATTCCAGTTATTGTGATATGGTCGGGTACGATTTTGTCGAATCGAATAGAACCCCTAAATGAGGGTACCGTAGTAGATCTCTTGTGTGTATAAAATAAATATAAAACAGTTTTAAAAACGTTAGAAACCATAATGAATAGAAAATAAAACTCTGTTGCAATTTACAAATTGTTACAATACTTTTCTGATGACCTATAGAACAAACAAGACACAAAATATTAAAATAAAAACTTTAAATTACCATAATAACAAACTGCAAAATATTGTTCAAATAGAAAAATCTTATGTTTCTTTACTGACAATTAATTTAGAGGTTTTAGTTTAGGTTCAACAAAATTTAGAATGTGACTACCGACTTGTCTCCTCAAAGTTTGGGTTATTATTAACGGTAAGTTGAACCTAAGGAATCCATTATCTCCTCTTTTAAGAGCTTCGAGGAACCAAATCAGTGTCGTTGCTGATATTCCTAAAGTTTACTTTACAATCTTGCTAATGAGCTAAACAAGAAAACCTAAACAAAAACAGATAAAATGACATTTTATAGCCAACACATTCTTGTCTCATAGTTTTTCTATAATTATTTACGTTAATGGGAAAACCCTTTATTTACTTAAGGTTCCTCGCGCTTAGGAATTATAACTCCCACTCTTAACTTTTCAGTAGTTTTTCTCGCTTCAACCAAGCTGGTTTCGTACAGTGGCACAGTCAAGGGTAATTTGCATTTATGACAATATGATCATCAGAAAAGGTGTAAAATGTTTTTTTTTTTAATTTTAATTATGTGCGACTTTTTGCCTTCAGCTGATTTATTAGAAATAATTTTTAACCGAAGTTTAAAGCGAATTTGACTAACAATACGCTAGAGTAGAATAGAATAGGTTAGGTTAGGTTTTAAGTCAATGCCCTTAAGATTAGGTTAAAACTGATATTACCCTTAAAGCTGAGGAAGGGTAAGTTAGTTTACCAAATGGTTTGGGATAAATGAATATCCATTTGTTTGATATATGCCAAATACTGTAGATTTTAAGGACATCATGGTTTTGACAATAACATACGCCTTTTGAGTGTTAGATAAAAGCACAGCTCTTCTTTTCAAAGACGTCTTTTTTTAAAGCCATGATCTTCCCAGTTCAAAATCAGTCTGGCAGTCAGGCATAAATCAAATGCGTTATTCATTTGCACAAGTAGAGGAATATACCTGGCACAAATTATTAAACTAAAAAAAGAAAACCAAACGACTGAAATCAAAAAAATAAAAAAGATCCCAGACCTGGACACTTACAAAATCAAAAATGGATAAGGTAACAAAAGCCCAAAGATCAATGGAAAGACAAATGTTACATGTATAGCTAAGAGAGAAAAAGGAATGAATGGATAAGAAATAAAACAACAATAAGCGATATCAGAGGAGAAGTAGCAAAACGAAAATGGAAATTTGCCGGCCATAATATTATACAGAAATTGTATTGTATTGTAAACTGGAGACCTTGGGAAAAGTAGGGGAAGACCCCAAACGAAGTGGACGGACACGGTAAAAAAATTTGTCTACAATGAAAACACGTACTTTTCTTGAATAAATTGTTTTACCTTAAAACAATTTGTTTTGAATTAAAATATTTCTTTTTAGTTCAACGCTGCGTTTAATCTTGAAATGAAATTTTATTTTTTTTCTTTAAATGTTTTGTTTCAGTATACTTCATTTTGTAACAAAGCAAATTGTCTTCATTTAAGTAATACTTTCCTTGCAGAGAAAATGGTGCCTTAGATTAATTCAGTTAAAATTTATAATAAAACAATTTCTGTTTCACATTAAAATAAAGAGGCAAGATATTTATTGTGCTATATCAAGAAAATATTCTCTTGGTGAATAGGAAAGCACAAATTAATTTACTTCAAAGCAATTTGCTTTGATCTAAGACAATTTTTTTTACCGTGGACGATTTGAAGAAACATGCGGGAGCTAAATTGATGAACGCGGCGACAGACAGAGGAGAGTGGAAGATATTGGAAAAGGCCTATATCCAAAGATGAATCGAAGAAGGCTAAATAGATAGATAGATAGATACATAGATTAAATTGCCCCAACGATTTGTTTTTCCGGTTAGTAAAAATAAGTTCAAGTCAATACCTAGTTAAAATATTCTTTAATTTCTTTCTTTTTTTGTGACAATAGCTACGATAGCTGACAGCGCCCTCTACCGGTAGATCAGTAAACCATTTCTACACTTTATTGTTTTTACGTTTAACATTTCTATAAATTACATTTTTACCTTCCTAGCCCGCGTAGCAATGGCTAGAGAAAGTATTATTTTCGACAAAAAAAATGGAGACAACGCCAAAAATGTGTTATATAGATGTATTTGGAGCTATCTTAGCAATATCGTCGTGACGTCTTTGTAGGTGTGTGTGTGTTTTTTTTGACAGTTAAAAATTTGAAAATATGCTAACTTCTTAACAGAGCATTGTATCAATATGCGGTTTCCGGAATATAGTGGATCGCCATTTTCTCAATAATTTGTGTTATAACCGAAAATTTCGTAGGAGCTTTGGTTTCTGACATATTTACAAAAGCTGTCTTCGAGGCTGATATCATAACACTTAGAGTGTGCTTATAGGCTAGCTAGGAATGTATCAGATCCATCATGGATCCATTTATTTTTAGTTAATTTCGATTTTTATGATGTTAAGTTTCCAGGATTCAAATTCATTAAAAAACTTTGTAAATTTTTTTATGTTTTAGGATTGGGGAGGCTCTAAATTTTGGGCGGGAAATCGCGAAAATGTATAAAATACATATGTTATATGTTGTACTATATAACAGCAAGATTCCTAAAAGCGTGAGCTATTGTAAGACCTACTCTCTAATTGGAGTGGTTTGATATGGGTTTGACAACATAATGCTAAAATTTTCTTATATTTAGGTATAACAAAAGTTATATGAAACATCCATTAAGCATTAAGTTTACTCTATTTAATCATTCAAGACAGGGGCGGTTGCTACAGGGAGGGCAACGGGGCAGTGCCCTCCCAAAACTAGACAACAAGCGTAAATAATTCGCGGGACAAAATTTTAATTTCACCAGTTTTTTTCCGGTGCATGGGTGGGTGTTTAAGCGCGGGGGCGCGAATTGTTTGTTTTAGGTAACGTCGGCAATGTTCATGGTGCGAAAACGTTCGTTGCCCTTCCTTCACGTTGCCAGTTCTATCCTTAATGAAGACGTATGAGTTTGTTTTGATTGTTTGCTTTCGTTTGTTTTCAAAATATAAATAAATATCGTCGATTATATAATTAACTGTGCAAATTTAAATATGTACTCATATGAACTTCGATTACAAATAAAATCTTTAAGGCCGCATAGAACGGGCCTAAACATTAACCAAAATTTTAGTGCAAGTAATGCAGAGGGGTGTTTCAAAAAATCTTATAATAGAAAATTTTATAAAAAAATAATACGATGCTGAAAACTGGTTGTGCGGTTGTTAAAAAAGAAATGTTTTTTTTGCTTTATTTGTCTTATTATGAACAATCCACGAAGTTATCCTGCATGGGTGGCAAAGGGAATGTGTGATATCAAGCACTTTAGTGAAAAGTTAAAAAGACACAAACTAAGTGCTACTCATTTCAATAACCACATAGCATTTTCTATGCTAGACAAGACTGAGATTAGGTGCCAATTGAATAGTGCCTATAGGCAGAGAACATATTATGTTCTCTATATGTTCTCTGACAATGCCTATGACAAGAGTTGAATGTGAACGCTTCTTTTCAACATTAAAGCGTATTAAAACATTTACAATGTGTGACAGTAGATTGAACGCCTTAGCTATGTTTTCTATTGAAGAAAAATTGTTGTGTACTGACAAATTCGAATGGAATAGACTTTATCTATAATCAAATAAACTACAAACTACACCAAGTAGCTGCTTGTTTGTAAAATACTGAAATAAAATTGTTTAGGTAAGTTTTTTATCTCCTTTTTCATGCAGTATAAATTTCTGCCCCGCCAATTTATAACGTCACTCGCCGCCACTGATTCTAGAACCAACTTTCCTAAAAATTATGACAGTTCTCAAAACAATACAGCATGGTTAAATGCTATAGAATTCATGGGAAATTATTACAGTATGTAAGACAAGAACAACTGCATATGGATAAAATATGTGGTTTATGAGAAAAAAGGATAGACGTTTACATGTGGTTACGCCCATTGTTTCAGGATAGCCAGACACATAGCCAATACCTATCTTCTGTGCGCCCCGGTAAAGTACAAGGAGGAAATTTTATGACACCGATTGTCTAGCGCGGCGATCTTTTCTTTTGGTAACGGTAACGACGTAACGTATAATCCTTTTTTTCAAGCTTGTTCTTTTTTATAATTTTTAATGCCGTGTCTACCACAAACTAATGTTTATCGCTTTCCCATCGAAACAAATAAGACCCCTCTGCTTTAAAAGCAAATTATTTTATATTCATTTAAGGATTACCTAACGAATTAAATTCTCAAAAATACCACCGCTCTGTACTAAACAGTATTCCAGCCTGTTATAAAATTCAGTGGCACCCCCATTTACGGACGTCGCTGAAGAGTTTGTTAAGTCAAACTCCACCGAGTTTTACATTGTTGAAGTAGGAATTTTACTGTCTACAATAAAATATAGTATATCTTTTTTCACGTTAAGCTTTCTGAGAAGAATTAGATAAAACGTGTAACAAAAATGGTTTATTTTCTGTTTTTCTAAAATTGATTTAATTTACGGATGCCCCTAAAGTTTTAATTATGAAACCAAAGGAAATTGTATTGACAAAACAAAATATAACACATGTTTTCCTCTAGACATAACTAATAAAAAAATCGAATAAATCTTGGGAAAAACATGGTTATTTTTTTAACTTTTAAATTCCTTCAATAAACGGACGCCGGCCGCTGGAGAGTTTGTTATCAGTCTAACTCTATTGAACTATACCGTGTTAAAAAGGGAATATTGTCCACAATAAAGTATATCATAAATTTTTCTCTTAGAAGCTTAGTTTTTAAGAAAATTTCAAATAACCTTAAACTTTCAGAGTTTGGGAGATCTGGGGGGATTTTTGGAGGATCTTACAGCTATTTAAAAAAAGCTAATATGATATTATTTTTTAGTTATATAAATATATATTTTGAATGTACACTTGTGTCAATTTGAACTTTACAGCGGAAATTTAAAATTTCGCCGCCATGTTGAATATCTCAGCCTCTGTCAACATTTCGAGGTGGCAAAAGGGATATTCGGATTCAACGGGGTGGAAATAGGGTGAATTGACCATTTGCCAAAAAGTAATAAAAAATGCTTCTAGAAACTGGATTTTCCGAAATCTTGCCTTAACTATAATATATAAGTATATGGCCCTAAATATAGATATTCTTATATCCAAACCTTTCGGCTGTAAGATAAAGGGCTACCATGTCTTTCCAGATAATTTACGATAGGAACATAACTGGATTGATATTAAACTTAAGACGGGGTCGTAAAACTAAGGCTAGGTGTAAAAAAGCATTTTGACGTCTTACACAGGAAAATTTTAGAGATTAGGGACTTATTGGAATCCAGCCATGCAATAAGGGAACGTCCTTAAATTCGTAACGCATTTTCAAGAAAAAACACATAAAAAAACATTGATTGTTACGCAAGACCAAACCCCCCCCCCTTCCCCCTTAGAGCGTTACGTAATTTAAGGACAGGCCCTAATAGTGTCAGGCCGTATTTTGAAAGTCCGTATTAGCCGGTCACAAGTAATTAGTCTTCTACACGGATAATAGAACATTCGCGGATTGGATTTGGCCAAAGTAAAACCGGCAAATCCAAAATGGCCACGTCCCAACCAAAAAAACACAGAGATCAAAAGACGAAATGTCAAATTCTTGTCAACCGCTGTTTTTGTTTATTTTTTTAAAAGTTTTTGCAAGTTTTCTTAATCGAATTTGGATAAATTGGAGAAATATTAGTAACTCAACACAAAAACAACACGTCTTCCGCCATTTTGCACGGGCCCATCACGAAAATATCAAAGTATAAAAGAGTTTGGTTTGGGCTGCCGGCAGGCCATGACACCAAGGGCCCAACTATTGTTTTCGATATGTCAAACGCATGGCGTCCCCACTTTTTCTATTTTGGTTGGTTGTGAAATTTAATCTCTTCAATGTTCTAATATCTCTGGTCTTCTACAAGGGCTCTCTTTTATATTTTGCATTAACAACATAGAGGGCGACACTGATCGAATGTCGTTACTAAAACCAGGGCTATCAAAAACGGACGGCCACGATCCACCACTTTGTTGACGTCACATCCGGGGCTGATTTTTTTTTGGTCACGTTACGACACAGCTGATTGTCTTTAAAATATTGAACTTGGAATGACGGTTCATGAATATTTGATTGTTGTTGTTGTATTTTTGGACTATAATTTTTTACAACTTCCGAACGAACTTATCTGAACAAGAATGCATTGCCGGGTTGATTTGTTTTCGGTAATGAAACACCACATTAGTCGACAGTTTTTCGTTGGTATGGAAAATTCCAGCATGGACGGAGTAGTCTTAGCGACGATCCAAAGCCAGGTGCACCAAAAATGGCTGTCATTCAGGAAAACCTTAATGCTGAGCGCATGCTCATTATGGAATATCGACATGTGACATATCTCGAGATTGAGGCATCCTCGGGGATTTCAAAGACTTCGATTCAGAAAATTTTGCAAAAACTTCGTAGAATCTTTAGTTTCTAATATATTTACAAAAAAGGCTGATATCATGGCTTCACTTGATATGTGCTAATAGGCTAGCTAGGAAGGTGTCAGATCCGTCATGGATCCATTTATTTTACTATTTAACAGGAGAGCCTTAAAATTTTTATTTTACTTTCACATAGCAGGTTTGACAGCTGTCAAAATAAATTTCGATATGGTAAAGGCTTCTATACTACTTGGAATTTTGTTACGCCCCTTCGTTAATTTGAAGAGCGACTTTTCTAAACATCGCATTTTTGTGGGTTACGTCACGTGGTTTTGGCGACGACATATTGTGCATTTTTTTCGTTTCGATATTAACCATTACCATAATTTTAAAAAATTGTTAATTCCAAACATGCAAAAACCGACGAGAGATATTTCTAAATTCTTGAAATAGAGGGGTGACATATTTACGCCTATGTGGAGTAATGTAATTCTGGAAAATTCCAATAAACTTTTCCGTTAAATGAAAAGTGGTATTTAAAAAAAAATGTTTGGTGACAGAAATGTTTTAAAATGATAAAATACCTACTACATGAAATAAAAAAAGTCAATAGTTCATATAGTTTAAGTAAAGACTTTAAGGAGTTGGTTTTATTTTAAAACACTTTCGTTATACAGTCATATAAATGTAATAATTACTCTTAAAAATACCCAAATTACAACTAATATAACTGTAACAAAACGGGACTTGAATATAAATGGTATTTTTGCCATGTATAAGTGTTTAAATATTTTTAGCATTACCTAATTACATGCAAGACTAGGTTAAGAACAAGTAAAATTTATGGCAACGCAACGACTTGTTTTTTGGCATATTTTCAGGTTCGCTTTATTTTAATAAAACTTGTGTTCAGCTAATATGTCCTTTGAGCCAGTAACATGACATAAATTGATACTTTGTAACAGGCGGCCTTGTTGACAGTGGTTCTGTCAAATCAAGTTGCCAAGGCTTAAACGTTGCGAGCTACCAATTTCTACAACAATTTGAAAATTGATAAAAGTAATTAAAGTTATTAAAGTTATTATTTTACACGATCTCGAAAGGAAATTTAACGGTTCTTGGAGGAATAATATACTATAAACGTTTTTCTCAATTATATAAACAATGTAGAAAAATCATACATACCTTTTGCTTTTGTATCTTTGTTGTAAATATATTATTATTATCAACATTTTAAACGTTGATTGAATATGTATAGTTATTCAATCAACTGTTTAGTTTACTTAATACTTTCTTTTTTTTATACTGCCAAAGTTTTTGCGTCGAAAAATAGCTTTCTAGACATAACAAACCCACAAGCTCGCGAAACGCCGTGGTCGAGGCAGTCCAGTCGAATATAAGCTGCCATCATAGCAGCATATATATCCAAAGCAGGACCACTACACAAGCGGACACGAACTCACTAGTTTACTTAATACTAATCTTTAGGTTTGGGATGTTAAATTGATTAAAAATGCCGATTTTAGGGCAACGAAAGATTTGTATTTGATGTTAAAAAACCAGAAAAAGATGGCAGTAATATTTCAATACACTGGAAACACTAATAATCAAAAGCTAAAGCTAAAAGCAAAGACCAAAACATTTACGAATAAAAAAGGTAAAATAATTAATAAATTAAACATTTCCCCGGTAAAAAAAACCTTTATAATAAAAGAAGTGAATCGAACGAAAACCAACTAAAGAATGTTGTCTAACGATTTTCTTGTGTTAGTCAAAGACACCCTGCTTTCTAGGCATTCTTAGCTTGCCGCTGATTAGTTTGAACTCTGAGTCTTCTCGCTTAGGCGAGAAAGAGATGGACTGTGCGTTCCAAACAAAGAGACAAAATTCCAGCGTAATCCAAAAATGCGTTGACTTAGAAAACCGTTAGAAATTAAAATTACACAGTGTTTTTTTTTTAATTGAAAATAGTTTAGTAAATTTGTTTCCAGTTACAAAATATTAATTTATGTGATATTAGTAGCTCAAATGACATATTTGCCGAATACAAGTTTTATGAAAATACCGCGAACCTGAAAATATGTCAAAAAACAAGTTACTGCGTATATTTAATTAAAAATATTTAAAACTTAACTCCCGTTTTGTTACATAACTTAAGACAAATTATAACAAAAAAGGCCTTAATACCCAGATTTCCCAAATCGATAGGATGTATACTTTTCAACCTTAGTTCATAGTATGTTAAAACACGTTTTCTTGATTTTATAAACAAACATTGTGTACTTTTGTCTCAGGTCAAAATAAAAACTGACACTTTTTTTCCTCGGTATAAATTTGAGTCAGTAGTTTGTGTGTTTAATGTGGAAGATATCCTAAATGAATAAGTGACACACCCTGTATGTAGAACAGGATGTAGTTATATTTTTATGCTTCTTGTTTATCGTATACTATACGGTTCCAAAAAAACCAAAATTTGTACAACGTGAATTGTTTAAAATGTTTAATTTCCTTGTTACAATGTAGTTCAAAGGCCAAACATTTAAGTTCACAAAGATGTAAATTAATCGATTACCTCTTATAGGTATGTGGTATATTTATTTCAAAATGATACCAAGTGGTCCATTATTATAAACGCAATTTGCTACGTGAATTAAAGTAAGAAAAATTTGGTGACAAAGGTAAATGCCGCCGCACAAATTACATGGCCGTTGGGCTTCGGTGGAATGCTTTTAGACTCACGTATGTTATAGAGGAGATCCTCCCATACAACGTTTAAATAGGACAAATCATCCGATGGGCTATGAAAGCATAGTCAAATTGCAAACTTTGAATGGAAATTCCAAAGTTTCTGGAGCCCACTGGGCGATTTGTCCCAGTTAAATGTTTTATAGGAGAATCTTGTCTATAACGTCAACATAAGTCTTAAAACATTCCACCGAAGCCCAACGCCCATGTTATTTATGCGACGTCATTTGTGATTTATTTACCTATTGAAACAATAGGCTCGAATAACTTAACTTAATTTCTGTTTTTTTCGTCCAAAAGAAATTTTCTGTTCGTGCTGCAAAAAAAATACATTTTGATTTGCCGTTTTTGTGCTTAAGGATTTTTTTATTTTTAGTATGCGGAATAGTAGGAGCACAGAAAAACTAGCTAGTTAGGGGAATTGTGCTTAAGTTGACATATTCATATAAGAATGTGGCCTTTTAAAATGCGTTGTGTGACATTTGTGGCAGCTTAAAGACGTTGCCGCCATTTTGTGACACAAAAAAAACCACTGAATAATTAAACAAATATCTGGAAGCAGAACTGTATTTTCCAGCTAGGTAAAACATTGATATGCCCGGTAACTTTTATACAGTGGAGAAGGGGGGGGGTTCAGAAATAAGAAAATTTTACGTGCGCCACAGTGTTTTAATATCAATGTTTTACAAAGAAGATCTTAAATAAAATACAGTTCAACCCAAACGTTGTAGCCAAACAATGAAATTCTACCTACTTCCGAGGCTTCCAGAGTATTTGTGTAATTAAAAAACCAAAAAAAAATTGATTAATAAACAAAATAAAATTTAAAAGATTCCCAAATGAATCAAAATGACAAAACTAGAAGCACTTTACAGGTAGATGGACTCCTTTAACAGGTCATAGTGTACCTACATCTGAGTCAGTAGTGTGAGGCTCAGTTATATAAACGATTGGAAAAAAATACACTTCCAAAATCATTCTGTCATAGGGGAAATCTGGACCAAATATCTGCTGTCATCATTCTACGTTAGGTAGAATGAGACAGACAGCAACCCAGTCCGAGATCCACCCCATGAGGTAAAACAGTGTAAAGAAACCGCTAAAAAAATATAACCTCATCTCTCTGTTGTCTCTGCAAAGTTGGTCATTGGGTTGCACAAATAACACAAAAATTTAGTTCATCTTGTTCATTTTAATGGCAAAGTTGGACAAAATTACCGGAAACATAAAAAAAATAAATGAAATGGATGAAACAAGGGCCAAAATAGCAAAGCGCTTTAAGTTTCACAGAAAAATTATCTTAAATATACCGCAAAATTGGGGCTATGACGTCATACCTTATCTTGCGTTTACAAGAATTTCAAAAGTTGTACTTAATAAAAAAAATTATATGTAAAAAAATGGTTGCTTGCATGAAATGACTCCTACCTTGGTCCTTGATTAGTTTTTAAGTTGTTGGTTAATTGAACAATATGTTGTTTTATTTTGTGAACCTGTTTCCAGACATCTTCCACTACTCCACCGGTCCCAGTTCTGCCGCGCCTTCCCTGGTGATCACTTAGCACATGACACTAGGACAGCACATGGTCCAAAAATGTGGTTGAATCTTGCCCGAGCGTAAAACCCTGTGGAAAATTAAATGTTTCAGTTTCCTGGAATTCGTCAATTTTGCACGAAGTTCCCCTACACCGAGTAACTTAAATCGAGAACCCCATGTCGACTCAATAAAATAAAGTAGATTTAAACAGATGAACTAAAATAACCCTAACGTACCTTTCCCAGGGTTACAACTGGCTCGTCGATGGAACAGAACCTCGTTCCACCAGCACCACTGTCCCGTCGATGGAATGGACGGTGCTGTAACCAAAGGAGAAAACAATATATAGTTATTATCCAACACGTGGTTAAAAGAAAAATATAAAAACGCCAACAATTCCCCACGTCTTTTGTCAAAAAAAAGTACATTACAATTTGGGAGGCAAATATTGTCTTGAAGAACTCAAAAAAATAATAAAAAAAATCGAACTTACCACTGCTCTTATTTCCCGTACAAATGGCGTAGGCCGACTTAAATCCCCCTCAAAAGGGTGCGAGCGTCACTCTAGATTTCGCCTAAACACGACGGACTCACTTCTACAGTTTCTGGGATATCTCCTGCAATCGCTGCAGTGCCAATAACCAAAAACAAAGGCGATCCCAGAAACTGTTGTCGACCCAGCCAAAATTCGTTAGGAAGAGACAAAGCACTTTGTCGAGAACACAAAAAAATGAAGTGGCCGGAAACCGTTTTGTAAATGTGGTGGGGGACAGTAAAACGCAATACCAACCTAATTTTCCCGGTTAAATTCAAATAAAGGATGCAAACCTATTTATAAAAAAACTTTTTCGCCAAAAAATCTCTAACTTCGGTTGCAAGACTGGAAGAAAAAACCCGCGGTTTTCAAACTAATCAATGAGGAAATACACCAATAGTTCCATACCGGTATATAGGGGCAGCACCGACCAAGGGGACATTGCAAATACGTAAAACGCCCATTGAGGTGTTGTCGGATCTATTTCCACGGTTGGAATTTTTATAACAAGGACGTCGAGACACCCTTCATACATAGACCGAACATTTGCCTACCGGACCCTTGCCAACATAGCAAGTAGGAGGAAAATAACCAGCCGGACTATAAGAAGCTCAGCATTGAAACCATCAACTGTAAAATCAATTACTGGAGATCAGGGCTTGCATCAAACTCAGGAATATTCGAACACTCAACCAATTCCCATATGAGTAAAGCTATACTGAGTGTAGAATTTAGTTGTATTTTAGTTACAGTCTTAGTCAAAAGTTTCCTTTGCTCTTTATAAATGTTTTCTCTAAGATTCATATGGTTTGACGCCATTTTTGTAAAACATTTCTACATTAGTAAAGTTGTTTCTGAACCTGAACCTAAAAATACACACTGAACTACTGCTTAAACTCGGCACAAGAGTGTTCAGATGTTAACTCACACGATTTCGTTTATTCTTTTAGTCTTGGTTTTTATCCCTCGTTACTCCCATTTACAAAAGTGCATAACTCGTATTTATTTTATCCTTTCCCTATCAAATTAATAAAGATATCAAAGTGGGCGGAGCCTCGGTTGTTTCTGGTCAAACCGTGGACCTAAATATGTTTTCGTGCTATCACAACTAGCTATGAGGTTCGGATTGTCCCAATATCCTCGAGAATAAACGTTTCCTTCCTGTTACCGAAACCATTTGTGATGCGGCAACGCCGCCCTTCCCCAGCAGTACAGCTGTTTAATTTCGTGAACGTCAAAGAGAATCACAAAATTCCACAGATAAACAAAACAATCAAAAGTTTTTATGTGATTTTCCCGAAACCTGTGATCTTAAATTCCAATTACGATGTCCAGATGATGCGATGTGCGTAGTGTCCACAGTAATTCGATGGACTGCCTCCTTTTAAGGTAATTTCCTAGACACTATATAACCTCCAAACCTAGCTCTATAAAATACCCTTAATTTGTGTACAGAAAGACGAGTCGAAGAGCCTTGATTATTTACCTTAATAAACAAATATGTAACGTTGCCTTAAACGTAAAAATGACACGTTACATAATCCCCCCCCAACTTCAAGACGATTAACCTAAAAAGGTTAATCGGAGAGGTCCGCTGCCGACTTAAGGTCTTTGGCATGCCAACTCCCTGGCAGTACTTTACCCGATGGTTCCTGAAGCTCAAATATCCATGGAGACATTTTATTCCTAATCACATAAGGACGAACGAATTTCGGTGCTAACTTCTTCGAGAAAAACTTCGCAGCATCTGACAACACATAATTCTTCTTCCAAACACGCTGACCTACAACAAAGTTGGGTACCCTCGTACGCAAATTATACTGAACTACGTTTTTCTCTCCTGCCACCTATAACCTTCTCTTCACATCAGCATAGAGCTTCCGGAAACCTTCGTTCTTACTTTCAGCTGCAGTTTGTACACCATTCTCTTCAGATAACAACACTGGGTTGGAGTAATCTTTTCCTGACAGACACATATTTCTACCAAAATTAACAAAGAAAGGAGACATCCTGGTTGTCTCATGGGTTGCAGTACGAATCGCGCAGGCAAGTGTATGTATTTGTTCGTCCCACTTTCTGTGGTTGTCTTTCACATAGCAACATAACATGGTTTTTAACGTACGATTTGTCCTTTCTGTTGGATTTGCTCTGGGGTGATAATACGGATTATACTGAATTTTAACCTGATAACTCTCAGCAAAACGTTTAAACTCATTACTTTTGTACTGAGGTCCATTATCACAAAGTATCAAACGGGGTACTCCGAAGACCATAAATACTTGTTCCTCAAGATGCTTGACAACAGCTTGAGTAGGGGCTGTTCGCATTGGAAAAACTAAGGAAAACTTACTTAAATAGTCCGTCACGACGAGAATCCAGCAATTACCCTTTGACGAACGAGGTAGAGGTCCACATAAATCCGTCGAAATGATTTCCCAAGGACGTGTTGGTTTTGGGTGAGATATCATCTGATCAGATACACCTTGTGTATCCCCTTTATGAGCTGCACAGACAAAGCATTTCTTTACAAAAGTTGCCACGTCCTGGCGCATTTTTGGCCAGTAATATTTTTCTGCCAGTCTGTGGAAGGTTTTATACACACCCATATGTCCTGCGGTAGGAGGATCGTGAGCTTCTCCTATAATTCTACGCCTATGATCTTTGGGGACTACCTCTCTCCAATATTCGTTAGATGGTGAAAGTTGAGGGTATTCTTGTTTGACATATTTATACTTATTATCAGTGTATCTCCAATTCATAAATTTTAACGGTGATTCTACGACCCTCTTTACCATCTTTTGGTATCATCGATCTTTAATTGCCGTTGAAGCGTCTCTGGGCTGCGAAATTGTATCAATCATAGGTACTGCGCGAGACAACATGTCCGGGACAACTAAATCTTTCCCTTTCTGATGGATTACTTCAAAGTCATATTGCTGCAATTTTACAGACCAACGAGCAAGTCTTCCACTGGGCTCTTTCAAGCTATGAAGCCATTTTAAGCTAAAATGATCTGTAATGACCTTAAATGAGATCCCCTCAATATAAGACCGGAGCTTTTCTATCGCCCAAACCAATGCCAAACATTCTCGCTCGGTGGTCGTGTAAACACGTTCTTGCTTAGTCAAAGATCGACTCAAATAGCATATGACCTTGTCTCCTTCAGGATAAGGTTGCGTTAAACATGCTCCTATTCCATATCCTGATGCATCTGTTTGAATGAAAAATTCTTTGGTATAATCTGGACATGTAAGAATCGGTGCAGTCACCAAAAAGTTCCTTAATCTTAATAAATGCTTTTTCGCAGTCTGGAGTCCAATCGAACTTTTGATTTTTCTTAGAGCTGTAATTGGAGCTATTATCGCTGAAAAATTCTCTATGAAACGTCTATACCAGGAAATTGTACCTACAACTCTACGAACTTCTCTGACAGTTCTTGGCCTCTGGAGCTCTAAGATGGCTTTAATTTTATTAGGGTCAACTCGGATGCCTCGACGGTCCACTACGAAACCTAAATAAGTCATTTCTGGCCTACACAGTTGGCATTTTTCCCAACTTACCGTTATCTTTGCATTCTGCAATCTTCGTAGGACTTCCTCAAGAATTCTAAGATGTTCAGAAAAGCTCTGTGTGACAGTTACGAGGTCATCGAGATATACGTACACGTAGGGGTCTAAATCGTTCCATATGATGCTATCTATGAGTCTCTGCCAAGTTGCAGGTGCATTATGAAGACCAAATGGTAAACGCTTAAATTGGAAGAGACCTCGTCGACAGATGAATGCTGTTAGTGGCTTCGATGATTCTTCCATTGGTACTTACCAATAAGCGCTTTTGATATCTAAAGTTGACAAGTATTTAGCATCTTTCAACTTGTCAAGAGTCTCGGATACGAGTGGTAAAGGATAACTATCACGCGCCGTCACTGACTTCAATTTGCGGTAGTCTACACAGAAACGATATTTCTTTGTGTTTTTCTTTTGTACCATTACCACTGGCGAAGCCCATGAACTACTACTACGTTCTATCACATCCATTTTCAGCATTTCGTCGATCTCGTCATCAATAAGTTTTTGAATGACCGGTGAGACCTTATATGAACGTTGTTTTATCGGTGCTACATCTGTTGTAATCTTATGCTGTCTGTACATCCTAGTGAGTCACCCATAATAGTCTTATATTTATCGACAAATTCCTCTAGTCGTTCTGATTCATAAGGCGAAAGAGTAGTTTGTTGGTCTGATGTTTCTAAAGAACAAATCACATCTTTATTATCGGCAAAGTGCCAGTCATTAGTACTTAAGTTCGGTACTATCCCCATCGAAATCCAAAAATCTAATCCCTAAATCAGAGTGTGCGGCAACTCAGGAACGACGACGACCTCTATTAACCTAAATTTATCCTGAACTCGCATAGGAAGCTGCACTGTCCCAATACTACTCGTGCTTTGACCATTTGCCACAATACAACTGGTCTTTTTTGTCGTATCAAGTGAAAAACCAAACCTCTCGATGATTGACCAACCATGATTCCCTAAAAAGGTACGTGAAGCCCCGGAATCCAACAAACCTAATAACTTATTTCCGAGCACATCCACTTCTAAATAAGGCCTTTCATCTTTACGAGCATGACTTATCACATAATCTAAAACGTACGTTAGCCTATCGGTCGATGCTTGTTCAGGCTGACTCGAAGGTCGACCACCTACGAGCGCCTGGGTCCGTTTCCCTGATGATTACAATTACGACATTCTCTGACTGTTACCCCTGCCTGACCACACGAATAACACTGCTTACCTCTAGGTAATGCGCACCCGATTGCCATGTGCCCTGTTTGGTTGCATCTATAATATACCACGTCCCTATTCGCCCTACCAGGTCTAACACCTTGTGGTGGTTGTTCATCTCTGTCATTTACACTAGACTGACCACTAGCTGGTTGCTGTCTATCTCTATCAGCCCTAGCAGCAAAATTGCTTGCTGGCTGCTGCCTATTTCTGTCGAATCTATTAGCAGGATGATTTAAATTCTGTTGGTTCGATGTCCCGGCACCTGATATTTAAATTGCATCAACCCCTGTTGAAAAATCGTCACTGTCGCTCTCTACGTCAATGTAGGCCAAGTCAGGTTCGATTGATAGGTTTCTTCTAGATGTAAAATTTTCTTCCTCTAAACCATATCTCTGGTCTATTCTACGACACAGATCCTTTAAATGTGATAGGCTATTGACCTCAGTAGCAATCAACCCTTTCTTATAGATGTCCGCTATATTTCTGAAGACGATAGCTAATTTTGCTTCTTCAGAAACAGGGCAGCCAAGTCTTTGGAAATATGTGTTCATGACAGCAATATAGGTCCCTATAGACTCTCCAGGGCCTTGTTTACGTTTTTGAATTTCCTTCAATAGCTTCTCGCCATATGAAGAAGGAAGATACTCTGCCATGAACCTCTGTTCCAGCTGTTCCCATGTATGGACTTCTCTTCGAACATCTTTATAAAAAGTATAGGCTGACTTTTCAAAAAGATCAATGCCTGAGTTCAGTAACACCTTTTTGATAACTCCTCTAGCCTGACTCAACTCGTCCACTCTCTCAAAAAATGCGGTGACGGAGATTGTACCCCTCTCGCCTGTAAACTTAAGGTTCCATTTATGCGGAGGTACAGGTGCAACATGATATGAAGTACCAGGATCACTTGACATTGGTACTGGCGACGAACATGAAAATGGTCGTGACTGAGCAATTGGTGCTATGCTACTTTGGAGGGCAGCTAAACTCAAAGGAACGGTAGACGGTTGTTGATACTGAAAAGCTGTTGTACCGTAATTCTCAATCGGCATAGGGAGTGGTGCTTGTACTGGTGTTTGAGTCGGGTTTGTAAGCACTTGCATTTGCAATGGAGCAATGACCGACTGTTGGTTTGTGGGCTGTGAGCTTTGTGTGCTCGAGAGCTGTGGTTGCGGGAAATGAGACTGGTTTGGTGTATTGCCAGCATTTGTTGAGTGGTCTGAGCCTCGACTCGTTGATTGGGTTTCAGATGCTTCATCATCATCTGAGGTGATGCCAACTCTTAGTAAATCTGTTGCTTGGCTCTGCAATCTCCCAATCAAACTCAAGGTTTCCGCAACCAGTATGCCTTTTGTTTTACTTTCTTCAAAGTTGGACGGATTCATGTTGTTAATCTTGGCTAGCACGTGTTCCAACCTTACAGCGATTTTTCTAAACTCTCCCCCTTTGCTCGTACCAGAGAACTTCTCTACCAGCGGTACTAGACTATCTAGCTTCTTCATGCAGCTAAAAGCATCCTGGCCAAATTTAAAGGGATACGGAGGGTATCTCATACTTGTATCAGTCTTTTCTCTTTGCTTAATCAGCATAAGCTGTTGTTTCATTTCTTCCACCGATCCAATGGCTATGCCTCTCCATGTTAACTCATAGATTAATTCGTCCTTGACTAAGTACCTTATGTCAGACAACCGACTCACAGAAACAGCCATGGTGCCTTTTATATATATCAAAACTTTAAACTTTATAACTCTTAATTATACCTCCCAATTATAAAACTAAACCACGCAATAACAAACACAAGGTTCACTTTAAACTCACTAGTGAAAATCACTATAAATTTTCTCACAAATGTAGAAAATATAAAACTTAAATACGTGCAGACGCGAACAAAATCGAAGAACACCGGAGCAGTAAGAAAATAAAATTTATTTGCATTTAAAAATGTAATCATAATTTATGTTAAGTATTTGTACAACCAACTATGACGTCCAACCTTGCAGAGAAAAATAACTACTTAAATCCTGAATTAGAATTAACAAGTAGCCATAAGAAAGTTAAAAGAAAATAAAAGAGAGACAAGAGCTTTGGCAGGTATTCAGGTCTTATGTTCCACTCCTGCGTGAGTAAAACCAAAAAAAAATAATTGCGCTTATCCTAGCTGAACTGAATTAAAATTAAAGTTAAGTGATGTTTGTTTACCTCAGCAACCGAATAGGTAAATTAATCCCTAAATGGAACGTACAACAGACTACCTATAACAAAAATCCCAAAGCTGTTGTACAGAGTTAACGCTAGGGTATACTCCTGCTATTGCAGAACGGCTCCACAAATAAACTCCTCAAAAAAACCCAAATCGCCGTATACAATGATTTTTCTAAAAAGAATAAATCAAAACCCACTTTAACCTGCTTACCTATTCTGAGTCTACACGAAACTTGCATTGCTTAAGGCAAAATCATCCCTTAATATATAAGTGAACGCAATAAACGTCGGAAGAGATGTTCATGTTATAGAAATCGTAAAATATGCTCAATTAAAAAAAAAATCCGCTCGCTGAAATTGCGTCGAATTAGACTAGTAAGGATGTTGTGTGTAATTAAAAAAAATTTAAAGAAAATTTAAAAAAAAATTACCGATGGTAATAAAAAATTTACACAAATAACGTCTTGGTAGGACTGCAACTCTCTAAATTAAAATTAAAATGAAATTCCCAAAATTTTAACTAAATTGATGCATCAACCATGGTCATGGTCAAAAAGACCCTAGGATCGTACCGAAAGGTGTCCAAAAAAAAATTAAAAAAAAATTTTTTGGTGTCGACCACAGTAGTCCAATAGTCAAAAAAATTAATTAGTGACTCACTAAAATTTTCGAAAATTACTCCACTCTGATAGGTGGTTTGGAGTAGGGAGAAGAAAAAAAAATTAAAACAAATGATGATAGGTTGTTAAAACGTGAGGGTTCGAAATAAAATTATATTTTAATTCAGCAAAAAAAAATATTTAAATAAACTGGTCAAACCATTGTAGGGGCAAGGTACTACTATGCACCAAGGAAAAAATGTCCAACAAGAAAATCAAGTTTCCCTTTTAAAAAAAAATATTTAAAAAAATATTTTCAAAAAAAATTTAAAATGTTTAAGTGGGGTTGCAGCTCCTATTAGTGAACCTTAAAAAAGAATTTAATAAAATCAACACCAGAAAAATCTTATTCGAGTTGTCATGCAACAGTTTTTGTTCTTTTCCTTTAAAAAAACAGTTGTCAATTCCCTTTCCTCTCCCAAAACTGTGGCAATGTGAAAAGTAAATGAGCTAGAAAAATTAATTTACTAAACAAAAAAAATGTTGAAAATTAAATTTACTTAAGAATCATAAGGTATAAAAATCGTAATTGCAAAAAAACCAATCAGTTTAGGAAAAGTAAAAAAAATATTTATGTTCCAAAAAAACAAACGATGTTAGTATATTTGTTTAAAATTATTACTAAAGAAAATAAACAACGTGAGTACTTATCTACTGTACCACTATAATAATGTGAACCTAAGTTTTAAACTTTGCACTCAACCCCGTAAAGAATTATCTTGTGCGCACTTTCAGAAAAACAACTATGAAAACAATTCCAAGGTTCACCTATAACGTTGTAAAACTAAATCTGCCTAGTCAAGTGTCTTTACACACAACATCTAATCAAAAAAATTTTTTACTGCTTAATGCATTCTCAGATCCTTATTCCCGGTGTTTACGAGACATAAAATTAAGTTGGGCCCTTTCCGCAACTATTAGTCAAAGCAAAATTACCAAATGTCCAAGGGCTAATGAGACCCTATCACCTACAAATGATATTTTGAAATGAAACAGTTGGGAATAATCCTGCGTAAAAACCAGAAAACAAAATCAAGAACCAAAAACTATTACATTAATTTTAAAAGAGCATAATAAAACTCCCGGCCCCAATTAAATTTTTGTTATCTCAACAAAACTCAAAAAACCTTTTTATTAGACATTTCCCCTATTTCCTAAGTATAATGTCAATAAACCCAAAAACTTGTGATTTCCATTCCAATCCCATCTGTACCCTATATATTTTTAACCGGCCAAACACACACAGGCGAAACGACATCTTACTTCAAAGAAAGGGTGAAGATATTTTGAAGCACCCTGTGAAAATAGGACACTATTATGAAAAATTGTTCAGATCAGTGTTCTTACTAATTTCCAACCTAAATATATCTAGTTCCCTCATGTGCATGTTACTATTTTAATTCCTATCATAATTAAATAGATCACAAAATTTGTCTTTCTCCGCGAATCTGCAAGGTCCTGGAAAGTGCGAGATTCAGCCTGTAGGCCAAATTTGGATGTATTTTAATTTAGCGAAAACCGAAGTTGCGAAATCCTAAAAAAAGCAGGAAGTCCTCGTTCCTCGATTTCTACCCTCCAAACCAAACATTTATTCCATTTCCACTATAGTGTAATTATCTTGTCTAATGATTAGCACGTTGGGGCAAAATTTTTTAAGGCGTTGGGCGCTAAATTTATAGTGGCCCACGTTGAGCATCAGATCTATAATATTTGCCTGGTATTATTTCACTTTTCCTCTTCCTTTTTTTTTTAGCAAAGCAAAGAAAGTGGAAGAACAAAAGAACAGAAACTCTTTCAAATCAAAATAATGAAATGACTATCTCAGGGTCGTACCTTCTCTTTTTAGTTCTACTAACGTTTCTTCCAATTTGTTTTCTTTTAAGGGTAATGGGGCGCCATTGAGCTTTACCTGGAAGATCCTTTAGGACAAAATTCATTCATTAAAAAAATTACATATAAAAAATATAATGATAAATGGAAAAAAAACTAAAGAATGAAATAGTCTTGGAATCCTCCAAACAATCTCACCTCGTTTAGAGTATAAAGAAATTCTGGATTAGAGAATAAATTTTACAATTTATTTTATAAAAAATGATCAGTGACACAATCAAAAAAAATTACAAAAAAAAACTAAACCTTTTTTATAAAAGAAAAAAATGAAGAAAATTTATTAAAGAAAGAAGAGTCTCAAGTCTTATTTAATTTTGAAACTTGCTTTTTAAAGTTTTAGATTGTCTTTTCTTTTCAAAAAAAAATCTATTAAAAAAATAGCATCACCAATAGTAGAACATCATCTTCAACCATGAGATCATATTCACAACATTCCCATCATGGTCTCAGTGCCAGTCTTCGCCTCGTCAGCAGGTGTGCAATCCAGGAGGACTTGTATGTGGCTTATCTTTGTTGGTCTTACTCAGTGGTGGAGAACTTGTCGTCGCAGGATTTTTTTGTACATGAAAAGAAAGACTATTTACGCAACCGTAGAAACAATTTGTCAGACTTGATGACCAACTGTAAAACTCTAGCATTGAGAGTGTCACAAAAAATAGTTTTAGTTTACAAATTTCTACAAATGACAATCATCATGGAAATGTCATTTATCAAAAGGAAAATATATACATTCAAAATATAAAGAAAATGTAGAAGGAATCTTTACAAAGTTTCAACCAAATATTCAGCAGAATATTTAGACCTTTCAGGTTTACATGAATCCTATTTATAGATTCCTGAATTAGAAAAAAATATATATTTTCTGAATTTAATTTCAAAAATTTCACAAATTTTGTCAAATAAATTCATAAAAATAAATGTTTAACAGGTTATTATCTATTTCATCTTTACAATTGGTTTCTTAAGATAAAAAAATATAACTGTTTGGATTTTACAACTTTAAAATAATACCCAATATTAAAATAAAAATATAATTTCACACATATTGGTTTTATTTCTTAAAGCTAGAAAAATTTACAAAATAATTTAAGAATAATGGTGGTCAGCCAATAATTCAAAATGGAGGGAAAGAATAAAATCTTTTTAACAATTAAAAAAAAAATGTATCTAAAAATTTTACATGGGGAATATTTCAGTCTTTCACACAAACAAAGGGAAAGTTAACTGAAACAGGAGTATGTTTTCGACTTTTGAGGGAGGGCAATAAAAAAATATTTCCTTTTATTTTTTCCTTAAAAGGAAAATATCTTCTTCATTAAAAAAATATAATTAAAAAGGGGAAGCAAAAATTGAAATCTGGTCGTTCATGAATTTATTTTATTCACTCAAAGAAAAAACAAAATGGCTGCTGTTCACTCAAGAACGCAAGCAGAATAAAAAATACAAAATGGCCGTCGTTCATTTAAGAATGAGTAGCTAAATATTTCTCTGAGAAGTTAGATTTTTGAGGACTTTTGATGGAGATTGGAAAATCATTCTGGTAAGTTTTTCATTCAAAGCAGATTTGACTAAAGTCTATTAAAATATATATGAATAAAAAAACTTACCAGATAATTTATCCAAATAGATCCATATCTCCAAAGTCCATCAACCTCAAGAATCCACTTCCTTGGAATGCATTTCGAATGAGTCAGGTGGGCTAAAATTTGTCCTATAAGACTGAAAAGGGAAGCTTGGCTGAACTCATTGGGTCCTTAATCTGAAAAAAAAAATATTCTACGAGAAATACCTGTGCTATGGGCCAATATTTTAGCAAACATTAAATTTTATCAAAATTTGGTTTTCTACCAAAAATTTAAGATAAATGCAATCAAATTATGCATATTTGCGCTAAATTAAGATAAATAATTTTGAGTGAAAAAAAGGAACGAACTGACCTGAATTTCAATGTCGTCAGACCAAAAATCGAAAACACACTAAATTTTAATATTTAAGATCTCTTAAAACAGACATCCTATGGAGTATACTTTTTAATAAAAAACGTATTCATCTTAAATCATCTCAGCTAACACTATGCAGATCATTGACTGTTTATCCTGTGCCTCGCGCGAAAGTAAAACAAAGAGGAAATGTGATAGATTGGCTCAATTTAGCGTATGGACACATGTGCTTGCCTTTTTTGCTGAATGCGGAGATTTTGATAAATAATTTAGGCCAGTCAAAATGATATAGCCATTCGAAGCTCAATAGGCCAGTAAAATTGATTATTTTTCAATAAGGAAATTTAATTAATTAAATAATATATTTTTATTACAAAATATGTAATTCCTTAATTTTTAAACAATATAACGATATACTCGTTATAAATCCTCTTTTCCCCGATAAAATTTGCGAACAAGGTGAGCAAATTTTATTCTTATAATAAAACGTCAGAGGCAAAGTTCCACAGCAATAAATGCATACTATTAGAGTTTGGTCATAATCGGTAGTACAAGCTTAACAGCTTTTGCAATCCAGTCAGAGTTCATCCCAAATTCAATGTGAAAAGGCAAGAAGCTTAATAAATATAAACTCTATTCAACTTGATAGTAGAAGAAAATTTCTCCACTGAATGAACTCAGACTGATCATTTACACAAAATATATAAGAACACTTTCATAAATTTTTAGCCTAAGCAAAACTTATGCTTGCTACGGAAGAAAATTTTTAAACAAAAAAAAAATATTTTTTATGTACATATATACAAGCTGCGTTTGGTATTTGTCTGATATCTAGCTCATATGTAAGCTCATTTGTTTTTAAATGATTTACATCCATTTTGCGAATTCAAAACGCAAATGATAAAAAGAAAAATAAAAACAGAAGAAAAAAATGTATGGGAGAAAATGTACTCTGTAGTTAGAAAATTCGTTAATTACAAAAACTCTCTCAAAGACTCAAGTAAGTTTAAATTATTTAATTTTTGTACTCTAAACAAGTTTATTATTTTTCGATTACCCAAAAAACAAAAAAGGAAGCGTTAGCAGGACTGTATAAAAGATTTTAGTTGGGCGCCATATTTGTGTTGGCCTCACGTTGGGAATTTATTAAAGAAAGAAGAGTCTCAAGTCTTATTTAATTTTGAAACTTGCTTTTTAAAGTTTTAGATTGTCTTTTCTTTTCAAAAAAAATCTATTAAAAAAATAGCATCACCAATAGTAGAACATCATCTTCAACCATGAGATCATATTCACAACATTCCCATCATGGTCTCAGTGCCAGTCTTCGCCTCGTCAGCAGGTGTGCAATCCAGGAGGACTTGTATGTGGCTTATCTTTGTTGGTCTTACTCAGTGGTGGAGAACTTGTCGTCGCAGGATTTTTTTGTACATGAAAAAAAAGACTATTTACGCAACCGTAGAAACAATTTGTCAGACTTGATGACCTAGCTTTCTCAACAAAACTCTCAAAAAAAAAAATTTACGTAAAATTCTAGCATTGAGAGTGTCACAAAAAATAGTTTTAGTTTACAAATTTCTACAAATGACAATCATCATGGAAATGTCATTTATCAAAAGGAAAATATATACATTCAAAATATAAAGAAAATGTAGAAGGAATCTTTACAAAGTTTCAACCAAATATTCAGCAGAATATTTAGACCTTTCAGGTTTACATGAATCCTATTTATAGATTCCTGAATTAGAAAAAATATATATTTTCTGAATTTAATTTCAAAAATTTCACAAATTTTGTCAAATAAATTCATAAAAATAAATGTTTAACAGGTTATTATCTATTTCATCTTTACAATTGGTTTCTTAAGATAAAAAAATATAACTGTTTGGATTTTACAACTTTAAAATAATACCCAATATTAAAATAAAAATATAATTTCACATATATTGGTTTTATTTCTTCAAGCTAGAAAAATTTACAAAATAATTTAAGAATAATGGTGGTCAGCCAATAATTCAAAATGGAGGGAAAGAATAAAATCTTTTTAACAATTTAAAAAAAAATGTATCTAAAAATTTTACATGGGGAACATTTCAGTCTTTCACACAAACAAAGGGAAAGTTAACTGAAACATGAGTAAAAAATATTTCCTTTTATTTTTTCCTTAAAAGGAAAATAACTTCTTCATTAAAAAAATATAATTAAAAAGGGGAAGCAAAAATTGAAATCTGGTCGTTCATGAATTTATTTTATTCACTCAAAAAAAAAACAAAATGGCTGCTGTTCACTCAAGAACGCAAGCAGAATAAAAAATACAAAATGGCCGTCGTTCATTTAAGAATGAGTAGCTAAATATTTCTCTGAGAAGTTAGATTTTTGAGGACTTTTGATGGAGATTGGAAAATCATTCTGGTAAGTTTTTCATTCAAAGCAGATTTGACTAAAGTCTATTAAAATATATATGAATAAAAAAACTTACCAGATAATTTATCCAAATAAATCCATATCTCCAAAGTCCATCAACCTCAAGAATCCACTTCCTTGGAATGCATTTCGAATGAGTCAGGTGGGCTAAAATTTGTCCTATAAGACTGAAAAGGGAAGCTTGGCTGAACACATTGGGTCCTACTAAATACCTGTGCTATGGGCCAATATTTTAGCAAACATTAAATTTTATCAAAATTTGGTTTTCTACCAAAAATTTAAGATAAATGCAATCAAATTATGCATATTTGCGCTAAATTAAGATAAATAATTTTGAGTGAAAAAATGAACGAACTGACCTGAATTTCAATATCGTCAGACCAAAAATCGAAAACACACTAAATTTTAATATTTAAGATCTCTTAAACCAGACATCCTATGGAGTATACTTTTTAATAAAAGACGTATTCATCTTAAATCATCTCAACTAACACTATGCAGACAATTGACTGTTTATCCTTTGCCTCGCGCGAAAGTAAAACAAAGAGGAAATGTGATAGATTGGCTCAATTTAGCGTATGGACACATGTGCTTGCCTTTTTTGCTGAATGCGGAGATTTTGATAAATAATTTAGGCCAGTCAAAATGATATAGCCATTCGACGCTCAATAGGCCAGTAAAATTGATTATTTTTCAATAAGGAAATTTAATTAATTAAATAATATATTTTTATTACAAAATAAGTAATTCCTTAATTTTTAAACAATATAACGATATAATCGTTATACCACCCAGCTCGCGGGAGGAAAACCCCTAATTATTGCAATACAAAAGGTACTACTATCATATTATGCATAACAAAAAAAAAATATATGCCCTCATCATTGTTTAGTCGCATCAAAGAAAACCTATTGTTTTTAAATTTATTCTTAGGTTGAAATCTTTTTTAAAAAAATCAATCATCTTAAATTTATTGTTTAACCTGAACACTTTCCCCTTTATTCCACAAAAGTGTATTGTAATTTAAAAATTTGCTTCATTATTTGAGGTCACCAGTATGAAATTATTTTAAAATTTAAAAAAAATGAAATAAAAAAAAAAATATTTCCCGATTGTTCACAACTTCCAAGTTTTCATCCCTAAATACCTAGGTACATTCTTAGTCTAACACCATCCATCGTTATCCAACATAACGCTTTAATTTCAGAAGCAACAAAACGAAGAAGAAGTGAAAAAGCTAAGCAAGTAAGTTGGAAGTTGAGTTACAATGGGCGCAGATGTAAGGCCCCTTTAAGTACACGCCACTGTCCTGAAATGCAAACTAACTAAAAAACTGAAGACTAGCATATCTGCCGTCAAACAACATTTGGCATGAAATTAAAATAATTTCATATCATACCAGTATCCTCCAAAAACAAAACGTTTTTTTCTATAAGACCCAAACGCCTAACCAATAAATCTTGTTATTTAAAATTATGATTTGGGAGTAAAAGATTTATTTATTCCTGCCTGATCAACTAAGACAAAAAAGTTCACCTTTTTGTAACTCAAGAAGTTCCCGTTTGGTCCTCTAAAAAAATATAACCTGTCTGGTCACCCTTTAAAACTACGACCACTATACAAACCGTTTAGACCAAAAAAGAATTCGAGAAGTTATGTTTACCGAAAAAAAATAATCTTTTTAAGAAAAATTAAATTATTTAAAAAAGTAGTAAAATTTTGAAATATTTTTACCAATTACCACCGCCTAGCATTTATATTTAGTTGAAAGTCTCTCTTAAATTCACTGACCAATTTTACGGCCTCAAAATGACATTACTTAAAAAATTACTGAACTTTACAAATGAACTCTACAAATGAACTAAAAAAAATCAAAAAAAAAACTTATATCTATATCTCTCAGTCAAACATTTCTTTTGTGGTATTATATCTAGTTGGGCCTCAAATTCATTTTCTCTGTATTCAATCCGGAGCAGGCAAAACTTCTCAAGGCTCAAACATAAATGTTTGCTCTCCATTGGCCATGACCAAGCTATGACCTGAACGCAGAAAAAAATACAGAAAAAAATAATTGTGAACCAGAAAAACTTCAATTGATAGAAATACCCGTATGTCATTTTTAAAAAAAATGCACTCCAAAGCCCAACGCTGTATTTTCTACCAAAAAAATTTGACCAGTCACAAAAACACGACTAGACAACTAAACTGGCAACCAAAGACCTAAAAAAAAACTGCTCCAAAAAAAATACCCCAAAATAAAATGTTAACTGGACCTCTTGGCGTTGATCTTCAGCCAATATGTTGCTCTAGGGATTGTAACGGTTTTTTGTTACAAACTAAAATGCTCTCGGTAGCTCAGTTGGGACTGAGGTCGTGGTGTTCACCTCAAAAAAAACTCAACAATATTCATGTGAAATAAATTAACTTTCTTTTGCCTAAAGGGCGCCAATACAAGTTTAAAAGTAAAATAGAAAGAATGTATCGAGATCTTAGTGAACCTTGTATTATTCACTAAGTATTAATAAAGATGGTGAATGTTTGATTAAAACGCAAAAGGTTTTTTAAAAAATAGTCTCTAATTATTTTTATCAGCAAACGACTTGCAAGAAGGAAATTTACAAAAAAATAAATATATAAGGATCTTTTAACCTAAATACTTAATTATATAGCTATCGATAAAAAATATTATTTTATATCCTTGTTTCTTATCACAGAATGTTCGTTACTATTTATTGTTATTATCTCCAGAATGTAATTTAATTTCTATTTATAAAGAGTTGGTTTTTTATTTCAATAAAAGAATTTATCTTATTATTTTATGTTAATAAAAAGTAAGAAGAAAATACACGGACGATAAAATCAAGCCACAACAAAAAATTATCGAAGTACCTAAATAAAAAGTATGTACCTATTTGGCTAAAAACAAAAAAATATAATATATTTTTGGGACCTAAGAAAAATTAATACCTTGGGAGGGTAAATGCGCATCTACTCAACAAGGGTGCATTGTTGCCAGATCTTAACAAGGGCAATAAATAGGTTTACCAAAAATATTAACAAATAATAACCAGTGCTATAAAAAGGAAATATATCACAGTTAAATAAAATGGTTAGTAAAAATAAGTATTAAATCTTATCTGCCAAATCCCACGCTGGAGGTTGAGTCCTCAAAAGATTTGAGTAGGTAGTGTGGTTGGTACTTCAATAAAACAGATTTCAAAACGGGACAGCAAAACAAAAAGAAAGCAGTAACATCGACTAGTACAACATGGCTTTTACTTCAGTAAACAATTACGGGCTTCTGCTCAAAGTATGTGTGATGTACGGGCTTCAAAACATATACGGATCCCAGAAAACGAGCTCCATAAAATGGAATGGGCTTCATAAAATGGAATGGCTTTCATAAAATGGAATGGACTTCATAAAATGGAATGGCCTAAAAAGGTCATTGTTGCCTTAGAAATGCGTTTAAGTTTAATCAATTTTCAGAATAGTATTTTATGTTTCTATAGAATTAAAAGTTTATGTTCTCAGCAAAAAGTCTAATAAAAAAATTAGGCAAACTCACCAGTAATGAACAATGGTCCACCTTTTTAATCACACCAGCATTTTTCACGAAACTAACTCTGTTACAAAACACTGTACAATTTCTGTAAGTTTTACAACATTTTGAGTAGCAGTTATGCTTGGTTAAAATAAGTTTTTAATATATTTTATTAGCACATATTATAACGGTGTTAAAATGCTCTCTGAAACACACAAAATCCTGCGATCTAACGAGACCTTGCTATCACAAAAACTAAAGTAGTTCGGTTACCATATAGAAGTTAAACTGCATCAAGAATCCGCATGTAACTGACTCTCTCGGCTACGTGCATTTGAAAAGAAACGGCGGGTTTCCCTGACCGAACAAAGCAGCTTGGATCAGTCTGAATACAGCCGCGCGACGACGAAGTGGCGAACGTGCCGTAAAGCGACTCTAAACAACGCTTGTTGAAACAAATTTTATCATGAAGCACCGTGGTCCAGTGGACAAGGCGTCAAACGCTCACGCACCACAAGCAGCCACCGGAGGATCGCTCCATCGACGATACTGTCTTTTTTTTATGTGGATAATTCTTTGATTTATTTTTATTTGTACAGGGTCTTACAAGTATTTTAATTTTTTTTGTTAAAAACGTTACTTGCTATTAGGGTTAAGAAAAAAATCGTTACACCACCCCTCTCCTAAAAGAATAAAATTTGGGGAAAAACAAATTTTATTTATGCAGTATGAATACTACTAGTTAAAAATGGGAAGTTAGAAACAAGAATATTTCCATAGGATTAAATTGTACATCTATACTAACAAACTATTAACCTAAGTGGTAAAAAAAATATTAACTTAAGAGAAAGTTGCTATGAAACAAATACTGGCCAGGTATTCATTACCAAAGGTATTTATGAGCATACACCAATTCATTTTATGTGCAAATAGGGGTTCCTTGGAATGATTCTTTATAGAAGCTTGATATCTTTCGTGTATCACCCGCCAAAATTGGAGTCACTATCGGTCAGTCTAAATTAGGAAAGGGACAAAATAAGTAGGGACTAATCTACAAAGACTTCACAAGGCAACTAAAACATGATAACCAAATTGCTCATACTCAAAAATCGAAGATATCGAAACTATATACCTTAAACAATATCTATAAGCTAATGGGGAATCGACTGCAGTCCTACACAGGGGAAATTCGCAAATGACTAGGGTACCCAAATACACTTCCTCACTACGAAACTTATTTGCATCTTTACTCAAAATTCCGGTCACTCTAAAACATGTAACTCGGTACTTAATTTTCAATTTTTCCTTTCAAAAATAACACTCAACTGCCTACAAAATACTCAAAACTAATTATCAGAGCCTACGGAAACGTCAGAATTCGAACCAAGATAAGGCTTCAAATCCTTAATGTGCCATTCGCCTGCATCAGAACCGTCAATATGAACTAGCCGATATATTAATCGAGATATCTTTTTAGAAATCTTACATAGAACATATTTCTTTGCCAATTTGGCAGCAAATTGATTTGATGCGTCAGACAACACCTTATTACGCTTCCATACTTTATCTCCGACATTAAACTGAACATCACGTTTTCTCAAATTATATTGGCGTTTATTTCTTTCATATGCTTGATGAAGCTTTTTCTTAACATTTTCATAAATCTCCGAAAGTCCTTTTAAATTATCACAAAACTCAACGCGCTCTCTGGACAAAAGTTCAAGATCTTCAGTATCTATAATTTCACCATAATACTTTCCAGTAATAGGAACATTGCGACCAAAATTCATGAAATTAGGGCTAAACTGTGTAACTTCATGAACCGATGAATTAATAGCAAATTGTATCTCTGACAAGTGTTGATCCCAATCTCTATGCTCTTTAATATAGCTACGTATAGCTGTACCAACTACTCTATTTGACCTTTCAACAAAATTAGTCTGGGGATGATAACGAGCATTAAACCAAATTTTCTGAACTTCATATTTTTCGGCCATTTTCTTAAAAACCTTTCCAGCGAACTGGCTGCCATTGTCGCAGATAATAAATTGGGGTACTCCATGTACCAAAAATATTTCCTTTTCCATGAACTGACAAATCTTACTTGCTTCAGCTTTTCTTAAAGGATGTAGTATTGTATACTTAGAAAACCAATCGCCCACAACTAACAAGTGACTAAAACCAGAACGACTTCTAGGCAGAGGACCGATAATATCTACTGCAATAATTTGAAATGGAAAGTTACAAGACTTCTCAGCACCCATTAAACCCATTCTAGCTTCATTTGATGCCTTTTGTTCTCCACATACTACACAAGATCTGATATATTTAGCTACATCTTTTCTGATTTCTTTCCAATAATAAGTTTCCTGAATTCTACTAATGGTCTTAAAAAATCCAAAGTGACCTGCTACAACAGGGTCATGATGTTTCCTAATTATTTCTTGAACTTGACTTTTTGGAACTAAAATTTTCCAGGGGGTCAAATTAGATTTAAATTTAGTTTTTAAGGGAACGTGCTTGTAAACAAAATTATTTTTAACGCACCAATTAGGAAATTTTTCAGGTTTTGATAAAATATCTTGTTGCATCTTTAAATAAAAAGGGTCAAGGTTTTCTAAACGGATATCTAATTTCTGTGTCTCAAAATTAGTCAAAGCTAAAACATCAACATTCTCATGGTCGTTATTAACTAGGTTATCAGAAGGGATCCTGGACAAACAATCTGGAACTACATTTAATGATCCTTTTCTATGAGTAATAGTATAATCATACTGTTGCAATTGAACGGCCCATCTGGCTAATCTTCCAGTTGGTTCTTTCATATTATTTAACCATAAAAGTGAATAGTGATCGGTAATAATTTTTAGATTTGCAGTACCCTCCACATAGGGCCTAAATTTTGATAAGGAAAAAATTACAGCAAGACATTCTCTTTCAGTCACAGTATAATTACGTTCTGTTCGAGATAAAGATCTACTAGCGTAAGCTATAACTCTTTCTGAGCCATCTATTTCTTGCAAAAGCACACCGCCCAAACCGGTATTAGAAGCATCAGCCTGAATAATAAAAGGAATATCAAAATCGGGGCTGCATAAAATTGGAGCAGAGACCAGAGCCTCTTTTAACTTAATAAAAGCACTATCCGCGTCAGGAGTCCATTTCACAGTTTGACCTTTCTTTTTACCTTTCAACAAATCGTTCAACGGTGAAACAAGAGTAGAAAAGCCTTTAATAAACTTTCTATACCAAGAAGCCATACCAACAAAACGTTTGATTTCAGTAGTAGTCTTACACTGAGGAAAATTCACTATAGCAGTAACCTTGTCACTGTCGGTACGTAATCCCGAGCAGTCCACTACATAACCAAGGTACTTGAGACTTGACTTAAAAAGTTGACATTTCTCAAGGTTAACAGTTAAATTTGCATTTTTCAATTTTTCTAACACTTCATATAACAGTGAAATATGTTCAGAAAAACTACTGGAAGTAACAATTATGTCATCCAAATAGCAAAACACCTTAGGAGAAAGCTTCGGGGTTAAAACTTTATCCATTAAACTTTGCTGACATTGAGCAGAGTTACGTAAACCGAACGGAACAACATTAAAATGGAATAGACCACGACCTGGTACAGAGAAAGCAGTTTTTTCTTTACAATCAGGGTGCAGGGGTATCTGCCAAAAAGCTTTTCTAAGATCAATGGAAGAGATATAACGTGCATCACGCAAAGTGTTTAAAATAGTATCTACTCTAGGCAGAGGATATGCATAATGCTTTGTTATTTTATTTAGACGACGTCCGTCAAAACAGAATCGGTATTCATCGTTTGCTTTCTTAACTAACAAGACTGGAGAATTATAAGAGCTATGTGATGGTTCAACCACATTTAAGGCGAGCATTTCATCTAGTTCTTTATTTAGTATGTTCATCATAAAAGGTGACAAAGGATATTGTCGTTCTCTGAATGGTGGAGCATCTCCAGTATCAATATTAAATACAAGTTTATCTGTGCGTCCTAGTTTATCTTTACAACTGATAGCTTCATAAGCTAATTTAATTTTTTCGATGTCTCGCAACTCACTTTCTGAAAAGTTTTGACTTTCAATGCCCAAAGACGTATCTTTGTCCTCCGAAGAAACAGAGAAAACAAAATTACTGACAGAACTACAAACTGTCCAAGAATTATCCTCAAAATCAATCTTAACGTTAAAGTTTCGACAAAAGTCACTTCCCAAAATTAATCCATGCGATAATGAAGGTACAACTAAAACTTTTGTAATCTTACATAGATTATCAGCACATATCGGCAAATAGATTACACCCACAACTTCTTGTGGTTGTCCACTAGCTGTGTACACCGGGTTATTTTTTCCAAAACTGTCAACTTCAAGTTCAAATTTTGCTATTAAGTCTAAAGATTTCCTGCCAAGCACACTGTGATTTGCACCACTATCTAAAAGTGCAGTAACTATGTATCAAAAATATTTATCTCAATATAAGGCCTATTATCATGAGGTAAACTAACAAATAATGGAGCTAAAGAACTATCATTAGAAACCAAATTCGATTCAACGGTACTTAAGTTTGCTTTATTACCAAATTCCGATACTTTAACTTTCTTATAAAAATCATAAACAAATTTCTTCCAATTGTCCCATTCAAACTGACAAAAAAAATTTCTTTTATTATTCTCGGCCTTAAAATTACAAGGAGTTCGTCGACCGTTACCAAACGTCCTCGAAACTAGTTTTTTTGAACAATTGCAATCACGAGTTGTTACATTGGATTTTCCACATCGGTAACAAAATTTATTTTTCGGAGCTTTACATGACGAGAAAACATGATTGGGTAATCCACAATTCCAACACACTATTTTAGAAGAGTCACTAGATTGAACTGTATTAGGATTGTTATTAGTACCTGAAGTATTAATAGAAGTTACATTATTACTCGGATTTAAATTATCTTGAAGATTTCTACTCGAATTTCTATTTTTAAAATCACCTTGAAAACTACCACGATGATTACTAAAATTATTACGTTGACTGTTAGACTGCGAATTATGATTGCTACTCGAATAGTCATGATGATTTCCATAAGATCTGCCACGATTCGAATTAAATTTATTGTACTGGTTACTGTAATTTAAATTATGATTGGTATTCAGATAGCCATGCTGATTGCCACGACCTCGATTGTTTTTAAAATTGCCTCGATAATTTCCAGATAAAAAGGATGTATTTTTAAAATTATTTTTATGGTTTTGGTTTTGGTTATAACCAGACGTTGATGGTTCACAAAAATTGTCTCGATCATTTGAGTGGAAAGAAGAAACGAGAAGAGAAGAGCCATCTGTCGTTTTTAAATTTTCTATTTTTCGGCAGTTTTCCAATAAAGAAAGGATTGAGTCAATGCTGACCAAAGCTAGAGGAGATTTATAAAAATCACACATATTTTTCCTTAAGTATTTTACCTTTGTGGCTTCGCAGGGTTGTCTATCTAAATGTCTAAATAATGACTCCATATTAGCAACAAAAAGATGAAAAGGTTCTGTTTTATATTGTTTTCTTGCTTTAATATCCTCCCAAATTAAATCGTCTAAATCTTCAGGCAAAAAATCGGTTTTTAAAATTTTAACTAATGATTCCCAATTAGTAGCTCTATTAACAGCAGATTTAAACCAGTTATGCGCAGGTCCTGAAAATAACTCTCCAGCACTCTCGAATAACTCTATTTTTGAAACACGACGGGACTTACAATATTCCTCAACTTTATCTAAAAATTCTAGAACAACATGATAATCTGCTTCGCCAGAAAATGACAAATTCCACTGATGAACAGGTATTGACTTGCTTTGAGTAAAAACAGGGGTAACGATAGGGGTTGGAGCAGGAAGAACGGTTTGATTCAACGTTAGGTTCGAGTCGCTGTTGTTTTGTTCAAAAATATCAGCTTTTTCAAAAAGGTTAGCTTCTAGCTCTAAATATTTTGCATAAGCTTCTTGCTTAAAATTAATAACGACAGAGTCTTGGTCTATAAGAGGGATTATAATCCGACAAATACGATTCGAAATATGAATTAATCGCGATCGATAGCGCTGAAAAGCAGAGTCTGTTTGTGGTCCTTCAAATTCCGAAATTAAAACTTCTAAAGCTACTAAGGTTTCCTCGATAACCTTTTTTTCGTTTTCGAATTCATACTGCGGATCCGAATAAGAAAGATTTCGATTTTTATCCGCTTGTATTCTGCGATTTAACATTTTTCGTTTTTGTGCTGCATCTTGATGTCTCGTAGCAATAACTCCACGAATTCTTAATTCATAAGATAACTCCGGTTGAGTTAAATGAATAGGCCTCATTAAATCGATATCACGGATATCCATTTTAAAATTAAAAAAATTTAGCACAAACAAAAAATTTTTAAAAAAAAGAATGCAAAAAATATTATTTATATATATTTTTTTTTAAGTCGCAATCGTCGTATAATTAACAAAGAAAACTTTAAAATCGAACTGCAGTATCTTTAAATACCATCGAGCGCCCTGCACAAAAAATACAAAAAAATAAAAATCTCAAAATATAGTTTTCATAACTCGCTCTTAATTTAGTGGAACGTATGCAAAAAACATTATAATGAATAATCGGTCCCCGCACAGACTGATCAAAACGTACTCAAGATTCAATCACGAAAATACCCAACACCAAAATTGTTAGTAAAAAATTCTATATAAAAAAATATATGGCTGATACAACTTTAGGTAGGTACCATCTATATATAGTTCAATACTGGCCACGTAGAATAAAAAAAATAAAAACAAAAAAATTATTAAAAATATTTTTGGGTAAAACTCTATCTAGATTTAGCCTTTGTTTTGCCACTAAGAAAAACTCTCGTTTGCTGAGCACCTAAATAACAATAATAAATATTCAATTCAAAACAATCTAAAAAGAAAAAACACAAATAATTTTATTTGTATGTTTAAACTGTACTAGATGCCATATAAGAAGAAAAAAACCGCCTTATTACTTTTAGCATTAAAATTTACCTCCATAAATGCAAAAATTATTTTTATATCAATTTTATTAGGTTATATTTGTTCTCATTTATTTTAATTAAATAATATTTGACTTTATTTATTTTTATTTATTTATCTTAGATTTATCTTGATTTATTTTTAAGTATTTAATTTTTTAACTAGTTATGAACCAAGGATATAAAATTTAAAAAAACTCAAAAAAATTATCTTTATTTATAGGCAAAAGAAATTTAAACAACAATAAAAAACTCAGGCCCCGCGTTGGTCGCGCCGCTTAATCTGTAACGGTTTTTTGTTACAAACTAAAATGCTCTCGGTAGCTCAGTTGGGACTGAGGTCGTGGTGTTCACCTCAAAAAAAACTCAACAATATTCATGTGAAATAAATTAACTTTCTTTTGCCTAAAGGGCGCCAATACAAGTTTAAAAGTAAAATAGAAAGAATGTATCGAGATCTTAGTGAACCTTGTATTATTCACTAAGTATTAATAAAGATGGTGAATGTTTGATTAAAACGCAAAAGGTTTTTTAAAAAATAGTCTCTAATTATTTTTATCAGCAAACGACTTGCAAGAAGGAAATTTACAAAAAAATAAATATATAAGGATCTTTTAACCTAAATACTTAATTATATAGCTATCGATAAAAAATATTATTTTATATCCTTGTTTCTTATCACAGAATGTTCGTTACTATTTATTGTTATTATCTCCAGAATGTAATTTAATTTCTATTTATAAAGAGTTGGTTTTTTATTTCAATAAAAGAATTTATCTTATTATTTTATGTTAATAAAAAGTAAGAAGAAAATACACGGACGATAAAATCAAGCCACAACAAAAAATTATCGAAGTACCTAAATAAAAAGTATGTACCTATTTGGCTAAAAACAAAAAAATATAATATATTTTTGGGACCTAAGAAAAATTAATACCTTGGGAGGGTAAATGCGCATCTACTCAACAAGGGTGCATTGTTGCCAGATCTTAACAAGGGCAATAAATAGGTTTACCAAAAATATTAACAAATAATAACCAGTGCTATAAAAAGGAAATATATCACAGTTAAATAAAATGGTTAGTAAAAATAAGTATTAAATCTTATCTGCCAAATCCCACGCTGGAGGTTGAGTCCTCAAAAGATTTGAGTAGGTAGTGTGGTTGGTACTTCAACAAAACAGATTTCAAAACGGGACAGCAAAACAAAAAGAAAGCAGTAACATCGACTAGTACAACATGGCTTTTACTTCAGTAAACAATTACGGGCTTCTGCTCAAAGTATGTGTGATGTACGGGCTTCAAAACATATACGGATCCCAGAAAACGAGCTCCATAAAATGGAATGGGCTTCATAAAATGGAATGGCTTTCATAAAATGGAATGGACTTCATAAAATGGAATGGCCTAAAAAGGTCATTGTTGCCTTAGAAATGCGTTTAAGTTTAATCAATTTTCAGAATAGTATTTTATGTTTCTATAGAATTAAAAGTTTATGTTCTCAGCAAAAAGTCTAATAAAAAAATTAGGCAAACTCACCAGTAATGAACAATGGTCCACCTTTTTAATCACACCAGCATTTTTCACGAAACTAACTCTGTTATAAAACACTGTACAATTTCTGTAAGTTTTACAACATTTTGAGTAGCAGTTATGCTTGGTTAAAATAAGTTTTTAATATATTTTATTAGCACATATTATAACGGTGTTAAAATGCTCTCTGAAACACACAAAATCCTGCGATCTAACGAGACCTTGCTATCACAAAAACTAAAGTAGTTCGGTTACCATATAGAAGTTAAACTGCATCAAGAATCCGCATGTAACTGACTCTCTCGGCTACGTGCATTTGAAAAGAGACGGCGGGTTTCCCTGACCGAACAAAGCAGCTTGGATCAGTCTGAATACAGCCGCGCGACGACGAAGTGGCGAACGTGCCGTAAAGCGACTCTAAACAACGCTTGTTGAAACAAATTTTATCATGAAGCACCGTGGTCCAGTGGACAAGGCGTCAAACGCTCACGCACCACAAGCAGCCACCGGAGGATCGCTCCATCGACGATACTGTCTTTTTTTTATGTGGATAATTCTTTGATTTATTTTTATTTGTACAGGGTCTTACAAGTATTTTAATTTTTTTTGTTAAAAACGTTACTTGCTATTAGGGTTAAGAAAAAAATCGTTACAGGATTTTAGCCTTGTGTTTCCTAACCTCCCGAGCCGACACTAGTAGTAGTACCCTCCTCTGACCCGATGTAACTGAGTGATGTTAAATGCCATCAACAGTTACCACCAAAAAACAAGAAAAGAAAATGATAAAGCAAAATAAACTAATTTTCCTTTTCTTTCATTACTAATTATTACTTTCAACTAAACAAAGCTACCAGCTGTTAAGCTATATTCACTTTAAAACAACTCAGCCAAGAAAAATTTGTGTGAAACCCTGTAAAAACATTCCAATTTCCAAGTGGTGATATCCCACAAAAAATTAAAATCACCAAAAAAAAAATAACTTGTTGACCTAAATAAATTGACTGCACTAAAAAATAATCGGTGAAACAATTTCTATCTTATCACAAGCAGGAAATAATAACATATTAGTAGTAGGCAACCTGCAAAAAAAAATTGTTAGAAAAAAAACACACTACTTCTGTCATATATTTAAAACATAAAGAGACCATGTGTGGAGGTCCATCCACCTATAAATCAACAAAAAATTGAAGTAAATTTACATTACTTTTATTTTTCTTTAAAAAAATTAAAAAAAAATTAAAACACGTTTTTCCTACAAAAAAACTTTAAAGAATTAAGAACATGATTTAAACGCTGTTGAATAAAAACTCCCATGTTTTTTATCCACTCATTCTTCCTTAACAAATAAAAATGAATCTTTTATTTTCCAAGAAAAAACTTGTGAAGATAAGTTAATAAAAAACTATGATGATCAACAGAGCAATAACGAATTTCAAATCAACGCTTAAATTACCAAAAAATATTTAAAAAGTGTTATTTCCAAAAACCAATGATCTTGTTTTTTATTAAAAAAATGATTGGGTGTCAAAAAAACACCGACAGCCACTGAAAGCCTTTAACCTGGCTTTGGCTGTACCACAAAAAAAAATTTCCCAAAAAAATTTTTTTTTTAAAAACTAAAAATAATTTTTTTTTTTTCCAAATTCAAAAAAAAAAACAAAAAAAATTACATCAGATGTTAAAAAACTAGCCAAAAACTCACGTAGCGCGCCAATTTGTGGCCTTTTAAAATGCGTTGTGTGACATTTGTGGCAGCTTAAAGCGTTGCCGCCATTTTGTGACACAAAAAAAACCACTGAATAATTAAACAAATATCTGGAAGCAGAACTGTATTTTCCAGCTAGGTAAAACATTGATATGCCCGGTAACTTTTATACAGTGGAGAAGGGGGGGGGGGGGTTCAGAAATAAGAAAATTTTACGTGCGCCACAGTGTTTTAATATCAATGTTTTACAAAGAAGATCTTAAATAAAATACAGTTCAACCCAAACGTTGTAGCCAAACAATGAAATTCTACCTACTTCCGAGGCTTCCAGAGTATTTGTTTAATTAAAAAACCAAAAAAAAATTGATTAATAAACAAAATAAAATTTAAAAGATTTCCAAATGAATCAAAATGACAAAACTAGAAGCACTTTACAGGTAGATGGACTCCTTTAACAGGTCATAGTGTACCTACATCTGAGTCAGTAGTGTGAGGCTCAGTTATATAAACGATTGGAAAAAAAATACACTTCCAAAATCATTCTGTCATAGGGGAAATCTGGACCAAATATCTGCTGTCATCATTCTACGTTAGGTAGAATGAGACAGACAGCAACCCAGTCCGAGATCCACCCCATGAGGTAAAACAGTGTAAAGAAACCGCTAAAAAAATATAACCTCATCTCTCTTTTGTCTCTGCAAAGTTGGTCATTGGGTTGCACAAATAACACAAAAATTTAGTTCATCTTGTTCATTTTAATGGCAAAGTTGAACAAAATTACCGGAAACATAAAAAAAATAAATGAAATGGATGAAACAAGGGCCAAAATAGCAAAGCACTTTAAGTTTCACAGAAAAATTATCTTAAATATACCGCAAAATTGCGTTTACAAGAATTTCAAAAGTTGTACTTAATAAAAAAAATTATAGGGAAAATTATATGTAAAAAAAATGGTTGCTTGCATGAAATGACTCCTGCCTTGGTCCTTGATTAGTTTTTAAGTTGTTGGTTAATTGAACAATATGTTGTTTTATTTTGTGAATTTCCAGACATCTTCCACTACTCCACCGGTCCCAGTTCTGCCGCGCCTTCCCTGGTGATCACCTAGCACATGATCTTGCCCGAGCGTAAAACCCTGTGGAAAATGAAATGTTTCAGTTTCCTGGAATTCGTCAATTTTGCACGAAGTTCCCCTACACCGAGTAACTTAAATCGAGAACCCCATGTCGACTCAATAAAATAAAGTAGATTTAAACAGATGAACTAAAATAACCCTAACGTACCCTTCCCAGGGTTACAACTGGCTCGTCGATGGAACAGAACCTCGTTCCACCAGCACCACTGTCCCGTCGATGGAATGGACGGTGCTGTAACCAAAGGAGAAAACAATATATAGTTTTTATCCAACACGTGGTTAAAAGAAAAATATAAAAACGCCAACAATTCCCCACGTCTTTTGTCAAAAAAAAGTACATTACAATTTGGGAGGCAAATATTGTCTTGAAGAACTCAAAAAAATAATAAAAAAAATCGAACTTACCACTGCTCTTATTTCCCGTACAAATGGCGTAGGCCGACTTAAATCCCCCTCAAAAGGGTGCGAGCGTCACTCTAGATTTCGCCTAAACACGACGGACTAACTTCTAGAGTTTCTGGGATATCTCCTGCAATCGCTGCAGTGCCAATAACCAAAAACAAAGGCGATCCCAGAAACTGTTGTCGACCCAGCCAAAATTCGTTAGGAAGAGACAAAGCACTTTGTCGAGAACACAAAAAAAATTAAGTGGCCGGAAACCGTTTTGTAAATGTGGTGGGGGACAGTAAAACGCAATACCAACCTAATTTTCCCGGTTAAATTCAAATAAAGGATGCAAACCTATTTATAAAAAAACTTTTTCGCCAAAAAATCTCTAACTTCGGTTGCAAGACTGGAAGAAAAAACCCGCGGTTTTCAAATGAGGAAATACACCAATAGTTCCATACCGGTATATAGGGGCAGCACCGACCAAGGGGACATTGCAAATACGTAAAACGCGCATTGAGGTGTTGTCGGATCTATTTCCACGGTTGGAATTTTTATAACAAGGACGTCGACACACCCTTCATACATAGACCGAACATTTGCCTACCGGACCCTTGCCAACATAGCAAGTAGGAGGAAAATAACCAGCCGGACTATAAGAAGCTCAGCAATGAAACCATCAACTGTAAAATCAATTACTGGAGATCAGGGCTTGCATCAAACCCAGGAATATTCGAACACTCAACCAATTCCCATATGAGTAAAGCTATACTGAGTGTAGAATTTAGTTGTATTTTAGTTACAGTCTTAGTCAAAAGTTTCCTTTGCTCTTTATAAATGTTTTCTCTAAGATTCATATGGTTTGACGCCATTTTTGTAAAACATTTCTACATTAATAAAGTTGTTTCTGAACCTGAACCTAACAATACACACTGAACTTCTGCTTAAACTCGGCACAAGAGTGTTCAGATGTTAACTCACACGATTTCGTTTATTCTTTTAGTCTTGGTTTTTATCCCTCGTTACTCCCATTTACAAAAGTGCATAACTCGTATTTATTTTATCCTTTCCCTATCAAATTAATAAAGATATCAAAGTGGGCGAAGCCTCGGTTGTTACTGGTCAAACCGTGGACCTAAATATGTTTTCGTGCTATCACAACTAGCTATGAGGTTCGGATTGTCCCAATATCCTCGAGAATAAACGTAAGGGAATGAAATGTTCATCTAAATGTTTCCTTCCTGTTACCGAAACCATTTGTGATGCGGCAACGCCGCCCTTCCCCAGCAGTACAGCTTTTTAATTTCGTGAACGTCAAAGAGAATCACAAAATTCCACAGATAAACAAAACAATCAAAAGTTTTTATGTGATTTTCCCGAAACCTGTGATCTTAAATTCCAATTACGATGTCCAGATGATGCGATGTGCGTAGTGTCCACAGTAATTCGATGGACTGTCTCCTTTTAAGGTAATTTCCTAGACACTATATAACCTCCAAACCTAGCTCTATAAAATACCCTTAATTTGTGTACAGAAAGACGAGTCGAAGAGCCTTGATTATTTACCTGAATAAACAAATATGTAACGTTGCCTTAAACGTAAAAATGACACGTTACAAGAAGACATATTACGATATCTAGTAAAATATACGCGCTACAAGTAGGTAATTGACTTTTACACGTCGCACGTGGACATTCAACTTTTTTTTTTAATAAACGAAATTATTTTTATTTATAATGATTGTGGGAAAAATTACAGAGATCGTTAAGACTATTTAGATTTTTACCTTTATACTTAAGTAGCTTATTTATAAGGGATGGGGCACCATTAACATGATAAAAAAGGTCTCGGTTAAATTACCTGGAATTTAGGGCAATCTAGATCTTGTTTCTGTTAAGAACATATAAAAAAATTAAACATTTCTATCAAGCCATTTTCGAGAAACAGGCTGTCCAGAAATTAATGATAATTTTTTTCAGCAAATATGATGCAGCTCACTTAACTAATTTTTTTTAAATTGTATCTTGTAGTCAGTTTTGATTTACTGTAGTCAGGCAGGCCCCGCTGAGGATGGAAATGTCTTTTTCCTTGGTTCGCTGTCGTTTGACTCGTTAAATGACTAAGTAGGTTTCACCTATTTTTTGATTTACTTAAATCTAAGGTGTTTAAATGTTTAATTGTATACCATATCAACATGTGTCGAGTTTTTGAAATTTATTTCATTTATTGTTTTCAATAACGTCTTTATTTTTGTTTGTATTTCGTAGTTAAATAAAGATTTTAAATGATTAACCTAAGACATAATAGCTTTCAAGCTACCCACGGAAAAGTATGAGAGAACCAAAAACTTATTTTTACCCGATTAGCCACGAAAACCTGTGTAATTTTTAAATTCACGGATACTAAATTTTACATTTGTTAGTATTATTTGGCTTAAAAGTTCCGCTGATTGACGCTCGCGTCTTATGGCAGGTAAAAACGCTAATCAGCGTTGCTCTGACCTGAAAGACAGAAAGCTATGGGTCACGGATTGTTTCTTTTTCTTTGCAATCGATCTTTTCATTAATCGATATGTATAGCAGGTTAGTTTCTCCTGCTCTTGTTGTAGTTTCTCTCGTATCTCGGTAGATGGCGTTCCTTGAGAGGGTTTTCTCACTATATACATAGGATTAGAGACAAAACCGGCTAATTAACCTCGGGGGTTAAGGGTGTTACATTGACCAAGCAGTGTTCTGAGGATTCCCATAAGGAAATATGAGAGAAACAAAAACTTATTCGGGTACTAAATTTCACGTTTCTAAGATATAATGTTTTAACACCTTTACATTGTTAAATATTTATCTCAAAACAAAAAATGTTATCTTAAGCACAAATCCACTATTCTGTGGTGGAAGGTAAAATTGCGCTTAAAATACTTGTATTTTCAAATAGAGACAATGTATGTACTAAAAGGAAAGGGTTTGGTTGAATTTAAAATATCAGAGGCGCACCCAGAAATATGTCTTGGGGGGGGGGGCGGAGGGGCCGATGCCTTTTGATGTGGCCCGAAGCCTGATGATGTCGAATTTTAAGCTATTTCTTGTGTTTTTTCATGAAATATGTGGAAAATATGTAAAAAAATCTTAGGCTTCGGGGGGGGCGGGCCCCGAGCCCCCCCCCCCCCCCTGGGTGCGCCCATGAAAATATTGTTTGTTATATTATTTATATTAATAAACTGACCTTGAACCAACTTACCGAACCAATAATGAGGGCTATTAAAATAAACAAGCCACAAACTTTTATTTTTTTGATGCTTGCCCAGCCGTCCTAGACCTAACCTAACCATTTTTACCTTATTGAAACTATATCCCGGTTTTGTATACACAAAACATTTTTAATTACTACCGTGATTTTTGTAATGGTTTTTTAACTACCTACCTAGTACCTAGCTTTCCTTTAAAAATAGTTTTACATAAACAACAAAACAGACGTAATAATATTTAAGAATGTCCAAACATAAATATTTAAATTTCTTCGTAATATTTAAAACTCTATAGTATCGGTACTATACTTTATTAATCGGCTGATTGTACTTAGTTATTTTGGTTATTAGTTCGGGGCCATAGCGCCTTTCGTGGGCTTTTTGATGAAGATTTTACAATACCTACTCGATTATTAATGATCGCACCAACACTACCTGCCCTGTTAACAAACCCAAAATTGTCTCAGTCAAGAAGGAAGGTTAGGGTGTCAAAATCTTTTTTCAATTCTGAACGGTTTAAGCTACAGTAATAAAACTTGGCACGCACATCGGCCTTCACGTACTTAATCTTTGGCTGTCAAAAAAATATCAGCCTTATATCTTCTAAACTATTGCACCTGCACAGCTATGTCTTATCAAATTGTGTTTGTGTGTGTTCACACATACACACACACATACAGACGTCACGACGATATTGCTAAAATGGGTCAAAATAAACCCAAATATCACATTTTCGGCGTTTCTCAAAATATTTTTAAACAAGGTAGCTAGAAAGGTAAAAATGTACTTTAGGATATTTTTGGATATTGGAATATTTGTAGTTTTTCTTCAATACTTCGTAAAATATACTAATTTTTTTTGAAAAGCAGTATATAATAGTTGTGATTAATCAATAATTCGATCAAGTAAGGATCATATCTTACCTATAAAAAATCCACGTAGGTGTTTTTTATGTTGTCCCATGTACTGACAAAATACGCGTTTGAGTCATAATGCAAGTGTCAGAAGTCTCCTCGGCAATGGGGAAACATTGGACACTACCTGAACACTACAGTTCATGTCATTATTTTTGGGACAACTTTTTACAACTTTTTTTTGTTGGCCTATGCTTTTTGTTATGGTAAACAACTGATAACTGTCACAAAGTTATCTCAAAAATTATGATATATAGTTTAGAATAAACACTAATTAAAGTGATAATATTTACTTAAAAACCTATTTCTGGAAAAATCAAAGAAATAAGTAATTACTTAAACTGAAAAACGGGAAAAAAACAAGTTTACCATTGACCGGGCACTATTATTTAATTTCAGTAAAATTCTCGTATAATTTAATTTGAAAAGCTATTTTATCAACCATACAACCTAAGCTTTGCTCAATAAATCATACTGTTACGGGTTCACTGCTACAAATAAAATTTGCAAATGTCAAAAACGATATGTAAATTTTTTCGACAATTATGTACAAAACACGTACTTAAACTTACTAATAACTTGCTAATAACTCACTACTGAAATCGGCCTATTAACTTCGTGTTAATATCTCACGATTACTACAGTACGTTATCTCTCACTGACTCGATGCGCGAAGTCCGGCCCTATATATAGAGTGGTTGATCTTCCGCGAACTATCTATCCTTTTTCGATACACGAGTATACTAGTTTCTGCTAGAAGGTTCGCGTCCGAGTACGAGTGTGAGTCATAGATAACGCAACTAAAACCTCGACTAAGAATACAACCAGAAGATACCTAAATAAATTCTTACTATAAAATTTAAATAACGAAAATTTGTAGCAATACATATGTTACATTCTGTTAGATCTAAATATTTTAAAAGTTTTGAATATGCTGAAACCATTGGGATGAAGAGACTCTGGACACTGTCCAAAGTCTCCCCGTGGGACGCCATTACAAAAACTATTTTTTTGTGCAAAAATAGTTCAATTGCCTCAGCAGTAAACATTTTTAATCGAAGTTTTTTTGAAAATAAAAATATTTCGATAAATTATGAAGGTGTTCCAGCTTACTTCTTAGTGTTTATCTTCTTCTGAGTTAAATATTACTTAAATTATTACATCAGCCCTGTGAAATCTCAAAAAACGAAAATATGTCAAATTCTATCGTCTTTATGATGTCCGTCATACATACAGTCCGAAACGACCTGGAGATAATAAAGGACTGGGGCAACAAAAACCTTGTACAGTTCAACGTGCAGATAACCCAAGCAGCCCTGTTTTCAAGAAAGACCAGCGTTGAGCCAAAAATCATGCTATCTGGAAGTGCTGTCACATTGCAGAGCCAGTTGAACATCTTAGGAGTTACTGCAGCGACCAACATGTCTTGGCACAGTCACGTGGCAGATATAGCTAAAAGGGCGTCCCAAAAGCTTGGGGTGCAATTTTGTACAAGACATCTGTATTAACCAAGCTAACTGCTGACACTCTACAAAGCCCAGATTCGACCAATTATGGAGTACTGCTCACATATATGGAGTGCGGCACCCAAACATAACTTAATGCTTTTGAACACCGTGCAAAAACGAGCTATCAAGCTGATCAATGACCCCGCACTTACCCGTAGCTTGGATAGTCTCGAACATCGAAGAACTGTGGGCGATCTATCTCTCTTCTACAGGTATTATCACGGAAAATGCTCTGAAGAGTTGGCACGTATCATCTCCCCGGGAGTAGCACCTACTAGGCGAACACGTCAAACAGACGGTAACCATCCATTTACTGTCAAAATAGAGGCACCAAGAACCTTATTATATCAGAATTTATATCTCTGGAAAACAGCATCGCTGTGGAATAAATTCCCTGCGAAATTTTTCCCCGCAGGTTACAACCTAAACCGTTTCAAAACCAACATACATCAACATTTCCGCGCACTTGCCGCTTCTCGAGCGTGATAGGGATCTCCTTGCGAATGCGCATAACCATAAAAAAATCTCGCCAATGGAGAATATGAACTATGCGAGGGTTACCGAAAATCCCTTCGCATCTCCGAGTAAAACGACTGTCCACAGTCTCCACCCTGTCCCAACTCGCCCCAACTTCCTCTACTTATGCCACTGTGGTAAATTATAAAAAAATTATATTCTTTAAAATAAATATGATGAACTTGGGTAAAAAAAATCATTGTCTTTTTATAAAAAATACATATATGTATTGATTTTGAAAGTGAGAACTGGTTTATGATAAACATAAGAACAATTATTAGAAAACAATGCAATTAACTATGTATAACTTAATTAGTATCAAAGCACAGCACTTTTGTTGTTGAATGGTTTCGTTTTAGGAACCATGCTATTTTTTGTTCTCTTGACAGTTTTCGGCCTAATTTTTATTCCTTCAATTTTGCTGAAATTTTATCTGGTTCACTCCTGCCGAACGTGTAATAATAAAGTGTGTCTAAATGGAAAAACTGTTATTGTGACAGGAGCCAATACAGGTAGGTGGTGGAATAGTTATTTACCTATTTTTTACGGCAAGATAGTGCGGACAATTTTTTTCAATAAACTTAGCACAATGAAAAATCATTATAACTTTCAAATCAATTTTTCACTGTATATTTTCCATATTTTTTTCCCTTTTCTAATTACATACTTCATTTTTATTGACAAATCTTTTTTTCTGCCCGAAACGATCTATCACGATTTCTGGCAGGCTCGACAGGTTTTAATAATGATTGTTATAAAAATATTAATAAGCAAATATCACCCTGTGATCAGTAGCGGATCCAGGCTTTCCGGGGAGGAGGAGGGGCCAAAGTCGCAGCAAACATCAATATATTTTATATAAGCGGTTTTTGATAGATCTGAGAAGATTTATGGCGGATATTTTTTTAAAAATGAAGTAGAATTTGTGACAAAATTTAAATAAGTGATGCTGCTAAACTAAAAAATAAGTTATATGGGGGTCGGGCCCCTCTGCCCCCCCCTCCTGGATCCGCCACTGCCTGTGATTCTGTGATTCATACTCACGATACAGAGGAACTATTTTTTTTGTATCATAATATATTTTAAGCCCTTTACTTGAACTTGCAAGAAGGCAGGAAAATCTAAAATATTTATTTTTGGTTGCTGTTTGTAACTGAATTGAGCCTTTTTGAAAATAAATTATATTCTGTCAAGACGCAAAACCCTGTTGGAAATGCAAGTGATTCGTTTTGTTTACATTGTTGCAAACAATAAACATTTTACAGATAAAATTAAAAAACAAGCTAAATAAATGTTAAGCTTGTTCGTCATATTAATAAAATAAAATGACCGGATATTTTTTTAATTTTGTTAAATACAGTCGAACCTCTCTAACTCGAACCTCTATAAGTCGAACCCCTCCATAACTCGAACCTTTTAAGCGGTCCCCGCACTTTTTACATGTATTTTAACCTATGTAACTCGAGTTTCTATAACTCGAACTCTCCATAACTCGAACTGTTTTGGTTGTCCCTTCAGGTTCGAGTTATAGAGGTTCGACTGTAGTTATATATATCTCTCTTGCACAACCAATGTAAAATGTTATTAAAAAACAGATTTAGTGCAAAATTTTTGACCCACCAGGACGTTAAAAAAAACATAAATTTAGATAAATCCATGGGCGAACCCAGGGGGGGGGGGGTCTCGGATCCCGGGCCCTCCTCAAGCCTAAGGATTTTTTAGATATTTTCTGCATACCTATTTTATAAAAATAACATAGATTACGGCATTATGGGGTCTCGCCCCCCCCCTGCAAGAAGTCTTCCTGGGTGCGCTACTGATAAATCTAGTCGCTTTTGCGTTAATATTCCTAGTTTCTACCAACAGTCGCAGTTCTAGAGAGAGAAGCAAGATGATTAGATTTCTTGTATACAGGGTTCCTAAAGTAGGATCTAGCGGTAGGATCTTTACAGAAATGCTATATAGATTTTGCGCTGGTTTATTTTAGTGTCTTATGACATATTTGTATATTAAAAGGTGGGTCAGAAAAACCGTATATTTTTTTATTTGCTGTAGATTTTTTACCCTGTGTTTGATTTTTACAACTATGGTCTCTATCGAAAGCCAAGACTTGAGATTATACGACTTTTTTGTTAAAATTGATATGATAAATTAAAGTAAGTTAAAATTGATAACCATATAAATTTTTAAAAGTGCTAAAAATGACCAATATTTCTACATTTTTGCTAATATTCATCATTTTTGCCAATTTTAAAAATTTATATGTAGACGATTTTTTTTGCAATTGTTATAAAATTTTCAGGACATATAAAACTTTTACGTCTTTTTCGAATGGTACTTGCCATTATTGCGTAAAATTACACAGAAAAAAGTTTTATTTTAAGCTTTTTTTTAAACGTGGCAAAAAGGCATGAAATGATTTTGTATCGAAAATCGCCGAAACACGTAAACTGAGAACTGGATTCAAGTTTTCAAATGTATCACTTGTTCTTTTATAGTTGGTATAGGATCAGATTTATATAAAATTTTAGGTGGTTTCTCTACTTTTGGCCGGTACTGTATGTATACATACTCATTGCATGGAGATATTGTTTGTCCATTGTCCATTTTCTAGTTCTAATTCACTTGGTTCGTTTCCAATACATAAGTACTGTGTCTTGTCCACGTTCACTGTTAACCCCCACTTTTGGTATTCTTCCGTTAAGAAACTTTAACCACATCAAAATAGGTACTGTTTTAAACTTTTGAAAGGTAGGCAAAAAAACCAAATAAAAAATAACATCAAGTTAGGGTGGCTGCTGGTGCGATACGTGGACATTTACATCAATATAAAATTAAAAACAATGGCGTTATCATGACATTTTTCCTAAAAGGCATGGGCGTAGTCAGGGTCTCGCTCAGGGTGGGGCAAAAAAGCAAAAAAATGTACAATCAAATAACCTAAACTTAATTTAATATTAACTTGCCAGGATTGCGAATAAACCTTGATAAAACGTCTTACTAAATGAGCTAAAGCCAAGACGGGGCAGGTGACAAGCCAGGGTGGGGCAAGTGCCCACTCTGCCGCACCCTGACTACGCCCATGCTAAAAGGTACTGTTGAACATAAACAGAGCGCTTAAAATCATGCGCAAATTTGATCTATGTTCCTTAAAGTTTGATATAGTTTAATTATGTTAGTTCTTGCAAAACTTTTACAAGTGATATGTCTTTCTACACAGAAAAGATGTAGCTTTCTTTCCAATTTTTAAAATCATATAATTGACCTACATAAACTTTTGGCAAGTGGGTTAAACATATAAAAGTTTTAAAAGCATGCGCCATTTTGGATTTTACAAAAACTACAAATTAACGATACAGCATATGTAGTACAAGACCCTATTGGTTATGCCCATTACCGTAGATATTAAATAGTCTTTTATAAATCCACAGTAGAACAAAAACAACATTTTTTTTCCTAAGACGTTACACAAAGGGTTAAATCAGCACCTTTTGGTTTCGTTAAGGTTCAACTTTATTATTTCTTAACCAATTTTTCCAATTGATACCTTTTTGTGTACGGCAAAGAAGTGGCTTTTCATCAATGTTTAAAGTCCAATACAGTGTCGCACAATAAAATTTGGCGGGGTCTGAAAAATGGTTAAATTTTAAGATCATGCGCCATCTTGGATTTTACAGAAATGTCAATTATGACATAAAAGACGGACAGTTTCAAGTCTAAGCTTTTGATAGATACTAAAATCAAAAAATTCGAACAAAGGGCAAAAAAACTACAACCGAAAAAGAAACTTACGGTTTTTTGCCCACCTTATATTTTTTAAACTAATATTAAATACAAGTTATGTATATTTTAGCTCACACATATACTATACTATAGTAGTGTGAGCTATGGTGATCCTAATTTTTTTGAGAAAAAAAAAGTTGCTCCGATTTCAAAAATTTTTATATATCTTTGCGTTTCAGATGATTTTGAAACTTTTTTGTTGCGCCGTCTGTCTGTCTGTCTGTCTGTCTGTCTGTCTGTCTGTATGTCTGTCTGTCTGTAACGACCAACGCGCATAACTCAAAAACCGCTTGGCCGATTTCAATGAAATTTGGTACCTAGGCTGGGTCTTGGGTCGAGACGGTCCCATTTAAAAATGAACAAAATCCACCGAACACAAACCAAATAAAAGGGTGGGGGTAGATTTCAAAAATTAGAGTTTATGTGAAAATATGGCGTGTGTGATATCAAACGAAAGGTAATTGAGTCTGGAGTTTAACAAATAACATTTTAGTTTTTGCTTTTTTTAAGGGTGGGGGTAAATTTAAAAAATTTGAGTTTAAGTCAAAACATGGCTTGTGTGGTATCAAACAAAAGGTAATTTAGTCTGGAGTTAAGTTAAATATATTTCAGTTTTTAGTTATATTAGCTCACACGTAAACTATAACTATTGTACCTAGTGTGAGCTTAGGGGCCCATATATTGGCAGAGTATTTTAGATATTCAACTCCATTTTTAAAAAATATTTGAGCGTTGTAATAAAAAGTGTGCTATATATAGATACCAATCTCCTTAATACACATGGCTTCTAAGCATCTTATACCCTGTTTCCACCAATGCATGCCCACCACGATTCAAAAAACGCATCAGGTGACGCTGCATTTAAAACCGGTGCAAATCCATGGCCCATCACGTGATGCGTTTTTTAAATCGGGGTGGGCATGCATTGGTGGAAACAAGGTATTAGACCTAGAGACCCTGTATGTATGACATATTTTAACAATAGAGAGACGCGACACAATCGACACAAATTCATCAAAGTCACTGAAATTATCATTTTTTGGTTATGTTGTTTTCTTGCCAAGTTCATTGGCGTTTCACTAAAATAATTTAAATTGTCAGAGGTGAGTGACATCAATCAACATGCAACCAAGGCCAACACAAAAATAGAGGCCACGACCCTGAAAAAATCAGCTGTTCTCCGGGGGCTGAATTTTACATTGGGTCTTATGGGAGGTCAGACGTTTTTTTTATGATATTTTCAAAATGGCACTACAGATTTGCGCGAAATTTCAGTGAAATATTTGTATTGAAGCAACATGACTAAAAGGTTAAAATCTTCAAGATTCAGCATTCCTTATTTTGCATTCAAATTACCCGCCATTTACTACATGCCAACTGTTACATTTGACATGTATTTGACTTTGTCATCTGTGATTGTCACATTCGCTTCTGCTTCAAACTTAATTTTTGTGTGAGCTAATGAAGCGGCTGTAAAAAATTAAGGATTACTATGGATTTAGAAAAAAATGCTCTGAAAGAATATAGTAAAAACAATCTCAAAACCAGCTTTATTTAAAAAAAAATCAAATAGTTATGAACCGTCATTCCAACTTCAATATTTTAAAGACATTCAGCTATGTTGTAACGTGACCATCAAAAAAAAATCAGCCCCGGATGTGACGTCAACAAAGTGGAGGATCGTGGCCCGTCCGTTTTGATAGCTCTGATGCAACATATAAACAAAGACGTTTGTCCGCACCCCGTATATAGGTTTTGTTAAAAATAGTTTATTTTAATTTTCCGACGCTTATGAATTTAAAAGGACAGACTCTAAAAATATCTAGAGTATTATAGAGGACCGATGTTAGGGACTTATTGGAATAAAACCTGACTTTATTTTAGAGTCGACTTTATTTTGACACATTTACATAGAAAACTAACAGCTGACCTCTCAAAATTGACATATCAAAGCCAAATTTAATAATAAAGACGCCACCTTTCATTTAATAAATACCGACACTAATAAATCCGGTTTTTAAATACACAAAGGCCGAATTTTGAAAGCTGCTTTTTATATGTAAATCTGTCACCATAGGATCGATGTTAAAATAAGGTCAGGTTTTATTCCAATAAGTGTCTATTTTCATCCTTTGATTTTGACTTAAATAAATTTGACTTTGAAGAGTTTCTCGCGTCTATTTCTTTAAAATATGTCATACATACAGGGTCTCTATAGTTCAAATGATACCCATTTGTAATGACGTAATTTTTGTTTATCTTTGTTTAGTATATTATAAACAGCGGTGACAATAAACTTTTTAAAAAAAGTAGTGTCTATGATTTAAATAGGTAGGTAATTGGTTATGTGAAGTATCCGTCACTGTCAATCAAAACACATTGATTAAAATTGCGCCATAAAATAAAATAATATATAAATATCTACGCCATACGATTTATCTCACCTGGTGACGTCATTACAAATGCGTATAATTTAGACTATACCTAGACCAAGCTTTAAAAACTCTGTATAGCTAATTCGTTTTGAACACTTTACAGACAATAGACATTTATCATATCTTCGCACATTCCATTTATTACATTTTTTTACTGAGAAGTAATTTCTTTTATTTTAGCCAGGAAAAATATAATCTATCATAATGTTTCTTGTAGCTATAATACCTAGGGGAAAGTGGGGCAAAACAGGGTACGGGAGTAAAACGGGTTACCGCAGGTTTAGCTAAACTGCACAACAATAAAACCACGGATCACCTTTAGGTGATCCGTGATAAAACCTTTTTATATAATATATTTTATCCTCTGAATAGTTAATTTCTTGCAAGATGACTGGTGCCGGTCGGCTGAGTTTAAGTTGGGTTTTGTTCGACATGTTGCGCGCTGTTTATGGTAAAAATAGCCTGATAATTTTTTAAGGTAGGTACGTTTTCTAATTTTTATGTTATGTAGAATACATAATTAAACTCGCCCATATAGCACAATCACGTGTTTAACATGTAGAAAACGCCTGACAAAAAATACGTTTATTTCATATGAAAACAAGCTTAATAGGTCATTCATTAACGTTATAAAAAATAACGTTGTTAAAAACGGCGTTTGTAATAACGCCATTATCAAATCAAAACAGCGATGTTTTTTACGTTTTACTAAGTAGATTTTTATCAACTTCAAAACCACATTACGTTTGCGCCTTTTCTACACGAATTTTAAAACGAGACTTGCATGGCTTTTCTATCAAATATTTTTGAGATTTTACTAGAAGCAGCGCCACCTATTGGAGACATTTTTCACTTTGACGAAATCTATCCGGGAGTGCTTTGGCCTCTAAACTTGAAAAACCAGTTAATGAACTGATCCCTGATCCTTATACCTCATAACCTATATTGGATTTTATGTTGTCTTTGTAAGAAATGGGCTGCGAGAGTCGACAGCAATAAAAACAACTCTTCGTAAATTTTATAAATACTAAAATTATTTTTTTTTAATAGGTAGTTTAGTCTTGGTTAGTTTTTAAAAAAAACTTGTCTTACTAAAATATTGCTTTTTAATTTATTAACCGCCCTTACCCCGAAATACAGGAAATAGTAGGAAAAACATGGAAGTACTCGGAAAATACTAGGAAATACCTTGGAAATTTGCGCAAATACTGGGAAGTATACCGGGAATTATTATCGTAGGTATTTCCTTGTACAAAAATTGACCCCTCGATTGGTACCCCATTATAACCCGTATGAGGAGCGAAACGGTACAAACTCAACTATTTGCATATAATGGAGTTTTAAATCGCTTCAACTGAAATTTAAAATATAAAGGTAAAATATTTAGCTATCTTAACTCTAAACAGCAAACGCAATGGTGCTCATGTGAAAAGAGAAATAAATCTATAAGGTTAAGTAGGTACCCCATATTGTCCCCCTTTTCCCTACATTTGGTTGGACAATTTTATAAAACGATAAAAACTGTTTAATTAAAAAAGTGTATAAAATTATAGCTTATTGTGTGTAGTTTTTCCGGCTGTCTACCATGAACCAATAATATTTACAAAAAAAAATAAAACAAGACCTGACCTTTTATATTTTAAAGTTAGGGATATGTAATTTTCTAATTAGTTATATTGAACATTAAGTGTTACTTTTAATTAAAATTTAGTGCTTGTCACATCATACTAATTAGCAATTTTGTGTTTTCCTAAATTATAAAAAAATCACATTGATGTGTTATTTTTGGTATCACTCGTTTGATTTTTCGTATTTTTTTTTGAAAATCTATTTTACAATATTAGCTTTTCTATTTTCTTTTTAAGTGTTCCAAATCGGTGTCTTCCTAATCCTTGTCAATTAATCTTAAACATGCTAACCTAGAAACAACAATAGCCAGCAGAGCAATATATGTTTTTTTTATCTAGAGCGGTTCTAACACTGTAAATGTTAAGCAATTAAATATTTTATCACTATTATTGTTCATCATCCTCATCTTTTCTGTGTCTGTCTCTATTTTTTTGAAAAAAAATGTCGCGACTTGAACAGGACCGTACCCAGAAAAAAATTTCTTTGGAAGATTAAGAAATTTTAATAAATCGATGTGTATTTTGCAAATTCTTTGTTTAATGTGTATTGCTGAGAAATCTCTTTTATCGACTATTTCTGGCAGAGTTATCCCCTTGGTCCCCCCTAGGTACTGCCTTGAGCTCAAATTGATTTTATTCTTGTTGATTTCTTGACAATATCTTTTAATTTTTTTTACAATGCAATAGCGAATATCAAGAAAGCACAATAAAGAATTCCTAAAAGAATATCAATACTGACTCAAAAATAGGTAGTTGAAAAATATATCGAACAAAATATATTTTGTTTTAATATTATTATTTTCCGTATCGACGAACATGCTTTGCATACTCTGAAAAATGGAAATTTCTTGACCTATACTGATCTCATATTCTGAATTTTCTTTTCCAGGTATCGGCTTTCAAAGCGCTCTCGAGTTTGCGAAAAGGGGTGCCAAGGTAATTTTAGGTAAGGCTACTGACAAATTTTTAAATTGGAGTATTTATACAGGGTATAAGAGGTGTCAGACAGGCTGACATAATATCCCCTAAACTATTTAGGAGATGATATGATGATAGAAGCAACACACTTGGTATGAATAGACATAAGACTCGCCCGAACATTTTACGAAGGTAAACCACCCTCCCAACCCTGGCAGGGGGATGGTTTCCCCCCTTAAACGTGCTGTTTAGTAGTTTTTTGCTAATAACTCGAAAACAGTCAACTTTTACAAAAATCTTCTAGAGACCATTTTTCAAGCGGATACAATTTCCTTTTCAATGGTGTACCTTAGTACCCTCTGACGGTAGTGGTGCACATTCCATTAGCGTACGAAAAAAGGAGAACATTTTTAAAATATATTTTTTAAATCTTTTGTGGTATTTTTTACCCACAACACTATTTTTTTATCAAAAAAATATTTTTGGTTAAAAGCCCATTGTATACAGTTAAATACGTACTAAGCTAGACATATATTTTTTTAAATAGCCGCCTTGAAATAAAAATAAATGTGATTGCAGAAATCATTAAATCAAACAAAAATGTTGAACATTCATTAAATAATAATGAGAGTGAGAGAAAAATTATTTTTGGTTGATAATAACTTAAAACTGACTTTTTCTAGTTGACCTTCTTTAAAGTGAGCGTAGGCGGCATCTCCTCCTCTCACCCCTCTCAAAAGTGCTCTCTTACTTGGTATATCAAATTTGAACATGTTTGGGGCGACTATGTAAGATCTACTGCGGCGATGAAGGAGGAGTGGTATACATCATTGGGAAGGAAATTTCATCAGCTTTAAAAATGAGTTTTAAACTAGACATGTAGGACAACAAAATTCAAGAAAATTAAAAAAATATTGTTTTTTCCACACCTCTCATTTATTTAAATGCCTATAAAAGGTGCGCCACTAATGTAAGAAGGGCGCGTTATACATCATTAGAGAAGACTTTTAGTCAGCCTCAATAACTATTACTTAGTTGTTTATGGCTAAGTTAAGCGTTTGAAAATATGTTTGAAAAATTTTAATGAATTCAACTCGAAAAATTAAGTTTTAACTTAATACTAATCAAACATAATTTTTTACTCACCTTGAGTATTATTTACTGAGTTACAAAAATGAATGTTCAAAATTTTTGTTTGATTTGAGGATTTTACACATTTATTTTTATTTCAAAGCGGGCACTTTTAAAAGTTATGTCTAACTTATTAAATAGGTAACTATATACAATGGCTTTTTGAACAAAAATACTTTTTGGAAAAATAAAACAATGTGTTAAGGATACCAAAAGCCACAAAAAAAATTAAAAAAAGATACAGGGCCGATGGAACGTGCACCACTGCCTTTATAGGGTACTAAGGTACATGGTTAAAAAGTAAATTTTATCCGCTTGCAAAATGATTTTTAGAATATTTTTATAAAAGTTGAACGTTTTCTAGTTATGAGCAAAAAACCTTCAAAAAGAACGTTTTAGGGAGGGAACCACCCGCTGCCAGGGGGTGGTTCCCTGTCGTAAAATGTTCGGGCGAGTCATATATCTAACCATACCAAGTGTGTTCCTTCTATCATTAAACGCAGTATCGGACCCCGTAGGGCCTGAAACTACTAGAAGTTTTAAAAAATTTAGTTTGGGAAGAAATAGGCATCAAAGTAAATGGACAGTACTGGAACCCCCTAAGATATGCTGTTGATATTGCGTTAATAACAGATAAGAAAGAAGAACTGATAAAAATGCTGGAAGAACTTGATAAAGCAAGTAAAAATATAGGCTTGAATTTTTTGTCGTTTTTCTTCAAACTGCCATTTTTGTAAAATTTTTCAAAAATGTATTATTTTCTTTAATCTTAAAAATATACGTGGACAAAAAGTAACTTGTCACCCGCTGTCGCGGGCCAGTTTTACCATGTCATTTTTTATTAAACCTTCCTTTTTAAAATGATGCCAAATTTAACTGCTAATATTTTTGCCCGTAATTTTTAAAAATTAATATTTATCTCCAAACTTAGCGAAATATGTGTTTAAATTGTAGTATAGATATTTAAAATATAAAGTACTAAATACATATACATCTGCACATATTATTATTTTACTCATTATATATTAAGGAATAAAACTCACACCTTATCCCGAGGCAAAAAGTTTGTAGCCTGAGTGTAGCGAGGTATATAATTGGCCAATAGCTAACAAGACACTAATTACGAATTTTAGAAGATATTTTTTGAACTTTTGGACTTCTTTGCCCTAAAATTAAATTATAATTATAATTGTGTGGTTTTCAGCTATACTTTACTAAAAACATAATGTCTGATAGAACCTATTATTTTGAATTTTAAGGATAAAAAGTGACAGTTTTATCGCTAAAATAAGGATTAAGGATAAAAGTGACACTTTTTATCTCTAGGTAAAAAGCTTTTAACACGAGCGTAGCGAAAGCTACAATTCGTTAAAGGATAAAAATACTCTTTTATAACGAGGTTTATATTTAATTTTTAAGTTGTTATTTGATTTATTAATATAGTTAAATAATTTTGTGTTCTGTTTAGGATATACAATATCAGATTTATTGCATTGAAAGATTCTGTCAAGTAGTTTTAAAAATGGCGAAAGTCAGTCAGAAGGAAAGTGTGGAAAAAATTTATGTCGGTTCTGTAAAGTTTTTTTGGAGGGGGGGGTTAGGTGTTTTCATTTTTCAGGAAGGCGATCAGTTATTAGGGAGGGGGCAAACTTGGCCTTTCCATCTCTGTAAGGTCGACAACATAATATAATATTTTGTAAACATTGCCGTCGTGCATAGTATTTCGCTATATATAGCTTATTCGGTCACTTATACCTCGACTAACAGCTAGGGGTCACTTTTTTTTTATCTTGGATCACTAAGTTATTCATTTTAAACATTCCTGGCTACAACTAAATACATCCATTGCACTGTGGGACTTTATCGCATCTTTTTGGGTTTCTGCCCCACTGTGCGGCAGCCAAACATTATCTTTTGCTTGGAGTTGTGAATACAGTTAACTCCCATATGGAGTTTTAAGGGATTCCCACGTAAAAAACTATATTTTCTACGCAGCGTTCAAAATATGGGCGTGATTTAATATGAAAAAGTTTTTGACGATTTTAAAAAAGATGTCAACTCTTGTTTTTTAAAGTGATCTAAATTCTTTCATTTAAAAAAAGTTATAATAATATATGGACTTGGAAGTGAGCATTACCCTCAAAATATACGCCGTATATTTTCACATAGAGCGGTTTTGTAAGTCAAAAGGTGGGACTGGGGTTTTTCAGCGAGCGAGCTATGAACCTATGCATTTTGATTTTAAGGCTTGCTGGAAAATTAATTAAGTAATTAAAAAAAAGCTTTTGCGCGCGGTATGCCACTATAACCGGAAACGGGAACTTTGCAGAAAAAGGCTATCAAATTAACTGGAATGGGATTATAAACATTGCGGTATCTTTCAATGATTTAAGGAAATGGGGCAGGCAGAACTTGTCCTTCGCAGAGGAGGTTCAGTTCTACAATTGGACGAAAAGATATTAAATTGGTGACAGGGTTTAACAGGACACTGTATTACCTCAATAAACAGATCAACAATATTAGTTTTTTTATAAAACTAACAGAAACCACTACTCCGAGGGAAAATACCCCTGGGTAGCTATTCGGGGTCGTGACGATGTGACCATCCACATCACACGCTTTGATTAATAGCAAACTCTGAGCGGTCGCGGCTTGTGCAAAATGACTTGTCCCGACCAATGGCATAGTCTTTAGAGTTAGTGAATTTTACGCGTTTAAAGTGAAATCTGTTCTCCTGCCCCGTACCGACTGAACGTTTCTCGATCGGATCGTAGAACAAGCTTGCGCAATGGAGTCATTTTCGCATTGCACATGACGGCTCGGAGCTAATTTAAGGCTTGCCATTGCCCAAGCATGTGATGGGAACTATCACATCGTTTAAGACCCACTATGGCTCCCACCTCTCTTCGTGTTCTACGGACCAGCCAGTCCCTACGGGACTTGCTGTATCCTATCCTTTTGTATTTCTTGCTGGGCCCACTCTGTTAGGGCCGACTTCATTTGTCCTCTTGTGAGTCCTAGGAAAGGCTCTAACCCGACGCATTTCTGCCGGGTCCCCTGGCGAGTTCGTCCGCTTTCTCGTTTCCTGAGACTCCCATGTGGCCTCGGACCCATACGATATCCACCTCTTACTTCGGGCAACTCTTGAAGTGAATCTGCGCACTCCTGCACCAAACCCGCGGCCATGGTTGGTTTGCACAGTGCTGTCAGCGCAGCTTGTATGTCTAAACAGATGCGGAGGCGCTTTCCTGTTTCGTTCCTAATTTTTTCCTTCCATGTTACCGCCAGTATAGCGTAAACCTCCGCATGAAAGACTGTTGCATTGGATCGAGTAGCTTTTTCCAATACCCTTGCTTTCCACGTACACTCCTGCGCCGGCGCCGGTCGAATTCCGATCTGTTAGCCTTGGTCCGTCTGTTTAGCAGACCGTGGCATCGCTAAGGAATTCAATCCTTCCTTTCTTCATGCATCCCTTGGCATATGATTACACGGTATCTCCTTCTCTCCCTTAATCGCTTCTCTGGCATCGCTAGCCTGTACGTTGATAGAGGAATCTCCTTTCCTTCACAGTCGCGATCTCCGAATGTCCATACGCCCGCGTCCCTTACAACTATATGAATCATCCTTGTTTGGAACACATCCTGATAATCTGCAGGAGCACTAATCGATGAAAATCGACGACCAGTTGCCTTTTTGGGCCGTCCTCAGGTGAATGCAGGTAATAGCTCCGTTTAGGGCATAAGCTGAATAAAACCAACAGAAACAACTACTCCGAAGAAAATACCCCTACCAACATTGAATTATACTGATGGTTTGATGCTACACCATTCGTGGATTGACATGGATCACTGTTCCTGCAGATTCTCAGGACATGTTTCAAACAAGGATGGTTCATATCCTTTTAATCTACGCTGGAGAAATTAAAAACCACATAGATTTAACAAGTTGTCAACGAACGCATCTGGGGTATTTTCCCTCGGATTAGTTGTTTCTGTTGGTTTTATACAGCTTTATGCTCTACACGGAGCTATCGTCTGCATTCACCTGAGGACGGCCCAAAAAGGCAGAAACCGGTCCTGGATTGGCAGGAATCACTGTTCCTGCAGATTTTCAGGACATCATATCTTTGTATTCGACGTTGGAGAAAGTGAAAACCACATAGTTTTAATATAAGTCTAGTATAGTTGCCGACTTACCTAATGATATGATATTGCGTCACAAACAATGGCCTTGGCAGAGGTTTACAAGAAAGTGACAGTTCATGAAAAGGTGAAATCAGGAATAAAACAGGAAAGCATCTACTTCGACAGTCAGGCTCTGCCAAAAGCGGTATGATTCAGTAGGGTATGCCAAGACAGGACAGAATCTGGCTGGCATAAGGATGGTAAGGGTGCCGGGCCACATGGAAGCCTCAGGAAACGAGAACTTGAAGGAACTCGCCAGAGGTGGGCTCCCGAAGAATGCGTTGGGCCGGAGTTTTGTCTGAGGTTGTCAAAATCGAAAATTAAGTCGGCCCTGAGCCCAGAATAAGTTGCAGAAGGAATCACTAGAGGCAACGTTAAACTGGCGAAGAATTGATTGATAGATGATATACTGTGTCTCGTAGAGATTGGCTACTCAGCAGAATAAGACAAAAGGTAAAGTGGAAGCAATGGTTAAAGACTTTACTAGCCATTGCGTCGTATAAGGAAACTTGGCGAGGATCAAACGGCAAGCAAAGGGCGGATTAATTGCTCAGCAAGGAGGATACAGTGAATACGACTCTCAGAAATTAGCGAAAAGAACGTTCCGTGTGCTCGGTCGTCAGGCTCAAAGCTTTGCTCACAAACTACTACTAGTAGTATAGTTATCAGAGTGACCTGGATATGATACTGATTTCGGGAAGCTGTGTGGTTATCTCTAATGATATCAGAAGGTTTTATAGTGGAAACATTTGCTTCTTTGCTAAGACAGCAGAATTCCAAGACTGAAACAGTGAGAAAAAGTGTGGTAAAATGGGCGCAGCCTGGTAGCCGAAATTCATGAGATATTTTAGGCTCACCAAACTTTTATTTATTTATTTATGGGTATACCAACACGAAAATAGAGGAATCGATGCTAAGTAGACACTTTAGGAAAAATCAAAATTTTTCTCTTCTTTATGAGTGACCTTATTTTTAGCTTGCAGAGATGACGCCAAAGCGCAAAATGCTCGTCTTGAAATTATTAAGCATACAGAAAACCAAAATGTCTATGTCAAACTAGTGGATTTCGCTTCATTAGGTGAGTTTTAGCAAATGTAACCTGATGAATAAGTTAAACCTATTTTTATAAGTACCCAAGTAACACAAACTGGACAATATAGTTTAAAAGCAAAAACTTTGCTGTGAAAGTGTTGTCAGAGCTTAGTTTTTGCTGTAAAACAGCTAGTTGTGGTTTAGAAATTATTTTAGCTATAGAATCTCTCTGATAGCAGGTGTTTATGGGTGAAATGGCTTTTGATGTAATATTATACAGGACTTGCTCTTTTAAAGTTAGATAATTGCTAATAAGCATGCTAAAATTTAGCTAGCTAAATAACATAAATTTTAAGCTCTTATTCCTATTATTTAGCTAGAAAAAGCAACAATTTAGGAATTTTGTATTTTAAGCTGTTTATTACAAAACTTTTGAACAGCCCCCAAAAATGCTTGGCCAGAAGATCAGTGCGATTATGACTGTTGAAAAAAGGAGATTTATTGTCATGCCTGATCCAAGGTTCGTAAAGAAACCGGTTGTGTGGTAACTCCCAGCCAATGACGCGGCATTTTGCCTGTTCCACGGTCAATAAAGAAAGACCTATACGTTACATTATGAGAGAAAGAGAGATAGGTCTATTTAAAAGCCGAAAAAATACCAAAATTTATTACAAAATTAAATCATTTAAAAATTTATGATACAAATTCCAATAGTTTTATAAATATCATATTCAGGACACGAGTATAAATACTTTTCCTACTCTCTTGTTCAATTTAATGAAATTTTTTACGCCGAACTCTAAAACAAACTAGCCACATATTGGTGGGTAGGAAATAACTAAAACTAGATTTTTTTGTGTAAAATTTATTCAAAAAAATTAAAAAAAAAGGAAGTTAAAGTGACTAAAAGTCAATAAGGCAGTAAGGGAAGATTCATAAATTACATAACGCAAAGAATCAGGATATTTGATTACCCCTACAAAACGCATTTTCAAGAAATATCATAAAAAATACATCGACTGTAACGCAAGGCTAATTTTCCTTCCCTCCTGCTTGAGCGTTATACAGAGTGTTCCAAGTTAAGTGTCCACCATTGCTAACTTTTTTATTATTAAAGATAGAAAAAAGTTTAAATTGGCAAACTAGTAGAATTTTTAATGCTGTTTAAGATACTTAATTTTTTTAAAAATAGAGCATCGGTTTTGGTGTTTTTCAAAAAACATTTAAAAAAAATTATATATCCTGTATTTTATATTTTTGTCTGATAGGCCTTTTAATTCTAAACAATTTTTTTGAAAAAAAAATTTGCCTAAAGTTTAAAATAATAACGAAGAAATTTTAAATTCAAAATTACGTAAGTATTTTAATTTTAGTTGGTAGCAAGTAGTCTAAGCGTAATTTTGAATTTAGAATATTTTCGTTATTTTTAACTTTGAGAAAATAAATCAAATATTTAAAATAAATTAACAGCAATATTATTTTCCTCAATTTTTACAAAATTTTTAAATTATTATTTTTTTAAGTTTAATTTTTTTTCATGAAGAGGTAGGTATGCCGTGTAATAGGTACATCATTTAAGAACTATTTTTAGCATCAGGCGCCTTAAAAACAGCCAACAACATTGAGTATTTTTTAAACTATTAGTAATTTTCTATGTGTATATAAAGTTCATTTCATAATCTTTGTCCTGGCCTATACTGATTGTGATGATAACTATCAAAAAGTTATCTTAAAAATTATGTGTTGGTAGCAGATATCAGATGCATTATAGAGAGAAAACCCATACCCCCCAAGGTCTATGTCCCAGCTCCCCTTGTAACCTTGTCTGACCCACATTGTATGGGTAGAAAACAACCGACACAGGAAAATTTGTGTTTGTTAAAATTTTTAATTATATTTAAAAACTCACCAGTTCTTTTAGTTAGTTTTTAATATATTTATAGTAAGAACGTAATAGGTATTTAAACACACGACGAAAAGACCCAAAATGTGCAAAATTTCCTCGCAAAAGACGAAATTTCGATATAAACAGCGTTTGACTGCTGATTTCTAGCAAAACTGTGACGTAGCCCTGACGTCACGGCCCGGCCGCCTAAACACCGAGTTACGCAACCGGTTTCTTTACGGACCGTGCCTTCTGTTTGTTGTTTTCTTTTCTAACCTAATCTCTGGTTGTGTGTTGTGTTTTTTGTTTAATCAAGCAATTTGGTGTTTTTTTAAACAAATGTCCACTCACAGCCATAAAAGATAGTTATTTGCCGATCTTTTAGAGTATCCCTTTATCTTTGACAGGGAACTAAAGTTGGGTAAACAGTGACTGGTTCCTTGAAACCCTGGTGCGATGCCTTGTCAGGGGGCACACAATGAAGCCATTACAAGGGGTTCCTGCCTGGTACTTATCAGTCCTGAGTGAACCTTAAAAGTGCTGTCAAAATTTTTTCATCAGTCTGTCTGTTTTTTGTTGTAACTCAAGGGCTGGTGTATATAACAACATAATGCACCATGGACAAACATAATGCTTGATTTTGGTACATTGGTCCTCCATTTTTCTGCCTGCTTAGCATTAATAGATGATATGTAATTAAGCACTAACTTTGTCATCATTGTGCACTATGTGAGCTGCCGACAGCAAGTGTACAAATTTTTTAGTAAGTACTGTAGAATTGGTTTAACTTAGCACATAATCAGGCCAGGCTCTCAAAAAGGTATGGACCCACTTGTGTAACCCATTGTATTGGGCCCTCTAAGGTGCTGCACCCTGGGCATTAAGAAGCCAGTTTATTAGTTGAATAACTAAATAAATAAATTTCTTGTTTTTATTTACCTAGTTACCTTAATAACAAAAATTTCCACTACCTATTCCTACTAAGGCCTGCCTTACCAGTGGTGATCCCTGAGAGGATGGAGGCAATCACCTCTCCCCCTTTTTCTAGAGAACTTTAAATACAAAGGGCACATTCTGGTGTATTACATAACTGAGTAAAAAACTATTTTGGTAATTGTGTAATAAATATGGTTTCTCAAGAATTTCCATTTATTTTAAAGAATGTATTTCGAAAAATCCTTTTTAGAGGTACAAAAAACTTTTATTTTGGCATGTTAGAAAAAAAACATATTTTTTAAAAGAGAACCATATAATTTTTTAAGTCTATACAATGTATGTTCAAAAAATCTAAATTGTCATACACATTTGATACAATGGTGTATTGAATTGAATTGAATTGAATAAATCTTTATTAGCCAATCATGCTATTTCAAATTACAAACATTAATATAAAAACATAGATTTAAATGTTAATACATTCACCGCTATTTCTATAACAATAATTCCAAACTTATTATTTTACATTCATGGGGGTTGGGGAGGCAAGAGGGGCCCCTTTCTTATTAGATTTTTTTAGATTATGAATATGCATAATAGCACCAAGGTAACCCCCAGGCCTGTTGTAAGAGCTAACTAAAGAAACCTTGACCCATGGGTAGTCTGGTAACGGACAAGCTTTGACCAGTAGGTAAAAAAATATAGATATCACGGGGATGGGTTAATCTGGTGATTCTCTGAATGGATTTGGTGACGACTATTAGGGAAATCACCACATACACAGTATATGGAGTGCCTATTTTGAACTAACAGCTAGTGCAGGCACATTGTGGCTCTCCGTACCCTGTTGATTATGTCAAAAGGTATGGTATATGGAGTGCCTATTTTGAACTAACAGCTAGTGCAGGCACATTGTGGCTCTCTGTACCCTGTTGATTATGTCAAAAGGTACACCAGTGCTCTAAGGCTATAATTATGGTATTATGTGGTATATCATGATGACTAAGTTTCTGGCCTAAAATATATTTTGAAGTCTACTGGTTTCTATTTACTAGATAGAATTTAAATTGTTATCCGAGTCATACACAGTAAGTAAACAGCACAACATACCCAGAAAGGCATGCCTACGTGACAGGTTAGAACCTTTAAGGGTGCTAACCGCCACTACCGTACATCCATGGTAATAAAGCAAAGATGTTTAATTCCCTGTACATTATATAATTTAATTTTAATAATTATAAAAAAAAATTTGTGTAAAATGAGTAGGAGTCAATTGCAAGCAGACCCCCTTTTTGGCTTCCTTGCTGACATTCCCAAGGGCTGAGCAAATGGGCCCCATTCTGGGTTGCTTTCTGGACTTTGTACTTCATTTCTTTTAACTGCTTCTAAAATTAAAAAATGTAAATAAAACTTTTTTAACTAAAAATTAAAAAACGCAAGGCAATCAATGTGCCATGCTTTTTTAATTTTTTCTTACTTGGGACAAGTGAACATTAGTAGTCAAGAGTGTGTTTAGCGAGGGGTGAACAGCTAACCCAAAATGTGTACACTGATTGTGAAAATCCACAATCTTTTGCTAAGATTGTGAGGGATTGTGGCAAGATTGTGAGGGGATTGGGGACGGCGTAGCGTGCCTGAAGGGGCTGGGGGGGGCCGTCCCATCAAAATTCTTGTGACCAAAAAAAAAACAAAAAAAAGGTAATCATGTCTATAGTTTCCTTTGCCGCCCTCTTAATTTACCATTACCGGCCCTGCTACTTAATAACCAAGGGGTGACCAGCTAACCCTAAAATGTGTACACCGATTGTGAAAATCCACAATCTTTTGCTAAGATTGTGAGGGATTGTGTACAGATTGTGAGGGATTGTGGTGAGATTGTGAACAGATTGTGAGAAATGTGTACATCGATTGTGAGAGCTGTTTACCCCTCAGTGTTTAGTAAAAAACAGTCAAATCAGAATGTTCAAAAAAAAAATAGTGTTTCTTAATGACAAATTATGTCATTCAGGGACTCAATGTTTGAATCCATCAGATCAAAAAATATTTTTTTAATCTCATTGGTTTGAATGACACTCTGTTTTTTTTACTTCAAGTCAAGCGGCTTTAGTAGTCTGCTTATTTAGACTCACCTGATTCCAAGCAGAGTGCACCAGAGTCAATTGCCAGTACCAAGCACTGTGGGAATTCTCCCCTTGCAATTACCAATTACTGAGAGTGTGTGGGGCCTCATATTTAAAGAACTTGGACCAAGCTTGTATGTTGTCATGTTATTATATTTTTTGTAGAAACAGCCTTACAGTTTCCTTCTGTAATGATATCTTATGTCATGCTATGTCTCATGATATGCTATGTTTCTGTATAAACCCAGCTTAAGGGTTTCTGATGGCGGTGGCCAATACAATGTTTTTTGCTTCCCACTGGTAGGGTACTGTGGTAGGGCACGTAATAACTTTATCTTCTAACGTTCGCACAATTTTTAATTGAGATATTTGTTTATTTTGTTGTTGTGACACCGCCCAAGATGAAAGATAACATCTGTGACTCTTCTTTTTTTTTTCGTATTACCTATTGGGCCAATTGTTAGAAGGCAAGTTAGAGGTAAACTGCTGAAACCAATGAGACGGCCGAGGCGGCCATGATGGTTTTCCAATTTATTTTTCTTTAAATTTATGGACTAAAAAATATTAATTTCCAGGGGATCCCGGGCCTAAATAAATTCTAGAAAGTGCTAAATTCAATAAAATATGACTAAGAATTGATTTATCAGGTATTTAGAGGATAATTGTAATAAAATAATTTCTAACCTAAAAACAAACACCGAAAAAAAACGTTTATTATTCTGAATTTTCAAGGCGCTTGCGTTTTGACGAGCCATCTTGACCTGTTTCATCAGAAAAGTTAACCTGGCAAACATTTTGACGATGAAAACCGCCTTTTTTGCGCGATAATATCACAGTAGTGTAGAACATAACAAGTTTTTCTTCAGCCATTTTAGTAAAGTCTCTGTCCATTACAGGAAATAGTTATTTGGCAATAGTTGCCATTGTTTCTTGTTTATTTCTAGACAAAATTACTTTAATGTTAACGTGCTATATTTTGGAGCTCTCATGGACACCTTGAGAGCTAAATAAAGATTGCCTAATCAGCAACGACAACACTTTAAAAGCTGCTTAGAAGTGAAACGGCATACAGCTGTAATAGCTATTTTACATTCAGTTTTGGTGTTAAAGTGTTTTGGTAGCTGTTTTTCAGCAATTTGTGTTACTTGGGTAGTAGTTTCGTTTTTACTTACTGGTTTTGCAGACAATTTGCCAGCCAATTTGGTGGACACCAAGATAATACGACTCAAAGTCACTTGGTGCCCGGTACAATCACTACATGACGACCCAACGCAATTAATGCATTAATCTTCATGGAGAATACTTTGAGAAACAATAAAGTTTTTAAACGTTATCTACTGTTTTATTCCAGCTGTATCGGACCCCGTAGGAGGGCTATAGCTGTGTAGATATCTCAGACAGAAAATAAAATTATTCGTTTTTAAGAAATTAAATAAAAATAACATAACACAGACCCCGTTGTACAATTTAACGCGATTTCTTAAACTTTGACAGCTAACATTTTAAAACCTAGACATAGAAACTTAATAAAGTTGCACATTTCTTATACTTTAACATAGTAAAATTATATTAAATTTGGGTGAGTTCCATAGTCCCATGTATTTCTTTAGAGGTTCTTTAAACGTAAGAACTACAAGGCAGTATTTTTAAATGATAAAACTTCTCCAAATTTCAAAGGCTTTTTAAAAAGTCTAAATTTTGGGAAGAGTCTGAAACTTTTTTATTAATATAGTATTTTTTAGAATCCGTTAGAAATTTCGTGAAAGAAATAGAAAATGAAGAAGAAAAAGTAGACATTTTAGTCAATAATGCAGGTGCAGCAGGTTTAAAGCAAAAAACAAGTCCTGATGATTTGCAGGTTTTGGTCCAAGTCAATTATTTTGGTCCTGTTTTGCTTACTTTACTTTTAATAGGTATGTACAGGGTTTTTCATTACTAGCTTAAAAATAAAATATCAATAAATATATTTTATTAAAAAAATATATATATTTGAAAAAATAGTCCATTTCTCAAAGTGAAGTTTGCAAATTACAAAGAAAAACTTAACTCCACTAAAGTCTTTATTGTTTCAGGTTTTATTTAGGACATGTTTCGAGTCTAAAGGGACCCATCATCAGCTAAAACAAGTTAAACAAAGAAGTGTAACTACATCCGAAGCAACTTTAGTGCCTATTAAATAGATTAAACTGAGATAATAAAATTAATTTGAAGGGGATTAAGTAATCACTTTCAGGTTCCGTAGTGTACCCTGAAAGTGACCATCCCCCCTTCATCTTTATGTTTTATAAACCGATACCCCCTTAAAATGTAACATACCTTTCAAAAACCTTCAAAAGACTCTCGTGCCCCCAGCAAGCTAATGCGAGGGTTCAAATAGATGCTATTACTATAGATGCTATTACTATGTGAATTTGAATAGTAATAGCATCTATAATAATAGCATCTATTTGAACCCTCGCATTAGCTTGCTGGGGGTACGAGAGTCTTTTAAAGGTTTTTGAAAGTTATGTTACATTTTAAGGGGGTATCGGTTTATAAAACATAAAGATGATGGAGGGGGGGATGGTCACTTTCAGGGTACACTACTGAACCTAAAAATGATTATTTAATCCCCTTCAAATTAATGTTATTATATCAGTTTAATCTATTTAATAGGCACTAAAGATTATGACTGACTGAAGATGATGATCATGGGTCTCTTTAGACTCGAAACATATCCTAAATAAAACCCGAAACAATAAAGACTTTAGTGGAGAAGACATTCAGTTTTTCTTTGTATATATATATTTTTTTTATTTGTGGTAAAATGTCTTATTTTTCTGTTTGATTTTTGGTCATATTATTGCAGATTTACTCAAAAAAGCTCCAAAGTCTCGAATAATCAATGTCTCTTCATACCTAGCTGTTCTTGGCCATCTGGATCCAAATAATTTAAATAGATATAGAGGAATGGTTCAATGTTACTCTGACACTAAACTAGGTAAGTATTTTACAAGTAAAATGAAAAAATAACCAAAAATTTTATACTTCTTAAAAAAATACAAAAATATATACGTAAATGGAGTGTTAAAAGAAGGTACAGAAACGTGATAATAAGAATATCCACAGGGCAGACTGAATAAAGTTGTGTGGCTTACACCAAGACAAAAAAGACCGTTAGAAAGTATTTTTGAGAGAGTTTTGCAACTGGGGAAATGTTAAATTTGTCAAATATTTTAATTTTGTATAAAATTATTCTTTTTGTTATTTAAAGCTATTTTGATCTTTACTTTTAGAGTTTATTTTAATTTATCTAAACTAATTTTAATCAATTTTTTAAAAGTCTTATACAACTATTATTATTAAAATACAGCGATCCTGAAAACATTGCCTAAAAACAAACGCTGCCATGAATTTTAATTATCTTAACCTAGTCTTGCATGTAAGTAACGCATGGCAAGGTGGAAAACAATATTTTTTTAAAAATATGTAAAAGCTTATCAATGGCAAAAATATCATTCTTATTGAAATTTCGTTTGAAAGTTTTTGCAAATATATTGCAAACATTTTCAAAAATATTTTCCGTTTTCTGCAAACATAACATAACATAACTTGCCTAACATGATTAGAAATGCACAAATTCATGACGACAACTGTGCTGGAGTCCGACTGTGCCTAACCGGATTTGAAATGTAGCTTTAAGCCGCGTATTCGTTTGAGCACGAAAACGTATGCGTCGCTGCGAATGCCTTGTTTGCATTTATGCTTAAGTGAGTACCGCAATGAGGCCAACAAATAATATCCATATCCGATCCGATCCTCTCGGATGGCGTGACATACCTCGGGTCCGAACCAAATGCTATTTTCCGTGCCTTAAAGGCACGTACACATACTTAAATGCTCGTTCGGTCTCGCAGCAGGGTATGCGAATTCTGCCTCTAATGAATACGCGCCTTTAGGGTAGCTAATTTGGGTCTTGAACCATGTGACTATCCACATCACACGCTTTGACCAATAGGAAACTGAGCGATCGCGCGGTATTTAGTTATTTCTTAACCTAAAGCAACGATTTCGTTTTAAGTTTGTTTTGGTATTTGTTTATCTGTCTGTCTGTAATGTAGTTAACAGTAACTCTGATCGAGTGTCTCCCAAAGTATTTTTATGGACAAGCATGGTACAAAATTTGGTAAGCAGAACTAAAATAATTTAACGACGTTTGTAACTAAATCTACGAACTAATAGGCAAAAAAAAGCAAACGTTTTTTGTGTATGTATCGTTCATACTTGTCTTTTGTCTAGTCTTTTGTCTTGGTGTAGTCGTATGTCTTGTCATAAGAAAATTAAAACCCGTTTCTTATGGGAGTGTTCATACAATGCTTTTGCTTTTGATTAGTCTTTGTCTTAAGAGTTACCAACTTTCAATCCTTAGGACAACGACTAAGACGAGTGAAAGACATCTGCTGATGTTTGTTGTTTTCTTTTTACAGGGCGTCCGAAGAGCGCAAGCGCGCGGTCAGACTAATCAAAAACAAAAGACGAGTATGTACAGCCGAGTTTGATTAAGACAACTAAGACTAATCAAAGGACAAAGACTAAGACGAGTATGAACAATACTTAAGTGTCCTTTAGAAGAAAGTATAGTCATTATTTTGGTAATTATTTGACAACCATATACGACCATATAAGAAACATATCTCAACTTGAATTTTTTTTTAAATTTTTGAACTATCTTTTTAAATTGCGCTATATAGAACACAAAGACGTACTATTTAAAAAATTTACTATGCATACATTACCTTGCTGCTCCACAAACTGTTTAAAAAGATTTATTGATGTGAAATGGCAAAACAGTATTCGACCTTTAAGGAGGAGTGTATTTTTTTAAATTTCTTTATAAAAATAATTAATTACTTTATTATTTTAGCTACAGTTTTTTAAAGCTTTGCATTCTAGGAAACATCTTGTTTACAAAGCAACTGGCGAAAAAGTTGTACGGCTCCAATGTTACTACGTACTCGTTGCATCCTGGCACTATAGACTCAGAAGTTTACAGAAGACTAAGCGGTATTCGTAAATGGTTTATTGAAAATGTTGCCATACATTTTTTTAAGGTATTGCATTTTGTTTTTTATTTGATACATAAGTACAGCGTGTCCCATTTTCAAAGGGATTATTGGGAAACTCGAGTAATATTAAAAATATCGAGGAACACAGGGAGTTTTTGAAAAAATTGCATTTTTAATAATTCCTTGTATCTCGCTTATTTTTCAAAATATATTTATTCTTTAAAAACCTTTCTAGAGCATAATAATGACGTTGTCAATTTTTTAAAATATTGTTTAGTTTTTGAGGTATGGTATTTATCCTAAAACACTTAAATACCGACCTGGATTATTTTGATTACTATTTTGATTGGTTTCATGCTATTATTATCTTAAAATGATAAAACTTTAATATTTTATTAATTTAAGGAAAAAATGGTCCGAACCTGGAAATTTCCAAGGCAAATATAAATTAAAAATTGCAGGACACACTAGTTCAACGATTTTTATTTCAGCTGTTTTGAAACGTTGATTAAAAGATTTATAAATAAAGTAAAAAACGTTAAAAAGTTACAAAAGTAACATAATAATTATTCGGGTCGCGGTTCGTTTGTCGAAAACATCTTTATCGAAGACATTTTGATCGAAAATCTTAATTTCGAATGACATTTTGATCGAAAATCTTAATTTCGAATGACATTTTGATCAAAAATCTTAATTTCGAATGGCACTTTTATCGAATAGCAATTTAATCGAAAATCTTTTATTCGGTTCGGTTCGGTTCGGTTCGGTTCGGTTTGGTTTGGTTTGGTTCGGTTCGGTTCGGTTCGGTTCGGTTACACCCCCTCAAGGATCCCGGGAAAGAAATCAAGAAAGTTTTTTTTTTGAAAAAATTAACCCCTTTATCGAATTATATATATAACTTCATTCTCAGATTGTGTTTTCGATTAAAGAGCGATTCGCCAAAAATGTTTTCGATTAAAAAGTCATTCGAAAAAGTTGTATTCGATAAAAAAGTTTTCGATTAAAGCATTATTCGATCAAAATGTCATTCGAAATTAAGATTTTCGATCAAAATGTCTTCGATAAAGATGTTTTCAATAAACGTGTTTTCGACAAACGAACCGCGACCCAATTATTCCCTGGTAGCACAGCAACTCATGAAATTTACTTCAACATGGAAAAAAAAGCGTCAAATTGACATTGTCATTTTACTTGCCATTTTTGTCAAAGGCTTACTCAAAATTATTCTAAAATGACTAGAAATCCACCATATCCAGATTTTGAAAAATGTGATATGTTTGACTGCTTTATTCAAGCAACAAAATCCCAATATTTAAACGGCAGAAATATTTTTATGCGTTAAGAAAAATTACACAAAAATGCCAACAATGTCTTACACATAATGACAGCTTAAGCGTTCATATCATTAAAGAAAGTTATTATTTTTTGTAATTCATTGTTTTTTTTTATTTTTGTCGTAGACTTTGTTTCAAATAAATCTTTAAATTATAGTAAAATCATTCTAATTTGCTAAGTATCAAAACAGGTAAACTGGAAATCGTTTAACTAGCAATTTTTAATTTATATTTATGTTGGAAATTTCCAGGTTCGTACTAAAAATTTTTTTTTAATATTAAATATTTTTTTTAACCATAAAACAAAAAAATATAAAATTTTTTTATTTTGTGATAATAATAGCATGAAACCAATCAAAATATTAATAAAAAAAATCCAGGTCCAAATTTATTTTTTTTTATGATAACTACCACATCTTAAAAACTAAACAATATTTTAAAAAATTGACAACGTTATTATTTTCCTCTAAAAAAGTTGGCATAAAAAAGTTTTTATAGAATAAAAATATCTTGCAAAATAAGCGAGATATAAGGGATTATTAAAAATGTAACCTTTTCAAAAACTTCCTGTATTAGGGACACTACGAGGTATTATATATATTGCAAAAATCTGATTATAAGGTGCAATCAGAAAATCAATATCTTTAATAATACCCGAGTTTCCCATTTAATCCCGTCGAAAATGGGACACGCTGTACAGAACCGAACCAAACGGCCTCCTCTGGGAAGGTTTATCCATCCAGAAGTAACGAATCGTACGTTGGTCCACATTTTTAATGTCGTCTTAAAATTGGCAAAAGTCGTCTGGAAAGCCCGGAGTTTCAGCGGGTGCCAAAGAATATCGTTTATTTAATCACAATGCCTATTTCAAACCATGCATTGTTGCCAAGTAACGCACAATTTCTTGAAATTCTTTCTATAGAATAAGAGGAAAGTAAAAACAGTCGTCGTAGTGTAGTAGTAGCAATATTTGCTTCACACAAAGGCACAGCGGTCCGAGTTCGATTCCTGGCTAGGTACTTGGTTGTTTGTGATTGTTTAAAACTGCTCTAACTTTGCGAAACTGGGCGATTGATCCTGATTGAATAAAAAATCCCAGTATAAAAAAAAAGTTAAAAAACGGGCCTCTAAAAGTATCTAAGACTTCATTTATCATTGTTAAAAAATACACAGTCTGGAAAAGCATTTCTTTTATTTAAATCTGAACTCTGTTTAGCTAATTTTCTTGTAAATGCAACCCTATGAATATTTATAGTTTGGAGCGCAGAATGGTAAACATAAAAGGATTTACAAACGTGTTGAGTTTTGGAGCAACCAAAGCCAACTTTAAAGAAGGGTATAATGTGTGATTGAAACAAATAGGAAGAACATATTTTTACCTTCCCAGCCCGCGTAGAGAAGGCTAGAGAAGGTATTATTTTCGACGAAAAATTTTTTTTTGGGATAACGCCAAAACTGTTTTATTTGGATGAATTTTGACCTATCCGAGCAATATCGGCATAATGTCTGTCTGTGTTTTTGTGTGTGTGTGTGTGTGTGTGTGTGTGTGTGTGTGTGTATTATTTCTGTCCGTAAAACAATAGCCCCTAAACCACTGAACCGATTTTCATGAAATTTTCAGGTAAAATAGTGTTCGACACTCTGACTAGCTAATTAGATTTTGGTCAAAATCCATTAATGCTAATGACAGTTTTTTGACAATTAAAACTTAAAAAAATGCTAACTTTTTAACGGACCATCGTATGAATATACAGTTTTCGGAATATATTAGACAATATTTTGCTTAATAATTCGTGTTATAACCAAAAACTTCGTATGAGCTTTCTGAGATATTTACAAAAAACGGTTTTCAAGGCTAATATATTATCATGATAATAGGCTAGCTAGGAAGGTGTGGTATTTTTTAATAAAATAATAAATATTTTTACAAAAACGTTAAAAAAGCATCTTTTAGGTAATTTAGTAATTAAATTTTCTTATTTTTTTTTATTAAAGACAACCGAGGAAGGAGCTCAAACCACAATTTACACGGCAACAGAACAAAATATCGAAATATATTCAGGAAGGCATTTTGAAGAATGTGCAATTGTGGCCGACTATATTTCAGCCAAGAGCGACAAGTTGGCCGAAGACGTTTGGAAAAAAACAGTCGAAATATTAAATATTAAACCGACAATCTAAAAATTCAAAACTTTTCGAGACAAAACTAAATTAATTTTTTACTTTTTATAGTTAAATGTGGATTGCTGTGTAAAATTAAATAAAGAAGCTATATATAATTTTAACCACTTACATTCATATAATTATCACATTATTATTTTTCTCTCCAACCGGGTGGGCCAAATAAAACCGGACAATTTGTTTTTCATTATAACTTTTGAACTGTATCATCGATTTTAATGGGATAAACTGAAATTGCCAGAGAATTAATCAGTTTTAAATAAATATATTTTTTTGTCCCCCATCTCAAAATCCAAGATGGCGAACGAAATTAAAATGTACCCTTCAAAGATGCCCGTTTATTCTTGTGTTGCAAACATGTATTAATTATTTTTTTAAATTAATATTGCTGCATTCTTGCCACGCACAACAAGATATGAATCAGCGAAATCGGTTCGGTGGTTCTAAAAAAATATATTTTGTTTCAACCATTGTTTTAAATATTATATGATTGCCTTGCCAATCATGTCTGCATTTATTTCCTTATAAATTCATTACTACTAAACCGATTTTGATGAAATATAAAACATCCAGGTGAGAATTGATTGCTTTTTAAAGATTATGATCAAAATTTACAATCATATAATATGCAAAACAATGGTTGAAACAAAAATAGTTTTTTTAGAACCACTGAACCGATTTTGCTGGTTCATACCTTGTTGTGCGTGGCAAGAATGCAGCTTTTTTACTAAGTTAAAAAAATAATTAAAACATCTTCGCAACTCAAGAATAAACGAGCATATTTGAAGGGTACATTTTAATTTCGTCCGCTATCTTGGATTTTGAGATGGCGGACAAAAAATATATTTAATCAAAACACTCATTAATTCTCTGCTAAGTGCAGTTTGTCCCATTAAAATCGATTGTATAGTTCAAAAGTTATAATGATAAAAATGTATCCGGTTCGAGAACTGCAAACATTTTTTTAAAATGCCGAGACACCTGGATTTTGTTTGCGAGGGGGACACTTTTTGGCTATCTTGAAATTTTTGTAACACGCACCACCTTCGAGGGGTAAACAATACCCCTACATTTTGAATAGGGAAAGTTGGTCTAGTGATACCTTGTTTTGAAGCTCTTTTGAAAATCTTTACAACCGTGGAAAAATTTCAAAAATCCATCGATTAGTTTTTGAGATAATTGCCTTCAAATTTAACATAACTGATAAAATAAAAATTTAATTAAAATTTTATTATTTTTCGGATTTAATTTTTATTTTATTATTCCATGTTAAACTTGAAAGCAAATATCTCAAAAACTAATCGATGGATTTTCGAAATACACGGTTGTAAAGATATTCAAGAGAGCTTCAAAATAAGATATCACTAGACCCACTTTCCCTATTCAAAATATAGGGGTAAAGTATACCCCTCGAAGGGGGTTCGTGCTACAAAAATTTCGAGATAGCCAAAAAGTGTCCCACTCACAAACAAAATCGACGTGTCTCGGCATTTTTAAAAATTTTCAGCAGTTCTCGAGAAATCCCGGGTGGAAAGTTTTAAATTATACACAGTGTATATAACATCTGAGGGCACGGCAGTGCCCGGCCAAGTTCGCGGCGTAAACTGCTGTACATTATTTTCTTAAAACATTTCAGCCCATATTTGACCTATCTAAAACTCTGCTTTGGAATGAGCTACAAAACTGAAACTTTGCATAGTCGTAGATCATCATAGAGTTAAAAATCATACCAAGTTTCATAGACTTGCATAAAGTAGTAAAGTAGTTACAAAATTTTATAAAACTTCGTAATTTCCACTCACTGACTCATGTATAAATAATCAAAATTCTACTGTACTTCGAGGTATACTACAACGCTGAAATTTGGCAGACTGATAGAAATTATGACTAAACCAAAATCGTAATTTACTCCCCTCCTCTATACATGTAAAGTTATGTAAAAGTATAATTGCCCACTTCCAGAAACGCTAGAAAGCTGAGCTTTGGAAGACTGTTAGGAACTATGATAAAACTATCGGAAAATATTTAAAAACAAGATTTTTAATAATGCATTGCAAAAGTTCTAAACAATATTTCGCATATTTTACTACTTTAAACTTAAATATTATCCATATCCTTTAAAAAAGGAGTGAAATCATAACAAAAATATTTCATGTAAAAAAGCCAAGTACGCCAAAATGGTATTCCGTAAAACAAATTGAGATAAATATAAAGCCAAGTTCTTTAATACAAATTTCGAAATGAAAGGTTATTATTAGTTTCATAATGTTTTTCTAAACTTGGCTATTACGACTGCAAATGACTCTTAGGCACAGTGCTATATTGAACATAAAGAAGTATGACTGTAATAGCAAAGTTTTAAGAACCTTTCATTTTGAAATTCATATTAGAGAACTTGGCTTGACATTTATCTCATTTCTTTTTACGGAAAACCATTTTCGCGTACTTGGCTTTTTTTACATAAATTATTTTTGTTATGATTTCACTCCTTTTTTAAAGAATAGAATTCGTAATACTGGTCTCGTTTTATTTTTATTTTTTTATATTTTACCCTTGTGTTAGGTGGTAATAGTAAAATAACTGCAATTGAAATACTATAGGACCGCAATTTTTTCGAAAACATTTTTTTTTGAACGGAAATTTTTTTAGACAGGTTAAGATATTCTGCGATTTGCGACATAGGTTTCGAAATTCAAAAAGGAGGACATAAAGCTAGTTTAAGAAAATAAATTTTCTAAAAAATGTCACTCGAAAAAAATATTTTCAGAAAAGTTGAATTTTAAAAATATGAGTTGCGAAAAAAAAAAGATTTTCAATATTTTATTGCAAAAAACCGTTTTTCGAAAAATTGTAAAATTGTAAAAAAAAATTGAAATTTTACAGTTCAATAAAACGCGGATTCAAAAAAAAATTAAGAACCTTTTTTCGAAAAAATATCTGCGACTCAAAAAATGTTATGGCCGTTTCACTTTCAAAACAAATAGAGAAACTATTGTAGCTTCACTGACAGTGCAGCTTCTCTGTGTCCAAAGTTTAATCCTATTTTTAACCAGATTATTTCTCTCATCCTAATTTGGAGTTATCCTGTTGGAGGTTGTAAATTGCAAGGCTGTTTTAATTCTCTTGACAGTGTATTCTTTTTAATTTTCTGGGTTTATTCAAGGCAAATGCACTTTACTCTCTATTTAAATCATATAAGTATCAGCCTAAAGATAAAAACCCTTACCATCCTTTCTTTTACACCACTTATAAACCAAAGGTCTCCAGTTTTCAATACATTTGTTCCATCGATCGTCTTTCTTTCTGATATTATTACCGGAAAATTTCCATTTTAATTTTGCTACCTCTTCTCTGACATCCTTTACTTTTGTTTTATTTTTTATTTTTTTTTTCTATTTGTGAACTTTACATGTAACATTTGTCTTTTCATTAATCTTTAAGCTTTTGATACCTTATACATGTTTGATTTTATAAGTATCCAGGTCTGGGATTCATATGTGAGTACAGGAACCATACATTTTTGTTTTGAGGTGCCGAGGATATTTTTTATTTTTTAGTATGTAGCTTGATTTACCGAATACTGCCCAGGTCAATCTTAGTCATCTCCTGATTTCAGCCGTTTAGTTTTCTTTTTTTAGTTCCTCCTCTACTTCATTTTTCTTGGTTTATTCCGATCGTGGTATCCTCATCTTTGTTTGTTATGTATTTACTTCTTCCAGCATTTTTATTTATAGTTTTTCTTTCTTAGTTGTTATTAGGGTGATATCGTCAGAATATCTTAGGTGGTTCAAGTATTATCCACTTGCTTGGTTTCTTCCCAATCTAAGATTTTAAAAACCTCTTCTAGGGCCTGGTTAAATAGTTTAGGTGATATTGTGTCACCCTGTATGATTTTAGCACAGAGAAATGGAAGGGGAATACATTATCCTTGCTCCTGTGCTAACGCTAAGATTTCTTGTCACTGCCGGCAGCCTATAGCCCATTCATTTATAACTGAGAAATGAGAAAAGACTGAACGTAAGCTGCGAAGTCCTCTGTTCTGCAGTATTAACGTTCAAACATTTTGTAGCAGTCGCCGTTTACAAAAAAACGTAATTAAAATTAATTTTCCGGAAACTCAAAAGTTTGAAATACTTATATTTAATTTATTAATTTATAAGGGGGTCCACACATTTTTGATATTTTTTAAAGAGCTACGAGATCATTCTGACAGATTCCATGACTATATGAGAATGAGTCTAGATACATAACCCAAACGTCCCAAGGCCTTTACAAAACGAGAAACCAAAAAGAACTAAAAATCGTGCCACGTTCCGTACTCACTGGAGTATGCTAGGTGTTTGCAAAGCACCAATAAACGTGTAAGTTTACCTCGCGGTCACAGCTCGATCGCCATATAAAATCAAACTATTTTGTTCTGCCATCGACATCGCTGTAAATCATAACATATTGACTCGTTCGGTTCAAGCGGACCGAACCGTGGTCTTCTGTGCTGTAAATCGCGATGATAGGTGGCAAAAGTGAACGGGTGAAGTATCCTTAGTATGTACGGTCTCATTAAAAAATACCGCGCTCATCCATGTATCAATGTATAGTCAACGGGTTAAATAAAAGGAAGTACATAGGAGCGGTAGCCCTGGACATGTCAAAAGCGTTTGACAAAGTCTGGCGTAACGGCTTTATTTTAAATCTGCGGAAAAAACGGTGTACCATTACATATCCTCAGGTTATTACAGTCGATCCTGGGAGGTTCATTACCTGACAAAGAAAGGGTACCTGGGGTTAGTTTTTGACAAGAAACTAACCTGAAACGACTAGGTATCGAATGCACTTCAAAAAGCAAGGGGAGCCCACAGTAGGCTATACCCCTTGTTAAATTCCAGGGGCACACGACACCGTAGAGTAAAATTACAAATATAGAGGCAAGTCGTTCGCCACATACAAACATATGCAGCCCCATGCTGGAACAAAGTATGCAGAACGCAAATGTAAAATCAAGAGGGAACTCAACATTGAGGATATCTCAGAAACGATCCAGGAGCAGAAAGATCGTTTCATGAGACGGGTCGAGGGGCATTAAAACCCCGTAATACAGGATGAATTCTTGTACCGGCCCGGAGACAGGCCAGGGATCTACAAAAGGCCCTTGGATGTCTAATAAAGTTGCGCCAAATTGAGATATTTAAATTCAGGTAAATCCACATGGAAAAGTACAGACTTGAAATGAAAGAGGTACATACCTATCCCTTGCGCAAAAACACCCACATGCTCACGTCGAAAATTAGTCCTTGCTTGGAATTTTTCGCTGTTTTCATGGCAAACTATGATTGCTCTACTTTTTTGTTTGCCTTGGCCCTTTATTTAGAGTTTTAGGTATAAGTATATGATTTAAATTTACCTATATTTTCAACTTCGTAAGTTAGCCTTGCTGGTAGGTAAGTAAAAATTAGATTAAGAACTTTGTGCCGGAGAGCGTGAATAAAATTCAATAAAGCTGGGAAGGATAAAATTTTGTCTGGGAATATGTTTTAAATTAGAACACAACTAGAGAAAATAACACATTTCACAGAAAATAAAAGTCATTCTGGTACAACAAAAAATAACACTTCTCTCATTTTTCTCCAATAGTGCTTACCACTGGTGTCGTTAATTATAAAATTCCGAAAACAACTAGAGAAAAACTGATAAATCAATCCAGTGAAAAATCAACAGGAAAAAATAGAAGTTAGGTCTGTGTACTGTTTACTTCTTCTTTTTTTTTTGGTTAATTGGTAAACACTGCTGCTAAACAAAACATATCCACCAAATAATTATCTATATATTATCACAAATATTTTAAATTTAAATTAGATTTTGTTATAACGTTACATGCGCGGCAACAGTGTCTCTAAAAAAAATAACTCAATTATGGGAGAGTTATTCATCTCATCGTTGAACTAATCGATCCAATCAAACGTGTTCTTGAGAATTCTTGATGCGATCCGCCATCAAGGAACTTCTACATTTTCTGTTGATGTATGGGTTTATATCATAACCTCAAATTTCAAGTTTTTTAAATTTTATAAATTATTTGGGAAATCTTGCCTATGCACAGCATTGCGGCAAAATTGGCAATAAATTTATTGAGGGATGACGATGATGATTCATTCAGTTTATCAGATTCGAACGATGAACTTCTTACACGAAAACCTGAAATTTAGTACCCGTGTGTAACAGTGTTGCCAAAATGTTCCAAGATAATTTGTGAAAATTTTATATTAAAAATCGTGAGAAATCCTGAGATTTTAAAAAGAGATCAAAATAGAAAAGGAATAAATAAAAGTTTATAAAAAGCAAAAATAAATTTATATTTATATGTATTACATAAAACCAAACACATTTCAAAAAACTGAAAAACTGTAGAGGTGATAATGTTTCATGCCCAAAATAGTTAGTCAGAGTCGCAATCATCGTTTTCATTCAAATATATTTCTTTCGTTCCTAGTTTTTTAATCATATTAATATATATATATATTTATCGGTTTCACAACGTTCTACGTCTTCCGATACCCAATCTCCACTCGTTTCTGTTTGCCCATAATTCATCATCTAGGCCTCTTATTCTTATTTCACTGTCTATTCCTTCTCTCCAGCTTCTCCTTGGCCGTCCTCGTTTTCTTCGGCCAGTTGGTTTCCATTGTAGTATTTGTTTAGGTAGTCTTTCGTCATTCATTCTTTGTACATGTCCGTACCACACCAGTTGTTTTGTTCTTATATCATCCACTAAAGTACGTTCACCTACTGTCATAATTTCTCTTATTCTTTGATTTGTAACTCTTTCTCTTTTTGATTTCCCTGCTGCTCTTCTCCAATAGTCCATCTCCGTAGCGGAAAGTATTTTTTCTGTTCTATCCTTGATTGGCCATACTTCTGAGCCGTATGTAATAATACTTTTTATAATGGTGTTATATATAAGCTTTTTGTTATGTTTTGATATACTTTGGTCCCAAATTATTCCATTTAATAAAGTTATTGCTTTTCTTCCTTGTACGTTTCGATCTTTTATAGCTTTGTCTAGTGTTCCGTCAGCTGTAATTTTTAGACCTAAGTATTTATACTCATCACAGGAGTGAATTCGCTGCCCGGTATTTAAGACTAGATCCTGTTTCATTCCACCGATACACATATACTCTGTCTTATTGAGATTAACCTCTAGTCCCCACTTATTGTACTCTTCTATTAGTTTTCGTGTCATATATTCGAGGTCGTCATAATCCTGAGCCACTACTATCTGATCATCGGCGAAACATAAAGTATACAAGGTGGTTTCGTCTAACGGAATTCCCATGTTTTGGCATTTTCTCTTCCATACTTTAAGGACTTGTTCCAAGTATATCTTGAAGAGCGTAGGCGAGATACAGCAACCTTGTTTAAGACCTTTATTTACTTGAAAGCCTTTGGTTAGTTTTGCTTTTATTTTAACTTTTGCCTTACTATTGCGGTATAACTCTTGGATGGCCTTAATTAGTTGTACGCTTATGTTTGTGTTTTCCAACGCTTTCCAAAGTAGATTTAGTGGTATACTATCATATGCCTTCTGCAAATCCACGTAAAGCAGATGCAGCTCTTGACCGTATGCCATTTTCTTTTCAATAACTTGGGTTATACAAAAGAGATGATCTGAAGTCGATCTACCCGCCCTGAAACCAGCTTGTTCTTCTGCCTCCATGTCTTTATATTCGCTCTCTACTTTATTTCTTATTATTTTACCGTATATTCTGCTTAGCGTACTAGTCACAGATATACCTCTATAATTGTCACATATATCTTTCCTTCCTTTTTTGTGTATTGTGGATATATATGACGTTTTCCACTCAGTTGGGACTACAGTTCCATTTAAATATTTTTGGAAAAGATTCCGTAATCTCCAAAACAGTTCTTCAGTGCCATATTTAATAAGTTCGGCTGGGATATTTCCGGGTCCGGCAGATTTACCGCTTTTTAAGGTTGTGCACACGTTTTTGACCTCAGAGATTGTGAGGGGTACTGGAGATCCCATCGTTCTAATTATATTGTCTCTTGCGTCTTCCTTGAATTCTGCTCTATCTTCAGTTAAAAGTTTTTTAAAATGCTCATCCCATTCTTTGTCTGGTATTGGTGAAATGATATCTCTGCATGTTTCTTTTTTAATCGATCTTATAGTTTTCCAGCTTTCGGTACTTCTCCTACCTCCTAAGTAAGAATCTATTTTCTGACACTTTTGCGTCCACGAATGATTTTTCTTATCACTGATCATTCTTCTCACCTTTGATTGCGCGTTTTTGTATTCTTGTCTGCTTCTATCTGTCTTTTGGGATAAGTAGGTGTGATATAATTTCCTTTTTTCCTCTATTTCTCTCTCAATCTCAGCATCCCACCAGTATGGTTTTCTTCTTTTAGAAGTTTCTTCCACTAATCCTAGTGCTTCTTTTGCAGCTTGGTGGATGCTTAATGTAATACATTCGTATTCCTCATCTGGGGTTTCACCTGAACTTGTATTAAGTTTTTCGTTCAGTCTCTTTTTGTATAAGTTTTTTACGCTGTCATGTTCTAGGCTTAGTAGATTATATTTACAGTGATCAATTTCTTCAATCACTGTATCATCAAGATGTTGTTGATGCAGGCTTCGGCCTTGATAAGGAAAGAGAATTTTGGACTCCAGAAAATAGTGATCACTTCCGCATGTTGATCCACGCTTTGTTCTGACATCTTGAATTTTTAGTTTTGTCTTTTGTTTAGTGATAAGATAATCAATGACGGATTTCAGGTTTTGTGAGGGTTTGGTCCAGGTATATTTGTGTATTTCCTTATGTTGAAAAAAACCGTTTTGGATTTTTACGTTTAATTGCTCACATACTGTAATTAGCCGGTTTCCATTGTCATTAACAAGATTTTCTCCATATTGGCCAACTGTCAGATCATTAACTCTGTTACCGGTTCTACTATTTAAATCTCCCAATATGACAATTTCTCTAGATGCACTTACTGCTGATATTTCATTGTGTATTTCTTCAAAAAAATTGTCTTTCACGGCTACATTTGCATCGTCGTTATACGCATAGATTCCAAAAATCGTAAGTCTCATTCCTTTTATTGTTATATCATATTAATACATATGTCAAAATCATAGCATGTATCCATTTCCATTTCTTTTCCCAGTCAGTTTTATATTTTTGTTGATAAGGGACATTTTTCTTTTTATGAGGGAGGGATTCGGATTCATGAACAGACTCTTCACTATCACTACTATCAGACATATTCAGACAAACACCGCAATACGAACTAACTGCAAACAAAAGCACTTGCCTATTCGGTGAAACTATTTTGAAACAAATAACTACTGCCCGCGCGATCGCGATTCCGCGGAACTGATCCAGCAATGTTCGCGAAGTTCGGGACTTCCCCGAATTTCAACGCAATGAAAATAATCCAGTAGAGTAGCAGCGAGAGTCTGAACGCTTAACCTGATATATTTGTGATGTTGGTTAGGAATAAAATATACATTTTGTTTGGATAGATTTTTATTAAAATTTGACGTAAAATACAAAAATCGTGAGAAACGCTGCGTAATTCGTGAAATCGTAAGATACTTTCCAAAATCGTGCAATTTCACGATTAATCGTGAGTTTTGGCAACACGGCCAGTGAATTTAAAAATCAAACAAGTTTCGTTGTTAATCGGGTAAAAAGGAGCTTTTGTTTCCCTCATATTTTTCCGTGGGTAGCTTGAAAGATTAACCTCACGGGGGTCTAAGATCTAATGGACACCTAATAAATGTTGATAGTTAACTGTTTCGTCCTTATGGGACTCCTCAGAACACTGCTTGGTCAATGTGAAACCCTTGCGAAGTTAATTAGACAGTTTTGTCTTTAATCCTATGTAAATAGTAAGAAAACTCTCGTAAAAAGCACCATCTACCGAGATGTGAGAGAAACTAGAACAAGAACCGGCGAACATAAATTGCTATACATATCGATCATTGAAAAGATCGATTGCAAATAAAAAGAAACAAACAATCCGTGACCCACGACAGCTGTTTGTTAGTATTATTTGACTTAAAATTCCACGGATTGTTTGTTTCTTTTTATTTGCAATCGATCTTTTTATTTACCGATATGTATAGCAGTTAATTTTCGCTTGATCTTGTTCTAGTTTCTCTCGTATCTCGGTAAATCTCGCTTCTTGCGAGAGTTTTCTCACTATTTCCATAGGATTAGGGACAAAACCGTCTAATTAACTACGCAAGGGTGTCACATTGACCAAGAAGTGTTCTAAGGAGTCCCATAAGGACAAAACAGTTAACAGTCAACACTTATTAGGTATCCATTAGATCTTGGACCCCCGTATGGTTAAGCTTTCAAGCTACCCACGGAAAAATATGAGAGAAACAAAAACTCCTGTTTACCCGATTATAATTTTCGAATGACCCGAGATGCGGTTGAGGTAGTTTATAAAATTTACAGACACATTTAAAAATTAGGTTAGACGCATCGGGTTCCTCTAATTTTTGTTGTCCTCATCGCTGATGGCTCTCATAGTCATATGTTCCCTCGACTGATGGCATCAGTGGCAACAATCAGATGGATTTCAGATTAATTTAAGAACTTTCCCTATGCGTTATTCGGCCACACGGAAGGTCAAACATTATCCTTTAGTATAGATAAAGTTTAAACCAGGTAACTTGTATTACTCCAATACAAAAACAAAATAATGACACTATTTTCTATGAAAAATGTCTGCATTCATTTCACTTACCTACTAAGAACTAGTTGCACAAGTTGTATTGTTAAAATATTGTCATCTGTTGCTGCGTTCGGAATTTGCATCTCGGACGCGACGGATTTTTGGTCATGTGATTACAGATTAGTCTGAGCAAATTGGAATTAACGAACGATCCGGATCAAATCGATCAAATTTTTATAAATGGTTATAACCTTAAATATAACCAAAAATATTATGTACATATTGCAACTCACGCCCAGCTATAATTTTGACAAAATTTACCTGTGATGTCGGACATTTATATAATTTAACAATCAAACATTAAATAATTCGATTTCAATCAAAGAAATTTATAGTAAATTATTTTTGTAAACAAAACAAATACACAACATACGTCACAATCTCAGGTTAATCTGTTTCGTCGATCAAAATGTACGGAGCAACCAGATTTACGTGAGACTAGCCTGAGCAAAATTACCGAACGATTCAGATCTAAGGTCACTATATCACGAAGTAGGAACTTCGTGTTATAGTGACCTTATTCAGATCTACCTCCTCTAGATCTAGATGGAATTAACGAACGATTTCGATCAAAAAGATTAATCCGACGTAAATACCGAACGCAGCTTGTGTCAAAACTGACCGGAATTAGTAGCGTTAACCAAAAAGATGTATATTGTCATGGAAAATTACTCTTTTTTCCCTTATTTGAAGGATAGAATACAGGCGTTGTGTTCCGCTTTTGATTCATGCTACACTGACGAAATGAGGTCAAAATCAGTTTGAAATACGTGTACGTGGCTATAGTCAGTTTTAGCTCACATGTATACTATAACTATAGCAGTGTGAGCTATGCAGATCAAAAATAAGAAAAAAAAATTCTCCCAGCAGGCATGGAAAAATTTTTGAAGTGTAAACTTCTTTAGACGCGTTTAGCAGTTTTTGTGGGTGCGAATTGACCTGAGCCGTCAGGCTCGGCTATGTAACGCTCATTCGGGTGAAATCGGCTCGAGTCAACTAACTGTGAGAAACATTCAGCGAGCGATATGATGATGAAGATGAAGGCCAGTACACAGAAGAGTTCGGTTCGGTCCGCTTTGCAAAATATGTTATGGGCCACAATTATTAGTTTCGCCTTGTCGAAGTTTACACTTCTGCCATGTGGTCTTAAACACACACAATAATTTTTCTTCTTGTCTTTAAATCTTTCTATGCCACGAAAATTTTTTTCTTTATTCACGTGTACTAAGCTTTGTATTAGTACATTATCTTTGCGTTTTAGATGATTTTAAAAGTTTTCTGCCGCGTCGTCTGTCTGTATGTCTATATGTCTGTATGTTTTTTATCTTTCTCTCTGTATGTATGTCAGTCTGTAAAGTCCAACGCGCATAATGCAAAAACCGCTTGCTCGATTTTATTGAAATTTTGTACCTAGGTTGGGTTGTGGTTCTAGATGGTCCTATTTAACGGACATTTCTTGAAGCATTATAACAAAATATGCGAAATGTTCTATTTAAAAAAATCGTTAGGTTGGTTTCAACAGGTAATCAGTAACAACTAAATTGTTAAATGTGAAAAATGGTCAATGATCCATCATTTAATCTAGTTTATGTTGCATCTTTCTGCGATAAATAAAAACAAAGTTATCGCACGAGGTACGCACGTTTATACCACACTTCCATCACCCTGTACATTTATGAGTTTTATTTAAATATTATTAGGTAGAGGTAATTTTGTCCATATATTTACTGGAGTCCCAAAAGAAAGAAGAGCATCCAGAGGGGTATCCTTGTTGATAAAGAAAAATCTAAAGAATAAAATTACAGACTACGATTGCATTAGTGAAAACATACTTCGAGTGAACATGAAGATAGATGCTTGGACATAATATAAGCATAATAGTAGTCTACGCACCATCAGATGACGAAAGAGTAGCTACAAAACAAATGTTCTTTGATCAACTTGATGAGACTATCACAAAAATCGGTAATACCAGAGAAATAATTATGCTTGGTGATTTTAATAGCCGAACTGGTAGGCAAACCCAGAGCAAAGTGATAGAACCATTTGGAGAGGAAGTAACAAATGATAATGGCTTAAGACTGATGCAATTGTGTGAAACCCACAACCTAAAAATAAATAATGGTTTTTTTAAACATAAGGATATTCATCGATATACCTGGATTCAGCCAACAAGAAATCTTAAATCAATTATTGATTATGCTATAGGTAGACAACACTCGCAATTAAAGTGGTATGATGTGCGAGCACTTCGTGGTGTTACCTGTGGATTTGACCACCATCTGGTAAAAGCAAAAATATTATTCCCTTTAAGAAAAACAAATAAGGACGAAAGTATTAGAGAAAATGAAAACCTAGAATGCATCGAAGACAATCAAAAATACAACTTTAGAAGTCTAGAAATCGAAAGTACTCAAAGATTGTATCAGAACCGATTAGATGAAAAATGAATAAACACAAATCACTCATTTGAAGAGATATATACAAACATAATAAAAAGCTTGAAGGAAGCAAGCAACGAAGCTGTTGGGTACCAAGATAATAGAAATAACAGGAAGATGTGGTGGACGGACAAAATACAGGAAATGGTCAAAGAGAAAAAACGCACATACTTGAAATGGCTCAGTACTAAGGAACAAAGAGACCTAGAAATCTACAGGGAAACCAGAAGACAGCTAAGAAATTTGATACGCACAGAAAAAAATGAAATGTTCGAGTGCAAGTGCCACAACATAAACACACGCGTAGGAGGTAGGCAGAGTTCTAAAGTATGGAAATTCATTTCTACAGTAAAAAACCCAACAAAAGAAAAAGTAAACATCCAGATAATCAAACCAGAACAATGGACAGAATACTACAAGGGACTGCTGCAGGAGATAAGACCCGAATACCTGGCAGCCTCTCCGAGAAAAGACATAGAAGTACATGGAGAGGAAGTGATCATCGAAAAAGAAATGAATAATATTAAAAAACTTAAATCCGGAAAAGCTAGCGAACCTGGGGGAATATATGCTGATATGCTCAAATATGGATCAGAGAAACTACTCGCAAATCTCACATATATTATTAATCAATGCATAAACGGACATCCAGTACCTAATGAATGGAAAATTGCATTCATATCCTCAATACATAAAAAAGGAAACAAGCTGGATTGCAACAATTACAGAGGAATTTCAGTAACCAATACTCTAAGTAGATTGTACGGTAGGATTCTTAGAGATCTAATAGAGAATGATTTTCATGAACAAGAAGAAGAAGAGCAAAGTGGGTTTCGCGCAGGCAGATCTTGCAGTGATAATGTTTTTTGTCTTAAACAAGTAATTGAGAAAAGGAGCGCCAGAAATATGGAGACTCATGTTACCTTTGTGGACCTACAAAAAACATATGATACCGTTCTAGTAGAAAAACTATGGACAGTTTTAGAGCAAACTAATATCAATCATACAAACATAAATGCGATAAAAGAACTATACAAAGGGTCAAAATCTAAAACTAAATTGGAAATCGACTTTCAAAAGAATTCCAGATAACAAAAGGCTTAAGACAGGGATGTTGTATCTCTCCAACTCTTTTTAAAATATATATCGCAGTAGCTCTAAAAAACTGGAAACGTAAAGTGCACGGCATGGGAATACAATTTAACGACCGATTTACCATATACACACTACAGTTTGCTGACGACCAAGTAATTGTGGCTAATGATAAAGAAGACATGGAGTATATGATGAGAAAGTTAACAGAAGAATACCAAAAGTGGGGATTAACAGTGAACGTGGACAAGACACAGTACTTATGTATTGGAAACGAATCCAGTGAGTTAGTACTAGAAAATGGACAAACAATGAGTATGTATGGTGTCACATTTGATAAGACAGGAACAGACTGTAAAGAATTGGAAAAAAGAATAGTAAAAGCAAAAAAAGTTATTGGATGTCTTAACAGTATTTTATGGAGCAGAGAGATAAAAAAGAATGTAAAATTTAACATATATGAAACAATGGTCAAAAGCACGCTGTTGTATGGAATAGAGACTTGTCGCGTAACAGAAAAATACAAAACAAAAATGGAAAGTGTCGAAATGGATGCAATAAGAAGATCAATGAGAATATCTAGAATAGATCACATAAGAAATGAGATCATAAAAGAAAGAATGGGAATCGAGGGAAGCATAACGAATGACTCACTCACTAAAAGGCAACTGATATGGTACGGCCATGTACAACGGATGAACGACGAAAGATTACCAAAGCAGGTCCTAGAATGGCAACCAATAGGGCGCAGAAAAAGAGGGCGTCCTAAACTAGAATGGCAACAGTCAATCCAAAGATCAATGAGTCAAAAGAATCTGACAGAGGATGATTGTCAGGATCGAAGGAGGTGGAGAATAGGCGTCGGACAACGTAGAAACACGTTCTAAACCGACATAGTAGTAGTAGAAATAATTTTATTACGCACTGGTGAACTAAGCTGACCGAATCAAAGCTTAGGATTTAAGCTGTGTGGTTGTATGATGTGCATACACATAGGTGGTTACTTAACATAAATTCAACGTTTCTGTTTCCTGTGAGAAGTAGTCCGACACGGGCCCTAATCATGTTTACCGCAGGAAAACCGATTATGTTTAAGCTCTGAAATTTCAAGCTACCAACCGAAAATAACTGAGTTTTATAGTGCATAGTTTTTTATAAGGCTGAATAACAATTAAACCTAAAAGTTGGAAATAAAAAAAAAAATTAAATAAAAAAAACACCCAACTGCTAAATTTACTTGTAACTACTAGTCGCAGTTGGGTACAAAATTACCCAGTAACCTGATTCATGAAAATAAAATACTGTATAATTTCGTAAGTGTGCTTTGGGCATCAAAACTAAAAGTTGAAGCATGTCGTACATTACAGGTATACCTATCAATTTTGTACTCAACTGCGACTAGTAGCTATAGGTAAATTTAGCAGTTGGATGTTTTTTTTATTTAATTTTTTTTTATCCAGTTTATATTCTTATTTTTATATCCTCTCATTACAGGAAAATTAAAATCTAAATCGATCGACATAAAAGCCGAAATAGTTTACATGAGGAATTTGATGTTTTCTAAATGGGAAATTCCTAAATATCCTTGGCAACTTCATGGTAAAGTTTCAAGAAGTTCAAACTAGGTTCGTTCGACAAATATAAATTACTTTCTTTTTTGTTACCGCCATTGATTAGGAACAAAAATAGTTGAAAGTTTACAAATACCGACCGGTCTACTAAGAAAACCTTATTTTGAAGGTAAATAGCTTTAAATACTTAGGTATTTCAAGATTCAAATGAGAAAAGGGTATGTAAAGTTAAAGCTTGCTTGAAGGTTAAAACTAAAATAGTTATTTTTGCACCAAGCCAAGGGCGCGAAGGAAAACATTTTACCGAGGCCGACTGTTAAAGCACGTGCTTGCCAGGGTACAAATACGTTTGAGCATAAATATGGGGCATACCCATGCATTCTCACACGCGATGCTTGAAGCCAGGACCCCTATTTAATTCTTAATGTTCCTTTTTCGGGTAGACAGGATTTTGGTTCCTGCGCATGCATCAGTTATGATGGTTTTGGAACATACTCCGTTGCGTCAGTACATTATTTGACAATTGTCTAGGGTTAGGGTTATGACTATTATTTTGTTCTGAAAACTAGTTGATTGGTTGAAAATTTATCAAATTGTGGATTTAAATTGTAGTTTTTTAATACTAATTGTGCATATTTATTGTAGATACCATAAAGAGTTTTTAATGGCTTCTATAAGCCACTCTCAACTTTATTAACAAATTATAAAGAAAAATACAAGTAGTTACCTATGGAATGGCACTCCATTACTTCTCCTGGACATTTTTCCACAAACCGCACATGTTTTACTTGAATTATTTCCCATACAGAAAAAATACTCTGCCAATATATGGGCCCCTAAGCTCACACTAGATACTATAGTTATAGTGTACGTGTGAGCTAATATAACTAAAAACAAAAATATATTTTATTCAACTCCAGACTAAATTACCTTTTGTTTGATACCACACAAGCCATGTTTTGACTTAAACTCAAATTTTTGAAATCTACCCCCACCCTTAAAAAAAACAAAAACTAAAATGTATTTTGTCTCTCCGGACTCAATTACCTTTTGTTTGATATCACACACGCCATATTTTCACATACTCTAATTTTTGAAATATACCTTCACCCTTTTTTTTAAATAAATTAAAATGTATTTTGTTTAACTCCAGACTCAATTACCTTTCGTTTGATATCACACACGCCATATTTTCCCAAATACTCTAATTTTTTAAATCTACCCCCACCCTTTTATTTGGTTTGTGTTCGGTGGATTTTGTTCATTTTTAAATGGGACCATCTCGGCCCAAAACCCAGCCTAGGTACCAAATTTCATTAAAATCGGCCAAGCGGTTTTTGAGTTATGCGCGTTGGTCGTTACAGACAGACAGACAGACAGACAGACAGACAGACATACAGACAGACAGACAGACAGACAGACAGACAGACAGACAGACAGACGGCGCAACAAAAAAGTTTCAAAATCATCTGAAACGCAAAGATATATAAAAAATTTTAAAATCGGAGCAACTTTTTTTTCTCGAAAAAATTAGGATCACCATAGCTCACACTACTATAGTATAGTATATGTGTGAGCTAAAAAACATAATTTTACACGACAAACGCAAAACGCCGCAAAATGTCAATATGGCCTCCACTCACACAGCAGCTGTGTGTCTACATGACAAAACACACGCAGCTATGAGTGCTTCACTTTTCGATTCTTTGACAATGTATTTATGCTGTAACGTATTTGCTAGGGCATTAAGGAGGCTGGTAGGTAATATAAATAATATTTTAATATATCTATTGAAAACTTAAAGAAAAATATATAAAATTCACTTTCCCATGAGTAGTCTTTGCTATTTTAATGTGTGTTTAAATTAGTACATATCCTTTTTATCATCTACATATGTCCATTATTTTTTTCTAAAAACTAGTTGATTATGGGTAAAAATTTATCAAATTGTGGATTAAAATTTTAGTTTTTCTAAAACTAATTGTGCAGATTTATTGTGGACACCATAAAGAGTGTTTAGTGGCATTTATAAACCACTCTTAACTTTATTAACAAATTATGAAGAAAAATACAAGTAGTTACCTATGGAATGACACTTCCTTACTTCTCCCGGACATTTTTCTACAAACTGCACATGTTTTACGTGAATTATTTCCCATTTTCTACAGAAAAAAAAACATAATTCTACACGACAAACGCACACACACACCGCAAAATGTAAAGAAGCAACAAAGATGGCCTCCACCCACACGGCTCCTGTGTGCCTACATGACAAGACACGCGCTTGCGCACTTGAAAATTCGCGGCCGCAAATTTAAATTTGCCATTGTTTCCGAAGCCCGCTATAAGGGTAGACAGGATTTCGGTTACTGCGCATGCGTCAGTTTTGGTGGTTTTAGAACATACTCGTGACGTCACTACATTATTTGACAATTGTCAAAAATTTGTTTCCAAAGCAAGCTATGAGTGCTTCACTTTTGGATTTTTCTAACATGTTTGTAATGCTTAAATGCAGGTGAAGTTAACCTATACTAGGAGCGGATCTACAGGGGAAAAAGGGGAAATCCCCCCACAATCCCAAAATATGTTATAGTTTTGACTGTATAATTTTTAAAGTTTGTGTGTTGTGAAAGTCCATGAAACTTGCAGGGGTTGTTAACTCTATGAAAATCTACGACTATGCAAAGTTTGAGTTTCGTAGCTCATTCCGAAGAGTTTTCAATAGGTCAAATATGGGCTAAAATGTTTCAAGAAAAGATGGTAGAGCAGTTTACGCGAACTTGGCGGGGCACTGCCGTGCCACCAGATTATCAATCAGCACGGATAAAAACAAGTTTTGTAAGAAAATTTCGTGCTGCTTTGATCTAACTTGTAGCCCGCTCCTTTTCCACAAATTGTAACTACTTATTTTACTTGGAAACTGAATCGACATTTATGTGGGTTATATTGCAATAATAGCGAATCCTCACGACAAAAGAATATAAAGCCCGTAATCTCTTTTTTCTTTTAATTAATTTTCAGAAAGGTTTATTAAATTTAGTGGTAATGTTACCTTACCCTTTAAAACCCGACCGAATTAAAAAAAAAAATAATGTTATTAATTTAAACTCTGTGGGCATACCGTCTCGTTTTTGATATACCTGTGTTGGTAAGTACATACGTTAAAAAAAAACACATTTATTTTATTAGGGTTATATGTATTAGCATTGAAGGTTGCATAATGATTGAGCAAAATATTGTACGAGCTTAAATTTTATTGGGCAATGTTTTCATATTGAGCCGTATAGAGTTAATATTGTGCAATATTTTTTAGTCATTCTTTGTTCCAAGGTATAAGATGTTCGTGAGTGTAATTTTGTCTTCTTTCTTTACAAGCAATTATTTAACTTCACCTGTATGTATTTATGTATGTGGGTATGTATGTATGTAATCAAATCTTGCAACTCATTTTTGAAGAACTTCCAAACATCCGATTGACTTCAAATTTCGCATAGCGTCTTAGTTCCGATGGCAATACAATAATATGGTTTCATCGGGTACCTACCTCAACCCAAACATGGGGGGTGGAGAGGGGGTAAAACTTTAGTTTGTCCGATTTCAACCAAAATTGGTATCTGGGGGTTTTTGAGGATGAGAATTACGAATTTTTGATCAGATTACAAAAATTCGATATGGCGGATTCAAAATGGACGATTTAATTTAATAAGTTTTTCTGATTACTTTCAACTGACTTCAACGTATTCGATTGACTTCAAATTTCGCATACCGTTATAGTTCCGATGACAATCCAATAATATGGTTTCACTGACTGCCTACCTCACCCCTAATCTGGAGGGGGAAGAGGGGGTAAAATTTTAGTTTGTTGGATTTCCACTAAAATTGGTATCTGGGGGTTTCTGAGGATGGGGATTACGAATTTTTGATCAGATTATAAAAATTCAATATGGCGGATTCAAAATGGACGATTTAATGTCAATTTTTTCTGATTTGCATTTGCAAACAAAATAGAAGATTGTCCTATTCGGTCAAAAATCTCAATATTTACCGCCTACAAAAACAACTTCCAATTTTGAAACCATGTATTTTCTAAACGATTAATCCAAAAAATATGAGTACGGGCTCATTAGATTCGCTGATTCTTTTTCTGTAAGACGCATTCAAAAAATTTCAAGAAATTTTTTTTTTCAACGTTTCTCCAAGAAATGGGTATTTTTCTATACATTTTTGGGGGTGTTGGCCACCATTTTTGTGGAAATTTGTCCTAGGTCAAATTATTGACCATATTCTTGTTCTCTGATCACTTCCACATCAATGTACCAATTTTCAACATTTTACTGCAAAAATCTTCTAAATTATAGAAAATACCCAAAATCATGTCAAAAATTTATGAAAAACAGAAAATTGGCTATATCCTAGCCAATAAATTTTTTTGAAAGCCAATATTTTGGCTTTTGTCTATTCTCCAGGTAGGTAATATTTCCACAAAAAAATCAAGAAAATTGGAGGGGGTGAGGGACAGGTCCGGCTTTTCTTAAATAATTTTGCTCATACCGTTATAGTTCCGATGACAATCCAATAATGTGGTATCACTGACTTAGGCACTCACTCACCCTAACCTGGAGGGCGCAGAGGGGGTAAAATTTCAGTTTGTTAGATTTCCACCAAAATTGGTACCTGGGGGTTTTTGAGGATGAGGATTACGAATTTTTGATCAGATTACAAAAACTCAATATGGCGGATTCAAAATGGACGATTTCATGTCAAGTTTTTCTGATTACTTTCAACTGACTTCCACGTATCCGATTAACTTCAAATTTCACATACCGTTATAGTTCCGATAATAATTTAATAATGTGGTTTCACTGACTGCCTACCTCCCCTCTAACGTGGAGGGCGAAGAGGGGGTAAAATTTTAGTTTGTCGGATTTCCACCAAAATTGGTATCTGGGAGTTTTTGAGGATGAGGATTACGAATTTTTGATCAGATTACAAAAATTCAATATAGCGGATTCAAAATGGACGATTTAATAACAGTTTTTTTCAACTGACTTCCACGTAGGTATCTGATTGATTTCAAAATTCACATGCTCTCCCACTAAAAAGTGTGGGGGGCGTAGAAGAGGTTAGGCTTTAGTTTGTTCGATCTCGACCAAAATTAGGAATTCATAGACTTAGACAAATCTAAAAATAGAAAAATAAATTTATAAAAAAAACTTTTTGAAAACAAGCTTTAATAAAATGGACTAAAAAGCATAAAATAATTTTTTGAGTGTTCTGATATCATAATAATAAAAGCGATGGGCGTATTAAAGGAAATTTACCCGTTTTTGTTTTAGCCTTGTTAACTCGAAGTTTAGTGAAAATCCAAATTCATTATATTATAGCAGAGAAATGTAAGGGTTGACAATTTAACCCAACCCAACCCAACCCTACTCAAGCTACCCTTACATTTTTCTGATATGGATGCACATTATTACGCCTGCTTCACATTAGGCAGATCATCCGCGACCGACAGTGTGTCGATTTATTTTGTCACATTGAAAAAGAAGAGTCGGCCCATCATCGGTTTTAGACGATCCACCAAATGCGCATGTAAAGGCATTTACCTAATATTAAATTCGCCCATCGCTTTTATTATTATGATATCAGAACACTCAAAAAATTATTTTACGCTTTTTAGTCCATTTTATAAAAGCTTGTTTTCAAAAAGTTTTTTTTTTAAATTTATTTAAGTTTAAGCCCCAACACGATAACTGCAGCGAAATTTTGGACAGATATATCGAACACGGAAGACTATATACGGTATGAGGGGTCCGAAAATATTAAAGCTTGTGAGCTTTCAATATTAATGAACAATAATCAATGATCGTTTGAGTGCAAGGGGTCATTCAATAATATCGCTCAAAAAGATATTGTGCAATATTATTGTAGGTCTCCACATCAGTACATCGGTCTATTTTTTGAGTTATGTATACTGTGGACTATATATATATATATATATATATATATATATTTATCGGTTTCACAACGTTCTACGTCTTCCGATACCCAATCTCCACTCGTTTCTGTTTGCCCATAATTCATCATCTAGGCCTCTTATTCTTATTTCACTGTCGATTCCTTCTCTCCAGCTTCTCCTTGGCCGTTCTCGTTTTCTTCGGCCAGGTGGTTTCCATTGTTGTATTTGTATAGGTAGTCTTTCATCATTCATTCTTTGTACATATCCGTACCATCATCCACTAAAGTACGTTCACCCACTGTCATAATTTCTCTTATTCTTTGATTTGTAACTCTTTCTCTTTTTGATTTCCCAGCTGATCTTCTCCAATAGTCCATCTCTGTAGCGGAAAGCATTTTTTCTGTTCTATCCTTGATTGGCCATACTTCTGAGCCGTATGTAATAATACTTTTTACAATGGTGGTATATATAAGCTTTTTGTTATGTTTTGATATACTTTGGTCCCAAATTATTCCATTTATTAAAGTTATTGCTTTTCTTCCTTGTACTTTTCGATCTTTTATAGCTTCGTCTAGTGTTCCGTCAGCTGTAATTTGTAGACCTAAGTATTTATACTCATCACAGGACTGAATTCGCTGCCCGGTATTTAATATTAGATTCTGTTTCGTTCCACCGATACACATATACTCTGTCTTATTGAGATTAACCTCTAGTCCCCACTTATTGTACTCTTCTATTAGTTTTCGTGTCATATATTCAAGGTCGTCATAATCCTGAGCCACTACTATCTGATCATCGGCGAAACATAAAGTATACAAAGTGGTTTCGTCCAACGGAATTCCCATGTTTGGACATGTTTTGACATTTTCTCTTTCATACTTTAAGGATCTTAAAGAGCGTAGGCGAGATACAGCAACCTTGTTTAAGATCTTTATTTACTTGAAAGCCTTTGGTTAGTTTTGCTTTTATTTTAACTTTTGCCTTACTATTGCGGTATAACTCTTTGATGGCCTTAATTAGTTGTACGCTTATATTTGTGTTTTCCAACGCTTTCCAAAGTAAATTTAGTGGTATACTATCATATGCCTTCTGCAAATCGACGTAAAGCAGTTGCAGCTCTTGTCCGTATGCCATTTTCATTTCAATAACTTGGGTTATACAAAAGAGATGATCTGAAGTCGATCTACGCGCCCTGAAATCGGCTTGTTCTTCTGCCTCCATGTTCCATGTTTTTATATTCGCTCTCCACTTTATTTCTTATTATTTTACCGTATATTCTGCTTAGCGTACTAGTCACAGATATGCCTCTATAATTGTCACATATATCTTTTTTTCCTTTTTTGTGTATTGTGGATATATATGACGTTTGCCACTCAGTTGGTACTACAGCTTAAATATTTTTGGAAAAGATTCCGTAATCTCCAAAACAGTTTTTCAGTGTCATATTTAATAAGTTCAGCTGGGATATTTCCGGGTCCGGTAGATTTACCGCTTTTTAAGGTTGCGCACACGTTTTTAACCTCGGGGATTGTGAGGGGTACTGGAGATCCCATCGTTCTAACTATATTGGTCTCTTTCTTCTTCCTTGAATTCGGCTCTATCTTCAGTTAAAAGTTTTTTGAAATGCTCATCCCATTCTTTGTCTGGTATTGGTGAAATGATATCTCTGGATGTTTCTTTCTTAATCGATCTTATAGTTTTCCAGCTTTCGGTACTTCTCTTACCTCCTAAGTAAGAATCTATTTTCTGGCACTTTTGCATCCACGAATGATTTTTCTTATCACTGATCATTCTTCTCACCTTTGATTGCGCGATTTTGTATTCTTCTCTGCTTCTATCTGTCTTTTGGGATAAGTAGGTGTGATATAATTTCCTTTTTTCCTCTATTTCTCTTTCAATCTCAGCATCCCACCAGTATGGTTTTCTTCTTTTAGAAGTTTCTTCCACTAATCCTAGTGCTTCTTTTGTAGCTTGATGGATGCTTAATGGAATACTTTCGTATTCCTCATCTGGGGTTTTACCTGAACTTGTATTAAGTTTTTCGTTCAGACTCTTTTTGTATAAGTTTTTTATGCTGTCATGTTCTAGGCTTTGTAGATTATATTTACAGTGACCGACTTCTTCAATCACTGTATCATCAAGATTTTGTTGATGCAGGCTTCGGCCTTGATAAGGAAAGAGAATTTTGGATTCCAGAAAATAGTGATCACTTCCGCATATTGATCCACGCTTTGTTCTGACATCTTGAATTTTTAGATTTGTCTTTTGTTTAGTGATAAGATAATCAATTACGGATTTCAGGTTTTGTGAGGGTTTGGTCCAGGTATATTTGTGTATGTCCTTATTGAAAAAAACCGTTTTGGATTTTTAGGTCTAATTGCTCACATACTGTAATTGGCCGGTTTCCATTGTCATTAACAAAATCTTCTCCATATTGGCCAACTGTCAGATCATTAACTCTGTTACCGGTTCTACTATTTAAATCTCCCAATAGGACAATTTATCTAGATGTACTTAATGCTGATATTTCATTGTGTATTTCTTCACAAAAATTGTCTTTCACTGTGGACTATATACTTGAAAATTGAATAGAAATAATTAAAATTTTTAGTGTATTAACTCAATGACAGATTTATTCCAAATTTTTTATTTTGGGATAAAATCATGTACCTTAAATTAATCTTTTTTTTAAATTATATATTATCTGTGGCGCACCCAGAAAGTTGTCTTGAAGAAGGCCAGGCCTCTGAGGGGGAAAATATCTAAAGAAATCTTGGGTGCGCCAATGAATCATATATATATTTTTTTAAAACTGTACCTACTTACTAGTTTAAAATCTAATTGAAATGATAGTATTTTTAAAAGTTTAAATTATCTCGTAAATAAAGTAAAATTAGATTCGTAAAAATTTTACTCCAAAATGAAAGATTTTTTGGTCCAAAAAAAAGTTTTTATTAAACAAATTATTAGTAACGAACAAAATCCGAGAGACAAAGAGCGTCTTTTGGCTGAAAGTAATGCTTGGCTTAAAGCCTTGCCTGCTGCATCATTGGGTAATCTCTTGAATGACTCATCGTTTCGCATTTCTGTCTCCTTAAGAGTTGGTCAGCCTGTGTGTCGACAACAACAACACTTGCGGCAAAATTGTTGACATTTATGGCCTTCACGGGCTATGCTGTAAAAATAGTGCAGGGAGGTTGTCGAGACACAGTATGATAAAAGATATTATCAAGCGGTCCCTACAATCAGCTAATATTCCAGCCGCATTGGAGCCGCTTGGTATTTGTCGAGGGGATGGGAAGCGGGTGGATGGGGGCATCTTTAGTGCCTTGGACAGCAGGCAGGGCACTTCTGTGGGACGCTACATGTGGGGACACGATGGCTGATACATATATTAAAAAAACATCTATTAAAGCCGGTGAAGCTGCATGTAGTGGTCAAGAAGCAAAACACAAAAAATATGAAGAGTTAAAGGACCGCTTTATTTTTATACCTTTTAGTGTTGAGACATTTGGTCCTTGGGGTGATGAAGCTAAATTAGTCAAAAAATTAAAAGTAAAATTACTAAAAGCTTCATCACCCAAAGGATCAGCCTAGCAATACAGAGAGGCAATGCTGCCTCAATTCTCGGTACCATTCCGAAAGAATCCGGTCTGGAAGTAATTTGTTATTTATAGAGTTCTTTTTATTTATTTATTATTTATTTATTTGCTTTTTTTCACAGTTTTTTATTACTTTTGTTATTTTTATTATTTCATTTGCTGTTTTATTAATTTTATACGAAATATACCTATTTTTTCGCACGATAAGTTAAAAACTGCAGATTACTGTCTTTATCAATAACCCAGTTTCGCATTTAATTCTTCAATAATAATTCAAAAATGGGACAACCTTTACAGTGTCTTTTTCCTCTAATCCATGTGGTCACCAAAAGTTAAAATTATATTTTGTTAACAAGTTCATTAATTTCATATTAACCCAAAATTAAAAGCTTGATACGCCTTCACACCGACACCGATTTAATTTATATGGTAATTAAAAAACATTGTTAAAATAACTACGATGTTATACTTTAATTTTGTAAAGTCACTTTAAAAAGTTTTACGGGAAATAAGAAAATCTACGATTTACTTAAATAAAATTTCAGGTCAGACCCCGATCAAGGGCGGATAAACAGCCGGTTACCCCGGACTATCCGGTCTACAAATCGGTGAGTGTATCCAATATTATATATATATATATATAACAGTTATTAGACCAATGACTGCGTACGGCGCAATAGTCTGGTTTGAGAAGGGACATCAAAGAACCTCAAGGGCCAAACTCAGCAGCTTACAATGACAGGCCCGTCCTGCCATACGTGGTCCAATGAGCTCTAGCTCATCGACTGCGCTTGCATGCTTTCTATTCTTACCTCCGCTTTACAATTTCTTAGAGGCGAAGAGCAACTTATAGAATAAGGGTTAACCACCAGGGTGGCAGGGCAAACAAAGTGTTATCAAAAGCCCTAATTAGGGAACAAGAGTGAAATGCAACTCTAGGAATGATATCCGACGTCATGCCCAACACGGTCTACAGCACAAAGCTATACAACATTATAATCCCAGAGAGGGAGGACTGGTTATAGAACAGGACCAATATTTCAAATAACGAAAGCTTCTGGTGACCCGACGGATCCTAAATGCTATCAGGTGTTAGATAGTATCGGCCAATTGGCTACTATATTTCAGGCCGAACTCGTAGCCATTAAACTGTGTGCCCGCTGGGTTACTGACCACGAATGGACAACAGGATAATAAAAATCTTCTCCGACAGCCAAGCAGCCTTAAGAGTGCTTGATTCCTATACGGTCTTATCGAGAACTGTCAGAAGCTGCAGGGATTCGCTGAATGTGCTTGGTAGTGCTAAAAATGTGTCATTAGTATGGATACCAGGGCATTCTGAGCACGCCGAAATGAGGCTCCAGACCAAGCAGCAGCTTATGCCGAATTTTTCGGCCCCGAACCATCCCTGGGGATATCATACAATGCTGCTAAATCAGCCATATTAAAATGGATGGAGAACAGCTTCCAACAATACTGGATGAATATACCAGAACTGGCTCACTCTAAAGAGTTCATTAAAGGACCTTGTCAAAAGAGAGCCAGGAATATCATTGGACTTACCAGACAGGAGATCCGTATAGTGACTCGACTTTTTACGGGTCACTGTCGACTAAGAGTACCCATGCACAGAAAGGGAATAACAGTATCTGTATCTGTGCAAATGTCCGGCTATTGCACGTTTACGTCACAACACTTTCGGTAAACCTCAGATTTATTCAGAAGATCAGAACAGTGTCTCACACAAACTGATAGCTAAACTTTTTGAAGGATTAGGCATATAGTGGTGAGAAACCACTCATTAGTGAGCCACAATAGACTAGTGGTCGCAGTGGAAGGTCTGCAACGCCCACTCAAATATAATCATCATCATCCAATATTAGGCGGTATTTCAATATTAGGGGACTTTCCTCTATATGAAAGCCGCAGTGGTCCGGCCTATGACATCCCTTGCAATATATTAAATAGCGTAGACAATGATTTAGTAGCAAAAAAACTTCCGGACTTTCATTGTCTTTATTTATTTTAAACACAATGTCTCAGTTAGTCAGCATCTATATCTATCTAACAATACAGTCCAGAGTCTACTACTTATTCTACTTGATGTGCTGTGAGGTGTGACGGCCTGTCCCTTTTATCCTAAAGCGCTTGTTTTCCATAGGGAGTAGTTTCCATATGTTTGGTATGTCCGTGTTTGGTTAACTGAAAACTTTTTTGTTCTGCAATATATTACAGCCTTAATAAATTTTCGTTTTCACTAATGCCGCTCCATATGCAAACTTCAGACCATAGAATGCAGTGCTCATTTACCATTTCCTCTAACCTGAAGATGTCTTTTTCTTTCTCCTACATCTGATTTACCACACTCACACGGGATTTGGTAAATACATTACTTACTAATTAAGTAATTTTCTGGTTTTGTTTTAGTTACAAAACTCCTTGTCGTATCTTTCGATGAGAACGCTGTTTCAATATTGTTAAAGGGTTTGGCTATTCTTAACAATTAATAAAATTTTAACATGTGTTCTATGTAAGCTTGACGATCACCTACCCAAGGCTGGGCCGTTACAAAATAACCTTCTAGTCCACCCATGGCGCAGATAAAAACTCAAACTTGGCAAGCTCATTAAAACGCCGTATTTTATTACTTTTGCCGAGATTTATTTCCTTCAAACCCTCTTTATTTCATTTTTACTTTACTTTTTAATATAAAAAAAATAATTTTGTTTGCAGTAAGTTTTCCTTTTTACCTCGCAAAAGAATAGTAACACAAAATAGTACGATAATCATGAAAAAAAAATAATATACACGTGGCAATAAGGCGTTTGAAATCAGTCTCGTACTTCTCAGTGGAACGGTTGGACATTTTTGTAATAATTGCCGAAATCAGTTTAGTACGCGGTTTGCTATGACGCTTCCAAATAATGAAAGCTTTTTTAGTTGTGTGCTAAAATGAAACTCGCGTTAAGATTTGTTATGGTTTTTGTTAAACTATTAGACTGTAGGGCTGGCCGGTCCTGCCCTTCGGGGGTGGTTAAAAAATAATCGGTCGGCAAAGAAAATAAGAATAAACCCAACGAGTAATGGCAATCGACTTACCCCTGTATGGCCGGTGTTCTTCCAGTGTGGCCACACTCTGTTCTTCTATTCTCCAAAATCACAATGGTATTTCAAAAAAGTCAATGTCCAAGTCGGCACGTAAAAATAGCACACAAATAAATATAAAATTTCTGAGTTGTTTTATGCGACGAAATCTAAAAGCCAACTGCCAAAACAATATCGCGCGAAACAACAAAAAGTTATAAGAAGATAAGACGCGGTTTCTTTTTCCCAAAAAACAGCATACCAGCGCCCGAAAGAAATTAAATTAAATATTCTAAATACAGGGTATTTTTAAATGTTAAACCTATCTATATTTACAAAGCTCGTCAAGATTAAACAGTTAAACAAAAACCAAATGGTATATTTTGAACGCCTAAAATTCGGTTATTTAAACAAGTTTTCACCACTTCAAACACTATAAAAGTTCAAATAAAATCAAGAAGATTCAGCACTTTACATTTTCTTGATTTTCAAAAAGTGAAATCAAAGGTTTACCTAAATTTCATTAAAATGCAGAAACGCAAATATACTCATAAAAGCCCATGTGAAAATCCACCCGAAACATCGGCAGATTTTTTCAAGATCGTTAAAAAAAGGTATATTTTAAAGGCCGAAATTTGCGTCATTTAAAAAAAGGATTTATCACTTATTCATAAAAACCCATAGTGCCATTTTAATAATATACCAAAAAAACCTCAATCTTTCTTAGCATGTCCGACTAATAAAATAGCGCGTGCAAAAAATAGCGTGTGCACAAAATAGCGCGTTACAAACTAGAACTTTTACAAAATAGCACATTGGCATAAAAGCGCGTGACAAAATAACACATGTAAAAAATAGCACGTTAAATTAGCTGACGAAGTTGAATTGACCTATCCAGTCGAGGTGGACCGGGGACCGAAGATTATTGATAGTTGTGCTGGTTAGGTGAGTATCATTACCTAACCTGGATAGCTAAGTATACAAAGAAAATTATCCTGATCTAGTAAGGCAAGTTTTTGTTTTGATATACCAACCTTACTATTATAGGTTAGGATACTAAACTAACCAGGTCTAGTTTCAACTATCCTCGGCTAGACAGAGCAATTCGACTTGGTTAGATAACACTGTCCTGCATGAAAATCGTTCCTGACACCATTCTTGCCGATTCTTATGTAAAATGACCTCCTGAATTCAAATATGACCTCCGTTTTTCCCATTACCCCCCATTTTTGGGGCAGAACCTATTTTTACTGGTGGGATGGAAAGGATTATTTTGACCTTAACATCATTATTTCTGAGGTACTGGAGACGTTTAGTGTTCTCAAACATAATATTTGTAGCAAGGTAGGCCCTTTTTTTTGGGGGGAGGAGGGTTTCCGCATAACTGGTAAATGGACATTGTCAATTTTTCCGTTTTATATGCATTTTTTTAATATTTTTTTTTAAATTTCAGCTTCCTGCATCTAAACATCCCAAGAAGATGATAAACGTTATAACAATCCTTTAGTTCATCAAACTTGGATTGATCAAACAGCTTTTTAAAGCACTAAACAAAATAGGTGACGCATTCATTATTTTAAAAATGAAATTTCTTCGTCTAAGTTAGGCTAAGGTCAAGGAAAGTGTTTTTGTTGGGCCCTAGATTAGACAACTTTTTCAAGATTCGACGTTTATTGAATACCTGAATCAAAAAGAAAAACGAGCTTGGAATCCAAAACGTGTGTAAGAACTTTTTGGGTAACCACAAAAGTAATGAAAATGTCGCTCAGGTCAAGGAATTGCTTTTAGCGTACAAGGCCATGGAATGTAACATATCTCTTAAAGTGCACTTTCCTCGCTCACATTTGGACTTCTTTCCTGATAATTTAGGAGCAGTCTCGAATGAACACGTGAAACGGTTTCATCAAGACATCGCTAAGTTGAAGAAGAGATTTTCAGGGAAGCGGAATGCAAGCATGTTGGGGAAGTACTGCCGGTTTTTGACAGGCTTGTACCTCAGGGTATAAAAGTAAAGCAAACATCAAATAAAGGTACAGATCTCTTTATTTATTATTGTTTACAGCTAAAATATTTCTCTTAAAAATTTAAAATTATGTCGATAAGATTATTATTATTATCGAAAAGTGATAAAAATAGTCAAAAGGGCTGCTCTTCCAAAAATGTTGAGTAGTAGAAGAAAACGCAAGCTATATTTGGATTCAGGGCGTCATTTCATATAAGAATCAGTGGAAATAATGCCAAGAATTTTTTTTTTTGCAGACCAGTGTAATTTCGTCAAGCGCCGATTTGTCCATGCGCTATTGTATCACATGCTATTTTGTGACGTGCTATTTTATCCATGCACAATTTTGTCAAGCGCTGACGTGTCCACGCGTTATTTTGTCACGCGCTATTTTTGTCACGAGCTATTTTGTCACGGAGCCATCGGATACATACCTCAGTTTAATTTATATTTTGTTAAAAATGGTAGATTTTAGAGACCAACATTTTGTTATATAAAAGAAAATATATATCGCTTTTTCTGATTATTATTATATTAGGGTAAATGCGGGAGAGTTGCCGCCCTTTCTGAAAAATAGCTGTAACATAACAAGTCTCGATATTTCTTTCTTCAAAATGAATCAATGCACAGGTACTGCGTTAAACTTTATTAAAATATAAAAATAAAAAATATATGTAAGCAAACATGAACATAGCAAAAAAAAAATATTTTTTTATTAAAGTCGGCATCTCTCCCATACTGCTGGGGGAGATGCCGCATGAAAATAGAAGACACGCCGCTGTAACCGTTTCTCTAAAAAACCTCTAATTTTAAGTTTTTTTCCGTAATTCGAGTCTGGAACAGATGTTACAAACTTCACCATACATGGTGCAAGTGACATGTAGCCATTTTAAGCATTTAATACATTATAGCAATGTTTACACGACGCTGTAAACATTGATTATAGCCAATCCACTTTTTTAGTTGTTGTTGCGTAAATTTCGAAGCATTCCACGCAGCGTTCCTGGTTTTCATTTTTCTTTTTGGCTAGAGGTTCATCACCGCTGTCACTCCATTGAATTTTTTCTCGGTCTTCTTGAAAATAAGGCAACTGTCCTTTTTGTTGGGGGAGATGCCGCACCTGATTATCAAGGTCACAGATTTAAAACGCAACAAAATACGGCATGGCACCTGTAAACATAACCCCAACATACTAAATAAAACACACGAATGTGAAAAAAAACTACCACATTGCAAAGAACCACACTTATTAGGAGAGTACTTAAAATTTTCTAAAAAAATTTTACCTTACCGTCGTAAATTCAAGGATTGCAAGCGATATTTTAAAAAACAAACACGTCCGATGTTATAACCGTTCACTAAATGATGACCTCTGAATGTGGGCATACTTGGTTGCCTATGTTATAGCGTAATCATTGAAATACGTGAAAAGCGGCGTCTCTCCCTCTGCGGTAACTCTCCCGCATTTACCCTATTTAAAACAAAGGAAAGTAAGCTTTTTTCAATCTTTTTTAAATTCATTTCAAAGAGATCAAACCAAACATAAATATTCTATTAAATTTTACGAAAATTTAGAGTGCTGCTTGGAAGTTATCCTAAAATCACTTTAATCCTTGCATAAAGCCAATGTCCAAAATTTTCTTGGGAAATTAGCTGATTTTTTTCAAACACAAAGCCAGTATTATTGGTCTTTGACAAAACTGTATCTTTTGAAGGCCAATAATTTAAATAAGTATTTAGAGCTTTATAAAAATGTTATCCAATCTCTCTCTAGACAAATATATACCAATAAAATTAAAACAGTTATTTAAACAACAAGGATCGATCGAGACAGTTTGGTGGATCGTCAAGTTGAGGGAGTGTGCAAACTGGTTTTCAAACGAGTTTTTTTACGATACTTTTTATACGACTGCAAATAAACAGAGCAAATAAACAGAGACCAGAAAAGTCAAATTTCAATTAAGCTCGTTTTTATTAATAAAATTTATAATATTCTATTAACGCATTAACAAAGAAAACTAATTAATACTTAATATTTATGGTAACATTCGAACATTCCTTTAAGTTTACGCCAGGAAAAACAGTATTATTTTTCACCTTGTTTTCGGTAATAGACAATATTTTTAGTGTCGTGTTTTCAGTGGAGTTTTTACACGTGTAGTCGTGGTTTCCTTGTTCTGTTCTAAATGGACAATGCTTGTTCTGATTCTGTGCCGACAGATGAGTAGAAGACACTGAAGACTCTATTTTTTCCGAAACTTCCATTTTATTTCTCAAAGAGTGATCAACATAGCCTTCCGCAACTGAACTGGACTTCCATCCACCATGGCGTTTAAGGGCAAGCAGATCTAAACCATAATTGACTAAAATTGTGGCCGATAAACGCTGAAAACAACGTCCCGTGAAACTTTCTGGATTCTCTAGCAACCAAAACTTGGTGATTTCGCTAGCCATGTTTCCAATTTTGTTAATAACAACCAACGTTTTGTCTTAAACATTTTCCGTTTTGATAGTTCAAAAAAAATATTCCTGTTTTCAGATCGGCAGGACGAAGAGCACAGTACTTCTTTAAGATAGTGTAAAGGCTTCCAGTAACTGTAAAAGATCTTAGTACCTATGTTTTTGTATTCTCCAGTTTAATCAGCATCGCACTGCCAAAATCTTTTATGTCTTCTACTTTGAGATAACGTAATTCATCTCTTCGACATGTCCCAGACACGCCAACTGCAACCACCGCCTTCATAAGTAAATACTTGTCGTCTAATGGTTTCATTAAAAACCGGCCAAAATCTTCTTCTGTAAGAATTTGGGACTTCTTTGGGGTGTAGTTTTCGGGTTTTTGTTTGATTAGCGCTTACCGAACCAAGATCTATGTGGTGATTGGCAAAATCGTCCACAACGTTAAATATTTATATTTCTCAGACAGTTCTTCAAAATATACCATTAGTGCGTTTTCTGAGAAAGTTTGGACATTTTAGGCTTTCCATGAATCGGCTATACTCAGATTCATACCTGCTTTCGGATTTTGTGGGTAGCAGAGCGATTTTTTGTTGTTTTCTTCGCTGCTAAGTAGTATCAGCTATGAAGAGGAACAGTTTTGTGCAATGCAAACAATAAGAACGGAAACCCCAAAAATCAAAAACTTTATTGAAAATGTGGTTTACAGATTTAACAACAAACAGGTAAGTGGATTTGTATGGATTTGGTTAACTGAGGCCCTGGGGCTAATTTTCCGACAGTTGAGGTTTTCTGGCAGCTATGAGTATAAGTAATAATAATTATATTTTTTAGTTCAAGAAACACTTTCGGCTCAATTTGAGCACTGCAGAATTCATCATAAACAAGTTCAAAGGGTCTCAATTTTGTCGAAAAAAAGAACACGGGGGACGAAACGCCATTACCGCTAAGGCACATATGTTGTCATTTTTATGGTATGTTAAAACACCCTTACCTTGTTAGGTTAGGTTATGTTCTTGTTGAATGGACATTTGTTCAAAAATATTTTCTCCAAAAGCCTTTTTCAACAATTTTCCTTATGAAAAAAAATTACTTTCAAAGAAAATGTTTTTGAAGAAAAAAATTTTAAGAAAATGTTTTTGAATAATTTTCCTTTTCAAGAAAATGTTATTAAAGTATTAATATTGCTTTCGAACAAATGGTTTTTGAACAACATGTTTTCGACCAAATTCCGCAAGGCAGGAAAGTTAGGTTTAGTTGAAAGAAACTTGTAAAATATTATAAATGTATACAAAGTGTTTCGAATCCATATGTTCAAATTTTGGGAGCACAAAGTATACTTCTGTTTAGGTTTCTTTGAAAAACAAGCGCGAAATACAGATAACTACTCTATCTGTTAGTATACGAGCACAAGCCTTCATTCAACAAGGAGGTGGGCATTTTTATAATATTTTCACATTTTATACCAAAACAAAATATGTGAGGTTATTGGCTTGCATACCACATGAGTGGGATTTTTCATTTTCCGCGTGTTCCATTGAAACTGCTCTCGGTGCCAATTTTTGAAAGCACCGATCCAGTGTCAGTGCACTACCAGTGCTGCACTCATTTTCCAAATGGAATACGCCATGATATTGTTGAGTGACAACCAACGTGGTGAGAACAACAAAAATCACAATCACGGAAGACCCTTGTGCAAAAAAGACGTAATGACGTGTTCTCTTTTCTAAATGCCATATTTAAAAAGCCAAAAATGCCATTATTTTAAAAAAGCATATACTATTATATCTAAAATAAAATTTTCATCCGACTTCCATCTCAATATCTGTACAAATACAAATAGAATCAAGCTAAGCTTTTTTGCATTTTCTTGTCTTGAAGGTTTGAAAGGGTGAATATAAATGTTTTTGTTAAAATACATGACTTCGTTTAAATGCATTGAACCGATATGAGAAGGAGGGTCCGTGCATATTATCCTACATGACCTGTTCCCACTTTAGTTTAGTTTCCTTGCGTACATGCAAAATAATAACACCTCTTTATGTATTATTAACAGTGGCGGAGGGGCGGCGTGGCAGGATTATTCTATGGTATGGTTGTCGTCTTCACATATTCATGGGTTTTATAAATAAAAAACACAGGTTCTACAGAGATATACAAGTAGTCCAACTCCCTCCACAATGGTAAACATCTGGTTGGCGCCGACCACACAGCAGGTGGTTACAAAGAGAAAAACTACTGATAAGTTCAGAGTCGGAGTTGCAATGGTAAAGCGAGAGGTGATCTTAAGTAGATAGAGGGTTTTTCTTAACGTGATTGTATATGGAAAAACTATGAGACAAGAAAGTGTTTTCTTTTTTTTCTTGATAAGCCCGTTAGCTAGAATGAAGTAAACTTTAGTTATCAAGAAAAGCCACTGATTTGGTTCATCCAAGCACCAAAGAGATAATGGATTAGTTTGAGGAGACAAGTGGGTGATCACATTCTTAGTTTTGTTAAACTTACACTGAAACCTCTAAATTAATTGTCAGTAAAGAAACATAAGATTTGTCTGTTTGAAGAAGTTTTGGATACGCCACTGTTATATAATAATCGCCACCATGCGCTTGACACTCTGTGGTTGCAAGGGGGTCCAGATTTTCTATTTTGAGGATTACAAGGTCTTACATACATATATAGGATGAACCGATGTATGATGTGAATGTATGCAAAGCTCTTTAGGATGATTGAAATTTTTTTGCAACATTTTTAAAATAGCACTACAAATTTTAAGGCATATTCTACGATAACATCTGGATATTTTTGAGTTTTATCAGTATGTTAAATGAAAGAATTTCGTAAGGGTACATTTTCTAAATATTTGTATTTTTGCGAATTTTATTGTGTACATTTTTTTCAACAACATTTTACTAGTTTCCCCTCCCCCACCTTTACTCAATGTTTGTAGAAACGCACCTATCTACCTTTGCATGATTTACACTTTCGCTGCCGACAAGTTATTCGTAATTATGCCACTAACGCCACAAAAAAAAGGCAAAAAAAAAGAAGTTCCCCTGGAGCCGCTTTGTCCTATCAAAGTCCTTTAGCTGCTATTATATCACCTACACTTAGTTTCTTTGTAGATGTCATTATCATGTCAAAATTGTCAAAAATGTTACTCGGCCTCATGTTGTGAAAGTTTCATTTTGTGTTGTAAAGGTTGTGATGGTAAACCATTTTTTTGCTTGGAATGCTTCAATAAGTTTCACAGATATAAAATGCCTTAGTTATCTACGTTTGTTTATTCATTAATATATGTATGATTTGCAGGTTTGGGTTTTAGAATTTTTCAAAAATAAATAATATTTTAAGTAAAATATTTTTGTTTCTCTAATTTAGCACATTCAGAAATAACTGATATGTTCCAACTATCCTCAGGCGCCAACTCGGTCTATTACCAGCGTTAAACCAATACAAAATAAAACAGTTGGCAAAAGAGGTTTGAATATTTGGCTCGGTCCAATAAACCGCGTTGGCCAGGGTGGCAAAATTTCCTCTCGGTCATATAGACCATGGTGGCGAATAAACCAACGACCATTTTGGTCTTATAGACCGAGTTGACAGCGAACGTGTTAAGAATTAAACCTAAAAGTTGGAAATAAAAAAAATAATAATAAAAAAACAACCAACTGCTGAATCTACTTCCTACTAACCGCAGTTGGGTACAAAATTACCCAATAACCTGGTTCATGAAAATACAAAACTGTATAATTTTTTAAGTGCGCTTTGGGCACCAAAACTTAAAGTTGAAGCATGTCGTACATCATTATAGGTATAACTATTAATTTTGTACCCAACTGCCACTAGTAGTTACAAGTAAATTTAGCAGTTGGGTGTTTTTTTATTAATTTTTTATTTTATTTTGTGTAGAGCTGTGTATTATAGTCAACTGCTGATTCGCACCCTGTATAGAAAATGTGGTGCCAGGTTATTAGCAATGCATGGAATAAGGAAATCATCTTGCCCTTGTCTGCATCTATATAATCAACACCGAGCCGAAGCGAAGGGAGGAGAGAATAATAGGAATTGTTGCATTGTGTAAAAAAGAGTGTGAAATGGGGACATCATTTTCAGTTGAGATAATTTTAAAGAATAGAGACTTATTGGAATAACGCCAGGCAGTAATAATATCAGGCAGTATTTTGAGAGATTTACATATAATTAATAAATAACATATAATTTTTTAAATTTATATAATTAATAAATTTAACATTTCTCCAGTTGAAAAAAACCCCTTAAACCAACCGAACCGAACCGAACCGAACCGAACCGGACGAAAACCAGCTAAAAAGTGTTGTCTAACGATTTCTTGTCGCTTGCCGTTGATTGGTTTGAACTCGAAGCCTTCTCGCTTTCGCGAGAAAGAGATCGACTGTGCTTTAAACGTTCCAAATAAAGAAACAAAATACCAGCGTAATCCAACGATGTGTGGACCCGTTAGAAATTAAAACTGCAAACTGTGTGTTTTTTCAAAATTGAAAATAGTTTAGTAAATTTGTTTCTAGTAACAAAATATAAATTTATGTGATGTTAGTGACACAAAGGATATTAGATGAATACAGCTTTTATTAAAATATAACGAACCTGAAAATATGCCACAAAACAAATCGTTGCGTAGCCATAAATTTTACTTGTTCCTAACTTAGTCAAAGATTGAGGTTAAGTTTTAGTTTTTAGTTAGTCTCGCCTTCTATGTTCCTATATGCAAAATATAAAAGACAACCCATGTATCGAAAAGTCGCAAGTGCACATCAACGCATCATTTTCGCTAGCCGCCTGTTCATTGGATAAACGCCACTGCGAGGCCGGCGCCGGCGTGCTCTTTTCTTTCCTTGCCTAACACACTTTGATCATATACTTTATCTCATGCATTCGTGATTTGTCTATTAAGGAATTGGATTAGAACAACCTGTCTTGAGAAAGATTGAAAAAACAAGCTTAAGTGAGAGAAGCGTCGATATAGAAATCCGTGACAAATCAAAATTACAATGACTGTTTTTTAAAAATTTAAAATAGTTTGTTAAATATGTCTCCTGTTATATAAATATAATTTTTTATAATTTTTTTTATGTCAGAATATTATCAGATTAGCCGAATAGAACTTTTATATAAATACACCGAGTCCTGAAAATCAATCTAAAAACCTGTTGCTAGGTTGCCATAAATTTTATTTGTTCATAACCTAGTCTTGCATGTAATTAATGCCTGTTGATGCAGAAAACACAATTAAAATTAAAATATATGAAAACTTCTAAATGGCAAAAAAACCTTTAATCTTTAAATCCCATTTTGATATACTAGCTAAAGAAAAAAAATTGAAGAAAAACTTACCTGGATGTTTAGAAACATTGTTGTTAGGTTGGCCGCTAGAACTGGAAGTGGTGGCTTTTCTCCCAATGCGTCCCTTGAGACATGGAAATACTTGCAATATGGCGCACAATCCGTCCCTGAATCTGCCATTCATGTTGCAGTAGATGATGGGGTTGTAGCAGGAGTGCGACATTGCCAGAGCATGTAGACCAAAGTACAGATATGGCAACCATTTTTGAGGAATCAGATTAGGGTTGTGTACGATTTTCTATAAGGAAATAAGATTATTAGAAAATGTTTATGATCTTTGCGTGGTGTTTAACGGCTTTCCCGAGCGTGCGGTAAAGTATGATTTTACGCACTAGTTGCAGTGGCGCACCCAGGAATATGTCTTGTGGGGGGCGAGGCTTCTTGGGGGGGCCAAAGCCTCATGAAGTCGTATTTTATGCTATTTTATCTTTTTATTCATGAAATATGTGGAAAATATCTAAAAAAATCTTAGGCTTGGCGTATAGGTAACTTTACTGCACTAGTGTGGAAAAGTAACTTTACTACAGTAGTGTAAAAAAATTACTATACTTGAGCGGAAAATTGCACTTTCCGAAAGCCTCTTAGAAAAATAACTATAACACCTGTTTACACAACATAAATATCCAAAAAAAAAAAAAAATCCTTAAAAAAAAAACTTTTAAAGGTAGTCCCAAATGAATTAAATTGGCCAAAGTCTTTATTTCCGCTGATGATTTAAGCTCTAGCTCTATCTCTATGCCAACGACAAAACTTTTGGTGACTTACAAAATGCATTATATTATGAGAATTTGCCATTAATATCTGCATTGACATATGTCAGAGATCAGTGGCGTTACTGCATACATATACTACAAGCATGGAAGCACCCAGGGGTAGAGGCCCGGGGCCCGGACTCTCCCAAAACCAAGATTTTTCCCACATATTTCATGAATAAAAAGAAAAAATGGCATAAAATACGACATCATCATGGGGCCTCGCCCCCCTACCTTCCCCAGAGGCCTTAGACAAATTCCTGGTTATCAAATATCAAAATAAAATAATCTAACAAAAAATTACAAAGCCCCCACAAATTTTTTGTAGCTATTTGGCTTTGCTTACAAGAGGTAACTAGCGAAAAAAAACAAGATACATTTTTTTTGGTACCAATTAATCTGCATTTTTTTATATTATGTAAATATTCGATAAAACATTTACTGAATTCTGGAAAAGCTAAACCTTTGCTTTTAAAGGAGTCGATTTTCCATAAATTTGCTAATTAGTAGATTTAAACTTTTATGAGCAGAATTTAGAATTTTTTTAACGAAGCAACGCACACGCATTCATGGGAGACACGAATATTCGTGAGCATGAGAGGCGAGCAAACCACGCGATGCATTCTGGTTCTGACTCTCTCACTCTTACAGTACAAGCGGTCTGCAGGAATCAAAAGGGCGCATCCTTTTAAAATCCCATAAGCGATAGTAGAAACTACATTCAAGAAAATCATAATGAATGACAATAGGACAATATTAGATGAGGAATGCGCCATAAGGCACTATCTGCAATTAATGGACATATGTTTTTCGCAATATCTAAAATATTTTAAAAACATGCCGTCACAGATTACTAACCACAGAATTAATTTAATTAGTCTACTGTGCATGCCGTTCTGCATAATTTTGTTGGATATGTCATGATTGAGTAATTATTATTTTTTATTTGTCAGACACACTGTCTTTATTGTATTACAATCTAGTCAATAAGACTAATTAGCAATTTTGATTTAATTTAATTTACTAGAAAAGTTAGATTTAATCTTATGATTTCCTTAACAGTTCTCCCAGCTTGGCTTCATCTGTGACTGACATTTGTCTTGTGTAGATACAGTAGCGTAGCGTGGGGGGTTTGTGGCCCCCCCCCCCCCGTCCGAAGGTACTGGCTCCCCATGGGAGTCCTAAGCGCCCTAAGCTTTATTAAGTAGCAGGGCCGGCAACGGCAAATTGAGAGGGCGGCAAATGTGTCGCCGACAAAAGAGAGAAACTAAAGACATGATGACCTTTTTTTTTAGTTGCAAGTTTTTTGATGGGCGCCCTTAACATGATGACCTTTTGTTTTTTTTTTTTTTTGTTCGCAAGTTTTTGTACCAAGGTGCATTCGCAATGTTTATTAATACTTTATTTTGAAAACTCTTTAAAACTAGAATATTAGTCTTTTTAGGATAACCACATAGTTGAATAACATGCTCATACTGGTTTCAGTATTTGTCTATAAAGCAGTAACTTATTATCAATTGTTAAATTGGACTTTCTCTCAATTAGCCAGTTCATTTTTCTATACCTTATCTCAAGTTCTCCTCTTTTTTTCTTAACATGTGCCTTCTAGCGTAATTTTGCATCAAGTGTCATATCGAGATATTTTGCCTTATTTGAATATGGTACGGGAATGCTGTTAATTGTGATTTGTATGTGATTTACATTTTTGATTTTAAAATCAACATGAATTGATTTCGTTTCATTAAATTTTTTCGCCACTGTTGGTTGTTGCTAAGTGAAAATTTGCTGGCTTTGGGATATCACAAGTGAATAATAAGTATAAATAGGGGCCTATTACGCTAATCTGGGGCAAGCCTGCTGGAATTTCTCTTAAATTTGTGTATGAATCTTCCTGTTTTACTATGAAATGTCTCTCAGAAATGTATGATTCCAAAATGTGAGATTATTGTTTTGGCAGATAACGTTTTAGTTTAAAATTCAGGCCTTTATGTGACACTTTGCAAAAGGATTGTGCTTCATCTAGAGTTATTAGAATGCCTACATTATATGCACGTCACTGCCAGAGATTTATATAGAGATGTCCAGCGCGGATTTGAGGAAGGGAGTAACGTGGCAATTACAACCCCCTCTAGAAAAAATATAGTTGGACTTTAACAAATATCGAGCTAACCGCATAATTATCCCCTCCTAGCCAAAAAAATTATTACATAAGTAGTGTTTCCGTCGACCATTAACACCCCCCCCTCCCCCCTAGATTTTGACCCAGATTCGCGCTTGAGAGGTGCTGCTTAATTTTCTGCCTCAAATATTCTGATACGTTTTGATTTTAAATCCGGAGTTCCATGAAAATTGAATCGTTATATTTCACAATGTAATCGCCTTACATTATTATCATTCGGTTATTAGTCACACGTAATAACTTAAATCGAAATAAACGGCCATCCTGACCTGACCTGATGACACTTTCGACACTGTTAGTACCCTTAGGGCCGGTTGCTTATTAGAGGGCTAGCCCTGACCCGTGGGTTATCTTTGATAGCTGTCTTTTTTTAGCATGTGGTAAACATGTCAGTCATTTCTTTTTTAACCCAGTAACCCTCTATTGAGAAACCGGCCCTTAAAGGGTCTAACCTGTCTGGCCAGTTGTGAACCACGTACCTACTGTGTTCGACTCAGATAATAATTTAAATTCTATCTAGTATATAGAACCCAGTAGACTTCAAATTATATTTCAGGTCAGAAACTAAGTCATCATGAAATACCACATAATGACAAGGTTGTAGCCTTAGACCACTGATGGATCATAAACCTTTTGACATAATCAACAGAGTACAGAGAGCCACAATGTCCCGCACTAGCTGCTAACTCCAAATAGGTACTCCATATACCTAGAGTCCCTGTATGTTGACATATTTGGATATATATTAATATATCCAAATATGTCAACATACTCTATATTATATCAGGGCTATCAAAATGGACGGGCCACGATCCTCCACTTTGTTGACGTCACATCGGGGGCTGATTTTTTTTTGATGGTCACGTTACGACACAGCTGATTGTCTTTAAAATATTGAAGTTGGAATGACGGTTCATGGATATTTGATTTTTTTTAAATAAAGCCGTTTTTGAGATTGTTTTTACTTTATTCTGGCAGAACAATTTTTTTTTAATGTATAGTAAGCCCTAATTTTTCATAGCCGCTTCATAAGCTCACACAAAACTTAAGTTTAAAGCAGAAGCGAATGTGACAATCACATATGACAAAGTCAAATACATGTCAAATATAACAGTTGGCATGTGGTACATGGCGGGTAATTTGAATTCAATATAAGGAATGCTAAATCTTGAAGATTTTAACCTTTTAATCATGTTGCTTCCTTACAAACCTTTGGTGGAATATCGGGACGGTGTCTGAGAATATTTCACAGAAATTTTGCGGAAATCTGTAGTGCCATTTTGAAAATATCATAAAAAAACGTCTGACCTCCCATAAGACCCAATGTAAAATTCAGCCCCGGAAGAACAGCTGATTTTTTCAGGGTCGTGGCCTCTATTTTTGTGTTGGCCTTGATTATATATATTAATATATCCAAATATGTCAACATACAGGGAATCTACATATACCCTGTCCCATGTGGTGATTTCTTGAATGGCCAGGCCACCGAATCCATTCAGAAAATCGCCAGAATAGCCCATCCCCTTTACCATAGATGTGTTCTGGTGTGATCTCAAAAGTTAACAGTTTTAATTTCTTTTAGCATACAGGTCAAAGCTTGTCCGTTACCAGACTACCCATTTGATGTTCTTTCATTTCAAAAAGCCGCACAAAAAACTGGCGCGTGCCACCCTAATCATAATAACCATTTTGGGATTTGCAGGAGTCTATGCAAAAATTGAAAATTTATTTGTTTTAAGCTTTTATTTAGCATATTTGCTACAATTTTTTCTTAAAAAAACTTAATACTATACTTAAAATTCAAATTTATAAAACAAATAAATAAATAGGTATAAACTAACACTATATTAATAAAATTTAATAACTTTATATAAATTGTATTGAAAATAAATATTTTTTATACTTTTATAAAATTTTTTTAAATTTGGTTCATTTTTAATTGATACGTTTAATTTATTGTATTCACTCAATCCTTTTGAAAATATTGATTTTTGAACAACTAATTTTGATGTAGTGCTTAAATGAAAATCTTCTTTTGTCCGGATATTGTAAGTATGATAATTATAATTTTGATTTATAAATTGTTTTAAGGAATCTGGTAGTAAATTGTTATTAATTTTATAAATAAAAATACAAACATTATAAAATATTAAATTTTTTACATTTAGCCAGTTTAATTTCTTTAACATTGTTTTAATGTTGGTATATTTATCTGCATTTAAAATTATTCTCATTGCACGATTTTGTAAAATTTGTAATTTTTCCAGAATGTCTTCATTAGCTGAATATAAAATAGTTGAGCAATACAAAAAATATGGCAAAATTATTGTGTTGTATACACATTTTTTTGAGAAAAATGATAAATAATGACTTATTCTTCCTAAATATTCAATTTTTTCTGCTATTTTCGAGATGATATTATCGTAGTATAAATTAAACTTTAATTTTGAGTATACTATAATTCCTAGATATTTGAATGAATTCACGATTTCCAATTTTTCATTGTTTATTTGAATTTCTAAATTTAATGGATTACTTTTCAAATTTATTGTCATACATTTCGTTTTATTAACATTAAACTTTAATTTGTTTGTATTTGACCAATTTAAAACTAATTTTAAGACAGAATTTAATAAATTAATAATATGTTTCAAAGAATTGCCTTTTAAGTAAATTAACGTATCATCCGCAAACATCTGAATTAAACTATATTTTAAAATGGATGGTAAATCATTTATGTCAAGAATAAATAATAAATAACTTCCCTGAGGTACCCCAATTTTGATTTGTTTTTTTTTTTCAAATTTTGGGAAGAATTTCTGTGTTTTACGCACGGCTAGGTATACATTATTCTTTAAAGTTAAAGTTTCGAACATACCTTATACCATTCTATAAGTACCTAAACCCTTCTCGAAATATAACAAAGGCTTTCGAAAGGTACCACCTGCATTCTTTAATACAGGGTCAAACTCATTTTAATATTGTTAGCGGTTGTGTTTATATTACGGATTTCAATTCATATCATTATTATAGTGACATTTTCATTATTATTGTGAATAATAACAATTATAAACCAATATATTTTAGTTTGTTTTTATAAGTGAAGACCTAGTAAGTGATATTAATAATGGCGTTTTGGCGGCCACACCACAAACAAATTTTTGGAGACCATTTAAGGACCAAGAAGGAGAAGAAGTGGTGGTACCATTAAAGTCTGCGGTTTTACAGAAGCCAAAGCTTAACCCTAAAAACTAAATGGATCCATGACCGAACTGATACCTTCCTGGCTAGCCTATTATTAAACTTCAAGTGAAATCATGATAATATATTAGCCTTGAAAACAGTTTTTTAAAATATCTCAGAAACTAAAGCTCCTACGAATTATTGAAGAAAATATAGTCTACTACATTTTGAAAACATTGTATTAAGTCTATGCTCCATTAAAAAGTTAGCATTTTTTTCTCGAAAATAATACCTTCTCTCTAGGCATTGCTATGCGGGCTAGGAAGGTAAAAATATCCAAAGAGCAAGGCAAAACTTAAAAACATATTGTACGAGGAAAACTCGAGATATTATTCTTGATATGTATACGCAACTCTCAGTAGAAAATGACGGAAATCGTTCCCGAATATACGAACGTATTACACATATTACAGGGGCAAGCTACATAGTATATAGTACCTATCTATTAATGATTATTATACGCATTAAGCAGCAACTTTTATTAAACGTTTTATTTTACTAGATGCTATAACAGTTCCCAGTTCGGCCCATATTCTCTTTTATTTGTTTAGGATTCCTTATCGGGTTTCACAATTCAAATTTTATTTTTGTTTTTTTGGCAGCTTTTTGAAATGAAAGGACTATACCTATGAGTCGAGGCCCCTTTAGTCGCCTCTTACGACAGGCCTAGGGGTATCTTGGTGCTATTCTTATCTCCGGATACCATACGGACCGAACCGGAGCCATTCAATAGATTTTTATTTCAAGGCACGTGATATAAATACACGGATTAGTTTTTACCGAATTTGAAATTTGGCAAACAGATTTTCTGCAAATTGTTTGGTATAATAACTGGTTTTATTTTAAAATTGGGGATATGATATAATACCAAGTTTTTGTGGCAGATTTTTGATTAATTTTAGTCAGTCAGTCAATGTTACAATTACATTACATTACATTGAAACAATGTTAACCTAACTTAATTTATTTTAATTGCAAAAAAAATAAAACTTACCAAAAGCACATTGAATGGCAACCAGCACATCGTATAGACCACAACGACAGTTACCATCATCTTGATCATCTAAAACAAAAGAAAGGCTAATTATCACAATCAGCTGTTATAGTGGGCTGAATTTTACATTGGGTCTTATGGGAGAATTATTTGTGACATTTTCAATATGACACTACAAATTAACGCGAAATTTTAGTAAAATATTCCCAGACACTATTCCGATATTCCATCAAACTTTTAATTTACAGCATGATTAAAAGGTTAAAATCTTTAAAGCCGGGTACTCATTAACGAACCACGAGCCTCGATCAACGAGCGCGATCTATTCGCTAATGTGGACGGCATTGTTCGAGGCTCGCAGCGCGATATCGAAACCTTAAATTAAAACATAGTACTACTATATAAATAAATTTTTTAAATGAAAAAAAACATTAAAAAAAAATTTGCTAAATCTATTTGTAATAGTTTACTTGTAAGAAAATAGTAAGCTGTCAGTCTTAATTTTTTTCTTAAATAGCGAATATCTCAAAAACTAATCTATTAATTTTTGAAATAATATCAATGCTGTAAAGGAATGAAAAAAAACTCTTTTAAACCAGGTATCACTTGACCCACTTTCCCTCTCTAAAGACAAGAGGTCAAAGCTACCCCAACTAGGAGTCGATAGATATACATATTTTAAGAAAATAAAAATATTGTGTCCAAGGATTTTTTCAAAAATTTACTTTAAATACTCATAATGGCATTCCGTATACGTTTTCTGTAAGTATATTAATTTAAATTAAAACAGATAATGATGATGATAACGGAAATGATTATACGTATGTTTTATCGCTCCGCTTGTTTTGTAAAAAGAGTTTTTGTTTTTTCTTTCTGGGTAATAAATTTTGTAGTTTAAAATGGAAAATAAATATATTTTGTTTACCTCACTATACTGATAATGGTAATTACCACTTATGATTGGACAAGCTAACCAATGCACGTATTAACGCTAAAAACTGTGAACAGAACAGATGTGGCTTTACTCAGGCGTTGCGATCTGTATTGAGAGATGTTGAAGGAATAAGAACAATTCGCGCGCGCTCGCTCAAAGCGCCTCTAGCAGTAGATATTTAGGAATAACAAACTGATAACGGTAATGATGCTCTACCAGGGTACGCGTTTAAAATGTTATTTTATAAAAAAATTAGGAAATAATATTTGTTTTTAACAAACGGCGATACTTATACATATATACATTAAACTAGACTTATAGAGCAATATAATGTTAAAATTCGTATGATATATTAGGTTTTTTTTAAATTTAGTGAATGCAAACCTCTATCCAGTTAAGATAACGTAGTATGACGTTGGCGCAGTCTTACACAAATGTTAACAACAAATAGCAACTTCAGCATCAAACTAAATGTAGTGCTTTAGAGTAATATTGGAGGCAATTTTATTTGTACAAGAAAAATAACTAATATACTAAACACTACTAATTTAATTTTGGATGGTAGCATGGGGTACCCTTTTTCAATAATGACCTAATACCTATACATGTTTTTTGGGTTATTTTGTCTGGTTCAAGCAATTTTTTTTCCGCTGCTGCTCGTGCGAGTCGGGCTTAGTGGCAAATCCGAAGGGGGGGGGCAGAGGGGCCTGGCCCTCTCCCCTCCTTGACATAAAGTTTATAATTTTTAGTTCCAGAAAAAAAAATAACCAATGCATAAGCCGCAAATTTTTGCCAAATATAAAATTTTTCAAAAATATTCGCTAAAATATCACTTTTTTTAATTAAAATTTAACTCATTTTGTTCAAATTTTTGACTGCGGCACATTTTGTTTGCACATAGTGGTAAAATTTAAAGCTAATTCCTATTAAATCCCGCAAAAAAATTGTTTTGTTCTTTTTTCCTCCTTGTCCCCAACCCCCCGGATATCCTGGATCCGCCACTGGTCGGGCTTACTGGCAAAGCCATTTTGTTTTAGGCTAGTAACATATAAACCACGCATCTTCTTTTAAATGTTTTTTAAATAGTCTTTGTTCTTTGGATCTCATATATACTTTTTCATCATTCATGGTATTTTTTTGTTATTTGAAGCGTATTGAACGACAACCGCCTATTGGCTCGTCGCGAATGGCTTGTTGCGGGCTCGCGATCATACCTTTTTCACGTCTACATTAGCGAATTGGTCGAGGCTCGAGGCTCGTGGCTCGTTAATGAGTACCCGGCTTAAGATTTAGCACTCCTTATTTTGAATTCGAATTTCCGGCCATGTACCGCTATTGTATATTTGAAATGTATTAGACTTTGTCATCTGTGTTTGCCATGGCATTTGTTATTTGTTTATATTGTAAAACTTTGTCGTGATTTTTTACAATAAAGTAAATTTAGAATCCAAAAATACCAGTATTAATTTTTTTAAACAAAAGTACACTACAAAAAATTCATTTTTTGATGTAATTTTTGTAATTACATGTAAATAACTATATTAAGTTTTAAAAATCTGCCGAGTATAAACAAATAGATGTAGGTGAACTAATTACTTCCCAAGCAGAAACGAACACATTCGTTTCTGCTTTAAATTTAATTTTTGTGTGAGCTAATGAAGCGGCTCTGAAAAACTAAGGATTACTATAAATTTTTAAAAAAATGTTCTACAAGAACATAGTAAAAACAATCTCAAAAACGGCTTTTTAAAAAAAAAAAAAAATATTCATCAACCGTCATTCCAACTTCAATATTTTAAAGACAATCAGCTGTGTCGTGACGTGACCAACAAAAAGAAAATTAGCCTTTGCTGTGACGTCAACAAAGTTGTACAGTTCATATCATTATTTTTGAGACAACTTTTTACAATTTTTTTTCGTTGGCCTATACTATTTGTTATGGTAAACAGCTAATAACTGTCAAAAAGTTATCTCAAAAATTTTGATAGCGCTGCGAACAGTACTGCACGCAAAGATGAAATTTGGACGCGATGCAAGGCGAGTATCTGAATTCATCTAGGCGTGTAATTACTATATAACGTGCTACAACCAATGAAATATTATCTAACATTTGATGTTCTTGAGACAATCAAGACAAAGTTTCGACATTTTAACCCTTTTGGACCCCTGTGTCATAATTCGTCGCTAACATGACGAAGGGACGTATCTAAAAAAAATCCGGATTTGAGTTGCGCCCATTAAGTATATTTTGATACGGCGAAGAGGCGTAAAACAAGTTATAGCCAATCGCCAATAGTCAAGTTTAGAAAAATATTTCCAAACTAGTAAGAACCTTTCATTTTGAAATTTGTATTGGAGAACTTGGCTTTACTTTTATCTCAATTCTTTTTACGAAATGCCATTTTCGCGTACTTGGCTTTTTTTTACGTGAAATGTTTTTGTTATGATTTCACTTCTTTTTTAAAGGAATTGGATAATACTTAATTTTTAAAGTAGTAAAATATGCGGAATAATGTTCAAACCTTTTGCAATGCCTTTTTAATTTTTTTCCATGGTTTTATCGTAGTTCCTATTAGCCTTCCAAAGCTCAGCTCTCTAGCGTTTCTGAAAGTGCACAATGTTACTTTACATGTATAGGGGAGGGGAGTAAATGAAAATATTAGACATAAATTTTTTCCCATGGTTTTATCATAATTTCTATTAGCATTCCAATGCTTAGCTCTCTAGCGTTTCTGGAAGTGGGCAATGTTAGTTTTATATAAATACAACTCTCAATTGCATTTCTGGAAGTGGGCGATGTTACTTTTATATAACTTTAAATGTATAGGGGAGGGGAGTAAATTAAAATTTTGGGGTTTTTTGATTTTTGCCAGGGGTTTGGTCATAATTTCCATCAGTCTGCCAAATTTCAGCTTTGTAGCATGTCTGGAAGTACAGTAGAATATTGATGATCTATACATGTGTGAGTCAGTGAGTGAGTGGCAATTTGGACGTTTTTTGAAATTTCGTAACTACTTTACTACTTTATGGAATTCCATGAAACTTGGAGGGGTTGTTAACTCCACGGAGATCTACGACTGTGCAAAGTTTGAGATTCGTAGCTCATTCCGAAGTACAGTTTTAGGTAGGTCAAATATCGGCGCGCGAACTTGGCGAGGCACTACCGTGCCCTCAGATAAAAACTTTTACATTGGAATTACTCAAAACTTGTTAACGACGAATTATGCACAGTTAATTCAAGGGGCTGCATTTTTACGAAAAACAAAAAGTAAAATCAGTTTAATTTATAGGCTATTGAAAAAACCTTTAACTTAATATGGTTTTGACCAACCGGGTGTTAAATTTTTGACAAATTGTTCATTTAACGTGAGATGGTCAACCAGCGAAAGTTTGTTAGCAGTAATTAAAAAGAAAATCCAAAATCATTTTTCAATAAGTAGTTATTAAAATGTTGTTTTTGAAATATGTAGCTCAGAGTTTAAGTTTTTTTCTGTTACCTTTGCGGACCTATAAAAAGCAGATCATACCGTTCCAGTAGAAAAATTATGGACAGTGTTAGAACTAACTAATATCAATCATACATATATAAAACCGAGAAAAGGACTACACAAAGGGTCAAAATCTAAAATTAATATTGGAAATCGACTTTCAAAAGAATTCCTGGTAACAAAAGGCCTAAGACAGGGATGTATCTTTCCAACTCTCTTTAAAATATATCGCAGTAGCTCTAAAAAACTGAAAACGTAAAGTGCACGCCATGGGAACACAGCTCAACAACCGAATTACCATATACACACAACAGTTTGCTGACGACCAAGTAATTGTAGCTCAACCGAATTACCATATACACACAACAGTTTGCTGACGACCAAGTAATTGTAGCTAATGATAGAAAGTTAACAGAAGAATACCAAAAGTGGGGGTTAATAGTGAACGTGGACAAGACACGGTACTTATGTATTGGAAACGAATCAATTGAGTATTTGGGTGTCACATTTGATAAGACAGGAATATACTGTAAAGAACTGGAAAAAAGAATAGTAAAAGCAAAGAAGGTTATTGGTTAATTTAACATATATGGAACCATGGTAAAAAGCAAGCTATTGTATGGAATATATAGACTAGTCGCGCAACAGAAAAATACAAAGCAAAAATGGAAAGTGTCGAAATAAATACAATAAGAAGATCAATCAGAATATCTAGAACACATCATATAAGAAATGAGATCATAAAAGAAAGAATGGGAATCGATGGAAGCATAACGGATGACATCACTAAAAGACAACTTATATGGTACGACCATGTGCAAAGGATGAAAGATGAAAGATTACCAAAGCAGATCCTAGAATGATAACCAATAGAGCGCAGAAAAAGGGCATTCTAAACTGGAATGGCAACAGTTAATCCAAAGATCAATGAGTCAAAAAAAACCTGTGAGAAGATGATTGTCAGGATCGAAGGAGGTGGAGAATAGGCATTGAACAACGTAGAAAAAAGTTCTAAACCGACATAGTACTGGTTTTTTCATAATTAAATAAAATTCTTTGCACATATCATATAAAAGTCATCTGTTTTTGTTTGTGCAAAATAATTGTGCACACTCGGTCTTCAAAAATAGACATTTAAAATTTAGATATATATTTTTTGACAGACAATGAAGAAGATGAAGCATGGAGATGGGAAATGCTTCAGTAACACCCTGGTGTTCAGAATTATACCCACATTTTTTTTGTAAACCATAGAGTGGAAAGCTAAAAATTATAAGTACAACTGATTTAAGCCAAAAAATATATTTTTTTGTCAATAAAAAAAAACCGAACCGAACCGAACCGAACCGAACCGAAGGAGTTAAAGGGCTCGATTCTTTGCAAAACGCCAGTAAAACTGACGCGTCAGTTATGCAGAAACGCCGCTTCGCCGCCAGTTACTACCAGCTATACCAATTAAAGTCTTATGCATCACGCGTCGTTTAGCATTAGTCACATGCTTTCTGCCGGCTGAAGGCGAATAACTCTCCCTTTTTTTGCTTATTTAATCTTATAACTAACTTCAAGAAAGGGAGAAATAATTTTCATAAAGAAAATTTCGGAGAAAGAATTTACATAAAAAGCGTTATGGAGGAACAAAAATGCGACTCAGCAAAGCTAAAAATAATTCCACAACTACAAAACTATACCTTGGATTTGTGGATGCGGATCGGATTGTGGAGAACTCAAACTATATATATTTTAAAAAATTCATATAGCGGCCGTAATAATAAGTAAAAATGTGCCAAAAATTTGATTTTTTGTTGTCCCACGACAACATAAAATTTACTAATCTATTTTCACAAGCGATACGTCGTTTTGTTGGTTAAATGTGAATTGTTTATAATAATTCCAAGATAGTACATAGGACTACGCCTCTCTATAAGTAAAGTTTAAAAATATTTTTCATACAAACATATCAGAAAATATTTTAGCTTTTTTTACAGATTTTTTGAAAAGAGATTCGACTAAGATATAAGAGACAACTTTAAATCTACCTAAAATAAATTGCCCGAATATTTTAAATCCTGTTTAATGCTGCCAGTTATTTTTGTTTTTGTTTTATTTTGAATTTTTTGGGAAAAGTTATAGTTATTTTCTTTTTAATCACCTGATCATTTTGGCAAAAATCATGCGCGTTTTACACACGCTGGGAGTTTGAAGCGCCACCCTGTGTTTGACAGGGGAATGAAGAAATCACTTCCGACAAGACACTGAAAGAAGTCACACGTGGTTTTAAGTTTAAGACCGAAATTCCAACCACAAGAAAAGCCGCTGCCGCAAACGAAATTTTGGAACTGCAGCTGAATGCAAGAAGGTAAGCTTCTAGCGTGTTGCGAATTTTTTTCCTTTGTTTTAGTTCAATCGACTTGTGTTTTCCCAGACGGGGCGAATTTAACTTTGGGGTAATTTTTTTTGGGATATCTCTAGTTTTCTCCCCTTCGGACAAAGCCGTCTTGGTCCTTGCGACCCGCGTCTAATCCTTATATCCCGAAAACGTCGTATAAAATAAATTTTCAAGATATCTTAAAAGTTTTTAAAAACCTAGTGGTAAATTAATAAAACTCAATTGATTTTAACAGAATATGCCCAGGTAGCAAGGTCACGTTTTTTAAACGTCAAAAACAGGTCATTTTTAATGACCATTGACGTCTCTAACCTGACGTGTAAATGACATTTAAATGACGTTCAAAAGACACACCGAAAATGACGTCATTTTCAGACGTTTTAAAGACGTCAGCAATATGGACGTATTTGGGACCAAATCAGAACATCAGACAAATCTATTTATGACTTTTTTTAAACTCGCCTGAATATATGAAATATTCCCTGCAGTTGAGAACACTGAAGGAAACTTAAACACAGAAGGCGACTCTTCTGTGACTTAGACCTGGAAGTACTGGAACAAGTACAGCGGTGTTCTGTGAGGTACAGATCAAAATAGACCTAAGCCTAGACTTACACATCTCCACCTTGAAGCGACAGAAGCCTCGAAGTTTGTCCTGATTTAATATTTAATTTATTTTACATACGTACCCCCACATTTCGTATAAATCCGGTCAAGTACTGACTGGGGCACGATCTATGTAAGTATGAGTGTATGTCCCTTGGACAAAGTGTGCAGTGTGGGTAGTGACTAATATATGATGTTTTTCAGACGTCAAAAACTACACTACGAAAAGACGTCAAATAATTCACGCCTTAAAGACAACATTTTTTGGTAGATGACCTGCTGGTCATCCAAATGACCACTTTTCGACGAAAAAAAGACGTCATTTGATGACCCCTTGCTACCTGGGTGTATGATCTACTATTATAAACAAAACTCATATGACAAAAAGAAGGTAGACAAGTTGATAGAAGCACTTAATCAGAGTATTTTCAAAGCTCTTAGGCCAAATTCAAATAGTAAGAATATGAATTAATTCTTAAGCTTCCAGTAGCGTGCTTATTATAATGTAGGCAGATAAACTTTCCTTGTGAGTATTATTTTCCGTTTCTTGAAATTAGTAAGAGGTTAAATGAGAAAAAGGAGGAAGAGGCGGAGTTATTCGCCTTCATCCGGCAGAAAACATGTGGCTAAACGATGCGTGACCTATGAGGCTTGGCATGTGTGGCTGGTGGTGGCTAGCATTGACGCATAACTGACGCGTCATTTTTACTGACTCTTTGCAAAGAATCGAACCCAATAAAATGTTGAAATATTAGTAAAATTTTGAAAAATTTGAATTTGGATCATTTTTCAGAATTTTGAAACTTCTTTAAAAGTTTAAAAACTTTCAGAATATTATTCTATATAGGATTGCTACAAAATTATCGAAATTCGGTGTACAGATATCGGTTTTCTGATTGCACCTTACTGTGCTATTTTTTTGAGCCCTTAAAAATTGTGTAATCAGATTTTTGCTATACCCCATAGTTTCGCTAATACAGGGAGTTTTACAAAAATTGCATTTTTAACATTGAGTTGAATAACGCCCTGAAAGGGTATAGAAGTCAATGATTTTTAATAATCCCTCACATCTCGCTCATTTTGCAAGATATTTTTATTATGCAAAAACCTTTTCATGGCAACCTTTTTAGAAGAAAATAATGCCGTTGTCAGTTTTAAAAATTATTTTTAGTTTTTGAGATATGGTATTTATCATAAAAAAATTAAATACGGACCTGGATTTTTTTTATCACTATTTTGATTGGTTTTATGCTATTGTTATCACAAACTAATAAAAATTTAATACTTTCTTGTTTTAAGGTTAAAGAACATATTTATTATTAAAAAAAAAAAATTAGTCCGAACCTGGAAATTTTCAACATAAATGTTGAACGTTAATTTAAAGATTTTTTGAAACGAAGTCTACGACAAATTCAAAAAAATGACGAATTACAAAAAATAATAACTCATTTTTCTATAATGATATGAATGTTTTTAATGGCTCAAAAAAAGGGCACGGTAAGGTGTAATCAGAAAATCGATATCTTTGTTAATAACCGAGTTCCCCATTTAATCCCATCGAAAATGGGACACGCTGTACCCTATTCTTATCATAAATGCAAAAAATGGAAACGTTTTGTTATTCTCCATACTTTTATCTCTATAAACCAACTAAAAATTGGTTTGATACGCTAATATTTGATAATTGGAATTTTGGCAAGCCTTTATGATAAAATACCATTATGTGCAACGTAATGTAGTTATGCAACAGTAAAAAAACGTTAATTAAATAATCCCTATTACATGTTTGTTTTTAATATAGCAAAATAACGTTTATCAGAAGCATTGATCAAATATAACTTTTATTTAATTACCGTAATTCAAAAAATAATCTTCGTAATGGATTTTATTAAAAATATTTGATCTAGAAAAGCACGCAGAGCCGTCCATACTAATATATATATATATTTTTAGATGTACCGATCATATATCTGATACCCTCCGAGCATATTATCTAGACTCGCGGCTACAGACTAAAATGCACTCTGGCTCTTTCGATTTCGAGGTTATGTTTTAATTGTTTTGTTTTTGTTTAAATAGCCTGGAAGCATGGAATAAATAAATTTCTTCGATGGTGGAAGTGTTTGAAGTCCTTTCGAGTTTTAAAAATTAGTATTAAAAATATTTGTCGTGTCGTTAGTTCGGTCAAATTTAGTTCAAAATAGCGCTAGTAACGAAATAGGGTGTCTTTCTAACATATTTTTTCAAAAAAAAAACTTCCCTGACTTCTTTCGCGGGATCCTAGCGGGTGTGAAACAAAACCGAACCGAACCGAACTTAACCGAATCGAATTATCGGTTTAGTTCGGTTTGGTTTCACAACCTCTGGAATGCCGGTTCGGTTCAGTTCCGTTCGGTTCGGTTCGGTTTTGTTTCACACCCGCTAGGATCCCGCGAAAGAAGCCAGGGAAGTTTTTTTTTTTTGAAAAAATATGTTAGAAAGACACCCTATTTCGTTACTAGCGCTATTTTGAACTAAATTTGACCGAACTAACGACACGACAAATATTTTTAATACTAATTTTTAAAACTCGAAAGGACTTCAAACACTTCCACCATCGAAGAAATTTATTTATTCCATGCTTCCAGGCTATTTAAACAAAAACAAAACAATTAAAACATAACCTCGAAATCGAAAGAGCCAGAGTGCATTTTAGTCTGTAGCCGCGAGTTATTATCTAGTACTATAAAGTTAGTTTACTTTATGCTAGTATCTACACTTAACATGTAGGATGTGGGTATATGCATGCACCTTATATAAATATCCATATCTATCTATCTATCTAATCAGCCTTCTTCAATCCATTTTTGGACATAGGCCTCACCCAATATCTTCAACTTTTCTTTGACTGTCGCAGTGTTCGTCCATCTAGTATCCGCGTGTTTCTTTAAATCGTCCGCCCATCTCATTTGGGGTCTTCCCCTACTTCTTTTATTTTCCCAAGGTCTTTAGTTTACAATACATTTGTTTCATCGATCGTGTTTCTGTCTGATATTATGACCGGCAAATTTCCATTTTATTTTTGCTACTTCTCCTCTGACATCCCTTGCTTTTGTTTTATTTCTTATAGATTCATTCTTTTTTTTATCTGTTAGCTTTACATGTAAAATTTGTCTTTCCATTGAACTTTGGGTTTTTGTTACCTTCTCCATGTTTGACTTTGTAAGTGTCCAGCTCTGGGATCCATAGGTAAGTACAGGAAAGATATATTGGTTATACACTTTTGTGTTGAGGTACTGAGGATAGTTTTTATTTTTTAATAAGTAGCTTAATTTACCGAATGCTGCCCAGAATAGTCTTACTCGTCTCTTGATTTCAGCTGTTTGGTTTTCCTTTTTTTAGTTAATTTGTCCCAGGTATATATATACAGGGTGTCCCAGAACTAATGGTACGTGGTTAAACTGTATATTCCTTGAGTCAAAATATTACGATTTAGCCATACTTACCTTAGTTCAAAAGTTCGTATTAACCGAGATACAGGGTGTTAAACTTTATTTTTTCAATTCGATTTTCTTTAATAACTTCTTTACTAATTAATATTTTTGCAGAAACTAACCAGCGTGTAAGTTTTTTAAAATTGGCAAGACGATTCCCTTAAAAATTTTGATGTACTATGTACAGGGTGTTCTCTGGACCACTACGATTGCATAAAAATCAGTGTATTTTTCTTGTGCCTCGGTGTATACCAGTTTTTATGTAAAATAATGGTTTTCCCATCCTTTCTATGTAAAAAGATTATACTGTTTCAAAGTCGCTCATAGCAATGGTTTTTGAGATTTTTGCATTTAAAGTTTTTATTGCATGTGAGTGATATGCCTATTTTATGTATGATACTTTCTTCAATTCTTTCTACTAATTAAAAATTTTGCACAAAAAATTGGGTTTGGTGGTTTTTGGGCATGGATGATTTAATTTTGGTAAAAAAAACTAAAATATACAAGGTGTTCTCTAAGTCGGTACCGTTACATTAAAATAGGTCTAAATTTTTTGTTCCTCGGTGTATACAAGATTCTTTTAAAAACATTATTTTTTATATTTTTTTAAGTAAAAAAGTTATTACATTTAGATGTCGCTTAGAGCAACGGTTTTCAAGATAATTGAATCAGAAGTTTTTATTGTATGCGTAAAGGATTTGTGATTAAATTCTTACCTACTTCATACATATTAGCTATAATCAAAACTTTTTTATAGCATTCTAAGATTGAAGTTATTGTCCGTTATTGCAACTGTGTAGGGGTATATTTTTAATGAGGAACAAAAACCTCTTCGTATTAATTTTTTTAAAAATGGTAAGTACGTATACTTTATTAATGCAAATATTTTTTTATTGTTTTGAAAGAAAATTTTAATTATTAATAAAATTAATATTTTATTATTTATTAAAAAAAATATAAAATTTCTTAAGCATGGCGCTCTTAGCAACTAAGTTAAAATTTTAAAATTGACAAATAGTAAATCAAACTTAAAATTGTTTATTATAGTAGGCTTTGAAAATAAAAAAACAATAGAATCCAAAAAAGTTGCTGTCAGCGTCTATTCTGTCAAGCTTTCTTAAAATTACAGAACTGTTTTTTCAAATTTTTCAACGGAATCGTCTTGCAAATTTCAGAAAAACCTACATGCTGGTTAGTTTTTGCAAAAATATTAATTAGTAGAAATCATTGAAGAAAGTATCATACATTAATTAGGCATATCACTCACATGCAATAAAAACTTTAAATGCAAAAATTTCAAAAACCGTTGCTCTGAGCCACTTTAAAACAGTATAACTTTTTTACATAAAAAGGATGGAAAATCCACTATTTTACATAAAAACTGGTATACACCGAGGCACAAAAAAGTACACTGATTTTAATGCAATGGTAGTGGTCCAAGGAACACCCTGTACATTGTACATCAAAATTTTCAACGGAATCGTCTTGCCAATTTCAAAAAAACCTACACGCTGGTTATTTTTTGCAAAAATATTAATTAGTAAAAAAGTTATTAAAGAAAATCGAATTGAAAAAATAAAGTTTAACACCCTGTATCTCGGTTAGTACGAACTTTTGGACTAAGGTAAGTATGGCTAAATCGTAATATTTTGACCCAGGAAATCTACAGTTTAACTATGTACCATTAGTTCTGGGACACCCTGTATAAACCTCTACTTGTTCTATTTTCTTTTGGTGTATTCTGAACGTGATGAACTTCATCTGTGTTTGTTATGATTTTAGTTTAAGCCTATATTTTTAGCTCAAAAAAAATAATAAATCTTATATTTTTTTAAATTAATTAAGAAACTAAATCTCTTAACAAATATGTCGTTATGAAATATTTAAATTATAAATAAAAAATTATGTTATTATAATCTTAAGGGATTTTTTTAAACCCCAAGGTAAATGTTTTTAAAAAACTTTCGGCGTATTAGAGGGACAATCAGACAATCTTTGCTGAAAATTGGTTCAGCGGATTATGAGTGATAGTGGAACGTACAGACGTCAGACGGGACAGACACGCAAACAGACGTATGGACAAGACCGCTTATTTGATGTTATAATTATCATAAAAAACACTTAAATATAAAATTTTTAACAAATGCATCTTTTTTTTACAAAATAGTTATTTTTGTACCAAGGCAACCAGAAGCGTGAAAAATAACGCACCAAGAAAGGGAAAATGTTCTTTACGCGATGCGCCAATGGCTTAAACAATATTTTTTAAGAACAGAAAATAAGTAAATACATTGTAAGGCACATAATTTACCAAAAGGCGGCGCTAGAGTTCATGTCTTCTACAAGAAACGTATACAACTAAAACTCCAGGGAGCACACATACCACTTGATAAACAAAATTTACCACTTTATTGGTAAAAATGTATAGGTATTCTTAAATTAAAAATATTTATATGCAGGCAGTTCAAAAATATACTATGATTGCTTATATTTCCAAAAAGTCAGTAGGTGAGTATTAGAGATAAACAAATTTTGGTTTCTTGAAGTTCATTGTTTGTATAAAATACATTGTATGTGGTATGGTGGACTAAAGAAAAATAAAAATTTTATTACAAAAAGCATTGGATATTTTACATACTGACGTAATTTAAATATTTATACAAGTAGAAAGAAATCTCTCATTTAGTTTTTCAAAATTTATCAATGTAATTAATTTAAACAATTTAGTAAATCACATAAAACCTAATATATTTCGAGAAACAAAGGAAACAAAAATGTTGGAATTTTGATATTAAACGTGCCAATTTTTATAACATATGTATATCTATGTATATTAGACATTTTTAATAGAATTTAAAAAATTTAATAGAAAAAGATTTAAGATAAATAGATAAAATATTAGAAACAAATTATTTATATATTAAAAAAAATTATTTATTTGTTTTTGGTAGGTCATACAGGGTATCTCTAAAAGGTCTGTACAAAATCTTAACACATATTCCTGAGGTGAAAATAAGTCGATTTAAAGCACCTTTCCTTAGTCCGAAATTGCTCCGTTTCAGAGATTGAGAAATGTTCATAAATTTTAATAAAATCAATTTTCAATTTTTAAATTCACCACCCTGTATCTCTGAAACGGAGCAATTTCGGACTAAGGTAAGTTACTTTAAATCGACTTATTTTGACCTCAGGAATATGTGCTAAGATTTTGTACAGACCTTTTAGAGACACCCTGTATATTAAATGGAAATGGATTATTAATTAAATAGTCGATTAAGTTATTTTTAGGTTATATATTGGAACTACCTTAGGGTACGTGTCGATTTAAGGGAAAAACTATCCCGAGCTTCTTTAGTGAGTAACTTATAAATTACTCTCCACAATGTGTCCCCATTTGCAACAGCTGTCGATAGAGTATCTCTCGAGTGGACACCACGCCTGTTCCCTTGGAAACAAACTCTCCAAAATCAGTTTAATATACTGGTCCAGATACGTATCAATTATTAAACTCATAAAACGATAGGACCTACACTTTGATTTAATTATAACATAATGTACCATGCGAAATATTTTTTTGCCTCTAGCGCCATCTACTATAATTCATTTAATGTTTTTTCAGGAGATAATTAAGTTTAAGTTCAAAAGCTAATAAAAACAAAAAGATTTTCTATTAAAAATTAAAAAATATATCTTCAAATAAAATGGAATAAAGTTTGTATTTAAACTAGGTGTCAAATAATTTGTTTAAAATTTTTATAAAAAAATGTAGTCCAGGTGAACGAAAAAACTTATAACAAATGATGCAAATATTTAAAACAGTTGAATTTTGTATTTTTTCCAAGCACACAAAACTCAGATTGATAATCTATTAGACCAATTTTTCTCAGTGTAGATTTTTTAGAAATTTTTTTTTGTGTGTAGAATAAATTAGTATTTTTTGCTAGCAGGGGGCGATAATTTTTTTGCCAATAAATATCTGTCGCTAATTAATAAGCCTGAAAAAAATTAATTTATTCGTGATAAGCGTATCCAAAACGAGCCCATTAATTATTTTTTTGACATATTTCTAATTAGGTTAGGAGAACGCATAACAAACAATCGACAAAACAATGACGTTTAATTAATTAGAAAAAAAAATATATTTTTTTACATAATTACCCCAGACTGGCTACTCAGAAAATTACCCATCATTTAACCTACATAAATTACCGTAAAATAAGGTTACTTTGCGCCCCCTGGTCCTACTTTGCTCCATTGCGAAAAAAGTTCTTAGATATTCCACATTAAAAATCTGCGCATGCACCACAACGCCACCACGCGTTAATTATCCGTTGCGAATTTGACTTTTTAAAGAGGCGGTAGCCGCTATTTTCCGGTTAGTCGTCTCGAGTTAATACCAGAGTGAAGTGCAGCTTGGAATTCCTTTAAAATTTGACCTCGAAAAATTTGGTGTCTAGTGCAGTTATCGATATCTATGCAATAAAAACCTAAAAACCAATATTTTCAAATTTTTTATTCACCATTTTGAGTGTTTGGGGAAAAGCTAACTAAATATTGGGTTTAGGCCAACATATAAAACACCAATGTTTTTTTTCATATTTTTTAAAGTGGGTAACCTCGGACTATGGGAAACTTTGCTTCACTTTTTAAGTTAAAAAAATATTTATAATACTAAGTATTTTGTAATAAAAATGTCCTTTGTTAATTACCTATACCATGTGCTTTTCATTAAAACCAAAAAAATATTTTTTTTGGTATAATTTTTGATTATTTCTTTGAATTTTTCGAATTAACTCAAAAAAGTGGAGCAAAGTAACCTCGATACCGTCGTACGGTACCTGCCCTTTTTTTTGTTAATCAGCTTTGTCCATACGACACTTTTTTTTTTAACAAACACTAGTTTTGGCTGTTAAAGAATAAAAAAAAATATTAGTCCAATAGACGAGGCAAAAATTTAGGATTGTCAAATATGTGTACCTCTTTACCAAATTTTGTACATATATACAGTACCGTTCCACGGTTACAAGAACCTACTTCATTGAGTTTTTTGATAACTTTTCTGTGGCGCAGAGGTGATTTACTGATATACGTCACAACCGGAATCACTCTGTATATACTGCTTACATTTCTTAAGAGCCGATAAAATTTCTGATAAAATAATGTAATACATAATAACAATATTTTTGACATTAAGGAGAAATATGAGCAAGTATTTTTAGTTTTCAAAAAAATTTGCGAATAAAATAAAATATTTTTTTGTTTTTTAATTCTTACCAATAAAAAAATCATAAAAAAGTTAAATATGCTACAGCGGAAACACGATTTTGCTGACAAAAAAACAGCAAAATCTCATTTTCTATAAGATATTGTATTGACTCGGCTTAATCAAATTTTCTTTAAAACCGATTCAAATATTTAAATGAATTGAGCACTAGTTTATAGTAGGTTTATGATGCTTTCACAATAAATATTTAAAAAAATTTAGATAAAAGAATAAGCCAAACAAATAATCAGAAATATTAAAAATGCCTAGTTGGTGTCTTTTTGATTTCATTTCAATTCTCGTCTGTTTTTAGCCAACTGGAGCACGGCGAGAGGAGGGGTTTTCCGATTGGGATATGTATGTAAGTAAATATGTGTCTCACGCTACAGGCTAAACGGCTGAACCGTTTTTGACAAAAAAGGTGTCATTGAATTTCTACTGATCCCGTAGGTGCTATATGCTATATTTTTTAAACAGGAGTCAACCTGGCGGTCTTCAGACGCCATTTTGTCACATGATGTAGGCTTTAGAACATACAAATTATCTAAATTTCAGGCGATTTTAATGAAATTCCTTTGATCACCCATTCTTCCCATGTCCTATATTATGCTGTAGTTACTTTGTAGTCCTTCCTGCTCCCACCCCTCTCCCCTCCTGTTATGCCACCCTCCTTATTCAAAAACCATATTTGCATAATTTTATCAAATAAAGGGCGATTTCAAAAATTCTTTCTGCATACGCATATTTTTTTTCCAACACCATTTTACTAGTTCCCCCCCTCGTCTCTTCCTCTCTCCTCCGGCCTTCCTTATAAGTAATAGTTGTAGCTATAACTTTCACAAATATAAAGCGATTTCAAAAGTTCTTTCTGCCTACGCTTTAAGACTTTTTTCCAACATAATTTTACTCGTTTTCCTCTCCATCTCCCTCTCTTTTCCCCATGCTCCTTATTGAAGAAAATTTAGTCTACTACATTTTGAAAACAGTGTATTAAGACGATGCTCCATTAAAAAGTTAGCATTTTTTAAAGTTTTTAATTGTCAAAAAACTGTCATTCGCATTAATGGATTTTGACCAAAATCTAATAAGCTCGTAAGAGTATCGAACACTATTTTACCTATATATATATATATATATATATATATATATATATATATATATATATATATAATATACACACACGCAGACAGAGATCACGATGATATTGCTAGGATAGGTCAAAATACATCCAAATAAATTTTTGGCGTTTTCTCAGATCGTCGAAAATAATGCCTTCTCTCTAGGCATTGCTACGCGGGCTAGGAAGGTAAAAATATCCAAAGGACAAGGCAAAACTTTTAAAAACACATTGTACGAGGAAAACTCAAGATATAATTTTTTATATGTATGCGCAACTCTCAGTTGAAAATTAATATCTATCTATTAATGATTATTATACGCATTATGCAGCAACTTTTATTAAAGGTTTTATTTTACTTGACTATATACTATAAACAGTTCCCAGTCCGGCCCATATTCTCTTTTATTTGTTTAGGATTCCTTAATGGGTTTCACACTTCAAATTTTGTTGTGTTTTTTTTGGCGGCATTTTGAAATGAAAGGACTATACCAACAAACGAGTGCAATGACAGCTTTGACAACTGATTTAAGCGCATGTACAAGTGCATTAATTTTCGTAGAGAATACTTCGAGAAACAAGTCTTCAAAAGTTATCTACTGTTTTATGCAAAACTTAAAAAACAACCCTCGTATACAATGCGACAATTCAACATTAAATATTTTCCTTTGCCAAATATTTTAGCTCACACTACTACTATAAGTAGTGTGAGCTATGGTGATCGTAATTTTTTCGAGAAAAAAAAAGTTGCTCCGATTTCAAAATTTTTTATATATCTTTGCGTTTCAGATGATTTTGAAACTTTTTTGTTTTGCTGTCTGTCTGTCTGTCTGTCTGTCTGTCTGTCTGTATGTCTGTCTGTATGTCTGTCTGTAACGACCAACCCGCATAACTCAAAAACCGCTTGTCCGATTTTAATGAAATTTGGTACCTAAGTTGGGTCTTAGGCCGTGATGGTCCCATTTGAAAATGAACAAAATCCACCGAACGCAAGCCAAATAAAAGGGTGGGGGTAGATTCCAAAAATTAGAGTTTATGTGAAAATATGGCGTGTGTGATATCAAACGAAAGGTAATTAAGTCTGGAGTTAAAAAAAATGAATTTTAGTTTATTTTTAAAAAAAGGGTGGGGGTAGATGTCAAAAATTAGAGTTTAAGTGAAAATATGGCGTGTGTGATATCAAACGAAAGGTAATTGAGTCTGGAGTTAAACAAAATACATTTTAGTTTTTTTTTAAGGGTGGGGGGTAGATTGAAAAAATTTGAGTTTAAGTCAAAACATGGCTTGTGTGGTATCAAACGAAAGGTAATTGAGTCTGGAGTTGAATAAAATATATTTCAGTTTTTGATTATATTAGCTCACACTATAACTATAGTACCTAGTGTGAGCTTAGGTGCCCATAGATTGGCAGAGTATTTTATTTCTCTTAGAAATGCAATTATAATCATTCTTCATCGTTCTTTGTTATTTTAGCAAAAAAATCTTTTGCTTTTAAAATGTTCATAAGTACACTCTTATTTTTCAACTTTTTATTGTGGCTGAAACTCTTATTATTTTAGATCTTTCTTTCTGAACCCTCATTCTCTTTTTTTGTTGCAATACAATGTGCTATAAAAACATTGTACTAAATTAAAATATCTCTCTCTTTGATATCTACCAATGAATACAAACTGTGTATTCATTGTATCTACCCTCGAAAATTAAAATTTCTTTAAGTATACTATACAGGGTTCTTATAACTGAGGAGCCATAGTGCAGCAGGTAATAGAGGAGGTTATTTGTGATAAAAAAGTTTATATAACATGGGCGTCAACACGCATCTGTTTTTAAGATATAGGACTTTTAAATTTAAAGGAATGGGGGAAAAAAGGATTTTTCAAAATAAGCAAATCTGTCACCGTAAAATAAATACCTCGCTAATTGTGATCCAAAAATGTGGTGTTCCCTTTTTTGATATAATTACAAGTTGAGGAGATACAGGCCGTCAAAATAAACTCCAAAATTGTAGGTATTTCTAGTATTTTTTTCCTCTAAAATATACATTATCTGAAAAAGACATTTTTTTTTCTTAAGTTTTATCTAAAGGACAACTTAAAATTTAAAAAAATGGGTCAAAATAACACTAGACTTGCAAACTTAACAAAAATATCAGGTGTATCAGAAAGTACGTCAACGTTACAGAAGGGACAAAAATTAAAAAGCACACAATTTAAAACACAAAATAAAATTACAAAAATTGATAATGGTCTATTTTCCAACTAAATTCCATAGAAAAAAATCCCGTTCTGTAACACAGGCACAATTTCTGTAACATCGAAAAATAGCGTTACCGAACGGTACAAATGGTGTAGCACCAGCCATTGAGTATTTATGGGACAAAAACTCTCCGACATTGTTCAAAGCGGTTCTTTATAACCCACTACTTCTGTTTATACTAAATTGCCACGTGGAATAAATTTTAATTGCGAAAAATTTGGCTGTTATCGCCCGGGACAGATTTCTTGTGACAAGTTACTTTATTTTTGTTTAATTTTCTATGGATAAACCTATATGTTTACAAATCTGGAAACTTTAAATTTTTATAGAAGGTAACTTTCAGTTATTTGCTACATGACCAACCTCTATTGACACGTTACCGCCAGGACATTTTCATAAATTCCCGATCGGGAGCTTGATTGTTATTTTTATAATGTTAAAAACTTTAAAAAAGTCCTCTATTTTAAAAAACATGGCCTGCTAAAATAAGTAATTGCATATAGAGCGCCATCGCGCAGATAGACAAAAAATTAGATAATTTTTATTTAGAAATATTAAGAAACGAAAAAAATATTACCAGATAAAATGTCCAGTAGAATCGGAAATGTTATGAGGTAATAAAAAAAATTAATAAAAAAAACACCCAAATGCTAAATTTACTTGAACTAGTAGTCACAATTGGGTACAAAATTGATACCTTATAGTAATGTACGACATGCTTCAACTTTTGATGCCCAAAGCGCACTTACGAAATTATATAGTTTTGTATTTTCATGAATCAGGATATTGAGTAATTTTGTACCCAACTGCGACTAGTAGTTACAAGTAAATTTAGCAGTTGAATGATTTTTTGTTTAATATTTTTTTAATTTCCAACTTTTAGGCTTAATTCTGATTCAGCCTTATAAAAAGCACTGTGCATTTACCATTTATTCAGCTTTACCCAAAAAGTACGTGTAGATTATCTACGGACGCGAACAGTGTTACCTTCCATTGAGTGAAGGTGGGGGAGAAGAGAGGGAGGAGGGAACTAGTAAAATGTTGTCGAAAAAACTCTTAAAGTGTGTGCAGAAGAATTTTTGAAATCGCTACAACTATTACTAATAATTCGTGTTATTACCAAAAACTTCGTAGGAGCTTTAGTTTCTGAGATATTAAAAAAAAAACTGTTTTCAAGGCTAATATATTATTATGGCTTCACTTGCAGTTTGCTAATAGGCTACCCAGGAAGGTGTAAGTTCCGTCATGGATCCATTTATTTTTATGGGTTAAGGCTTGGTTTCTGTAAAACGGCAGACTCTAACTCTAACTCTCCTCCTTGGTCGTCAAATGGTCTCCAAAAATTTGTTTGTGGTGTTTCAAATGTCGGCCAAAACGTCATTGTTAATATAACTTACTGGGTCCTCACTTATAAAAACAAACTAAAATATACAGGTTTATAATTGTTATTATTCACAATAATAATGAAAATGTCACTATAATAATGACATTAATTCAAATCCGTATTATAAACACAACCGCTAACAATTTTAAAATGAGTTTGACCCTCTATTAAAGAATGCAGGTGGTACCTTTCGAAAGCCTTTGTTATATTTCGAGAAGGAATGAGGCACTTATAGAATAGTATAAGGTATGTTCAAAACTTTAAAAATTTTCAATTTTTGCACAGACTCCTGCAAATCCCAAAATGGTTATTATGATTAGGGTGGCACGCGCCAGTTTTTTGTGCGGCTTTTTGAAATGACTGAACTTTACAATCAAACTTGCATTTTTGAAGGCGTCGATTGCTTTCTCTGGCTACTTAAATCTTTGACCACGCAGTTCATTCTTGATTTTCGGAAAAGTATAGAAATCGTTGGGATTTAAGTCGGGACTGTATGGAGGATGGTCCAACAACTCGACATTTTGTTGGGTTTTTTATGCTTTATGCGTACTTGCATTTTCTTAGTGTAGGATGATTCGTCGTTCGTCATTCGGGGTTCGAAGCTCAACGATGACTTTCGGCAAATATAATGTCGTCTTTTTCACGAAGAGACCTAACTAACATTTGGTAAATTGGTTAGGAGAACGAAGAAGATGTAGGTTTGTTTCTGCAGTTAAACCAAAAGTGATTTTATTAACCAAAGCTAAACTATTTGTGAAATATTATATAGGTCTCTTTGTGAGAAAGGCGACGAAATGGTGATCTACCGATCGACAGTAACAGTCCTTTTATTTTCCGAAGGAATTTTTGCTACATGACCTACTTTTGAGACAAATGTCGCGTACCATTTTTTTGGAGACACTTCGATAACGCATGACTTTTGTTGGCTTTTCTTCATCCTGGAACACCCAAACAGACGACTGACGCTTATTTTCGGGTTCCTAAGAGTAAATCCACTATTTATCGCCACTGACAATAATGTACGCGATTTTCGAAATTCCTGCCTCAAAGAGGTCTAGAGTTTTTTGACACCAACTGACCCTAGCTTCTTTCTGATCTTCAGTTAACAGATGCGGTGTCCAGCAAGAAACTAATTTTCTTACTCCTGATTCTTCATGCAAAATTTTTTGAATTAAGGATTTTGCAACCTCCAATGAAGTCTCAATCTCGAGATATGTCACATGTCGTCCGTCCGTGATAAACATGCGCACAGCATCGATGTTTTCGTGGATGATAGCCGTTTTTGGTGTACCTAAACTTGGATCGTCGCTGAGGCTGATCCATCCATGCTTGAATTCTCCATACCAACGAGAAATTGTCGACTGACGTGGTGCTTCAAACAATCAATCAGAAATCAACACGCTAAGGCATTCTTGTTAAGATAATTTCTTTCAAAAGTTGTAAAAAATTATAGCTCAAAAATGTTCTCAATGTAATTCCATTTTTCGACTGATTTTTTAACTTAAAAAATGTACTATAGCTAAAAAATCAAATGTCGCACTAATGTTTTCAATTTAGGTTAGGTAAAGATTGAGATTAAATTTTAGTAACGACATTTGATCAGTGTCGCCCTCTATGTTTCTATATGCAAAATAGAAAAGACAGCCATCGTAAATTATGTCACAATCATGGGTAGTGTTTTTCGTTTCATCTGCTTGCCTTTTGATTTAACTCTGGTAGTTTATTTTGTATTTGGTAGATGTCGCCACCTGTGTAAAAAGCATACGGTCTGGCAGGTATTATTTTTTATTTTTCCTACCAATATCGTAAGATGAGATTTATATTCCGTCTCTGTAGCTTTGCAAAAGTATCACATTGACCATGCTGTTATCTGAAGAGTCCCTTAAGGACGAAACAGTTAACTGTCAACACTTAATAGGTGTTCATTAGACCTTGGACCTCCGTAAGTGTCCAGCTTTCGAGCTACCCACGGCAAAATAAAAGAGAAATAAAATTTTTCTATACCCATTTAGTCACGAAAAATTTTGATTATAAAATTATTTTTATTATGTACTTTACGGGTAAAGATGCAGCCCTTAAAAATGTAAGGATTTAAACCTAATTTTATAAATTAAACTTAATTAAATAGGACTTTTCGAATTGTTTCTTCCATGTTCATTAGACCTTGGACCCCCGTGGGTGTCTAGCTTTCGAGCTACCCATGTCAAAATAAAAGAGAAATAAAATCCTTCTTTCCCACTTAGTCACGAAAAATTTTGATTATAAAATTATTTTTATTGGGTACTTCACGGGTAAAGATATACCCCTGTAAAATGTAAGGATTTCAACCCTAATTTTATAAATTAAACTTAATTAAATAGGGCTTTTCGAATTTTTTCTTCTTTCATTACGAATCACAAAATACACTGATATTTTAGTAAAATATTTTAAATAAGCAAAATTACATCTGTAGCTATAAGTTCTTGAGGTATTACGAGTACCTAGATTAAATTGGTGTTTTTTATGGAATCACCCCTTGTTTGTTCAAATTTTAAAGTGAGCGTAATATTTTCTTTAAAATTACGTATCACATTCAATTGTTTTTTTTTACTAAACTGCAGCACGGCAAAAAGAAGGGTAATGTTTTTCGATGTTTGTATGTAAGTAAATATGTATGTTTGTGTCACGCTAGAGGCTAAACGGCTGAACCGATTTTGATTAAAAAAAAGATATCGTTGAATTGCTACTGATCCCGAAGGTGCTATAGGCTATATTTTTTTAAACAGGGTTCAACGTGGCGGTCTTCAGACCCCATTTTGTCACATTATGTAGGCTTTAAGGCATACAAATTATTTAAATTTCAGGCGATATTATTAAAATTTATTTGATCACCCACTGCAAATGTCCTATAATTTGCTGTAGTTACTTTGTAGTCCTCCCTGCTCCCACCCATCTCCCTCCTGTCATTCTCCAAAACCATATTCGCATAATTTTATCAATTATAGAGCGATTTCAAACACTTTTTCTGCATACGCTTTAAAAATGTTTTTCCAACACCATTTTACTAGTTCCCCCCCATCTCCCTCTCTCCTCCCGCCATACTTATTAGTAATAGTTATAGCTATAACTTTCACAAATATAAAGCGATTTCAAAAGTTTTTTCTGCACACGCTTGAAAACTTTTTTCCAACATCATTTTACTATTTTCCCCCTGCCTCTCTTCTCTCCGCCCTCCTTATTAGTAATAGTTGTAGCTATACCTTTCACAAATATAGAGCGATTTCAAAAAATTTTTTGCACTCGCTTTAAGACTTATTTGCCAATATCACTTTACTTGTTCCCTCCTCCCTCTCTCCTCCCCCAATTTCACTCAATGGAAAGTTACACTGTTCGCGTCCATATAAAACCGACACGTACTTTTTGGGTAAAGCTAAATGAATTGCAAATGCATAGTGCTTTTTATAAGACTGAATAAGAATTAACTTAAAAGTTGGAAATAAAAAAATGTTTAAATAAAAAAACACTAAACTGCTAAATTTACTTGTAACTACTAGTCCAGTTGCGTACAAAATAACCCAATAACCTGATTCATGAAAATATAAAACTGTATAATTTCGAAAGTGCGCTTTGAGCATCAAAACTAAAAATGAAGCATGTCCTACATTATAGGTATACCTATCAATTTTGGATTGGATTTGTACTCAACTGCGACTAGTACTTACAAGTAAATTTAGCAGTTGGGTGTTTTTTTTATTTATTTATTTTTTTATATTTGTATTTTTTTTTACCTTACTTAACAACATATTTGTACTTTTTTTTAACCTTAACAACAATACTATTTAGGTAAATATGTTTATCTAAGTAAACAAAACAAAATACATAACAAAAAATAATAGTGAAATAAAAACAAATTATATTAGGTGAATATGTACGTTCATTTTAAAAATCCAAAAAAAAAGTTTTATTTAGAAAATATTTCTAATTTTAAGTAATATTTTAAAAAGTAAAAGTAAAAGATCAGATTTGTCTCTAGCAAATTGGTTTTTAGGTGTTTTGGAACAAAAATTGGTGTATAAGGGTTTTTTGGGTCAAGAAATACGAATGTGGTGTTATTTTTGATAGATTTTGTAGAGGGCGCCACTTGCGGTATCTCTAGTGCCTTTAATTTGGCATATATCTTTTTGGTCTAATTTATTACAAATCTGATACCATATCTGAAATGCTTGATGTCTTAAAAAAAAAGGTACATTTGTTTAAACTCTTAACACCCAACCGGTTTCGAAAAAAACAATCAGTAACAACAACTTCGGTAAAATATGATTAAGTGCACTTGCAGGAAACATGGAAATTTAAATTGATTGAATAAAAATTAAAATCAATCTATTACAATAAACATAAAATAAAATATATTTATTTCTGGACCCAAAAAACCCCTATACACCAAGTTTTGTTCCAAACCACCTACAAACCAATTTGCTAGGGACAAAGTTTGAGATTCTAAACTATCAACTTTCGAACTAAGGCAAATATAAACAAATAGTAATATTTTGAGCTCCTGAATTACCTAGAACTCACCCTGTATAGCAAGGTTTTTCGATTTTATGGAAAAAACTTTTGAGATTTTTACCTTTCTTGCCCGCACAGCAATGGCTAGAGAAGGTATTGTTTTCGACGAAAAAATGTTTTTTGAGATAACGTTGAAAATGTGTTATTTGGATGTATTTTGACCTATCCTAGCAGTATCGTCATGATGTCTGTCTAGGTGTGTAGGTGTGTGTGTGTGTGTGTATGTAACTCTGTCCGTAACACGATAGCTCCTAAACAGCCCAACCGATTTTCATAAAAAGTTTAAAAAATGCTAACTTTTTAACGGAGCGTCGCATCAATATGCAGTTTTCGGAATATTTTTAATTAATTAAAACTTGGTAGGAGCTTTCATTTCAGAGATATTTACAAAAAACTGTTTTTATGGTTCATATAGCATGGAGTTTATTTGGAGTGTGCTAATGGGTTAGGAAGGTATCAGATCCTTCATGGATCCATTTATTTATAATCAGGGGCCTCTACCCCACTCCAGTTTACTCCACTCTAAATCTAAAACGATTATCTTTTATTTTGCATTGTAATAAAACAAAACAAAATACGCAGATTAAGGCAGTTTTACTTATACGGTGATACTTAAATTGTAAATTATCTCTTACAATAAATAGGTTAAAAGACCTGGGGTCTTTTGACAGATTATACTGACTAAAGCTTGCAATAATAGCACAATCTAACAATAAATACTCAGCCAATTTATGAGCACCTAAGCTCAAACGATAAGACGATTTTTTTTAACATGGCCAAAACGATTTTTTAAACTTTTTTTTGCAACTTTAAATATTTAATATTTTTTGTGTTCGCTTTATTTAAGGAAGGTGTCAAGATTAGCATTCAAGAGAAATTTCAACAACTTTCTCTAAAATAAAATCGAAAAACGCTTTTTTGTTAGATTAGGTAGATAATTTTGTCCCGTCCGCACCTTGAAAAAAAATTACATTTTTTATACCAAAAAGTTAAATAAGAGACATAAATCATATTTTGTTAAATTATTAATTACAAAAATATTTAAAGCCAACATTGGATGAAAATAATCTGGTTAAAAAAAGAAAAAGTTAAATCAAATAGCTAAAAATAAAAAAATTATATCTCACGACATTTTTTTTCATCCTGCTAAATTTCTTGATAATGTTATACTTAACTAAATTAAAGGAACTAAAGAATATGATGCCAGTCTAATAAAAAAATACTGAAAATATTCAAGTATCTTTGGTTTTTTTACATACCTATTAATACAAAAGATGCGGAAAGGACATTTCGGGTACGGATTGGACAATATATATGATTACGCATTAAAATATATTAACACTGAAATGTATTTTTATAAAAAAAATTATAAAATCCAAATAACTCTTAATAAGCGACAAGGTAAACGTACAATAAAAAGGTACTAATGGATATTTTAATAAAAAACGTAAAATCCCAATAACTCTTAATTATTAAAAACGTGGTAAAGTACAATCTTAAGGTATACTATAGAATAATAATAGAAAACGAAAAATCCAAATAACTCTTAATTAGAAAAGCACAAGCTAAGATACTGTGGTTATATTATATTAATTTTGGAATTGATTTTTAAACAAATCATCAATCAATTACCAAACCTACATATATATCTTTTCTTATGTTTCGCTTAAGAAACGACTCCTTATGTCTAGTCCGCACCCCGCACTGTCCGGTCCGCACCCACACGAAATAGGTGCGGATTGGACGGTGCGTACCGGACATTTTATGACTTTATAATTTATTTACAAAAACTAGAGACGCCGATTAAAGTAAGTTTTAGGTTATCTTATACCGACATGAAAATTCACCAAAACAACAAATTCTTTTTCTAAAATAACACATAGCAAAAACGTAAACTGCGGTGCAGACGGGACCTGGGAAAAAGTGCGCAAAATGTGTTTTATTTTTTAATTTCAATATGTTTTAATTAAACCTAAAAAACAGATACTCACCAATTTCTTTGTGATGAGCACAACACAAATATCTCAGCGGAAATGACAAGAAATCCACTGATGCCAAACTGGAGCTGTCGAAAGTGGTAAAATTCTTAGGTGAGGACCGGACATTTTTCTTAGGGGACAAACTTGTAAATTTTAAACTAATAATATTATTGCATGGTATCTTACTATATCGTTAGTATGAGTACTCCAAAGACCAACCAATAATATGATGTATTTTTCTTCTTAAAATTATACTGAAATCGAACAATTACACCATTTTGAATTTGACGTTTTTCACAGGTGCGGATGCGGACAAAAAGGGTCTTTTTTAAAGAAAATCAATGAGATAATTTCATTTTTCTGCAATTAAATTGTATTTTTTCAGTAAAATTAGGTGGGTAGATTATTTTAAATACTAGTTTGGGTTCCTAAATAGCTTCATTTTTTTTAATCGAGAGGGGACACGTTTTTATACGTTTTGGCCATGTTAAAAAAAATCGTCATAAGCACCCTTTTTTTCGGCTTGTGTCCAGTGGATTTTATTCATTTTTAAATGGGACCAAAACCCAACCAAAATGTCATTAAAATCGGGTAAGTAGTTTTTAAGTTATGCGCGTTGGTCGTTACATATAGATTTATAGACTTCATCTGAAATGCAAAGATATATAAAATTTTTTGAAATCGGAGCAATTTTTTTTCTTCTTCATCACACGATCACCTTAGCTCAAACTAGTATGTTAGGGTACACGTGTGAGCTAAAAAGGAGGTTTAGCGAAACATTTTCCTATTTGGTACAATCATTCTGCCGATCAAGGGGATGAAGAGTTTCAAACTTTAGAATCTTCTAATCAGTATTTTTTTTTAATTAATTTTTTGAAAATAAAAAACTAGCAATTTGGCTTAAATATGTACTAAAATAAATTCAAATATCTTGAGAACTATTAAAAGGCCTTTAAGATATCACATCACATATTGTAATTTTTGCAAAAAACAAATTTAAAATTAAAAAAGTATATAATTTTTTTTAAAATAACGTCATATTTTAACACATTAATAAGGTATTTTAAGAACTCTTAAAACAAGATATTTATATAACGATCAATTTTTTTTTAGTTTAGACCTTATAGTCCCCGTGATGGGTAGAATGAATGTACTTAAAATCATTAAAAGCGGAAAGCAAAACCACTTTTTTTCTTTGATTTCATAAGACTGACTGACCCTCTGGAAAAACTTCTAGACTATTACCCTAGTGACATAGGTACGTTTTAAAAACGTTCAAAAAACGTTCATTTCGTACCTTTTTAAAAATGTTTGGTCCCTCAGGGTTTGATAGAGGTCCCTGGAAGTTCCCAGGAACGTTTTTGTGGATGTTTTTTACGTTTTTGAAACGTCCCCACAGAACGTTTTTATAACGTTTTAATAACGTTTTTCGGACGTTTGTCAATTTTTTTATACCTTCTTTACAATTTATGTACGTTTAACTAACGTTTCAGTAACTTTCGGAAACGATCCAAAGCGTTTTGAAGACGTACAAAAAACGTTCCAGGGACGTCTAAAAAACGGTCTACGAAGCGTTTAAAAAACGTTTCAGGGGACGTTTACGTTAACAAGCGTTTCAGCGGACGTTTAAAAAACGTTCAGGGGACGATTTATAATCGTTCCATAGACCTCATAAAGTCAACAGCTCTGGCCCCTTTTTATGGACCTTTACGTATTGGGCCCTTTCACATTGGACTTTTTGATATTAAGCCCTATTAAGACTTTACTCTACTCCAAATTATGTACCGCAAAATAGTTTCAAATTTTCTTTTTTTCTGATTAGCCTATATAGATAAAGATTATGATGCTAGTGGGAGCAATGTGAGAGACCTTAAAAATTACTTTTTAAAAACTTCCTTAATTGCACTTTTTTAAGGACTTTTTAGGTACGCAAATTTTGGGGCCTTGAGGGACCTTAAAAGTACGTTTTAAAAACGTCCTGCTTTGCGTGTTTAAAAACGTCTGTTTTTGTAGGTTTTAAACATGTAATTCTTAGGTACGGGAATATTGGGGACCTCGGAAGACTTAAAGAGTACCATATTTTAAAAACATCCAAAATGAACACTTTTTAATCGTCTCATTTGATCGTTTTGAAAACCTACTTTTTAGGTATCGGTTCGGTTCGGTTGAAGACGTAAAGGGACCTAAAAAGTTCGTTTCGTTCCTTTTTTGGCTCCAGTTTTGGATTACCTTCAAATATAAAATAAACTTTGTAACTCAAAAACGCTGAGCCCTATATGGGTGAAAAGGTTACTCGTAGATAAGTTTACTTAGGACCAATCAATATTACTAGTTTAACGAATGTCTTCGCTCGATTTTATAAGCTGATTTTCGCTGTTGGGGTTAAAATGAAGATTAGATCGTAAATCATAAGAGGGCGAGCGCAAATTCATTAAACTTTCTTTCGTATATACATATATAATGTAACGGTTTTTTGTTACAAACTAAAATGCTCTCGGTAGCTCAGTTGGGACTGAGGTCGTGGTGTTCACCTCAAAAAAAAAACTCAACAATATTCGTGTGAAATAAATTAACTTTCTTTTGCCTAAAGGGCGCCAATACAAGTTTAAAAGTAAAATAGAAAGAATGTATCGAGATCTTAGTGAACCTTGTATTATTCACTAAGTATTAATAAAGATGGTGAATGTTTGATTAAAACGCAAAAGGTTTTTTAAAAAATTGTCTCTAATTATTTTTATCAGCAAACGACTTGCAAGAAGGAAATTTACAAAAAAAAAATAAATATATAAGGATATTTTAACCTAAATACTTAATTATATAGCTATCGATTAAAAATATTATTTTATATCCTTGTTTCTTATCACAGAATGTTCATTACCATTTATTTTTATTATCTCAAGAATGTAATTTAATTTCTATTTATAAAGAGTTGGTTTTTTATTTCAATAAAAGAATTTATCTTATTATTTTATGTTAATAAAAAGTAAGAAGAAAATACACGGACGATAAAATCAAGCCACAACAAAAAAATTATCGAAGTACCTAAATAAAAAGTAAGTACCTATTTGGCTAAAACAAAAAAATATAATATATTTTTGGGACCTAAGAAAAATTAATACCTTGGGAGGGTAAATGCGCATCTACTCAACAAGGGTGCATTGTTGCCAGATCTTAACAAGGGCAATAAATAGGTTTACCAAAAATATTAACAAATAATAACCAGTGCTATAAAAAAGAAATATATCACAGTTAAATAAAATGGTTAGTAAAAATAAGTATTAAATCTTATCTGCCAAATCCCACGCTGGAGGTTGAGTCCTCAAAAGATTTGAGTTGGTTGGGTGGTCGGTACTTCAACAAAACAGATTTCAAAACGGGACAGCAAAACAAAAAGAAAGCAGTAACATCGACTAGTACAACATGGCTTTTACTTCAGTAAACAATTACGGGCTTCTGCTCAAAGTATGTGTGATGTACGGGCTTCAAAACATATACGGATCCCAGAAAACGAGCTCCATAAAATGGAATGGGCTTCATAAAATGGAATGGCCTTCATAAAATGGAATGGGCTTCATAAAATGGAATGGCCTAAAAAGGTCATTGTTGCCTCAGAAATGCGTTTAAGTTTAATCAATTTTCAGAATAGTATTTTATGTTTCTATAGAATTAAAAGTTTATGTTCTCAGCAAAAAGTCTAATAAAAAAATTAGGCAAACTCACCAGTAATGAACAATGGTCCACCTTTTTAATCACACCAGCATTTTTCACGAAACTAACTCTGTTACAAAACACTGTACAATTTCTGTAAGTTTTACAACATTTTGAGTAGCAGTTATGCTTGGTTAAAATAAGTTTTTAATATATTTTATCAGCACATATTATAACGGTGTTAAAATGCTCTCTGAAACATGCAAAAATCTGCGATTTAACGAGACCTTGCTATCACAAAAACTAAAGTAGTTCGGTTACCATATAGAAGTTAAACTGCATCAAGAATCCGCATGTAACTGACTCTCTCGGCTACGTGCATTTGAAAAAAGACGGCGGGTTTCCCTGACCGAACAAAGCAGCTTGGATCAGTCTGAGTACAGCCGCATGACGATGAAGTGGGGAACGTGCCGTAAAGCGACTCTAAACAACGCTTGTTGAAACAAATTTTATCATGAAGTACCGTGGTCCAGTGGACAAGGCGACAAAGGACAACGCCCGACACGCAGACACCGGAGGATCGCTCCCTCGACGATACTGTTTTTTTTTATATGTGGATAATTCTTTGATTTATTTTTATTTGTACAGGGTCTTACAAGTATTTTAATTTTTTTTGTTAAAAACGTTACTTGCTATTAGGGTTAAGAAAAAAATCGTTACAAGGATAATGATTGAAGCAAAACATAAAAAAAGTTTTAAACAATATAAGGGACTTATTGCAATAAAGCCAGGCAATAATAGTGCCCGGCACTGTTATTTCCTGGCTTTATTGCAATAAGTCCCTAATGATTGAGGCAAAAACTAATAAAAAGTTTTAAACAAACCTTATTTTTGGATTAAAAAATTTTTTAATTTATCAAAATTTTAAATTTTTATTCTTTTCTAAATTTATAATAACTGTCAACGGTAAAGACAATATAATACAGGGCCAGACTTTTATGATTAAGTGTTGCAATCAATTTAATATAATGCTAAAACCCTTTAGTTGCTTTTGAGCGAGACGTAGCTTTTTCCAGTCAGTGCGAGCGACGCAACTCAAAAAGTTAAAATAGTTTTTTCACCTCACAGTTATTTTATTTTTAAAACAACACAACAGTATTCCTTGGAAGTAATATAAAAAATAAGACGTAGAGTTCGGGGTATTAGAGTGGCTTTATTTTTTTTCAAAATTAAATTTTTTTATGAATATATAAAAACTACGTTCTTTCTGGAGCGCAAATGTCACGTATAAATAGACATGTAGGAGCTAGGCATAGTTCTAAAGACCCAACAAAAGAAAGAGTGAACATTCAGATCATCACACCAAAACAATGGACAGAACACTGCAAGGGACTGCTGCAGGAGTCGAGACCTGAATATCTGTCAGCATCTCCAAAGCGAAACATGGAAGTACATGGAGAGGAAGTAATTATGGAAAAAGAAATGACAAATAATAGTATTAAGAAGCTTAAATCCGGAAAAGCTATCGGACCTGGTGGAATATACGCTAAAATATAAATTATCAATCAATGCACAAACGGACATCCAGTATGTGATGATTGGAAAATAGCGTGCATATTCTCAATACACGGAAAAGCAACAATTACAGGGGAATTTCAGTAACCAGTACTCTTAGTAGATTTTACGGTAGGATTCTTAGAGACCTAATAGAGAATAATTTTTATGAGCAAGAGGAAGAGCAAAGTGGGTTTCGTGCAGGCAGATCTTGTAGTGATAATGTTTTTTGCCTTAAATAAGTAATTGAGAAAAGGAATACCACAAATATAGAGACTCATGTAACCTTTGGGAACCTACAAAAAAAGGCTTAAAACAGGGATGTTGTATCAACCCAACTCCAAAAAACTGGAAGCGTAAAGTATACACCATATACACACTACAGTTTTCAAATGACCAAGTAATTGTAGCTAATGATAAACAAGGCATGGAATATGTGATGAGAAAGTTAACGGAAGAATACCAAAAGTGGGGGTTAACAATGAGCGTGGACAAGAAACAGTATTTATGTATTGGAAACGAAAGTGAGTTGGAACTAGACAATGGACAAACAATATCTCCATGCAATGAGTATGTATACTTGGGTGGTACTTTTGATAAGACAGGAACAGAATGTAAAGAATTGGGAAAAAATGGAAAAAGCAAAAAAGGTTATTGGATGTCTTAACAGTATTTTATGGAGCCGAGAGATAAAAGAGAATGTAAAATTAAAGATATACAAAACAATGGTGAAAAGCACGCTGTTGTATGGAATAGAGACTTGTCGCGTAACAGAAAAATACAAAATTAAAATGCAAATTGTACAAATGGATGCAAAACGAAGGTCAATGAGAATATCTAGAACAGATCATATAAGAAATAAGATCATAAAAGAAAGAATGGGAATCGAGGGAAGCATAACGGATGACATCACTAAAAGGCAACTGATATGGTATGGCCATGTGCAACGGATGAACGATGAAAGATTACCAAAGCAGGTCCTAGAATGGCAACCAATAGGGCGCAGAAAAAGAGAGGGCGTCCTAAACTGGACCTAGAGTGGTCAATTCAAAGATCAATGAGTCAAAAAAACCTGACAGAAGATGATTGTCAGGAACGCAGGAGGTGGAGAATATATACAGGATGTTCCATAACTTAGGGCCTATGGCCAACAGGAGGTCATGTCTGATAAAAAAGTACAGAGCATCAAAGTTGGCGATTTGTTTGGCTTTGTTGATGATAACTTTAAAAAAAAAACGCAGTAAAAATATGAAATTATGTGAAGTGGTGTCCTAGAACAGGAGCAATAATTTGAGTAAAAAATAATAAAAAAAAAAATTATGCGGTCAATTTTTTTTAAACAATTTTTTTGGTATAAACTTTTATAAATTTAACGCAATTTTTTTTTTATAGTTTTATTTTTTATAAATTTTTGGAAGTTATTTTACAGCCTGTATCTCCTCAACTTGTAATTTTATCAAAAAAAAGAGTACTACATTTTTAAATCACAGTTAGCTGGGTATTCAGTTGGCTCTGACAGATTTTCTGTTTTTGTAAAACCCTTTTTCCCCCCACTCCTTTAACTGTAAAAACCGTATCTATATCTTAAAAACAAATGTGTGTTGACCCCCATGTTATATAAAAATTTTTATCGGAAATAACCTCCTCTCTATCACCTGCTGTACTATGGCCCCAAAGTTATGAAACATCCTGTATATTATTTGTTATGTTGTTCTCTATCGTGCATCATGATGCCAGCTTAAATGCCGGTTCAAAGTTTAGGTCTTGTCAATGGGTTAAAAGAACTTTTAAAAAATTTATGCACCGCGTCTTTAACTCTATCTGCTTTGCAATTAAACTGAAAAGGGTTGGAAAATGTATAAAGTTCTTTTTTCACAAAAGTGCGTCTGCTTTAAACCCCAGAGAAAACTCGGTTCTTGAATTTCTCGAGAAACATTTGACTTTTACCATAAAATCTAGATTTATAAGGATACTAAAGAAAAGGTAAAAAACAAAGTAGGAAGCGTAAAAAGTTTTCTAAACTTTTAACAACATCCTGAACTTTTTTTAGAACTCCAAAATATTTTATTGAAACAAATTTTCTGCACTAATAACGAAATTGGTCAAAAAACAAAAACAATTGTAGAAAAATTCTATAACAGTTCAGTGTCTAACATGGAATTATTAATAACAGAATCAGTGGCGGATCCAGGGGGGGCACTAGGGGCACTTGCCCCCCCCCCCCCGAGAATTTTTTGAATATACAAAAAATGAGTAAAAAGTAATGTTTTTGCTAATAAAAATTCAAAATTTTTGCCTGCGGCGCATGAAAGTGTCTATTGCTATTATCATCGAAATTACAACCACTGACTAATTCAATAAAATGCTGCTTAAAAAAATATATACCGTTTTTACCAACAGAGAATGTCACCTAAAATGCAGAATTGGCAATAATCGGACAAAAAGAGAATCCAACACAATAATAATGGTTGGCGGGTGATTAACCACTTGTCATTTCTGTTTATGTAACCACATCTAGAGTCCCTGTATGTTGACATATTTGGATATGGAGTCCCTGTATGTTGGATGTATTATATATCCAAATATGTCAACATACAGGATATGGATATGGAGTCCCTGTATGTACAACATACAGGGACTCTAACCACACCACATGGCCTAGTCTATTAAAACCGATCGATAGTACAGTTCATATCATTATTTTTGAGACAACTTTTTAAAACTTTTTTTTCGTTGGCCTATGCTATTTGTTATGGTAAACAGCTGATAACTGTCCAAAAGTTATCTCAAAAATTATCATATGGAGTTTACTTCAGGTAAAAGTTTAGGCAGCCACCAGGCATGGGTTGGAAGAGTTGTTTTATTTTTGTCGGCACATTGTTTTTGATTTTTAAATTCACGGGTATAGTTTTTGCAAAGTCATTTGAACAAAGGTTAAAGCCGACCATCGGCATATCCTTTAAAGAAAGTGACATGGGCGGCGGTAGATATACTCATGAAAATTATTTCATTTAATTATGGCGTAAACTAAAGAAATAAAAATAGATGATTAAACTTTCTATTCCTATACCTACAGAAACGACACTGATTTATTTTCTAACTCTGCATACTGCCGACTAAAGGGGTCCCGCAAAGAACACCTAAAAGCAATTAAAAGCGCATCTCAAAAAAATCTGCCAATCTGGTGTCGTGCATCCACCTGGGCTGGGTCGGTCAGAAAACAAAGACTTTGTGCTCGGGCCGCAAAGACCCGCGCCTTTTCTCTGTCGGTAGGGTTGAAATTATACCAGGAAGATTTTATATGAATTTGGATAACTTTTGAAGGGCAGAGGTAACCGCCCACCCCTTCCAGACATATAATTTATTTTTAGTTTAGAAGCATCTCTTATTTAAAATTTGTCACAAATAATATTTAATTTTTTTTTTAAAGTTCGCAATAAATCTTCTTCAACTATTAAATTTCATACCTCAGATCCATGAAAAACCGCTAATAAAAAATATTTTGATGTTTGCTGCCACTGTGGCCCCTCCCCCTTGAAATCCTGGATCCGCCACTGGTTAGTCTAGTGAGGAAGGGTGAACTAAACAGGAAAAACTTACCTTTCTTTTGGATCGTGCCATTCGCTTATCCCTAACGTTTTCAGCTTCTCCAGGTATCTTGTGCCACCAAACCACGATACCTATTCTGATGTAGGTATATAGAAGAACCACTGAGGGTACGATATACTGGAGGTTCATGAGGACGGTCGTGTATCTCGAGTGCCATTCTTCTCCAACGCTCCTGTAGTCTTCTATACATAGATATCTGTGAAAAAAAAAACAAATACCTATAGGTGTATCATCGATATTAACAAACAAAAAAACCTAAAAATGGTTCTCTCAAAAGTTAAGACGTTTAGGAAATATTTTTATATACAGGGTGGGAAAAAAGTATGTCGCCAATCTTCACAGGATGACTTTTTGAGTGATTTTAAGAAAAAAACTTCAAACAAACATGGCTCATCAAATGCTTAGTTTTTTTTTTCGAAATTCAAGGTGTTAAATTTTTCATTTTTGTTTGTTTTTTCTTTATAGCCCGTGCAATTTTTGAGATGTTTGGCTCATATTTGGAAGATGTATTTAGCTACAAGGCATATGTACATCATTAAGCATGCCAAATATCAGGAAAAAACTAAAGGGTTATGCTCTAATATTTTCCCCAGAATAATAAGAATAAAAGAAGGAATTAATTTTATATTTTGAATCTGCCAGTAACTTCTTACAAAAGAGTTCGGGGAGAAAAAGGGAACATGATCCCGGCAAAAATATCACTCAATAGTGTTTCCCAATGTTTGGCATGCTTAATGATGTGTGCCTTGTAGTTAAATACAGTGAAACCTCCTATAAGCGGACACTCTCGGTTTCGTCGATTTTGTCCGTTTATTGGAGGTGTCCGCTTATGAAAGAGAACTGCGAAATTTTTATATATATATTTATTAACAATTTCTGCTACTTGAGTTTTTCCGATATTAAATTTTTCAGCGATCTCCGAAACGTTAAGAACTTTATTTTTTCACGTAAACTAAAAAGTTTTATACTGGACGCCATTTCAAAGAGATCTATTACCACCTAGGTGAACAATAAAAATAAAACACAGCACTCCCGCCGAATCTGAGGGCACGGCAGTGCCTCGCCAAGTTCGCGCTGCCGTACCATCTTTTCTTGAAACATTTCAGCCCATATTTGACCTATCTAAAACTCTAATTCGGAATGAGCTACGAATCTCAAGCTTGCACAGTCGTAGATCTTCATAGAGTTAACAACCCCTCCAAGTTTCATGGAATTCCATAAAGTAGTAAAGTAGTTACGAAATTTCAAAAAACGTCGAAATTGCTACTCACTGACTGACTGACTGACTGTACTTCCAGACATGCTACAAAGCTGAAATTTGGCAGACTGATAGAAATTATGATCAAACCCCTGGAAAAAATCAAAAAACCCTATACATGTAAAGTTATTTAAAAGTAACATTGCCTACTTCCAGAAATGCTAGAGAGCTGAGCGTTGGCAGACTGATAGGAACTATGATAAAACTATAGAAAAAAAAATTAAAACACCCCAAAATTCTAATTTACTTCCCTCCCCTATAAATGTAAAGTTATGTAAAAGTAACAGTGACCACTTCCAGGCACGCTAGAGAGCTGAGCTTTGGAAGGCCGATAGTAACTATGATAAAGCTATAGAAAAAAATTAAAACACCCCAAAATTTTCATTAACTTTCCTCCCCTAAAAATGTAAAGTTATGTAAAAATAACACTGCCCACTTCCAGAAACGTTAGAGAGCTGAGCTTTTTAAGACTGAAAGACACTATGATAAAACCATAGGAAAAAATTTAAAAACACCAACAGTTTAATTTACTTCCCTCTCCTATAAATGTAAATTTATATAAAAGTAATATTGCCCACTTCCAGAAACGCTAGAGAGCTGAGCTTTGGAAGGCTGATAGAAACTATGATAAAACCATGATAAAAAATTAAAAAACCTCAAAATTTTAAGTAAGGCATTGCAAAAAGTTGAACAATATTCCGCATATTTTACTACTTTAAAAATGAAATATTATCCAATTCCTTTAAAAAAGAAGTGAAATCATAACAAAAAAATTTCATGTAAAAAAAAGCCAAGTACGCGAAAATGGCATTCCGTTAAAAGAATTGAGATCAAAGTAAAGCCAAGTTCTCCAATCAAAATGAAAGGTTCTTACTAGTTTGGATATTTTTTTTTAAACTTGGCTATTACGGCTGTAAATGACTCTTAGGCACAGTGCTAAATTGAACATAAAGAAGTTTGGCTGTAATAGCAAAGTTTTAAAAAAAACATTTCCAAACTAGTAAGAATCTTTCATTTTAAAATTTCTATTGGAGAACTTGGCTTTACTTTTATCTCAACTCTTTTTACGGAATGCCATTTTCGTGTACCTTGATTTTTTACATGAACTGTTTTTGTTATTATAAAATATGTTGTAAATACGACAGAAGTATTTAGTCTCCTCATTAAAACGGAAAGGGGTAATTTCCCGGCTGCAGAGTGCGTTATTGCTAACATACTACATAATATGTATGCCCATGCCGTGCAGCGCTCCGTCACGTTGTCAGAGGTTCGCGTCCGGTTAAAGGAGGTTTTAGAATTTTTTAACCAAAAACAATTGTCCGCGTCCGGTTATTAGAATGTCCGGTTATAGGTGTGTGAATTTTACATGTAAAGAAATAGGGAAAAGGTTGGTTCCTACAAATTTGCCTGCCTAAAGGGAGTGTCCGCTTAATGGAGGTGTCCGCAAAAAGAGAGGTTTCACTGTACACGTTTTAGATTTGAGCTGAACATCTCAAAAACTGCAGGAGTTATAAAGGAAAAACAAACAAAAAATTAAATGTTTAACAAGTTGTATCTCGAAAACTAAGCATTTTCAGACCAATGTTTATACTAAGTTTTTTTTCTTAAAATCACTTAAAGGATAATCCTCTGAAGTTTGACATTATACTTTATTAACACCCTGTATAGTTTTTTTCTCAAAATGGACCCAAGACCTTTCCTTCATTAGGGAAATTTGGAAACGCTTAAAACTTTAACAGTCGTTATGGTTATTTCTTCATCTTAAAACTAACTTGTCCGTTGTCATATTCCATTGATGTTTACTATCTTAATTTTATTTCTTTATAATTATGTTATATTTTTTTTATTAAAATAAAATGATGGAGAATATCACTGAGTTGGTCCTTGATTGCCTTAAAACTTATTGGCTAACTATACCAAAATAACAATAAAAACACTTCTTCTTAATTAACGAACTAAACAACTATAGCACTAACAAAATGTCAAATAAGCATCTAAAAATGTCCCTATTATTAGGGTGGCCGTAAAAAGACCGAAAGACGAAATCTGGAAAACATAAGATCGAACCACAAAAGATCAGAAACAAAAAATCTCGAAAAACAAAATTTTCAACGGCAACGGATCGAAAACAGAAAATCTCGAAAAATAAAAGATCGAAAGACAAAAGATCGCAAAACAAAAGATTTTGTTTCTCCAGACTTTTTTTTTCGATCTTTTGTTTTTCCAGCAAATGTTTCGATCTTTTGTTTTCGAGATTTTCCATCTTTTCACCGCCATTTCTATCAGCATCGTATGAATTACACCCTCCATACTTTTTGGCGTCGCATTCCAGCAACACTAGATATAATATGTCTTTGTGCACTTGGTGTCGTTCAATAAATCTTTATAATTAATAATAATTAATCATACGACAATGACAAAGTTTGTCGTTAACGCCCCTTCATAAATGGGTGTTGTTTGTTTTCTGTTTAGCTGGTTAAAGTTGCAGCTGCCTGACTGCAATAACGTCAAAGTTTTATTAAAGCTAACAAGAAAATACAGGCCACCCACAATCCAAAACAATTTAGCTGATGCCTGGTTTGAAAGGCGCTAATTGACGCCAGATAACGGCAACCTTTATAGTTAAATTTATAGCTTAGAGAGTTTGTTTAAAACCTTTTTTTTTAATTTTTGAGTTTTCATTTTTGAATCATTTGGAGAACATTTTTGAACTTATTTTGAAGGGACCGTACTAGCAGGAGAATGGAGATCTTTTTGGTATTTCAAATTAGATACTTGTAGCTTTAGATATAATAATATATAATAATTCTTTAAATTTTAACGACTGTGTTTACTGTCAGTTAACCTCTATTAAAATTGTTTTATAATTAATTTATTTAACAAAATTTTTGTTTTATCTGTAAGTCTTTAAGCATTAAATGTTGTTTATTATCATATTGTTCACATTTATTGACCTCCTAGATAATTAACTTGTAAGTAGAATAACTTCATATTTTAATATGTATTGTTAACGTCAATTTTTTATATTTTAAGTACTATTTTTCTCTTAAAAAGTAACTAGTAAGTGTTATCTTATATTACAGATTTCCCCTTGAAGATGGAATTGTAAAATTTTCGAAACGTGTCGGCGCATGAACAGAAATAAATAATTAATCTATTCAAAAATTGTGTGGAGTTTAGTTATTTTTTTCCAAAATTTAATTTGTTTTGTTTTGAAAGCATAATAAATAAACAAATCTTGTTCTATTTTCTTTTAATTCGTGAGTCTACAAAAACAATAAACGTCAATAAAAAATATGGTTAGGTTTACCGTTCAACGTTATTTTTGGGCACGTTTAAGAGCTTTTTTTTAACGACTTACCTTTATTTACGGTAAGGGTAATTATAAGAGCAACCAAATTCGCGACTAAAGTGCTTAACGAAAAGGTAAACTAATTTTTTTCAAGATGATGGGAATCAACCACTTTTTGTAATTTTTTTATAACGAATAAAAAAAAACGCCTGCGAGGGTAACTTGCAGGATTCTGGCCTGTTTATTTGGACAGCCCTGATTCCAGCTGCAATAATGTTAAAGTCATGTCTCTTAATCTTTTTGGGTTTGGGTATAACCTGTGCTATCTGATCCACGATATTCTAAACACGGTATGCCATTCCAGAGGTTTGTCCCGCATACCGCACTATCATATCGTGACGTCACGATGGAGAGAAAATTTTCAATATTTTAATTTTTTTTGTTGGTAATAATATTTTATATCTATGATTAATTTTTTGACTGATTTATTTTTTTTTAACTAACTAAAAAATAATATAAAAAAACAAACACTATAAGAAAATACAAAAAATATAAAGAAATAATAAAAACAATATTGAGTGTGATACGCCATTTTCAATAAAATTTTAAGGGTGAAAACTAATAAATTAAATAAAAAGAAGGTTGCTCCATAAAAAAAGACTTTATTGTCATATTTTAAAAACTACAAGTGAGGAATTAATTTTATTTTGACAGGTAGATATTTTATAAAAAAAACTATAAAAAAGCAATTTTTACCAAAATAATTTTCCTAAATTAAAAAGGTATGCATATGTAGAGTGCCTGTATTTTAGCATATTTGGATATATTATCGAAATATGTCAACATGCAAAAATCATGTATTGTTAACGTTAATTTTTAATATTTTAAGTAATATTTTTTTTCTTAAAAAAGTCACTAGTTTCCAATTTCCTCTTGAAGATGGAAATGTAAAATTTCCAGAACCCGTCGGCGTATGGATAGAAATAAATAATTAATCTATTCAAAAATTTTATGGGATTTTAGATTTTTCGCTTTTTTCCAAAATTAGGTTTGTTTTGTTTTGAAAAAATAATAAATAAAAAATCTTGTTCTGTTTTCTCTTAATTCGCGAGTCCATAAGAACAATAAACGTCAATTAAAAGATATGGTTAGGTTTACCGTTAAACGTTATTTTTGTTTAAAACCTATTTTTTAACGACTTTATTTACGGTAAAAGAAAACAAGAGCAACGAAAATTTTGACTAAAGTGCCTATCGAAAAACTAAACTAATTTTTTTTTAAAGATAATCGGAAGCAGTCACTTTTGTACAATTTTTTATAACGAATGAAAAAAAAACGCCACGAACTTGCAGTATTTTGGCCTGTTTATTTTGACAGCCCGGATTCCAGCTGCAATAATGTTAAAGTCATGTCTCTGAATACTTTTGGGTATAATCTGTGGTATCTGATCCACGATATTCTTAACGCGGTATGTCATTCCAGAAGTTTGTACCGCACTATCATATCGTGACGTCACAATGGAGAGAAAATGTCAATATTTGAATTTTTTTCCTTGATAATATTTTTTATTTGATTCATTTTTACTAAAATTTATTTTTATAATATAATATAAGAAAATACTATAAGAAATTACAAAAAATATAAAGAAATAATAAAAACAATATTAAGGGCGGTACGTAATTTTAAATAAAATTTTAAGCCTTAAAATTAAATAATTAAATAAAAAGATAAATAAATTCTTTATTGTCAAATTTCAAAAACTAAGAGTGAAAAATTAATTTTATTTTGCCAAGTAGATATTTTATTAAAAAAAAGCTAAAAAAAAGCAATTTTTACCAAAATAATTTTTTTTCTAAATTAAAAAGATACGTACACCTAGACTAGAGTGCCTGTATTATATCATATTTTGATATAATCTCCAAATCATATACAGTCGAACCCCTCTAACTCGAACCTCTATAACTCGAACCTTTTAAGTGGTCCCTGCACTTTTTACACGTATTTAAACCTCTTTAACTCGAGTTTCTATAACTCGAACTCTCCATAACTCGAACTGTTTTGGTTGTCTCTTCAGGTTCGAGTTATAGAGGTTCGACTGTACATAATATTCCAATACCCACGGTAACTGCCCATTCATGATGCAAACATGAGGGCCTTGGGGTTTTTAAGCAAAAAAGACCTGATTGGTTGCTTTCAAAGACTTATGCATATTATTTCTATATAGTACGTATTATTGCAATACCTACGGTACCTTACAATGCAGAATTAGTATAAGTCTATCCTTTTTGCGGTCCTTAAGATAAAATGTCCTGATTGGTTATACCTTTAGGCATGAATATTATTTTATTCAGTATTCTTGTATTCGTTACGTCAAATCCTTGGCGTACAGTTGACAAAACTCTATCTATGTAAATTTGGTATCTGTGCATTTTTTGTACCTTTATTTCTGAATGTTTGCATCAAACGTCAACCATTGTGTAAACAGGTAACAAGGAGTATTGGAATATTACGTATATGCTCCAAATATGTCATCATACAGGGACTAAATCGTTTTAAAGTAACACGTATTACACATATAAGTTTTTTAGAAAAATCAAGGAAAACTTACTTGTCACACAATTCATATTTGGAAAAATGCAACCCAGGTTCAGCATATGGCTGGATCAAAGTTGAAAAAATTCCAGTTGGCAACGCTGTAGTTCCAGCCACTAACCATATCAGCCCAATGATGCACGTGGCGAATTTTTTCGAGATTCTCGGCTTTAGGGGCCACATGATGAGCATGTATTTGTCGATGCTTATAGCAACCTGCGAAAAAGTAAACAGAAAAAAAATAATCTATAACGGACCTGTTACCTTCCTAGCTGGCTTTGAATACAGTTTTTATAAATATCTTAGAAACGAAAGGTTTTTGGTTATTACATAAATGATTAAGGAAAAAATGTAGTCTACTAAATACCGAAAACAGCATATTGATACGAGGCTTCGTTAAAAAGTTAGCAGTTGTATTTTATGCTATTTTATATTTGTATTCAGGAAATATGTGGTAAATATCTAAGAAAAAATTAGCTTCGGGCGGGCCCGGGCCCCTTCAGGCCCTTTTCCCCTTATATACGCCACTGCATCCAAATAACTTATTTTTGGCGTTTTGCCATTTCTTTTTATCATCAAAAACAATACCTTCTCTAGTCATTGCTGCGCGGGCTAGGAAGGTAAAAATTTGGGTCAAACAAGTTTGTTTACTTGACCCAAATGACCTATTCAGTAACTAAGAACGATTGCATTCATTAAAAAAACATTTAAAAAATAAGTGAACTCATTTAAGACAAATAAGTGCACTCATTTAATTTTCATTTGCCTCAAATGACTGTTTGTGTAATTGCAAAATGATTTTTTACGAACTTTTGGTACATCCAGTATAAAAATCATTAAAATACTATAACGAATAATAAATCCACATAAGACAAACGCATAAAAGGACAGTACACTCTGTATATGGCAGCAACAGCAAAAAGAACTGCATCAAAATCGATTATTAATGGATCAAACTGCAAAGAATTAATCAGAGTTTTGATTAAATATATTTTTTTGTGCGCCGTCTGAAAATCCTAGATAGCTGACGAATTTAAAATGTACCCATCAAAGATGCACGTTTATTCTTGTGTTACAAACTTTTTTTAACTACTTTCTTAAATTAGTAAAAAATCTACGTTCTTGCCACGCACAACAAGGTATAAATCAGCAAAATCGGTTCGACGGTTCTAAAAAAGAAAATTTTTGTTTCAACCATTGTTTTGCATATTATACGATTGCCTTGCCAATCATGTCTGCATTTATTTCCATATAAATTCATTACTAATGAACCGATTTTAATAAAATAATAAACATCCTAATTTGATTGCTTTTTAAAGATCATGATCAAAAATTTAAAGCCGTCTTAAAATTTAGGAGGGCGGACAGAATCATACTTGATTTTTCAAAATGGCGTGTTTATTCTTAGTTTCCGTAAATGCTTTAGTTTTTTAGCTCACACATATACTATACTATAGTAGTGTGAGCTATGGTGATCCTAATTTTTTCGAGAAAAAAAAAGTTGCTCCGATTTCAAAAATTTTTATATATCTTTGCGTTTCAGATGATTTTGAAACTTTTTTGTTGCGCCGTCTGTCTGTCTGTATGTCTGTCTGTCTGTCTGTAACGACCAACGCGCATAACTCAAAAACCGCTTGGCCGATTTTAATGAAATTTGGTACCTAGGCTGGGTTTTGGGCCGAGATGGTCCCATTTAAAAATGAACAAAATCCACCGAACACAAACCAAATGAAAGGGTGGGGGTAGATTTCAAAAATTAGAGTTTATGGGGAAATATGGCGTGTGTGATATCAAACGAAAGGTAATTGAGTCTGGAGTTAAACAAAATACATTTTAATTTATTTTAAAAAAAAGGGTGGGGGTATATTTAAAAAATTGGAGTTTAAGTGAAAATATGGCGTGTGTGATATCAAACGAAAGGTAATTGAGTCTGGAGTTAAAAAAAATACATTTTAGTTTTTTAAAAAAGGGTGGGGGTAGATTTGAAAAATTAGAATTTAAGTCAAAACATGGCTTGTGTGGTATCAAACGAAAGGTAATTGAGTCAGGAGTTCAATAAAATATACTTCAGTTTTTAGTAATATTAGCTTTCAAGTAGATACACTAAAACTATAGTACCCAGTGTGAGCTTATGTGCCCATAGATTGGCAGAGTATTTTAATTTGTAGAAAAGCACTACTTTTCCCCCACACAACGAGGTACAAATGAGTAAAATCGATGTAGTGGTTCTCAAAAAAATCTATTTTTCTTTCAATCATTGTTTTGCAGATTGTACGATTGCATTATCAATCCTGTCTGCATTAATTTCCTTATAATTTCGTTATTACTCAACCGATATTACTGAAATAAAAAAAATCATGGTGAGAATTGATTGTTCTTTAACGATAACGTATAAAACAATCGTTATTATTATCAGATTTTCTGAGAATCACTACACCGATTTTATTAATTTAAAACTCGTTATGCTGGAGACGAGTAGTGCTTTTCTATTAATTTAAAAAAAAACTAAAACATTTTCGGAAAATAAGAATAAACGTGCCTCTTTGAAGGGTAAAGTATGATTCTGTCCGACCCCTTAACATTTAAGATGGCGACAAATTTCGATTATAATCTTTAAAGAACTATCAATTTTTACCATGATTTCTTTTATTTTACTAAGATCGGTTCAAGATGAGTTTATAAGGAAATTAATGCAGACAGGATTAGCAATGCAATCGTATAACCTGTCAAACAATGGCTGAGACAAAAACAGATTTTTTTGCGAACCACCACACCGATTTTACTAATTTGTACCTCGTTGTGCGGGGCAAAAGTAGTGCTTTTCTACAAATTAAAAAAAAACTAAAATATTTGTAAAAAATAAGAATAAACACGCCATTTTGAAGAATCAAGTATGATTCTGTCCACCATCTTAAATTTTAAGATAGCTGTAAATTTTGATCATAATCTTTAAAAGGCAATCAATTCTCACCAGGATGTCTTTTATTTCATTAAAATCGGTTCAGTAGTAATAAATTTATAAGGAAATAAATACAGACCTGATTGGCAAGGCAATCGTATAATATTCAAAACAATGGTTGAAACAAAAATCAATTTTCTTAGAATGACCAAACCGATTGTGTTGGCTCATACCTTGTTGTGCGTGATAAAGATGCAGCGTCTTTTTTTATTAAAAGAAATATTTAAAACATGTTTGCAACACAAGAATAAACGAGCATCTTTGAAGGGTACATTTTAATTTTGTCCACCATCTTGGATTTTGAGATGGCGGACAGAAATATATATTTATTCAAAACTCTAATTAATTCTCTGGCAAGTACAGTGTGTCTCATTAATATCGATGGCCCACCCGGTATATTCGGATTAATAAATAATGTCGCAAATATTTCTCTAAATTGGACGCATTTTAGTATTAAATAATTGCATGAGGGTGGGTCTGTTTATCCCTCTCGTAGACAACGCCATGTTGTCAAATTAGCTTAGATTTGTCTCCCTGAAAATTTGAGCGACATTTTTCATGAATCCTAGTGTACATGCTTACGAGACAGCTCAACCACGGATCACCTAACAAACAGATAAATAAGCCGGCTGGCGGTCTTTGATCTCGGAGAATTCAACGATGGCTGAGCATTGGGAATCAAACTCAGAGCCGGACTAAAATAATTTTATCATAAAATATGAATGTTTCAAATTGTTGATGCGAAAAAATATTTTTACTGCCAGAAACAATAAAAACATTAAAATAGTTTTGTACTGCTAAAAATGGGAGCTAACATGAATTTTAGAGTTTCGGCCGCGTAAAAAAATTATATGTTGTCCTCTGTAGGGGACTATGAAAATAATGTGTTTTATTGAATGAGAGATAGGGGAAGCATAAAAAGAGGGCTTTTTCGTCGTCCAGAATACGTTAGCATGTTGTCGTTTTCAGCATACAGCCAAACACAAACAGAAAAAAAATGATTTTTTTTTGTTTTATTGGGATAAAATTTATTAAGTTTCAAGAGGAGTAAAATTGTGAAATTTAAATATTAGAAATTGGACATTGTAGAGTAATTTCTTAATTTACTGGAATCGGATATTATTTATTAGTTTTTTCGAAAAATTGAAAGTTTAAGGAGATACAGGGTGACCAAATAATCTTTACAATTAGCACAAACTTGCTTCACGGTAAATTAATAATTTAAAAGTTTGTAAAATCTAATATTTAAAAAAAATAGTTGTTTTATATGTATTCTTAAAAGTGTAAATAGTAGCATAATAAAAAATTATAACAAATTTGTGTCAAAAACTCTTGACCAGATGTTATATAATAGTTTATTATACAGGGTGTAATTTAAATGATGCATGAAACTTTAAGGGGTTGTTGAAATGGCCTCTTTGTTTTTACAGGGTGTTAAACTTAGCACTTTTTTTCGATTTTTTGTTTGTTTCTTAAAAATTATAACGATCCATTACCAAAACCGTAATAATTCGGTTTTTTTAAATAATTTGCGGGCCAAAATGTTAAATTTTGATAGGAGGGATCTTTTTAAATCGAAGCAACTTACAATTTTAGATATTTGTTTTGTTATTTTAAAAATATTCCCAGTATTTTGAGATATAATGTATTAATAACATAAATAATGTTTTTATAAGAGCATCCACGCGTTAAATATTTTTAAAATCAGTAAACCCTGTTTCCACCAATGCATGCCCACCCCGATTCAAAAAACGCATCACCTGATGGCCCATGGATTTGCACCGGTTTTAACTGCAATGTCACCTGATGCGTTTTTTGAATCGGGGTGGGCATGCATTGGTGGAAACAGGGTATAAGGAACGAGGATCTTATATAAATCTTATATGATGTTCTAAAAGCTTACGTCAAAATTAGACATTTTCTAAAGAATGTTGGATCTTTAACCTAAAAATTTTTGAGGTGCATAAAAAACATCAAATTTTTGTAATATTTATATTGTAATACCTACTAAACTCAAACACTCTTGTGATATTTTTAAAAAACCGAAAAAAAATCACAAGACCCTTTGATTTCAAGAGGTGTTAAACACTTGAGCAGTGAAATTTACATTAGTTGCAGTTTTAATCTATTGAAAACACAGATCATAACCAAAAATATTAAAAATGTGTTGGAGTTTTTGAATACCTAATAAACAAAAATAAAAAATTAACTTAACGTTAACATTTTCGTTGATGCACTTTTTTGTTTTAATATTTTAAATTGGGAGATGGGACAACTCGCCGCAGCCGCTTTGCCCCGGACCGATTCGCCTCGGGGAATATTCGCGGCCGGCCAATTATTCGCGGGGATAATTTGCTGCCGGCCGATACGCCGCGGGGACAATTCTCCGCTAGATTTTTTGTTTGATGTCAGTGGCAATTTTTTAAACAGTTTTATTTAGCTTGACTTCATATAATATATTTGTTTGTTCGATTATCACTTTTTTAAAACTTTTCCAACAGAATTTTCTTAAATTTTAATCTTTGCAGTGATTAAGGTCACTCAATACAGTTTTTTACTCAAATAGCAGATCCAAAATGGTGGATTTTTAAATTTATTAAACGATATTCATCAAATTCGGAACTTTAAGGTGTTTCAGGTTGGTTCCCATTTTGATTTTTTTTAGTTTAAGTTAAAAATAATTTAAAATTTAATAAAGTTTCTAGTTTGATGCATATCGGTTCATAAATGGCAAAAACCGCCATTCTACATTCGCCATTTTATATATTTTTTCCAATTAAAAAAATGCTGGATTGTATAGTTACCACCAAATACCTAGTTGGAAAGTTTGAAAACATTATTTTTATAAAAAAATGTTATATGAAGTCAAGGTAAATAAAATCTCGCGGCGAATTGTTCCCGCGGCAAATTGTCCCCGCGGCAATTCGATTGGCGGCGAATTGTCCAAGCGGCAAAACGGGCCGCGAGCCGCGGTGAATTGTCCCCTACCCTTTTAATTTGTGAACCTGTGCTTAATTTAAGAACAATGATTCAGGGTATACCGTCGCGTGGATTTACAGTCTCTTACGGCACAAACCGTTCCCATTGTTTAAAATCACATATTATATCAAACACAAAAATCTCATCTACACACCACTAACGCGCAACACGTACTAAAAGTTTAAAAAATATTAAAATACAGAATGTGCCTCTGGAGTGGTTGACCCCAACATGGCAGGCTGCGTGAAAGATGCGCGTAGCACCCCCCACCACCTGAGTTCCCTATCTGTTTGTTAGGTGATCCGTGGCTCAACTGACACCCACACGAAACACATAAACATTTTAACAAAATCATGTTCAACTTACCAAAGTATAAGCACTAACAAACACACTCAGTGCGGACACATAGCACACTACCGGACACATAAACTCCGGAAACACCCAATACTGTCTCAGCATACTGTCCACAGTAAAAGGTACGCACAGTAAAGTCACTAACAGATCCCCAACCGCTAAGTTTAGTATAAAGTAATTAGTCACTGTCTTCATACGGGGTGAAGAAAGCACTATGTAACACACGATTACGTTTCCAGTAAATGCTACGAAAAATATGGCTCCGTATACTGTGTAAATAATGGTGGTAAACAGCAGGTTACGTGTCAGGGCTTCTGGAGATTGGACATCACAAACGCCACCTGAAATAAATAAGAAACTTAATTAATAATGTAGTTCCAATATGCGTGGACTCATGAGGAGGGTTGCGTTTACGACAACATCAAACCGACCACTCAACGTTAAGAACAAGTTAAGCAGTTAATACATGGTTACTGGCAACAGTTTGTAATCGATTTCTTCACAACCAAAATCTGTCCTCTAAAATATTTAAAATATAAGGAAAATTAATTACGTATTGAGTGCAATATTTTTATTTTAACAAATCAGAAACGTTAGCGCTTTTGACACTTCTGTATCCTCATCAGACGTCTTAGTTGTCTTTAAAATATGTTTTTTTTTCTTGTTTTAATTTTTTTCAAAAAGGTATTTTTGTTTAAAAACCCATTGTATACAGTAAAATATTTAATAAGTTAGACATAATATTTTAAAGTAGCCGCCTTGAAATAAAAATAAATGTAATTGTAGAAATCCTCATATCAAACAAAAATTTTGAACATTCATTTTTGTAACTCCGTAAATCATTCTCAAGGTGAGTAAAAAAATATTTTTGATTGGTATTAACTTAAAACTTAATATTCCGAGTTTAATTCATTTAAATTTGGCTGAAAGGGCATCCCCCCTCTCGCCCATTTCAAAAGTGATCTTTTACAGTATTTTGATACACTTGATTCTTTATTTAAGACAACCATGTTGGAACAGTACTTATACACTAAGTTGGGTCGAAAATTTTTTTTTAATTGATTTTGTCATAGTTTTAAAAATTTGTAAAATCCGCCAAGAAAATAAATGATTTATTGTTTTCCTAAAAAATAATAAAATTGGCCGCGCCCCCCACCCCCCAAATATTTTAAAATTTTAAGTTTAAAGTAAACTGTAATAATTATAAAATGTATCTTATTTGTCTAAGGAACACGAACACTAAAAAAAATCACAACTATTATAATATTTGACCGCGCCCCTGAGCACTTTTCCCTAAATACGTATACAGTTTTTCGCTTGGAAAAGAGATGATATAATATAATCATTATTAATGGATATAAAAATTTTATTCATCGCTTTTTCAACCAGAACTCACCGCGTGGAGGTAACTGTATACAGTGGCGTGTATAAGGAGGTGCCTGGGTGGCCCGGCCCCCCCCCCCGAAGCTAACATTTTTTTAGATGTTCCACATATTTCATGAATAAAAACATAAAATAGCATAAAATACGGCCTCATGAGGTGTCGGCCCCCCCCCCCCCCCCCGAAACTGTCTCCCCCCCCGAAACTTTTTTCTACTGTTACGCCACTTACTGTATATCGAGTCCCACCCCCACCTCATCCCTTCTTCCCTGCCCTGCATACTCTTCTATCTATCTATCTATCTATTTAGCCTTCTTCAATCCATCTTTGGATATAGGCCTCCCCCAATATCTTCCACTCTTCCCTGTCTGTCGCCGTGTTCATCCATCTAGCTCCCGCATGTTTCTTCAAATTGTCCGCCCATCTCATTTGTGGCCTTCCTCTACTTCTTTTATTTTCCCAAGGTCTCAAGTTTACAATACATTTGTTCCATCGATCGTCTTTCTGTCGATATTATGACATTCATTCCTTTTTCTATCTGTTAGCTTTACATGTAACATTTGTCTTTCCACTGATCTTTGGGTTTTTGTTACCTTATCCATGTTTGATTTTGTTTCTGTCCAGGTCTGGGATCCATAGGGAAGGACAGTAAGGATACATTGGTTATACACTTTCGTTTTGAGTTACTGAGGATATTTTTTATTTTTTAATATGTAGCTTAATTTACCGAATGCTGCCCAGGCCAATCTTACATGTCTCTTGATTTCAGTTGTTTGGTTTTCTTTTTTTAGTTTAATAATTTGTCCCAGGTATTCCTCTACTTGTTGTATTTTCTCCTGGTTTATTCTGATCGTGATATTTTCATCTGTGTTTGTTATGATTTTAGTTTTAGTGTAGTTCATACTCAAGCCTATATTTTTAGCTGCTGTATCCAGTTCTTCCAGCATTTTTATCAGTTCTTCTTTCCTATCTGTTATTAAGGCGATATCATCAGCATATCTTAGGTGGTTTAAGTATTGTCCGTTTACTTTGATGCCCATTTCTACCCAATCTAAGTTTTTAAAAACATCTTCTAGGGCCTGGTTAAATAGTTATATCACCCTGTCTGACACCTCTACCTCTTCTTATGGGGATTGGCTTGGTTCCTTCGTGGATTTTGATTGATATTGTTGCTTCGGTATATATATTGGCTATTAAATCTGTGTATCTGTGATCGATTCGCCTATTAATTAAAAATTTAAAAAAACTGCCCCTTTTACCCCCTAGGGGCGCGGCTAGAAATACTTTTAAAAATTAAAAAAAGCGTTTTTGACCCTTTACACAACTTTTTTAACTATGACAAATCAATTTAAAAAAAAAATTTTTTTAGGCCTTTTTCGACCCAACTTATTATACACACACTGCGCTCAATGAGAGAAGCAACACACCTGGTATGAATATACAGTATACTCCCCCGAAAATGTAACCGAAAAACTATCAGAAAGCACGTGTAAGGGGTGGAACTACCCCCCTGCCAGGGTTGGGGGAGTGGTTCCCTTTCGTAAAATGTTCGGATGAATCTTATGTCTATCCATACCAAGTGTGTTGCTTCTTTCATTAAACGCAGCATATCGCTTCAATCTCCGATGTATGGCCTGAACTGGTTGTGGCAAACGGTGCAAAATCGTTAACTCGCCGACTTCGATAAAAGGCATCATGAGATATCCATAACTCGACGTTTGTGTTTAGTTAAATTTAGGTTTGCACAACTTGCACAACTAACAAATGCTAGTTCTTGTATTTACCGCTGGACCGCCGGAATTGAACTTTGGACAGATTTAAACAATTCTTCAGGGCTTTAAAGGAAATGCTAGCTAGTCTGATAGAGCAATTATCTGAGGAAAACGGCGAGTAGGTTCCATCTTCCAACTCACGTTTTGAAGATATTGGCGAGGGGTCTCAGGCGCGGCTCGTGCCGCTGGCGAGGTGAGGTGGTACATTATGAACACCAGTATACAAGTTATTCTCTCTTAAAACTGGTTGCGTCAACGAACACCTAGAGCATGTTACACCAGTCGAAAAAGATCAGCAACATATTTGTAGGCAAAAAGTTTTATTTATAATGTCGTTTTTCTGTTTCAACAAACTTACCATGCTCTAAAAATTCCAGGACGCGACGAGTTTAAAGGAGAATAACGTTTTTACTGGTTTTTATAATGTAGCGCCTCACCTCGCCTGCGGCACGAGCCGCCGCTGAGGTGTCTTAAGACTTAATAGGAAGTTTATCATAAAGTAAAACGACAGTTTGGCCTGCGTCCATTATTCTTTAAGAAGCGTGTTCATTTGAGGGAAATACTCTCAGACAGCTTGGATAAAATATCAGACAGCAAGTCAGCAGAGAGCTGCGCGTTAGTGTATAAACTCAATTTAACGTCGCACAGTAGTTCTTGAATTTTTAATGAATTTCGAAATGCGATAGTTTTAGTAGAAGACGTGGAGCAGAATGGGAGCTACTAGTATGAAAGATAATTCTTTTAGACCACAAACTCACGATAGTAGGTACTTTCAAATAGACAAAGACATGAAAGTAACTCTCTAGGGAACTCTTTTGCAAATAATCTCTTCTGGAAATGCATTGAGTATTAGTTGACTGTGCTAAGTTACACATCTAACGGCGCGGCGTTTACTGTCTTGTTGTGTAATAATTCAGAAAACTACATGTACTGCACGAATTTCGAACACAACAAACTAGAATGTTTTTGCTGACTTTTTACTCATTTTTAGTTGAGTTAGTAGGTTTTCTTTTCGAGTTCTCGCGGCAGGCAAATGGCACGATGGACGTGTATCGTTTTCATAATAAATCCATGATTTATTTCCAAAAACGAGATCAGACAAAAGTTTTGTCGAAGTGGTCCAACGCAACGGTACCGAAGTAACAATAAGTCGTTGGCTAAACGTCGTGAATCGCATTTCAACGTTGCGTATAAACATTGACTTTGAGTCAAGCTCGACCCTGTTTTGAACCAAATTGGAGAAGTATTTTTTGTTTGGGTAAACGTCGTGAGGCTTGTTTCGTAATGACTACATGATATTGAATGCTAAGTAATTTACCAGAAATTAAATTTTTGCAATACTTGAAAATTTTTGCAACAAAGCTATTAAAAGCTATTCTTTTTTTTTATTTAGTCGGTTTAGAACGTTTTTTTACGTTGTCCGACGCCTATTCTCCACCTCCTTCGATCCTGACAATCATCTTCTGTCAGATCTTTTTGACTCATTGATCTTTGGATTGACTGTTGCCATTATAGTTTAGGACGCCCTCTTTTTCTGCGCCCTATTAGTTGCCATTCTAGGACCTGCTTTGGTAATCTTTCGTCGTTCATCCGTTGTACATGGCCGTACCATATCAGTTGTCTTTTAGTGATGTCATCCGTTATGCTTCCCTCGATTCCCATTCTTTCTTTTATGATCTCACTTCTTATGTGATCTGTTCTAGATATTCTCATTGATCTTCTTATTGCCTCCATTTCGACACTTTCCATTTTTGTTTTGTATTTTTCTGTTACGCGACAAGTCTCTATTCCATACAACAGCGTGCTTTTCACCATTGTTTCATATATGTTAAATTTTACATTCTTTTTTATCTCTCTGCTCCCTAAAATACTCTTAAGACATCCAATAACCTGTTAGGCTTTTACTATTATTTTTTCCAGTTCTTTACAGTCTGTTCCTGTCTTATCAAATGTGACACCCAAGTATACATACTCATTGCATGGAGATATTACTTGTCCATTGTCTAGTTCTAACTCACTGAATTCGTTTCCAATACATAAGTACTGTGTCTTGTCCACGTTTACTGTTAATCCCCACTTTTGGTATTTTTCCATTAACTTTCAAATCCTATACTCAATGTCTTCTTTATCATTACCTACAATCACTTGGTCGTCAGCAAAATGTAGTGTGTATATGGTAAATCGGTCGGTATTCCCATGCCGTGCACTTTACGTTTCCAGTTTTTTAGAGCTACTGCAATATATATTTTAAAAAGAGTTGGAGAGATACAACATCCCTGTCTTAAGCCTTTTGTTACCAGGAATTCTTTTGAAAGTCGATTTCCAATTTTAATTTTAGATTTTGACCCTTTGTGTAGTTCTTTTGTCGCTTTTATGTATGTATGTAGTCTGCTCTAACACTGTCCATAGTTTTTCTACTGGAACGGTATCGGGCCCCCCCCCAAGCCTTACATTTTTTTACATATTTTCTACATATTTCATGATAAAACACAAAAAATGAACCGAACCGAACCCCCTTCCCCCCCAAGAGGCCTCGGCCCCCCCCCAAGACACATTCCTGGGTGCGCCACTGATATATGTGAGATTTTTGATTAGTTTCTCTGATCCATATTTGAGCATTTCAGCATATATTCCTCCAGGTCCGCTTGCTTTTCCGGATTTCAGCTTTTTAATACAATTTTATAATTTCTTTTTCGATGTTTACTTCCTATCCGTGTACTTCTATGTCTCTCCTCGGAGAGGCTGCCAGATATTCGGGTCTCGTTTCCTGCAGCAGTCCCTTGTAGTGTTCTGTCCATTGTTCTGGTTTGATGATCTGGATGTTTACTTTTTCTTTTGTTGGGTTTTTTACTGTAGAAATGCATTTCCATACTTCAGAACTCTGCCTACCTCCTACGTGTGTATTTATATCGTGGCATTTGTGCTCGAACATTTCATTTTTTTCTGTGCGTATCAAATTTCTCAGCTGTCTTCTGGTTTCGCTGTAGATTTCTAGGTCTCTTTGTTCTTTAGTACTGAGCCATTTCAAGTATCTGCGTTTTTCTCTTTGACCATTTCCTGTATTTTTTCCGTCCACCACATCTTCCTGTTATTTCTATTATCTTGGTATCCAACAGCTTCGATGCTTGCTTCCTTCAAGCTTTTTATTATGTTTGTATATATCTCTTCAAATGAGTGTTCTGTGTTTTTTAATTTTTTATCTAATCGGTTCTGATACAATATTTGAGTACTTTCGATTTCTAGACATCTAAAGTTGTATTTTTGATTGTCTTCGATGTATTCTAGGTTTTCATTTTCTCCAATACTTTCGTCCTTATTTGTTTTTCTTAAAGGGAATGATATTTTTGCTTTTACCAGATGGTGGTCAGATCCACAAGTAACACCACGAAGTGCTCGCACATCATACCACTTTAATTGCGAAACTGTAACATTGCTTAATATAGAATCCAAAAAACGAGGACTGAAAATAAATGAGTTAAAACTAAATACATTAACTTATCGAATAACAACGAGATATATGCTCATAATTTTTCGTTACTTGGTAGTTTCAAGTAAGTGGAAAAGTTTACATACTAGAAAGTGAACATAAACAAAGAAAACTCTATTATAGAGGAAATAAATAAGAGAATAATTAACGGAAACAAAGTCTTTTATAGCCCGTCGCACCGACTTTTTTTTTCGTTACTTAGCCTAAATGTTCCTTATTACGTCATATTATTTTTATCTATTTTATTTTTTATTTAATTTACACCATTCTACAGCAAAGCCAATTACAGAATGGGAAAAGAGTAGATTATACAAAAGTATCAAATTATATTCAAATGACTAAAATTAAAAATTAAAAATTAAAACAAACATACATATATACCTACTTAAAAGTTAACTACAAATTAAGTTTCTTGATTTGCAATACATTACAATTAAATATGTCTAAGTTATTCACAAGTTTATTATAACTGTTGCACATGCTATGTGAGGGTGAAAATTTGTTAATATTAAGTCTCGGTGTGGGTAGGTAGAAGGTAGGTGGATTTCGTGACTGGAGTCTGGGAACCAAAAAATTAATTCGTTCCAAAAACTGCGGACAGTCAATTTCATTTCTTAACAGTTTGGTAATAAAAATTAGCTGAGATTTCGTTCTTCTGTCTTGGAGTGTTTCTTACTGATGTCTCGCGAGTAGGTCTTTGTGTGGATATCCGATTGGAGGATAAGTACCGTCTACTCTAAATGAAAGATATTTAAGAAGTCTTCTCTGTACTGATTCGAGGTGTTCACTATGAACATTATAGTGTGAATTCCACACGATCGCACCGTATTCTATTATATTATTGATCGGACAAAAGCAAAATACAAAAGTTTAATAAGATCTATGTTAGTGAACTCACGAGAATTTCTCATTATAAACCCTAAGGATTTGCAGCACTTATTAACAACTTCATTAATGGGATCAACAAATGACAGTGTGAGGTCAAAGGTCACACCAAGATCTTTAAAAACCTTGGGCCTGTGTAAAATTTGCCCTTCAATAGAGTAGTCAAATATAATCTTACTTTGTTTCAGAGTAAATGTCATAAAATTACATGTTGAAGGGTTCAATGGCAGTTACACACAACACACCAGTTGACTATTCTATCCAATGCTCTCTGAAGCTTGAGACAAGAATCGCGACTCCTAACCCGGATATATATCTTCATATCAACAGCATATAATAGAACCTTAACTTAAAGAGCACACATAATACTATTAATAAAAAGTATGAAAAAGGGGACCTAAAATAGATCCCTGTGGTACACCCGACCCCACCAGAAACTCCCGAGAGGCCCGACCACTGCACTCAACATATTACGTACGACCCTCAAGGTAAGAGGAGCAAAAAGCAACGTCTGATGCAGAAAGTCCCGCATCACTAAGTTTATTAAGCAATAGTTTGTGGTCAAGCCGATCGAAAGCATTTGAAAAGTCAGACTATACCACATCAACCTGCAGGCATTCATCAAAAGCATCAGTTATATATTGAGTAATGCATAATAAGTTCGTTGTTGTTGAACGTTTTTTTATAAACCCATGCTGCAAAAGAGAAATTTTAATTTTCATATAAAAGCACCAATGATCGTTTAGGGCTCGGTTTAGGGCGATTTTAAATACTTTGGAAAAGTTATTAATTATTTATTATTATTATTAAGAAACGCTTAAGCTATGGAACCGAAAAAAAAGTCACGTATTTAACACGTAAAAACCGCGTGAGAAAAAATTTGATTTTAAAAGCTATTAGCATTCATTAACATTATAAAAAATAACGTTGCTAAAAACCGCGTTGTAATAACACCATTATCAAATCAAAACAGCAATGTTTTTACGTTATTTTCAAGTTTTTTAAGATCACGAAAAAAAATGTTTTTTTGGGTTATATTCAGATTTTAAAAAAACTAAACATTGTAGAGAAAAAAATTTAACTACCTTTTTTATAGAAAATAAACCGTTCTTTTAAACGCAGTATCACAGTTGTGTTTAATCTATTATTGACACTGCAGGGACGGGCTATCCTCTCCGAGCTGTCTCTAAAACGCGAAATGTCTCGATTTTTGCAATTTTTCTTCAATAGTTTAGAATCTGAAGTGAAAAATATATTTAGTTTGTTTTTGTGCCCTTTGTTTTTTGGTATAGTAAGTTTGTTTACATACATATATAAAAGCCCTAAATCCCTCTAATATAAACTAGACCTTTAAAAAATTTATAATAGCATTTTGTTTTCATAAGACTTAAAAATGTCCCGAATTTAAAACAGACGTCCTAAAAATTTGTTTCTATTCTCTAGAAACACAAATTCTTAAACCTTGCAACCCTCTCACCTCCCCCCTGATGTAGCGGTTTCTTTTTTTTCATTATATAGAGGTATTAAACCTGGGGCTCAAGACCCCTAAAATAGACTGGCTATAAAATTAAAATTCTTTTTGTCCCACTGATAGTGTGTTTAATTTGAAATTAGGTTCTTCGAGACAGATTTCAAGCGAATTTTCACTCAAGCACACAAAGTTTTCTAAACCCGGCAACCCTACTTTTTTCAGTAATAACAGTGTCGCACATATTAGTGCACAACTTGTTTTTGACGATTCTTGCCACAGTCACTTTTATGCTTGGTTAGGCACTTTTGTGGTGTTCATGAGTCCACGGTGTCAAGAATTATGAAAAGACTAGCTCAAAGTTGCTTGACTAGTCTCCGATTTGTTTATACTCGGGAAACCGTTCAACAAATACAAATGCAAATTAGGCTTTTGTGCAAAGGGTCTTTAAAATAGAACGTTATTTAAATTATAAACAAACAAATTCCAGCAAAATTGTAAGCTGTTTTCCGTCAAAAACATCATTGATTGACGTTTTTTTTTTGCTGCGTTGCCAGAGATTTTGCAACTTTAGTTAAGAATAGGACAAGTGGAACATCAAAAAATGAATCTATAACTTAAGTCGAGTTACTACTTAAGTTAAAAATTAAGATAAGCCGAAGTGCGAAAGTGGCCTTATAGGACTGGAACAGTTAGTTACAATCAGGCAGCGAGCCCTAGGTGACATACCTGTTTCATTTAACCAGCTTTCCTTTTCAAATTCGAAGACTCTCAACGAATAGTTGGAGTAAAGTTCATTCGAATCCGTCGTTTCCGGAAAGTCGGTAAAGTTTGCATTGGTGCTGTTTTCCATGTTGCTAGCGTCTAGAAGCTTAACATTTTCCTAGAAAAACAAGAAACCTATTAAAATTCAAGTTTGCAATTAAAAAAGTATTAATTGGGGTTTAATGCAACTAATACTTTTCGCAAACAAACGATATTTTATTAAAATGACATTTCGTCGAAAAATGCACAAAAAAATTAATGAGGATTATATTTTAATTTGTAGCTGTCTGTCTTTTGTTTATTTACAACAAGATAGTCAGACATGAGGTCACTCGGGGCCACCTACAACAGGTCCAGAGAAGAAAGCGTTTATCGCATTTCTTCCGCCATCTTTTTTTTACGTTATTTACTGTCCAACTAAGTTTTGTAAACAAAAGTTAGGCAGGATATCTCTTTTTACTTTCGATACTAAACAATCACACTCTTTTTTCCTTGTATTTTAAGTTTTCTGTAAGGTAAAATGAAGCCAAAAAATTAACACAAGTTTTAAAAAATATTTTAGAAGCGTATACTAGCAAACTGTTGAAAAATTGCTTTAGTTTTCAAAAAATAACAAAAGTATAAAATATTCATTAACATTAAAGAGATATCCTACCTAACTTTTGTTTACAAAAATCAGCTGGACAGTCAATGACGTCAAAAAAAAAGATTGCGGAAAAAATGCTTCAGGCAAAATAAAGTCCTCTTAGGGCCGGTTTATCAATGGAGGGGTATCTCGTCGTGTTAGCTACCCCTGGGTCCAGCGGCGTAGCGTGTCCGAAAGGGCGGGGGGGGGGGGGGGGCGACAGCTAAAATGGGCGCCTCTGAAAACTGATGAAAAATCTTGTGGCAAAGGTCAAAAAGGCGCCTCTCACAAATCTTGCGACCAAAAAAAAAAAAGGTCATCATGTCGTTAGTTTCCTTTGGCACCCACTCAATTGGCCATTACCGGCCGGCCCGACTTAATAAAGCTGAGGGCGCTTCGGCCACCTATGGGGCGCCACTACCCTCGGGGCGGGGGGGGCGACGAACCCCCCGCGCCCCCCCACGCTACGCCGCTGCCTGGGTCAACTCTAACCTTGGGTATTGACATATTTGGATATATTAATATATCCAAATATGTCAACATACAGGGACTCTATTTACTGGGGTAACCCTCGAGTTAAAGATGTTAACCAAGAGCTCCGAAACTCGCAGGTTGATAATGCTGATAACAATCAACCATCTAAGTGTTCCCTTCTTATTTGATAGTCTATGGTATTTTTGACATTTTGTGGTTGTAATCATATGTTTTTCTTTTTGTATTTTTGGTTTTGGGTGTTTTGTTAAAAAAAATGATTTGGAAAAACCTTATTCACCTTCTTCAGTTAATGTACTCTAGCCATCAGTAAGTATTTACTACGTATGAAAATATTTTAGCTACATAAAAATTAAAATAAAATAAAAATGCTAGATTTATACATTACATAATTTAAGAGATAAAATGAGTTGAAAGCAAATGGATTATTGTCAATATTGGATCATAATACTGCATTTTTAAGTTTATACACAGTTTATATATAGTACACCTATTTTATTTTTGTTGCAGATCATTTCTTTGCAAGGAAACAAACAAACTTCTCTAAACTTGGGCATTCTAATGAAGAAATATTAACAAGGTACATCAACAAGAAATAATGGTACTAGTTTCTGGCACATGGCACATCAAACTGTTATCCCGGAATGACTGATTTACAAACACCCTGTGCAGAGCAAGAGGTCTCCTGGCTGACCAGAAGTGGTTTCAAAACATTCATCTTACATATTATTTATTATGTAGCATATTTTTTTTTTATTATAAAAGTGCTCTAGCATGTTTGAATGATTTCAGTATTTTATTTTGATATTACTTTATAAGTTAATTGTGGATTATTTCTGATTCCTAAAATAATGTTGTATAACAAAAGAACTTGTTAGTCATTTGTCAGGGGCTGCCAAATAAAAATTTAAAAAACTCAGTGTTTGAAATACATTCACTTTTTATTTTGCATTTTTAAATAAATATAAAAAGTTTTAAAACTATATACATAAATTAGTATTATAATAAGACTGGTACACATATTGATGATGATTTATATGTAAATAGGCCTTGCAGCCCTCTCACTCATATAAAGTATCGCCGCTGCTGTTCTCAAAATTTCGGAGCATCCTATTTAACACTTATAAAAATAAAGTACACAATTTAAATGTTATGCTTTTGAGAAAAATCAACCAAAATAAAAAAAACACTTTAAAATTATTCCAACGTTTGTGGTTAACCCAGAGCTAAATACGTTACGCTGCCGTCCGAGCTCAGGTCAAGTTAGCCTAGAGTTAACCCTCGAGTTTGCAGTTAACCTTGGATGGATATACACTTGGCAACTTTAACCCCGGGACATCTCTAACTCGAGGGGTATCCCTCCATTGATAAACCGGCCCTTAGAGAAAGAAAACTTGCATCCTAAGGGACACATGCATCAGTTTGATATATCGTGTATGGACAAATCGGGCTGTGCGAAAAGGGCGCGCCGTGTAGTTAGTTAGTTAGTAGTAGTGTGGGGTAGGCTCTGGGCCTGGCGACTAGGCACATGAAGCGCCCTATTCGCCAACCCCCGGGCATCCCCCCTACTGCGTCCTTCCTTCGCTAAGGAATCTGCCCGTCTTCTGTTTAAAGGCCAGAATATCGGGCCACCTCAGATTCAGAACGTCTTCGGTCTCAAAGGCTTCCTCCTCGAATACCTCTCTTCTTGCCTCCTTGTATGCTTCACATGATGAGAGGAAATGCGCCGAGGTCTCGTCCACGGCCCAACATCGCTCGCACATCGCGTCCTCCTTCACTCTCATCTTTGCCAGGTGTCCTTGTAGGACGCAGTGTCCGGTTAGGACTCCCACTATGGCTCCCACCTCTCCTCGTGTTCTACGGAGCAGCCAGTCCCTACGGGATTTGCCGTATCCTGTCACATACTCCTTCGCCTGTCTGGCGTTTCCTGTGTTGGTCCATTCCCTTTGTATCTCTTTCTGAGTCCACTCTCTTAGGGCCGATTTGCCCTCTTGTGAGCCCCAGGAACGGCTCTAGCCCGACGCATTTCTGCCAGGATCCTCCCGCTTTCTCGTTTCCGGGAACTCCCATGTGGGACCTCTCTTACGCCGGCCAACTCCTGAAGTGCATCCGTACACTCCTACACCAAACCCGCGGACATGGTTGGTTTGCACAGTGCTTTTAGCGCAGCTTGACTGTCTGAACACATGCAGAGGCGTTTTCCTGTTTCGTTCCTAATTTCTTCCTCCCATGTTACCGCCAGTATAGCGTAAACCTCTGCCTGAAAGACTGTTGCATTGGATCCCAGCGAGTAGCTTTTTCCGCGCGCCGTGTACCTAGTCGCCAAACCAAAAATAGTCTCCCCACCACTACTACTATTACTACTAAATCGAAGAACATTTCGTCTGTTATACTCTCATGAATTAACTATAATATTTGTCAAAAAGTCATAATTTAGGTTTATTTTTGGGCTACCCCAATTTTTAGGTCGTGAATCCACTGCTCAGCTAATTTATTCTTTAGTAAATAATTTGTTTAAAATAAGTACCCTGGTGCTTTTTTGGTAAATAATAAAGGAACTATAAAACAAATAAATAATTTGAAAAAATAGTCAATTTCTCAAAGTGGAGTTTGCAAATTACATAGAAAAAACTCAACGTCTTCTCCACTAGAGTCTTTATTGTTTCGGGCTTTATTTGGGACATGTTTCATAAGAGATCCATCATCAGCTTTAAAAATCTTCAAACGACACTCATATACCCAGCAAGCTAATGCGAGGGTTCAAAGAGGTTTCCTAAGCAGGAGTGGTAAGTGGAGAATTTACATTTTTTGGTGGTTGAAGGCATTAATCAACCATTTTGAGTTATTTTATTTTTAAAACTAAAACATTTTAATTTTTTTAATAAAAAAAAATTGTTTTTAAAGTTATTTTCAATTTTTGGTATGAAATTTTTACTTTTTCCTTTGTACAAGCAAACAGTAAAAATGTAATTCCAAAAATGGAAATAACTTAGTAAATTTAAACACAATTTTTTTTTTGATAAAAAAAATTCAAATGCTTTAGTTTTAGAAATAAAGTAACTTTCAATGGTTGATTAGTGCCTTCAACCAATAATAAATGTGAATTCTCCACTTCCCACTCCTGCTCAGGGAACCTCTTTTTCGCTGGATTTTCAACTAGTATTGCAACTTTTTGAACCCTCGCATCAGCTTGCTGAGGGTATAAGTGTCTTTTGAAGGTTTTTGAAAGCTTATGATAGGTCTCTTTAGATTCGAAACATGTCCCAAATAAAACCCAAAACAATAAAGACTTTGGTGGAGAAGGCGTTGAGTTTTTTCTTTATAATTAAATAATTGTTTTTTTTATATTGTTTTTTGATTCTATGAGGTTCATATATCTAGATAAAAATGATATTTTCGAATAAAATCTATTCGAAATATTTGTCATCATTTACATCACTAGACACGCTTTTTCGATAGACTGTGTGCATGCAATGGAAACCTGAAAAATATTTCGCTATTTGTTGGTTTTTGTTATTTGAGGCTTTTTGTTCATCCATAGAACAAAAAAGCTCACAATAAGGTACGAAAAAACTTGTTAAAGTAAAAAAGTGGATTCTAAAATAGATAGTTATTACCTATACATATACAGATTGAAATAGAGTACCTATAAAATAAAATAAATCACTTTTGTAGTTTTTTCTTGGGTATAGGGAGTAATGAAAGAAAAACCGATTTTTCTTGTGGCAACGTTTCGTTTCTGTATTGAAACTTTTTCAAGCCTCAGAAAAAGTTTCAATACAGAAACGAAACGTTGCTACAAGAAAAATCGGTTTTTCGTTCATTACTCCCTATACCCAAGAAAAAACTACAAAAATTATGTCACAAGGGAACGAAAATTATTTAAAATAAATCACTGTCAATTTCAATTTTCTGCATATTAAAAAAATCGAAAAATCGAAGCACTCATAGCTTCCTGTGAAAACAATGGCAAATTTAGATTCGAATTTTTAAGTGCACATGCGTGTGTTTTCTCATCTAGCTGCTGTGTAGATGGACGCTATATTTGTTGTTTATTTACATTTTGCGGTGTTTTGCGTTTTTCATGTAAAATTATGTTTTTTTTTCTGTGAAAAATGGGAAATAGTTCACGTAAAACATGTGCGATTTGTGTCCAGGGGAAGTAAGGGAATGCCATTCTATAGGTAAGTACCCACTAAACACAAAACATTTTAATAACGTCAAAATAATGTATAAGTTAAAAACATAACCCCACATAGCACAAAAATCACATCAACATTAAATTAACGTGAACAAAAATAACAAAGTTTTTTTTTACTTGAAAACAACCTCATACCATGTAATATTTATTTTGTTAAATCTACATGTTTAAAGATAACTTAAAAACAAGGAGAAATCAAGCTATAAAATCCACTTTTTTCTGAAGTTTCTGGTGCTGTGTATATAACGTGTTTTTTACCCTCGTTATTTTCATGTACCAAATTCACACTTGAAAAGTCCTCCACAACATGTTCTAAAACGCCACTAGATTAAGACTTCTAAAACCTACTAACTTTCTGCGTCTTTTTTGGTCACGTTTTTTTAATAACATTTTTTTAACTTATAAGAGACGCGAAATGAAGTTATAAAAGTTCACTAGTTTAAGACTACAATACTTCAAGACAATTTTAAAGATGGCGCTCATGCAACACAAAATATCTATATATCTATCTATATACATTATGTTTTTTTTTTAAAAGCTAAACAAGATTTTTTAACAGTAAACACTTTCACAGAGTATTAATGTGTTTTATCAGGTTAGATGACTGATGCGTCGTGATCGTAAAGGATCAGGGATCAGTTTCTTAACAGGTTTTTGGACTTAAGAGGCCAAAGCACTGCCTGATAGATTTCGTCAAAGTAAAAAATGCCGACAATAGGTGGCGCTGCTGCTAGTAAAATCTCAAAATAATTATTCGGTAGAAAAGCCATGCAAGTCGTGTTTTAAAATTCGTGTAGAAAAGGCGTGAATCTAAAGTGATTTTAACGTTGATAAAAATGACTTGAAACTAATGTAAAAACAGTGCTGTTTTAATTTGATAATGGCGTTATTACGACGCAGTTTTTAGCAACGTTATTTTTTATAACGTTAATGAATGACCTATTAAGCTTGTTTTCATATATGAAATAAACGTTTTTTTCTAGCAGCTTTTAAAATCAACTTTTTTTTTCTCACGCCTTTTTTACGTGTTAAACACGTGATTGTGCTATATGGAACGTTAGGTTGGATGTTAGTTCTAACGTCATATTCATAGTGAAAAAGAAGCTTAATAACCCGTTTTCTGACGTTAGAGAAATATTCTTATGTTTTTATAACGTTTTTTTAAAGTGTTTTTCGAACGTTAAAAAAATATTGATTTTTAACAGTAAAAAAGAAATGTTTTTTTAACAATGAAAAAATATATTTTTTCCAAATATCTCTAAAGATAATGTAACATAAATAATGTAAACAAAATTCTTCTATTTTGGAAACGCAGGGCAGCAACAGTCCGTTGAGGTTTTCGTGAACTCGACACTCAGTAAAGGCAATTCGGCTCGTAGCTTCTGAAAATAAAATTTAAAAATCTATGTAAACAATAATTTTGTAGTAAGTGCCTCGCCACGAGGCCCAACAATTCATGCTCAAGTGAATACAAGGCAAACAATTTCAAGGCGCGTATTCACTTTAGCATGAATGCAAACGAAGCATTCGTTTGGTCCCGCTGCGAGGCTTGCGAAGTAGCAGTTTGCTAAACCTCGCCTATGTAACATTTATTTATCAATAAAGAAGATTTATTATTATTATATAATTCTGCCTCAAATGAATACGCGGCTTAAGGTCCGGCGGCTAATCGTCCGCAGTGAATTGTCGCATTCCCTGTTTGATTACCTATAGGTATGCGATATTTCATACAAAACCATTTTTTTTTCTTTTGTTTACTTTTTCTTACCTGATTTTGTGGTGCTTCATTTAGATCACTGCACACACATTTGTTATTCTTTAACTATGCCATCTTTCCCACACAACTGGAGTAATATTCCGATCCAAATATGTATTCACTATCAATATTAATATATGCCATGTTTGTTTCTGTAAAATGCAAATATTTTAACCAAAATTACAAAAAGCGTCTTTGCTAGCGACTCGTATCAACTGGCAGCGAAACGCAACTAATGGCGATTTTCAGGTAGTGGGACTGCTATATATTTTTTTAATGTTTAAAAAACAAAACATTTATTAGCTTCATATATCTTAAATTCAACGTTAGAAGTGAGATCTAAGAAAAACATTATAAAAATAACCATATATTGATGGTATTATTTTGAATGTTAGTGAAATTATGGTTTTTTTAATGCTGGTTTCTTAACGTTTTGCATAAGACCGGCCTAAATCAAAGCAAAATTATCGTACCGTAAACACCACAAAGGACTGATAACACAGAAAGTAGGATGCATAAAGTACATTTTACGTATGCTTTTACATACTTTCGTGGAGCTGAAGTCACGTAAAATGGCAACGGTGAAAGGCAAAGGCATTTGAATGTCTATTGGCTCTTCACTTGCTCCTGCCTCATACTTCTGTGCTGGCCATCGATATCGAATCGATCTCCTTCTCCTGATGAGCCGCCAATGATAGAAAATTGAAAACTTAAAAGACCCCGCCAGTGCCGCACCCAGGAATATGTCTTGGTGGGGACCCAGCGCTTCTGGTTAGGTGATATCGTATTTTATGCTATTTTATATTTTTATTCATGTCATGTGGAAAATATCTATAAAAATCTTGGGTTTGGCACAGAAATCGTACCAAAATCTAGTAGGAGTCTTGTATCTCAAGGTTCTGTTAACATCCTAAATCGTATGTTTAAATAAAAAGATACAGAGGGATTTGTTTATTAGTACCAACAAGTATACAAAAAAGTAATAATTTTAAAATGTGTGTTGGAGAGCTTGGCTATAATACTTTGACCTCTATCAATTCTTTTTACGGAATAACATTTTTACGTACCTACTTGACCTCATTTTCAAGATGTTGACACTTGACCAATGTTTCCTACTCTTTAGCAGCTTTTATGACATTTTTTGCCCAAGAATTGTTTTTTGCTTTTTGCTACTCTGGTCTTATAGTCCAGAGATAGTAAATGATTTTCGCAGACAAAAGTTGGGCGTCTGATCAAAATGAAGCCATTTGCGAAAATTTAGTCTGTTACTCATTACTAAAAAGACCGGTGTATTGTGGACTATTATTATTATTATCCATTATCATAGAACCACAATTTATCACTAGATGATCTTTTAAAATAATTCGAAAGATATTCCTCAAGTGTGTTAAAAAATGTTGACTCATTCTTTGATATACAGAAAAAAGAAAATGAATAGTAAACATTTAATTTGCAGCCAATCAACGAACAGATAACAACGATTCAATGCGGTTATTGAAATACTAATATTATGACCACAGTCCGTGATTCAAAGACCAAATACGTTAGAGCATAGCCAGGACCTCCATTTAATTCTTAATGTTTCTTTTCGGGTATACAAGATTTCGATTACTGCGCATGCGTCAGTTTTGGTGGTTTTAAAACACGGTGGATAGAATAGACCGGTGTTCGGATCTTTTAAATATATGTCGAATTTTTACGTCACTGGTGGTCCAGCTGATTTCTATAAACAAAAGTTAGATATGATATAAAAAACTAATATTTTTTGAATTTTTTGAAAACTAGGGCAATTGGCCTACTGTTTTTTAGTATATTCTTATAAAATAACATTTTTCAGACAGACCAGTCGTTATTTTTTTAGTGACGTGGAAAATTCGACATTTATGCAGATTTATTGTGGGCACCATGAATTGGCAGCAACAAACCACTCTTAACTTTATTAGCAAATTATAAAGAAAAATACAAGTACCCACTAAGCACAAAATCGTAAAAAACGTTAAATAAATGTTGAAAAAAAAAATGTTTTTTTCTAACACAAATTTGTGTTAAAATTAAGATATTCAAAATAATACCATCAATATATGGTTATTTTTATAATGTTTTTCTTAGATCTCACTTCTAACGTTGAATTTAAGATATATGAAGCTAATAAATGTTTTGTTTTTTAAACATTAAAAAAATATATAGCAGTCCCACTACCTGAAAATCGCCATTAGTTGCGTTTCGCTGCCAGTTGATACGAGTCGCTAGCAAAGACGCTTTTTGTAATTTTGGTTAAAATATTTGCATTTTACAGAAACAAACATGGCAATTATTAATATTGATAGTGAATACATATTTGAATCGGAATATTACTCCAGTTGTGTGGGAAAGATGGCATAGTTAAAGAATAACAAATGTGTGTGCAGTGATCTAAATGAAGCACCACAAAATCAGGTAAGAAAAAGTAAACAAAAGAAAAAAAATGGTTTTGTATGAAATATCGCATACCTATAGGTAATCAAACAGGGAATGCGACAATTCACCGCGGACGATTAGCCGCCGAACCTTAAGCCGCGTATTCATTTGAGGCAGAATTATATAATAATAATAAATCTTCTTTATTGATAAATAAATGTTACATAGGCGAGGTTTAGCAAACTGCTACTTCGCAAGCCTCGCAGCGGGACCAAACGAATGCTTCGTTTGCATTCATGCTAAAGTGAATACGCGCCTTGAAATTGTTTGCCTTGTATTCACTTAAGCATGAATTGTTTGGCCTCGTAGCGAGGCACTTACTACAAAATTATTGTTTACATAGAATTTTAAATTTTATTTTCAGAAGCTACGAGCCGAATTGCCTTTACTGAGTGTCGAGTTCACGAAAACCTCAACGGACTGTTGCTGCCCTGCGTTTGCAAAATAGAAGAATTTTGTTTACATTATTTATGTTACATTATCTTTAGAGATATCTGGAAAAAATATATTTTTTCATTGTTAAAAAAACATTTATTTTTCAATGTTAGAAAAACATTTCTTTTTTACTATTAAAAATCAATATTTTTTTAACGTTCGAAAAACTCTTTAAAAAAACGTTATAAAAACATAAGATTATTTCTCTAACGTCAGAAAACGGGTTATTAAGCATCTTTTTCACTATGAATATGACGTTAGAACTAACATCCAACCTAACGTTCCATATAGCACAATCACGTGTTTAACACGTAAAAAAGGCGTGAGAAAAAAAAACGTTGATTTTAAAAGCTGCTAGAAAAAAACGTTTATTTCATATATGAAAACAAGCTTAATGGGTCATTCGTTAACGTTATAAAAAATAACGTTGCTAAAAACTGCGTTGTAATAACGCCATTATCAAATTAAAACAGCACTGTTTTTACATTAGTTTCAAGTGATTTTTATCAACGTTAAAATCACATTAGATTCACGCCTTTTCTACACGAATTTTAAAACGCGACTTGCATGGCTTTTCTACCGAATAATAATTTTGAGATTTTACTAGCAGCAGCGCCAACTATTGTCGGCATTTTTTACTTTGACGAAATCTATCAGGTAGTGCTTTGGCCTCTAAACTCCAAAAACCTGTTAAGAAACTGATCCCTGATCCTTTAAGATCACGACGCATCAGTCATTCAACCTGATAAAGACACATTCATACTCTGTGAAAGTGTTTACTGTTAAAAAATCTTGTTTAGCTTTTAAAAAAAACATAATGTATATAGATAGATATATAAATATTTTGTCTTGCCTTGAGCGCCATTTTTAAAATTGTCTTGAAGTATTGTAGTCTTAAACTAGTGAACTTTTATAACTTAATTTCGCGTCTCTTTTAAGTTAAAAAAATGTTATTAAAAAAACGTGACCAAAAAAGACGCAGAAAGTTAGTAGGTTTTAGAAGTCTTAATCTAGTGGCGTTTTAGAACATGTTGTGAAGGACTTTTCAAGTGTGAATTTGGTACATGAAAACAACGAGGGTAAAAAACACGTTATATACACAGCACCAGAAACTTCAGGAAAAAGTGGATTTTATAGCTTGATTTCTCCTTGTTTTTAAGTTATCTTTAAGCATGTAGATTTAACAAAATAAATATTACATTGTATGAGGTTGTTTTCAAGTAAAAAAAAACTTTGTTATTTTTGTTCACGTGAAAAAGGAATAGATAAAACCTTGTTAATTTTTACAGCAACAATCTTGGCGCGACTCGCTCCAGTCCTCTCTCTAGAACTTGCGATTGATGCGTACGCTCTAAAACTGCTTGACTTGAGTCTACATGTAAATGCAGCTAATTCCTTTACAAAACGCCGCGTTTTTTTAATACGGCGCGTTTTGCCGTCAAAAACTCTTTGCATAAAAGAGGTCTTAGTTAATTTCTCAGTTTTGTTGTTAATGTTAATACTGGGACTTTCCATCCAATAAACAACCAAGTAGGTACCTAGCCAGGAATCGAACCCGTACCCCGGTGTGTGAAGCAAATATTGACGAGTTGATCCTGATTGAATGGAAAGTCCCAGTATAAATTTCTTAGTGTAATCGAGAGTGGAATAGTATTTTTTGTGGGTGTTGTTATATAAATGGACCCCGTTAATGTCTTATTTATTCTTCAGTGGCGTCTCGTCCAAAGACGCAGGTGAAGCGCTGGTTCACCTCTTTTTTCCAGACTAAATATAATAATCTAAGAATAAGACAGGACAAAAAATAGCGTTCCCCGCCGCGGATTCTGTACTGTCGAATTCTATAGCGACATGTAATCCTCTCTTTCAATATTTGTAATTCTACAGTGCATAGAATGCGGGCCCAGTGTACAGACAAGCATTGTTAGAGCGATTTTTGTTTTTTGTTTGCATGTGTCTACTCGATATGCCGTGGGGTAAAGCCGTCCATTGGTTGTCATGCCAACGTCGCATGCTTTGGCAGAGCAACGAATCAGGTGCTAAACCTGCGTACATTATCGAAATAGTATCCGGTAATTGGCATATTGTTTACATTAGGTTCTGATTAGGTTTTTATTTTGATTATTTTGCACAATGTTTCCTGTGTATACCATTTCACTGCAAATTGCCAACCGTTTTCAATCTATAGCGACGATCAAATATGGAACCACACAGATGAATAAAAACATTATTTGAGGATAGAAGTATCTTCGAAGAAGCTTACAGTCTATTTCATAATTTTTGAGATATTTTTTTGACACTCAGTGCTGGTTAACATAAGCCAACAAAAAAAAATTGTCGCATAAATAATGAAATTAACTTTATAAGCTGTGGTGCTTAATGGTGACCATTCCATCAACTATGCACTAGTGTTTTGGTTAAGCGCAGTTTTTCGTGTCTCAAACGTATTAAAACCTACCTGCGAAGTACCATGTAGAGGAGAGAGTGACAAATTTATCAAAAATTTCTGACGAAAAAGAATTATTAAATTAATTAATGGATTTATATACATTTTACAATGACATTATAAATAAATTCCCAAATTTAAAGGGTAGACGAATTTGCTTCACTTACAAGCACCAAATTTAAATTAAATTGCAATTGCATAATCGTGAATCTACTACCTACCTCATCCCGCTGATTTTACTGAAATTAGTTCAGTTCTTTATAGAATAGGTATTTACATTATTAGCATATTATTATGTTTTTATTTTTTATATTTATATATAAAAAAATGGGGGCTCGCCGCCACTGCTATTCTCTACAACTCTATTTAGACGTTGGACAGTGATGATGATAAGATGTGACGTTCTATTATAAGGGCGACCCAAAGAATAAAGCATGGGATTAATTTTTTGGGGCGACCTAACTGACAAGTTTGCCTCCCTAAAGGACTGAAGATTTGAGAGAAAAAATAGGTACAAAAAAATTGTGTGTGCTTAAGACCACACGGCAGAAGTGTAAACTTCAAAAAAGGCAAAATTAATAATACTGGCCCATAACATATTCTGTAAAAGTATACTGGCCTTTATCTGCATCATCCTATCGCTCGCTGAATTAGTCCATTTAAAATCAAGGTAAAAGGTCCTGAAATTGCGAAACGGATGAGACCACTTGTCCCCTACGTATTTTGGGCCGCTGATCACGAAAATGAGGGTTAAAGCTACCGCCAGTGGTTGGAACACCATTAAAAATGCAAAAAACACCCCTAAATAGGGGTGTTTGTCGAATATTTTCGTTATTTTGCAAATTTAGTCATCCTATATGTTTTTGGGGGCGGTGATTACGAAAATTAGGGTGAAAACTTGCATTACAGGGTGGAACCACCCCTAAAATTGGGGAAAAACACCCCGAAATAGGGGTGTTTTTCGACTAAAAGTGTTTTTTTGCCAATTAAGACATCTTATATGTTTTTTGGGGCGCTGAAAATGATGGTTACAACTTGCCCCAATGCTCGAACCACCCGCAAAACACCCCTAACAAGGGGTGTTTTTCGACTAAAAGTGTTTTTTTGCCAATTAAGACATCCCTTGTTAGGGGTGTTTTGTGCGATTTTGGGGGTGGTTCGAGCATTGAGGCAAGTTGTAACCATCATTTTCGTAATCAGCGCGCCAAAAAACATATAAGATGTCTTAATTGGCAAAAAAACAGTTTTAGTCGAAAAATACCCCTTGTTAGGGGTGTTTTGTGCGATTTTGGGGGTGGTTCGAGCATTGGGGCAAGTTGTAACCATGATTTTCGTAATCAGCGCCCCAAAAGACATATAAAATGTCTTAATTGGCAAAAAAACAATTTTAGTCGAAAACACCCCTTGTTAGGGGTGTTTTGTGCGATTTTGGGGGTGGTTCGAGCATTGGGGCAAGTTGTAACCATCATTTTCGTAATCAGCGCCCCAAAAAACATATTAGATGTCTTAATTGGCAAAAAAACACTTTTAGTCGAAAAACACCCCCATTTCGGGGTGTTTTTGCCCAATTTTAGGGGTGGTTCCACCCTGTAATGCAAGTTTTCACCCTCAATTTCGTAATCACCGCCCCCAAAAATTTGCAAAATAACGAAAATATTCGAAAAACACCCCTATTTAGGGGTGTTTTTTGCATTTTAAGGGTGTTCCAACCGCTGGCGGCAGCTTTAACCCTCATTTTCGTGATCAGGGGCCCAAAATACGTAGGGGACAAGTGGTCTCATCTGTTTCGCAATTTCAGGACCTTTTACCTTGATTTTAAATGGACTAAATGTTTCTCACAGTTAGTCGACTCGAGCCGATTTCACCCGAATGAGCGTTACATAGCCGAGCCTCACGGCTCAGTTGAATTCACTACCACAAAAACTGCTAAACGCGCCTAAAAAGTTTACACTTCAAAAAGTATTGTATTTGTTCATATTATTGTGATTAAGTAGCTTTTCACCAGGCCCTGATTTACGGGAGGGGAAAAAGGAGAAATTTTCCCCCCAAATCTCAAACTATATTAAGTTTTAAAAATCAAACAAGTTTCGTGGCTAATCGGGTAAAAAGGAGTTTTTGTTTCTCTCATATTTTTCCCTGGGTAGCTTGAAAGCTTAACCTCCAATCCAAGATCTAATGGACACCTAATAATTGGTGACAGTTAACTGTTTCGTCCTGGTTGGTCAATGTGACACTCTTGCCAAGTTAATTAGACGGTTTTGTCTCTAATCCTATGTAAATAGTGAGAAAACTTTCGCAAAAAGCGCCATCTATCGAGATACGAGAGAAACCAGAACAAGAGCAGGCGAAAATAAACTGCTATACATATCGATCAATAAAAAGATCGTTTACAAATAAAAAGAAACAAACTAATCCGTGACCTTCGACAGCGGCAATCAGCGGAATTTTTAAGTTTTTTTTTAACCCCCTGTGAGGTTAAGCTTTCAAGCTACCCACGGAAAAATTTGAGAGAAAAAAAACGGGTACTAAATTTCGCGTTTGTATTAAGTTTTTATACAGATAATACACCTCCTGGTCACTATGCAAAACGGGTAGGAAACAATACGCCGCGGGGAAAATTCACCGCGGGGAAAATTCGCCGCGGGGAAATTTTACCGCCGACCGATTTGCTGCGGGAACAATTCGCCGCAGGCAGATTTGCCGCGGGGACAATTTGTTATGGGAAATTTTGTATAATTTTTATTTTAATCTAACGTATTATTTTTCCTTTAATTACAACTTCCCTGTCTTCATGTTGGGAGATCAAAATCTGTGTTAAACCTAACCGTGATCAATTGATCGCAAACATAACCTAACCGGTGTCTAGACCACCAATATTTTGCAAAAAAGAACACAAAAAAATGGGTTTTCAAAAAAAAAATTTTTTTTAATAAGTAGTTTTTTTTACAAAAATTATTTTTTTAAAAGGAGTTTTTTTAAAAACAGAAAATTATGTTGTAAAAATATTTTTTCAAAAATATGTATAAAGCATTAAAATAAAAATTAGCAAAATTCGCGGCGAATGGTCCCATTCCTATGCAAATCAGTTTTATCACAGAATATATAGGTTATTACCAAGTTTTATGCAATATGTATTATGATATTCCCCTCCCCCCCTAAATAAAGTTCCCAGCCGCCCCTACTTCACAATCTCTCAAAGCCATGAGCTACCACTGCTTTATTTTATATCATTTATTGGAAGGGGTCATAAAGTTTTATTAAAAGCAATTAAATTAATATCGTCAGTTTTTATTATATTGTAGAGAAAGTATTATACGTATCTATAGCTACTATCTTTTCTATTGCAGCAAAATGCGAGCAAATTGAATTTGGTGTTTGTAAAATGTGTCACTTTTGGCTCCTTTCCTTGCTATTTAATAGAAGAAAGCATTTACAATCTTGACGTAAGAAGCAAATTGTATTTTCTTTACGAAAATGTCGCTGTATTTTTTGTGTTTCTTAACTAACAACAGGAATTTTTAATTTACTTTTTATATGACTGACTTGTAAAAGGGGGTTTTGCGCACGGAGAACACGATCTGAAAATGGCATTTTGCGCACGCTGTGTGCAAAACGTTTTGCACACGCTTATGTCATTTTTGCGCACGCCTATGTCATTTCTGCATACGGGTCTCCCGTCATTGTGATTTTTGTTGTTGTCACCCATCAATATAAGTTGGCTTAGTTCCGTAGCAACCGTCACTGCTCGTATGTTTTGTTGATTAGATACGTCAAAAAATTGTTGACTTTTTAAAGTTTTGTTGTAAAAATGTCGGAAAATAAAAACAAGTTAAATTAAAATTTGATTTTTCTTTCTTTATTAGCAGTCGTATAAAAAATATTGTAAAAAACTCGTTTGAAAACCTCTTTGCACACTCCCTCGACTTGTAGACCTCGCCTTTGGCTCGGTCTACCAAACTGTCTCGATCGTGTGCAAAGAGTCGTTTTCAAACCTTGTTGTTTATATAACTATTAATAGATCTTTGTTTTTCCATCTATTTCTCTGCTGTCAAATCCCAAAGAAGTTAACTAATTACTTTTTGACATAAGCCAGCCAGCGTTTCATGAATAAAACCAAAAGTAGCATGAAATACGCGATGATGAGGTCTCGTTGATGATGATGTTGAAAAAGTTAAATTATAGTAATTTGGGTATGCATTTACCACAACTCACCCTACCTTTTACGTTTTGATCTTTATATTTTTATAATGTATTCCATCCCGTCCGTACGCTACTGATTACGTTACACAAAATGTATCCTGTTATAATAGAAAATTGAATGTGATCGGCATCGCTTAATAGAAAGTAATTTCCAAAGGGGTACAAGCAGTGGTAGTTCTGGGGGCTCGGACGCCCCGGAACTTGTGTGACTTATTGTGACATAAAACCTATTTTTTAGTTTTAGTTAAAAAATTGCCATTTGTTAGATACCTGGTTGTACACTTTTTAATTTTTTTCACAAAAATTATCGCTTGCAGCGTATTTTATCTGGAAATTTAAACAAATGTCTTTTTGGGTGGACTTTGGCCCTCCTTACCCCCAACCTAAGCCCTTCTCCCCCAAAAAGAATTCTGAATCCGCCACTGGGTACAAGGAAGTGACTTCTGAACTTCTTTTTATCATCGAAGCTCCTGAATTTGTGTTAAATCAAGTGCCTTAACTTTAAATTCCTTTTCACAATTTTCAATTTCCAAAAGGACGTGTCCACAAGGAAACATGTTCTGGACATTTTATCCTGATTATACAGTTTATCACAGGGATGTATCTGCATGCCAGAATTTTGGACAGAAGTTGCATCAATCTACCAAACGTCGCGTTATGACCTTCTTTTAAATCTAACTAATAATAACATATGTAGGTTGTTGCCAAGGTCTGTAGAGGATAGGTTACCTGGTAACTTTCTGACCAATCAGAGCCAGTTGTTGAAGCGGAAAATGACGTCACCGGGAGTGCCCATTTAAATAAAAAGCATTTAATATAGTAGGAAATTTTCAAGTTTCTTCTGTTCCTTTAATGATTTAAAGGTAAAATATGTCTTGTTATTTTTCCTAAAGTGTCTCTAATAAGAATATTCATAAAATGCATCAACTAACTCAAATATAAAACTCACCCGATACCAAATATCCCAAAGGCAAAAGGTCTTGGGAAGCTTTTAGCCCGTTAAAATAACTACAAGTAGAAAGTATGAGTAAATTAGAACAATTATTTAGGGCTTTTAAATAAATAGAGTCCGAAAAAAACACCACAAATGTAAAATGTGTAAACAATGGGCTCTAATCAAATAGTGGCACTCCAAATGACGCGCTGTCACCTCTCACGCCGCTTCGACCATTGAGTTACCAGGCAACCTATCCTCTACAGACCTTGGGTTGTTGCGTCATGTCCCAGTTTTCCATTTGAGCAATAAACTTCAAAAGAAAATCGGCAACATGACAGAACCGATTTATGTATAGCAGTTGCAGTGGAAACAAAAAGTTTATAATTGTTTAGGAAAGTTTTATGTTTGCGGTAACAACAAAACACAAATCTTAACAAAAATAGGTTTGCGGGCAGTTCCTCAAAAGGGGGACAGGGTAGCTCGTAGTCACATCGGTGTTTCGTCCTTATTGGGATACATCAATTCGAGCGTAGCCAAATGGAAAGGAGATGAAATGAGTAGTTATATCTGAAAAGGAGTAATGAAATTCGGGCATGTACTAAAGAAGATCAACTGTCAAGTTGAAGCATTAGACACAATCGCCCAAGCGCGACACCGGTGTTTCGTTATTGGGATACATCAATTCGAGAGTAACCATATGGGATGGAGATGAAATGAGTTGTAATACCTGAAAAGTAGTCATGATATACGGAAATTTACTATAGAAGATCAAATATCAAGTTAAAGCTTCAACATAAAGTTACTCAATAACCCAAATAACAGGAATCATGAGTAGGGGAAAATAAGGAAGTTTCTGCTGAAAATGACAATTTAAAGTATCGACAAATACCACAATTATGAATTTTTATAAAACTTCAAAATTTACATATTATTAAGTAAAATACGATGTTATTTTAGTACGAACTTATCTAGCTGACCAATGAGTCTCTGCTCGGTCTCAATATTTTTTAGGTTCTAAAACCTATGCTGTTTGTTTCCGACTATTATTCATCATGATCATATGGTAAAAAGGTTTTCCTCAGCCGATACTCAAAATCTTTCCAGTCTTTGAAGGTATCCCATCTCTCTCTATACCAGTCCTGGGCATCACCAGTCAAAAAATCATCCATAGCTCCAAGCAACTGTTCTCTGGACATGTTTCTAGACCTACACTTGGCCTTTAGATTATCTATAAAGGAGCTTAAACTGATATGACCATCGTATTTTGGGATGGGATGGGCATCTCGGGTTGAGCCTGATGTCTCTGTGTTGACGTATATGATTGAGACCAATCGGGTTGTCTCCTTGAGAGTTCGGGGTCAAAATGACCTTCGGCGATCCCTCTTGGCCAAGATATGTAGGGCGGTGCCTGATGAGGCATCTCCGGTCTACCACGACTCCGTTCCGTAGGCAGGGTCTCAATAATTGGTCCATCATACCGTGAGGAAGTAGCCTCCCGAAAGGTAGATTGCTTTAAGTGATTCCAAAACATACTTTACTGCAACTTTTTCAGGTGTCTTCATTTCGTTCTCAGACTCGCCTTCCAGACTTACCTCTGGGAGCAAGAATTAAAAACTTCTTGGTTTTTACCATTTTACAAAGCAAAACATGAAATAGTACTATATTTATCACAAAAAACGAAGTAATACTAAGTAATTCTCGGTAATTCCCCTAAATCTTACCTCTTTTCTGTTTTCATACGATCGAGACTAGTTACTCTTTATTTCCACTACTGGGAGGTTCACACAAGCGTTCACACCAGCGCGAGTCTACTGTATTTTATTTTTTTTTAATTAAAGCAAAAAAATGGTGGGTTTGGACTGCTTATAAATTATATCTGTATTAAATTGATCATATAAATGTTTCAATTTAAAAATGTTTCTTGTCACTGCTTCGAGATAATTCGATCAAAAAAGAAAAATATGGGTGTGGTAGATTAAAACAAAATAAATGTGGTAAGTTAAAACACTCCATGATCTGTTTTTCATGGTGTTAAAGGCTTATGAAAACTCAATCGTAAACCAGTAGAAAATGAACTAAATTTACTACCACCATCCAATAAGAAAGGCACCAAGAAAAAAAACAATTTTTTCTGTAAATTTTCTATAGATTAGTGCACTATTTACTAGTTTATACATTTTTTAAATCTATAGAGTTTTCAAAATTTAATTTGATAAAAGTTGATAATATATATATATATATATATATATATATATATATATATATATATATATATATATATATATATTACATATAATTTTAAAATTTAAAAGCAACAAACATGAATAAAGCTTTGGGAACAATAGTCAGTAGAAAACTGGCGGTTGCTATGACATTTTGCCAGTGTAAAACACTTTAGTGAAATAGTCATTCAAAATAATTTCAGTATTCCGTTGTGGCATCAAACACTAAAAACGGAAAAATCTCGAAAACGACTTACTTTAGCGCATGTTAGCAATAGTACCTTTTCGGCTTAAAAAGATTCAGGAAAATATTTTCTTAACAAAAAAGTTTAAAGTTACCGAACACTGAGAAAAAATTTATAGTCATTTTAAACTAAACAAAGAGCATTGTGAAGCGCCCTCTAACGGCCACAGTGAAAAGGTATCCATATTTAGGTTTCGCATCCCAAAAAACCCCCGAGTACCAATTTTTAAAGTAATGCGTTGAGAAATGTACATAAATTTTAAGACAATCGATTTTTAATTTTTAAATTTACCACCATGTATCGGAGGAGGAGGTAACGGAGCAATTTTAATTTTGGTTTTTATAACCCTGTCACTGTTTTGAAGGATATGAAGGGTTTTTGTGACTTAGTTGAAGGAACATCGTCACAAAAGTCTGGTAACACTGCTCATAGTGAAGTAAACTCAATTGCTTCACAATGATTGTTCTTAAGTGCAGTTGCTGGGGATCCCATGCATTCTACCCATTTTGTCGGCTTTTTCGTTTTCAGGAAAAAAGGGGGTAAAATGCATATACATCCCCTTGCATCGGAGGATATAAAGGTCATATATTATTTCAACTTCCTGTTTAGAACTTGCGACATTTCACCAGGTTTTACCGAAAGGAGTTTACGTATTTTGAGCCGCATGTGTTGCAAGGTTTTATACCGAACTTCAGAGTTTTTGGCAAAACAACACATGGTTTTCGTATTTTAGTCCTTTATGGTAAATCGCGTTATTAATGCACAGAAAACCCACTCTAATCTTTATATCCTTTAAGATTTAAAAATGCTAAGTTTGTGATAAATTGTTATAAATATAAAAAAGAAAAAAAATGACGTATCGTGCACAGAAAAATATGTTTTGATGTAAACAGGTTAAGATGTGTAGAGGTTAAAATGTGGGATTAAGGATTTAAAGATTTTATAGTTCTAATCATTTTTCAAAAGAGGGATGAAAAGGGTAAAAATATTATTATTATTGAACTTGTTTCAACTTGCAAACAGGTCATTCCTTGTTGTTCAACAAAACTTATACAAAGGTCATACCTTGTAAACAGGTCATGGTTTTAAAAACAGGTCATAACTTGTAAGAACGTCATGACTAGTTAACAGGTAATAAGCTGGTGTGACATGTCATTAATATGTGATTAGGAAACATTTATTACCTATAGGCCAGTGGAGTTACTATGTTTTACGGCAAAACAAAAGAAAATTATTAACAGGACTTGGAGCATTGGAAATTGTAGAGCGGCGAAAAAAAACGAAGTTAAAAAAAATAAATACGTGAGTAGGGGCGTTGCGGGCTAACTTTGGGGGGGGGGGTAAAAAGGGGCAGGGATGCGATGCGATTTTTCGTGAAAGTTGACGGCTGAGAAAAAAGTGACATACAGAAAATTCATAGTCTTATTGTTTTAGTTTGACATTTCGTTCTCTGGTTTAGAAATGCCAAGTGTTTGTTAATCGCTATTTTTGTTTATTTATGTTGTTATCCGTTTTTTCAATTAAATTTTGGATAAAATCTACCCGTCCAAAAAATTTTTAGGGTATTAAAACATTACTTTTTCCATTATAGTAAGAAAAATTCAAGATTTTCTTTTTTTTCCAACACAACCACAACAAAAACAGCAACTGACAGACTCGAAATCGAAGTGAGTTTGATTTTCCTCACTGCCATAACTTTGAGCAGGGCTATCAAAATGGACGGGCCACGATCCTCCACTTTGTTGACGTCACATCCGGGGCTGATTTTTTTTTGATGGTCACGTTACGACACAGCTGATTGTCTTTAAAATATTGAAGTTGGAATGACGGTTCATGGATATTTGATTTTTTTTTTAAATAAAGCCGTTTTTGAGATTGTTTTTACTTTATTCTGGCAAAATAATTTTTTTTAAATGTATAGTAAGCCCTAATTTTTCATAGCCGCTTCATTAGCTCACACAAAAATTAAGTTTAAAGCAGAAGCGAATGTAACAATCACATATGACAAAGTCAAATACATGTCAAATATAACAGTTGGCATGTGGTACATGGCGGGTAATTTGAATTCAAAATAAGGAATGCTAAAACTTGAAGATTTTAACCTTTTAATCATGTTGCTTCCTTACAAACCTTTGGTGGAATATCGGGATGGTGTCTGAGAATATTTCACTGAAATTTTGCGGAAATCTGTAGTGGCATTTTGAAAATATCATAAAAAAACGTCTGACCTCCCATAAGACCCAATGTAAAATTCAGCCCCGGGAGAACAGCTGATTTTTTCAGGGTCGTGGCCTCTATTTTTGTGTTAGCCTTGCTTTGAGATGCTTTGTGCCAGTGTTGCCAGACTTTTTTGACGAGTCTCCTTCAACTAAGTGAAAAAATAACCCATCATACCCTTCAAAACAGTAATGGGTGGATGGTCAACAGCGCAAAACATTTTGCCAAAATACATTATTTAATAAACACATGTTTTTAATAACAATGGTAGAAAATACCAAACAAATAAAATATTTTTAACTTGTATCATCAATTGTGAAAACCAAAATTAAAATATTTAAATTTACCTACATAAGCTAGGTTTGGTAAAATTATTGGAATATTTGCAAAATATATAAGTTTGCCTCAAAGTCCTTTTAAAATCGAATAAAAACCTTAAATCCTTCAATAGTTAAAACCCTATTGAAGAAAATCCTTTAAATCTGGCAACGCTGCATTGGGCGTCCATTTTTTTTGTTTAAAGACATCATTACTGACAGTCTATAGCACAGTGTATACAACGCTGTGTCTATAGTACATTCATTTAAAACACAGAAACCGTGAATCACTGAAATATTATTTCACTGAATATTTGTAAAAAGGACCGAACGTAGGCATTGATTGTCGCCATTTTTGTCGTTTATTTACATTTTGCCGTGTTTTGCATTTGTCGTGTAAAATTATATTTTTTTATGTGAAAAATGAGAAATAATTAACTTAAAATATGTGCGGTTTGCGAAAAAATGTCCGGAAGAAGTAACGGAGTGTCATTCCATAGGTAAATACTTGTATTTTTTTATAATTTGTTAATCAAGTGAAGAGTTTTTTATACATGCCATTAAACAGTCTTCATGGTGTCCACATTAAATGTGCACAGTTAATTTTAGAAAAACTACAATCTTAATCCACAATTTGATAAATGTTCACCCATACAACAGTTTTTAGAAAAACAATATTAGACAACCCTAAATTTTTGACAGTTGTCAAATAATGTAGTGACGTAAACCACCAAAACTGACGCATGCGCAGTAAGCAAATTCTACCCGAAAAAGGAACACTAGAATTTAATGGAAGTCATGGCTTCGAGCATCGCGTGTGAGAGTATATGGGCATGCCCCATATTTATGCTCTAACGTATTTGATGAAATTCAATCTCTAGTTGTTCTAGAATATCTGGACATGAACAATTCTTGTCGTTCTATATTAAGCACACAGTTTAAATTTGTTTGAAACTAAATTTTGGCCTTGATTAACTCATGTGTAATGAACAAATCAAGGGCTCGCAATTTGACATATTATTTGCTAAATTAAAACTTCTCAAAGTTTACGAGTTTTGCGAAATTTGAATGTTTAAAATTTCGAATAGGGGACCTTATAATATTATACAGTGTGTCCATAAAAAATGTACTGTACAGGAAAAAAAGATTTTTTTTGAAAAATTTCATAAAATGACAAAACTAAAACATTAGTTTTAGAACTTTATACCAAATCACGTCGCACGGAGGACAGCTTGTCTAATTTAGACCATCGAAACCTCAATATCGAACTATTTTCTATAATAACCACTAAGTCTTAAAAAAGTGCCCAATTACCTTATTAGTAAACCCCAATGCAGAAAGTAGATCAACCAACGAGATAATCTCGTTAAGTTCAACTAACTTGTGACAACGACAAGTAATAGTAGTCTATGGACAAATCGGCCTAAAAGGGGGTTTCGTGTGCAAGTCGTGCCAACTTTTTGCCGATAAGCCAAGTTTGTTAAGGGCACTCCATAGATCAGGTTTTGACTTGTTGTCATTCTGGTAAATGCGTGTTTTTAAAGATATGGCCCCCACCACTTTTTTTTGCACGATACTTTTTAAAACGATGTATCTTTCTTAAAAATAGTCGTAGAGGATTGTAAAAAATGGCAAATGAATCAGTAAACATCCGCAATAAAATAACTTTCCATTATATTTTTCAAAATTTTGCTTCGTTTAAAAAAAAAAAAAATAACTGAATTTTTACTTTTTTTTTGTAGTTACTAAAGTTTAACCTACATTTTTAATAATACCAAAGCAAAATTTAAAAAAAAAGTTTAAATAAAAGTTATAGAATGAACATTTTTCTTTAGTTTGGTGTATATAAGTCTTATAAAGATGTATATTTTATATTTGTTTCAATAAAAAACAATTTAAAATCAAAACGAATTTTATACTTCACACAAAGGTATGTGTGCCTAACTTGCGAGTGTCAGAAGGAGAGGGAAGAGTTGATTTTGGTTGTTTTCCAACTTACACAAGGTTGCATCTCTAGACGTACGTTTTTGTGTGTTCACGTCATCAGTAGAGAGCAGCCAACCCAGGTAAGCCAATTTTAACCAAAACCAACTCCTACATATGAAATACTCGCGGCGGTGCAATGCGAGTAAACTCCAAGGTGTAGCGCCATCTAGCGGACTGGCTCGAGCACTCGAAAGTTTAAGCACACTGGTATCGTCCTATCTGAGATGCCGAAGCGCCATCTATGACAAGTTTCGTCCATTGATGTGGTATTAAAACCACGCAATCACGTAGCAACTAAAAGCCCGTACTGCCCGAAGCATATGCAAAGAAGAAAGATGGAAAACGTGCTGTGTGTGGATCGATAAAAATCAAAACGAATTTTATACTTCACACAAAGGTATGTGTGCCTAACTTGCGAGTGTCAGAAGAAGGAGAGGGAAGAGTTGATTTTGGTTGTTTTTCTACATACACAAGTTTGCATCTCTAGACGTACGTTTCTGTGTGTTTCACGTCATCAGTAGAGAACAGCAAACCCAGGTAAGCCAATTTTAACCAAAACCAACTGTTACATATGAAATACTCGCGGCGGTGCAATGCGAGTAAACTCCAAGGTGTAGCGCCATCTAGCGGACTGGCTCGAGCACTCGAAAGTTTAAGCACACTGGTATCGTCTTGTCTGAGACGCCGAAGCGCCATCTATGATAAGTTTCGTCCAGTGATGTGGTATTAAAACCACGCAATCACGTAGCAGCTAAAAGGCCGTACTGCCCGAAGCATATGCAAAGAAGAAAGATGGAAAACGTGCTGTGTGTGGATCGATAAAAATCAAAACGAATTTTATACTTCACACAAAGATATGTGTGCCTAACTTGCGAGTGTCAGAAGGAGAGGGAAGAGTTGATTTTTTTGGTTGTTTTCCTACTTACACAAGGTTGCATCGCTAGACGTACGTTTCTGTGTGTTTCACGTCATCCGTCTGTGTAAATAAATTTAAAAAAGAAACATGTTTAATAAAGGTTTTACCCAATTTTCTCAAAAACCGAGCTCTATATCAAAAAATATGACACTTTGTTATAGACAATAAAATTGCCTTTTAAATGATGTATAATAAGGCAATGGTAGTTTTATATATAACAATTTAGGGGCGTCCGTAAATAAAATCAATTTTGAAAAATCAATAAATTTATCAATTTTTTACAAGTTTTATCCAATTTTCTCAAAAATTAAGGTTTTTGGAAAAAAAATATTTGGCCGTTTATTCTAGAAAATAAAATTTCCTTTTTAACAGGCTAATGACAAACTCTCCAGCGGCGTCCGTTTATTAAGAAAATATAAAAAAAATAAAGAAACCACATAGGTTTTACCCGATTATCTTAAAAACCAAGCTCTCTATCAAAAATTGTGACCTATAGTCATTTTAAACGTGTATAATAGTGTAAGATTTATCTTCAGATTAAAACTTCACAGGCCTGTGCAACTTAAATCAATTTTTACAAATCACCAAACAAATTAATTCTGTTACAAGTTTTTTCCAATTTTCTCAGAAACTAAGTTTAATTGACAAAAATGTGTTTTATACTTTATTGTAGGAAACAAAATTTTATTTTTAATAATGTGTAAGTCAGTGGGGTTTAATTAATGATAAACCCTTCAGCGACCTCCGTATAAAGTAATTTAAACTTTCTTGTATTAAAATCGGATAAAAAATAAAAAAGATAGAATTTTTCTTTAAATATGCTTTTCGGCCATATTGAATCCGCCATATTGAATCCGACATATTTAAAAAAAGGCGCGATTATCACAATGACAATAAGTCAAAACCTGATCTGCTAGGTATGTTAAACAAATTTAAGTTACTTTCAGAAAGTTCTTATGGTTTTCATTAAAACCATAATTTTTAAATATACCCCAAAGACCCCTTTTTTTTCCAGTTATTTGGAAATAACTTAAAAACCAATTAACGCATTGAAACACTTGAACCATATTTGAATAAAGAATTAAATCAGCTACCTTTTTATATTTCTAGCTCCAATAGTTTCATAAATAAATTTAAAAAAATTTAAAAATCTGACCTTTTTTTTAATTTTTTTTGTTTTTTTGACAAATACAAAAAAATACATATTTTCTGACCAATACATTTTTAAAACATTACAAAGCAAATATTTTAAACTTTGTTCCAAGAAAATCGGATAAGAAATAAAAAAGTTACAATTTTTTTAAAGATACGCCTTTCCGCCATTTTGAATCCGCCATATCTTTCAAAAAACGCATTTACCAGAATGACAACAAGTCTAAACCTGATATATGGGATGCCCTTATTAAAGTTAGCTTATCGGCAGAAAGTTGGCACGACTTGCGCACGAAACTTGATTTGTCCATAGACTATAGGCCGCTTGATAGCCTCTATAATAATCCGCACTTAGTTCGTTCGGAAAGGTGATTTTCAAAGTGCTCAAAGTTGGTAAACCAGAGTTTATATGGTGATTTCTGTACGTATATTATAAACATGAGTTAGTATCTTTAATTTGTACTATTAAACCATTTGCAAAGTTTCAATTTGCTTATTAAAAAAATTAGATAAGAGTTGTGTATTGAATAATTATAATTTTTTAAATATGTATTATATATATTGGACGGAAAAAGTCCGTATCATTACATATCAATTGCGTTTGTGACTTTATTATTTCAATCATGTATCAAGGGTTGTATTTGTGCTACATTCAGCTGCCGGTTCTTGCCGGAGTATTAGCTATGATTTATTGTTTCAGCGTTGGCGCATGGGATTGGCCGACGTAATTTATTTAACGTGTATTTTATTTAACTTTTTTGAACTATGTATGTGGAAATAGTGAATATAATGACTACGATACAGAATATCAGTGCATGGTAAAAAAACCTTGCAAAATTTCATAGTGATTGATCTATATTAATATAATTATAGTATAGCAAGATTAATAGATTTAGTTAAAGTTTTATGGAAAAATTATGTTAAGTAGAAAAAGCTTTAAGCTAATTACGTACACACACTCTCAAAATATAATTTTTTAGTTATTTGCTTAAGAGGAAAAAAAACGATATACGAGATTATTTTCGGAGGCGACTATACCATCTCCAGAATGCACAGTTTAATAAAATCACATTTTTTAAACGCTAATTGACATTTCCTAACTTTCAGTGTCAATTTGTCATAATTACAACCATAAAATAATTTCGATCGTTCAGAACCGACAAGCTGACCACCGTGCGCCGCTTTCATGTGTTTACCTTCTTGGCCCTAAATCACACAGGTATAGTTTTTGCAAAGTCACCTGAAATGCTCCTAATACGGGGTTCTATCGATTTCATGAAATTTTGCTTCATTTTGCCCTTCAAAAGTTATCAAAATTCATATAAAATCTTCCTGGTATAATTTCAACCCTACCGACAGAGAAAAGGCGCGACTCTTTGCGGTCCGAGCACAAAGTCTTTGTTTTCTGACCGACCCAGCCCAGGTGGATGCACCACACCTGATTGGCAGATTTTTTTGAAATGCGCTTTTAATTGCTTTCAGGTGTTCTTTTGGGACCACTTTGGTCGGCAGTATGCAGAGTTAGAAAATAAATCAGCGTCGTTTCTGTAGGTATAGGAATAGAAATAATTTTCATAAGTATATCTACCGCCGCCCATGTCATTTTCTTTAAAGGATATGCCGATGGTCGGCTTTAACCTTTGTTCAACTGACTTTGCAAAAACTTGACCTTATTTTTTGTTCGTAATAAATTAGCTAATATCTTCTCTTCGCAGTTGCCATATAGCTTAATGAAGAAAGCATTCCAAGTTAAAAGTTGGGAGGCAACAAATTTAAAAAGAGACCGATGATAATGTCGTGTTTAGTTAGTTTGTCTTTTAAACAGGATTACAGAATTAGAGAAAGGCAGAAAATTATCGAAACAGATGTTAGCCTGCTGGTCACATTTTAGTTAAGAATATCCTTTGCTTCAGTAGCAGGTTTATATTTCGTGTGCAGACATTTATTTATAGGATTTAGAATTTTAGCTCACACATATACTATACTATAGTAGTGTGAGCTATGGTGATCCTAATTTTTTCGAGAAAACAAAAGTTGCTCCGATTTCAAAAATTTTTATATATCTTTGCATTTCAGATGATTTTGAAACTTTTTTGTTGCGCCGTCTGTCTGTTCTGTATGTCTGTCTGTAACGACCAACGCGCATAACTCAAAAACCGCTTGGCCGATTTTAATGAAATTTGGTGCCTCGGCTGGGTCTTGGGTCGAGTTGGTCCCATTTAAAAATGAACAAAATCCACCGAACACAAACCAAATAAAAAGGTGGGGATAGATTTCAAAAATTAGAGTTTATGTGAAAATATGGCGTGTGTGATATCAAATGAAAGGTAATTGAGTCTGGAGTTAAACAAAATACATTTTAATTTATTTTAAAAAAAGGGTGGGGGTATATTTCAAAAATTAGAGTTTAAGTAAAAATATGGCGTGTGTGATATCAAACGAAAGGTAATTGAGTCCGGAGTTTAACAAAATACATTTTAGTTTTTGTTTTTTTTAAGGGTGGGGGTGGATTTCAAAAATTTGAGTTTAAGTCAAAACATGGCTTGTGTGGTATCAAACAAAAGGTAATTTAGTGTGGAGTTGAATAAAATATATTTCAGTTTTTAGTTATATTAGCTCACACGTACACTATAACTATAGTACATAGTGTGAGCTTAGGAGCCGATATATTGGCAGAGTATTTTTTGAGAGGGTACTAATCGTAGATAGCGGACGAAAGTAAATTGTACCCTTTAAAGATGCTCCTATATTCTGGTGTTGCGAACATCTTTGATTTATTTTTTTAAATCAGTAAAAAAAGCAGCGTTCTTGCCACGTACAACAAGGTATGAATCAGCAGCAAAATCGGTTGAGTGATTCTAAAAAAAATATTTTTGTTTCAACCATTGTGTTGCATATTATACGATTGCGTAGTCAATTATTCAATTCGTTACTACTAAACCGATTTAAGTGAAATAAAAATACTCTGTTAATCTACGGACACCTAAGCTCACACTAGGTACTACCCACTAAACACAAAAACATTTTAATTATGTCAAAATAATGTTTAATTTAAAAACATAACGTTAGGTTGGATTCTTTGTTTGAAACTCGTAGACAATGATTGTGTAGAAATAAAATTTCGGACTTCCATTGTCTTTATTTATTTTATTTTAAAACACGACGTTTCGGTTAGTAAGTATCTCTAACCGTTATCAAGTGTAAACTAAACAATCTAGTCTCTAGGCTACTACTTATACTACTTGGTGTGCAGTCAGGTGTGACGGCCCGCCCCCTTTTTTAATCCTAAGACGCCTGTTTTCCTTAAGGAGTGGTTTCCATATGTTGGGTATGTCCGTGCTTGGTTGACTGAAAACTTCTTTATTCTGCATTATATACGCAGCTTCAATAAACTTTCGTTCTCGCCAATGCGACTCCTTATGTAAAACTTTTGCTTCTGACCACTGAATCCTGTGATCATTTGACCATGCATGATCTGCTAAACCGGATTTTTCAATATCCCCTAATTGGGTACTTTTTAGATGTTCATTTACTCTAACCTGAAGAGGGCGTTTCGTTTCACCTACATATGATTTACCACACTCACACGGGATTTGGTAAATACATTCCTTATTATTTGAGGGATTGTCTGGTTTTGTTTTAGTTACAAAACTCCTTATCGTATTTCCCGAAGAAAATACTGTTTTTATATTATAGTGTTTAGCTATTCGTCTTATGTTTTCTGAAATTCCTTGAACATATGGAATGTTAATAACACCAAACGGATTATTATTTTGAGAATTTGGTACATTTAGTTTGTTTTTAATTTTAAATATCGTTGAGTTTATTAATTTCTCGGAATAACCATTCTGTTGTAAGTCCTTTTTAATGTTGTTAATTTCTGTGGTTAATTCTTCATTATTACTACAAATATTTACGGCTCTTAAATACAAATTTCTTATAACTCCTTGTTTTGTTGCAACAGAATGATTAGACTTAAAATTAAGGTACTGTCCCGTGTGTGTAGGTTTCCTATATACAGTGGTTTGAATGTTTCTGTCTAATCGTTTGACAAGAACATCCAAAAAAGGTAAGGCCGAATCTTTTTCAATTTCCATGGTGCACTTGATTGTTGGTCGAATACCGTTTAAATGGTGTAGAAAATTTTGTAGTTCGTCATCATTTTCCGGCCATATAATAAATGTGTCATCCATGTATCGCAGCCATAGTTTTGGTTTGACTCTTGCTGTGTTGATCGCATGGCCCTCGAACCACTCCATGTAGATGTTTGCTACCACTGGCGAAAGAGATGAACCCATTGGGAGTCCATCATTTTGCGCGTAAAACTTATCTTTCACTTGAAAGTAAGAGTTACGGAGACAGAGCTCCAAAAGATCCATCACCCCCTCCACCGATAGCGTTGTTCTCTCGTGAAGTGTATCATCAGTTTGTAATTTGTTTTTAATGATACTGAGTGACTCATTTATTGGCACGTTGGTGTAGAGACTTTCTACATCAAAACTTACAAATCTATCGCCGGGATCTAATTCGATACCTTTTAAAACCTCCACAAAATGTTCCGAGTTTTTGACAAAAGATTCGGACTTACCCTGTAGTGGTTGAATTATGTCCAACAAAAACCTCGACAAAGTGCTGGTCGGTGAGTCCCTGGAGCTGGTAATTGGTCGCAGTGGTATATCCTTCTTATGGATCTTTGGTAATCCATAAAAATGTGGTGCCTTACTGTGGTGTGGAGTCAGGCGGGATCTAGCAGCGTCCGGGATATTTTCAGCATACTTCTTCAAAGTCCTGTAGATGCGTCCTTCTATGGTGGTGGTTGGGTCTTTGGGTAGTTGCTTGTAGTCTCCTTTCTCCAGAACTTCTTGGATCTTTTTGTCGTAAGTCTCGACATCCATGATCACCGTTGCGTTTCCTTTGTCGGCCGGTAGAATCTTGATTGATTTGTCAGCCTGCAGGTTCTTGATTGCCCGTTGTTCTTGATGTTTGTCTTTTGTTGCTTCTTTCTGTCCAACGTTGTTCTTACTTTATGGCGAAACTCATCAGCTTCGGGTTGAGGTAGACTAACGGTCTCTATTGCCGCAATAATTTCCAGTGTCGGTGTCTGTGCCGGTGCAATGGCGAACTTAAGTCCCTTACTGAGTACCAATTCTTCGTTGGTGCTCAGAGTCCTTTTGGAGATGTTCACTATAGTGCTTGGTGTTGTTGAGTCTGTTCTATCTTGAGTACGTGTCTGTAGTTTCTTAAGTTTTTCTCGGTGAGTTGATCGTATCTTCTGTCGTTCTCTGTTGCACGTACTGTCAATTTTACTCAGTATCGGTTCGTAGTCTTCCTCCCATGTGTGTCGTCTAATTTCCTCAAATCGCTCCTCCATGTCGGAGTTGAAGCCAACTTCAACGCCGACATGGAGGAGACCAGTCTTCGAGAAGCCGACAAACAGTCAACATCTCCTGAAGATGCCATCCACTCGAGATGGCGAAACGTCGAGAACGAATTTCCAACGACGACGGCCGAACAGCCCGAAAGCACACCCACCAATAATTTTATAGTTAGTGCCTCGCCCTCATTCTCATTAATGCTCAAGTGAATACAAGGCAAACAATATTCAACTGAATATTCGTTTGAAATTCGCACTCTGATCCGATGGGGTCCCGTGCCGAGGCATTTGTTTGGTCCCGCTGCGAGGCTTGCAAATTCTGCCTCAAATGAATACGCGGCTTAAGGTCCGGCGACTAATTATTGGCGGTGAATTGTGGCATTTCCTGTCTGATTAACTGTAACGTAGGTATGCGATATTCCATACAAAACCATTTTTTTACTTTTGTTTACTTTTCTTACCTAATTTTGTGATGCTTCATTTAAATCATTGCATACATATTTGTTATTCTTTAACTATACCATATTTTCCACACAACTGGTGTATATTCGTATCCAAATATGTATTCACTATCATTATTAATAATTGTGCTTTTAATTTGCCATGTTTGTTTCTACAAAAGGTAAATATTTAAACCAAAATTGCACAAAGCGTATCTGCTACCGACTCGTATGAACTCGCACCGAAAAGCAACTAAAATGGCGATGGCCCGTTCTGGTAGTGGAATTATGCGGCAGCGCCCTTTATCGTATAATTTTTTTTAATGTTTAAAAAACAAAACATTTATTAGCTTCATATATCTTAAATTCAACGTTAGAAATGAGATATGGTATTATTTTTAATGTTAATAAAATTATGGTTTCTTAAATATTGGTTTCTTACCGTTATTAAAAATATATTTTTGGTAATGCTTTTACATGAAATTTTCGTTAGGATTTTCAACATTTTTTTTTTAATGTCAATAGTTGACTTAATTTTAACACAAATTTGTGGTAGAAAAAAAACGTTTTTTTAACATTTATTTAACGTGTTTTACGATTTTGTGCTTAGTGGGTTTAAACATCATAATCGAAATTTGCCGCTATCTTAGAATTTAAGGTGTCGGACAGAATCATACTTGATTCTTAAAAATGACGTGTTTATTCTTATTTTCCGAAAATGTCTTAGCTTTTTTTTAAATATTATTTTCTAGTATTTTTTAGTTGATAAGTAGTGCTTATCTATAAATTTAAAAAAATACTAAAACATTTTCGGAAAATAAGAATAAACACGCCATTTTCAAAAATCAATTATGACCGACATCTTAAATTTTAAGATATCGGCAAATTTCGAGTATAATTTTTAAAGAATAATTAATTCTTCTTCTTTCCAAAATCGGTTCAGTAATAATGAATTTATAAGGAAATTGAATTGTAAACAATGGCTGAGACAAAAATAGATTATTTGAGAACCATCACACCAATTTTACTAATTTAGACCTCGTAATTTGGGGGAAAAGTAGTGATTTTCTATAAATTAAAAAAAACTCAAACATTTTCGGAAAATAAGAATAAACACGCCATTTTGAAGAATCATGTACGATTCTGTCCGCCATTTTAAACTTTTTGATGGCGATAAACTTTGATCAATCAATCCTGACCAGAATGTTTTTTATTTTATTAAAGTCGGTTCAGTAGTAATGAATTCATAAGGAAATAAATACAGACATGATTGGTAAGGAAATCGTATAATTGCAAAACAATGGTTGAAACAATTTTTTTTTTTCAAACTACTAAACCGATTTCACTAACTTGTACCTTGTTGTGCGTGGCAAGAATGCAGCTTTTTTACCAAGTTAAAAAAATAATTAAAGCACGTTTGCAACAAAGGAATAAACGAACATCTTTAATTCCGTCCGCCATCTTGGAATTTGAGATGGCGGACAAAAAATTAATAAAAATAAATTAATTCTCTGCCAAGTGGAGTTTGTCCCATTGTAATCGATGGTACAGTTCAAAAGTAATAATAAAAAAAAAATTGTCCGGTTTTTTCTGGCCTTCCCGGTACTTTTACACAGGTCATGATTTGTGGGAAGGTAATGATTCATAAATAGCTTATCTATTATCGTACGCTGGTCATGATGTTTTCATAGGAACTGTAGATAAAATGGGATTTGTTTTGCACGAGATACTAGTATAGTTTTTGCAAAGTCAGTTTAACATAGATAAATACCGACCATCGGCATATACTTTATAGAAAGTGACTTGGGCGGCGGCAGATATATTAATTGAAAATTATTTCATTTAATTATGGCGTAAACTAAAGAAATAAAATTAGATAATAAAACTTTATATTTCTACACCTACAGGAACGACACTGATTTATTTTCTAATTCTGCATACTGCCGACTAAAGGGGTCCCGAAAATCACACCTGAAAGCAATTAAAAGCGGATCTCAAAAAAATCTGCCAATCAGGTGCCGTTCATCGACCTGGACTCGGTCAGTCGGAAAACAAATACTTTGTGGTCGGACTGCAAGGAGCCGCGACTCTTCTTTTGAAGGGCAGAATGAAGTAAACTTTCATGAAATCGATAGAACCCCGTATTAGGAGTTATTCAAGTGACTTTGCAAAAACTATACGTATCTCTCTCACTAGCATTTTGTTCGCTCTTAATTTGAAATTCTGGTGTTTCTACATTTAGCATCGTACAGTTTAACTTTGTTTCAAACTAAATTTTGGTTTTGGTTAACTCATATGTGTTACAAACAAATCAAGGGCTTTCAATTTTCCATTGCGTTTGCTAAATTAAGACTTTTCAATGTTTACCACGTGTTTTGCGAAATTTGGATATTTGCGATTTTAATGAACTTCATAATTGCAGGCATAAGGACACGAATATTCCAAAATGTCCAAGATTGTTATTAAAATTTGTAAGCGTAGTTTAGTATAGATGACAACTTCAGATTGTGCAGTAGCGCATCAGAGACAGCTGAATATCTGTTCTGCGAATGCGCAGAGAGACTCAGAGGCGCCAGTACCTCGAAAAAGGTACTCTATCTAAGGACACTTATCGTAAAGGCAAGCTTCACGATGAGTGACCTTAACACTATCGCCTTAAGAAGTGACATAATTATACCCTAGAAAATCGCTTCTTTCAGTAGAAGCCTGCAAATCTAGGGGACCAACTGAGAGGCAGAATCATGCACAAAATCAGTAGCGTGTAAAATTTTTTGCCCCCCCCCCCCGCGAGCTTTTTTTTGAGGCTCTATTATATTTTCCAAAAATAACCCATTATAGTAAGTATTTATACACAATATCATTATCTAATAGTTAAAAACATAGCGAATTTTTAGGATAGTATTATGTTTTCTTAGAATATATTCAGGGCCCAGGGGCCCCCAATATACTGGGCCCCCCCCGCGTGGCGGGGTCTGCGGAGCCATTTGACACGCGCCTGCACAAAATAGGGACTTATTTGAATAAAGCCAGGCAGTAATAGTACCAGGCAGAAATTCGACATCTTAAAATGACAAATTATCTTTCAATATTATGCTATAAGAATCTGAATTATTTAGTTGAACAAAAATAAAGGACACCTTTTTTATTTTGACTTTGTTATGCCAATTTTATAAGATAAACTATCAGCCTACAATGGAAAACCGTCAAAATACTCATTGACACTGTTACTGCCTGGCGGTATTCCAATAAATCTCTAACATGTTTTAGGTACGTAACCGGTGATGTTAAGTCTTACAGATTCCTTCAAATAAATTATTTTGATCCAAATTTACTTTCTAGTTTATTCTATAATATATTTTTTTACTTTATAACCTAATTTGTCACATTTATAATATTTTATTAGAAAACTAAATAATAGAAAAAGTAAGGGTTTTTAAATTTCGTAACATATGAAGGGAGCTAATCAGTGGTGGCGTTATGCAGCGTTACAAGGGGGCGGGGGAGTGTTTCGGGTGGCATTTCATAACTACGTACATCCAAAATCAATAAATTTCTTTGATTTAAAAGGTTCATTAAAATACATGATGGCTTTCCTAAATAGAACATAGTATATATCGCACCCCCGCAAAAAAATAGTCACAACTCAAAAAACATTGTTTTGAGAAAATCGCTGTTAAAGAATTTAGTTCATTAGAGAGATTAATTTTTCACTTACATGACAAATTACGAGTTAACATGTTATTTTATATCAACAGGAACCTATTAACTCAATGTAATTGGTGCATTACGTTTCTCAGAAAAAATGATTTTTGTCGTTTTTAGTTAAAAAAAAGACAAAAACCCGATATTGTGACACTTTTTTAAAACAAGGCATCATGACGTTGTAAATCAGGATGTCACGCAGCATGGTAAATAATATAAAAAAAGAAAACAAATAAAGAAGAAACTGTGTATTTATTTTTACGAGTTATAAAATGCTGAATAACAACTGGGAATGTGATTATTCTCTAATAAATTCAAAAGATTTTTTCCTTAATCTCCTTAATTCTATGTACACTGAACAATTCGAAAAAACAGTCACAACACAAAAAAGAACAGTATTTTACTTGTTATATGGGTCAGATTTGACCAATAGTTCACACGAAAGCCGAACTCGAAATGTGACTCTTTTCAGGATGAAACTCCACGTTCACGCTGTTATAAAGTCAAAAGTGACACTGTAAAGGAACGTATCCTCAGCTAAACTGGACAAAATAAAAGAGTCACATCGCCATTTTGCGGTGAATTGTCGAAACATAAATGTGACGCTTTTATGGAAGAAAGTACAAGTTATTTCGATGATGGCGGCAGGTTTATCTCAATAAGGGCGATTTTTGAGTTGTGAATCTTTTTCAGCGGGTGTGCGATATCTAGAACAAAATAGGATGAAAACAAAAATATGATGTAAAAAAAAGCCAAGTACGCGAAAATGGTATTCCGCAAAAAGAATTGAGATAAAAGTAAAGCCAAGTTTTCCAATAGAAATTTCAAAATGAAAAGTTCTTACTAGTTTGGAAATGTTTTTTTTTAACTTTTCTCTTACAGCTAAACTTATTTATGTTCAATTTAGCACTGTGCCTGAGTAATTTGCAGCCGTAATATCCAAGTTTCCAAAACATTTCGAAACTAGTAAGAACCTTTCATTTTGAAATTTTTATTGGAGAACTTGACTTTACTTTTATCTCAATTATTCGTTTTACGGAATACCATATTCGCATACTTGCCTTTTTTTACATGAAATGTTTTTGTTATGATTTTACTCCTTTTTTAAAGGATTTGGATAATATTTAAGATTTAAAGTAGTAAAATATGCGAAATATTGTTCAAAACTTTTGCAATGCCTTATTAAAAATGTTGAGGTTTTTTAATTTTTTTAATGGTTTTATATAGTCTCAGCCTTCTAAAGCTCAGCTCTTTAGCGTTCCTGAAAGTGGGCAATGTTACTTTTACATAACTTTACATTTATAGGAAAGAAAAATAAATTAAAATTTTGGCTTTTTTTAAATTTTTTCCTATAGTTTTATCCTAGTTTCTATCAATCTTCCAAAACTCAGCGTTTCTGGAAGTGGACACTGTTCCTTTTACTTAATTCTACATTTATAGGGGAGGGAAGTTAGGGAAAATTTGAGGGTTTTTCAATTTTTTTCTATAGTTTTATTATAGTTCTCTGGAAGCGGGCAATGTTACTTTTACATAACTTTACATTTATAGGGGAGGGAAACAAATTAAAATTTTGGGGTTTTTTGATTTTTTCCAAGGGTTTGGTCATGATTTCTATTAGTCTGCCAAATTTCAGCTTTGTATGTACCACGTCTGGAAGTACAGTAGAATTTTGATGATCTATACATGAGTAAGTAAGTGAGTGGCAATTTCGCATATACGTAATATTATGTATATGCAATTTCGACGTTTTTTGAAATTTCGTAACTACTTTATACTACATTACGGAAGTCCATGAAAGAGGCTGTTAACTGTAGCAAAGTAGAGTTTTAGATAGGTCAAATATTGGCTGAAATATTTCAAGAAAAGATAGTACAGCAGTTTACACGAACTTGGCGGGGCAATGCCGTGCCCCTAGATCTCTAAATATTTCTTTTTTAAATAGCGCGTATTCAAACGCTTTGGTCACAGAGCCGTTTTAAGAAGGTGGTTCAATAAAACCCGCAATGTTTTAAAAAAGATTTGTTACAACTTTTCCGATTTAAAATACATTTATTTATTTCGCTTATTGGAAAGCTAACTAAAGCGTTAGACAATAATACTATTAATTAATTTAATCAATTAAAACGAATGAGTTTTAAAAATAATCCCATTTTTGGACCCCCCTCAGTTTTTACACAAATTATGTAAATTTGAGTGGAAAGTGAAAATTTATTAAAACTTTCTGAAGTAAGAAGGGTCCGGGGTTCCCTTACGGTGAGTTTTATTCGGTTGTGGAGGTCAAAACTTCGGAATTTTTGTGTAAATTAATTTGAGAACCGGCCTTTTTGATGTAGGAAAAAATTGATAAATTTTAAAAAGTTTTTAGTAAAGACTAAATATACTTTAGATCTAAACGTAAATAATTTTTTTTATATATCATTTTAAGAACTAGAAAAAATGCAGCTTAAGAAAATGGATACAAAAAAACTTATTATATTTGCAATTCGTACTGGAGTGTCTACACATTTTCTGGCTGCACATCCAGAAAAGGTTTTTTCCAAGAACTACAGGCAGTTTTGCTGTGTAGTTTTAAAGTGGGAGGCGCAGGCTCAAACCAGCGGCGTAGCGTGCCTAAAGGGACGGGGGAGGGGGAGGGGCGACAGCTAAAAAGGGCGTCCATCAAAAACTTGCGACCAAAAAAAAAAAAGGTCATCATGTCTTTACTTTCCTTTGCCGTTCTCTCAATTTGCCGTTGCCGGCCCTGCTACTTACTAAAGCTTAGGGCACTTCGGGCACCCGTGGGGCACCAGTACCCTCGGGGCGGGGGGGGGGGGGGACAAACCCCCGCCCCCCCTCCGCCCCCCCCCCGACGCTACGCCGCTGGCTTAAACAAAATAATTCAAAGAATTTTACTACTTAAAAAAATTGTATAAAATTATTTATCTATTGCTTTATATTCTGCGATTTAAGTATGTACAAGGTTTTCCCGTATATTTTTACACCATATCTAAAACGTTTATTTGAATAGATATCAAAATATCATAAATACAAAAGTTTCATAATTTTTTACGAATTTTAAGAATCTTTGTGTCAGATCGTCAAAAAAAATTGTAAATGTCAAAATTTGACAGGTCGATGGTTTTTTTAAAGGAAACACCCTATATATTATTTCAGATTTTTATAGATCCTTTCCTCCTGATTTCAAAAATATATATGTTGAAATTATTTCGTTTAACAGTTTTGGAGATATATGCGTTTAAAAGTATTAAAACTGAAATTGGTACTTTTTAAAACATCAAGGAAGCCATGAAAAAAACAATTGCATTGACAAAAAAGTGATGCTATTGTTTTGTCATCTTGTCAAATTCAGTTTTAACAGCGGTTAAGGATGATTTTCACCGAGAAAGAAAAACTGGATATTATTAAATTATTTTACTCAAATAATGAAAATGCATCTGTAGCTCGCAAGAAGACAACCAACCCGCCAAACCATAGTAAATATAGTAAACTCATGTAATCAAAGAAAAACACTTAAAAGAAAAACTTAAAACAGTCGAAGGAAACGCTGAAAAGGACTTAAACATTTTGTTATATTTTCAACGTTAGTTTTTCTTTATAAGTTAGTTTATCATATTTAAAAAAATGTTTTCCCTTGTTATTTTAGAGAATCCTGAACGGTCTATTTCGGATGCAGCAACTTTTTTTAACAAATCATGGCATAAAATTCACTCTGTTTTAAAATATCACAAATACAAGTCTTATAAATTTTTACCCGTGCAAAATTTAGTAAGAAACGAAAATAAAATAAACAGATTACATTTTTGTCAGGAAATACAACGAGCGGCAAATCAAATAAATTTGTCAAATATAATTTTTACTGATGAGGCAGCACTCACTCATATTTGGTCAAGAGAAACCCGCATGCTTTACAAGCTGTGAAAATTCAAGGACGCAGATCTCTACATGTTTGGTGCGGTCTCCTGAATAACAGAGTTATTGGGCCTATATTTTTAAATGGTAACTTAACCGGAGAAATGAAATAAAAGAGCTTTAAGAAGAACTCCCTGTTAATAATAGAAATTTAATATGGCAACAGGGCGGAGCCCGCCCACATAACAACCAGCCAGTAACAAATTTTTTAAATAATAGATACATATATTGGATAGGAAGATACGGGCACATTATTATGGCCAGCAAATAGCACCGATTTGTCTACCCTTGATTTTTTTTTGTGGGGTTACCTAAAAAATAAGGTGTATTATAACAGGCCGCAAACACTTCAAATTTTACAACAGAAAATAGAGCAAACAATTGTTGATCTTAACGAAAATTTTGCGAACTCTATCTTTCAAGCTATCCATAGAAAATTTGTAAGAACCTCGTAAAAAAATATGAAACTATTGTATTTATCATATTTTGATATCTATTCAAATAAACATTTTAAATATGGTGTAAAAATATACGGGAAAACCCTGTACGTTTACGTCAGAACCCTCGGTAAACCTCAGATTGATTCACAAGAACAGTGTCTCACCCAAACTGATGGCTAATCTTTTTAGAGGACTAAGTGACAGTGGTGAGAAACCACTCAAAAGTGAGCCACAATAGACCCACTGGTGGTGTCAGTCAAAGAGCTGCAAGGCCCACTCATATGTGAACAATCATCCTCATCATCAACCCTAATTCTGTGCTCAATTACGAACGCTGTCGTCTTAATACTCCAAACCCTTCTTTAAAATGTTGGATCTATGTGTCACTTTCTTGAAACTTTCTGGTTTTCTGATAAAGGGGTCCTTCCAAATGAAGCCCTTTTCAGCGTATATGTTTCAATTAAAATTTGACATTTTCATTAAACACATAGAACTCACACAACTTTAATTGCTTTCAAGCGTTTTGTCTGTAACTTTTTCACACGGTAAAAAATTTGTCTTAGATTAAAGCAAATTGCGTTGAAGTAATAGTTATTTAAACAACAAGGTTTGAAAACGACTCTTTGCACACGATCGAGACAGTTTGGTAGACCAAGCCGAAGGCGAGGTCTACAAGTCGAGGGAGTGTGCAAAGAGGTTTTCAAACGAGATTTTTACAATATTTTTTATACGACTGCTAATAAAGAAAGAAAAATCAAATTTTAATTTAACTTGTTTTTATTTCCGACATGTTTACAACAAAACTTTAAAAATTCAACAATTTTTTGACGTATCTAATCAACAAAACATACGAGCAGTGACGGTTGCTACGGAACTAAGCCAACTTATATTGATGGGTGACAACAACAAAAATCACAATGACGGGAGACCCGTATGCAGAAATGACATAAGCGTGCAAAACGTTTTGCACACAGCGTGCGCAAAATGCCATTTTCAGATCGTGTTCTCCGTGCGCAAAACCCCCTTTTACAAGACAGTCGTATAAAAAATAATTTATGCTTTCCTATTCACCAAGAGAATATTTCCTTGATATAGCACAAAAAATGTCTTGCCTCTTTAGTTTAATGTGAAACAGAAATTGTTTTACAGTAATGTATGGATAATCCGAACAGAAAGTAGGCAGAACCCGTTCGGTTTATCAAAACTTTCGGATTATAGAATTCAAACTAAATGATATGTTTAATCCGAACACGTTCGGTTTATAGATACATTTCTTAACCGTACAAATACATTTTTATCACAAAAAGTTCACGTACTCAATGGCTATAAAAACATTTATTTATGTTGTACAGAAATACATACATTTATACACACTATAACGTATGTATTTCAAAGTGAAAACAACACAGTGTGCCTGAATGAAGTATAGGTTACATAAAAATGGTTCCAAATACTAATTGCACATTTTGAATATAGACTCTTTCCTGACTTCAGAGCCATATTCATATAAATCATAGCTGATCCTCTTCTCGAAATTTTTGACATTTTTCTAGTTAGTCTAGACGCTGGCTCCTGTCACGTGTGACCTAATATGTGCTCTCAGTTTGACTACGGGGCTTTGTTAAGCATCCATAGCAGTATAAAAAAGGTTTGGTCATGTGGTCGAACTCATGGTCGTTTGGCCGCCATCTTTGAAAATGGCCGCCATCTTTGAAAATGGCCGCCAAATTAAAAGATTTTTTCTTTGGGCGTATCTCCCTACCTAGTAGTCCGATTTTAATTTTTTAATTAACCACACGACACATACAAGCTATGTATATACTGCTTTGAAACATACCCTACACAACTTACAACCAAGGCGAAGAGGTACTTTTGAATCAGATCAGATTTTTTGGTCAAGCTGTTAAAAAGTAGACATTTAAGAATGATTCTCTTCACGAACAACTGTTTCGTTATTTATTCACTCATCACTCACCAGAAATGTTAAAAGCAAATTTAAATATACCAGATAGTGTTTGGTTTTTCATTTTATTTTATTTAACCAATCAATTAGACTATGTATTATTTCATTTATAGTTAGTAGTTAATTTAGTTTTTTTTGTAGCTTTTTTTAGATCAATAAAAACTCATTTAGAAAATGTTTTATTTATTGCACTTTATATATCATTTTCAATCTGTATATATCTTATAAAGACATTGTATGTGTTTATAAAATATTGACTGATTGAAAATTTCATAAAAACTTTAAAATTAAACAAAATTTATTATAAAACGCAATTCAAATTTCCCGCCTCAACTTTTAGTTCATCACTAGGCTCAGTAGTGGGCGCCACAGAGTTAACGATCTGTCAAACAGCCGAAGTTGCATATCTAATAAAAACTGAATGAACCGAGGCAGAAATCCTTTATCTATGGTCAAAGGGTGGACAACCTAAAACATTTGTTTAGGGCAAAAATTATTACATTACTTGATTGTTAGCCCACTTTACAAAAGGTTGACTATTAAACGTAAAAATTTAATTTTTTACTTTTACTAAATGTGAGTTTTATGTCCTAAAAAACACCAAAATCGGCGAAAAAAGTAAATTGGTATAAATAAAATAAATCAAGAACACCTTAAACGATTTTAACCCAATATGATACAGGATTAAACCTAAAAGTTAAAAATAAAAACATTTTTAAATAAAAAAACTCTACTACTAAATGTACTACTAGTCGCAGTTGAGACAAAATTAACCAATAACCTGATTTATGAAAATACAAAACTATATAATTTCTTATCAATTTTGTACTCAACTGCGACTAGTACTTACAAGTAAATTTAGCAGTTGGGTATTTTTTTATTAATTTTTTCTCTTTATCCTATAGTACACCAAAAAAAATACTGTGTGCAGCACCACTGAACAAAATAAGCTATAATATATTTTTTTAATCTTCTTGCATAGTTACCTTTAATATAGCACAGAACTCTTAAAACCACACCCTAAGTTAAGATTCGAAAAAACGTCATTTAGCGAATTTTAGGGCAAGGAATCACATAAAACCAAAACGGCCAAATTTTGAAAAATCTTATTTAAAAAACTATAGAGTTTATTAACAAAAACATCGAGTTGCAGTATGGTGGGGCCATAGAGATCCGGAAAACCACATCCTGAGTTAAGATTCAAAAAGACGTCATTTAACGAATTTTAGGGTAGGGAATCCTACAAGACCAAAATGGCTAAATTTTGAAAATTCATATTTCAAAAACTACACAGTTTATCAACAAAAGTACCGAGTTACAGTATGGTGGGGCCATAGAGATGCGAAAAAACCACACTCTGAGTTAGGATTCAAAAAAACATCAATTAGCGAATTTTAGGGTATGGAACCACATAAACCCAAAACCGCCAAATTTTGAAAATACTTATTTAAAAAACTATACAGTTTATTAATAAAAACATCAAGTTGCAGTATGGTGGAGCCATAGAGATGCGGAAAAACCACATCCTAAATTAAGATTCAAAAAGACGTCATTTAACGAATTTTAGAGTAGGGAATCCCATCAGACCAAAATGGCTTAATTTTCAAAATTGAAAATTCATATTTCAAAAATTACACAGTTTATCAACAAAAGCACCGACTTGCAGTATGGTGGGTCCATAGAGATGCAAAAAAACGACACTCCAAGTTAACATTCGGACAAACGTCATTTAGCGAATTTTAGGGTAGGGTAGGTAGGTAGGTAGGCACCAAAATAACGAAATTTTGAAAATTAATATTTTAAAAACTATACAGTTTATCAGCAAAAGCACCGAGTTGCAGTATTGTGGGGCCACAGGGATGCGAAATAACAACACCCGGAGTTGGGATTCGAAAAACGTCATTTAGCGAAATTTATGGTAGGAAATCCCATAAGACCAAAATGACCAAACTATGAAAATTAATATTTCAAAAACTATACAGTTTATCAAAAAAAGCACCAAGTTGCAGTATGGTGACGCTATAGGGATGCGAAATAACAACACACGGAGTTAGGATTCGGAAAAACGTCATTTAGCGAATTGTAGGATAGGGAATCCCATAAGACCAAAATAACGAAATTTTGAAAATTAATATTTTAAAAACTATACAGTTTATCAGCAAAAGCACCAAGTTGCAGTATTGTGGGACCATACACATGCGAAAAAACCACACCCTGAAATAAGACTCAAAGAGACGTCATTTAACGAATTTTAGGGTAGGGAAGACCAAAGACCAAAATGGCTAAATTTTGAAAATTTATATTTCAAAAACTATACAGTTTAACAACAAACACACCGAGTTACAGTATAGTCGGGCTATAGAGATGCAAAAAAAACAACACCCTAAAACAAGATTCGGAAAAACATCATTTAGCGAATTTTAGGGTAGGCAATCCAATAAGACCAAAATAACCAATCTTTAAAATATTATTTTCCAAAAACTGTATAGTTTATCAACAAAAGCACCGAGTTGCAGTATGTTGAGGCTATGGAGAACCGAAAAAACCAAACCCCAAGTTAAGATTCGAAAAAACGTCATTTAGCGAATTTTAGGGTAGGGAACCCCATAAGACCAAAATGACCAAACTATGAAAATTCATATTTCAAAATCTATACAGTTTATCAACAAAAGCACCGAGTTGCAGTATGGCGGGGCCATAGAGATGCAAAAAAACGACACCCGAAATTAAGAGTCGGAAAAACGTCATTTAGCGAATTTTAGGGTAGGCAATCCCATGAGACCAAAATGGCCAAACTTTAAAAATGTATTTTTTATAACCTGTATAGTTTATCAATAAAGGCACCGAGTTGCAGTATGGTGAAGCTGTAGGGATCCGAAAAAACCACACCCCAAATTAGGTTTCGGAAAAACGTCATTTAGCTAATTTTAGGGTAGGTCCATAAGACCAAAAAGGCGAAATGTTAAAAATTAATATTTTAAAAACTATACAGCTTATAAACAAAAGCACCGAATTTTGCAGTTTTGTGGGGCCATAGAGATGCGAAAAAACCACACCCTGAGTTCCCGTAAGAGCTTAATGACCAAACTTTGAAAATGCAGTTTATTAACAAAAGCACCGAGTTGCAGTATTGTGGGGCCACTTTGAATTAAGATCGAGAAAGAGTCATTTACTGAATTTTAGGGTAGGGAATCCCAACCAAAATGGCCAAATTTTGAAAATTAACCACACTTTGATTTAAGATATAGAAAAACGTCATTTAGTGAATTTTAGGGCAGGAATCCCATAAGGACCTGTCCTTAAATTACGTTACGCATTTTTTTTTAAATAAATTATTTTATGGAAATACTACTTAAAAAAAAATTACCCAAGTTATCTTCAATGGGGCTTCTTTTCTGTTTTCCCGTAAAGCTTTTCTCTTTTCTAGATAGTTTTTAGAACCATACTCTAATAACCGGACGCGGATATTTTTTTTTTTCGTTAAAAAATTCTGAAACCTCCCTTAACCGGACGCGAACCTCTGACAACGGCACGTAGCGCTGCACGAAATAGGCAAAATATTATGTAGCATGGTGGCAACAACGCACTCGGCAGCCGGGGAATTACCTCTTTCCGTTTAAATGCGGAGACTGAATACTTTTGCCGTATTTACAACATGTTTTATTCGGCGGGCCTGCTGTGTTTTATTTTTATTGTTCAGTTGGATAGTAGCAAATCTCTTTGAAATGGCGCCCAGTAAAAAACTTCTTAGTTTAGGTGAAAAAATGGAAGTTGTTAATGTTTCTGAGAAGGAACATCTATCAGCACGAAAGATCGCTGAAAAATTTAATATCGGAAAAACTCAAGCAGCGGAAATTGTTAATAAATATATATTAAAATTTCGTAGTTCTCTCTCATAAGCGGACACCTCCAATAAGCGGACAAAATCGACGAAACCGTGAGTGTCCGCTTATAGGAGGTTTCACTGTATTTTGATAGGCGCTATTTGAAAAAATGCTGTTTTAATACGCGCTATGCCTAGTAACATCTGACGTCCCAGGGATGTACTTTTTAGTTCTCTTTAGGTCCCAACGTTCACATACATAAAAAGTACGTGTTAAACGTTACACAAACTTCCAGTTTAGTTCTTTTCAAAACTTACAAAAAAAACTTTTTAACTTTGTAAATCAAAACTTTTTGAGAATGTACTTTTTTGGTCCCTTTTGACCCTCCATTTACCCGTACTTACAAAAGCCGTAAATTTTGCCTACTTAAAAACTAAGTTTTGTAACGTCTTACAAAGGACCTTTTAAAAGCTTACAAAATAAGAACGGTTTTAAAACGTCTTAGGGTCCTAAACAAAATTTCCATTTAGATTTTGATAGAAAATTTTTTAATAAAAGATAAAAAAATATCTATTTATAAAACAACAAATTTTTGATCAAAAGTTATTTAAACTTGTTTTGGTTTCTTAATTTCTCTCAAGCACTAATATTCATACTAATGTATAAAAAACTCCAGCAAAACTTTTTTTCCTTCGGTATAACAACTAAATCTACTCACCTATCAATTTTGTAGTTTATATATATTAAATTATAACAAACAGCAATTATAATAAAGTCAATCAAACATCATTACAAAATTTACTAAAATTTACTAAAAACTTTTTCAAAAAAATTCTTTAAAACCTTTTTTAAAACTTTTTTCGCTTGACGCACGTAACTTTACCGCAGATGATTCCTGCGATACGACTTCGACGCGATACCCGCAAAAATCAGGACCGTTGGCGCGAGAATGATGTTTTGCAACAGGATTCCTACAGGAGTTACAGGTCCGGCGGGAAAACTAGAGTTTTGTTGGGTTAGGCCGCTCAACAATGTCTGGCGCCGGCGCTTATTCAATCCAAATGTTAAAGTAAAACAAACGTGAAATTTAGTACCGGTGAATTAAAAAAATAAGTTTCGTGGCTAATCGGGTAAAAAGGAGTTTTTGTTTCTCTCATATCTTTCCGTGGATAGCTTGAAAGCTGATTTGTTAAATTAAAATAAATAAAGCTAAATTAGGCAATTCAAGCCAGTAAGCAGTTAGAAAATTAAAGATAAAAAATTTAACTTTTATTCCAAAAATGATATTATTTTATTCGTGTATTCGTCACTTCACATCATCGGCTCACAGTTGATAAAAACTCCACCTATGTGAATTTGGTATATATGCATTTTTCGTATTTATATTTCTGAATGTTTGCATCATCATCAGTCATTGTGTAAATGGGTAACAGGGAGGATTGGAATATACCTATATGTTTCAACGATATATCACTTGACCCACTTTCCCTATTCAAAATCAAGGGTTGAGGCGTGCCCCCGCTAAGGGTTGATAGATGTCATTAAAACGCAAAAAATGTCTTCCTCGCAAAGAAAATCGACGTGTCTTGGCATTTTTTAAAATTTTCAGCAGTTCTCGAGAAATCCCGGGCGGAGCGTTTTAAATAAAACACCCTGTATATTTAGTGAATTGCCCTCCCATATTTGACGCACTTTTATCAAATTTTAGTAAATATTAAATGATAAATTTGTTTGTTATAAAAAAAAAAACAAAGCTGCAGGATTAAATAAGAAAACAGCCTACTTATAGGATGTAGGAAAAAGGATCAGTTTCTCTAAAAATTTCATGAAAGTCGGTCCAGCGGAACAAGAGCTATATCGTCGTATGGACAAATAGCATGTACAGACTTAGACACACCGAGGCTTGTAGTTGTTAATTTAATTCGTTATTAAACACTTATTGGAATAAAACCTGACTTTATTTTAAAATCGGCCCTATGGTGACAGAAAAGAACAGAACAGAAAGAAAGCAGCTGCTCTCCTTCAAAATTCGGCCTATGTGTATTCAAAAACCGGATTTATTAGTGTCGGTATTTATTAAATGATATTTAGCGTCTTTATTATTAAATTTGGCTTAAAGTCAGGTTTTATTCCAATAAGTCCCTATTATCACGGTTGAATTCAGTTAAAGAAACGCTGGGGATTAATCCAGTGGTATGGAACCTCGGTATAAAAAATAATATATTTATTTAACGTTTTCTCAAATAATTTTTTTATGATAACCATGTTTTTCCCAGCGATTGTTTTACGGGGAAGTATACAGGGTGATTTCTAATTAAACGCTGCGTTGAACTAAAAAGAAATATTTTAATTCAAATCAAATTGTTTTAAGGTAAAACAATTTATTTAAGAAAAGTACGTGTTTTTATTGTAGACAAAATTTTTTACCAGGTACCCATAATATGTATTGTAATAGAATAAATTCAATTTTTATTTAGTTATTTTAAATTTCCATTTCTCCTAGAAGTGCTCCTAATCATATTTTGCCGAAGACATTGGATTCTTACTTATTGTTTTTCTCGAAACCGGTTTGGTGTTGAGAGTTTAAACAAGTGTATCTTTTTTTTATAAAAGACATCAAGGATTTTAAATATGGTATCAGAATTGTAATAAATTAGTCCACAAAATATATATGCCAAATTAAAAGCACTAGAGATACCGTAAGTGGCGCATTCCACAAAGTCTATTAAAAATAACACCAAATTTCTCGACCCAAAAAAATACACTCATTTTTTTTTTGTTCCAAAAAAATAACTTTTACATCCTGTTTCTTCTAAACTGTCAAATAAATATTTGGACTATTACCTAGAACTTACCCTGTAGAAGGTTTAAACGGGATAACACAAAATTAATTAATAATACCTATTTTTATTTTATCCTTTTCCTCAGGTTTCTAGATTATATTGCGTGACCATAATACTTACATCCTTTCAGCTCTTTCATTAATTTCCAAAAACCACCCAATATTTTTCGTATTTATTAACAATTGCGTAAAAGCGATGACCATTTTAAAATTAAGCACCTAAAATATTTTTAATTTAAAATACTTTTTGAACAATCTTTTTTCACCGGCCAGGAGAGAGACCAAGGAGGACGCAAAATAATTTTTTTCTTCGCGAGGAAGTGATGATATTTACTGGTAGCAGATTATATCTGTCTCCGTCGCGACGTCAAGATTCACCTCAAAACCTAGGCTACCCTAACCGAATCTGCATATTGAGAGTTGGTCACTCTTCAGTTAACACCACGTTTCATATTTATGTTTCAGATATCAACATCATTAGTCCAATTCATTTTCTTCCATTTTATGGTTATGCTCGGGCTGAATGAAGCCTAAATCGTCTCCGAGTTACCTTTACCAATGGGGATTTTTTCGTTAAATATTTTTTGCTTTGTCGTTTGACTTTACCTTTATGAACTTCCTTTAAACTGCAAAAAAACATTTTTTCGGTTTGCGTGCTGTTTGGAATTATTTTTTCTTTTAGTATTTTACTCAGAAGAATATGGAGGGTATAAACTACAGCTTTGGCACCGTACTTGAGCATTTCTGCCACTACTCCAGGTGATTTGCTATTTTTCATTTTCTTTGATGCTCTCTTTTTTTCCGCTTTGCTTATATCAGGTTGTAGCTCTGAGTTTATTTTCTATATTTTTGTTTGGAGTTTCTTCATGGTTTCTCGCGATGGTCTCTTTTTTGTTTGGTATAATTCTGTATAGAATAGTAGTGTGATATTTATGATATCCTCTTTAACGTTAGTTTATATGCCGTTCATATCCTTTATTTGAATTACTTCATCTACCTAGAGTCGACATTAGACATTTGATTTTTCTGTTATTTTCTATAACTCTCTCAACTTTTATTTCTTGGCTCTTTCTTTTATTTTCTTTTAACATTTTTTTTCTAGTTTTCTTTATTTCTGTGTATTTTATAGATGTTATTTTTCCTTCTTTCTCGAGGTTCCGTCTTTTTTCCATCAGTTTCTTTATTTCTTCTGATATACAATTTTCTCTCTTTTTCTCTTTTTGTGCGATACCTTTTCCTACTTTGGTCATAGCTCTTGTCAGCGTATTATTTATTTTATCTATATTTTCATTAAATTCAATTAATAAAACTATGTTATATTTGGTCAGGTAAAAGTCGGCTTAAAATGTTATTTATTTTATCCTTTTTCTTATGTTTCTAGATTATATTGCGTGACCACAATACTTATATCCTTTCAGCTCTTTCATTAATTTCCGAAAAATCACCCTATATTTTTCGTTTTATTATCAATCGCGTAAAACGATGACCATTTTAAATTTGGGCATTTAAAATATTTTTTGAACAATCTTTTTTCACGGGCGCGGCGGAGGGTAAGGAGGACGTAAAATATTTTTTTTTCTTCGCGATTTTTTATAAGCAATGATATTTACTGGGAGCAGATTATATTTGTCTCCGTCACGATGTCAGAATTTGCCTCAAAACCTAGGCTACCCTGACCGAAGCGGCAAATTGAGAGTTGGTCACTCTTCAGTTAACACCACGTTTCATCTTTCATTTCAGATAACACCATTGTCCACTTCATCTTCTTTCAAATGATGGATACGCACGGGCTGAATGAAGCCCAAGGAGGCAGAAACAAATCTTCTCCGGGCTACCTTTAACTTTGGGGTTTTTTTCGTTAAATATTTTTTGCATTGTCGTTTGACTTGACTTTAATGAACTTTCTTAATATGGCTAAAAAGAAAATTTTTTCGGTATCGCTGCTACCTCCGCCTCTCGCTCCCGGAAAACCTGGATCTGTTACTGGCGCCAATGCAGTTTTATCTACGGTGCTACGGCACCGGCTCTAGATATTTACGAACATCAAATAATCGTCAATATGCCGTCATTTTATTTCAATTTTTTTAAATTAAATATCGCCATCAAATTTTTGTTAACTAATACTTATGGTGGAATTTATAGTCAAGCTCAAGGCCGGCCTTTTGCGAGGCGTCCTCGGATGTTTCTCAGCGTTGTCATTTTATAAAGCTTTCCTCAAGAATGGCTAACAACCACGATCCTCCACTTTGTTAACGTCACATCGAGGGCTGATTTTTTTTGATGGTCACGTCACGACACATCTGATTGTCTTTAAAATAAAGAAGTTGTAATAACAGCTCATGAATATTTGATGTTTTTTAACATAAAGCCGGTTTTGAGTTTTTTTTTTACTATATTCTTACAGAACAACTTTTTTAAAATGTATAGTAATCCTTAATTTTTCAAGGCCGCTTTTTATTTTTTTTTATTGTAGTGTAATTTTGTTTTAAAAAGATTAACGCTGGTAGTTTTGGATTCTAAATGAACTTTATTGTAAAAAATCATTAAAAAATCGAAAAAGTTTTACAATACAAACAAATAAACAAACGCCATGACAAACACAGATGACATATCGGGATGGTGTCTGAGAATATTTCGCTAAAATTTTGCCATTTTGAAAATATAAAAATCTTCTGACCTTAGGTGGAATGATTTAAGACTAACATATGTTATAGAGAAGATCCTCCCATACATCGTTTAAATGGGGCAAATCTTTGGATGGGCTTCAGGAGCTTTGGAATTTTCAACTAAAATTTGCAATTTGACAATGTTGTATATTAAAAACAAGCCAATATGTTTGGTTTATTTTGGCAAATTGTTAGCCCAACACACTCTGTATAGCTAGATCTAAGGTTGCTAATAGTAAAGCATTTTTCAAATAACTGACCTTTATATATGTATGTAAATACCGGAAGTCACGCGTCATTACATTTTAACAACTTATTTTCATTTAAAAACTTATCACACCCAGTGTTAAGGTAACTAATTATATTTTTCTGCAAACTGCCAAACTAAAAAAATTGACGAAATGTCTTGATATATTGTTTATTTTTAATATGAAAACATTATCAAATTGCAAACTGTGGATGGAAATTCCAAAGTTCCTGGAGCCTATTGGAAGATTTGTCCCATTTAAACGTTGTATACGAGGATCACGTCTATAACATACGTAAGTCTCAAACAATTCCACCGAAGCCCAATGCCCATGTTATTTCTGCGCTATCATTTATATAGAAAGGCTTTCCCAGGAATTATCATGAGAAATACCAAATTGGTGGAAAGTTTCAGAATTACATATGGTATGTTTTAATGAATCTAGATCGAACATTTTTTGTCATTTATACCTTACATTATCAAATCAGTCTACTAAACCACTCTGTGTATAAATTGATTTGCAGGAGCAATTCCCAGAAAATCAGAATCTAGATCCAACATTTTTTGTGATTTATACCTTACCGGCACTAAATCCGTAAACACACTGTATATTATTTAAGAATTTAATTAAATTTCTCTCTAAATTTTCAAATTACAATATGTGTGAAATTTATGTAGCTACCTAATGATTAAACTGTCTTTATCTGTAAGATTTAAAAATGGATTTTTTCACCAGCCCACTTTTCTTGTTAATTTATTAATTAAAAGAAAGAAAATGAAATTTTGGTCTTCCTCAACTAATTATTAAGCTGTATAAAATCTGAAAAACAATACCATTCGCGAAGTTTGTTTTTTTTTTATAACACCGCATAATTTGTCACATTTTCAGGTTTTAAAGCCTTACATTTTTACCTCAATTTATGCGACCTTTACAAGATATTACCTTGTTATTTATTTCCAGGCCCTCCAACACAAAAACAAGAAAACACTAAAAACTGTTTTGTGCTATGTCTAAAAATTTAATTATTTTTTGTAAATTATTTTAAAATGTATGTATTTAGTAGGGGAATTCCTTAAATGCTCCCTTTTACAAAAGTATATTTGCTCAAACCTTTAAAAAAATCGTTCGGATAGAAAATTACCGTAATAACATCTTATATAACCCAAAAATAACCTCAGAGGCCTCCTCACGGTAGATCCAGAGCACAGTAAACTTATTATTTATAGCAAGGAAAGCACCCCGGTCTTGTCATAGTACTGTTATACATACCCCCTGTATACATTAGTTCGGAATACAAAGAGACTTTTTTTTACTAGAAAATTATCCACTCAAGGAAATTTATGTACCTAAATCAATGGGAAACAAACTTCTAAACCTTAGATTTAATTTAAAAAAATCAACCTTCCTTTTTATGGTTGCTAGTAGCCATTACTAAAAAATGTATGTGATTAAGCTTCCTTACTAATTGGTGTTTATAAAGTGTTTTTACGCAAATTGAACATTGACACAAAATAATTAATTAACGAGTAGAATGCGTCTTTGGTTTTCAAATTTAATGTGATAAAAACTATTCAAAACACCATATTATAAGATGTAGCTTGATTGGAGAACGATTGCATTCATGGCTATAATAAGCATCCGGTATACAATAATTTGAAAAGTCATCCTGTAGCTTAGAGACAAACTGCGCAAGAGTTATATTGTTTCAAATCCCCATGTAAATATTTAGTACGGAGCACAACGTTGGAGAGGCGGTGGTTTTTGCACGGCACCCCGGTATACTGCACCAATTGAGTAATAAACCTCCCACCGTGTATCTGGTCTATCAATTGTCATTCTTCTATGGTCCAGAGCTAACTTAGACTCGACTTAACCTTAAGGACGAGTCAACCAGAACTATAAAATGCATTCGGCTCTTTGAGGAGGCCTTGAGTGCCGAGGACTCCTTAAGGAGTGACTTTATATTCTACCTTTATGACCTCTCTAAACTAACCAGGACGTGGAAAAGATACATCCAAAATGATGTCATTTTTCGTCAGCAAGATAAAGTATTTGGATTTTCTTTTTAACTCAAAAAGACGTCCGAATATATGAAAAATTTCTTGCAGTTGGAAACACTGAAAAGAACTTAGAACTTAGAATTATGTACGTACTTGGAACTAGGACAACAAACATACATAGGTACTAGCTACAAAAAAACCTATTTTGGTAATACTCTACTTCAGGGGTTCATCCCTCTCTATAGTTAGGAAGATAATAACTAAATGAAAATAATTTAAATACCAAAATTTTTACTCAATAAAATATTGTTTAATAATGTAATTAAATAATTGACTATTTTTCTTTAAAAGAAAATTAATTAATTAATGCCATCGATTAAGCTGACGAGACATTAATTGCCTCTAAAAAACCGATCGACAAACTGCATTAATTAAGCAGTATGTAGTTCAACTTTTGATTTTCACCCTGAACAATAGGTCCACCACAATACCTGACCCTGACAAAGGGCTTGTCTAGGAGTTGAACCAGTACATGGCTGAACTTTTGGTTTTCATCCTGAACCAGGGGTCCACCACTATACCTGAGACCTGACCTTGACAAAGGGCTTGTCTAGGAATCATTACACGGTATAACTTTTGGTTTTCACCCTGAACAAAGGGTCCACCACTATACCTAAGATCTGATCCTGGCAAAGGGCTTGTCTAGGAACCATTACACGGTTCAACTATGGAAAGGAGTTCCTTCTAAAGGGGAAGTTAATCTCGAAAGAGAGGAATATTTCCATTAGGTAATAACAAAGTTGACTGTGTGATGGATTACCGCGCATGTTCATTTGTATTTAAAAGGCCCTATCGACGATAATCTCAGGCGTCGTTTTTTAAGCTAATTCAGTAGCGTGCGTTGCAATTTTTTTTTCTCTTTTCAGATGAGGGGCGTTTGCCCACTGTTTTTTTGATAGGTACCAAAGGGCGTTTTAACAACTTAACGACCGATTTACCATATACACACTACAGTTTGCTGACGACCAAGTAATTGTAGCTAATGATAAAGAAGACAGTATGTGATGAGAAAGTTAACGGAAGAATACCAAAAGTGGGGGTTAACAGTGAACGTGGACAAAACACAGTACTTATGTATTGGAAACGAATCAAGTGAATTAGAACTAGAAAAAAGAATAGTAAAAGCAAAAAAGGTTATTGGTTGTCTTAACAGTATTTTATGGAGCAGAGAGATAAAAAGGAATGTAAAATTTAACATATATGAAACAATGGTGAAAAGCACGTTGTTGTATGGAATAGAGACTTGTCGCGTAACAGAAAAATACAAAGCAAAAATGGAAAGTGTCGAAATGGATGCAATAAGAAGATCAATGGAAATATCTAGAACAGATCATATAAGAAATGAGATCATAAAAGAAAGAATGGGAATCGAGGGAAGCATAACGGATGACATCACTAAAATGCAACTGATATGGTACGGCCATGTACAGCGTGTCCCATTTTCGATGGGATTAAATGGGAAACTCAGTTATTATTAAAGATATTGATTTTCCGATTGCACCTTACCGTGCTCTTTTCTTGAGCCCTTAAATATGGCGTAATCAGATTTTTGCTATACCCCGTAGTTTCGCTAATACAGGGAGTTTTTGAAAAAATTGTATTTTTAATAATCCCTTGTATCTCGCTTATTTTGCGAGATACTTTTATTCTGTAAAAACATTTTTATGGCAACTTTTTTAGAAGAAAATAATGACGTTGTCAATTTTTTAAAATATTGTTTAATTTTTGAGATATGGTATTTATCATAAAAAAATTAAATACAGACCTGGATTTTTTTTATTACTGTTTTAATTGGTTTCATGCTAGTATTATCATAAAATAATAAAAATTTAAAAAACGTTTGTTTTAAGGTAAAAAAAAAAATTTAATATTTAAAAAAAAATTAGTCCGAACCTGGATATTTCCAACATAAATATAAACTAAAAATTGCTAGTAAAACAACTTTTAGTTTAACTGTTTTGATACTTAGCATATTAAAATGGTTTTACGTTAATTTACAGATTTATTTGAAACAAAGTCTACGAAAAATACAAAAAATAACTAATTTTTTTGATTACCATTATATGTAAGACATTATTGGCATATTTGAGTAATTTTTCTTAACGCATTTTGCATAAAAATATTTCTGCCATTTAAATATTGGGATTTTGTTGCTTGAATGAAGCAGTCAAACATATCACATTATGCAAAATCTGGATATGGTCGATTTCTAGCCAGTTTAAAATAATTGCAAGCCATTCACAAAAATGACAAGTAAAATGACAATATCAGTTCCACGCTTTTGTTTTGTAAATATCACGACCTGCTGTTCGGTTATCAAATAATTAGTATGATATTATTTTTGAAACTTTTTAACATTTTTTACTTTATTTATAAATCTTTTAATTATCATTTCAAAACAGATAAACTAAAAATCGTTCAACTAGTGTGTCTTGCAATTTTTAATTTATAATTACGTTGGAAATTTCCAGGTTCGGACTATAATTTTTTTTTCAAATATTAAATAATTTTTTTTAACCTTAAATCAAAAAAATATTAAAGTTTTATCATTTTAAGGTAATAATAACATGGAAATAATCAAAGTAGTAAGAAAAAAATCCAGGTCCGTATTTAATTTTTTTATGATAAATACCATATCTCAAAAACTAAACAATATTTTTAAAAATTGACAACGTCATTATTTTGCTCTAAAAAAGTTGCCATAAAAAGGTTTTTACAGAATAAAAATATCTTGCAAAATAAGCGAGATACAAGGAATTAATTAAAATGCAATTTTTTCAACCACTCCCTGTATTAGCCAAACCACGGGGTATAGCAAAAATCTGATTACACCATTTTTAAGGGCTGCAAAAAAGAGCACGGTAAGGTGCAATCAGAAAATCGATATCTTTAATAATAACCGAGTTTCCCATTTAATCCCATCGAAAATGGGACACGCTGTACAACGGATGAGCGACGAAAGATTACCAAAGCAGGTCCTAGAATGGCAACCAATAGGGCGCAGAAAAAGAGGGCGTCCTTAACTGGAATGGCAACAGTCAATCCAAAAATCAATGAGTCAAAAAAACCTGACGGAAGATGACTGTCAGGATCGAAGGAGGTGGAGAATAGGCGTCGGACAACGTAGAAAAACGTTCTAAACCGACATAGGAGTACCAGAGGGCATTTTAATATTAAATAATTCATTTGGGGACCGTTAACCATTTTTAATTACTTAATAATTACAATTTCAGATGGGTTTTTTATACAAAAAATACATGTATTAAGCTTTGTTCTTGCATTTATATTGCTTTTAAAGCAAGGATTTTGCCAAGGGCTCAAACCCACACAAATTAAACTCCCTAAAAAGGGCCTTTATTAATTCAGGTGACCTCACGTATCGACGTTGCCTTTCTCAACCTCGCCGCCGTCGGTCAGGCATATGTTATTTTATTTAAACTTCTCGCAAACGTCCGAGGTGACGTATTTAGGCGTATGCGCCAGTCCGTCTTGACAGACACGCCATTTTTTTGACGTCACATCTTACTCAGTCACCCCCGTCACAAAAATGGCGCCATTGACCCTTTGACAATATCGTAGGGCCTAACCTGGATTTGAGGTACAGTGATTATCGGTTATAACGACATTAAACGGACCGCTTAATTTCGGTCGTGATAACCGAGCGTCGTTATAGAGAAAAAAGGTAACAAAATAGGCTATATATAGAACTCGGTCGGGACCTTAATATGTCGTTGCTATAACCGATATGTCGTGATATCCGATATCGTTATAATAGTTCAGGCAAGATTCGGAAAAATCCACTTTCTAGAAGCATTTTATATAACTTTTTGGCAAATGGGCAATTCCCCCTATTTTGACCTCGCTGAATCCGAATATCCCTGTTGCCAACTCGAAATATTGACAGGGGCTGAGATATTCAAGATGGCAGCGGCGGCGGCGGAATATTAAATTGCCGCTGGAAAGCCCAAATTGTCACCGGTGTACATTCAAAATATATATTTGTATAATTACAAAATAATAACATATTATTTTTTTTTAAATGGCTGCAAAAACCTCCAAAAACCCCCCCAGACTCCCAAAATCTGAAAGTTTGAGGTTTTTTCAAATTTTCTTAAAAGCTAAGCTTCTAAGAGAAAAATGTGTAATATACTTTATTGTATACAATAAAATTCACTTTTCAACATGGTATAACTTAATAAGGTTAGACTAATAACAAGCTCTCCAGCGGCGTCCGTTTATTGAAGTAATTACAAAAAGTTGAAAAAATCCCTATGTTTTTTCCAAGATTTATTTAATTTTTTTAAAAACTAATATCTACAGAAAACCACGTATTACACTTTTGTATACTCAATAAAATTTCCTTCAAAATGACGTATAACATGATTAAATCGGTTTTATAAATAAAACTTCAGGGGCATCCGTAAATTAAATTAATTTTGAAAAAACAGAAAATAAACCATTTTTGTTACAGGTTTTATCTAATTTTCTCAAAAACTAAGCTTAACATGAAAAAACTTTTTCTACACTATTTTGTAGACAGGGAAATTCCCTTTTTAAAAATGTGAAACTCGGTGGGGTTTGACTTATAGCAAACTCTCCAGCGACGTCCGTCAATGGGGGTGACTTCAACAAATAATTAAAAAAAACATGTTTTTCATACGTTTTATTCAATTATCTTATAAATTAAGCTCTTTATCAAAAAATGTGTTGTATACTTCGTCATAGCCAATAAAATTTTCTTTCAAACAGTGTATAACAAAGTGGAAGTTATTTTATATAAACCGCTCCAGTAGTGTTCTTAATTTAAAGAAATTATTTAAGATCAATCCAAACTAATTAATTTTGTGTCTTATTAGCTTTTCGGTGGATAATAAAGAGCGGCGGATAAAAGGTCGAAAGTACAAAAGGTCGAAAAAATAAGGTCGAAAGTACAAAAGGTCGAAAATACAAAAGGTCGAAAGTACAAAAGGTCGAAAGTACAAAAGATCAAAAAACAAAAGGTCTAAAGTTCAAAATGGCGAAATAACATTTTCGCGTACTTGGCTTTTTTTTACATGAAATGTTTTTGTTGTGATCTCGTCGCTATTAAATTTCGCTAAATAAAATAAAAATTGCCGGTTTTGTAAAGGGCCTCTCTAGGAATTTAACATCGCGAAATCGTTGTCGTTGAATAGTAAATTTCTCACGCTTAGCAAATAAATCTTATACCTTTAGTTATATTATGTGGTAGGCGTCTCTGCTCCCTAGGCATTACGTCTGGGAATTAGTCTACAAATAATAGCGGTATTACCGCAGTAAAATAGTAAATTGGAGAGATTTTGTTGTTTTCTTTTGGACTGACGTTATCAGGACCCTTAGACAGGGATGAATGTTTTTAATTAAATATCTAATGAAAAATAAATTAGAGACTGGAAAAGACTGCTGCGGAAATACGTCGAATCACGCAGCTTCAAACAAGTTTCGAATTGCTATGATTACTTACAACCTTTGCTAGGAGATGGTACTTCTAGATAAAGGCGCTTACTCTGTCTAGACCAGGGGTGAATGCATGGGACAGGCGGGCAACCGGGCAAATGCCCGGGAGGCCGGTTACAATTCAGGGACGGTTGGATCGCAGGCCCGATGCACCTATTCCAAATTATTAATATTTATTTTTGTATATTTGACAAACGAACTAATTAAAACATTAAACATTTAAATAAAAAAAATCTGTATGTAGTAAAGCCTGCGTTACTCGTTTGATTGTTACAGTTACTTTTATATTAAAATAAGTATAATGTATCAAGGAGATAATGTGATAATGGCACTAACTTATTAATATATTTTTACAATAGAAACAATAGAAGAAAAAATCGGGAGATTAAAAAAATTTAATAAAAGTATTGTCCTTTTTTTTTCTTATTTCCAAAAACTAAAAACCTAAATTCAAAAAAAAAATTACTTGCAGTGCTGTTGTATGTTGAAATTTTGTACGCTTTTATTTATTTTTTTTTTTGAGTTTTCATTTTGTGAAAAAATTAGATATTAATTATGTTAATAGGTACTTAGTGTTTAATATAGGCATACAGAATATAAAACTTTACAAAAATATCCAGAGCAGTATCACAAATATCATTAAAAAAGGAGATTTTATGAAAGTTTTTAAACACCTTGTATCTCACAAGTTAGGATGTTTAGGACATGCATACATATGTTTATATGAAGTTTTTTTTTTCTCAATATACAAATGACTTCCTTTAAAATTAGCATGTTATTTAATAACAAAACCTCCATAATATCAAAAACAAAAATAACACAATATGGCTTTGTTTTCTTTGCCGTAAAATTTTTGTGCCTAAGCGAAGGCCGAATAAAAAAAATTGCCAGGGCTGGTTTGTTTGAGTTCATCCAACCCTGGTCTAGAGTCACATTCGTATCTACGGATACCTAAGTAATAACACACTTAAAGTTGATACCCAAATGCGAAACCTTCTCGTTGATGTAACTAGAAATTGCTGCAATCTCATTGGCCAGGTTTGTAGTCTGACAACTTACGACGTCGCAGCATGACAGTCGCAGGGCTTGCGTCCCACTAAGCACAATATTGTAAAAAACGTTAAATAAATGTTGAAAAAAAAAAAGTTGTTTTTTCTAACACAAATATGTGTTAAAATTAAGTCAACTTTTGATAATAAAAAATCATGTAGAAAATCCTAACGAAAATTTCAAGTAAAAGCATTACCAAAAATATATTTCTTAATAACGTTAAAAAACCAGCATTAAAAAAAAACATAATTTCACTAACATTAAAAATAATACCATCAATAAATGGTTATTTTTATAATGTTTTTCCTAGATGTCACTTCTAACGTTGAATTTAAGATATATGAAGCTAATAAATGTTTTGTTTCTTAAACATTAAAAAAATATATACTACAGGGGGCGCGATGGCAGCGCCCTCTATAATATAGCAGTCCCACTACCTGAACATCGCCATTAGTTGCGTTTCGCTGCGAGTTGATACGAGTGCTACCGACTCGCTTTTTGTAATTTTGGTTAAAATATGGCAATTTTAAAGCACAATTATTAATATTGATAGTGAATACATATTTGGATCGGAACTCCCGTTGTGTGGGAAAGATGGTATAGTTAAAGAACAACAAATGTGTGTGCAGTGATCTAAATCAAGCACCACAAAATCAGGTAAGAAAAAGTAAACAAAAGAAAAAAAATGGTTTTGTATGATATATCGCATACCTATAGGTAATAAGACAGGGAATGCGACAATTCACCGCGGACGATTAGCCGCCGGACCTTAAGCCGCGTATTCATTTGAGGCAGAATTATATAATAATAATAAATCGTCTTTATTGATAAATAAATGTTACATAGGCGAGGTTTAGCAAACTGCTACTTCGCAAGCCTCGCAGCGAGACCAAACGAATGCTTCGTTTGCATTCATGCTAAAGTGATTATGCGCCTTGAAATTCTTTGCCTTGTATTCACTTGAGCATGAATTGTTTGGCCTCGTATCGAGGCACTCACTACAAAATTATTGTTTACATAGAATTTTATTTTCAGAAGCTACAAGCCGAATTATCTGTATGTCGAGTTCACGAAAACCTCAAAGGACTGTTGCTGCCCTGCGTTTCCAAAATAGAAGAATTTTATTTACATTATTTATGTTACCTTATCTTTAGAGATATTTGAAAAAAATATATTTTTTCATTGTTAAAAAAAGATTTATTTTTTTTCATTGTTAAAAAAACATTTATTTTTCAATGTTAGAAAAACATTTCTTTTTCACTGTTAAAAATCATTATTATTAAGCTTCTTTTTCACTATGAAAATGACATTAGAACTAACATCCAACCTAACGTTATGTTTTTAACTTATATACATTATTTTGACGTTATTAAAATGTTTCTGTGTTTAGTGGGGTGTCGCAAAGCTATGCTTTCTCGCCTGTGCGTATTTCAACCAGCCTCGTAAGAAGGGTATGAACCGAACCGAACCAATCAAATTTGCGGAACTACTTCTTTACGACAGCGACAACGCGATACGTTGCCTATCCACTTTAAGTGTATAGTGCCCCGATACTCCTGAATCAAGAATGATAAACCCAGGCTTTATTATATTTAGTTCTTTCCCTGACAGGTTTCATGGGACGAAACGTTCTCAGCTTACAACTAACTGCTAAACTCTTTTCGAGATGCTTTTATTACAAATAACAAATGTTTTGTTTTCTGTATAAACATCATCGATGACCGTTCAATCGCTTATTGTTTATAATTCTGTATACAATTTATTACACGTTTTAATACAATTTGAACTATATACAGAAGTTCATTTCCTTAGATTGTTTAGGGTTAATGTGCACTTGCTTATAAACGTAACTTGTGCCATTTAGTTAATAGGACTTTATTTTCTATTCTGACCATGTTTTACAAGGAGTTTAGTTTAATGCCGTCGCATTCAACACATGCCTGTCAAAGTTGGCCTTGCTCAGTCTGTAAAAAAATTGCGGTGCGCAGGTTTGACCGGCGTTCTATTTAGTTTTCTATTTTTATGGTTCCTCGTCGTTGAAGTTGTAAAATTTGGTGACAGCTGAATAATTTTCCTTTAACGTAGGGACTTATATTTTCTATTATCTAATCAACTCTTGAAGGTGACAGGCGAATAATTTTCAAAACCGAAAATACTTCGGTCGAATGCGCCTCGTCGTAACATTTAAGACAAAAGATTATTAGAGAGATCTAATTAATTTTCATTTTTTGTTCCGCTACAGTAACCATACACGTAGGTTAGAACTAAAGGCCATGGATTAGTCTGGATATATTTTGAAAGTTGTTTTACATTCGTCAAATGCATCCAGGCAGAGGCGGGGTGCCGGGTTTTAGAAAACCTCGTGGATGCCTTTCCGCATTTAATGTAATCTATAAATAGACTAATAGCTGATCCGTAGTTTCATTTCTTGCCGCTCACTCCTATACTTATCTCTCTCTATTAAAGATAGATGGAGATATAAATTTGAATTTGACAGATTTTGCCGCGAAGAATTCGGATCTACGTCAACTTCTTTGCGACTTTATTTTGAAGACACCGAAGAACTAAGCACACTTTTTTTTTTGTTTTAATTTATAAAAAAAATTGAAAAAAACCAATGATTAAATTTAAGGAGCTCAAGAAATAAAATTGAAAAGGCAGTGGCTTTTTTGAACAATAGTAAGAAGGTTTATATCTCAGAGTAATAACATATAAAGAGAAGTAGTAACCCCGGTTTCGGCGGTCATTCATTCATTTGTTGGTAAACAATGTAGCTTTTCCGCTGTTGCCGGCTCCTCTGCCTCTGTAAAATTTTATAAATAATAAGTAAGGTTCAACTTCAACCAAATTTTTAGTGCTTTGAGTTGGTTAGACTATTTAAACCATGCGATAATTTCTCATGCGCTTATTAGCCCGCGTCGCGTCGTTTTTTGCTGTGTATTTATTATTACAATCTGCGATAAAAACTCATTTAGACAACATAATTTATGAACTGCCATTTTTCCCACAATTTTTGCAGGACGTGGCAACAGGTGTATGACATCATATTACGGATTTCGTGTTAGCAGGGCCGGGTTTCGTTTTGAGCTACTTAGACTATATCCCCGCGCTACTATTCTCCGAAAACCGCATATTGATGCGACATTCCATTAAAAAGTTAGCATTTTTTAAACTTTTTAACTGTCAAAAAACTGTCATTAGCATTCACGAATTTTGACTAAAATCTAATCAGCTCGTTGCAGTATCGAGTACTATTTTACCTGAAAATTTCATGTAAATCGGTTAAGCGGTTTAGGAGCTATCGCGTTACGGACAGATATACATACACACACAACACAGACAGATATCACGACGATATTGCTAGGGTAGGTCAAAATACACCCAAACAACACATTTTCGGTGTTATCTCAAAAAAAAATTTTTGTCGAAAGCAATACCTTCTCTAGCCGTTGCTGTGCGGGCTAGGAAGGCAAAAAAGGGGCGGGCCGACTGCACAACAAGTAGTATAAGTCGTAGCCTTTAGACTGAATTGTTTAGTTTACACTTGAAAACGGTTAGATATACTTACTTACTGAAACGTCCTGTTTAAAATAAACCAACACAAGAACATTTCATGTAAAAAAGAGCCAAGTACGCGAAAATGGCATTCCGTCAAAAGAATTGAGATAAAAGTAAGGCCAAGTTCTCCAATACACATTTCATAATGAAAGATTTTTACTAGTTGGAAATGTTTTTCTAAACTTTGCTATTACAGCCAATTTTCTTTATGTTCAATTAAGTTAGTTGGACGTAAAAATAAACAAGAAGTGCTATGTTTCTGAAAATACTGTGAAAATTCAGCCCAGTGTGGTTTTTTCGAGATGATTCCAGTGCCATCGCCGGGGATTCTGGAAATTCTAAGTTTTCAGGAATGACCGCCACGAATAGGGAAAATTTACACGGGGCCGCGGTTTACTTCTTCTCTTTATATTATTATTACTCTAAGGTTTATATACTGTAGCGTCTAGAGATAGAAAATTTTACATCCATCCTCAAAACACCCCTACAAAATGCAGGGAGCAGTAAGAAGTCGGCCTGATATTGGTTGAATGTGAACATGTGCCTGCCAATAAATAGATTTCTATTGTCTATTCTTATTTTTTATTTGATTTTCTGTGTAAACCAAGCTTTACTATGACTCAGCGCAGGCGCAGCCGCGAAAGAAAATCTGTGTGTCCAATTTATACTTAAATAGTCAGTTTTCCACAAAGACAGTCAGAGTTTGTCTATTTTTTATATATTCATAAAATAGAATAGTTATGTCCTTTTTTTATACTTGGCTAAAAATAATGGAGATATGCCTTGTTTGGACGTTACAAAAACAAGCATATGCCGAGGTGGGAGTCGAATCCTCAAGATAAGCAGCGCGTCAGAAAGCACTGCAATCATATGAACAACACGCTAACCCGGTCGGCCACGGTTCCCATTCCCATCCCATATTCCTAAAATAGAGTTATGTTAATATTAACTCAAAAAAATCCAGCTTTTTGATGCCCAACTGTGAAAGGCAAAAAAAAGCTGCTGGCTTTTTTGCTTTTTTTTAAGCCAGCGGCAAGAAGTGAAACTATGGATCAGGCTTTAGTGCGAGAAATGAAATACATAATCGTGATTGATATTTATGCACCCATTGCATTGCTTTGATTGATTTAGTTTCTCGTTATTTTTATTTTTATTTTTTTGGTTATTCAAAGAAAAAACTAGTGGTGACAAAGTTCGGAACATTTTTTTTACTTTGACCCACTTCTCGTAATTACTTTAAAAAGGTGCTGAATTTAAAATTTATTCCTAAATATTTGGTAATGCTTGATATGCAATGACTAAAGTGTACCATTATTATTACAAATTTTATAATTTTTTTGAATAAAAAATTTAAATATTGTTTTTTGTTATTAATGTTTTACGCAACTGTATGTATTTTTATAATTTAAATTGAGGGTATTACGAAAAGTGGGACATGGGTGGATGAAAAGTGGGACAGTACTTTGACAAACTTAGAGACACGTGCAAATATTTTATTTTTTTCTAAATAAAATACTGTAATATTAAAATTATTTATTCAAAAAAATTAACATTTAAACAAATTAAAAGTTTCTCAAGAGACAAAGTTATCAGAGCTGTCACAAGTACATTAAGAAAGTACTTTAAGTACTAAGTACATTTTCTTTTCAAATGTACGTCAAGTACCAAGTACATTATAAAAGTACTTGATTTTCTCCGAGTCTTTTTCTTTTCCAATAGAAGTACTTCAAGTACTTTAGATATGTCAAAAATAAGAAAAATATCAAAAATATCGAAAAAAAAATCAAAAATGTAAAAAAATTTCGAAGATTTAAAAAATGTAAAACAAGATAATTTTATTAAACAAAAAGCTGCAAAACTGATCCAGTCGCATCAAAATGTTTTTAAAGTTTTATAGTTTTGCAATAGGGATGTCACAGTTACCCCGAACTCCGGGGTAAATGGGACCTACCCCAAACGACAAAAATTTTAAAATATATTAAGTTTTTCTGTCTGAAATTGCATATGGTTGTTCCAAATAGATCACATTTGTGTAAATCCAAATATATTTGACTTTGTAATAAGACCTACAAAAAACTCCTGTAAAACCAGAACACGTACCCTACCTTGCCTTATTTCTTTTTTGGTGGAGCACTTGGGGCACTGTTATTACTGTCAAGAATTTCCAAATCACTCATAGAAAGTACTATTTTTATAATAGCCCACAAATCTGCTTAAAAACTTGTTTAAGTCAAACTAAATAAATAAGCATAACAAACGTAAATATTCAAGGAATTTTTTGAGGTGCATCTAGTCAGACTAAATAAAATTTCGGATTCTTTAAACCAACCTTTATCAAACGTTGAAATTACGTCTGCTGCAAGGTGAGTAGGTGGATCCCCAATCCCCACTACCGTACTACCGACACCCCTCAATAGATGACATGACTGCTGTAGTAGTTTCTCACACTAAATTTAAATTTCACGTTCCACTATAGGCATTATTCTTTGGATAAATGTGTACCTAATATTACGATTTTTTGGGCGATTAATTAAGACGTACCTATGAAGGTTGCTAAAATACCGGACTTTCCTGCCAAATTGATAAAAGAAACCAGACAGGTGGCAACGCTGAGGTTACCACTTGTCTTCGGCGCATTAAAGTTATATCTCACGCATAATATTTTATTGTACTTGAAATACTTTGAATGTACTTGAAGTACTTCGAATGTACTTGAAGTACTTTGAATGTACTTGAAGTACTTTGAATGTACTTGAAGTACTTTGAATGTACTTTTAAACTTTGAATGTACTTGAAGTACTTTTAATGTACTTGAAGTATTTATAATGTACTTGAAGTATTTTACTTGACAAAATCAAGTACATTTCCAAGTACAATGTTAAAAGTACTTCAAGTACCAAGTACAATTACCGGATTGTAGATGTACTTCAAGTATAGTACTTGAAGTACTTGTAAATACTTGAAGTACAATTTCAAGCACTGTACTTGAAGCACCTGACAACTCTGGTTATAATATAATTTTTCTATTTAATTTTAAAAGAGACATTTTTTACGTAGCTTAAGGTGACGAAAATTGGGACAAGTATCTTACTGATATTATTATTGCTTTATGCATTTGATTTAAGATTAGGGCCTACAGTTTTAACACATTACTTCTATAATATTTGTTTAAATAATTTAGTCATGATCATGACATATAATAAACATAGGTCCCTGTTTTATGGGAATTTTTAATACTTGTTTTGCTATAAAACAATAAATTTTGAAAAACAATTCACAAATACGCAAACAACAGGAGGTTACACAGAGGCATACACAAAAAGAACAAAATGTACTTAACACCTTTACCGATTCAATAAATTTTCACTTGAATTAAATGAATCAAAGGTTACCGTGTTTACAAAAAGTTTTGGATTTATTAGGTAGTTACCTATCTTTACGAATGTTATCGCATTCTATGCTTACATTGCAGATATAATTCAACCAGTAGCAAGCGCGGATTTGAGGCGGGGGTAACGGGGTAATTACCCCCCCCTAGAAAATAAAATATGCACTTTTTACTAATAATTAAAGGGAAGAAAGGAGAATCACCCCCCCTAGAAAAAAAAATTATATTACAAATAATTTTTTCGTCGACTATTACCCCCCCCCCCCCCCTAGATTTTGACCCAGATCCGCGCTTGACCAGTAGCGTAGGCAAAACCCAGCGTAACAGGGGCCCCAGCGGCCCTAGTAAAATTATCGTTTTGAAGCGGCAATAATTTCGTAACTTAAATCTAACAAAAAACTTGTTGTTAAACTAAATTTTAACTTAAAATCAACATTTTTTAATCCTGGATTCGCCACTATAAATGTATATTTTATATTTATAAGGTTTATAAAATAGCTTGCTTTCAAAAAGCTAGCTGAATGATTTTGCAAATTAAAAAGCAAGAAAAAGAGATTTTATTTTATTATTAATGAAATAGATAAATTTTTGTTGACAAGCATTTATATTATTATTGCAAAGAAGAAAGATGGAAAACGTGCTGTGTGTGGATCGATAAAAATCAAAACGAATTTTATACTTCACACAAAGGTAGGTGTGCCTAACTTGCGAGTGTCAGAAGGAGAGGGAAGAGTTGATTTTGGTTGTTTTCCTACTTACACAAGGTTGCATCTCTAGACGTACGTTTCTGTGTGTTTCACGTCATCAGTAGAGAACAGCAAACCCAGGTAAGCCAATTTTAACCAAAACCAACTCCTATATATGAAATACTCGCGGCGGTGCAATGCGAGTAAATTACAAGTTGTTGCGCCATCTAGCGGACTGGCTCGAGCACTCGAAAGTTTAAACACACTGGCATCGTCTTGTCTGAGACGCCGAAGCGCCAAGTTTCGTCCATTAATGTGGTATTAGTTGCTACGTGATTACGTGGTTTTAATACCACATTAATGGACGAAACTTGTCATAGATGTACCATTTTTTGTATTTATTCATGAAATATGTGGAAAATATATACAAAAATCTTAGGACCCGGCCCCCCCCCCACCTGGGTGCGCCCATGTATTTATAAGGTTTATAAAATAGCTTGCTGTAAAAAAGCTAGGTTTAAAATATGTATTAAAACGATATGAAATTAAAAGGCAAGAAAAAGAGATTTTAATTGTGGACAAGCATTTTATATTTTTATTGACTTATGAGGACCCTAGTAGTCCTACAGATATTTCATAAAATTGTGTATTGTGACCCCTGTATTTCTTTATAGTCTTTGTCTTTTTAGCTTCCTAGCCCGCGTAGCAATGGCTAGAGAAGGTATTATTTTCGATGGAAATTTTTATTTTTGAGATAACTTCAAAAATGTGTTATTTGGATGTATTTTGACCTATTCTAGTAATATCGTCGTGATGTCTGTCTAGGTGTCTGCGTGTGTGTATATTATTTCTGTCCGTAACACGATAGCTCCTAAACCGCTGAAGCATCGTATCAGTACACTGTTTTCGAAATATAGTAGACTATATTTTAACTTCTAAACTTCGTGGGAGCTCTAGTTTTTGAGATATTTACAAAAAACTGTTTTCAAGGCTAATTTATTATCATGGCTTCACTTGAATAGGCTAGCCAGAAAGCTGTCAGATCCGTCATGGAGTCATTTATTTTTATTTTATACTTTAATTGTTTTTTTTGGATTTAAAATAATTTAAAATTGTCAACTTAAGAAATAAATTAAAAATCAAGAGATAATAAAAAAATTAAAATATTAAAAACAAAAAAAATATATAAAGTCTGATACGTTATTTTAAAGGAATCACAAAGGTTAGTTTTAGCGCCCTACTTATAAATTATATCACGAGGAGAATTTAATGGCATAAGGGCCAGAAATTAAAAAGAAAAATAAGATAACAGAAAGATTTTACTAGGAAACAATTTCCGAATAGGCGGATTTTGAATCAATACCTCGGTGGCTTAACTGGTAAGAGCATCACCCTAATTAGCCGACATTCTCCCCGTGATATAATTTTAAAGGAAGTTTTACGCTGATTCGAAAACATGTCAAAAATAATAAAAATACCACGTTTTTGTAATATCTTAAAAACTGAAAGTGACAAATAAAATTTAGTTTGATAGTGTTATAAAAAATTATGAAAAACAATTTACACAAAAAAAAAAATTTATAAATAAAAAAGTTATAGCCCCCCTCTTTAAACACAGACTTTTCAAAATCCCCTTATGGCTGAAAAACTATCAGGCCTATTAAGAAGCGGTTGTGATATTTGAAGATGTCTCAAAAATTGAGCCTATGATTACTCGTTCTGATCTATGTCGGCTGGAAATTCTTGAAACCGACAAAAAACATCACAGCCTTTATCTATAACGAAATACGAATCATTAAAATCGGTTCTAGTAGTGGTTCTCGAAAAATCAGTTTTTGTTTGAACTATCGTTTTAAGATTAAATTATTGACTTTCTATCTACATTCATGCATTTCCTCATACATAAATTTTTGCTGAACCGACTTCATTAAAGTACAAAACATCATGGTGAGGATGGATTGCTCTTTAAAAACATTTAACAAAACTTGCAGCCATCTTGATATCCAAGAAGGAAGTCAAAAGGGCGGCGGGTAATGATCGACAAACAAATTTTTGTCATATTTTTTTTATAGGAGTGGTTATTATTAACTGTGCATATATTTATTTATAGGGTCAGAGTAATTATTCCGTTACCTTTCCTCTAATCTGCGCTTGGGTCTAAGTAATTATCTATTAAAAAATTGGGGGTTTTCTCGTACATTTCTGCGGATTTCAGAGGATTTTACTAGGCATCTTTAAAATAAAAACGAGTCACCAATGCCAAAACGAAGAAAACATGTCAAAAATAAATAATAACCATAAAATAGAAAATCATTGTCAGGCTTCGCTTTCTAAAGAGCTTGCTCTATAATGAGTGTCTATAACCATCAATGAATTATATACGAAGTAACCATACTGCAGGAACTTAGGCATTAACAGATAATAGAGAATTATTGAAATAAAGCCAGGCTATAATTGTGCAAGGCACTATTTTGACACATTCACATTGAAAACCGACAGTTAATCCTTCAAAATTGATATACCAAAGTCGAATTTAAAACTTTTGTCGTTTATTTTCAATTAATAAAAGAAGGCACTGTGTGTTGAAAGATCACAGCTGATATTGCAATGTGAAGGTGTCAAAATTGTGCCTGGCACTATTATAGCCTGGCTTTATTTCATTAATTCTCTAATATCGCTCATCCGGAAGAACACTGTCATACCTCAAAAAAGTAGAATTTTCAGGAGAATAGAACTGGTTATGTATCATAAAACACAAGTTTTTAATAGTATTTGTCTTATTCTGAATGAATTTAAACTTTTTGCTTTTGTTAATGACACAAAAAATTATTCTAGTGACATTCATGTGTCAATTTTTTACTACATGTGGTGCTTACTTGCGAGCTCGTTATTTGGCTTCCAGGATGCAGTGATCCTAGTTGTAAATAGGGTCACTGCAATTAAAAAATGAATTTGAGAATTTTTTGAGTTGTGACAGTATTCCTCTGGATGAGCGATATACGAGGTCTGACTATTAAATAACGAGACTGGTTACGAAAAAGGGTTTTATTATAAAAATTATCGACTTAAATCGGGTCCCTTTCAAAGCAGATTTTATCTTCGGAAACAAAAAAAAGTCGCACGGTGCCAAATCTAGTGAGTACGGCAGTTGTTCGAGCACTGGAGTGCACTTACTTGCCAAATACTGCTTCACAGATAGTGCGTTATGGGCAGGTGCGTTGTCCTGGTGCAAAATCCACGAGTTGTTCTTCCACAACTCGGGCCGTTTTTACCAACTCATTCTCGCAGTGTCGCCAAAACTGACAAATAGTTAGTCTGGTTGACAGTCTGACCCTCTGGAACCCATTCAGTCATCACGATACCGTTAATGTCACTGTTTCCGTAGTTGAAAGAGTCACAGGGCGACCTGGGCGCTGGTGATCTTCAGTAGTCTTTTGGCCCTCACTAAAGCGCTTACACCACTCAAAAACACGCGTACGAGATAGAGAATTGTCCCCATAGGCCTCTTGCAGCAATTTATAGTACTCGGTAGGATTTTTTTTCAATTTAACGAGAAATTTGAGATTGATACGTTGCTCCTGTTTTTCGTCATACATGGTTTTCGGCACGAGAAAAAAAACACGTTCGTTTCAAACCGCTACTGCAAAAATACTATAATAGTGACGAAAACGTGTTTTAAGACGTGCATAGACAAGATATCTAGATACCCAACACACTATTCGTTTTTACCCCATCCGTCTAGGGCGCCATCTAGGCGCGCAGTCTCGTTATTTAATAGCCAGACCTCGTAGTATTGTATTATTGTAAATTTTGCCGGGAAATTAAAAATGACGGGAAAAATTTTAACCTGTGACGAATCTACCCCCTGTCCAATCATCCCCACTCGCCCCTAAATTAGTAGTTAAATGATAAATAGTAGATATTTAACTCCTGATAACATAACATAACATAACATAATTTTATTTCCCAAAAATCTTTAAAAAATTTACATATCATGTGTTATTGTTTGTTCCCCACTGAAACCACTGTTGCAGCTTGTGAGTGGGGGTTCGGTTCGGTTCTGATGATGCTATTTATAATATATACAAAGGGGGGGCATCATTATCACATATCATATAGAGTAGGTTTCTATATTTATTTTTAAAATAGGAAATAAGTGGAAAATATATAATATTTCCGATTGTAAGCTATACCAAAGAAGCCCTATTATATGTCCGATAAAATAACCTAATACGTGCTAATACGACATGGTAATATCAATTTTCCATATCCCAGACTAAAAGCATTTTTTTCAAACATTACTAGCCAACAATTGCAGGAGATAAGAATACCTGGTATTATTGAATGATAATTTTGTTTTACCGTGCAAAAAAATTCTCAAAAATAGATTTAAGTAGTCGTTTAAGATAATGGGTTTGGAAAATTGTGAAAATCCAAGTGCTATAGTAATTGGAGGAGGATTGGTAAGATGTTTTTAAACACTTAAACATTAGAAAAATATATTTAGGGTGTCAATTTTAAAAAAAAATTATTTTGTAAAGTTCCTAACAATGTAAGTTGGATTTAAACTTATAAATTAAAATTTATCCCCTAGAAGTCAATATACGTAGGGACAAAAATTTTAAAACCTAATCAATGAGTTTTCAAAATTATTACTTAGTAATTAAAAAACCAATTTTAACAAATAGGAATATGTCATAGGGGCTCGAGGCCTCATGATGTCGCATTTTATTCTATTTTATCTTTTAATTCATGGAATATGTGGAGAATATCTAACAAAAGTTTAGGTTTGGGAAGGCGGGCCCCGAGGCCCCCCCTGGATGTGCTAATGCCTAAACCACAAAAGTAAGTATCATGTTCCAGAGTTTTAAGACTTAAAAATTGAAAGGGGTTATTTTACCTTATTTAGTTATTTCGGAGCTAAACGCTCCACTGATAAGGATATTTGCTCTTAAAATAGAAATTGACGTGTGCTGGCTATATAATTTTAAGATTTATTTTTTTTAGGTGGGGGCTGTATGTGTTTGTATTTTAGCTAAAAGGGGATACCGGGTCACTATGTACGAAAAAAGAGAAGGTAGGTTTGGTGTCTATCCATTCTTTAATTTTTAATGACACACAATATCGCATACTGCGTCGAAAAAGGCATGATGTCTCATTCCGACCAATCAACAATAATTGATATTACAATCGAATAATAAAAAACCATTTCATAAAAAAATGCTAACTTTATGAAATATTTTAATCGATAATTGGATTCATAAAATTAAAACTATAAAACATAATTTAAGCCAAAATTAAATTTTCATAAACAAAATTGTTATAGTACCGTATATAAGCATGTGTTTTTCTATGGTTGAAGCGATTTTTTTAGTGGTGGAAACCTTTGTAGTCTATGGACAAATCAAGTTTCGTGTGCAAGTCGTGCCAACTTTCTGCCGATAAGCTAACTTTGTTAAGAGTATCCCATATATCAGGTTTTGACTTGTTGTCATTCTGGTAAATGCGTTTTTTGAAAGATATGACGGATTCAAAATGGCGGAAAGGCGTATCTTTAAAAAAATTGTAAGTTTTTTATTTCTTAACCGATTTTCATGGAACAAAGTTTTAAATACTTGCTTTGTAATGTACTTAAAAATGTATTACTCAGAAAATATGTATTTTTTTGTATTTGTCAAAAAAAATTAAAAAATTCAAAAAAAAAGTATATTTTTTTTATTTTATTTACAAAACTATTGGAGCTAGAAAAAAAAGTCTATATAAAAAAGATAGCTATTTTGATTCTTTATTCAAATCTGGTTCAAATGTTCCAATGCGTTAATTAGTTTTTAAGTTATGTCCAAGTAACTGGAAAAAAATAGGGGTCTTTGGGGTATATTTAAAAATTATGCTTTTAATAAAAACCATACAATTTTTTGAAAGTAACTTAAATTTGTTTAACATAACTAGCAGATCAAGTTTTGACTTATTGTCATTGTGATAATCGCGCTTTTTTGGCGGAAAAGTATATTTAAAAACAAATTGTATCTTTTTTATTTTTTATCCGATTTTAATACAACAAAGCTTAAAGTTCTTGATTTGAAATGTATTAAAAAAATACTTTTTAAAAGATGTTTTTTTTAATATTCGAAAAAAAAATCGAGTGAAACAAGTGACAAAAATGATTTTATTTAGTTTATTTTTTAATTTTCCCCCATATACGGACGTCGCTGAAACCCTTCATTAATTAAACCCCACTGACTTACACATCGTTAAAAAGAAAATTTTATTTCCTATAATAAAGTATAAGACACATTTTTGTCAGAATTAATTTGTTTGGTGATTGTAATAATTGATTTAAGTTGCACAGGCCTGTGAAGTTTTAATCTGAAGATAAATTTTACATTATTATACACGTTTAAAAGGAAATTATATTGTCTACAATCGACTATGGGTCACAATTTTTGATAGAGAGCTTGGTTTTTCAGATAATCGAGTAAAACCTATGTGGTTTCTTTAATTTTTTTATATTTTCTTAATAAACGGACGCCGCTAGAGAGTTTGTCATTAGCCAGACCCCACTGACTAAAACATTGTTAAAAAGGAAATTTTATTCACTACAATAAAAGGCAAAACAATTTTTTTTCTAAACAGCTTAATTTTTGAGAAAATTGGATAAAACTTAGTGATAAATTGATAAATTTAGTGATTTTTAAAAATTGATTTTATTTACGGACGCCCCTAAATTGTTATAGATAAAACTACCATTGTCTTATTATACATCATTTAAAAGGAAATTTTATTTTCTATAACAAAGTGTGTATTATATTTTATAATATAGAGCTCGGTTTTTAAGAAAAACGGGTAAAACCTGTAATAAACATGTTTCTTTTTACCTCAATAAACGGACGCCGCTAGAGAGTTTGTCATAAGTCGTACCCCACTGACTTATTGAATTTTGAAAAGAAAATTTTATGGTCTACAATAAAGACTAGTACATATTTTTACCTAAGCTTAGGTTTAAGAAAATTTGAAAAAAATCTAAAAATTTCAGGACTTGGGGAGTCTGGGGGGTAAAATTTAAAAACTAATATAATTTTATTTTTAAATTAGATTTTACACATTTTTTATCCATTTCTATGTCATTGTGTCTTTAGGGCGTCAACTTAGATACATTTTTAGAAATTCGAACACGACTATATATGGAGGGAGGATACAAAAAATTGGACCAAAAACTTGCCCGGCAACATCCAAATCGTTAGTCTGTGACCTATTCTCAGCTAAGATCCATTGACAAACTGCGGTCCTCATATTTTGCATACTCAACTATTTCTAGCACCTGCACTATATTGTAAAACTTTCGTCGATTGACATTCACTTAAATAACAATAACAACGTTGTTTGATAATAGGGACCTATTGCAATAGTGCCAGGCAGACATTGTGCCGGGCACTATATTGACAGTTTCGCATTATAAACTGACAGTTGATCTTTCAAACCAAAGTCGAATTTATAAATCCCTTCGTTTATTTTCCATTAATAGTGGCGTCACTATTAAATCCGGCTCGTATAATACACAAAGGCCTTATTTTGAAAGGACACAGCTGTTCTTATAATGAGAAACTGTCAATATAGTGCCCGGCACAATTTGTGCCTGGCACTATTGCAATAGGTCCCTAATGTCCATCAAACAACGATAACAATAATAGGGACATTTTGGGTCAGGTCAAATAACAGAAAATTTGACAGCTGTTACCGTTATTGTTACTAAGAATAACGGCAACATTCAGGGCAAAAAAGATAGATTTTGGAACACTTCAGATAACATAACACAAACGTTAATTTAGTAGTTTTACACACCTTCATCTTTTTGTTTATTTATATTTGTTAATTTATTTTTTATTAGATTTAAGGCTTTTTACAAACCAAACTAGCAAATTATAGTAAAAAATTCGACTGCATTAAACAAAACAATACAAAACTAACCTTAAAAAATAGCGATAACATTAAAGGCCGGCCACCGTAAGTACGGGGCGCCGTTACCGTACATAACAAAAAAGGAGCGAGAAGCTGCTAATGCGTAGACTCAGTAATAACAATAACGGTAACAAAGTGTAAAATACGCGACCCAAAATGTCCCTAATATTAGAAATCACCTGTTTCACTAGACGCCTCAGCTGCGTAAAGCCGCGCGCTGCCTTCCGCGTACGGTAATACACCTTCGGTAGTCGTTTTGGTGACAACAAATGGTTTTTTTTATTGAAACAAATATAAAATATATATTCATATAAGACTTGTATACATCAAATTAAAGAAAAATGTTCATTGTAAAACTTTTATTTAAACTTTTTTTTTTAATTTTGCTTTGTTGTTAATAAAAATGTAGGTTAAACTTTACTAGCCATACAAAAAAAGTAAAAATTCAGTTATTTTATTTTTTCTAAAAAAAGGAAGCAAAATTTTAAAAAATATAATAGAAAGTTATTTTATTGCGGCTGTTTACTGATTTATTTGCCATTTTTTGCAACCCTCTATGACTATTTTTAAGAAAGATACATCGTTTTAAAAAGTATTGTGCAAAAAAAAGTGGTGGGGGCCATATCTTTAAAAAAACACATTTACCAGAATGACAACAAGTCAAAACCTGATCTATGGAGTGCCCTTAACAAACTTGGCTTATCGGCAAAAAGTTGGCACGACTTGCACACGAAACCCCCTTTTAGGCCGATTTGTCCATAGACTATTGATGGATATTAATTAGCGAAATTTATATACATAAATATATATGGATATGTTTGGGCTTTATTTAGAGGTTAGCAGGTTTACAGCTTCTTTAAAAGAAATTGAAAACTATGAAACGTTACCACGTTTTTACACATATACCGGGTGGGCCAAAAAAAAACCCGGACAATTTTCTTTTTATTATAACTTTTGAACTATACAATCGATTTTAATGAGACAAACTGCCCTTGGCAGAGAATTAATCAGTTTTGACCAAATTTATTTTTTTGTCAACCCTCTCAAAATATAAGATGGTGGACGAAATTAAAATATAAACTTCAAAGATGCTGGTTTATTCTTGTGTTGCAAACCTGTTTTAATTATTTTTTAGATCAATAAACGAGCTGCAGTTTTGCCACGCATAACGAGGTACGAATCAGCAGAATCGGTTCAGGGGTTCTAAAAAAAATATTTTTGTTTCAACCATTGTTTTGCGTGTTATACGATTGCCTTGCTAATTATGTCTGCATTTATTTCCTTATAAATTCATTACTACTGAACCGATTTTAATAAAATTAAAAATCATGATTAAAGTTTATCGCAATCTTAAAATTTAAGATAATGGACAGAATTATACTTGATTATTTAACATGGCGTGTTTATTCTTATTTTCCAAAAATGTTTTAGTTTTTTTTTTAATTTATAAAAAAGCACTACTTTTCCTCCACGCAACGAGGTACACATTAGTAAAATCGGTGTAATGGTTCTCGAAAAATCTATTGTTGACTCAACTGATGTTTTACAGATTATACGATTTCATTGCCAATCATGTCTGCATTAATTTTTCTTTATAAATTCGTTATTACTGAACCGATTTTAGTGAAATAAAAAAATCATGGTAAGAATTGATTGCTCTTTAAAGATTGCAATCAAAATTTTCCGCCATCTTAGAATTCAAGATGTCGGACAGAATCATACTTGATTCTTCAAAATGACGTATTTATTTTTATTTTCCAAAAATGTTTTAGTCTGTTTTTAATTGGAAGAAAACCACTTATTTTCTTTAAATGAATAAAGTCGGTGTAGTCGTTCTCAAAAAATCTGATTTTGTTTTAACCATTGTTTTACAAATTATACGATTGGATTCCCAATCATGTCTGCATTCATTTCTTTATAAATTCATTATAACTGAACCGATTCAATCAGTTTGCACCATGATGTTTTTTATTTCACTAAAATCGGTTCAGTAATAACGAATTTATACAGAACTGAATGCAGACAAGATTGGCAATGAATCGTATAATTTGTAAAACAATGGTTAAAACCGAGATTAAAACAGATTTTATCAGAACCACTTCACTGATTTTATTACTTGTTAAGCGGGAGAAAAGTAGTGCTTTTCTATAAATTAAAAGAAAAAGAAAACTTTTTCGGGAAATAAGAATAAACGTGCCTCTTTGAAGAGTCAAGTATGATTCTGTCCGACATCTTGACTTTTAAGATGGCGGCAAATTTTGGTTTAAAGAACAATCAATTCTCACCATGATTTTTTTTTGTTTTGCTAAGATCGGTTCAGTAGTAATGAATTTATAAGGAAATTAATGCAGACAAGATTGGCAATGCAATCGTATAATCTGTAGAAAAATGTCTGAAACAAAAATAGATTTTTTGAGAACCACCACACCGATTTTACTTAGTTGTACCTTGTTGTGCGGGGGAAGAGTAGCACTATTCTATAAACTAAAATAAAAACTAAAACATTTTTTGAAAATAAGCATAAACACGCCATTTTGAAGAATCAAGTATATTTCTGTGCGTCATCTTAAATTTTAAGATAACGATAAATTTTGATCATGATTTATAAATAGCAATCCATTTTAATAATAAATTCAGACATGATTGGCAAGGCAATCGTATTATATTCAAAACAATGGTTGAAACAAAAATATGTTTTTATAGAACCACTAAACCGATTTTGCTAGTTCATACCTCGTTGTGCGTGGCAAGAACGCAGCTTTTTTACTGATTATGATAATTAAAACATGTTCGCAACACAAGAATAAATGAGCATCATTAAAGGGTATCATTTAATTTCGTCTGCCATCTTCGATTTTGAAATGGCGGACAGAAAAATATATTTTGTCAAATCTCTGATTAATTCTCTGCCAGTGCAGTTTGTCCCATTAAAATCGATGATATGGTTCAAAAGTTATAACGAAAAAAAAATTGTCCGGTTTTTCTTGGCCCAGCTGGTATAGTAGTGTGAGCTATGGTGATCGTGTCAAAAATAAGAAAAAAAAAGTTGCTCAGATGTCAATATTTTTTATATATCTTTGCGTTTCTGTTCGGTCAGTCTGTCTGTCAGTCTATTTGTCTGTCTTACGGTATGTTTGTCTGGCTGTATGAAGCTCTAATATCGGCACTGTATTCAGTTTCATTAAATATCCTAAGCCCACAGTTATAAAGAAATCAAAAGGGAACAAACTTTGGCAAAAACTAATCGATTAGTCCTAATAGAAAGGAAATTCCCAGTATTTTTTTTTAATGCACTAAACCAAAATTTATGTACAGGATGTCTTATTTAGAGGGTGACATTTACCGTAAGGGAGGGGCGCATAATTTCTTTAATTATTAAAATTTAATTTTGTTAAAATTATTATTTTTCTGTCATTTATAATTTTTGAAATATTAGATATAATTACTATTTTTTTATATAATGACCCTTTTATTTTTTTTATTATTTGTATTATTTTAAACTACTTGTCTTTATTTTATATTTCAATTTGTTTACTGAGTTTAAAATATTGTAAAATTATCAAATTAAGAAATTAATCAAAAGTTATTAAAAAATAAAAATATAAAAATCAACAAAAATTTTTTAAAAATAAAATGAGTATGACACGTCATTTTAAAAAAATATTGCGCTGATTTTAAAAATCGATTTTTTTTATATTTCCTGTAGAAATGCATGAAATTCCTCAAAATCATCGAATTTGTTACACCCTGTATCTAATATGCGAACCGACGAAAATCGACTAGCATTATAATCTTTTTTTAGACATTAGAAAAGCAACGGTTAAAAAGGGTCGATCAATCAACTTGGCTCTATCGCATAGAGGCAGAAAAACCCTACGAACTATCGAGTTAGAGCAAGAAATTTTAAAACATGCAGTCTCTATGAAAGGACGTTTTTTGCACGGCGTTAAAGGTGAAGGCAAAAGTGTGCCTTATGATCCTGTAGAAAATCAGGTAAAAAAACTGAAAAGTCATTTAAAATTAATTAAAAATACCCATTACTAAGTATAAAGGAAAATTAATTATGGTCTTTCTGAACTTATTTTTTCAAATGAGCAATTCGATTTCAGTAAAAGAAATTGTGTATACGAATTTTTATTTAAAATATGATTTTCTTGTTCATTTTTATGTAAAAAGTTATGGAATATATTGTTTGAATTCTCCGTCGTGGAGCATCTTTGTAATTTTGGAAAATTGTGTGGAGTTTAGGACTTTTTCACTTCTTTTTCCAAAATTAAAAATTATGCGGTTTTGATAATGATCACAGCAACGGTTTTCGATATTTTTGCTTTTAATGTTTTTATTGCATGGGTAAAAAGTTATTAAAGATCAAGAAATAAGTGCTCTATATGCAACTATGCAACGAGAACTTTAAATCCAAAGAAAATCGCACCCGTTTACACAGGCCTTATAGAAAATTTTTGGCTCGGTGGAATTGGCTATGATTTTGGTATGTTATAGCAGGGTAGGTAACTAAAAAAACATGTAAGTAAAGTTTTTCTATGTACAGTTTTTGAGATATAAACGATCAAAATTCGTGAAATGGTCGTTTTTGGGTATGTTCTAATAATAATAATTCTTACATATTGACCGAAAAAAATTAATTGACCATAAAAATGACTTAGTAAAGGTCTAAGGACAACGTCATTTGTGGTGTCATTCTTGTAAATTTATTAAATAATATGCGGGGGATAGTCAAAAAACATTTTTTTTATATCTGCACTATTACCGAATTTTATAACTAGCACATTTTATTTTAGTACAGCTTAATAGTTTTATATAATATTTAAAGAAAAAAAACATTTTTGCTTTTTGATTGCCCCCACTTTTATAAATATTAATTTTTTTATTGCAGGTATTTCTTCTTACTAAATAAAATTGACTTTAGCTGTTTTAAGATATTTTCCGTATAATAAAAATTAATTTGTTAAATATTTTGTAATAAAATACAGCTCAAAGAATATTTTGATTATATAAAAAAATACTATAGCTTTGGGTTGAGTCAAGGGGCTTTTCAAAAAAAATTATTTTATTTTTTTTGCTCTTAAATAATTTTTAAGTTATTTTTGGAAAACGGCTCGGTTAATTTTAATTAAACTTTACCTGTTTATGTTTGTAACTTAGCGTCACACTGGGAAAAAAATGTTTTTTTTGTCTGTGTCTAGTTTTCAAGATATTAACTTTTGTAACTCTAACTATTCTTATATTTACAGGACGGCGACAAAAAAAAAGGTATTTAACGTCCAAGTTTTGCTTTACGTACCGAAACTCTAAACTAATAAGAGCCAAAACAGTAGAAAAATAAAATATATACAGGGCGTCTCAAGAAATAGGTTTATTTAATGCATGACTTTTATTAGTACGAATGCAGGTCTTATTTTTTTAACTTAACTACAAAATGTCAATAGTACATTCTCGGTAATTCCCGAAGCCCCCGTAGACCAGCGTATCCTAGGATACTACTTTACATGCAGTGTACTATGGTACCTAAGATACGCTCGTCATCAGGGGCATATAAGATACCCCAGGCAAGGTGTGCTTCAAAATCATATACGTAATATTACGTATGTGTTCAAAATATCTTGGATGCCGCAAATAGACCACATAATATTAATCAATAAACCAGTGGCATATATAGAAAAATGTTTCGGGAGTGGGGGGAGGGCGAGACCCCATGAGTCCGTATATTATGCTATTTTATGTTTGTATTCATGAACTATGTGAAAAATATTTTTAAAAATCTTAGCTTCGGGGGGGGGGGCTGGGCCCGGACCCCCTTCGTATATACGCCACTGCAATAAACATATAAATAGAAAAGGTTATAATATATAAATATATATAAGATAATTTTAGTATAATTTAATTTGTTGAGTTATTTTCTAATTTAATGGTTTCCAGTTTATAGTTTAAAAAAGAAGTTACTTGTTACCATTATTAGTATTAAAATGCTACAATAAAACAAACTTTTTTCTTGAAACACCTTTTTTTTGTGGCCGTCCTGTAAATATAAGATAGTTAGAGTTACAAAAATGAATATCTTCAAAACGAGATATAGAAAAATAAAATAGTGTGACGGGAACGAATTCACCGAGCCGTTTTCCAAAAATAAATTAAGAATGATATAAGGGCAAAAAAAGTTCTTATTATTATTTTTTTTTTGAAAGACCCTATGACTCAATCAAAAGCTATAGTATTTTTTTATACAATAAAAATATTCTTTGAGCTGTATTTTATTACAAAATATTTAACAAATTGATTTTTGTCATACGGAAAATAGCTTAAAACAGCTACATTGAATTTTATTTACGTAAGAAAAGATACCTGCAATAAAAAAATTAATATCTATAAAAGTGGGGGCAACCAAAAAACTAAAATATTTTTTTTCTTTAAATATTATATAAAACTATTAATCTGTGCCAAAATAAAAAGTCCTAGTTATAAAATTCGCTAATAGTGCAAATATACAAAAAATGTTTTTTTTACTATCCCCCGTATATTATTTATTAAATTGACAAGAATGACATCATAAGCGACCTTGTCCGTAGACATTTACTAAGTCATTTTTATGGCCAATTAATTTTTTTCGGTCAAGATGTAAGAGTTATTATTATTAGAACATACACAAAAACGACCATTTAACGAATTTTGATCGTTTATATCTCAAAAACTGTACATAGAAAAACTTAACTTTACCTACATTTTTTTTAGTTACTTATTCTACTATAACATACCAAAATTCTAGCCACTTCCACCAAGCCAAAAATTTTCCATAAGGCCTGTGTATACGGGTGCGATGTTCTTTCTTGAAAATCGTTGCTCAGGGCGACATTGAAACATTTTGACTTTTTTACATAAAAATAATGAGAAAAATCATATGTTTAAAAACAAACCGTATACACCGAGGCACAAAAGTTACACGTATTTTAATAGAATGGTCGCAACCCAGAAAATATCCGGTACAATGTACAGGGTGTCCCAAATTGGGCACTTTTAGGGGGTTTAAGGTACTTCTAGGGGAGACAGAAAAACTGACCACGCATTGCGAGGCTCAAATTTCAAGAGAAGACTTATAGTGACAACCGCATTTTGAAATATCGTCTCGTCTTTGAGCTACGGGGGCTTTTTGAAAAGTCTGCATTTTGGAAGGGTGTCGATAACTTCGTTATTAATGGAAATTTTGATTTAGAGTAAAAAGAGTAGTCACTTTTAGTTTTTGAGATATGACATAAAGTTGCATTTTTTCTTATGGAATGGCCTATATTTTAATTAATTTTCGAATTCGCCATTGAATTCTTTTCAAAATGATGATTGATCATATGTCATAGTTTGATTGAGCAGTTTAGGAGTAATTCAGCTTTTTCACTTATTTCTAGTGCGCTATGATTTCCTGCTGAGGAAGGTCAAGGCACTCCAGTATTTTTATTATTTTACACAGTCAAAAATATAGTAAGCCTGGTTTGGAAAAATTATAATTCAGCTGACGCCCCTCAAAGCCTAGTTATAAAAAGTAACAAAAATGATACATATTTCAAAATAAAATTAAAACGCTTTTGTGCAAAATAATTTCATATAAAAGCGTAATGTAAAATTGTTTAAACAATTAAAAACAATGACAAAACGCCAAGGCGCAAGGCCAGCTTGATTTGCATAGTATAAGACAACAAAACTATAGGAGCATTGAAGTAAGATTTGACCGCAAGGCTTTCACGTCAATGGCGCATGACGTCATTCAACGCACACTAGACAAAAATAAAAAACTTTAATTATCTCCGAAACCGCACAATGACATATGATACATCATTTTGAAAAGAATTCAATGACGAATTCGAAAATTAATTAAAATATAGGCCATTCCATATGAAAAAATGCAACTTTATGTTATATCTCAAAAACTCAAAGTGACAGTTAAAATTTAATTTAACGGGTGAATTCCCCGTTACAAAGTCTATAAAACTGCAATTTACTCTAAATCAAAATTTCCATTAATAACGAAGTTATAGACCCCCTTCCAAAATGCAGACTTTTCAAAAAGCCCCCGAGGCTCAAAGACGAGACGTTATTTCAAAATGCAGTTTTTACTGTAAGTCTTCTCTTGAAATTTGAGCCTCGCAGTGCGTGATCAGTTTTTCTCTGTCTCCCTTAGAAGTACCTTAAACCCCCTATAAGTGCCCAATTTGGGACACCCTGTACACCAAAATTTGTATATTGTATTGCTAGTCGCAAAGCACCCCGCCCATAATGGACACCTATTAACTGTTGACAGTTAACTGTTTAATCCTTTCGATCTTGGACCCCCGTGGGTGTACAGCTTTCGAGCTGCCCACGGAAAAATACAAGAGAAACAAAATGTTTCTATGCGCGCTTAGCCACGAAAAATTGTTGTTTTTTTATTCACGAGCACTAAACCACGTTTAAAATATAATTTTTAGAAAAAATGTTTCGGTTTGGTTCGGTTCGATTAGGTTTGGTTTCACACCCTCCAGGATCCCGGGAAAGATGTCGAGGAAGTTATTTTTTGGACTGAAATACCGAAAGTGACAAGTCATAAGACGCTACTTTTTAAGGTTGCTTAGTATTACACTACATCTTACGCGCTGTCAAAAATAAGCATCTAGGATATTTTATAACTTTTTCTATTAGGTACCTAATTTAACAATATTTTTTGTTTTCAGTGCATTTATTCCATAAGTAGAAATTTTCTAAATGAATCGTTACTAAACGGTAAGTTTATGTCTTGTTATAAATAATTTTTCTTAGGAGATTGTCTAGATTATTGGTATTCATCATAAAAATTCTAAAAATATCAATGTGTAAGCAAAGACTCTGAAACAGCCATTTTTTCAAAATGGCGACCGAAAAAACATAGAAATTACAACATTTCCTTTTTGCTTCACTTTGCGTGTGTCTAGGCCCTTTTAGTATAAAGTCGAGGGTTGATCAACTCATATACATAATATTCCAATACCCACGGTAACTACCCATTCATGATGCAAACATGAGGGCCTTGGGGTCTTTAAGCAAAAAAGACCTGATTGGTTGCTTTCAAAGACATAAATATGCATATTATTTCCATATAGTACGTATTATTGCAATACCTACGGTACCTTACGATGCAGAATGCAAACGTATTTGAAATAGCAATATTAATGGCTATAAGTCTATCCTTTTTGCGGTCCTTAAGATAAAATGTCCTGAGTGGTTATACTTTTACGCATGAATATTATTTTATTCTTGTATTCGTTACGTCAAATCATCGGCGTACAGTTGACAAAAACTCTATCTATGTAAATTTGGTATCTGTGCATTTTTTGTACCTCTATTTCTGAATGTTTGCATCAAACGCCAACCATTGTGTAAATAGGTAATTGCCAAAAGTAGGTGAACAAAATTTGTCTACAGAACTATACAGTATATTGTAATGCAAGCAATAATTAATTATACAACGAGAAGAGTTTAGTGGCATAAGGGCAAGGGAAAAATAAGAAGCATAAAATAATAAAAAGATTTACCTTGAGCTGGATTTGAACCAGCGATCTTTGGCTAACGCTTGCTCTTATGCCACTAAATTCTCCTCGTTGTCAGCGGCGTAGCGTGCCTGTAGAGGCGGGGGGGCCCGACCGCTAACAAGAGCGCCCATCAAAAATCTTGCGACCAAAAAAAAAAAAACAAGGTCTTGTCTTTACTTTTCTTTGCCGGCCCTGCTACTACTACTACTAATAATACAGGGGCGCTTCGGACACCCATGGGGCGCCAGTACCCTCGGGGCGGGGGGGGGGGAGGCGACAAACCCCCCCGCGCTCCCCACGCTACGCCACTGCTCGTTGTATAATTTATATCTAGGGCGCTAAAGCTAACCTTTGTAATAAATACTTAATTTTCTTTGATAATATATAAGACCAATAAATATTTGCAAATCTCAAAATTTGATCTATTTTTAGCTGCAGAAAAGCAGGAAAATGTAAATCTCTACTTTAATCATAAACTTATGAATGTCGACTTTGAAAAGAAATTGGTAACTTTTCAAAAGTAAGTATTAAACCTACCTATATAATAATAGTTGTACGAATATTAAAATCTCTCCCGCCCACATAGCACAATCACGTGTTTACCACGTAAAAAATGCATGAGAACAAAAACTTTAATTTTAAAAGCTGCTAGAAAAAAACGTTTATTTCATATATGAAAACAAGCTTAATAGGTTATTCATTAACGTTATAAAAAATAACGTTGCTAAAAACGGAGTTGTAATTACGCCATTATTAAATTAAAACGGGAATGTTTAAACGTTATTTTCAAGTAAAACCTAAGTAGATTTTTATCAACGGCAAAATCCCATTAGGTTCGCGCCTTTTCTACACTCATTTTCAAACGCGACTTGCATGGCTTTTCTACCAAATATTTTTCAGATTTTACTAGAAGCAGCGCCACCTATTGGCGACATTTTTTACTTCGACCATTTCTATCCGGGAGTGCTTTGGCCTCTAAACTCCAAAAACCAGTTATTGGACTGATTCCCGATCCTTTACGATCACGACGCATCAGTTATTAACCTGATAAAGACAAATTAATATTGTGTGAAAGTGTGTTTTGTTGGAAAATCTTGTTTAGCTTTTAAGGAAAACATAATGTATGTATAGATATTTTGTCTTGCCTTGAGCGCCTTCTTTTTAAATTGCCTTGAAGGGTTGTGCTCTTAAAACAGTGAACTTTTAGTACTCCCTTTCGCGTCACTTTTAAGTTTAAAAAAAGTTATTAAAAAAACGTGACAAAAAAGACGCAGAAAGATATTACTTTTAACAAGTCTTTGTCTAGAGAGCTTTTAGAACAGGCTTTCGCGCCTTTTTTTGATTAAAAAAAATTTAAAGAAAAAACGTGACAAAATAATACGCAAAAAGTTAGTAGGTTTGAAAAGTCTTAGTCTAGTGGCGTTTGAGAACATGTTGTGGAGGACTTTTCAAGTGTAAATTTGGCACACGAAAATAACAATAGTACGGTATATACACAGCACCAGAAACTTCAGCAAAAATTATATTTTTCTAGCTTGATTCCTTCTTTTTTTTAAGTTATCTTTAAGCATGTAGATTTAACAAAACAAATATTACATTGTTTTCTAGTAAAAAACAACTTTATTATTTTTGTTAACGTTAATTTAACGTTGTGATGTGATTTTTGTGCTATGTGGTAAATAAGTGTCTGATTCTAATTTTCTAAATGATTGAACCAATTATGTGCTTGTGGCGTGTATAATTTACGAGATATCGTACTATGCCTTCTTATTTGAGTTATGTCCTCTTAAGCAAAAGTCCCCTACATATGTAATTTTTTTATTTTACTTATTTTCTTTAAGTTTTGTGTATTTTTAACCAAAAATTTATAGGTACCTCGTAAATTTTGGTAGATTAACTTCAAACCTCGAGATCGTAAATCTAGGAGAAAATTCCACAATATGAACTTTACTAGCAACTTTAACTTACTGGTGTATCATAAATTAATTTAACACCTAGTGTGGAAAAATTTAATACTCATTTATTTATTTTAAAAAACTTATGTGTAGGTTAAGGAAGCGGTGTCTAGAATAGACCGCTGTTCGGATCTTATATATGTCGAATTTCTGACGTCACTGGTGGTCCAGCTGATTTTTGAAAACAAAAGTTAGATATGATAAGAACAACTAATATTTTTAGAATTTTTTTAATTTTTTGAAAACTAACGCAATTTTCCTACTGTTTTTTAGGGCTCTGGAACGAAATAGCGAATTATAAAATAGCGAGTATTAAAATAGCGGTATCGAAAAAGCGACAATCACAATAGCGATGTAATAAAAGGGCGACAATCAAAATAGCGATGTAACAAAATAGCGATTTAAACAAAATAGCGATGTAACAAAATAGCGACTTTCAAAATAGCGATGTAACAAAATAGCGACTATCACAATAGCGATATAACAAAATAGCGACTATCAAAATAGCGATATTTCGGTTCCGTTTTAGCATATAGTTCGACTAAAGGGTTTCTTTGTAAGAAATTTTTTCAAAAAAAAAACTTTCCTTACTTCTTTCCCGGGATCCTAGAGGGTGTGAAACCGAACTGAACCGAACTGAAACAACATATTTTTTCAAAAAAAAACTCTCCAGACTTCTTTTTCGGAATCCTAGAGAGTGTGAATCTGAACCGAACCGAATTCGGTTCAGATCGGTTCGGTTCGGATTCACACCCTCTAGGATCACGGGAAAGAAGTCAGGGAAGTTTTTTTTTTGAAAAAATAAGCTGGTATAGTCCAAATACTGCAGTAGCGCATTTCGGTTCGTTTCGGTTTGGATTGGTTTGATTTGATTCGGTTTGGTTTGATTTGGTATTTTGATACATCGCTATTTTGATACATCGCTATTTTGATACATAGCTATTTTGATACTTCGCTATTTTGATACATCGCTATTTTGATTGTCGCTATTTTGGTTTTCGCTATTTTGATATATCGCTATTTTGATACATCGCTATTTTGATATGTAGCTGTTTTAGTACAAATGCTATTTTGATACATCGCTATTTTGATAGTCGCTCTTTCATTACATCGCTATTTTGATAGTCGCTATTTCATTACTCGCTATTTCGTACGTCGCTATTTTGTACATCGCTATTTCGTTCCGGAGCCGTTTTTTAGTACATCCTTATAAAATATAATTTTCTAGACGTATTGTCGTTATTTTTTTTTAGCCCGCTTTATTTTTTATTATACAAAACTTAAAATACAAGTCAAAATGAATGTGATCGTCGAGTATGAAAGGTAAACCGAGGACTTGGGCAGTAAACAAAGGTGTAGGTTAGCGGATTACTTTTGAAGCTAAAACGAACCCATTATTTTCTTCGAATTTTAATTTTTGTGTAAAGAAAAATGAAGCGGGCTAAAAAAAATAACGACTGGTGTGTGTCAAAAATATTATTTTATAAGAATATACTAAAAAACAGTAGGAAAATTACCTTAGTTTTAAAAAAAAATCAAAAAATAATAGTTGTTCATATCATATCTAACTTTTGTTTACAAAAATCAGCTGGACCAACAGTGACGTAAAAAAATCGACATATGGGTGTTTCCTAAACATTCCTGGAGTACCTAAATAAATAAATAAAAAAATGTTCCAAGAAACATTTGTCGAAACATGGTTCCTAAGAGAGCTGCGCCCCTATAAAAAGGGCAGCCTGAAGACTGTTTTTCCTTAATATTTCCGAAACCGTCCATGCAAACATCATGAGATTTGGTACAACGTATAAACTTTTAAAGCTGCATCAGAATTTTAGCTCAGAATTGCAAAATTTTAATCAGGGGCGCACCATGAAAAAATGGGATTCTTTTTACCCTTAACCCCCCTGGTATGATACGCTCCTGATTAGAATTTTGCAATTCTGAGCTGAAATTCTGATGCAGCTTTAAAAGTTTATACGTTGTACCAACTTTCATGATTTTTGCATGGACGGTTACGGAAATATTGAGGAAAAACTGTCTTCAGGGTGCCCTTTTTAAAGTAACATTATTACCACTTAAGGTTTTATTAATTTTGTCCCTAGGTTATTTAGAGGGTGCTGTTATGGGTTTCAGGATCAATTTGGCTACATAAAGGTAATTTATATTGCCAATTACCTAAAGGGGTGTTATACAACCAAAAAGTGATTTATAAAGGGAGTATACTAAAACTTTTAGATACTTTTGGTTTTATTGATTTCTGATTTATAAAGATGGTCTTATAAAACCATTTTACCAAAAGTTTTTAAGCAGAAATAGATATAAACTTTGGTCATTTAGTTTTTTTCATTACTTGTGTTTTATAATAGAGAGGTTTTCTTATATCCTTTTGTTTTTATAGTTAACAGTAGTTTAAAAGTAAATATGATTAGATAGGCGGCCATATAGAACCTAGTTTCCTTAAGGTTTTTAAGAGTGGTAAATATAAACTTTAGACTTTTGGTTTTTGCCATTACTTTTAGACATTTTAAAAAGGTTTTATTGGAAGGCTTAAAGGTAAACTTAATTCTTTTGTATTTATAGTTACCCATAGCTGTATATTAAATATTATTTAAATAGGCGGCTATATAAAACCTTGCTTCCTTAAGGGTTCTAACAGAAGTAAGTAAATACTTTCGTGTTTTAGTTTTTTTAGGTACTTCTTGTAAAATAATAGATATACCTAGGTACAGATTGGTACCTACCTATTGCAAGATTGATTATTTATTATCCTCCTGGGGCTGGGACATTTTTGGCAATTTTGTGACCTAAATTATTTTATATAGCCATTGTGAATCTAAAATATCGCCATAGCTTTTACAGGAAAACTTCTTTACTCTAAAGGTATTATGGTATTCAACAGAATCGCCAGGATACCAAATTACCAAATCTAGTTTTATAATAGGATAGAGGACGTTTCTGAGTTGCTTTTAGAACCTGGCATAATAGCTTTAGGCTCTAAAAGGTTCTATACTGGTGGAAGCGCTAGAGGGCGAAGCTGGAGTTTATTTCTTATGGTTTTATAGTGAGTTTAATACATAGATTGCCACCACCAATTGAGGAGTCCCATTTAGGAGTCTAAGGAGTATATAAGGGTAATGGGAACGTGCTAGCGACCAAACATTGAAAGTAATGGTTTTAAGGAAAGGCGCTGGCAACCTTTTAGCTTCTGCTATAAATAAAGAAATGTTTCTTGGGTTAGGAACCATTTTTCGACAAATGTTTCTTGGAACTTTTTTTCATGAAAATACTCCAGGAATCACACCACGAATTTTTGGCCAATGTTTATATATGAAACACCCATATGTCGAATTTTTTACGTCACTTTTGGTCCAGCTGATGTTTGTAAACAAAAGTTAGATATGATATGAACAACTACAACATCTTTTAGCACTAAAACCCACGAATCTCTCACATCAACTGCGGATTTAATAATCGGCGCAGATGGTGCGTTTAGTTCACTGCGCAGTTTTATGCAAACCACACCTCATTTTAATATGTCGCAAAGCTACATCGAGCACGGATATTTGGAACTGCGCATACCACAGGAGAGGGGGGATCAAATGGTCGGGAATCATTTACATATTTGGCCCAGAGGTAACAAATGCATCATGTAGAGGGTGTCTCAAATTCGATATTTTTAGTGGGTTTAGGATATTTCCATGAGAGGTAGACAAAAACTGATCCCCCTTGAGACGCTGAAATATCAAGAGAAGCTTAGAGATGAAAACTGCATCATGATATAGGAAGGCGTTTTTAAAAAGCCTGCATTTTGAGAGGGGTCTATAACTTTTTTATTTATGAAAATTTTGTTTTAATGTAAAGAACTTTCATATATATCTTTTCTTGAAAAATTTACAGATTTAAACGGTTTTTATCTATCTATTTTTTGAGATATTGCAGAAAGTTTTTATTTTTCTTACGGAATTAACCTCTTATTATTAATTTTTTTAAATTAGCGCAAAATTTTCTTTAAAAATAACGTGTTACACTCAATATTTTATCTTTTTTTTGTTTTGTTTTTATAAGTGTTTTTGTTTTTTTAAATATTTTTTGTTTTTATTTTATAATTTAATGACTGGGTTCAAAATATTTTCAAATTAAAAAAAAATTCAAAAATATGAAAACAGCAAAACAATTCAAAAATTAAAATATTGAGTGTGACACGTCATTCTAAAGGAAATTTTACGATGATAATAAAAATTGAATAAAAATACGGTCATTCAATAAGAAAAAATATAACTTTATGCATTATCTCAAAAACTAAGAAAGATATATAAAAACCGCTTACATCAATGGTGAGAGAGCTTCATCCCCCAAACCCCTATACCGCATACGCCACTGCTAAACCCCCAAAAGTATACAACTTTATTCCCCATGTTAGATCCTTAATTCGATGTTTTTGTGGATTTCATGTATTTCTAAAAAATATATAAAAAATCTGATCTTCACTTGTGACCCTCAATTTAAAAAAAATTAAAAGGTAAAATAGCAAGCCGTTTTTAAGCTACAGGTGTTTTACAATGTCTCCATTTTGGAAGGTGGCCTATATTTTTTTTAATTATGAATATTTCAGTTTAATGTTGATTGCTGTTTTATGTTTTTTTTATAAAAAACAGTAAAATTGAATTTTAACTTTTAGTTTTTGAGATATTACACACAGTTGGCATTTTTGTTATGAAATGGCCCTCTTTTTATATGACTTTTGGAATCAACGTAAAATTTCCTTCAAGATAATCTATCACACTCAATATTTTATTATTTTTATTGTTTTTTATTTTTGACTTTTTTATAACGTTTTAGTTTTTTATGAATATTTAATTTGAAACAAACAAACAAAATTATAAAATAAAAATAAAGGATACAAAAAATTCAAAGAAATAAATTGATAATTCCATAAAAAAATAACAAATATACGTAATATCGCAGAAATAAATAAATTGATTCATGACGGATTTGTACTACACTTTAAGTGAAGCCATAATAAATCAGCCTTAAAAACTGTTTTTTATAATAATATTTTTTAAATTAATCTCAGAAAATAAAGCTCGTACGAAGTTTTTGGTTATAATACAAACTTTTGTGCAAAATGTAATCTACTTTATTCCGAAAACCGCATATTGATGCGATACTCAAAAAAATGTCTTTAGCATGAATGGATTTTGGCCAAAATTCAATCAGCTCGTTAGAGTCCCGAACAATATTTTACCTAAACATTTTATGAAAATCGGTTTAGCGGTTTAGGAGCTATCGTGTTACGGACAGATATACACATACTCACACAGGCACACAGAGAGACATCACGACGATATTGCTAAGATAGGTCAAAATACAGCCAAATAACACACTTTCGGGGTTATTTCGGCTATATCTCTTATAGCCATTTCTGCGCAAGCTAGGAAGGTTAAAATTATAGACCCCTTTACCATTTTTTTTTGTTAAGGGCGAGTCAGTGCAAGCACTGAAAACAAGTGGTCCCTTTCAAATGCATGTGCCCCCGGAACCGTTTTCTAAACATTACATCAGGTGGCACAGCAGTCTTTCTGTGTAGTCACTACATCTCCCTTCCGCTCTGGTAATTAGGAGTTCGTGCATATCATCTAATTTCTCTTTGTTACTTTATTTTGTCGTACTCCTTTACTCTCATTACTGACTAAAACTTCTTTTGAAGACTTCTAGCAATACTTCAATACTATCAAGCCGTTTGGTATCAAACAATTTCTATTTTACTCTAGTATTATTGTTTGTTCTGAGTGTTCATCTTTACTTTTATTATCAATTATTTCTTTGATAAATTGGTTACCTACCTTCCAATTATCTTTGTTTTTTAGCATCTCATTTATGATTTGTTCTGATAGTACGTTTCCTTGGTCTATATGTAAGGCTTCTAGCATAATGTTTCGTTTTTCTCTAAACTTTGGCATCGATTATTTCTTCGATGACTTTGGGCAATGAATCAGTATATGGTTTGCGTCGTCTATGCCCATACAGTACTATCCATCGCTTATTGTTTTTCCTATGCGTTTTGTGTATACTTTAAAGCACCCATGATTTGTTAAGATTTGCGTTATTTGATAATTGACATATCTATGTTTACATTCCATCCATCGTTTTATATTTGGTATTAGTCTCTCTGTTCAAACAGATTTTCTGGTATCTTTTTCCCACCTTTCTTCTTTCTGTTCTTCTGTGTTGCCGTTTCTCTAAAAATAATCTTTCTTCTATTACTAGGTCAATAGGCGGTGTTCCTGCTATGACCTGTAGGGCTTCATTTGATACAGTGCGGGAGGCATTTGCTACCCTTAGTATCGCTTTCCTTTGCACTTTAATTAGGATGTTTTTGTATTTGTCGCTTTTTACCACTTCTCCCCAAATGGGTATACCATATAGCAAGGTGGATTGTATTATACCATAGAGTAGCTTTCTTTTTGCAGCTGATGGTCCTTTCCTATTTGTCATTAATATATTGATATTGGTGGTTTTTTCTGATGCTTTTTGTATTATTCTTTTAACATTCTCCCCAAATGACATATTCTCTCCAATCATTATTCCTAAATATCTTATTGCCTTTTTAGCAACAATTTCAGTTCCATTTAAATTGAACTTTACATCTTTTCGGTCTCTTTGTCCACAGAGTATGACTGATTCAGTTTTCTCTGGAGCCAATTCTAATTTATTATGTTTCATCCATCTATCTCCCTTTACCATTTAGATTCTCTTAAAAATCGCGATTCGCAAGTTGGGGTAAGTTTTGTTCTATCTCACCTAGAAACAACTAAAACTCTTAAAAAACATCGAATTTCGGACACCCCGTATTTTCCAATCTAGGGTGGAAGGGTTTCAAGGCTAATTTTATTTTGGGATAATCGTTAGAAGTGCTACTTCCCAAAGGGCCTAATTGTAGAGGCCTATTATACCCTTCTTTTATTAGACTTTTTATTATTTATATTCGTAAAAAGATTCTTTAGATCTCTTATATCACTGCTACTGGCTACATTTTAAAGTTAATTGGTCCTTAATGAATTTAGAAGGTCGTTAAGGTATCTCAGTCAGTAAGCTTAAAACGCCAAATAACTCTACTTATAATTAAATTTTTGGTACTTAATTTAAATTTATAGTGACTTATTAGAATAAAACCTGACATTATTCTAGAGTCGGCTTTATTCTGATAGATTTACAAAGAAAACTGAGAGCTGACCTCTCAAAATTGACATACCAAAGTCAAATCAGCTGCAATACAATACCGCCGATTTTAAAATAAGGTAAGGTTTTTTTCCAATAAGTCCCTATTATCCGGTTTATATGTGTTTTAGGGGAATTTATGATGATAGCCCTACCAAACGAAGACCTTTCTTGGACAGTGACCTTATTTATGCCTTTTGTCAACTTCGCAGCTTTAAATACTGAAACAAAATTATTGAGCTTTTTTAAAACACATTTTTTTGATTCTATTTCTTTAATTGGGGAAAATGAGTTAATCACTACATATTTTAGGTAAGTTATAAATAGCAATGAATTATATACGAAATAACTGGAACGGCCAAAGAGATTTTTTAGAGTGCGAACATACATAAATGGTAACCATTGCAATCTTTCTCTCTCTAGTTCTATCCACCGGTGGTATTCTGTGAACTTAATACCTCAAAGGGACTGTCTTTTGTGATTTGTCATTAAAGTCTTTGTTATTTGTTAGTATATTTTTGTTTTTGTTGAACAAAAATAAAAAAGGGGAACACGATGCGTCGCATGTAAAAACGAGTTTAATAGGAGTGAAAAGCCCGTTTCGTTTTTGAAATAAGGAGCTTTGAATATTTAAAAAACTTTATTAGGACCTAATCGCAGTAATAATCCAGTTATAGATTAGAAATCAAACATCCGCAAAATTTCAAAAAAGGAAAGATAGCACCTCCTGGGCAGCGTGCTCTCTCTACAAAAAAATCTAATATTTTTGCCTCACCTTGCATATATGTAAAGGCCTATCCAGTTTTACTCGTATATACTTAGAGATAATTATACAGTAGTAGTAGGGAAGGTGACTCGTACGTTTGCACGCAATAAGGTCTATCCTTCTACACTTTCACTGGATATACCAACAGGCTGTGTATATGGGCTTACTGCTCTCTTCACAAAGTTCAGTGTGTCGGTCTATTAAAGCGTGTGCAGCCCTTTCTCTTTCTGGGTTGGTCATTTGAGTGCCTGTTGTCTTATCAAAAAGAAATTTCTTTGTGGTCTCATCCTGAAGTACATTACATTCTGCGATAAGATATCTTAAGGAACCTTCTTTCTGCCCACAAACTGGGTTGGTAAGGTCGTTCTTGACTCCTGCAGGTGTCATTGCTACATTAGGCGGCTGGAATTCCTCTTAGCAATCCAACTTCTTCTACTGCCTGTATTAGTTGGTCACGTTTGGTCGGTCTACAAATTCTTCTTGTTTATTTTGCAACTTGTTCCTGCTTTCCATTAATTCTTCACATTATCCTGAGCCCAATTTTTTAATCCGATCTGCAGTTGTCTCTGCTGCAGGCCTACATTCCTAATTCGATCGATGCCTCAAAACTTAAACCAGCATCACATGTTTGATCACTTTAGCGGCTTTAGGGCCTCTGGCCATTCTTTTGCCAAGCTATCAGCAATCTGGGGTGCGCTAAGTACCTCCAGGTTTGTTAGACTTTCACTGCTCTGCTACTGCTCTCTTCACAAAGTTCAGTATGTCCATCTATTAAAGCGTGTGCAGCCCTTTCTCTTTCTGGGTTGGTTATTTGAGCGCCAATTTTCTCATCACAAAGAAATTTCTTTGTGGTCTCATCTTGAAGTAGGTCTTACATTCCGCCATAAGGTATCTTAAGGAACCTTCTTTCTGCCCATAAACTGGGCTGGTAGGGTCGTTCTTGACTCCTGCAGGTGTCATTGCTACATTAGGCAGCCATTTTCCTCCTAGAATTCCTCTTAGCAATTCATCTTCTTCTAGCGCCTGTATTAGTTGGTCGCATTTGGTCGATCTACAAATTTTCTTGTTTATTTTGCAACTTGTTCTTGCTTTCCATTAATTCTTCACAGTATCCTGAGCCTAATTTTTTAATTTGATCTGCAGTTGTTTTTTTGGCCATGTCCAGAAGTGTCTGAAGGCCTATATTACCGGTTTCTGCTTCGATCTGCCTTTTTATTGCCTGGTGGTCCTGCATGCCTCAAACCTTAAACCAGCATCACATGTTTGATAGGGCTTTAGGGCCTTTAGGGCCTCTGCGCATTCTTCTACCAAGCCGTCACCAATCTGGGGTGAGCTAAGTACCTCCAGGTTGGTTAGACTTTCAAAGCAAATGAAAATGTGCTCGTTCCTGACCTCCTTTAGCGCAGGTGGTTTCACCAGGCAGGTACTTTATGACTAACGTGAAAAGAAAACTTCTCTATCTAAACCACTTGCTAAGGATTGTTAGATACCCAGTCTCACAATTCATTGTCCAAAAAAATTCAAGACTCCAAAAACATGGAAAAAAATTAACATTTGTGGGCACGCAATATCAAAAATTGGAATTGAATATTCGATAGAGCAACAATTTTTCGCCAGACAGAAGTGAACATTCGTTTATTAGTGTAGCATAAGCTAGTTGTTCTGTGATTAGTGCGATCAAGCACCAAAAAAAAAATGATCCTAATGTACTAAGAAGAAGAATGTAGCATATTCAACTCATTTTGATGAAACAAGCTCTCGCTATTTCGATATGGACTTCTTATTGCCATATATTTTAGCAACAAGCCGTCAGCTCTTGTCTCAATAAAATGCAACACATATCACGTAAACGACAGATTTCTAATTATTGGAGACGCAGCTCATGCTATGGTGCCGTTTTATGGTCAAGGTAAGCAATAGCTCAGCCAGTAATGTCTTTGGAGGGGGGTGTTGCAATTTCATGCCCAGAATACTCCCCTTCTGGGGTAATTCAGCTAAACTGCACATACTTGATAAATAAGGGTACAAAAAAGTCTGCAATGTTTATTATTTTGATCATAATTAGAGGTACTTGTGGACCAAAAAATTTGCAGTTTCAATCCACATATTCAGACTACCTTGTTTTGAATCATTATCACTAAAAGTGGGACTATTTTGGTAATACTATGAACAAAAATTTTGCATTTTTTGTAGAAAAATTATCACTTTGTACCAATTTTGGTGGGGAATGATTACTCCCATTACTTCCTTTTGCATACGCTGGTGAGGTAAGTAGGGTAGAGGACAATTCATCGCAGGCGAGTCGCCGCGGGGACAATTCGTTGCCAACCGATTCGCTGCGGGAATTTTTGTTTAATATTTATTTGTGACACAAGACATTCAAATAAAATTTGAACTAAAATTCTTCCGGCGAATCGGCCGGCGGCGAATCGTCCTCGCAGTGAATGAATTTGCGGCGATTATGCCAGCGGCAAGTCAGCCGCGGCGAATCGGCGGCAATGGCCGCGGCGAATTGTCCCATTCCCAATAACGAACGAATAGGAAAAAGATGTTCGTTGTCGGGTGGATGTTTATTAATGTTTAAAAAATCTTTATTTAATAAAAGATTTCTACTAATTTCAGTTTTTTATGTTTTCGCACGCTTTAAGAAAAAATAGTGTTCCTAACTCCTGCGGAATGTTTCTTTTTCCCACTTTATTGCTCGCCGAATTCCGCTACGCGTCGGTCGGCCAACTGAAATCGCGTGAGGAAAATTAACTTGTCAGGAAATATACTATTTTAATCACATTCATGGGCTTAAAATATACACGGTGTTCCACTGAAAAGTGTCATTCGCCTATATCTTAAAAACGATAAAGAAATTGAAAAAACTCTCGGACACGTCGATTTTGTTTGCGAGGAGAACACTTTTTGGCTATCTTGAAATTTTTGTACACGAACCCCTTTCGAGGGGTATACTTTACCCCTATATTTTGAATAAGGAGAGTGGGTCTAGTGATACCTTGTTTTGACGCTCTCTTGAATATTTACACTTTATGAGATATTTGCTTTTAAATTTTCAAATTTAACATGGGATGATAAAATAAAACTTAAATCCAAGAAATAATAAAATTCTAATTAAATTTTTATTTTATCAGTCCTTGTTAAATTTTAAAGTATGAAAGCAATTATCTGAAAAACCAATCGATAGATTTTTGAAATTTTTACACAGTTGAAAGACATTTAAGAGGCCTTCAAAGCAAGGTATCAATAGACCCACTTTTTCTACTTAAAATATAAGGGTAAAGTATACCCCTCGAAGGGAGTTCGTACCACAAAAATTTCAAGATGGACAAAAAGTGTCCCCCTTGCAAGCAAAATCGACGTGTCTGAGCCTTTCTCCAAATTGGCACTCTAAATACACAAAAAGGCCTCTGTTTCGATGTTCGTGAAACTCCGTGTACAGGGTGGGGCATTTTCGTTGGTTTTATAGGGTACAGGCTAAACGGTAAGAGATACAAAAAAACTGACATACGTGTCCCGTCCTCTTTTTTAGTGTCTTTTTTAATGGCCTCATCAAATCTAGGCTAACTAGATTAGTTTAGCAGATACAGGGTGATTCTCAAAAATTGCCGATTTTTATTATCTTTTATTACTCGTTTATTTATGGAGACACAAAAATTCTTCAAATACAAAAGTTTTATGATTTTATACGTATAATTCAGTGGCGTACCCAGAAAAATTAAAAATATTTTATTTTACAAGATATTATCAAAAGTAACATTTTTTAAACAGAACACCCTGTATGTAAGTACCTCAAAAAATTAAATTTTTTCTTGCGATTACAGCGATATATAACACTTAATACTTTTCTTTGTCCTAATTAGGTAAAATACGAAAAAATTTTTTTTTTGTAATTGGCTATGGATGGGATAAACTTTTGTTTTGCTTTTTTAACTTGTCACAAAGTCAAACGTCAATTAAGTATTGTTTTTGCTTTGTTGTTATTACTTTTGTCTAAGATGAATCTTTATCAAAACCTAAGATCAAAACAATGAAAAGTTAAACATGTTTGAGTGCTATATTGAATCTAATAAAAATAGAGATGCAGCACTTACACTATATATATATATATACTATATACCGTTATCCGGAACGACGTCAGCCAGACAAAAGGATGTTTCAAAGAATGTATTACAATTTAAGTGAGTATGGATCATTTGGAAAAACAAGAAATAAAATTTACAATAAAGAAAATAGAGAAACGGATGAAATAAATACGTTGGCTTGTGTTGCTGCTGATCCGACGGTACCTAGTCGTAATATTGAGAATGATATTGGTATATACGTAAACGTAGAGTTTTAAGAATATTAAAAAAGCATAAGTATAAACCATATAAAATAAGAAAGCTTCATAATTTACATCCTGAAGATGAACAACGGCGTTTTGAATTTTGCAATTGGTATTTGCAACAGATTAATCAGAATCCCAATTTTTTTCAAAATATAATATGGACCGACGAAGCTTATATATCTAGCGAAGGAATGTTTAATCGACATAATAATCGATATTGGTCAAACATAAATCCTCATCAGACGGTGGCCAGGGTACAACAAGGACGCTTTGGATTCCATGCATTGATAGCGCTGTATCGAAATAGAGTGTTTAACTACAGGCTTTTTAATGAAAACATGAATGCAGAAGGATACAGACATATTTTGGAAGAATATGTAATAATAGAGTTGGATAACATGCCATTAGGTGAAATAAATAACATTTATTTTCAACAAGACGGTGCTCCAGCACATAATAGCCATATGATAATGAACTTGCTAACTGCCAATTTTGATGAAAATTGGATTGGTACATATGGGCCAAACCGATGGCCCCCGCGTTCTCCCGATCTGACCACCCTCGACTTTTATTTTTGGGGATTTATCAAAAATGAAATTTATAAAACACGAAGTAACAATATAGAGGAACTTAGGGTAAATTTTATTATTTGCATTGAGAGAGTATCAAATATTGGCATCTATAACGCCACTCGTTCGGTTACAAGTCGAGTAGAAAAATGGCTTGAGCAGAATGGGAGAGAATTTGAGCACCTTTTGTAACTAATTTTTATAATAACTATTCAGTTCTTATTACAAATTTATGTTGTTGTTGTTATAGTTTAGTAATATCTTAATATTCTCGTTAAGTAGGTTCTGAATATACCAACTATAAAATAAAAAAATATTGAATCAATTCATAGCCAACTACAAAAAAAATATATTTTTCCGTATTATACCTATTTAGGACAAAGAAAAGTATTAAGTGTTATATATCATTGTAATCACAAGAAAAAAATCAATTTTTTGAGATACTTACATACTGGGTGTTCCATTTAACAAAATGTTACTTATGATAATATCTTGAAAACTAAAACATTTTTAATTTTTCTGGTTACGCCACTGGATTCTATGTAGAAAATCATAAAACTTTTGTATTTGAAGTTTTTTTCTATCTCCATAAATAACCGAGTAATAAGAGATAATAAAAATCGCCAATTTTTGAGAATCACCCTATATCTGCTAAACCAATATAGTTAGCGTAGATTTGATTGCGCCATTAAAAAAGACACTAAAAAAGAGGACGGGACACGTATGTCAGTTTTTTTGTATCTCTTACCGTTTAGCCTGTACCCTATAAAACCAACAAAAATGCCCCACCCTGTATATAATTTGAATAAAAAAATAAGTAATAAATTTTGAGATATAGTCATATAAGTAAGTAGGTGTATAGTAAATAAAGTCTGATACACAAAGTAATAAAAAAACTTTTTTTATCTATTAAACTATTAAAGATGTTTTGACTTACCAATCCTACAATGTAATTTAAGATTCTCAATGTTGAAAAAACATTTAAACTCAAATCCTATATATTTCAATAAAACTTCAACCTTTCTATAAATGCGTTAGAAATCAATTCTTACGTGCTTAAAAAAATTGGAATTTATTAAATTTTATAATTCATTCAGCACTTTAAATTTTAAACAATAATTTATAGAAAAATAAACTTTATAGGCTCCTTATTTAATTCAAGTATACAGAGTGATAGTGTTAAGATAGGACGTAATGCCTCGAACCCAACAAATACCAAATTGCAAATAATGCAAGGACATAAAACTATAAAAAAACAAGTAAAATTAAAAAGAGAACCATTATAAAAAGTTTGTCTTCGGCCGGGACTCGAACGCGGAATCTCTTGCTCTGTACGCAAACGCAATTTTCGGAAAACTTCTACCCACGTATGTGTGTGATGTCTCAATACAAGAACGAGAAACTCTCAGGGTATTACGTAAATCTTTTTTCCGAGATTCTGGGTTCGATTCCCGACCGAAGACAAACTTTTAAAAATTTTTCTTTCTTTCATTTTAGTCGTTGTTTATAGTTTTAGGTCCTTGCATTATTTTCAATTTGGTATTTGAGAATTATTTGCCAACCGCCCATTGCGATCAAAATTTTAACACACGGAAAAGATCTCATGTTTTCAGACGTGGGATACTTTACGTCTAATTTGAGTTTTCATACCTTTGACAGTGGGAAAAAAGAATTATAGAGGTCAGTTGAATGGTTTGGTCGAGTTAATATAGTTTGTTTTTTATTAAAACCTTTTATTTAGCTTCACATGTTCTATCTAACTATCTAACTATCAAATCTTGTGAAGCGTTTTTGACACACTTCCCATTATCCGATTTGGATGAAATTTGGTACACACATAGTGGTTCCATGACAATACAACATTAAGATAAAATATATATAATAATATCCTTCCACCCTTACCCCAACCCCTTTTATAGAAAAATGTGTTTTTGACACACTTCTCGTTATCCGATTTGGATAAAATTTGGTAGTGGTCCGATGACAATACAACAACAATAAAAAATGCCCTCACACCCCTACCCCCTTCCATAAAAAAATGCGTTTTTGGCACACTTCACTTCAAATGACTTTTATAAAATTTGGTATATGCATAAAGGTCCGATGGCAATACAGCCCAAACAAAAAATATATTTCTACCTCCAAACAACTCACGATCAGCGATTTCATTATAATCTAGTATAAACTCTTCTGTTCTATTATTGAACAAATATTTTCATTTAATAGGGTAGGAGACTAAAAAGTAGAAAATAAATTGGTAAAAAAAATTTTTAAGTCACAAGGTTTTATAAAATGCACTAAAAATTAAAAAATAATTTTCCAACATTCTGATATTATCACAATTATAAAAGCGATGGCCGCAAATCAAAGCATAAGTTAATCTAAATTTGTGATCTAAACACTTAAAGAATATTCAACATAGCAGGTCATTAAAGATATGTTTAATATGCCGCAATGTTATGCCATTGCCATACCTATGTCAGAGAAATGCTGGGGTATCTTGGGTCGGGTTGGGTCGGTTTGGTACCTCTGCATTTTTCTCCTAGATAGATTCTTGCAAATAGTGATATTTAATTGATACAGATATCTTATCGTGCTAACATCGCTTTTATTATTATGATAATATCAGAATGTTGGAAAATGATTTTTTAATTTTTAATGCATTTTATACAAGCTTGTGACTTAAAAAAATTTTTTTACCATTTTATTTTTATGGCGGTTCGTCATCAACATGTTCTCATTTAACATCACAGATTACTAACTAATTGATGTACTGTGTTTAACATAATCTAAATATGTCATGACGTAACCGCCATAATAAAAAAAAACTATACCCGGAGAGTTCCTTGTTCTTGTATTGAAACACCACACACATACGTAAGTAGAAGTTTTCCGAAAAGGTATGTATGGTCTTTGGTGGCTTAATGTTAGAGCGTTTGCGTACAGAGCAAGAGATTTCGGGTTCGAGTCCCGGCCAAAGACAAACTTTTTATAATTTTTCTTTCTTTAATTTTACTTGTTGTTTAAAGACAAAATTATCACATTTCTTCTTTTTGAGCCAGCCTTTAAGCCTAAGCTCTGTTTTCTGGTTTAATATTAACTTTTGAAGACTCTCTCATGTTCTTCAACAATAAATGCTCGCAATATTAATTTTAAATGAATCTTCTTTGTTTTTAAGATACAGAGCTTAAAATGCAAGTTATTATAAATTTTTTCATCAAAATAAGAACTTGAAATGAATGTAATCATACGTATTACAACAAACAAATATAAAAAAGTGTCGCCTTTATTATTGTTAAAAATGAAATGTTCAGCCAACGGGTAAAAACTTCATTACTTTACGGGGTGGTTATATCTTTCTATCTATCTATCTATCTATCTATCTATCTATCTATCTATCTATCTATCTATCTATCTATCTATCTATCTATCTATCTATCTATCTATCTATCTATCTATCTATCTATCTATCGATCTATCTATCTATCTATCTATCTATCTATCTATATATCTATCTATCTATCTATCTATCTATCTATCTATCTATCTATCTATCTATCTATCTATCTATCTATCTATCTATCTATCTATCTATCTATCTATCTATCTATCTATCTATCTATCTATCTATCTATCTATCTATCTATCTATCTATCTATCTATCTATCTATCTATCTATCTATCTATCTATCTATCTATCTATCTATCTATCTATCTATCTATCTATCTATCTATCTATCTATCTATCTATCTATCTATCTATCTATCTATCTATCTATCTATCTATCTATCTATCTATCTATCTATCTATCTATCTATCTATCTATCTATCTATCTATCTATCTATCTATCTATCTATCTATCTATCTATCTATCTATCTATCTATCTATCTATCTATCTATCTATCTATCTATCTATCTATCTATCTATCTATCTATCTATCTATCTATCTATCTATCTATCTATCTATCTATCTATCTATCTATCTATCTATCTATCTATCTATCTATCTATCTATCTATCTATCTATCTATCTATCTATCTATCTATCTATCTATCTATCTATCTATCTATCTATCTATCTATCTATCTATCTATCTATCTATCTATCTATCTATCTATCTATCTATCTATCTATCTATCTATCTATCTATCTATCTATCTAGCCTTCTTCGATCCATCTTTGGACATAGGCCTCTCCCAATATCTTCTATTCTTCTCTGCCTCTTGCAGTGTTCATCCATCTAACTCCTGCATGTCTCTTCAAATCGTCCGCCTATCTCTCTTGCGGTCTCCCCCTACTTCTTTTATTTTCCAAAGGTCTCCAGTTTACAAGACACTTGTTCCATCGATCCTCTTTTGGTCTGATATTAAGACCGGCAAATTTCCATTTTAATTTTGCTACTTACTTTTGTTTTATATCTTATCCGTTCATTCCTTTTTCTTTCTGTTAGCTTTACATTACAACATTTGTCGTTCCATTGATCTTTGGGCTTTTGTTACCTTATCCATGTTTGAATTTGTAAGTGTCCAGGTATGGGATCCATAGGTAAGTACAGGAAAGATAAATTGGTTATACACTTTCGTTTTGAGGTACTGAGGATATATTTATTTTTTAATATGTAGCTTAATTTACCAAATGCTGCCCAGGCCAATCTTACTCGTCTCTTGATTTCAGCCGTTTGGTTTTCATTTTTTTAGTTTAATAATTTGTCCCGGGTATATATATTCCTCAACTTGTTCTTTTTTCTCATGGTTTATTCTGATCGTGATATATTAATCTGTGTTTTTTATGACTTTAGTTAGTTTTAGTGCAGTTCAAACTCAAGCCTATATTTTTAGCTGCTTTATCCAGTTCTTCCAGCATTTTTATCAGTTCTTCTTTCTTATCTGTTATTAAGGCAAAATCATCAGCATATCTTTGGTTGTTTAAGTATTGTCCATTTACTTTGATGCCTATTAGGGTATCCAGTACCGGGACTTAGTCCCGGGACAGTTCCGGGAGTTTTCCTAAAAAAAGTGGTCCCGGACTCAGTGAAGGTCCCGGGACTTCAACTTGGTCCCGAAACCGCTAAATTATACCAGACACATGCATAATAAGCATGACGCAGCGCCGTCTATTGCATGAACGCGCAAAGATCACAAAAGCTGTTTAAAGCTTTCTTTACTTTCAGTGAAAACTTTAAACAGCTTTTGCGAGCCTTTCGCATTTATAATTTAATTACTTTTAGTTTAGTTTCGAGACCAGTCCCGGGACTAGTCCCGGGATCTGACATTTGGTCCCGAAGTCCCGAAAACAAATTTGGTCCCGGGACTTGGATACCCTAATGCCTATGTCTTCCCAATTTTTGTTTAAAACATCTTGTAGGGTCTAGTTAAATAGTTTAGGGGATTTTGTGTCACCCTGTCTAACACCCCTTCTTATGCAGATTGACTTGGTTCCTTCGTGGATTTTGATTGATGTTGCTGCTTCGCTATATACAGGGTGTTTCCTAAACATTGGTCAAAAATTTATGGTGTGATTCCTGGAGTATTTTCATGAAAAAGAGTTCCTAAAAACATTTGTCGAAAAACGGCTCTTGAGGGAGCTGCGCCCCTTTAAATAGGGCACCCTGAAGACTGTTTTTCCTCAAGGTTTCATGCAAAAATCATGAAATTTGGAACAACCTATAAGTTTTTAAAGCTGCATCAGAATTTCTGCTCAGAATTGCAAAATTTTAATCAGGGGCGTACCATACCAGGGGGGTTAAGGGTAAAAAGAATCTATTTTTTTCTATGGTAGTTTTTTCACATTGAGATTTTAGAATATTATACCTGAAGGTTTTTTACGTAAGAAAGGTGCTCATAGTTCATATCGATAGGGCGAGTAGTTTTCGAGAAAATCAAAATTTTCGACATTGATGCATCAACACCCTCAAGATTTCCTCAATAGCTTCGAAACCCCTCATAAAAACATCATGAAATTTGGTACACGGCATAAAATTTTGACGGCAAATTCGATTATGACCTCAAAATATTTCGGAAATATTGTCTTTAGGGTGCCTTTTTTTAAGGGGCGCAGCTCCCTTAGAAACCATTTTTCGAAAAAATTTTCTAGGAACTTCTTTTCTTGAAAATACTCCAGGAATCACCCCACGAATTTTTGACCAATGTTTAGGAAACACCCTGTATATTGGCTATTAAACCTGTGTATCTGTTATCTATTCGGCTATTAATTGAAGATGTAAAAGCATCTTAAAAAACAGGGTGTTTACACGGGTTGATTTACGCATTTTTTTAATTATAAAATATCGAAAAATCGTCCTACGATGTCAAATTTTTCAATTTTGAAAACCAAAATTCCCTCTAAACTAAATAAATCACTTGCTCAGAAAAGAAAATTTTTACTAAAAATCAATTGTTTTTTTTGACATTCCCTATATTAGCCTGCTCTGTTTTTTTTTTTTGGTTCATTCTGTATAATACTTATAGAAAAATAAACTTTTCTTCAAAATCGTTACCGAAAAATTTTATATATTTACGAATACCTGTCGTTAACACATCTAATGTATATTATTGAAAATGGTCTACGCAATAATTTTTTTAAATTCGAAAATCCTCATATATTTTTGTGTTTAGAGCATCTAAACTAAATTAACTTGGCAAGCGGCTATTATATCCATTCAAACGATTTTATTTAAATTAAAATCAATCCACTGATACTTAGCATTATTACCCGTTTCCGGGAAAACGGGAGGCGCTACATGTCTTCATACATACATACATACATAGTATTCCATAGGTTACTATTTTAAATTTTAGTTTCATCAAAACCAGACAGAAGCCTCTTAAATAATGGACTATTAGTGGCGGGGCGTGTCTTGAAGATTTGAGGGTGCAGACTCAAAAACAAAAATTGCGACGCAGGCGAAATTTTTTTTTGAGTGATACGTCTAACTTTTTTGCAATCGAGTAGGTGATAATATCATATAGTTTAGACAATTAGTGACGTATTATTATTGTTTTTATAAATAAATAATAAAGTGCACATGAGGTGCTGTAACAGGCAACGCAAATCGTGGACGAGTGGGACATTAGGGGGTGCTGTTCGGTTCGGTTCGGTTACAATTTGGATCCAGAAAAGCGCGACGCGAGTCGGCCCACTTACAAACACATGCAGAGCGGGTATTAATTACTAGATAGTATTCAGTATTCAGTCTTTAGTGAATTCCTTTTGGGGTTTATTGATACTTTATGATAAAATAATTAATTAAAAAATTTAATTTAAAGTAAAATTTTGCAGTGCACATGCATATGTGCACTTATGGAGGAACCACCACTGTCGACTATATCATAAAAGTATTTTTTTTTAAATAAAATGAGCACATAAGTTTTTCTAATATCGTGATTTTTATTTTTACAGGAATGAATGCAGGGTTTGAGGATTGCTCTATACTAAACCATATTTTGGACAAAACGAAAGACAACATTCAAGAAACTGTGAAAATTTTTAGTGAACTGCGAAAAAAAGATGCGCATGCCATCTGCGATCTAGCGATGTATAATTACATCGAAATGAGGGATTTGGTACGTGTCAAATATAGTGAATTATGTATAAGGTTAGGTTAGGTTTGGACATTTTTGGGGTGGGGTTTCGAGTCGTGACAGAGGAGATAGAAAAAGCCGACTTTCTTTAGCTTAAAATTTAAAAATGATATGTACCACATTTTGATATGCTGTAAGTAATACGTCCAACAAACATTCCTAAAAAGTCTACATTTTATGTCTTAACCTCAAAGTGGACAGCCTAGACTTATTATAACAAATTACTGCACTATGCGTTTGACGTTCTGGATCCTATTTCTAGTGGCAACACTGATTTTAATGTTACCATAACTTATACAGTTACTTGAGAGTGGTGTTTAAGAATGAGTGAGAAATTGTTGAACTCTCGTTTGGCTGGTACAATTTGGCATACAGTGTTCATTGTCTTACACCGGCAACTACGACGACAGATGTTGTTCTGTTATTAATAAATTTTAATGATTTAAATGATTTTCACTTGATTTCTAACCACATGAAAATAGTAAGTTTCAAAAATCTAACCTAACGAAAGCTAATCAATCAAATCTAACCGAACCGAACCAAAGCAAACTGAACCAATAATTTTTTGCAAAAAAAAAAAACTTTCCTGAGTTCCTACCCGGGATCCTAGAGGATGTGAATCCGAACCGAACCGATCCTAACTAAACCAAACCAAACCTAACCTAACCAAACTAAACTACAACACTATTCACACCCTCTAGGATTCCGGGAAAGAAGTCAGGAAAGTTTTTTTTTAATTGTTGGTTCAGTTTGCTTTGGTTCGGTTCGGTTCGGTTCGGTTTGGTTCAATTCGGTTCGTTTCGGTTCGGATTCACATCCTCCAGGATCCCGGGTAGGAAGTCAGGAGAATTTTTTTTTTGAAAAAAATAATTGGTTCAGGTTGCTTTGGGTCGGTTCGGTTACATTTGATTGATTACCTTTCGTTATGTTAGCGTTTTAACCTGCGTTTGAATACGCTTTTGTAATAGTTTAATGAGCGATGTTCTCTTACAGATCCGTGCTCATTTCGAGATCAAAACTCTTAAAATCAACACGTATTTGAACCCAAATATATTGTAACATTTCCGTGTCTATTTCAAAACCGCGCCGACGTGAAATGAGCACGGAAACGTAAATACGCGACCGGCGTCACGGCATAAGAAGCGCGCATCTGGTCCACATTCTGTGCAATGTATAATTTAATAGCGATATGTTATGTCGCTTACTAATTGCGAAAAATAGAAAGAAAGGACGACATGTCTATGGAATTCGACAGTATCCAGAAGCTCGGCCCTAGTTGTGAAGCGACGTGAATTACTGCTGGCCTATCTAACAAGATTTAAGCTTGAGGGTGCAATAAGAGGGACGATCCAAAATATGCTGCCAATTGAGGATACTAGAACATGTTTATTTATTTTTAATATCTGTATAGAAAATAATAGTTAATCATAGATTATTAAATTATTACAGAAATTAATTCTGGGAGATCTAACAAAGAATGGGATCAGAACCTCAAATATATGTTAGCAGTTTTTTTTTTTCAATTTTTTAGCGGTATTTATTCGCTATCCATTTTGAGGTTTAGAAATCCGTGGAAGGGGCTTATAACTTTTTATTTATTTTTAAATATTATTTTGATGCAGTTTGCTTTTTTGTAGTTCTTTTATAAACCCTTCAAATGTCTTTTATAAACCCTTCAAATGTCAAAGTTAACTTTATCTTATACCTTCGTATAATAAAGAAACAGAGAAATTCACACTAATATGCGAGAATTGCAAATGAGCAGAAGAATTATTATAATTTAATTTTTCTTAGGTGACAAAGCCTTCTTACAAACTACGTAGGTTTCTGGACACACATTTGGAAAAATTCTTTCCAGAAATTTGGATTCCACTCTATAATTCAATAGGCTTCAGCCATATCTCTTACAGCGAGTGCGTAAAGAACCGAAAATGGCAAGACAAGGTAATGTGTAGGTAATAGTTATTCATTTTAGTAGTTTAAATAACAAACATGTTATTATGGTCATTACAGGCGAATTTGAAGATTGAGACGCGAGCCGAAGGAAAGATCGGGGTAGTTGTTCTGGATCTTGAACGATATGACCATCCACATCACACGCTTTGACCAATAGCAAACTCTGAACGGTCGTGTTTTGCGAAATGACTTGTCTCGACCAGTGGCATAGTCGCCCGCTCTTCAGAGAATTTTACGCGTTTGAAGTGAAATCTGTTCTTCTGCTCTGTACCGACTGAACGGTCCGCGGTCGGATCGTAAAAGAAGCTTGCGTAATGGAGGTTTTTTTTTCATTGGCTAAAGCATGTGATGAGAACTATCACATTGTTCAAGACACAGAATAGCCACACTGAGCGTTTAATGACTATAACAGGTGACTTAGTGTACCACACTTTAAATACCTACCACCAATGAAAATTATCAATGTAAAAATCAGGGCCGACTTTAAGAATTTTTGCGACCCGGGCAAAACTGAAATTTGCCGCCTTATTCAAATTTTTTTCCATTTTTATATGTAGTTACTTATTTTTAATTTTATTTTTGAAAATGTTTGGCAAACGTATAAATTTAACATTTTTTAAACATTTTTACAAACGTATATAATTTACATTTTTGCAACATTTAGTTCGCATTAACATCATTTTCATGACATAAGTACGTTTGTTATAACATTTTTTTAACGTTTTCAATAAATCCATTAAATTTTACGTTTATTTAACATTGCATAAAAGTTATGATGTTTATGTTTTTAGTGGGCTTGTTTTCCTAAAATTTGAACCAAGCAATGGGGAATTAGATTCGAAACTAATCTTCATTAGAAGTCCTCAAGACCCCTTAAAACCATCGCATTTTCGAGACACTGTACATTTTTTATAACAGCACTTTGCCTAGCTTATTTGCTTTATTTGTCCGAAAATGGCGATGTGTTGAGAATCTACTCGCCATATTTGTTTTATTTGTCCAAATACAGTAAATAGCGCTTCCGCCGACTTGTTAGTTTTTAATTAATATCAAAGGATATATTCTCAACTAATTTGACCACCTGCACAATTAATTGACCCGTGGACAAAAATAGATAAATCGATATTCGACTTCATCACATTCAGAATACAATTTTTTAACACAATTTTTTAAAATTACTTCACATTTTTTAACCCCTTAGTTATAAGCAACCCCTTTAATTCAAACAACAAATATAGCTTACGGACCACTAAACATTGCTGCCAAGTTTGGCTCAAATCCGTCAAGTGATACTCGAACTATTCTCCCAAAAAAGTTAAATTAACCTCACCCCTTAGGCATCAGGAACCCTTTTTATAGAAGCAAAAAATATTGTCGGGTAAGATTTTATTTTAAATCGAACCCTTAAACGAGTAGTGTAGTAGATCTCTTGCGTGTATAAAATAAATATAAAACAGTTTTAAAAACGTTACAAACTTTAATGAATACAAAATAAAACTCTGTTGCAATTTAAAAAATTGTTACAAGACTTTTTTATGACCTATAAAACAAACAAGACCCAAAATATAAAATATTAAATACTTTAACTTACCAAAATAACAAACTACAAAACATTCTTCAAATAGAAAAATCTTATGTTTCTTTACTGATAATAATTAGTTTATAGCTTTTAGTTTAAGTTCAACCAAACTTAGAATGTGACTACCGACTTGTCTCCTCAAAGTTTGGGATTTTTTAATGGTAGGTTGGACCTAAGTAATTCATTATCCCCTCTTTGAAGAGCTTGGAGTAACCAAGTCAGTGGTGTTTCTAATAATCCTAAAGTTTATTTTACATTCTAGCTAAGGAGCTAAACAAGTAAACCTAAACGAAAACAGAGATAAAATGACATTTTGTTGACAACACTTTCTAATCTCACAGTTTTAATATCGCTAATCAATTTGAAGGGAAAACCCTCTCCCTACTTGATGTATCCCCACGTTTAACCATTTCATCTCCACACTTTTCAGTGGTTTTTCTCGCATCAACCACCTGCTGTGTGGTAGGCGGCAACCAAATGTTTACCATTTTGGAGGAAAGCGGAACCACTTTCTTAACTCTGCAAAACCATGTTTTGCGCTTTTCGTTTTGCCAAGATGGTTTCACAGTCAAGTTAATTTGTATTCCTGACAATATAGCTGGAAGACCAATGAAAACCGTTGCCAAATTCAGCTAAAATCATTTCAGCAATTTTAGAGATATAAATTATGTCCCATATTTTCATATACTCCAAAATACTTTATAACTACGTCACCTTTTTTCAACCCTTAAGGTATGAGCCACCCCTGTTATTATAGCAACAATAATTGTAAACCAAAGAAAATTCTTACTAAGTTTGGCTAAAATCCGTTTACCCATTCGTGAGTTTTAAATTATGTTCTGTATTCTCATATACGCCAAAATAATATAAAATTATGCTACCTTTTTTCAACATTTTAGGTGTAAGCAACCCCTTTCATTATATAACAGCAGTGTAGCTTATAGACCAGTAAACATTGTTACCAAGTTTAATAAAAATCCGCCAAGAAAAACTGGAAAAATCATTTTTCTCTCGCATTTCCATATACTTCCAAAAAAATTTAAACAAACGTCATCCTTTTTCAATACCTTAAGTACCAGCGATGCAATTCATACTAGCACCAATAATAGCTAAAGAGCAGTTAACACTACTGCCAAGTTTCATTAAAATTTGTTCAGCGTTTCTGGAGATACGATTTTTGTCCCTGATTCCCATATACTCGATTCACTGTACCCCGGATCAAATTTCAAGTTCTTCAAATTTTAAAATTTAAAATTTTTTGTATTTAAAAAAAGTACTGATTTTTCCCTAGCCTATTAGGCCACTCCAAGTGAACTCCACGCTATATCAGGCTTGAAACAGTTTTTTTGTAAAAAACTCCGAAACCGAAGCTCCTACGAAGGTCATAACACGAATTATTGAGAAAAATATGTTTTACTATATTTCGAAACGGAAAACTAATGCGATGTTGTGTTAAAAAGTTGTCATTTTTTCAATTTTTTAACTGCTAAAAAAGTGCCATAAGCATTAATGGATTTTGACCAAAATATAATCAGTTCGTTACAGTGTCGAGCACTATTTTTCATGAAATTCTCATAAAAATTGGTATAGCGGTTCCGGAGCTATCGTGGTCCGGACGCATATTCATATCTATCACCTGGAATAGCGATTCGAACGAGCCCGAGCTCAGTTCTTATCCATCACATGTTATAGTCATATCTATCACTTGGTATCGCGCATCAAGCGAGCTCGAGCGCAGCTCTTATCCATCACATGTTATCAACGCGTCTTCATAACCAGCATGTGCAATCGCGATATTTTAGTACATTGAATAATTTTTAAATACCTACTATATATCAAAAATGCAATTTTCACAATTCTTGTGTGTGTCTGTCTGTCATCACGCAAATATGAACCGAACCGAACCATTGTTCTGAACCGAACCGAACCGAACCCTAAACAGTGAATACAACTTACCTCCGTTTCTTCTTCCGTTGACAAGTTCACTCTGAATGAACAATCATCAATGTGTTGGTAACTATATGTTGAGGGTAAAAATAAGCTAATCTTTTTTGCAAAATAAGACGCTACACAGCTGAAGGTGAACTAACATCTTATTTTCACGATTGCGTGTGCTAGTTATGAAGGCGCGTTGCTTAACAAGTGATAGGGCTCACCCGATTCGCTATTCCAGGTGATAGATATGAATATGCGGCCCGGACGCGGAAGTCGAATTTAGGAATCCAGTCGTTTATTTTCCATTAATAGTGGCGTCACTATTAATTCCGGCTCTTATAATACACAATGGCCTAATTTTAAAAGAAGATAGCTGTTCTTATAATGCGAAACTGTCAATATAGTGCCCGCCACAATTAGTGCCTGGCACTATTGCAATAGGTCCCTAATAAGATGTTAGTTCACCTTCAACTGTGTAGCGAGCCATGAGCTTTTCTCTTATTTTGCAAAAAAATTAGCTTATTTTTACCCTCAACATATAGTTATCATCACATTGATGATTGTTCATTCAGAGTGAACTTGTCAACAGGTAAGTTGTATTCACTGTTTAGGGTTCGGTTCGGTTCGGTTAGGAACAATGGTTCGGTTCGGTTTGGTTCGGAACAATGGTTCGGTTCGGTCCGGAACAATGGTTCAGTTCGGTTTGGTTCGGTTCAGTTCGGTTCGGTTCGTATTATTTTTACCACCCCATCAAAATCAGCTTGGCAATATTTGCGTGATGACAGACACACACAAAAATTGTGAAAATTGCATTTTTGATATCTAAGTAGGTATTTAAAAATTATTCAATGTACAAAAATATTGCGATTGCACATGCTTGTTACGAAGACGCGTTGATAACATGTGATGGATAAGAGCTGCGCTCGAGCTCGCTTGATGCGATGCGCGATACCACGTGATAGATATGAATATAACATGTGATGGATAAGAACTGAGCTCGGGCTCGTTCGAATCGCTATTCCAGGTGATAGATATGAATATGCGGCCCGGACAGACACATACACAAACATACGCACGGACAGAAGTCACAATGAGATTGCTAAGGTTCTCTAGGCATTGCTGCGCAGGCTATAGGAAGATAAAAATTACATCATTTTAAAAACATTTGAAATTTTCCAGAATTATTAAAGTTTTGTTAGAAATTTGAATTTTTTGATAGGTAGGTAGGTATAATAACCAGTGGGTCAATATAAAATTTTTGTTGAAAGATAAGGCTGTAACATATCTGCACTCTTTCTGTTTATTATTTTTTTTACACCATAAACCAGATATTTACAAAAAAATTCCCGGGTACAAAAAATTACCTATTGAAGCGAGCATTGATTGATCGCCTCAATTTACAAATCTTATAAGCCGATTTAATACAAAAGCTATTTTTAAATGCAGTGTGACTTTACATAAAAAATACAGGGTGATTATACAGGGTGTTCGGCACATGAACCGTCAAAATTTTTTGGGATATTGTTGGGGTCATTTGCTACCTTTTCAACCTTGGAGCTTGGGTCCTAAGGGTCACGGCTAAAATGATATGAATTTTTAAAAAAATTTTCTCAAATTATCCAAAATGCCACCTTTAAACCCTGGTAACATTTTTATTAATGTCTACAAAAGCACCATTTTTTTAAAATAATTCTGTAATCTTATGCTTCTTCAACTAATTTCTAGATTTGTTAAAATTGATGTACCAAAGGGACATACGAGGTTTTTTATTGAACAAACAAACAAAAACCTCTTGAGTTGATGACCTTTCTAACGGTATGCTACACATTGATAAAAAAAAACATTTCTGCTTTAAAATACGGATATTCCGTCAGAAGTGCGAGATTGGTTCGGAATTGGTAAGGAAAACAATTTGATGTTTATGATCGTTTACCTACTTAAACGAAAGTTAAACTTTTAACAATAATGTATTGTGTTCCTTATTTATAAATTTTGTTCGAAACGATCATAAACATCAAATTGTTTTTCTTATCAAGTCCGAACGATTATTGCCCGTCTCACGGAAAATCCGTATTTTAAAGCAGAATTGTTTTTTTTTAATCAATGTGAAGTTTCTAAAAGAAAATGAAGTTCTCAAGTGTCGATACTTTTTTTAATTTTTAATTTTGAAATTGATTTTCTTTCACAAAATCACCAATGTTCTGCAATAAAAAACCTCGTATGTCCCTTTGTAATTAATTTTAACAAATCTATTACTTAGTTGAAATAGCATAAGATTACAGAATTATTTAAAAAAATGGTCCTTTTCAAGACATTAATAAAAAGCTTACGAGGGCTTAAAGGTTGGATTTTGGGTAATTTGAGAAAAAAAATAAAAAAATTCATATCTCTTTATATTATTATATTATAATTTATACTCACGGATGTCTTTAAAATCATCGATAGCCAGTCCTTGAAAATCACAACCAAAACTGAAAAAAATACGCCAGCCAAACACACGAAAGAAAATGTTATATTCTATTCTATTCTACAATACGTATACTACAAGTATAATTATCACTTTTCTTTTTTTTTTGTATTTTTAGATGCTGAAATACACCGTTTTTATTTGTGTTGTGATTGGTATCGTATTTTTTGTAACGTTTAGAATATATACGTAAAATGTAAGACAACTATCTACAAGAGTAATGCAACTTCAGAAAAGCACTGGAAAATATTGAGTTTTTTAAATTGTTTATAAGAAATACACACTGAAATGTTTTAAATAAAACAATTTTATTAAAATAAATATTTAAAATTACGGTTTTTTAATAAAACTGTAATTTAAAAAAAGCTTAGACGTCTTTTATTTTCTAACTAACCTATTATTACCTATTTTTTGATATAATATAAATTATTGAGAAAAACGTGTTCTACTATATTTCGAAAAATGGATATTGATGCGATGCTCCTTTAAGAAGGTGGCATATTTTCAATTATTAAACTGTACAAAAACTGTCATTAGCAGTCCTCTTTACAGTACCTACTGTACATTATTTTACCTTAAAATTTCGGTTCAGCGGTTTGGATACTATCGTGGGCCGCACAGACATAACGATCCTTAGGATCGTTGGGACAGACATAAACACACGGACAGACGTCACGACGATATTGCTAAGATAAGATATTTTTTTCGTCAAAAATAATATCTTCTCTAGCCATTTCTGCGACGGCAAGGAAGGTAAAAATAGGGTGTTTGACAGTAGTAAAAAATAAATATATATTTATTTTTAGATATCTCTTTAGGTCTTGGGAATGCTAAAAACAAACTTTTTTGTTAAATTTTTTCTCAAATTCATAGTTCTTTTAATTAAATAAATTCATTGAATCAAAACAATTAGCCGCGTGATTCAAAACAGGCGTTCTACCAATCAGCTGCGAGTGACGTCACAAAACAGTAAACGCCTCGAACGAACCTATTTTCTGTGTTATTTCTTATGGATGGTAATACTTGCTTTGGTTTAAAGTGCGAATTATCGTCCTAAATTAGATTTTATTTTGTGTTTTGCTTATAAAAAATATTTTCAATGGAAAACGGATTCTCCAAAGCCGATAGCTTCAACTTGCCAATGCTGAATTCCTTTATGGTGGCAGGCTTCTTTGACAACAACAGTGATTTTTGTTCTGCGGAATTTAGAAACGTTAAAATGTTGATGTAAGTATTCGATAAGTTGTTTTGTAATAACTGAAAGTTTTTTTACGATATTCTTCGCTTACTTTTATTCATTTAGATTTTGAGGTTAGGTTATATGTTTTGCTTTTTTGTTTAATATGCCACTTACAATAGATTCAATTAAAAACCCAATCATTATTATTTTAAACATTAAGAAACCATCAAAAATTGCCTGCCTAGTCCTGCCTATGCACTGCCTAGTCTTGCATATGCGCTGCTCAGTCCTACATTTAGCCTGCATGTGCACTGCCTAGTCCTGCATTTAGAGGTACTCCTGCCTAATAACTGCCTAGCACCACCTAAAAATTTATACTCCTTTCTGCCTACTATAGTTGTTCACCCCTTGTAATAAACATAACCTCAAAAATTTCATCGTCATTTACGAAATAGTTATATATATATATATATATATATATATATATATATATTATAGACAATGTGAGAAAAATTAATAGAAACAATTTAGCTGGACACATCAAAGTGATGTTCACAAATGTAAAGTGAAGATGTATTAGATAGGGTCCTTGGGTCTCTTCGAGCAAGTTCTAGCCACTTTTTCCGTTCTTTTCCTGCTGTAGGCACACGAATAACTAGTTTTTCAGGGGTTTTTATGCTAGTATTCGAACACTGAGGCACTACACACCACTTATAGGACATTTTTTTACATAAAAAACAGTAAAAACACAGACCAAAAACAAATAAACACTTGAATGCCATATATCTGTCCGCGAGTTTACTGCGCTGTGACGTCATTGCAACGCAATGCTAGAAATGAGCGTTTTAGCGGCAAATTCAAATCAGAAATTAGAAAACTTGATTTTAAATGTAGTCATGATAAAATATACTATTTTAATAATTTCGCGTAGCAAATTAGGGATCTATGTATCATTCTAAACTCTTTTCTAAAATTTGTCGAATACCCTATTAGAGTTTTTTTAAAAAATCGGTTACTTTTGTTACACAGTTTACATATACAGATACAAATTTATTATCAGTGTATAGATTGTGTATTTTTAAATAAAATAATCAAATATAAATAGTTTTAGGTGTCAGAATTTTAAGGTAGACCCACAATTTTTACACCTACTTACTGTACATTCAGGGCGTCGGTCGGTTGAAAATAAAAAATATTCTATTTGAAATTAGGGAACCCAGTTTGAACCAAACCAAAAAAATAGTGAACCTTACCTCTGTCTTTATACATACTTATCATAAGAAACATCTACACATTATTAATTTTGACAGGAAAAAAAACAACGGCAATTTTAAAAGTGCCTGACTGTACCAACTTAATTTTATATGTAAATAACCTGACTATTTATCACAAATCACAGCTAACCCTCAACGAAAGGTATACAGAAAACTCAAAAAATTTAAATATTAATGTAATGAAGGCTTATCTGTCAGTCTCAAAGGAAAATGATAAACGATTTTTTTCCTAAATGAAAATTTTGGGTCATTCATCTTTATTATTTATTTTTTCCAAAAAAAAACGTATTTTTGATAAATGGTTATTGGAATAAAACCTGACCTCATTTTAAAATCGGCAGTATTGTGACAGATTTACATATAAAAAGCAGCTGCTTTCTTTCAAAATTAGGCCTTTGTGTATTTAAGAACCGGATTTATTAGTGACTGTTTTTACTAAATGAAAGTTGGTGACTTTATTTTTAAATTTGACTTTGATATGACAATTTTCAGCTGTCAGTTTTTTTTGTGAATCTGTCAGAATAAAACCGACTTTAAAATAAAGTCAGATTTTATTCCAATAGGGAATTATTGCAATAAAGCCAGGCAGTAATTGTGCGGGCACTATTGTGACAGTTTCGCATTATACGAACAGCTGTCTGCTGTCAACAATTGGCCTTTGTGTATTATAAGAGCCGGAATTAATAGTGACGCCACTATAAACGACTGGATTTATAAATTCGACTTTGCTATGTCAATTTTGAAAGACGAACTGTCAGTTTTCAATGGAAAACTGTCAGAATAGTTTCCAGCACTATTATTGCCCGGCTTTATTGCAATAAGTCCCTAGTGTCTTTATTAGAGGTCCTAAATAAGTTTGACTCTCAACCAGCGTTCATCAGCATCGCACAGTGTTCTAAATGGTGTCGGAAGCGGCCAAAATTAGTTCTTTCTATAGTACGTATAATAAAAAATAAAAAACTATATGCAATAAAAATGTGTTTTCAATTTTATGTAAGGCACAAATATAAAGTTTATTAGACGCTTAGTAATGTAAAGAACACAGCGTTGCCACCTCTACCGATTTTTCGGTAGATCTACCGATTTAGCCTTTTACTTTACGATACTCCGAATTATTATAGTTTTCTACCGTTTTTTTTTTTCGATAAAAACTGGTTTTTTTATACGCCTCGTGGTCGCGATTAAAAAAAATCACCATAAATAAAATATTTTTTTATGTAAGATCCTTTGTAGAATAAAATTTTTATTTCAAGCCATTGTCTTTAAAAGTGTATGTATGGCGCCATCTCTTGGATTTTGCGATATACTCAGCCGACAGCTGCAAGCGGCAATAAAGATCACGCTATTATAAAAGAATGATGCGAGAAGCGATTCGATTGGCCTTGTGAATCCCCTGAGGTTTTGTATTTTGTATTTTCCTACTTCTTTTTGTTAAGATTTTATTTTAACTATTATGTTTAGTTTCAAATAAGTTTATTTATTACTGTAATAAATCTACAGATTGATAGAAAGTTATTTAGGGCTTGTTTTTTTTATAATATTATCTACCTAATATGTACCTAATTTTTTAGTTCTTAATTTTGTTATTTTGTCAGTAAAAACAAATCGTAGAAATACAATTTACCTACTAAATCAATCCAAACAGCACTGCTTGCTAAGATGATTAAAAATCTACCGATTTTTCTCGAAGCCTTCTACCGAAGACCACAGGGTCGAAGGTGACAACGCTGAAAGAACACTTGTTGTTTTGAAGCATAAAGTTTGTTGCACAAGCATAGCAAGGACTAAAATTGTTGTTTATAATAGCAAATTAAATACATAGCCACATACATATGTATGTACCAAGGTATCAAAGCAGCAATTTTTATCTTGTAGGGAAAACTTCCTAGCACGAGCGTAGTGAGGACTACAATTTGTTGAGGAATAAAAAAACACTTTATCACAAGGCTTTTACGCTATTTTTCTCATAAGACATTTTGATCCCTGTTTTACTTTTCGCCTTTGTTGTGAATTTAGGAGATAAAAAGTTACAATTTTATATCTCAAAAAAGGCACAGGAAGTGCAACATAGTATTTTTACTCCCAAAGCGAAAAGTTTGTAGTATGAGCATAGCGAGAGCTACATTTCGCCGAAGTATAAAAAGAGGATTTTACTACGGGATATATACGCTATTTTTAAACTTTAGAGTTTTTTTTCGAGTATTTTTTATTTTTTTGTTGTTTTGTTGTTTAAAATATTATTAATAAAATGTATAAAAGATATTATGTATTTATTTAAAAACTGATTGTTAGTTTAAAGAAATATATCACAAATTAATTAAAGAACTAACTTGATTTAAAAGATGTTGTGCGAAACATAAATACTAAAAAATAAAAATAGACACCGGCAAAACTAAAATTCAGACCACAAAAGTTTAATATAGTTTTTTTTTCACTGAAGTGCATTTTCAACAGTATACACGGTAATCGTTTGGTTATTGCTATTCATATAAAATGTAAAGTGTGATTTTATAAAACACCTGCTCAATAATTACTTTTTTATTAATGGTCGCAATAAAATTAAATAAAAACTAAAACGAATATAAACAGATTGTCCATCCTTTTCATTTTAGTCTTTTTTAGTTAATATTGGGACAAAAAAATTAGAAAATGTTATTTAAAATATATAAAACTGGAAATAGTGGCAACTACCGTGTTTTTAAAAAGTTTTAAATTAAAATAAAACTATAATTAAGGAATTGTAGATTTATAAGATAAAATAAGTCCTGCCAAATAGCCTAAAAGTATACACCGGCATCGGCATAGGAAACCCCGTTTTCTTTAGATATCTCAGAAACCAAATGTCTGGCAGAACTTTAATGGTTCATTAGGAAAGGAATAAATATATTTCACAATAATTCAAAAACTCCTAATCGATATAAATGAGCCATTTAAAAGTACCTATTGGTTCAGAACTTGTATCAACAAAACAACAGATTGGCTATATTGCTTTATACGAAAATGACGTCTGGCAGACTACAAGGGATCAAATACTTCTGGTATTTTCTTTGAAAGTTATCGAAAAACCAACTGCATTTGGTGTTAAATTAGGGACAAAAGATAGATTATGTGGTGTCAGTGAAATGTGAGAGCTTTGATTAAAAAGACATCGCAAATTTTATTTCCCGTGTAGTCTGTCAGACGCCACATAATGGGTTAAGAGTTAAATATTATTTTAATCTGTTATGAAAATGAAAGACGAAAATTCCGTAGGTGTGTGCGTTTTTTTATATGCGCATGTACAATTCGAAGCTGTAAACCGATTTTAATGCGGTTTTTTTCTATTGAAAGCCTATCTTTTAGAGACTGCTCCTAGCTAGTTCGATCAGTGGGAATCAGTTAAGTAGTTCTGTAACTAGTAGTTTAATAGTTATCCAATTATTATTATTTAAATAAAAGTTGGTACCTAATTCATAATTCATTTATCCCTGAATCAGAATTAAAAACATCATTGTTTTAAAAATGTGAGTTCGGTATCTATTTTAAAAATTTAAAATCTACATACATACCAACAACACTAATCAGAAATCTAAAAAAAAATTTTGGCATCTGGCATAGACAAACTTTTTCTAAATATTTATTTAATGGCTCGTATATTACCAAATGAATCAAATTTATTAAATTTTTGATTTCAATGTTATTTATATTCGCACATACCCGTGGCCAAGCTAAATTATATATCGGAAAAATTTTAAATAAAATTGAACATTTTGGATCGCGGTCAAATCACCGCAATCCCAAATTTATGCGGTTTTAATGAAACCAAAATAAGGATCATAAGGAAACCATTTCATGAACAAAAAAGGTAAGGACCCGAAAATGGCATTCCGTGAAAAGCTGGTTTTGATTTTACAGAAATCTGCCTTTAAACCTACCAAGATGAAAGCTATTACAATGTTGGTCATGTGACTATTTTGATTTGACGCTAACCGCTGATAATTTAAAAATGCCTACTTCAAATAATACTTGGTATACACACCAAAAACTTTACAAAAAAATACAAAAACGCTGAACTTATATAACTAGGAATAAAAAAAATCTTACATATTTTAAGAAAAGGAATATCGAAAGTGCGCTGTTTGTGGGTTTTTTTAGCCGAAACAAAATCATAATCCAAGTATTCTTGGACAGTATAAAAACAATGAGGAAGTAATTTTTTCTTTATTACTGTATTAAGTTTTTGTTTGAATTATTTTTTATAGATTCTGCTACTTTGTTATATAAATTATAATTAAACCAATTTTTACTGGATTTTGTCAACTTGTGGAGTGGCATGGTTATTAAATCAGATCTAAGATTATGCAAGTGATTTTTATTGGTAGATAAGAATTCATCTGTCCCTCATTCAGTGTGTTTTTAGTTCTATTCGTATATGATAGATGGTACCACTGGTGCCAAGAACTATGGTCTTTGTTGGCAGGCACATTTCTTTCACAAATAATGTAAGGTAAGATTTTTAACCGTTTAGGTAGAATGCTTAGCATTGCAAGGGTGTCTACGTTGAGAATGCGCTGTATACTTCATTTCATAATATTTGAGATAACTTTTTGACAGTTATAAAGGTTCTTTACAAATAGCATAGGCCAACGGAAAAAAGTTGTAAAAAGTTGTCTCAAAAATAATAATATGAATTGTACTAATGAGTACTTTTAGGACGAAACAGCTGACTGTTCAAACTTGTTGACCGACCTCTTATGCTTCCTGAGGAATTAAAAATGACGTCAACTCCCCTGCTATGTATTCCTGAACGACTTGGGTCTACATGCTCGAATATACTACACTATAAAGATCATTTTTGGATATTTGTTTAGTAATCTGCCTAAAAAAGTCTACTAAAGTTAAAATATTTTATAGCTTTATACATTTTAAATGACTCCTTGTAAACATTGCTAAAATTTAGTCCTGTTTTAACATGGAATCACTGAATCAGTACGTATACTAAAGTTAACATTGGCCGATCCAATAATTAAATTTAACTTATTTTGAAATTAAAACCGGAATAAAATATTTATTATGTTAAAACACAAATTGGTGTATTCAATTAAACTTTCTTGACAATAAAGAGTAAAAAAATATAATTTTTCCAGTTAGGAAGTACAGATAGGTCTATAGACCTGGTCTTGAATGAATGTATGAATGTACGGTAGTGGCGGTTAACAGCCTTAAAGGATCTAACCTGACACCTAGGCCGCCTTTCTGGGCGTATAGTTTTTGCAAAGTCAGTTGAACAAAGGTTAAAGCCGACCATCGGCATATCCTTTAAAGAAAGTGAAATGGGCGGCGGTAGATATACTAATTATTTCATTTAATTATGGCGTCAACTAAAGAAATAAAAATAGATAATAAAACTTTCTATTTCTACACCTACAGAAACGACACTGATTTATTTTCTAACTCTGCATACTGCCGACTAAAGGGGTCCTGAAAAGCACACCCAAAAGCAATTAACAGCGTATCTCAAAAAAATCTGCCAATCAGGTGCCTTCTATCCACCTGTGCTCGGTCGGCCCGAAAATAAATACTTTATGCTCGGACCGCAAAGAGCCGCGCCTTTTCTCTGTCGGTAGGGTTGAGATTTTATATGAATTTGGATAACTTTTGAAGGGCAGAATAAAGCGAAATTTCATGAAATCGATAGAATCCCGTGTTAAGAGCATTTCAGGTGACTGCAAAAACTATACCTATACTGTGTTCGACTCATAATAATAATTTAAATACTATCTAGTATATAAAACCCAGTAGACTTCAAATTATATTTTAGGTCAGAAACTTAGTCATCGTGATATACCACATAATGCCATTGTTGTAGCCTTAGACCACTGATGGGTCATAAACCTTTTGACATAATTAACAGGGTACAAAGAGCCACAATCTGCCCGCACTAGCTGCTAGCTCCAAATAGGTACTCCATATACCCTGTCTCATGTGGTGATTTCCTAAATGGCCAGGCCACCAAATGCATTCAGAAAATCACGAAATGTGTGATTCCAAAGGTTACCAGTTTTCATTACCTTTTTACCGAATTTCTATTTAAGATAACGCCAAAAATGTGTTATTTGGATGTATTTTGACCTATCCTAGCAATATTGTTGTGATGTCTGTCTGTGTGTCTGTGTGTGCAAATTATTCCTGTCCGGAACACGATAGCTTCTAAACCGCTGAACCGATTTGAAATTTTCAGTTAAAATAGTGTTCGATAATTATACAAGCTGATTGATTTTTCGTCAATATCCACTAATGCTAATGACAGTTTTTTGACAATTAACAACTTTAAAAAATGCTAACTTTCTAACGGAGCATCGCATGAATACACTGTTTTCGGAATATATTAGACTATATTTTGGTCAATAATTAGTGCTATATGTGTGGAACCCCCTTTAGCCTCTTAGGACAGGCCTAGGGGTTACCTTGTTGCGGTTCGGACCAAACCTGGTCTTAAGTCTGAAATTCCCAAGACCTAGAGCTTGGGCGGTTATGATTTTCAGCTGCGTCGTTTTGACCGCGATAAAAAAAAATATTTATAAATATCAATATTTATAGGGTTTTACCATCTAAATTAAATAAATGTTTTCTGTAAAGGTTCCAAAATGCACAATGAAATCCAAAATTAAATTAACATAAATTTTATACGACAAATTTCATTGTAAAAATTTCCTGACTCAAATATTAATATTTTTCAGATTTTACTAATTGCAATTATATCATTTTTTAAAATATATTTATATTCTATAACCTGAAAGATTATAATAAAATTTAAGATACATTTTAATATCTACTTATACCTACCATAACAAAAATTAAAATATTCCCAGAAGAACTACAAAAACGCTTTGTCTAAATACAGAGAACTCGCTTGATAATAAAAAAAAATTAAATAAAAAAAACACCCAACTGCTAAATCTTCTTGTAACTACTAGTTGCAGATGGGTACAGTACAAAATTGATAGCCGACGACATGCTTCAACTTTTAGTTTTGATAGCCAAAACGCATACTTACAAAATTATACAGTTTTTTATTTTCATGAATCGGGTGATTGGGTAATTTTGTAACAATTTAGTAGGTAGTAGTAGATTTAGGCCCCTTTTATGCACGCGTTTTTTTGTCGCTTGTCGCTTGTCGCGGGGCGACAAAAAACGCGACGTTTTCTAAAAGCACGTTGTTAAATGTGCGCTTTTATGCGCGGCGTACTGAAATCCTGTCGCGTGGAATCACAAAACGCGTCATGACAGGCGTTTCAAAAGTACATTGATTTCAATTGGTGCTTTTATGCAGCGCGTTTATTATCGTTTGTCGTTGTCATTTTGAACAGTCAGTTTGCAGAGTTATGTTGATGTGTGAAGAAGTACCATGGAAAATCTAGACGTTGAATTTTTTATTGACGTAGTAAAAGAAAAAACATGTTTGTGGGATTCATCATCACAAGATTACAAAAACAGGCAATTGAAAAGAGATGCATGGCGCCTCTGAGAAGTCTTGCACTATTATTTGGGTGCAGATCCCAACGTCTCTGGCGTTTTTTTTCAATGAAATTTTTATATATCAAATACGTAAAAACACACGGATCCATTTTTAATCACTGCCGTTGTGTGGTCCACTTGCAAAAGTTGAAACTGATCAAATTTGACAGCGGCACGCGACAAGAAACGCTTGGAAAATAGCGCCGCGTTTCTTGTCGTCCCGCGACTAGCCACATAAAACGCGTGCTTAAAAGAGGCCTTAGGCGTTGGGTGTTTTTTTTTTTATTTCCAACTTTAAGGTTTAATTCTTAATCAGCCATTCATTTAACAAAATCAAGGTATCTAATTATTACCTAAATCATGCATTTGTGCCAAACATTGAACTATGCTCAAAGGGTATATAGGTGCGCTTCTACAAACATTGAGTGAAGGTGTGGGAGGGGGGAACCAGTGAAATAATGTTGAAAAAATCCTAAAGCGTGTGCAGAAAGAATTTTTAAAATCGCCCCATATTTGATAAAATTATGCGAATATTGTTTTTGAAGAGGGTGGGGGGAATAACAGAAGGGGAGATGGGTGGTAGCAGGGAGGACTACAAAGTAATTACAGCAAACTAGAGGACATTTGCAATGGGCGATCAAAGGAATTTCATTAAAATCGCCTGAAATTTAGGTAATTTGTATGACTAAAGCTGAGCGTCCACTAGGTCGGTGGGTCAGAGCGGCGCGAAGCAGCGCGACGCGGCTCCAAAGAAAAATGCATGAGAATAAATGGAGACGCGTCCATTAGGGGAGCGGGGCGGGTCGCAGCAGAGCGGAGCGGCTTTCAGAACTCTTGTCTAGAACGGCGCGGCGGCGCGCTACGTCGCGCTACTTCACCGACCTTGTGGACGCCAGAACGGAGCGGAATTTCTGGAATTCGTCGATTTCCGATTGTTTTCGGAAATATTTCGTACAAGAAGTGTGCAGTACTGTTTACTACATTGTATTGGTAAGTTGCACCGCAACGTCTTTCATTGGAATTTCACCAGTTTGCTATAAAACTCTTTTATTATTAACGTGTAAAATCGTTTAGATCTGTGTCCGATAAATTTTATCCATCAGGTTACTACAAAAATGGAAGAATTTTCCGAGGAAAACCTTATTTTGCTTCTGCAGGAATACCTCCTCTACGACTGTGGTCAGAAACAACATGTCTTCGTCAGAATCACTCGAATCATACATAGTCACTGCTCAGTGCTCACTGCTCAGCTAATTGTGTACACAACTGAACTACAAAAATCGAGCCACAATGCTCGAATATAGGAGGGAACACGAAACTCGGTGCAAGTACGGGGTGCGCCGCGTTTGCAATGCACGGACCTCCTTTGATAAAAGCTCGGCGCGCCGCTCTGCCCCACCGACCTAGTGGACGCTCAGCTTTAAAGCCTACATCATGTGACAAAATGACCGCTATGTTGATTCCTGTTTGAAAAATATAGCTTATAGCACCTTAGGGATCAGCAGCAATTCAGCGACACCTTTTTTGTCCAGCCGTTTAGCCTCTAGCAAGACACAAACATGTATATTTGCATACATACATACATACATACATACATATCCCAAACGAAAAACATTACCATTCCTTTCGACGTGCTACAGTTGGGTAAAAATGCTAAACAAAAGCTTAAAACAGTTATTTGGGAATTAAAAAGTTTTTGCTTTGAAATCAAAACCAAGCTTCCATTTTAATTAAAGAGTGTAATTCAGCATCGATAGTGCAATACCTTTCTCTCTATTATTAGTAGCAGTTATTAGTTTTACGTAACCTACTAATTAATTTAAAAAAATCCATGTTATATCGACTTCTTTGAAAAAAGATACTAATTAAAGCAAAATAAATGGATCTATGATGGATCTAATACCTTCCTAGCCCATTAGCAGACACACCAACTAAACGCGATATCAGCCTCGAAAACAGGTTTTGTAAATATCTCAGAAACGGAAGCTCCTACAAAATAAAATTCCAGGGTCATAGCCCAAGTAAATCTAAAATATCGCAAACATTGCCCTTCTTCTACGTTCTTGATTTCCGTATGTTTTATAGACAGAGAGGGATAATCGTAATTTGCAATGGGCGTCGGTCGGCTCTGGCAATGAGCATTGCTGTTCAGAATGTGCTGGAGCGCACTTCTTGTTCATCATCTTTAACTTCTTTACGGCCCTCGAAAAAGCATTTAGCTAAATAAAAATCATTACACAAGACATACACTGCTCTCCGTAGACATCTTTTAGCATTTGAAAGCATTCAGTAGCCATTTTTATGAGTTTTACTTTAATTATTACGTTGCACGATCCGCTTTAAACCACTGCGTAAGCCAAACTAGTAGAGGAAAGACGACAAGATTGCGCGCGGCAGTAGAACGCACATCAAGGTAAATAACTCCGACCGCCCAAGGCGTCGAGATTTAAAACCCGTTAGTATGGGGGCCAGTCTTAAAATTTAATTGTCTTACCTAAGTAGCAACGGAAATTACTAGTGGCCAGTGGCAAATTTAAGAAGATTGAGCTTTAGGGTGCAATACGAGGGACGATGCAAAAGATGCTGTCAAGTTTAAAATTGCCCTCCGAAATTTTTTCGTGGGGATAACTTTGAATCCACGCAAATTCGTCCGCCTTCTTGCCTGGTAACGGTTTAGATTTAGATTTACCAGTTGTATTCATTCAACCAAAACCAAAGGGTAAACTAAACCCCCTCTTTCTTCATCAAATTATTCAAACTGAACCAAAAGTTATACTTAAAAAATAAATAAATCATTAAAAATGATCAAATGATGATGGAAAAAACTGGATTTTGTTCCATCCCGATTGCTCAATCCAGTGACGAGATATGGCTGGTCCCCCTGATTTTACCAAAACAAAGTTGGTTCTTTCTCTTTTGCAACTAATTACTCGTTACCCTCGATTTAATGACATATGAAACTGTTGGGCATCTTAGTTCAATTTCAACTTTTTTAAAAATAAGCCCGCAACAAAATGGATTTTGCTACAACAGAACTAGGCGAGCAACAAAATCCAGTTTTTGTTTCATCTCGATAGCTCACTCCAGTGACGAGATATGGCGAGTTTCAGTAGCTTTACATACAAAAATGGTTTTTTGCCTATAAAAAAATATCGGTTCGCTTTTTGGACTATTTTACTTTTGATTGTTGATGGGCCTTCCGAGCAACAAATAATGCCGCAAAATTACCCTTTCTACTCCTTATCAAATCGGAGTAACGCGTAGTCCCCCAGCTTTGCCGTAAAACTAGAGGGACCGCTGTTTTTTGAAGAACAGCTGCAGGAACCACATCCGTCTTACCGCAACAAATTAGCAACAAATACATAGAATTATATGCTAATAAAAAAAAATTACCGGTGGTCAGAGACTTTTTATTGAAAAAAAAACACTTTTTTATCATTTGGAAGAAGAACTGTAAGTTTTTTTTAAATGTTATTATTGTTTATCCTTGAGCCTTCAGAGCAACAATTAATGCCATAAAAACTAGATTTGAAGATATGCGTGGTCCCCCTAGCTTTACGGTAAACCTGATAGTATAAGAGCCCAGTAGGATTTTGGGCTTGAATTGCAAACCGATACTCATATATTTAAATCGATTCATCATAAGACCATGTCACAAAAAAAATGGAGATACCTGCGAAAATCCTGCATAAACAACCCGCCATCTTTGTTTAAAGATGGCGAAAAGGAGTTTGAATCAAATGTACGTAACTTCTTTATTATGACATCGACTTTACCCAAACAAATTGTGATTAGCTTCTACTATAATGGCCTCTCAAAACCACTATCAATACTTTGTTTTTTATTTGTCTCTATACTATAAATTCTATAAGTTCCTCAAATACGCTATTTTTTTTAGGTTTTTTGATTTTTTTTAAAAACTACTGGATTTACAAAAAAAACAAAAAATAAAAAATATGCAGATTGTCAAGATGTATTCATTGTGGGTCTAATATTTGCTGTAGATTAAGTGGTTCTCGAGTTACACTTAAAAAACCACTAAATTGGTCTATACCTACCCCCCAGGTACAAAATTTTCATATTTTCACCAAAGTCATGAAAGTTACTAAAGAACTATACAGATCGAAAAAGGATGTCAAGCTTAATAAGAAACGGCTATTAGTTTCAAACAGAAGCTGATACTGAGGTAGATATGGCGGCTTAAACATGGCCGAAGCGTAATTTACAATTTTATTTTTGAGGGTAATTTTTTTATGTAAAACGAACCCCTAAGGGGTCAAAGTGTACCCCCGCTAAAAGGCAATTTAATTATCTTCAAAAAAGAATGGCACACTTTTTGTCGTAAAGTTAATAGTTTTCCTAGAAAATAGAAAAAACAGATAAGCGAATCCCAGTTACATATTTAAACTCAGCATCAAAAATCTTACAAAAAACATATTTGATACTTTTCTCTTAAATTGAAAGGTGGTCACGTGATTTTGGCGACTTAACGGTTTGCGCTAGAGACTTGGTTCTTTTTTTGCTTTGTAGACAAAAATGTCCGATCAAAATTAATCACCACTGGCATGTTTTTAAATTTGTAAAAATATATACAGGGTGTCCCAAAAATCCGGGTCTACCCAATTATCTGCTGAACTACTGCAGATAACTGAACCATATTTGGTAGTGATCGATGACATCGAGAGATTTATTTTATGCATACATTAACAAAAAATAAGAAAGTAAAGTTGCGATTAACAAAAAAGTTTAAAAAATACATTAAGAAAAGAGTTATATTTATATTTTAGCTATTTATTCGATTTTTATTTTCTAAAAAACAACCTGTATTTCGAAAACGGAGCAATGTCGGACTAAAGTAGGTGGCTTTTATTGTACTGACCTTTCATAAACACAGACTGTATAAATAATTTTATCCATATTTCCGTGCTTTTCCATGTTTTTCCCGGGTATGCTGTAATTGACCAGAGGCAAACAACCAAAACCTTAAACTACATGGCAATACCAACATAAAAATATGTGTCAAAAATTCCCACGTATGGGGGATGGCGGGTATAGCTATATTTAAAAATTTGTAAAAAATGGTAAAAGAATATGTTTGTCAGTCGATAGAATTTGACACGTTTTTTATCATAGGCAAGGGACCTACCTTTCAAACAAGATATCTCTCAATAGGGTTTTTGTTTAAAACAACAAACTTGTAAATTTTGACAAAAACTGAAAAAATTAGTTTTGACAGTCGATAGATTTTGACAGATTTGATTATGTAGACAATTAACGGCTATATCAAAATATGTATTTAATTGTCAAATACCTTTAAAACAAGGTATCAATCGATAAGGATTTATAATTAAAATTTTTAAGTTGATCGCCCCTTTGTCGCTTAAATTATTTATTATTAAATATTAATAACATTTTATTAGTGACCTAACTAATAGTCGTATAGTTCGTTTTAATAATATTGATTTTAAAAATGTTTCGTAAAATAATGTGATGTGTCTTTTTGAACTTGTGTTTTTTGTATGTTGTGTTAATTAATGTAAGGTGAAATTGTGAATGTATGAATGTTCTGAAGAAGGTCTTTAGACCGAAACGTTAATAAATGTAAATTAAAAGTTGCTAGTTGATTAATGAACCACATTCCCAAGAAACCTAGAAACCTAAAAAATATAAAATATATGGTTCAAGAAAAAGAAAATCCAAATATATATATATATATATATATATATATATATATATATATATATATATATATATATATATATATATATATATATCTTGTTTTTGCTCACTCTCGTAGCATCTCCTTCTTACTCTCTTGGCTAATTTTAGTGCCAGGAAGAGCACAAATAATAGGGACCTATTGCATTAAAGCCAGGCAATAATTGTGCCGGGCACTATTCTGACATTTTCGCATTAAAAGAACAGCTGTCTTCTTTCAAAATTAGCCCTTTGTGTATTATAAGAGCCAACATTAATAGTGCTGCCACTATTAATGGAAAATAAACGATTGGATTTTTAAATTCGACTTTGGTATGTCAATTTTAAAAGATCAACTTAATAGGGCCCGGCACAATTAGTGCCTGGCACTATTGCAATAAGTCCCTAATACAAAAAGCAAGGGATTTTAATCTTAGTAACCAGCTCAGGAAAGGAAAGACCTCGGGCAAGACTGCATTCCCGGCCGTTTTAACAAACAGTAAAAATAAAGAGCCCTCAAAAAGTTGGCGGCAAATTCAGTTGAAAAGGGTACACTAGAAGATTGGATTTTCAATAAACCAAAACATATTAACAAGACTTATTTTATAATAATTTTTAATGGGTTCAAAAAAAACGTCATATAGAAATAGCGGTATATGATACCGGTAACAGCGTTAGTATAAGTTTTTGTGTTTGCCTCTCTGAGTGGGTACAAGAAAAAAAACCTTTTAAACTGATGTAACTCGTAAACGAAATGATCGATGGCTGTTTCGTTTTATCCATTTATCAGGGAAAATACTACGAATTTACTTTTTTAGGTGAAATAATGCAAATATTTACCTGTAGATAAGCAGGTACTAAAAGAAAAGTTTAGGCCTATTAAATATAGTATGTATTCCAGATACATTTACGTACTTATTTTATGGAGATTTATGTAACAAATAAAACTTTGGATAAATGTAAAAAAAGCAAAAACTAAAAATTGTCTTTATTATTATATATTTATTTATTGCTCGACATTACAAAAACCCCTGTAAATATTTTGAACTACTATTATAGAGCACCTGTAGCATTTTAACCAAAATTGTATTTCTTACACAGTTTTCGAAATCGAACTTTATCTGGGACACCCTGTATATTATCTCAGTGTTAAAAATTCATGAATAACGAAGTTAGAAATAGTGCCAATTGAAATGGAGATGAAAAGTGACAATCAGGGATAAAAAGTGGCAGATCGGGTCTAAAAAGAAGTACGAAAAATAGCGTATAAAGCATATTTATTTTTTGGCGAATTGTCGAGGGTGACACCAGTTTTAAATAAAAGTTTGACTTCAGAAATACTACCGCAAGAACAAAGGGATACCAATATCAACATTTTTATCAGAAAATTTCAAAAAATTAATTTGGAAAAGTATAAAATTTTAATTATGCAACAGCTAAAATATCAAAATGCGGATTCGACTACTTATAAAATATTGGGCGCCAGGCGGCACCGTATTCAAAATTTTTAAAAATATGTTTTGTCGTCAAAATTGGATAATTTTGTCTACAAATCAAAAAAAGAACCAAGTTTCTAGCTCAAACCATTAAGAAGTTGTCAAATTCACGTGACCACCTGTCAATTTAACAGAAAAGTATCAAATATGTTTTTTGTAAGATTTTTGACGCTAAGTTAAATATGTAACTGCGGGTTCGCTTATCTGTGCATAAATTATTTTTTCCCTTAATGGACCCATGCCATTGTCGTACTTCTATGGAACGAAAACATCGAATTATGTATGCCGCATATTTTTTGTGTTTTTCAAGAAAACTATTAACTTTACGACAAAAAGTGTATATCCTTTTTTAAAGATAATTAAATTGTCTTTTAGCTGAGGTACATTTTAACCCCGTGGGGGTTCGTTTTACATAAAAAAATTACCCTCAAAAATAAAATTGTAAATTACGCTTCGGCCATGTTTAAGCCGCCATATCTACCTCAGTATCAGTTTCTGTTTAAAACTAATAGCCGTTTCTTATTTAGCTTGACATCCTTTTTCGTTCTGCATAGTTTTTTAGTAACTCTCATGACTTTGGTGAAAATATGAAAATTTTGTACCTGGGGGTAGGTATAGGCCAATTTAGTGGTTTTTTGAGTGTAACTCGAGAACCGCTTCATCTACAGCAAATATTAGATTCACCAGGAATACATCTTAATAATCTGCATATTTTTTATATTTTATGTTTTTTTTGTAAAACCAGTAGTTTTCTCGAAAAAATCAAAAAACCTAAAAAAAAACAGCGTCTTTGAGGAACTTACAGAATTTATAGTATAGAGTCAAATAAAAAATAAAGTATTGATAGTGATTTTGACAGGCCATTATAGTAGAAGCTAATCACAATTTGTTTGGGTAAAATCGATGTCATAATAAAAAAGTTACGTACATTTGATTCAAACTCCTTTTCGCCATCTTTAAACAAAGATGGATGTTTATGCAGGATTTTCGCAGGTATCTCCATTTTTTTTGGGACATGGTCTTATGACGAATCGATTAAAATATATGAGTATCGGTTTGCAATTCAAGCCCAAAATCCTACTGGGCTCTTAGACTATGAGGGGACCAGAAGGTTTTCGTAAACGGCTGCAGCAACAAAATCAATTTTATCGCAGCAAATTAGCAACAATAAATGGCATCAATTGTTTTTGGGCCCCTTATCATGGTCCCTTCAGCTTTACCTATTCACGGTTAACATCATGTGTATTTTAGTATTTTTTAACAGAAAACAGCTATTGGTCGTTTTCTTAGCAGTGCTTATTCGTTCTGCTATGATAGGAAATGTTTCTGGTTTTTAATATCCAGAGTAACAAAGAAAATATATGTAGCTCAACCAAATCAAAGTAAAAGTGTATTGTGTATGTGTACATACGCGAAATTGTGTTTCAATCCAATCATGCATATTTCCGTTCTATTTCCGTACAAAGGCATCCAATTTTTTTAATTGAATTTGGGTACACGGTGTTGGAAACTTAGTAAAGATTGGTAGTTAGGGACAATGCACCATTATACATACATAGAAGCCATAGTAGTTTCACTCGTCTCGTTGCACATAGGAGTATTCGTATCATAAAACGGGACAAAATTAATTGTTGTGTTTTCTTGGAATTTCTTTGATTGAAAAACAAAGTTTGATGATAACAAACTGTTTATATTAAAAAATATATCTATACAGGGTGTCCCATATGTCATGGATCAAACGGAGTGAGGTGATGGGGTTCAGGTGATAAGAATAACGATATAAGTATATTGTAATCCGGTTTTTAATAAATTACAAGTTATGTAATGTTTTTGTCAGGTGCGGATCTACGGGGAGGGGGAAAGGAGAAATTTCCCCTCCCAAATCCAAAGTTATAAAATTATATTCAGTTTTGACACACAGAAGACCCCTTCTGGTTCCTATGCATAGTTTTTTGAAGACTAGCCATTCAAATTCCCCCCCTGCAAATGAAATTCCTAGATTCGCCCCTGTTCATGTTGTTAGTTTTTTGATATAATATTATTTTTAAAATTATTGGTCACCGTTTTTCAATTTTATTTTATAGGCTTACACAAAATTTTTTGCCAAACCAAAAAATGGTTAGAAAATTATTCATTGCATTTAATTAATGACAAATAATATTAAGAAATAATTTTTATTAGAAGACTACAACATTTATAAACGTACACTAAAAATAACATTAAATAAATATGATTTTTTAACTTTTAGTTAGTTCCACAGTTTCATGAAATAACTGGAAGCTGGTTTTAAAAATCAAATAAAAAGAGGGTCATTTTATAAGAAAATTATCAATTTTATATAATATCTCAAAAACTAAAAGTGACACATAAAAATTATTGTGCCAGTTGGATTCTTTGTTGCAAAAACTATAAAAAATCACACTAATATAAAATTTTGATAAATAAAAAAGTTGTAGGCCCCCTCCCAAAATGCAGACCACTCAAAAGCCCCGTAGCTTCAAAACAGCTTGCAATATCAAGATGCGGTTTTCATATTTAATCATCTTTTGAAAATTGAAGTTCGCAAGTGGGAGTAGGTTCCCAGAAATACTTAAAACCCCAAAAAACTTCGAATTTGGGACACCCTGTACATATCTTTTTAGATTTATTGCTTTTACTTGCTCTTTTATTTGTTTTGGTACATTTTTGTTCCAAATATAAAAAAAATTTAGTTATAAAAAAATCATTTAATAGGAGAAATAAGCCTATAAAATTAAGTATCCCATATTGCCCCATTTTCCCCTATAGGATTCGAGAACGAATCCATCTGCCCAGCCTGTAGTCAGGATAAGAATGAAGAATACACCTCGTGGCAGAGCGAAGAAAAACCGCACTGGCTCAAATGGGCTCGACTTTGTAAAGGAAATCAGGGCCTTCCTGGTTCCCTTTGCAATAAGCTTCCTGGACAATAAATGAAAGTGCGAAGAGTGGGTTACGGGATAGACCTGAGCACCGGTGGTCACAAAGAAGGGGGGCATGGGGCTCATTGCTCCCTCTAAGCAATATGCTACTCGTAAACTTGTAACTAAAACAAAACCAGAAAATCCCTCAATTAATAAGGAATGTATTTACCAAATCCCGTGTGAGTGTGGTAAATCATATGTAGGTGAAACGATACGCCCTCTTTAGATTAGAGTAAATGAACCTCTAAAAAGTATCTAATTAGGGGATATTGAAAAATCCGGTTTAGCGGAACATAACATGGTCAAATAATCACAGGAAGATAAAGTTTTGCATAAGGAGTCGCATTGGCGAAAACGAAAGTTTATTGAAGCTGCGTTTATAATGCAGATTAAAGAAGTTTTCAGTCAACCAAGCACGGACATACCAAATGTATAGAAACCACTCCTTAAGGAAAACAGGCGCCTTAGGATTAAAAGGGGGCGGGCCGTCACATCTGAATGCACCCCAGTAGTAGGAGTAGTAGACTGTAGATACTTACTAACGGATCGTTGTGTTTAAAATAAGTAAAGACAAAGAAAGACTGAAATTTTGTTTCTACGTTTTTCCTAATCACTCTAAAATTCTAATAGAGAAATATGAAACCTTTAGATATGCCTAATATTTGCAAAATTGCTCTCCTGGGAGAAATTTTTGGGGTATCTGGCATTTGTGTGCGCGTGACAATATTCAAGGAATGATATTGGACTTGTATAAAAATATAACGAGCTATTTCGTATCTAATATAAAATGTCAAACATATTTTTGAAGGTATAAATATAGCTTCATTTTAAATGTACAGGGCTCGACTTTGAACGTTTAGCCTTTATGAAAAGCGTATAAAAGAGGATGAACTTATGGAAAGCAAGAAGTCAGTGAGGGACCAAAGACGCGCATATTCAGGAGCGTTTGCCGCTGTGACTCAAAATGTATTATTAGTTTTTTATTAATAAACAGGAGCAGTCAAAGTAAGATTTCCACTTTTAAAAGACGAAGAAATAGTCATTATTATTTATTACGTTATTTTAGCTTTAATCAGGAAACACTAAATCGAGAAAAATTAAATTTTTTAATATTTTTTTTTACACAATAACCTTGCTCTTGTATTAAAGTCGCGCTTAAATACCGCTCAAGTGTTCGATCTTCTGGCGACAGCTAACGAAGTCATGTTGCTAAAAGTCACCATACACTATCCAGGAAACAGAATAGGGGACAACATTTTTGGGGGTAGGGATGTACGACAGCCCTAAACCTCTTGCCCCTCTACTGGTTTCAGCCTGCAGAAAAAAATGTTTGTCACGTTTTACTACTCTTGAAAAAAAACAATAAGTTGAAATGCGGTGTTATGGTAATTGCTATTATTTAAGTTTTTAAAATAATTGAAAAATTATTTTACAATTATAATGAAACTACAAAAATGCAATTGAATTACTAAAGTGATTGTTATTATTTGTAAAAAGCTATTTTCCTTTTATTATTTAAAGCAATCCACCTTTCGTACTGAATTTAAGGGGTAAGTTCGGAATGTATTACGAAGGAAGAGGGCTCCTAAATTAAGCATGTTCACATTTTGTAAAATATGAAAAAGTGACAAAAATAAATAAAAAAGTAATTGTCAAATACTTTTTTTTTATTTTGCAAGTAGGAAATTTACAATTAAGTTTTTTTTTGTTGTAATTAATTACACAGTTTTCTAAGTACATTCCTGTAAACTAATTTGTAATGTAAAAGTTACTTTTCAAAGTATTGGTTTCTAACTCTGGTTGAGAATAAATCGGTACACATAAAGACCAAGAAATTTGTTATCCATACAGTTTAATTTGTAGAATATTTTGTTTGTGCGTGTATTAACCTCCTTTAAGATTTAACAGCTCTACCTGTACACTTAATTACGGATTCGCAGTGTTGATTATTAGTCATACAGTTCAAATGATATCTAAGAGATGGCGCTATAGCAATTAAAATCAAGGGTTTTTAAGAATTTTATGCATCGCCGTCTTGGCCTACTTAGCCGGTAAGAGTAACGTCATTAAATAGTTAAACTATTTATCTCTCTTAGTGCCATTTATGGCCAAACGATCGTTGACGAACCCTGTGTATATATGAGTATGAATACGCGTAATAAAAACATCATAATAAAAAACTCGAACAGAACACATTTTGAAAGGTTGGAAATAAAATAAAAAATATCTACTTTGAATAATAAACCTGAAAAAAATCACGAAAATGAAAAAATCTTACACAAGTACAAGATTTATACATGGGCAATATCCTTACAAGAGCGTATTTCAAGAAAAAAATTTTCATTTTGCAGGGTGCTTTATACACTTTTTCGTACTTTTAAAGCAGATAAAATAAAAAAAACATCCAACTGCTAAATCTACTTGGAACTACTAGTCGCAGTTGGATACAAAATTGATACTATAATGTACGACATGCTTCAACTTAAAGATTTGATGCCAAAATCGCACTTATCAAATTATACAGTTTTGTATTTTCATGAATCAAGTTATTTGGTAATTTGTACCCAACTGCGACTAGTAGTTACAAGTAGAATTATCAGTGGGTGTTTTTTTTTATTTTTTTTTATTTCCAACTTTTAAATTTAATTTTTATTCAGCCTTATAAAAAGCACTATTCATTTACCATTCATATAGCGTTACCCAAAAAGTACGCGAACAGTGTTACCTTCCATTGAGTGAAGGTGGGGGAGGAGAGAGAGAGGAGGGAACTAGTAAAAAATCTTGTGTATGTGTGCAGAAAAAATTTATTGGTGCTACACTGGGGGAGTGCTTCTTCGCGGACCAAAATGGATAAAAATTTCATTATACATTAATCGAGTGAGCTTAGGTGCTCATTAATTGGCAGAGTACTTTTTATGTGGCGACAGTTAACGTGCTAAGGGTTGCAATTTTATAAATAGACACCTTTGTATTATTTGTTAAAATGTTGTGGATTTAAAAAAAACTCTATTTTTATACATGCAGTAAAACCCTTCCGGGTATTTTAATTTAAAATAGAAAGTTATATTTTTGCAGAAATACCACAAAGCTTTGTAAATAATCTAAAATCCCTCAGGTTATAATTAAAAATTTTTCAAACTTTCGCGGCGAGTTATAAATACAGTCGAACCTCTATAACTCGAACCTGAAGGGACAACCAAAACAGTTCGAGTTATGGAGAGTTCGAGTTATAGAAACTCGAGATACATAGGTTAAAATACATGTAAAAAGTGCAGGGCTCGCTTAAAAGGTTCGAGTTATAGAGGGGTTCGAGTTATAGAGGTTCTGGACGTTAATTCTTGACTGCCCGGGAGGTGAGCGAAAAGTTCACTTTCACGGGTGGACTTGGCGTTTATTCTTGACTGCCCGTGAGATGAGCGAAAAGTACATCTGGATACGTATTCTTGAATTTTTGGGGGAGAATGTGAGTAGTCCTCACCGTAAAAAGGTGAATGCTCTATTCCCCAAAGCACACTCCCGTGAATTCAAGTTCACCACCTCTCACGAGGTGAAAACGAGTTCCCGGGAAAGTTTCTAACCTCACTTATTTGTTTTATGATTTGTTTTTTTTGCGAAAGTAAAAATAGAGTTTTTAGGTAAAGCCCTATTTAGATATATGTATGTATATGCATTGAAGCTAAATTGCTGTACTGCGGTGCATAGGTTAAAAGCAATATCTCCACTTTCAGACCCAATTGAGTGAGAGTGTTTAATTTAATGCATAATATAAATGTGTACCTATATAACATATTATATTACATCTTAGAAGCGAGAAAATCCGCGTGTTTATTAATTTGACACTACAGAGAAACGTTTATCTGAACCTAAAGGCAGTTTAAAATATTGTATAACGTAGTGTTCTTACAACTACATTTTTATAATTTTATATAAAAGCACTTTAATAGGCCTTTATAAACAAAGTGTTAAACATTAATAATCATAACTCCATTTGGCCTGAAATAACTGACAGAAATAAGTGTGAGTTATGTTTATACATAGGCGCACCAAGGGGAGGGTCTCGAGCCAGTGCTCCCTATAGCTAAAATTTTTTTAGATAATTAAGGACTTATTGCAATAAAGCCAGGCACTAATTGTGCACTATTTGACAGGTTCCCATTATAAGAACAGCTGTCTTCTTTCAAAATTAGGCCTTTGTGTATTATAAGAGCCGGAATTAATAGTGCCACCATTATTAATGGAAAATGAACTACTTGATTTATAAATTCGACTTTGGTATGTCAATTTTGAAAGATCAACTGTCAGTTTTTAATGGAAAACTGTCCAGGATACTTATTCTTGAATTTTTGGGAGGAGAATGTGAGTAATCCTCACCGTAAAAAGGTGAATGCTCTATTTTTTGCCAAACTAAAAATAGAGTTTTTAGGTAAAGCTATTTAGATATATGCATATGCATTGAAACTAAATTGCTATACTACGTTGCCTAATACAAATGAGTACCTATACAACACATTATATTACATCTTAGAAGTGCAAAAAGCTTCGTGTTTATTAATTTGACACTACAGAGAAACGTTTTTGTTTTTTTTGCCAAACTAAAAATAGAGTTTTTAGGTAAAGCCCTGATGCATTGAAACTAAATTGCTATACTGCGGTGCTTAATATAAATGAGTACCTATACAACACATTATATTGTAACAAAACGGGATTTGAGCATAAATGGTATTTTTGCCATTTATAAGTTCTTAAAGATTTTTAATTAAATATTGTTTTTGTCATCAACAAGCATTAATTATATGCAAGACAAGGTTAAGATTAAGCAACTCGGCGACTTGTTTTTGGGCATATTTTTAGGTTCGCTGTATTTTAATAAAAGTTGTATTCGGCTAATATGTCCTTTGAGCCACTAACATCAAAATAATTCATATTTTGTAACTGGAAACCAATTAGCTAAACTATTTTCGACTTTTAAGAAACACACTGTATGATTCTAACTTTATCGATTTTCTCAGTCCACACATCTTTGAATTGCAGTGGTATTTTGTCTCTTTGTCTTCCTCGCCAATGCGATAGAGCTTAAGTTTCAGACCACGGCAACCAAGAATGTCTGTGGGGGTAAACCGTTAAATAAAGCTTAGATTTAGACCAATCAGCTAGCGGCAAGTTAAGAGTGTCTAGATAGCAGAGTACTGAAACTTTCGAAAGTCTGGAGGGAGTTTACTTTTTAGTTACGCTTTGCTTGGTACGTTACACTTTCATTCACACTTCTTAAGGGGGGTTTTATTTCAACTGGGGAAATTTGTCAATCATTTTAACATTGTATAAGCTATTATCTTTATTATTCATAATTATTTTAGTCTTTTCTTTTGGAGTTTATTAATTTTAAAACTTTTAATTATTACTGTTTCCAGTGTTTTGAAATAATGTTTTTATCTGTTTTATGGTTTTTTTTAACATCAAAATACAAACCATTAGTTGCCCTAAAATCGGCATTTTTCTTCAACAATATATCCCAAACCTACACAGTAATATTAAGTAAATTAAACAGTTGATTGAATAGTTTCACTCATTCAATCAACGTTTAAGATGTTGATAAATATATATATTTACAACAAATATATAAAAGGTTTATAAAACCTAGAAGTTTAAGAAGTGTAAATATTTGAATTTGGATATCGACTTTCAAAAGAATTCCTGGTAACAAAAGGCTTAAGACAGGGATGTTGTATTTCTCCAACTCTTTTTAAAATATATATCGCAGTAGCTCTAAAAAACTGGAAACGGAAAGTGCACGGCATGGGAATACAACTTAACGACCGATTTACCATATACACACTACAGTTTGCTGACGACCAAGTAATTGTAGCTAATGATAAAGAGGACATGGAGTATATGATGAGAAAATTAATGGAAGAATACCAAAAGTGGGGATTAACAGTGAACGTGGACAAGACACTTACTTATGTATTGGAAACGAATCCAGTGAGTTAGAACTAGACAATGGACAAGTAATATCTCCATGCAATGAGTATGTATACTTGGGTGTCACATTTGATAAGACAGGAACAGACTGTAAAGAACTGGAAAAAAGAATAGTAAAAGCAAAAAAGGTTATTGGATGTCTTAACAGTATTTTATGGAGCAGAGAGATAAAAAAGAATGTAAAATTTAACATATATGAAACAATGGTGAAAAGCACGCTGTTGGTTGGAATAGAGACTTGTCGCGTAGCAGAAAAATACAAAACAAAAATGGAAAGTGTCGAAATGGATGCAATAAGAAGATCAATGAGAATATCTAGAACAGATCACATAAGAAATGAGATCATAAAAGAAAGAATGGGAATCGAAGGGAGCATAACGGATGACATCACTAAAAGACAACTGATATGGTACGGCCAAGTACAACAGATGAACGACGAAAGATTACCAAAGCAGGTCCTAGAATGGCAACCAATAGGGCGCAGAAAAAGAGGGCGTCCTAAACTAGAATGGCAACAGTCAATCCAAAGATCAATGAGTCAAAAAAATCTGACAGAAGATGACTGTCAGGATCGAAGGAGGTGGAGAATAGGCGTCGGACAACGTAGAAAAACGTTCTAAACCGACTAAATAAAAAAAAAAATATTTGAATACAAAAGTTTAGTAGTAGTAAAAAGTCGATATTCAACTAATAAATATAAGAAGTGAAAGTGTGAAGCTACAAGAAGAAAATTGAAAAGGTATGTATGATTATCCTACATTAGTTATACAGTTGAGAAAAACGTTTATAGCATACTTTTCCTCCAAAAACTTAATAACATATAGTAACATTTAATCTTTTTATAATTTATATAAGTTGTAGCCTAAGTTGGTAGCTTACAACATTTAAGCCTTGGCCACTTGAGGTGACAGTACCACTGTCACACACAGGCCCCTGTTACAATATTATATCTTAGATGTGCGAAAAGCCTCGTGTTTATTAATTTGACACCATGGGCGCACCGAGGGGGGGGGGGGTGGGCCGAGGCCCGGTCCCCCTCAAGCCTTAGATTTTTTTACATATTTTCTACATATTTCATGATAAACCACAAACAATAGCTTAAAATTTGACATCATGAGGCTTCGGACTCCCCCCCCCCAAGAGCCCTCGGAAGCCCTCGGAAGCCCCCCCCCCAAGAGCCCTCGGAAGCCCCCCCCCAAGACACATTCCTGGGTGCGCCACTGTTGACACTACAGAGAAACGTTTATCTGAGCCTAAAGGCGCTTTAAAATAAATGATTCTAAGCATTGCACTCACAAACAGCTTCAAGCGTTCAAGAAGACGACAATTTCATTCCCGGGAGAAAAAGTGAGTTTGATTTCCCGGGAACGTTCCAGGGATCACTCCCTTCACAAACTTTGAAGAATACGGCTCCTGCACACAAAAATCACCAAAACAAAACTGACATGCAAAAGTAAGGTTGTAAACACCACAACGATTTCCGTGGACTCATATCCCCGTGGAAAAAGTTAGTGAAGTTCACCTCACGGCTGTCAAGAATAGCGTCTTGAAATTTGGTGAGTGCTCACCTACCTTCACCTCACGGACATTCAAAAATACACATCCAGGACCTAAGCAACTTGACATTTGACGAGTGCTGGTGCACTTCTTGTAAATTCTTTTGTAAATCGATTAATCACCATTAATACATAAAGGAACAATGCTTTTTTCCTACCGGTAATCTCAGAAACTAATTAACCAATTTCATTGAACCTGGCTTATATGTTATATCAGCTAATCTGCCTGGTTAGGGTAATTTGTTTTTACGTTACTACGCGTGCAAGTAAGAGGGAAGCGAAGTCGTTTATTTATAGGTTAGTTTTTATAATAAGTATAAAACTGAACAATATATTTTTTTTCTTCTTCAAGCAAGGCCAACAAAAAAATACAGGCCACGACCCTGAAAATTTCAGCTGTTATAATAGTGGGCTGAATTTTACATTGAGTCTTATGAAAGAATAGAGGTTTAGTTGTAATATTTTTAAAATGGCACTACAGATTTTTACAAAATTTAGAAAAATATTCCCAGACACTATCCGGATATTCTGCCAAACTTTTGTAAGGATAAAAGATGCTTAAAGGATTAAAATCTTCAAGAATTTGCATTCCTTATTTTGAATTCAAATTTCCCGCCATGCACCGCACACCAACTGTTATATCTGACCAAAGCCGACAAAAAAATACAGGCCACGACCCTAAAAAAATCAGCTGTTCTCCGGGGGCTGACTTTTACATTGGGTCTTATGGGAGGTCAGAAGTTTTTTTATGATATTTTCAAAATGGCACTACTGATTTCCCCTAAATTTCAGTAAAAATTCTCAGACACCATCCTCATATTCCACCAAATTTTTGTAAGGATGCAAGATGATTAAAAGGTTAAATTCTTAAAAATTTAGCATTCCTTATTTTGAATTCAAATTACCCGCCATGTACCGACTTTGTCATATGTGTTTGTCTTAAATTTAATTTTAGTGTGAGCTAATGAAGCGGCTCTGAAATATTAAGGATTGCCATACATTTAAAAAAAATGTTCTGCAAGAATATAGTAAAAACAATCTCAAAACCGGCTTTATTTTTTTTTAAATCAAATATTCATGTACCGTCATTCCAACTTCAATATTTAAAAGACAATCAGCTGTGTCGTGACGTGACTATCAAAAAAAAATCAGCCCCGGATGTGACGTCAACAAAGTGGAGGATCGTGGCCCGTCCGTTTTGATAGCTCTGATCTGACATGGATTTCACTTTGTCATCTGTGTTTGCCATGTCACTTGTTTATTTGTTTGTATTCTAAACTTTTTTGATTTTTTACAATAAAATTCATTTAAAATCTAAAAATACCAGAGTTAATCTTTTTAAAACAAAATTACACTGCACTACTCTTTTTGTGATGTTCTACTTTTTGTGAACACCTGTAAATAACTATATTAAGTTTTAAAAGTCTGTCAATTATAAACAAATAGATGTAGGTGAGGCTATTAGTTTCCACGCAGAAACTAACACATTCGCTTCTGCTTTAAATTTAATTTTTGTATGAGCTAATGAAGCGGCTTTGAAAAATAAAGGATTACTATACATTAAAAAAAAATTGGTTTAAAGGAATATGGTAAAAAGAATCTCAAAACAGGCTTTATTTAAAAAAAAAATATTCATGAACCGTCATTCCAACTTCAATATCTTAAGGACAATCAGCTGTGGCGTGACGTTACCATCAAAAAGAAATTCAGCCTTCGCTGTAACGTCAACATAGTTGTTGATCGTCACAGTGGATAGAATAGACCGGTGTTCGGATCTTATAAATATATGTCGAATTTTCACGTCACTGGTTGTCCTGCTGATTTTTTTAAACAAAAGTTAGATATGAAATGAACAATTAATATTTTTTATATTTTTGAAAACAAAGGCAATTTTCCTACTATTTTTTAGTATATTCTTATAAAATAATCTTTTTCAGACATACCAGTCGTTATTTTTTTTAGCCCGCTGCATTTCTCTTTACACAGAAATTAAAATTTTAAGAAAATAATGTGTTCGTTTCAGCTTCAAAAATCATCCGCTGACCTACATCTTTGTTTAATACCCAATAGTCCTCGGTTCACCTTTGATACTAAACGATCACATTCAGTTTAACTTGTAGTTTAAGTTTTATGTAATAAAAAATAAAGCGGGTAAAAAAAAAATAACGACAATACGTCTATAGAAAATTACATTTTATAAGGATGTACTAGAAAACAGTAGAAAAATTGCCTTAGTTTTCAAGAAATTCAAAAAATATTAGTTGTTCCGTTGTTCTTATCAGATCTAACTTTTGTTTACAAAAATCCGCTGGACCACCAGTGACGTGAAAAATTCGACATATATATAAGATCCGAACACCGGTCTATTACACTAGTGCTACACTGTAAACTGTTTTTTTTTTGTTAACTTAATTTAAAATAATTTTAAAACATTTGCAAAAAATTGTATTTTTTGGCAGATTTGTCCGGGTTTAAAAAATTAAAGTGGTCCCTGATTTGACAAACAAGAAGATATGAAACTTCTGTTGATTTTTTTAGAAATTGACCAAAGAAATAAAATCTTAATAATTTATAAACTTTTTAATTTAAAAATAATTATTAAAAATAATAAAATTAAGTTACAAGAAGCAGTAAAGAAAGTAAAGTAGAGAGTGGTGTAGGTAGGTACAGAGCGTTTCCGTATACTTTAACCACTCTTATTATAAGACATAACTAAAACATATAAATTCATAAGTTGTAAGGTTTATTGTAAACCGCCATGACATGTTACTTAAAAAAAACAAATAAATATCGCATATTTATAAAAAACTACAGACATGGTAAATCTCTTACGGAATGCCCGATATAATAAACTTAAAATTAATAGATCTTTTTTTTATTAATACAAAAATATATTGTTGACAGCGGTTGTTGTTGTTGCAACTTTTTTTCTATTTCTAATAAGCTCAGTCAATCTTCGTTAATATATACCGAAACACCCTGTACCGGAAAAGCAATGCCGTTTTTTAGTTAAGCGTAATAATTTTTATTATTAGGATTTTGTGTTTCAGAAAGAAAAATTAAATAAATAAATGGGCACTGGGTCAAAAGAGCGCACGTTCAGAGAGCACGAAACAAAAGAGCGCAAAAAGGTTAGGATAGCATTTCAGTTAAATTCTCCGTGTTAATTCAAAAAAAAATAAGTTGGGACACAATATTCCAAATATGTAGGTCGGTGCGCGCTTTTTTCCCGCGCTATTTTGTTCACTTGCTCCTTTGTTCATACGCTACTTTGTATGTGTTCTTTTGACTCAGCCCCGGAAGTGATCTGCTTTTAAATTATCACTTATAATCTTCCTAGAGAGATATATTATTTCAAAAGAATGCAGTTTTCAAAAGTTTTGACAAAGTTGCAGATTTGGGAAAATTGTTTAAAAAACGCGTTCTGTTTTGATGTGGCTGGCAAAGTAAATATTTAAAATTTATTAAATTTAGGTAAACACCCAAAAGAAACCAAGGTACCCATGTAGTTTTTGTTAACCTTACATTAGATTCTTTTGAGTTTCTCCACTTTTCACGAAATCAATTGACAATTTAAAATAGGACGCAAAATTCACCTAATCAACTTCTTCAACAGTGGGACCTTTGGCGCCACCTTGATGCAGTTTCATCATTACAGGCTGACATTCCTGTTGCAAATCCTTCAGTTTATGCTCGAACTCATCCTTTTCAGCCAATTGGTTGGCATCCAACCAAACTAGTGCGGCTGCGCACTTGTCTTGAACCAGTTTTTTGTCAGCCTCGGGTAATTTGTCAGCTGGAGCATTGTCTACCGCCTGTTTTGCACTGAAGATGTAACCTACAACATAAGATGATGTTTTGTTTTGGTGATATCTAGTAATAATATTTCTTTGTTCCATAAAAACACATATGAAAGCTTCTTGAAACATTAATGTATCTTGGCCTATGCATCACAAATGCCACTAAACTATTAAATATATTGCATAGTGAAAAATTTGGAAACGTCAGGCAGTTAGACAACTTAATAAATAGTAACTAGTTTGAGGAAAATCGCGATCCAAAAAATAGGAAACATTATATTAAATAGGAAATTTAAAAGTAAATACTATAAAAGATTAAAGGATATATGAAATAATGACCAGTCAACGCAATATGACGGAGATTAAATTAAATTTAAAACAAAAAATTTAACTGGACATCAGAAGGAGAAAAAACAAAATGCATATACTGAGCTGAGAGTACCCACTCTTAAATATCTAAGACAAGAGCTAAGACCATTCTAAATTATACCTACGTACCTTCTAGCTGATTTCTTGCTGTAATTCTTTCTTTTTGTTTCTCATCCTCAGCTGAATATTTTTCAGCTTCAGCTAACATTTTGTCAATTTCAGCTTTCGATAATCTTCCTTTGTCGTTAGTGATTGTAATTTGTTCTTGTCTAAAATAAAATAGAAACCATTTATTTTTGATGAAATAAAAGTAAAATTATATATCTATATCGTTAACACTATTTAAAATTACGAGGATCATATACCAATTATTTATATTTCTTATTAAAATATCAGTTTCTCTATTTTTCAGTGCCCAAGATTTTACTTACTTATTTGTGCTTGTATCTCTGGCTGAGACATTTAGAATACCATTAGCATCTAAGTCAAAAGTAACCTCAATTTTAGGAACACCGCGTGGGGCAGGAGGAATACCTAAAAAAACATTCACATTTAAATAAAACTGTATTTCATTATTTTTCCATTTGCATTTCATTCTTTTTTATTTTCTCCTTGAAGAAACAAAGAATGTTGTACATACCAGTAAGATTAAACGTTCCCAACAAATTGTTATCTTTGGTCATTGCTCTTTCACCTTCAAAGACTTGGATGGTAACAGCATTTTGATTGTCAGAATAAGTTGTGAAAGTTTGAGTTTGCTTGCAGGGAATTCTGGAGTTTCTTTCCACGATTTTCGTCATAACTCCACCAGCAGTTTCAATTCCCAAGGATAAAGGTGCTACGTCAACCAACAGCACATCCTACACAAAGTAAAAAAAAATCTACATATTTGATTTTTCCAGTACTTTTGAGTTGGTTAACTTTAGTTTTATCTTTGAAAATCTCCTATTCTTGTTAGATCCCGCTCCTGATTACTTACTTGAATTTTCTCAGAGGTGTCTCCACTCAAAATGGCGGCTTGTACGGCGGCTCCATACGCTACAGCTTCATCTGGGTTGATTGAGAGATTAAGAGTTTTGCCACCAAAGAAATCTTGCAACATTTTTTGAATTTTGGGAATTCTGATGGAACCTCCAACAAGCACTACATCGTGAATAGCTGATTTGTCCAATTTGGCATCGTTAATGGCTTTTTCTACGGGTTGAAGCGTAGCCCTAAAAGTTATTCAAAACTTAAATCTCTAATCAGTAAAAGTTCTAATGTTTGGTTCAGAGTTAAAGCATTTTCCTCTTCTCAGCATCTACAAGTATTTATATATATTTAAGAAATTATTCGCAAAAATTATCCTTAATACCTACCTAAACATATCCATACAAAGCTCCTCAAACCTAGCTCTGGTAATTTTGGAATAAAAGTCAACGCCTTCGTGCAAAGCATCAATTTCTATACTAGCTTCAGTGCTAGAACTTAAAGTTCTCTTCGCCCTTTCACAAGCAGTTCTGAGTCTTCTGAGAGCTCTAGTATTGTTGCTCAAGTCTTTTTTGTATTTGCGTTTAAATTCTTCGACGAAGTGGTTAACTAGACGGTTATCGAAGTCTTCACCACCCAAGTGGGTGTCTCCTGCAGTAGACTTCACTTGGAAAAGGGAACCTAAAGCATATTGTTGTATATATGAATTTAAACAAAACCTTTAGTAATATTTCCATGATCGTAACGTTAAAAGAAAGATCATTCTTGGTATTTAGTTTTGTTTTTCTTTCTATAGTTTACCTTCATCGATAGATAAAATAGACACATCAAAAGTGCCTCCACCAAGATCAAAAATAAGTACATTCTTTTCGCCTTTAAGATTCTTGTCCAAACCGTAAGCAAGGGCAGCTGCTGTAGGCTCGTTAATTATCCTAAGCACGTTGACACCAGCAATTACACCAGCATCCTTAGTAGCTTGTCTCTGGGAATCATTGAAGTACGCTGGGACAGTGATGACTGCATCAGTAACCTTAAATTAAAAAAGAATATAATAAACGTATTAGAAAATATGGAGTTCACGACTTCCATAGTCGATGCTATGTTAAGAAGTAACATATTCTCTGAGCATATGCAGGTAAAAATTAAAAGAAACTAAATATTTATAAAGCTAGTGGAAATTTAATACAAAACAGAATGATTTAACCTCTACTCTGTTTTATCCTATAATAGATTTTTTTTAATAGATTTGTACTTTGAATAAATGGTTTAAATACCTTTCCTCCCAAGAACGTCTCCGCAATCTCTCTCATTTTGGTGAGAACCATAGAGCTGATCTCTTCTGGTGCGAAAACTTTAATTTCTCCTTTATATTCAACCTAAAAACAAAAACTACTTATTTATACCACTTAGGCGTCACCATTATCTGCGGTTGATCATGAAAGATTTTTCTTCATTCTCCAAGTTCTAATATTTATGGCCTTTAGATTCACCTCATGAATCATGTGCATCTTTTCTTAGTCTTCCTTCGCTATCGAGTCTATGCTTTGCAATTTTGCTTAAAATTTACTTTATGATTGAGAGATGTTATTCAGCGGCGCATTTAATGTTTCATACTTATTAAAAAGAGCAAAAAATTTTGTTAGTTTTTGTTACATAGCGAAAACTCTGGTCCTGGTCGAAGTCCAAGTCCTCCTAATTTTAATAATGATAATAGGTATATATAATGATGTTTACCCGAATTTTTGGTTTTCCACTATCATTAACAACTTCAAACGTCCAGTGTTTCATGTCCTGTTGAATTTTGGGGTCATCAAATTTTCTGCCTATTAGACGTTTGGCATCAAATACTGTGTTTTTCGGGTTCATGGCCACCTATAAACAATAGAGTATTTCTATATTTTTAATAACACGCTAAAAGGCATAGATACACATAGATAGGTACGAGATACACCACCTCTTATTTCACGATTACTTTTTGGTGTTCTGTGTTCACGATCTAGTACTATTCGGCGTGGGGCGAATTGGCAAAAGGGTTTAACAGTACATTATACCAACTTATACGGAACTAAACCTAACCAAATTTAACCAAAACCCAACTAAACTTTTCCAAAATCTAACCAAACCATTATAAGCCTAACAAAACCTAACCAAACCTAAACAATTTAGCGCCAAATACTGTACGTGAATTAAGTTAACAAGCCGAAACTCAAAGGGAGATACTAAGAATGGAAACTTTTCATATTAACACCCTCTATAACATTGTGAATACTTAATCGCATTTGCAAAGAAGAGTGGTAATTCCTTGGCTAATTTTAAGACTAAAAAATCATCCGCGCAAACGCATCTCTATCAATCTACAAGGTGTTAAAATTCTCTCTGCCTCTAAACTTTTTTACGGAGCTTCAAATGCTGGTGGATTAAAAAAAATCCGAATTTTTTATTCTGAAGGATTTTGATCTATTGCTACCATTATGAATTTGTTTATCTAGCAAATGGTTTTTTATTATTTTCTTGCTTAACAAATGTCACATATACAGGTAAGGTCCCAGATAAAACATGGGGATTTTCAAAACGGTTTTTAAAATAAAGTGTGCCTGGAACATTGCTAAATATTATTCAAATGTCCATAGTCGCTTTTACAAAACTACCAAACTATTAAATTTACTTACAAGATGGCGATGGCGCCTATATTTCGATTTAAAAAAAATATATATATTTATCGATTTCACAACGTTCTACGTCTTCCGATACCCAATCTCCACTCGTTTCTCTTTGCCCATAATTCATCATCTAGGCCTCTTATTCTTATTTCACTGTCTATTCCTTCTCTCCAGCTTCTCCTTGGTCGTCCTCGTTTTCTTCGGCCAGTTGGTTTCCATTTGTAGTATTTGTTTAGTTAGTCTTGCATCATTCATCTTTGTACATGTCCGTACCACACCAGTTGTTTTGTTCTTATATCATCCACTAAAGTACGTTCACCCACTGTCATAATTTCTCTTATTCTTTGAGTTGTAACTCTTTCTCTTTTTGATTTCCCTGCTGCTCTTCTCCAATAGTCCATCTCCTTAGCGGAAAGCATTTTTTCTGTTCTATCCTTGATTGGCCATACTTCTGAGCCGTATGTTGTTGTACTCTTCTATTAGTTTTCGTGTCATATATTCGAGATCGTCATAATCCTGAGCCACTACTATCTGATCATCGGCGAAACATAAAGTATACAAGGTGGCTTCGTCCAACGGAATTCCCATGTTTTGGCATTTTCTCTTCCATACTTTAAGGACTTGTTCCAAGTATGTCTTGAAGAGCGTAGGCGAGATACAGCAACCTTGTTTAAGACCTTTATTTACTTGAAAGCCTTCGGCTGGTTTTGCTTTTATTTTAACTTTTGTCTTACTATTGCGGTATAACTCTGTGATGTCCTTAATTAGTTGTACGCATATGTTTGTGTTTTCCAACGCTTTCCAAAGTAGATTTAGTGGTATGCTATCATAGGCCTTCTGCAAATCGACGTAAAGCAGATGCAGCTCTTGTCCGTATGTCTTTTTTTAAAAAATACTATTTTTAATTTTCGCTCGAAATTTCTGATCTAACCAAAATTGTATGTCTTAACCATTGCAAAATATTTCCCTCCCCAGATAAAATAGCTAATAGTGATTTAACAAAACTGAAAATATCTACAGTGGTTCTTAATATATCGAGCTTAATTAGTTTTTTGTCGATAAATCGAAATATTGGCGCCTTCTTTGACACAAACTTAATAAAAATATTTTTTTTTTATCTGGGACACCTGGCTGTAAAAATGGTATATTTTGTTATATTTGAAATAGTACTACCTAACACCAAAAGCTAAATTTTCATTCGAGGATCCCCGATTTGCCGGCCTACTACACGGCAATACTAGTTGTGTCAGGCAAGAACAAAAAAATAACTTTTTAATCTGAACTTCGGTCGCCAGCTTAAAATATGGCTTCCTATTGATAAAATCCAAAAAAAAATTATAAAAATTTAGTTTGGTCTACAGGATATAAAAGTCTCTTTTATTTATGACAAATTAAGCGCCATCTTTGTATCGACTGGGAAACTTACTATTTTTTTTTGTAGGTTTATTGAGGAAAAACTATTTTTTAAACATAGCCGCCATTTTGTTTTGAAGTGACCGGTGTAATTTTTTTACATTTTTAAATTAAGTAGGTCCCACTTTAAGTAAATTTATCAAAATTAATTTAATTTATCTTGAAACAAGGAATTCATTTTTTTTTCTGAACTTTGGCAGCCGCCATCTTGGATTCTCATGCCGCAAAATAGGGGATCCTGGACTGGAAATTTAGCTTTTCGTGTTAGCTACTACCATGCCAAATTTAAAAAATATACCCTTTTTAGCTTTTTTTTTAAATACCTTACAAATTTACTCTACTATTATATGAAAAAAACAGCATGAAACCAAAAAGTATCGACATAAAACAAATAATTTAATAAGTATTTTAGAGTCTCTTACTGGCGTACCAAAAAAAAGTTTAGATGGGGAAGGGGGGGGGGGGGCGGTTGAAACAGCATAAAGTGCAGGTAATTGATATCTAATGTACTCAATAATAAATAAAAGAAAACAAGTTGTTTAACCGTGTATAATTCGTTTTATACAAAGAACTACTTAACTAGTCTAGATTGGCTTGAATCCAACAAAGAAATTCGTCTATTATAAATTTGAGATTAGTAACAGACCGAAAATAGGTGGACATCACAAAAATATTTTCATTTTTAGACACCCACATAAATCTTTTTATTCTATCAGCATGTTGCTTTGCTACATTTAATTAAGAACGAGTGAATTATGTCTAGATATTTGCCATCAAATATAAGATCGTGCCAATTTAGAAAAGATCTTTTATTTTGATACTCTACAAGCCAAGCGAGCACAAAAATTTCAAGGCATTATCATTAAGGGCCAAATATTGCATTTTTATAACAACATAAAAAGTTTATAACACGAACATAGTGAGGAATAAGATATTTTTAACTTTTTAACTATCCATACGGTGGGTAGGGGACAATTCGCTGCGGCCGAAAAATAAATAAAATAGCGGATCTAAAATGGCGAATTTTCCCATATATGATCGATTTGCATCAAACTCGGAACTTTGAGATCTTTCAGGTCGATGATTATTATTTTTAACTTAAATTTAAAAAAATTAAAATTGTGGATCTAAAATGGCGGACTTTCAGGTCGCTGATTATGATTTCTAAGTTAAACTTCAAAAAAATCAAAATGGCGGATCTACAATAGCGCAACTTCTTATTTATAAACCAATTTGCCTCAAACTTGAAATATCGCGGCGCTTGAGGTAACAATTTTTGACTCAAATTTAAAAATTTGAAAATCCATAATGGCGGATTTTCCTATTTATGAACCGATATGCATCAGAAACTTTGGGCTGCTTATGCAAACTAGTTGTCAAAGCTGTAATTTCACTCTGGTACTGTCAACATTGCATTCGTGAAGGTGTCGATTGCTTCTTCTGGCGACTGAAATCTTTGACCACGCAGTCCATTCTTGATTTTCGGAAAAGTATAGAAATCGTTGGAATTTAGGTCCGGACTGGATGGAGGATGGTCCAACAATTCGAGCTTCTATTGGGTTAAAAATTCAATGGTTCCTTGGGCTTTGTGAGAACTTGCATTGTCTTGGTGACGTCATTCGCGGTTCGTTCTTCGAAGCTCAGCGATGACTTTCGGCAAACAAATGATGATGTAGTAATCGGCAGTAACAGTCCTTTGATCTTACAGAGGAATTGTTACTACATAGCCTGCTATTAAGACAAATGTCTTGACAATCTTTTTGGATATACTTCGAGAACGGATGAATTTAATTGGCTCTTCTTCATATTGGAACACCCAAACAGAAGTAAAATCCACGATTCATCACCACTGACAATGCTGTACACGTTTTTTGAGTTTCCTGTCTTAAGCGGTCTAGAGTTTTCTAATACCAATTGTCCCTAGCTTATTTCTGTCCTTTGGTTCATTGCGGTATCCAGTGGAAAAATAATTTTCTCACTCCTAATTCTTTATGCAAAATTTGTTGAGTTAAGGTCTTTGAAATCCCTAACGAAGCCTCGATCTTGCGATATATTACATGTCGATCTTCCTTGATGAGCACGCGCACAGCATAGATGTTCCTGGGTGACAGACGTTTTTGGTGCATCTGGCCAATTATAATCTTTGCATCTGGCCTTGGATCGTCGCTAAAGATAATCCGTCCAGGCTTGTATTCTCCATACCAACGAGAAGCTGTCAACTGATGTGGTGCTTTATTACCGAAAATAGAAATTAACTCGGAAAGGCATTCTTGTTGAGATAATTTCCTTTGAAAGTTTGTTAACTTAAAAATTTACTGTAGCTATAAAACTATATTAATCGCACTGACGATTTGAATTTAGGTTAGGTAAAGATTGAGGTTAAGTTTTAGTAACGACATTTAATCAGTGTCGCTCCCTATGTTCCTTTATGCAATATATAAAACACAGCCCTCGTACCTACTTATATTTTAAAAAGAAGAGCAGCTAGAGTAGTGTTATTATTGATTAAAATTTTCATTTTTAACAAAAATAAAGCTACCTTTACACTCAGAACGACTAGGGCTTATCGATGGCTGTGACAAAGTTTTTGCGTTATGCCCAATATTATGTTTCCTTACATTTTTCCTTTTTTTTATTTAAATCGTCAACTAAGCACTTTTATCTCTAAAACAAGAGATTATAAAGGAAAAAAAATATTTAACTAGGAAAATGTCCTGTTGTTTCTTTAATTAACATAATTTGTTTTTATAACGTAGGTCAAAAACCGGAATTTATTAGTAGGTAATAAATCGTGAATAGTCTGGGTTGAAGCACTTTTTTGGTAACACAAAAAAATATTTTAATATGATGATTCATAATAATTGAAGACATTAGTGGATAAAAATGTGGTCACATTCTTTTCAAGTTTATCTCAAACAAGTAAGGCTAAATTTTAGTAATAAAAATTCAAGATGTTTCAGATACTCCGTGCATAAAGGTGATTTTCTAAAACCTTCCTAACCCATTAGCACACGTCAAGTGAACTCCACACTATATCAGGATTTTTGTAAATATCTCAGAAACTTAAGCTCCTACGAAGTTTTTAGTAATAATGTAAATTACTGCGAAAAATATGTTCTACTATATTTTGAAAACCGATACCTTCCTAACCCATTAGCAAACGTCAAGTGAACTCCACACTATATCAGGATTTTTGTAAATATCTCAGAAACTTAAGCTCCTACGAAGTTTTTAGTAATAACGTAAATTACTAAGAGAGAGAAACCATAGCATATACTATATTAACTGAAAATTTCATGAAAATCGATTTAGCGGCTTAGGAGCTATCCTGTTACGGACAGACATAGACACACACCCATACAGACAGACGTCACGACGATATTTCTAAGATAGACCAAAATACACCCAAACAACACATTTTCGTCGTTATCTCAAAAAAAAAATCCTCAAAACCGATACCTTTTCTAGCCATTGCATATTGCAGTGCGGGCTAAACAAAAATTTTTGGTCGTTTAATACATTAAAGGACTTTTATATAGTTCATTCCATAATTTTTGAGATAACTTTTTGATAGTAATCAGCTGTTACCATAACAAATAGCATAGGCCAGCGAAAAAAAATCGTCAAAAGTTTTACCAAAAATAATGATATGGACTTTACCATAGCATCACTTTTTGTGTCCTTTTGTCTTTTTCATGGCTGCCTTGATGTTTTAAACAGTATCAATTTAAGTGTTTAAAACTTTTAGACGCATTATCTTCCAAACTAATAAACACCGAACCGAACTGTCGATTTTTGTAATCAGGTAAATAAGATCTATAAAAATCTATAATAATATACAGGGTGTCCATTTAAAAAAAACACCGACCTGTCAAATTTTGACATTTAAATTTTTTTTTGACATTCTGACCCAAAAATTCTTAGATTTTGTAAACAATAATGAAACTTTTGTATTTATCATATTTTGATATCTATTTAAAAAACGTTTTAGATGTGGTGTAGAAATATATTGTAAAACCCTGTACATTTTGTTTTTTTAGTATAGAGAGTCATTTTGATACACTTTGTACAATTAACAGCCGTGTCAAAGTTTTTTTAGATCAATAATTAGCAAACATGTGTTAGCACAGAAAATATATGACCTGGTATGCACAAATAAGGTAAAAATTGCTTTATATTTTTCAAGTCATAAATAAAAATTACTGGTTGTTTAAATGAATACCATTTATGGTCATATCTGGTTGTTTTATTGTGAATCTTGTTAGTCTTGGATTTAGGACAATTGCGGTATAATACCTAAATGATTCGTTTTAATACTTGCGTTCGTTTTTACAAACATATTAAATTATCAAAAAATACTCTACCAATCTATATAATAATATAGTATATTGTATATTCAAGAAAAAAGAAATAAATTAAAAAAGATATACTCCTGAAAAAAATCCTCCCAACAGATATTAGGGACTAATTGCAATAAAGCCAGGCAGTAATTGTGCCGGGCACTATTCTAAGAGTTTTGCGTTATAAGAACAGCTGTCTTCTTTTAAAATTAGGCCTTTGTGTATTAATGAAAAATAAACGACTGGAATTATAAATTCGACTTTGGTATATTAATTTTGAAAGATCGACTGTCAGTTTTTAATGGAAAACTGTCAGAATAGTGCCTTGCTTTATTGCAATAATAATTCCTATTAACCGGCCCCTTTCTCCATAAATAATGTTCTTTGAAGTGTAGAAAAACAGTTCGATATTGTTTGTAAGAAGAACCCTTTTTAAGTACGAAAAAGGAGTTGTGCTTCAATAATAAACCAGACCCACCAACCAGCATGGGCGCTCGGGACCCGGGCCCCCCCACGCCCAAATTTTTTTTAGAAATATTCCACATATTTCAGGAATAAAAAGATCATCAGGCCCCGCCCCCCTCCAAAGGCCTCGGGCCCCCCCAAGACATGATCCTGAATGCGCCACTGTACCAGTCTTACCTTCAAAGTATATAGATTCGTTTTTGAGATATTTGCGTTTAAAGTAATATGAAACGACGGTTTTAAACGCATAAATATGACGACACATGTTTTGCATTTCAGTTTTAGGAGTAAATATTAAAAATAATTTATTATATTTTAAAATTACTTAATTCCGGGAAACTGGTAAATGGAAATTAATTTTTTCTACCCTTTTTTGGCACATCCTGTAAATTTTTTTCAAAATAAGCATCGATTTTCTACAAATAATAAATAATTACTTTTAGTCCATAACGAATAACAAACTAACAAAAACCAAACCAAACCAAACGCCAAAAATGCCGGAACACCCTGTACATACCTGACTTTTTGCGGCATCCCCTATCAATCTCTCGGTATCCGTAAACGCCACATAGCTAGGGGTGGTTCTGTTGCCCTGGTCGTTGGCGATGATTTCAACTTTCCCATGTTGCCACACTCCCACACAGGAGTAGGTCGTACCCAGGTCAATTCCGATTGCCTTAGGCATTTTTTTGGTTACGAGAAAAAAAAATCACAACTTTTATTCAAAGAAAATTTTTAAAATTTTTTAATAAATAGTTTTTACGGATTCGAGAAAAGACGGTTTTGGCAGTGATCGCGGTTATTCTGTAATATTTTTGAAGAGTACAGAAATAGAGTTAAATGTTATAAGACGGCTGAAAAATCGCGGTAGACTGACTTATCTAAATTAAAGTATTTTATTTTTCTTTTATAAAAGCGCTAACATTTTTTGGTCAGACAAACGCATCATAAATATTCCACTTTCGTTTAACAGTGTAAAATTTTGCAGCATGCTTGTCCCCACATAGCACAAAAAACACATCAACGTTAAATTCACGTGAACAAAAATAACAACGTTTTTTTTACTTGAAAACAACCTCATACCACGTAATATTTATTTTGTTAAATCTACATGCTTAAAGATTCAAGCTATAAAAATGTACTTTTTGCTGAAGTTTCTGGTGCTGTGTATATAACGTGTTTTTTATTCTCGTTATTTTCATATACCAATTTCACACTTGAAAAGTCCTCCACAACATGTTCTAAAACGCCACTAGATTAAGACTTTTCAAACCGACTGACTTTCTGCGTCTTTTTTGGTCACGTTTTTTTAATAACATTTTTTTAACTTATAAGAGACGCGAAAGGAAGTTATAAAAGTTCACTAGTTTAAGACTCCAACACCTCAAGACAATTTTAAAGATGGCGCTTAAGGCAAGATCTATATACATTATGTTTTTTTAAAAGCTAAACAAGATTTATGAACAGTAAACACTTTCACAGAATATAAATGTGTCTTTATCAGGTTAATAACAGATGCGTCGTGATCGTGGATCAGTTCCTTAACAGGTTTTTGGAGTTTAGAGGCCAAAGCACTGCCTGATAGATTTCGTCAAAGTGAAAAATCCCGACTATAGGTGGCGATGTTGCTAGTAAAATCTCAAAAATATTCGGTAGAAAAGCAATGCAAGTCGCAATTCTTAGAATTGCTCACTGAACAATTCCAGTCATATTGTCACGGTTCAGGGGGCCGTAAGGGTACTTTTTGGGTAGGGAGCGGTGTGTAACCGAACCCCAAGCAACGAAGCTCCCTTAGGTTGAAGCTAATTGTACCGCACTGTCGAATCGAGATAACAAGGTTAACCCGATTCGACCGTATCGATAACGATAAGGGCAATGTTAGTCTTGGCGTCCGCCGGGAAATTACTTGGCGGATGGATCAAGACCAAGGCTAAAAATCAACACAGTTTTAGAGGGCTACAACTTGTTTATTGAAAGTGAAACGGAAACTTTGAGAGGAGGTTGATCCACCCACTTACCCTTATTCAGTCTAGAGCGCTACAACCACTTTGTAGAACAGTTTGTCTTTTCTTTGGCACAAAAGCTGTGGTCGCTACACACACGTCTCACAGACTTGGCGATCAAGTTACTACCCCAAATTCAGACTGCCCAATTAGAGACCCCCCATTACTGATCCTCCCAATTACAAACCCCCCCAATTACTGACTCCCAAGTTACCCCCCAGTTCCCGACTTCCCAAAAAAGCCTTCCTGGGTCTACTTAACACTACTTCTCCCTAGGCCACGATAAATACGTGCGTCTCCATATTCCAAATATTCGTTGTTTGAATAGGCATCACGTTTTTATCTAGACGCATCTAGGGTTACTCCAGTGACTTGTTTCTAAGGTTACCAATTATTATTTATTATTCCTTACAATATTTGCTGGCCAAGAAAATAAGTTCCAATAAATTTCCCGGCCTCCTCTACTAAAATATGTATTTAGACCAAACGATTTGTTTTTTTAGTGTGTGGTTGTTATATGAAACAAAATATTTCGGATTCAAGTGTTCTTATACCGTCTTTATTCCCACCTTAATTTTGTAATAAGTGTGTAAATTTAAGTTGTGTGTAATACGTCATACGACCGAATCTGAAACCTATTACTCAAACCAGCATGGGTGGAAGTTTTAGAATTTTTGACCACAGCTGGTTTAAATAAAAAAAAAATCTAATACAAAATTAGGTCTTGTCTGTTCTTTCTAGTCCATTTTTTTGTAATCCAAACGTTTTTTGAAGCTAGCCGCGGCTCGTGGTTTCAACTATATTAGGGGAAATTGGTATAATATGGCACACTAGGGTAAAATGGCATACCACCTTTATTTCAAATTACGCGCGTTTTTGAAGTTCGGCTACATGTTCTGACGATGAAGCAGAAGTACAGCAAAGACGAAATATAGAAGAAAGTTCAGAGCAGCTTATCTGTAGATTTAGCAGATGATATACAATATTTATCATTTTAAAATATTTTTGACCATTTATCCAAACTAACAATGTATTGGCAATTTTTCTTAGTTTACATAGTAAATGCACATTTTAGGTACTTACATTCTGTTTTGCATTTAAATTGAATCGGTGAATGGAAGAAGGGTCCAAGCGCAGAAATACACATTTTACAGGAAACGAAAAAAATGTATTATTTCGAAAAGGAAGAAAAATTTAGCGTTGTTGTGCACAGGAAACTTATTCCATATGCTAGTTGGAATTGTTTTATAGAAAAATAAGATTTATTATCTGACGATTATTATAATACGATTTTGGACCCTTCTTCCACTCAGTTGGACCCTTCTTTCACTCACCGATTCAATTAGAAACAGTATTTTAGTTTTTAAATATTTAAAAAAATTAAAGCTATGCATTTTGGTTTAATATTGCACACCGTCCATAGGTTTAAAAAGACACTGTGCTATTTTATTAATTTTTTTTATTTTCTACGAGTTGGACAAAATGGCAAATCTTTTTATACTTTAATTTTAATGTTTTATAACATATTTGGGTATTATTGGTTAAACTAATATTTCGTACAAGTTATGTACTTTTATTAGTTTCTCTATTTTTAAAAAATATATGAGCATTTAGGGGGGGGGGGGATTGAAAAACGTCAATTATGTATTATGCAATTTTTGTTGTCCTATTTGTGTCGGTGAGAAATCTCTTGATCCTCCTCCCTGGTACGGCCTTGACTATCTGTATGCATAAATATGTTTCCTTTCACACATCGTTACATCCTAGATCATGGTACTTCAGCTGAAATGGAAAAACCGCATATTTGTTGGTAAAAAGTTTTATTTATCATGTCGTTTGGAATGGCGTGTCATACAGTACAAGGCTTGAACGTTGAAAATTTAACCGAAAATTGCTTATCATTCATATTATTTGTATTTTTTTAAAAGCACGTGTCAGTTGTTTTCCTAACAACATTGCTTTTAATCGAGTTTAAAAATACAGAGAGTTATAGATCCAGAAAATTAATTTGATTACTTAAAAATACTTCAGGTATATTTTTAGGGTAATTTGCATAATCAAAATCTAAACCTTTTAATCAATTACCTACAAAAATTAAGCATTTTTAAGTGGGTCGCACACTTAATTAGTCTTATCAATATCAAAACACTCTTCACAATTATTATTTTATTTGCCGTAAAATGATCAAGATGATCAAGCTAGAATGGTGTGTTGTTTTCTTGGTATTTTTATTTATAATTACCTCAGGCGCTGATCCAGTCCTGCAAATCAAAAATGGAAAAATTAGAGGGCGTACACAAGCAATTCTCAATGGAGGCTCCTACTATGCTTTTCATGGTAAGTTGTACCTTTTTAATATTTTTCATACAAACTTTATTTAATTTTAAGTGTTAATTTTGATTTACAAAAAAACACATATACATTAAAAAACATAGGGAACAATAGGGAAATAATACTTAGGATTGTTTATTATAATAACTCATCGTTTAGGCTCGTGTCAAAACTCTATTACGCAAGGCCTGTGGATTCTAGTTTAGTTTCACTTACTCGTTCAATCACAAGAGAAAAATTATTTTTTTGTTATAAAATTTGTATCGGAATAAGATTTAGAACATACTTTTATTTACATTTATTGTTATCTTCTATTTGTGTAAACGCATAATGGGCATGTGCTAGTTTTATTTAATGCATTTGGAAGCCCATCTGTAATGGGGGAATAATATGCGTTACATTTAGGCTGCGTATTATTACTTACACAAAATCCTTTTATTTTAAGTAAAGTCACTTTAATAAAGGCATATCATATGTTATCCTTTTCCAAATGTTCAAATACATCACACTCATTAATGCTGATTTTGATTATTATTTTCCTCCTCTTCTTCTCAATGTTTATTTCTTACATTTCAGATATTCCATACGCAGCCCCTCCGGTAGGAAACTTAAGATTCCAAGCACCTACTCAAGCCAAAGACTGGCCAGGAATCCTGGATGCTACTGCCCAAAAGACTATTTGCTACCAAGTTAAAATTGATTCCCCCATGGAAAACGAAGATTGCTTGAAACTGGATGTTTATATCCCTACTTATGCTTTAAACAATAAATCCGCTGCACTGCCTGTGCTCTTCTGGATCTACGGTGGAGGTTTTAGGGGAGGTTCAACAGGTTTTGGCAGCACTGGGCCAGACTGGTTTATTCAACAAGACTTGATCGTCGTTACAGCAACCTACAGAATAGGACCAATGGGGTTTTTGTCGACTGGAGATTTAGTTGTACCAGGAAATGCTGGTCTTAAAGACCAACAACATGCTCTGAAATGGACACGTGATAATATCGCTGATTTTGGAGGTGACCCAGACAAAATTACGATTGTTGGTGAAAGCGCTGGGTCAGCTTCTGTTGGATATCAACTTCTTAGCTCTGGAAATGCTGGGCTTTTTAGAGGAGCAATTGCTGAAAGTGGTTCTCCACTAAATTCCTGGGCATATGGTACCAATCCTAAAGCCTATGTTGTAGATTTAATAAAAATTATAGATCCTCACACGACTTTTAATTATGACACATCTAGTGCTACATTACTGAAATATTTGCAGAGCCTTGAGGCTAGAAAAATAGATGACGCTTCAAAACCAGCTAACATTAGATTAACCTTACCGGTAGTAGAACCAGAACATGAAGGGGCATTTATTACTCAATCCATGTACGAAGCATTTGAACAGGGAAATTTTAATAAAGTTCCAACCATCATCGGTTGCAACTCGGAGGAAGAATTAGTCATGTCCCAATCAACAAAATATGTCCACGTTCAAAGCCGTACCTTTGATGCCGATAATAAGCTTCTTGTTCCTCAAAATTTTAACACGAAAACAAATCTTGCAACTGTTGCCCAGGATATTAAACAAATATACGTTCCTATAGACTCCAAGTTTGATACTTATTTAAATGGAACAATAAGGTACTATAGCGATAATGGTTTTACTAGAGGAATTATAAAACAAGGTGAACTTATGTCAAAGTTTACCGACGTATACTTTTACGAATTATCTTATGATGGCAAAATTGGCAATTGGGATAAAAATGTTGGACCAGGAACCGAAAAAGTTATACATGGTGAAGATCTTAGATATCTTTGGGTCTATAGATCATCCAGCGGAAATGAGGATCTAAGTAGATTTCCACCAGCTGACGTATTAACACACAACCGTATGATACGTCTTTGGTCTAATTTTATCAAATATGGAAACCCAACACCTGATGCAAAAGACGAACTTCTACAAAATATTGTTTGGCCCAAAGTGGACTCAAGCAACTACCAGTATTTAAACATTAATGAATCACTGGAAATCAAAACTAATCCTAAAGAAACTTATGCAAAGTGGACTGATGTTTACAACAAGTATGCTGAAAAACCTTATGTTACATATTGATATTTATTTTATTTATAGGTAATAAAAAAATTACGTTTATATTAAGTTATTTAATTTGAAAATATTATAATTTAAAGGGTATTATAATACCTAATAATCATTTCCTCAAAAACAGGAAATTTATTTTTTAATTGAGACATAACTGTACTTAAGTGTTGTGTCCCTAATGTAAGAAATAGAATTAACATTATAGTGTTAACTTCTTAGATAATTAAAAACCCCTAGGAAAAGGGCAAGGAAGTCCGGTGTCTCTTTTCTTCATTAAATTTTTAATTCATTTTCATCTGCAAAAATATGACGTCTGCCATTTTAATCACTATCGTCATCATTATGACATCTGTTCAATGGTCTTCTGCTTTCTTCTTCACTACCATATACCACTTCTTCGTCTGAATCATTGATCATAGAAAAAGCAGGGTTATCCTTGGTAATTCCCAAATCTAAAAATACAGACAACCACAATCAAAAACATTAAAAATTAAAAGAGATCTGTTCGGTTAGGTTAGCTAAGGTGGAAGTAGTAGTAGAGTGGGATAGGCTCTAGGCCTAGCGACGGAGCACATGAAGCGCCCTCCGCCTGGAAGACTGTTGCATTGAATCCCAGCGAGTAGCTTTTTTCAATACTCTTGCTTTCCACGTACACTCCTGCACCGGTCGAATTCCGCTCTGCTAGACTTGATCCGTCTGTATATCAGATCGTGGCATCGTGTTTCTAAATAATTTGACAGGTTTTAAACGCAAGAACTGTCAAATTGTTTAAGGACACTAATCTCACGTAGGCCTTGTGGTCCATTGTGATACCAAATGTGTATGAAAACAATTTTATGAGAATATCTTAACCCTTTCTGTGTAGATATGAGGGACAGAGCGCTTGGGTGCTTAATCAAACCAGCCACAGCCGTTTAGAAAATCTTAAGCTCTTAAGTTTTTTAAATTTCTTACCGTGTATGCTGCTTCTAGTTCCCGGCGAATACACATAAGCCATAGTGTAAACATACAAATTAATAAGTCCATAAAAGGACATAAATTGTGATGAATTGTTGTAGTGCGTACTCAACTGGGCGACAAAGTTGTCTTCTAAAATATCCATCCCAAATTTAAACGTTGTTATTATGGCTGTAATTCCCATGACGACAAACATAAGGAGAGTGAGGAATTTTAGTCTTAGACCTAAAAGAAATGTTTACTTGTTTAAAAGTTAATAAAAGCAAGCAGCTTTTTCAGATGTGGAGCTAGAGAATGAGAAGGGAAAAGCTGAGTAAAATCTAACATTTCCTGTTACGTGTCGTATTTTCTTTCGACCAGCAATAAAGATCGAAACACTTAGAACGTCAGCTTGCAAAAAGAGATATGGCGCTGACGAGTTAAAACAACCTGATAAGAACGAAAAGCTAAACTGACGGTAGAATTAGCCTCTGCCACATCTACAATGTTGTTTGCTAGTCTTAATATTTTCAGTTGTTTTACTGCTTTTTTCGTGATGTTTTTTAAATTAAAGAAAAATTTATATTTTTTTGGAATAAAAGACTATACTTTACCTGTTTTCTTAACCGATTTAATGATTTGAGAGAGAGTGTGTAAAAAATGAATGTAGACAAGCAACAACTTAATAAAGCCAAACATACTTTGTATCTCCTTCCAACTCACTCATTTTAATTTAGAGAAATTTTCAAAACAAATCTAGAATTATGATTGAAATATGGGGTGAATTCAAACCTAGCCCTACATGTCAATGTAAAATTTCCTTCAACAAAAATTAATTTAAACTACTTCAACCCGTAGACTCTAGAAGATTCTTTGTCATGACTGGTTTTATGCTGATGTTCCTGTCCTAACTTAATGAACTTACAAAATTAAAAATCTAACTGTTTGCTTACCGAAAAATGGCATAGACCTTAACTCTGTATAAGCTTTTAGTATAAGATAGCTCAGATATACCAAGTAAGTAAATCCAAAAATGTAGAAAAATGCTTTAATAACCTAAAAAAATATATAATTTCACTATCAACACTGCAAGTAAAATAAGAAGGTAATAAACAATTGTACTTTTTTAAGTTCTCGTTCATTACGTTATGTTCTTTGAACCAGCAATATAACAAATCATATGTCAAATCCTCCCCCCTCTGACGGCAAAACAGATACTTTTGACCAAATGCGACAGCAGACTTGCATCTCTCGTTAGTATTATTTTAGATAAATCTAGATTCACGAATGAAATATTGGGCTATTCCAAGTTTAGCTCTACCCGTCAAAGTGTCCAGTATATCTATCTATATAGAATTTAGAAATACCAAGAAAATAATGAAAACAACTTACGGGAAAATTGGATTCCAATGTGTGGTCGTAAGAGGGATCTTCCAGCTCTCCAATTTTCTGCCAAGTAGATAGTACCAAGGACGGAAGGTAAATCATTCCAACAATAAATAATTTCGGAAGATAAAAAGTATAGATGTTCCTTTCGTTCTAAAATGAACAAGATAAGTTTATTTACCTATGTAATAAAGTGTAATTTTTCCTTCTTGTAGTTTCATTGTTGAATAAATATGCACCATTCTCTTAAATTCCTAAGCCAGGACGTTCTCCATCTTCTATGGCTTCTCTTGTCTTTAATTTTACCCTCCATTATTTTAGTATTCCAACTTTTTCAGAGTTAGACTAATTTCTTCATCTTTTTAAATTCTCTGCAAAGGTTACAACGGGTCCTTAATTTCAAAATAATTTAAATTTATGGAGAACTAGCATACCTGTCTTAGTCCATGATAAATGCTGAGCCAAAAAGTTAATAGAGCTGCAAAAAAAGTTGACTGAAAAATCGCGTCCAACATCCCAGGCAGCCATGAGCTGCACAAAAATATCATCGGAAAAATTGGATCTAAAAATTATAAATTATAAATAAAGATAAAAATGAAACTTACCATAGATGGCACTTGCGTCTCAGGCAACGTAATGCTCGACTATTTTATAGTATAGCACTTTTCGATTGCTGAGAATAGATGACGTTATATGATACTAGCTTTCACCCGTTAAAACCATTGTACAGTGCGATCATTTATACCCGGAAACACATCTAGAGCGTTTATTTCTAACTTTTTAATTTTTAAACCAAAAAACGATAAAATAAGATTGCTTAAATATTCTTTGAGCCTAACCAATATTTAATAATATCAAAAATTAACCAAGTATTTTTCATTCTTAAATTTGTCGACCTCTTTTTATTTACACTTTTTAATTCTGCTACTAATGATCTAAATAACATAAGGGAATTTTGTGATTTCTTTTGTGTAATCTAAAGAATTTGTAGCAGACTCTAAAAAGATAAATAAAAAAGGGTCGACGAAATTAAGAAAACAAGCGACATGAAAAATACTTGTTAATATTTGACACTATTAATATTTTATCGGTTTTTTGTTTAAAAATTCTGAAGCTAAAAATAAACGATATGTATGTCTAGATATGTCTTTTGACAAAAGAATCTTCAAACAATCTTATTTTGTCAGTTTTTTGTTTGAAAATTCTAACGTTAAAAATAATCCAGATATGCATGCAGGTATAAATGATCGCACGGTAGGCAGATCTCCTCTGATGACATAGGCATTATTTGAATGATGTGTACACAGAAACGTATGTCTGTTGATACTACCCTACATAGCGAAAGTTGAAAATCTCTTTCAACGAGATTTCCTTTGATTTTGTATTACTGCACATATCGGTCTTTCTCAAACCAAAACTTACTATTAAAGCACATCAGTAGTGGAAGCAAGATTCCCAGCCACTTTTGTTCGAAGGACCAACAATGAATTGGATACTTTTTTAAAGATTGGCAATACCATATCTAAAACAATGGATAAATGAGCTTAGAGCGTTATAAATATTTTGGAGTTTTTTAGCCATATATATATACCAAACTGGTTACAAAAATTAACACTCAAAAGTACACAAATTCCACAAAATCTAATATTTTTGCCACCGATAAAATTGTTTTAAATAAGTAAATTAAGCTCAAACTTTCTTGAAGAACTTACCATAATAATAAATGAGCCAACCAGGAAAATAAGCCTGAACCATACTTCAATTTGAGTAAAATCTGGATTGTAGGTTTTAAACTAGAAAAAATATGAAGAAAGTTCACGAGGTAAAAAGTCTTAACGACAAAGTTTCACGGGCAAAACCTTACAGGTAAAGGTAGCTATCATAATTCTTTTTGAGGTCTTCTCCGTGACACTTTTTCGTTAAGACTTTTAAAACTTTTTTGTTAAAAAAATTTTTTTAATAAATCTTTGTTAAATATATGGATACTTTTTCAACATTTAATTTTGCATTTTTTATAGATTATTAGAGAGGATCTTCTTTAATAAGACGATACTTACATAAAGATATAATTGCTTAATATTATATCTAGAATGAAATGCTTCTAATCCATAAAAGTTGACAGTTATCATATAGTGCGTATATTCTAGGGACCCTAGATGCATCACCATGAATTCTTCGCATGCCTGTCTTTCACATTTAAGATGTCGAGTCCTAAAGACCAAATTTAAGATAAAGAAGAAAAACAAAAAGATGTGGTAGCCATAATTCTTGGAACTATGCGACCAATAAATGCAGCTTATCTGTGTCTATAAATACTGCAAATTATTTCTCTAGACTAACTCCTTGTTACATTAAATGTAACCTGTAAAAATACCTGTTTTGGTGGTTTTTTGAGTCCAAGATTTTTGCTGGCTTATGTTCCTCAGTCAGACCCGATAATGAGACACATATTTCAAATTTCTTATCCACAATTTCACCTAAAACAAAGACACTATATAAATGTTTTTCGATACAGCTTTGTCTTTTGGAACAGTTAGGCACTGCAGAGAACTCTAGAATAAGCTTGGAAGGACAAATAAAGTATAACAAATATGGATCACAGCAGACGCATGAAGGAACTAAGTCTGCTGATCAGGTAGCTTAACTTGCAGATAATCGGGCCTAAAACAACTCTGGGAATCGCATAGGAACAAATTTCGCAAAAAAACGCCATTTTGAGATAGAATGCGGATGCCTTTCAACAATACTAAAGAACGATCTTAGAATTTGCTTTATCAAAGAAAGTTGTAACAAAAGAGGGATAAAATATTGCATAAAAATATTAGTTTAGTAATAATAGTAGGCGTCTCTGTCATGTCCCATAAATTTTGCAGTTCGGTAGGCTTGTATGTTCTCTTTAAAAATTCTGGTATGTCAATTAAGGTAAGGGCAGCTTTTTCTTGCAGTGTTGGACTTCTAAATGCCAGTTTAGTTTTATCCTTGCCTAGGCCTCAAATAATAAAATTAATCAACAAGAGCAACAATATGGTTTGCTTATCAACATAACAAAAACAAAGGTAATGAGGATTGGTAGACAGACTGCAGAGCTTAACATCGTAACGGAAAACCTATAGAAAAAGTTTCACAGTTCCAATATCTTGGATCTGTTGTGATGGATAAATGTACTGTGATAAGGAAGTTAAAACAAGAGTGGGTATCGCTAAGACAACCTTCCGGAAGCTGCAAACAATGTTGTTGCATAGAGATCTGTCTTTGAAACTATGTTTATGTCTGGAACGTGTTGTTATATGGCGGGGAAACTTGGTCAATTAAAGTGAAAACAGTAAATCACATTGAAGCATTTGACATGTGGACTTTACGAAGACTGTTAGAAGAACTCCTGAGAAGAGCAGGTACTGAGAGACAGCTATTGACTATGGTGAAACAAAGGGAAACTATATATCTTGGCCACATCCTAAGAGGTGAAAGATATGCTATTTCAAAACTAGTTCTACAGTGAAAAATAGAGGGTCCCAGAGGCCGTGGTCGAAAACAACCTTCATGGCTACTTAATATTAAAGGCTGGAGTAGAATACCTGATGCAACAACAATTTTCCGCCACGCTGAAGACAACAGTATTTCACTAGTGCGATGAAGATTGGACAATTGACCCCAATGTGCAGAAACCATGTGGGACCCGAAGAAGAAGAAAGCCTCACATTTTGCCACAAGTTGCTTTGATGCCTCTTTTTCCTCTCCACAGAGTCATTCTTGACTCCTATTCGTGTCATGTGCCTTCATAACCGGTTACGTGTGGTCAGAATAACTATCACCTATCAGTTTTGAGAGGGTTACGAATTCTGGTCTGCTTTCAACTTGCTCCTAGTTCCCAGGGATTTGTAAGTGCATTGTGGACCCAGTTGTTTAGTCTGCATTGCACTTGTCTTTTCGCTTTAAAAAACCAACAATAAAGGCAAAAATTTAGCTTTTATTAGAAAACTTACCATCAGTGTTATCAGTATACAACTTGGCTATAACCCACAGTTGCTGATTATAAGCAGTAAGCTTGGAAGTTTTAGTGATAAAAGGTCCCGTTGCTATATCCTTTCTACTAAGACCATTTGAACTATTAATTTTTGGCAAAAGAGAGACCCCGTTCACTTCTATTGTTTGAGTTATGGGTGGCCCTAAAAATTACACAAACCTATTGATCTCCATCTGTTATTTAGTTTACATGATTGTTATATTTGTTTAAGTTTATTCTTGGAAGTTGATTGAAATCAACCATACTGAAGATCGGTTAGTTTATGTTCAATAATTCAGTTCTCAGTTTAGAAGTATTTTATTATGTATATATTTGCTTTTTTTATCATTAGTGTTATCTTAATTAAGTTTATTTTTGTTGTACAGTCGAACTTCTATAACTCGAACTCAAAGAGACAACCAAAACAGTTCGAGTTATGGAGAGTTCGAGTTATAGAAATTCGAATTAAACTGATTAAAATACATATAAAAAGAGCAGGGACCACTTAAAAGGTTCGAGTTAAAGAGAGGTTCGACTGTATTTGATTTTCTTACCAGCTAAACCTATAAAAATTGTCACCCCAAACAGGGCAAAAAATATTATAAAAACCATAAAAAATTCTCGTTTGTGCATGGAGTATAGTCGCATTTGGACAGACCTAAAATTTTAAAAAAAATCAATTAAGAAAATAGACTATTTAAAGTTTTCAGCAAATAAAAAATACATTTATTTGGTTCAAATTTTTCCCTTTTGTAAAAACAAACATGGCAAGGTAAGTTAAAAGCACAAATATTAATAATGAAAAAGAATACATATTTGGGTAGGAGTATACTCCAGAGGTGTTAGTTGTTTAAGTTAACTTATCTTTGGAGATATTTGACAAAAATACTTTTTTCCAGTGTTAAAATAACATTTATTTTGTTTTCAATGTTAGAAAAACATTTCTTTTTCACTGTTCAAACAACAGTATTTTATTAACGTTCAAAAAACATTTTTAAAAAACATTCGTTAAATAACAGAAAAATTGACAGCTGTTACCGTTATTGTTTCTAAGAATAACGGCAACATTCAGGGCAAAAAAGATAGATTTTGGAACACTTTGTTACCGGTATTGTTAATGAGTCTGCGCATTAGCAGCTTCTCGCTCCTTTTTTGTTATGTACGGTAACGGCGCCCGGTACTTACGGTGGCCGGCCTTTAATGTTACCGCTATTTTTTAAGGTTAGTTTTGTATTGTTTTGTTTAATGCAGTCGAATTTTTTACTATAATTCGGTAGTTTGGTTTGTAAAAAGCCATAAATCTAATAAAAATAAATTAACAAATATAAATAAACAAAAAGTTGAAGGTGTGTGAAACTATTAAATTAACGTTTGTGTTGTGTTATCTTAAGTGTTCCAAAATCTATCTTTTTTGCCCTGAATGTTGCCGTTATTCTTAGTAACAATAACGGTAACAGCTGTCAAATTTTCTGTTATTTTACCTGACCCAAAATGTCCCTATTATAAGCTTCTTTTTTACTATGCTTATAACGTGAGAACTAACATCCAACCTAACGTTATTTTTGTCAATTAAACTGTATTTTGGCGGTATTAAAATGTTTTTGTGTTTAGTGGGAAGTAGCCGATTGTTTGGCGTTTTTAAAACCAACAGAAAGGTATTTATCCTAAGGTTTGATTGTGTTTGAGCTTGAAAAAAGATGAGCCGTTTTCAAACGAATAACTAGTAATTACTAGTATTTACCACTGGCGTTTAAGCAACCTTGGTAAATACCACTCCTTGAAGAGTGACGTCACGAATGAACCTTTTGTACGTCATCATTTATTACCGGTAATTACGACAGGTTCGAGGAAGGTTATTGGGTTTTCTAATCTCACAATCAATTGTTTTGTTTCTTTTTCGGAAAATTCTGCGTGAATTTTTGCAAAACAAAATTGGAATGATAAGTGAAAATTATCGTGTGTGCCTCAATTATGAGGGAAAAGTAAGTAATAGTCAATGGTAAGTACAATTTTTACATTTTTACCCTAACTATACTGTTTATTGTGGTTTAAGTGCTATTTTAGAATGATCGATCATCTGGCCCCTTTGGAAACCTCGTCGTATCTTAACACAGCTCTGTCCCCTTTAAGCTGCTTAATGAAAATGCCCTATCTACTTAGGGATTTCCATGTAGATAGGTACGGCTTTTTTAATAATCGCAGCAGTATTTGTAAATAAGTTTTATGGTTTATTCAGACCCAGATTTTAAAAAGCAACAACATACAATAACCGGTTATAAAAATATCTATTCAAGCGGTGCTTCTGTGGTAATAGGCTAAGGGCCTAAGCAGCTGATTTTAAATCAATCAAGGGATAACCAGAGGTAATTACTAGTTATTCGCTTGAAAACCGCTATGGTGTTAAGAACTTAGTTAAGTTAGCTTAAGTCATCCAAGATATACGTTGGGATTTATGTGAAATGCAAAAGGGCGGCAAGCATATAGTAGTCATTCCTAAACGTCCTTTACTTGTACAGAAATATTTGTGAGGGACTTGGTCACACCATATAATATCTGTGGTAGAGGAATAGATGGGATCAACACTTACCTTTCACATCTATCATGGTGATAAGCCGGGGCAATATACTTGTCAAACTCGCTAAAAATGTCACTAAATTGAGACAAGGCGTTGCGGACTTTAAATGAAAACCCTCCAGATGGGTTTTGGTAGGCGTAGCCCAAATTAACGTCGTTTTTGTTCATTTTTCTTGCAGCTTTAGCTAAGATCCTTCTTTAAAAAGATATGTTTTGTTTTTCTACATTTTCGATCGCACACAATGACACAAGCTTGTTTTGCTGACGTTTTTCTTAATATATTTCAATTTTTTACAAAGGTTCTAATATTTTAATATTTACACAATTTCATTTTATGAAAATTGAATAAAAACTCCAAGATCTTTTGATTTGGCTTAATCTAAAAGAAAGCTACTTGTAAAAAAACAGCGTAATACAATACACAATATAGACACGATTGTTATGAAAACAGGGACAAAGGTCCTGATATCGATCCGTGCGCTCTGGAAACGCGCAGGGAGATTTTCCATGTGTTATTTGCAGACCTGAAATTTCCGTTTTACTACAGATTCAGTGGAGTAAACTATAATTGTCAGTGGCGGCTCGTCGAGGTAAAACTAGAAGGAATTTTGAAAGTATTTTATTTCAATATACAGGGTGTTCCATGTTATGATAGAAAAAAGTTTAAATTGACAAACTAGTAGAATTGTTGACGCTATTTAACTTACCTTCTTAAAGAAAAAAAACCCTAAAACCGTAAATTTTAAAACCCTGTAGTTTATAATAATTGTCTTTAATTTTTTTTCCTAAAGTTAAAAATATCGAACATATTGTAAATTCAAAATTACGCGTAGACTCCTTTTTACCAAATAAAATTTCAAGATGTAATATTAAATCTAAATTATTTTCGTTATTTAATTTAATTAAGACACATTCTGCACTTGTTAGGAATTATACTATTGGTTGTCGTGTTAGCTGTTTTCAAATAAATATTGCGTTATTAGTTACGTTCCATCAGGCCGTTCAAAAGTCATAAAACCGTCGGAAAAATCCTATTTGCGTTCCAGGTCGACGTTGTACTGTTATCGGACAGTCAGTCTTCTCTTTTCTTTGTCTGTGTTTATCATATCGCACACCCGCTGGAAAAGAATCGCCCTTATTGAGATAAACCTTCCGCCATCATCGAAATAACTTGTACTTTCTTCCATAAAAGCGTCACATTTATGTTTCGACAATTCACCGCGAAATGGCGATGTGACTCTTTTATTTTGTCCAGTTTAGCTGAGGATGCGTTCCTTTACAGTGTCACTTTTGACTTTATAACAGCGTGAACGTGGAGTTTCATCCTGAAAAGAGTCACATTTCGAGTTGTGAAGGTTTTCGTGTGAACTATTGGTTAAATCTGACCCATATAACAAGTAAAGTACTGTTCTTTTTTGTGTTGTGACTGTTTTTTAGAATTGTTCAGTGTACTTAGAATTAAGGAGAATAAGAAAAAAATCTTTTGAATTTATTAGAGAATAATCACATTCCCAGTTGTTATTCAGCATTTCATAACTCGTTGTAAAAATAAAAAATAAGTTTCTTCTTTATTTGTTTTCTTTTTTTATATTATTTACCATCCTGCGTGACATCTTGATTTACAACGTCATGATGCTTTGTTCTAAAAAAGTGACACAATATCGGGTTTGTGTCTTTTTTTTATCTAAAAACGACAAAAATCATTTTTTCTGAGAAACGTACTGCACCAATTACATTGAGTTAATAGGTTCCTGTTGATATAAAATAACATGTTAACTCGTAATTTGTCATGTAAGTGAAAAATGAATCTCTCTAATGAACTAAATTCTTTAACAGCGATTTTTTCAAAACAATGTTTTTTGAGTTGTGACTATTTTTTAGCGGGGGTGCGATATGTTGCCCTGGAAAAATTGTATGTAAAACACACGCATCTGTAGTTTACAGTAGAGTCCCTGTATGTTGACATATTTGGATATATTCCAAATATGTCAACATACAGGGACTCTAGTCTACAACACCTGAGATAAAAATATACCATAAAATAACATTAAATTGACATTTGTCTGAGAAAATTCAAAAAACAGTGAATGAACCCAAAAAATTAAAATTTTTGTCAAAATAAATTGAGTTTCACAACCAATTTTACCACGTGACCAAATGCCGGGTAAGCTAAAAATATATTTTAAATTTCCAAAAAAATTTGTGCAACATCTGCAGCATCTGTTGATTTTCTTGCAAGGGCCTCTTAATGTTTATTACTACGGGACTGCGGAATGTTGTAGGTATACCAAATGAAAGAAGCTATACTGATCATAGGGTAGCCTGCTTAGAAAAAGAAAAACTAGTTTAGCAGGTAATGAAATAGGAATAGAAACATAAGTGTTTACCCTGAGCAGCAAATCTCTGTGACCTGTGAACCAATTGTTAAAAGAAGAGAGGTAACACCGGATGTGAAATTTTACACCAGATTTGGCGGAAGAACAAACGACTTTGCTTTAAGACATCGACATTAGGTCATTAACTATAGGTATGATGATACATGATTTTCCTAACTTCTTAGAAATATCAGGATCTCTATTTCCTAAAAATGAATAAAATCATAAAAACTTTGTGAATATTAAGGCTTTCTATAATATGTAGGTAATTTCACAAATATTTTGTAAAAATCAAATTACAAAATACAAATAAATAAATATATAAATTTTACATAAAACTTGTGATTAGAAAAAAAAAATAAATATCTTTTCACAAGTTTCACCCAAAAATATGTGCTAATACAAGTTCGTTTTAATTTTTGGTGTATTTAGTTTATTAGGCAGTCTGTAGTGGTTTATAATTTTTGAATATTAATTAAATTAATGTAATTTTATCTACATTTTAAAAAACTAAAATTAAAAATATATTATGATAATCTTATGTAATTGTGTAAGCCTTTTTGTGTGCAACTTTAATTTCGTGCTCTCGAATTCATACGTTGCCTTCATTCTATCATTACGGGAGACGAGAGAACCTACTACATTTCTTTTAGTCACGTGACTTTTTAGTAAATTTAGCTCCTTTGTATATGATCACATGACTGAAGTAAATCGTTCACTACAACAACAGCATTTGTTTTTTGGACAGTTATTTCGTCGTTCCATCAAACCAAAACCGTTTTAAAACAGTCCTCGTATTGTATTGCGCGCGCATTGGGATTTTTCGGACAGTTTTATGACTGTCGAACGGAATGATGGAACAGTGCTATTATCATCAACCAGTTTACGTTCCTGAAGTACCGAAAACTAGAGAATTCATGGAAGCTGTAAGCGCCCCCCCACTATTTAAGGACACGCGCCGTCGTTGGTATGTATTACTTATTTTCCTTAGGTCCACCAATTTTCACAGTCACGAGCCGGCACTGATATTTCTTTATCATTTGGAAATGCTTAGTTACCTATTCCATTATTTCCAACTTCTGCTTGTCCTCTGTTTTCCGCTGCAAAGTAGTTTTTACAGGTTGACTGCTTTTGAAATTATTTCTTACTTTATTTTCCTTTATTTCCATTCTGGTTAGGGGAAAGGGGGGCATTTTTTTAAGTTTTTAATTGTCAAAAAACTGTCATTAGCATTAATTGATTTTGACCAAAATCTAATCAGCTCGTAAGAGTGTCGAACACTATTTTACATGAAAATTTTATGAAAATGGGTTTGGCGGTTTAGGAGCTATCGTGTTACAGACAGAAATAATATACACACACAGACACTCAGACAGACATCACGACGATATTGCTAGGATAGGTCAAAGTACATCCAAATAACACACTTTTGGCGTTATCTCAAAAAAAAAATTTTCGTCCAAAATAATACCTTCTCTATCCATTACTACGCGGGCTAGGAAGGTAAAAATTTTTAAATAAAAAAACACCCAACTGCTAAATTTACTTGTGACTGGTAGTCGCAGTTGTTTTTTTTATTTAAATTTTTTTATTTTTGTTTATTCTTATTAATAGCAGCCCGTGATTGACTGGACAGTCCTTTATTATAATCAAAGCTACTCCAGTAATTTTCCTTAGGCAAAAAATATTTTATTTTTAAATATTAACAAATATACTTTATTATACAAATACATAAAGTTACATTGTCATCAAAATTTAACACGAAATAACAAGAAATAAATTTTATTTGTAGGAATTAATTATTATTATACCTAATTATGTTCTAAGTATAAAGATCGTTCACTGAATAACCCTTTATTTAGAAAAAATTTAAAAATAATAAAACCAAAATAAAAAAAATAAGAAGAAGGAAATATATTTTGATAACTAAAGCTCTGACTAAATTTTTTGGTTATCATACATTTAAAAAACAGTAAAAATATTTGATTATAAGTAGTCGTAAAGCCCGAGTTGTAATACAAAAAAATATTAGTGATGTAAGTAATGGGATCAATTTATTCACATTGGTATTTCATTGAACGAGTTATGTCTGAGCTCGTATTCTTGGCGCTTGGTTAGGTGAATGCGGGTCCATGAGTGCATTATCCCCTCTTTCACATTTCACACATACCTTAGAGCATTAAATACTGGTTTAAAAAATCGAAAAGTGAAACAATTATAGCGTGCTTTGGAAACAATGGTAAATTAAAATTCGTAAACGCCAATTTTTAAGTGCGCATGCGTGTGTTTTGGCATATAGACACAAAGGAGCTGTGTGGGAGGACGCCATATTTGTTGTTTATTTACATTTTGCGTTGTTTTGCGTTTTTCGTGTAAAGTTGTATTTTTTCCTGTTAAAAATGGGAAATAATTTACGCAAAACATGTGCAGTTGGTAAAAAAATGCCCGTAAGAAGTAAGGGGGTGCCATTCCATAGGTAAGTACTTGCATTTTTCTTTATAATTTTTATTAAAGTTAAGACTGGTTTATAGATATCTTTTCACCCCATCAACCAGTTTTTAGAAATAAAAAACCAGACATAACCTCAAATTTTTTACTATTGTCAAATAATGTAGTGACGTAACAAAGTATGTCCACCCGAAAAAGGAATATTGAAAATTAAAGAAGGTCCTGTGTAAAAATGCACTGGTATGTTCTGTATTTATGCTCTAAGGTATTTTAGTTACCTATGTTAAAGGTATTTTAATTACCTATGTTAAAGTAAGTGAGAAGGTACTCACTCATGGGCACAAGATCGAAGAATAAAAAGGCAAATATTAAAGTAACTATTGGTTTCAAAAAAATACCATAATTGTATAATATTACTTATTAAGTTATTCATTGAGCAAAATGATAATTTATATCCAATTTATAGTTGGTTTTTTTAGTTATAACGAATGTCACTCTATCATTAGGTGACTGTTTTGAACCAAATACAAATTAATATAGTTCAATTAATGGAGGCCAAAATAGGGGGTTAGTTAAAAATCTGAGTTTTCGTCACCCCCACCCCTGTGCTCCCTCCGTCATCTTGAAAAAACCATCAAAAATTGGCACTTTTTGTAGTTTTTCGCCTGTAACTTCGTTCCAGTACACTAAATGGCAAAAAGAGTTATATGAAATTTTTTAGAGGATATAATTATCTACAATCAGGTGCTACCATGGTTCTTCTGCGAGCAGTGGTAACGGAGCTAGGTAATTTCCAAAAATGACTAAAATCAAGTGCTTGGGCAAATTTTCAGATTTTTTCTACTTTAGACGGCATAAGCTCCGAAATACTTTGTTCTAGTGTAAAAGTTCCAAGAACATATCTTGTAGAGAATTTTATCAGCTACAAAATTCATTCTTTAAATATATTTTTAAATATTGCAATAGAGTGGGAGTAACTTTTAACTTGAAGTAAGTAAGTTAGAAAATAATCATTTTTTAAAATTTAGTGCTTTAAATGGCACGATTTTATTTATTTATTTTTATTTTTTGTATAAATTTAGTGACGTTTAAAAACCCCCCCAGACCGCCCAAAATCTAACATATTTAGGTTTTCTCAAATTTTCTCAAAAAATACGCTTCAAAGAGAAAAATGTGTAATATACTTTATTGTAGACAATGAAATTTCCTTATGAAAAAGGTACAACTCGATGGGGGTCAACTATTTATAAACTCTAAAGGCGGAGGAAGCACAGTGGTGGGGGGTGACGAAAACTCAGATTTTTAACTACCCCTTCGACCTTAATAACATATCCAAAATTTAGAACTACCGGACCTTTTGTAGGGTAAAACTCCTCTATTCATTGTACTAATATATAATAAATAAATAATTTTTCACAAAGATTTAATAATAAGCATTGTAATAATTGACAGATTTGTTTCCCAAAATACCTTTAAGAAAAAGGGAAACCCGGATAAAAAATCTCTAATAACTGTTAGTTTCGCACACAAAGCACGATTTTTGTTAAATTTGAAGAAAAGTTTTAATTAAATTAATCGCCTGACTAAAAATAACCAACTATATTTACATTATACACATTTAAAATAAATGTCATATTTAACTTTTCGATTTTTGTGTTTATACATAGTATTTTTACATCTAATACCCATTTTTAATTAATATATCGATAGATAATAATTATTAATTTTTAAAAAAGCTGGATTTGCGTCAAGAGAACATAAATATAAACCAATTCTAATCCATCTGATAAAGATTACCATGGACACTACAAACCCGTAAACAAAACTGAGCTATTAGGGACTTAATAATAAAGCCAGGCAGTAACTGTGCCGGGCACTATTCTGACAGATTCGCATTAAAAGAACAGCTTTCTTCAAAATTAGGCCTTTGTGTATCATTAGAACCAAAATTAATAGTGGCGCTCTTATTAATGGAAAATAAACGACTGGATTTATAAATTCGACCTTGGTATGTCAATTTTGAAAGAGCAGCTGTCAGTTTTCAATGGAAAACTGTCAGAATAGGGCCCGGTACCATTACAGCCTGGCTTTATTGCAATAAGTCCCTATTGAGCTAAAACATTAGTATTTTTTATTACTCTAAGGCTAAAACTAAAATTAGGTTTTTATAGATTTCTCAAGAAAATAAAGGCTCAGCAACGTTTAAAAATTATTGAAAAAGGACCTTGTTTGTATTTACGTTTCCGCTATTGAAAAAAGAAATAAGCAATTTAAATATAAGCTTTTAAAATTTGATTGTCTGTATGAATTTATTTATTTTATTTGATATAGGCATTAATTTAATAAAAGTTTATTCAATATAATGTGATAAAAAACTTGTGTAAACCTGACAATAACAAAACTACATAAATTTGATAAAAAAAACTAAACTAAACTAAACTAAATAATTTAGGACATTATTTTTATCAATAAATTTATCTTAATTGGTTTAATAATAATTTACTCTTAATAAGATTGGGCGAGGCATTCAGCCAATTGACTTTAACCAATCCCAGCCTTTCTTGTTCATTAGTATTTTTTCAAAAAAAAATTAAAAGAAATAAGTTCAATAATTTTTTAATTTAGCTCCACTTTTGAATGCGTCCCTGTATTGGTTTATTCTTACACATTTTAATATTGCTAAAATTTGATTTGATTTTATATACTTACAAAAATACTCATCAAAAATTTAATATAGAAGCAGAAAGAACATGTAGTGACCATTTTGACCACAAAATTGAGTAATGACCCAGTTTGAACCTACTACTTAACATTTTTTTGATTTTTCGTTTTTAAGTGGTGCTCGATATATTATCCTACAAGATTAGGTATTTTTTTAAAAGTTTAAAACGTTATTTTTACTAAATATCTCGCGGATTTTATAGCTAACTTCAAAACTCTTAAGTCGGGATCAAACGACTCGTGTACTTGGCGAATAATTGTTACTTGCGTATACTTGCCATGTTGTGTGAGTGGGTTACTTGTACAATTATTTGTCACTCGTTGGTTTTCCATTTGTGGTCGGTAAAAATTGGCCGAGTCAAAGGGCTCACGATTTTTCCTACACTTGCCAAGTACATACTTGTCTATACTATATTAATATATGTCGTACTTGTAAATTGTACACGTCGTGTGAGCGCCCTGCTTGCTATCGCAATTCGCAAAGCTCGTATACTTACCAAGTACGCAAATAATTGTGTATTTGCCAAGTACACGAGTTGTGTGCGCCCGCCTTTAAATGGAAAGTCGTAGGCAGATTAAAACAAGTTATTAAAAGTATAAAGTCGTTTCAAAAAACTCTTGTTGGCTATATTTATTCCCAGTGACGGATCCAGGATTTCCGGGGGGGGGGGGGGGGCAAAGTGGCAGCAAACTTCAAAATATTTTTAATTAGCGGTTTTTGATATATCTGACGTGTAAATGTTAGTATCTAACTATCTAATAAGAGATTTTTGACACCGCAGGCGAAAGTTTTTTAAAAATTAAGTAGAATTAGTGACAAATTTGTCCTTGCCCCTATGGCGCCCCTAAATCCGCCACTCTTTATTCCAAAAGACTGACACATGTATTGCCTTTTTATTATGGTTCATGGTAAAAGTTTACAACAGTACTTAAAAGACATTTTGTGTTGGTTTTGGTTTTGTTAAATTATATTAAGCATGAATTTTAAGATTTAGGGTTTACACTTATTAGATTTAATCAGTTTTTTTTTATTAATTTTTATTTGATTGTCTATTAATTGAGACTTGATAGACCAACTGGTTTTTAAAGAGCTTATTTTATTTTAGTACCTATATTCTTATCCGAAAAGTATGAATTAGATAAGTTTCAATTATTTTAGACAGCAAAAACATGTATTATTATCTACTCTATTTAAAACAGTTTATTGTTTAAAAAAAATTGACCCAACTCTGCCGTGCAACGCAGAAACCTAGTAAGTCAAAAACTAGTGTTTTGGGAAATAGAGTTTGAAGTTGATTTAACTACATACTAACTATAGTTTATTTAACTACATACTAACTACATAACTTTCTTGTTTTTCAAGATAGCCACATTCTAGAAAAACTGGCTTGCGCCGTTTTTGACGGCGCTTTCAATGATATAAAAATCTAATTTTCGAGTAAGTCGAGTTACTAGGTTTTTGCTTTGCACGGCAGAACTACACCAATAGGCATTTTGAAAACACAAAATAAAATATACCGGGGTAACTTTGTGACTTGGGCATTACTTTGGGAAATATTGTATTTTGTCCATATCATACCTTAAAACAAATATTCACGCAGTAAATATGAGAATTTTGGTACGCAGTTTTGTTCATACGATAATAATAAAGAAAAAAATTATTTTGGCAAAATTGCCTTAATTCTGACAACTGCAGTAATTTTTTAACCACACAGCTGTTTTCGCGCATTTTTGGAAGCTCTGCAAACCTTCTGTTGTGCAGCCAAACCGAACATAGGTACTTGCTAGTAGGAGTAACATGCTGAGGTAACTTTGGTACAGCTAATTTCAAAAAAATCTGATACGGTATTGACATGACTTTGATAGAATAACATTGAAATGCAATCAAATTTTGGCAACTTTTTGAGAACTCGTATCAGTTTTTTTTGAAATTAGGTGTACATGTCCCAAAGTTAGACTGCAAACGTTCGCCGTGAAATCTAATTTAAAAAACGTGGTGTACCAAAGTTAGACTGATTGACATTTGCTAATACTTCTTTTAGAGGCAAGAATGCACACAAACAGCGTCTATATACAAAAATTATATTCTGTCACATTTTATATTTTATTTATTTATATGTTTAAAGTGTTATATCCCTAAGTTTCTATATGTATTTAAAATAGCAAACTGAAGAAATGTTTGTTTACTTATCTTATTATTTTTTAGCGATAAAAACTTTTTCAACAAATTATAATCGTGTTCTTTTTGCCTCTGTTATATATAAAATATGTCAAAAATATGTTTTTTACATGCTTTTTCATTTAGATTTTAAAATGCAACGTCTACCTTTGAGCCACAGGTCCATAACATGAAAATATTCATATAAAACGCTAGTGTACCAAAGTTACCCCAAATAGTGGGGTTACATGTGCACAGATTTAAAGCAGAATATATCGACTTACAAAACAAATATATACACCAGTATTTACTAAAGGGTCTACAGTGCTAAGTGCTACAATCCTAGGTTTAAAAGTCTACATTTTGGTTGAAGGTTTAACTTATTTTTTCCGTAAATGCAATAGTTTTTAATATTTATATAAATTGTTCATAAATACCTTGGGATATGGGTCATTTTTTTTTCGTTGTAACAAAGACATTATTTCCACACAAAGGTTATGAATAAATAAAAATAATAAAACATTTTGGTTTAACAATGGTAGCCATATTTAAACCTCCAAACGTCACTAGGGAATGTCGAATAAAAACGGTGTAAGTCAGTGTCAGCTGTCCGCTATATTTTACATATTAATTTTTTAGAAGTTAAGGCCTTCACACACACCTCCGAAGCATGGTGCATAACGCGACGCATGGGGCTTTCAACCAATCAGCGATCGAATAGCAGCGACCATATTGGTTTTGCATAAGAAAAGTCCATAAGGTTGAACTTCTATGCGCCATGCTATGCGCTATGCATTTTTGTGTGTGATCGGCTTTAGCGACGATTGAACCGATGGTCGGTTGTTTTAATGAATGTGTAATTGAAAACGGATTCTAATATATCTTGTGCTTTCTACAGTATTTAAATATTGATACGTATTTAATACGGTAATGCATCTACAGATATAGCTGTAAGTTATTTATGTATTATTTAGCTTTTAATATTTTTGTATGTAAGTTTTTTTGTCAATCATGGATTATTTCTATTGTTTTTCGAACTTTAAACCACCCCTCAGGGGTGGTTTAATTTTTAGCAGGAATCCTACGACTGTACGGACTAAGTTTCCAAAAAATGACATTTGCTTACAAAATTTTTATGTGGTTTTTCTTTATTTCTAAAGTTAATTAGAATTTATATGAGATGAAACTCACTGAGAAATGTTTACTATCATATTGCACATTAGGGTGAACCAAATCTTTGCAGTTATTTGACCTGTAAGTATTAAAAAAATACACTTAAACCGGTATCGGTATCATGCTAAGTTTTAAGGTCTTAAAGTAAATACTGGTGATAATGTTTTTATACTATTTCACACGTAATAGTGTTGGTACATTGCCACCCAGTTGCCAAAACCCAGTTATTTTTGCAAAATCAAGTTTTATTTAAGAAAAACATAAAAAACTGTACCAAAGTTACACCGGTTTACGGTATTTGTAATTAAAAGCAAGCCAAACCAATATTTTATCACTGGACAAGTAGTGGTTTTTAAAAAGCCTAAAAAATCAGCAATCATTTCAGTAAGTACACATATTATTATAAAAATATAAAAACTAAAATAAAACTGCAATGTTTTACGTCTAAAAATATAAAATAACACATTAAAGTTACATCTTTTTAACGATCTCTAAAATCACAATGTCGATACAACAATTTTACAAAATCCTAAGTTTTAATAGCTATTTAACACAAATCGTTTCTGGCTTAATTAGCTCTATTAAAAATTAATACGCTTTTAAAATTAGAGAGAGAAAAACAAAAATATAGTTTCTTTGCTTGGTTTATAGCCACTTGCACCAAACAGACCAGAAAGTAGCACTTTCAAAAGTGTTACTTTTATTTTTAGTGTGGATTCAAGGTGGATTCATTTGTACCAACAATTTTGAGCGCCACTAACGAAAGTGGCGTTGCCAAATTTATTTTAGTAGAAATTGCTTTGGTCGAATGACCAAATGAGGTGAATTTGACGTGTTTGACAGTCCATGGCTGGCTTGCGTCGCCTATTGTTTACTTATTTTTTTATTTTTTTGCTGAAAATTTATTATTTTGTTCTCTTTTTTAATTTGTTTTGTTCACATATCGCAAAGATATCAAGACTTTACTGATCAAGATTAGATTTTGTTATTTAGTTTTTGTTTTTGTTGTTTTATAGATTTTTTATAAATAAAACACTATAGTGTTGTTTTGCCATTACTTTAAATATAAAATAAAAAGTTAAAAAATAAACATATTTTATATTTTTTCATATATTATATGCTTTAGGTTATAAAGTGTTTCTTTGTACAGGGTGATTTTTTGTAATTTCACAATCGGTTATTATTGGGAATTGAAAGTTCAAACGAAAACTGCTCAATTTGGTTAATTATGGCACTTCAAGCTCTGCAACAGTTTTTATTGCTACCTCACTACATACAGGGTGCGGTAATGAGGTATTTTTTTGAAATTTAACACCCTCTATATTTTTAATTTGACTTTTTGTTATGGTTTACTTAACTATAAATGTATATAGGATCTTTATGAAGAAAATGCATTATACCTCAGAAAATGTTTTACATAGCATAGACATATATATTTTTATAAAAAGACGAATTCAAGAATATAAAAATATATGTATAGGTTGTTTAATTATATAAACTGAACTTAATGACACACCCTGTATATGATGAGATAACAACACAAAAACTGTTGCAGATGGCCATAACTTACCAGATCAATCAGTTTTGTTTGAACTTTTAACTCCCAATAATAACGGAGTTAGGTACAGGAATTGTGCAATTATAAAAAATCACCCTCTACATACAATCCAAGCATTTCAAAACGCTAAAGGGTCCAGCGTCTGGTAATAATTGTATCTCTGGTACCCGCACCCAGGAATATGTCTTGGGGGGCCAGAGACTCCATAATGCCATATATTATGCTATTTAATTTTGAAATTCATGAAGTATGTGGAAAATATCTAAAAAATTCCTTAGGCTTAGGGGGGAGGGGCAGGTCCCTCCTTGGGTGCGCCCATAGGTACCTATATATTTTTGGAATGGAAACCCAAATTGTACCCGGTCCAAAACCTCTACTTCATTGGCGCAACGTAAACCTCTGTTAAAAAATTGTTGTCCAAATAGTTCCTTTATGAAAAATATTCGCCCAAATGGACACAAATCACAAAAAAAACAACAAAAAAAGTTTAAAAAACAATCTAATTAACCCCACATTTGGGTTTAGTGACTGTTTTAGGGTCGGATATTCTACACTAACTAATAGAACACTAAAGTGGCGTTTTAAGTGACACTTTTCGATGGTGCAAGACTTTTAGTGGCCACTAACACTAAAGTGTGACCGTAAACCCTTGGTGCAAGTGGCTATTAATGTTTCAAAATTTATCTCTCCCCCCTTAATCGTACCCATTTTACAAATAGTATTTATATTTATTTAAAAATCTAGTTACAGTTGAAAAACTCCTATCTATAGTGTGCTTCATTCAGTAAATTTCATTCTTAATACTCAAACAGAAGTACGAGGTCCTAGCCAAAAGAACATGAGCCGGCAACTCGCAAAAAAAGATATGAAATAAACAGAATGGAAACTGGTACTGCTGATGATTTTATAACGAGTGTAACCACTGGGAAACTAGCAATGTCATTGGTCCAGGTTGACGGATGTCATTTGTTAACTGTCATATTTTATCTGTCAAATATTTTTGACTTTTATTTGACAACTTGGTGATTTTCATACGGATAATCAAACTTAAATTATATCTGTATCTTTAAAGTAAGTATCTGTCAATTTAAAATATTGGGGGTTGACCAGTGGCGGCTGATACAGGGAGGGCAACGGGGCGGTGCCCTCCCAAAACTAGACAAAAAACAGTATTTTTAATTGATTTATTTAAAAAAAGTTAAATCTTCCCTTACGACATGATTGTTTAGTTCTTTTTATTATCTGTGGTTAACAACAAGCGATTAATTGGGTAAACTTTTTTAGCGTAAATAATTACACGCTGGCAGCGCCGCGCGGGGCAAGGTTTCAATTTTATCCGTTTTTCAGCGGTGTATGGGTAGCTGTTCCCGCGAGGGGCGGGAGCAATGTTTGTTTTAGTTGACGTCGGCCATATTCATCGTGCGAAAACGTTCGTTGCCCTTTCTACGTGTTGCCGATTCTATCCTTAGTGAAGACGTATGAGTTTGTTTTGATTTGGGGTATGTCAGTGGTAGAAATCCTTGCCGGTCGCGTATCATTGTTTGTTTTTGTTATCGTTTGTTTACAAAATGGAAATAAATGCCGTCGATTACATAATTAGCTGTGCAAATTTAAAAACGTTGACATATGAACTTCGATTACAAATAAAATCTTTAGGGCCACATAGACCGGAAATAAAAATTAACCAAAGTTTTGCCGAGGGGTGTTTCAAAACACTTATAATAAAATTTAATAAATAATTATACGCTGCTGAAAACTGGTTGTGCGGTTGTGAAAAAGCAAATGCTTTTTTTCGCTTTATTTGTCTCGTTATGAACAATCCACAGGGTAGCAAAGGGAATGTGTGATATCAAACACTTTAGTGAAAAATAAGTGGCATTCATTTAAATAACCATATTAGGTGCCAATTGAATAGTGCCTATAGGCAAAACATTACCGAACATAATGAAAATGTGACCAAAATTAAACATATGCTTAGTAGGTTAATAGACTGTTTAAAATTTTGTGGGATTTTTGAGGTTGCTCTACGAAGCCATAAAAAAGAAAGGCGAATGGACTTTATCTATAAATAAATAAATCAAAAACTACACCAAGTAGCTGCTTGTTTGGAAAATACTAAAATAAAATTGTTTCGGTAAGCTTTTTATCTCACTTTTTATGCAATTTAAATTTCTGCCCCACCCCCAATTTATAACGTCACCAGCCGCCACTGGGGTTGACTCCTAATTAATCAAATAGTTTAATTTCCAGCTTAAATAGCCTTTGACAAATTACATCATTACCCCTGATTTATATTATATTTATTATGCCTAAAACCTCTTTCAATTTTAGTGCACCAACGACCGATCATGTCACTTGAACAGTTAAATAATGTAACAAATTTCATCGATGTCAAAAATGACAACGAAAAAGGTCAAATTTTTATTTTAGATATAACTGTAAAATGTCAATCTGGACCAAAGAAATTGCTTTTATGTCAGGTTAAGTAAACAGTCTTCTCCTTTTGACCTAATGAATCAAATCCGTTGTAGTTTCAGTTAGTATCTATATTCTAAGCTATGATTGATTGAGCTCCAAATTAATTAACATTCAGTGTTTAATCAGTGTTATTCCTTACCTTATTTCATCTTGGACGGAAAGGAATGAAATGTTATCCCTTTTCGAAATCTGATTGATTAGCTTTTCATTTTCTTCCCGCACTGAAAAAAAAAATATATAGAAATTTTATTGGTGTGCTCAGGTATCAGAAATATGTGGATAAATTGGTGAGCGAAAAGCCATCTTGTCATTATTATACTTTTGAGGTTGCAAAAAGTCCGAAAATTTTAAAACTTAACACAATTATAGGGTTACCAGTCCTTAATATCACACAGTTTACGACCTCAAGTGATGTCCACTCGCGCCACCATCTTGGAAAAATGGCACCAAAATTAGTATTAAGTATTAGTATGTTTTGAATAACTTGGTTTTTGTGGATTGCAGAAGCAAAAGTTTTTTATGAAAATTGAAGACAATAAAATTTTCTAAAAAAATCTCAAATAATGTTTTTTTTTTATCAGACTAATAGTTTTCGAGTTATAATATCAACCATTTGGATGCCCTTTTGGATTTTAACCAATTTTTTGAAGTGTAAACATCTTTAGGCGCGTTTAGCAGTTTTTGTGGGTGATAGTAAATTGAACTGAGCCGTCAGGCTCGGCTATGTAACGCTCATTCGGGTGAAGTCGGCTCGAGTCGACTAACTGTGAGAGGAACATTCAGCGATATGATGTAACAGATGAAGGCCAGTATTATTAATTTCACCTTGTTGAAGTTTACACTTCTGCCGTGTGATCTTAAGAACACACATTTTTTTTTCTTTTGCCGCCAGCTGCTTCTTTTATTGTGAAAGTGTAAAAACATGAAATAATTACTATTGTTCTATAAAATAAGATATCACTGAGTTGTCTGAGTAGTACGCTCGCTAAGATACAAACCCTAAAGTGTTACAGAGACCCTTATTTTATTTGCATTTATACAATATATGCAAAATGTTCCGAAATTATCAGGTTTTGTTTGATTTTCTTTAAAATTAAGCATTTTAGAGAAAATTTATTATAGGAAATTAAATTGTCTTTTAAACGATGTATCATATGAGTGGGTTAGTTTAATATTTAGCACTTCATTGGCGTCCAAATGTTGGAGTTATTTTAAATATCGCGCAAAAAATGTCCCAAACACTTTTCTTCCAATTTTCTGGTAAAATATGTATCACAAAGTGGCTATAAAGCTAATGTTATTGGTCCAGGGGCGTCCGAACATTAAGAATATTTTTTATAATAAAATGAAGTTATTAAGTTTTAAAAGCTGCTAGAAAAAAACGTTTCTTTCATATATAAATAAATAGAACCAAGACGGATCTGACACCTTCCTAGCTAGCTTATTATCACATTTCAAGTGAAGCCATGATAATATATTAGCCTTGAAAACAGTTTTTTTAAATATCTCAGAAACTAAAGCTCCTACAAAAGAATTACTGAGCAAAATATAGTCTATATTCCGAAAACAGTATATTGATTCTCCGTTCAAAAATTAGCATTTTTTAAAGTTTTTAATTATTGTCAAGAAGCTGTCATTAGCTTTAATGAATTTTGACCAAAATCTAATCATCTCTTAGAATGTTGAACACTATTTTACCTGAAAGTTTTATGAAAATCGGTTCAGCGGTTTAGGAGTTATCGTGTTACGGACAGAACTGATATTACTAGAATAGGTGAAAATAAATCCAGATAACAATTTTATGGCGTCATCTCAAAAAAAAAATTCGTCGAATATACTACCTTCTCTAACCGTTGCTACGCGGACTAGGAAGGTAAAAAAGCTTAATAGGTCATTCATTATCGTTTTAAAAATAACGTTGCTAAAAACGGCGTTGTAATAACGTCAAATCAAAACAGCAATGTTTTTACGTTATTTCCAAGTGAACTCTAAGTGGATTTTTATCAACGTCAAAATCACATTAGAATCGCGACTTTCCTAAGCGAATTTTGAAACCCGACTTGCATGGCTTTTCCACTAAATATTTTTAAGATTTTACTGGAAGCAGCGCCACCTATTGGCGACATTTAGCCTCTAAACTCCAAAACCCAGTTAATAAACTGATCCCTGGTCCTTCACGATCACGACGCATCAGTTTGTTATTAGATAGTTTAAGTTGTGCTACGTATTTTTACGTAAAACTGCACCTTAAGCGCTCTACGTTTTGTTCCAAATTTGAGTTTAAGTTGAATGTTTTTACGTTACCATAACAAGTCTACTAATAGCAGAGAATATGGAATTCGGCACTGTGTTTTTTTGATGTTACAATTTTGTTTTTTGTCTTTTCAACTACAGTAGGAATATATTTGCAAAGAATCGTTTGTACTGGAAGCGGAAATTATCGTCTAGGCCTCATTTTTCGATCGGTCAATCAACCAATTCTATTCTTTGGTAACGTTAAGGTGCCCGCAGACTGCCGTAAGCTAACGTAAATACGTAAGCTCGTAACGTGACCTTGACGACGGTGTGACGAAGTGCGCTTGCGTAACTGTCAAATCTCATGCTTACGTAAAAATACGTAGCACAACTTAAACTATCTATTAACCTAAAGAAGACACACTAATATTGTGTGAAAATGTTTACTGTTAAAAAATGTTGTTTAGCTTTTAAGGAAAACATAATGTATGTATAGAGATTTTGTCTTTCCTTGTCTTTAAAATTGTTTTGAAGTGTTGCAGTCTTAAACTAGTGAACTTTTAGACCTTCCTTTCGCGACACGTTTAAATTATTTTAAAAAACGCTACAAAAAAGACGCAGAGAGTTATTACCTTTAACAAGTCTTTATCTAGAGGACTTTTAGAGCAGGTTGTCGCGCCATTTTTTTATCAAAAAACATATAGTGAAAAAACGTGACAAAACAATACGCAAAAGGTTAGTAGGTTGGAGAAGTCTTAATCTAGTGGCGTTTTAGAACATGTTGCGGAAGACTTTTCAGGTGTGAATTTGATAATGAAAATAACGACGGTAAAAAAGACGTTATATACACAGCACTAGAAACTTTGCATTTTTATAGTTTGATTCCTCCTTGCTTTTAAGTTATCTTCTCTCTCATGGTATGAGGTTGATTTCTATCAAAAAATAACTTTGTTATTTTCGTTCACGTTAATTTAACGTTGATATGATTTTTGTGCTATGTGGGTAGGCTTAGAATCTAGACCATCAATTAGTTAGGCAAGCTGAAGCTCGAAGTTAATTTTTTTTTAAAAACGGTTAGTTATCAAACTTTTTACATTTAATTTACCTATCTTTTATCTATATACCGAGCAACTTCGGGCTGCAATTGGTGGGGGTTCGGCGCAAACGTATAGTACGTCACATTTTTTACAGAACTATTGTTCGTAGCAACCATTGCAGTGCTGGTATGTGTCAATGTTATAATCACACTCAAAATGCTTATCAAAAAAAGCACTGAATAGACGCCTAAAATCAGGTTTACAATTTTTCGCCTTCGTTTTCGTTTAAGTCGTTGTTCTTCTGTCAATTTAGGTTGTGACTTTTTTCGTATCGATTGTTTGTACGCTTGAAATTCTGCTTCTGATATTCTACTGGCGCTGGAGATTTTTCGGACAGTATCATAAAGGCTACAAGTAAAACTTTTTAATGTATAAAGTAAAGGCCGCTTGACATGGAGCAATACACTTGCAGATGAATGCAAGATTAGTGTCCCTGAATGAGACATATTTGTTTGTTTATACAATAGATGTCATATCAGGCCAACGATTCTAAACACAGGATTGCCTATTAGCTCGAATCTTTCAGCGGTAGGCGGCGCCTTGCTTACATCACTAGTGGACCTCTGCTCAGCGCGCTTCATTTAATACACATTGTAATCGTGAGTTTTTCCCGCTTTTTTTTTGCTTATTTGCAAACAAATTTTTTATTCGTGTTAGTAAATATAATTAGTAATTTTATTCATTCAAAACAAATGATTTGATAAATCAAGAGTTTGCTGTGAGAGCTGAAGTAGGATTTTTTCTAAATCTTTAGATGTATAATGTATTGTTTTTGTTGCGGATATAATAAAATACACTACTTATATTATGTAGTAACAAAAAGGTATTTATTTGATTTTACAGATCTAAAAGTAGAAGGAATTTTATCATACAATTTATACAAAATACAAATTAATTAACAATCTTTTTTAATTTTTTCAACTTACGGTTTTCAATCTCCAGTCCTACCTACACTCTTTCTCTTGAAACATTTTTTTTTCTAGGATTAATAGTTATTATAATTCATTCTCATTATAGTTCTTAACTTACAAAATAGAAAAATTATACCATCAGTGAAATTAGGCTATCTTCTTTTTATTTTTCGTGCTAATTTAGAAACAATTTTCAAAGGGCAACGGACGTTTACGCACGATGATGATGGTCAAATTAAAAAAAACGTAGATAAAAACGTCAAAAACAGCTTAAAATCACACGAACTCGCAATACAAACAAAGCAACTGGTCCGCTGGTGACGTAAACAGTCAGTGTTGGTCTCGCTTGAGCGACGCTAACATAGAGTTAAATGGAAATAATCAATCCTGTGTGTTTAAAATCGTTGATATCAGGCAACCTAATCTTGCATGCAACTGCAAGTCTATTGCTCCATCTCAAGCGGCCTTAATTTTTACAATCTGCAGGTTTATACACAGTGTCCCAGATCAAAGTAACTACATGGGGATTTCAAAAACATTAATTACAATTTTGGTTAAATTAGAAAAAATGTTGCGCTATTCCAAGCCCAATCACATGCTGTATCGAAATTAAAAATATTTACAGGGATTTTCAAAATATCAAGCAAAAACCAAAGTTGTGTTTTTCGAAAAATTGAAATTTCTCCGCCATCTTGTAAACAAATTTTATGAAATTTAGTAACTTTGTATAAGCAACTACGATTGTATAAATATAAAATATATTTAGTCAAAACACTGAATAATTCTCTGCCAAGCGCAGTTTGTCCCATTAAAATCGATTGTATAGTTCAAAAGTTTTAATGAAAAAAAACTGTCTGGTTTTTTGGCTCACCCGGTTCTTATCTGGGACACTGTTGGGATCATTGTTAATTTTTTCACACTAAAAAATGTACGATTTTTTTTGTTTAACTGATGAATTTTTTTTTCGGGTAAAAGTAATTATTCAAACATGTGAAAAGGTTGGCATAAACATAGATTTATGTGCGAAGGCAGTTCATCAAAATCCAGAATTTATGTTTTAAATAAGATTACATATACAATCAATCGAAATAGAGCAAAAACAACATTTAAGGTATTTACGTTAACCTTAAACAAATTAGTAACTTTGATTTTGATGTAGATCCAATAATTAATTAAATTAATTAAAAAAGAAAATCAATTGCAGCAGTCGTCAGATCTTTGCCAGATTCTCTACAGGCATCGAACATATAATGTTATATGTTCGAAGCTTACAAATATAAATTTCTACTAATGATTTTGGTTTAGAAAGAAACTTCATGTTCAATCAACACAGATGAAATTGAAAACAATAAAAAAATTAAACAGTCATAAGCAAATAGCGTAGTCTTAATTAGTTTTAGATACTTGGACTTTTCTTTTGATGTAAGTAGCGAAAAATTATTTTGGTTTCTTTGTATTTACGTTTCAACACAAAACTTATTATTGTTCCTAGGGTTATAGATAGTAAAGTCTATTCTTACCTCGCTTGTGATACTTTTCTTTCACTATGAATCAAATCTATGACATAATTTTCAGAGCTATATCTTGAATCCCTTTTTGTTCTCTGGCCATGCTTACGAACGTAGTCGTGTTGATTAATATGTTTGTGATATTTGTTTTTAGTAACGTTACCATTCGTTGTTATTAGTTGTACACTTCTGCGTCTTTTTTCAGGATTTTTATTGTGTTTAATTTTTTTCTTAATTTCATAAAGGTCTTCGAATGATGCTGCATGTCTTATGTCATTATTTTGAGAAGAATAAATAGATAGTCTACTGGAAGCTAAATTTCTGGCAGTTTGTTTAGGTCTAATTTCATATGATTTTGAATTTTCTTTATAAATATTTTCAGTACTCTTCCTAGAATGACGAGGACTAGATTTATATAATCGGTTATCTTTAGGATACTCACGAATACTTGCAATACTTTTTCGATGTCGATTTTCTTTTAATTGTGGCATTTTTATAGTTTTCTGATATTTAAATTGATCTAAACTTCCAATCCTCTTTCTTGATTGAGGCAAATTAGGAGTGAGAAAATTTTTACTAAAAATAGTATCATAGCTTTTTCTTCGGTTTTTATTTATAGATGCAAGTTTTTCAGAACTTGCTTTGGATATGATGTCACTGTAGTTATGCTTAGATTTTTCATCGATAATTGACAGTTTGTCCTGAGCAAAGTCAGTTTGCTGGTTTAATGAATTTAAAGATGCTAGTTTTAATGTGTTTGTTTGGTTTAAATATTGATCTAGATTACCAACACTATTTCTTGGACGTCTAAAATCTGGTGTTAATAAATTTTGCCTGGAATAGGTATCGCTCTTCCTTCTATGATCACTAACAGTTAGATTTTCCATAGAACTTCCTTCACGAATGTTTCCGGAGTCTGCTAGTTTTAATCTATTACTTTTATTAAGGTCACTTTTTGGTAAATTATTATTAATAGGTAACGCCTCACAAGTTTCAAAATTATCTTGATTTGCTACGTTTGAATTTTCACTAGAACTAATAGCGGAAATAATTTCACTTTCTTTAAATATAAATCCTTTATTTTGAAATATATCTGTCATTGTAAGGAATCTCACATGTATCAAAGGATTAATTCTGATTTCGACTGCCGCAATTTGCAGTTCGATATTTGAGTTGTTGAGCGCAAAGAAAAAATAATCAATCTTGTTGACTATGTTTACTCGAAACGGTGTGTCTTAATTTAGATTTCGAGAAATTTTGCGTAAAAAGATCGACCGTTGATTTTAAATATAGAGTAGATTTACAATTGTCAAAATATGAGCACTACCCTAAACAAAGTGTGCACCCATCTTAAATATTTTAACTTGTTATCATCTTGATAGACTCTAAGTTATTTCAATTTTAAAATTTATACAGGGCTGGTGGTTTATATTTTTTTACCCAACTGCAGCACGGCGAAAGGAAGGGTAATGTTTTTCGATTGGATGGAATCGGAAATAAGTATATAAGTTTTTGTCACGCTAGAAGCTGAACGGCTGAACTGATTTTGACAAAAAGTGTCGTTGAATTGCGACTGATCCCGAAGGTGCTATAGGCTATATTTTGTTAAACAGGAATCAACATGGCGGTCTTTAGACGCCATTTTGTCAGATGATGTTGGGTTTAAGGCATACAAATTATCTAAATTACTGGCGATTTTAATAAAATTCCTTTGATAACCGATTGCAAAGGTCCTTTATTTACTGTAGTTACTTTGTAGTCCTCCCTGTTCCCACCCATCTCCTCTCCTGTCATTCTCCCCACCCTATGCAAAAACCATATTCGCATAATTTTATCAAATATAGGGCGATTTCAAAAATTCTTTCTGCATTCGCTTTCAAATTTTACTAGTTACCCCCCTCTCCTCCCCGCCCTCCTAGCTATAACTTTCACAAATATAAAGCGATTTTAAAAGTTCTTTCTGAACACGCTTTAAGACTTTTTTCCAACATAATGTTTCTAGCTTCCCCTCCCGCTCCCTCTCTTCTCCCCACCCTTCTTATTAGTAATAGTTGTAGCTATACCTTTCACAAATATAGAGCGATTTCAAAAATTCTTGCTGCACACGCTTTAAGACTTTTCTTCCAATATCATTTTACTAGTTTTCCCTTCCTCCCTCTCTCTTCTCCCCAATCTTCTTATTAGTAATAGTTGTAGCTATACGTTTCATAAATATAGAGCGATTTCAAAAACTCGTTCTGCACAGGCTTTAAGATTTTTTTCGCCACCAACTTACTAGTTCCCTCCTCCCTCTCTCTTCCCCCACCATCATTCAATGGAAGGTAACACTGCTCGCGTCCGTAGAAAATCTACACGTACTTTGTTGGTAAAGCTAAATGAACGGTAAATGCATAGTGCTTTTTATAATGCTGAAAAAGAATTAAACCTAAAAGTTGGAAATGCAAAATTTTTTAAATAAAAAAAACACCCAACTGCTAAATTTACCTGTAACTACTATTTGCAATTGGGTACAAAATTACCCAACAACTTGATTCATGAAATTACAAAACTGTAAGTGCGCTTTGGGCATCAAAACTAAAAGTTGAAGCATGTCGTACATTATAGGTATACCTATCAATTTTGTACTCAACTGCGACTAGTACTTACAAGTAAATTTAGCAGTTGGGTGGTTTTTTTATTTAATTTTTTTTTATTATTAATATTATTTTTGTTTAGATAATTTTTATCACTAGCAAAAATAAGATATTTTATTTTCATCAATAATTGATTTTTTGTAAGAAATTTGGAAAATAAAGCTAAGTTCAATTGAATTGAAAAAATATTGCATGCGTAAAGGTAGGTATACCTACACTAAATTCAAAATTACCATGGTGCATGCATTTGGAAAATGTTTAAACAATTTCGATTTTTTTTTTATTTAGCAGGTGAACGCAGTGCTACGTAATTAAATGCGAGAAATAATTTTAGGGTGCAGATATTGGCGCGACCCATGGAAATTAAAGTTAAAACTATATTTAATATAATTGATGCGTATACATGAGTTTTTCGTGATATTTTTAAAATTAAATACAAACATTTGGAAAACAAATATAGAAAAACTATTTTCTTAACTCATATAATGATTAGGAAGTGTTTCAAAAACTTGATGGTTGAAATAGAGAAACGTAAGAAAGCAAATTTTACTTTGCTAAAACCAAATAAAACAAAAACAAAACGTGTTTCCAACTCACTATCTCCGCACGTGAATTCCATCATCTTAGACTAACTCTAATATCGCAGATAAATAACGACCTGGAGATAACAGAGGACTGGGGCAACAAAAACCTACAGTTCAACGCACAGAAAACCCAAGCAGCCCTGTTTTTAAAAAAGACCAGCACCGATGAGCCAAACATCATGCTATCTGGAAGTGCTGTCACATTACAGAACCAGTTGAACATCTAAGGAGTCACTGCAGAGACCAACATGTCTTGGCACAGTCACGTGGCAGATATAGCTAAAAGGGCGTCCCAAAAGCTTGGGGTGCTATTTCGTACAAGACATCTGCATACAACAAGCCAACTGCTGACATTCTACAGAGCCCAGATTCGACCAAATATGGAGTACTGCTCACATATATGGCGTGCGGCACCCAAACATAACTTAATGCTTTCGAACACCGTGCAAAAACGAGCTATCAAGCTGATCAATGACCCCGCACTTACCCGTAGCTTGGATAGTCTTTTGTACAGGTATTACACGGAAAATGCTCTAAAGAGTTGGCACGTATAATCCTCCCCGGGAGTAGCACCTACTAGGCGAACAGTCGAACACGCCAAACAGACGGTAACCATCAGTTTACTGACAAAATGGAGGCACCAAGAACCTCATTATATCAGAATTCATATCTCTGGAGAACAGCATCGCTGTGGAATAAACTCCCTGCGACAGTTTTCCCTGCAGGTTACAACCTGAACCGTTTTAAAACCAACATACACCAACATTTAAAAACAAACGCAGATCCGTTGTTTCTTGAGAAGTTAATCTTTCTGTGTTTCGAAAATCCATGACCTGGAGTGCTAAATAAATTCGAGTTTTTACGACTTTTCGTAATTATCCAGAAGCATTGTTCCTAAAGGAGCAATTTCATTGGCGTAAGAAGACATTAAATTTTACGGCAATCTGTTTCTGTTTCCGTAAATTGAAATTAATTTAAACTATAGAGTCAGTGATTGTTCCGAAAATCGAGGTTATTTTTAAAAATGAAGTATTTTTGGAATATACAGGGTCCAGAAATGGTATGACTTAAAATATTTTATTTAATGAGTGATAGAGGAGTTCAAATTGAGAAAAAAGTTCTTATAACATGGGGTTTTGTTTCCGAGCATTAAAGTTTAGATTTTTTTTTTTAACATTTTTGATTACAACTTTTTTTTAAACACAGCAATAATATGAAATTTGGTGGAGTCGTGTATCAAAATAGGAACAATACAATCAGATAGAATATATTCTAAAAGAGTTGCAGTTGTCTGTATATTGCTTTGTTATTTGGAAATTGATCTCGGAAATAAGCCTAACTTTTTAAAGAACTTACTCTTGTTTAAACTATGCTAATATTTGCTGAGGCAATGCGCCACTCGCTCAAGAGGTATTTTTAGTTCAGAAGCGTATTATACGCACAATAATGTTTAAACCAAAGAGTTTTTCTTATAGAACTCTTTTTCCAGCCTTAAATATCATAATGTTACACAAAAACAATCCGTCAGACTACGATTTAACTAAAACTTCTACCAGGGCTATCAAAACCGACGGGCACGATCCTCCACTTTCTTGACGTCACATGGGGGACTGATTTGTTTTTGATGGTCACGTCACGACACAGCTGATTGTCTTTAAAATATTGAAATTGGAATGACGGTTCATGAATATTTGATTTATTTTAAAATAAAGCCGGTTTTGAGATGGTTTTTACTATATTCTTGTAGGAAATTTTTTTTTAATGTATAGTAATCCTTAGTTTTTAAGAGCTGCTTTATTAGCTCACACAAAAATTAAATGACAAAGTCAAATACATGCCAAATATAACAGTTGGCATGCGGTACATGGCGGGTAATTTGAATTCAAAATAAGGAATGCTAAATTTTGAAGATTTTAATCTTTTAGTCATTTTGCATCATTACAAAAGCTGGTGGAATATCGGAATGGTGTTTCAGAATATTTCACTGAAATCTCGCGGAAATCTGTAGTGCCATTTTGAAAATATCATATCAAACCAACCTTTGTGTCCGGTCATATGTTTTCTTGCTAGAATAAATGGAAATCGCTCTTCGATTTTCAATGGAAGAATCCAATATATCATTGCTGCTATTGTTATTCGTATTCCCTTCTAATTAATAGCAAATTTTTCTCACTGACTACTTTTTAGATCACTGTCGGTGAACAGTCCCTCTTGTCTCTCGAAAAAGCTCGTTTTGATTTGACCATACCCGAGACTATTCTGTGGGCATACTTCCAGTGACAGCACTGTCTTTTCGTTCTTTCCCTTCAAATTTTCAATGGAATAAGGTTATAAATTTTGACCGTTCGTTTTTTCATAAATTAATTTATGGCTTAAAAATAGTTAAAAAACTTAAAATATTTACAGCGAATGATTCGCTGCTTTTGTGACTCGATTGATAGTTTTGAGTGAGAAATTCATGGATGAATTTCTGGCTGCCCCAAAAAAAGGGTGAGTAATATATTTTTCTGTTAATTAATTATCTGCATTTTATGTCAAGCTATTATCTCTTCTATCTATTGGCAAATTTTCTAAAGCCCATGGATCTTTAATTTAGGGTTTTTCATCCGGCTCTCTCTCTACCCTTCCTCAATCAGAGTGCCCTCGTGGTCGTCGTCACAACCTGCCTCTTATAGATCTCCTCAACAGAGACCTCCTCAACAGTTTGTGTTTTTGACGTTTACTCTCCCTCCGGTACCTGTTCAGCTACAATGACCTGCTCTATGGCTGCCTTATTCTGCAGATGCCCTAATATGCCTTGCGGAGCCCTGACCTGCCTTATCCTCTTTGGGACACAAAGGCCTTGATGGTGGTAGCAGTTTTCAGGTGGGATCACTCCTTTTTTTTATAAAATATATATTTATATTTTTCCTTTTTTTTAAATTAATATCCTCATAGTTATTAATATTAAAGTTAATATTGTATACGCTCGCTATGTGGCCACGTATCGAATAAAGCAAGAGTGATTAGATTTTTTTTATGAATAATTTTCAATTGTAGGACTGTACATAACTAATTTGTTGATAATACAAAGTTTTGTTCTAAATTATAAAAAGGGTTAAAGTTATCTTAAAACAACACTTGGTAAATATTAATAAATATATTTCCTTTTTTAATATTTATTAAAAACTTCACTTCTTGCCAAAAAAGGTGGCGCTCAAATAGCAGAAGAGTTTCCTAATCCACACCCCAATATCACCAGACAAATGAGCAGCCGTACGCACTTTGTAAACTATTATTGGTTTGTCCTGGCAACAGAATAAACAAATAATGCTGCAGCCTTGCTTCTACGTATAATTTGAGAACCAATAATTATTTTTAAGTACCTCGGCACAGATTGGCTTTAATGGCCAAAAGCACTGATTTTGTCTATAAAACTGCATAACCACCTGCCAAAAAAGAAATCAAAGAATCGATGAGCATTAATGAATTTAAACATGCTCTAAAAAATAGCTTACTTTGCCATGCCTTTTATAATGTAAATTAGTATTATAGATTTTACTCAATAAGGTTTTTGTTTAAAACAACAAACTTGTGAAATTTGACGAAATCTAAAAAAAAATAGGTTTGACAGTCTATAGCTTTTGACAGATTGGACGTAGACAATTGGTAGTTATGTCAACATGTTAGTTTTTCCAAAGGCTTTAAAAGGTATCATTCGATAGGGGTTTGTTTTTAAAAAAACTAAGTTGGCCGCCCTGATGCTAAGGTGGCACACCCGCCCCTTCATAAAATAGATCTCTTGATGTTACCGATTACTGCCAAATATGGTTCAGTTATCTTCAATAGTTCAAAAGATATTTGGGAGACTCGGACTTTTGGGACACCCTCTATATTGTATTCTATTGTAACAATAATGAGATACGAAAATGATTTTGAAAAAAAATATAAGCTCAAATTTTTTCAAGGAAAACTTTTTTTTTGTTATAAACTTATATAAATGCGAAAATGTTTGTTCCGACCTTTTATGTTACCTATAAAAACAAGTCTCTAGGTAGACATAAGAATAACATATTATTGGTATTTTTTAATGGCAAGCTATGGTTGCTCCAGTTTTTCATTTCCTTTGGCCAGTTTTAAGGCTACTAGTTATATGGAACACCTGTTAGAAATACACATGTTTGAACCTTTGTTATCTCTGTGTTTTTTGAGCTTCCGTTTTTGGGCGGTCAGCTTATTTAAAACAATTTTCACGTTCCGACCGGAAACATAAAACTAGAGCAGCAGCTAAATTGTTCGAAATAAAACTTTAAAAAAGTAATTTTGTTCCAGTTTCACATCGCTGGTTTCGAGCCAAGCCTAGCCAATTGCCTACCGATACATATACATAGGAAAAACTATGTTTACATATAAAAAATTACCAATACTTCACAGTTATCACGGAAAACGCTCTGAAGAGCTGGCACATATGATCCCCTTGGGAGTAGCACCTACTAGGCGAACACGTCAAACAGACGGTAACCATCAATTTACTCTCAAAATAGAGGCACCAAGAACCTCATTATATCAGAATTCATATCTCTGGAGAACAGCATCGCTGTGGAATGGACTTCCTGCGACAGTCTTCCCTGCAGATCAATGACGGTTTTGGGCCAACTCTTCAAGACCTAACCAGATCTAACGATGCAATGGCTGCAATTCTTTATTATTTGATTTTAAATGATGGAAAATTGCTCTGCTTTATCAGAACTTGTCAATGTTTGAGGAATTCTACTCATTATTGGATGGATCTGATCAAATCTTGAAGAATTGTCCTCATCATGACAAAAAATCTTTTAAACCAGGATAAAATTTCCCGGATATTGAAATCTAGCCAATGAAGTGCTGATGAAAAAATAAATCTTCCTCAAAAATCCACAATACGGTTAAACATAAATTTTAGTATTGCTTGATAACATTTAGTAGTGTGTTAAAGGCATCGTTAAATTAATAACAGTTACCACTAATTAACATTGATTAAATTTTAAAAATATACGAATAGAAGTGAGAGGAATGGGACTATAAGTCTACAAAACTACAGGTGAACGCCATATAAATGACGGTAATACTGGAACCTTAGACTATATACAGTCTAAGACTGGAACAGGTGGTCGTAAATAGTGAGGGAAAAAAATATGCACCTTCTCTGACAGCCAGCTGTAGTAGGGTCACTTTAGCCTTGAAGCCTATAGGCGCCAGGCTTCCAGGATGCAGCGACCCTAACGTGTAACGCATCTATGATTACTGACAGCTTGATAAAAGAATTTGCAGAGGGGCTTGAGACTCTAAGTGATGGCAACACTTAAGTAATGCAGGTTTGGGCTCCAAAGCATCTAGGGGCACCAGGCAACGAGAAGACGCAGATAGGAGCAGGATATTTTTTATTAAGGCCCAGAGTCACTTCTGGGCATGACTAAGACGAGTACAGAGCAACCTTAATAATTGGGGGATTCAATAGAGAATTCGTAGACCAACCAAAAGCGACAAGACTTAGAAGGTTGCAGGGACAACTACGAAAGGACTTTGAATTGCTGATTTATTCTAACTGAATAAAACCGATTAGCGCAGCACATGGTACGTATAAGAGCCAAAGAGATTCCACCTGCTCAGTCTGTAGGCAGAAAGAAGAATCATTAAGATACCTCCTGATAGAATTAAAGGCCTACACAAGGCTAAGACAGCAGGCACCTGGGCACTAACCCCGAATGAGAAAGAGCTTCACAGGCTTGAATGAGCTGTCACGCTGGACTTTGTTAGAGGAACAAAAAGCAAACACAAAGGTCCAATGAGTATGCTGGACATCGTCTGGAAATATGTGTCCCGATATAGTCACACTACGGTAAAATCTGAGTTAATTTTTAATAAATTTAGATGTATATTAGGTACCTATATGACTTCGGAGTCAGGAGCTTTACGTTTGCAACAGCATCCCCTTTATTTATTTGAGGAAACGTATTATCATTCAGGTGTCGTGTGGATAGACGAAGTAATCTTTTTGCTTTCTTTTTAATTTTAAATATTTTGTACATAGTAGCAAAATGCTGAATAAAATATATTACTACTACTACTATAACCAGAAATATAGAGAAAGAAGCTAACGGATTAATTTATAATTCACTTAGCTGAGTTTAACCTGATTGTTCTGTTCAATGATTTAGAAGGATTTTTCTCTTAGGGATGGGACTATAAATTAAAACACAGTGACATTGAAGTAAATGTATTAGAGAAACTATGTTTGATGTAAACCTTCCAATTGAAAAATGTCTTGATATCAACCAAGACCTGTCTGCTTCAATGGTTTCGAGAAAGTATTTGATAAGGTTTATATAGAAATATACGTATATAAACTAGAGGTGTGTGACCCCAAGGTGTAATGCACCTATACTGACAGCTTGATAAAAGAATGCGCAGAGGTGCTTAAGACCCTAAGTGATGGCAATACTTAAGTAATGCAGGTTTGGGTTCCAAAGCATCCAGGGGCACCAGACAGTAAGAAGGCGAAGATCGGAGCAAAAACTTTTTATTAAGGCTCGGAGCCACTTCTGGGCATGACAGACAAGTACAGAGCATACTTGACAATTGGGGAATTCCACAAAGAATTCGTAGACTAACCAAAACCTCTGGTCTGGTCAGACTTAGATGGTTGCTGGGACAACCACAAAAGAACTTTAGAGGGTCCAATGAGCAAGCTGGACATCGTCTGGAAATCTGTCTCCCTTATTATTTCATTAAGTATCTTTTTGTTTCTACGAAGTACACCGATATTCTCACACTACGGTCAAATCTAAGTCAATTTTAAAAAATATGGATGTATATTAGGTACCTATATGACTTCGGAGTCAGGAGCTTTACGTTTGCAACAGCATCCCCTTTATTTATTTGAGGAAACCTATTATCATTCAGGTGTCGTGTGGATAGACGAAGTAATCTTTTTGCTTTCTCTTTATAACCAGCAAGATAGAGATAGAAGCTAACGGATTAATTTATAATTCACTTAGCTGAGTTTAACCTGATTGTTCTGTTCAATGATTTAAAAGGATTAGATAGGCTATGAAGGTGCTATTTATTCCAGTTAAAGTTTCTCTTGAGGATGGGGACTATAAATTAAAAACAGTGACATTCAAGTAAATGTATTAGAGAAACTAAGTTTGACCTAAACGTTCTAACTGAAAAATGTCTTGATATTAACCAAGACATGTCTGCTTCAATAGTTTCGAGAAAGTATTTGATAAGGTTTATATAGAAGTATACTTATATAAACTAGAGGTGTACGCCATATAAATGGCGGTAATATCAATGAACTATATATGAAGAAACTGGAATGGGCATGGCTATACATTGCGTATATGGAACACTGAGGCAAAAATTTAAAGAGTTTTTTTGAGTGAGGACATACATGAATGATAACCATTGTAACCTTTCTCTTTCTAATTCTATCTACCGGTGGTATTCTGTGATCTTCATATTTCAAAAAGGATTAGATAGGCTATGAAGGTGCTATTTATTCCAGATAAAGTTTTCTCTTGGGGATGGGGACTATAAATTAAAAGCGTAAGATACCCTTTAAAAAATAGTCACAATCAAGTCATGGTATTAGAAAAATTATGTTTGACGTAAACGTTCTAACTGAAAAATATCTTGATATGAACCAAGACATGTATCTCTGCTTTCTGCTTCAATTGTTTCGAGAAAGCATTTGATAAGGTTTGACACTAAAACTTATAAATATAACTACTGACAGGAATATTGATACGAGCGATATCAAAATTAGATGTAGTTAACCTTTTTTGGAATGAAACAGAGGGGGCGCGTGGTGTAAAGCTTTGGGGGTGCACACCCCTGATGCGGCGGAGGAGAAATTTTTTTTCAATGTCACGCCCAACCTTATGGGCGATTATATATCATATCTTCCCCTTAGTACAACAACTAAATAACTTGAAATTAATAGTTTTGATAAAATTTTAGGATGTCCTTTTATAAAATGTCCATGAGTTATCTATTTCTTGTCACATTAACTGGATAACTCAAAATGCATAAATTTCGAGTTATTTAGTTGTTGCACTGAGGGGGCGATATAATTTAGAGCAAATAATTAATAAATGAGATATATTGTTATGTATTATTATTGTTTTTATAAATAAATAATAAATGTTTCATACTTATTTAGTTTTTAAATTTCACACACTCGTTTCGTATTGAAAATAAAGCCGTTTATCCTTTTTTCAAATAAATTTTGGAATAACCAATTTATTGAACTTTGGAATTAAATTCTAGTTTACCAGATAAATGTAATTTTAAATGTTGATGCTTTTTAATTTCTTCTGATAAATGTACGTCTTTAACTCCAAATCTTATCCATTTTGATGCCTTATCGCTTTCAAACAATAAACAGGGGAAAGAGCAACGTAACGTAACTTAAAGTAATCACACCAGCACAGCTAGTCAGTTTTTTTTATAAATTCCTAATTCATATAAACAGTTTGCTTATATTCACGACTTCTGCATTTAGTTACATTCGTAATTATTAAATTTATTTTGGAACGACCGACACTTTTGATTTTTATTTTCTCTTCTAATGGTAAAGAAGAAAATTTAATTGTCTTTAAATATTGCATACTAATACCGCCAGAATTAAAAACTTCCGCCATTCTCGTAACTACGAAATCTTCGAAATAAAAAGAATACCGCCCAATCGATAACGCGAAGTTGTCTCAGTGCACTAATTTAAAGTGAACATGAGGTGCTTTACCACCCAACGGTAACTGTTGACGCGGGTTGCATCATGGAGGTGCAGGGATATCGATCCTCTCAATTTCTGTACAAGAGCACAACCGAAGTAATGCCCAGATTCTATGTACTGTAAAATTCTATTGGGACATGTCATCGTCTCTTTCTTTATTTCTCAATTAGAATGCGACATAGCATCTACGGTGCCCAGAATTTGGGTCCAGTAAAGCGTGGCACGAGCCGGCCAACGCATCCACCATCCACCGCATAATGGTTTGAACGCGAATACAAACACATACATATCGGGTATAAATTTCTAGTTAGTATTCAAATTTTTAGGGTTGTTGATACTTTATAATAAAATTATTAATTAATTAATGATCAAATTTTAATATTTTTATGTAAAATATGCAAGTGCAAGTGCAAATGTGCTGCACACTGTGATCAAACCATTCAAAATTAAAGTAGATCAGTCAGAAGTAAAAATATTAAAGGGAATATGTACTTCCAGGTTGCATATGTTCCCTACTGTTATTAATATCTTCAGAATGAAGAAGTTTTGAGTTGATGACGAAGTTTTTGGTCTCTAAGGTGTGATTGTTTAAATATCCGAAGCCACACAAAAATTCTATATTAATCATTTAGTTCTTATCCTATCTTATCCTATCATAAATGCTATCCCCCTTTTCTCCGTTATTAGGAATGCTTCAAATAAGGCTGTTTTCTAATTTTTAGATCATTTGTTTTGATGTTTTTTTGTTTAATAATAGTGCATAGACCCATTTGGAGTGCGGTAAAAAATATGTTAAAACTAGTTTCGTTGCTCATTAGGGACACCTTATGCACATACCTACTTTTCTTCTTTTAGGCCAGTTAAAATTAGCTAACCTAATATTTGCTTGTTATAGGCACAGGCACGTCTATAACGTTTAGGATAACTCATGTGCTTATAATCGATAGGCTTTACTTATGGAGCATATAGGTTTTGATTATCATTAAACACGCATATAGATAGCTTTTCCTTTTGGGGCAGGAAACTCCCATATAGAACGTGCTGTTGTTCAGTGACGGCCCATGAGGTTTTAAACAGGGTAGTCCAAAATGCTCGTCGCGGTCGCTTTCCGAGGCAAATCTGCCGAAGGTGGAAGATTTAAGGGGTACCAGGCCTAATTTTCATCCAAAAGATGATAAAGTCGTTTAAAAGCAATAAGGTCAGGAGGTCAGGGGACCAACATTATTTATTTTTAAGAATGGGCATAATGAAAAAAATTAATAAAAAGACCATGATGATGAATGGCACATTAAATCAAACCAGTGGAAAAACGTTACTTTTTTAAGATGTTTTTGAAACTTGCTTACTTGGGTACTGTCTCCGAGTAAGCACCTCTTATCTATGTGCCTGTCAATAAACCTAGTGACTTGGCCTCTGATTTTGCTTACCAATTTCGTCAATAAGAGGTGCCATTCTAAGCGTGATTCCGACAAGCAGTAAGCACATGAACAGCAGAAGACAGGCCGTCGCAGCTATTGTATATTTCGCACGCGGTGGAAGATCGTCATCGTGTAGGGTCTTAAAACTTTCTTGGTCGAAGTGGGTCTCGACTGCGAGGTGGGGGTAGGTGCCCAGTCTGTCAAAAAAGAATAAGCTTGGTTATAATACCCTTCCGTAATAAAGCGCCAAATACTGTTTTCCCAAAAAAAGGGGTTTGACAAAGACTATCCTAACCTAACACAAACAAGAGGCTTAGGAGTTTTTATTTAGAACATGATTGTGTAGACATGGTAGAATATAGTTACATGAACTTACAATCAGGTACTCAGATAGCCAAGGAAACATTATTGCTTGGAGATCTACTCTTACCTCTTTTTCATTTTCCTTTTTCTTCTTCTTCTACGTTTCCTTCTTTGCCTTTTCAATTCCTCCTGTTCAAACATAACGTCACTCTCATCGGCGTAGCCATCCATTTTCAAAGATATGTAGTCCGACTCATTAAATTGAGATCTACATTCATAAAAAAAATTGATTAGGTATTGAAATAAATACGAAGTTTTCGTCATACTGTTAATTCTTGTTTTTATGGTGGTCTTATTAAATCTTTAAAAGGCTTGGAATGTCCTGTTGTGTTTTATTTTCAGAGTAGTTGAATGTACTTAGAGTATAGAGTATCCTGTAAAAACTTAGTTAAGCAGGAAATTCTCTTCTTTTTCTGCCATCTGCCAATTCCTTTTGATAAAGCTAAAACTATTGAAAGCCTTATTCTTTGCCTCTCTAAAGCGTTTAAACTGGCTTACAGGTCATGTAGCTTCTTGCAAATATACTCCTTAAGGATCGTTCTCATTATTGCTCCCTTGTCAGCCCTAGACAGGGATTGGGGTCGATAAAACTTTATACAATTTATTGGCCTTTTCGTTGCAGGGGCTCCTAATATAAATATTTAAAAACAATAATTATGAGAATCGAGTTAATTTCATAATTTTTGAGACAATTCTTTTTTTTTGTCTACGCTTGTTGTTATGATAACTGTCATACTGTTTCAGCCCTGAAAACCTTAGCTAAGGATCCTCCATGGACCATCGACAGTCCGTGTCTTCAACGATTCCCAGAATTTATTAAGGCAAAAGTGTCCTGTTAAAAGCCACTAGTCTCATATCTTTTCTCCCGAGTGTGAGAAAAGGCCTTGCCCTCGAGGCGCCCATCTCCCCGATAAGGAGTTTGGTTTACCTCGTTCCTTTCGTGTCTTTCCAGAGCGCCTGAGAGCGCCTGTCTAAGTTACGTTTTAGGGTCGTCATGGTTATACACTCTGCGATGCCCACCATGGGGTCCGGGCCCATTAGATTAGCTGATGATCCCATTCTAGCTAGTTGGTCAGCCTCCTTGTTTCCAAAAATACCCTCATCTCCTGGAACCCAGAGGAGATCAACCTTGTTGTGTCCTACTAGGATTTTTAGTACATCTCTATTTGCTTAGCTTATTTTTCTGAGAGTCCGCCTACTTGGAGGAATCTTCCTCCAGAAAATTTTTTGTTTTCAAAAGGTTAGTACTGTGTAATGACCTGAAACCTACAGGAGGTTAACGTCTATACCCTCGACCAGTCCTTGGATTGTTTCAGAGTATTCTTGGGAGTAGCTTCCTGACTATCTTGAGAAAGATTACAAAGGAACATTCCTTCGACTAATAGCAAGGTACTCAGGGTATTCAGGAGGGACTAAGCCAGAGCTCTCAATCGGGCAACGATGCGTTGATGAGTGTTCTCCGGGTTCCAAAGTTTACGGTTGTAAAAGAAACTTTAAATAAAGTGAAAAGTTAGGCTAAGTTAACCGTGAGTTAGTTACATTAATCGCTATTCGTACTACAATATTTAAGAATCTACCTCCCAAACAAGCGATGGTCTAGGACTGACCATACACAATGGTTTCAGTCCCGCTTATCTGTCTGAGCAGGTATGGTCTTTTTGTCCTTATCACTTTTCTCCTTCACCGCAGCTTTTATAGAGTAATCTTCTACTTGAAAAACTGTTTCCTGTCCATTACGCAGACTAGGGGTCCTGTCGGGAATTCATCGTAAAATTAAAAATAATAAAGAAAAGGCGAGGTTGTAAAATAATCTAATTTTGTTCATCGACTACATCCGTTTTCTTACATATGACGTTCATCTAAAATATTTCTTCTGTGAACCTGATGACCATCGGAAAATAAAAAAGAAAGTGATTGTTCACCGACCTCCATAGTGCAGGCATTGGAGGTAGTTGAGTATGTAAAATATGAGGACCACAGTTTGACGATCTGGTTGTTGCCAAGCCAGTTTTTGGTCCAATTTTTTTTATCCCCTTTCGACTTATGGTCGTGTTTGAATTTCTGAAAATTTTACTAATTTGACGCCCTAAAGCTACAATGACACAGAAATACATCAAAAATGTGTAAAATCTAACCTAAAAATAAAATTACATTAGGTTTTTAAATTTTAGCTGCAGAAACCCCCAAAATCCAGCCAGACCCACCAAAACCTGTTTTGGTTGGTTTTCTTCAAATTTTCGCAAAAACAAAAATATCTAATAACCTTTATTGTAGGCAATAAAGTTTTCTTTTTAGCGATATTTAAGTCAGTGGACTACGACCAATGACAAACTCATCAGCGGCGTTCGTTTAATGAGGTAATGTAAAAAAATTAAAATAATTTTTATTACAGGTTATACCCGATTTTTGTAAAAACCAAGCTCTTTGTTAAAAGTTGTGTCTAATGGTATACTATAGACAATAAAATTTCCTTTCAAACGATGTATAATAAGGCAAGATTAGTTTTATTAGTAACAATTTAGGGGCGTCCGTAAATTAAATCAATTTTGAAAAATCACCTTACTAATTTTTTTACAAGTTTAATCCAATTTTCTCAAAAACTGAGCTTCTTGAGAAAATAATGACTTCACACTTTACTGTAGAAAGTAATATATTCCCTTTTTAACATTGTATAAGTTAGCGCAATCAGAGAGTTATTGCAAAAATTTAAAAACCACATTTGTCACATGTTTTACCCAATTATTGTGCTCTATAGTCAATTATAGACAATGAAGACGCTGTACTTTAAAGTAAGATTTATCTTCGGAATAAAATTTTTTTTAAAATTTAGGAACGTCCGTAAATTAAATCAATGCTTAAAAATCACCAAACAAATTAATTTTAGTTCGATTTTTTTAAGATCTTCAAAATTTGAATCAGTGGCGGTAATAGGCCATTCCTCCCTCAACCATCTAACCGTGCCCACAAAACTGTGGCGCAGGATGTGGAAATCAGGTGAGAAGAAGGGATAACCTTTGCTGCTAGTACCGTACCTAGAATCTTTCTCGGAGCGGGTATCACGGAGGGATAAAAAAAAGTTGGACTAAACCTGGCTTGACAGCATCCAGATCGTTAATTTGCGACTTATTCTCAGCTAGAATCCATTGTCAAACTGCTGTCCTCATATTTTGCATACTCAACTACCTCCAGCGCCGGCACAACCAGAGTCGGTGAGCGTCGATGCCATCAATTGACATGGTATTCATCAGATTATTTATGAACTCGCCCCAGGCTTTCATACTCACAATGGTCTATCATTATGACAATAACAAATCATTTCCGGCAAAGATTGGCAACTAGGCCAGTTCTGTTGCATGCAGGAACTTTCTCCTGTGCAGCGCTGTTGCCGGATATCGTCGTCGCTAATCGACGAGCATTCTTGCTGCTGCTGGTGTCTTTTGAACTGCTGGTGGCAAATTTGACTGTCATGTGATGATACTGAGACAGACGTTTCTTGTCTTAGGACTAAAACAAAAAAATTATTTAACCTAAGTTTATCATAAAGGACAAAAGAAAATTGTCAGAGACAGTCAAATGTCAAAAATGGAATTAATAATTAGCGGAAATTGTCAGAAACATCATTGATTAAAACAAGAAATTATTCATTCTTTATGCATTCATTTTAGACAAAGAGCTTGAGTGATTAATTAAACAAGTCGCAGCAAGCTTGCCAAACTCTGTATCCTCTCAATCCTTTTAGATCTAAGATGAAACGAAAACCGTAACATCTTGTCTTGGTGAGTCCGGGTTCTATCGTAATTATCTTAGACTCGTCAAAAATACTGCTCTAAAGCAAATATACTTTACTAGTGGTGTAGGCCCAAGTCCAGATATAAATACCAATGAAAGAAAATCAAAGATGATGATTTAGAAGCTGTGACCTACCCTGTCTTTTAAACTGTCTCTGTTCAGAAAGAGCTCTTCTAGCCCTGATTCTCTCTCTACGTTTCGTTTTAGCATCTTTCTTCTTTTCCCTTTCAATTCTTATAGTTGGTTGTGGGGAAGGCGTTATCTTAAACCGTTGAAGAAAATTCCTAAAACATGTTTCAATTAACTTAAACTTCCAGAAGTGCCAAACTTTAAAATAATTTTTTTTTATTTAAACGTTTTGTTTGTTTTGTTGTGATGACCCTTAGGTCCGGCAAATAGGCCAGAATAGGCTCTTTTTGACATACTTCAGGTCTATTCTTTACATTCCATTCGAGGTCCAGGTAGTTCATTGAGCTTTCCTTTTCTTTTTACAAAGTACCTTTAAGAAAGTCTAAAGTTCTTTCTTGCTGAGTGTTGTTGCCCCGAATGCCTGCTTTTTCATCTTTGCATATGTCTTACATTCTACCACGGTGTGCCTTGATGTCTCTTCTTTCTGTCCATAGGCTGGGAGGTAGAGTCGGTAGTTCTCGACAAAACTACCTGTCCTGTGCTCCATCAGCCGGTTGGAATATCTATGAATCATCCAAGTCTGCAATTCGTTTTTGTTTGTTCTAAGAATTATTTTTATCCGTTAACTAAAACTAGTTTCTTTTGCCAGCGGTATTTTCTTTTCTATTCGTATAATTATGAAGTATATTGATTATATTTTGTTAAAGGGTTAGTTTGTTGTAGTTACCTTGAAGTAGAATGAATACCAGGTGTTTTGCCATTGTTCTCATTTTTTAAAGACTCGACTTTACATTCTACAAGAGTATTTAAAAATGCTTCTAAGCGGAGTACTCCTGCAACTGTTGATGTAGCTAAAAAATAAAATAGTGTTTCAAAAGTCACTAACAAATGTTCTTCTATTATTGACCAAAGTATATTATTATTTATTTACATTATAAATAATATGAAATTAATATGAAATTAATATGAAATTAAACTAAAACGAAATGTTATGTATAAATAAATAAACAAATAAATAAAGAATGACATTCCAATGCAATGAAAATGTCAAGTAACACACTGTCTTTAAAACAAAACTGTTATGGACAAAAAAGTTTCACGGGCAAGTCCTCAGAGGTAACGGTAGCTCGAGGACGCATTTCAGCCTCATTAGGTCTCATTCAGCCCGAGCCTAAAACACCAAAGAAACATGAAATATGGTGTTTACTGAGGAGAGACATTTGCAGCCTTTTGCCCCTTTACCTCTGAGGACTTGCCCGTGAAAGCTTTTTACCTCGTGAATTTCCTTCAAATTTTAAAAATGTTATTATAACCAAAAAAGAAACTAGTTTTCCTAAACAGGTTTAATTTTTTTTTAATAATAAAATAGAAGGACCTCTACAAAGAAATCTTACCATCTTCAGCACATAAGTCCTCTGTTGAGACAGCTTTATCCACTGACATTATATTTTTTATCCGAAACGAACTTTAATACTTAAAAATGGTACCTTAGCATTTTTTAAATAATTTTTGACTATAATTATAGCATATTATATTTATATATACATTTAAAAGATAATGTAATAACGATTTTTTAAATATATTTTAAATTGACACACAATAGAACACGTCAAAATTGCGCAAAATAGTTCGCGGATTCATATTTTCAACTAGTGTGAAACAGACCATCCCGCATCCCGAGTGCCCAATCCCTCGACTAAGGGTTGGAAACCGAAGTCGGGATAAAATAGCTCCACCACAGAGTACACTAAATCTCCAAAAACAGTATCCATCCTTAAGCTAGGATTCCCTCCGCGGATTTTATGACTAAGCGGCGACGATTCTTTTGTCTAACACTAGTTGGAAGAAGATGCCTATTACTGGTATCTTATTCTAACCAGTGGTAGACGAATAATTCGCTGCAACTTAGTAGTAAGTGACCGTGGAGGATTGAAATCCAACCTTAAATCAAATTTTTCGCACTTTGGAAACTAAAGGTCCTTAAATCTAGATTAAAGTGGCATACTTTTATCCCTGAGAAAAAAAACGGATTCAATAGGCTGTCCATTCTTCTGACAAATTACACATATAGAGATAAAATTTGCATTTTGTAGTGACCAAAAGTAAATTTCTTTTGCTGAAAGGGATTGGGACAAGAGTTGATAATAATGAGTTTGAAACCATGGCGTTAACTTGTCTTTTCAATAGTCATTCTTTCAAATGGCATCATATGAATATTTGTTTTTGTTTCTTTTTTAAGCATTTTCTGCTTGCTATGTAAATTAAAGTGTTAAAAAAATATTATATATATTAAACGCAAACGTAAAGCATCAGCATCTTATTAATAGTGAAGTGGGCCTTCAAATTGCGACGGATGGTTTTAAACTGGAATTTTCAAGAGGAAGAGTTGTTAAAACCCTACGAGCTACTTTTGTATGTAGATGTCTTGAAAGATTTAAAAACAACTACGTTCCATCCACTGTTTTATCTAAACGGGAACAATATATTAACCTAAAGCTAAGATTCCCTTCTCTTCTCGGTCGCTAATGACTAAGTCACGGGGAATCTGATTAGACCGAGATCTCTGTGGCTGCTGTTTCTTTCCAACCATTGATGGATGAATGATTTGCTGCGGCTTAATCGTAAGCGATCGTGGAAGGAATCCTAGCTTTAGGCTTTAACAGGGGATTAATATATATTGCATTTTGTTATGAGATCTTTCAAAAATGTTAAAAAAGTTAAACAAAAGTATTGTCTTTTTGCTTTAAAAAATATTATAAAATTAAAAAAATATATAACAGTCAGAAACATGTACAGGGTGGGGCATTTTCGTTGGTTTGATCGGGTACAGGCTAAGCGGTAAGAGATACAAAAAAACTGACATACGTGTTCCGTCCTCTTTTTTAGTGTCTTTTTTGATGGCGCAATCAAATCTACGCTAACTATATTGGTTTAGCAGATATAGGGTGATTCTCAAAAATTGTCGATTTTTATTATCTCTTATTACTCGGTTATTTATGGAGAAAGAAAAAAACTTCAAATACAAAAGTTTTATGATTTTCTACATAGAATCCAGTGGCGTAACCAGAAAAATTAAAAATGTCTTAGTTTTCAAGATATTATCAAAAGTAACATTTTGTTAAAGGGAACACCCAGTATGTAACTATCTCGGATAATTGCATTTTTTCTTGTGATTACAATGATATATAACACTTAATACTTTTCTTTGGCCTAAATAGGTAAAATACGGAAAAATATTTATTTTTGTAGTTGGCTATGAATTGATTCAATATTTTTTTATTATATAATAGGTATATTCAGAACCTACTTAATGAGAATATAAAGATATTACTAAACTATAACAACAACAACATAAATTTGTAATAAGAACTGAATAGTTATTATAGAAATTAGTTACAAAAGGTGCTCAAACTGTCTCCCATTCTGCTCAATGCATTCGTGTTTTATAAATTTAATTTTTGATAAATCCCCAAAAATAAAAGTCGAGGGGGTCAGGTCGGGAGAACGCGGGGGACATCGGTTTGGCCCATATGTACCAATTCAATTTTCATCAAAATTGGCAGTTAGCAACTTCCTTATCATATGGCTATTATGTGCTGGAGCACGGTCTTGTTGAAAATAAATGTTATTTATTTTACACCTAATGGCATGTTATCCAACTCTATTATTACATATTCTTCCAAAATTTGTCTGTATCCTTCTGCATTCAAGTTTTCATTAAAAAGCCTGCAGTTAAACACTCTATTTCGATACAGCGCTACCCATGCATGGAATCCAAACCGTCCTTTCACATTTATCGATTATTATGTCGATTAACCATTCCTTCGCTAGATATATAAGCTTCGTCGGTCCATATTATATTTTGAAAAAAATTGGGATTCTGATTAATCTGTTGCAAATACCAATTGCAAAATTCTAAACGCCGTTGTTCTTCTCCAGGATGTAAATTATGAACCTTTCTTATTTTATAAGGTTTATACTTTTTCAATATTCTTAAAACTCTACGTTTACTTATACCAATATCATTCTCAATATTACGACTAGATACCGTCGGATCAGCAGCAACACAAGCCAACGTGTTTATTTCATCCGTTTCTCTATTTTCTTTATTGTAAATTTTATTTCTTGGTTTTCCAAAGAACCCATACTCACTGAAATTGTGATACATTCTTTGAAACATCCTTTTGTCTGGCTGACGTCGTTCCGGATAACGGTCAAAATAGTGTAAGTGCTGCTTCTCTATTTTTATTAGATTCAATATAGCACTCAAACATGTTTAACTTTTCATAGTTTTGATAAAGATTCATCTTAGACAAAAGTAATAACAACAAAGCAAAAACAATAGGACGAGTTCGTAAAGGCATCGATGAGCTCATCGATGACAACAATCAAGTTTTTAAATTAATCAGTGCAATTCGTTGAAATCCATCGGGTTCGTAAATTATCTGATGAATTTCACCAAGGCACCAATTGATGGCATCAATGCTCACCGACCTTGAGAGTCGGAGAGTGGTCGGTGAGCAATCTTCGATGAATGTCAATTACGTCAAAAATTGTTTGTTTTTTTCGGCTGTGTAATTTTATATCTTTTTTGTTGTTTTTTTTTTGTTAAATGCTCCATGGCGTGGTAAACAAAGTTTCGATGGTCATCTTAAAAGATATAAATAGTGACTCAAAACTCGGATGATGAAGATCTGGCATTAATTTCAATTTCTTTATTTATATACCAGCTAAAATTTTTATAAAATCATTTACATTTTACAAACTTATTATTAATTTATTCTAGAGAGCAGAAAAACTTAATCTCGAGAGCCCTTTACCATTATTATTATATGCTAATATGAATTTTTAAAATAAATGAGTTTTAGTTGTTTTAAACTAGAGTAAATTTTTCAAGTAAAATTCCTCATCCTAATCCTAACCTAATCTATACAAAGGCACAAAGGCCTACCTTAACAAAAGCCTAAAAAAAATTTTTAATAACATTAAAATACTTATAAAATATGAAAAATCTAATCCTGTTTTTTATTTTGTTTTTAAAATTTGGATATCATCAGAGCGCGGCATGCCAGGATTGAGGGTTACGTTGAAAATTTTGTTTCAATCTATTAATCTTTTAGAAAATAAATCAAAATCGAAAAAAGCGAGGTTTAGATATCTGATTCATCGCGTTCTTTGTTATTATCTGGTGTTCATCGGACTCACCGAATGAAAATGTCAAATGAACGTCAAACGTCATATGTCAAAAAACCGATGTAATCGATGAGCAAAATTAGATTACAAACTCGCCCATACTTAATTGATGTTTGACTTTGTGGCAAGTTAAAAAAGCAAAACAAAAGTTCATCCCATCCATAGCCAACTACAAAAAAAATATTTCTTGTATTTTATTTATTTAGGACAAAGAAAAGTATTAAGTGTAATATATCGCTGTAATCGCAAGAAAAAATTGTGAGGTACTTACATACAGGGTGTTTCGTTTAAAAAATGTTACTTTTGATAATATCTTGTAAAAAAATATATTTTTAATTTTTCTGGGTACGCCACTGAATTATACGTATAAAATCATAAAACTTTTGTATTTGGAGAATTTTTCTATCTCCATAAATAAACGAGTAATAAAAGATAATAAAAATCGGATATTTTTGAGAATCACCCTGTATCTGCTAAACCAATCTAGTTAGCCTAGATTTGATGACGCCATTAAAAAAGACACTAAAAAAGAGGACGGGACACGTATGTCAGTTTTTTTGTATCTCTTACCGTTTAGCCTGTACCCTATAAAACCAACGAAAATGCCTCACCCTGTACAACGTTACTTGATATTCTCTATGCCTAACTTTACTACAAATTATTTAACTCAAAATGGTTAAAATGGTTTCAAAGACAGATAAGTGATCTACTTTCTAAGTACGATTTCGGTTCGGTGACCTGCTTAACTAAAAAGTAATCTAGCTTTGATATCTGAATTACGTAATGTGTATTTCTTTAAAAGAGATTTAAGAGGCGTAAAAAAAAATCATCAAAAATAAAAATAAATAATAGTCTTGCTTAGTTCTCATTATATTTTATAGCACTCCATTTAGATTGTTTTGATTCAATATTTTGGCAGATTTGAGAAACTAGACGTCATTCCACTTGAGCATGTACATTTAGAGTTAAGGTTTTCTTTATTTCATTGCTATTATGATTTTGTTAGCTGTTGCGTGGAATAAACCTGTGATAGTGTGAAAACCAGCAGAAACACCTACTGGCACTAAATCATACCGATTGTTTAAGGCATCTTTGGAGATATTGAAAAACCACATACCTATTGTCATTAAGTTTTCAAGGAAAGCATCACACTATCGGTATAATTCAATACTGGCAAAAGTATTTTCCTTTGGAGTAGATGTATCTGCTGGTTTAACACAGCTTATGCTTTACACGAAGCTATCGCCTGTGTCCACGTGATAAGGGAATAATAAGGACGAAACCGGTTGTGAATTGGCATGGATCACAGAGCCTGAAGCCTTCTTCTAAACTAGACTTGTTCTAAACTAGAGTCCCTGTATGTTAACCTATTTGGATATAATAAAAAATGTCAACATACAGGGACTCTATTCTAAACAAAGATGATCCATATCCTTATGATCGACGTTGAAGAAAATAAAAAGACTACACAGTGTCAAACCGGTGGTAGTCAGGCAAAAGCAAACCTCTTCCTTTTGTTCGTCCTGCAAATCCATCATCTTTCTTTGTATTGAATCATTCTCCTTTGCAGTATTTTTTGCGAGAAATCGTACTTGTTTATTTTTATATTACATTCGACATATTCCAACCTTTTTGAGTTTTTGATTGTTGCAATTTCTAAACTTCTTCTTTTCCTGAAGACCTTTTTGTTTGTTTTAGTTTTCAAAGACACGTAACTGTTTTTTTTTTAAATGCAACTGTGTCTTAACCAAAGATATCTAGGATGTTTTTGGGGGGATGCTGCGTACAGCAACAGCCCAGCAGCAGGAGCAAAGCCAGCAAGAACCCTAAATCGATAGTTGAATTGTTTTAGTATAGCGGAAATCTTCTTAGTATTTCGAAAATTTTCGAATTTTTTATTTTAAACAATTAATTTTAGAAACAGAATAGTTGTGAAAACTATTTGTTCAAATTACTTTTCGTTCGTTTTTTTTTGTTCAAATACTTACATTTGAAAGTTTACATTGATTGCGTTGGGTAAGATAGATATTTTGTTTAAAATGGTCCAAATTTTTCGGGTTAGAAAGGTCAACCCCCAACCACTGAACAAAACAAACTATAATTTATTTTTTATCTTTATGCATAGTTACCTTTGTTTATAGTATAGTACCACAAAAGTAATATTTTTACTCTTCCCCTCCACTTTTTTTCGACTTCTGTCTGATGCACAGATAGACGGCGCGACAAAAACTTTTGTTTCTAATTTTTGACATAATCACCATAGCTCATACTACTTATAGTATACGTGTGACCTAAAATGTAGTGACTACATTAAATACGTCATAATCAAACCATCTAAGATAATAGAACATAACAAAAACATTTCATGTAAAAAAAGCCCGAACCGATTTTTTTTCGCAAAAAATTATATCCGTCAAATCGAATATAATTTAAGCACGCTCACCCCTGATACGTCTTGCCAACTGGATGTCTTTGGGCATAATGGTGACACGTTTAGCATGGATAGCGCACAAGTTGGTGTCCTCGAACAAGCCAACAAGGTAGGCTTCGCTAGCTTCTTGAAGGGCCATCACAGCGGAGCTCTGGAAACGTAAGTCTGTTTTGAAATCTTGGGCGATTTCTCTGACCAGACGTTGGAATGGCAATTTTCTGATCAAAAGCTCAGTGCTCTTCTGATAACGACGGATTTCACAAAGGGCAACAGTTCCTGGCCTGTAACGATGTGGCTTCTTGACGCCTCCGGTTGCTGGGGCACTCTTACGGGCAGCTTTGGTGGCCAGCTGTTTCCTTGGTGCCTTTCCACCAGTGGATTTACGCGAAAATGGTGTTCCGTAAAAAGAATTGAGATAAAAGTAAAGCCTAGTTCTTCAATAAAAATTTCACAATGAAAGGTTCTTACTAGTTTGTAAATGTTTTTTTAAACTTTGCTATTAGAGCCAAACTTATTTAAGTTCAATTTAGCACTCTGCGTAAGAGTCATTAGAGAATTATTGAAATTATGCCAGGCTATTATAGTGCCAGGCACAATTTTGACACCTTCACATTGTAATATCAGCTGTGATCTTTCAACACACGGCCTTTGTTTACTATATGAACCGGAATAAATAGTACCTTCTTTTATTAATTGAAAATAAACGACGAAAGTTTTAAATTCGACTTTGGTATGTCAATTTTGAAGGATCAACTGTCAGTTTTCAATGTGCATGTTTCAAAATAGTGCCTGGTACAATTATAGTCTGGCTATATATGTAGTAAATTAAAATTTTGGTGTTTTTAAATTTTTTCCTATACTTTTATTATAGTTCCTAGTAGTCTGCCAAAGCTCAGCTTTCTAGCGTTTCAGGAAGTGGGCAATGTTACTTTTACAAAAATTTACATATATAGGAGAGGGAAGAAAATTAGAATTTTGGGGTTTTTGTTTTTTTCCAGGGGTTCGGTCATGATTTTAATCAGTCTTCCAAATTTCAGAATTTTGATAATCTATACATGAGTGAGTGAATGGCAATTTCGACGTTTTTTGAAATTTTGTAACTACTTTAATACTTTCTGGAAATCCATGAAACTTGGAGGGGTTGTTAAGTTTATGAAAATCTACGACTGCGCAAAGTTTAAGATTCGTAGCTCATTCCAAATAGAATTTTAGATGGGTCAAATATGGACTGAAATGTTTCAAGAAAAGAGGGTACAACAGTTGCGCGATCTTGGCGAGGCACTGCCATGCCCTCAGATTTATACCTTATAGACTAATCGATCAGATATAGTAATACTGAATTTTTTCGGCAGCAGGAACATATACATATTTAACCTCTTTTAAACCGGCAATAATTCCCCAGCTTTATACGACAAAATAGGTTTTTTTTAAACTCTGCTGGACTAACATAGTGACGTGATTACACTGGCACACAGAAAAGTAGGATAGGTCATGTTGAGAACTCTCATAAACTGGCGCGGGGGTGAGAAAGCATATTGACATTTCAGAAAATAGAAATTTGAAACCACAGGTTGGTTGGAAGCTTCTTAAAGGCTTAAATTGAAATAAAATTGGAAATATACAGGATATTAAAAAATATCAAAATAGTTTTTCTTTATCTAGGCATCAATAAGGCCATCAATTAAATACTTGATCCTGAAAAAAATCAGCTGATATTCTAAAGCCCATTTTTATATTGGGTCTTAATGGAGGATAGATTTTTTCCCTATATCTTAGCACCACGGGTTTTCGTGAAATTTCTGTAATTTATTCTCCGACACCATCCCATTATGCCGACAGACTTTTGTGAGGTTAAAAAATGATTAAAAGGCCAAAATATTTAAAATTTAGCATTTCTTACTCCGACTTCAAATTTCCCGCCATACGCCCACGGATTATTGAATATTAACGGATTGGATTTGACCAAAGGTAAAACGGAAAACACAAAAAACTATTTTTCGACTTTTTACAGCTAAATTAATTTAAAATCCAAAAGAACCAGTTTTATTAATTTCAAAACAAAATTACATTAGAAAAACAATAACTTTTTAATGTGATTTTTCAAAAATCTACACATTTTGAGGTTATATTGCTTTAACGTGACCATCAAAAAAAAATCAGGCTCTGCCTTGTGAGGTCATTGCGGTAGATCGTGGCTCGTCAATATTTTGATTCTTCTTTAACTTACTTTATACTGCTAAAGCGAATTAAAACCATTATTGAAAAATTACTGCTACAAGCGATCCGCCATATTGGAATCAATTGAAGCCAAACGTATGGCTTGGATTAAAAAAGGAGACGCTTTTAATAAAATTTGAAAGGGACTACTTTCAAATGACGTTGACAATTTGTTAATGCCGTTCAATTGGGGTTAATTTTTATTTTTAATTTAAATTGGAAAAAATTATGTGTACTTTGGAACTGTTGGAAGACAAAGCAATTGTCTTGTGTTAAGCAGCTGTTTTTTTTAACAAATTAAAACGTATTTATCTTAAGGTAACTGATAATAGGTGTTTTAAGCTTAGAAAAGAGATGGCGCTGAGAGCTCAGCACTCAAATCAGTAGCTTAAATTTATCCAAGTCATACGCTTGGGTTCATTTGAAATCTAACATGCCGGCACGCTTGTAGCAGTTATTTTTAGAGGCCCTTTACCAGTACAGATATATTTAAGACGTACGTGGTTGGTACCTATATTCAACCACGGATCACCTAACAAAGATCCGTGATTCAACCGTTTCTTTTTTTTCTTGTACTTATATTTTAACAAATATTCGACCTAGCTAATTAGTTCAATTAAAATGTTATCAAGAAAAGCCCTACTGACAAGACAAGCAAGGAAAATAAAATAAAGTGCGTATTAGTAGGTACATAAAAGTTAGGGACCAGTGGGTGTAACCTTAAATTAAATTCTATATTTTATTGACAAAAATACCCACACAAACTTCAATTTTTTATTCAAACGCTATTTTTATGAAAAAGTTCGTGCCACCACTGCTTGCGTAGAGATCTCTGTATTTATTTATTATTATTTTTTTTTAAGCTTTGTAAGTATAACTTTATCCAAAACTGGGTTCATTCTATTTCCTTTAAGGCCGAAAGTTACCTCAATATTTTTCTCATTCTGTATTGTAGAGTGCAAGTAATAGCAATGAATAGGGCTCCATTAAATTGAAGCTACTTAGTATTAAAATAACTTTTCCTACGACCACATATGAAACTGATTTCACACGATTTGCATCCTCAGAAAACGTTAAATTTCAAACGTGTGCAGACATTTTTACGCACATGTGTTGAAAAGTACTTTTCCGCAACTCGATTAAAACTAACTTTCTTACACTAGCGTGTTGTTTTACTCGGCTAGCGCCTCGTTAACAATATTCGCGCTCGTTTAAAATTTGTCACTTTCTTCTCTTGTTATGTAATATACTATTATGTCCATTTCGCTGCTTACTACAATGCCACAGTTTACGACAAATTAAATAAATAAATGCCCAAAATTGTTTATTGACCATGTGGACATTATGACATTATATGGCAAGTACAGAATCCACATTTGAGTCATTCTCGGATTTTATTTTATCATTCCATGTTAAATTTGTAAATTTGAAAACAAATATCTCAAAAACTAATTGATGGATTTTTGAAATTTTTGCACGGTTGTAAAGATATTCAAGAGAGCTTTAAAACAAGGTATCACTAGACCCACTTTCCCTGTTCAAAATATAGGGGTAAAGTATACCCCTCGAAGGGGCTTCGTGCTACAAAAATTTCAGGATAGCCAAAAAGTGCCCCATGGCAAACAAAGTCGACGTGTCCGAGCGTTTCTTCAAATTCGCACTCTAAATACCCAAAAAGACCTTGGTTTTGATGTTCGTGAAACACTGTGTATAAATGATAACCATATTTTTCTAAACAACTCAGTTTTTATTTTGTGCTAAATATAATTTTATTTCTATAAATATGAGGTAATTAGATTAATAATTATTTACTACTTTCAATAAAAATTCATAGCTTGTACCTATAATTTTGATTGTGAGGTTTAATGCCCCTGACTATTAATAAGTATTGACCTTTTTAGAAAATTTCCAAAATTCAAAACCAATTAGATTTTTTAAATGTAATATTCTTAATTACATTAAAAAACAAAAAATATGCACAACTGATCCTTAAAGTGTACTTTCGCGCCTCTGGTTTAAGGATTAAAGTGGTATGTTGATGCTTGGATCCTGTAAAACAGCACTTTAACGCTTTCAAACACAAAATGTAAATTAGTAGGGACTTTTGCAATAAAGCCAGGCTGTAATAGCACTAGACAGTATTTTGACATCTCCATATTGTGATATCGGCTGTGATCTTTCAACATAAGGCCTTTGTTCACTATATGAAATGGAATAAATACTGCCTTCCTTTACTAAAGGAAAATAAACGAACTATTTTTAAATTAAAATTTGGTATGATTTTAAAAGATCAACTGTCAGTTTTCAATGTGAAACTGTCAGAATACTGCTGGGCACTATTACAGCGTGGCTTTATTTCAAATAGGCCTATCTTTTTTAAGATTACATTAAATACTTTTTTGTTTAAAAACATGATCTGCATAAAACATTTTAACAATCTAGGTCATAAAGTGAGTTTAACGTCCTCAGAGTATAAAAACTCTCGCCTACACAAATTCTTTTGATGCCGCGGGCGGAAAAGCACTTCCTTTAAGTTTTAGATACATATTTATTTAAATAGGGGGAATATCTAAATTCACCGATGAGCTGATCGATGAGAACAATCGGGTTACTAAATCATGGGCGTAGTCAGGGTCTCGCTCAGGATGGGGCAAAAAAGCAAAAAAATGTACAATCAAATAACCTAAACTTAATTTAATATTAACTTGCGAAGATTGCAAATAAACCTTGATAAAACGTCTTACTAAATGAGCTGAAGCCAAGATGGGGCAGGTGACAGCCTGCCCCACCCTGACTACGCCAATGTACTAAATGCATCGGTGAAACATCGATCCACCAATCGATGCCACCAAAACTCACTGACTCTGGGAGCCGGTGAGAAATTCCTGATGAATGTCATTTGTCATTTGAATAAGCTGTATATTTTTCTGCACAGTAGACGTAGTGTTCTGTGATTTTTTTGTAGATTTGATTCATATTTAAAGAATAAAAGCAAATAATCAGAATGTTAGGAATAGTTAACAAACTAGTTCTATAGGATTAGAATTGATTCTTGTACAGAAACAAAAAATTAGAGAAAAATAGGTTAGGGTTTGATTTCATATGATTTCACCAGGTTTCTTTTTATTTTGCGATGGCTCATCAGCACACTATTGATGAATATCCGATAGATTTCATTTGTCAGCATTCAAGATACCATCGATGAAAAAAACTCGATGAATTTAGAAACTCTCCCATACTTATTATTCCACAATAAAAAAGTTACAGTATTTAAGCAAATTAACGAAAGATATATCCAAGCGGTCATGGTTAAAGCGGTGACATTATAAATGACTTCACTAATTTTAACCAAATATTTTACCGAAATCCCAGGATTTTTTTAAAATGCTTTGCGTTTTCTATTGTTGTTTTATTGCGTCTGCTTCATGAAGTGGTTTCATTTGGTTTTAACGGGCGACACATTTGTAATAAACCTTTTGTTATTTATGCTGACCTAGACCGCTTCAATAGAACTTTTTAATTTATTACTTAATTATCAACATCGCTAATCCATTAAAAAAATTGTAGATGCTATGCGTTATTATTTGCAAAACACAATTGTGCCTGTCTAGACTTACCCTTATAAATTAGGTAAACTTGTTTTTTTACCTATAAGCTTTAAAACTTAAGAATTGCCTATAGCATCAAGCGTCTTAATGTCTAATTTTTAATTTACTTGCAAATACTCTTTCCTAGATTGTGCTATTGTTAAAAAAGTATTCTGTATCCTTCAGCTGCCAAAATAATTAAAATACATATGGCATTCTTGCAAAAAAAATTTTTGGGTGAGACCGTATTCTTCAAGGGGTGAAGAATATCAGAAACATATTACATCCGCCATTTTGGTCTGGGGCTTTCTTCCACTGCTTTTGATTTTTTGACTCTGAGTGAACCAGTTCTACTGAATTTTCCAGATGATTGGAACCTCGGAGTATCTCTTGATTCATTTCTTGACGCATACCTTGTAATAAAAATATATAGGTATGTAAGAGTCAAGTTTAGCTCAAGGTTATGTTACAGTTTTTGACATACAAAAAATTTCTTAAAATTTGGCTTTTTGCAAAGATGAGATGATCCTTTTATTATTATTTTATTTATATAATTATTTCTGTTTATAAATTGAATTTTTATATATTTTTTTAATTTCTTACATTTTTAGTATTTTTGTTTGCTTTCTGTCAAATTTAAAAATAATAAAATAATTAATTCCTTAAAAAAGGGCCCTTGCATTCATTGATATAATCTCAAAAACTAAAGGTTACGTTGAAAATTTTTATTTGCGTTATTTTTGTTATCCGTTATTTATCTGTCAAAAATCTGCTTTGTGTCCTCTAGGCAAAATTAATTAAAAAGTTCCGAAAGCAACTAGGAAAAAACTGAAAAACCCATACCAGTAAAAAAATCGCCTGGAAAATATAGGATATCTGTGTACTGGGAAATTTCTATTTTACTGGCCAAGGTTCTTCTGACAACAAATAGGTACTAACTTATAAGTCTAAGTTATTACCACAGCTACAGTGATCTATCACTCAGCTGCGACTCAGTTTTATCCCAAAAGCCCCCTTGCTAAGCATCTAATACCAAAAAACCATTTACTACCTCCTTCGCTTAGCTTCTACCATAAAAAAACCAACTAACTTCATTTGATTAGGATTGTAGTAGTTGGTTTTGTGGTGGTAGAAGCTAGCGGATGGTTTCGGATCGGCTTTTTGATGGTAGAAGCTAACCAAATGTGGTAGTAGTTTTAAGTGAAAAAATATATTTTTGAAATAAAACTGATCTGTACCTAAGTGATAGATAGATAGGTAACTGTTTAGGAGTGGTAGCAGCTTTGATTTGTTAGTTAGGATTTGTTTCGACCTCACACAATGCGCTCCAACATCGAAAATTATAAAAAAGTCGTTGGTCAGTGAAATTCTGGTTAGTAAGATAGGTAGATACTGTGTTCTGTATACCTCTTCTTCTTCTGTTTTTACACACTTCACAGAACATTGATGATTTTTGGTTAGTTAGTGAACACTGTTGCCAAACAACACATATCTGCCATTGTTTATAAAAATAATTTTCAATAATTGACATAAACTTAAATCTGCGGATTACCCCGCATTGGTAGCTGTTAAAATAATTGTCCGGTATCAAAAATAAATTTTTACATTGTATTTTGTCATAACGTTATATGCGCGGCAACACTGTCTCTAAATAGAGGAACTAGTAGCCTGCGTTATTCAAATTAGGATCAAACACTATCCTTTAGGAAGGGATAAAGTTTAAACCAGGTGAATATACCTGTACCATACCCTGTACACTAACTTTTTGATTGGTATCTATGCCAGAAATACCCAAACCTTTCAAAATCCGGCGGAATTGACCCACCCTGTACATACCTTACTGATGCCGAGCGCCTTAAAATTGCTTCTTCTTCAACGATGTTTCGCAAGAAACTTCTTTTGTTTGTGCTGGCTTCTTCATAAGTAAGAACATCTTCAGAAATACTGACTTTCTTTGGGGAATAAATAAGGTCCTAAATACAAGAAATAATTTTTTAAAGGCAAGTTTTTTACCGTTTTTCAATTAGAAGATAAACTTGTATTTGTCATTTTGACGACAATTTTGTAAATACTATAATGCCTACCTCGAATGTTTTTGATTTTTATTACTTTTTCCTTTTTACAATTAAAAACTCATACACATCCAGTGCGTTTTTTTTACCCATAAAAACCAAGACGCGAGCGTTTTGTTTAATGTTAATGCACAAACAAAAGTTCTCCAAGCAAAAGCAAACGAATTTCTTTCTGTAGTGCTCGCTATAATAAAAAACATGAATTGGCGGCTTTCATAACGTACCTTAGTATTTTAGAATTTCTCGTTTTAAAATTTTGCCAACAATAGTATCTGCCGCAGCACTTAACTTTGTTCAGGGGATGGCTGTTCCGCAAATGAAAATCGATTGTACCAAAAGAAGTGGAATAGGAAGCTTTGAATCATCTCTGAGTCTCGACCAATAGCCAGCAACAGCGCTGTTCACAGATTAGTGAATTTTACGCGTTTGCAACAAATTCTCTTAAACTGTCCCGTCTTATAGAAACGTTCCAGTGGCGGTTCGTATGAGAAGCGTCCATGATAGATGTCTTTTCGGATAACATGTGATTACTCAGGAATGATTCAAAGCTTACGTAATCTATTTGATTATTCCATGAGAGTGATGAATCCAGCAGATATCCAAAGAATTTGGAGCGGTCTGCCTGCTCAATTCTTATGTTCGAATGACAAACTAATATAGAGTATTTCTTGGGGCCGAAATGTACCTGAAATTGTGTAAGAGGACACTCTACAAGAAGAATCATCTGCGAACTTTGCGGCGTTTAAAATGTTTATTACAAGATCTGTTGTGAATAAGACAAAAATTATGGGGTCCAAAATGCTACCTTGCAGAACGCCTATGTTAACTATTTTTTGACTAGATGAGTATTTAATATCTTTGCATGTTAAAGTAACTGCTTAAGGTTTGTCAGTTAAAAAGGACATTAGCCATTCGTGCCATTTCGTGGGGTCCTCTGATAATAAATTTGTAGATTTTGTCTAGCAAGAGCTCATGGTTAACTGTATCAAAGGCTTAGGTCAAAGAAAAAATCAGCTGTTTTTTAACTTATTCAAAGCTCTGCAGGATTTCATTTTGACTAAAAAGTATTACATCTTAAGTAGTTATACCACTACGAAAACCAATCTATGGGACCAGTGTAGTTTTTTGTCTACAATGGAGAAATAAGTGAAAAAAATATTTTCTTGTGCACATATTTCTTTAAAGTCCAGATGTAAGTACTTGAATTTTCTCCATACTACTTTGTGATTTCCCATAACATATGCCATGGGAAAGTTTGGTTCGGTTTGCGCTTTGTCCCATCTTATCAGAATATTTACGCAAATCAAGGGGCCTCAAGTTTTTCCAATTGTGCTTACAAAGCATTTTAATGGTGTTCGTGTGTGTCGTAGTGTGCGAAGTTTAGGTAACTACCAGCATTTGCATCTAAAACAATTTGCTAATTTATATATAATTAACTAAGTCGTAAACGACACTGATGAATCTAAACAGCAAGTTTGCCAAACACACAAACACAAACTTATACATCCACCGAAGGATACTGTCACGAAGGTGCACCCAGCCCTAAAATATAAACCTTAAAGGCAACTCAATATTTCTAAGTGGTTCTATGTATTTATAGGTAGCATGTTATTAATTATTGGGACAACCTATAGATCTATTAAATTCAATAGAAATAAATGCAATTCCACAATAAAAGTTTAGAACTAGAATCGAAGTAGGTTACCCAGGGCATTTTGACGTAGACTCGCAAGACCAAAGTTCGTTCTTTTTTCCTATAACAAGTAGTAAATCGGTTCTTACGATTACGTAACAGCTCTACGGGCGGATTACACTTTTTGGACGTTAGCCGTGGTTGTATGACAGCCGAAAACAAATCCTGTAGATTTAGATAAGTTTGGGTATTTGTACTTAGAGCCAACGCAACCTTTGTAGTCTGAGTTACTTGATTTAATTATAAAATACAGCTTTTAGCCCCATCCAGGTATTATTTTACCTGCATCGCTTAATTTTAAACAAAGATCTTCGACGACTTGAATTGAATTAACTGTTAGATCGATTCGACCGGCGCGGTATCAAATTAATTGTTAAATAACGAATAAGGCTTGAGGTTGTAAGGTAGTGTCAGGTATTTAACGACCTGTCAATACCTAAACTCAATCGTGATATGGGCTGGGTGCACCTTCGTGACAATACCATGGGAAAGCTATCAGAAAAAACAAACTATAAACCAAGTTTGATCAATCGCATATCATTGGACTCCTGCTTAAGAAGTTGGTATTCTTTTAAAACAACAGAATTTTAAGCTATCAAACAATTTGTGTTTAAAGTACACCGCCTCTTGTTTTTTTTTCGATTTACAAACTACAAACTGTGGTTTGTGGCAACTACGGCTTTTAAGTAAAAAAAATAAGATTGCGTCACTGTATCTAAATTTTTAAAGTAGTTTCTATATCCCCATTCGATTTATTTTACATACTGTCGCAAAGATAAGCCGACTACTGCGTTATATCCAAGAAACTATTTGGTAGACTACCACTTTTCCACTCCTGTGTTTACCGCGCGTAATTATTAATACTCTTCTTTCCTTTTTCACTGCATAAAACAAACCGTTCTTCGAATCAGTGATATGGTTTTTATTCCTACTGTTTACGTTTCGTATAATTCTGTTTTGCGAGAAAACAAGTATCGCGAGAGCCGTCAAGTATAGAACAAGTATTAACCAGTGCTCTGTAAAGTTCGCTACTACGATTATCGCAAAACTCGCTCCAGGTAAAGAGTTTACACTCTCTTTTACATAAACGTTTAGATATGTCCTGATTCTTTAAAATCTTTATAATAGCCCCTAAAGTTGACCAAAGTTTCTAACTTTACGGTGCTGTGAAAATACAACTTTAAGCACTAATTCTATACAAAATATGTGATAGTTCTAAATAAAAAACGGTGGATCTAAAATACTGTTTAATTTTATATTTTAAATATATTTGTTTTTACATAAATAAAAAAAATAAGTAACGGTGTATACGTAATATTATTTTATAATTAATTAAATATTAGGGATTTATTGCAATAAAGCCAGGCAGTAATAGTGCCGGGAATTATTCTGACAGTTTCGCATTATAAAAACAGCTAGGCCTTTGTGTATTATAAGAGCCGCATTTAATAGTGCCGATATTATTAATGGAAAATAAACGACTGTATTTATAAATTCGACTTTGGTATGTCAACTTTGAAAGATCAACTGTCAGTTTTCAATGAAAACTTTTATAATAGTGCGCGGCACTATTACTGCCTGGCTTTATTACAATAAGTCCCTATTGTGTTTAGATTAGCGGTATTTTAATAATTTTCTGATGATATACCATAAACCTATATTTAGTATTATTATTTATATTGTCAAAAAAATTGTGATTTGTTATATTGCTCAAAACTAAAAAACCATCTTATAATTCCAAAATAAATCTTATTCGGGTAAAAAGTATTCTTTTTTAAATTTCATTTATAAGATTTTACTCGTATATAGTGGTGTACGTTTAAATATATCTAAATATACCAAATGTTTATCGAATTGTGTAAGTTTTATTCTACAACTACTACATAGGGATGTACTACATTAAATATTACAGACTGAGTCATTATGCAGCAGTATGACAAGAAAAAAAAAATTACTAACTTTTGGTGCAAGTAAACTTCCGCATCTTTAGGGCACAAGAATAAAGTGTCAGGGGACGTTTACTGCTGATCAGAATAAAATTCTGTAAGCCAAATTATAACTATAAAATAGTAAGTCAAGAGTTTTTTCTGGTCATATATAGTGAAATAGCGCTACTTTTGTATTACAAAAAATAATTTGTACAAAATATTCTAAATTTAATTTTACCGAAAATTAAGTGTTTTTTACACAAATCTTAGTAAAAAGCATGCATTTATATTTTATTTATGTTTCGCACATGTTTTTAATTACAACCTCTTTAAAATAAAAGGCATTCGAAAAATGCCTATCTTAACTGATCACTATCATTTTGTCTCTGCGTTTTTAGCTCTCTTTAGTATTAAAAAAAATTAAAAGCTGTCACGTTCGACAATATAACCTCCATACATCTACACTTTAAAGACTGCTCAAATTAGCTCAAGCGATATATGGTTTCGCTCAAAATTAAGGTGATAAATATAGGTCGCTTCATCGCTTTACTTCAAAGTTTCTCTTTATCAATGGAGCCGACTACCGCAACTGTCGGTGACTTTGCGTGAAGTCTTTAATAATAGTTTAAACCAACTACACATCGAGACATTTGTTGTGATTTAAAATTTCGGATATGGTGATTGCAAAGTCAATTGAACAAAGATAAAAACGACCATCGGCATATCCTTTATAGAAAGTGACATGGGCGGCGGTAGATATACTCATTAAAATTATTTCATTTCATTATGGCGTAAACTAAACAAATAAAAATAGATAATAAAAGTTACTATTCCTACACCTACAGGAACAAGCCTGATTTATTTTCTAACTCTGCATACTGCCGACTAAAGAGGTCCCAAAAGGCACATCCGAAAGCAATTAAAAGCGCATCTCAAAAGAATCTGCCTGTCAGGTGCCGTCCATCCACCTGAGCTCGGTCGATCGGAAAACAAATACTTTGTGGTCGGACCGAGAAGAGCCGCGGCTTTTCTCTGTCGGTAGGGTTGAAATTATACCAGGATCATTTTATATGAATTTTGATAACTTTTGAAAGGCAGAATTCAGGATAATTCCATGAAATCGATAGAACCCCGTATTAGGTGGTATTTCAATTGATTTTGCAAAAACTCTACCAATTTTTTTTGATTTCTTGCTTAAACAAGGTCTATAGATTATATTGTCAAAAGTTGTTATTTTCTTTTATCCTCTTGTTTAAAGATTTGTGACATTTATTTTTATTTTACCTAGAGGCCCTGTATGTATGAGATATTTTTAAAAAACGGAAACGCTTCAAATACTCCACAGTACATTGGTCTGGTTTTTTAGTGATGAGAAACAGGCTGAATTTTCATACATATTTTTATCTTGCCGTGACAAACAACTTTTTCTTCTGCGAAAATTCTTGAAAGCTCCGGACTGACTGAATCAAGCAACAGAATCGTCCGATTTGGTTGAAAGTTGGACGCGACCACTAACGATACCGCACGTATGGTCTTCGTTTTCAGTCATATCGGATCAAAATGATCTACTTTTGTTAACGTCTCTCAATTAGGTCGGTCCGGTCTGGCGGGCCGTGCTGTATTGCGGATTTTTTTGTCTGCCGTCAAATCGGACGACTTCGTTGGATGGACGGCCACACACGATCAAATAATATTCGATTTGGTTGGATACAACGAATTCGTACAACGCTGCAGTATAGTTCAAATTATACCCATTTGTATTGACGTCATTTTTGTTTATCTTTGTTTAGTATATTATAAACAGCGGTGACTATAAACTTTTTAAAAAAGTAGTGTGATAAATAGGTAGGTAATTGGTTATGTGAAGTATTCGTCTGTAGCTGCGTTCGGTATTTACGTCAGATTAATTATTTTGATCGAAATCGTTCGTTAATTCCATCTAGATCCATTCTGCTGAAACTAGTCGGACGTAAATCTGGTTGCTCCGTACATTTTGACAGACGAAACAGATTAATCTGAGATTGTGACGTAGGTTGTTTATTTGTTTTGTTTACAAAAATAATTTTTTGATTGAAATCGAATTATTTGATGTTGAAGACAACAAATTATATACATTTCCTACATCACAGGAAAATTTTGTCAAAATTATAGCTGGGCGTGAGTTGCAATATGTACATAATATTTTTGGTTATATTTAAGGTTATAACCATTTATAAAAATTTGATCGATTTGATCTGGATCGTTCATTAATTCTAATTTGCTCAGACTAATCTGTAATCACGTGACCAAAAATCCGTCACGTCTGGGATGCAAATACTGAACGCACCTACTATCAATCAAAAAACATTGATTGACAAAAATATCTACGCCATACGTTTTTTTCTCACTTAGTGACGTCATTACAAATGCGTATAATTTAGACTATACCGTAAATGAGGCCCTTAAAGGACCTTGGGTTTCGCGTCTCTATTTCTTAAAAATATGTCATACCTACAGGATCTCTAATTCTACCTACTTAGATAATACCTAATAATGTAGCAAAGTGTTTGTGAAACTTATTTTTTGTAATTCAGTTAATATGCCAGCCTAATCTAAAAACTATTATAAAGCTCTAACTAATTTTTAAGGTGCTCTTGATTCAGATTCTCATCTGCGCCATGGTGCCTTGCATCGGGCTGTGAAGGAATTGAATTCTACCAAACAAAAAATAACATGAAATTAAGCATTTATTTATTTTTAACTAAAATATACTTTAAAACCTTTCCTTAGCTTCTACCAGCAAAAACCCAATTACTACCACCTTCCCCTAGCTATTGCTGATATCAAAGTTTGTCTCATTCCAAAAGTTTCTGTGCATGTGATTTTGACAATTGGCATCTTCTATGCCATGTGGAATGAGGTATCACTTGTGAAAACTGTACAAGCCCTTAGAAAACTTAACTACTTTAAAGCATTGAATTATATACGATAGAGATCATTGCTTTAAAGTAGAACATATGTTTTTTTTAAAGTTTTCTATGGTCAGGCTTTGTTAGTTCTTGTCCAGTTTAATCAAGTAATACTTCCTAGTAGGTACACTCGTCCACTTTTTTAATGTTATGTATTTTTTCTACAATTGTAGATTAGAAAAATACAGTGCCTTGTTTGGCATCACCGCATTGTTTGCAATAAGTATCATTCATTCACGTTTGTTAGTATCATGATTTATGAAACGGTAGACTTTTTAGACCAGTTTAGTCATTTCTAAAACACAATCCCGATTCCATTGAAACAAAAAAATTAAGTTTTTTGGACCTATGATTTTCAAACGGCTTTTAGCCACTCGTTTTGCTAGGGTAAAACTTTACTATAGTTGATATTCTATTAAAGTGACACCGCGTCATCAAAACCTTGACGGGCGGGAAGGGAGTAGAGGGGTACATACAGTGGCACGCACTTCCTGCAATTTTTTTATTGATATTGATTCCCAAAACGAGGCACTGCAGTAATTAGTCATTAGCTTACTATTTACTTGCTTTTTATTGACGTCTTCTTCTAAACGATTTCATTAGAAAGGAACATATATACTCTTATCTGGTTGTTACGAACATATTGATTTAGCCGGGCTTTGCCGTTTTCTATTCGTTGTTGTTTTGACTGTTTTTGTCAAACAAATTACGACGGAGCTTTTTACAAAACAAATTATTGTGTTTGCAACTAAATCAATATTTGCGCACATTTTAATATAATTTTGGATCCTCTTTTATGTTTCGGATCTTTATTTATTAGGCAAGTACCTATTTGATCTCTCCTTTAAAAGGTCTTAGTGTTTTATCCTTCAAACATTAAACCCCGAGCGGCACACTGCATGTACAAAGTGCAACACTAATTTTTTAAGGCTTCTTTACTAAGATTTTGCCGCAAAATTTGGTTTACCATAGCTATGACGCGGTGCCACTTTAATACAATATCAACTATAGTTCTTATCCTATTTTTTTTATCCTCCATACAGAATCTACATTCAGTCTCTTCTGTTAGTCCCATTCTGTGCATGCGTACTCTCAGTCAACAGTGATCCGTAAAAAGACCAGTCACTATACATATGTCCTATCTGATAAGTTCAATGATGTTCCTGGCTCTGTTTCTACAAAGTCCTTTAATGAACTCTTTAGAGTGAGCCAGTTCTGGTATATTTATCCAGTACTGTTGGAAGCTATTCTCCATCCATTTTAATATGGTTGATTTAGCAGCAATATATGATAACCCCAGGGCTGGTTCGGGGCCAAAAAGAGAGGATAGGTTACTAAATTTTCAAATCAAGTGCCATCATGAATTTCGGCAAAAAAGTTTTTACGAAAAAATTGGTAGGTATCTTACGTTACGATACCCGAAATACCCCCACCCCCTGTAACGCTAATTAACCCAATTACTAACCCACTCCTTCACCTTCATGCGTTCTGTATTCTGGGAACAGGCTCTTAATAATATATCGTTTGCTAAAAACAACTGGTAACATGGCTTCTTTGGAAAAATTTGCTCTTAATGAAATAACTGGGTTTTACGAAATTCTGTACCTCAAAGCAAAAGAAAAGTCACAAGAATTTTAGAAAATATACCAAAAGAAATATTTTTCTTTTTTGAAATAGCACTTAATACTATTAAATAAATTTTTATTTTAGTAATTTTTTGTCTGTGCGTCCTTAATTTTTAAAAATAACGCTAAATTTAATTCTAGTTGAGTCAAAAAATCGTCAAAAGAAAATCTTGGAAATTGTATACTTTTCGCTAGTTCTGTTTTATAGTTTGTGACAAAACTGATATTTAATACTTTGTATCCTAAGACAAAAAGTTTGAGGCACAAGCATTAGCGGAATAAAAAGTAAACAATATCCCTATTTTATATCCCTAACACGAGAGAAAGAGGTGAATAGTAATTAACTTGAGCTTAAAAAATGTTACGTTAACAAAAAATACCAAAAATAGAACGTATTAAAATTAGTACAAAACGAACTCGTAACAAGACCCTTGCGTGTTTCCAGACTTTTATTATGTTTACATTAGGGTATAAACGAATTTAAAAGTTAATCGGTAGTACAGTGTCTCCATTTAAAAATGCAACTGGATGGCGCATACTTTTACCAAAAACCTATACTTTGAGCAAAACTAGTCAACGTTGCACTCGCCCTCATAGCACCGACAGGTCGGGTCTCGCCATAGAATTAGAAAAATATATAGAACACTTATTAAACTTGCTCGGACTGAATGGAAATTTTTTACTGATTAAGCAATGCTAACTTTAGATTAACTCCGGAGCGGTGTTATAACTAGTTAATAGAACAATAAAAACGCATGATTTTTTGACGTTTCTTGGTTAAACGCTCTCTGTTTGACTCTCGCATTTAAACGAAGACGACTAATAACCGAACGGTCGATCACTTAAATTTGTTTTTTGATAAGCACAACTTAAAAGTGGCTGACTTAAACTAAACTCATGGTAAAACATTAAAACCATTGATCTCAATTAAATTTAAAACTTTTGTAAAAAAAGTTGGGGAAATTTGGCGACTTGTTCAACATAACCCCTAGGGGAGTTGGCTTGTATTACACTAGTTTACCGTAGCGACCTTTAGGAGTAACGGCTTGTAATAAAAATCCGTAAGAAAATGCCGGCAAAAGTTTCGTCTCCCCTATTTGAGACTGCACATTAATCATAGCGAGATCCATTCAATAAACACAAAACAAATGCTGGACTGCCAATGTTTAGCCCCTAAACATTCTAAACCAGTTGCATTTTTAAATAAAGGCACTCTACCCACTAAAAATGTACAAAACATGCGATTTCTATGAGTCTCACTTTCAAACTTATTTATTAATCAAACTATGATAAAAGAGTCGTTACGTTTTTTGCTCGTGCCAGTATAAGTTTTTTTTTACAGCGAGTTCAATTTAAATATCTTTAAAATTCCAGGTTTTTTTTATGCCTCATGTAGACTAAAAACCCTGACTACATTTGACGGATGGGTTAAGAACTGTCAAAATATTTCAAGGACCTCTAATAAGGGGATAAATATTAGCACAATATCTGTTAGGCCTACCGGAGGATACAAGGGAGTGTAGTGGGATCAATTACCCCCAAAGATTGGTAAAAAGTAAGATTTTTTAAACAAAAATGTAAAATGTTAGCCTGGTGAGGGGCGTATGAAAGTATTTTTATTATTGCCGAAATTGTATTAATTAATAAATCAAAATTTAAGTAAGCCTTAACTTTAAAAAAATTAATTAAATCTCAGAGTAAGATATTTTTCCTTACTCCAAGAATTAAATTCAATTAAATCAATTGAGATAAATAATTTTAAAATGATTAACAATTCTTCTATGTCTAATTCTAGTATGGCTAAGTTCGTTAAAAATAAATGTAAGTATTACAAAAAACGTACAAGCTTTTTTAGTACTTTTATAATAAATATAAAGCATTCTTTAAAAAAATTATACCTCAAAAACGGATGAATGAACATTCAATAATATGTGTATAAATAAGACGAGTCCTAAAATTTAAAAAGATGCGTTACAAATCAAAAAATTTAAAGCTAATCAAAAAGCGAAAAAAATGTTTAAAATTTCTATAACTACAATAACGAACAGTGCATCATTTGCGTAATCAATTCAAAATGTGTACAAAAATCGTAGATTACACAATTTCGAAAGGTAACCTGCAAATTTTTTCTAAACAAGGGCTGTCTTTAATATTTTGCATATAGGAAGATAGAGGGCGACACTGATCGAATGTCATTATTAAAACTTAACCTTAATGATTACTTAACCTAAATTTAAAACGTCAGTGCGACACATACAGTTTTGTAGCTAATGTAAATTTTTTAAGTTAATAAATCAGTCGAAAAATAGAATTAAACTGAGAATATTTTCGGGCTATAATTTTTCTCATCATTTGAAAGAAATTATCTCAACTAGAACGCCTTGCTGAGTTGATGTCTGTTTTCGTTAATGAAGCACCAGACCTTAGTTAACAGTTTCTCGTCTTATGGAAAATTCAAGCGTGGACGGATTAGCCCTAGTGACGATCCAAGGCCAGGTGCACCAAAACCGGCTGTCACCCAGGAAAACCGCGAGATTGAGGCTTTATTGTAGATTTCAAAGACCTCAATTCGAAAACATTTTCATGAAGAATTAGGGGTAAGAAAGTTAGTTTTCCGCTGGATACCGCATCTGTTAACGGAAAAACAGAAAGAAGCTAGAGTCAATTTGTATCAAAAACTCTAGACCGCTTTGAGGTAGGAAACTCGGAAAATGTGTACAGCATTGTCAGTGGTGGTGAATCGTGGATTTACTCATATGAATCCGAAAATAGACATCAGTCGTCTGTTTGGGTGTTTCAAGGTGAAGAAAAGCCAACAGCAATCATCCGTTCTCGAAATGTATCCAAAAAGCAGGTCATGTAGCACCAATTCCTCTAAAAGATCAAAATACTGTTTGTTTATCACCATTTTTTAGCCGAAAATCATCGCTGAGCTTCGAAAAACGAACCCCGAACGACGAATCATCCTCCATCAAGACAATGAAAGTTCGCGCAAAGCACAAAAAACCAGTGAATTTTTAATACAACAAGGCGTGGAATTGTTGGATCATCCTCCGATTTCGATACTTTTTCGAAAATCAAGAATGGACTGTGTGGTCAAAGATTTCAGTCACCAGAGGAAGCAGTCGACATCTCAAGAATGCAATTTTGACAGTATCAACAAACGAGTGGAACTATAACTTTGACAACTGGTTTGAGCGCATGCAAAACTGCATTAATTTTAGTGGAGAAGACTTCGAGAAACAATAAAGTCTTTAAAAGTTATCTACTGTTTTTTTTCCAGCTGTATATGCAAAACTTAAGCGACAACCCTCGTATAGTAGAGGCATAATATTATACAAATGAATAAATTGACCAATATCACATTAATTAATATTATTAGATTTAATTATTACTTTTAAGTATCGACCTAGGCTTTATAACATAAAAAATAAATGTAATTTTATTTTATTGTCTCAGGGGCGTTTATATTTCTTTCTAATTAAAACACAATAGGGACTTATTGCAATAATGTCAAGCAGTAATAGTGCCGGGCACTATTCTGACAGTTTCGCATTATAAGAACAGCTGTCTTCTTATAAAATTAGGCTTTTATGTATTATAAGAGCCGGAATTAACAATGCCGCCTTTATTAATGGAAAATAAACGACTAGATTTATAAATTCGAATTTGATGTCAATTTTAAATGCTCAACTTTCAGTTGTCAATAAAAAACTGTTAGACTAGTGCCGGGCACTATTACTGCCTGACTTTATTGCAATAAGTCCCTATTAAAAAATTATTTTTACCTGTGAACCGGACAAAGAATGTTCTATGCTTCCTTTTTCAGATTTCTGCTGTTTCAAATAATCTTTGTCATCAAATATCTTCTTCTCGCCACCTCCTGGTCGGTGCTTCATATTATCCAGAGAGCCTACTTTACTTTGGGCACGAATGTCTAGCTTTTTGGTTTCGATCTAAAAAAAAATCAATAACTTTAAAAAGTTATATGAACGATTCAAAAGCTTTTGATCAAGTCAAACATTAAAGATGTTGGAAACCTTTCAATTCTGGCACTTAGCATCATCTTTTACAGCCCGCGATACAGAATTGATTTTTCTCTGTCCTTGCAAGACACCTAGGTTCGCAGCAAAATAGCAGACGCTTACGGCATTTTTGTTTTGAGCCAAAACCTAATTGTGGCGGTAACAGAATAAAAATATGTTTTTAAGCTTACCTAAGCTTTTTAAATTTTATTATGAAGATGAGGAATCATCTTAGGTCTGAAATACAAAAGGGGAGGGCCATCACACTGAGCAGCATAAGTAGTAGCCTGTAGACTGGATTGTTTAGTTTACACTTGAAAACGGTTAGAGATGCCTACTAACCGAAACGTCGGTGTTTAAAATAAACAAAGACAATGGACAACGATATTTTATTAGAAGAATCTTTCCAACCAATTTTGAACTCTCAAAATGCTGCGAAGGTCTTCAAACAAAAATGTCGTGTGAATGCCGCCTGAACACTTTCGAGAATACCCACCCCGATTCAAAAAACGTATCAGGTGACGCTGCATTTAAAACCAGTGCAAAAACATGGCCCATCACGTGATGCGTTTTTTGAACGGGGTATGCATTGGTGGAAACAGGATATTAGACTTAGGTTTTTAGATTTAAATTTAATAGGGATTTGTAAATAATTTTTCTTGTTTATTATTCTAAAAACACGTGATTCTAATAACTCATTACAAACTTTAGGTGCTTTTAAGGTCTTTGTGCCATTCTAGATTTCTGTGCTTAATTATTGCCCTTTTCATGAGGTAAGCATAAAAAGTTTCTGACCTAACTATGTTCTGCAAATGTTGAAAGCAAAAAAGGAATTAGATAAAATTTTTGTTAAGATTCTTTGTCACTAGTCTACAGGGAACCAGTGTGATAACAGGATTAAATTTCGTCATTTTATCGAGATGCCCAACTTTTTCGTCTGCCAAAATTCTTGCAGTACTGTGCGGTAACAGAAGATGGCACTGTGTAAAGCTTCCACCTAGGGTCATTGCATCACAAGGACATAGTGTCTTTTGGAGACGCCAGACTTGCAGAATGCACTTCCATCCTGGAAGTTTGCGCATGCAGTTTTGGTGATCCCTAATTTCACCATTTGCATGGTTTCTAATACTAGCGGAACATTGTTAGACCAGAAACTTTTGATGCTTACGTCTAACGTGTAAAAAAACAGTTTGACAACCTTGCTTAATCAACACTGTGGAGTGAATAGTTAAATACCAGTGTAACATCGTAGTTTTTTGTGTATTTACAATTTTGTTTAAATTATACTGTGGCTGCTTTAAACCAACTCGAAACTTACGTCTTTTTCCTCCTTTGTTAAAAATAAAAAGAATAATTAATTTAAGTAAACTACAAAAATTGTTAAAACTTTAAAAGAATAAGAAAGTTCACGGAAAGGCAAAGAAATTTATGTATTGATTAATTGACTTTACTTGATTAACACTGTAGTACAAATATTGGGGTGTTTTTGGTCAGTAGTTTTCAATGTTAATTTTAATTGTGGTTATTTGAGTGAAATGACAGCTACTGTGTCTTTCCAGAATATCGATAATCACTATTTTAGTAAACAAGGTGCTGACCAGAAAAACGCTATTATTAAGAAAACGGAGTTTTTAGATAGAGAATAAAAATAATTTTAAAATATTCACAAATTAAAACTTCAAGATAAGACAGAGTAAAAGAAAATTTCGTAACATTGTTGCCATATTTACCTTAACATCTCCTCCACCAGGTTTGTGTTGCATGTTGTCCTTTGACCCAATTTTTGACTGAGCCTTCCACTCCAACTTGACTGACTCGATTTTCTTCTCACCTCCTTTAGGCTTGTAGGTTGCGTTTTCTAGGGATCCAATCTTGGATTTAGCGTTCCATTGCAGTTTTTGCTGGACAATCTGTAAAAAAAGTCTGTATTATATAGATGAACTAAGCTGATGGGTTGGCATTAAGTTAAGATTTTAAAATATACGAAATAAAAGTATCAGTAATGATAATAAAAACACTACCCAATGCAGGCACAATATAACAAATAATATAGAGCGAAGTCTATTTCTTTTATAACTTATTTTAAAACCTCGCGACAGCTTGCATCTTTGTCAAACTTTCTGCTTTGAAAGCGAAAGAAATACGATTAACTAATTGCGATAAGGACCTTCCCATAGACTAAATACTGCGTAGTAATAGCATTCACTTTGGATTGATCTCAGAATGACGCGAACATCTTGCTCTCTCTCTAACCGTCTCATGCTGAACGCAAACGAAATAAGGCAAGTCAGGCTGACCGAATAAACTAAACTGACGTTAAAATAGTAGTTTAATTGTGTGTTTTTTCATAATATTTTTAAAATGAAAGAGAAATTTTGATCCCATATTTCAAGGAAATACTACGAATTTATTGTCTCCACTGATTGGTTTGATGTTTTGGCTAAAAGAAAGTAGATAGGAAGCAATAACGCAACATTACCAAAACAAAATTAAACCAAAACAAAACGTGTGTTGTATTTCTTTTGAACTTACTAACTAATTTTAATTTAGATAAAATTTCAAAACAAATCTAGATTCATGAATAAAATATGGAGATATCTAATAATAAGTCTTCAAAAATATGACATAACAAAAACAAAAAAAGACCACGACGTTTATTTATGACAGCTCGTGAGGTGATGTGAGGTGAGCGCTTACCTTTTTTTCTCCACCTTTGGGAATATACTTTTCGTTCTTTGCCTCAATTCTGGGCGTGGCTTTAATATCCAGTTTCTTGGTCTCAATTTTCACATGTCCTCCTCCAGGTTTGTAGTTCGCATTCTGAAGAGAACCGATTTTTGATTTCACCACTTTGAGATTGGGAGAAGGAGCTGATCCTACTTGGACTTTGTTCATGGGAATCTCTGTATAAAAAAAATCAATCAAACTAATTTTATAAGAGAATGTTGCCTTAATAAAGTCCTTGCGATCGTTGGATTCTTAAATGGTGTAAAATGTTTCATTCAAGAAAATAATTCGAGAATTTTTACCAGTTGTTTTTAGTTCAGTACTAACATTAAGGTAGATGAAGAAGAACCAGCATTTGCCTTATGAAGACGCTTATTAGCAAGGGTCGCTTGATAGTCGCTACCCCATTTTTTCAAGTGGTAACAGGCAAAAATTCTAAAGAACGTAACATACCTCTCAACAGTTAAGCAAACATTAGGCAACGAAGGATTTACGACAACTACTTATTGTTCTTTGTTCATCATATAGCTCAGGCCTTACAGGTTTAAATACTACGTTTAATGAGAGAAGCAATACACTTGGTATGGATAGATGAGAGAAGCAATACACTTGGTATGGATAGACATAAGACTCCCCAAATATTTTACGAAGGGGAGTCTCATGTCTATCTATGCGTTGCTTCCATTAACGTATTAACCAACGTTAATGGTTGCTTCTCCCATAAAGTGCAGTATATCGCTCAAGTCTCACATGTAGGGCCTGAACTAATATTGTTGATATATACATTAGGAGCCAAAACTGCTTAAAATACGCTCTTCAATGAACTTACACCTTTACTAACAAAACCCTATTATTTCCAGCACTTTTAGAAAAACATGTTTTTTTCTAAGCATTTCAATGAGAGAATCAAAACATTGATCAAAAATCTATATTTTCAAGTTGTTGCTTACTCTTTCTTTCCGAAGTTGATCCTGGCGTAGTAGCTGTCGAATCTGGTGATTGTAGACTTGGAGTCTTTGAACCTCTAGACAAAGATCGAGCTGTTGGAGTAGTGGAGGAAGTTCTTTGTTTAGAACCCTTGGTTCTAGGGGATCTTGCATCTCCATTACTCGAACGATCCTTTAATTTTAGACAAAAAAAAATTAAAAGATGGGTCTAATAATTTTAAAAATTTTTTAAAATAGATGATTCTAGTTCTTGAGATTCACTTACATTTCCTTGGGTTGATTCATCTACTCCACTGTCGTTATCTCCTTCTGAAACAAAGAAATAGATATCTATTATTTTGCATTTTTTGGTTTTCAATAAAAAGGGAAACTGCCTTTAACTTGCATTTTTTCCTATATCTAATATGTAAGGTGCTACTAAAAACCATTACTAATAAATAAAGTATTTTGCTAAAATTTTAGGTCATAACCTTTTCTAGATTTATTATTAGTTAACTTTAACTCCAAATTATCTTTCTTTTCGGCATCCTCTTTTCCTGTGATTTTTATCTCCTCCTTAGTGTCTTTTAGTTCATGATTATTGGTTGCTTCAATTCTCGTTGGTTCTGAAGATCTTTCTGGTGCTAAACTTATTGGTTCTTTTTGTTCAAAACTACCATCAGCTCTACCATTCTCCAAAATTCTGTTCATTCTTGAGCCTGGCCTGGAAGGGATGTCTTTGTTTAGATTTTCCATTGAACCATGAGCAGAGCCGTGAGCAGATGCATTGTTCAAGGATTCTAAAAGAAAAAAGGAAAAACAATTACAGCTAAGATTTTTCCTATGGCAATATTGATTTTAAGGTAGAAGTTGAACTAAGGATGGAATGAATTTCACTTAAATTTCTTGGATATTTTGTTACAGTTATTGATTTAGTTATTGATTTAGTTATTTTTTAATTTTTTTTTAACGTACCTGTACTTCCTGTGATTTTTCTTACATCTCCAAAACTTTGATTATTAGGAGACACCGAAAAACCCCTGTTGGAATTCACGCTGGGGGGTCTGGGGTCCATGGGACTCCTTGGGGGACCGTGTTCTGCATTCTTAGAAGTATCTAGCTCTGATGAATCCAGAGTTTGAGACCTATAAATAATGTAAATCAATAGATGAAGGAAGTTAGCACATGTGTACATATTCTGAGAAAAATAAAGGATAAAGCAGTATTTAGAAATTATTGGTTGGTTTTCTGAAAATATTAACAAAAAAATTTTTAGTAGGTATATACGAGAGCGAAAATATCTCAAATGAAAATAAAAATGAGATAGAGATACACTTGCTCAAAATAGGCTGACATACTGGACTTTGTTTAGAGAACGGGAAATCTCAATGAGCTACTTAGCACAGATCCATCAAGGACTAGAACTGACAATTTTAAAATATATATTTACCGTAACAAATTATCCTCAGCCAAAAACGATGGTCTCTGAGTAGCACCAAAAGCAGGTACTGATCTCTGCTGAAAAAACTGAGGACGTTGCTGATTGGGTGGCAGCGGTGACCTTGCAAAAGGATGCCTGAACCCTGGCCTAATTTGATTTTGAGAGAGACCTGGCTGACCTTGATTTAAAACCTGTTGACCTTGATTTTGCGGAGGAAAAAAGGACTGGGGAGCTCCGGGGGAAACTGGTGACTGCTGAACAATTTGAATGTTAATGTTTTAATTTATTTTTCAAGGTATACAGTCATACTACTTATCTTTTGATGTGTATCTAAAAAAAAGCAAACTACTTTTTGGATAAATAGTTTAGACCGAAAATTCAGAGCATTCCATTAACTATTTGATATTTGAGACAGTCAAACATTGCTTTATTTTAAATAAATAAAGGCTTGTAAAATAAAACCAAAATGCCAACGACCGACGGCGACGCAAAATGGATTTTTCTTTCTTTTAATAGGTATACATATTAAATAGCAAAAGTTACTTCATAAAGGAAAATATCATGAAGGTATGACGTCACATTAGAATGATTAATGGTTTAACCCTATTTTCCTGACAAATATACAAAATCGATTTTGTTTATTTATATAATGCTATATATGTCTACTGCGTAGTGGTGTTTAAAATGTAACTAATTTTGTGCCTTCGAAAAGTTTGATAATGAAGTTATAAGGTTGTCAGAAAAACTACTTTTAAGTAACATACTACAAAATAATTTATTGTAACTATTAATACAGCTTAATAACTACAAAATATAAATACACAGATTACAATAGCACAAATCCAATATATCTATGTGCACTTATTTATTAAACTACTTAGTTGCTAATTACTAGGTGCTTACTGATCTAAGCAAAAAATTTTTTAAATCCTAATATAACAAATGAAGTGTAAATAAATCTTGTCCCAAAAATATTTTAAATGTGGAAAAAGGACTTTAGTAATTGATCCTGATATTGGCAACTCCTATATTAGTATTTACAAATAGATACAAGTAAAGTCCTCGCGATGCCAAAAAATTTGTCTGTCTTTGTCTAGTATACACAAATTTTATAGTTCTTCTTTATATATTGTCAAATATTTTTTTAGAACAAGAGAAACTACTTTTGGACTATCCACTAACCCCTAATGGCCTCACTGGCGATCCACCAAGGCCTCCCAAAGATCCGGGAGGACCCCTCTGTAAAAAGGGACCACCCACTGGTTGTCCAGGTCTGATTTGAGGCTGGGGAGATCTAATTTGTTGCATTCCCGCCCCTCCTCCAGCAATAGGAGGTTGAGGGCTTGAAAACTGAGGACGAAAGAAGTTGGTACGACTGTCCAAGCGATTTAATGGAGGACGTACATCTGGTGGAGGGTCGTTGAAAGGCGAAGGTGATTTTTGCTAGATAAAATGGACCACATAAATTTCTTAAAAGGTAATAGCTAGCTTATAATAAAAAATACTTATTTACTTAGTTTCTAAAAACTAAATAAAAAAACTTAGGTTGTTTCTTTTGTATTTTTCCTCTTTCTAAAATAGAAAACAGGAAAAATATAATATAAAGAAATGACATCAGCTATGATTTGTTTGTGGTTTGTCATATGAAATTACATGTAGTGTTTATCTAGTGTATTAAATTATAAGAAATTATATTATATCATGCTATATTATAAAAATAATATATTAAAATATATATCGCAGTAGCTCTAAAAAACCGGAAACGTAAGTCATGGAGTATATGATGGGAAAGTTAACGGAAGGATAGCAAAAGTGGGGGTTACCAGTGAACGTGGACACACTACTTATGTATCGAAAACGTTCCGTAGGGTGTCCGGAGATAAGAATAGCACCAAGGTAACCCCTAGGCCTGTCATAAGAGGCGACTAAAGGGGCTTCGACCCATGGTTAAATGTTAATGTTAACAAAAAAATTAAAACTGGTAACCTTTAGGATCACACCAGATAACATCTATGGAAAAGGGGATGGGTTACTTTGGTGATTCTCTGAATGGGACAGTGTATATGGAGTGCCTATTTGAAGCTAGCACCTATTGTGGGCACATTGTGGCTCTCTGTACCCTGTTGATTATGTCAAAACGTTTATGACCCATCAGTGGTCTAAGGCTACAACCATGGCATTATGTGGTATATCATGATGACTAATTTTCTGGCTTAAAATATAATTTAAAGTCTACTGGGTTCTATATACTAGATAGTATTTAAAGTATTTTCTGAGACGAGCACAGTAGGTACGTGGTGCACAATGGGCCCAGAAAGGCGACCTAGGTGCCAGGTTAAATCCTTTAAGGGTGCTACCCGTCACTACCGTACATTCATACATTCATTCATTCATGTATCGAAAACGAATCAAGTGAGTAAGAATTAGACAATAAACAAACAACATCTTCATGCAATAAGTGGAGTATGGGTGTCGGACAAAGTAGAAAAACGTTCTAAACGGACATGGTAGGAGTAGTACTAGCTTTATTATATAATATTTTATTATATTATATTTAACGTTTCGTTATTTTGCCAACTGCAAATTCACCTAAAAGCCAACGTAAACCGACAGCTCTTATCGATGATTGAGCAAACAATAAAATATTTAGGTTGAACTTTATTTTTGGGCATCACTCAACTAAATGACTAAATATAATGCAATATCATAGTGAACGTCGCAGTTTCGTATTTCAACCATTTAATATAGCTGGGGTAAAAAAACTCTTTGTAGGTATTTCGGAGGGTTCAAATCAAAGGCGTAGAGCACAAATACTCCTGCTTTTATTTCAGTTGACCGCGACGAAAAATGTCGGAGAGTTTTTGAATTATTGATAATAAATCGTTTTTTGTCTGAAAAATAAAAATGTATACATTTGAGGCAATTGATGTTGTCATATCTGTAATGTAGCTTATCTTACGTATAACGTACTTGATCGGAGTCTGGTTCCCCACAAACAATAAATTTATCTTACCTTTAATAATACTTCACAAAAAAGCAATAAAAAATATGTACTCGTTACCATCTACATTCCCAACTTGTCAGTTGTACAAAAAATACAATATAAAATCTCTGGAGGACATCTACAAAACACAAATATGCACATTTGTTCACCAAATAAAAATAAACACTCAACAACAACTTTTAATAGTAGAACAAATGTGCATACTCACAATACCAGGAATCGTAATAACCTGGAATACATAAGATCTAGGAATAATTTTGGTGTTCACTCAGTGTTTTTCAAAGGCGTTAAAATTTACAATAACCTACCGTGTAGTCTTAAAGTCTTAATATAAAAAGAATTTAGAATTAATTGAATTGGAAAAAACAATCCCACTGTTTTCTTTGTTCTTTGTATTTAAAATCACTATTATTACAATATTTCTTAATGTACTATAGTTATAGGAAAAACCTATGTAAACTGTGTAAAGTTTTTTGGGTTTAATAAAGACTTGTTTATAAAAAAAAATTAAAAAAAAAACGTGATTGAAGGAAAAAATCAACATTTTTTCAAACAAAAACGTTAAAATCTTGAACAAACTGAAAAAAACTTATGTCCATAAAATTGACGTGGTCGTAAAAGCCAAAAATATTAAGAAATTATCCCATCTGTAACACGATTTATCTCGTTCAGTAACGCTATTTTTCGATGTTATAGAACTTGTTTGTGTTACAGATCGGGACATTGAATTTTTTCTTTATAATTTAATTGGAAAATAGTTGTATTTATAATCTGCCTTAATATTTTTGACCATTATTTATTTTTGTAATTTTATTTCGTCATAACGTGTGTGCTTTTTAATTTTTGTCCCTTCTGTAACGTTGATGAGCCTTCTGCTACACCTACAATACATGATATTTTTGTCAAATTTGCAAGTCCAGTGTTATTTTAAAACAATTTTAAAATTTTAAGTTGTCCACTAGCTACAACTTTAGTAAAATAAATATAATTCAGATTGTGTATTTTAATCATTTGTGAGAAATATAGAGACTCATGTTACCTTTGTGGACCTAAAAAAAGCATATGATACCGTTCCAGTAGAAACATTATGGACAGTGTTAGAGCAAACTAATATCAATACATAATAGCGATAAAAGAACTATACAAAGGGTCAAAATCTAAAATTAAAATTGGAAATCGACTTTCAAAAGAATTCCAGGTAACGAAAAGCTTAAGACAGGGATGTTGTATCTTTCCAACTCTTTTTAAAATCTATATCGCAGTAGCTTAAAAACTGGAAACGTAAAGTGCACGGCATGGGAATACAACTTAAAAACCGATTTACCATACACAGACTACAGTTTGCTGACGACCAAGTAATTGTAGCTAATGATAAAGAAGACATGGAGTATATGATGAGAAACTTAACGGAAGAATACTAAAAGTGGGGATTAACAGTAAACGTACTTATGTATTGGAAACGAACCCAGTAAGTTAGAACTAGACAATGGACAAACAATATGTCCATGCAATAAGTATGTATACTTGGGTGTCACATTTGATAAGACAGGAACAGACTGTAAAGAACTGGAAAAAGGAATAGTAAAAGCAAAAAAAGGTTACTGGATGTCTTAACAGTATTTTATGGAGCAGAGAGATAAAAAAGAATGTAAAATTTTACATATATGAAACAATGGTGAAAAGCACGCTGTTGTATGGAATAGAGACTTGTCGCTTAACAGAAAAATACAAAACAAAAATGGAAAGTGTCGAAATGGATGCAATAAGAAGATCAATGAGAATATCTATATAAATATTTAATTTATAAACTAGCAAGATCCCTGTTCTTACCCCACGATTTCCAGTCGAGTTTGGAATTTTGTTTATGGTTTTCAGTAAAACGTGCATTATTGCACCTGAGCATTTAAAATTAAGAACAGAAACTAACCACGAAAATATTTAATTTATATAGAAAAACTAGCAAGATCCCTGTTCCTACGTCACTGCTTCGTGCATGAGAAAAATCCGCCTTCTCTTTTGTTTGCGAGGTTTAGTTCCGTACCAGTCTCCACTTGTCTCTCCATAACTTTATATGCGAATATATTTGGACATTATGGCTCGTAACTCAAAAGGATAACAAAAATTTGTGGAAATCGTAAATTTGCTACCACGATGTTTCGTTTAGTACGAATAATGGAACTTGATTAGTGATGAGAATAAGACAATTCGCCGCCGTCGCTCCCCCCAAATGTATATTAAACATTTTTTTCGAAAAATTTTACAGATTTGTAGCTTCTAAAATTGTCTTAGTTAATATCGAACTAATGGCGAATTATTTTGAGGAAAACTAGTGCAATTTTTTGTATGCTGAGCCACTGAAAAGTCCACTGATGCACTCAGTGCACATTTTTCGCCACGGGCTCTCCGAGCTCCTGTTGCACTAGTGCACTTTCGTATTCTATTGAAACTGCACTGGGACAATTTATCGACAAAATAGAATAGTGTCATTGGACCACAAGTGGCACACTTACCTTTTCAAAAGAATTCCCCTTATAATTTGATGTGCTTTATTCAAATACGTTAGAGCATAAATATGGGGGCATACCCATGTATTCTCACACGCGATACTTGAAGCCAGGACTCCTATTTAATTCTTAATGTTCTTTTTTCGGGTAGACAGGATTTCGTTTACTGCGCATGCGTTAGTTTTTATGGTTTTGGAACATACTTCGATACGTCATTTCATCATTTGACAATTTTCAAAAGTTTATGGTTATGTCTATTATTTTTTTCTAAAAACTAGTTGATTGGGTGAAAATTTATCAAATTGTCGATTAACATTGTAGTTTTTCTAAAACTAATTGTGCAGATTTATTGTGGACATCATGAAAAGTGTTTAATGGCATTTATAAGTCACTCTTAAGTTTGTTAACAAATTATGAACAAAAATACAAGTAGTTACCTATGGAATGGCACTCCTTTACTTATTATTATTACAATTAGAATTATTTCCCATTTTTTACAGAAATAAAAACATAATTTTCCACGACAAACGCAAAACACCGCAGAATGTAAATAAGCAACAAAGATGGCCTCCAGCCACACGACAGCTATGTGTCTACATGACAAAAAACACGCATGCGCACTTGATTTTGCCATTGTTTCCAAAGTCAGCTATGAGGGCTTCACAATTTTTGATTCTTTGAACATGTATTTATGCTGTAACGTATTTGGCTTTACTCTTCCACTCTAGTTTAACCAAGTTTTAGTCTCGAATCAAACCAACTTAAATGCCCGCCGCCGTGAGTTCGATTCGATTGTCTAGGCACAGACATTTCCGAGTATACACGGCATGGGAAACTTTGAGAGTAGTAGGTAATTAGCGAGTCCAAACTTCTTAGAAGCCACCCCTATCCCATCTTTTATTTGCTAATTGAATCAGGCAGTGCCCCAAACTTGTCGCAAGAAGCTACTAAAGGGGCAGTAAGACAAACTTCGAGAATTATAGTGGCATGTAATGCATTATTGAGTTGTTATATAACTGCATCTTCATCTTAACCTGACCCAACAAAAGAAACAAAGCGAGCCAGAGTAGTTGGTGGCCTCTGAAAAGTTGAGAAATGTTACGGTCCTCTTTATTGGTCATACATGTTGTCGTTTCCTTTATTTATCTGTCTGTAGAGAGTCACCAGATTGATTGCTTGATGGATTGCGAGTTAAGGGTTTGTGAGTTACTGCTAGGGATTAAGTATTTTTTATTTAAGCTTCAATAATATTCAAAAGGTAGTCTCTAATATTTTATAGGCCATCTAAAGAAAAATAAAAAACGTTTATTGGGTTTTCGCTGTTCTTAGAAAACTTATTCTTTACAAATTGGAACATAGAATAACAAAATCGAACGATAAAATGGGACACAATATCAGTGGAAGGAAATCGAAGGTTATCTATACGATTTATTTCCAGATTAATTTTGAAAATAATTTTGAATCCAGTTAAGCCAATCAAGAATAATATTGTACGGTCTAAATTATAAAGAATAAAACGCAAACGTAGTTTGCGTGGAAGAGGGAAAACTAGGTTAAATAAATAGGTACTTGAGATGGAAAGAAAAATATCAAGAACACTAAGGTTTGAAACTTAAAATACAGTCGTGAACGAATTTAGTTTAAATAAAAATGAGATCCCAACTAATTCCTAGTAATTCAATTCCGATACATATGTCATCGAATTAAACAATTATTGCTGAGCAGTGATTTTTTAATTCCCAAACTACAAAAAAAACCTGGAAAATAAATACCTCAACAGCATATAGCTGGAAGTGAGTCCTTTGGTACGGTGGATAATTATGGAAAAAGTGGTAATGTTGCGTTTGTACCCTAAATGGAATGCTATGTCTAATCAAGAAAAATGATCCAATCTCTACTTACCGCAGATTCTAGGTATACTCTGATTCAAGTAGTTCATACATTAAGAGTTCTTCGTTTACCCTAAATGAGATGATGCAAAAAGCGTTAGAGGCAGCAAACCTTCTAGCTTACTTCGTTCCAGATCATCTTCGTCAGATTGTACCATATGAGAATCAGACAAAGTTACCTTATCGTACTTACAATTATGTGAGAGTTTAAGAAAAAAGTGGATTTAGCAGACTTATTGAATCAAGTAACAGCTTAACAATCTGAAGAAAATAAATTTTTGTTTCTCTAATCAGAAAAAAACAAATCAATCTCTGCTTACTGCAGATTCTAGGCTTAAAGAGTTTCCCATGTCATCCCAGTTTTTTAATAATAAATAAGAGCCAGATAAAATTACCCCAACGTGCTTATAATATAATGGTTTGGGAAAAAAATAATTAAGTTTAGCAGATTGTGAAAACCAAGAAAAATAGCTTAAGAATCCAAAGAAAAACAATCGTTTTTATATACATAAGGGAGATAAAGGACTAATTGCAATATTTGTTCAATAAAAAATTATTGTGTTATGTTTTTTTTAAATTTTTAAATCATCCACGCTTTGTTTGTTTAATTTAAATTTCCCTCAATTTCTTTTCTTAACCTCAATAATTTATGGCACAATTTTGTGCATGCTCAACTAAATATTTCCTTCCGTTCTTGGATTAAATTAAAGGGTGAGGTGGCTCCTGGTTATAAATCGGCCCATTACCGTGAAAAATTCAGCAGTTTAAAAAAATTTATAGCACGTAAGGTTCTATTACTTTACTTAATTAAATTTTGATTAATATTAAATATGGTTATTATTTTAATTTGTAAATTTTTTCACAGTTAAAAAATGTGACATCGTAGAGGGTGTTTATCAGTAAATATTTAATGCTACTTTTATAGCCTGACCTTTAGTGGCTTTGAGTGAGTAGGTGACTCAATTGGAAACATTTTTAAAGAAAACATATACGACAAACCATGCAAACAAACGAATATTAAAATCATAAAATATAATTTTTATAAATAGTCTTGTGGCCGTATTCGAAACAGCGTGCTAAAGTATCCAATTCACTGTAAAAAATAGCTTAGTTTCTATCTATTTAAATTAAGATAAAATATTAACTTACCGAATCTTGATTTAAGTTATTACTTTTATAAGATCCATTTTCTCCACTGGGGGGACCATTCAAAATGGTTTGCTGTGACATCTTTTCGCACTAGAACGATCTATCACTTTTTAATATTTAAGGTGCAGCTCAAACACGACTACTAGTGACTCTAGTCAGGTATGGCTACTTGGGATACCCCCGGATAAAAATGCTTCTTATATCCTCGTGTTTTACAATCTATCGGTCTGCCCTTGCCACTTTTGACCGACAGAAAAACTGCTAAAATATTTCTTTTCGTATGACTACGTATGAAAATCAAGGATTTCACACGATTTGCATCCTCAGAAAATGTTAAATTTCGCCCGTGTGCAGAAACTTTTCCTCACATTTGAAAAAAAGTAGTATTCCGCACAGGTATGGAAAAATGTACGATAACGTTGACTGTAACCATACTTTTCCGCACTTATGTCGCAAAAAATTTTTCCAGTTTCATTTGATTTGTGCAAAATTAAGGACCAATTTTTACAAAAATTAGTTAGTATAGTTTAAAAGTTTTTGTAGGAAAAATAGCATAAACAACTGGATAGAAACTAACTTTCTTACACTCGCATGAAATTTGTCGCTTTCTTCTCTTGTTATATAATATACTATTTTCTGGGGTCTTAGTAGCGGCAAAAGTAGATAAAATTGCACGTCTGCTAAAACAGGAAAAGAAACGAGGCATATATTTGAGGTATATACCGATAATGGTACTACTTTTGGAAGCAAAATCTCTTAAAAAATTAAAATGCTCACTACATATATCTTGACTACCTACCTATATATATGTAAAGTCAGGGACTTTTTAGTTGCCGCGCGACAAGACAAAACATTTCCCTATTGGAAATTAGAATGAGTTGTCAGATATCTTTCCTTATAACGAGGTGCCAGATGTCATTCCTTATATTAAATTTTGACAACAAATTTCTTAAGTTAAAGGTAAAATATCTGTCAGTACTAAATATATGTTTGGCCTGATATAATAATCAACTTAAATAACTCAAAAACGGCTAAACTTTTTTTCCATGGCCTATATTAACCCATAATAAAGGTAACACAAATATAAGCAACACCGGCGTATACAAGGGGGGGTACTAGGGGTAATTACCCCCTTCCCAAGATTGGTAAACGTAAGGATTTTTGCCTGCGGCGCATTAAAATTTATTTATTAATGACGAAATCGGACCACCCTTAGTGATATTTGTTTAAAATTAACTAAATGGCATAAATTTGTAAAGCAACACAGATAATATGTGCTCTTATTTAGCAACTATGTGTTGTTTGACTAAATTACCCCTCCCAAGATCAGGGCCTGGATACCCCACTGATAAGCAATGACCCTGCAATTATTTAAAAAACTGTATTTTCTCATATCTTTTAATTATACAATTTGGCAGGAAAAAATAACCTCGCAATTTAAGTCTCTTACTCTAGATACATATAGTTTAATTTGTTTTGGTACTCATATGTTGGCAGACTAAAAATTATGGAAAATGGCAAAGTAAATTTAAAAAAGGACGAAGTCCTTTTGAAAAACATTAAGAAACCACCAATAAGTTTTCAGATAGTTTTTTCTGGACCAGTCTCACCCGAACGGGGATCCAAGATAAATAACCGAGCTTCTTACTTTTAAAAGTGGCAAAAGAAACCGAAGAGCATATGAGGAAATTATTTTTATTATTGTAAGTACCTTTTATTTAGCAGTTTTTAAAGCTTGTTGAAGTTCTTTGCTTTCTAGACGAGTCTAGGCAGTCTTAAGAAGATTTTTAAAAAGTTTGTGACCATACGTACATTACCTAAAGTTGGCAAGCATTGCATTGCATTGCATTCCCAACTGTACTTAGAATTCAGAAATTCCTTGTTTTCCACTAATGAATTTGAAAACATTTGTTTTAAAAGAAACTTTTGAATGAGTTTCGTGCTTAATTAGAAAGTTTTATTTCTGTAGTTTTTGACCTGGGGCCTATGCAAAAAAATTAAATTCTTGTAAAAGAATTAAAATACCTAATAAAAAAAGATTTTTCTTTGGTACAAACCAAATAACAATGATAAAAACAGTTAAAAATTAATTAATACTCAATACAAAGACGTACAATACAGATATCTTAATCTTCATTGTTATAATATAACAGATGTTTTCGTTTTTTGTCATAATTTAAAGTAAATCAAGATGCAAATGTGTTTAATAAAACAAAATCCAAATTTTTCAAAAAATAATAAAACATAAAAAAAAGCGGATGTGAATACTATGTAGCAAAAGAGTAAAATAGATTTGATTAGCCAAAGTCTACAAACTGTGCAGGCTTTATAAGTTAACAAATCAGTCTAAAAATGGAATTAAACATTTTTGGGCTATAATTTTTTACAACTTTCGAAGGAAATTATCTCAACAAGAATGCCTTCAGAGTTGATTTCTGTTTTCGTTATTGAAGCACCACATCAGTCGACAGTTTCTCGTTGGTATGGAGAATTCAAGCGTGGACGGATTAACCTTAGCGATGATCCAAGGCCAGGTGCACCAAAAATGGCTGTCACCTAGGAAAACATCGATGCGCATGCTCTTCACAGAAGATCGACATGTGACATATCGCGAGATTGAAGCTTCATTAAGGATTTCAAAGACCTTTATTCAAAAAATCTTGCATGAGAAATTGGGAGTAAGAAAATTAGTTGCCCGCTGGATACCGCACCTGTCATCTGAAGAACAGAAAAGAAGCTAGGATCAATGGTGTAAGAAAACTATAGACCGCCTTGAGGCATGAAACTCGACAAACGTGTACAACATTGTTAGTGGTGATGAATCGTTGATTTACTCATATTAACCCGAAAGTAAACGTCAGTCGTCTGTGAGGGTGTTCCAAGATGAGGAAAAGTCAACAAAAGTCATCCGTTCTCGAAGTGTATCCAAGAAGATGGTCGCGATTCTCTGAAAAGCAGGTCATGTATAACGATTTCTATACTTTTCCGAAAATCAAAAATGGACTGCGTGGCCAAAGATTTGTCAACAGAGAAAGCAGTCGACGCCTTCAAGACAGTACTAACAAACGAGTGGAATTACAGCTTTGCCAACTAATTTAAGCGCATGCAAAAGTGCAGTAATTTTAGTGGAAAATAGTTCGAGAAACAATAGTCTTTAAAAGTTGTCTATTGTTTTATTTCAGCTGTATATGCAAAAGTTAAAAAAAAAGAACCATTGTGGTAGCGTACTGTAAATAAACTTTAGGCAAACCTATACGATATATACTATTTGAGGTATATTCCTACTATACTATATTACTTTACTATTTACAAATTTAAAGTTGCTTAAGAGAATAACCTTTACACCTTCAAAAAGTAGTTAATAAAATCACTCCCTGTATTTCAGCAATGATAAAAGTAAAAAAGCCATTTTAATCACGTAATATAAGGGCTGGTCTTTTTATCATAACAAAAGGGAGACAAAATATCACTAAATTTAAATTTGTGGATTAAGACCTCTTAATAGCAATTTAATAAGAAATTTACGAAATAAAATAATGTATCAAAATGGGAAAAATTGTTTTACAAATAACAAATGAGTTGTATTTTAATAAAAGTGCAATTAATTTACGGTGTATATTAGGGGTGAATGGTAAATAAGGATAATGAACCACTTCCCCTAAGTACCGGTGACAGAAATAAAAAATATCTACCTTGTGTTGTTTTAGCTAAATCACTAAAATACTGCACTGAAAAGCGTGAAAAAGTTTAAAAATTCAAAATATATCGGCGATTGGCGAAGAATCCGGATATAAAAAAAGATAGTTTTTCAGTGATGATTAGGTAATGTTCGAAAAGTATTTTATGTCTTTTAAGTTTAATCTAGTCTTAGCTCATTTTTTTAAGCTGGGATTAAACTAATTATAAATTATTATTATCATTGAATAGTTTTTGCAAAAGTGTGAAACACACAAAAAAATTAAATCAAAATGACTTTTTTCTTAAAAATATGGAAAGATAAAAGCTACATTTATCTATTGAGAAACTGTCTTTCCAGTTTTTGTTCACCAAATTTCACATTTGATAAATTGACTATAAATAAAGTACATACCTACGTGAGATAAATTTGGTACAAAAAATTAGGCAAAGCTTGCCATGAATCGAGTCGGATCGGTTAAATAAGATAGAAAAGATAAAAATGGTTTATTTTAAAAAAAAATTAACACCAAACCAAAAAATGTCTTCTTTTCTTTTAACTCAGTAAACTTACAATCCTATATTGCAAAAACTGTACTAACATTAATTCAGACTGAAAATATATCTTGTTTTTCTTATTCGGATTTTTAACAATATAACCAATCAATCACGTTTACAAAACAAAAATCAGCTACCAGCTAGTTTTTAGCTTTAAATCAAGTAGGCTGTGCACTCGTGCAAAACTGTCGACCGACAAAGAAAAACTGAAAAGCGATCTAAGCTAGCAGTCGGAAAATTCTACTTTCCTTTTATGTGATGGTTGTAGCTGGCCTGAGTGCCCATGGCACGATCGATATATTAGAAAGTTTAAGTTATACGACGTCTTTGTACGTAAACCTGTACGTTATTAGTTCTGCAATTCGGCGTTCTACGTTTTGCTTAAAATTTGAGTTTAAGTTGTTGTTTATACGTATCTACTGGGTGGGCCAAAAAAACCGAACAATTTTTTTTAATTATAGCTCTTGAACTATACTATCGATTTTAATTTATTAATTAAGTTTTAACTGAATATATTTATTTGTCCACCATCTCAAAATCCAAGATGGGCTATAAAATGTGTTGCGAACAAGTTTTGATTATTTTTTTAAATCAGTAAAAAAGCTGCGTTGTTGCCACATATAACAAGGTACGAGTCAGCAAAATCTTATGCGTGGTTCTAAAAAAAATTAAATTTTTTTTCAACCATTGTTTTGAATATTATACGATTACCTTGCCAATCATGTCTGCATTTATTTTCTTATAAATCCATTACTACTTAACCGATTTTAATGTAATAAAAAACTTCCTGGTGAGAATTGATTGCTTTTTAAAAATCATGATCAAAATTTATCGCCATCTTAAACTGTAAGATAACAATAGAATCATCATCATATTTTCTAAAAATGTTTTAGTTTTTTTTTAATTTGTAGAAAAGCACTACTTTTTCCCCACACAACCACAAATTACTAAAATCGGTGTGGTGGTTCTCAAAAAAACTTTTTTGTTTCAGCCATTGTTTTACAGATTATACGATTACAATGCCAATCCTGCCTGCATTCATTTCCTGATAAACTCATTATTACTAAACCGATCTTAGTAAATAAAAAAAATCATAGTGAGAATTGATTGTTCTTTAAAGAATAAAATCGAAATTTGCCGCCATCTTAAAAGTTAAGATGTCGGACAGAATCATACTTGACCCTTGACAGAGGCACGTTTATTCTTATTTTCCGAAAATATTTTTTTTTTTACTTATAGAAAAGCACTTTTTGTCCCGTTTAATAGGCAACAAAGTAATAGAATCGGTCGAGTGGTTCTCACAAAATCTGATTTTTTTTTACAACAAATTAAATATGGCACTGAAGAGCTGTTTTGGAGATTACGGAATCTTTTCCAAAAATATTTAAATGGAGCTGTAGTATCAACTGAGTGGAAAACGTCATATATATCCACAATACACAAAAAAGGAAGGAAAGATATGTGTGACAATTATAGAGGTATATCTGTAACTAGTACGCAAAATAATAAGAAATAAAGTGGAGAGCGAATATAAAGATATGGAGGCAGAAGAACAAGCCGGTTTCAGGGCGGGTAGATCGACTTCAGATCATCTCTTTTGTATAACCCAAGTTATTGAAAAGAAAATGGCATACGGACAAGAGCTGCATCTGCTTCACGTAGATGTGCAGAAGGCATATGATAGTATACCACTAAATCTATTTTGGAAAGCGTTGGAAAAGACAAACATAAGCTTACAACTAATTAAGGCCATCAAAGAGTTATACCGCAATAGTAAGGCAAAAGTTAAAATAAAAGCAAAACTAACTAAAGGCTTTCAAGTAAATAAAGGTCTTAAACAAAGTTGCTGTATCTCGCCTACGCTCTTCAAGATATATTTGGAACAAGTCCTTAAAGTCTGGAAGAGAAAATGCCAAAACATGGGAATTCCGTTGGATGAAACCACCTTATATACTTTATGTTTCGCCGATGATCAGATAGTGGTGGCTCAGGATTATGACGACCTCGAATATATGACACGAAAACTAATGGAAGAGTACAATAAGTGGGGACTAGAGCTTAATATCAATAAGACAGAGTATATGTGTATTGGTGGAACGAAACAGGGTCTAATCTTAAATACTGGGCAGCGAATTCAGTCCTGTGATGAGCATAAATAATTAGATCTAAAAATTACAGCTGACGGAACACTAGACAAAGCTATAAAAGATAGAAACGTACAAGGAAGAAAAGCAATAACTTTATTAAATGGAATAATTTGGGACCACAGTATATCAAAACATAACAAAAAGCTTATATATAACACCATTGTAAAAAGTATTATTACATACGGCTCAGAAGTATGGCCAATCAAAGATAGAATAGAAAAAATGCTTTCCGCTACGGAGATGGACTATTGGCGAAGAGCAGCAGGGAAATCAAAAAGAGAAAGAGTTACAAATCAAAGAATAAGAGAAATTAGGACAGTGGGTGAACGTACTTTAGCGGACGATATAAGAACAAAACAACTGGTGTGGTACGGACATGTACAAAGAATGGATGATGGAAGACTACCTAAACAATTATTACAATGGAAATCAACTGGCCGAAGAAAACGAGGAAGGCCGAGAAAAAGCTGGAGAGAAGGAATAGACAGTGAAATAAGAATAAGAGGCCTAGATAATGAATTATGGGCAAACAGAAACGAGTGGAGATTGTGTATCGGAAGACGTAGAACGTTGTGAAACCGATAAATATATAGGATTGCATTGCCAATCCTGTTTGCATTCAGTTCTTTATAAATTCATTATTACTGAACCGATTTTAGTGAATTAAAAAACACCGTGATGCAAACTGATTGAGAAATCAGTTCTCACCATGCTTTTTTAATTTCACTAAATTCGGTTTAGTAATAACGAATTTATAGGGAAATGAATGCAGATAGGATTATTGGCAATGCAATCGTACAATCTGTAAAACAATGGTTGAACTACTGAACCGATTTTGCTAATTCGTACCTTGTTATACGTGGCAAGAATGCAGCTTTTTCACTAATTAAAAAAAATATTGAAACATGAAACAAGAATAAATTAGCATCTTTGAAGGGTACACTTTAATTTTGTACGCAATATTGGATTTTGAGATGGCGGACAAAAAATATATTTATTCAAAACTCAAATTAATTCTCTGCCAAGTGCAGTTGGTCCCACTATAAAATCGACTGTATATTTCAAAAGTTATAATTATTATATAAAAAATTATCCGTTTTTTTTTGGCCCACCCGATATAATTTCTCTACAGACAGCAATTAATATGTATGTAATTGACACAGTGTTTTTTTGATGTTACACTTTTTTTTGTCTTTTGAAACACAGTAGGGATATATTTGTAGAAAATTATTTCTGCTGAACGCAAAACCGTCATCTAAGTCACACTAATCAACCATTCGTGATTGAGCCACAATAGACCCACTGGTGGTCGCAGTGGAAGGGCTGCAATGCCCACTCACATATGAATCATCATCATTCGTGATTCTCTGTTAACGTTAACGCACCCGCAGACTACCGCAAAATAGAGTGCTTTTGGTCAGGTTTTCTGGCAGTCTGTTACTATTACCATTATTCTGCGCAGGCGCAGCATAAAGGTAAGAAAAACACACGTTAAGTTAAGATTCGGAAAATACGTGATTTAGCGAATTTAAGGGAAGGGAATTCTATAAGGCCAAAATGGTCAAACTTTGAATATGCATATTTCAAAATCTATACAGTTTATCGGCAAAAGCACCAAGGTACATTATCGTGGGGCCATAAATATGCGAAAAAACCTGAGTTAAAATTCGAGAAAACGTCTTTTAGCGAATTTTAGGGTAGGGAATAAGACCAAAATGGCCAAATTTTGAAAATTCATATTTCAAAAACTATACAGTTCATCGGCAAAAGCACCAAATTGCAGTATGGTGAAAAAAGTCACATACCAAAGTGGCCAAATTTTAAAAATCCATATTTTAAAACTAGAGAGTTTTCCACAAAAGCACCGAGTGGCAGTATGATGGGGTCATAGAGATGCGAAAAAACCACACACTGAGTTAAGAATCGAAGAAACGTCATTTAGCGAATTTTAGGGTAGGAAATCCCAAAAGACCAAAATGGCCAAACTTTGAAAATTCATATTTTAAAAACTATACAGTTTATCAACATAAGCAGCAGGTTGCAGTATGGTGTGGCTCCATCGCGGATTTGAGGGGGTAACGCGTTAAGTACCCTCCCCCCCAAATAATAAAATATATGCTCTTTTATTTAATAACTAAAGTTTTTGGAGGGTTTCAAATGTTTCTATTTTAGTTTTTATAAAATTTTTAGGTAAAACAGTGTACAGGGTGTCCCAAATTGGGCACTTTTAGGGGATTTAAGGTACTTCCAGGGGAGACAGAGAAAAACTGAACACGCATTGCGAGGCTCAAATTTCAAGGGAAGACTTATAGTAAAAACCGCATTTTGAAATATCGTCTCGTTTTTGAGCTACGGGGGCTTCTTGAAAAGTCTGCATTTTGGAAGGGGGTCTATAACTTCGTTATTAGTGGAAATTTTGATTTAGATTAAATTGCAATTTTATAGACTCTGTCACGAGGAATTCACCCGCAAAATTAAATTTTAACTGTCACTTTTATTTTTTGAGATATGACATAAACTTGCATTTTTTCTTCTGTCTTCTTTCTGTCTCCCCTAGAAGTAACTTAAACCCCCTAAAAGTGCCCAATTTGGGACACTTTGTACAATACTGTAAAGAGCTTATCAGGTTTTGGTCAAAATCTGTTAATCCTAACAAAAATGCTAACTTTTAATACAGCATTGCATCAATATGCGGTTTTCGGAATATTTTGTGCTATAACACAAAACTTTGTAGGAGCTTTCATTTCTGAGATATTTAGAAAAAAACTGTTTTCAAGGCTGATATAGCATGGAGTTAGTTGGAGTGTGCTAATCGACTAGGAAGGTATCAGATCCGTCATGATCCATTTACTTTTTTATCAAATAAATTTGTCAAAGTGACGCTATAAGTGAATAATTATAAAAATATAATAATATCAGAGTATTTAACAACCTATACAAGCCAGCCTACCAGCATGTAGAGTGCAACTGTAATTTTTTGCATTTCAATATAGATTTTTCTGTGCTAATTACTAGCAGATACGTTATTTTTTAATTAAGGTAGATTATGAAGTTGAATGTCCTTTCGCCCTTAGCAATAACAAAATATAAGAATAATTTAATCATAATAAAAACACTCCATGTAAAAAAAGCGAAGTAGGCGAAAATGGTATTCAGCAAAAAGAATTGAGATAACAGTCAAGCCAAGTTCTCCAATACAAATTTCAAAATGAAAGGTTCTTACTAGTTTGGAAATGTTTTTTTTTTAACTTTGCTTACTTTGCTATTACAGCCAAACTTCTTTGGTGTTTTTTTTTTTAAAGCTCAGCTCCCTAGCGTTTCTGGAAGGGGCAATGTTAGTGTTAGATAACTTTACATTTACATGGGAGGGAGGATTTTTACTTTTTTTCTGTAGTTCCATTATAGTTCCTATCGGCCTTCCAAAACTCTGCCGTCTAGCGTTTCTGGAAGTGGACAATGTTACTTTTACATAACTTTATATTTATAGAGGAGAAAAACAAAATAAAATTTTGATGTTTTTAAATTTTTTCCTAAAGTTCTATCATATTTCCTATCAGCCTGCCAAAGCTCAGCTCTCTAGCGCTTTTGGAAGTAGGCAATGTTAATTTTACATAACTCTACATGTGTAGGGGAAGGGAGTAAATTAGAACTTTGGGGTTTTCTGTGTTTTTCTAAGGGTTTGGTCATAATTTCAATCAGTCTGCCAAATTTCAGCTTTGTAGCATGTCTGGAAGTATAGTAGAATTTTGATGATCTATACATGAGTGAGTGAGTGAGTGAGTGGCAATTTCGACATTTTATAAAATTTTATATTTACTTTACTACTCTATGAAAGTCCATGAAACTTGGAGGGGTTGTTAACTTTATAAAGATCTACGACTGCAAAGTTTGCGTTTCGTTCCTCATTTCGTGTGAAATGTTTAAGAAAAGATGGTACAGCAGTTGCGCGAACTTGGCGGGGCACTGCTGTAACCCCAGATAATTTACTTATTAAATTTAAATTTTTTTGATAAAAATCTAACCAACAAAAAGCAATTTTCAATGTAATTTGCGTAAAATTGAAACCTAAATGCTCAATTTCCATGCACACACTGCCATATAAACGTCAATTTCCTAAAATAATCACTACTTAAAAAGGTTTATGCAAATGAGGGAAATTGGTGACAGGAAACCTCAAAATAAAACAGTAAAAATGAGGAATATAAAACATGTCAAAAAAGATATGCAATTACTTGTGCAATTCTTATAGAACCAAAAAAGTACGTAAAATCAATAAATTTGTTTATTGATTTTTAGCTGATTAACAAAATATATTAATTCAATGTTAAATTCAAAAATACAATGAACACTAGGGATGGGCTCTCGGAGCAGTACTTGTTCATTTCGGAACAGGTTTTATTCGGAACAGGTCGGAACAGGTTTTGCAAGTTGTTCCGTTTGGTCGGAACAGATCCACGAATAACAGAAATAATCGGCTGGCTAAGAACAAAGAGAGCAAAGTGAAGACCTGATGACCTTTTTAAAGCGTAAACTTCTTTAGGCGCGTTGAGCAGTTTGTGTGGGTAGTGAATTGCACTGAGCCGTCAGACTCGGCTATGTAACGCTCATTCGAGTGAAATCGGCTCGAGTTGACTAATTGGGAGAAACATTCAGCGAGCGATATGATGATGCAGATGAAGGCCATTACACAGAAGAGTTCGGTTCGGTCCGCTTTGCAGAATATGTTATGGGCCAGTATTATTAATTTCGCCTTGATTATTTCTGGGGGCGCCCTTTTCAACACTCCCACCCCGTGAGGCACGCTACGCTCTTTTGACCAGTCCAGTTCGGAACAGGAGCAGAATTTTCGGAACAGGTTTTTTCTGGAACCGGAACAGTTTATACCTGTTCCTAAAAATACGCTGTTCCGCCCATCCCTAATGAACACGGTTTTTAAAGTTAAGGGTTATATTTTTAACAAAATTTTTCCTCAAAGTTAGTCGCAATTTTATAATTTAATTAAAAAATAAATCTTACGAGCCACAGCAGCTACTGAAACGCGGTTTTGAAATTTAGAATTACATTTTTAAAAAAATTTTAATATTCACAAATTGATTGAAACATTACTTAAAGTAATTCAGGTATATGCCCCCACCTCTACCTACGATGACGAGCATATCGAAGCATTCTATGAAGACATCTCAAAAAGAACACAAAACCCATCTGACACTGGTAATGGGAGATTTCAATAACAAATTAGGTAAAAGGATTAACATCGAGGAGACTTAAATAGGAGATTTTGAATATGGAGAAAAGGAATGACAAGGGCACAACCTTAATGAACTATCTAGAGGAAAAACAGCTTTATGCAATTAACTCGTTCTATAGAAAGAAACCGCAACGAAAGTGAACATGGCTCAGCCCTAATGGCAGTGGCGTATATATAGGGGGGCCTGGGGGGCCCGGCCCCCCCCCAAAGCTATGATTTTTTTGGATATTTTCCACATATTTCATGAATACAAACATAAAATAGCATAAAATACAGCCTCATGAGGTCTCGGCCCCCCCCCCCAAAACTGTCTCGGGCCCACCCCGAAACTTTTTTCTATATACGCCACTGCCTAATGGAATAACATAAAACGAAATTGATTACATACTGCTATTTTATCGTTAGAGATGTAACGGTCCTTAACAGCTTCACAACAGGCAGTGATCACAGGATGGTCAGAACAAAAATCTGCATTGATAGCAATTTGGAAATGAAAAGAAAAATGATTAATAACAATGAACAATTTGACATAAATAAACTTACACACTTACAAAGAAAGGCTAAAGGAACAGCTAACCAAAAACTTAGGATGCGAAAATGAAAATATAGATGAAATAAATGATCACAACAAAAACATTGCATGTAAAAAAAAGCCAGGTACGCGAAAATGGCATTCCGTAAAAAGAATTGAGATAAAAGTAAAGCCAAGTTCTCCAATACAAAATTTCAAAATGAAAGGTTCTTACTAGTTTGGAAATGTTTTTTTAAACTTTGCTATTACAGCCAAACTTCTTTATGTTCAATTTAGCACTGTGCCTAAGAGTCATTTACAACCGTAATAGCCAAGTTTAGAAAAATATTTCCAAACTAGTAAGAACCTTTCATTTTGAAATTTGTATTGGAGAACTTGGCTTTACTTTTATCTCAATTCTTTTTACGGAATGCCATTTTCGCGTACTTGGCTTTTTTTACATGAAATGTTTTTGTTATGATTTCACTTCTTTTTTAAAGGAATTGGATAATACCTAATTTTTAAAGTAGTAAAATATGCGGAATATTGTTCAAAACTTTAGCAATGCCTTACTTAAATTTTTGAGGTTTTTTAATTTTTTTTCATGGTTTTATTGTAGTTCCTATCGGCCTTCCAAAGCTCAGCTCTCGAGAGTTTTTGAAAGTGCACAATGTTACTTTTACATAACTTTACATGTAGATGGGATGGAAAGAAATGAAAAATGTCGTGTTTTTAAATTTCGTCCTATAGTTTTATCATAGTTCCTATCAGTCTCCCAATGCTTAGCTCTCTAGCGTTTCTGGAAGTGGGTGATGTTACTTTTACATAACTTTACATTTATAGGGGAGGAGAGTAAATGAAAATATTGGACTTTTTAAATTTTTTCCCATGGTTTTATCATAATTTCTATCAGCATTCCAATGCTCACCTCTCTAGCGTTTCTGGAAGTGGGCAATGTTAGTTTTATATAAATTTACATTTATAGGAGAGGGAAGTAAATTAAAATGTTGGTGTTTTTAAATTTTTTCATATAGTTTTATCATATTGTCTTTCAGTCTTAAAAAGTTCAGCTCTCTAGCGTTTCTGGAAGTGGGCAGTGTTACTTTTACATAACTTTACATTTATAGGGGAAAGAAGTAAATTAGAATTTTGGGGTGGTTTAATTTTTCTATAACTTTATCATAGTTACTATCGGTCTTCCAAAACTCAGCTCTCTAGCATGTCTGGAAGTAGGCAGCAATGTTACTTTTACTTAACTTTACATTTATAGGGGAGGGAAGTAAATTAGGATTTTGGGGTGATTTAATTTTTTAAAGTTTTATCTTAGTTCCTATCAGTGTGCCAAAGCTCAACTCTCTAGCATTTCTGGAAGTGGGCAATGCTACTTTTACATAACTTTAAATGTATAGGGGAGGGAGTAAGGGAGTAAATTAAAATTTTGGGGTTTTTTGATTTTTTCCTATAGTTTTATCATAGTTCCTATCAGTCTGCCAAAGCTCAACTTTCTAGCATTTCTGGAAGTGGGCGATGCTACTTTTACATAACTTTAAATGTATAGGGGAGTAAATTAAAATTTTGAGGTTTTTTGATTTTTTCCAGAGGTTTGGTCATAATTTCTATCAGTCTGCCAAATTTCAGCTTTGTAGCATGCCTGGAAGTACAGTAGAATATTGATGATCTATACATGAGTGAGTGAGTGAATGAGTGGCAATTTCGACGTTTTTAGAAATTTCGTAACTACTTTACTACTTCATGGAATTCCATGAAACTTGAAGGGTTTGTTAACTCCGTGGATATCTACGACTGTGCAAAGTTTGAGATTCGTAGCTCATTCCGAAGTAGAGTTTTAGGTAGGTCAAATATCGGCTGAAATGTTTCAAGAAAAGATGGTTAAGGCGCGCGAACTTGGCGAGGCACTGCCGTGCCCTCAGATACGCTGACAAGAGCTATGACCAAAGTAGGAAAAGATATCGCACAAAAAGATAAAAAGAGGGAAAATTATATATATCAGAAGAAATAAAGAGACTGATGGAAAAAAGGCGGACCCTCGAGAGAGAAGGAAAAAGAACATCTATAGAATACACAGAAATAAATAAAACTATAAGAAAAATGATTAAAAAAAAAGAACAGAAAGAGCCAAGAAATTAAAGTTGACAGAGTTATAGAAAATAACAGAAATATGAAATTAAGGCCGACTCTAGGTAGATATGAAATAATTAAAATAAAGGATATTAACGGCATAGAAACTACCGTTGAAGAGGATATCATAAATATCACACAACTATTCTATACAGAATTATACCAAACAAAAAGGGAACCATCACGAGAGACCATGAAGAAACTCCAAACAAAAATAAAGAACATAAACTCTACAGAGCTACAACCTGAAATAAGCAAAGCGGAAACAAAGAGAGCATTAAAGAAAATGAAAAATAACAAATCACCTGGAAAAGATCGAGTAACGGCAGAAATGCGGTACGGTGGTCAAGCTGTAGTTAATACCCTCCATATTCTCCTAAATAAAATACTAAAAAAAAATAATCCCAAACAACTGGAAAGAATCTATAACCATTATTCTACACAAGAAAGCCGATAGAGCAGACCTAAAAAACTATCGACCTATAACACTCCTCAATGTAATTTATAAGCTCTTCACGAAAATATTTACAGATAGACTAACAACGAAATTTGACTGATATCAAACAAAGGAACAAGCAGCCTTTAGAAAAGGTTTCAGTACAGTTGACCACTTATTAACCATGAAAATTCCAATAGAACGAGGCAACGAATATAACATTCCACTATATATTGCGTTTATAGACTTAGAAAAAGCTTTTGATAGCATTGAGCACTGGGCAGTAAAAGCATCTTTAATTAACAGCCGACTAGATCATAAATATACAGACTTAATAGCCAATATATATATATATATATAGCGAAGCAACAACATCAATCAAAATCCACGAAGGAACTAAGCCAATCCTCATAAGAAGAGGTGTCAGGCAAGGTCACACAATATCCCCTAAATTATTTAACCAGGCCTTAGAAGATGTTTTTAAAAGTTTAGATTGGGAAGAAATAGGCATCAAAGTAAACGGACAATTCTTGAGCCACCTAAGATATCGTCACCCTAATTCTGAAACGTCGTAACCCACAAAAAAATGAAAATTCATATTTTTGCGTCAAAGGTTAGTAATTATGCATAGCAATACGCTGCTAAATCCTCGCAACCAAAAAAAAATATAATACGGTCATTCCCGCGATTTCTAATAAGTAAATATAATACGGTCATTCCCGCGATTTCTAATAAGTCGCATAATGCTTACCCTATGTAATTTGCTTCCAACTTTTTTATTCCTGTAAAATTTTGTTGAGTTGGGTTACGACTTAGGGTGACGATATGCTAATGATATCGCTTTAATAACAGACGAGAAAGAAGAACTGATAAAAATGCTCGAAGAACTGGATACAGCAGCTAAAAACATAACATGAACTACACCAAAACTAAAATCATAACAAACACAGGTGAAGATATTCCGGTCAGAATAACCCAAAAGAAAATAGAACAAGTAGAGGAGTACCGGGGACAAATTATTGAACTAAAATGTACCAGTACCTCAAGACGAAAGTGTGTAACCAATGTATCCTTCCTGTACTTACCTATGGATCCCAGACCTGGACACTTACAAAATCAAACATGGATAAGGTAACAAAAGTCCAAAGATCAATGGAAAGACAAATGTTACATGTAAAGCTAACAGATAGAAAAAGGAATGAATGGATAAGAAATAAATCAAAAGTAAGGGATGTCAGAGGAGAAGTAGCAAAATTCAAATGGAAGTTTGTTGGTCATAATATCAGATAAAAAGACGATCGATGGAACAAATTTATTGTAAACTGGAGACCTTGGGAAAATATAAGAAAAAGGAGAAGACACCAAATGAGATGGGCGGACGATTTAAAAAAACACGCGGGAACTAGATGGATGAACACGGCGACAGATAGAGAAGAGTGCAAGATATTGGGGGAGGCCTATGTCCAAAGATGGATCGAAGAAGGCTAAATAGATAGATAGATAGAACACCCAGAACAACTAGATCTTATGGAGGGCTGTACGTACCTGCTAGAATCAATCTTTTAATGTGTCTCGTTTAAATTGTGTTCTTGATTCACTGTGCTTAATCCGTTATGGGGGACATCAGCAGAAAACGCTTTGACAGAACAAAATATGTCAAGGTAGGTGAATAAATAAAGTCTTTGATAGAGTTGACATAAATCAGGAATTGAGTGGCCCCAAAAAGACGCGCACGCTATATCTAAATAAGAAAAACTTATTTGTTCCTTTTACCCAATTTTAGTCGAAAGGTCTCGAATTTATCTAAAATCGATCACATATAAAGATTGGAATCAAAGTTTGAGGTTTCGGTGGTTTTTAAAAATATTGCTTTTTTCAAGAGCATGGTAATTTCTATAGACGCCTCTGCATTTTTACGAAATACAGGGTGATCTAAATTTGGTCCTTTTTGGGGTTTAAGATACTCTCAGAGAAAATAAAGAGAAACTAAAGAGAGTAAAGTGTGGTTTATTTAGCAAAAAGTTTTTGGGAGGGCCCGAGAGAGTTTCGGGGGGGGGGGGGGAGGAAACCCCATGGGGCAGTATTTTATGTTGTTTTATGTTTGTATTCATAAAATATGTGGAAAATATCTAAAAAAAATTTGCTATATATATAAACCACTGCATTAAGGTGTTTTTAAAATTCAAGGTTTCATAGATTGCATTTTGGAAGGGGTAACTTTTTAATTTACGAAAATTTGCGTAAAGTTTTCTACAACGTATCACACTAAATACTTTAATATTAACTTTTTATCTTCCTAGCCTGCGCAGCCCTGTGGGCTCTGCTGACCGTCATTGACTCACACCATACTACTACTTTAAGTTTCCAAAAGTGACCAATTTAGATCATACTGTACATAGATTGTCAAAGTGTGTCGCACGTCTATAAAAATTGTAGGTGTGTCAAAAATTGATGCTTAATGATCCTCCAAGACAATCGTGGGATTGATATGATGGTTTTGTCTTAATTTAATACTGGATACGTTCAAATCGTATGCAACTCAAAGTCTTTTTTAAGTTAAAAGCTTATAGAGGAGGGTGCTAATTGATATTATTTAAAAAGATATTTTTTACGTTCCTAGCCCGCGCAGCAATGGGTAGGAATAGCTCCTAAACCGCTGAAACGATTTTCATGAAACTTTGAAATAAAATAGTGTACAATACTGCAGAGTACTGATTAGAATTTGGTTAAAATTTAATAATGATAATGACAGTTTAATAATTGAAAGTATGTTAATTTCTTAATGCAGCATTGAATAAAAATGTGGTTTTTGGAATATAGTAGAAAGCGATTTTCTTAGTAATATATTTTTTAACTAAATGCTTCGTAGGAGCTTCTCTTTCTGAGATATATACAAAAAAAATTCAAGGCTGATATACCGTGGAGTTCACTTGGAGTATGCTAATGGGCCAGGAAGGTATCAGATCCATCATGGATCCATTTATTTTAAATAAAGAAACTTGCTATATTTAACATAAAATCAAGATAGGTATGTACTGTACACTCGCCCACTCTTGTTTTTGCGACGTTTATAAAATACAAAGAAACAGTACGATATTTGGCAACATGATTTAACATAAGCGGTTTTATAAGCCCGCCAAAACTCTGTGCTTTCCAGACGAGTTCTGGCAGTTTTAAGATGACATTAAAAAAGTTGACGACCGCAGAAAAGTGGCAAAAACAGAGTTGCAATAACCTTAAATTTTATGAAAATCTGATACTGAACTACTAAAAGACTAGTAGTACAGTGAAACCTAATTTTAATGTATACTTATTAACAATTTGTGCTGCTTAAGTTTTTCCGATATTAAATATTTCAGCGATCTTTCATGCTGATAGATGTTTCTCCGAAACGTTAACAACTTACATTTTTCACGTAAACTAAGAAGTTTTTTACTAGGCGCGATTCCAAAGAGATCTATTACTACCCAACTGAACAATAAAAATAAAACACAGCAGTCTTACCGAATAAAATATGTTTTTATAAATTATGTCCGGTTATAGAGGTGAATTTTATATGTTAAAAATAGGGAAAAGCTTGGTTCCATCAAATTTGAACCTCTAGTAAAGGTTTTTTTTTGCATTTTTTAATCGTGACAAAAATTAGGTATTCTATTATATTGATTGAACCTTATGTATATATACGGAAAAAAATATGGTAGCCGTGAAAACTTAAGAAAACTTAAATTATACTAAAAATATTTACAATTTACTCAAAAAATATTTAATTAAAACGTCTAGGGTTTAGTCCGAAATTGTCCTAGACTTGCACGAAATTTCAACACTCTACCTAATGGGTAATTGATCATCAGGGAGTGACCCAAATATCTCATAATATTTCCGTCGCCAAAGTTTAGGATGTCCAATTAAATTTATCTATTCGAAGGTCAATTTACTGTAAAAATTAAATACACTACTTATGTCGCCTGCGTTGGAAATAAGAAGAACTAAAATCAATTTGTAAAAAATCACAATTTTTATTAACTCCCTGCAAAGCCTTGAAATAATTTATATTCCTTATACGTAAGAAAAATTGACTTTGCGGTTTTTAAGATCATTCCTTGAAAGGGACGTTTTATCGAACATATAATAACTCCATTCCATCATCCCATTCGACGGTCATAAAACCGTCCAAAAAATCCCAATGCGCGCGCAATGCAGTACGAGGATTGTTTTAAAATGGTTCTGGTTTGATGGAACGACTAAATAACTGTCCAATAAACGAATGCTGTTGGCGTAGTGATCGATTTACTTCAGGCATGTGATCATATGCAAGAGAGTTAAATGGAAAATCATGTGACTGCAAGAAAGGGTAGGTTTCGACGTCTCGCGTAAAGGTAGATCGAAGGCAAAGTGGGAATTCGAGAGCTCTAAATTAAAGTTGTATACAGAAAAAAGAGATTTGTGAAATACTTTACAAAATTGCTTATTGTATGTAAATTTTATTTAAAAAAATTACGGACACACTAGTTTTATTTATTACCCATTTTTTTTTATAAAATTTCATAGGATTAACAGAATACATATTTAATTTTAGTTCTTTAAAATGCAGATAAAATTATGTAATATTCACAAACTATAAACCACTACAGACTGCCTCATAAACTAATTATAAGTACCAAAAATTAAAACAAACTTGCATTAGAACATATTTTTGAGCGAAACTTGTAAAAAAATATTTATTTTTTGTAATGTCATAAGTTTTATGTGAAATTTATATATTTATTTATTTGTATTTTGTAAGTTGAATTTTACAAAATATTTGTGAAATTACCTACATATTATAGAAAGCCTCAATATTCACAAAGTATTTGTGATTTTAACCATTTTTAGGAAATATAGATCGTGATACTTCTAAGAAGTTAAGAAAATGAAATGTTGTAGCTTGTACTTTGGTCTTATATATAGTTTATGACCTTTTGTTATTTAAGAACCGTTGAAACAAGGATTAAAAATTTTAATAAACATTTGCATATGTATTGTGCAATTTTGATTACCCTTGATCTAGGTACGGCCTTCAGAATCAATGTTATTCCAAAAAGTTAAGAGATGCTCCATATTATTTTACTAAAACTGTAAGTCGCATAAAGTGATTAAAAGCTAAAAACTGCATAGGTACTTATGTGCATTTGATACACCACATCTAAGCAGGCTACCCTATGGTCAGTATGGCTTTTTTCTATGTGGTATAGCGACAACATGCCGCAGTCCCGTAGAAAAAATATTAAGTGGCTTTTGCAGAAAAATCAACAGATGCTACAGATGTTGCACAATTTTTGTTTGGAAATTTAAAGAATATTTGTATATATACGTGTCTTTCCAGGCATTTTGACATGTGTTAAAATTGGTTGTGAAACTAGATTTAGTTTTCCTTAAATGCATGCCAAAATTAACGTAGTAATTATCCCCTTTAGAAAAAAAAATATTTTTTGTTAATAATTAAAGGAAAAATGAGAGAATTACTCCCCCTAGAAAAAAAATTATATTACAAATAATATAGAGATCAAACGCGTGCCGACGTATGCTCTCGCTGGTCGTATAGTCTTTGCAAAGTCAATTGAAATACATCCTAATACGGGGTTCTATCGATTTCATGGAATTTATCTTGATTGTGCCCTTCAAAAGTTATCAAAATTCATATAAAATGATCCTGGTATAATTTCAAGCCTACGACATAGAAGAGGCGTAAGTAAGTATTTGTTTTCCGACCGACCGTGCCCAGGTGGATGAACGGCACTTGATTGGCAGATTTTTTTGAAATGCGCTTTTAATTGCTTTCGGGTGTGCTTTTCGGGACCCCTTTAGTCGGCAGTATGCAGAGTTAGAAAATAAATCAGTGTCGTTCCTGTAGGTGTAGGAATATAAAGTTTTATTATCTATTTTTATTTCTTTAGTTTACGCCATAATTAAATGAAATAATTTTCATGAATATATCCCATGTCACTTTCTATAAAGAATTTGCAATCATTGTAACTGCAAAACAGGTGTGCCATTCAGCGTGTGATGTCGGCCGCCTGCTCAAAGATTCACCAGCTAGTAACCCGCTGCAAAACAGGTCTGCGATTCGGCACTTTGACATTACCAAAGTTTACACAATTGAAATATAAGTTGTTTCACTTGAGCCGTCGGCCAATATCAAACGCCGAATCGCACACCTGTTTTGCAGCGGGTTACTAGCTGGTGTATCTTTAAGCCGGAGGCCGACATCAAACGCTAAATCGTACACCTGTTTTGCAGTTACGACCACCTAAGTTGGCACGCGTTTGATCTCTATATTTCTATTGATTTTTGACAAGTGCCACAACTTATATCTAAATTGTGTAAACTTTGACTTTAATCACCTAGGACAAAACAAATGGTTCCTATTTATAATTTAACGCTTCTCATAAACATTTTTAGGATGGTTTTACAAATTTACACGGTGGTTCAATAAACTTAATGCCTTTGAAGGCATTCAGATCGGTTCATTGCTTTCTGAAATTGCTCACGCTCCACATCAAGAGGATCAAAGGAACCGACTGTCAGTGGTTTTGCGCGCGGTGTTCAGTGATAGTTGACCTCAACTTTGCGTCTAAAGGAGGTTGAAAATTTATGAGAAAAGCTTGCAATTTGAGAAACCCTGTACATTAAATTTTTTTGAAGATGCTGAATCAAGATTTATTAATATATGGCACAGGTGATAAAATTTCCATATAGCTTTTGTTTATGGTGTTTCTTGCCAAAAAATAAAACACAGGACCCTAACAATCTTTTCTGGCGTTGCTTTAAAGAAATATTTATACAATGCCCTTTATTTCTTGCGAGAGAAGCGGGGAGTGAGAATAAGAAAAGGAAAAATATATACACAGAAAAAGATATTTTTGGGTCAAACCAAGATGTCTTGTTTTAGAGAAAATAATGTGGTAACCAAATAAAGATATTTTCCTAGGAAAAATATGATAATCAGACATTTATTATTTTCAATGAAGAATACATTATTTTATATTAAAGTATTTTCTTTATATTCTAAAAGTACCTAATTTATTTTCTTCAACTACCTACCTTTAATTCAATATAATTATATTTCAATTAAAATTTTGATTTTCGTTACACATTTAAAAGTTATTGAATCGATTTCTTCCTCTTATCTTCTTTAAAGAACCCGAAGAATCACCTTAGAATAAATGTATATTCTTGGATAGAGAATACCTTACTTAGCTTCCTTAAAGTAGAATTTTTAGTGATTTAATTATCGCAACTAATTACACTTGAATGCATTTTTTTTTTAACAGGAATCAACATGGCGGTCTTCAGACGCCATTTTGTCACATGATGTAGGCTTTAAGGCATACAAATTATCTAAATTCCAGGCGATTTTAATGAAATTCCTTTAATCACCCATTCCAAATGTCCTCTAATTTGCTGTAGTTACTTTTTAGTCCTCCCTGCTCCCACCCATCTCTCCTGTCATTCCCTCCACCCTATTCAAAAACCATAATCGTATGATTTTATCAAATAAAGGGCAAATTTAAAAATTATTTCTGCATACGATTTTAGATTTTTTTCCAACACCATTTTACTACTCCACTCCCCCGTCTCTTCCTCTGTCCTCCCCGCCCTCCTTATTAGTAATAGTTGTAGCTATACCTTTCACAAATATAGAGCGATTTCAAAAATTCTTTTTGCACACGCTTTAAGGTTTTGTTTTCCAACATCATTTTACTAGTTTCCCCCTCCCTCTCCCTTTCCCTCTCTTTTCCCCACCCTCCTTATTAGTAATAGTTGTAGGTTTACCTTTCATAAATATAGAGCGATTTAAAAAATTCTTTCTTTACACGCTTTAAGATTTGTTTCGACACCATTGTACTAGTTTCCTCCTCCCTCTCTTCTTCCCCACCTTCACTCAATGCAAGGTAACACTGTTCGCGTCCATAGAAAATCTACACGTATTTTTTCAGTAAAGGTTAATGAATTATAAATGCATAGTGCTTTTTATGAGACTGAATCAGAATTAAACCCAAAAGTTGGAAATAAAAAAAAATAATTTAATAAAAAAACACCCAACTGCTAAATTTACTTGTAACTACTAGTCACAGTTGGATACAAACTTACCCAATAACCTGATTCATGAAAATACAAAACTGTATAATTTCCTAAGTGCGCTTTGGGCATCAAAACTAAAAGTTGAAGCATGTCGTACATTATTATAGGTAAACCTATCAATTTGCTAATAGTTACTATAACTGCGACTAGTAGTTAGCAGTAAGTAAATTTAGCAGTTGGGTGTTTTTTTTATTGACTTTTTTTTTCTGTGTGAAAATAATTACATTATAAAAATGTGGAAAATATATTTGATCTTTTTAGGGCGTCTTAACTCTAAACCTAGAAATCTAGATGCCTATTAAGTATTAGGTTGAATATTTTAAAGATATCTTTAAGATGTCCTTGTCATATCCCAGAAACGGTTAAGGCATTTTCTAAGTGAATAATTTTTAGCATTTTACTACGAAAATTGAAATGGTCAGGAAACATATGATTTATAATAATATATATATAATTTTTTTATTAACTATAAGTGCATTATATTTTTTCTAGGAGGAGAGGGAGGTCACCAGGTTACGCTTCCTTCAAATTGTTGAAGGTAAAAAGTGACAAAGAATCACAAAGAAGTGAATAACTTTTTTAATTATCAGAGGACAGGATATTACCTATTACGAATAACTCCGTATTTTTTTGAATCTATTCTATCTATGTATATATAACAAACAAGATCTAGACTGTTTACCAATAATGCAACAAAATTAACGTAAGATTTTAATTATAAACATTTCAAGTAGCTTTTTATAAAATATAAAATCATTAATACGATCACCTTATTTTTATTTTTGTTTATTGCTAGTGATGATTTCATAGTTTACAAGGTACAAAAAATTAACGCTTGCCACATTTTTTATTGATATAAGCGCACAACAATTATAATTACTATAGACTGCTTAAATCCAAAAAGCTGAAATTGACTTTTTTTAAAATTATTAACATATAGTATATCGTCGGCTTTCTGACGTAGAGGCGTAACTGATATTATTTTAAATTTTACCGAAGAGTAAAAAAAAACCATAATGGTGCCTATGAAAAAAACTTACCGTTGCTGCGGAACATATTTTAATGTTAGTCAATATTTTATTTATTATTTTAAATATTTATTTACGTAAGAAAGTACACAAGCCTAAATTTATAGTAAAAAAACCGTAAATCCAAATTGTTTTATTTTTCAGATAGGCCACTACGTGAGAACACCCACGATATACTTAAAATACTAGGGGCATAAGACATATTTGGAATTTCAATGCTCAAAAAAAATTATTTTATATAGTTACTAATTTTCATTTATAATATTAATTAAGAAATATCCAACAAGGTGTTTTAATAAAAAATCACTCTGTACAGGTTTATAAATAATTTATGCAAGGTTTTTATCAGATGTGGTTAAGCAACTAGTGTTTACAAAACAGATTATATAATACCTATATATAAAAATTTCACAAATATATAAACAATATTAACAATAAAACTAACCCGATGGGGAAATAATGATTAAAGACAAAAGAGGAACATAATGCAAGTTAAAGGCAGATTAACAATAATATTATACAATTGACTAATACTTGAAAGAAAAAAATTAACAAAAAATAATTCCTTATACTATATTTACGACCAATATTCATTTTTAAAATTTTACAGCGATCTTTAATGCCCCGTTTTTATTATAGCAAGTATGACCGCACGAATTCGTTCGCTTGTGTTTTTCACAACGTTTGGAAATGCGGTTTTACTAAACAAAAGAAAGCAATGCATTGAAACGAGTATTCAGTATAGCGAACATAAGCGAACGAATTCGTTCCCTGGTGCTTGCGGAATGTAGGTACTGTTCTTAATTTCTTTTGTGAAAAATTTAAAACATCCTTTTTTTTGTACAAAAAATTCTGACAATGAAAATGAAATGAACACCCTACTAAAAAAATAATAAAAAACTTACCAACTCCATTTTGACCTGCAGCACTTCCCGCCAATTTTTCATTTAATTTCACATCATTTTCCACAACCTCAGTCATTTTAAAAAACTATTTAAAAAAAATTCTTAAAAATTCTAAAACTTCTTACCACTACACTAAATTTTGTTAATTTATTGTTATTTTTTCGTTTTTTTTTCCGAGACGTGGGACTACTGATTTGCGCCTATTTCAAAAAGATCGTCTCGCGTTTCACATCATCCATAAAACAATGTCATCCAAAAAGTATGCTGCGCTATACCTATTTGAACAACCTACCTACACCTTATACTAAATTACCGAGTAGATAAAATGTTTAACTTGAAATAGTAGATATAACTAACACACAAATTTTATTTATAAATTTTACCAAATACGAATTGCACATTCAAACGCAGAACAACTTTTTAACTGCAATATTAAAACTGTTAATTTTCAAAGCCTATTAGATATTCGTACCTATTTTTTTTAACTAATAGTAGTCACTGGCTAGATATCTATATCTACTATGCAAAAAATAATTCAGATCTAGTGGGACGTGCCAAAAGTTAATTTTTAGGGATCGCGAGAGCACGGATGCTGCGATGCGTTATATAGTTTGTGTTGTTGCAGGAAAGGAGCAAGATCTGCTTGGGTCGATTGGAAATTTGGGAGGAAATGCGGGGTTGTCGGGTTGTTAGGGTAAAAAAACCCTTGATGCTGTATATGGCCCTTTACACCAGTATTTACTAAAGGGTCTACAGTGCGAAGTCCTACAATCCTAGGACTACAAGTTTAGATTTTGGTTAAAAGTTTAACTTATTTTTCCCGTGAATGCAATAGTGTTTAATGAGGGTGCAAACGTAAGTTGGGTTGAGTTTAGGTTGACATATACCCCGCGAAATTTGAAATGAAAAATAATATTAAAATATAAAGGTAGTCAAAAGCTGGCAAATAATTCTTGCACCAACATTTAATATTTATATGAATTGTTGACAATAACATTATTTCCTCACAATGGTTAGAAATAAATTAAAATAATATAATATTTTGGTTTAAAAATGGTAGCCATATTTAAACCTCCGTACCACGGATCACCTTGTTAAGGTGATCTGTGTCCGTACGTCACTAGGAAATGTCGAATAAAAACGGTGTAAGTCAGTGTCAGCTGTCCGCTATATTTTACATGTTCATTTTTTAGACAAGTTAGCGATGATTAAACCTATGTTCGATTGTTTTGGTGGATGTGTAATTGAAAACGAATTCTAATATATCTTGTGCTTTTTACAGTATTTAAACATTGATATGTATTTAATACGGTAATGCATTTACAAATACAGTTTTAAGTTACTTATGTATTATTTAGCTTTGAAAATTTTTGTATATGTTTTTTATCAGACTGCACGGACTAAATTTCCAAAAAATGACATTTCGTTACAAATTTTTTATGTGGTTTTTCTTTATTTCTAAAGTTAATTTAAACTTATATGACATGAAACTCACTGAGAAATGCTTACTATCATATTGCACATTAGGGTGAACCAAACCTTTGCAGCTATTTGACCTGTGAGTATTAAAAAAATATACTTAAAACAGTCGGTATCAAGTCTATAGACTTGATACTTAAACCCGGTCTAAAATGCTAAGTTTTAAGGTCTTAGTAAATACTGGTATCAAGGTCTACGTGAAATTATAAATTACTATACAGGGTGTCCCATAAGTTAGGGGCCATATGCCAACAGGTGATAAAGGAGGTCATGTCTAATAAAAAAGTTCTTATAATGCATGGGTCAAAACTCTTTCTTTGTCGAGATACAGAGCATCAAAGTTGGCGATTTTTTAAACTTTTTTGACAATAACAAAAACGCAGCAAAAATATAAAATTGGGTAAAGTCGTGTATTAGAACAAGAGCAATAAATTGAAATAAAAATGATTTTGAAAAAAAAATAGTCGGTAATTTTTTTTAGAAAAAATAAATTTTTTGGTATTAACTTTTATTAATGCCATATTAAACGCAATGTTTTTTTAAAATATTTTTTGTTAATAAAAACAAGTCTCTAGCGAGACATAATAATAAAATATCATTGATACTTTTTAAAAGCAAAAATTATATTTTTTTTAATTATTATTTTTTATACATTTTTGGAGATTACTTTGATAGCATGTATCTCCTTAACTTGTAATTTTATCAAGAAAAGGAATACCATATTTTTGAATCACAATTAGCTAACTATTTAGCTGGCTGTGACAGATTTTTTTTTTGGTAAAACCCTTTTCCGCCCACTCCTCTCACTTTAAAAATGTTGTATCTTAAAAACAGATGTGTGTTGGCCCCCATGTTATATAAACATTTTTCTCGGAAATAACCTCCTCTATCACCTGCTGCACTATGGCCCCTAAGTTATGGGACACCCTGTATAGATAGCAGAACTTATAAGATCTCGTTCGTTGTCTTGTTTATATCGTATTTATGTCTGAACGTGTAATAGACAATAAAATATTCTTTTAAATGATGCATAACATACTTGGGTCAAAATTGAAACTAACATTTCAGTGTCGTCCGTATAAAAATTTACTAATTAAGTCTAAAAAGTGTATGTTTTTCACGTCTTTTTGCTTTTTGTATAACTATGTTTGTATTTATCATTATTATTATTATTTTTTTTTAATTTATACTGGGACTTTCCATCCAATCAGGATCAATCGTCCTGTTTCGCAAAGTTTTAGCAAAGTTAAAGCATTTTTGTAAACAAACACAAACAACCAAGTACCGAGCCAAGAATCGAACCCGGGCCGCTGGTGTGGGAAACAAACACTGCTACCACTACACCACGACGGCGATGCATACCATACTTGGGTCAAAATTGAAACTAACATTTCAGTGTCGTCCGTATAAAAATTTACTAATTAAGTCTAAAAAGTGTATGTTTTTCACGTCTTTTTGCTTTTTGTATAACTATGTTTGTATTTATCATGCGGTATTAAACATCTAAACTAAAATTTTAAAAAACCTGACAACAATGTATCTTCCCTAAAAGGTTTAAAATCTCATAACGCGTGCGTACAATAGGGGATGAGTAGACACTCATTCAATAGGGGAGAAGAATCCGGTGCACCTTAAAGGCCACAGGCGGTTAATGGAACGATTCGAAATTTCATTAAAAAGCAATTTTGATTTATAGAATTTTTAATATCTATATATTTTTGGGTGCGATTTTTACAATGCAAAGAAATTTAAAAAAATATTGCTTCTTTTATTTTATGATTATATAGCGTTGAAAATACAAAAAGTTAATAATAACATTTTTTGAAAATATTATATTTGATGAGTACGGGTAGCCTCTAAAATAGCACTTGTTTGCGATTAAGTAACGGAAAATGTTGGATGAGGGATGAGGGAAAAATTCCGGCTATAGATGTATAGGGTGAGCCAAAAAATTTGTTAATTTCTGAACGCAAACCAACCGATTTTAAAAATTTTTGGCCCCGTTTATAAACAAAAGATAATGCTTTGTTAGCATCACATATGTAACAAATCCAAGATGACGGAGTGCTTTAACTTACAAAATGGGTAAATTTGCCTTTCCTCCCTGCGAAAAATGTATGTGCGTGTTTTCTGCTTTTTCAACGCTGCTTTTTAGAAAAAGCAGAGACTTTTTTTGACGCTATTTGAAGTTTTGACCATCACTACCTGGGTAGCTATTCTGGATCTTGAACGATGTGATAGTTCCCAACATATGCTTTGGCCAATGGCAAGCTTTAAATTAGCTCCGAGCCGTCACGTGATATGCGAACAAACCTCCATTGCGCAAGCTTCTCCTACGATCAGACCAAGAAATGTTTAGTTGATACGGGGCAGGAGAACAGATTTCACTTCAAACGCGTAAAATTCACTAACTCTGAAGAGCGGGCGACTATATCATTGGTCAAGACAAGTCATTTCGTACAACACGGGACCGCTCAGGCTTTGCTGTTGGTCAAAGCGTGGACGGTCACATCCTTTAAGTCCCAGAATAGCTACTCTGGAGTTATTTTAAATCGCCAGAAAGTATCTAATTTGGATTCCTTCAATTAATTAGATTAGTCAGGTTCCGTTTTGTTGTTTAATAAAAATGAGTAAACAAAATTTTAAAATAGAAATATTGCTTTATTTAACAAACTTTTTCTGTATTAAGCCACACATCTCCTCGAGCTGTCAAAACCATTGATCCTTTCTCCATGCAGAAGGGCAGCTGTGTCTTTTCGTTGACAGTAAATCGATGGTTTCGAACCAACGTTGCCAAGCCTAGTTTCGTTTGAATCATGCCGAATCTGTAGCCTAAAAAAACCATGTTTTGTTTATGTGTGTACGTACAAGAGATGAACCATATCACCGGTTAGTAGCGTATTTATTGTAAGAAAATAGTTTTAAATATTTAGTGATATTTTTGGCATGTAAAGAACAGATGAGTTGGGTTTGCAACAGACATCTGACACATGCCCACTTTTAAACCATGGAATCAAGGATTGCTTGATTTTATTTTATTTTATAACGTCAACAGAAAATATAGAATGCCCAAACTGTTCTGAAGTAAACAAAAAATTTAAACTTGGATTTTTTATTAATCACGGACCTTTTGAACAAAATTGTCAAGTGTACAAAAATCATATAGAAAAAAAAAGCTCAAAATTGATTATATATCTAAAAAACCCTCAATATAGCAAACACAGATAAAAAAATATCAAACAAACAAAATTTACCAAATAAATGTAGACGGCTTTTTAACATCAAAGGACGAAATTATTGATTTTATTGAATCCAAAAAACCACTAATATTATGCGCAACTGAAACACATATTACAAAAGACATTTTGGAAAGCGAACTATTAATTAACAATTATACATTATTCAACTGTTTATCAAACTCAAGACATACTGGAGGAATAATGATTTTTGTTTCGAATTCAATATCAATAACCAACAAAGATGAAGTAGCAGAAAACTATGAACACTGGTTTTTAAGAATAGAATTTAAAATCAAAAAACAAAATTTCAAGTTAAATATTTTTTACAGATCTCCATCAGGAAACATTAACAGATTTTTAGACTTTTTTAAATTAATATGCGAAGAAAATTTGGAATATAATGGTATTAACATAAATATGGGAGATTTTAATATAAACTTTGATAATCAAGATTTTTATGTTGAAAAATTTAAACAACTGGTTAATTTATATGGGCTAAGACAAACAATAAAGGAACCGACACGAGTAACCAATAACACAGAATCAAAAATAGATCTAGTACTAACAAATGATTTTTCTTTAATATCTGGTGTGGAAAAAATACCAAAAATAAGTGACCATTATTGGACTTATATTGAAATTCAAGTAAATGAACAACATAAAACAAAAGCCAGCACTTTAACTTATTTATACTACAACAAACTATGTATAAAATTAATTGAATGTCATTGGGATTACACACTGAATGATGCTGATTCACTTTTTGGACAATTATACTATAACATCGAACACACCTTGATAAAAGTTCAAGAAAGTAAAATATTACCTTACAGAAAAACAGAAACACCATGGTTTAATAAGAAAATTTATGATGCAAAAAATGACAGAGATCATTTTTATAAAAAATTTACTACAAACAGAACTGAAAAAGATTGGATAGAATATAAAGGTAAACGAAATAAATGTGTAAATGTATTAAGACAAGAGAAAAAACTCTATTTTGAAAAGGAAATTGATAAAAATAAAGGAAACAACAAGAAAATGTGGAAAACATTGAAAAATTTAATCAACAACAAACCAAAAAGTGACATAACTGAAATCATATTTGAAGACAAAATTGAAACTGATCCAAACACCATATCAGAACGACTAAACAAATATTATATAACAAGCATAGAAGACATTATTAATTCTATACCAAATACAAGCACAGACTCTCTTTTAGATGAAATAAACATAGAAAATACAATACATAAATTTGAAGAAGTAACATTAAATCAACTGAAAAACAAAGTTGCAAATTTAAACTCAAATAATAATAAAAATGAAGTATTAAACAAAAATCTAATGAAAGAAACATTTTCGGTCATAGGATATCCACTTTTAAATCTAATAAACACGTGCCTAAAAAACGGAGAAATTCCAGAAATACTCAAATGCTCATATATTACACCTGTACCAAAAGTTAAAAATAGTAAAAGATATGATGAATTAAGACCAATAAATGTTTTATGGGATATTGAAAAGTTATTGGAAGAAGTGGTATATGAACAGTTTTTAAATTTTATAGAAAGCAACAAAATTTTAGTAAAACAACAAACAGGATTTAGGCGAAAACATTCTACAGAAATTGCAGTACAATACGTTATAGAAACATGGAAAAGAAGTTTTGAGAAAAATGAAATTATAGTTGGGGTATTTTTAGATTTTAAAAGAGCATTTGAAACTATTGACAGGGAGAGGCTATTAAAAAAACTTTATAAATTTGGTCTAAGGGGAAAGGTATTAGAATGGTTTAAAAATTATTTATGCAACAGGACACAGCGAACCAAAATTTTGAATTCACTATCATCGGAAAAATCAAACAATATAGGGGTACCACAGGGAAGTAAATTGGGACCATTACTTTTTATTTTATATATAAATGATCTACCAACAGTTTTAAAAAATTGTATGATACAGATGTTTGCAGATGATACATTACTTTATTTAAAAGGGACTTCATTAGAAAACCTAACTATTGAAGTAAATTCAGAATTAAAAAATGTAGTACATTGGCTAAACGCAAACAAATTAAAATTGAATGTAAACAAAACAAATGTATGATTTTAAATTCAAAAAGCAACTTAACAAATTTTGCAATCACAATAAATAATGAGAAATTAGAAATTACAAATTCATTCAAATATCTTGGTATAATTATAGATTCAAAATTAAAGTTTGATAAATACTACGAATATATTATATCAAGAATTTCTTCAAAAATTGGGTATTTAGGAAGGATTAGTTATTATTTATCATTTTTTTCTAAAAAATGTGTTTACAATACAACAATATTACCACATGTTTCCTACTGCTCAACTATATTATACACAGCGAATGAAAATATTTTAGATAAACTTCAAATATTACAGAATAGAGCAATGAGAATAATTCTTAAAGCAGATAAATACACAAAAATTACACTAATGTTAAAAAAATTAAATTGGCTTAATGTAAAAAATTTCATTTTCTATAATGTTTGTATATTTATTTACAAAATTCAAAACAATCTACTACCAGAACAACTTAAAGATTTTGTCCTCCAAAATTCAAATTTCCATTCACATTATACAAGATACAAAGACGATTTTCATTTAAATAATTCCCAAAAATTAATTGTCCAAAAATCAATTTTTTGTAAAGGTTTGTCAGAATTCAATAAATTAAAAAACTCAATAAAAAATGAAAAGAAATTAACCACATTTAAAAAAAGTTTAAAAAAATATTTATTTTCAATGCAGTTTGTTTAATTATAGTATTATTCATTTGGATGCAGGTAGAATAAATTATTGTGTTACAGTTGAAAATATTACTTAGTCTATTAATATTTATATAGCTAACAATTAGATTTTAATGTAATTAACTTTACTATTGTTAAAATTGTAGCATATTCTTGCTAAATAAAGTTTTAAAGTTAAAAAGTTAAAGTTAAAAAGATTTTGCTTCTGCCTGGATTTGAACCAGGGACCTTCCGCTTACTAGGCTTATGCTCTATTGACTGAGCCACCGAGGTACTGGTTAAAAATCCGCCTATTCGGAAAGTTTTTCGTCATCTCTAATTTTTCTTTATTAGTATAGGTGTGTGTTCGCAAGCTTCCGGTAGCTACAAGAACAAGGAAGGTATTATATGTGGAAAGCATTTAAATAGGAAGGGGCCACTTTATTCCTTGCATTGTGACTTTAGACTTACCAGTACAAACTCGTGGTCCATCTCCAAATGGCAAAAAAGTGAAATCAGGTCTAGATTTTTTAGCTTCTTCGCTAAAATTTTCGGGATTGAAAACTTCGGGGTTGGGAAAATATTCTGGGTCCTAACAAAAAACATTAATTATTTTAACATTTTTAAACCATTTTTAAACAAAGAAATTAAAAATTATAAGAAAATAATTTTGTATAATTTTTCGGGTAAAAAAAACAAATAAGTTATTTTTTTAATTTAGATAGTATTTAAATTAAGGAGAAACGAGATATCTCCCTCAAATACCCAAATAGCACAATCACGTGTTTAACACGTAAAAAAGGCGTGAGAAATAAAAACGTTGATTTTAAAAGCTGCTAGAAAAAAACGTTTATTTCATATATGAAAACAAGCTTAATAGGTCATTCATTAACGTTATAAAAAATAACGTTCCCAAAACCTGCGTTGTAATAACGCCATTATCAAATTAAAACAGCAATGTTTTTACGTTATTTTTAAGTGATTTTTATCAACGTTAAAATCACATTAGATTCACACCTTTTCTACGCGAATTTTAAAACGCGACTTGCATGGCTTTTCTACCGAATATTTTTTTAATTTTACTAGCAGCAGCGCCACCTATTGCCGGGATTTTTCACTTTGAAGAAATCTATCACGCAGTGCTTTGGTCTATAAACTAAACTGACTAAACTAGGGTCACTGCACTCTAAACTCCAAAAACCTGTTAAGGAACTGATCCCTGATTCTTCACGATCACGACGTATCTATTATTAACTTGATTAAAAAATCTTGTTTAGCTTTTAAAAAAAAACATAATGTATATAGATAGATAAATAGATATTTTGTCTTGCCTTGAGCGCCATCTTTAAAATTGTCTTGAAGTGTTGTAGTCTTAAACTAGTGAACTTTTATAACTTCCTTTCGCGTCTCTTTTATGTTAAAAAAAAGTTATTAAAAAAACGTGACCAAAAAAGACGCAGAAAGTTAGTAGGTTTGAGAAGTCTTAATCTAGTGGCGTTTTAGAACATGTTGTGGAGGATTTTTCAAGTGTGAATTTGGTACATGAAAATAACGAGGGTAAAAAACACGTTATATACACAGCACCAGAAACTTCAGCAAAAAGTAAATTTTTATTGCTTGATTTCTTGTTTTTAAGTTATCTTTAAGCATGTAGATTTAAGTAAAAAGAAACTTTGTGATTTTTGTTCACGTTAATTTAACGTTGATGTGATGTTTGCGCTATGTGGGTAGACACATCTGATTGGTTGATGCAGCTATTAGGAACCTTTTGCGCGCACTTTATAAGCTAACTTTAGCCTTTAATAACGCGAAGTTAAACTAAATATGTCAAAATTTTACCTTTTGCAGACATAATTTTGATTTGGTTACTTTATATATCTATCAAAAGCGTGTTTTGTGTTCTGTAGGCAAAATTAATTAGGAAGTTCCGAAAACAACTAGAGAAAAACTAAAAAACCTATACCAGTGAAAAACCGCTGCTTTTTTAACACAATTCACAGAATACTGATGACTTTTGGTTAGTTGGTGAACACTGTTGCCAAACAACACATATCTACCAGTTTTTATAAAAAATAAGTTTAAATAATTGGCATAAAATTAAATCTGACGATAACCCCGCATTGGTAGCTCATGAAGTAATTGTCTGGTATCAAAAATATTTTAATTTAAGATTACATTTTCTCACACGGTAAAAAAAATTGTTTTAGATCAAAGCAAATTGCTTTGAAGTAAAATAATTTGTGCTTTCCTATTCACCAAGAGAATAAGAGAATATTTTCTTGATATAGCACAAAAAATGTCTTGCCTCTTTATTTTAATGTGGAAGCAAAATAGTACTTATATGAGATTTGTTACAAAATGGAATATACTGAAACAAAACAATTAAAAAAGAAAAATAAAGTCTCATTTCAAGATTAAACGCTGCGTTTAACTAAAAAGAAATATTTTAATTCAAAACAAATTGTTTTACGGTAAAGGTAAAACAATTTATTCAAGAAAAGAATGTGTTTTCATTGTAGATAAATTTTTTTACCTTATATAACGTTATATGCGCGGCAATACTAGGGACTTATTTGAATAAAACCTGACTTTATTTTAGAGTCGACTTTATTTTGACACATTTACACAGAAAACTAACATCTGACCTTTCAAAATTGACATAGCAAAGCCAGATTTAATAATAAAGACGCTAACTTTCATTTAATAAATACCGACACTAATAAATCCGGTTTTTAAATACACAAAGGCCGAATTTTGAAGCAGAGCAGCTGCTTTTTATATGCTAATCTGTCACCATAGGGTCGATGTTTAAATAAGGTCAGGTTTTATTCCAATAAGTGTCTAATGTCTCTAAATAAAGGAACTCAAGTTTGCGTTATTCAGTCACAAGTAAGGTCAAACATTTTAATTTAGTAACGGATAACGTTCAAACCAGGTAACTGGGGATGCCTTAAATACAGGATTATTTGAAAATGGGACATGCAAAAGTCCTTTTTTTCTTAGTTTTGACACCATACAATACCCCTGATCAAATTTTTTTCTACTGATTTTAGGGGTAGGAAACAATTCGCCGCGGCCGATTCGCCGCGGGATAATTTTTCGCGGGGACAATTCGCCGCCGGCCGATTCGCCGCGGGGACAATTCGCCGCGAGATTTTTTGTTTTATGATATTATCATTTTTTATTTAGCTTGACTTCATATAATATACTTTTTATTTGTCTGATCATAACTTTTTTCTACTTTTCCAACTAGGTATTTGGTGGTTAGTATTGAATTACAATTTTTATTTTTTTTTGAAAAATAAATAAAATGGCGGATCAAAAATGGTGGATTTTCCCATTTAAGAACTAATATGCATCAAACTCGGAAGTTTGCGATCTTTCAGGTCGCTGATTATTATTTTTAACTTAAACTAAAAAAAATCAAAATGGCGGATCAAAAATGGCGGACTTTTTCATTTATGAACCAATATGCTTCTAATTCAAAACTTTAGGGTGTTTTAGGTAGCTGATTATGACTTCTAACTTAAACTTTAAAAAAAATCAAAATAGCGGATCCAAAATGGCGGAATTTCCCATTTATGAACCAATATGAATCAAATTCGGAACTATGCGATCTTTTAGGTCGCTGATTAACATTTTTCACTTAAATTTAAAAAAAAAAACAACATGGCGTATCTGAAATAGCGGACTTTTCCCATTTCAAAACCGATTTGAATCAAACTGGGATCTTCGAGGTCGCTGATTATTATTTTTAACTTACACAAAAAAAAATTAAATTTAAGTTAAAATAATTATTAGCGACCTGAAAGATCTGAATGTTCCGAGTTTGATGCAAATCCGTTCATAAATGGAAAAATCGGCCATTTTGGATCCGCCATTTTGATTTTTTCTAGTTTAAGTTAGAAATAATAATCAGCGACCTTAAAGATCGCAAAGTTCCGAGTTTGATGCAAATCGGTTTATAAATGGAAAAGTCCGCCATTTTGGAACCGCCATTTTGATTTTTTTAAAGTTTAAGTTAGAAGTCACAATCAGCGACCTAAAACACCCTAAAGTTCCGAATTTCATGCATATTGGTTCATAAATGGGAAAATCCACCATTTTGAATCCGCCATTTTATTTATTTAAAAAAAAAAAATTTAATTGAATACTAACCACCAAATACCTAGTTGGAAAAGTTTGAAAAAAGTTATGGTCAGACAAATAAAAAATATATTATATGAAGTCAAGCTAAATAATAAATGATAATATCATAAAACAAAAAATCTCGCGGCAAATTGTCCCCGCGGCGAATTGTCCCCGCGGCGAACCGGCCCGCGGCGAATCTGCCACGGCGATTCGGCCGCGGCGAATTGTCCCATTCCCTGATTTTAGGTAAGAGAAATAAACAAATAAAACATTTACCATCAAAAATGTAGTATCAAAAATCAGAGAAATTGCACGTATAGACTGTGGCGGAGCTGGAAACTTTCTTTGGGAGGGGGAAATATAATAAATATTGCATAAAACTATTATTTGGTAAATTCTGTGTGTTAAGACTAAATAAAGCTTGAGATTTGGCGGGAGGATATTTCCCCTTTTTCCCCTCCCGTAGATCCACCCCTGGCATAGACCAATCAGATGCGCGTATCCGAGCGCGTATTTATCGTTTCTCCCTTTTAAATTTGAAGAGTAGTACTAGAAATAAATAAGTATAATGGCATCCTTACCTTATGCAGTCCCCATGCAGATATTTGGCAGTAAGTTCCTTTATCAAGTGTGATGTCAGTTCCCGGAATAATATACTTCTTGGTACAAATCCTAGACAACGTTGCAAGTGGAGGATATTTTCTAAGAGTTTCTAGATACAAAAAAAAACAATTAAGTACAGATTTAAAATTTCCTCCTCAATTATGTCTGTGTTCATTTCCTCATAAATCTGGCGACACGGCAGTGCCCCGCCAAGCTCGCGTAAACTGCTGTAACATCCTTTCTTAAAACATTTCAGATCATATTTAACCTATCTAAAACTCAAACTTTCAACAGTCGTAGATCTTCATAGAGTTGATAACCTCTCCAAATTCTATTGGTTTCCATACAGTAGTAAAGTAGTGACGAAATTTCAAAAAATGTCGAAATGGCCACTCACTAATCCACTCATGTATAGATCATAAAAAATTCTACTGTACTTCCGGACATGCTACAAAGTTAAAATTTGGCACACTGATAGGAATTATGACCAGACCCTTGGCAAATATCAAAAAACCACAAAAGTATCATTTACTTCTTTCCCCTATACATGTAAATTTTTGTAAAAGTAACATTGCCCACTTCCAGAAACGCTAAAGAGCTGAGCTTTGGAAGGACGAAACCAACTATGATAAAACTTTTGAAAAAAATTAAAAACTTCAAAATTTTAATTAACTTTCCTTCCCCTATAAATGTAAAGTTATTTAAAAGTAATATTGCCCACTTCCAGAAACGCTAGAGAGCTGAGCTTTGGAAGAGTGATGATAAAAATATAGGAAAAAATTTAAAAACATCAAAATTTTAATTTACTTCCCACTTCTATAAATGAAAAGTTATGTAAAAGTAACATTGTCCACTTCCAGGAACGCTAGAGAGCTGAGTTTTAGAAGGCTTTAGGAAAAATTGAAAAACCTCAAAATTTTTAATAATGCATTGCAAAAGTTTTGAAGAATATTCCGCATATTTTACTACTTTCAAACTTAAATAATCCAAATCCTTTAAAAAAGTAGTGAAATCATAATAAAAACCTTTCATGTAAAAAAAAGCCAAGTACGCGAAAATGGTAGCCGTAAAAAAATTGTTACTTTTTTGGAAATATTTTTCTAAACTTAGGGGATTAGTCTTTGCGTTACACCTAATGTTTTTTAATATGTTTTGTCTTGAAAATGCGTTACGAGGGGGGGGGAGGGGGTGTTAAAAATTCTGAATTTTTGGGTTACGTTATTTAAGGACGTTCCCTTAGAAATATAAGGTTTTGATACAAAGCAGTGTTGCCACATCTTTAAAAGTTTTCAGCTTACCATAGATTTTTTTAGATTTTTTCTATTATTTCACTTCTACGCTAGACGTAACAACCTACCCCATACAACTTTCTCCGTATACACCAACTCATTACAGGCGTCGTAACTCCATTTGCCGTTGTATTTTTTTAACACTTCTCTAACTTCAGCTCTAACTTTGTCTTGAATTTCCTGATTTTGAGCCAGCTCGAACAGGCCAAAGGTCATCGTGGTGGCGCTAGGTTCGAATCCAGCAATGAAGAAGAGGAATACTTGAGCCACCAGCTCATCGTCTGAGACATTGGGAGCATCTAGAAAATTAATAAAAACAATTAATTGACACTTCGCTGGATTTTTACTAAACTTATAGGTAATATTTTATTATTTTTTACAATTTACGTGCAATTACCCACATAGCACAATCACGTGTTTAACCGTAAAAAAGGCGTGAGAAAAAAAAACGTTGATTTTAAAAGCTGCTAGAAAAAACGTTTATTTTATATATGAAAACAAGCTTAATAGGTCATTCTTTAACGTTATAAAAAATAACGTTGCTAAACACTGCGTTTTAATAACGCCATTATCAAATTTAAACATCAATGTTTTTACGTTAGTTTCACGTGATTTTTATCAGCGTTAAAATCACATTAGATTCACGCCTTTTCTTCACGAATTTTAAAACGCGACTTGCTTTGCTTTTCTACCGAATATTTTTGAGATTTTACTAGCAGTAGCGCTACCTATTGTCGGGATTTTTTACTTTGACGAAATCTATCAGGCAATGCTTTGGCCTCCAAACTCCAAAAATATGTTAAGGAACTGATCCCTGATCCACGATAACGACGCATCTGTTAATAACCTGATAAAGACACATTAGTATTCTGTGAAAGTGTTTACTGTTAAAAAATCTTGTTTAGCTTTTAAAAAAAACATAATGTATATAGATAGATATATAGATATTTAGTCTTGCCTTGCGCCATCTTTAAAATTGTCTTGAAGTGTTGTAGTCTTAAACTAGTGAACTTTTATAACTTCCTTTCGCGTCTCTTTTAAGTTAAAAAAATGATATTAAAAAAACGTGACCAAAAAAGACGCAAAAGTTAGAAGGTTTGAGAAGTCTTAATCTAGTGGCGTTTCAGAACATGTTCTGAAAGACTTTTCAAGTGTGAATTTGGTACATGAAAATAACGAGGGTAAAAAACACGTTATATACACAGCACCAGAAACTTCAGCAAAAAGTACATTTTTATAGCTTGATTTCTCCTGGGTTTTAAGTTCGGTTCGGTTCGGTCTTTAATCATGTAGATTTAACAAAATAAATATTACATGGGATGCCGTTGTTTTGAAGTAAACAAAAACTTTGTTATTTTTTTCACGTTAATTGAACTATGTAGAGTATGTTTGTTATTATTTGTAGGTCTGATGATCCTTATATAGGCGAAACTGTGTAACCGCATTAAATTACATATAAAAAGGTTTTGAGACTAAGACACGGAATGTATTTCCAATTTCCCAAATGTGAAATTCAGGTGTCTTTGAGAAAAATGGACGAATTCTTTCAATTAGGAAACGTAGATCTACTATCGCTTACGTTTTAAGGAGAAGAACCCAAGGAAATAGGTTCTAGATTTTATAAGTCAAGAAACACATCAAATAATAGGTAACAACTATTAATCATGCAATTAAAAAATTAGTCCTTAAGCTCGTAATTTTCCTCTTCCCACAAAAATAACCGCCCAATCCTAGAACCTCAAAGATAGAGGTCCCTCAAGTGAGGCAGTCCAAAAGCCGCCCCTGACCTTGATACGGCCCCCGAAGAATAAAACTCGTTGGTTGTGCCCTTGACGTATCTTTAAAACACAAACTTTCACGTCGGTCTTTCTTCGAGTGATTTTTGCACTAAAAAACTATCCTACTATACAGTTCACTGGCCCGCCCCCCCCCCCGAAATTAATGTTTTTTTAGATATTTTCGACATATTTCATGAATACAAATAAAAATAGCATAAAATACGCCCTCATGGGGTCTCGGGCCCCCCTCCCAAATCTGTTTCGGGCCCACCCCGAAACTTTATTCTATATACGCCACTGATATTGTTTATTAATAATTTTAAGCTTAACATTAATCAAAAATAAAATTCACGTCATTCCAAGTGACAAATTCTTTCCACTGATCGAAAATTCAACTGTAGTGGAAACTGCAGTAATTTTTGCTGTAGATGATATTAAAAAGAACAAATACAACTATTTACAAACTCAGCGGTTCCATGTTAGATCACAAAAATTTATTTTCAAAAAAAAATATTGTAAAGAGTAGGTATATCTTTCTTACAATATTCCCGTGTATCTGATAAATAACTTACGTTTTGTTTTTGTAGAAAGGAGTAATTTACATTACAAAGTTATTAAGCTTAACCCTCGAACTTAATTTATGAATGGCCTCATATTAATAAATTAAACATTTATTTTACTTCTTTAGAGCTTTTTTGTAATACCACAGCCTACCTAAGGTAGGCTGTGGTAATACCTTTCCCAGCAGTTATCTGATCTGCCCTAAACTATAAAGACAAAGCAGATCTCTGTTAATACCATCAAAGCATTTTTTTATCAGTCATGCAATTTTGGTAAGATTATAAATCAAACATTCAAAAAAATCTTACAATACATAATACCCCCATAGAAAAGACTTGAATAATCATTTAGTTCAAAAAAATTAAGCAGCTCATTAAGATTGTATCGAACCCGGGATCTCTTGCTCTGTACGCAAACGCTCTTTCATTAAGCCACCAAAGACCATACATAAATTTTAAGAAAACTTCTATCTATACATGTGTGTGGTGTCTCAGTACATGCACGAGAAACTCTCAGGGTATTAACTCGACCAAGCCATCCAACTGATTTCTATAATTCTTCTTTCCCACTGTCTAAGGTATGAAAACTCAAATTAGACGTAAAGTATCAACGTCTGAAAACATGAGATCACCCTTTCCGTGTGTTAAAATTTGATCGCAATGGGCGACTGTCAATATAGAATTCTCAAATACCAAATTGCAAATGATGCAAAGACCTAAAGCTATAAACAACAAGTAAAATTAAAGAAAGAAAAATTATGAAAAGTTTGTCTTTGGCCGGGACTGAGTTTTCATACCTTTGACAGTGGGAAAAAAGATTTATAGAAATCAGTTGGATGGCTTGGTCGAGTTAATACCCTGAGAGTGTCTCGTTCCTGTATTGAGACACCACACACATGCATAGATAGAAGTTTTCCGAAAGTTTATGTATGGTCTTTGGTGGCTTAATGAAAGAGCGTTTGCGTACAGAGCAAGAGATTCCGGGTTCTAGTCCCGGCCGAACACTTTTTTCTGATTTTTCTTTCTTTAATTTCACTTGTTGTTTATGGTTTTAGATCCTTGCATTATTTGCAATTTCGTATTTGAGAGTTATATTGGCAATCGCCCATTGCGATCAGATATTTTACCACACGGAAAAGTTGATCTCATGTCTTCAGACGTTGATATTTTATGTCTAGTTTGAGTTTTCATACCTTTGACAGTGGGAAAGAAGAATAATAGGAAATAGTTGGATGGCTTAGTCAAGTTAATACCCAGAGAGTTTCTCGTTCTTGTATTGGGACACCACACACATTTTATGGTCTTTGGTGGCTTAATGAAAGAGCGTTTGCGTACAGAGCAAGAGATTCCGGGTTCGAGTCCCGGCCGAAGACAACTTTTTCTAATTTTTCTTTCTTTAATTTCACTTGTTGTTTATGGTTTTAGGTCCTTGCATTGTTTGCAATTTAGTCTTTGAGAACGTTTCACTTAAATTACGTAAAATTTTTCGAAACAGGTTTGATATAGTCGCAAAAAAACTTTTTTTTATAAAAGCCCACATAAAATTGACTCACGTAATATGTCACTGTCAGCACGACAGACTCTAAAATAGAGGGCATGGTAGACTCCCTGGCTCTATGCTCTTGCTCGAAGGGCGAACTCTAGTGCAATGGGTCGTTGAGGGGTGACGCCCCTCTTCCAACCCTCCAGTAACGCCTATGCCGCCCAGTTTTCATTAGGAGTGCATAAGAATCTTGGAGGTAAAACTTTAAATCGCTCTCTGTAAATGAGCTTAATAGCTAAACAGCTCAGCAGCTGGCTCAAAAGCGTTTTTAGTCAGTTTTCCGCCGTGTTACTAGGGATTTGGAAGCTTATGTTAAGATAAATCGTGGGAATATTATTTGCACGTCCTCCCTTAGCTAACTTTATCCCTTATAAATGTGAAATTAAATGACAGATGTCACGTGATTTTTAGAAGCCCAATTTCAACCTTTTGCAGACACATTTTTTTTATTCTTTATCTTTTATTTATCTGTCAAAAGTCTGTTTTGTGTTCTGTAGGCAAAATTAATTAAAAAATTCCGAAAACAACTATGGAAAAACTGCAAGGGAAGTATAGGGTTAGGTCTGTGCTTACTGGGTACATCTTATTTTTTTTACTCTCTTCACACAACATTGATGACTTTTGGTTAGTTGTTGAACACTGTTGCCAAACATCACATAACCACCAGTTTATAACTGGAATAAAATTAAATGTGTGGATTACCTCGCATTGGTACTCTTGAAACAATTGTCTGTGTCGGTATTCTTGAAATCTCCCCGAGCGAGTACTACCCGAAATTCGAGCGAGGACCAATAGAGATGCAGAAATCAAGTGACATCGCATGCGCAGTTTGACTTTCACCCGATTTTGAGGGAGTACTCCTCGGGAAGATTTCAAGAATACTGACACTGGTATCAATAATATTTTAAATTTACATTACATTTTGACATAACGTTATATGCGCGGCAACCCTGTCTCTAAATAAAGGAACTAGTAGCCTGCGTTCTTGAAACACAAGTAAGGTCAAGGTTTTCTCTCCTTGCAACTAGGCTTGAACAAACTTGAGGAGTAAATTTACCAACACGATCCGCCAGACCGCAAGCCAAGCCAAGTTTCAGATTCTCACAGTATGTTGTTTGGCAAATCACAAATCAAGTTTTCCATATCGCAAATCGAGGGCTTGCGGTTTTTTTAATCTGGGGGCATGGCTGTGCCCCGCCACGTTCGAGCAAAATGCTGTACCATCTTTTCGTGAAACATTTCAGCCCAAATTTGACCTCTCTAAAACTCGGAATGAGCTACGAAATTCAAACTTTGCACAGTCGTAGACCTTCATAGAGTTAATAACCCCTCCAAGTTTCATGGACTTCCATAAAGTAGTAAAGTGTTTGCGAAATTTCAAAAAACTTCGAAATTGCCACTCATTCACTCACTCATGTATAGATCATCAAAATTCTACTGTCCTTCCAGACATGCTACAAAGCTGAAATTTGGCAGACTGATGGAAATTATAACCAAACCTTTGGAAAAAATGAAAAAACCCTAAAATTCTAATTTACTTTCCTCCCCTATACATATAAAGTTATCTAAAAGTAACATTGCCTACTTCCAGAAACGCTAGAGAGCTGAGCTTTGGAAGGCCGATAGGAACTATGATAAAACTATAGAAAAAACTTTAAAAACCTCAACATTTTAATTTACATCCCTCCCCTATAAATGTAAAATTATGTAAAAGTAACATTGCCCACTTCCAGAAACGCTAGAGAGGTGACCTTTGGAAGGCTGATAGGAACTATGATAAAACCATAGGAAAAAAATTTAAAAACCTCAAAATCTTAAATAAGGCATCGGAAAAAGTTTGGAACACTATTCCGCATATTTTATTACTTTACAACTTAAATATTATCCAAATCCTTTAAAAAATTAGTAAAAAAATTACAAAAACATGTTATGTAAAAAAAACAAGTATGCGAAAATGGTATTCCGTAGAAAGAATTGAGATAAAAGTAGAGCCAAGTTCTCCATTACAAATTTTAAAATGAAGGGTTCTTACTAGTTTGGAAATGTCTTTCTAAACTAGGCTATTACGGCTGCAAATGACTCTCAGGCACAGTAACGTGAACCAGGGCTATCAAAATGGAGGGGCCACGATCCTCCACTTTGTTGACGTCACATACGGGGCTGATTTTTTTTTTGATGGTCACGTTACGACACAGCTGATTGTCTTTAAAATTTTGAAGTTGGAATGACGGTTTATGGATATTTGATTTTTTGTTAAATAAAGCCGTTTTTGAGATTGTTTTTACTTTATTCTGGCAGAACAATTTTTTTTTAATATTAAGCCCTAATTTTTCATAGCCGCTTCATTAGCTCACACAAAAATTAAGTTTAAAGCAGAAGCGAATGTGACAATCACATATGACAAACTCAAATACATGTCAAATATAACAGTTGGCATGTGGTACATGGCGGGTAATTTGAATTCAAAATAAGGAATGCTAAATCTTAAAGATTTTAACCTTTTAATCATGTTGCTTCCTTACAAACATTTGGTGGAATATCGGGATGGTGTCTGAGAATATTTCACTGAAATTTTGCGGAAATCTGTAGTGCCATTTTGAAAATATCATAAAAAAACGTCTGACCTCCCATAAGACCCAATGTAAAATTCAGCCCCGGGAGAACAGCTGATTTTTTCAGGGTCGTGGCCTCTATTTTTGTGTTGGCCTTGCGTGAACATAAAGAAGTTTGGCTGTAATAGGAAAGTTAAAAAAAACATTTCCAAACTAGTCAGAACCCTTCATTTTGAAATTTGTGTTGGAGAACTAGGCTTTAGTTTTATCTCAATTCTTTTTACGGAATACCATTTTTGCGTACTTTACGTGAAATGTTTTAGTTGCTTACTTTTTTCTTTGACAAATAGGTTTTCATCTTCGGTCAGTTCTCCCTTGTTTTTCAACTGAATCAGTAAATGTAAGAAATCCTTTCGGTAAATATTGTTTTCTTCTCTATATTTGATTGTGCCGAGCACAATGTCTGTGAAAAATTGATCAACATCTCTTCCTCCTTGAGTTTTGTATCCTAAAATTTTTTTTGGATAATTATCTAGACCACAGCAGACCCAAAGAAGGCCGTAGCTAGGGGGGTCAAGGGGGTTCAAAAACACCTTTGTTACATTTTTATTGAAATACCCTGTATTGTTATTAGTGTTATTTAAAATATGAAAATAATATTAAAAATATACAATTAAAATAAATTTGTATTTTATTAAAAAATTTTGTTCAAAATAAAAAATATTTTTCGAAAAAAAAAATATTTTATTTGTTTTAAAAATATCAGCTGCAATTTACCTGTGTATCCCAGAATCTTCCAGGGTACTACTTCTTCCAGCCATGTTTTTAAAAGTCTTGGACGGAATACCTTCTTGCCGTACAATCGAAACTCACAGTCAGGGTCAGTGAGGGAGCTACACTCAATACCAAAGGCTACACTAGCTAAAAATTTAAAACCATTTTAAAAATTATAAAAAACTATGTAGATATTAGCTCTCACATACTATACTATTGTAGTGTGAGCTATGGTGATCCTAATTTTGTTCGAGAAAAAAAAAGTTGCTTCGATTTCAAAAATTTTTATATATCTTTGCGTTTCAGATGATTTTGAAACTTTTTTGTCGCGCCGTCTGTCTGTCTGTATGTCTGTCTATCTGTAGGTCTGTCTGTAACGACCAACGCGCATAACTCAAAGACCGCTTGCCCGATTTCAATGAAATTTGGTACCTAGTCTGGGTCTTGGGTCGAGATGGTACCATTTATAAATGAACAAAATCCACCGAACACAAGCCAAGTAAAAGGGTGGGGGTAGATTTCAAAAATTAGAGTTTATGTGAAAATATGGCGTGTGTGATATTAAACGAAAGGTAATTAAGTGTGGAGTTAAACAAAATAAATTTTAGGTAAAAAAAAGGGTGGGGGTAGATTTAAAAAATTAGAGTGTACGTGAAAATATGGCGCGTGTGATATCAAACGAAAGGTAATTGAGTCTGGAGTTGAACAAAATACATTTTAATTTTTGTTTATTTTAAGGGGCGGGGGAAGTTTCAAAAATGTGAGTTTAAGTCAAAACATGGCGTGTGGTATCAAACGAGAGGTAATTTAGTCTGGAGTTGAATAACATATATTACAGTTTTTAGCTATATTAGCTCACACGTACACTATAACTATAGGACCTAGTGTGAGCTTAGGGGCCCATATATTGGCAGAGTATTTTTTTAAATGAAAATTTTTGTTCCAGTAAGTTTTTTGTACAACGCTTTTTTGTTTTGTTAATTTTTAAAAAGTTTCTAAAAAACATAATCAACATAGAAATACAATAAACTGACGTTGATATTTTATCTCACTCTCTCTCTTTCTTTTATCACAAAGCAAAAGAAATTCTAAACAAGAAGTTGTATTTGTACTTATCAATTCATTCAAATAACACAAAATGATAATGATATTCTGTTAATTTCAGTGTCTATTTACCTATAACATCGATGGTAAATCTCGCAGCGATGTCTTTAATCTGAACTGGCTCATTAGTTTCGACGCAGTGGACTACAAGTTGATCCAAAGCATTGATTTTCTCCATGAGGAGATCAAACACCATTTTCACTTTTCCAACTGTAAATACTGGGGTCATTTTAGCTCTAAAATGTTTTAAAAAATTATGTTATTATAGATATAGAATAAGTTAAATGGCTCTGTTATCAACTTAACTTAAATTTAAAAAAAACAGACCTATTTTTGTTTTTAGTTTGATTTTTGGGTCTCTGATTTTTGAACCGTCAACAGTTTTTAGTGGATTTTTTTTTAGTTTGAACCAAGAATCATAATTAGCGACCACAAAGATTCCAAAATTTTAAATTTGCATAACTAGCGACCTGCCTAAACAAATCGGTTCATAAATAAGAAAGTCTTTTGATTTAAAAAACGCCAATTTTAGGACGCGTGAATCACCCTCGTGGGTGTACAGCTTTCGAAACGCCCACGGTAAAATACACAAAAACTTTTTTTACCCCTATGACAAGAAAATTTTTTGGTATAAAAAAAAATGTCACCAAAACTCTTTAGCACATCGAGAAGTAGCTGAAGAAGCTGTCACAAAGGCTTAATTAAGTATAAGTAGTTCATCTAATGCCATTTTCCGTTTTTTCATCTTTTTTGCGATATTTTTTCCTACTTTGATCATAGCTCTTGTCAGCGTATCATTGTATATCAGAAGAAATAATAAAATGCTGGAAAAAAGGCGGAATCTTGAGAAAGTAGAAAAAAGAGCATCGATAGATTACACAGCAATAACTAAAACTATAAGAAATATGATAAAAGAAAATAAAAGAAAGGGCCAAGAAATAAAAGTTGAGAGAGAAAATATGAAATGTCTAAGGTAGATATGAACGGCATAGAAACTAATGTTAAGGAGGATATTGTAAATATCACACAACTATTCTATATATAATTATACCAAAAAATAAGGGAACCATCGCGAGAAAACATGAAGAAACTCCAAACAAAAATAAAGAACATAAACTCAGAGCTACAACCTGAAATAACCAAAGCGAAAATAAAGAGAGCAATAAAGAACGGTGGTAAACCTGTCCTATAAAACTCAATATTCTCCTAAATAAAATACTCCCAAACTGAAAAGAATCCATTAACCACTATTCTACACAAGGAAGGCGATAGAGCCGACCTAAAAAACTATCGACCTATAACACTCTTCAATGTAGAAATAAAATTTCGGACTTCCATTGTCTTTATTTATTTTAAAACACGACGTTTCGGTTAGTAAGTATCTCTAACCGTTATCAAGTGTAAACTGTTACACTTGATAACGGTTAGAGATACTTACTAACCGAAACGTCGTGTTTTAAAATAAATAAAGACAATGGAAGTCCGAAATTTTATTTCTACACAATCATTGTCTACGAGTTTCAAACAAAGACTCTTCAATGTAATTTATAAGCTATTCACAAAAATAATAAAAGATGGACTGACAACAAAATTTGACGGATATCAATCAAAAGAACGAGCAGGCTTCAGAAAAGCCAACGAATACACTATATATTGCGTTTTCAGACTTTGAAAAAGCTTTTGATAGCATTGAACACCGCGCATGAAAAGCATCTTTAATATACATATATAGCGAAGTAACAACTTGAATCAAAATCCACGAAGGAACCAAGCCAATCGTCATAAGAAGAGGGGTGAAATAGGATGAAACAATATCCCCTAAACTATTTAACCAGGCCCTAGAAGATGTTTTTTAAAAATTTAGATTGTTGTTCCCAATAGGCATCAAAATAAACGGTCAATACTTGAACCACCTAAAATAATAATATGCTGGTGATATCGCCTTAAGAACAGATAAGAAAGAAGAACTGATAAAAATGCTGGAAGAACTGGATACAGAAACTAAAAATGTAGGCTTGAGTATGAACTACACTAAAACTAAAATCATAACAAACAGAATGAAGATATCACGATCAGAATAAACCAAGAGAAAATAAAGGAATATATATACCTGGGACAAATTAATACACTAAAAACACAAAACCAAACAGCTGAGATCAAGAAACGAGTAAGATTGGCCTGGGCAGCATTCGTGGTAATTTACCATAACAAGTAGCTAAATTAAAATAAAAATTTGCCAATCATAATATCAGACAGAAAGACGATCGATGAAACAAATGTAGTGTAAAAGTGTGGACACCTAGGGAAAATAAAAAAAGTGGGGGAAGACCCCAAATGGGATGGCAGGATGAGTTGAAGAAACATGCGGGAAATAAATGGATGTCTAAAGATAGAACAAAGAAGGCCAAATAGATAGATAGATAGATAGTCAAGCTAAACAAAACTGTTTAAAAAGGCTTTGCGTGGCTGTTTTAAAAACATGTTGGGTCTGGAAGTATAATTGGAAACCAAAACTTTCCGGACAGGACATCAGGCAAAATCGGATACTAAACTTTCTACTTTGAAGTCTTACCTCAAAATCTTCCATTGTTCTCCCTCCAATCGAAACAGAGTTTTCGACAAAGTATCTTTTTCGTGATAGTAAAATCCGTGTCCAGCCCAATGGGGGAAATCATTCTGGATAATGTGTTTTATTATTTGAGGGTCCACTGGAATATACTGGGGTTTCCAAAGTTGATAGGCACCACCTATTGTCAAACGATATAGAAATTGAAGTACATCGCAGTTTAAGGAGAGTAATAGTATTTTCATAAATACTTTCTTTTATAAATATGAAAATGTATGGGGTGTCTTGCAATTGTTCCTTTTTTTATAAATTTTTTCTACTTCTGAAAACTAAAGCATATTTAATTTCATTGTATTCATGGGCGCAGCCAGGGGGGGGGGGGGCTTCGGGGACCGCCTCCCCCCCCCAAAGCCTTAGATTTTTTTACATATTTTCCACATATTTCATGAAAAGACACAAAAAATAGCTTAAAATTCGACATCATGAGACTCTGGGCCCCCCCAAGAGGCCTCGGGCCCCCCTAGGTGCGCCACTGTGTATTTACACATATCTTTAATCCCTTTTCTCTTTGAAAATACCTAAAATCAGAAATTCGAAAATTGTATACGGTATTACCAGGGAAACATAAAATTTTGCCTTTCAATCTTTGTTTATGTCTCAAATAATTATCATTATAGCCCAGTCATTTTAAGAATCAGGCCAAGCTCAAGGGGGGTTTTGGCGGAGAATATGTGGGGATGTGCCCCAGATGCTAAGGAATAATTATACAAAAATTCAGCTTGCACCTTTTTATTTCCAAGTTTCAGGGTTTTTTTACTGACTGGGCTGTTAAATTAATATTTAATAAGTCTGTTTTTTGTTAATTTGATAAGAAAATTCTTTTAAATATTAAATGAAATATAAAAAATTTTAAAGTACTATTTTTGGCCTCCAAAAGTTACCCATTGCAAAGATTACGAATGTGTAATGATTAACTCTCAAATACCAAATTGCAAATTATTCAAGGTCCTAAAACTATAAACAACAAGTAAAATTAAAGAAAAAATATAAGAAAAAAAGTTTTTAGTCATCGGAAAAGGTGATCTTATGTTTTCAGACGTTGATACTTTACCTCTAATTTGAGTTTTCATACCTGTGACAGTGGGAAGGAAGATTTATAGAGATCAGTTGGATCACTTGGTCGAGTTAATAGATAGTTTAAGTTGTGCTACGTATTTTTACGTAAAACTGCACGTTAAGCGCTCTACGTTTTGTTCCAAATTTGAGTTTAAGTTGTGTTTTCGCCAATTTAAATTATTTTGGCTTTTATTTTTAAGTAAGGATTTTTGATTAAACGGCATGACAACAATGCCTTTTATACGATTAAAAGAATTCAGTTTTATTTTAAAAACAGTCGAAAAACGGTATTCGGTCGGACCACATACATACCTACAAAAACGCTATATATTCGAATGCTGATTAATTACTATTACTGACTATTACCTATCACGGTGATTTTCCTATTATTTTTCCTTTAATTTACCTACCCTATTTTCCTCTTTTTTTCACCAGGTGTTTAAGTGAAAAAACAGGCGAATAATCGGTAAGTTTTTTATAGCTACATTTTATTAATTATATCGTTTTTACGGCGACTCACCAAGTTGAATGTTTTTACGTTACCATAACCAGTCTACTAATAGCAGAGAAAATGAAATTTGGCACTGTGTTTTTTGATGTTACAATTTTGTTTTTTGTCTTTTCAACTACAGTAGGAATATATTTGCAAAGAATCGTTTGTACTGGAAGCGGAAATTATTGTCCAGGCCTCATTTTTCGATCGTTCAATCAACCAATTCTATTCTTTGGTAACGTTAAGGTGCCCGCAGACTGCCGTAAGCTAACGTAAATACGTAAGCTCCTAACGTGACTTGACGACGGTGTGACGAAGTGCGCTTGCGTAACAGTCAAATCTCATGCTTACGTAAAAATACGTAGCACAACTTAAACTATCTAATACCCTGAGAGTTTCTCATTCTTGTATTGAGACATCGCACACAGAAAGATTCCGGGTTCGAGTCCCGGCCGAAGACCGAAAACTTTCTTTTCTTACTTTTTTTTCCTTATATTACTTTCACTTGTTGTTTATAAATATTAACGTCCCGAAACGCTCCGCAGCTCTTTCTCTTTTTTTTTAATGGGTTGTATTCAATAAAGGAGGAAGAGCGGCCAATTTCAACCAAGTTTTTAAAATAAAAGTTGGAACCCAAAAATATTTTAAACGCCGAAAGCGATACTTATTCCAATTTAAAAACCCTGCCAATATATGGGCCCCTAAGCTCACACTAGGTACTATAGTTATAGTGTACGTGTGAGCTAATATAACTAAAAACTAAAATATATTTTATTCAACTCCGGACTAAATTACCTTTTGTTTGATACCACACAAGCCATGTTTTGACTTAAACTCAGATTTTTGAAATCTACCCCCACCCTTAAAAAAAACAAAAACTAAAATGTATTTTGTTAAACTCCGGACTCAATTACCTTTCGTTTGATATCACACACGCCATATTTTCACTTAAACTCTAATTTTTGAAAAATACCCCCCCCTTTTTTTTTTAATAAATTAAAATGTATTTTGTTGAACTCCAGACTCAATTACCTTTCGTTTGATGTCAGATACGCCATATTTTCCCATAAACTCTAATTTTTGAAATCTACCCCCACCCTTTTATTTGGTTTGTGCTCGGTGGATTTTGTTCATTTTTAAATGGGACCATCTCGGCCCAAAACCCAGCCTAGGTACCAAATTTCATTAAAATCGGCCAAGCGGTTTTTGTGTTATGCGCGTTGGTCGTTACAGACAGACATACAGACATACAGACAGACATACAGACAGACAGACAGACAGACGGCGCAACAAAAAAGTTTCAAAATCATCTGAAACGCAAAGATTTATAAAAAAATTTGAAATCGGAGCAACTTGTTTTTTCTCGAAAAAATTAGGATCACCATAGCTCACACTACTATAGTATAGTATATGTGTGAGCTAAAAAAGGATCTATGAAGGAATATGTTAAAGAATTAAATATGAAGGAATATGTTAAATAAAAAAAGCATAAAATTAAACAAACAAATATGAAGGAATGTGAAATAAAAAAAATGCATGAATTAAATTTTTGGACTTCCATTATCGGTAACTTTTTTTTTTGATACTGGGACTTTCCATCCAATCAGGATTAAAGCATTATTAAACAATCACAAATAACCAAGTACCAGCCAGGAATCGAACCCGGACCGCCGCACGGTGGTCAGCTTGTCGGTTCTGAACGATCGAAATTATTTTATGGTTTTAGTTTTGACAAATTGATGCTGAAAGTTAGGAAACTAGCGTTTAAAAAATGTGATTTTAATATAGGTACTGTGCATTCTGGAGATGGTACAGTCGCCTCCAAAAAAAATGTTACATATCGATTTTTTCCTGTTAAGCAAAAAACTTAAAAAATTGATACTTTGAGAGTGTGTACGTAACTAGCTTATAGCTTTTTTTTTATTTAACATAGCTTTTTTATAAAAATTTTACTAAATTTATTAATCTTGCTATACTATATATTAATTTTTTACCGTGCACTGATATTATTTATCGTAGTCTTTATATTCACTATTTTCACATACATAGTTTAAAACGGATTGATTTTTATCCTGTGAAACCGGTGTTTTGTGTCAGATTTTAAATAAATTACGTCGGCCAATCATAAGCTAATACAGCGGCAAGAAGCGGCAGCTGAATGTAGCACCTATACAACCCTTGATACATGATTGAAATAATAAAGTCACAAACGCAATTGATACGTACCGATCCAGACTTTTTCAGTCCAATATATATATAATACATATTTAAAATTGGGGATGGGATAATTCGCCGCGGCCGATTCGCCGCAGCCGATTTGCCGCGGCCGATTCGCCGCGGGACAATTTGCCGCCGGCCAATTCGCCGCGGGGACAATTCGCCGCGAGATTTTTTGTTTTATGATATTACCATTGGCAATTGTTTAAACAGTTTTATTTAGCTTGACATCATATAATATATTTGTTTATTTGTTTGATCATAACTTTTTCAAACTTTTCCAACGAGGTATTTGGTGGTTAGTATAATACAATTTAATATTTTTTTTATTAGAAAAATAAATAAAATGGCGAATTTTCCTATTTATGAAACGATTTTCCTCAAACTTGAAACATCACGGTGCTTTGGGTAACTTAATACAATTTTTGACTTAAATTTAAAAAAATGAAAATGGCGTATTTTCCCATTTATGAACCGATTTGCATCAAACTCGGAACTTTGAGATCTTTCAGGTCGCTGATTATTATTTTTAACTAAAATTTAAAAAAATCAAAATGGCAGTTCCACAATGGCGCACTTTCTTGTTTATAAGCCATGAATTTCTTTGTTATAAACCGATTTGCCTCAAAAATGGGGGGGGGCTGATTTCTCTGGGGGGGGGGGGAAGTCTCATGATGGCGAATTTTATACTCTTTAATCTTTTTATTCATGCAATATGTGAAAAATATCTAAAAAAATCTTAGGCTTGGAGGGCCGAGGCCCCGAGGAACCCGCCATTTTCAGGTTTTAAAATTTAAATCAAAAATTGTATTGAGTTACCTTAGGCGCCGCGATGCATCAAGTTTGAGGCAAATCGGTTTATAAATAAGAAAGTGCGCCATTGTGGAACGGCCATTTTGATTTTTTTAAATTAAGTTAAAAATAATAATTAGCGATCTGAAAGATCTCAAAGTTCCGAGTTTGATGCAAATCGGTTCATAAATGGGAAAATCCGCCATTTTGGATCCGCCATTTTATTTATTTTGCTAATAGAAAAAATTGTTGAATTGTATACTAACCCCAAATACCTAGTTGGAAAAGTTTCAAAAAAGTTATGATCAATCAAATAAACAAATATATTATATGAAGTCAAGCTAAATAAAACTGTTTAAACAATTGCCAATAGTAACATCACAAAATAAAAAATCTCGCGGCGAATATTCCCCGCGGCGAATCAGCCGCGGCAAATCGGCTGCGGCGAATCGGCCGCGGCGAATTGTCCCCTACCTTTAAAAATTATAGTAAATCAATACACAACTTTTATCTAATTTTTTTAACAAGCAAATTGATACTTTGCAAATGGTTTAAAAGTAAAAATTAAAGATACCAACCAATATTTTAAATATACGTGAAGAAATCACCATATAATCTCTGGTTTACCAACTTGGAGCACTTTGGAAAATCGGCTTTCCGCGCGGATTACGTGCGGATCATTATGCAGGCTATCAAACGGCCTATGACTTGTCGTAACTACGTACTAATAAGGTAATTGGGCACTTTTTTAAGACTTAGTAGTTATGATAGAAAATAGTTCGATATTGAGGTTTCGATCGTCTAAATTAGACAAGCTGACCTCCGTGCGCCGCGCCGCGCCGATGTGTGAAGCAAATATTGCTAACACTACGCTACGGACGACGACTATTGTATTGACCAAGACATTTGTTGTATATTTGTTCTTCCAGAAACCCTGTTATGTGTCCTCACACCATTAAGAAAATATAAAATACTTACCGTGTTTAACTCCCATAGCCCTAAACTTTCTATAAAGCTCCAAATAAGTTTCAGCGCTGGAGAACTCTCCAGTAAACATTTTCTTGGTGTCTCCAAAGAAAAATTCAGGTTCCAGTTGAGGCAAACCTTAAAAATTTGAATCAAAATTTATGCATTTTTCAGTTAAAAAAGCATTCCAAAAGTTTGTTATTTTCTTAATAATGTTTAATAATTACACTTTTTATAGATGGGGGAAAATACATTGTGTTCTTTTTTAGGTTAGTGCCGTGGTATGGTCGTCGGCTTCACATGCAGAAGGTACCAGGCTCGCGTCTCGAACAACGATGCAAAAACAAAAAAAAATCTGTCGCTCTGTCGCCAACTTCCTTTTCAGCGTTCAACAGCCGTCATCGAATAAGCATGCGATAAGTTGACCTTGATCATCGAGAATATACGCAGGTGTAGTCCATAAGCCGACATGCAGCCAGCCGAGGAAACAGGGATAACAACTAAGGAGCCTGCTATAAGTGCTATATAGTCGGAACCAGGATAGAGCCAGTATAAATCTCATACAGTCAACTCACGACGATCAAAACTGTTGCGCTAATAAGGAAAGAAGTCTATCGCCTATAACCAAGTTTTGCCGGATGATAGCGATGTTAGATAGATGGAAGTCTAACATATAGAAGGACCACCTTTCGGAAGGGGTGTATCAAGATCCCTGCCCTCGACAAAGAGGGGCCAGGTAAAACTAAAGGCCGATTCATAAAGTTAGTTGAGGTTCAGTTGACGCCGAGAGTTCGGAGTTCAGTCAGTTGGTAGTTGGAGTTCATAGTTTGAGCCATTCATAAACTCAGTTGACTGCTTAATTATGATTGGTCCAATAATTCAAAATGGTAAAATGACACAAAACAGCTCTTTGGATTCTATCTAACCTTAAAAAATTTCAGGTCTAGAATCTCTCCTTCCTTAACATCTCTCCACTCTTCCTGCCTTTCATACTCATCATTAGCCATTTTTTTATAATAATAAAACACCAACATTTTTAAAAACAACTACTCAATTCAAAATCCAAACAACTAAAATGAAAATGGCCGCCGCAAGCATAAATCACTATCGTGCGTAAATCATTCTATGGCTGCAACAGCTGATAGTCAGGCGACTAAATGCTGTAGTTTTATTGTCTCCAACTCCAACTTCTCTACTGAACCTCAACTGAACCTCAACTTACTTTATGAATGGAAATACATGTTTCAATAAGTTGATATTTATTTTTCGAACTCCTAACCTCAACTCCCAACCTCAACTGACTTTACGAATCATACATAACTCTTACTAGATAAAGAAACCTTGCATCTTAAGGGGTACGTGCATCTGTATGGTATATGGTGTACGGACAAGTCGAGGTTTTCGAAAAGGGCCCGTCTTATGCCTAGTCGATAGACACTATTTTTCAAGAAAATTTTATGAAAATCGGTTCAGTAGTTTAGAATCTATTGTAGGTCGGACAGACATACAGACACACACACACACACACATAAACACATAAAGATTAGCTAAAAGGATAGTTGTTTAAACCTTGTTTTTTCGTTTTAGAGGATTCCTGATTTTCTTTTTACTTGTTTTTCTCTTACCTTTCCTTTTCCAGTAATTATAACGCCATTTTAGAAACACAACAAGCCCTAAAAGTCCGCAAACAAGATAAACTATCAGGCCAAAAAACGACATATTTTTTATAAATTATATTACTGTAGGAACTATTTATCTTACAGCAACTAAATAGTTTAAGAAAAAGCAATAAAATGTTGATCAGTATTACCGTTAAAAAAGATAAATAGCCCAGTCATATTAGGAATCTACCTGGAAAAAAATAGGTGCAAACTGGATTTTTGTATAGTTATTCTTTAGCATCCGGGACACATCCCCACATATTCTCCCCCAAAATCCTCCTTGAGCTTCGCTAGATATAAGGCCCCAAATGTTCTAAAAATCATTTCTTTGTTATTTTCTCGAAAACTAATAACTTTTTCAAAAAAAGTCAAAGGTGACAAGATACGCAAAATCGTTTGGTCTATATTAAGAAATTAATAAAAAAACTTAACATTTTTAAAAATAATTTTTTTCCCACTCTGTGCGTACCTTACTTTAAAATTGTTAAAACTTTATAATATTAAGCTTGTTCCCCACTTGTATCAAAATATCATTTACTAAAATTTAGTTTTTGTTTTTTTAAAGTTAAACAAAGTTAAGTCACAGATCACCTAACAGTGGTTAGGTGATCTGTGGTTAAGTAAAGGTTTGGAAAGTAGTTAATACTAGCTGGACCACCATTGGAATTTTGAAAATTATATTTTTATACAATTAGGAACTGTACGACACAAAAAAACATAATATTAAAATTATTTTACTTCTGTTTAGAAACAGTGATAAAATACTCGCAAATGCGCACATTTTTATTTTATTTGAAATTCCAGCCTAACAGATATTAAATATTTTTCTAAAGTTTTAGAAAAAAGACTGTTTGACTTAACTTAAATATGACAAAGGGGTTTAGACAAATTAAACATAAAGGTAATGATCTATCTCTATCATAAGGGTGGTTTATTCAGGATTAAAAATTATAAACAGAGGTACATACTTACATAACGTTTTAACAAATACTCATTAATATGTAATTTTTAGTTTTTATGTCAAGATTTTTCGCCAAGGCTGTCGGCTATATGTACATGGATAAATTATGTTTGTAGAAATGTTAGAAACCAAAGCTTTTAGTATATTATATATTGGGGAGAAATCATCAACGACTATTCGGTAAAACTTCATGTACTCATGTTGATGATTTTAAATGCTTAAAAAACCACCTAAAACCCGGTTCCCACCTACGACTTTCTCGTGCGTGCCCGCGCACGCGTCACATGACTGTCATAACATTTCATATTAAGATCATGTGACGTGTGAGCGGGCACCCACGAGAAAGTCGTAGGTGGGAACCGGGTGTTAGGTTACATTTATTTTGTTTAAACCCTTTTGTCCCATTAAAGTTTATAGTGAAACATTATTTTTGCTATCAATAGCAGTTTGGCTGGAATTTCAAATATAATAAAGTGTGCACATTTGCGCATATTTTAAAGCTGTTTCTACCCAGAAGTTGAACTTTTTTATATACACTTTTTTTCCATACGGTGCTTAATCGAATAAAAATATGTTTTCCTTGTCCCATTGGCGGTCCTGATAATAGACACTTATTGGAATAAAACATGATCCTATTTTAAAATCGACCCTATTGTGACAGATTTACATATAAAAAGCAGCTGCTCTACTTCAAAATTCGGCCTTTGTGTATTTAAAAACCGGACTTATTAGTGTCGGTATTTATTAAATGAAAGTTAGCGTCTTTATTATTAAATTTGGCTTTGGTATGTCAATTTTGAAAGGTCAGCTGTTAGGTTTCTGTGTAAATGTGTCAAAATAAAGTCGACTCTAAAATAAAGTCAGGTTTTATTCCAATAAGTCCCTATTATTGACCATTGGCCAAAGCCTTACTTAAAATGGTTTAACTTTTAAGAAACAAAAACTAAATTTGTGTACATGGTGTTTTGTACATGTGGGGATCAAGCTTATTGTTATAAATTAGTAAAATTTTAAAACAACTAAATTACAGGGTAGAAAAAAAATTAAATTAAAAAAAATTTCATTTTTCTAAAATATATTTTTAAAAATGTTAGGTTAGGTTTTTTTTTCATTTTACGTTATAGAACGAATGATTTGGCGTATTAGTTCGCTCCTAACTTTTTTTAAAAAAGTTATTAGTTTTCGAGAAAATCGCAAAATACTAATGTTTATGACCTTTGGGGCCTTATATCTAGCGAAGCTCAAGGGTGCTAAGTAATATTTATATAAAAATCTTGTATGCACCTATTATTTTCCAAGTTTCAGGGTTTTTTCACCTAATATTACTGGGCTAAAAGGAATTGTTTTTCTTACAAAATGAATGAAAGCTGATTTAAAAATTAATCTTTTTGCAAAAGAAACAACAATGGTAATTCAATGTTAAAAGTGTTCTTTAAAGTGCATTAATTATAACATTGTAATTTTAATTAGGTGCGCACAATGTTATGCAATTAAAATTTATTTTGAGTGTCCGCCTTTGTTTGACAAAGGTTAATAAACAAAAAGGTTTTAATTTGTTTGTTTTATTAAATGTTGCATATTATTATATGGCTTTGAGATTAGGTACAAACGAAGAAAAACTTTCTTAGAAACTATTTTAATTTTAAAACAAATACAGTTAATAACACATTAGCTTTGGCTTATATGTTCTATTATTACCTTTCCCCTTCCGTCCTTTTGTTATTAAAAATAAAACCAAATATATTTTCAAAAACCTAAGTTGTGTAAAAAAGGCTTTCTGTATCCAGGGGTGCAACTGGAAGGCTATCAAAAGGTACTGAATTTTACCAAAATTTTTGACACTGCAGTTTTCCATTAGCGTTATTACGTAGCACAAATTTTATTATGCAGCGCCATTTTTCGAAAAATAATTTTTATACAAGCGTGTAGAAAATGTGATTTTCCACACGCTTTCAACACAGAAATGTGAAATTTTGAAAAACTTGTATAGATTTAAACGCAGCCCACGAGAAAAACCGGCCCGGGCGCGGAAATATCACGTGACCGTAGGAGGGTCACAAAAGAACATGAGCATGAAGTTAGCGAAGCACCCATCGCAGATCGAATCGTGACTAGGTGGATAATTTGCCGTTAATTAGTCGGGAATTAGTTGTGGAAAAATTAATTTTGTCGCTCTTATTTTTGACCATTTTTGAGGGTGCTTCGCTAACTTCATATGAAGTTAGCGAAGCACCCTCGTAAAAATGGCTTTAATCAAAATCGAATATGGTGGATAATTTGCCGCTAATTAGTCGTGAATTAGTTGTGGAAAAATTAATTTCGTCGCTCTCATTTTTGACCCTTTTTTTGGGTGCTTCGCTAACGTCATATTTTGGCACCCATCGCAAATCGAACCGCTACTAGGTGGATAATTTGCCGTCAATTAGTCGTGAATTAGTTGTGGAAAAATTAATTTTGTCGCTTTTATTTTTGACCGTTTTTGAGGGTGCTTCGCTAACTTCATATGAAGTTAGCGAAGCACCCTCAAAAACGGTCAAAAATAAGAGCCACAAAATTAATTTTTCCACAACTAATTCACGACTAATTAATGGCAAATTATCCACCTAGTAGCGATTCGATTTGCCATGGGTGCCAAAATATGAAGTTAGCGAAGCACCCAAAAAAAGGGTAAAAAATAAGAGCGACAAAATGAATTTTTCCACAACTAATTCACGACTAATTATTGGCAAATTATCCACCATATTCGATTTTGATAAAAGCCATTTTTACGAAGGTGCTTCGCTAACTTCATATGAAGTTAGCGAAGCACCCTCAAAAACGGTCAAAAATAAGAGCGACAAAATTAATTTTTCCACAACTAATTCACAACTAATTAGCGGTAAATTATCCACCATATTCGATTTTGATAAAAGCCATTTTTACGAAGGTGCTTGACCGTTTTTGAGGGTGCTTCGCTAACTTCATATGAAGTTAGCGAAGCACCCTCAAAAACGGTCAAAAGTAAGAGCGACAAAATTAATTTTTCCACAACTAATTCACGACTAATTAACGGCAAATTTTCCACGTAGTCCCGATTCGATCTGCGATGGGTGCTTCGCTAACTTCATGCTCATCAAAAGAACGCCTCCCGGCCAGCTGTCATTATAAAACATGTGTGTTTTCAGTTTTGGTATGTTTCTTTACGTCGATTTTTTTTTAATTCGGGCATGAATTTTATGTAAATTTTATTAAAGTTATTAAAATAACGCAGCCCACGAAAAAGACAACAATGCCGCGAACGTGTAGTGTTGTTGGTTGTCGGTCCAACTATAAAACTGAAATCGAATATGTGTCAACTTTTAATTTGCCAGTGGATAAACAAATTAATAAAATTTGATTGCGAAAAGTTCCTAATGATTTAAGTATCTTAAAACGTCCACAAGTTTGCATCAAACGAGCAGGTTATCTGGTTTGATAAGTGTGTTGTAAATGGAGAGTGTTGAAACTCTTCCGAAATACCTAAGTAGACAACCTGTATCTACTGTTCGATTAGCTGATGTCGAGAGGCAACAACTGGAAACTGCAATACAAGAAAGTCTTGAAACACTTTGAGCTCATAAGAAATCAAAAGTTTTATCAAATATTGAGGACATTTCAAAATTTTATTGTTCTAAAAGATAAGATTGATCAAGTAATAGACATCCTTAGTGATATTTATTCGAGAGTGAGAGTGAAAAATGTATTCAATTGTCATTTCTTATTGAACAATTAGGTCTCTTGAAAAGGTCACCTGAGAATCGAAGATATTGTGGATACACTTTAATGTTGGCTTCATCTTTGTTTATCCAGTCATCCAGTGCATACATGTCAATTTACAAAACTAAGGTAATATGTCTTCTGCACCCTCGCAATATTAAAAAACTGATTTGTGAAATATCGCTAACAGATAGTAATCTCTCCGGTAGTGTGCAATATTTAAAAAGTTAGATACAGCTATTAAAAGAACATGACTTGATAGTTAACTTAAGTAATCTCTCCGGTAGTGTCCAATACTTAAAAAGTAAAGTAAAGTTAACTTACACATTGATGAAATATATATTAAACGTTGTGCTTGGTAATTTTTAAAAAAAATATTGACGACCAATACATTCAGTTTATCGAAAGTGAAAACCATCTGACTTATTCACAAAATCACTTGTTTTTTTTTTAAATAAATTATTGTGAAATGTTTTATATTAAAAAATTTTCTTTAGATAACTCTAGCGAGTGTTTCTGTGGAGAAAAACTATTGTCAAATCTTGAAAAAATTGGTTTAAGGGCATGTAAAGTTTTTTTAAATAATTTTATTAAAAAGCATAATGATTTAGTGTCTGCTAATAAATCTTTGAATAAGCACACAGACAAAGATGATGACACTCAAAGAAAAATTAAAAAACTTAAAGCTTAGGTTTGTTATGTCCAATTTTAAAAGACTTGTATAGATTTGAAGTAGCTAACGATATTATGTACCTAATATACCTGAAGATATTAGAGTACAAATTTTATATAATTTTTTATTTTATAGATTCAGTTCTTTTATCTATAATAAACACATACATCAGCAAAATATTTTTTTCAATTTTTGCCTATGTGAGAACAAATTTTTTTTGTCAATTTATGTAAATTGTGTAAAAACAGATAATTTAAGCAATACAATAAGAATCCTGGAACTCCGAAGATCACGTGACTGCCGACTTGCTTACAACGCGCCATGGCCGGTCTTTATCGTTGGCTGCGGATTTGAAGTTTCTGTTCATAATATTTCAGAGACTTCTACGGTATAAGGGTAAGATCTTATATTTTGCTAAAACACTAAGTAGGTATTTTTTTGAAGTTACGTATATTGATGTGCACACTTGCAGAAACCTATTTCTCCGTATTTAAATTCTTGATGCAGAAAAATCAATTTCGTGCACTTGTGAGGAAAATAGCTATATTCCGTTTCCCTTTCATTTCACCTGCGACGACATTTTTTAAACGATTTTATTTAACTTCAAAGAGCCTGGCTGTCTAGATGTGTATCAAATGTTGTGATTTATTTTTAATACCCTTTCCGTCAACCGGTTTTAATGAAATTTGGCACAGTAAGGTAAGCAAGATGACAATACAATATACCGTGAAAAAACTTGATGGGTAGGGCGTGGTTGAGGGGTAAACTGTCAAGTTGAATTTTATCTGTCAGTTTTAGTTTTTGAGGATATTACCTAAAATTAATATTTCCTAATGACCCTTTTATTTAGTTATGTTATTTTCAATTGTTATTTTGTTTGTTTTTATTTTATATTTTTATTTGCTGAATTTTCTGATACCTTCCTAGCTAGCTATTAGTACAGTTCAAGTCAGGCCATAATATATCAGAATTTTTTGTAAATATCTCAGAAACTAAAGCTATTACAAAGTTTTTGGGTATAACAAAAATTATTGAGTAAAATATAATAAATCGCATATTGATATGATGCTCCGTTTAAAAGTAAGCATTTTTACATTTTTTTAATTGTCAATAAACTTTCATTAGCATTAATGGATTTTAACCAAAATGTAACTATCTCGTTGGAGTGTCAAACACTATTTTAGCTAAAAATTTTACGAAAATCGATTGGTTTAGGAGCTATCGTGTTACGGACAGAAATAATATATACATGCACACACACACACACACACACAGACTTCACGACGATATTGCTAAGATAGGTCAAAATACACCCAAATAACATATTTTCGGCGTTATCTCAAAAATTTTCGTCGAAAATAATACCTTCTCTAGGCATTGCTACGCGGGCTAGGAAGGTAAAAATATATTAAAAATAATGATGTAATAAAAAATAAAAGTATAAAAAATAATTTTAAAAAAATATATTGAATGTGATGACATCATTTTAAAGGAAATTTTGCGCTGATTTTAAAAATCGAATAAAATGATGGTCATTTCAAGTGCTAATAGCTAAAAACTAAAGTGACACGTTATATATTTTTTATTTGACAATTCTTTATTAAAAAACTATAAAAAAGCCATGTAGATCAAAATAAAATATTCATAATCTTAAAAATGTTACCCACTCTCAAAATCTAGACTGTTCAAAAACTTCTTGTGACTTAAAAATGGTTTTTTTTTTCTATATTTTCTGGAAATACCCGAACACTCACAAAACCATCGAATTTTAGACATCCTGTACAGGATTAAGAGAAAACGCGATACGGGTGTAAAAATTAGTTTAATTCTTAACTAATTGTCTAACTTTTACTATGTAATATTTAACTCAGTTATTGTAAAATTTTTAAATATTACTACTCATTTTTCAAAGAGATTGAGCACTTATTGTTTAAGAAAAACGTACTAAATCTATTTTAGAATTTTTGCGTGCTTCAAAATAATACACGAAAACCTATAAAAAATATGTATGTCTTTTTTTCATCGCAATATGTTACAGAAATAGCAAGGCAAATGTAAAAACCAAATAGGAACTGCTCAAATGAGGGGGGGGGGACGGAACACACACGTCGTACCTAGTATAGGGGCGAATGATACGGAATTAACCATAACTTGGGAAATAATTACCTAGGATTTAATAATGTTAAATATTAGTTAAAAAAATTACTTTTAGTTAAGACAAGAATTTGGAAAATCCACTTTCTATATTACATTTCGACCCCTATTTCGACCCCGCGGAATTCGAATATCCCTGTTGCCACCTCGAAATGTTGACAAGGGGCTGAGGTATTCAAGATAGCGGCCAACATAGCGGCCAATTTTTAAATTTCCGCTCTAAAGCCCAAATTGACACAGGTGCTAAAAAATAATATCATATTAGCTTTTTTAAATGGCTGCAAAAACCTCCAAAAACCCCACCACACCCCCAAAAATCTGAAAGTTTGAGGTTTTTTAAAATTTTCTTAAAAACTAAGCTTCTAAGGGAAAAATTGATAATACACTATATTGTAAAGATTTAACAAGATATAATTCAATAAGGTAATACTGATAACAAACTCTCCAACGTCGTCCGTTAATTGAAGTAATTTAACAAAGTTGAAAAAACACCCATGTTTTTCCCAAGATTTATTCGATTTTTTTTAAAACTAATGTCTATAGGAAAATATGTGTTATATTTTATTATGGTCAATAAAATATCCTTTAAAACATTGTAAGACGTGATCGGATTCGTTTCATAATTAAAACTTTAGGGGCATCAGCATCAGTAAATTAAATCAATTTTAAAACACAGAAAAAAAACCATTTTTGTTACACGTTTTATCTAATTGTCTCAGAAACTAAGCTTAATATGAAAAACTTTATTATAAACAGTAAAATTCTTTTTAAAACTGTTTGGATTTCACTATCTCCAACGTCGATCACAGGGATACGAGTGATCCCGTCTGGAACACGTCCTGATAGTCAGGAACAAGTGATCCATGCCAATCCACGACCGGACCGGTTTCGACCTTTTGGGCCATCCTCAGGTGAATGTAGGCGATAGCTCCGTGTAGAGCATAAGTTTTTTGAAACCAACAGAAACAACTACTCCGAGGGAAAATACCCCTACCGGCATTAAATTATACTGATGGCTTGATGCTTTCGTTGGGAACCTGTTAAAACTGTTTGGTTTTCACTATCTCCAACGTCGATCACAGGAATACGAGTGACCCCCGTCTGGAACACGTCCTGATAGTCAGGAACAAGTGATTCATGCCAATCCATACCATGCCAATCCATGTGGGTTGGCATGGATCACTTGTTCCTGACTATCAGGACGTGTTCCAGACGGGGATCACTCGTATTCCTGTGATCGACGTTGGAGATAGTGAAAACCAAACAGTTTTAACAAGTTCCCAACGAAAGCATCAAGCCATCAGTATAATTCAATGCCGGTAGGGGTATTTTCCCTCGGAGTAGTTGTTTCTGTTGGTTTCAAAAAACTTATGCTCTTCACGGAGCTATCGCCTATATTCAACTGAGGATGGCCCAAAAGGTCGAAACCGGTCCGGTCGTGGATTGGCATGGATCACTTGTTCCTGACTATCAGGACGTGTTCCAGACAGGGATCACTCGTATCCCTGTGATCGACGTTGGAGATAGTGAAAACCAAACAGTTTTAACAAGTTCCCAATGAAAGCATCAAGCCCTCAGTATAATTCAATGCCGGTAGGGGTATTTTCCCCCGGAGTAGTTGTTTCTGTTGGTTTCAAAAAAAAAAGTAAAATTCCTTCTTCAACAATGTAAATCTCGGTGGGGATTGACTTATAACAAACTCTCCAGGGACGTCCGTAAATGGAGGTAATTTAAAAAAATCATGGAAAAATCTGTTCTACATTTCTTCATAGAAAATAAAATTTCCTTTCAAATAATGTAAAACAAAGTGGAAGTTATTTCATATTTACCGCTCCGTGGTGGTGTCCTTAATTTAAAGTAATGATTTAAAATCATCAAACTAATCAATTTTTTTGCAGGTTTTATCCAATTTTCTTAAAAACTAAGCTTTCTACGACAAAATGTCTTTCTAACTTTTCGATGGACAATAAAATTTGCTTTCAAACAGTGTATCACAAAAAAGTTAGATCTCCATGGGCGTCCGTAAATTGAGTTTTAAAATTTTAAAAATTACCAAACATAGAAGCTTAGTTTTGTTAAGGAAATCATAATTATACAGGGTGTTCTCAAAGTTGAGTCATTTATTTTAACAAGTTTTAAAACTCGTAAAAATAAGTAATTGTACCAAAAATCATTTATATAAAAGTTGCAGAATAAAGAAGTTATTAATAATTCGAAAAATGTTAAATTTAAAAACTGTAAGACATGACTTTGATATTCTCGACCACTGCATTATTAATATTTTGTTTACTGGTGATACTGGGTATGGCTCATTTTTTTGTAGAATACAAATTACTCATCATTTGTTCATTCATTGTATGGTTTTCAGTGAGAATTTCAATTTAAACAGTTGTAAATAATTCGCTAAGGTGCGTGTTATTTTGGTTTTTTAGGTTAATAATATCTCCATTAGTTCATTGTTTTCATATACGTGTTCCATTTTCATAGCACAAATTGTCCAAAAAACAAAAATATCACGCACTTTAGCGAATTACTTACAACTGCTCAAATCGGAATTCTCACTGAAAACCGTACAATGAATAAATAAATGATGAGTAATTTCCATTGTACAAAAAAATGAGCCATACCCAGTATCACCAGTAAACAAAACATTGATAACGCAGTGGTCGAGAATATCAAAAAGTCAGGCCTTACAGTTTTTAAATTTTACATTTTTTGAATTGTTAATAACTTCTTTAATCTGCACCTTTTATTTGTAGTACAATTACTTATTTTTACGAGTTCTACAACCTGTTAAAATTAGTCAACTTTGAGAACACAATTCCGCCCCTGGAGTCTTCAATGTGATATATAAGCCGCATTATAATAAAGCATTTAAAAGAAAATTTAATTTTCTACAATAAAGTATACGACCTATTTTTTAGTGTAGTGTAGTTTTCGAAAAAAATTTATAAAACCTATAATAAATATGTTCTTTATAAATAATCCCAATTTACAGACGCCACTGAAGAGCTACTTTCTTCTCCTAACCTTACCGACCAATACATCGTTCGAAAAGAAATTTTATCTCCACAAAAAACTGTTCCTTACAATATTCGATCAATAGGTTAATTTTTGAGAAACAGGTTTTTGGAGGTTTGGGGGGTTTTTCTTCGTCCCTGTCGATATTTCGAATTGGCAACAGGGATATTCATTTTCAAAGTATTTTGATGTGACTAATTAACCCAAGTTGTGTCTTTTGTATTTTTAATCTAAAAAAACTACCCTTAGGATTGATAATTATTGATCAAGCTATTTTTAGCTCATTGCTTGGTCAAAAATTTTAGGTTACACACAGACAGACAAACAGACTCAGAAACAAACTTTACAACGAAATCGTTGCTTTAGGACAAGAAATAAACAAATACCACGTTTTTAAATTTATTTTTAATTTTTTATCTAAAGAATACATTTTTCAACTACAGACTCGACAGCTAGGAAGCTTGCTTATTCGCGGCGCTGTCAATTAGAAATTTTGAAATAAATATAGAGTTGAAAGGAATATTGTGAGGACATACAAAACAAAACAACAAAGCTTGCGGGCAATTCCTCAAAACGGGGATATAGTAGCTCGTATACTAGTTTTGGTTTTGTTCGACCTCCTCGGTACGAGCGTAACAAGAGTTAAGGGACGATAAATGGGGATAATGATGTCTGAAAAGGAAATATGAAATGTGGATATTTACTGAAAACAGTCTGTTTTCAGTAAATGTCCACATTTCATATGTCCTTTTCAGACATCATCATTCTCAATCATTTCATCGTCCCTGAACACTTGCTACGCTCCTACCGAGGAGGTCCAACAAGACCGAAACTAGTATTTGAGCTACTAATATCCCCGTTTTGATGAATTGCCTGCAAGCTTTGTTGTTTTTTCGTTAAATATAGAGTTATTGCGTTTTACAGACGAGTAATTTTAACAGCATAATGTATACGTTTGTGCAAAAGTTATGAATGCTTAACTGACTTAAACAAACAAACCACTTGCACTTTCATTTGAAAGCAACAAGAACAGCAGGTTTAAAAAGAAAATGAAATTTTGATAAATTCGTGTAGATTATAATTTATATAATGATAACTTTATTAAATAATATAAATAAAGTAATTAATTGAAATTAAATGTTATCGAAGATGGAGATTATTAAATATCGGTTAACACCGGTAAAAACAAAGGGGTTTTTGGAACGTTAATAAAGTAATAATCTGTATCTGTTTTTGATCTATTGGAGGATGATTTTTTACCCAACTGCAGCACGACGAAATGTTTGTGTCGAGCTAGAGGCTAAACGGCTGAACCGATTCTAACGAAAAAGGTGTCGTTGAATTGCTGCTGATCCTGAAGGTGCTATAGGCTATATTTTATTAAATAGAAATCAACATGACGGTCCTCAGACGCCCTTTTGTCACATGATGTAGGCTTTAAGGCATACAAATTAAATAAAATTTCAGGCGATTTTAATAAAATTGCTTTGATCACCCTTTGCAAATGTCCTTTAATTTGCTGAAATTGCTTTGTAGTACTCCCTGCTCCCTCCCATCTCTCCTCCTGGCATTCCCTCCCACCATCTTCAAAAACCATATTCGCATAATTTTATCAAATCAATCAAATATAGGGCCATTTTAGTATAGTAAATTTCGCATATAGCGAACCCGTTTATAATAAACACTCGCTTATAGCAGACCCCGTTCCAAATACCCAAAAATTTTTTTACTTAGCTATACAATAGTCTATATGTCTTCTTATATTAAACCTCGGATATATCGAACCAGTTTCCGTGCAATCTTCTAGCTCACTATATCCGGAGTTAACTGTTAAGGGGGAACCTTCATTTCCCTCTCTTCTCCCTGCCACCCTTATTGGTAATAGTTGTAGCTATAACTCTCATAAATATAGAGCGATATTAAAAATCCTTTCTGAACACGCTTTAAGATTTTTTACAACACCATTTAACTAGTTCCCTCCTTCCTCTCGCCGCCCCCACCTTCACTCAATCTTTGTAGAAACGCACATATCTACTCTTTGGGCATAGTTCTATGTTTGCCAGAAATACATGATTTAGGTAATAATTAGGTACCTTGATGTAGTTAAATGATAGGCTGATTAAGAATTAAACCTAAAAGTTGAAATAAAAAATATTTTAAACAAAAAAAACACCCAACTGCTAAATAAATAATGGGCTAAGAAGGTATCAGATCCCTGATCGATTCATTAATTTTTATATAAGATTCCTCTTTTACTTCGATTTTGGTAATTAGCGTAGTAGAATTTTATGTAAAACTACGTAATATCTAAAAAATTAAAAGTAACAGATAAAATTCAGTTTGAAAATTGGTTCTTTTAAAAAATGTGTAAAATCCCGTAGCTAGTAAACAAGTTTGTACATACCAAGATACAGTGTTCACCTTCTTAATCTCCATTGTCCTTGGAAATACCTCACTCCTCAAAAAGTTCTCAATTTGGGTCATCCTGTACATATATCTAATTTTTCTTTAACTCAATCAATTTTTTAATCAAAATCAACTATTTTTTTTAAATCTTAATATTTTAAAGAAATCGGTGATTTCAGATGTCTGGAACGGACTGTATTAGGGGCGCATCCAAGCGGGGTGTGGGGGCTGTGCCAGGCCGCCCCACAAGCTTAAGACAGTTTCAGATACTTTCCACTTTTTTCATAAATAAAAAATTCCTTCCCGACACCCTCCGCCCAAAATATTCCTGGGTGCGCTACTGACTGTATGCATGTGAAGGGTGCCTGTTAAACACATAGGAAAGGTCAAGTTGAGTGGTAGTTTGCAAAATAACAATAATCAAAAGGAATAACTTCACATAATTCTTAAAGAATAAGACGAAAAAATTAATATGCATAAAGGTTTAAAAACGCGTTTCTTTTTTTAATAGCATGCATGCAACTGCAAAACGGCGGGAATAATGTCTAGTTTATAATTCAAGGGCGTACCCACTAAGCACAAAATCGTAAAAAACATTAAATAAATGTTTAAATGATTTTTTTCTAACACAAATTTGTGTTAAAATTAAGTCAACTTTTGACATTAAAAAAACATGTAGAAAATCCTAACGAAAATTTCATGTAAAAGCATTACCAAAAATATATTTCTTAATAACGTGAAGAAACCAGCATTAAAACAACAATAATTTCACTAACATTAAAAATAATACCATCAATATATGGTTATTTTTATAATGTTTTTCCTAGATCTCATTTCTAACGTTGAATTTAAGATATATGAAGCTAATAAATGTTTTGTTTTTTAAACATTAGAAAAAATTATACTGTAGAGGGCGCTGCCGCATAGTTCCCCTACCAGAACGGGCCATCGCCATGTTTAGTTGCATTTCGCTGCGAGTTCATACGAGTCGATAGCAGATACGCATTGTGCAATTTTGGTTACATTATTTACCTTTTGTAGAAACAAACATGGCAAATTAAAAGCAGAATTACTAATAATGATATATGAATACATATTTGGATAGGAATATTACTCCAGTTGTGTGGGAAAGATGGTATAGTTAAAGAGCAACAAATGTGTATGCACCACAACCTAAGGTAAGAAAGTAAACAAAAGAAAAAAAAATGGTTTTGTATGAAATATCGCATACCTAACGTTATAGGTTATCAGACAGGGAATGCGACAATTCACCGCAAATGATTAGCCGCCGGACCTTAAGCCGCGTATTCATTTGAGGCAGAATTCGCAGTGGGACCAAACGAATGCTTAGTTTGCATTCATGCTAAATTGAATAGGCGCCTTGAAATTGTTTGCCTTGTATTCACTTTTGCATGAATTGTTTGGCCTCGTAGCGAGGCACTTACTACAAAATTATTGTTTACATAGAATTTTAAATTTTATTTTCAGAAGCTACGGATCCGAATTTCCTTTACTGAGTGTGGAGTTCACAAAAACCTCAACAGACTCTTGCTGCCCTGCGTTTCCAAAATAGAAGAATTTTATTTACATTATTTATGTTACCTTATCTTTAGAGATATTTGGAAAAAATATATTTTTTCATTGTTAAAAAAACATTTATTTTTCAATGTTAGAAAAACATTTCTTTTCCACTGTTAAAAATCAATATTTTTTTAACGTTCGAAATACCCTTTAAAAAAACGTTATATTAGATTATTTTTCTAACGTCAGAAAACGATATTATGAAGCTTCTTTTTCACTATGAATATGACGTTAGAACTAACATCCAACCTAACGTTATGTTTTTAAATTATGCATTATTTTGACATTATTAAAACGTTTTTATGTTTAGTGGGTACCATATTAACGGCGAGTGTGAAGTCTTCTAACAAGCCTAAATTAGGTTAAACAGATCTCTTCTTTTAATCTACGGGCACGGCAGTGCCCGGCGAAGTTCGCGCAGCTGCTGTGCCATCTTTTCTTGAAACATTTCAGCTTATATTTGAACTATCAAAAAATCAACTTCAGAATAAGCTACAAAACTTAAACTTCGCACAGTCGTAGATCTTCATAGAATTAACAACTCCTCCAAGTTTCATGGACTTCCATAAAGCAGTAAAGTAGTAACGAACTTTAGAAAACGCCGAAAACGCTAGTGAGCTAAGCTTTGGCAGACTGGTAGGAACTATGAAAAAAGTATAGGAAAAAACTTAAAAACCTAAAATTTTATTTTACTTCCCCTCCCTATAAATGTAAAATCAAGTAAAAGTAACATTGCCCACTTCCAGAAACGCTAGAGAGCTAAGCTTTGGAAGGCGGATAGGAACTATGACAAAACTATAGGAAAAAAAAATCACAAAAATTTCAATTTACTTCCCTCCCCTATAAATGTAAAGTTATGTAAAAGTAACATTGCCCACTTTCAGAAACGCTAGAAAGCTAAGCTTTGAAAGGCTGTTAGGAAATATGATAAAACCATGGGAAAAAATTAAAAACCTCAGACTTTAAATAAGGCATTGTAAACATTTTGAACAATATTCCGCATATATTTTACTACTACAAAACTTAAATATTATCCAAATCCTTTAAAAAAGAAGTGAAATCATAACAAAAACATTTTATGTAAAAAAAAGCCAAGTACGCGAAAATGATATTCCGTAAAAAGAATTGAGATAAAAGTAAAGCCAAGTTCTCCAATACAAATTTTAAAATGAAAAGTTCTTACTAGTTTGGAAATGTTTTGCCAAACTTTGCTATTTCTGCTGCAAATGACCCTTAGGCACAGAGCTAAATTGAACATAAAGAAGTTTGGCTGTAATAGCAAATGTAACAAAACGGGATTTGAATATAAATGGTATTTTTGCCATTTATATGTTTTTAAATATGTTTAATTAAATATTGTTTTGACATCAACAAGCATTAATTATATGCAAGACTAGGTTAAGAATAAGTAAATTTATGGCAACTCCGGCGACTTGTTTTTTGGCATATTTTCAGGTCCGCTGTATTTTAATAAAAGTTGTATTCGGTTAATATGTCCTTTGAGCCACTAACATCAAAATAATTTATATTCTGTAACTGGAAACGAATTTGCTAAATTATTTTCAATTTTTAAAAAACACACTGTGTAATTTTACTTTCTAACGGGTTTTTAAGTCTGGCTTGCGTTGGTATCTTGTCTCTTAGTGGAGCGTTTAAAGCGCAGTCTATCTCTTTCTCACCAAGGCGACAGAGAGTAGAATTCAATTCAATCAACGCCAAGGTTTTTGTGCCTGCAAGCGTAGAGTGACTTTAACTGAGACAAGAAACTTTCGAAAGTCGTTACTGAAAACATTCTTTAGCTGGGCTTGGCTTGGTTCGTTTCTACTCATTAGTTGGGTTGCGTACAGTTCACTTCTTGTGGTGGTAAAAGGGGATTTTTTTTTCTTCAACTGGGGAAATGTAAATTTTGTAAAATCATTTTAACTTTGTATAAAACTGTTAACTTTATTATTCATAATTGTTTTAGTCTTTTCTTTTGGAGTTTATTAATTTTAAAGCTTTTAATTATTACTGTTTCCAGTGTTTTGAAATAATGTTTTTAACTGTTTTATGGTTTTTTAACATCAAAATACAAACCATTCGTTGCCCTAAAATTGGCATTTTTAATCAATAATACATCCCAAACCTAAACGGTAATAGTAAGTAAATTAAACAGTTGATTGAATAGATTCACCTATTCAATCAACGTTTAAAATGTTGATAAACAAAAATATTTACAACAAATATACAAAAGGTTTATAAAACCTAACACCAGTATTTACTAAGACCTTAAGACTTAGCATTGTAGACCGGGTTTAAGTATCAAGTCTATAGACTTGATACCGACTGGTTTAAGTGTATTTTTTTAATACTCACAGATCAAATAACTGCAAAGATTTGGTTCACCCTAATGTGCAATATGATAGTAAACATTTCTCAGTGAGTTTCATATCATATAAATTCAAATTAACTTTAGAAATAAAGAAAAACCACATAAAAAGTTTGTAACCAAATGTCATTTTTTGGAAACTTAGTCCGTGCAGTCGTAGGATTCCCATTAAAAATAGTCTCAAATTGTAGAACCACCCCTGAGGGGTGGTTTAAAGTTCGAAAAACAATAGAAATAATCCATGATTAACAAAAAAACTTACATACAAAAATATTCAAAGCTAAATAATACATAAATAACTTAAAACTATATCTGTAGATGCATTACCGTATTAAATACGTATCAATATTTAAATACTGTAAAAAGCACAAGATATATTAGAATCCCTTTTCAATTAATCATTTACTAAAACAATCGACCATCGGTTTAATCGTCGCTAACTTGTCTAGAAAAATAACATGTAAAATATAGCGGGCAGCTGACACTGACTTACACCGTTTTTATTCGACATTTCCTAGTGACATTTGCAGGTTTAAATATGGCTACCATTGCTAAACCAAAATATTTGATTATTTTTGTTTATTTATAACCTTTGTGTGGAAATAATGTCTTTGCAACAACAAAAAAAGATGACCCATATCGCAAGGTATTTATGAGCAATTTATATAAATATTAAAAACTATTGCATTTACGGGAAAAATGAGTTAAACCGTCAACCAAAATGTAGACTTTTAAACCTAGGATTGTAGGACTTAGCACTTAGCAACCTTTAGTAAATACTGGTGAAATAGTTTAAAGATTGTGAATATTTGAAAACAAAAGCTTAATAGTAGTAAAATTTGATATTCAATTAATAAATATAAGAAGTGATAATGTGAAGTTTCGGGAAGAAAATTGAAAAGGTATGTATGATTTTCCTACATTGTTTATACATTTAAGAAAAATGTTTATAGCATAAAACTTCCTCCAAGAACCATCAAATTCCCTTTCGAGATCGTGTAAATTTAATAACATATAGCAACTTTTAATAATTATATCAATTTTCAAATCGTTGTACAAATTGGTAGTTCACAACGTTTAAGCCTTGGCCACTTGAGATGACAGAACCACAAGAAAGTTTAAGAAAATATTTCCAAATTAGAACCTTTCATCACGGAAGGTAGGTGATCCGTGCTTTCATTTTAAAATTTGTATTGGAGAACTTGGCTTTACTTTTATCTCATTTCTTTTTACGGAATATCATTTTCACGGACTTGGCATTTTTTACATGAAATGTTTTTGTTATGATTAATAATTTTTGGAAGAAATATTTTTTATCCTGTACCAATTTTGCAAAATTCGTCAAAGTACCTTATACTTAACTATTATTTATTTTCTATTTATGTTTGATCACGAATTTTTGTTTGCAAAAATTAGATCTTAAAGTTATATGTCTCAGGAAGGTACGCCGCTGTATAATGTATACAGATTGTCTTTTTTCACAAATCTTATATTAAACTATTATTTTTTGTATGTTGTGTGTAATCTTGTCTTTTTCATTTATATGTAAATTGAATAAGGAAAAGAATAAATTTTTTTGTTTTTAGTGGAAAAATTTCGTTACGGGTGACGGAGGTATGAGAAATGTGACAAGGATTTTATTCTATTGTTTTAGACATTTTATATGAATTCTTTATGTGAATCGGTGTTTGAACTTAAGAATAAATACCTAATTAAAAAAAGGAAAAGAAATTAAAATACATTGAACACTGTGTTTGAATTTTCAACAATTTTTTTCACCTTCAATAATTCCCAAAATATACAGGCTTTTATTAAGACTGCAGTGTCCTGTGAAAGGCTCTGTCACAAATCTTATATTTCACCCAAGTGTAAGGGTGTTTGCACACAGGACGGTAAGGGCACGATTTGCCGCTCGCGATATATCGTGCTCGCCCACTATCCCAATGCACTAATCATAGATAAAGGATTTTTGCTTCGGTTCAGTCAGTTTGCACTAATGGCGATATCGTGGTTTGTGCGACAAACATTTAATCCTATTGGCGTTCACAAGTCAGGCGACCTGAAATCGCGCGTTTTTTTAACGTCAAATCGCAGGTTTGTGCACCGTCCTACCGCGATGGTGTTAAATATCGTCGCGGCATTTTTCAGCCAGTGGGTGACACTGCATTTAATTATATCACAAATTAGTGAGTTTTGGTCGTTGCGATATCGCGTACGATTTATTGTTTGCGGCAAATCGCGTCGCTACCGTCCTGTGTGCAAACGTCCTAAGGGTGCGTGTATGAGACTAAATCGCCTAAATCTTCTCCCGATAGATATACATTTGAGAGTATTCTTTGCGAACAGCTCTCCACTTTTCGCAAGCAGCCTAATGGTCGATTGAAGTTGTCTGATAGTTACTCTCAAAAATATTTCCATTTGTATGACTAAGTGCAGTTCTCCAGATATTTTCCACAAATGGACATGCACCCTAAGAAGTAACCTCATTCTGGATCCGTGCAGAATAATTTTAACCGTTCCCATGTCTTTCTGGAGCTCCTGGAATCGCCTGTCCCAAGGGCAAGAGGTCTGGGGAAGCCTTTTAAAGACAACGCGTGACGATGCAAGCCCTCCCCGATTTTAACGACTTTTGGTAGGGATAAAAGAACCCACTTTAAGAGGCGGAGCTCCGAAAGAATGTCATGCTGTCTTTATTGGATACATCTATATTTTGGATTCCTCTTCACACTTCAATAGGAGAAGCTTTTCAGAATTACTTTGGTATGGGCGGTATGTATGTCAATGAATGGAAACACTGAATCAGTTGTGCGCTTCAGTTGTGCACTAGTGGTGCACTTATTTTTCTAAGGATATACCGGTATCAGTTAGCAATTAAATAGATGTCCTATTTTAACAAAGTTTTTAAAAATGGTGTAATAGTTCCATTACACGCCTACTTTAGATTAATTTCTTCTTCGTTTTTGGGGAAATTTTTGACGATATCTTTTCCTCGGTGATGAAAACACCAAAGAATTACTTAAATGCTTAGCTTCTGTTGAGAGTACCTACAAATAACATTAATAAGGGTAGAAAAATTAACAATTTATAACCTTGAAACAATTAACAAATTATTAAATCAAGAATTTTTGTAACCTCGGTCGTTAGCAACCTCGGAAAATTACGCAAAATTACCGAACGATTTCGTTCTTCCATTCATTGGGTGTTATCAGATTTTTATTTACCTTAATTTAATTAAACAAAGAAAAAACAATACCATCAGACACAGTCGACAACTAACTAACCAGTCCTTTCAATGTTTGTTACTTTTGATCTCGTCATGAGTAAAAATAAAATTCAACCTTTTTGTAGTGTAGAGAAAATTTTACATACTCTATCGAGATTTCCTTCCTTTAATTTTTAAAATGTTGAGGTGTTAAATGAGGCAACCATACTATGTTAAAACCTCTGTCAGAAATTTTATTTTCTTCTCACTCAAGTGTAACAAGAAGCCATGCTCTAAAAGCGTTCAGCAGAAGTTGTATTTTTCGTCTTCTTTCTAAATAATTTTGGAGCTGTTGGAAGACCTTATCCAAGTGACGTTTTAGATTTTCCATAAGAACACATGGTTTCGAGCTCTACTGGATCACCACCTGAAACTATTCTGATCAGTAGATCACTCTTCTTGTTTCTAGAAATATCTTTTGGATTCTGCTTTAAAGAAATCGCACTTATTTTGTCTTCCTTTAGTTCGTCAGACATTCTTTGCTCAACAAGCAACTTAATCACCAGTATTTACTAAGATCTTAAATCTTAGTAGTTCAAAATTGTACACTAAATATATTTTTCTACATGCTACAGAATCTTCCATTCACACGGGATTCTCCTGTGCTATTAGAGACTTATTGCAATAAAGCCAGGCAGAAATTGTGCCGGGCACTATTCTGACAGTTTCGCATTGAAAACTGACAGTTGGTGTTTTAAAATTGACATACCAAAGTCCAATTTATAAATCTAGTCGTCTATTTTCTATTAATAATGAGGGCACACTTACAATACACAAAGACCTAATTTTGAAAGAAGACAGCTGTTCTTATAATGCGAAACTGTCCGAATAGTGCCCGGCACAATTACTGGCCTGGCTTTATTGCAATAAAAGCCCCTATTTATTTAGCTATTTTATTTTATAGTAGGAGTTACCAATTACCTTTGTGGATCTACAAAAAGCATATGACACCGTTCTAGTAGAAAAATGATGAAGAGTGTTAGAGCAAACTAATATCAATCATACATACATAAATGCGATAAAAGTACTATGCAAAGGGTCAACATCTAAAATTAAAATTGGAAATCGACTTTCAAAAGAATTCCTTGGAACGAAAGTCTTAAGACAGAGATATTGTATCTATGCAACTCCTTTAAAAATATATATCGCAGTAGTTATTATAGAATTTATAGGGGAGGGAAGTAAATTAAAAATTTTTCCTATAGTTTTATCAGATTTCCTATCGGCCATCCAAAGCTCAACTTTTTAGCGTTTCTGGAACTGGGCAATGTTACTTTTACATAACTTTACATTTATATGGGAGGGAAGTAAATTAAAAGTTTAGGGTTTTTTGATTTTTCCAAGGGTTCGGTTTCTATCAGTCTGCGAAAGCTTTCTAGCATGTCTGGAAGTACCGTAGAATTTTGATGATCTATACATGATCTATACATGAGTGAGTGAGTGAAGTTCTTTGAAATTTTGTAACTACTTTACTATTATATCGTCCATGAAACTTGGAGGGGTTATTAACTCTATGAAGATCTACGATTGTGCAAAGTTTGAGTGTCGTAGCTCATTCCGAAATAGATTTTTTGATAGGCCAAATATGGACTGAAATGTTTCAAGAAAAGATGGTACAGCAGTTGCTTGAACTTGACCGGGCACTGCCGTGCCCTCCGATTTCAAAAACGAACAGACGACTTTATTTTCAATACAAAACGTGTTTGTGAAATATAAAAACTAGGTATGAAACATTTATTATTAATTTATAAAAAAAAATATAAATAAATGACTAATACATATTTGACTTAATATCTATTTTTTGATTTATTTGCTCTAAATTATATGATAGATGGCCAAAAATGTTGCAGTGGCACTGAAAAAAAATTTCACCTGCGCTGCAATTTTTTTTTTGGGAGAACTTTTCCGCGATTTACCTAACACCCGGTTCCCACCTACGACTTTCTCGTGGATGCCCGCTCACGCGTCACATGATCTCAATATGAAATGTTATGACAGTCATGTGAGGCGTGCGCGGGCACGTACGAGAAAGTCCTAGGTGGGAACCGGGTTAAAATGTGAACAGGCACAAGAATTATTGAAATAAAGCCAGGCTATAATAGTGCCAGGCACAATTTTGACACCTTAACATTGTAATATCAGCTGTGATCTTTTAACACACGGCCTTTGTTTACTATATGAACCGGAATAAATAGTGCCGTCTTTTATTAATTGAAAATAAACGAGTTTTACATTCGACTTTGGTATGTCAATTTTGAAGGATCAACTGTCAGTTTTCAATGTGAATGTGTCAAAATAGTGCCTGGTACAATTATAGCCTGGCTGTATTTCAATAATTCTCTAATTAGTTGAAAATCAATAGTGTCTACGTTGACCCTACATGTTGGCACCGCGTATATTTTTTCCTAGACTATGTGTATCATAACCATAACGAGCAAAAGAATACCCATGGCTCGAAGAGTAGAGGTGGTTACCCATGCATACGGAATACCACTTTCGCAGCTTACCATCAAAGATTTTACTGTCAAAAGTGGAAGGCTGTACTATTCTGGCTTTCAGTTTACTTTTTGAACGGGTTATAGAGGTTTGTCACGAGTGAAATAAGTTTGGATCTCATCATGAAGGGAAGGGTTTGTGCGGTTGCTCTTCTGGCAATATGCGGTAAGTCTAAATTTTATCTCTATAAAAGTGCGCGAAAATGGTATTCCGTAAAAAAAATTGAGATAAAAGTAAAGCCAACTTCTCCAATACAAATTTCAAAATGAAGGGTTCTTACTAAATGTTTTTTAAACTTTGCTATTACAGCCACACTTCTTTATGTTCAATTTAGCACTGTGCCTAAGAGTCATTTGCAGCCGTAATAGCCAAGTTTAGACAAACATTTCCTAACTAGTAAGAACCTTTCCTTTTGAAATTTGTATTGTAGAACTTGGCTTTACTTTTATTTCAAATCTTTTTACGGAATACCATTTTCGCGTACTTGCCATTTTTTTAAATGAAATGCTTTTGTTATAATTTCACTAATTTTTTAAAGGATTTCGATAATATTTAAGTTTCAAAGTAGTAAAATATGCGGAATATTGTTTAAAAGTTTTGCAATGCCCTATTAAAAATTTTGAGTTTTTTTTATTTTTTTGCCAAAGCTCAGCTTTCTAGCGTTTCTGGAAGTGGGCAATGTTACTTTTACATAATTTTACATATATAGGGGAGAGAAGTAAATTTTAATTTTGGGTTTTTATGATTTATTCCAAGGGTCTGGTCATATTTTCTATCAGTCTGCCAAATTTCAGCTTTGTAGCAAATTTGGAAGTACAGTAGAATTTTGATGATCTATACATAAGTGAGTGAGTGAGGGGCAAATTCGACGTTTTATGAAATTTCGTAACTACTCTACTCCTTTATGGAACTCCATGAAATTTGGAGGTGCTCTTAACTCTATGAAGATCTACGACTGTGCAAAGTTTGAACTTCGTAGCTAATTCCGAAGTAGAGTTTTAGATAGGTCAAATATGGGCTGAAATGTTTCAAGAAAGATGGTACAGCAGTTGGCGCCAACTTGGAGGAGCACTGCCGTGCTCCCAGCTAATAATAAGGGTATAGATATAAAGATAGGTTCAGAATGGGGACCAATCAGATCTGACCAGCGATAAGAGAACCTATTTTATCATATCTTGTCAAGGTTTTTGGAATTCTTCTCATTGTCAGATCTTGTCAAATATTTCTTCGCCAATTTCTTATTCCCATATTCTTGATATCATCCTCGATATGTTCTATCCATTGCCTTTGTCTTACTTTCCTTTCTACAGGTTTTCTGTTTATTATTTTTCTTGGTGTACCGTACCCACCTAATTATTGTAATGTAGACTTTTTGTTTGATAGATCTCAAATTTTTGACTGAAGCAGTTTTTGATGAGCTTAAAAGGCTTTGTTTCTGTTGATTTTTCTCTGATTTATTTCCTCTGTAAGATTTTTATATCTTTATTTTTGCTCCCACGTATGTTCATTTTTCCACTTCTTCGGAAATATAACCAAGTAGGTACAATACAATACAATACAAATACAATACAATACAAATCGTTTATTTCCATAAGACAATCATACAATCGTATGGGAATAGTCATACTTATACTAACCTAAATAGAGAAGCGCAAAATAATATTTTTCTTTTACTTATCAGTCTATTCGCCCTATATTAAAATTTTATAAAATTCATCTACACGATACAAACATTTTTCTAATAAAAAGCTTTTTAATTTACATTTAAATTGATTTAGTGATTTACAGGTCTTAATATTATATGGTAAATTATTAAAAAGGAGAGGGCCTATATTATGAGGGGCACGGTATGCCAACTTAGACTTACAAATATGTGTACGTAAGTCATAGCTATGTCTAGTTTGCAAATTATGTATATCACAGTTTCTTGTAAATTTATCATAATTAATAAAAACATACAAACAAATTTCATAAACGAACAAAGACGGTACAGTTAAAATATTAAAATCTTTAAAATATTTTTTACAACTCTGCGTCGTTGGTATTCCCGCAATTGAACGTATACACCGTTTTTGTGCAATGAAAACATCCTCAGAGTGAGTTGACCAACCCCAGAAACAGATACCATATCTTAGCCTTGAGTCAACATTTGCGAAATAAACCTGAGTTAGTTGTTGTTTTGTTAAAACAGTTTTTAACTGTCTCAACACATAACTTTGAGAGTTTACTTTTGGTATTAGATATTCACAATGTGTTTTCCAGTTTAAGTTTTTATCGATGTATAGGCCAAGAAATTTATTAGTGTCAGCAAAAGAGATTATCTCATCGTCCAATTTAATTTCCAACTCAGTTATATTTTTTTTTGCATGATGAAATCGCATAAGCGTTGTTTTGGAGGGATTTAAGTAGAGAGAATGATCAGAGAACCAACTGTTTATATTTTGAACCAGATTACTGCATTTTTCTTCAAGAACTGTATCAGACTCATCTGAAGTAGCCGATGAAAGGTCATCAGCGAAAGTCGCAAACAGAGCTTCGGGATCTATGTTTTCAAACTGATTAATAAATAATATAAAAAATATGGGGCCCAGAATTGAACCTTTGTTTCTAATATTACTTTCTTGGTCAATATTTTGTAGAGATACATATTGTTGTCTTTCTGTTAAAAAAGATTTTGTCCAGTCAAAAGACCTATCAATAAAGCCATATTTTCTTACTATTGTGAGAAATTTATCATGATCAACACAATCAAATGCCCTGCTAAGATCACAAAAGATCCCAACAGGACACTCTCCTGCATCGATCAAATCTATAATCCCCTCATAAAAGGAATGAATGGCTGACATTGTACTTTTCCCATTTCTAAATCCGTGTTGGCTCTCTGACAAAATGTTGTTGCTTTTTAGGTGATCAAGTAATCTTTTTAAAAATGCGTATTCAAAAATTTTGGAAATAACTGATGGCACTGTAATCGGTCTATAATTTTCGACCTTAGACTCTTTCCCTTTTTTAAATATAGGAATAACTTTACCCATTTTTAGTTTATCAGGGAACTCGCCGCAACAGAATGAGAGATTGACAAGATATGTAAGTGGTTTTATAATATGTGGTATAACTTGTTTAATTAAAAAATTTGGAAGCTCATCGAAACCACTAGATTTTGAGCTTTTAAGTTTGGACAAAAGTAACTCTCCAAGTTCATTCTCTGTAAATGGGCAAAGTTTAAAGTTATTCTTAATGACTATGTTAAAATCAGGTACATTATTAGAACTATTTATTTTTTTTAAGACTTCTATTGGAGCATTTTTGAAAAAACTATTAAAAGTATTGGCTAAAATTGTTGGATCGCTGATAGGTATATTGTTTTGATCATGTAAAACAATATTTTTATGTTGTGATTTGTTATTTGTCATTTGGTTAACTACTTGCCAACAAGCTTTTGTCGTGTTCGGCGAAGAAAGAATCTTATTTTGGTAAAAAGCCTTTTTTGTTTCTTTAATTAATCTTTTATGTTCTTTTTTTGCCTCATTATAAAATGTTTTTAACTCAGGGTTTTTCCGCGAAAAAACATATAAATCTTTTAAATTATTACTGCGATCTTTAACACTTTGTGAAACCCAAGTTTTTGAGCTATTTTCTTTGCTAGATTTATGCAAAGAAAAATGTATATTAAAATAATATTGTAAAATATTAAAAAAACTCTCAAAGGATTCTGAGAACATCAGATTACCAATTGTTTAAAGTTAAAAATTGCTTCTTCACTGTAGGTTCTCTTCCATACATGAATTTTACTTGACTTCTTTGATAAAAAGTTAAATTCCCCCAAGGTCGTTTTATGATCTGAAAATGTGTTATCATATACACAAGAGATAAAGTTATCAATGTTTGTAAATATATGATCAATGCAACTAATGGACGTATCCGTCACTCGTGTCGGCCAACCCCCCCCTATGGTAAAGACCATACGACGAGAGTATGTTACTTAGTTTTTTAAAATTTACACACCGTTTATTAAAATAATTAAGATTAAAATCACCACAAACAATAATACTACAGCTAGGATCAAATATAAAATCTAAAACTTCTTCAATTTTTTCTAAAAAGACGCTAAGGTTACCATCAGGCGAGCGGTAACAGTTTAATAAAATTGTTTTCACATTAAAAATATTACAGGTTATAGCACAAACTTCGATGTCTAATTCGAAACAAATTTTTTTTAAGTCTATGGATTTGCATGAAATATCATTGCGAATGTAAATCGCAACCCCGCCTCTTTTGCGACTAACTCGACTAAAAGCAGTTGCTAGGTTATAACCCTCTAGGCAGTAACTATTTATCGACATGTTATTCGCCCATGTCTCGTTAAAACAAAGAAAATACATATTTTTGTATACAGACGTTTCTATTAGTATTTCATTTACTTTGTCAAAGTTTAATCCTTCTAGGTTTAGAAAAAAGATTTTGGGATCAAAAACTAACGGTTTAACTGCACCGTTCTTCTGCGAAAGAAAAAACGTTGTACACAGCAGTCCTGAGGCCATAGTTCAGGATTCATTGCCGTCCTAAAGTTTATCTCATAGATTGAGATTTTGAAGGATGCGTATCGGTCTGGGTGTCGTGAAATTATTGGCTCGATAGTGATTTCTGGAAAATGAGGCTCCAAATAGTTTTTCATTATCTCACTTGTTGTAGTCGGAGCCAGCCTTGAAACATGTAAAATTGCATTTTTAGGAACGCCAGATAGTTTATTCCCATTTGATTGCGTGTGGGTACCAACTATGGTCCTTCTTTTCCTATAATTGACCTCTTTCCAACCTTCATTTAGAGGTTGGTCTGAAGAAGTTAAGTCATTCATTATTCTCCGTGACTGTGCCTGATGTACTGCTTGCGACACTTGCTGCGGTGTTATTGGATTTGTAGCAGTACGTGAATTGTTCCTGCTTTGCGGCTGATTGTATGCTCGAGCCGTACTGCTGCTATGTTTCGCGACCGACGACGTTGGGTATGCTTGTGAAGCGAATGAAGGCGCACTTGAGTTGCCTGAGACTACGGGACTCTGCCCCCTTGTCACGGCTGTTGGAACCGAATCCGGCTTAGGCTGTGTCGAAATGTTATTGTTTTGATTTTGGATAACCTCGCTTTTAGTTTTCGCATTTAAAAGTGAAATAATCGTATTTAAATTTTTGTTCGACTCTTCTAGTTCTTGGATCAATCTATTTTGCATTTTATTTTCGCACTGCGCGACTCTTAAATCGGCTAGTTTATTTATACAGAGTAAATTGCGACATACCTCTTCTTCCGTCGATGTGGAGTCATGAAAAACATCTTCCTCTTGTAGATTTCTGTTCAAAAACTTAACTACTTCTTGGCTTAACTTGGACACAACATTTTCTGGTAACTTTTTATATATTATATAAGAAATTAGGTCTTGTTTAACTAACTTTTGAAGTTCGTTTACAATTTGTTGCTGCATCTCAGTAGACGCCATGTTGTGTATCATATATATACCTCAAAATTATAACCATATTTCACGTCTCTGTAATTGAAGTTATAGTATGATTATTAGAAAGAATGATAGTGTCAGTGGTTGTGTTAGATTTTTTCCAATTAATACCGGTAGCGAAAATTGAGTATTAACCTACTTAAAAACAATTAAAGACATATTGTAAAGTCAGTCATAAAATAAAAAACTAGTTCATATGTAGTTATTTTCAGCAATTGTTTGTAAAATTTTATTTTTAGTTTTGAGTGTACTGTTTGTACTGCATCATGGTTTCTGACTATACTTTTTAAAAGATTTGAAGGTAACTACCTAAGAATGAATACCAAGTTATTTCTTATCATTTTAAAAGAAATAACAGATTACCTAGCATACTTGAAAAGATATTAGGTTCTGGCGAATCTGCTGTAAAAGATACTGCTAAATTATTATCATGAATTGCGATTAACTTCTTAATAATCTTTATTTATTTTGTAGTTGGCTGTACCAGCTAAATGGTACCCGTATTTACTCTTTCACTAAATATGGGCTTGGGTCACAGATAGAAATTTCGTCTTATGTAAGACCAACAGTATCACTTTATTTTTCTTCTTTTCTCAATCAATTGAAAGTTTTTGTATGCAATGTTTTATTTTAAATGTATGAATATTTATATCCAAAAAAAAGGCCAAGGCACAAAAGATGCTTACTTTGGTCCAATTTTTTTTTCATTCATTGGCTTTAGAAAAGCTTTCGGTTGCGAAAATCATGAAGAATTATTAGAAATACCAAAGATACCCTTAAACATGTTAATTTTGATTACGAAGAGGACAGCTTTTAGCTATCTTGAAATTTTTGTAAACTTTACCCCTACGTTTTGAATAAGAAAAGTGGGTCGAGTAATATCATATTGTGAAGTTCTCTTAAATATCTCTACAACCGTTTAAAATTTCATAAATCATACAAGCACCCAAGTAAAAGAAACGGAGCTGTCATACTACAAACGATGTTATAAAATAACTGTTGATACTTTGAGTTTGATGATTGGTAGAGCCACGAGACTGTAAACGCAATAGTCGTTTGTATAAAATATTGCCGAAAAATCGGTTACAAAAATACGAGATAAAAGAACTGAATTTTCCGAGCCACTCAATGACAATATGGAGTATTAGCACTCGCCTTTGTAGTTGTTTATGGTTGTCCAGAGAAGCTGTTCTCTTGGGCTCAGCCGTTGCAGTCGATTCGCACTAGAATCTTATTTATAATTTATAGAATTTTTATTTATTTCTGAATAATTTTGATTAAGTTTTATGGAGTTTTGGGCGAGGTGTGGCTCGATCGCCGGTTTATGTACACTAAAAGGAAATACCTTCGGTCTTTCCTGGTATTTCCCAGTATTTCCTTAAATTTCAATGGTATTTCCTCGTATTTCCCAAGAACTTCCCAGTATTTCCTAGTATATTTCTAAGTACTTCCTGGTATTTCCCCTAATCTGTACACCAAAAGGAAATACCGAGCCACCCCTCGGTTTTGGGTCAATAGATTTTTACCATGCTGCGTGGTGATTCTCGAGTGACTGACACTTCTTTGCCTTTTCGCGCAGTTTTATTTTTCGTAGATGGCGCTGACGTTCAGCTTCTGCTAATTAAAATTAAAGATGCGTGGTTTTTTAAATATGTGAATTTGCCGTGAAATATGAAATAAAGTTTTAAGTTGCACGAATAACTAATCAAAGTCTAACATACTCGTGTGCATATTCTTGAACTTATTTTCTTTTATAAATGGGGAATCATTGAAGCAATATGTCCCTTTTCAGACATTGAAGAACCTAAGTATCTAAGGGATTTTTTATCTGTGGCAAGATAACGTTTTCTGATGTTAACCAAATATTTACCTTTAAACAATTTTCGTATTTAAGCGGGTAGAAAAGATTTCCGTGGGTAGCTGGAAAACTTATCTTCAGCGGGATCTAACGGACGCCTAATACGAGGGTCTCAGTCAGAAATACCACGGATCTTTGTTAGGTGATCCGTGGAAATACGATCGATGATCTTTTATATTTTGCATATAGGAACATAGAGGGCGACACTGATCGAATGTCGTTACAAAAACTTAACCTCAATCTTTACCTAACCAAGTTCAAAACGTCAGTGCGATACATATAGTTTTTTCAGTCGAAATATGGAATTCAACCGAGAACATTCGAACAACGATCCAAAACCAGGTGCACCAAAACAACTGTCACCCAGGAAAACACCGATGCTGGGCGCATGCTCATCACGGAAGCTCCACATGTGACATATCGTGAGATTAAGGCTTCATTAGGGATTTCAAAGACCTCAATTTAAAAAAATTTGCATAAAGAATTAGAGGTAAGAAAATTAGTTTCCTGCTGGATGCCGCATCTGTTAACCGAAGAACAGAAAGAAGCTAAGTTCAAATGGTTTCAGAAAACTTTAGACCGTTTTGAGGCAGCAGACTCTAAAAACGTGTACAGCAATGTCAATGGTGAGGAATCGTGGATTTTCTTATATGAACCCGAACTCGTTTGTTTGGGTGTTCCAAGATGTTTAAAAGCGGGTCATGTAGCAACAATTCCTCTGGAAGATCAAAGCTTCAAAAAACGAACCCGAACGATGCGACGATGCATCCTCCACCAAGACAATGCAAATTCGCACAAAGCACAAAAAACCATTGAATTTTTAACCCAACAAAACGTCGAATTGTTACGACCCTGCATACAGTCCCGACCTAAGTCCCAACGATTTCTATAATTTTCCGAAAATCAGGATGGATTGCCTTGTCAAAGATTTCAGTTGCCAAAGGAAGCAGTCAACGCAATTTTGACAGTATCATTAAACGAGTGGAATTACAGCTTTGACAACTAGTTTGAGCGCATGCAAAAGCGCATTAATTTTCGTGGAGAATAATTCGAGAAAGAATAAAGTCTTCAAAATATATCTACTGTTTTATTCCAGCTATATATGCAAAGCTTAAAAGATAACCTCCTAAGTTCTGGCAGTTAACTGTTTCATCCTTATGGGTCTCTTCAGAACACTGCTTGGTTCAGCAAAATACGAGAGAAACAAAACCTTTTTTACCAGTTTAGCCACGAAAACTTGTTTGTTTTTTAATTCGTGGGTTACTAAAATTTACGTTTGCCAAATATTTACCGTTCGAATGTTTAGAATCGTTTCCGCTCTTTGATTATTTATTCAAAAATTTATATTCTGTTACCTAACAATGTAATTAGAAATTCAATAAACGCAACTCTTTAGTCACCCGACCATTGTCAATGCTTTGTAATAAGAAGAAGATTTTGTCATACCTAGTTGTTTGTCACTGGTTTTAACTGTTTATCTTCAATGAACTATTACAAAATTTTATGACAAAATCAAATACGTCTTTTCTCTGCTTTGTTTATCTTTTTTCATTTCCGGCAACTACCCAGTAGATAGCACAAAACATTCATGAGATGTCTCCTTTGTGTCTTATTTATGTTATATTTATGTCTTTTATATGTCTTATTTATGTTTTATTTATGTCTGAACGTCCTACAACTTTTGTAAGGAATCCACAAATGCCTTAGGATAAAAGATATCTGATAAATGTAAGCTTTCACATCATCAATCTCAAGCATATCTATCCAGACACATAGAATATTTATTAAATGTTGAATCAAGATTCCGCTATTGACACTAGATGTCATAATACTTTAACATCTTGTCGGCATTATAGTATAGATCAAGGCCATTAAGATAATACAGCTCTCGATATTAAAAAAAGCTGCTGATATATTATATGCCAAAGAATAATGCCCATATCCTTTGATATACGCTACAAATTTTGTGAAATATTCTACGACATTCCAACTTTAAACATTTTAACCTCTTTAATCACTCTTCATTCTTACAAAAGTGATGCCTGTATTTTTTTGATGGCTTTGTTATTTTATGTAATTTGTCAAAAACCAAGTGAATACACGCCTTAAAGCGAACAATGTTGAACTGAATGCTCCCACCCTGATCGGGTTGTGTCGAATGTCGCTGATCCAATGCTTGTTGCTATTGGCCACGCCTTCATGGCACGTGCATATATGTTTGCGCGTTCGGCCTCGCAGCGAGGCATGCGAATTCTGCCTCAAATGAATACGCGCCTTATCAAGTTGTGAATTTTTTTTCAGTATAAATGGCAGTGACCAAACTATTTTCTTTTTTGTGTCCAAAAATTACTGAATCAGTTTTTTACCTATACAATACGAAAATGCTAAAGAATATATACTTACACTTGGAAAAATCAGATGTTATTCCAAAGATGTATTTAACATAGGATCTTATGGAAAAGTTTTGTTTTGTATAATTTGATATTTTAAATTCATTGGGCATTTTTTCTCAAGCCTTTCGCAAATAATTAAGTGTGCTTAATTTATTTAATAAAAGATTTTGCAAATACTTAAATGCGTTCTTTAAATAAATTAACAATGGTGGTTTTTGATTGTTTAAAGCTTTGCAAAAATAATTTTGTATGAAATTGTTTAGTAAATTTCACCTACTTAAAAATACCTAAATAAGCGCTTAATTTACTAAAACCTTAAGACTTAGCATTTTAGACCGGGTTTAAGTATCAAGTCTATAGACTTGATATCGACCGGTTTAAGTGTATTTTTTTTAATACTCACAGGTCAAATGGCTGCAAATACCATATAAATTTAAATTAACTTTAGAAATAAAGAAAAATCACAAAAAAATTTGTTACGAAATGTCATTTTTTAGAAATTTAGTCTGTGCAGTCGTAGAATTCCCGTTAAAAATACTCTCCAATTGTAGTACCACCCTGATGGGTGGTTTAAAGTTCGAAAAACTGTAGAAATAATCCATGACTGATAAAAAATTTATATACAAACATTTTCAAAGCTAAATAATACATAAGTAACTTAAAACTATATCTGTAGATGCATTACCATATTAAATACGTATACGTAATATTTAAATACTGTAAAAAGATATATTAGAATTAGTTTTCAATTACACATTCACCAAAACAATCGAACATCGGTTTAATCATCGCTAGCTTGTCTAAAAATTAACACGTAAAATTTAGTGGACAGCTGACACTGACTTACACCGTTTTTATTCGACATATCCTAGTGACGTTCGGAGGTTTAAATATGGCTACCATTTCTAAACCAAAATAATATATTATTTTTATTTATTTCTAACCATTGTGAGAAAATAATGTCTTTGTTACAACGAAAAAAGATGACCCATATCGCAAGGTTCTTATGAACAATTTATATAAATATTAAAACTATTGCATTCACGGCAAAAATAAGTTAAACTTTATACTAAAATCTAGACTTGTAGACTCAGCACGGATCACCGTTTGTTAGGTGATCCGTGGACTTAGGATTGTAGCACTTGGCACTGTAGACCCTTTAGTAAATACTGGTGTATGTGTTGGGTATTCCTTTACCCACAATTCAACCTTCAAAGAAAGCAAAAGTTATAACTCCTTATTTTCAACTCGTGATGAACTTGCTCAATGAACCGGATTAGGTCATTTTGCAATGGTTATATAAAATAAATGATGAACAGAATTAACGGTTTGTGCAGCAATAAGAAAAAATAATAATAATGATAGCAATAAATAAATCTATTAATCCTTATAGACTTATTAGCAAATCGGGGAGGAGACCGGTTAACCTTCACCTTTTATTCCATATATTGGTTAAAGGTGAAGAAAATATGTTATTACTCATATCTATTTGTTTTGTACAAATTCAAAAAGTTTTAAAAAAACAATTTTCCTAAATTACTTTTGGTTTCATTATTTTGTTCTAATCTCTAATGTGATCTGACCATACTTTCCAGGCATCATTGACAGATTCGAAAGGTTTAAAAAGTTAGAATACACTAACGAAGCGTCCCAAAAAAAAAATTGTCTTTTTTTTCTCCATCAAAGCCTATCCCACAACCCACGAAACCAAATTAGAGTAATGTCTCAGAGATACGAAAACCAAACAATTTCTAATGTGTGTAAAAGACTTTGTTTCCACTAGTTAATATTTTTTTATAGTTTTTCAGGGTTCATTCTGTCAAAGCCTTCTTTGAAATCCACAAAATGTGGGCAGATAAAGAAAAAAATGTAATGAATTCATGAAAATGAAGCAGAATAAAATGAGCATAAAAGTCTTGTACGAAAGATTATATATTTTTTTTGAATTGCGAAACGAAATCATAAGTACTTAATGCTAATAGAATTCCACAATTTAATCAAATACGCAAGTGTGTGAAAAAATTCATTTGCTAATAATTCAAAACAAGTAGGATGCATGATTTATTATGTAAAAAGACATATTTATGTTTAAGAACTTAAGTCAAATTGGTATAAGTAAGACTTGGTGTTATGTGAGTAAGAAAATGTTTTCCAATAATCTCTAATTCTAAGTCATATCTTTTTTTAAACACTAATAGTTCAGGCAAGATTCGGGAAAATCCACTTTCTAGAAGCAATTTATATTACTTTTTGGCAAATGGGCCATTCCCCCTAATTTGACCCCGCTGAATCCGAATATCCCTGTTGCCAACTCGAAATATTGACAGGGGCTGAGATATTCAAGATGGCGGCCAAAATGACGGCGGAATTTTAAATTGCCGCTGGAAAGCCCAAATTGTCACAGGTGTACATTCAAAATATATATTTGTATAATTAAAAAATAATAACATATTATTTCTTTTAAATGGCTTCAAAAACCTCTAAAAACCCCCAGACCCCCCAAAATCTGAAAGTTTGAGGTTTTTCCAATTTTCTTGAAAACTAAGCTTCTAAGGGAAAAATGTATAATATATTTTATTTTCAACATGGTATAACTTAATAAAGTTAGACTAATAACAAGCTCCCCAGCGGCGTCCGTTAATTGAAGTAATTAAAAAAAGTTGAAAAAATACCTATGTTTTTTCCAAGATTTATTTAATTTTTTTAAAAACTAATATCTACAGAAAACCATGTATTACACTTTGGTATACTCAATAAAATTTCCTTCAAAATGACGTATATGATTAAATCGGTTTTATAAATAAAACTTCAGGAGCATCCGTAAATTAATTTAATTTTGAAAAAAGAGAAAATAAACCATTTTTGTTACACGTTTTATCTAATTTTCTCAAAAACTAAGCTTAACATAAAAAAACTTGTTCTACACTTTTTTGTATACAGGGAAATTCCCTTTTTAAAAATGTGAAACTCGGTGGGGTTTGACTTATAGCAAACTCTCCAGCGACGTCCGTCAATGGGGGTGATTTCAACAAATCATTTTAAAAAAAAAGTTTTTCATACGTTTTATTCAATTTTCTTAAAAACCAAGCTCTTTATCAAAAAATGTGATTCATACTTCGTGATAGCCAATAAAATTTCCTTTCAAACGATGTATAACAAAGTGGAAGTTATTTTATATTTACCGCTCGAGTGGTGTTCTTAATTTAAAGAAATTATTTAAGATCAATCCAAACGAATCAATTTTGTGTCTTATTAGCTTCTCGGTGGATAATAAAGAGCGGCGGATAAAAGGTCGAAAGTACAAAAGGTCGAAAAAATAAGGTCGAAAGTACAAAAGGTCGAAAATACAAAAGGTCGAAAGTACAAAAGGTCGAAAGCATAAAAGATCAAAAAACAAACTGTCGAAAGTTCAAAAGGTCGAAAGTACAAAATGTCGAAAGTACAAAAGATCAAAAGTACAAAAGATCGAAAGTACGGCCGCGGGTCCACATCGACTGGACAGGTCAATTCGACTTGATACGGTAAATTTGTATTTTTAATATTTTGTTTTGTCAATTTTTTTTTGTTTTTTTAAAAGTTACTACTGTTACTTTCTGCACAAAAATATTGCTTAGGAGGGACCATGGCCCCTATGCCCCCTCCTCTTATAACCACCAGTGTTTTTTTGCTTTAAAGAACTTATTTAGATAAATCAAAATATCTAATCTTATCAAAAAACAGTTTATTTTAATTTGGAAACATTTTATTTTAGTAGGTATAAATTACGAAAATTTTTGAAGTATTTATCATAACATTAACCTTACTTTGTAATATATCATTTAAAAAGAAATTTTAAAAGAAAATGTTATGTTCTACAATAAAATATACTACATATTTTTTCCTAAAAAGTGTAGTTTTTGAGAAAATTTTGAAAAACCTATAATAAACATGTTTTTTCTAAATAATCCCAATTTACGTACGCCACTGAAGAGCTACTTGCTTTTCCTAACCTTATTGACCAATAGCTCGTTGGAAAGGGGATTTTATTCTCCACAAAAAACTGTTCCTTGCAATTTTTGATAAAAAGGTTAGTTTTCGAAAAAATTGCATAAAACTGAAAAAAAACAGGTTTTTGGGGGTTTGAGGGGGGTTTTCTCCGTCCCTGTCGATTTTTCGAGTTGGCAACAGAGATATTCGGATTCAGCGGGGTCAAATTAGGGGGAAATGGTCTGTTGCCAAAAAGTAATATGATTTGCTTCTAGACCGAAAACGGAAAGCCTTTTAATAGTTATTTAAACAACAAGGTTTGAAAACGACTCTTTGCACACGATCGAGACAGTTTGGTCAAGTCGGTGAGTGTGCAAAAAGGTTTTCAAACGAGTTTTTTACAATATTTTTTATACGACTGCTAATAAAGAAAGAAAAATCAAATTTTAATTTAACTTGTTTTTATATCCGACATTTTTACAACAAAACTTTAAAAATTCAACAATTTTTTGACGTATCTAATCAACAAAACATACGAGCAGTGACGGTTGCTACGGAACTAAGCCAACTTATATTGATGGGTGACAACAACAAAAATCACAATGACGGGAGACCCGTATGCAGAAATGACATAGGCGTTCGCAAAAAAGACATAAGCGTGTGCAAAACGTTTTGCACACAGCGTGCGCAAAATGCCATTTTCAGATCGTGTTCTCCGTGCGCAAAACCCCCTTTTACAAGACAGTCGTATAAAAAATAATAAGCTCTGACTATAATTTGCAATCTTTTTTATCCTTTCTTATACTGGCCTATCTTCTTTAATTCTGATATTTTTTTTAGGGGTCTATAGCAAACTATTTTATTTTTATAAAGTTTCTTTTACACATACTTGATTAATAAATACAAATAATAATTTCCAATAATTTTTTTAAAGTTCTGTTAATTCTATTAAGTCATATTGTTCTTGTGCCTAATTGTCTTGCTTTTTATTGTTGCCAACTTTATTTTCTGTAGTGTCTTCTATTTGGGGTCTCTAATTATCTGACCAAAATATTTGAACTCCTGCTTATTTAAAGTCGCAAAAAGATTTAATTTTATTCCAGATATTTGTGTTCATTTTATTATTATGACATACTGCGTTCCGCGTTTAGTATCTCCATCTGTTAAGATCTTATAGCTTGTCACTTTTACCAAAGATATACAACAGATTCTAAGTTGTAAGTCATATCTTATTTTAAACATTTGTTTCTAATACCTTTTTTAGTTCTTTTTGATATTGGTCTGTTTTCTTTAATTCTGACAATTTTCTTAGGGGTCTGGACGAAACTATTTTTTTTTGTAAAGTTTCTTGTGTAAATATTTGATAAACTAGAATATTATTTCGTTAAGTTCTATTAATTCTATTAAGCCATAATGTTCATGTTCTTCGTTGTCTTTGCTTCGGTAGTGCCTCTTATTATTTCTCATTACCTGACGAAAATATTTGAACTTTTTCTTTTCAGAGTCACTAAAACACGGCATGCTTAATTCTGCGTTTAGTATCATAGATCTTGTAGATTGTCGATTTTACCAAATTTAATATCAGCATATTGTAGGATGTTAAAAACCTGAAGATCCTGTAGAATGTCAATTTTACCATTAGTAGTTTTTTTAATGTTTTTGGCCGTTACTCAAAGCTTTAGTTTAGACTGCTTCATTGAAAATACTGAAAAATATTAAAGCTTTTACGAAACTCTATTTTTGCTTCATCTGGTATCTGATATGATTGTTTAAATTTACCAACTGCCTAATTTCTATATATTTTTGTTTTTTATATTTTTATCTCTATTTCATTTGTAAAAGATTATTGTAATACTTTCTCTAAACCAATAAGCCCCATACTATACCAGATTCCAACTTGAGTGTCTATATTATACTTTCTACTTGTATTTACAATCATTGCTTGGGTGATCTTATAAAGGGTATTATTCTTGCTAACAACCATTACATGTATTGTTTTTGCTTTTATTTATTGAAATAAGTTACTATTGTGCTTAGTTAAAACTATCTTTGTTGGTTTAAATACAAAGGAATGTATTTATTAAAGACATTTGATGTCACGTATTTCATACTTTGTTATCGTTATTGTTATTACTGAGTCTGCGCATAAACAGCTTCTTGCTCCTTTTTTATTATTTACGGGAACGGCGTCCGGTACTTACCGACGCCGTCCTTTATTGTTACCGTTATTTTTTTAGGATAGTTTTTTATTATTTTTACCTTCCCAGCCCGCACAGCAATGCCTAGAGGTTGGGTATTGTTTTCGAGGATTTTTTTTTTTTAGTTAACGCAGAAAATGTGTTATTTGGGTGTATTTTGACCTACCCTAACAATGTCGTCGTGATGTCTGTCTGTGGGTGTTTTGTATGTGTATGTGTGTATTTTTTTCTGTCCGTAACACGGTATCTCCTAAACCGCTAAACCGATTTTCATAAAATTTTCAGGTAAAATAGTGTTCGACACTCTAACGAGCTAATGCTAATGACAGGTTTTTGACAAAAGTTTTTTTTAAATGCTAACTTTTTAACGAAGCATCGCGGTTTTTGGATATAGTAGACTATATAGTAGATATAGTAGGTTGGCTTAATAATTTGTGTTATAATCAAAAACTTCGTAGGAGCTTTGGTTTCTGAGATATTTACAAAAACTGTTTTCAAGGCTGATTATCATAGCTTAACTCAAAGTATGCTAGCTAGGAAGGTACCAGATCTGTCATGGATCTATTTATTTTAAATATCTTACACAAATTATTATTTAAGAAATATAATGCATATTGATGCGATGCTCCATCAAGAAGTATGCATTTAATCAATTTTATAACAGTCAAAAAACTGTCATTAGCATTAATGCATTTTGACCAAAATCCAATCAGCTCGAAACAGTGTCAAACACTATTTTCCTAAAAATATTTTAAAAAATAGTTGAGCTGACAAACGTGAAAACAAGTTTCGTGGCTAATCGGGTAAAAAGGAGTTTTTGTTTCTCTCGTATTTTTCCGTGGGTTCAATATATAATAGACACCTAATAAATGTTGACAGTTAACGGTTTCGTAATTATGGGACACCTCAGAACACTGCCAGGTCAATGTGACACTCTTGCAAAGTGAATTGACGGATTTGTCTCTAATCCTATGTAAATTGAAAATGACATCAGACACGTGAGCGTCAATCAGCGGAATTTTTAAGCTAACCAAAACTAATAAACGTGAAATTTAGTATTGAATTTAAAAATCAAACAAGTTTCGTGGCTAATCGGGTAAAAAGGAGTTTTTGTGCGTTGATCTGACCTGAAAGGCAGAAGAGCTCTCGTAGGTAACGGATTAGTTTATTTATGTTTATTTGTAATCGATATGTATATCAGTTTATTTTCGCCTGCTCTTGTTCTGATTTCTCTTGTATTTCGGTAGATGGTGGTTCTTGCGAGAGTTTTCTCAATATTTACATAGGATAGACAAAACCGTCTAAATAACTTCGCAAGAGTGTCACATTGACCAAGCAGTGTTCTGAGGAGTCCTATAAGGACGAAACAGTTAACTGTCAACACTTATTAGGTGTCCATTAGATCTTGGACTTCGTGAGGTTAAGCTTTTAAGCTACCCACGGAAAAATATGAGAGAAACAAAAACTCCTTTTTACCCGATTAACCACGAAACTTGTTTGATAGTTGAGCTGTTTCGGAGCTATCTGGGATCAGACAGAAACGAGCATACACACACACACACACACACTCGTCTCGACGAGATTGCTAAAATAGGTCCAAATACACCCAAATAACACATTTTCAGCGTTATCTCAATTTTTTTAAATCCAAAACAATACCTTCTCTAGCCATTGCTGCGCGGCCTACGAAGATAAACAACCACAAAATAATGTTTAAACCAGAGAATGTAGCGAAGTAAAAAGAGTTAGTTTTTTAAATTGTACTTCTTTAAATGCTTCAACAGAAAGTAAAATATCGAATAACCCTGAACTTTCATTTAACAACAATTCATTCGAGCGTAACCCACGATTTCGGTGCCTTTTATAGGTAGTTAACAAGACCCGCCATGAACATGAACTCTTGAACAAGCATACTATTGACAGTTTTTTAAAGAAAATAACAAGGAAGAAAAAGAAGTACACAAAATTGAACACAATGCACACAAAATTGAACACAATTCAGTGGATAAACCGCAAAAAAACTTTTTACAAAACACTAAAGAAGACAAGCTTGCTCATTTAGCTGTGAAAATTATTGCTCAATGAATCCCATCACAAAAATAATAATGTTATTTTTTACTAGAAAACAACCTTATACCATATAATATTTGTTTTGTTAAATCTACATGCTTAAAGATAACTTAAAAACAAGGAGGAATCAAGCTATAAAAATGTAATTTTTGCTGAAGTATCTGGTGCTGTGTATAAAACATCTTTTTTACCCTCGTTATTTTCATGTGCCAAATTCACACTTAAAGAGTACTCCACAGCATTTCTAAAACGCCACTAGATCAAGACTTCTCAAACCTACTAACTTTTTGCGTATTATTTTGTCACGTTTTTTCTCTATATGTTTTTTAATAAAAAAAGGCGCCTGTTCTCAAAGCCCTCTAGATAAATACTTGTTAAAAGTAATAAGTATTTGCGTCTTTTTTTGTCACGTGTTCTTTAATAACTTTTTTTAACTTAAAAGTGACGCGAATGGAAGCTCTAAAAGTTCACTACTTTAAGACTACTACACTTCAACACAATTTTAAAAGATGGCGCTCAAGGAAAGACAAAGTCTCTATACATATGTACATTATAGCTAAACAAAATTTTTCAAAAGTAAACACTTTCAAACAATATTAATGTGTCTTTATCAGGTTAATAACCGATGCGTCGTGATCGTGAAGGCACAGGAATCAGTTCATTAACTGGTTTTTGGAGTTTAGAGTCGAAGTGAAAAATGCCGCCAATAGGTGGCGCTGTTTCTAGTAAAATATTAAAAATATTTGGTAGAAAAGCCATGCAAGTCGCGTTTTAAAATTCGTGTTGAAAAGGCGCGAACCTAATGTGATTTTGACGTTGATAAAAATCTTCTTAGAATTCACTTGAAAGTAAAGAATTATTGAAATAAAGCCAGGCTATAATTGTGCCAGGCACTATTTTGACAAATTCACATTGAAAACTGACAGTTGATCATTCAAAATTGACATACCAAAGTCGAATTTAAAACTTTCGCCATTTATTTTCAATTAATAAAAGACGGTACTATTTATTCCGGTTCATATAGTAAACAAAGGCCGTGTGTTAAAAGATCACAGCTGATATTACAATATTAAGGTGTCAAAATTGTGCCTGGCACTATTATAGCCTGGCTTTATTTCAATAATTCTCTAATAAGGTAAAAACATTGCTGTTTTGATTTGATAATGGCGTTATTACAACGCTGTTTTTAGCAACGGTATTTTTTATAATGTTAATGAATAACCTGTTAAGCTTGTTGTCATATATGAAATAAACGTTTTTTTTTTTCTTACGCCTTTTTTATGTGTTAAACACGTGATTGTGCTATGTGGGAATATGTTGATGTCAGATATGGCTAGCAACCCATGTTTTTCCACCCTCAAAATTTTCAAACTATACTACAAAGTACAAGTTAAAATTTGTTTTTTTTTTCAGGTTTAGCAAATGGTCAAAAAAATAATCAGGAAGATCCATGTCAAACAAAACTGAGATTGGTAGGGGACGCAACTTACTGTGATAGGTAGGTAACAACAAAAAAATATACATATAAAAAATACACCATTCATTTGCAAAGATATTATTAAGACTTTATAGAATAATAATTTTTGAAACTACAGACTAAATACCCATAGTTATATCCCCATTAGGAGTCCAAAAAGAAGGACGAGCCCAGAAACAAAGGGTCTACTCACAACACTAGTATTTCTCTTTTATTATCATAGAAACTTTGCTTGATCAATACCGAAGGAGCAGGGAATATATTATTATAATAAGAATCAATAAATTTGCTTGATAAATTTGTAATAGCCTCCTATAGGACTTAGGGCCGGTTTCTCAATAGAGGGTTGGCCGTGACCCGTGGGTTATCTTTGATAGCTGTCTTTTTTTAGCCTGGGGTAAATATGTCAGTCATCTCTTTTTATAACCCACGAGTCATGGCTAACCCTCTATTGAGAAAACGGCCCGCCCTTAGAGAGAATTGCTTCATTTATTTCAGATATTGGGAATGTGTAAATGGTCAGCCAGAATTGTACGACTGCCCTAACGGTTTGGTGTATGCAGGAAAGAACAGAGGAGTTACTGAAGGATGCGACTACCCTTGGAGGTCGAATTATTGTGAATCAAAACAACAAGCTAGTAAGTTTCCTTAGACAACCTTCCATTTATTAATATTTTAAGGTGGCACACACTATGCACTTGGTTTACAAAATATCTAAATACAAGCATTGGTAGATAATGCTATAATTTTTTTATTTTTTACAATAATTGGAGTTGTGCAAGTTGTGAAAACTTTAATTGAACCAAGATAAAAACTACTTTAGGGGCATTTCATGATTGCTCCAATGCCGATTGTCGACATCCACGAGTTACCGATTTTTTAACGTTTACCACAACTACAGTCATCATTACAATTATTTGGCGACCATATATTTTACTTTGAATTTTATGAGGCAGTTTTTAGTTTTGAGGACGTCGACTACAAAACGTTGCTCTCAACCGTTAAACGTATGTCCACGTCATCAACGTAGACTGGCCGGTTTAATGTAGTCGTGAACGCAACGTTTCTTTTTTAGTATCATTTACAAATAGGAAGCCATTAAAATCGTAAAAAAAATAAAAAATACCGAGCATACCCATGCATTCTTACACGCGATAATTGAAGCCAGAACCCCCATTTAATTCTTAATCTTTCTTTTTCGGGTAGACAGGATGTCGGTTACTCCGCATGCGCCAGTTTTGTTGGTTCTAGAACTACTTCGTTACGTCACTACCCAGGTAGCAAGGGGTCATCAAATGACGTCTTTTTTTCGTCGAAAAGTGGTCATTTAGATGACCAGCAGGTCATCTACCAAAAAATGTTGTCTTTAAGACGTCAGTTATTTGACGTCTTTTCGTAGTGTAGTTTTTGACGTCTGAAAAACGTCATATATTGGTCACTACCCACACTGCACACTTTGTCCAAGGGACACACACTCATACTTACATAGATGGTGCCCCAGTCAGTACTTGACCGGATTTATGCGGAATGTGGGGGTACGTATGTAAAATAAATTAAATATTAAATCAAGACAAACTTCGAGGTTTCTTTCGCTTCAAGGTGGAGATGTGTAAGTCTAGGTTTGGGTCTATTTTGATATGTACCTCACAGTACACCACTGTACCTGTTCCAGTACTTCCAGGTCTAAGTCGCAGAAGAGTCACCTTCTGTGTCTAAGTTTCCTTCAGTGTTCTCAACTGCAGGGAATATTTGATGTATTCAGACGACTTTAAAAAAAGTCATAAATAGGTTTGTGTCTGTGTGTGTGTCTGATGTTCTGATTCGGTCCCAAATACGTCATATTGCTGACGTCTTTAAAACGTCTAAAAATGACGTCATTTTGGGTGTGTCTTTTGAACGTCATTTAAAGGTCATTTACACGTCAGGTAAGAGACGTCAATGGTCATTAAAAATGACCTGTTTTTGACGTTTAAAAAACGTGACCTTGCTACCTGGGTACATTATTTGATAACTGTCAAAAATTTAGGATTATGTCAATTATTTTTTTCTAAAAACTAGTTGATTGGGTGAAAATTTATCAAATTGTGGATTAAATTGGTAGTTTTTCCTAAATTAATTGTACAGGTTTATTGTGGACACCATGAAGAGTGTTTAATGGCATCTCTAAACCACTCTTAACTTTATTAACAAATTTTAAAGAAAAATACAAGTACTTACCGATGGAATGGCATTTCCTTACTTCTCCAAGACATTTTTCCACACACCGCACATGTTTTACGTGAATTATTTTTCATTTTTCACAGAAAAAAAACATAATTTTACACGACAAACGCAAAACACCGCAAACTGTAAAGATATAACAAATATATCGTCTACTTGACAAAACCCACGTATGCGCACTTGAAAATTCGCCTCTGCAAAGGATCCCGCCCGGAGCTTATGCGCGGTGGCTTTCGGTTGGATTTCTTTTAAATTTCAGTATGTTGTAGATCTTGATGCCCTGATGAAAAGTTATTATTGTCCCATCGTCGATAAGTATCGCGTGTGAGAATAAATGGATATGCCACATATTTATGCTCTAACGTATTTGGTTATACCACGTCTAATGTTTTAAACCAAGCATTCTAAAGTATATTTATGTTTAGATCCTCCTATTGGGACCGATCACTGTGATTGGCTTTACGGTATCTTTGGACATGAGACGTCGTGCACCAGGTACTGGACTTGTTGGAACGGTACAGCCACTGAACAACTCTGCATCGGAGGACTGCTCTACAATGAGAGAACGCACTCTTGTGACTGGCCCGAGAATGTGGACGGATGTCAAAAACATCGTGAGTACTCAACTTTAATTGCTTCATTTATTTCTGACTGATCTACTAAGAGAATTTATTCCTGCGACCATATCTATTGCGGTTTTCTTTAAATTGATCCTTACTATAAAGGTCTATTATACCTTTGATTATATAACTGTAAACATTGATTATACATATAGCAAAAAATTACCTTATTTAGATAAACTATTCATCTCAGTTTATGAAAGTTATCCGATCTTGACGACCAAACCAAGACTTCTCCCTAATCAGTTATTTCTACCTTGTGGGCGATGTCACTTAAATGCAACCATAAGTGGATTGTACACCTTGTTGTTTCTAGAATAAGATATTTATTAGACTTGTCTCTTAAACTAGAGACTTATGTCACCTTTGTGGACCTACAAAAAGCATATGATACCGTTCCAGCAGGAATATTATGGACAGTGTTAGAGCAAACTAATATCAATTATACATACATAAAAGCGATAAAATCTATACAAAGTGTCAAAATTTTAAATTAAAATTCTAAATCGACTTTTAAAAGAATTCCTGATAACGAAAGGCTTAAGACAGGGTTGTTGTATCTCTCAAACTCTTTTTAAAATATATATTGCAGGAGCTCTCAAAAACTGGAAACGCAAAGTACACGGCATGGTAATACGACTTAACGACCGATTTACCATATACACAGTACAGTTTGCTGACGACCAAGTAATTGTAGCTAGTGATAAAGAAGACATGGAGTATATGATGAGAAAGTTAACGGAAGAATACCAAAAGTGGGGGTTAACAGGGAACGTGGACAAGACACAAAACTTATATATTGGAAACGAATCAATTAAGTTAGAACTAGAAAATGGACAAACAATATCTCCATGCAATAAGTATATAAACTTGAAGAACTGGAAAAAAGAATAGTAAAAGCCAAAAAAATTATTGGATGTCTTAATAGTATTTTATGGGGCAGACAGATAAAAAAAAATTAAAATTTAATATATATAAAATAATGGTGAATAGCACGCTGTTGTGTGAAATAGAGACTTGTCGCGTAACAGAAAAATATAAAACAAAAATGGAAAGTGTCAAAATAAATGCAATAAAAAGATCAATGAGAATATCTAGAACCGATCATATAAGAAGTGAGACCATAAAAGAAAGAATGGGAATCAAGGGAAGTATAACGGATGACTAAAATACAACTAATATGGTACAGCTATATAAAACGGATGAACGAAGAAATATTACCAAAGAAAGTCCAAGAATGGCATACAATAGGACGCAGAAAAAAAGGACGTCCTAAACTGGAATGGCAACTGTCAATCCAAGGATCAATGAGTCAAAAAAACCTGACAGAAGATGATTGTGGAAGGAGGTGGAGAATAGGCGTCGGGTTTAGTAGAAAAACGTTCTAAACCAACATAATAGTAGTAGTAGTCTCTTAAGCAAGTTGTTAATTTAGTAAATTTCTTGGTTGTTAGTCGACCAAATAAAATATTGAACAATTAATCACGTTCATATTATTAAATTCATTGAAATTTTAAAAATTGTGATTGCTAAGTTTTTTTTATAATATTTTTATTGTTTAGCTCTCTGCAATGATGACCCCAATGGTAACGTACCACTTGGAAAATCCTGCAACCGATACTGGCAGTGCCAAGGAGGATACCCAAGACTGCAAAGGTGTCCTGCTATGTTGGTGTTTGATAGAAGATCGTTAAGGTAAGAGCACTATGAATGAGGTACTCCCAAGACTGACTACTGATAAAAAGGTCACTTTAGTGTGATTTCCAGGAGATAAGGATATACCAGGCATTGAGAACGCAGACAAAACTCCCAGGAACGATTCCTTTATGTAGGATCGAAACATCTTTCAGGGATCATATAACCCAAATGGAAGTTGGAAAGAATAAGGGAAAGCCCTATAGATCTTACCTTAATTTAGACGCTCGCCGTGAGGAAATATCACAACACAACATGAGAGTATAAGGCATACTAAATGGCTGGACTTTATAAGGTCCCTAGGGTAGCTTGATAAAGTGCAGTTGAAGGACGATATATAAACAGTAGGAAGAAACCTCAAGCCGTCTACTACTAACTCCAGAAGCAATTACTGATGTAACTAAACTTTTAGGTGCGTGGTACCTCCAACTGAAGACTGCGACATCCCAAGCACCCTCCCTCCACCGATTCAAGAAGATGAACGAGAAGAGAATATTCCTCAGAACAATCCTGCCAATCACAGAAACAGGGGAGGCGATAGGGGAGGTGACGACGTCCCCAATTTTCCTAATTTACCCCATGGGGCTATTCCCATTCCTGTTAGGGGTAACCAAAACAAAAATTAGTTAGATGTGATATGAGTTTGGATTATAGTGAGTCCTATTTTTAAAAGTCTATCTTAAAGTTGATAAGAAATTTTCAGGATAGGGGTTTTAAGCGCAAAAAGTATTAATTAGTGTATTCCAGTCAGATATAAGAAAACTTTTACAAAATTTATGAATTGAAGATACTTAATACCTACTACACCGAAGTCCATCTTTATTAGTTTTCATGTGGGTTACATAACTAACACGTTTTAAAATTATTATAATTATTATACAATTATTATTTAACAAGTTGCAAGAAGAATTTAGAATAAAAATTGGTGCTACTGTGTCTCGTATAATTTTGTACATACGTAAACGAGATAAAGTCAGAATCATTTTTAACTTTCACCTATTAGGTGCTGTCGGATATCATAACCTATCGAAAAAAGGTATTATATATGTACCTTTAAATATTTATATACAGTGCTTCTAACTTTTGAGTACAATATCGATTTCTGGTAAAAAGTATTTTTAATGGTACTTTTTTGAGGATATTTGAGCTAAGTGACAGTTATGTCAAATTAACCTAATGTCAAAAATTTGAGATAACATCAGAATTTTTAAATTGGAAGAAGGGGCATATAATACGTGTTTCGAAAGGTATTTTGATTGTCTATACAACACATTTTAAATTTTTAAAATCGGTTTAGTTTCCTAGGAGATATGTTTATTTTTCTTCGCGGTCGACTAAAAAAGGTCAATTCTAAGTTATGTCAGAACCTAAAAATAACTTAAAAAATTTAAATAGTAAAACGTGCTATGTAATCTTTTTTTTTTTAATTTTTTTGTTTGTTTTAATTTTAAACATGAATAATGGATCCGTAACGGATCTGATACTTTCCTCCTATTTAAATTTTTTAACTTATTTTTAGGATTTGTCATAAGGAAGAAGCATAACAAATCAATTTATTATAATACAAATCATTTTTAAAAAATGTTTTTGTTTGATAAAAAGTTAACTTTTTGAGAGTCGACCGCAAACAAAAATAAGAGGTATAACATTAGGTTATTTTGACATGATTGTCACTTAGCTCAAACATTCTCAAAAAAGATTCTAGGAAAAAGACTTTTTACCAGAAATTAATATTTTTTCAGTCCGCATTGTATACTGAGTTTAGACAGCACATTAATTTAAAAAATTAAAAAATATAAAAAATAAAAAGCAAATAAAATGTATCTTATTGCAAAATAAAATAAATTAAATTAAAACTTACCAAGAAATCTTTACTTTAATTTAATATATTTTGATTTATTCTTTTTTTTTTATTTTAGTTTTCTGTAAGTTTTTATTTAAGCTTTTTCCTTTATTTCATTTAGTTAACTAACTTTATACATTGTATCAAGTAACTTTAAAAAGCTATAGGAAGAAAGGGTGGGAAGTACTTTTTAATACAGGCTATCCTTATTTGAGTACCTAGTAGCTAATTCTTTGTTTTTATTGTGCCAGTATTTAACAATTTTGTGTTATATTATTTTCCTTATGTTAAGTTTTAACTATTTTTCTTGTTAGATAATAGGGTAGGAATTTGTTTGTAAATTACAAAACAAGTTAGCTTGCTGGGTGATTGCAATTGAATCTAGAGCATGGTTTACGCAGCGAAAACATGCACCATTATTTCAATTTTGTGTTGACTGTCTTTCTTTTAATATGGCGAAAAAAGACGAAGATATCACTAAATTTGCATTTGTGCATGACGTTCGATGCATAAATCAGCCTTTTATTACTTATGCACAAAAGTTTCTTGAGCTAGCTTAAGTCTACTACTTTACTTAAAAATGGCAGATGATAAATAACTATATAATAATAAATAAACTAATAAAATCAATTTATTGAGATGAGAAATTGTACCTGGGACACAAAACTAATTTTTCGAATATTCTCAAACAGCAAAAATCATTGCGATTACTTTTTTGTAAATCTGTGACCATCTAAAACAAAAATAAAAGATTTTTTTTGCCTGATATCCCTGTACCTACTGATCCCTTAATCCCTAAATATTTTTTAAGCCCATTAATTTCCTTCAATAGAGCAATCTGCGCTTATGCTTAAGAAAAGCTGGAGTAGGGGAGAGTGGGGCAAAATGATCCAAGCGGGTCCAAATGACCCCTTGATTTCTCGTGAACCTATCTATGATATCTGTGATTCAAATTTTAAAAACTCCGTTATAAAATTTATGAACACTTACACCAGTATTTACTAGGGTCTACAGTGCTAAGTGCTATAATCCTAAGTCTCCAAGTCTAAATTTTAGTTCAAGGTTTAACTTATTTTTACCGTCAATGTAATAGTTTTTAATATTTACATAAACAGTTCATAAATACCTTGCGATATGGGTCATCTTTTTCCGTTGTAGCAAAGACATTATTTCCACACAAAGATTATAAATAAATAAAATGAATAAAATATTTTGGTTTAAAAATGGTAGCCATATTTAAACCTCCAAACGTCGCTAGGAAATGTCGAATAAAAACGGTGTAAGTCAGTGTCAGCTGTCCGCTATATTTTACATGTTAATTTTTTAGAGAAGTTAGTGATGATTAGAGACCATGTATGTTGACATATTTGGATTCTATATCCAAATATGTCAACATACAGGGACTCTAGTGATGATTAAACCAATGTTCAATTGTTTTGGTGGATGTGTAATTGAAAACGGATTCTAATATAAAGCGGAGTTCTATATTCTTGTGCTTTTTACAATATTTAAATATTGATACGTATTTAATTTGGTAGTGCATCTACAGACATAGCTTTAATTTATTTATGTATTATGTAGCTTTGAAATTTTTTTTATTAATCATGGATTATTTCTATTGTTTTTTAACTTTAAACCACCCCTCAGGGTGGTACTACAACTTGAGACTATTTTTAACGGGAATCCTACGACTGCACAGACTAAATTTTTAAAAAATGACATTTCGTTACAAAATTTTTTGTGGTTTTCTTTATTTTTAAAGTTAATTAAAATTTATATGAGATAAAACTCACTGAGAATTACTATCATATTGCATATTAGGGTGAACCGAATCTTTGTAGTTATTTGACCTGTGAGTATAAAACAATACACTTAAACCCGACGGTATCAAGTCTATAGACTTAATACTTAAACCCGATTTAAAATTGTAAATTTTAGTAGTATTGTTTACCTAACTTTTAAAATCAAACTTTCATACCAGTTTTTTAGCCTCTTTTCTATTTTGCATAAAGTTTATCTGTGATAATAATGTAAAAAAAATAAAATAATGAATGGACCGCTTTTTACCGACGAGCTGAGGAAGTTAGCTCCTAATTTTAGTTTCATATCTGATTACGATGCTAGTGATAAAAGTTGAAATAAGAGCAACATTTGAAATTATAACCTATAAAAATTGTGCCCTATTGTCCATGTTTCAACAACAATGAGGAAAGAGAGCATTTGTACCCTAGAGAAAGCAAAAATTAGTTGATTTTGAAGAAAATGTAATTTTAGTGGCTCATGCCAACATTAGGAAAACTGTGTCAAATTTACATCGCTCCATTCGCGAACCATTAAAACTGTATAAGCTAAAAACATAGATAATATAGCTTTGGTACCTTCGAGGTTATCTAAAACTATTTTGGTCACTTGTTGTTAATAAAGAAGAATTATAGCAAACCTCTGCGATCATTTTGCCCCCACTTTCCCTACTAATAAGTTAAACGTATTTTAGCCAATGTATAATAACAACCGACTAAAAAAAATGCCTTATAATATATAAATTATATTAAATAGATATTGTATTCTGTTAGCTCTCTCGTACATAAGCGTAGAATTAACGTGAGAGAGAGACATCTCGATTCAGCGTGATGTAGTTTCTCACTTTTTAACTACAATATTTCCAACTTAATAACCCTTAATCGGACCCATTGCTTCATTATCCCGTTGAATGATAGTATTTTTAATACTTACAAATTATTAGTACAAATTTCAAGCATGTTCAAATAATATGGCGGACATGATTCCCGTGACACTATGGCGTTATGAAGCAGAAATCCATTTGACATCATAAATATGATCTGTTGTGGCACCAAATAGTTTTTGATCTTGTAGATATTTAAGAGATGGTAATAAAAAAGCTAAAATAAATTTAAAAAAATTGTTTTTCACTATTAAATAATATTTAATTATCAAAAAGGATTTTATACTTCACACAAAGGCCCTTTTTGTGAAGTATAAAATTCGTTTTGATTTTTATTGATAAACACACAGCACCTCTTCCATCTTTTTCTTTGCATTATATTTAATACTTTAAAACCTCAAAAACTGTTAAATTATGGAGATGCCACGTAGCATAATTAGTAGTGTGTGGGAGGCCCTAGGTCCAGTCTTTTTCGGTCTTACTGTATACCTTCCTCCCTCACTGGGGAGTATGCCCTTCCTCCGGCTAGGGTCTTAGGCCACCCCAAAGTCAGAAGAAGCCTACATAAATGCTTCGCATGATGTGAGAAAGCGGACCGAGGTTTCATCATTCTCACGTTGCGTCCTCATTCTTTCTTTTTGTAGGATCTTCTACCCCACATGACTTCTACATCCCTAAGTTTTCTGCTAGGTAGTTACTATATCCGATCACACACTTCTTCTTCTGTCTAGTGTTTTTTTTTATTAATCCATTTTTTTCTGCAGCTCTACCTAAGCTTCCTAGGTGTTAATCTGCCCCATTTTGATACTACAAAAAGCATCTAGTCCAAAGCGTTTTTGTTCGAGCCTACCTCAGAATACCAAATACTAAAATATTTATTTAAAATTCTTCACCTGTAAAAGAGTGGTAATTCCAACAACCAATACTTGAAAATTCGGAGATATGGCATAAGTGGCTCCAGACACTAGACCACTTAGCAACCCATAGTATCTTTGATCTATGATTTTTGATTTGAAAAGAGTACAGGTCAGATACTAAAAAAATTATGATTTGCTGTAAGCGAGTAATTATTTTCAAGATTTTAGCCAAAAAATTGAAGTTATTCATAATCTCTATGGATGGTCAAATTAACATACCCTGTATATTCCAACATAGGCCCCAATAAATACACCAAACTTTAAATTAGCTTTGCTAAAAAGAATGCGGAAAATTTTCGAAGGGGCCCTGTGCAGGGTCATCATATTCGGGATCAGTCTTCTAACAATATTAACAAGGTATCCTAGGCCAAAATATTTGGCGGTACCCTAAAAGAACAAACAAATATAAATAAAATAATAGAATATTTAAGCGTACTACCCTCGGTACTACCTGTACATAATTATATGGCATAAGGTCATAACGTATTCCGGTAAAAAAGAAAAGTAAGCAATTATAGCTCTTCCTAAGAACAACAGCAATCCGTGAGATCAGATCTCAGTCCTCTTTTTTGAGGACACACAAGGGGGCCAATCGTGTGTAAAAGTGGAAGAAACTAATAAAAACACAAATAGACATATACAATATCTGGAACTCAAATTATGTAGCAAACTAGTGGGCGCTGAAAATGCAACAGAGTATTTTCACTTGTTTTTTTAGTATGACGTGAGTTTGACAATTTAAAAAGCTTCTGTTTAATTTTTATGACAATTACATACAAATTATTGAATAATTATGTATTACTTTCTCTAATTATATGAAGTGTTATATTTAAAAAATTTTTTACGATGGAGACATCCAGCACAGGTAATTTAACCAAAAAACACTAAATACCAATATCTAGCTGTAGGTTGTCATAGAGTATATAATTTAGTGTGTGATTGTCACTTTTTTGTTAACTGAATGTTTCTTAACAAAATGAAAAAAAAAAATGGCTGCGCTTTCTTGCGCCTTTTTGAGATTTTTAATATTAAAATAAAGTGCCTACATACGACCCAAGTAAAAGAAATTAAACTATACATCTTAAATATAAAACTTGTTTGTTTATTAACGAATTTTTATTAAATAAAAATGTTTAATTGAGTAAAAATTTGATTGATAGTTTTTTAACATAAATTTGATTAACTCATTAAATTTAAAGATGGCGGACGCGTAAAAATTAGGAAAAGCTTCGTTCGAAAAATTTTTAAAATAAAGGATTTTAATCAAATTGATATAAACAACTTTTTAGGCCTGTAAAAAGCCAAGAGGGTAAATCTTCGAAAGTCAAATTTTGAACCAAAACTTTTACAAACTTGCCGTTTTCGTATTTTAAACTTAGGAAAGGTGCCCGAAAATTTTTCAAAAATATCATTTTGACAGATCTTTGTTTTGGAAAGGGTTAAGTGGATTATCAAAGGACCACGCACTGGTTTACACAGGCCTTATGGGGAATTTTTGTCTCGGTTGAACTGGCTATAATTTTAGTATGTTATAGTGGGGTATGTAACAAAAAAAATGTAAGTAAAGTTAAGTTTTTCTATGTACAGTTTTTGAGATATAAACGGTCAAAATTCGTGAAATGGTCGTTTTTTTGTATGTTTTAATATGTTTTAATAATATTAACTCTTACATCTTGACCGTTAATATTAATAAAACAATGTTAGAAAGCAAAACAATTACACATGTGTGGAGTGTGTCCACAAAATAATATTAATAGGTCTTATTTTAACATAAATTTTGCCCTTATGTCATTTTTTTACAATGATCTTTAATACAAAAACTAATTTTGTATGTAGAGAATAGCAAAATGCAAGCAAAAAATAAACAACTTTTATCCAAAAAGCCTTTACATTAAATTCCTTTATAATAGAAAATGGTAAAATTAGTTTTTAGATGCAATATAAGTAAAAAAATATGCATGTCTTATTGAGGACACTCTGTACAATATAGTATTTTTAGGTGACTCCTCTTGCTATTTCAAAATTGATGTGTCCATGATTTTATCTCCAAGTTTAAAAAAAAAGGTGATTCCAGACTTTTGGGACATACTGTATATTATGAGCCTGGTTAAACTTAAACAGAAATATTATAAAATGTAGAATTTTTAAACTTGATATAAAAAAATATTTAATAAATGTTAAGTCTTAATTACTTTTTTGTGTAAAAGTACTTAAATTTATTTTACAAAAATCTATTTTTAAATCACCCTGTAAAAAAAAACACATATTAAAGCTTTATAAAATATTAAACAGGTGCATTTTAACCTATATCACAATAACCAATACACATTATTTTTACAAGCTTTTATTGCAAGCTTTTATTTAACTTCAGATGTTCTGTCTAACAAACTATCAAATCTTGTGAAGCGTTTTTGACACACTTCCCATTATCCGATTTGGATGAAATTTGGTACACACATAGTGGTCCCATGACAATACAACATTAAGAAAAAAATATCCTCCCACCCCTACCCCCACCCCCTTTCATAGAAAAATGAGTTTTTGACACACTTCCCATTATCCGATTTGGATGAAATTTGGTATTCACACAGTGGTCCGATGACAATACAACAATAATGAAAAAATATCCTTCCACCCCTACCCCCACCCCCTTCCATAGAAAATGCATTTTTGACACCCTTCCCATTATCCGATTTGGATGAAATTTGGTATACATATAGTGGTCAGATGACAATACAACATTTAAAAAAAAATCCTACCACTTCTACCCCCACCCCCAACTATAGTAAATTGCATTTTTGACACACTTCCCATTATCCAATTTGGATGAAATTTGGTATACATATAGTGGTCCGATAACAATACAGCAATAATAAAAAAATTACCAATTTATTGTTTCTAATATTTTGGGTGTTTAAATAATTATTTCCGACATTAGCTCCATTTGGCCCCTCTGTGGGACAGGAGAAAGCCAAGTAATAACTTACCAAACAGGTATATTGAATACATTCCTCTTTATGGTAACACAAACTTGGTTCTGATGTTTCGTCTTTTTCATCTTTCAATTCTTTATGTATTCTGAGTTGTTTTGGCATGTAAAACCTAAAAAACTATTGCTGTTATTCTACTCGTATATTTAGCTTCTTTTACACTTGCCAGTAAATTAGCTTAGACTATCCTCAGAAGCCACTTTTATTACAAGCAGTGGATAAATTTTGCTGGAAGCTACTTGAGAGTTAAGTACTTGCTGACTCTCTGAAGTTCGGAGTGTACCAAAACCTTTAACAGTATAAAAAATGTGCTTCCTCAAGTAATTGGCAAGACAATTAAACTATTTCGTGCAAAATTTTCATGCAGATGTAGGCTGTACAATTTAGAATGATTTACTTTGCACGCTATTTTGGGGATGTCAAGGCTTACCAAAAATGAAGAAATTGCAAATTCTTCTCTCTGTTTTGCAAACAATACATTAAGGCCCCACTTGTAGCCATAAACATGAGAGTTTCCCTGAACTTTGTCAATTTAAAAATTTTCCAATAATCTAAATTTCGGAAGAGCGCCTCTACCAGCTAAAAAGAAATTATTTTATTATTAATTTTTATTTTATTTTACTTGAATCGAACTTGCGCCTCTTGATTTCGAAACTCTTTTCTAACTTTCTGTTTTTCCATAATTTATTATACATATAGATTCCTGCTCTTTTACTATAGTCTTCCTTTAACGTCCCAACCTTTTTTAGTGCATTTGTAAAGTATGTTTTGTGAGTCTTTTTTTGGTTATATTTAAATCATCTTTTAATTTGCTATTCATCTAAAATTGTGCTTACCAGATTGAAAAATATAAGTGTATTCATGTTCCTATTTTCTACAGTTTCAGCTAAAGCTGACAATCCAGAAAACATACCTGCAATCCAGGCGAATGTATAATAATTCAGATTACCGAATGTTCTACTAAAAATAGGAAGGTAGTTAAAGTAAATAAAAAACAAGTGTTAAGGCCTTCAAACAAACAAATTATGTAATCCGTAGCATGGGACATAGCATAGCATGACGCTTCTTACGGAAATCCCATCAAACACAAATCTTCATAAGGGCACTGTGTATGAATTATTGAACGAGTGAGAAGGAAATCAAAATTAAAATCGGGTGAAAATCAAACTGCGCATGCGATTCCTCTTGATTTCTGCATCTCTATCGGTCCTCGCTCGAATTTGGATGAGTACTCACTCGGGAAGATTTCAAGAATAACGACACCTTCTCTATGAATAAAACGGCAAATTAAAACATAATTATAGCCTTTAGTTAAGGTGGAGGAATAGGAGATGGTAGTGGCGGTCAATTTTAGGAGGCGAGACAGAAAATTAATGTGAGTTCCATGTCCAAATATCTATTTTTTTTAGGTTATTATTTTTCCACATGCATGTTTTCCACATGAAATGCGATCACGTGAGACCAAGCCGTAATTCTATTAGCTACACATAAAAGAACGCCGTAAAAATTTGAACTTTACGGATTCTTCTTGTGCAAATCAAAGACGACCGCGGCAATTCGATTGCTGATTGGTTGAAAGCCCTATGCTGCGCGTTCTGCGGTCTATGCAAGTTTAATTAAATGTTACGTAGGTAAGGTCGGTGCCTTCACCAATTTGTCACAAGTTTTTTAGTACCTTTCTTGAGTGTTTGTAGGGATAAAGTCCATAATAATATTTTATTTAAAATGGTTTAATACACAGAGAATTTTATCTTAACATTGCCAAATTGTGTTTGCGTTGTTGGTTCCTTAGAAACGAGGAATCAGTTCAAAAACACGTACTAAATTTTAAACAAATTTCGATGGCAAAATTTGTGAGATAAGGTAGTCGTACGAAAAAAGGAGGGAGATAGAGTTATCGATAGCATTATTCAAAGAAATATTATTAAAATATACTCACGTATCACGCATTATCACGTGACTGTCGCAAACCTATATTCTGGTTTCACTTTATCAGTGACGCCATTCTGGCAATATTTATTTTTGTTACGTTCCTATAGTAAATTAAATTCAGTTAAATAAACTTTTGTGGCAATACCTATTAATCAAAATTATTCTGCTTTAGGAAATAATCATGAAATACGCCTCTTTCTTTTCCAATAACCAAATTCCGCTCAATTTCTAAAACACTTTTAATAAGTTTATGGAATTAACTCTGACACAAAAACTTTGTTTGAATTCTTACCAGTAACAGCAGTTAAATATGACGATCAAATTGCCAAACAAGATTCCATATACAAGAGTTCTAGATACTTGGATTGCTAAGTCTTTTGCATATTTTTTGGTTTTTAGTTTTTTATAGGCAAGAGCTGATTTTATCTAAAAAATAAATTAATTTTATAAAAAAAATACATGTATGAATAAGTATGAAGAAAGTGCCCCCTAAGAATGAAATTCAAACTAACTGAGGGCGCTAATATCAACACAACTTAAATTGTGCATTATGGTACTCTTCTAGAGAGATAAAGAATTTTTTACTGAGTGTGTTTTGTATCCTTTATTTTACACTCTATACAAAAAATCAAGAAATTTTTTTACTTTTAAGATGAGAATCCTTCAATAGCTAACCATTTTATTTTTCTCTGCATCAGCTAATTTTTTTGTTTTGTAAGGTTAGAAAAACTAGCAAAACTTAAAATAATTTATTTTTTTGTATTTTTTTTTTTATTTTTTTTATTTGTCAAACACACTGTGTTTTTTTTTTATTACAATCTAGTCAGTAAGACTAATTAGCAATTTTGTTTTAACTTAATTTACTAGAACTTTTGTATGATTGTGTTTTAAGATAAGTCGATGTGGCGATTGCAAGAAGTACTTCTTCAACACTTTGATTACTAAGTTTTTTATTGAATTTTACTATTTTGATGTCTCACTAATTAGTTTTTTTTTTTATTATAAAGCCTTTACGATTAAGGTCGCAATAAGACCAAAACTTCAATGGTAAGAAAATAAAAACTGCATTTTTGCTTTAAAAACGTAATTTTATTTCTCTGTCAAAAATAGAGTGTGGAGCAAAGGACACATAACAACTTAAGTATACTTCGTGCCCCACTGCAATTCTTTCATCTAGAAGTCACGAGTGCGAGAGATAAGGTATACAATTCAAAAGTACATAAAAAGGATAGAGTCAGTAGCGCTTTCGCTACCTGCCTTGAATAGGGTATTTGACAAATTTTAGAAAAGAGTTTAAAATGATACATAGATCCCAAATTTGCTACCCAAAATTATTAAAATAGTATATATAACCTTTAAAATCAAGTTTTCTAATTTCCGATTTGAATTTGCCGCTAAAACGCTCATTTCTAGCATGGCGTTGCAATGACGTCACAGCGCAGTAAACTCGCGGACAGATACACGGCATTCAAGTGTTTATTTGTTTTTGGTCTGTTTTTCTACTGTTTTTATGTAAAAAAATGTCCTATAAGTGGTGTGTAGGGCCTCAGTGTTCGAATACTAGCATAAAAACACCTGAAAGACTATTTATTCATGTGCCTCAGCAGTAAAAGAACGAAAAACGTGGCTAGAACTTGCTCGAAGAGACCCAAGGGCCTTATCTAAACATCTTCACTTTACATTTGTGAAGATCACTTTGATGTGAGTATAACTAAATTGTTTCTATTAATTTTTATCACGTTGTCTATAATATAACTATTTCGTAAATGACGATGAAATTTGTGAGGTTATGTTTTGACAATAGACAATAGACATTACAAGGGGTAAAGAACTATAATAGGCAGAAAGGTGTAGAAATTTTTAGGCGGTGCTAGGCAGTTATTAGGCAGGCCTAGGGAGTACCTCTAATGCTATAAATAATATCGAATACTTACATCAACATTTTAACGTTTCTAAATGCCGCAGAACAAAAATCACTGTTGTCGGCAAAGAACCCTGCCACCATAAAGGAACTCAGGCTTTGGAGAATCCGTTTTCCATTCAAAATGTTTTTATAACCAAACACAAAATAAAATCTAATTTAGGACGATAATTCGCACTTTAAACCAACGCAAACATTACCATCCATAAGAAAATAACACAGAAAATAGGTTCGTTCGTGGCGTTTACTATTTTGTGACGTCACTCGCAGCTGATTGGTAGACCGCCTGTTTTGAATCACGTGGCTAATTGTTTTAATTCAATGAACTTATTATAAAAAAGTTTGTTTTTAGCATTCCCAAGACCTATTGGCTATATATTACCCAGGGCCCTTTCCTCCGGAATTTTCTATTCTGTCCAGATTTCTGTTATTAGGATATACTTCGCCACACTTGGATCATATACTTTAAAAGACGTTGTTTGTTGTTGTTTTCCAAATAAATAATTAAATTTGAACACCCTGCTTTTCAACGTGAAAGATAACACCTTGTCTTACTCCTGAATCTACACAAAATGGCTCTAAGAACTGGTTATTTATTGTGACTACAGCTTTGGAACCCTCAATAGAAAAGTTGATAAGCTTGCCAAATCCTGCATTATTCTCCCGCAATTAACGCTGTCAAAGGCCTATTTAAAATCTACATAAATACCTACTATACATATTTAAGTTGTGTATATAGACTTTTTCTAGAATTTGCTTCATAACAAATATTTAGGCGCGTATACGAGGGTGGATCAAATATAAACAAGCCTTTTAAACTTACTAACGAAAAAGTCATTCAAGATGAACGTGGCCCTCATAATTTTGGAGTAGGGATGTTCAGCAGCATGTAGGCGGCTAGTAGTGCCGCCATGCTCATTTGGCCAGGAGTAATCGCAATGAGCGAGAAGAAGGTACACAGCAGTGTTGCGCAAAGGACAATCATTAAATTTCTTACACGCGAAAACGTGAAACCTGTTGAAATTCGATGCAGATTGCGAGCACAGTTCGGAACTAAGACGCTTTCGTGGGTACCTGTAAAAACTTGGTGCAAAAAAATTAACGACGGCCGTGAGCATGTCGATAACGTTGTCCGCGTACCATCATTTCTGCAGGCAAAGTTTTAGCGACTGTTTTCTAGGACTGGAGAGGAGTTTTGTTGGCCGATTTTTTGCATGAGCGAATAACAATAAACGCGGCTTACTACTGCAACTTACTCGACCAGGTGAAGCTTGATTATCGCCAAAAGAGGAGAGCACACCCCATCCAAGACGTGTTGCTCCTGCATGACAACGCTAGACCTGATACGGCAGCTTTAACACAGGCCAAAATCAATGAAACGCACTGGACTGTGCTGGAATACCCTCCATACAGTCCAGATTTGTCACCTTGCCATTTTCATATGTTTGGCCCACTCAAAGATTCACTGGGAGGCGAGCAATTTCAGACCAATGAAGAGGTGGAGGCATTCGTGCGCAACTGGTTAGATACCCGCCCAACTTCCTTTTATGAAAACGGGATTAGGAAACTGTCAAACCGTTGGGAAAAGTGTATTAACAGAGAAGGGGGATGTGTAGAAAAGTAGAAAAAATTTCTGTTTTGTGTCATGTTTCTAAATAACTAGTTTATAAACAAAGGCTTGTTTATATTTGATCCACCCTCGTATTTATTTGAAGCAGAATTTGTTATATTTGGGGTCCAAGAGCAAATCAAAGAGAAACTTGCAGAAGAAAGATATATGCTAACATAAGCATGGGCGCATGCAGAGAGTGCTCGGCACCCCCGCCCCCCCCCTAGACCTAAGATTTTTTAAAAATATTTCCCACATATTTCATAAATAAAAATATAAAATAGCATAACCCCCAACACGCGTGCCATCCCCACCTACCCACTGACATAAGGAAATGGTTTCCAAGAATCAATCCATTGGCAGTTTAAGCATGCGAAGAAAAACAATCTAAAATATTTTATTATGTACTTACTAAATAAATTGGTAAAAAAAACTTAAAAGCACCCCATAAAATATTCTTCATGACCCAGTAGTTACCCTCAATGCAATGGGGATGCCCATGGTGAAACATATCACATTTTAATCCAAATTCCACAATTTTTTTGTCAAACGCGTGTTTACTTATTAAAGGCATTATATTACTCACTTTCATAAAAAATAAAACAGTAAAATTTTGAAACAGCACTTAGTGCTAAAAGTCCAAATATAAATTATGAATATCCAGATCAAAACAAAGTATTAATTTTATATAGCTAAAAAAAGCTTACAATTCAGCATCTGTCATTTCTTACCTCAAAATTTCATCAAAATCACCATATTATATATCTCCTAAACTGTGACATACTGTCAAAACTGACATACACAAAAATTGTTGCAAATTATATTATTATCCATGACCTTCAGTATTTATATTTTATTATCATTAAATATTCTTTTCCTAACCAAAAAAAAACTGTAACATTGAAAAATACTAGCCTCCTTATAGATGAAAAAATAAGTATTCTTAGCATTGCATAAGATACCCTTTTTTTCGTGTTTATATTCACTCAGACAAAGCAAATTAAATATTCAATAAGTTACACTCATATCCATATCATTTTCGAACAGTTAAAAAAGGGTTAAGTATGCTATAATTATCCTAAAATGAAATTTTAAAGTACACACCTACTTAGGTCGGCACGTTTTTTATAAGCCTATATAAAGGCTTGATATTGTAAAAAAATATGCATAAATGCTTTTTTTGAATGATATAGTTATGTTAATATATATATATATATATATACAAATAAATTGATTTCCTTTTAATGTTAAAATATATTGTCAACATTCATACCATGTGGAGAGGTAACCACATTACTCCCCCCAGAATCTTCTTTGCAATCAAATCTAACTCTTTTTTTTGGTATGATTTTTGCTGTGAGCTTGAATTGGAAACATCAAAAGTTTCTTCAAAAAATTCTGGTCTTGTCGACTGGTTCGTTTACAAGGACCAGTAGTAGTAGTAGGGGCTTTCTAGCGATTTTCTAGTTCTATTTCTTTTTCTCTTTAAACACAAAACATTTTTTTACTGTGGTATACAGCACTTGTTTGAGCATACTTTCTTGACAAACTCTCTTGGAATTTCTAACAACTAACTCTCCAGGTAGCCATAAACTAATTCTGCATAGAAGCAACCAATATCTTTTTTAATAGTTGTTATAAAAACCCAACATAACCAATGGTAATATTTCTTTCCATTTATTATTATTATAATACTTGCTTGATTGGTTTAGAGATCTGTGCAAACGTTCTATTATTTCAATTGCACAAAGATGATAAGATGTGGTCCGGCTTAGCTGAATACCCATTATTTTTGAAAATTCTTTCAGCAGAGATGACTCAAACTGGCTACCTCGATCCGTCGTAATTTTGAGAGGTATTCCAAATCTAGCTATCCTTCCACTTGCGACAGTTTCAGCGGTTATATTTTTGAGAGGAAACATTTCCGACTAGGTTGTGTATTTATCGGTACATGTAAGTAGATAAGCATATCCATCAGAATGTGGAAGTGGACCGGGAAGATCAATGGACATGTTCAAATCTGGTATATAAACTTTCAAAATCTTCTTTGGCACTGCACACATGTGTGGTAATTTTACCTTTTTGGCATGGAACACAGCAACGTACAGTTTTTCATATCTTTTTTCATAAATGGCCAAACAAAAATTCTTTATCAGTTTCACACTTGCTTTAGTGCCAGAATGTGAAAGTAAATGATATTGTTAAAACTTGACCACACTGTTAGGAATATGAATTTCTTCTAATTTCATGCCAGTGTTTTTATTGTTGCCTTTTAATTTTGAAAGGTCTTGATCTGATTTTAATATTGACTCTAAAGTTGATAGTCAAATGTCAAAGAAATTAGAAGGTTAACACACGGAAAGCTAAGCTGCATTCAATACATTGTCTTTGATTTTCTTAAAAGCATTTAATTGTTCTACATTCCAAACAAGTACTTGATTTCATTTGGAGTTTTCTTTTAGAAATATATTTAGAGGAATTTGGTATTTAGCTGCATTTGGAATGGTATTTCCATAATAATTTATCATGCCTAAAAACCTTTTGCTTCTGCCAATCTTTTAGGCTGTGGAAAATTAACAACTGCATTAATTTTTTTGTTTTTTGGTTTAGTTCATGATCTGTAACCAAATATCGCAAAAATTTTATACTTGTATTATTAAACTCATATATTTCTGGATTTATTACTTCACCAAATTTTTGTAGTTTTTCAAAAAGTTTTTTAAGGTGTTCTTTATGTTCAAATTTGTTATCAGAAGCAACTTAAAAATCATTTAAATATGGAGAACAAAAAGGAATTTGACCAAAGTGTGTAATAATAGCTGCCTTTTCAATATCTCCGAAGCTACAGGAATCTGGTGAAAAGCTTTTACAAGATTAATCTTTGAAATAAATGTTTTGTTGTTCAGAATATACGTAAAATTTTTATTATTTGCTATTTATTTTCAAAAACTCTTATACGATTTTTTACTTGAGTTTCAGTCACCAGATAAATACCTAAAATATCACAACCCAATCTATATCGATAGGCTTATCGTACAAATGCGACTCTCCAATAAGCATTTCTTGCAATTTATATATAACAAAATCTTATACAGAATAAACGCATGAATAAATTGTTTAGTTTGTAATCTTGAAGCACTTGAGACATTCGATCATATCTTAATTATATGTTCTTTATATAACGGGCTTCGAAATTATCACTTCCGTAACGTTAAATCTCTGCAATACACCCTTATTAACATTACTCCAAAGATCGCCAACGAACTAGCAACTACTACCATATGTATTTTTACTCAGCCCTCCTTTCTAAGAAATGAACACCCTCTTTTCTACAGATCAAACTTATAGGAATTTGTTTATATAATCATTACAATTACCTCATATGGTTACTTTATTGTTATTAGAAGACAATCATTTTTTTATCTTTAGTTCTTTGTAGGACCTTTCATCTAGGGCTTAATCATAATATTAATAAAAAGAAAAAGAAAAATTGTTAATTATTTTTTAAGTATAAATATTTATGTTTATTTTATTTTTTGTTGATTAAGTTTGATGCCTAGCAGAATCCTTCCTATGAATAAGTTAAGTTAAGTATAACTGGCTACCTTGATCCGTTGTACTTTTGAGAGGAACTCCAAATCTAGCTATCCACTTGCGACAGTTTCAGTTTTTATATTTTTAAGAGGAAAAATTGCCGACCACCTTGTATATCTATCGGCAAATGTAAGTAGATTTGTATATCCATCAGAACGTGGAAGTGGACCGGGAAAGATCAATATGGACATGTTTAAATCCGGTATATTGACTTTTAATTTTTGCTTTTTGACATGGAGCACAGCAACGTACAGTTTTTCATATCTTTTTCTAAAATTGGCTCAACAAAACTATTTTTTAGCAGTTTCACACTTGCTCTGGTGCCAGTATGAGAAAGTGAATAATATTTTTTTTAACTTCTTCTCGCTTGGGAATTGGATACAAAGGTCTTATTTTCTTGGATGAAGTATTACAGACATTATTGACCGCACTGCTTGATTCATGATTTTTAATATTGACTGCAAAGTTGATAGTCAAATGCCAAAGAAATCGGAAGGTTAACACACGGATAGCTAATTAGAATTGTATTCACTACAATGTATTTGATTTTCTTAAAAGCATTTAGTTGTTCTGCATTCCAAACAAGTTCTTGATTTCGTTTGGAGTTTCCTTTTAGAAATTTATTTAGAGGAATTTGATATTTTTTAGCTCCTTATGGAATGGATGACCTGTAATAATTTATTATGCCTAAAAATCTTTGGACTTCGGCCAATTTTTCAGGCTGTGGAAAATTAACAAATGCAATAGTTCTCTTGTTTCTTGGTATATTTCCTTGATCTGTAACCAAATATCCCAAAAACTCTATATTTATTTCATTAAACTCACATTTTTCTGAAATTATTACTACACCAAATTTTTGCAGTTTTTCAAAAAGTTTTCTTCTTGATTGAGTGCTTGATTCATGATTTTTAATATTCACTCCAAAGTTGATAGTCAAATGCCAAAGAAATTGGAAGGTTAACACACGGATAGCTAATTAGAATTGTATTCACTACAATGTCTATGATTTTCTTAAAAGCATTTAGTTGTTCTGCATTCCAAACAAGTTCTTAATTTCGTTTGGAGTTTCCTTTTAGAAATTTATTTAGAGGAATTTGGTATTTAGCTCCATTTGGAATGGATGACCTGTAATAATTTATTATGCCTAAAAATCTTTGGACTCCTGCCAATTTTTTAGGCTGTGGAAAATTAACAATTGAAATAGTTCTCTTGTTTCTTGGTATATTTCCTTGATCTGTAACCAAATATCCCAAAAACTCTATATTTGTTTCATTAAACTTCATTTTTCTGAAATTATTACTACACCAAATTTTTGCAGTTTTTCAAAAAGTTTTCGTTATCAGAAGCAACTGAAAAATCATTTAAATATGGAGAATAAAAAAGAAGGGTCTAGTAATTTTTTAAATAAATCTTTGGTGCGTCTAAGCCTTTACAAACCAATTTATTTTTGTCTACATAAAGGTAGCAAACAAAAAAAAATCAAGAAATTTTCTAATAAGAAAATGTACACGTAGGTGAAATTGAATAAACATACATAGAGGTTAGGAAAATAGCTAATAGGTAGATAAGGAAAACAGTTTTTTTTGTAAACATTTTATTACGAAGCAGTAAAAAACACACATAAATAAAGGTCATAAAATTATAAAAAACTAATAATTAAAAAAAATATTTTTACAAAATAAATTTTATTGCTTGGCTTCTTAACAAACTATGCCAACATGTGGCCTTTTTTTATTATTTTAAATATTTTAATGTACTAATTAGCAAAAAAAAACTTTTTTAAGGTTAAAAAAAAGAGGGTAATAAGAACTTTTACTTAATACCCGATAACAACAAATAAATTAATTTGATTTATATTATAAACATATTTTATTAGGTACAACAAAAAATGAGATTACCGAATTATTTAATGTTGGTAATTAGACACTACCACTTATTCAGACCAAGAGTGGGTGACTTGTCAGACTCAGCTGCGAGTTTGAGAAGTCTGTTTTGTATCATATTTTATACAGATTTAGTTTTTAATGATATGTCAGTATTGGAGACGCTTCTTCGTTACGTCCTGCTAACTAATATAATTAGAATAAAGCCCTAAATTTGGCAGCATAGCTAGTACAATTTAGACATAAACGACCATCTAAGTATTTCTTTTAAATATTGAAGAATTTCTTGGTTTAGCAATTAAAAAACATCTTATAAGTTACCTAATCTAATTATCTCTGATCGACCCTAACGACGTGTCCGTCACTTCCAGCTGCGTAAACTGTTCCAGCGTTGCCAACAGCGATGGCATTTACAACGATGTCAACGTTTACACTGCCTTCATCGCTGGGGGCGTTTTGTTTGATAAGCCATTTCCGCACAGCCTTGTCCCAACCTCCGCTGAAGAGCAGTTCTTCACCGTTCCAGACGGTACCTGCCAAGGCGTTGATGATCAGTTGAGAAACGTTCTGTAAAATAAAAGTAATATTCAAGTTTTTTCATTGGCTTATGTTGCTAACGCTAAAAATGTGCCTGTGTCTCATCCTTGAGTAACCTTTACATTCTGGCACGAGGTGCTTTGATGTCTTTTCTTCCTGTCTGCATGCTGGGCAGGTAAAGTTGTTCTCGACTTATATACGTGTCATGTACTTCTTCAACCAGACATGTCCAGCTAGAGTACCTATCAGCAGTGCAACGTCTTTATCTGCCAGTCCCAGAAGTGGCTCTGGGCCTACAAAATCGGTTCGTGCTTCGATTTGCGCTTCATCAGCCTTCTCGTTGCCTGATTCTTTTAGCATACTATATATACTATACTATATATACTATACTATACTACCAATAAGGCTTCAGCATAATGAGATGCGCTTAGAGAATATATATATATATATATATATATATATATATATATATATATATATATATATATATATATATATATATATATAAATATATATATATATATATCTGCTCTTCCTCATCAGGCCTGATCTCTTAGCCTATTCTTCAAGTTGTTAGCTCCTTTAAACTTCTACTTTTTCCACATATACTCCCGTTTCTGTGAAAGGAAAGAAGAGGCAATTTCTCTAATAATTATCAGCTGTTCTTTGGGTAGATTCTCAGTTGTTTTCGATATTCTTCTCCCTTCACTTGTGTAGGGACTAACTGAATGTACTGAAGTTCGTCTATCCGTTCAAAATAAAAATCTAAAACTCAACTTACCGCAATTCTGGAAACTTGTTTGTATTTGTCTGCAGAATTGTTCTCATGTAAAAGGATCTCTTTTCCTTCTCTTGTGACGTAGGCAAAAAGTTTGTCACCAATCAAGGTTACAGGTGCTCTTCCAGTAAACTCAGTTTTGTAACCGTATTGAACTTTGGAACCTATAACAAAGTAAAATTGTATTCCAAAAATCATAATTTTAAAAAACTTCTAAGTTTATTCATAACTTGGAAGAATTGATTAAAATATATATCGCAGTAGCTCTGCAAAACTGGAAACGTTAAGTACATGGCATGGGAATACAACTTAATGACCTATTAACCACATACACACTACAGTTTGCTGACGACCAAGTAATTGTAGTTAATGATAAAGAAAACATGGATTATATAATAAAAAAGTTGACGGAAGAATACCAAAAGTGAAGATTAACAGTGAACCTAGACAAGACACAGTACTTTTGTATTGGAAACGAATCAATAAGTGTCTTAGACCTAGACAATTGGCAAACAATATCTTGGATGTCTTAACAGTATTTTATGGAGCAGAGAGATAAAAATAATGTAAAATTTAACAAAAAAAAACGGAAAGTGTCGAAATGGATACAATAAGAAAATCACTAAGAATATATAGAACAGATAACATAAGAAATGAGATCAAAAAAGAAAGAATGGTAAACGAGGGAAGCATAACGGATGACATCACTAAAAGAGAACGACGAACAATTACCAAAACAGGTCCTGAAATGGCAACCAATAGGGGCAGAAAAATAGGCCGTTATAAACTAGAATGGCAACAGTCAATCCAAAGATCAATGAATCAAAAAAACCTGACAGAAGATGATTGTCAGGATCGAAGGAGCTGGAGAATAGACCTCGGACAACGTAGAAAAAACATTCTAAACCGACATGGTAGTAGTAGAATTGATTAAAATATGCCTACAAGCAAAGTCTCTACAAGTAGACGCTACTAGATATAAAGTAGTAGTATAGTATTAGGAAAACATAAGGAAAGCAAAAATAATTTTGATTCCACGTCATCAGTCACATAAGATTTTAAAAAAAGCTTGGTTTGTAGAAAAATTATTTCCAAAAATTACTTATTACTCATATTATTCTACAAGGTAATAGAGGTTTTTTCGGGTATTTACCGTACGTTTTTAGAAAAATCCTCGGACATGTTGATGCTGTTTGCGAGGGGGAAACTTTTTGAAGATTTTGTAACACTCACTCCCTTCGAACAGTAACCTTTTAAAAAAACACCCTGTATTTCTACTCACCTTCATGCAATTTTATCTCAGCTACAATGATGTCATTATCTTTAGCTGTGATCAGAGTGTTGCCAATTACGACCAGGTCCTTGACGTTTTCTGCCAAATCAACACATCCTTCGTACAGGTTGTTGTCTTTGTAAACTTTTACCTAAAAATAACATTTGTTTAAAATACCAAAATTAACATTAACATTACATATACCTTCTGGAATTGCAATAATTATAATTCAAAGATATTAGGAAAGCGTTAGAAAAAGTGTTTAATTACAAAATTAAACAGATTTTCTTTTTTTACCAATTTTCATAAATCTTCATTTTTAATTAAATTTATTATTTAAACATAGGTGATCTTGAGAAATTAGGTTTTAATAACATAAACTAACCTTCTCAAGTTTACCTATTTAAATTATATAAATTATTTAGTTTATAAAACAACACATTATATGGAATTTTATATTTTATAATTTATCACGAACCATAACAATTTTTGAATATAAAAAGAGAGGATTTATCTCAATAAAGGAGATTCAACATTTGATAGTTGTTCTCACTATACCTACTTAGTTTACTGTACCATAAGCCTTCTTGGTCATTGCAGGGAGTGAGGCTGCTCCCTGGCAGTAAACTTTTACTTTAGTCCCGCTGCTTAACCAAGCCGAGTTAAGCAAGTGTAATTGTCAAGCACAGCTTGCACATTGGTCCTTCGAAGAAAGAAACCACCGCCGACGCCCGTAAGAAGAACACCACTACAGCCCAACCGTCCACTAGAGCGACCTTCCACCTACGAGAAAGTCCGTCCACCTGCCCGTACGACTCTCCGTACACTTGTCCTGTCCGAAGCCACTACGCAAGAGAGCTTCAACTAGAGCGACCTTCCACCTACGAGAAAGTCCGTCCACCGGCCCGTACGACTGTCCGTACACTTGTCCTGTCCGAAGCCACTACGCAAGAGAGCTTCAACCAGAGCGACCTTCCACGAGAAAGTCCGTCCACCTGCTTGTACGACTGTCCGTACACTTGTCCTGTCCGAAGCCACTACGCAAGAGAGCTTCAACCAGAGCGACATTCCACGAGAAAGTCCGTCCACCTGCCCGTACACTTGTCCTGTCCGAAGCCACTACGCAAGAGAGTATCAACCAGAGCGACCTTCCACGAGAAAGTCCGTCCACCTGCCTGTACGACTGTCCGTACACTTGTCCTGTCCGAAGCCACTACGAAAGAGAGCTTCAACCAGAGCGACCTTCCCCGAGAAAGTCCATCCATTCTACAAGCGTCGAAAAACCGTCCACCTGCCCGTACGACTATCCGTACACTTGTCCTGTCCGAAGCCACTACTCAAGAGAGCTTCAACCAGAGCGACCTTCCACGAGAAAGTCCGTCCATTTTACAAGCTGCAAAAAGCTGTCCACCTAACAGTACGACTACCCGTACACTTGTCCGAAGCCACTATTCAAGAGAGCTTCAACCAGAGCGACCTTCCACGAGAAAGTCCGTCCATTTTACAAGCTGCAAAAAGCCGTCCACCTGACAGTACAACCAGCCGTACACTTGTCCGAAGCCACTATTCAAGAGAGCTTCAACCAGAACGACTTTCCACGAGAAAGTCCGTCCATTCTACAAGCTGCAAAAAGCCGTCCACCTGACAGTACTACTATCCGTACACTTGTCCGAAGTCCCTATTCAAGAGAGCTTCAACCAGAGCGACCTTCCACGAGAAAGTCCGTCCATTGTACAAGCGTCAAAAAGTCGTCCACAGCCCGTACACCTGTCCTGTCCGAAGCTACTACGCAGGAGAGCTTCAACTAGAGCGACCTTCCACGAGAAAGTCCGTCGATTCTACAAGCATTAAAAAGCCGTCCACCTGCCCGTACGATTGTCCGTATACTTGTCCTGTCCGAAGCCGCTACGCAACCTTCATAATTAACAGGCCAACACCAACATAAACAAAAAAAAATCATTAAGAAGAAACCAGTACAAGCGCCAACCAACCACAATGATAGGAAAAAATCTAGAAAGAATATTGCTAGAAAGACAGCTAAGAAGATACAAAATGGGCTCACACCTTCTAGATGGCCTTCTAGACATACATATAATGGAGTATGCGTCAGCACAAGAACTAAAAAAGCTCCTACTGCATGCCGAAGATGTACTTGAATTTTCACAAGCGATTAAAGTCAATTGGGAGCCAATAATCATAAACATAATTTACCAGAAATGGGATGTCGAGACGCACATTTTACACCATGAATGGGTAAACTACGAACTAGGCAGATTGCCCACATTGAACGAAGTCCTTCAGTACGTAATTAAAAGAATCGAAGAGTTGAGCAAGAGCCCATCAGCTGATTTTAAGTACAGTGAAATTTTTCAGATTCCAAACGTCATTATGGATCATTTAGATGATATCCGAGACATACCAAGTATGGATGAAGAAACAGTTAAAGAATTACAACAGCTTTATGAGATGAGCCGTCAGTGCCTTAGAGACATTCAAACCTCTGGGCAAAATACAGAAACTTGGGACCTACCATTGATGAAAGTATTGTCAAAGAAACTGACGCTTAAAATAGAAAAATCGTACCATAGTTGGTTCGAAGGGTTTCAAAACAAAATTCCCACAATAGAAGACTTTTTTAATTTTTTGAAAAAAGAAATGTATACACTCAATTCAAGAATCAAAGGCTCAATTCCAGAATCGAAGGCTCAAACTCAACAAACTGAAAAAGAACAGAACTTAGAATGTTACCCAGATCATGTATATCAGAACAAAAAATATGCTCAGATAACTCCAGTCATCTTGGTTATACAAGACGAAACCTTTGTAAGAGACACGAAAATTCAGCATGTCAAATTAAATAGCAAAGTAAATAAAGTCCTCAATTTAAAGCCAAAAAGAAAATTGGTGCCTATCCTGTGCTCAACCAGGAATACCTTCAGAATAAAAAGCAAGTCCAAACAGTACCAAAAGTCAAGAAGACATATTAAAGAGAAGAAAACTTTTAAACAAAAAGCAAGAATCCTTATTAGAAAGAAATCCCAAAAGAAGAAACATTCCAACTCAAAATTTACTGAAGAGGCGGAAGGACAATGGCAAAAAAGTCATAAACCTTTTGCCATTGTAAATATTATGCAACAAAACATTTTTAAATTCTTGCCGCCCAATTTACAATTTCTTCATGGCACTTACAATAGTAAGGGAATAACAACAATAACAAAAATAGATCATAATATTTTGCAACAGCAACAATTTGTCGCCACAGCGAAAAGTTCGACGACGTACGATGACCGCAAAATCCAAACACAACCGATGCCTAATAGATACATTGTCAGCAGTTTTAAGAAACTGACCCACCTTATAAAGCAGCAGTACCTATTTCGATACCTACCTACCATATCATCAGCATTATTCAACCTGTGGTCCCTACAGTCACCCGTTCTGGAGAGGGGAAAATGTTTAATTACAAAATTAAACAGATTTTCTTTTTTTACCAATTTTCATAAATCTTCATTTTTAATTAAATTTATTATTTAAACATAGGTGATCTTGAGAAATCAGGTTTTAATAACATAAACTAACCTTCTCAAGTTTACCTATTTAAATTATATAAATTATTTAGTTTATAAAACAACACATTATATGGAATTTTATATTTTATAATTTATCACGAACCATAACAATTTTTGAATATAAAAAGAGAGGATTTATCTCAATAAAGGAGATTCAACATTTGATAGTTGTTCTCACTATACCTACTTAGTTTACTGTACCATAAGCCTTCTTGGTCATTGCAGGGAGTGAGGCTGCTCCCTGGCAGTAAACTTTTACTTTAGTCCCGCTGCTTAACCAAGCCGAGTTAAGCAAGTGTAATTGTCAAGCACAGCTTGCACAAAAAGTCTGTCATGTTCATCTAAACATTACATATACCAATCAAGAAAGGTGTACATCAAGGTTGTATAATTTTGCTTATTTTATTTATTACCTACTTAAAAGAAATTTTCAAAAAAGCAATAGTGAAAAATAGTGCAGAAATAAATATAAATAGAGTTTCAGCAGTTGTTCTAACACGTGCTAATGAACCCGAGATTTTAGAAAAAAAATTAAAAAGCATGCATCATGGACAAACAAATAATATTTAACATAGAAATTCTAAGATGACTAAGCATAAAAAAAATTATCATAAAAGCGCAATATTCTGGTAATGAGAGCCTATGACATATACTTTACATAATTATGTAAGGTGAAATCCAAAAGAATTTCATAGCTGAGAAAATAAGGTGGTAAAGAATATTTTAAACCTGCATCCAAGATAAGAACCACCGTAATAACTGTCAATATTCGTTATTGCGTTGGCACTTAGAGAGAGAGAGAGAGAGAGAGAGAGAGAAAGGGTTACAAATAAGTGCAATATTCCTCTTTGAATATGATCCAGGATCAAAAAGCATCTTCTGCCCCTTAACTTGGAAAAATTGGATATCATAAGGCAAGTAAACCTGACTTAACTCAAATTACTGCTGAAAGCTCTAAGAAAGGCTTTTCTGGATTAGAGACCCTGTTTGTATGACACATTTCAAGGAAAGATAAAAATATATATGACATAGAGGGTCTCTTTTCTGGATCAATATTTAATTATGATTGTGAAGTTTTTAAAAGCTCAAATTGCGACAAGATAAATAATTACTTAATCCAACTTCCTCCAAGCACTTAAGTGCTGGTCATCAATTAAGTTGTGTTGGTGGTATAGAGTGTTCACCACTTAAGTATGTCACTTAAACTTTGGAGGAAGGGACCCTTAGTAAGTTCACTTACGTTTCCTTCATTGTCTCCAACAAACAAATGTCCATCCTGGAACAATACTTTGTAGAATTCTCCTCCTTTCAGTTCAGTCAAAACACCTTTTGGGTTGAGGTTCAGGTCAAACATTTTGACATTTCCTTCATTAGAGCAGGTGTAAAGGGTGTCTTCGCTTGCTGCAATGCTGAACACTGAACATACGTGGGCTTTCACTTCAGCTTCTTTAACCAAGTCTTCTGACCAACGCTTAAAATAAAAAGATGATGATTAGTTAAAGAGATAGGGAGAGAGAGCAAGAGAGCTAGCGAAATTGATAAATAGACATTAATCTTAAGTACATATGGGAGTATGGGAGACCAGAACTAGCATGCCAACAAATAAACTAAAAAGTTGTTTGGAATTGCCTACAACCCATCTTAACCCTAGCGCAACACAACAAGGTAACCTTTGCGTGGTTGCCGGGGCACAGGGTTGTGCCAGACAATAAACACACATATTCTCTAGCCAGAAGGGGATCTGAGAAACCAAGTATAGGTCCAGAATCTATTTGGAATTCCAAAATCCTCGAACCGTAACTGTATGAAGAGATGGGTGGATGAACAACATCAAAACCACTTGCATTCAACACCGAGGCAACAATAGAATGGTCAGGTCCTTCTCAGAATTACCCAATCGGGACCTCTTTAAACTAAATGGAAAATAAATCAGACAGGTTACGGACTAATAACCGATTCCTGCACACTGAGGACACATCTGAAAAGAATTCAAATCTACGGGGATGAGCTTACTTTGCAACCTATGTGATAAGGCTGGCGAAACAGCCGCTCACATCACATCCGGCTGCCCAGAATTAACCTTTTGCAGAAACGTCCTGAGGAAGAGCTCTCCGAGAAAGCAGACTCTCAGAAAACCTTATAAAGGCGCTACTAAATCTAGCGTGAACTTTAAACCTCCTGAACTTGGAAAACAAACAGCAACAGATACAATTAGCGAAGCAGGTGCAGTGTCGGGGTCCTAAAAATCTAACCTTGCTGTGATCTATCAGTTAATGAGAGAATGGGAGGCTATGATAATTTAAGCTAAGCCTACCATATTCTTAAAAGTGTAAGGACTACTGTCGTAAAATGGAGGATAGTGGTTGTGCTTTCATGACAAATGAAGAAGATGATATAGTTATACATACCTTAACTGATCCATCGTCACTGGCACTGTACAATTTTCCTTTGTGGTACAACAGGGAGGTCACATCCGCTGTGTGCTTATCTGAATCAGATGCTCTACAAGCTACTCCCAAAGTCATTTTCTAAAAAAAAATTATTATCAAAATAGTGGCCAAAGAAAGAATTTTATTTAAAGCTTAAAGATAAAAGAGAAATCAATAAAGTTTATGCAGCTAACCCCATGAGAAACTGATTATGGAATGTCTCAACCTACCCCATTTATTTTGTTTCATTCTACCTCAGCCACCCGTTTTGTTTTATTATTTGATCAAACTATCTCAAACCAGTGACAGGAATTATTTTTACATTGATACATTTCTATAGTTAATTTAATACAGAAATATTTTATAACCAGCCCAAACCCATCAAACGAAACATTTCTTACTTTATTAAAAAAAAAAAATAGATTAAAAGTTCCTTTTCTTGCCTTAAAACATATAGCACACTGAAACGAAATACTTGTAAATTGAGTATGAGATTAACGTGGCTATTGGTACAGCTCAGGGTATCTATTCATCTGTGTCTTGAATGATGTGACCATCCATCATACGCTTTCACCAATAGCAGCTTTAAATTAGCTATGACCCTTTAAGTGCTATACAAAAAGACTTCCATTGCGCAAAACGTTCAGCCGGTATGCAGTAGTAGAACAGATTTCACGTCAAACGCGTAAAATTCACCAACTCTGAAGAGCGGGCGACTATGCCATTGGTCGAGACAAGTCATTTCGCACAACACGCGACCGCTCAGAGTTTGCTGTTGGTCAAAGCGCGTAATGTGGAATGTGGATGGTCACATAGTTCAAGCCCCAGAATAGATACCCAGCTGCTTTCTAAAATATAAATCACATCTTTAAAAATTTATTAGGTGGAGCAAGAAATTTGATCAATTTAAACGTGCCCCGTGTTTCAACTTGTCCCACATTCCCCTATGTTTTATTTTTACACTGGTCAGTCAACAAGACAAATTAAAACTGTTGAAATTGTAAAATAGCATAGTGGAAACATTTTCCAGAATTCCTCATGGCAGTTAAATATTTATGTTGTTTTTTTAAACTTTTTGGATTTTTTCCAAACAGTCATAAACTTCCAGAACAGTCATCGTTTTCTACTGTAAACGAAAAATTATTTTCAATCATTTAACACCTCACCTGATTAGATCAACAGTAGAAAATAAAAAAAACACTGTCAATTTTATGGTTTTTAAAATTTATCTCAATAAATTCGTCTACTTTAAATCGTTGTAACAAGTGGAATTTTTAAAAAATACTCGTTAATTTATTACACAACACGTTTTTAACTCCCGTGTCTTATTGCTTTAATAGGTACTTTAATGGCGTTTAAGTGCCATTAGGGCCATCGTAATGGGTAGAGTAGAGGTGCAGCCGCTCCAGGCGGCCAATTTTAGGGGCGGCCAAAAGTCGTTTTCTACTTTTAATTCAAGATAATTCTCAAGCGTTCATGCGGTGGCCGTCACACGTACTTTCAATTCAAAGATGTAGAATGTAGTTTAAAGGTCAATAAGTCTCCTTAATTTGAGAGGTAATATCTCGAAAACTAATAAAAGGAATTTTATGATTTCTTTCCAATTATTTATAGAATTTGCCAGAATAGATAAATAAAAAGGGGTCGACGAATTTAAGAAAAAGAAGAACATGAAAAATACTTGGTTTATTTTTAATTATTATTAAAACTTAAAATAAGCGGCTTAGGTGTGTGTGCAGGTCCAAATGATCGAACTCTACATAAACCAAACCCACAGTCACAAAATTTGGTTAGACATTGAAAATAAAAAATAAAATACACTCTTGCCATAAATTTGTTAAAACGTTGCATTTCGTATGTTTTTGACAAACTGATGGTTTTTAGCAAAAACTCATAAAATAATAATGAACTGATTTTAGTTTTTTCTTTTGCATTGGCGCACCCAGGGATGCTTTGGGGGGCCCGAGAGACCTGAGGGGGATCGAAACCCCATGACGACGTATTTTATGCTATTTTATTATTTTATTCATGAAATAGGTCAAAAATACTTTTAAAAAATTAGCTTGATAAGGTTTGCCAAACTAGTTAGGTATTACTGATTTTTTGCAGCACGAATCCCCTTCGAGGTGTACACTTTACCCCTATATTTTGAATAGGGAAAGCGGGTCTAGTGATACAGTGATACCTTGTTTTGATGGCCTTTTGAATGCCCTTACAACCGTGTAAAAATTTCAAAAATCTATCGATTAGATAGATAGATTTTGAGATAATTGCCCTAAAACTTTAAAATTTAACATGGATCAGAATTTTATTATTTTTCAGAATTAATTTTTATTCATGTTAAATTTAAAAATTTGAAAGCAAATATCTCAAAAATTAATTGATCGATTTTCGAAACTTTTACGTCGTTGTAAAGATATTTAAGAGAGCTTCAAAACAAGGTAAACCTCTCGGTACCACTGGACCCACTTCTCTATTCAACATATAGGAGTAAAATATACCCCTCAAGTGTCCCTCACGCAAAAAAAATCCGTGTCCGAGCGTTGCTCCAAATTTGCACTCTAAATACCCAAAAAGGCCTCTGTTTCGATGTCCGTAAAACACCGTGTATATGATGTGGTGGGGTCTAAAAGCATACGGAAAAAAACTGTGATAGGAACTATAGAAAAAAAATTGCGACTGTGTTAAGTTAATAAATCGAAACTAACAAAAGAAATTATTTTATTCAATACTTAGTCTTTAAAAATAAGTAGTTTTTGAAATTAAAATTTTTGGCACTGAATATAAAAACAAACCTAAGGTGCATAGCCTAACCAACGCAGACTAATGTGGGTCAGGAAGTGTCCCTGACTTTGATTTTAAATATGAAACTTAGTTTATATTGTTTGTTTTCATTAAAAATTTTTTACGCTTCATAAGTTGCGAAAAACTTCCAGATATTTCCTTTAAAATAGCGTAAAAACAAAAATTAAAATTGAAAAAATAATCCATTTCTCAGTAATTATTGTAACAAATATTAAGTCCAGCTGTTATAGCAGTTCTAATCATTTATGTTTGGAACATAAAAGAAATATTACATACAATCATGTAAATACTTATTTACCTAACAAATGCGGAACGTGATACTTTACCGCACGCGACGGCAGTTGGCCAAACGACGCGGAGCGGAGTTCGGTCAAGCCGTCAAGGGTGGTAAAGACACTTTCCGCATGTATTAGGTACAATATTTTACCTATAAGTACCTTTTTTTAAAAATTTAATGTAATTTATAAATAAACATGTCAAATTAGATGAAATTGAAATGTAAACAAATATTGAAGCTGTCTTATTGATGCGTTGCTAAGGTTGTTATTTAATTAGACCCAATTAGACCTAAAAATCCAAAATGGTTTTTTTCAACATAAGGAAATACACAAATATACCTGGACCAAACCCTCACAAAACCTGAAATCCGTCATTGATTATCTTATCACTAAACAAAAGACAAAGCTAAAAATTCAAGATGTCAGAACAAAGCGTGGATCAACATGCGGAAGTGATCACTATTTTCTGGAGTCCAAAATTCTCTTTCCTTATCAAGGCCGAAGCCTGCATCAACAACATCTTGATGATACAGTGATTGAAGAAATTAATCACTGTAAATATAATCTACTAAGCCTAGAGCATGACAGCGTAAAAAACTTATACAAAAAGAGACTGAACGAAAAACTTAATACAAGTTCAGGTGAAACCCCAGATGAGGAATACGAATGTATTACATTAAGCATCCACCAAGCTGCAAAAGAAGCACTAGGATTAGTGGAAGAAACTTCTAAAAGAAGAAAACCATACTGGTGGGATGCTGAGATTGAAAGAGAAATAGAGGAAAAAAGGAAATTATATCACACCTACTTATCCCAAAAGACAGATAGAAGCAGACAAGAATACAAAATCGCGCAATCAAAGGTGAGAAGAATGATCAGTGATAAGAAAAATCATTCGTGGACGCAAAAGTGCCAGAAAATAGATTCTTACTTAGGAGGTAGGAGAAGTACCGAAAGCTGGAAAACTATAAGATCGATTAAAAAAGAAACATGCAGAGATATCATTTCACCAATACCAGACAAAGAATGGGATGAGCATTTTAAAAAGGAAGACGCAGGAGACAATATAATTAGAACGATGGGATCTCCAGTACCCCTCATAATCTCTGAGGTCAAAAACGTGTGCACAACCTTAAAAAGCGGTAAATCTGCCGGACCCGGAAATATCCCAGCCGAACTTATTAAATATGGCACTGAAGACCTGTTTTGGAGATTACGGAATCTTTTCCAATAATATTTAAATGGAACTGTAGTCCCAACTGAGTGGAAAACGTCATATATATCCACAATACACACAAAAGGAAGGAAAGATATATGTGACAATTATAGAGGTATATCTGTGACTAGTACGTTAAGCAGAATATACGGTAAAATAATAAGAAATAAAGTAGAGAGCGAATATAAAGACATGGAGGCAGAAGAACAAGCTGGTTTCAGGGCGGGTAGATCGACTTCAGATCATCTCTCTTGTATAACCCAAGTTATTGAAAAGAAAATGGCATACGGACAAGAGCTGCATCTGCTTTACGTGGATTTGCAGAAGGCATATGATAGTATACCACTAAATCTACTTTGGAAAGCGTTGGAAAAGACAAACATAAGCATACAACTAATTAAGGCCATCAAAGAGTTATACCGCAATAGTATGGCAAAAGTTAAAATAAAAGCAAAACTAACTAAAGGCTTTCAAGTAAATAAAGGTCTTAAACAAGGTTGCTGTATCTCGCCTACGCTCTTCAAGATATACTTGGAACAAGTCCTTAAAGTATGGAAGAGAAAATGCCAAAACATGGGAATTACGTTGGACGAAACCACCTTGTATACTTTATGTTTCGCCAATGATCAGATAGTAGTGGCTCAGGATTATGACGACCTCGAATATATGACACGAAAACTAATAGAAGAGTACAATAAGTGGGGACTAGAGGTTAATCTCAATAAGACAGAGTATATGTGTATCGGTGGAATGAAACAGGATCTAATCTTAAATACCGGGCAGCGAATTCACTCCTGTGATGAGTATAAATACTTAGGTCTAAAAATTACAGCTGACGGAACACTAGACAAAGCTATAAAAGATCGAAACGTACAAGGAAGAAAAGCAATAACTTTATTAAATGGAATAATTTGGGACCAAAGTATATCAAAACATAACAAAAAGCTTATATATAACACCATTGTAAAAAGTATTATTACATACGGATCAGAAGTATGGCCATCAAGGATAGAACAGAAAAAATGCTTTCCGCTACGGAGATGGACTATTGGAGAAGAGCAGCAGGGAAATCAAAAAGAGAAAGAGTTACAAATCAAAGAATAAGAGAAATTATGACAGTGGGTGAACGTACTTAGTGGATGATATAAGAACAAAACAACTGGTGTGGTACGGACATGTACAAAGAATGAATGATGAAAGACTACCTAAACAAATACTACAATGGAAACCAACTGGCCGAAGAAAACGAGGACGGCCAAGGAGAAGCTGGAGAGAAGGAATAGACAATGAAATAAGAATAAGAGGCCTAGATGATGAATTATGGGCAAACAGAAACGAGTGGAGATTGGGTATCGGAAGACGTAGAACGTTGTGAAACCGATAAATATATAATATATGCTAAGGTTTCCAAGTGGTGCGCGTGCGGTAAAGTAACGACATGTTCGAGGTTTCTTTAAAAAACTTTCGATAAATACTCGAAAAAGCCTTCTGTATATAGGTAATGTAATTTTTTACATACTTTGGTGCGCGAAAATTAAATTACTACTTAGGAAACACCCTGTATGTATGTATTTTGGCAGTATTCTTTCCCCCCACTGTAACTTCTCAGAAGTATTCGTTCGATCGCAGTTCAGTACGGTTATATTGCATCGTACCTGCATGATAGTGCTAACGAGGTCAAAGTCGGAGTTTGTTTTGTTTACAAAAAACCTCGCGCGCGAGATACCTGTGTTGAGAATCTATATACAATGTGTATTATAAATAATATATCATGTTTAAAAGCAAAAAAAGTGTACCTGTGAAACTTGTTTTAAAAATTAGCGAAAAGCCCAAACAAAATCAAGAAAAAATGGATAATGCCGAATTATTTCAGGATAGCCATGCTAGAACACAAAATGAAGAAGTTTTATATAGCGAATGGAAAAAATCCCAAAACGAAAAAAATTCACTTAGTGTACAAGTGGATTATCTCCGAAGTCAACTGGAAAGTATGCAAAGAAAATTTGCAGATTTAGAGACAAAAGTCACTAAAAAAGAAGAGTCTGACATGGACTACATTACTGATGAGGACGATCTGGCAAGAGAAACTGAGTGGATCAGACAAAAAGGAAAAGGTTGGAAAAAACGTCGAATGGATACTTCACTCTCACCACCACAACAAAGCTCGGGCACTGGAGAGCCCTCCAATAAAACACAAAATGAAGAACCCCCAACTAAGGTTAAAAAAGCTCCATTACCTCCACCGATTATGGTAAATGGCGTAAATAATTTTAATGATATTTATGAAAAGTTAAATATCATACAAGGAGTTAAAATAAAAGTTTTAAATAACGAAAATATTAAAATAAATGTACAAGACGCAGACAGCTATCGGCTGGTTACTAAAATGCTTAATGAAATAAAGCATCAATGGCACTCATACGAAAACAAACAAATAAGGCCAATTAGAGTAATAGCGAATAGGCTACACTTCTCATGTGACCCACAAAAAATTGTAGCTGATCTACAAAAAAAAGGTTTTAAGGCACTGGAGGCCAGCAACAAACTTAAATGGAGAACAAGACAACCTCTTAACATGTTTATGCTCACATTTAGCCACGATGAAGATATCAACAAAATTATTGAAATTTCCAGTATCCTTGGGATTGAAGTGGAAATAAAAGCACTAAAAACCTCAAAGTTAGTCCCTCAATGCAAAAGATGCCAATCTTATGGACACACGCAAAAATATTGCGCTAAAGAACCACGTTGCGTAAAATGCACGGGGAAACATCTTACTGTAGAATGCCCCAAACCAAAAGAATCTGAGCCAAAATGCATCCACTGTGGAGGCAAGCATCCTGCTAACTACAGAGGATGCCTTGTTGCTAAGGAAATACAAAAATTGAAAAATAAACCTAAGAAACCGAATCTCATACCAAACGTGAGTACAAATAGACAAAACCAACAGACAAGAAACACAGTCACACAAAACTCTGTGACAAGGACATACAGCCAAGTAGCAGCAACAGCTACTATACCTGATATTAATATCAGTAGTCAAAATACTATGGAACAAACACTACAATTAATTTTGGAGAAATTGAACAAACTTGATGAGCGATTAACTAAACTAGAAAGTAGCAATAACGGAGCTACCAATATGCCTCAAAATGGTCAGTAATCTTAGAATCCTAGCTTGGAATGCCAATGGTCTCTTGCAACATCAGCAAGACTTGCAAGTTATTCTAGACATAGAAAAAATTGACGTCTGTCTTGTGTCAGAAACGCATTTCACTAACCAGTCTCACATTAAATTTAAAGGTTATAAAGTGTATCATACAACTCACCCTAGCAATACTGCACATGGGGGAAGTGCTGTAATAATTAAAGAAAATATATCACACTATGAGGAGATGGGATATAAAACCATAGAGATTCAAGCTACATTAGTAAGTGTAAAAACCAAAACATATACATTAGTCATAAGTGCTGTCTATATACCACCAAGGCACTTACTAAAGAAAAATCAATATCTTAATTTTCTCAGAAAATTAGGAAACCGTTTTATAATTGGAGGTGACTTTAATGCAAAAAATACCTACTGGGGATCTAAACTGACGAATTCTAAAGGAAAAGAACTTTTGCAAGCTATTAGTGAATATCAATGTGAGCCGATATCAACTGGTAAGCCCACATACTATCCAACAGATCCAGGAAAAATTCCAGATCTAATTGATTTTTTTATAGTAAAAAATATATCTTTAAGTTTTGTAGATATAGAAGAAAGTTTTGATTTACACTCAGATCATTCACCTATTATTCTAACTCTTAGTAAAAACATAATAAAGAAAGAAGCAAATATCTCACTAGTTAATAAACTGACTGACTGGATTAGTTTTAAACAAAGTCTGTCAGAAAAAATAAACCTATCAGTACCATTGCAAACGCCAGAACAAATCGATAAAGAAGTTGATTATTTTGTTACAAATATTCAACAAGCAGCTTGGGAAAACAGTCCAAAACCAAAGAGAATTTTTAAGGGAAAAAACTATCCAAAGGAAATTAGAGACCTTATATTGGAAAAAAGGAAACTAAGAAGAAAGTGGCAACAAAGCCGTGATCCTCGGGACAAAACAAATCTCAACGACATGACGCAGCGCATTAGGCGAGAAATTCTAGTAATAAAAAATGAATCTATTAACCATTTTCTTAATGAACTTACAGATGATAAAAATACCGACTATTCCCTTTGGAAAGCAACCAAAGATTTTAAAAGACCAATTATCCAAATTCCACCCATACGAAAATCTAACAACCAGTGGGCAAGGAGTAACGAAGAAAAAGCAGATATTTTTGCAAGTCATTTAGAAAAAACATTTCAGCCCCACGAAGCACCAGATGAACACTTTCATTTAAATGAACCCCATCAAATCGAGGACCATATTAAGCTTACATCACCAAAAGAAATATTAACAGAAATCAAAAATATTAATTCGAAAAAAGCCCCAGGGTATGATCTTATTAACGGGGTAGTCATAAAACAACTCCCCAGAAAAGCTATCGTAAAACTATGCAACCTAATTAATGCGTCTTTTAGTGTTAAACTGTGGAAAGTTGCAGAAGTTATCATGATTCCAAAACCGGGAAAACCACTCCATGACGTGTCATCTTACAGGCCAATATCTTTGCTGCCAATTATATCCAAGCTCTATGAAAAATTATTGCTTAAAAGAATAAAACCCATCATAGAAAGACAAGAAATTATTCCATCTTATCAATTTGGTTTTCGAGACAAGCATTCCACGATAGATCAAGTACACAGAATTACTAATATAATAGAAAAAGCACTAGAAGAGGGAAAAGTATGTTCTGCAGTTTTTCTAGATGTAGCACAAGCATTTGACAAAGTGTGGCATGAAGGCCTTAATTTTAAACTAAAAAGGTTTCTGCCAAAACAGTATTCGGATATTTTGGAATCATACATATCTGATAGACATTTTAGAGTAAAACAGGAAGACTCATACTCAAATTTAAGAGAAATTCAAGCAGGCGTGCCCCAGGGTAGCGTACTAGGCCCTTATCTATACTTATTATTCACTTGTGATATCCCAAAGCCAGAAAATTGTCACTTAGCAACATTTGCCGATGATACTGGTTTATTGACGGTAGAAAAATCTATTGAAAAATGCATAGAGAAACTTCAGGATGCAGTCACCCAAATTCACAGTTGGACCACAAAGTGGCGAATAAAATTAAATGAAACCAAATCAATTCATGTTGATTTTACAAACAAAAATATAAATCACATACAAATAACAATTAACAACATTCCAGTACCATATTCGAATCAGGCAAAATATCTAGGTATACATACATGTTAAGAAAAAAAAAGAAGAACTTGAGATAAGGTATAGAAAAATGAACTGGCTAATTGGAAGGAAGTCCAATTTAACAATTCATAATAAGTTACTGCTTTATAGACAAATACTGAAACCAGTATGGACATATGGTATTCAACTATGGGGTTGTGCTAAAGAGAGTAACATTCTAGTTGTACAGAGATTTCAAAATAAAGTATTAAGAAACATTGTCAATGCACCTTGGTACGTTCGAAATAGTGACCTTCATCGAGATCTAAAGATCGAAACTGTAGCAGAGACTATAAAAAAGTACGCAAAAAGCCATGAAGATAGACTCCATCGGCATGTGAATGTGGAAGCAATTCAGCTTCTAGACAATACTATGCTAGTTCGACGACTAAAAAGAGTGAAGCCGTTTGAGCTAGTAAACTAAGTGAATTACACATAAAACAAAATAATGCTATAAACACAACACAATTGTGAGTTACAGACTAAACAAAGCGGGGAGAACTGTTGAGTGAACCCTAAGTTTAAATCTGACTTTTCTAGTAAATTAAGTTAAAACAAAATTGCTAATTAGTCTTACTGACTAGATTGTAATAAAAAAAAAACACAGTGTGTTTGACAAATAAAAAAAAAAATAAAAAAAAAACTTCTCAGAACAACATTATTTATAATTTATCTTTTTGTTCTTTATGCACAGTAATACACAAGTAAGATTTTTAGCAAAACTATAATTTTTAAAATCAACCCCCACCCCTTGTTTTGGTGGTTATGCATTGAATTTCATTTGTTTTTAAGTGGGACCGTTTAGAGCCAAAACTCCACGTAGGTATAATACTAAATTTCATTTCAAACACAAGTAATATTTTTAGCAAAACTCTAATTTTTGAAATTTACTCCCACCTTTCTTTTTGGCATGTATCCGGCGATTTTATTTATTTTTAAAAGGGACCATCTAGGTAAAACCCCAACCTCAGTACCAAATTTCATTAAAATCGGGCAAGCAGTTTTGAATGTTATGCGCGTTGGTCGTTACACACAGACAGACAGACGGTCCGCCAAAAAAGTTTTAAAATCATATTAACCCAGAAATATAAAAATTTTTGTAAATCCATAAATTAGTTATAGTATAAGTATGAGCTGTAAAATACCTTGTACTAATCCTATACGTATCCATATACATAACGTTTCCCAACTTTCCTGGTTATTTTATTTTTGAACTGTACTTTGGCATTTAAAAGAAAACCTAAAGCTCATTTTTTATTACAGAAAACAAATAATATTAGCATAAGCAAACAAAATATCATTTTTGTATCTAAAGTCCTTAAAAAACACAATTTTAAATAAATATTATGACAAAAAAAGGTTTTTGAATATTAACAACTTAATTAACGGTTCTTGTCGTTTTGATAGAATTTAATCGGTTAGAAAACCTTTTAAACCATAGGCGCACCCAGCGGAGGTTAACTACTTTTTCCGTAAAAGAAGTTGTACTTTGGTTACTGTTTTTCTCCTAGTAATTATAAAAATAATCGCAAAAAATACTTCAAAAAGTAGTTAACTACTTGGTTTTAACTACTTTTAGGAATTTAACTACTTTTAGTAATTTAACTACGTTTGTGGAGTTACTTTTAAATATATTTAATTACTAGTAGTCCCAACTACTTTTTCCGAATTTAAAAAGTAACCAAATTCCTCAAAAGTAGTTAAATTACTAAAAGTAGTTAAAACCATGTACTTAACTACTTTTTGCGATTATTTTATGAAGAATAAAAATAAAAGTCAAATGCTGCCGTGGACTGACTGACCATTTAAATTCCCTACCTACATATGGCTTGTAATAAAAAAAGTAGTTACATTTTTAACGACTAACTACTAATAGTAATTTAACTACTTTTTTATGTAGTTTTTTCAACTCTGGGTTTTTAAATTTTTATATAAACTGTTTTCGAAATTTTACATTTTTAAAAATAAGAGGGATAACTGAAAAATTTCACTTTCACTTGTCAAATTCTAGTAGAATGATTTTTGTGGTGAAGTATTTTTCGTTATTAAAAATATTCTAAAAAATCATTTAATTAATTTTTTTACTGTTTTTATTTGTTTTTTGTTTGTTGTATTTGTTTACTGATTTTATTTGTTTTGATATTTTCTACAGCCCATTTTATTATAGACCTTATTTTAAAAAATATTCGCTTACCGGTTTTTGTAAAATAAAAACTTTTCACTACAATCAAACCGTCTCAACAATTCCTGCGTCTCTACTGACTCTTTGCTCGCTTCCTCAAATACTTTTTAACTTTGCGCCCTCTAATAATAGACTTACATTTTAACGGCCTATTTTTAGGCCGTTCGAAAAGAGAGCTTTCTGTATGTTCGTTCAGTCACGTAGCTGAAACGAAATTTGTTTTTTAAAAACATTTTTGAAGTTGAAAATTAGATACATTTGAATCATTTGATCAAACTTTACTCGATCATTTTAATTTTAATTTATAGCCTCTACCAGTCGTGGCGGCAGGGGGGTGTGAGAGGAATTCCAATCCTCCTATAATATTAGTCGCCCTCCCTTAAATTTAGTTGCAGAAACAACGTATACCACAATATTACCTAATAGTGATTTTACTAATACATGACTGCTACAATCATGTACTATAAATGTGGCTGTCAAAGCTCATAAAAAGTTTTAATAAAATTGTTCCAGAGTTTTTACATTGATTTAATTTGGCAGAACAGTTGTATGTTTATATAAGTCATTCATCCATATTTACGGAATTTTTAAATTTACAAAGAAGAATAAAATTTTTGATTGCGGCACATTTTTTTTCTTTTTATCAAAAATCTGTAGCGCCATTTTCACCGAAAAAAACTTATATTTTCTAAAATTTTCGCCTGCAGCGCCACTTTCTTTGTTATACAGGGTGTCCCATAACTTAGGGGCCATAGGCGAACAGGTGGTCATGTCTCTTTCTTTGTCGAGAGACAAAGCATCAAAGTTGGCGATTTTTTAAACTTTTAGAAAATTACTTGGGTTGGGTAAAGTGGTGTATTAGAACAAGAGCAATAAATTGAAATCAAAATAATTTTTAAAAAAATTAGTCGGTCAATTTTTTTTTGAAAAACATTTTTATGAATGCCATATTAAACGCAATTTTTTTTGTATATTTTTCGTTAATAAAACAAGTCTTTAGCGGGACATTGTAATAAAATATTATTGAGATTTTTAAAAAAAATAAGTACGCAAAAATTAATTTTAACAAAAATTATTATTTTTTATACATTTTTGGAGGTTATTTTGACAGCCTGTATCTTCTCAACTTGTAATTTTATCAAAAAAAAGAACACCACATTTTTGAATCAGGCTGTGACAGATTTTCTTTTTTTCCAAGACCCTTTTTCCCCCACTCCTCTAACTTTAAAAATTATTTTTCCCGAAAAATACAAATTTTGTAAAACGTTTTTCTGTAGTGTATTCATTGGCCATTTTGTAAGGCTGTCAAAATATTTTCCACAAATGTATAAAAAATAAAAATATTAAAAAAAAAATTTTTTGCCTCCGTAGAGTTTTTATTAACAAAAAATATCAAAAAAAAATCTTGCATTTAATATGGTATTAAACAATTTTGTTCCAAAAAAATAGTTTGTCCTCAAAAAAAATTGACCGCATAATTTTTTTTTCAATATCTTTAACTCCACTTATTGCTCTTGTTCTAATACACGACTTTTAAAAAAATTATCAAAAAAGTGTAAAAATCGCCAACTTTGATGCTCTGTATCTCGAGAAAGTTGCCCTATGGCCCCTAAAATATACAACCCTATTTTTATGAGCAAAATTAAGATGATCAAGTAACCTGTAACAGTATAGGTATCATTCTAAATCTAAAGACTAACATTTATTTCATTGTAATTTTTCCACAAGTCAAAAGTTTTCTTTGTTTGATTACCATGTTCGCTATTTTACTAGGTGCGCTTTTTTCTCTACGCGCTTTTTTATTGTGCGCTTTACTACGCGTGCGCTTTTCTCTGTGTAGCGTTTTTTCCTGTGCGAATATTTCCTTTTTGTTTTTTCCCGTATTTACGGTCACCGTTTTACCATCACCCAGACTTTTGTTCTAGAACCGCCCTTGCCTGAGGATTAAAATTTTTGCATTTTTTAATATACAGGGTGTCATTTAAATGATGCACCAAACTTAAGGTTATGGTACAACGGTCCCAGTTAAGACATTTATCAAGTTTAAAGAGTGGGAGAAAACCAATTATTCATTATCACATATCTAAAGGTCCCTTATTAAAAATAGAGGTTGGTTTGGCTGTGTTCGTGTGCAGCCGTTTTGCGGAAACGAAAAAATAAAATCTGTGAATATAAAACCAATCCTAAATATAAAATTAATAAAAACTTATGAAAAATAAAGAATATTGAGTGCATAAAACAATTATAACATAACATATAAAATAGCAAAGACTTTTTGACTTTTTTGAAAGATATGGCAGATTCAAAATGGCGGAAAGGCGTATCTTTAAAAAAATTGTAACGTTTTTATTTTTTATCCGATTTTCATGGAACAAAGTTTAAAATACTTGCTTTGTAATTCACTTAAAAATGTATTGGTCAGAAAATTTTTATTTGTCAAAAAAATTAAAAAATTTCAAAAAAAGGTAAATTTTTTTTATTTTTTTTAATTTTATTTCTAAAACTATTGGAGCTAGAAAAAAAACGTTTTTATAAAAAAGATAGCTATTTTGATTCTTTATTCAAATCTCATTCAAGTATTCCAATGCGTTATTTAGTTTTTAAGTTATTTCCAAATAACTGGAAAAAATAGGGGTCTTTGGGGTATATTTAAATATTATGCTTTTAATGAAAACCATAAGAACCTTTTGAAAGTAACTTAAATTTGTTTAACATACCTGGCAGATCAGGTTTTGAGTTATTGCCATTGTGATAATCGCGCCTTTTTTTAAATATGGCGGATTTAAAAACAAATTGTATCTTTTTTATTTTTATACGATTTTAATACAACAAATGTTAAATTGCTTGATTTGAAATGTATTAAAAAAATACTTTTTAAAAAATCTTTTTTTTAATATTCGAAAAAAAAATCGGGTGAAATATGTGACAAAAATGATTTTATTTATTTTATTTTTTAATTGACCCCCATATACGGACGTCGCTGAAGGGTTTGTCATTAATTAAGCCCCACTGACTTAAACACTGTTAAAAAGAAAATTTTATTTCCTATATTAAAGTATATTACACATTTTTGTGAATTGAGCTTAGTTTCTGAGAAAATTGGAAAAAACTTGTAACAGAATTAATTTATTTGGTGATTTGTAAAAATTGATTTTAGTAGGCACAGGCCTGTGAGGTTTTAATCTGAATATAAATCTTACACTATTATACACGTTTAAAAGGAAATTTTATTGTCTACAATTGACTATAGGTCACAATTTTTGATAGAGAGCTTGGTTTTTAAGATAATTGGGTAAAACCTATGTGTGGTTTCTTTAATTTTTTTATATTTTCTTAATAAACGGACGCCGCTGGAGAGTTTGTCATTAGCCTGACCCCACTGACTAAAAGGAAAGTTTATTTTCTACAATAAACGGCAAAATATTTTTTTCCAAAAAAGCTTAATTTTTGAGAAATTGGATAAAACTTGCAAAAAATTGATAAATTTAGTTATTTTTAAAAATTGATTTTATTTACGGACGCCCCTAAATTGTTATAGATAAAACTACCATACCATACTTTTTTTTAAATTTATTTACACTACCTTAATAAACGGACGCCGCTGGAGAGTTTGTCATTAGTCGTACCCTACTGACATACATTGTTGAAAAGGAAATTTTACGGTCTACAATAAAGATTAGTACATATTTTTCCGTAAGCTTAGTTTTTAAGAAAATTTGAAAAAAATCTAAAAATATCAGGATTTGGGGAGTCTGGGGGGTTTTGGGGGATTTCCCAGCTAAAATTTAAAAAACTAATATAATTTTATTTTTAAATTAGATTTTACACATTTTTGATCCATTTCTATGTCATTGTGTCTTAGGGCGTCAACTTAGTTACATTTTTAGAAATTCGAACACGACTATATAAAGAGGGGGGATAAAAAAAATTGGACCAAAAACTTGCCCGGCAACATCCAAATCGTTAGTCTGTGACCTATACCATTGTCAAATTGCGGTCCTCATATTTTGCATACTCAACTACCTCTAGCACCTGCACTATATTGTAAAAACTTTCGTCGATTGATAGTCACTTTCAAAAATAACAATAACAACGTTGTTTGATAATGTCCATCAAACAACGCTAACAATAATAATAGAAATCACTTGTTTTACTAGACGCCTCAGCTGCGTAAAACCGCGCTGCCTTATAGGCGTCCGCGTACGGTAATACACCTTCGATAGTCGTTTTGGTGACAACAAATTGTTTTTTTATTGAAATAAATATAAAATATACATCTATATAAGACTTATATACACCAAACTAAAGGAAAATGTTCATTCTATAACTTTTATTTAAACTTTTTTTTAAATTTTGCTTTGGTGTTATTAAAAATGTAGGTTAAACTTTACTATCTTTACAAAAAAAAAAGTAAAAATTCAGTTATTTTATTTTTTCTAAAAAAACGAAGCAAAATTTTGAAAAATATAATAGAAAGTTATTTTATTGCGGGTGTTTACTGATTTATTTGCCATTTTTGCAACCCTCCGCGATTATTTCTAAGAAAGATACATCGTTTTTAAAAGTATCGTGCAAAAAAAATGTGGTGGGGGGGCCATATCTTTAAAAAAACGCATTTACCAGAATGACAACAAGTCAAAACCTGATCTATGGAGTGCCCTTAACAAACTTGGCTTATCGGCAAAAAGTTGGCACGACTTGCACACGAAACCCTCTTTTACGATTTGTCCATAGACTATAAAGCAAGTTTGCAAATTACAGCGTCAAAATAGTCACCCTGTACAAAATTTATTATTTGGCCTTCCCAAAATAACAACCTGTATAAAATTCTTGTATAATACGCCTGGATACGTACAATAGTATTACGTATGTAGATTTTGTTTGGTCAATACTTTTACCTAAAAACAGTGCTCAAACAGAAACATAATAATACGGATTACGAAAAATGCCTAAAGGTAAAAAAAAGAAACCAAAAGCAAACAAAAATGGGGACAAAAACAAGAAAAAAGGTGGTGCAGCCGTAAAGCCAAAGAAGGGTGGGGGAAGAAAATCAAGATCAAAAAGCGCAAGGTAATTTTTTTTAAATATCTGAAAATTTATCATAAATTTGTTTTTTTATATTCAATCCACACTACTTGTTTCTTCAAAGATTGGTATTTGGGCCCCTTTGGGTAACACCTCTACACTAAACATACAGGGCGTTCGTAAATAACCTCCCACTCCAAACTCCAAAACGTAATGAAATATCGAAGACAGGTTTTAATAAATCAGGGTGTTTGTGACATGGCCTAAAGTCAAAAAGGGGAACTTAAAATATCTCGTTTAAATGGTGTTTTCATTAGGGACTTATTGGAATAAAACCTGACTTTATTTTAGAGTCGACTATATTCTGACACATTCACACAGAAAACTAACAGCTGACCTCTCAACATTGACATACCAAAGCCAAATTTAATAATACAGTCGCTAACTGCCATTTAATAAATGCAGACACTAATAAATCCGGTATTTAAATATACAAATTCCGAATTTTGAAGCAAAGCAGCTGGTTTTTATATGTAGATATGTCACCATAGCATAGGGTCGGTTTTAAAATAAGGTCAGGTTTTATTCCAATAAGTGTCTATTATCTTTAGCATTTTTTTCTTAAAAGTAGAAAACATTTTTAAATATTCGCCTACGGCTACACTTTGTTTTGTTTTTACCACAAGCCATTTTTTCAAAAAGTACCTTAAAATTTCGTGGCGCGATATTTTTTCGAAAATTTTCTAATTTTTCTAAAATTTTAAAAATATTTCTAGTAGTGTATTTATTCACGGTATTTCACGAACATCGAAACAGAGGCCTTTGTGGGTATTTGCGAAGGGGACACCTTTTGGCTATCTTGAAATTATTGTAGCATGAATCCCTTTGGAGGGGTATAATTTACCCCTAAATTTGGAATAGGGAAAGTGGGTCTAGTGATACCTTATTTTAAAGGCCTTTTGAATGTCCTTACAAACGTGTTAAAATGTCAAAAATCTATCCATTAGTTTTTGAGATAATTGCCTTCAAACTTTCAAATTTAATATGGACTAATAAAATAAAAATTAAATTTCAGATTTAATTTTTATTTTATTATTTGTTTTATTTGAACATTTTAAAGCAAATATCTCAAAAACTGATCGATGGATTTTCGAAATTTTTACACTGTTGTAAAGATATTCAAGAGAACTTCAAAACAAGGTATCACTAGACCCACTTTCCCTATTCAAAATATAGGGGTAAAATATACCCCTCGAAGGGGGTTCGGGCTACAAAAATTTCAAGATAGCCAAAAAGTGTCCCCCTTGAAAACAAAATCGACGTGTCCGAGCATTTCTCCAAATTCGCACTCTAAATACCCAAAAAGGCCTCTGTTTCGATGTTCGTGAAACACCGTGTATATTGAACAAGTTTTTTTCTCCAAAATTTACCTATTTTTTTTTTAAATTTTTGTCTGCGGCGTTTTGGTGTAATCTTTATTTAAAAAAATTGCAGCGCGATTTTGTCTAAAAACTTTTCTAAAATTTTTGCCTGCGGCGATTTTTAAAATTTTTTTAGTTTAGTTCGTTACATTAAATAATTTCTTTCTATCCTATATTTAAAAAAAAATCCACGTCACGATTTTTTTAGAAAAATATAAAATTTTTAAAAAAATTTTGCCAACGGAGCAGTTTTTTCAATTTTTAATTAATTTATTTATTATTATTGCAACTTTTCCTTTATCTTGAAGTGTGTCAAGCCATCTTGCCTTCCCTTTCTCTTCCTGTAGTAGTATTTGTCGCAGTATCTAGGTTAGGTTTGAAGCTCAAAGCTCCCCTCCCCCCAAAATAGCCCATAGTAGCGCCCTTCGTCACTCGTAAATAAATAAAAAAACACCCAACTGTGTCTTACATAAAAGTTACTAGAATGGGTTGATTTAGGAAACGGTAAGACACCTAAAAAAGATAACGACCAATTGATATTGGCATTTTTTGACCCACCCCGCAAATTTTCAAGGTGCGCACCTGAAACAAGAATTAAGTTATTAAGGTCACTATATCACGAAGTTAACTTCGTGATATAGTGACCTTATAGGTTCTTCAGTCTCATCTTTTCAAAGTACAAGGTGACAAATTAAAAACGATCCATCTGGATTTTCTCGAAAATTATCAGGAAATTAAAAAAACGCCGAAACACATCGATTTTGTTTGCAAAGGGAACATTTTTTGGCTATCTTGAAATTTTTGTAGCACTAACCCCTTCGAGGGGTATACTTTACCCCTATATTATGAATAGGGAAAGTGGGTCTTGTGATACCTTGTTTTGAAGCTCTCTTGAATATCTTGAATGTGCAACTGATTATACATAATATATAGAAATACTAGTATAGGCATCGAACATTAGATGTTTAATATTCGTATAGGTAAAAATCTATTTTTGAAAAAGTCTATTTTCAAGTACAAGGTTTTTTGTGTTTTCTAAAATTAAACACGGGAATCTCCATTTAATTTTTGGCAAAAAACTGAAAACAGATAAATTATGAAAAGTGAAAAGCATGTTAGTGAAAGTTTGCCCATCAATCTTTAAAAAAAATGAGTAGGTAAAAATTGTTAGGTAACCAAAAGGGCGAAACTTTAAAATATAATCAAAAGACCAAAAGAAAAAAAAACTTTGTGGGCGCGTCCTCAATAGGGGGATCGTAGTGACGTTAAATTTTGCTTCAAACCTGAAGCTACCTTGACTGATGCTGCAATCGGCAGTTATTCTGTTTTTGGTAAATGTTTACGTTTCATATTTCCTTCTCAGACATCATTATTCATCGTCCCTTAACACTAGTTACGCAAGTACCGAAGACATCTTTGGATATAGGCCTCCCCCAATATCTTCCACTCTTCTTTGTCTGTCGCCGTGTTCATCCATCTAGTCCCCGCATGTTTCTTCAAATCGTCCGCCGATCTCATTTGGGATCTTCCCCTACTTCTCTTATTTTCCCCAGGGTCTCCAGCTTACAATACATTTGTTCCATCGATCGTCTTTTTGTCTGATATGACCGGCAAATTTCCATTTTAATTTTGCTACCTCTCCTCTGACATCCCTTACTTTTGTTTTGTTTCTTATCCATTCATTCCTTTTTCTATCTGTTAGCTTTACATGTAACATTTGTCTTTCCATTGATCTTTGGGCATTTGTTACCTTATACATGTTTGATTTTGTAAGCGTCCAGGTCTGGGATCCATATGTGAGCACAGGAAGAATACATTGGTTATACACTTTCGTTTTAGGGTACTGAGGATATTTTTCATTTTTTAATATGCAGCTTAATTTACCGAATGCTACCCAGGCCAATCTTACTCTCGTTGATTTCAGCCGTTTCGTTTTCTTTTTTTAGATCAATAATTTGTCCCAGATATATATGTTCCTCTACTTGTTCTATTTTGTCTTGGTTTATTGTGATCGTGATATCTTCATCTGTGTTTGTTATGACTTCAGTTTTAGTGTCGTTCATATTCAAGCCTATATTTTCAACTGCTGTATCCAGTTCTTACAGCATTTTTATGAGTTCTTCTTTCTTCTCTGTTATTAAGGCGATATCGTCAGCATATCTTCGATGGTTCAAGTATTGTCCGCTTACTTTGATGCCTATTTCTTCCCAATCTCAGTTTTCCAAAACATCGTCTAGGGCCTGGTTAAATACAAGTATACGAGGTACTAATATCCCCCTATTAAGGACCTACTTACCTTACTTTTTATTTTACGAGTACAAACAACAAACTGCCATATCGACAAAAGACCTACTGTTTGGTAATAAAGAAACGAAAAAACTTTCATAAGAAATGTGCTTTAATTTTTTCTTTGAGTTTTTGGAGAGCAGTAAAGCAACTAAATAATCGGGAATAAAAAAAAACCTTTTTTGTAGGTGCACAGTTGACATATTTACAGAAGCAGCAATGGAAAACGCTTACACGACATGTCACAATGTCCAAGATCTGTTAAGATGGAGGGGGTTCCCGTGGCCTGATGCACAAAAGAAGAAAAAGAAGGGCAAGAAATAAAAACAAGTCATTACTCAGTAAAATTATTAACTATTATTCTATCCTGAAAAGGTAAAAAGTAGTAAGTAGAAGTAAAGTTATTTTGAGTTCTTTGCATTTTTTTTGTATATCGTTCCTGACGTTATTTGTTAAGATACCCTCACGAAATTATTAATTAAAAAGGTCAGTTACTGCGTATAGAAGTCAGCGGTTACAGCCTTTTTCCTTTTTAGGGCAATATAACCCGAAGCAAACACAAAACGGCACGAAAGGTATTTTTTTTCTAGGGGGGGTTAATTACCACGTTACCCCCCCCCCTCAAATCCGCGCTTGATTTCAGTGATTTTAAGAAAATAGTCCACAGTACATCGGTCTTTTTTTGTAAATAATGAGTAACAGCTAAATTTTCGTAGGTACCTCAATAGTTTTATTTTGCCGAGTCTAACAAATTTTTGCTCTTCGAAATTTCTTAAGAATAGAATAGAATAGAATAGCATTTTATTAACGGTCAAGGCATTTTAAATTAATGTGCACAGGCGCAGATATCTTGCACAGGACAGAGTCACGGTGCCTAGAATAGACCGGTGTTCGGATCTTATATATATATATATATATATATATATATATATATATATATATCGAATTTTCACGTCTGGTGGTCCAACTGATTTTTGTAAACAAAGTTAGATATGATATAAACAACTAATATTTTTTAAATTTTTTGAAAACTAAGGTAATTTTCCTACTCTTTTTTAGTACATCCTTATAAAATATAATTTTCTAGACGGATTGTCGTTATTTTTTTTTAGCCCGCTTTATTTTTTATTACACAAAACTTAAAATACAATTCAAACTGAATGTGATCGTTTAGTATCAAAGGTCGAGGACTTGGGAAGTAAACAAAGGTGTAGGTTAGCGGATTACTTTTAGACCTGAAACGAACACATTATTTTCTTCGAAATATAATTTTCGTGTAAAGAAAAATGAAGCAAGCTAAAAAAAATAACGACTGGTATGACTCAAAAATATTATTTTCTCAGAATATAGTTCATAATATGAACATATTATCATATCTAACTAATCTAACTTTTGTTTACAAAAATCAGCTGGACCACCAGTTTTTTTTATATATGTATTAATTGATTGATATTAGTCGTATATTTAAGATTTTATCTAATTTATGAAATTAATCTTTTAATAAAGAAAATTGTCATGATTGTTTAATGTGCTTTATTTTAATATAAACTGTATTTTGGTTACGATAAAAACAGTTATTTGCCCGTATAGCCAGGGATCACCAAACATCTTGGTGATCCGTGGTATATATAATATACAAATCACCGAAAATTAATCTTTTTTTGCACAACCCAACAACCCATGAATAATAGTTTTTATTTTTAGTCCGTTCATCGTTATTTCTAGTTGTTTCTGGCACGTGGCTAAAACAAAACATAAAAATAAATAGTAGAGCGGTCGTTAAACTTTTGAAAACTTCATAGCAGTGCTAGGAATATTCGCCGGCATATTTTCCCATAGTTTTCTATTTCTAAAAATATTTAAACCAAACCTGCTCATTAAAGATATACAGGGTGTAACAACATAAAAAAACCATAAAACCTGAGATTTTAAAAAATATATGCAGATCCCTCTTATGCGAGTTGCGTTTAAGACCCTTAAATAAGATAAGTAAGTCAAATAGCTCCTTTTGAATGTTTTTTCAAAAGTCGTTGATTACTTTTTGACAATATTTGACTGATATTTTTTTGCATATTTATGAAAATTTTTGAAAAAATGCCCATACCCGTCGATTTAATTTTTACAAGCTTTTATTTAACTTCACCTGTATGTATGTATGTGGTTATGTATGGATGTAATCAAATCTTGCAACTCATTTTTGAAGAACTTTCAAACATCCGATTGACTTCAAATTTCGCATAGCGTCTCAGTTCCGATGACAATACAATAATATGGTTTCATCGGGTACCTACCTCCCCCCTAACTTGGAGGGGGTGGAGAGGGGGTCAAACTTTAGTTTGTCCGATTTCAACTAAAATTGGTATCTGGGGGTTTTTGACGATGAGAATGACGAATTTTCAATCAGATTACAAAAATTCAATATGGCGGATTCAAAATGGACGATTTAATGTCAAGTTTTTTTGATTACGTTCAACTGACTTCCACGTATCCGATTGACTTAAAATTTCGCATACCGTTATAGTTCCAATGACAATCCAATAATGTGGTATCACTGAGTGCCTACCTCACCCCTAACCTTGAGGGCGGAGAGGGGGTAAAATTTTAGTTTGTTGGATTTCCACCAAAATTGGTATCTGGGGGTTTTTGAGGATGATAATTACGAATTTTTGATCAGATTACAAAAGTTCAATATGGCAGATTCAAAACTGACGATTTAATGTCAAGTTTTTCTGATTAATTTCAACTGACTTCCACGTATCCGATTGACTTCAAATTTCGCATACCGTTATAGTTCCGATGACAATCTAATAATGTGGTATCACTGACTGCCAACCTCCCCCCTAACGTGGATGGCGGAGAGGGGGTATAATTTTAGTTTGTCGGATTTCCACCAAAATTGGTATCTGGGGGTTTTTGAGGATGAGCATTACGAATTTTTGATCAGATTACAAAAATTAAATATGGCGGATGCAAAATGGACGATTTAATGACGAGTTTTTCTGATTACTTTCAACTGACTTCCACGTAAGTATCTGATTGATTTTAAAATTCACATGCTCTCCCACTAAAAAGGGGGTGGGGGGCGTAGAAGAGGTAAGTCTTTAGTTTGTTCGATCTCGACCAAAATTAATTAATCCTTGCGTATAATGATCATAATAATGAACCCTCCAATATCGATGCGCTAGCTGAAATGCATAGACTTAGACAAATCTAAAAATTAAAAAATAAATTTAGAAAAAAAACTTTTTGAAAACAAGCTTTTATAAAATGGACTAAAAAGCATAAAATAATTTTTTGATTGTTCTGATATGATAATAATAAAAGCGGTGGGAGTATTTAATATTAGGTAAATGCCCGAATGAACCGAACCGAACCATGCGCATTTGGTGGATCGTCCACAACCGATGATGGGCCGACTCTTCTTTTTGAATGTGACAAAATAAATCGACACACTGCCGGTCGCGAATGATCTGCCTAATATGAAGCAGGCGTAATAATGTCCATCCATATCAGAAAAATGTAAGGGTAGCTTGAGTAAGGTTGTGTTGGGTTAAATTGTCTACACTTACATTTCTCTGCTATAATATATGAATTTGGATTTTCACTAAACTTCGAGTTAACAAGGCTAAAACAAAAACGGGTACATTTCCTTTAATACGCCCATCGCTTTTATTATTATGATATCAGAACACTCAAAAAAATTATTTTATGCTTTTTAGTCCATTTTATAAAAGATTGTTTTCAAAAAGTTTTTTTTTCTAAATTTATTACCCCAGAGAACAACAATATTTCAGATTCCTTCAAAACAAGAAATAAAAATATAATTTTCTGATTTAATTTTTATTTTATCACTCCATGTTAAATTTGAAAATTTAAAAGGAAATATCTCAAAAATCAGAAAAAATATAATTTTCTGATTTAATTTTTATTTTATTAGTTCATGTTAGATTTAAAAATATGAAATCAAATATCTCCAAGCGCAAATCTGGGTCAAAATCTAGGGGGGGGGGGGGGGGTAATACTCGACGAAATTTTTTTTTGTAATATAATTTTTTTTTCTAGGGGGGTAATCCTTCTGTTTTGCCTTATTAAATAATTTTTCCTTACTAGTGGCGTAATACCCAGAAAAAGTTGTGTTTGTAAAATGAATCCGCCACAAACATATAGATTTTATTTGCCTTATTTTATTAGGAAAAAGTGCATTTTTTTTCTAGGGAAGTTTTTAAATTTTTAGAGAGTTGTAAAAACATTAACAAACACGCAAGAATTAGGCAGTAAGTAGGTATTTTAAAAATTAATCAAAATTGGGATGTTTGCACTCAAAGTTTTTTTGAAAAAAGAATAAAATTTAAATATATTACAAACATTTCTAAACACTATTAAAGGATTATTAAATGACCTTCAAAACTTGGCCCACTAGCTAACGTACTATCAGAAAAATATAAACACAAGCATTGGCGTATACGAAAATTGCCATGGTAGGGGGGGGGGGGGGTACCTGGAATTTATTTTGTTCTTTTATTTAATAAAAATTATAAAGTAGGAAATTTTTTTAAAATATATTTAATACATTACTAGATGAGAGAAGGGCTTAAGTCTCCAAGACTTATGTACGCTCATGCACACAAGTGTAGCAAGACAGGTTTTAAGTTAGGAATTTTGTAATGCCATCTGTCATCTAATAACGCTAAGTCTCATTAACGCTGTGTGAGAGATTTGCACAAATTTCCCTAAACTTTCAATCTTGTTCAGTGGCGGATTCAAAATGTCTGGGGGATGGCTCTAAGGGGGTTTTTGATAAGTCCGAGCTCTAAAGTTCGCCACTTCATAAGAATTAAATTTTTGAAAAATAAAAGCATTTTTGTGTAAAATTTTCACATATGTTATTTTTGGAAAAATAATTTGGAGTAATTTTATATTTGGAAAAAATAACGGTTCATTCATAGGTTATTTTTTAATGAAACTAAAAATAATTAGGCCCCTGGATCCCCACTTCTCTGGTTTGTTTTATGTTACAACTACCCAGATAGTACAACCACGTGTTTAACACATAAAAGAGGCGTATGAAAAAAAAACGTTGATTTTAAAAGCTGCTAGAAAAACACGTTTATTTCATACATGAAAACAAGGTTAATAGGTCATTCATTAACGTTACAAAAAAACAACGTTGCTAAAAACGGCGCTGTAATAACGCCATTATCAAATCAAAACAGCAATGTTTTTACAGTAATTTCAAGTGAATTCTAAGTAGATTTGTATCAACGTCAAAAGCACATTATGTTCGCGCCTTTTCTACATAAATTTTAAAACGCGACTTGCATAGCTTTTCTACCAAACATTTTTGAGATTTTACTAAAACCAGAGCCATCTATTGGCGACATTTTTCACTTCGACGAAATCTATCCAAGAGTGCTCTGGACTCTAAACTCCAAAAACCAGTTAATGAACTGAACACTGATCCTTTACGATCACAACGCATCAGTTATTAACCTGATAAGACACATTAATATTGTGTGAAAATGTTTAATGTTGAAAAATCTTGTTTAGCTTTTAAAGAAAACATATTGTATAGGGATTTTGTCTTGCCTTGAGCGCCATCTTTTAAAATTGTCTTGAAGTGTTGTATGTAGTCTTAAACTAGTGAACTTTTAGAACTTCCTTTCGCGTCACTTTTAATTCAAAAAAAAGTTGTTAAAAAAACGTGACAAAAAAAGACGCAAAAAGATAGAAAGTTTGAGAAGTTTTAATCTAGTGGCGTTTTAAAACATGTTGTGGAGGACTTTTTAAGTGTGAATTTGGCACATGAAAATAACGAGGGGAAAAAATACTATACACAGCACCAGAATCTTCAGCAAAAATTACATTTTTGATAGCTTGATTCCTCCTTGTTATTAAGTTATCTTTAAGTAGAGAATAACTTTATTATTTTTGTTTGCGTTAATTTAACGTTGATGTGATTTTTGTGCTATGTGGGTTGTGTGTCAAAATTATGTTTTTTAAAGCACGATTTCAGCCACTAGTTGCATAAACTAGTACTGTCTCTTTTAATTTATGTGTAGCGGATAACAGGGTCCCATTTCGGCCTCATTTCTCCGCCGCTGCGTAAAGTAATCTACTAAGACAGATTTTTGCATGGCAACTAAAGCATTAGTGAGGTGTGACAAAAATATTTGTTTGCAAAAAATATATTAAAGATTGTTTGCCAAAAAATAATTTGATCCCAAAGTTAATGGATTTAAAAAATGTCCATTAAAAAAGATTTTCTGACTGTGTGTATCTTTCAGACCCAAGTACAGTCTCTTCATTTGAAAATGCGACTGGTTTGCGAGCGATGCAAGTCTATGACGCTCTGGAGTGAACCATGGCAACCCAGCATTTGTTTTCCATGCATGGGGGTGCCCTGTAAATCGTTCGATCGCGGTCCATTACCTTTGAGATGACAAGGCCTCCCAACGCAATGAGGGGGCAGGGGAAGGTAGACTGACGATATCATGCTAGCCATAGGGTTTTATTTTGTAATTGCAGTAAATTTAAAATTTCAAACAGAAAAAATATTTTAATAATATTTGTTAAAAAAGGAAATTTCTCCTTTGTTTACAATTGTTTTACAACCGATTTCAATAAACAGAAGAAGTCAACCTAATACTACACTAAACCTAAATAAATTCTAACTATAAAATTTAAATAACTTAAATTTGTAACACTATCCTCCTCTTCAGGTTTGATCGTCTCGATCAACATTCCCCAGGTAAGGTTTTAGTCTGTCTAGATGAACAACTTTCATCTTGGACTTCGGGCTTTTCTGGATTCGGTAGACTACATCATTAATTCTCTTAACAACTTTATAAGGCCCTTCCCATGGTGGTGTCAACTTAGGTGATCTTCCTTTCTTGCGTTGAGGATTGTATAGCCAGACTTGATCATTCTCTTTGAACCCTGAAGAGTTTGCTTTCAGGTCATACCTCGCTTTCATGCGGTCACTGGCTATTTCTATTCGCTCTCTAACCACTTCATGGATATCGTGCAGCTTTTGCCTTAAACGTTCGACATAGTCATTAACCTCTAAGTGTTCTTCTTCAGGTGAACTAAACATGATATCACATGGTAAACGCAGTTCTCTACCAAACAGGATACTAGATGGAGTAGCTCCTGTCGTATTGTGAATGGCGGTTCTATAGGCCATCAAAAACAATGGAATATATTGGTCCCAATCTGTTTGGTGCTCATCAACAACTTTGCAAAGATGTTCTTCTATTGTTTTATTAAATCTTTCAACCATGCCATCTGACTGCGGATGTAAAGCAGTAGTCCGTGTTTTATGTATTCCTAAAAGGTCACAGAGATTTTGGAAGAGCTTTGATTCAAAGTTTCTTCCTTGATTTGAATGTAGTTCCAAAGGAATGCCAAATCGGCTGAAAACATCATTTACCAGAACTTCTGCAACTGTAGCGGCCTCTTGGTTAGGCAAAGCAAAAACTTCTGGCCATTTGCTAAAGTAATCCATGACAACAAGGATGTATTTGTTGCCCCTTTTAGTTTCTGGAAATGGTCCGGCCACATCAATTGCAATGCGTTCGAATGGCAGACCTACGTTATATTGTTTCATTTGACCTCTGGACCTTGTTTTGAGACCTTGGCTGGCTGCACAAGTCGAACATCGGCGGCACCAGTTTTTCACATCTTGAAAGTAATTGACCCAATAAAATCGGTTTCGAATTTTGTCCATGGTTTTATTTATGCCTAGGTGCGCGCCTGATTTTCCACCATGGCATTTGGCCATTATATTGTCTACCATGCTCCTAGGAACCACTACTTGATTAATCACAGTAAGGCCATCGGCACTTTCCCAGGCACGTTTAAGGATGTTTTCTTCTACTATCAGTGAATCCCATTGTGCCCACAGTGATTTGAATATCACCCCTTGGTTTGCGATATCTTGCCATGATGGTCGTGGCTTGTTCTCTTCTTTCAATCGCAAGATAGGTCCTACATCTTTGTCGTCAAGTTGTGTGGTTCTAATTGAAGCCGACATCCATTCTTCATCTAGTTCTAATTTTATCTGACGCACGTAGATAATTCCCTCTTTCTGGTCAATTTTCCTGCAATGTTTACAATCCTCAGGGCAAGGTCTTCTGGACAATGCATCCGCATTATTATGCACTCTTCCCGCTCGGTGTTTAATTTGATAATGGTATTGTTGTAGCTTTTCTATCCATCTCGCGACTTGCCCCTCAGGTTGTTTCATTTTCATGAGCCACTGTAACGCAGCATGATCCGTTCTAATCAGAAACTCTTGTCCATAGAGATATTTGTGAAAGTGATCTACGAATTTAATGATGGCTAGGAGCTTCTTTCTGGTAACACAATAATTTCTCTCTGGTTTGGATAGCTTTTTGCTGAAAAATTCGATGACCCGTTCTTCTCCATCTTGTACTTGGGAGAGTACTGCTCCTATGCCATCGTTGCTCGCATCAGTATCCAATATGAATTTACCTTTTGGAATAGGGTATGCGAGAATCAGACTAGAACATAATGCTGCCTTCAGTCTTCTAAATGCTTGGTCACATTCAGTATTCCATCTGTAAGAAGCTTTATCTTCTGTAAGTCTATGTAATGGAGACGCTATTTTGGCGAATCCTTCTACAAATCGTCTGTAGTATGTACACAGACCCAAAAAGCTTCTCAATTCATGTTTGTCACGAGGTTGAGGCCATTCTTTTATTGCTTGTAACTTCTTTTCGTCGGTATGGATGCCTTCTCGGGAAACGACGTGACCCAGGAACTCAACTTTTTCTTGGAACAGAAAACATTTCTTTGAGTTCAATTTAAGATTTGCGTTCCTGATTCTTGAGAATACTTCTCGTAAATTATCTAGATGATCTTGAAATGATTTCCCCATTACTATGACATCATCCAAATAGACTAGGCAGGTTTTCCAAGTAAGGCCTCGTAGAACGACTTCCATTAGTCTTTCAAATGTAGCTGGAGCATTGCATAGGCCAAATGGCATCACATTAAACTGATAAAGTCCACTTCCAGCAGAGAATGCAGTCTTCTCTTTATCCTTTTCAAAGATTCCTACTTGCCAATACCCACTTTTTAGGTCAAGAGTAGAAAACCAACATGATCCTGCCAATGTTGTTAATGTGTCGTCTATTCTTGGCAGTGGGTAACTATCTTTCTTGGTCACATCGTTAAGTTTCCTGTAGTCGACACAAAATCTAGTACTTCCATCCTTTTTAGTGACCAACACCACAGGAGATGACCAAGGACTTGATGACTCTTCAATAACACCGTCGCTGAGCATTTTATTAATGAGATTGTGAACTTCTTCTTGCTTGACCATTGGTAGTCTTCTTGGGGGCTGTCTTATCGGTTGGGCATCGCCAGTGTTGATAGCATGTTCAATAAGGTTTGTGCATCCCGAACTACTCTTAGTTTCGAAGATATTACTTTGTTCTTCTATAAACTCTCTCGCTTTACTAAATTCTTCTGGAGTGAGATGTTGCCAAGTTGACTCAAATTGCTGAAGTACCTCCATTGGTAACTTGCTTGTATCCTCGGAAGTTGGCTCTTCTCATCTTGTTACTTTCTGTACTAGTTCAAATAATGCTACCACCTCCCCCTAATTAATTTTGACACTATTTGGGAAAATATTGGCGACTCTAATCGGGATGTCTTTATCGGTTTTAACTAGTGATTTTGCAACGAGGTAGGTGTTGGGTGTGTTTTGTTGGCTTATGAGTCCGACACAGCTTGATGTTTTACTTTCTAACCTCCCAAAAATCTCACTGTTACCGACTAGTCTTGTTGTGCATAGTGCCACCACCTTTTTTGGTTCTTTATTGATGTGACTATTTGACAAAATGAACTCTTCGTTCCCAAATCTTAGGGTATTAAGTTTATTATCAAACGCAAATCCATGTTTACTTATCAGGTCCATTCCCAAAATAAATTCGTCTTCTATGTCTGCAACTAATACCGAGTGGCGAATCTTCAACCACCCCAGCTGTAGGTCTATGTTTGTCTGCCCCAACACGTCGGCGGATTCTCCAGTCACAGTCTTAAGTGTTATTTTCTTTTCTGTTGGTCGAATTTTATATCTCGTTGCAATTTTGAACTTAAGCAATGATATGGCAGCACCAGTGTCTACTGTTATATTAACTTTTCTTCCATTAATAAGTCCGTCGATGTTAAGACTGTCAGCAGTATGTTTTAAGCTCTTGATAGAGTAAATTTTGGGGGCTAAATTCTCATTAGCCAACACCCGCCCCTCTGCGTTGACTAGTTTTAGTTTTCCCTGATCTCTTCTTCGGTACCCAAGTAACACAAACTGGACAATATAGTTTAAAAGCAAAAACTCTGCTGTGAAAGTGTTGTCAGAGCTTAGTTTTTGCTGTAAAACAGCTAGCTGTGGTTTAGAAATTATTTTAGCTATAGAACCTCTCTGATAGCAGGTGTTTATGGATAAAATGACTATTGATGTAATATTACCCAGGACTTGCTTTTTTAAAGTTAAATAATTGCTAATAAGCATGCTAAAATTTAGCTAGCTAAATAACATAAATTTTAAGGTCTTATTCCTATTATTTAGCCATAAAAATCGGCAATTTAGCAATTTTGTATTTTAAGCTGTTTATTACAAAACTTTTGAACAGCCCTTAACAATGCTTGGCCAGAAGACTAGTGCGATTATGACTGTTGAAAAAAGGAGGATTTATTGTCAAATTGTGTCAAGCCTGATCCAAGGTTCGTAAAGAAACCGGTTGTGTGGTAACTCCCAGCCAATGGCGCGGTATTTTGCCTGCTCCACGGTCAACAAAGAAAGACCTATACGTTACATTATGAGAGAAATAAAGATAGGTCTATTTAAAAGCAGGAAAAATACCAAAATTTATTAAAAAATTAAATAATTTAAAAATGGATGATAAAAATTCCAATAGTTTTATAAATATCAGATTCAGGACACGACTATAAATACTTTTGCTACTCTCTTGTTCAATTTAATTAAATTTTTACGCCGAACTCTAAAGCAAACTAGCCACATATTATTGATTTTTTTTGGTGGGTAGGAAATAACTAAAACTAGATTTTTTTGTGTAAAATGTAATCAAAAAATTTTTTCAAAAGGATGTTAAAATGACTAGTCAATAAGGCAGTAAGGGAACATTCATAAACAACATAACGCAAAGATTCAGGATTTTTGATCACCTCTTCTTAACGCATTTTCAAGAAATATCATAAAAAATACATCGACTGTAACGCAAGGCTAATATTACTTCACTCCTGCTTGAGCGTTATACAGAGTGTTCCAAGTTAAGTGTCCACCATTGCTAACTTTTTTATTATTAAAGATAGCAAAAAGTTTAAATTGGCAAATTAGTAGAATTTTTAATGCTGTTTAAGATACTCAAATTTTTAAAAAAATAGAGCATCGCTTTTTGGAGTTTTTGAGTTTTTCAAAAAACATTTTAAAAAATTTATATACCCTGTATTTTATTTTTTTTTTTGATAGGCCATTGAACTCTAAACAATTTTTTTTAAAAAAATTTTTGCCTAAAGTTTAAAATAATAACGAAGACATTTTAAATTCAAAATTTAGTTGGTAGAAAGTAGTCTAAGCCTAATTTTGAATTTGGAATATTTTCGTTATTTTTAACTTTAGGAAAATAATTCAAATATTTAAAATAAATCAACAGCAATATTATTTTCCTCAATTTTTAAGAAATATTAAAATTACTTTTTTTCGAGGGGTAAATATCTGAGGATTTATGGTGTACAGTCTGGAGGATTTATGGGGATTTACGGAGATTTAGGGGGATTTACTGGGATTAACGGGGATTTACTAGGGATTTATGAGGATTTACCGAGGATTTATCAAGGATTTACCAAGGATTTATCAAGGATTTAAATCATGTTCTGCGCAAAAGCAATCGCCTACGCCAAAAATCGTTCGGGGATCTCGATAAACACGCTTTTGGCGCGGCGTTGCGAGTTTAACTAGACCAAACGAAAATTTGGGGAAAATGTTTATTTAATTAATCCGTATTGGAGTCCATATTATTATAAAGAAATTAGCTATAAAATAAAAACAACGAATTAAGCAAGTGAAAATTTAAATTTATGATTAATCGGTTTTTATATAAAGATTATTTGTCGGATTACTTTATGCTCGGCACTCATGTTTTTTGAGAGTTAAGTTTGGCAACATCTTATGCATTTGCCACTAATTCAGCCTATTCGAGAGCATATTAATATGCGTTTGACTTAAACAGTCCAAATAGTCATTTGTTAAAGGATTTATGCAATATATCCAGTGTCGGAGTTATGGATAACTTAATTTTGAGAAGCTATGATCAAAGATTCATCGATGCAACATATGTCCGAGTCGCTGTTGGTAATAAATCAAAAATTGTCAGAAAGTCTTCGCTCTGTTGGCTGCTAGAGGAAACTAAAAATAGGGTTAGTACAGACAGACTACAACGTTTTGTTCTAAAAAGTACAGGCAGAACTCAAAAGACTAAGACACTAGAATTAGGTCACAAAAAGGTAAATTCATAAAATCCAAAGAGAAACTCAAAGAGAGGTAAAAGAGACAGCTCTCGAGATAGCTCAGATAGTTCAGAAGATAATACTATCATAAAATATGACGATAGCCCAAGTACAGAAATGTTCTCTGAAAATGACTCGGAAAATGGTATTGAAATGGAAATTAACGTTAATGAAGGGGAATATCAAGGGGAACACTTTCAAAAAGATTACTCCCATCAACATTCCAGTTCATCGGCTTTGACAATTTTCTTAGAGATTGATAAGTTTGATGTAGTGTATTAAGACGAAGGCTGGTTTGTTGAAAAAATTGGAAGACATGTTGATGGTACTGCCGATAATCCGATAGTCGAAATTAAATTTTTAAGACAAAATAAACGAAAAAAAAATGAATTTAAATAACCTGGGAAACAAGATTTGTCCAACGTAGAAACAGAATATATATTTTTCGGACCAATATCAATAAATCGAATATTTTCAATATTACCGAGGATGTCTTAAGTCAGATTAATATCGCTTACAGAAATAAAAAGTAGAATTGATGACATGTTATTAGTTAATCTCAATTGTTTTATTATTTGCTATGCTAATAAATTTTTTTAAAAATCTTTGAACGCATCTTATTACTTGCTCCTTCCCTCGCATCTAAGCCGTCAGGTCATTTGTCAGATTTAAATTAAAAACAAGCTACATAAGTAAAACTATATAGGATTTACGGGGATTTATTCGGATTTATGGGGATTTATAGGGATTTATAGGGATTTATAGGGATTTATAGGGATTTCTTTGGAATTATTGGGATTTATTAGGATTTATAGGAAATTATTGGTGATTTAACAGGATTTCTAGGGATTTATTAGGATTCCTAGGGATTTAATTGCCAAAAAGGATTTATGGTGTACAACATTTTGGGCAGATATTTACCCCTCGCTTTTTTTTAAGTTTAATTTTTTTTCAAGAAAAGGTAGGTATGCTGTGTAATAGGTACATCATTTAAGAACTATTTTTAGTAGGCGCCTTAAAAGCACCAACAACATTGAGTATTTTTAAAACTATTAGTAATTTTCTATGTATATGTAAAGTTCATTTCATAATCTTTGTCCTGGCCTATACTGATTGTGATGATAACTATCAAAAAGTTATCTTAAACATTATGTGTTGGTTACAGATATCAGATGCAGTATAGAGAGAAAACCCATTCCCTCAAGGTCTATTTTCCAGCTCCCCTTGTAACCTTGTATGACCCACATTGTATGGGTAGGAAACAACCGACACAGAAAAATTTGTGTTTGTTAAAATTTAAATTATAATTAAAACCTCACCAGTTCTTTTACTTAGTTTTTAATACATTTATAGTAAGCACGTAACAGGTATTTAAACACTTACAAGACGAAAACACCCAAAAATTTCAAAATTTCCTCGCAAAATATGAAATTTCGATATAAACAGCGTTTGACTGTTGATTTCTAGGAAAACTGTGACGTAGCCCTGACGTCACGACCCGGCCGCCTAAACACCGAGTTACGCAACCGGTTTTTTTACGGACCGTGCCTTCTGTTTGTTGTTTTCTTTTCTAACCTAAACTGTGGTTGTGTTTTTTTTTAAACAAGCAATTTGGTGTTTGTTTAAACAAATGTCCACTCACAGCCAAAAAGGATAGTTTATTTGCCCATCTTTTAGAGTATCCCCTTATCTTTGACAGGGAACTAAAGTTGGGTAAACAGTGACTGGTTCCTTGAAAACCCTGGTGCGATGCCTTGTCAGGGAGCGCACAATGGGGCCAATCAAGGGGTCCCTGCCTGGTACTTATCAGTCCTGAGTGAACCTTAAAAGTGCTGTCAAAATTTTTTCATCAGTCTGTCTGTTTTTTGGTGTAACTCAAGAGTTGGTTTATATAACACCATAATGCACCATGGCCAAACATAATGCTTGATTTTGGTACATCGGTCCTTCATTTTTCTGCCTGCTTAGCATTAAAAGATGATATATATTTAAGCACTAACTTTGTCACCATTGTGCACTATGTGAGCTGCCGACAGCAAGTGTACAAATACTAGTAGAGTACTGTAGACTTGGTTTACCTTAGCACATAATCAGGCCAGGCTCACAAATAAGGTATGGGCCCACTTGTTTAACCCATTGTATTAGGCCCTCTAAGATGTTGCACCCTGGGCATTAAGAATCCAGTTTATCAGTTGAATAACTAAATAAATAAATTTCTTGTTTTTTATTTACCTAGCTACCTTAAAAACAAAAATTTCCTCTACCTATTCCTACTAAGGTCTGCCTTACCAGTGGTGATCCAGAGAGGATGGAGGCTCACCTCCCCCCACCCGTTTCTAGAGAACTTTAAATACAAAGGCACATTCTGGTATATTACCTATGTAACTGAGTAAAAAAACTATTTTGGTAATACTTATTGTGTAATAAATATGGTTTTTCAAGAATTTCCATTTATTTTAAAGTAGGTATTTAAAAAATTTTAGAGGTACAAAAAACTTTTGGCATGTTAGAAAAAAAACATTTTTTATAAAAGAAAATCATATACAGCCTAATTAATTTTTTAGGTCTATACAATGTATGTTCAAAAAATCTAAATTGTCCTCTTTTTTGTTGTGTCTCTGGAACCCCTCTGTTGGACCACTCACCAATGTAATACACATTTGATACAATGGTGTATTCATGGCGGTTGGAGAGGCAAAGAGGGGCCCCTTTCTTATCAGATTTTTTTAGATTATGAATATGCATAATAGCACCAAGGTAACCCCCAGGCCTGTCGGTAAGAGCTAACTAAAGAAGCCTTGACCCATGGGTAGTGTAATAATGGACAAGCTTTGACAAGTAATGTAAAAAAATAATAGATATGAGGGGGGTGGGTTAATCTGGAGATTCTCTGAATGGATTTTGTGACCTGGCCATTCAGGAAATCACCACATACAGGGTATATGGGGCCTATTTGGAACTAACAGCTAGTGCAGGCACATTGTGGCTCTCCGTACCCTGTTGATTTACGTCAAAAGGTATATGACCCACCAGTGGTCTAAGTCTATAACTATGACATTATGTGAGTATATCATGATGACTAAGTTTCTGGCCTTAAATATAATTTGAAGTCTACTGGGTTCTATTTACTAGATAGAATTTAAATTGTTATCCGAGTCATACACAATACGTACATTTGTGCACAACATACCCAGAAACGCATGTCTACGTGCCAGGTTAGATCCTTTAAGGGTGCTAATCGCCACTACCATTCATTCAGTGGTATTAAAGCAAAGATGTTTAATTTCCTGTACATTATATAATTCTAATTTTAATAATTATAAACAAAAATTGTGTAAAATGAGTTGGAGTAAATTGCAAGCAGACCCCCTTTTCTGGCTTCCTTGCTCACATTTCCAAGGGGTGAGCAAATGGGCCCCATTCAGGGATGCTTTCTGGTCTTTGTACTTCATTTCTTTTAACTGCTTTCTAAAATTAAAAAATGTAAATAAAACTTTTTTAACTAAAAATTAAAAAAACCAAGGCAATGTAACATGCTTTTTTAATCTTTTCTTACTTGGCACAAGTGAAAATTGGTAGTCAAGAGTGTGTTTAGTAAAAAAACAGTCAAATCAGAATGTTCAAAAAAAAAAAAATTGTTTCTTAATGACAAATTATGAAAATCTGTCATTCAGGGACACAAATGTTTGAATCCATCAGATCAAAAAAATATTTTTTTAATCTCATTGGTTTGAATGACACTCGGTTTCTGTTTTTTTTTTACTTCAAGTCAAAAGGCTTTAGTAGTCAGTTTATTTAGACTCACCTGATTCCAAGCAAAGTGCAGTCAACTGCCAGCACCGACCACTTTGGGAATTCTCCCCCTTGCAATTACCAATTACTTAGAGTGTGTGGGGCCTCATTTAAAGTACTTGGGCCAAGCTTATATGTTATGTCATGTTATTATATTTTTTGTATACACAGCCTTACGGTTTCCTTCTGTAATGATATCTTATGTCAATGCTATGTTCTTATGTTATGCTGTTTCTGTATAAACCCAACTTAAGGGTTTCTGAAGGCGGGTGGCCAAAAATAATATGTTTTTTGCTTTCCACTGGTGGGGTACTGTGGTAGGGCACGTAATAACCTTTATCTTCTAACGTTCGCACAATTTTTAATTGAGATATTTGTTTATTTTGTTATTGTGACAGCGCCCAAGATGACAGGTAACATCTGCGACTCTTCTTTTCTTTTTCGTATTACATAATGGGCCAATTGTTAGAACGCAAGTTAGCTACAAATCAACATTATTTAGGCTTAAGTATTAAAAAATAGCTTGTCTAGAGTTAAACTGCTGAAACCAATGAGACGGCGAGGCGCCATGATAGTTTTCCTATTTATTTTTCTTTAAATTTATGGACTAAAAAAATATTAATTTCCAGGTGATCCCGGGCCTAAATAAATTCTAGAAAGTGCTAAATTCAATAAAATATGACTAAGAATTGATTTATAGGGTATTTCGAGGATAATGGTAATAAAATAATTTCTAACCTAAAAACAAACACCGAAAAAAAACATTTATTATTCTGAATTTTCGAGGCGCTTTGCGTTTTGACAAGCTATCTTGACTTGTTTTATCAGAAAAAGTTAACCTGCCAAACATTTTGACGATGAGAACCGCCTTTTTTACGCGATTATATCACAGTAGTGTAGAACATAACAAGTTTTTCGTCAGCCATTTGAGTAAAAGTCTCTGTCCATTACAGGAAAATAGCTATTTTGCAATAGTTGCCATTGTTTCTTATTTATTTCTAGACAAAATTACTTTAATGTTAACGTGCTATATTTTGGAGCCGTCATGGACACTCGTGAGAGCTAAATAAAGATTGCCTAATCAGCAACGACAACACTTTAGAAGCTGCTTAGCAGTGAAACGGCATACAGCTGTAATAGCTATTTTTACTTTCAGCTTTGCTGTTAAAGTGTTTTGGTAGCTGTTTTTTAGCAATTTGTGTTACTTGGGTACTCTGTCCCACTAGATGGTGAGCGAGACCTCATTTGGACACGACAATCGCGTTGAATATGCCCTGTACGTCCGCATCTGAAACACTTTACATTTGGAGGGGATCGTCTGCTTTCTTTCAAAGAGTCAAGCTTCTCTATCAGTGATTGAAACATTTGGTTTAGCGTTTTTAAGTTGACCTCATGTCCATTGCTCATTCTTCTCCCTCCTGAATTGAAACAGCTCTTACTTTTGGCCTGGACATATTATTTGATGATTCGATTTCAAGGGCTCGAATCAACACTTCACTGCTATTATGGAAGCGTTCTCGACGAAGTAACTTTGCTAAGTCCGAGTCTCGTAATCCGTTAATAAAGCGATCTACCGTGAAGGGATCTCTGTAATTTTCTGGCATTTCTGAGTAAGCTAAATACATCAGCCTCCTAATATCTGCTTCATACTCTTGCAATGATTCTCCTGGTCTTTGCTGACGAATATTTAATTCTGACCAATGTAAATTTCGCAAGTGTTCGTCTCCATATCTTCTTTCTAACGCTGCCACTAAAGCGTTATAATTCTGTTTTTATTCGACTGGAATGGACCGTAAAAGTCCCAGAGTAGGTTCTCGTAGAGCTACTAACAATGCTCTAGCTTTTTCCTCATCATCCCAACCATTTGCAGCAGCGGCAGCTTCAAACTGTTGTTTGTAAGTAGACCAGGAAGACGTACCATCGAAATTTGGAGGCTTAATGTTTTGGTTGGAATTCACAACACATCCCTGAGCTTTCATTTTGTTGTGTTCTTTTTGGAGCTGTATAAGCTGTTTTGACACGTCCTGGAATTTTTCTTCCATGGTTTAAAAAACTTCTTCCCTAACATTATGTACCTTTTCTTCAACATTATGTATTTTGTACCTTTTGTTCCACACTATGCATTATTTGAGTTATTTCTTCCTTAAGATCTTCGGTTGCAGTCTTAAACTCTTCTCTCAGCTGTTCGGAGTTGCCCTTTATTTGGTCAAAGTTTTCCTGCATGTCGTTCTGGTTTTGTTCCATGGTCTGTCTTATATCGTTCTGGTTTTGAGCCATTTGAGCTGCGAGAGCCTGCATCATTTTAGTTAGATCTTCCATCTTTGCTGATCCTTGTCTAGTAAGCATCAACTTCCTGATAAATCACTTAAAACGTTTATTTTAGGGCTATAAAGCGAATGTCGAAGTCGGTTTTTCAATATCTCTTCCAGTTCTTAAATAGAACCTAATGGAATATTCTGGTAAATGCTACTCTTTCTGCTACTAGGCAAATGTAGAAGTCACTTTTTGATTATGTCTTTTGGTTCTCGAATATACCGTCGTAGAATGTTATGGAATATTCTAGAAATAATTTCTAATTCTTAGTTTTAAAATACCTAAGCTACTGTCGAAGTCGGTATTTGTATATCTCTTCTAGTTTTTGAATAGAACGTCGTAGAATGTTATGGAATCTTCTAGAAATTCTTTCTAATTCTTACTTTTGAAATAACTAAACTAATGTCGAAATCGGTATTTGTATATCTCTTCTAGTTTTTGAATAGAACGTCGTAGAATGTTATGGAATCTTCTAGAAATTCTTTTTAGTTCTTACTTTTGAAATTACTAAGCTAATGTCGAAGTCTCTTTTTGGATATTTCTTCTGGTTTTCGAATAGAGCGTCGTAGAAAGTGATGGAATATTCTAGAAATTCTTTCTAATTCTTACTTTTTAACTAACTAAGCTAATATCGAAGTCGATTCTTAAATATCTCTTTTGGTTTTTGAATAAATCAATATCGAACTTCTTCGAATATTCTGGAAAAATCACTTACTGTTTTTCTGTCCAATTGTCCTAGCCGGTGGTACTATGTAAGGGTAGTCTTTGCACTATTCAGTTCTGAATATTCTGGCAAAATCACTTACTGTTCTTCTTTTCAATTGTCCTAGCCGGTGGTACTATGTAAGGATAGTCTTTGCACTATTTATTTCTTTTAATCCCACTTCTGACACCAATTGTTACGGGTTCACAACGACAAATTAAAACTCGCAATTGTTGAAAACGATACGTCAATTTATTCCCATAAATTATGTACAAAAACACGCACTTAAACTTACTAATAACTTGCTAATAATTCACTACTTTAATACGCCTATTAACTTCGCGTTAACATCTAGCGATCACTACCATTGGTTATCTCTGACTGACTGATGCACGACGTCCGGCCCTATATATGAGGGTCTGCCTACAATTCGAGAATTTTCCATCTTTGTTCGATTCCGAATCATTCCGCCCTTTTCTGGAGCCGGACCGTTCACATACCAGTTCGTCACAGATAACGCAACTAAAACCTAGATTAAGAATACAACCATGAAATACGTCAACCTAATACTACACGAAACCTAAATAAATTCTAACTATAAAATTTAAATAACTTAAATTTGTAACAATAGCATGAAATACCACATCATTGGGTCTTAATCCCCCCCTTCATCGCCCCCAAGACAAATTACTGGGTGTGCTGCTGGTATAAATGAGGCATTGTCACTCCCTCGGTCCAAAACATTTATGCTGAACACCGCCGAGGTTAAAATTTTTATTTATTTCTTTCTTTATTTAGCAAAAGCTAATCAATAAATCAAATAGTACAAAGTTCACAATCAATAAGTCAAACAGTACAAAACTCACTATTCTAAAAAAATGTAAATACAAACATTCATAAATTTAATATATGACAAAAACGGGTAAACACTGACTATGTGATAATATTATTAATATTTTGGTAGGTAGATATAATATATATAATATATTTTTACTTTCTATGTGTATCGCTATATTCTAACCAGAGAGAAAGAGATAAAAAAAAATATTCTTCATGAACAATACCAATTTTACCTAATAAATTAATAATAATAAGGGCCGTTTTATTATCAACCTAATATTAGATACCACTCATTGATTATTGTAGCCTATAAATAGCCTAGCTTTAGATTGTGGTAAGTAAAACTCAATGAAACAGTGGCAACAAACATAGGGGCGACAACCTTTTGCTACTTACTTATACTTGAGTTCTTTATTATCATTACCTGGAGATCTTGTTTAATGTCGTGCAGTGCAGCAATGTGATTCTGTACGCTATGATTTTGGGCAAAGAAAACACGTGTTATATCGTGATTTTCTTTGCAGTTTTTCACTAAGTAAACACCTTAATGGTATTCCCACCAAAAAATGTCAAATCGACCATCCTAATAGATGCCACTGCTTGATTATTTTAGTCTATAAACCCATCTTTAGATTATTTGTGCAAAGAAAACACGTAAACTTTCGGCCCTGTGTCGTTATTCCCTTTACAGTTTTTTACTAAACACTCAAACGACATTCTAGCCTGGTCGATCACAACAAAAAAAACGATAAAGATTTCCCGAAAAATCCAAAAATTTTGATAAAACACAAACACAGCTGATGCCGATCGATAGCCTACTCGACCCTTTCAAGACGTCCATAGGCCTTGTTTTTCAGTGGGCTTTGGTCGGTGCCCTGAAAGCGGGAGCGACGCGATGTTGCAAAGTTTTGCTTAAAGTATAGGTCGTTCGTTTCGGTTTATAGAATTGCATTTTCAAATCGAGGCACTATACCTACCTACTCAGATCTACTGCGCTGCTACGATCGATTTAGTATATTTTGGGCAATGATCTCTATATGTAACTGTATATAACTGAATAGGCCTTTACATATATACAAAGTGATGCAAAAATATTGGATATTTTTTGTAGAAAGAGCACACCGCGCACGAGGTGCTACCTTTCCTTTTTTACTTCTACCCTTCGATAATATTCTGTGGTTTTGAAAGTTTGTGGACGTTTGATTTTTCGTGATGTTTAAACAATTTGACAAATTAAGTTTTTTAAATAATCAGAGCTATTTACTTTAAAGAGAAAACCAGCTTTTCACTTATATAAAACACGTTTTTATATGCAACGCATCGGATTCTTATTTATTTGTTTTTGTTTTTTTTGCCATTTGTCATCTACTGCATATAGGTACTAAGAGGGAGAGGCTGATAACCCCAAACCCTAGCCTATACAGAACGATAAAGAAAAAATGTTAAAAACCTGAGTTTGTTTTAGATTATATTTTACAATATTTTACATGAAGATCATGAAGCTTTTTTCGAGAAAAAAATACTGAACAAAAAAAGCAAAATTAATAAAGCTGTTTTTAAAAACTAACAAAAAAAATCGTTCTATATTGTCCCGGTACAGTGAGATTGGTTACAAACTAACACCCCAAAAACCTTCTTTGATAATGCATGTCAAATCTTAAGATAAAATGTCTTCGAAAAGGGACCTTGCTTAGGTTATTTTGAGCTATACCTTCATTATATATTTTGAACATATAACTCCTTATATATCTTGTATCATTTTTGAAGGATAAATATATACTTCTTTGATGATTAAAACTGCATTTCAAATCCATTTCGAACCTGTGTGTGTGTGTGTATTTAGATTTTATGGCCTGGATCGAGCCAACTGGCCAGCATCTTATTTCGTACCTGCTTACTGAAAGCTTGACATATGGTTTTTTTTAGGATCATTTACATTACCAGTTAATTTGAATAAAATTACTATTTCTGTCTGATATTATGACGGGCAAATTTCCATTTTAAATTTGTTACTTCTCCTCTGACATCCCTTACTTTTGTTTTATTTCTTATTCATTCATTCCTTTTTCTATGTGTTATTAGGTTTACATGTAACATTTGTCTTTTCATTGATATTTGGGCTTTTATTACCTTATCCATGTTTAATTTTGTAAGTGTCCAGTTCTGGGATCTATAGGTAAGTACAGGAAAGATACATTGGTTATACACTTTCGTTTTGAGGTACCGAGGATATTTTTAAGTGTTAAATGTGTAGCTTAATTTACTGAATGCTGCCCAGGCCAATCTTACTTGTCTCTTAATTCCAGCTGTTCGGTTTTCTTTTTTTAGTTTAATAATTTGTCCCAGGTCCTCTACTTATGGCGGCGGATGGCGTAAATGGAATTACAGGGTAGTTATTTGTTATTTAAACTAGTGCAGTAAATAAATATTTTTAACTTGACCAAATTAAGCACAGAGTATTGGTCAAAAATCACATCCCGACACACAAATTGCAAGTTTTGTGGGACTTTTATTTAAGTTTATTCGATTTTGAGTTAATCTAGGAAAATGTAAACTATTTTAATTTTTTGGAGTAAACATTATTTATTATTTATTTATTATTATTATCATCGAGGTAGAATAAAGAGGACCTGACATGACGTAACTTACATGTACCCCCTTCGGCCATATTGTTTAGACACTTCTGTCATCGCGATCGATCGGATAGATCGCGATTTATTTTCATTTAAATTGTGTTTTCTTAAAGATTCGAGTGTCATTTTTGCTAGTTTTTTTGAAAACGAACATTGTGTTTTGTTCTTTATGTAGTTATGGTAGCAGAAGCAGTGTAGATCAGCAGATATCAAAAGGAATAATAATTCATAGGTGAGTATAAATAATAAACAGAACCGTACTTGTGTTTTTTATGGAACAAAACTTTCGAAAAATAATTATCTAGCTTACCTAAAGCTTACAGCCGGTACACATTCTACCCTACTCTACAGCCAAACTTTTTTCTTTGGCGCCCCCCTCTTTGAATTAACGAATTGGTTGCGCCGTCCTTTCCACGAATATTTATAGAAACACAAACTGTATTTTTACTACAATAAAACAAATTTTATTAAAATAAATAAATTACATCAGGAGTCCTGCGCCTTCCCCCCCCCCCCCCAATATTGGTCGAGTGAGTTAATATTATTGGTATTTTTATAAACATAATTTTTTATTAAAAGTAAAAAAAAATAATCTTATCATAATTTTCATCCCTAAATCAATAAACATCAATTTTTCACAAACTTAAGTATAACCCTCCTCGATATCCCTTGAAGAAAAGAAGCTGTCATCTTGTATTATAAAGAAATATAAACAAATGTATTGAGTGCAGCCCTGTTAAGCAGACATATTGGTACGACTCTAAGCCACGCCTAGGGGTCCCACTTTCTGTTGCATTATACAAATGCTTGGAGCGGCTCCCCTTTATTCTACCTTGATGATTATTATCAATCATCAAAGAATTAATAATTCTTTAAAAATAATCAAAAACAATATCGTGTTTTGTTTAAAAAATAATATAACAAAGTATACTTTGTGATAATATGTTGGTCTCCTAACTAGAAGTAGTCAAGGAGTGATAAATAACTTCCATCTGTCCCTGGAGTAGTTTGGCACGCATTATCGAGAATTTTTTTTGAGGTGTGAGTTTATAACCGATCACACTGTACACTACTTATAAAATAAGCCTAACTAATTCAAAAATCTTATAAAACAGCTCAAAATCAAAATCCAAAGGGTGGGTTGAGAAATTAAAGCAAAGCTAGGACTGTCATCTTCATCATCATCATCTTCTTCGTCTTTTTTATCCACCTTGAAATAATCGAAGATCTCATCGCCGTGGGTGTTCATCCATTCCATATTCGCACTTGCAGTTGTCAATGCTTCTGTAAAGGCTTCCGGTAAATTTTCTTTAGATTCTATGAACTTCTTTAGCTAAAACAAGACAAACAAATTAATTTAAGAAAAAAACAGTTTATCATAAATCACAAAAGAAAAATCGTAGAAAGATCATAAAGGTAAACAGCTTGACAGTCCAATGTCAAAAACGAAATTATTAATAATCGAAGATTATGAAAATCGTACGGGGTCAAAAAAGAATTGGTTACTAATCGGACAAAAACAGATCGAAGTTTTTAACGTCTATTCGCAAAACTGGACAAACTTATAAAAAGGGGCTTGGCTTGTGTGTTGTTCACCTAAAGAAGAGCGGTTCTGAAACTGCCATGTCATTCAAGCATCCTTCACTGCATTCTCTATAGCTCATTTTAAGCAACCAAAAAAGGCGAGGCGTGTTGGAGCCTAGGTTAGGATTCGTCTAAGATTAATTGCCCAAGAGGTTAGGTTAACACTGATTTCGACCTACCAAAAGAACGACAGGAAAGCTAATTTAAAAATAAAATATATTTTTTTAAATAAATGTTTGGGTTTAAACACAACAATATTATTTAAGCTTAGACCTCGCAAAGCGGAATTGCACTGCAGCGGAGCGACGCGACTCTCAAATATTATTCAATGGAATTTGAATAAAGCGTCCCGCACTACGCTTCGCTAAACGGCACAGCATTTAAATTAACATCGTCGTGTCGCTTCGCTACGCTGCAGTGCTGTTTTGCTTAATCTCATCTAAGCTTTATTTGCGATTTAAATTTATCGCCAAACTGCCATAATGTTCGGTGTCCAGCATATTATCCGCGCGGAATTATCTTTTCTTGTGCTCTGATTGGTTGATTTAAAAATTTGAGCCAATTAAAGCCCGATAAAAAACCTTAATACCGGTTTGTAATTGAGGGAAAAAGATGGAACCAGAATATATGAAAGTAAAAGACAGAGAGCTGCGCATATGCAATTGAAAAAACGGAATTCGCAAGAGCTTTCTATCACCCAGTGAGACATAGGCATCCAATTTCACTTTTAGTATCAGCCTTTAACTCAGACGATATCCTAATAACGATCAAAAGGATTTGCCATATACAGTATAGCAATACAAAAAACGCTCTTCTTTAGTTGCTTAAAATGGTCGGTACAAGTTGCAGTAAAGGACGCTTCAGTTGCATAGTAGCATCATAACCGCTTTTATTTAGGTGAATTACATACAAAACAACCCACTTTTTATGATTTTGTCCTTTATAATGTTATAATATTATAATGTATTGTTTTAACATCGCGAACGATTTTTATGTTGTTCCAACATGACGAGGACTTTATGATAAATTTCCATTCTGTTTATGTCTTATTTTGATGAATGACGTTTTCGATAATGCCCGATTAATATTAGGTAATTCCGTTTTTGAAATTAAACTCTTATACCATTTACCTTTAAGATCTTGTACAATTTTCCTTTCCACCTTTATGACAAGGCAGAAAACCACACAGTGATTTGAGATTCCCAAAAAGCATCATTTACGTCTTTGTTAAATTTTTAGGGCTACTTATTAAATCACATGAGCTTCGCATATCACAACTTTGAAAATTCATATTTTAGGAACTATACCTACATTTTACGTAAAAAAGCAGTGTGTAGTTATTTTCAGATTTTTTTTTTATTTTAAAACTTTGAATATTGATATTTTGGACACTATACATTTACAAACCACACACCAAATTTGAATTGACTTAACATTAATATCTAACCTTTTCTACTTGCAGATTTTTATTTAGGCTTCCCGAAAGACCTCTGACTATTGAACTGGCAACAGAGCTTCCTAACCTAAAAATATTTATGGTTTATGTTTAAAGAACAAATAAGACCAGTTTTTTTTTATTTTGTTTAAAAAGATTTTGATGAAAATGTTGTCTAAAGATGCGTTGGACCCTTTCCAAGGCCATCTTCTTCTTGGTCTGTATCTTCTTCTTCATCCAATGGGCTAAGCAGGCTCAGATGGTGACAGTATTTCAATATTAAAAAAAAAATAGCAAAACCCTTAGATGTAGATGGAAATGTGTCGGTTTGTGATATACCTATGTAACTTTCTAAGGAATTTGGAAACTCAAAATATCTTCAGGAGTTTTAAAAATATCCAGAAAAACTAAAACTGTATTTTTTTTTAAGTTAAAATATTATAAACAATACCGTCAATCGAATGAGTTTTTTTAGGCTTTTCACTTTTGTTGGAAACTCTTTTTGAAATCCCAATGAATAAGTTTCTTTTTTCTTGGACATCATGTGCATATCCATATTGTTGGTCCTTTATAACTAACAATAAACCGGGAAAGTAAGAACAAAATATCTAATCTCCCATAAGTCTATCGCATCCCATTCCAGAGCGTTTTTGCCCAAGCCCGATATAATCTTTTGCTATGGTTGAATTTAAAACAGTTACAACTGGCCGAGCTGCGTCACGAGATTCACGACTTTGTTTATTATATTCACTGACATTAGTAACATATTTGCCTCGCATTGTATATTACATTGATGACATTTTTAGGTCACTGTATATCAATAAAAATTTTACCATATATTAGCTGATTTAATTAACTTATCGAAGCATTGCGATTTAATAAGCATTTTAAAATCAAGTTTAATATATCTGCGCCTTCTGAAATTGGAGCAACCTCTTGTATCTTGCTTTTGGTATGAAAAACAAAGCAAGGAACAACGTACGTTTTATTTATATCCTCAAACTTCTCAATAAAAAACTCAAGAGCAGTACCAATTCCTGTAGAAGATCCAGTGTAAACTGACTGGAAGACAGTTTCAGCTTCCGAAGATTTAAGTGGACTGTCAGAATTCAAAACTTGGAGAAGATATCTAAAAGGAAACATTTGTGATTGTAAAAGCTACTAAAAATTATGATTTAAAACGTTTAGGTCCACGATCTAAGCCCCTGAATCTAGTACGATGATGTCTAGTGGACCAAGAGACCTTTCGTAAAATAAAGTAAAATTTATTGTCAGCGTCACATTCTAATTATTATGAACTATTTCTAGACTAAATCCTGCCAGAAAAGTGCACTTTTCTAGTGCCTAGGTTGCCAAAAGTTTTGTTATAGCAGTAAAAATTTTTGCTATGTCAGCAAAATTTTTGTTATGGCCGCAAAATTTTTTGCTATGACAAAATTATTGTGCATCCACCATAAAGAGGAAGTTTATTTAAGTTGCGAAAGATCTTGGAGACTATAGTAAGGTAAAAGCCATTTACTTAAATGTAGTCTGGCCTAAGGATGAAAGCTATCTCGAAATCAGCCTTCGCAATTTAATTGACAGACTATGTAAAAATAAAGACTATAGAAAACCATCTGGTCATCTTTGAATTAAATATGAACCGGAATTTTCTATTAAGCACACTATAAATAAAGGAAGTGGCTTGACGTCTCGGTATATGTTAAGTGAATGTCAAAGTGGAGGGTGGTAAATCGGTTTGGCGCGGCCGACTGGATGAGCTGTTGTCATTATCAAATTTTTGACCCGGGAGGGCGTAAAACCGTCCGAAATTTTACGTAAGCTATCTGCACAATTCGGTGATAAAACACTTTTAAGGAGCCAAGTCCACGACCGAGACACATTTTTTTATGTAACCTAAAAAGCCTGTACCTACTGCGAAAATCTAAGACACGTCTTTCCGCAGTAAAAGTTCTTGTAACAGTTTTTAAGATTTCAAAAATCTACTGCTGGGTATAAATTATTGATGGGTTTGAATGAGAATTCACATCCCTCTCAGTCATGACCAATAGAGATACGAGAATCTAGTGAAATCGCATGCGCAGTTCAGTTTCAGGAATTCATACACTGGTGATTTTTTTAACGAACCCTTTTTTTTAAAAGCTTAGATTGGAAAAAAATAGGCATCAAAGTAAGCGGACAATACTTGAACCTCCTAAGATATCCTGATGATATTGCCTTAATAACAGATAAGAAAGAAGAACTGATAAAAAGGCTGGAGGAACTGGATACAGCACCTAAAAATATAGGCTTGAGCATAAGCTACACTAAAACTAAAACCATAATAAACACAGATGAAGATATTACGATTAGAACAAACCAAAAGAAAACAGAACAATTAGAAGAACCTGGGACAAATTATTAAGCCAAAAAAAGAAAACCAAACAGATGAAATCAAGAGACGAGTAAGATTGGCTTCGGCACCATTCGGTAAATTAAGATAAATATTAAAAAAATAAAAAATATCCTTAGTACCTCAAAACGAAAGTGTATAACCAATAAATCCTTTCTGTACTTAAAATGAATCCCAGACCTGGACACTTACTAAATCAAACATGGATAAGGTAACAAAAGCCCAAAGATCAATGGAAAGACAAATGTTACATATAAAGCTAACAGAAAGAAAAAGGAATGAATGGATAAGAAATAAAAGAAAAGTAAGGGATGTCAGAGGAGAGGTAGCAAAATAAAAATGAATATTTGCCGGTCATAATATCAGACAGAAAGAAGATCAATGGAACAAATGTATTGTAAACTGGAGACCTTGGGAAAATAAAAGAAGTAGGGGAAGGCCCAAATGAGATGAGCGGGCGATTGAAGAAACACGCGGGAACTAGATGGATGAACATGGCGACAGACAGAGAAGAGTGGAAGATATTGGAGAAGGCCTATGTCCAGAGATGGATTGAATAAGGCTAAATAGATAGACTGCATAGGCAAGCTGTACTGCCTATCGGCAAAATAGATGAGATATGTCTTTTCGAAGTGAGATTCCGCTTCACGAAAATGCTTTGCCATACACAGCTGCGTTCACTAAAGAAAGACTTTACGAAATACATTAAGAGACACGTTTATTTCCTGTAGCAATAAAATTTTTAAAACAAAATTCTAGTTGATATTTGATTTACGGTCGTAAAATTACCGCAAAAAGTTTTAAAAACTTCTTTAATTTAAGGTTATTTTTTGCAGGAGCCTAATAGCTTACTTTTTCTGCAAACTCAAGTCGTTAGTACATCCAAGAGCATTAATATACATCACTCTTTCCTGTGGATCCGTTTCCTGTACAAGCACATCCCATAGTGCAGTCCAATCAGTCTCTGAGGTACTTTTTCTAATTCCAGTGCAGTATACGATACCCTTTACATTCTTAGCATCCTTGCTTAGCCTAAAATACAAAGTTAACAGTATTTTGTAGGAAACTGGGAACACCAAGGTGCTTTAAATAGGGATATATGACTAATTCAGTCTTAAACAACAAGTAAAATTAAAAAAAGAAGAATCATAAAAAAGTTTCTCTTCGGCCGGAACTCGAACTCAGATCTCTTGCTCTGTACGTAAGCGCTCTTTTGTTAACCCACCAAAGATCAAACAGAAATTTTCGGGAAACTTCTATCTATGTATGTGTGTGGTGTCTCAATACAAGAATGAGAAATTCTCAGGTTATTAACCCGACCAAGCCAATCAACTGATTTCTATAATTCTTCTTTCCCACTGTCAAAGGTATATAAACTCAAATTAGACGTAAAGTATTAACGTCTGAAAACATGAGATCACCTGTTAAAATTTCTGATCGCAATGGGAGATTGCCAATAAAATTATATTATAAATGGCCCACCTACGGTATGGATGGTTAGAAACTTTCCACCCAATGAAAATTTTAGTAATTCAAAAATTTATGTAAGCCCCCTTCTAAAAAAACAAACATTTTACTGATCCGTATACCTAAATTCCCCACTAAAACTTTTTTTATTTTTCTTACGGTGATTTGCTATCCGTGAATGTTTTAAATATCTTCTGCGCAAGTTCAATACAATTTTTGTTTCCAAAGCGACATGCCACTACTGCTAGTTGTTGAGTTACCGAGTCTAGATGAACACCTTCATATACGTTAACCGGAAATGCATTGTAGAATTTTTCCATTAGAGTTAGAATGTATTCCTGAAATTCAAGTTAGCGAAATTATTGGAATTAGTGGATCTATTGTGACTCACTTTTGACTGATTTATCCACACTGTATGCCCAATTCTCAAATTAAAGGTTAGCTATTAGTTTGAGTCAGACATTGTTTAGATATTCTGAATCTGAATCTGAATATGAGGTTTACCGAAAGTGTTTTGACGTAAACGTGCAATATACATTCACACACTACATGTCAGACTGTTTCATCATACAGAGTCTATATTCGGTCTCTTCTGTTAGTCCCATTTTGTGCATGGGGACTCTTAGTCTAAGGTCACTATATCACGAAGTTCCTTCGTGATATAGTAACCTTATCTTAGTCGAGAGTGACCCGTAAAAAAACCAGTTACTATACGTATCTCCTGTCTGGTAAGACCAATGATGTTCCTGGCTCTCTTTTCACAAGGTCCTTCAATCAACTCTTAAGAGTGAGCCAGTTCTGATATATTTATCTAGTATTGCTGGAAGCTATACTTAATCTATTTATGATATCTCCAGGGCTGGTTCGGGGCCGAAAAATTCGACTCCCTCGCTGCTTGGTCTGCGTCCTCATTTCCCTCGTGCTCAGAATGCCCTGGTATCCATGGTAATGACACCTTGTTAGCGCTATAAAACGCAATCATCGAATCCATGCAGCTCCTCACGGTTCTCGACGAGACAGTTTAGGAATCGAGCGCCCTTAAGGCTGCTTGACTGTCGGAGAAGATTTTTATTCTCCTGGTGTCCTGTGTCTAAAATCATCATAGTAATGGGCCCTTTTCCATTTAACTTTGCACTCCATGGTTTTTCGGAGCAACGCAAATTTAGATTCCCTTATTGCTCAAGGGAATCCATATCCACCGTCACAAAGAGCAAAAAAACTCGTCCAAGATCTTAAAACAAAATGGTAAAACAGTACAATTTGAACAACGGAATTATTAATAACCGGACATTATCAAAACCCTCTTTCATTAATACAAAACATGAGTAAAATTAATGTTAATCATAAAGTCTTCCATCATAACGAGACAGCATAAAAATTTGTCCGCGGTCAAAAAAAAATCGGTAATAATCGGATAAAACAGAATCGAAGTTTCCTATTATATAAAGAACGGAATTTCTATTGCCAAACCAGATATGTTGTGGTTCTGTTATACTGGGCGTTAAAAGGCAAATCCAAATCCCGTTCTTTCAATTGCGCATGCGAAACTCTCTCTTGTATTTTCATGAATACGGGTTCTGCCTGTCTCCCTCACATACAAATCGGTATTAAAGAAGTTTGGCGGCAAGTTTAAATCCTTCCTTGTATCCTCTCCTTCTTTTGGGATTTAAGAAGTCGAAATCAAAGTTAACCTAATCCCTAACCACTGGGTCAATTAGTCTCAAACGAATTCTCACCTTTTTTAAGGATGTGCCTTATAGTGCATAACCGTACAAAATTCGCTCTTCTTCGGTTATTTAAAATGGGCTCTAAAGGTTGAGCTAAAGGAAGCTTCAATTGCATAGCAACATCAGAAGCGCTCTTCTTTAGGTCAACGACACATAAGCCAGATCCCTTTTTATAATTTTGTCCGGTTTTGATAAAGACGATTACTACTTATTCCGTTTACTAATATGGACGATTTTAACGCAATAAGGTTGTGCCAACTGACGACCACTTTTATGTTGTCCCGTTATTTAAAAGTACTTTATGATTTTGCTCATGTTAGAGCTATATCTGTGACTAGTACGCTAAGCAGAATATATGGCAAAATAGTAGGAAATAAAGTGGAGAACGAATATAAAGACATGGAGGCAGAAGAACTAGCCGGTTTTAGGTTGGGTAGATCGACTTAAGATCATCTCTTTTGTATAACCCGAGTTATTGAAAGGAAAATGGCATACGGACAAGAGCTGCATTTGCTTTACGTAGATTTACAGAAGGCATATGATAGTATACCACTAAATCTACTTTGGAAAGCGTTGGAAAACACAAACATAAGCGTACGACTAATTAAGGCCATCAAAAAGTACTACCGCAATAGTAAGACAAAAGTTAAAATAAAAGAAAAACTAAGGTTTTCAAATAAATACAGGTCTTAAACAAGGTTGCTGTATCTCGCCCACGCTTTTCAAGATACATTTGGAACAAGTCCTTAAAGTATGGAAGAGAAAATGCCAAAGCATGGGAATGGATGAAACCACCTTGTATATATACTTTATGTTTCGCCGATGGTCAGATAGTGGTGGCTCAGCCTCAAATATATGACACGAAAACTAATAGAGGAGTACAATAAGTGGAGTCTAAAGGTTAATCTCAATAAGACAGAGTATATGTGTATTGGTGGAACGAAACAGGGTTTAATATTAAATACCGGGCAGCGAATTCAATCCTGTGATGAGTATAAATACTTAGGTCTAAAAATTACAGCTGACGGAACACTAGACAAAGCTATAAAAGATCGAAACGTACAAGGAAGAAAAGCAATAACTTTATTAAACGGAATAATTTGGGACCAAAGTATATCAAAACATAACAAAAAGCTCATATATAACAGCATTGTAAAAAGTATTATTACATATGGCTTAGAGAAGTATGGCCAATTAAAGACAGAACAGCAAAAATGCTTTCCGTTACAAAGATGGATTATTGGAGAAGAGCCGCAGGGAAATCAAAAAGAGAGAGAGTCACGAATCAAAGAATAAGAGAAATTATGACAGTGGGTGAAAGTACTTTAAAGGATGGAACAAAACAACTGGTGTGGTACGGACATGTAAAAAGAATGGATGAAGACTACCTAAACTCATACTACAATGGAAACGAACTGGCCGAAGAAAACGAGGAAGGCCGAGGAAAAGCTGGAGAGAAGGAATAGACAGCAAAATAAGCATAAGAGGTCTTGGTGATGAATTATGAGCAAACAGAATCAAATGGAGAATGGGTATCGGAAGACGTAGAACATTATAAAACCGATAAGTATGTATTAGGAATTCCATTTTTAACATAGAATTTTTATATCGCGTTATTTTATGACCCTTCTACCATTGTTTTTTGTCCTTTATGATAAACTTGTTCTCAGTTAAAGTTATGCATCTTGCCTTGAGGGAAACCGGGAAATATACTGGTAAATTACTTTGTGACGCCATATTCCAAAAGTTACTTTCTCAATTAATAATACTATCTTTATGACGATTCTAAATTATTTGGTAAGGCGCTGACTTTAACATAGCAGCTTGAAAATTCTAAATTCTTACAAATCTATTCGTTTCATAGACTAAACTCATTCATTATTATCCGATTATTTAATACCTCTTTTTAAATTAATATTTTAGTATAGGCCCGGGCGCCTAATAATCTTGAACACCATGACATCAAAGAACAAACAGTGGTCTACTCGTTGTATTTACTAAACTCACACTTTATTATCCAGCTACCTACTCTCTTTTTTTTAAATTAATGAGATCTCTCTGGAATTATTTTCCCAATAAAAAATTAGCTTAATATTAAAAAAAGAGATCCAAATGAGTATGTTCCAAAAGCAGAGATTATATCGAGGTGCACTCTTAAAGCTACGTTAAGAGTGAGGAGAAAGTTTCAAGACATAAAAGAGTGAAACCGTTCAAAGATACATTCTCAATTATTGATGCTACCTTCATTAAAAATCTAAATTACTACATCAAATTGATAGGTCTTGGGCAAGTTCGAGCGGTTATCTTCACACGTTGGGTATTATCGCAAGCATAAGAAGGGCCGCTCGTACTTCAAATCAATACAAAGGCATCGTTTGTCCACATGACGACGACGAAGACTCAACAGGTACTGAAGCTTCCCTGATGATAGGCGTGTCACAGCAAGCACCTAGCGTTTTCTTTCGCACCTTTGATAATACCGACTTTCATCATCACGAACTTGGGCGAACAACATCGCGAACCTGGGCGATCAACCACTTCCCAAGGTGCGTTGGCGCAGCTTGGCTCGTCCTTGTTGGTGATATCACGCACTATGGGAAGACAGCGTAATAAACCAAACGGTATATTTTTGAACACTTGGCTTTTCGTCTAACTTAGGTTACTACCTGCTAAGCTAAAACATCATTTTCAGAAAATAATTACCTGATATTTTTCCTTTAAATCTGGTTGAGAGATCCTGTTATTTAAGTTATCTATATAAGAAATCGCAGAGCTCCATACGCTCAAAGAAACTTCGTTCTTCAAAAAGCTGGTAAGACTCAGTACCTAAAAATGTAGAAAAATTTTGTAACATCTAAAACGCTAAGGTCACCGGTTCATCGAAATTGTTCTGATATAAACGTGCAAGAGCCGGAAATTCGCAGGTACATATCTGACTATTTTGTCATCCTCCAGGGGGTTTATTCTTTAAATGCTCTCTAGGGAGTAAATGTTCTCTTCAATTCACCGTTACCATTGGTCAATTTATAGTCTGACTTTAAACTGACACGGAAATGATCATTTTCGAGAGAACATTTGACATAACTGCTCTCCTGGTTTGCAATAGGAGAATTTTGAAGGGAGATTTCTTATTGAAAACATTCACTAAAAATGTCATTACTATAAAATTCATGTCATATATCTAATACTGACCAATGGTAACCGTGAATCTAACAGAACATTTACTCCCTAGAGAGCATTTAAAGAATAAACCCCCAGAAAGAGTCTGCATTTGTTCTCTTCTGTTAGTCCCATTCTGTGCATGGGTACTTTAGTCCGCAGTGACTCGAAAACAGTCCAATCACTCCTGTCTGGTAACTCCATTCCAGGTTCCTTTTCTTGATTAATGAACTATTTAGAGTGACCCAGTTCTGAGATACTTATCCAGAATACGCTTCCGTCGCTGCTTGGTTTGCATTTAATTTTTCTCATGCACAGAATTCTGTGGTATCCATAGGACTAATGACACATTGTTAACGCTACCAAGCGCATTCAGTGAATCCCTGCTACTAAGGGTTCTTGATCAAACCGTATAGGAATTAATAGTTCTTAAGGCTGCTTGACTAGGGTTACTACATCCTGGAAGGCCTGGCGTGGCTTCCAGTATGCAGTCCCCTATACTTGACTATCGGAGATTTTTATTGTCCCGCTGGTCAACAGCTTATTTGTTATATGGTCGTGACCCGTTATCTGAATAGAAGATTCTCATAACAAACACCAAACTCTTCTGTTTGCCACTATTCAAAATCGAAAGTAGCAAGTTTACTGCAAGAAAAATTAACTTTATGTAAGCTTAGTATAATATATACCTTCTCAAATGATAACTTGTTAAGTTTGTATAAAGCAAAAACATCATGAACGATTTGTGCCCTGTTGAGTTCATGAATTCCATCAAAGTCTGACTTCTGTAAACCTTCTGCAATTTTTGACCATAAAGCTTCTTCATAATTTACTCTATAGTAAGCTAAAACAAACAACAATTTAAAAAAAATTAAAGTGTTAGATTTATAGCTCTGTATTTTATACCAACACAAAAAATTGCTTAAAGAAACTTTACACCCAGAATTAAACAGGCTGTACAGGAAGGGGAGTAATCAAGACACTCGTGGAAGAAGGTGAAGCTTACTCAAGGACGAGACAGCAGGCACTCGAGCCACCAAACCTGAGGGCCGAGTAGTGGCAGCTCCAGGATTTCCAGGGGGATGGACCAAAAGGCAGCAAACCTCAAAATATTTTTATTACCGGTTTTTGATAGATCTAATGTCTAAAATTTAGTATCTAAAGGAGATTAAGTAGAAATTGTAAAAAATTTTAAATAAGTAATAATGATGCTGAACTAAAAAATATGTTATATATCTGGGAGGCCCCTCTGGCCCCCCTGGATCTACCACTGGGGTCGAGGAGCTACACATGCTCAGCTCGATCCGACAAACTGGACTTTGCAACAGAACAGAACTGGTATTCTCATAAATTGGGTTAAATACGTTACGTTTTGAAAACGCTAAGCGAAACGCACCCTTCTCGCATGGCATTTGCGCTGACCGATCGAATTTGGTATTCACGTTGGTAAACGCGCCCTTGGGATAGAACTCGCTAAGCATCATTCAAATTCTCGCTTTTTGTTTATGTTTTTTGACATTTGTAGCAAAGATTTTTTTCAACCCAGTTAGTTATCTTTGGTATTTATTGATAAAAACATCGCAAATCTAGAGAAGGTGATGGTTAAAATGGTTTTAATGAGAAATGTTGGGCTAGCGGTGTCTTAACATGATTGTAATGACCCCTACACTCCTAGGGTATAATAGTAAAGATATAGACCTAAACCATAAATTTTCATCATATTCTAACAAATAAAATAAAGTTTTAGAAGAAAATTTAGTTTAAAATCTTCAATAGTTATTAAAATTTAAATTATTTAAGCTTTGGGACCACCACCATTTCTTTGTTAGAAATGAATACACTCGCTTATACTAGGGTCTTTCCAATAAGGCTCAAATGCTCGGGTACCTACTCTACAGGGTACCTTTACATATAGAAATGTAGAAAAGGTTCCCATAAACAATTTTTAATTATTCATTTATCTGTACCACTTAAATCGATTCCAGAGGGGAGAGAAATACAGTAAATCTTTATCCACAAACTCCTTAATTTCTACCTTGAAAAATAAGAAAGGTAGCTATTTTGGTACCTTATTTTACTTAAAGTATAGGCTGAAGGCCTCCTTTAACCACTAAAAATACAAAATTAGCCAAAAAAATTAAAAACTGTGTGCATAATACTTTTTAATAGGTTTAAATTTTTTCAAAATGCCAAGCGATTTCCAGAAACAAATGGCAATTGGTAGGTGTTTTTAAACACGGTTACCGTTTTAAAAAAATGTTTAGTGCAATCGCACGTAAATACCATTTTTGCACTTTTGGTCAGGTGCTTAGCGAATTTGACGTCATGAAACGGTGAGCGAGAATACCTGCCCTGGAATGCTCATTGAAATAGCTGGACATAGGGTGGAACTGCAGAGAGACGATTAAGGGACATGACCAAAATGGCCAACTATGGCCTTCTCATCGGACCTCACCATCTCCCCACTATTCTTATGAACTACTGTACAGATGTGTACCTATATGACCTTTACTTAAGATAAATTCTGTCTTGATTATAGAGCATAGAAATAGAGAAATCAGTAGAACGCTTGTCAAACGTGTGCAGACTGGAGGGGGTGGAAGAAATTGAAATCCGCCATTTTTTCGCAGATTGAGAAAGGCCAAGTTTGAAAGGCGGCGGCATTGAACCAAACTCGTGGCAAAACATCATACTGAGCCACTGATCTTAATTAAAGATATTTAAGAGAGCGTCACTGCTTATCTTCCACGGCGATATTTGGGGTTGGTAGCTTATACTATGCTTAATCACCATAACGACATCTAGGGGTAAGCGGTTGTACTTAAAACGTGTGAAAAAATGATGCGCAACGTTCCGCTGCCTCTATTGGAGGTTGCGCAGTTGTCAAAGCGCTATCTAATTTATTTTCTATATCTATGTTATAAAGAAGAAAACTCTTACCACTTTGTTGGTTATTTAAAATAATCCAAGAGTCACTATCTCCCATTTCCAAAGTTAATTTCTCATCTTCAGGCGTAAGCCAGTTGCTTGGATTTGTTTCAGTAAATTTATTGGTACTAGAAGATGTTGTGTACGATATCGGTACGTACCATTTAGACGTTTTGTCTTCACCAACAGACAAAAATCTTTCCTAAAAAATAGAGCCAAATTAAAATACAATTAAGACAACAGTTATGATAACCAGTTATTTTAGTTGCTTGCTTTATTATCGAAGCTTGCTCGAACATGTTACAAAAATTAACATGAGACATCATGCCTGGCATATCCAGGATGCACTGAATCTAGTTAAAGTTACTTTCACACATACCAAAACTTTACAGTTTCAAAAAGGAAAAGTTGAACTGTCCAAAAGATCGTAAAACGAGATCGACGAGTGAGATTGAAGCTTCTCTCGGCATTGGATCAGCAGCAGTTAACCTTCATACCACATATGTTGGCCAATGGGCAAAAAGCAACAAGAATTGATTGGGCTAAGCTTGTGCTTTCGAAATTTGACAGTGGGCAAGGTAAAAACATTTTGAACAACAACCAGTTGACAAAACATGGTTATGTGATTATGATCCCGAAACTAAACAACAATCATCAGTTTGGTGCTTTGAAGCTGAGCAGCCTCCAATGAAAATTCGTCGATCCTAGAGTGTTGGAAAGAAAATGCTCGCATCAATTTTTTCAAAAAGTGGATACATCAGAACGGTAGCTTTGGGCAATCAAAGGACGGATACTTCTGAATGGTATATAACCAAATGTGTTCTTCCAAGAACTATGCAAAAGTCCAAAGACTCACCCACCTTATTCTCCCGACCTAACTCCGTGTGACTTATTCCTTTTCCCTAAGATCAAAGAAAAGTTATGAGTTGCAATTTTGTCACGTATGAAGCGGCAGCAGCTGCATTTGAGGAGAAAATTAGCAACCTTTCACAAGACCGTTAGTCACCAGAATTTAAACGGTGGTTTTACCGAATATGCTCATGTATTGAGGTTGGGGAATAAAACCTTAAGATTTTTCTGTATTTAAAAATTTTCACAGTGACGCTTGTCTATATACCGGGTGGGCCAAAAAAAACCGGACAATTTTTTTTTCATTATATCTTTTGAACTGTCCCATCGACTTTAATGGGACAAACTGCACTTGACAGAGAATTAATCAGAGTTTTGACCAAATATATCTTTTTGTCCGCCATCTGAAAATCCAAAAGCTGAATTCTTGCCACACACAACAAGGTACGAATCATCAAAATCGGTTTGATGGTTCTAAAAGAAATATTTTTGTTTTAAACATTGTTTTGCATATTATACGATTGCCTTGCTAATCATGTCTGCATTAATTTGCTTATAAATTCATTACTACTAAACCGATTTTGATGAAATAAAAAATATCCTGGTGAGAATTGACTACCTCTATAAACTTAGCATTACAACTTAAGAATTGGATATTCACAATATATGCATTAATTGTCGTGAATTTGTCGTAAATTTGTCGTGAAAGAAAAAAATTTGTCGCGCCACTCGTTTTCCTGAAAAGGGTATGTAATGCTAAGTTGAGTCTCAACTTAGCATTACCACCCCAGAAAAAATTAAAATTTTTAAAAACTAATCTATGGAATAATTGTCGTAAATTTGTCGTAAATTTGTCGTAAATGAAAAAAATTTGTCGTGCCACCCGTTTTCCTGAAAAGGGTATGTAATGCTAAGGTGAGTCTCAACTTAGCACTACCACCCCAGAAAAAATTAAAATTTTCAAAAACTAATAAATGCATTAATTGTCGTGAATTTGTCGTAAATTTGTCGTAAAAGAAAAACAATTGACGCGTCATCCGTTTTCCCGAAAACGGGCAGTAAGCAATTTTGAGATTTCCCAGCTAAATCTTAGTGATCTTTAAGCTTTTTCACAATACGAAGATGTAGTATATTTAACCTTGTCGCGCAATTGAAAATTTTTGCTGAAACAATCATTATATTACGTTCCGCTTTTACTTTTCAATATAACCTTTTGTGGTGTTTGTGTAAATATTCATTGATCGCCAGGATTTTGCGTTGTTTTAGAAATTATGAAAAAAAGTGAACTTCTCACGAAACATTTATATGCATTAATTGTCTTAAATTTGTCGTGAAAGAAAAAAGTTTGTTGCGCCACCCGTTTTCCTGAAAAGGGTATGTAATGCTAAGTTGAGTCTCAACCGAACCGAACCGTTTTCCTGAAAAGGGGGTGTAATGCTAAGTTGAGTCTCAACTTAGCACTACCACCCCAGAAAAAATTAAAATTTTCAAAAACTAATAAATGTATTAATTGTCGTGAATTTGTCGTAAATTTGTCGTGAAAGAAAAAAATTTGTCGCGACACCCGTTTTCCTGAAAATGGTATGTAATGCTAAGTTGAGTCTCAACTTAGCATTACCACCCCAGAAAAAATTAAAATTTTTAAAATCTAATCTATGGAATAATTGTCGTAAATTTGTCGTAAATTTGTCGTGAAAGAAAAAAATTTGTCGCGCCACCCGTTTTCCTGAAAAGGGTATGTAATGCTAAGTTGAGTCTCAACTTAGCACTACCACCCCAGAAAAAATTAAAATTTTTAAAAACTAATAAATGCATTAATTGTCGTGAATTTGTCGTAAATTTGTCGTAAAAGAAAAACAATTGTCGCGTCATCCGTTTTCCCGGAAACGGGCAGTTAGCAACTTTGAGATCTAAATCTAAATCTCAGAGATCTTTAAGTTTTTTCACAATACGAACTGTTAGCCCGCGGTAAGAAAAACGATCTTATGTTAGCCCGCGGTAAGAAAAACGATAAATACAATGGACTGTATTTTAAATGATGAAAGCGCGAGCAAACATAAATTTATTGATATGAATTACGAAATAATCAAACGTCCATAGGTAAAATATTGGTGTCACACAACGGTAATCAGAATCAAAGGCACTCACCAGTTTGCAGACAAATTATCCGCTTCTAAGGGGCCCCTGATTGGATCTAATGATGTCACCACGTAGCTGAAGGGCTGAAGTTTCTAGTTCTATGCTTCAGTACACAAAATTCGAGCACTTTCAGGTGTAGATATTTGAAATAGTTGGAGAACGAAATTAACACGCCATTTTCTCGAGGCGGTCGACAAGGATCTCACTGGTTGTTGGTGCGTATGTCCAAATACGCGAAATGCACTCCGCCCCTCATACAATTGTGTGGTTTTAAAATATATAAACAACCGCGAAATTTAGCGGGAGCTAACATAACTGCCCTCCAAAACACACAATTTTAGAATCTCAACCGGACAGATATAGATATAAGAAAAAGGATCGACCGATAAATATAAATGAATGAAAACAGATAAGTATCGTAAGTTTATTTAGAGATAACGAAATCCCGAAAAAGGCAAAACAAACAAAACAAAAATTTTAAAAAAATAACGAAAAACCTATTGTAATACCCGGTAAAAGGTAGAAGAATTAAAATTACTTTTAATTTGGCAAGAGGCACAGCTTTACAACTGGCCGCTTATAAACACCGGTAACCGTTTGTACCGTCACAACACGCACCTGACCGTCCCCGCCGGGATGCAGTTCGATGACCCGACCGACCGGCCATTTCAAAGGTGATTGAATGTGATCACTTGTTATGATAACCAAATCATTTAATTTGATATTTGGGGACGAATCAGCCCACTTGTGTCGCTGTTGTAGCGTATGCAAATACTCTACAGAATACCGTTTCCAAAAATCTTTATGTAGTTTTTGGATTAGCTGCCATCTCGAGAGCCGATTTAGGGGAACCTCGGACAAATCTGACTCCGGAATTTCTGAATTAAGGGGTTCAAGGGTCAAAAAATGCCCAGGGGTAAGAGGTTGAAGATCGTGTGGGTCTGAAGAGGCAGGAGATAAAGGGCGACTATTAAGTACGGCTTCTATGCGACAGGTAAGGGTGGACATCTCCATGATAGATAACTTCTGGTCGCCGACAACTCGAACAAAGTGAGTTTTAAAACTTTTGACGCCAGCTTCTGCCAGGCCATTGAAATGTGGACTGAGAGGAGGTCCCAGATGCCAACGAATAGAAAGTCTGGTGGCAGCACTTTTTGCGTAATCAAGTAATTGGTTACGAAACCCTATAAAATTACTGCCTTGATCTGACCAGCATTGCGTCACGCTTCCGCGTCTGGAAATGAATCGATGGAATGCACTTACGAACCCTTCGGTGGACAGTTCCATGGTTAATTCCAAATGCACGCAATGTGTGGCCGTACAGACAAACACACAGACATACGATTTGAAAGCTTTACAACCACGGTAACGATGAGGAATCACAAAGAAAGGTCCACAAAAGTCGATAGCTACACTCGAAAAAGGTTTAAGTTGATTGATTCGATGAGCGGGAAGTGAACTCATTATGGGCGGTCTATAGGGTTTAGGGTTGATTCTAAAACATTGCAAGCACTTGGATATGGTTCTTTGAATTGCCCGTCTGGCAGATAATATCCAAAATTGCTGTAAAAGCAGATTATGTAATGTTTTAAACCCAGGATGAAGGTATTGTCGATGAGCGGACTCGATAAGAAGAGTAGTTAAACGATGGTTACTCGAAAGTAAGACGGGGTGTTTTGCAGAATAAGACAAAAGGTCAGATTTTTGTAATCTGCCACCGACTCTAATGATATTATTTTCATCAAGAAAAGGTGAAAGTTTTCGCAAAGGTTTCGGTATTGGTTTATCTTTAGATAACGCGGAAAAAAGCTCAGAAAAACAAGAACCTTGAACGCGTTTGATAAGAAGGTATAACGCAAATTACATTACATTGACGACAATACGAAACTTGCAGAATATACAAATAGTTAGAACCGCATTTTAATAATTATGTTTTATTTGTCAGCAATATTTTATTATAACTTATAAGCAATAATTTAGTATAAAAGCATGTACACTATTGGAAATAAATCAGTATCGTACTTACTATTTTAATTGTGTTAATTATAATTAGTTTTTTGTAGCAGAAAATAATAAAGGGTGTTTTTAAAAACTACCCCCTACGTCATCAACCCTTAATTGGCGCAGTCAGCAGGATTGTGGAAGGGCTCTACGCAGAAGAAACCCGTCACTGTCAAGTGTTTGTCCGCAATCAGAACCACTCCCGGCAACCATTCATAGGTTCCCCAGTAGAAGATAAGAACTAGAAGATAGGACCCATCCCGGCAACCATCAGCAGGTTCACCAATAGAAGATAAGAAGACTAGAAGATAGAAAGAACATGCATCTAAGCATCATAATTATATTGTAAGTTTATTTCAATATTTTAATGTCAGACGACGAACTTTCAGATCATCTCAACCACAGCCTAAGATTCTCCAACATACCACGCCACCCCATCTTCAGACCACCCGTACTGCAGATCACACCAGCCACACCGATTCGACCAGAGATTCCGCTCAGCCCCTACCAAGAACCACTTATCCAAGGAGAAGCCATCATCCCCGTACTACCCATCCACGAAGAATTCACCATCTCTACCAACCTCAACCAATCATTCATTAAAGAAGATACCAACATGGCACCACCAGTTTTCGACACAAAGAATCTCTGCATCATCCCAGACTATGAAGGCAACCCAAACGAGCTCCACAACTTTATCAACGCAACAACCCTCCTCCTTAACCACTACTGGGATACCACCGACGTAAACAGCTTCCAGAACCACATGCTCATTCAAGGAATCCTAAGCAAACTTAAAGGTAGAGCCAGAGAAGTCATCTCCGTTTATGGTTGCAACGATTGGCCTGTAATCAAGAATACCCTCATCCAAAACTTCGCCGACCAACGAAACGAAAACTCTCTGACCAGAGACCTTGTCAATCTACGCCAAACTCAAAGCGATACTCCACAACAGTTGTACGAAAAAGTTATGGCACTCCTGAATACAATCTCAAACTACATAGAACTTCATAACGACAATGAAGCCATCAAGATTAGTAAGAAATCATTCTTCCAGAACCAGGCTCTGACGACCTTTCTAGCTGGATTAAAAGAACCACTGGGATCAACCATACGGGCCATGAAACCAAACTCACTTGCCGATGCCATCCAAAACATCCTAGAAGAAGACAATATCCGATACCTTCAAAAAGGATTTGCTATCACTCCACCAACCCAGACACCTCTAAGACTGACCGCTGCTCTTCCACCTCGACCACCGCCAGCTTCCCATCAACCATTCGGACCCAGACCTACATGGCCAGCAGCTCCACCAATGTTCAACACCTTTAGACCATCAGCTCCACCAATGTTCAACGTCTTTAGACCTCAACAAAACTCCTTTCAACCACAGCAGAATAACTTCCAACCACGGCAGAATAACTTCCAAGGATCCTTTTCCACGCCAAGACCTGTCATTCAACCACCAAGATTCCAACCCCATCAGGCCAGGCCATTCCAAACTAGCTGGAATAACCAACCAGGCCCATCGCAATTCCCTAAACCAGAACCAATGAGCATAGCATCCAGGGCAGTATCAAGAATACCAAACCAAAGAATGCCGCAACAAAATACAACTCCTAGGTACCACATAGAAGAAATATACAATATTGAACATCAAGACAGCAACTACGGTTATGACAATACATATACAGAAGAAGACGTCTGGAACTACTATAACCAATATAACGCCCAGTACCCGGAAGAACAACAAGAATACACCTACGAGAGCGAAGAACAAAATTTTCAAGAAACCGAAAACCCAAACGACGAAACGTAGTAGAACTCCACAACTACACCGACAAAAAAGAACTTCCGTATATTACCATAGCTGATCCACCTCTCAAACTGCTTATCGACACCGGTGCTACAAAATCATTCCTCAACCCAGAAATCGCCTTCCGACACTTCAGGAACAAAATCAAGCACAAACCTTTTGTCGTGACGTCAATCTTCCAAAACCACTCCAAGATCACTCCACAGAAATTCCCATCTTTTCCGAATTTAACTCCGATATCAACATGAAGTTCTACCTATTCAAATTTCATCAAACATTCGATGGACTTATCGGACTAGACAACCTCAAGCTACTCAAGGCCAAATTGGATCTTCCAGAATCAAAATTAATAACTGAAAGAGCCACCCTTCCTTTGGACTACTACGAAACCAACAACAGTCAGGCTTCCAGTAAAAGAAGCCGAAGGAACCGTCATCTTGCCAAGACAAAATATCCAAGGAGCTACCTTAAGAGAAACACTACAAACAAGTACAGCCTGCAACCAGATGGCATGGACAGAATTAATAAACGAAACCGACGAACTACTCCAAATTGCTTTAATGGAACCAGTCCACAGTTCCGAATTCAACCTCAACAACTTTAACCTGTATTCCGCAGATGTGCTTCCTCAATTGTCAGAAGATACAGCCTTTTTCGAACCAGAAATTCGAACAGATCACCTCAATCCAGAGAAGGACTCAGCATAAGAAAACTCTGCAAAAAATTTTCCGACATCTTTCATTATCCAGACACGAAACTAACGTTCACCAATCAAATAAAGCACCATATTAAAACCAAAGACGAAATGCCGGTCTACACCAAATCCTACAGATATCCTTATATTCATAAGGAAGAAGTAAAGAACCAAATAGAATCCATGCTGGACCAAGGCATTATAAAACCAAGCCAATCACCATGGTCATCACCAATCTGGATTGTTCCAAAAGTCAACGAAAAGACCATAGATGACAAGTATCCGATTCCCAACATCAACGACATTCTAGATAAACTTGGAAGATGCCAATATTTTACAACTCTGGACCTAGCCAGTGGATTCCACCAAATAGAAATGGCCAAAGAAGACATTCAAAAGACAGCATTTAATGTAGAAAATGGGCACTATGAATTCGTTCGTATGCCATTCGGTCTTAAAAATGCTCCAGCCACCTTCCAAATAGTTATGGACAACGTCCTGAAAGGTCTCCAAGGAGACATATGTCTCGTATACATGGACGACATCATATGTTACAGTACATCTTTAAAAGAACATCTTGTTAACCTGGCCAAAATATTCCAACGACTCAGAGAAACTGGATTCAAAATTCAGCTAGATAAATGTGAATTCCTGAAAAAAGAAGTTGGATTCCTAGGACACATTATTACCCTAGAAGGCATCAAACCCAATCCAAGCAAAATAAAGGCCATTACCGATTACCCAATACCAAGAACTGCAAAAGAAATCCGTGGCTTTTTAGGACTACTAGGTACTACAGGAAATTCATCAAAGATTTTGCCAAAATAACTAAACCCCTAACAACATGTCTAAAGAAAGACGCCAAAATCAAGCTTACTCCAGAGTACCTCAATTGCGTAAAAATCTGCAAAAATCTACTAATCAACGAACGATTACTCCAGTATCCTAACTTTTCCAAACCATTTAACCTGACTCCCAATGCCAGCAATTTTGCTCTTGGAGCAATCTTATCACAAGGACCTGTTGGAAATGACCAACCTATAGCTTACGCTTCCAGAACTCTGAAACCGAGTTAAAATATTCCACAATAGAAAAAGAAATGCTTGCAATTGTGTGGGCAACCAAGTAATTCAGACCGTACCTATTTGGAAGAAAATTTAAGATTTTATCGGATCACAGACCACTATCTTTTCTGTTTTCACTGAAAGATCCCAACTCTAAATTAGTCAGATGGAGACTTAAGCTGGAAGAATTTGACTACGAAGTCGAATATAAGAAAGGAAAATCCAACACAAATGCCGACGCCTTATCTAGAATTGAAATACATACTAAAGAAGCCGAAGTAAAAGAATCAAACAAGGACCTTGAAAATATTTCACTAATCAATCACCCATCTTCATCATCTGATCCAACCGAATTTATCCCTAACTTGCCAGACGAGAATCAACCATCAACCTCATATGACCTAGCAGAATTAATAACCAAGGAACCTGTGCAAAACCTAACACGATCAGAACTTGATGTAATCGACGAACTTTTCGAACAATATCAACTACAAAAAACTAAAGAACAAGAAACCTCCAGTGATATTACAATACATACCGCCCAAGAGGACCCTATAGCAGGAATACCAATATCTGAAAAACCGCTTAACTACTTTAACAACCAAATAATGCTTAGAACAGTCAACTACAACCCAGCCAAACCAGTAATACTTGAAGCTTTCCCCAACAAGACCAGAATGTATGTACAACTTGGACGAGCTAATATTAAAACCGAAATAATTCACCTATTTAAACAATACATCGATCCGAAAAAGAAATATGCAATATTGTTCGAAGACGACGAACTCTACATAACTACCAACAATATTTTAAAAGAAATATTTACTAACTCTGCATTCGACATTGTAAAATGCAACGTTTTTTGGAAGATATCAACAATGAGAAAAGACAAAAAGAAATACTTATCAGTTACCACGAAAGTACCACAACCTACTGAGGGATCAACGAGACAGAAGCACAGGTTAGAAAAAAATACTATTGGCCAAGCATGAAAAAAGATATTGAAGAACTCATTAATTTCTGTCACATCTGTCAAACTAATAAATACGATAGAAATCCAGCAAAGCCGCTCCTTATGCTAACACCCACACCAACAAAACCTCTAGAAATCATTCACCTAGATACTTTTCAAGCTGGAGGACAAAAATTTCTGACAATTATAGACGCCTTCTCAAAATATGGGCAAGCATACCCAATTGATAGCGCTAACGCAATCTCTATAGTAAACGCAATTTTGATCTTTATAACTCACCATGGAGTCCCATATATGATAATCTCAGACGCAGGAACAGAATTTAAAAATGGAGTCTTTCAAGAATTCGCAAATACCCACAAGATCACCATCCACTACAATCACCCAGACAATCCACAATCTAATGGAATGATTGAACGTTTCCATTCAACTATTATAGAACACCTAAGAATTTTAAGAGAAACCAAGAAATCCATGACCATTAAACAACAAATGCCTTATGCAATCTTAGGATACAATAGTTCAATCCACTCTAGGACTGGAAAAAAACCAATCGAAGTTCTCAATGGACACTTAGACGTTCGAGATCCATTTGACATTGACATAAAGAAAACTCTAATTAACAACTACACTCAAGAATATAGGGACAAAACAAAAGCTATCTATAAAGAACTTAACGAGAAGTTGCAACACAATAAGGAAAAATACATCCAGAAAAGGAATGCTGGAAGAGAACCACCTATTACATACAAACCTTGTACCAAAGTCTATACCAGAAAAACACTAAAACGGAACAAACTACTGCCAAGGTTTTCCTCCAAAACCGTCAAAAAAGATAATATCGTGACCTTAGAAACACAGGATACATCCGTACACAAGAAGAATATCAAAAGTCATCCCCACAAAAAGATTAATAAACAAAATTCTTCCTTACAGATGTGTCAAAGCCAAAGAAGTCCAGATCCAAAACCTTCGGGACAACCCAGGGATCCTGCCACTAAAACTGGGCCAGGCGAAAATCCAAATTAGCACACACGACTTCATTCATTACTTCAACCTTATACCACTAGCTAACGAAATCAACTCTTTGAAACAAGAATATAAAGATGTCACCAACGCAATCAACCAAGGACTAAGTTATCCATATTTTCACAGTCTACAGAACTTTGACAAAAGCCTTCAGTTTCTACTAAGAACATGTGAAGAGAAGCTTCAAACAATTTTTCCTCACTACCGAACCAAAAGAGGTATCATTAATGGTCTAGGAAGCCTCGTCAAAATCATATCTGGAAACCTAGATCAGGAAGATGCAAAAAATACGATAATGCCATTTCTATCTTAGAACAAAACCAAAATAACATTATCAGTCAAGTCAACCACCACATGAGCCTGAACAAAAAAGTTATAAAGAACTTTGAAGAAACAACGACACTTAAGAATTAGCACAGAACTAAACAAAGTTGTATTCGACTTCAATCATTACATGGAAACCAGAAACATTCTCGACCAACTTAACGTAGCCTTCCAAGGAATATTACAAATACTAAGCGACCTTGAAACAGGAATAGCCCTGTCAAGAAATAGCATCCTCTATAACAGTGTCATAAAAGTGAAACTGAAGTGGACAATTAACAAACTACTAGAACACCATTCAGAACACCAACTAATTTACACCCTGGATGAATTACCAAATACTATGACATTTTAAGCACAGAGTATAACAAGATAGTCTTTATCCTGCATTTTCCCATTGTAGAACCAAAAGAATTTTCATATTACCATCTGTTCTCAGTACCAACCGACAAGCATACAACAATTATTCCACCAGCTCCATATCTCGCCTCAAACAATGATATGTACCAATACATGGATCAACTCTGCAAGCGAATCGATGACAGATACCTATACACTGAAACAATTTTGCAAAACTCACACAATCAAGACTGCATTAACACCATTCTTCAAGTCTCCAGCAAAGAAACAACATGTAAGCAAACCAAAATTTCCATTAACTCTACCATAGTGCAACAAATCTCAGAAGCTTACTACATCTCTATATTTTCCAAAGCAACCAAAATATCAACGCATTGTAGCTCTACCAAACTCATGGTTTTAGAAGGCACCTACCTAATAGAACTACCACCTGGATGCGGATTCAAGACAAAGAACGAATCATTTATTAATATGAAAGAAACTATTAAAGAAGAACCATTGACACTACCAAAAATCAAAATTACACCAAAAGAAAGGTCTATCAAAATAAATACAATAAAAATAGACAAAATTCCCTTAGACCAACTTCACAAACTCAGAAAAGAAGAAGAACATTTACAACCTATCCAAACAATAACATATCAGGATTACACACACTACTGGATGACACCCATCTATATTATTTTGACACTCACAGTTATACTTGGCATACGGAAATGGATAACGAAACAACCAAAGAAAACGAAGCTCCCTCAACACGATGACAATGAAACAGAAGAACATGGCAGCACGAAATCCCAGAGGCCAGTTTTGTTCGTCCCTTACAAAACTTCCCCAGGGGATGGAGAAATTACATTACATTGACCCCGTGTATCATAATACGAAACTTGCAGAATATACAAATAGTTAGAACCGCATTTTAATAATTATGTTTTATTTGTCAGCAATATTTTATTATAACTTATAAGCAATAATTTAGTATAAAAGCATGTACACTATTGGAAATAAATCAGTATCGTACTCACTATTTTAATTGTGTTAATTATAATTAGTTTTTTGTAGCAGAAAATAATAAAGGGTGTTTTTAAAAACTACCCCCTACGTCATCAACCCTTAATTCGCACTTTGCATCTCACCGGACCAATATTCTCAAAAATAACTTTTTGGTCCGGCGGCTTAGTGGGTTTTTGATAGGAATGGTTTTGAAAAAAGTTAACTATTCGAAAGACATAACAAATGATACGTTGAATTTTTGATATAGGTGAATATTTGATAAGAAGCTGATCTAAGAAGTTAACATCAATTATCGCATTGCAACAGACTTTTGGCTTTTCCTCCAGATTAATATCTCCGAAATCAATCGGCATTTTTGATTTATGAAAATCGGGCCACTCGTTTTCGGGAGACCACAAAAACGACGGTGCGCTCCACCACATGTCATGTGACATGAGCTGTGAAGGGGTGGCCCCTCGTGACGCAATATCGGCTGCATTTAAAGCAGAAGGAATGTAGCGCCACGAGTTTGAGGGAATGATTTCTTGGATTCTACTGACTCGATTTCCAACAAAGGTTTGCCAGCGATTAGGAGGGGATGAAAGCCAGTGCAATACGACTTGCGAATCGTAGAAAGTAACGATATTTGTAAAAGTTATTTTTCCTTCATAGCTAGATAAAACGAAGTCAATTAATTCGCTTAAAAGAAATGCGCCTAGGAGTTCTAGCCTAGCCAAAGTTTGTGACTTTATAGGCGCGACCCTAGATTTTGCAGATATGAGAGAAACAGATATATTATTTTCCTCTTCTACACGAAAATATACGACGCCTGCGTAGCCTCGAATTGAAGCGTCACAGAAGCCGATGATTTGACAGGTATTGGTTTTTGACAGTTTGATTTGTCGGGGTAATTGAAAGTTGGAAAGAAGCGGGAATTCAGAACGAAGTTTGTTCCAAGAGTCGATGATAGAAGAATCTGGTTCTTCGTCCCAGCCTATTTTTGATATCCACAACTGTTGCAAAATAAATTTTGCTTGTAGCAACAAGGGACAAAGAAAACCTAAGGGATCGAAGAGTGTTCCTATGATAGATAAAATAGAACGTTTGGTTGGGGGTTTTTCCTTCATTCGGCATTGATAAGAAAAAATGTCGTTTTTTGGATGCCATTGAAGTCCTAAAACTTTCATAAAGTGGGGTTCCTCCTTGTCGAAAGAGAGAGGCATTTGACGATCGGATATTATTTTCCGCCAATAACTCGGGACAATTGCTTGCCCATTTTTTAAGTTCAAATCCTCCCGACTTCAACAAATCATTGAGTTCTGTTTGAAGGGAGAGAGCTTCAGAAAGCGAAGGGCTAGTTCCCAAGATATCGTCGATATAGATTGACGTTTTTAGAACAGTACTAGCCATAGGAAAACTCTCTCTCTGCCAGCTCATTTAAGGTACGCATGGCTAGAAAAGGTGAGCATGTCATGCCAAAAGTGACAGTAGAAAGTTCCCACACTGAAAGTGGGTCATGTGGAGAAAACCTCCACAATATCCTTTGATAAGGACGGTGATAAGGATTGATAAGGACTTGACGGAACATCTGTTTGATATCAGCAATGTAGGCAATAGGATTAAGACGAAACGTAAGGAGTAAAGAAGCAATATCCTTTTGAAGTTTCGGTCCAGATAACAATGTGTCATTGAGACTAATATTTTTTGGGGTGACTGCCGAACAATCGCAGACTACCCTTAATTTTGTACTTAAGCTTTCCGGCTTTAGTACGCAATGATGTGCTAAAAAACACGATACGTCGACCTTTGGTTGACTAGATAAAACTAAACTCATATGATTAGAATCGATATAGTCTTGCATGAAACTTGAATAGGCAGTGTACAGATCAGGATTTTTGATTAATCTATTTTCTAGAAGTAAAAATCTATAAGCTTGCGGATAAGTATTTCCTAGGTCAGGGTTTATTTTATCTTTAAACGGAAGATCTACCATGACTCTAGCGCTCGGTCGCCGTACTACACTTGCAGTAAAAATTGATTCTGCCTGTTTTTCTTCCTTTGATAAGATTTGTTTTTTAGGCAAATGTTCGATTTCCCAAAACCTAGGGAGAATGACCTCTAAAGGAGGTGAATGACTCGTTAAAAAACAACTGGTTCGATCCGTAAGACTACCTAATTCGTCAACCTTTCCCATGATGACCCAGCCAAAGATAGTTTCAAGGGCTGAAGGCTGCCCTACCTGTCCAAGAACCCTGCCCTCCTTGAATATCTGTGCGAATAGCTCGCAACCAATAACCAGGTCCACAGGTCTAGATTTGAAATAAGATGGGTCGGCAAGTTTAAGGTTTTCCAAGTGTTTCCACTGATTATCGTTCAAAGAGAATGTAGGCATATTGGAACATAGTTGTGGAACAACAATTGCTTCGAAATTAAGTAAAGGAGTGACTTGTCCTTGTGGCTTAATGTGACATTAAACGAGCCCTTTGGAAGTAAAAGAAGACATCTGATTTAATCCGAATATTTCAGTGGTGTAACTTTGCCTAGGAAGATTAAGACGCTGAATAAACTTTTCACTGATGAATCCTGTCTGTGATCCATAATCAAGCAGTGCCCTTACAGGTTGAAAATTTCCGCAACCGTCCATAACATCTATTATGGCGGTGCATAAAAGAAAGGTACCTGAAGGTCCTGAGGCATTTAATGACACATGAAGATTATTGACAGGTGGTGTGTGAATGACAGGACTAGTATCTTGGCTTCCAGACTCTTGATTAGTTTCTAAGATATGAGTTAAAGTGTGGTGCCTTTTACTATTGCAAGTCCTGCATGAATATTTTGATTTGCACGTATCTACACCATGCAAGGGATGAAAACACGCTAGACATAATTTTTTCTGCTTGACGAAAGATAGGCGATCGATAGGTGAGAGATCAAGAAATGTTTGACATTTCGAAAGCACGTGACCTTGATTACACCGGAAACATTTTATTCCCGTACTTGAATTAGTTGAGGTGCCAGCCAGTCCTATAAAAGGCGAATTGGATGATTTATAGGTAGGCTTTTGCCCAAACTGATTTCGCATAGAATATGAATTTTGATAGGTAGGCTTTTGCCCCGACTGATTTTGCATAGAATTTGATTTTTGATAGATAGGCACCTTTTTGGGTGCTGTTGATTGAGGAAGTGATTCCAAAACTTTACATCTTTTTTCTAGAAATTGAAAAAGTGACTGAAAAGTGGGAATTTCGGTATTAGTATTGGCGTGACTCATTTCGAAATTTGAACGCGTCGGAATATCCAATTTTTCTAACAAAATGAAAAAAATAATAAAGTCCCAACTGTCAACGTCAAAGCTAAGCGATTTTAAAATTTCTAGGGATTCAGAAAAGGTGTCAATTAAATTACGTAATTCTTTAGCTGACTCGTTTTTTAAGGTGGAGTTCATAATTGAGCTTTAAGCATCATTTGCGAGGTCTCGCTTGTTTTGATATCTATTGACTAATTTGTCATAAGCAATTTTATAATTTTGATCAGATAAGCTAATCCCTGATATCAATTTTAAATTCTCATCCTCGAGATATGAAAATAAATATTGAAGTTTTCGAACGTTACTTAGACTTTGATTTTGATCTATAATGTTATTAAAAAGATCGAAAAAGCTTGGCTATAATTTTTTATCACCTCGAAATATGGGAATACCTAACTCTTTGAGTTCTGGAGTTTCAGATTCGTTTTGTCGAACATATGATCCCGAAAGGGTTGGGGCCTCAACCGGAAATATTTTAGAGTAAACCCCCTTACACGCATAAAAATATTTACGAGCTTCTGAAAGGATCGCATCCTGTGTTTTAAACTCCTCGTCGTCCGAGTCGTCTATCAACATAATGACGTCATTATGTGCCAGCATGCATTTATCGAAGGTTTCATCCAAATCGGAATACCTCACTTGAAACTCGTTTCTCGCTTTTTCATCCTTTTCCGCGGTCTGTGACAACACATAACACTCGGTGATCGCAGATAAAAAACCCTTGCGTTTTTGCGCGGCTTTTTTGACAGACATGATTTTACCTTTGAAATGACGAAATTGTCGGTAAATATACAATTAACGCTAAATTAATGCTTCTGAAATAGAAAAATGACGAATTGTCGAAAATATGCACTAATTTATCGCAATTGATGAAAATTGTTTTAAATATCGAAATGATATGAAACACCCTAACACATAAATGAGAAATGTTTTTGTTTGTTTTGTTTTGTGGTTCCTTCGCTTTGTTTACTGAATCGACCACGCGATAGACACGTGCGCGCCGCTACCGATACCGACGACTTTCTCTGGTTGCAAATACGATGCGAAAAAATTCAAGGCCGCCTTGTTTGGCTTGGCGTGAAAATAATTATTAATACCGTCGTATGGATTTATTATTTTAAATAATTAATTCGGTCGAAGGAGCACTTATGTTAGCCCGCGGTAAGAAAAACGATAAATGCAATGGACTGTAAATATTTTAAATGATGAAAGCGCGAGCTAACATAAATTTATTGATATGAATTACGAAATAATCAAACGTCCATAGGTAAAATATTGGTGTCACACAACGGTAATCAGAATCAAAGGCACTCACCAGTTTGCAGCCAAATTCTCCGCTTCTAAGGGGCCCCTGATTGGATCTAATGATGTCACCACGTAGCTGAAGGGCTGAAGTTTCTAGTTCTATGCTTCAGTACACAAAATTCGAGCACTTTCAGGTGTAGATATTTGAAATAGTTGGAGAACGAAATTAACACGCCATTTTCTCGAGGCGGTCGACAAGGATCTCACTGGTTGTTGGGGCGCATGTCCAAATACGCGAAATGCACTCTGCCCTTCATACAATTGTGTGGTTTTAAAATATATAAACAACCGCGAAATTTAGCGGGAGCTAACACGAACCTTGTCGCGCGATTGTAAATTTTTGGTGTAACAATCGTTATATTACGTGCTGTTTTTACTTTTACCCTTACCCTTTTTGGTGTTAATATAAATATTCATTGCTCGCTGTTTTCAATGATCAAGCTAACGCCACGATTTTGCGTTGTTTTAGAATTAACAAAAAAAAGCGAACTTCTCAAATCCTGTTACGTAATTAATAGGCGACCCCTAATAAAATAAAGATCAAGCATAGCATAGGCAATGGTTGGGAAAGAACTTTTCGGACACGTGTGTAAACGTGGTATGTCGACTTGGCAACATTGAAAGCCCTGCACCAAAGCATCGAAAAAATAATATCTTTGACCAAATTTCTTTGAGCCGACAAGACGTTTCTTTTTTAATTTTATTTAATAATTATTCCGACAGGCACACCATGAAAAGAGGGAAACCTCCTAAAATCCTACTATTCTTGTACGGCCAGCTAAATTCTGGACCAGGTTTGTTTTTCCACTCCTGAACCGAACCGGAAAAATCCTAACGAATATATTACTGCTAGACCGTATTTCACTTCCAGTAAGTCTCTTTTAATTATGTTGCCAAAACAAAACTGACAACCAAGAGTAAGGCTAGAAACGCCACAAAACTGCCGCGGATTTATTTCACGGTGAAAAAGATAAAGGTGAAAATTTCGCTCACTTCAAGAACCTTCAAGAATAGGCACCCAGAGCTGTGTTGCCAAGTCGACATACCACGTTTACACACGTGTCCGAAAAGTTTTTTCCCAACCATTGCCTATGCTATGCTTGATCTTTATTTTACTAGAGGTCGCCTATTAATTACGTAACAGGATTTGGAGGGCTTCTTAAAAGTTTGGCAAAGTGTAACAAGGGGTAGGGAGGGCTTCTCGACTTTGTTAGGTAAGAACTTTCGTCTACAATAAAATAAATAAAGCTATACAACTAGTAGGTACCTAGTGTTACTAGAAGATGGTCTTTTGTTAGTATGAAACATATTTATATCCGTTCTTTGTAGCAAGATGCCTATGATTGTTAAAAGGACAACATAATATTTCTTGAGAAGTTCGCTTTTTTTCGTTAATTCTAAAACAACGCAAAATCCTAGCGTTAGCTTGATCATTGAAAACAGAGAGCAATGAATATTTATATTAACACCAAAAAGGGTAAGGGTAAAAGTAAAAACAGCACGTAATATAACGATTGTTTCACCAAAAATTTACAATCGCGCGACAAGGTTAAATATACTACATCTTCGTATTGTGAAAAAGCTTAAAGATCACTGAGATTTAGATTTAGATCTCAAAGTTGCTCACTGCCCGTTTCCGGGAAAACGGATGACGCGACAATTGGTTTTGTTTTACGACAAATTTACGACAAATTCACGACAATTAATGCATTTATTAGTTTTTGAAAATTTTAATTTTAGCTCACACATATACTATACTATAGTAGTGTGAGCTATGGTGATCCTAACTTTTTCGAGAAAAAAAAAGTTGCTCCGATTTCAAAATTTTTTATATATCTTTGCGTTTCAGATGATTTTGAAACTTTTTTGTTGCGCCGTCTGTCTGTCTGTCTGTCTGTCTGTCTGTATGTCTGTCTGTCTGTATGTCTGTCTGTAACGACCAACGCGCATAACTCAAAAACCGCTTGGCCGATTTTAATGAAATTTGGTACCTAGGCTGGATTTTCGGCCGAGATGGTCCCATTTAAAAATGAACAAAATCCACCGAACACAAACCAAATAAAAGGGTGGGGGTAGATTTCAAAAATTAGAGTTTAAGTAAAAATATGGCGTGTGTGATATCAAACGAAAGGTAATTGAGTCTGGAGTTAAACAAAATACATTTTAATTTATTTAAAAAAAGGGTGGGGGTATATTTCAAAAATTAGAGTTTAAGTGAAAATATGGCGTGTGTGATATCAAACGAAAGGTAATTGAGTCCGGAGTTTAACAAAATACATTTTAGTTTTTGTTTTTTTTAAGGGTGGGGGTAGATTTCAAAAATTTGAGTTTAAGTCAAAACATGGCTTGTGTGGTATCAAACAAAAGGTAATTTAGTCTGGAGTTGAATAAAATATATTTTAATTTTTAGTTATATTAGCTCACACGTACACTATAACTATAGTACCTAGTGTGAGCTTAGGGGCCCATATATTGGCAGAGTATTTTCTGGGGTGGTAGTGCTAAGTTGAGACTCAACTTAGCATTACATACCCTTTTCAGAAAAACGGGTGGCGCGACAATATTTTTCTTTCACGACAAATTTACGACAAATTTACGACAATTATTCCATAGAATAGTTTTTAAAAATTTTAATTTTTTCTGGGATGGTAGTGCTAAGTTGAGACTCAACTTAGCTACATACCCTTTTCAGGAAAACAGGTGGCGCGACAAATTTTTTTCTTTCACGACAAATTTACGACAATTATTCCATAGAATAGTTTTTAAAAATTTTAATTTTTTCTGGGGTGGTAGTGCTAAGTTGAGACTCAACTTAGCATTACATCCCCTTTTCAGGAAAACTGGTGGCGCGAGAAAATTTTTCTTTTCACGACAAATGTACGACAATTATTCCATAGATTATTTTTTGAAAATTTTAATTTTTTCTGGGGTGGTAGTGCTAAGTTGAGACTCAACTTAGCATTACATACCCTTTTCAGAAAAACGGGTGGCGCGACAATATTTTTCTTTCACGACAAATTTAAGACAATTAATGCATATAAATGTTTCGTGAGAAGTTCACTTTTTTTCATAATTTCTAAAACAACGCAAAATCCTGGCGATCAATGAATATTTACACAAAGACCACAAAAGGTTATATTGAAAAGTAAAAGCGGAACGTAATATAATGATTCTTTCACCAAAAATTTACAACTGCGCGACAAGGTTAAATATACTACATCTTCGTATTGTGAAAAATCTTGAAGATCACTAAGATTTAGCTGGGAAATCTCAAAATTGCTCACTGCCCGTTTTCGGGAAAACGGGTGACGCGTCAGTTGTTTTTCTTTTACGACAAATTTACGACAAATTCACGACAATTAATGCATTTATTAGTTTTTGAAAATTTTAATTTTTTCTGGGGTGGTAGTGCTAAGTTGAGACTCAACTTAGCATTACATACCCTTTTCAGGAAAATGGGTGGCACGACAAATTTTTTTTCTTTTACGACAAATTTACGACAAATTTACGACAATTATTCCATAGATTAGTTTTTAAAAATTTTAATTTTTTCTGGGGTGGTAATGCTAAGTTGAGGCTCAACTTAGCATTACATACCCTTTTCAGGAAAACGGGTGGCGCGACAAATTTTTTTCTTTCACGACAAATTTACGACAAATTCACGACAATTAATGCATATATTGCGAATATCCAATTCTTAAGTGGTAATGCTAAGTTTATAGAGGTTAAGTAATGCTAAGTTGAGTCTCAACTTAGCATTACCACCCCAGAAAAAATTAAAATTTTCAAAAACTAATAAATGCACTAATTGTCGTGAATTTGTCGTAAATTTGTCGTAAATTTGTCGTAAAAGAAAAAAATTTGTCGTGCCACCCATTTTCCTGAAAAGGGTATGTAATGCTAAGTTGAGTCTCAACTTAGCACTACCACCCCAGAAAAAATTAAAATTTTCAAAAACTAATAAATGCACTAATTGTCGTGAATTTGTCGTAAATTTGTCGTAAAAGAAAAAGAATTGACGCGTCACCCGTTTTCCCGAAAATGGGCAGTGAGCAATTTTGAGATTTCCCAGCTAAATCTTAGTGATCTTTAAGCATTTTCACAATACGAAGATGTAGTATATTTAACCTTGTCGCGCAATTGAAAATTTTTGGTGAAACAATCATTATATTACGGTCCGCTTTTACTTTTCAATATAACCTTTTGTGGTGTTTGTGTAAATATTATTTGATCGCCAGGATTTTGCGTTGTTTTAGAAATTATGAAAAAAAGTGAACTTCTCACGAAACATTTATATGCATTAATTGTCTTAAATTTGTCGTAAATTTGTCGTGAAAGAAAAAAATTTGTCGCGCCACCCGTTTTCCTGAAAAGGGTATATAATGCTAAGTTGAGTCTCAACTTAGCACTACCACCCCAGAAAAAATTAAAATTTTTAAAAACTAATCTATGGAATAATTGTCGTAAATTTGTCGTGAAAAGAAAAATTTTCTCGCGCCACCCGCTTTCCTGAAAAGGAGGTGTAATGCTAAGTTGAGTCTCAACTTAGCATTACCACCCCAGAAAAAATTAAAATTTTCAAAAACTAATAAATGTATTAATTGTCGTGAATTTGTCGTAAATTTGTCGTGAAAGAAAAAAATTTGTCGCGACACCCGTTTTCCTGAAAATGGTATGTAATGCTAAGTTGAGTCTCAACTTAGCACTACCACCCCAGAGAAAATTAAAAATTTTAAAAACTAATAAATGCATTAATTGTCGTGAATGTGTCGTAAATTTGTCGTAAAAGAAAAACAATTGTCGCGTCATCCGTTTTCCCGGAAACGGGCAGTGAGCAACTTTGAGATCTAAATCTAACTCTCAGTGATCTTTAAGCTTTTTCACAATTCGAACCTTGTCGCGCGATTGTAAATTTTTGGTGAAACATTCGTTATATTACGTGCTGTTTTTAGAAATAAAATTTCGGACTTCCATTGTCTTTATTTATTTTAAAACACGACGTTTCGGTTAGTAAGTATCTCTAACCGTTATCAAGTGTAAACCAAACAATCTAGTCTCTAGGCTACTACTTATACTACTTGGTGTGCAGTCAGGTGTGACGGCCCGCCCCCTTTCTTAATCCTAAGACGCCTGTTTTCCTTAAGGAGTGGTTTCCATATGTTTGGTATGTCCGTGCTTGGTTGACTGAAAACTTCTTTATTCTGCATTATATACGCAGCTTCAATAAACTTTCGTTTTCGCCAATGCGACTCCTTATGCAAAATTTTAGCTTCTGACCACTGAATCCTGTGATCATTTGACCATGCATGATCTGCTATACCGGATTTTTCAATATCCCCTAATTGGGTACTTTTTAGATGTTCATTTACTCTAACCTGAAGAGGGCGTTTCGTTTCACCTGCATATGATTTACCACACTCACACGGGATTTGATAAATACATTCCTTATTATTTGAGGGATTGTCTGGTTTTGTTTTAGTTACAAAACTTCTTATCGTATTTCCCGAAGAAATTACTGTTTTTATATTATAGTGTTTAGCTATTCGTCTTATGTTTTCTGAAATCCCTTGAACATATGGAATGTTAATAACACCTAACGGATTATTATTTTGAGAATTTGGTACATTTAGTTTGTTTTTAATTTTAAATATCGTTGAGTTTATTAATTTCTCGGAATAACCATTTTGTTGTAAGTCCTTTTTAATGTTGTTAATTTCTGTGGTTAATTCTTCATTATTACTACAAATATTTACGGCTCTTAAATACAAACTTCTTATAACTCCTTGTTTTGTTGCAACAGAATGATTAGACTTAAAATTTAGGTACTGTCCCGTGTGTGTAGGTTTCCTATATACAGTGGTTTGAATGTTTCTGTCTAATCGTTTGACATCCAAAAAAGGTAAGGCCGAATCTTTTTGGTTGAAAACCACTACAGGGTAAGTCCGAATCTTTTGTCAAAAACTCGGAACATTTTGTGGAGGTTTTAAAAGGTATCGAATTAGATCCTGGCGATAGATTTGTAAGTTTTGATGTAGAAAGTCTCTACACCAACGTGCCAATAAATGAGTCACTCAGTATCATTAAAAATAAATTACAAACTGATGATACACTTCACGAGAGAACAACGCTATCGGTGGAGGGGGTGATGGATCTTTTGGAGCTCTGTCTCCGTAACTCTTACTTTCAAGTGAAAGATAAGTTTTACGCGCAAAATGATGGACTCCCAATGGGTTCATCTCTTTCGCCAGTGGTAGCAAACATCTACATGGAGTGGTTCGAGGGCCATGCGATCAACACAGCAAGAGTCAAACCAAAACTATGGCTACGATACATGGATGACACATTTATTATATGGCCGGAAAATGATGACGAACTACAAAATTTTCTACACCATTTAAACGGTATTCGACCAACAATCAAGTGCACCATGGAAATTGAAAAAGATTCGGCCTTACCTTTTTTGGATGTTCTTGTCAAACGATTAGACAGAAACATTCAAACCACTGTATATAGGAAACCTACACACACGGGACAGTACCTAAATTTTAAGTCTAATCATTCTGTTGCAACAAAACAAGGAGTTATAAGAAGTTTGTATTTAAGAGCCGTAAATATTTGTAGTAATAATGAAAAATTAACCACAGAAATTAACAACATTAAAAAGGACTTACAACAGAATGGTTATTCCGAGAAATTAATAAACTCAACGATATTTAAAATTAAAAACAAACTAAATGTACCAAATTCTCAAAATAATAATCCGTTAGGTGTTATTAACATTCCATATGTTCAAGGGATTTCAGAAAACATAAGACGAATAGCTAAACACTATAATATAAAAACAGTAATTTCTTCGGGAAATACGATAAGAAGTTTTGTAACTAAAACAAAACCAGACAATCCCTCAAATAATAAGGAATGTATTTACCAAATCCCGTGTGAGTGTGGTAAATCATATGTAGGTGAAACGAAACGCCCTCTTCAGGTTATAGTAAATGAACATCTAAAAAGTACCCAATTAGGGGATATTGAAAAATCCGGTATAGCAGATCATGCATGGTCAAATGATCACAGGATTCAGTGGTCAGAAGCTAAAGTTTTACATAAGGAGTCGCATTGGCGAAAACGAAAGTTTATTGAAGCTGCGTATATAATGCAGAATAAAGAAGTTTTCAGTCAACCAAGCACGGACATACCATATATATGGAAACCACTCCTTAAGGAAAACAGGTGTCTTAGGATTAAGAAAGGGGGCGGGCCGTCACACCTGACTGCACACCAAGTAGTATAAGTAGTAGCCTAGAGAGTAAATTGTTTGGTTTACACTTGATAACGGTTAGAGATACTTACTAACCGAAACGTCGTGTTTTAAAATAAATAAAGACAATGGAAGTCCGAAATTTTATTTCTACACAATCATTGTCTACGAGTTTCAAACAAAGTGCTGTTTTTACTTTTACCCTTACCCTTTTTGGTGTTAATATAAATATTCATTGCTCGCTGTTTTCAATGATCAAGCTAACGCCACGATTTTGCGTTGTTTTAGAATTAACAAAAAAAAGCGAACTTCTCAAGAAATATTATGTTGTCCTTTTAACAATCATAGGCATTTTGCTACAAAGAACGGATATAAATATGTTTCATACTAACAAAACACCATCTTCTAGTAACACTAGGTACCTACTAGTTGTATAGCTTTATTTATTTTATTGTAGGCGAAAGTTCTTACCTAACAAAGTCGAGAAGCCCTCACTACCCCTTGTTACACTTTGCCAAACTTTTAGGAAGCCCTCCAAATCCTGTTACGTAATTAATAGGCGACCCCTAATAAAATAAAGATCAAGCATAGCATAGGCAATGGTTGGGAAAAAACTTTTCGGACACGTGTGTAAACGTGGTATGTCGACTTGGGCAACATTGAAAGCCCTGCACCAAAGCATCGAAAAAATAATATCTTTGACCAAATTTCTTTGAGCCGATAAGACGTTTTTTTTTTTATTTTATTTAATAATTATTCCGACAAGCACACCATGAAAAGAGGGAAACCTCCTAAAATCCTACTATTCTTGTACGGCCAGCTAAATTCTGGACCAGGTTTGTTTTTCCACTCCTGAACCGAACCGGAAAAATCCTAACGAATATATTACTGCTAGACCGTATTTCACTTCCAGTAAGTCTCTTTTAATTGTGTTGCCAAAACAAAACTGACAACCAAGATTAAGGCTAGAAACGCCACAAAACTGCCGCGGATTTATTTCACGGTGAAAAAGATAAAGGTGAAAATTTCGCTCACTTCAAGAACCTTCAAGAATAGGCACCCAGAGCTGTGTTGCCAAGTCGACATACCACGTTTACACACGTGTCCGAAAAGTTTTTTCCCAACCGTTGCCTATGCTATGCTTGATCTTTACTTTATTAGGGGTCGCCTATTAATTACGTAACAGGATTTGGAGGGCTTCTTAAAAGTTTGGCAAAGTGTAACAAGGGGTAGGGAGGGCTTCTCGACTTTGTTAGGTAAGAACTTTCGCCTACAATAAAATAAATAAAGCTATACAACTAGTAGGTACCTAGTGTTACTAGAAGATTGTGTTTTGTTAGTATGAAACATATTTATATCCGTTCTTTGTAGCAAGATGCCTATGATTGTTAAAAGGACAACATAATATTTCTTGAGAAGTTCGCTTTTTTTCGTTAATTCTAAAACAACGCAAAATCCTAGCGTTAGCTTGATCATTGAAAACAGCGAGCAATGAATATTTATATTAACACCAAAAAGGGTAAGGGTAAAAGTAAAAACAGCACGTAATATAACGATTGTTTCACCAAAAATTTACAATCGCGCGACCAGGTTAAATACACTATATCTTCGTATTGTGAAAAAGCTTAAAGATCACTGAGATTTAGATTTAGATCTCAAAGTTGCTCACTGCCCGTTTCCGGGAAAACGGATGACGCGACAATTGGTTTTGTTTTACGACAAATTTACGACAAATTCACGACAATTAATGCATTTATTAGTTTTTGAAAATTTTAATTTTTTCTGGGTTGGTAGTGCTAAGTTGAGACTCAACTTAGCATTACATACCCTTTTCAGGAAAACGGGTGGCGCGACAAATTTTTTTCTTTCACGACAAATTTACGACAAATTTACGACAATTATTCCATAGAATAGTTTTTAAAAATTTTAGTTTCTTCTGGGGTGGTAGTGCTAAGTTGAGACTCAACTTAGCATTACATACCCTTTTCAAGAAAACGGGTGGCGCGACATATTTTTTTCTTTCACGACAAATTTACGACAAATTTAAGACAATTAATGCATATAAATGTTTCGTGAGAAGTTCACTTTTTTTCATAATTTCTAAAACAACGCAAAATCCTAGCGATCAATGAATATTTACACAAACACCACAAAAGGTTATATTGAAAAGTAAAATCGGAACGTAATATAATGATTGTTTCACCAAAAATTTACAATTGCGCGACAAGGTTAAATATACTACATCTTCGTATTGTGAAAAAGCTTAAAGATCACTAAGATTTAGCTGGGAAATCTAAAAATTGCTCACTGCCCGTTTTCGGGAAAACGGATGACGCGTCAATTGTTTTTCTTTTACGACAAATTTACGACAAATTCACGACAATTAATGCATTTATTAGTTTTTGAAAATTTTAATTTTTTCTGGGGTGGTAGTGCTAAGTTGAGACTCAACTTAGCATTACATACCCTTTTCAGGAAAACGGGTGGCGCGTCAAATTTTTTTCTTTCACGACAAATTTACGACAAATTTACGAAAATTATTCCATAAATTAGTTTTTAAAAATTTTAATTTTTTCTGGGGTGGTAATGCTAAGTTGAGACTCAACTTAGCATTACATACCCTTTTCAGGAAAACGGGTGGCGCGACAAATTTCTTTCTGTCACGACAAATTTAAGACAAATTCACGACAATTAATGCATATTTTGCGAATATCCAATTCTTAAGTGGTAATGCTAAGTTTATAGAGGTGAATTGACTGCTTTTTAAAGATCATGATCAAAATTTATCGCCGTCTAAAAATTTAAGATGGCGGACTGAATCATGCTGGATTTTTCAAAATGGCGTGTTTATTCTTATTTTCTGAAAAATGTCTTAGTTTTTTTTATTCTATAAAAAAGCAGTACTTTTTTCCCGCCTAAAAAGTTACAAAGTAATAAAATCGGTTATGTGGTTCTCACAAAATCTGATTTGGCATTAACCATTGTTTTACAAATTACACGATTGCATTGCCAATCCTGTCTGCATTCAGTTCTTTATAAATTCATGATTACTGAGTCGATTTTAGTGAAATAAAAGACATCATGATGGAAATTGATTGGTCTTTAAAATTTGCACTATGATGTTTTTTATTTCACTAAAATCGGTTCAGTAATAATGAATTTATCAAGAAATGAATGCAGACAGGATTGGCAATGCAATCGTATAATTTGTAAAACAATGGTTAAAACAAAATCCAATTTTGTGAGAACCACTATACCGATTTTATTAGTTTGTACCTGTTCATGCGGGAGAAAAGTAGTGTTTTTCTATAAATAAAAAAAACTAACTAACATTTTCGCAAAATAAGAATAAACATGCCATTTTGAATAATCAAGTATGATTTTGTCCGACATCTTACAAGATGGCGGAAAAGATCGATAACAATCTTAAAGAGCAATTCTTACCAGGATTTTTTTATTTCATTAAAATCGATTTAGTAATAACTAATTTATAAGGAAATTAATACAGACAGGATTGACAATGCAATTGTAGAATCTATAAAACAATGGTTAAAACAAAGATAGATTTTTTGAGAACCACCACACCGATTTGACTAATTTGTACGTCGTTGTGTGAGGGAAATGTAGTGATTTTCTACAAATGAAAAAACAACTAAAACATTTTCGGAAAATAAGAATAAATACGCCATTTTAAAGAATCAAGTATGATTCTGTCCGCCATCTTAAATTTTAAGATAGCGATAAATTTTGATCATGATCTTTCAAACGCAATCAATTCTCACCAGAATGTTTTTTATTTCATCAAAATCGGTTTAGTAGTAATGAAGTTATAAGGAAATAAATGCAGACATGATTGGCAAGGCAATCGTATAATATGCAAAACGATGGTTGAAACAAAAATATTTATTTTTAGAACCACTGAACCGATTTTGCTAGTTTATACCTTCTTGTGCGTGGCAAGAATGCAGCTTTTTCACTAATTAAAAAAAAAATTAAAACATGTTCGCAACACAAGAATAAACGAGCATCTTTGAAGGGTACATTTTAATTTCGTCCGCCATCTTGAATTTTCATATGGCGGACAAAAAAAATATATTTAGTCAAAACTCTGATTAATTCTCTATCAAGTGCAGTTTGTCCGATTAAAATCGGTTATATAGCTCAAAAGCTATAATGAAAAAAAAATTGTCCGTTTTTTTTTTGGCCCACCCGATATATAGTCTATACGTGTGGTAACACTGAAATCAGAATAGCAAACCTAATAGGATCAGTGATTTTTTTATAACAAGGGTTAGATCACGGTTCTTTACGAACCGTGGGGTTAACTGGCCATTTTGAGGTTAAGTAGTCTGTACATTTACCTGAGTAATTTCGATTTTTTTGTCTACCAAACTGACGGTAAGTAGGGGATATCCAGGCAATGTTATCCAGTTCTTCATAACTTCAGCCAGGGTAACTTTGGACGGTAGATTTGATGTAGCCTCCTTAACTGATCCTTGCAAGGCTGTCCAAAGATCGCTTGCTTCAGCGTTACCATTTTTCCTAAACATTCAGAAAAATATAATCTATCTAGATTTACTACGTGTTTTAATTTTTTTTTAAATTTTAGGTATTTAATTTTTAATTTTTATAAATATTTTTTTTCTCTAATAACTTTCGAAATAACACAATTTAAAACCAAAAATCTATCTATAGTACCTATATAGGGTGTTCGGCACATGAACCGTCAAAATTTTTTGGGATATTGTTGGGGTCATTTGCTACCTTTTCAACCTTGAAACTTGGGTCCTTAGAGTCACGGCTAAAGAGATTTTTAATTTTTTTTCTTAAATTACCCAAAATCCCACCTTTAAACCCTCGTAAGTTTTTTATTAATATCTGGAAAAGCACCATTTTTTTTATAATTCTGTAATCTTATGCTACTTCAACTAATTAATAGATTTGTTAAAATTTATGTACAAAAGGGACATACGAGGTTTTTTATTGAAGAACATTAGTGATTTTGTGAAAGAAAATCAATTTCAAAATTAAAAATTAAAAAAAACTATCGACACTTGAGAACTTCATTTTCTTTTAAAAACTTCTCTAGTTGATTACCTTTCTAACGGTATGCTACACATTGATTAAAAAAAAAACAATTCTGCTTTAAAATACGGATATTCCGTGAGACGGGCAATAATCGTTCGGACTTGATAAGAAAAACAATTTGATGTTTATGGTCGTTTCGAACAAAATTTATAAATAAAGAACACAATACATTATTGTTAAAAGTTTAACTTTTGTTTAAGTAGGTAAACGATCATAAACATCAAATTGTTTTTCTTACCAATTCCGAACGAGTCTCGCCCTTCTGACGGAATATCCGTATTTTAAAGCAAAAATCTTTTTTTTATGAATGTGTAGCATAGCGTTAGAAAGGTAATCAACTAAAGAAGTTTTTAAAAGGAAATGAAGTGCTCAATTGTCGATACTTTTTTTGATTTTTAATTTTGAAATTGATTTCTTTCACAAAATCACTAATGTTCTTCAATAAAAAAACTCGTATGTCCCTTTGGTACATCAATTTTAACAAATCTATTAATTAGTTGAAGAAGCATAAGATTACAGAATTATAAAAAAAAATGGTGCTTTTCCAGACATTAATAAAAAGCTTACGAGGGTTTAAAGGTACGATTTTGGATAATTTAAGAAAAAAAAAATTCATATCTCTTTAGCCGTGACTCTTAGGATCCAAATTCCAAGGTTAAAAAGGTAGCAAATGACCCCAACAATATCCCAAAAAATGTTGACGGTTCATGTGCCGAACACCCTGTAATACTTACTTGTTTTTCAAATATTCTTTAATTCCATTTCTGAAATTATCATTGCCCATTATGTTGGATGCCATATGTATTATGCTTGCACCTAAAAAACTTACATGTCAAATCCTTTCTTACGAAAATTCACCTTTAATTTTAATTTTGATTTTAAAGCTTTATTTTTATCTAATTTTAATCAAATAATAGATATTTGTGTGTAAGTCTGTTTGATAATACTTTGGAGTAAATCATAAAACGATACTTTTGTGTATAAAATATAGTCCTGATTCTTCTGTAGCATTCCAAGTTAAGAGAAAAGGGAAGACACACACATACGTACACTATATTTCTACTTTTTTATATTAAATACGATACCTTTGTTGCTAGATACAACATCAAACTTATTTACAATGTCCTCGGAGGTTTCTACACTTGATTGCAAAGCCAAAACATCATTTTGAGAGTCAGCTTCAAGAGATGCATGAACCGTGGTGGCAACAAACTGTTTGCTTAAGTCCCAATCGGCTAAAATCTTAAAAAATACACAAAGCTATCAGTATCATTGTAGTAATGCTATGGTAACGTGCGTGCGAAAACAGTGATAGTGGGGATTATATCTATGAGACCCGTTACTACTTGAGTAGGTACTTTATTTTTGAACAATGACCTAGAGCTACGTAGAGAACAGAACAGAACGACGAATCAAACGGCAAAAAAATCGGAAAATGTTCTTTTTTATTTCAACGTTTAGATCAACAAACAAACGTCTTGTGCTGTTCTTATACATGTTCTCAGTGTTGGATCTGTAATTGCGCTGGCTATGGCGTTATGATTGCGGCACTTATTGTTAGTAGCCTTAATTAACTCAAGCCATACGTTCGGGTTTATGTGAAATCCAACATGCCGGCACGCTTGTAGCAGTGATTTTTAGAGGCCCTTTTCCAGTACAGACTTATATAAGTACGTAGAAAAACCCCACAAGTGAAGGGAACGCCGTACTACTCACCAAATAACTTGGTACTTGAGAAACTGTTTTTAAACGCTTTTGTGGCCCCGTACAAACTAATGTTTTGTTATTGTTCTGTTTCTTTTTCGGCGAAATGTTTAGATCAATACAAAGCTTAGCTTTACATCCGTATGTTAATTAACTACTTTCTTTCTCTAATTTCTATTTACTTGATATGCCGATTTTGGCTTATGAACCCATCATCAGAATCATTTAGCACATAATACTAGTATACTAGGTTAAATAGTTTTTCTTACCTCATTTAATGTCATAAACTCAAAGTAACTAGCCAAACTTTCGCTCAAAAATGTTTCTGACCACCACTTGGAGGTAACAAGGTCTCCAAACCATTGCTTGGCAATTTCTCGGGACATTACTCTTTCTTTCAATTGTTTTTGACTGTATGTAGCCTTATATTCGTTGTACAGGAAATCTGTCTCTCTGTAAACACAAACTAAGTATTAATCAATGATTGATGAATGATTATATAAAAGGGCAAATGTATCGCCCCTACATTAGGGGTGGGCAAAGGAGCGGTCAACTTAAATGTTTTAATTTAAAACCCCTATAGAGTGATACCTCATTTTAAAGATCTTTGAAAAACCAACATGTTTTGTCTTACCGTAGCTTTACCGAAAGGTATTTCAAAAACTAACATGTTGACGTAACCTTCACTTGTTTACGTTAAATGTGTTTTTTAAATTTTTTGACAAACTTCAATTTGAAATGTTTTAAGATGCCACAATCAAATGAAAATAAAGTTGAAATTATTTTTTTATGGGACACAGGTCCGTTAACTAACACCTTGTTCGTCCATATAAAAAAAATTTCCCATTTATCTTTATTTGATCGTGGTATCTTCAACACTTTAAACTAAAGTTTGTCAAACAATTGAAAAAATTTGTTTAGCGTAAAAAGATGACAAGGCCGTCAACATGTTAGTTTTTGAAAGACCTTTTCAAGAAGCTATGGTTACATATGGTTAAACAAAACTTGTGAAATATGTAAAAACTGGTAAAATAAAAGGATTGACAGTCGATAGATTTTGACATATTTGACATAGGTAAGGGGCAGTTAAGCTAAAATGTAGGCTATTTAGAGATCCTTTAAACAAGATTATCACGTAATAGGCTTTTTGTTTAAAACAACAAACTTATTATACATTTTGAGAGAGACTGAAAACATTAGGTTTGACAGTCTATAGGTCTTGACAGATTTGACGTAGAGGATTGACAGTTTTTGTTTTTCAAAGAACTTTAAAACGAGGTGTCACACAATAGGGTTATCTATTTAAATCCGCGCGGATGATAGGTTTGGTCAACATTTTTTATTATATCGGTCGACCGATCATGCAAAGCCACAGTTTTAACCAGTGGCCGCTGCGGAACATCTGCCGCGGATCGTCTATTCCATGTGAAATGGGCATAAGTCCATCTGTTTTGATAACCCTAACTTACGTTGCAATTATGAGTCCCCAATTTTCCGTAGGTTTAGCGACCTCGTTGGGTAAGGCAACTAAATTAAGATTTGGCATGTTATCGCTATATTTTATACCAGTTATGTCTTCCAATTTGGCTACTATTTTGGGTACTTGCTCCAGTGCGACAGCTCGGTAGGTGCTGACTTCCGGTCGAGAACATACCTTAAAAAAATACCTTTAAACGTAGCTAAATTTTAGAACTTAAGTTCATTCATTCAATTTTTTTAATTGCGCTTGCGTCTTTTGTTTTGTAAAGTGGCAAAAAGTTTTTTCATGTTTTTTGATCACTTGTTTGAGCCTTTCACTAGGTTGGTATTAGTGTCTATGTTTTGAAATAAACCATGTATAATTTCACTTAGGTATTTTTAATTATACGACGCATTTTCACAAGAGATTCGAGGCGAATTTTCGTGCTATATGTTTTGAAACAGTGTTGTTCAATAAATACGTCATCAATTGGCGACGTTTCATATCTATATTTTCGAATTTATGGGCGGCGTACGATGAAATACCGTTCACCGAGGTGTAAATTGTAAATTTATTGTCAATATTTTAGTAAAAACTAAAGAAAACTAAGAAATAATATCTCAATTAAAAAAATAAAATTTTAACATTGATTTTTTAATATTGATTTTTCAGCTAAACGTCAAAAAGTGACATAACATGTGTCATGTTTTGAAACGAGGTAAAAGGTCGTTTTGAAACTATTGCTAAAATGACACATGTCATGTCATTTTTTGACGTTTGGCTGAAAAATCAATATTAAAAAATCTACGTTGAAATTTTGTTTTTTTAATTGAGACATTCTTTCTCAGTTTTATTTAGTTTTTACTAAAATATTGACAATAAATTCACAATTTACACCTCTGTGAACGGTATTTCATCGTATAACGCCCATAAATTCGAAAATATAGATACGAAACGTCACCAATTGATGACGTATTTATTGAACCACACTGTTTCGAAACCTATAGCACGAGAATTTGCCTTCGGACTAACTTCTAAAAAAAACGCCCTCTTCTGGTTAAAGTCAGAGACATAAGAGGGAAATAGATAGCTTTCTACAAGTGCACAGCAATTTTATAAGGACACTATGAGGATCTGTGAGTTGGCCATTTTGTGGTTAACTTCCCCTAAACTCTTCTCCTATACCAGCTTACTAAATAGACTAGATTGCAAAGGGATAGATAATTGAATTTTTAGTTTTTAAAAATATTTGAAGAATTTTCTTAAAATTTAAAATTAAGAAGTGTTCTATGGATATGAATCACTTCTCTTGATCTAACCACACTAACATGGCCTACTCTATTAAAATCGATCGATAGTTACGTCTGGTAATATAGTAGGCAGCCAACACGCACGGATTAAAAGAGTCCTATTATTTTTGAGGGACGTATTGTTTTATATTTTACCTATTCAGGTGGGATCAAGCACACCACTTAGAAACCTCAGCAACGCTTCAGCAAGACAGCTTTAATATTTGTTTACCATTGAGTTGTATAACTTACATTTCAATTCCATTTAATTTAACATATTTATTTATAAATTACATTCAATTTTTTGAAACAAAAAATTCTCATAGGTAAAATATTACATACAAGCCGAAAGTGTCTTTACTGCCCTTGACGGCTTGACCGAACTCTGCGTCGTCCGGCCAATGCCTTCGCGTGCGGTAAATTATTACTTCCCGAACTTGTTAGGTAAATATCTATTTTGATGGCGAAGTTTTTAATAGGTAGGTGCATTATTTCTCTTTACTTTTCATACGTTCAGTCCTTTATATTTCCTGTAAGTGGTTTTTTTAACTGTTAGAAATAAAGAACTATTTATTTATTTATACCTTTAAAATTCAGTGAAAGAACGTCAAAGAATGAACTGTAGGGTACCAGTAGGGACGTCTTTATATATATATATGTTTATCGGTTTCATAACGTTCTACGTCTTCCGATACCCAATCTCCACTCGTTTCTGTTTGCCCATAATTCATCATCTAGGCCTCTTATTTTTATTTCACTTTTCTTCGGCCAGTTGCTTTCCATTGCAGTATTTGTTTAGGTAGTCTTTAATCATTCAATCTTTGTACATGTCCATACCACACCAGTTGTTTTTTTCTTATATCATCCACTAAAGTACGTTCACCCACTGTCATCATTCTCTTATTCTTTGATTTGTAACTCTTTCTCTTTTTGATTTCCCTGCTGCTCTTCTCCAATAGTCCATCTCCGTATCGGAAAGCATTTGTTCTGTTCTATTCTTGATTGGCCATACTTCTGAGCTGTGTGTAATAATACTTTTTACAATGGTGTTATATATAAGCTTTTTGTTATGTTTTGATATACTTCGGTCCCAAATTATTCCATTTAATAAAGTTATTGCTTTTCTTCCTTGTACGTTTCTATCTTTTATAGCTTTGTCTAGTGTTCCATCAGCTGTAATTTTTAGACGTAAGTATTTATACTCATCACAGGACTGAATTCGCTGCCCGGTATTTAAGATTAGATCCTGTTTCATTCCACCGATACACATATACTCTGTCTTATTGAGATTAACATCTAGTCCCCACGTCTTTAAATTTAAAAATAGACGCCCAAGAAATCTCACTCTGGTTAACGTAAGTACACAATTAGGGTATAAAAAATCAGGCGTAGCGAATAGTGTTTGGTTAAATTATTGTCATAGGATCAAATGATCTGAGGCTAAAGTTTTGTCAGCGGCGGCTCGTACCGCAGGCGAACTGAAACTCTACATTATAAACACCGATACAAACGTTATTCCCTTTTAAAATTCGTTGCGTCCTAGTACGTCAGTTGAAACATAAAAACGACATTATAATTAAAAGTTTTTGCCTATAAATATATTACTAATCTCTTTCAACTGGTGTACCATGCTCTAGGAGTTCTAGGACGCAACAATATTTAAAACATAATAACTTGCATATCCTGCTGTTATATAATGTACCCCTTTACCTCGCCTGCGGCACGAGCCGCGGCTGAGTGTTGTATAAGAGAGTATTATCCTAGTGAGACAGTACAGTCTTGCTAGACAGACAGTAGTTGAACTAGTATTATTGGTGTGGTTCTTATTTCAGATTTTGTAAATCGTTGTTCCGGCCTTCCAAATTTACCCTTTGGGTACTGATTAAATTATGTCATAACAGCTATATTAGTAAATTCCACTGGTCGGCATGAAAATCGGCCCTAACACAATTTTTGCCGATTCTTATGTAAAATGACCTCCTGAATCCAAATATGAACTCCGTTTTTTCTCATCATCCCCCATTTTTGGGGGAAACCCCCTACTTATTTTTACTGCTTTTCGATAGTTTGGTGGGATGGAAAGGATTATTTTGGCCTTAACATCATTATTTCTGAGGTATTGGAGACGTTTAGTGTTCTCAACATTAATATTTGTAGCAAGATGGTAGGCCCAAGGGGGATTTCGCGGGGGGAATCACTGTACATTTTTCTGGGAATCGCACCTGGGAATCACTCAAAATTCGCTGTCAATCACTTCAAAATGACTGGAAAACACCTGAAAATCTCTGGGAATCACTAGGAATCATTGGTAAGAAATGGTAATCACTGTATGTTTTTAAGGGTGGCGAATTTCCCCTCGGGTAGGCCCTTTTTCTTGGGGGGGGGGTTCCGCATCAATGGTAAATGGACTTCGTCGATTTTTCCGTTTTACATATATTTTTTAGTTATTTTTTTTAAACTTTAGTAGTAAGTTAAGTTATAGCAATCCGTTAGTCCCGAAAGATAATATTCACTTGCCGCCTTTGCACATCAAACTCGGACTAACTAAACAGTTTTTAAAAGCAATGTACAAAACAGGTGGCGCATTCATATTTATGAAAACTAAATTGCCTCGTCTTAGTGAGGCTAGAATCAAGGAAGGTTTTGGTGGCGCCCCAGATTAGAAAACTTTTTCAAGATTCGACGTTTATTGAACACCTGAATCAAAAATAGAAAAAAAACTTGGTTTGCATTCCAAAACGTGTGTAAGAACTTCCTGGGTAGCCACAAAAGTGATGATTATGTCGCTCAGGTCGACGAATTGCTCTTGACCTACAAGACCATGGGATGTAACATGTCTTTTAAAGTACACTTCCTTCACTCGCATCTGGACTTCTTTTCTGAAAGTTTAGAAGTAGTCTCGGATGAACACGGAGAACGGATTTATCAAGACATAGCTAAGTTGGAAAATAGATTTTCAGGGAAGCATGTTGGCGAAGTACTACTTGTTTTTGAAACGACAGGGTTGTAGCTCAAGGTATAAAATGAAAGCAAGCACAAAGTGAAAGTACAGATCTTTTTATTTATTATTGTATACAGCTGAAATAATTCCCTTAAATATTTAAATTTATGTCGACAAGATTATCGTTATCATCGAAAAGTTATAGAAATAGATAAAAGGGCTGCTCCCCCAAAAATGGTGGGTGGTAGAAGAAAACGCAAGCTATATTGGGATTCAAGGCGTCATTGTACATAAGAATCAGCAGAAATAATGGCAGGGCTCAAGATTTTTTTATTTTTTGCAGACCAGTGTTATTAAAAAATTTACCTCAAATGTAGTTTTCTCGTCCAAATTTGCACCTGAAGCGCACTCTAATTCTTTGGATACAACCAATGCTATCAAATACGTTGACATTGCAGGAGTTCTTTCAAAAGCATGCCAAGTTGCAGCACTAAAAAAAGGAATAACAAATTATTGTCAAAAAAGAGACTGACTTATTCGAGGGTACGCCGAATTAACTTACTTATTAGTGTCGGATACTTTGCTTTGTTCCAGAGGAGTATTGAAGAGAACCTTCATATCATTAGGTACCGTTATGTTGAAATAATACTGAGCTTTCAAATGGGGTTCATCAAAACATGGGAATACCTTAAACAAAAACATGTTTACAATAAAATATAATGACACAGCGCCCACTGGGACATTTTAGGAAATAGTATTGGTATCACAAGTATTTTTAATTCTTCTAGAAGAATTTATTTAAAATTGTGAAATATTTTGTTTGTTTTCAATGCTTATATTTATTAGAAATGCAGCTCTAGCTTAGACCCGGGTTTGTTATAGCTCAGCAAAATGTCTGAAATAAATAAATTTTAAAATTTTAAAAAATTAAAAATAAATTATATCATATATAGGTACTTTGTTATAAAATTTATAGTTTTCTCCCAAGAAATAAAAATAAATTAAGTCTGTTTTTTCCTTAAAAAAACATCAAAACTAAATTTCTCTCGTTCTTACATAAATCGGTGCCCTAACCTCACCCACGGACGGCACGTTGGTGACGTAAGGAAGATGTAAGGGTGGGATTCTTAAAGAATAGAAAAGAGAGAAAATAGATAGTTTAAGTTGTGCTACGTATTTTTACGTAAAACTGCACGTTAAGCGCTCTACGTTTTGTTCTAAATTTGAGTTTAAGTTGAATGTTTTTACGTTACCATAACCAGTCTACTAATAGCAGAGAATATGGAATTCGGCACTGTGTCTTTTTGATGTTACAATTTTGTTTTTTGTCTTTTCAACAGTAGGAATATATTTGCAAAGAATCGTTTGTACTGGAAGCGGAAATTATCGTCTAGGCCTCATTTTTCGATTGTTCAATCAACCAATTCTATTCTTTGGTAACGTTAAGGTGCCCGCAGACTGCCGTAAGCTAACGTAAATAAGTAAGCTCCTAACGTGACCTTGACGACGGTGTGACGAAGTGCGCTTGCGTAACTGTCAAATCTCAGGCTTACGTAAAAATATGTTTAAACTATCTAATTACTCATAAGCAGTCTGAAAAATAGTTCGAAAACGAAATAGAGATGTTAGTAAAAAACTGGTACCTACTTCTCTGGCATGAATTGGTTTCAACTGAGTGTTTATCACGTACTGTCTTTCACCCTTGATGTTACTGTAGCTACTTTTGTATAGTCCAGTTCCGATAGTGCTAAAGGTTCCTTTGTATTCGATGTCCAATGTTATGTTAGTGTCGAGTATACTAAGACCTATAAGAAAATTTCAAATAATGAGAGCGTATCAGTACTTTTTATAGCATATAAAGTGCTACCATCTGGGGGCACGGCAGTGTCCCACCAAGTTCGCGTAAACTGTGTACCATATTTTCTTGAAACATTTCAGCCCATATTTGACCTATCTAAAACTCTATTCGAAATAAGCTACGAAACTTAAACTTTGCACAGATCTTCATAGAGTACAACCAAAAAATTTCAATAGTATTTCCTAGTATTTCCCAAGCACTTCCCGGTATTTTCTAGTATATTTCCCAGTTACTTCCCAAGTATTTTCTGGTATTTCCCCTAACCTGTACACCAGAAGGCAATACTGAGCCACACCTCGGGTTAACAACCCCTCCAAGTTTCATGGACTTCCATAAAGTAGTAAAGTAATTATGAAATTTCAAAAAATGTCAAATAGATCATTAAAATTCTACTGTACTTCCAGACATGCTACAAAGCTAAAATTTGGCAGACAGACCCCAAAATTCTAATTTACTTTCCTCCCCTATCCATGTAAAATTATGTAAAAGTGACATTGACCACTTTCAGATGCGCTAGAGAGCTGAGCTTTGACATACTGATAGGAAATATAATAAAATTATAGGAAAAAACTACAAAAGTTTAATTTGCTTTCCTCCCCTATAAATGTAAATTTATGTAAAAATAACATTGCCCACTTCCAGAAGTGCTAGAGAGCTCAGCTTTGGCAGACTGATAGGAAATATTATCAAAAAACTATAGCAACCAATTAAAAAACCCCGTCATTTTAATTAACTTCCCTCCCCTATAAATGTAAAGTTATATAAAAGTAACATTGTTCACTTCCAGCAACGCTAGAGTGCTGAGCTTTGGAAGACTGATAGGAATTATGATAAAACTATAGGAAAAAATTTAGAAACAACAATTTTTTAATTTACTTCCTTCCCCTATAAACGTAAAGTTATGTAAAAGTAACATTAAGCACTTCCAGGAACTTTAGATAGCTGAGTTTTTGAAGACTGATAGGAACTGTAATAAAACCAGAAAAAAAAATATATATTTCTAGTAAGTTATTGCAAAAGTTTTGCACAATATTCTGCATATTTTAATGCTTTAAAACTTAAATATTATCCAAATCCTTTAAAAAAGGAGTAAAATCATAACAAAAACATTTCATGTAAAAAAAAGCCAAGTACGCAAAAATGGTATTCCGTAAAAAGAATTAAGACAAAAGTAAAGTCAAGTTCTCTAATTTCAATTTCTTACTAGTTTGGAAATGTTTTTCTAAACTTGACTACTACGGCTGCAAATGACTCTTAGGCTAAATTGAACATAAAGAAGTTTGGTGTAATAGCAAAGTTAAAAAAAAAACATTTCCAAACTAGTAAGAACCTTTCATTTTGAAATTTGTATCGGAGAACTTGGCATTACTTTTATCTCAATTCTTTTTACGGAATACCATTTTCGCGTACATGGCTTTTTTACATGAAATGTTTTTCTTATAATATTTTTTTTTTGGTAACATATTGGCACAGACGGTTTCAGCAATAATTTTTAGCTCACTTGGCAACAATGCAATGGAGATATGGACCTATCCTTGTTTGTTTTTGTCGTTTACATCTAATCTGATTTTACAAAGTTTTAGATAGTAATATTATTAATAATTCTAGCCAAATACATCAATTAGCAGATAATCCAAGATAAAAGTTCAAAAATTAAGTAGGTATTAAAATTCTTTTTCATGAAAATTCACAAAGGCATAATACAACGAATACAACATTCCAGTAGATATTGCGTTTATAGACTTTGAAAAAGCTTTTGATAGCATTGAGCACTGTGTAGTAAAAGCATATTTAATTATTAGCTGAATACATCACAGATACACAGACTTAATAGTTAACATATGTCTTAATTGTCATGGGTCACTATTGCTATCTCTATAAGAACTACAAGGTTGTTCAACGTAGATAAAATGAGCAGTTTTTGGGGGACATTAAAAATATGGTTTCACATTGTAAAAAAAAACTATTATATCCCGAGCTACGGGGGTTTTTCGAAATATTGCTCAAATCTATTTTATTAAATATCTCAAAAAGTATAGTTTTTACAAAAAAATCTTAAAGGAATATTTTTTTGCAATATGGTATTTTTTTAAGAAAATTTACCACGGCTAGTTTTCGAGATATTACCATTAAGTTACTGTTTTAAGATACCGACCAGTATTTTTTATTCCATTTTTTAAAATAACTTTTTTTTATGATTTCAACAATGTATCACATGTCCATATTTATTTGTACTTTAATGCTAAAAAAAGGGCATTTAAGTTTTTTGGCACTTCTACCGTTTTATCATAGGTGGCTTGGACAGCAAAAAAAAGATTGCTGATAAAAACCTGTGATGCGTAATACATCTGTTATTTTTCAAAAATAAGGTAATTTTTCTGAAGAAACTGACACTCTAGATACATTTTGTAAGAAACTGCGGTTCATGCATTTCTTAGTTTTTAATTTGAGTTTAAAAATAAGTTTTATATCTGTTGCAAACCATTTATTTCTGGAGTACCCAGTGTTACAAAATCAAAATTTCACTCTTCCAGTTCACTGCTATTGCATAAAATAATTAGCCCATTCAGATTTTTTATGCATTTTTTAAGCACAAGAAGATTCTTAAAATTATTTCTGTAATGGGTTACTTTATTTATCTTTCAGGCTGCCCGCGCCGTTCCTTTAGCTCTAACGCCCAGGGCTTAAATTCTCTTAGCCCCCCATTAGCCCGCCACTGAAAAGAGCGACTGTCTATAGATTTTGCTTATGTTACTATTTTTTGTTTTGCCTGGGAAAGAAATGTTCGTATTTTAGTAGTATTTTGTCAGCTGGTAATAAATAAAGTTTCTTTAAAATTACGCATGCAAATTTGTTCTCATTTTATCGTTTATCTAATTAATTTATACTTTTGCCCCGTGACCGGTACTGGCTCATTAGGCACCGGCTCATAAGCCACCGGCCCATAACATACCGTCTCATAAGACACCAGCCCATAAGGCACTGGCTCATAAGGCACCGTCCCATAAGGAACCGGCTCTTAAAGCATTGTCCCATAAATCACCGGCCCATATGGCACCAGCCCACCGGGAATTTTTTTATTTTTCCATATGGCCCATCCGCCCCTGTCAGTGTTAAATACTTTCTTGGTTAATAAGAATGACTGTTATGCCCTTCGTAGACAAGACTTTTTTCTTACCCCGTGCTATTGTAAGAGTCAGAAGATCTGTGTCTTCATCCCAATCCTCATCGCTAATTTTTTCTGTAATATCAACCTTAGCAAGAAGAACTTTTGCCAACTTTAAATGCTTTTTCGAAGCATGGACTTTGATAGAACTCAATTTGTTGCTTATTTGGAATATTATCGAAACTCTGCCTGTGAATTCATCGCTTGTAGATGAAAATGATTCTTCCGAAAATGTCAGGTTTACTCTAGAAAAAAGTAAAAAGAATTCTTTAGTCCTGCAGTACACTGGCCTGTTTTTTAAGGGATTAGTAACAGGCTGATATTTCGTTACTAGCTTTATTTTGCTGAGATGCCCAGCCTTTTCTACTTCAAAAATTCTCGAAAGTGATTCCTAACTAGAGTTTGTAGGCACTAGATGTCAATTTAGCTGGTTTAGCAGGTAAAACAGGTTTAGTTTCTCTTGTATTTTTTATAGGTAGTTCGAAAGCTCATCCTCACGGGAGTCCGAAATCTTTACACCTAATAAGTATTGCCTCTTTAGAAGATTGCTTGGTCGATGTGACACACTTGCAAGGTAAAGTATTACGGCTGTCTTTTTTCTTATGTTACATTTGTAGTGAGAATCAAAAGCAATTTGCCCGCTTGGCCACGCAAAACTTGTTTGTTGATTTTTTATTCACAAGTACTAAAATTTACGTTTATTTGTATTTGCCTCCGCTGACTGACACCGACGTCAAAGCCTTGAAGACGGACAAACCGCAATCTGCGTTGATCTGACCTAAAAGACGATAAGTTATCGAGGGTCACGTGATGTATTTTCTCTTTTCAACGATCGATATAGCAGTTTAGTACTCGCCTAATGTTGTTGTGGTCTCTCGCACTTTGGTAAATGGGACTACTAGCAGAGGTACACGGTATTGTTTTGTCAGTTCCAACCATAGCTTAATAGACCGAACCGAGGATTTTTTTTCTGTGGTTCCAACATAAGATGAGACACAAAACCTTTTGCTTAACTATGTAATGACTAAGACTCTAAGAAGCCCCATAAGGATGAAACAGTTAATAGGGTGTTTGACAGTAGTAAAAAATAAATATATATTTATTTTTAGATATCTCTTTAGGTCTTGGGAATGCTAAAAACAAACTTTTTTGTTTATTTTTTTCTCAAATTCATAGTTCTTTTATTAAAATAAATTCATTGAATTAAAACAATTAGCCACATGATTCAAAATAGGCGGTCTACCAATCAGCTGCGAGTAACGTCACAAAATATTAAACTCCTCGAACGAACCTATTTTCTGTGTTATTTTCATATGGATGGTAATGTTTGCTTTGGTTTAAAGTGCGAATTATCGTCCTAAATTAGATTTTATGTTGTGTTTTGCTTATAAAAAACATTTTCAATGGAAAATGGATTCTCCAAAGCCGATAGCTCCAACTTGCCAATGCTGAATTCCTTTATGGTGGCAGGCTTCTTTGCCAACAAGTGATTTTTGTTCTGCGGAATTTAGAAACGTTAAAATGTTGATGTAAGTATTCGATGAGTTGTTTTGTATATAATTGAAAGTTTTTTACGATATTCTTCGCCTACTTTTACTCATTTAGATTTTGAGGTTAGGTTATATGTTTTGCTTTTTTGTCTAATATGCCACTTACAATAAATTCAATTAAATACCCAATCATTATTATTTTAAGCATTAAGAAAAAATAAGTAAATCGAGGGGAGGACAGTAGGCAAAAAGTATAGCACTGTATAGTCCTGCGTAGGTACTGCCTAGTCTTGCCTATGCACTGCCTACTATTGCATATGCACTGCTCAGTCCTACATTTAGCCTGCATGTGCACTGCCTAATCCTGCATTTAGAGGTACTCCCTAGTCCTGCCTAATAACTACCTAGCACCGCCTAAAAATGTTGTTGTGTTGTAATAAACATAACCTCAAAAATTTCATCGTTATTTACGAAATAGTTATGTATATTATAGACAACGTGAGAAAAATTAATAGAAATAATTTAGTTATACTCACATCAAAGTGATCTTCACAAATGTAAAGTGAAGATGTATTAGATAAGGCCCTTGGGTCTCTTCGAGCAAGTTCCAGCCACTTTTTCCGTTCTTTTACTGCTGTAGGCACATGAATAAATAGTTTTTCAGGTGTTGTTATGCTAGTATTCGAACACTGAGGCACTACACACCACTTATAGGACATTTTTTTACACAAAAAACAGTAAAAACACAGACCAAAACAAATAAACACTTGAATGCCGTGTATCTGTACGCGAGTTTACTGCGCTGTGACGTCATTGCAACGTCATGCTAGAAATAAGCGTTTTAGCGGCAAATTCAAATCGGAAATTAAAAAACTTGATTTTAAATGTAGTCATGATAAAATATACTATTTTAATAATTTTGCGTAGCAAATTAGGGATCTATGAATCATTCTAAACTCTTTTCTAAAATTTGTCAAATACCCTATTGTCAACACTGACTACTACTCTCTAGCTACCGATGTAAAAATAAGAGAGAAACAAAACCATTTTTCTCGGTGAGCCACGCCAACTTGTTTGGTTTTTAATTCACGGAATTTACGGGTACTAAAATTTAGGTAATACTTTGTTTAATTAATTTCATAATATCAAACATAAAACAAGCGTTTTTAGATGCTTTCACAGAAAGAATGTAAAAAAAAAACAAAATAAAAACTAACATTAAATATTTAGTAAACTAAATTTTTGGTGCATTAAAAAAATATATTTGAAAGTAAATCCGATGCTCGAAACAGGTCTGCGCATATGCACTTTGTTAGCATTTACTTTAAAAAAACTTCGTAGACAAAAAACAGAAAAAAACTTAGGACTATTTTGTATGATATTCATTGTAACGTTTTTGTTTTAATTTATTAATTTCAGGTTAATTAATTTAATAAACATTTTAATACACTGCCCTCTAGATAATAGGCGGTAAAAATGCACTGTTTCCCTACGTAATTGAGGTCTTTATCTACCGGGTGATATGATTTAAATTAAAAAAGTATTTTATCCATTCTTTAAGATGGAATGGGGTCACATTTGGTAAAATTTAAAATATAAAAAAACACAACGAGTTGGTAGGTATTTTTGCTCCTTTTAGTGTGGAAACGCATAGTCCTTGGGGTGGAGAGGCCAAAAAGTTTTTGGATGAATTAAGTTTGAGAGTCAAATCCAGAAACTTTAAAGCCTTCTTCATTTAAAGGATCAGCTTAGCAATCCTGAGAGGAAATGCCATTTCTGTGTTGGGAACCCTTCATAATTTCGCGGATAATGGTCTAGAAGAGATTGTCGCTTTTAAGTTTGGTTTGATTGTTTATTTATATTTCTCTATTTCTATTTTTTTTTATTTTTTATTTCTGGTATTTGATTTTTATACAATGTTATTAAATTATTTTATTGTTATAATTGTTTATGATATAAGATAACAAAAATATTTTATCTAAAACTAAAGATGACAAATTAAGTCTAATTTGGTAGGTAGGTACTTTATAAAAATGATTAGATATTATTAATGTTATTGTTAACTTACCTATAATCCATTACAATCACTTCTGATTGTAACCGATAATCCTTATCAGCAAGTAGGTTTGCTGAACGATCATTGTTAGTCTCAAGGAAAGTACCCGGTTTTGCTAAAAGGGGCGTTACAAAAAGTGCCAAAATGACTGGCAAGTATATTTGTAACATGGTTCAGATCTACCTAAAAATATTGATCAGCATTAGTTAAAACTCTTATATCTTTGGTTGAATTTCAAAAATTATTAAATGGGCGTACTAAATCAGTGAGCAATACAAGCTACTCTGGAAGGGTTAGGAGTTTTGATAGGGTCATGAAAGGGTGCCACAGTTGCTGTCGCATAATTATGGATACCATACTAAAGCCGTTCTCAGTGAAAGGATCCGAGACTCATGCCTATGCAGACGATGGTGATGGCACGGTAGACATTTCTGGTCGCTCCGTTAACGTAGCTTGCAATAGAGTTAAAGGTTTTAGAACACCCGTGATAACAGAAGACCTAGCTTTAGTACCAAAGTTGAAGTATCTGGGTATCATATTTAACAGTGTCCGCCACACCCTGATAGTATGATCAAAAAGGTTCAGGCCAGGCAACAATGAAGTATTCAGCAGAACCTGAGGGCTACCCCTTAGAACACTCCTCCTCCTCATACCTTAGAAGCTTAAAAAGAAGTACAAAGTCTACATCTCAGATAAAGAGGCGTGACAAATCAAGGAAACAATATTGAAGTGAAGCGGTTTAGTTCGCTTCACTGATGGATTTCTCAGTGAGGTAAACCCCAGGAGTGAAAGTATAATTTAGAAGAGCTACTCACTCGAAGCAGACTACTGTTAAGAAGTCAGGAATGCCAAGGCACAGTAAATATGTTCAAGAGCTAGGCCATCCTGAAGGTGCTCAGGACACAGAGATTGCAGACGCCTTGGTTGAAAAGATAATGGATACCCTAAGCGATCGCAAACGGATGATGTTGGTTTGAAATCCTGGGCATACAGGGGTACCAGGCAACGACAAGGCGGATTACCTCGCGCGATTTGGAGTAGGAATCGACTATGTATGCGCTAAGCCACTTCAAGAGATGAACAAAAAAATACGTGCAGAGCGAAGTCAACACCTGGCCGCAGAATGCCCCAACAAACTCCTGGAAAACAGGAACAGGTTGGGCGTAACAAAAAGTGCCAAAATAACTGGCAAGTACATTTGTAACATGGTTCAGATTCACCTAAAATTATTGATAGGCATTAGTTTAAGCACCAATATCTTTGGTTGAAATTCAAACATCATTAAATGGGTAAATCTCTACTAAATCAACGAGCGATATAAGCTACTCTGGAAGGGTCAACAGTGCTGCAATGGCGAAGCACAGTAAATATGTATATCATTCAAGAGCTAAGCCATCCTGAAGGCCCTTAGCACACAGAGATTGCCGACGCCTTAGTGAAAGATATTCTGGAAATCCTAAGCGATAGCAAACGTATGATGCTGGTTTGAAATCCAGAGCATACAGGGGTGCCAGCCAACGACAAGGCGAATTAGGCCCGGAGCCATTTCTGTAGGTCAACAAAAGACAAGTGCAGAAGCATACTCAACACCTGGCCGCAGAATGCCCTAACAAACTCCTATGTCATTATATATTCGATAATAATCATGGCAAACATAGAAGGGACCAGGAATGACGAGGCACAGCTAATATATTTATGATCTGAGAGCTAAGCCATCCTGAAGGCGGTTAGCACACAGAGATTGCCGACACCTTGGTGGAAGAGATTCTGGAGACCTTAAGCGATAGAAAACGTATGATGCTGGTTTGAAATCCGGGGCATACAGGGGTACCAGGCAACGACAAGGCGGATTAAATCGCGCGATTTGGAGTAGCAACCGACTATGTAGGCCCGGAGCCACTTCTGTAGGTGAACAAAAGACACGTGCAGAGCTGACTTAACACCTGGCCGCAGATTGCCCTAATAAACTCATATGCCATAATATATGCCATAATAATCACGGCAAACATAGAAGAGATCAAGAATGGCGAGAAACAGCAAATATATTTATGATCTAAGAGCTAAGCCATCCTGAAGGCGCTTAGCACACATAGATTGCCGACGCCTTGGTTGAAGAGATTCTGGAGACCCTAGAGCGATAGCAAACGGATGATGTTGGTTTGAAATCCGGGGATACAGGGGTATCAGGCAACGACAAGGGGGAATAACTCGCGCGATTTGGGGTAGCAACCGACTATGTAGACCCGTAGCCACTTATATAGGTGAAGAAGAGACACGTGCACACCTGACCGCAGAATGCCCTTACAAACTCCTGGAAAACAGGAGCAGATTGGAGGCAAACCAGAGAATTCGTAGACCGACTAAAGGCAACCAGACTTTGATGGTTGCTGAGACGGACACTAAAATATGTTGGACTTTGGACTGATAATAGGTATTTTAACGGCCCTACCTGTCCACCGAGTGTCCATGGAGTGTACACCACATAAAATACTAACCACCCTTTTCTGTAATTTAAAAAATAGGGGAATTGCATATGAAATTCTTGAATGAAAGAGAGAAAAATAACAAATGTGGAAAACATCAAAACTAACAAAAGAATGAAGCCTTCTTATCAAAAATGTTACACTGAATACAGAACGCCTCAGATTGTCGGTGTGTTGTACCCACGAAAGCTTGTCATCTATAGTGATTCTCAAAAGTGTTACAGAGCTAAATTAAAATTTTCAGGTATTTTTAAAATTTGCGTTTTGTCCTTGTTTAATAGCAGAGTATTAGCATTAAAACTTTTTCTTTTAGGTATCAACTAAATCGTCCAAATTGGTGCTGTAAGTTATAAATGTAGTGTCGCCGGCCAATCTAGCACTTTCAAACTTATTCATGTGATAGCTTAAATCATTTACATAGACGACAAATAACAAATTATATTTTCAAAAAGTTGATTGTTAAAATATACTAACTTTACCCACTGGTTTAGATGCTATCATCCAAAGGACAGATAGATCCACAAAAACACGCATAATGAGATTTCCAAAAAACATTAAAAAAAACTAACTTTTTGCCCATTTTCTTTGTAGGTTAAGAAGATAAAAATTACCTAAATAATTTTAAGAAACAGGAACCAAGATTGTATATTTTTTAAGATTTTGAGCATAAGCATGAAACTTACCGGAATTCTGAAACGTACTACTAATTTATACTTGCTTTAACTAAAATTAGTTAAGACTGGCTTATCATTAGCTTAAAATTAAAAGTTTTATAGGGGGAGTTTTTTATCAGTTTCATTTAGATTATTTCAAAGTATATATTTGGATCATTTGCATTATTTTTTTATATCCTGTACGTAGTAACTCGATTTATCCTTAAATCTTATACTACTTATAATTTAATATTCTTCTTAATGAACACTGAAAAAATTGTGTGTGAATTTACTTTGACTTTGTAAAATTGCGTCTTTATTTTACAGTAATTGAAATGTAAATTTGTCATAAAATAACAATAATTTTCCGTTTCGCTAAAAAAAATGCAAAACAATTGTTATTTGCAAATCATTAGTGAACTTACATAAATACCCTTAGCCCCATTATATGTTATGTAAATTCACAAATCCGTTTTTTCAGTTCGGGTTATGATAGTTGAAAAGCCAAATCATATCTTATTAGCCGTTTTTAAACAATGAAGGGTTTTTCGAAAGTGTGTGAAACTCTTTGAACTATGAAAATTTCGTTTTGATAGAAATTATTTTTTAGTTTCTTTTAGATAGAATCCAACTAGAAAACTGAATTTTATCTATCACTTTTATTTTAGCTTTTCGATTGCCTAACTGCAATATACCGTATCTAAAAAAATGCAACTTTACAGGGGAAGCGAAAAACAGTTTAGGTAACACATATGGGGTTATGGGGTATAAAAAAATATATTTGATATATTTGTGATTTCCCACGCATATATGTCTTATATTATTATACACCATGAAAGTAGCCAGCTCATTTTGCCTAAATCACAAATAATCTAAAAATTATCAAAATCTTAGATACGGAGTATTGCAGTTAGGCCATCGTTTTGAGATATACAGCTGTCCAGCACAGTTTTAAATATTGTCTTTAGAAAAAATCTTTGTTTTTGAAATATAATACAGGTTATCCAGAAATCTGTAATCTATAATTTGTGTGTTATATAAAAAAAAAATAGATATTCCCTAAAATTACAAATTGAAGCTGTCCTGGACAGCTATCAATTCAAAGTAGAAAGCTAGGTTATATATTTTTTGTAGGAAGTTTTAATCTCTACAAGATTCGCCTCAAGAAGTTTTCTAAAAAAACTTGTGGTTTTGGAGGAAAAATTGTTTAATTAAAAAAAATTGTTTTTAAGAAGTTACCCCCAATTCGAAACCCTATAGTGTTAGTTTTGGGGCGATATCCCAAGTAACATTTCTTTATTTATAGCAGAAGCTAAAAGGTTGCCAGCGCCTTTCCGTAAAATCATTAGTTTCAACGTTTGGTCGCTAGCATGTTTCCATTACCCTTATATACCCCTTAGACCTCCTAAATGGTACTCCCCAATTGGTGGTGGCAACCAATGTATTAAACTCACTATAAAACTATAAGAAATAAACTCCTTCTTCGCCCTCTAGCGGTTCCACCAGTATAGAACCTTTTAGAGCCTAAAACTATTATGCCAGGTTTTAAAAGCAACTCAGAAACGTCCTCTATCCTATTATAAAACTAGATTTGGTAATTTGGTATCCTGGCGATTCTGTTGAATACCATAATACCTTTAGAGTAAAGAAGTTTTCCTATAAAAGCTATGGCGATATTTTAGATTCACAATGGATATATAAAATAATTTAGGTCACAAAATTGCCAAAAATGTCAGAGTCCCAAAATTATTTTATCATATAAAAATATACCAAGTTTGTGGATGATCAAATTGCCTGCCAGATTTATTTTTCTGATAAAATCGTATCTGAAAAGCTCTCAAAACAAGCGCGCCAGATTAAAAATGCTTTTTAATAGTTTTTTGATAACAAAATAACAAATATTTAAAATAAAAATAAAATAATTTACACTATTCACCATTAAAAAAGTCTGGTTTAAATAGATCAAAATTAAAGTAATATTATTGTTAAAAAACACTGCTAAAACGACTAGATAAATATTTTCTCTTTACAATATTTTTTAAATAAATTTACATACGCCATTATGGTTTTATAGTGGTCACTTGGTTTTATTTGTTACTGTATCGCAACAAGGATTTTTGAGTACCCTTATGAAACCAACCAAAAAGAACAAAGTAAACATAGTCAACATAACCTCACTTAAATTTTTTGTATTTGTTTTTTAAAAAAAGCCTATAATTCAACAATTTTAAATGTTTTTTATCGTGCAATTTCGACACAATCGAGAGGGCCAGTGCAATGATATTCGTTGTGCCTGCAGGTTGGAGAGCAACCTCTTATATTGGCTGTCTAAACAGGCCTTATCTAGGCCTGGGTGTCCTACCCAGGACCCAGGAGAACGGAAACTCAACAATTATTAATTATTGGGCTTTAAATAATCAATCTTGCAATAGGAAGGTACCAATCTGTACCTAGGTATATCTATTATTTTTTCAGAAATACCTAAAAAAAATAAAACACGAAAGTATTTACTTACTTCTGTTAGAACCCTGAAGGAAACAAGGTTTTATATGGCCGCCTATTTAAATAATATTTAATATACAGCTCTGGGTAACTATAAATACAAAAGAATTAAGTTTACCTGTAAGCCTTCCTATAAAACCTTTTTAAAATGGTAAACTACTGATAACTATAAAAACAAAAGGATATAAGGTAACCTTTTAGCTCTATTATAAAACACTTTAGTGATGACCAAAAGTAATTAAAAAAACTAAATGACCAAAGTTTATATTTATTTCTTTTTAAAAACTTTAGGTAAAAGGGTTTTATAAGACCATCTTTATAAATCAGAAATCAATAAAACCAAACGTATCTAAAAGGAACAGAAGCAATATTAGTTTTATTATACTCCATTTATAAATCACTTTATGGTTGTATAACACCTCTTTAGGTAATTGGCAATATAAATTACCTTCATGTGGCCAAAATGATCCTAAAACCCATAACAGCACCCTCTAAATAACCCAGGAACCCAATTAATAAAACCTTGAGTGGTAATAATGTTACTTGGGATATAAATAAGCGATATACCAAATTAAAGCCCTGTTCCTGTGCCTTTGAATGCGCCTACTAAATTTTATCACCATGTATTTCTCTAGGGTGTTTTTTCCAAAAATTTAAAAAAAAATTACAAAGATCACATTTGTTTATTTATTTTGGGGGATGCTGACCCCCCCCTATGGAGGGTAGATGTTTAAATTATCTACAAAGATGCTGAAGAAAATGGTAACAGTCCAAAGGCAAAAACGGAATTCTTAATAACCGGAGATTATACAAAAACGTCATTCGTCAAAATAAGACAAGAGCAGAATCGAAGTTTAGTATAAAGCCTTTTATCAAAACCGGACAAAATCAAAAAGGACAAAAATCATAAAAAGGGGCCGGGCCTAGCATGAGCAACTCTCTCCTTTCTTTTCATATATACTGGTTGCGTCTCTCTTTCTCTTATACAAATCGGTCTCATAGAAGTTTGGCCTGTTTTTTTTTCCTTTAATTAGCTCCCCTGTTCTTCTTTTGAGAGGTCGAAATCAGTGGTAACCAAAAAGAAACAAACCGAACCGAACCGAACCGAACCCAACCGAACCGAACCGAGCTTCTTGGTCAATTATTTGCAGATGAATCCCAACCTAGGGTTGAACACCTGGCCTTTTTTAAGGCCTAATGAAAATGCCGGCGTTTTCTTTAGGCATGACAGTAACAAATTACAGTGAAGGACGCTTCAATTGCATAGCAATATCGGGACTGCTGCTCTTTAGGTGAACGTCACAAGCTTGGCCCGACCCCTTTTTATGATTTTGGTCTTTTTGATTTTATCCAGTTTTGATAAAAGCCGTTATACAGAACTTTGATTTTCCTCTTGTCTTGTTTTGAAAAATGACGTTTTTGATAATTTCCGGTTATTAATAATTACGTTTTTAACGTAGGACTGTTATGCTATTTTCATTTATGATCTTAGAAGATTTTTAATTTGTCCTTTATGATAAACTATGGGGTCCAAATTTGGTTATAAAATGAGACCAAAAGCATTGGCGCACCCAAGGGAGGGGGCGATCGGGACCAAAATTATAAAAAAAAATATTTTTAATTTATTGAAGCTACACACCTATGTTGCCCCCGAAACATATTTTGTCGGTGCGGCACTGACTCAAAGATTTACTTTAGGTTAAAGTAACATTTCTCTGGCGCCGGTGAATAAGCAGATAAGTGTGAAATTTTGCCAAAATAATTTTGCCAAAATAGGATAAGTCGATTTATTGGTCCTAGTGGGATATGTCTAAAGTGCGAATAAGCAAATAAGTGCAGAAAACACATTGGTTTCCTAATCATAAGCCTGTGAATATATAAACTTGTTAAGAATTTACAAAAATTTTGACATAAGTAGTTATTTCTTTGAAATCTCTAAATAGGGGCCTACAGACACGCGAACATTTCTTGAGATTAATACGCGCATATTAATCTCTGCGTACATGTACGTTTGGTGGAATTGCCTACACACGAAGATAAAATTAAACAGAAACACGAACGGCACTGATATTATCTATGCGGTTTGCCTAGAAACCGAGAGATTTGTACGCGCACATCGTGCGAACAAAAATTCAAGCGGCGACTGAATACATCTTCGAGAGATATTTTAGGCGTATAGTGTCTACACACGATGAGATTAGTATGCGCAAACTTGTACGCGCGTACTAATCTCTAGAAATGTTCGCGTGTCTGTAGGCCCCTTAAAAGTTTACTTAAAGTAACATATCTGGTTATTCACCGACGACAGAGATTTCATCTCTGTTAATGAATCTTAAAAAATTATTTCTCGAGTTACTTGGATTTAATGATTATCTTTTAAGATAACAAAAAGTACAAAAAATAAACTAAAGTCTTAATTATTTGATGAATCGGTCAAAAAGGAGCAGTTTTCCAGCGATTTTACAAATAAATCCAGATATTATTAAGTCGAACACACTAAATCATCATCACGATCAATCAATCACATTCTGGTAAAATCTCAAAGAAATCAAATGAATCACTATTAATATCTATTATTGTAAATTATCCTGAAGTGTTTAAAATGGTAGCGGTTAATTGGTATCTACTCTGCTAAGAAAAATTATGGCTTAAAACACAAAAATGATGCTTTTTAATGTTGGTACTAAAAAGTATTAAATACCGTAATTTAACTTTTTGTTAATTATAAACGTGGGGCACTTTAGTGTAGTCAATGTTTATTACCCAATTGCAGCACGGCGAAAGGAAGGGTAATGTTTTTCGATTGTTGTATGTATGTAAGTAAATATGTATGTTTGTGTCAAGCTAGAGGCTAAACGGCTTAACCGATTTTGACAAAAAAACGTGTCGTTGAATTGCCACTGATCCCGAAGGTGCTATAGGCTATATTTTTTTAAACACGAATCAACATGGCGGTCTTCAGACGCCATTTTGTCACATGATGTAGGCTTTAAGTCATACAAGTTATCTAAATTTCAGTCGATTTTATTGAAATTCCTTTGATTACCCTTTGCAAATTTCCTCTAATTTGCTGTAGTTACTTTGTAATCCTCCCTGCTTCCACCCATCTCCCCTCCTATCATTCCCCCCACCCTATTCAAAAATCATATTCGCATAATTTTATCAAATATAAAGCGATTTCAAAAATTCTTTCTGCATACGCTTTCAGATTCTTTTTCCAACACCATTTTACTAGTCCCCCCCCGCCTTTCACAAATATAAGGCGATCCTAAAAGTTCTTTCTGCACACGCTTGAAGAGTTTTTTCCAACATCATTTTACTAGTTTCCACCTTCCTCTCCCTCTCTTCTTCCCACCATCCATATTAGTAATAGTTGTAGCTATACCTTTCACAAATTTAGAGCGATTTCAAAAATTCTTTTGGAACATGCTTTAAGATTTTTTTCGACACCATTTTACTATTTTCCTTCTCCTTCTCTCCTCCCCCACCTTCACTCAATGCAAGGTAACACTGTTCGCGTCCGTAGAAAATCTACATGTACTTTTTGGGTAAAGCTAAATGAATTTTAAATGCATAGTGCTTTTTATAGGCTGAATAAGAATTAAACCTAAAAGTTGGAAGTAAAAAAAAATTAAATAAAAAAACACCCAACTGCTGAATTTATTTGTAACTACTAATCGCAGTTGGGTACAAAATTATGAAAATACGAAACTGTATAATTTCGTAAGTGCGCTTTGGGCATCAAAACTAAAAGTTGAAGCATGTCGTAGCAGTTGGGTGTTTTTTTAATAAAAAAATTTTTTAATTTAATGTACGATGTGCCTCACGCTTCTATACCATTAGTTTAATAGCTACAGTGACCATGCGAAAATTCTGCTTAGAAAGAGAAAATCTAATTTAGTAGGTGTTGAGATAAACATAGAAACATAAGGGTATACCCCGATCTCAGCAAAACGCGACGGTCCATGAACTAAAAGTTAAAGAAGAGGGGGAATATCAGAGGAGAAATTATAGATAGGTAGACAAGAGCTGACTAGGGATATCAGGGGAGATCCAACGAGGTCGCGTTACGGGACCAAGATGGTATTTTCTTTAAAATCTGCGAAGCGAGAAGGAGGTAAGAATTGCGTTTAACCCTTGCTAATTTCTTTATTGGGCATTATGCCGGCGTTAAAATTTACTATCGAAGAAAATGTTCAAATGTTAAAATGTAAATTTGTTTATTGCTAGGCATGAAGACTACCACTTAGAAAATAATTCATCATTTTGATAAAGAAAATGTAGCTACAATGAATAGGTGGATGAGGGTCACAAGACCCATGTCAGAACAAAGATAACAGCGAGGTACTGCCATTTGAGCAGCGGCTGAATTACTCCCTTCTTGTTTAAGTTCGGCCACTGCTAAAAAGATACCTGATCATGTTCCTCCCAGAATCATTCGAAACAGTTTAAAAAGACGGATATAAAGCCTACAAGTTAAAAAATCCCAGAAACTGTTTCCTGATTTCAATATTTTAAGGATCAAACTTTGTAAAAAAGGGATGGATCGTGCCAATCAGAATAAAAATTTTGTCAGTAATAAGGACTTTGTAAGGTTTTTAAAATCACATATTCATACTTTTTTTAAGCTGTTGAATCGGCTAGTCCTAGGGGGCCCGGGGCCCGGCCCTCCCCCAAGCCTAAGATTTTTTTAGATATTTTTCACATATTTCATGAATAAAAAGATAAAATAGATATAAAATACGACATCATGAGGCTTCGGACCCCCCCACCCAAGAGGCCTCGGGTCCCCCTTCAAGGGGCCTCGAGCCCCCCCCAAGACATATTCCTGGGTGCGCCACTGGATAAATGTGTATATTCCTCTTTGAAAATCTCAGAGTAACTTAATCATAGACCACACCCAAACTAGGCAATATAATATATTTATCTCGACCAAAAACAATGCAATAAAATTCATTCGACGCGGCTTATCTATCAAAGAGGAAGGGAATAGAAGAAGTTGTTACTATGGTTATCAAAAAACCTGCCAAATTAGTTTTTCTCTTTCTATTTCTAGAAGAAGAGGGGAAATTGTTTCAATTTTGATTAAAAAACCTGCTTAATTAGTTTTTCTATTTCTATTTCTAGAAGAAGAAGGGAAGTTATTTCTATTTTTATCAAAAAACCTGCTAAATCAGTTTTTCTCTTTCTATTTCTAGAAGGAAAAAAACTAATTTAGCAGGTGTTTAGATAAATATAGGAACAATTTCCCCTCTTCATCCCTCAAGAGTCATGCTCCGCCTTCAATAAGCCGCGTCGAATGAATTTTATTACATTGTTTTTGGTAAGGATAAAGACATTTAGTTGCCTAGTTTGGGCGTGGTCTAAGATTCAGTTACTTTACTGTCTCTAAACATCACGAGTCGTTAAATACCGAGATGAATTCCATCAAAGGAGCATGCGCCAAAATTAACGTCAAAATGTCTAATTTAAATTATTGGCGCGAATACCGGGATTGGCGCGAGATCGAAGAGCTTAACGTATAATAAAAAATTCAAGGTATAAAATAATGGTCAATTCTAATTTTTAGGTATGATTTTATGTAGGTACCGGGTGGTTTTTTATAACCGGAGCACTCAGCAACTTTATCATTGAAAATAAAGGGCTATAATAAATTGTAGATTTTTTTTGGTTAATTATGATGATGATGAACTTTAAAAGCCAACATAATTTTTTCTATCCGTCACCATGTACAGGGTGTCCCAAATTCGATGTTTTTGGGGAGTTTCGGGTATTTCTAGAGGAACTAAAAAAAGCTCATCAACCTTTGCGACACTCAAATTTCAAAAGAACCTTAAAGGTGAAAATCGCATTTTGATATAGCAAGCCGTTTTTAAACTACGGGGTGTTTTTAAAAAGTCTGCATTTTGGGAAGGGGTCTATAACTTGTTTATTTATTAATATTTTTATTTCTGTGAAATAGACACTTTTTTAAGAGGAATTCACCTGTTAAATTAAATTTCATTTGTCACGTTTAGTTTTTGAGATATCACATAAAATTAATTTTTCTTTATGGGATTAGTGGGATTTCTTTATATTTTTGTTTTTTTTTTATTTTTACCACATATTTTAGTTTGCTTAATATTAAAAAATAATAAAGAGGTGATTAAAAAATAAAAATAAAGAAAACAATAAAAAAAATTAAAAATTAAAATATTGAGTGTGATACATCATTTTAAAGGAAATTTTAGAGAGAGTTTTAGAGTTATTCTGTAAGAAAAATAACAACTTTATGCAATATTTTAAAAACCAAAAGAGATAAATAAAATCCGTTGACATCTGTCAATTCTTCAAGAAAAGATCTATAAGAAAGCTATTTACACAAAAGCAAAATGCAGACAAAAACACTCCGTAGCTTAAAAACGGCTTGTAGATCTAAATGTAGTTTTCACCTTTAGGCTTCTCTTAAAATTTGAGCGTCGCAAAGGGGGCTCAGTTTTTTTCTTTCTCCCCTAGAAATACCCGACACCACAAAAAAACAACGAATTTGGGACACCCTGTACAGGGTGTGACAATAAAGTCGATTTTTTGAGAGGGAACACCCTGTATATTTTTGCATTTTAAGATTCGTCTTTTCTTTTTGATTTCAAACATATACAATATCTATGTGCTGCGATTAATATTTTTTGAAGTATATGCAGTATTTCTTCTATATGCATTTCACGTTTATTTTGTTTTGCCATGGGAGTATTGACAAATTTAAATGCGCTAAATCTTAAACAAAAATGTTTATCGTAGCATAGACATACAGTAGAACCCCGATGACAGTGTTTATTCAAATTAAATTGGGCACTAAATAATTTGTCACACAACTTGCACGTCACCGGCATTTTCACAGAACAAAAACGACGAATTTTCATCAAAAAGAACTGGGAATTATTAAAGTGTTGCTGTATAAAACCATACTGAAATATCTCTCAGTTGATTGGTTGGCAGAAGTGACAGATCAACGCTTGCGCACGTCTTGGAATTCATCTCGGTATTTAACGACTCGTTAAACATCGGGATAAATTAGGCTGCCATTCGCAATTTGATTTTTTACACTGATTTTATCACGGCATACCGAATTCAACACAGTGGCGTATATACGGGGGGGGCCCGGGCCCCCCCCGAAGCTAAGATTTTTTTGAATATTTTTCACATATTTCATGAATACAAACATAATATAGCATAAAATATAGCCTCATGAGGTCTCGGCCCCCCCCCAAAACTGTCTCGGGCCCACCCCGAAACTTTTTTCTATATACGCCACTGATTCAACAGCTTAGAAAAATTAAAAAAGTCCCTTTAAGAGCTAACAAATTAAATGCTCAAACTTGCCACCCTGTTGTGCTAATGGATGGGAAGGTTTATTCGCAATCCCCGCAAGTTAATATTAAATTAAGTTTAGGTTATTTGATTGTACCTACATGTTTTTGCTTTCTTGCCCCACCCTGAGCGAGACCCTGACTACGCCCAAGGCCTTTTCAATTTTAGTTCGGGGCCATCTGGTTATTCTGCGCCTGCTTAATACTCATCGGGAAAAAGTTTCGTCTAAAAATTCCCTGGTGGGTAAAACGTCATGTGCCGGACACACATCCCACCCCAAATGTTTCGAATGGTTCTGGGAGGAATATCATCAGGTATGTCTAGTCTATAGCAATGGCTGAACTTAAACAAGGAGGGATCACGCATCACAATCGGCAGTTTCTCGCTGTTGACTTTGTTCGAACATGGGTCTTGGACCCTCATGAACCGCTTCATTGAGGCTACATTTTGTGCAGTTAAACTCTGCCCTCACCCAAATTTATTAAAATGGTTAATTATATTTAAAATGGTAGTTTTGCAAGGAATATCACGGCTCTTATACGTAGTAATAAACAAATTTATTACATCCTGAATGGAATTTTCTGCAAAATACCATTTTAACATTTGAACCTTTTCTTCGAAAGTAAATTTTACCGCGGGCATAATACCCTAGAAAGAAATTAGCAAGGTTTATAAAAACGCAATTTTTACCTACTTCTCGCTTTGCAGATTTAAAGGAAAATACATTTGCGATCCTGTAACGCGATCTCTTTAGATCTTGCCTGATATCCTTAGTCAGCTCTTGTCTACCTGCCTATGATATCTCCTCTGATGTTCCCCCTCTTAACTTTTAGTTCACGGACCGTCGCAATTTGCTCATATTTTATCTAAACACCTCATAAATTAATTCTGCAGAATCTTCATGGTCAGTATAGATTTTACCCTAACTGTATAAGTATAGTTGGTAGTTCAGTAAAAAAAGTAGAAAACTGTTATTTAAAATAAACTTTATTATGGCAAGACGTTGATCATCAGTCAAAATATACACATTAAATCCTATCACTTTAAACATGATTCAATTAAACTATTTCTTACACTCATTAAAAAATTAAATTTATAAAATTACGTATTACTCATTTGGAGGAACTAAATTTTAAAAAATCTAATTTAGTCACATAACAAAAATGAATTTCTTTAATTTGAATTTAAAATGTTCCAAAATATCTGCAAAAAGATATTTTAACAATTTTTAAAGAATATCATTCTATTTACGTCATAAATTACTAAACTAAAATGGCTTTAAAACTCAAAGTTTATACAATTTCTAATTAACGACAAAATATAAGCGATACTTAATAGAGTTAGTACAACTCTTGTGTTTATAGCGATATCGAAACATAAATTGAACATAAAAAATAATCGTGCTTTTACTATAAAAATATTTTAAACATCAACAGTAAAGATGTTGCTTGAACCGTTGTACGCATCGGTGCTGCCGAACAAGGACTTGTGATACCCAAAATGACGGATGACGTAAGTACCTGCCTCGGTACCATTCTTCACTTTCCATCTGATTTCAGCCTTGCTTGTGCCGGTGATACCATTAATTCTTGTCCAGATAAATCTGTAAAAAGATATTTTAAACCCAAGTTTAAAAATGTATAAACTTTAATAACAGAAAAAAAACACAAGCGAAAATTTAAAAAAAAATAACAATAAAATAACATGTTGGTAAGTTGTGATGTATCTGCTATTTATTTAATTCTTAAGGCAGGTCTGCTTGTCTTTTAGTCAAAAGATAATTTGGCAGCATAATATTTTTATATAAAAGAGGTTCACATAATCTAACGTTATTGTAGCCCAAACAAGCAAATCCTTTCAGGAGGTGTGCCTCACCTTTGGTCTAGAAAAATATTGCCAGCATGCTAATTTAGTAATTAGGACATAAACAAGATACCAATAAGACAAAAATTTTGAAGGTATTCGATGACGTAAATAAAACTTATATAGTATAATCTATTTGAAAAGGTGTGCCTGTTAATATGTCAACAGAAGGCTCGGTAGCATTACTACCTTGTAATACGTTTAAAAATATTAAAGAAATAAAATAAAAATCTTGTTGATATTTTTAAAGAAAACAACAATTTTTGATGACTAAGCGAGCGTAAAAAGATTTTGTGTCACATTGACTATGCAGTGTTCTGAAGAGTCCCTTGAGGACGAAACAGTTACCTGGACCACCGTGGGTGTACAGCTTTTGAGATCCCCATGGAAAAATACAAGAGAAACAAAATCTTTCTATGCCCGCTTAGCCACGAAAAACTGCTTTTTAAACAGTATATTCACCTGGTATTTAAACTGGCGTCTGTTGCCACGATGGTACTCCTACCATCTGCTCCAATTTTTTCAACTGTTAGGAATGTGCTGTCTTTCATCCGATTGTTTCGTGGATGCCCAGCAACCTGCCAAAATACGTTTATCACAAATATAAAAGAAAAATTTAGTAGAAATCATCGAATCATGTACTGTATGTGCAAAGCCGATATCTGTCACTTCCAGAGACTCTATTATGGCCCAACAAAAGTAAAGTCAGATGCTCTCCAGTGACGGATTGGCTTCTCGAGGACCAGGGTTTGATCCCTTGGGAGGGTCCAATAAAATGGTACTTATACAATCTTGCTTGAAGCCCGGGGTACTCTCACTCCCACTGGGATGCTCATATAATTTTTTTTTTAAATGAAGGACACATTTCTACCTCGAACTTCAGACGCGTTAATGGTTGAGGGTAGCCTATGTCTCTTCAGAGTTGGCTAAGAGCCTATGGTTGCTATCGGCATTTTTATTGTTCTTTTTTTATGTTAGGTTAGGTCATAGATTGGAAAACTCGCGGCTACAGACGAAAATGCACTCTGGCTCCTTCGATTTCGAGGTTATGTTTTAATTGTTTTGTTTTTCTTTGAGTAGCCTGCATGGAAGTGTTTGAAGTTTTGTCGTGTTGTTAATTAGTTCGGTCAAATTTATTTGTGTGTTATTGTTTCAATTCATATAAAAATACATCGACTTAAAAAAAATATTCCTCATAATAAAAATGTACTTCCTCAAAGGCGTTTATTTTCCACCAAAGATCAGCCCAAAAAGTCAAGAAAAAAATTGTTTGCAAAACCTAAGCCAGAAGAGACCATTTTAATAGCAAATCAATGGTTACTTATTAATTGATTCTTGATTCCTAAAAATAATAAAAACCTATAAGAGTAAATACCTAGAAGAATAATTTATTTTTGCATCTGCCCACTTGTTATTTTTGTGTTTCCCAAAATCTTTTTTTTTAGTTCAGCTAATAGCTTAAACATTTCACATTTTGTTTATTTTTTTACCTCACACTACTACTATACTATAGTAGTATGAGCTATGGTGATCCTAATTTTTTCGATAAAAAAAAGAAGTTGCTCCGATTTCAAAATTTTTTATATATCTTTGATGATTTTGAAACTTTTTTGTCGCGCCGCGCCGTCTGTCTGTCTGTCTGTCTGTCTGTCTGTCTGTAACGACCAACCCGCATAACTCAAAAACCGCTTGCCAAAATACATTTTAGTTTATTTTAAAAAAAGGGTGGGGGTAGATTTTAAAAATTAGAGTTTAAGTAAAAATATGGCGTGTGTGAAGGTAATTGAGTCTGGGGTTAAACAAAATACATTTTAGTTTTTTTTTAAAAGGGTGATTTCAAAAATTAGAGTTTAAGTCAAAACATGGCTCGTGTGGTATCAAACGAAAGGTAATTGAGTCTGGAGTTGAATAAAATTTATTTCAGTTTTTCGTTATCTTAGCTCATACCTACACTAAAACTATAGCACCTAGTGTGAGCTTAGGTGCATATATATTGGCAGAGTATTTTTATTTCGAATCTTCATTATAAATGTGATTTAATTATATAGTATCAAATTTTCCATAAATCCTAAACCTCAAAAAGACCTATCCTGGATCCCTACGAATTTTAAAAATATTCGTTCAAATTAACCCGCGAAATCGAAGGAGCAAGAGTGCATTTTTGACTGTAGCCGCGAGTGATTGGAAAACGTCCAACCGACAGACAGATAAAGAGACAGATAAATCAAAGCCTTTATTTTTTTGTTGACCTTGGTCTGCGTTATAAAATTCACTGAATAAAACTTACAAATGTAGCGGAAGCAACTTGTCCTATCTTGTATGATGAGGCAGGTTGGACAATGCAGTCCCCGAATTCGTCTCCCAATGGGGCGCTATCGTAAATTACTGGAGTGATCAGGGACAGCACCTGGTGAGACACGTCGGTTGGGGTTGGGCCGTCCTCAATAGATTTGTTCTAAAAAACGAAAATAAAATTACATCAAAAGGAAATAAGCACGTATTACACATATGATGGATTTCAGATACTTTTTCTTACCTTCATTAAGTTTTCAGCCAATTTTTTGTAATGTTGTATGTAAAGGTCCAAAGTGTGTGGTCCATAAATGGTTGAGGCGCCTTCGTATCTTTGCAACTAAAAAAATACACAATTATTCTTACATTATAGAGCCCAGGCTATTTTATCCCTTGTCTTTTTACAGTCTAATCGAGTGATAGAAAGACTCTAAGCTCCTCTAAAAATCGTTACACCTGCGCTCAACCTGATTCCATCCGTCATCAGTGGGAAAGGATCCCGCCCGGAGCTTATGGGCGGTGACTTTTGGTTGGATTTCTTTTAAATTTCAGTATGTTGTAGATCTTGATGCCTTGATGAAAAGTTATCATTGCCCAATCGTCGTCCGACCTATGGTTTCTAAGATACAGAGGTTCAAAGTTTCAGTTTTTAGCTTTTGTGCATTTTTCAGAAAAAACTATTTCAGGTGATTTCTAGCTGTTCTGAAAAATTATATTATTGTTTGTTATGTATCAAACGTTAGGTTACAAGTAGAGCTTAATATATAAACAAAAAAATTGGACCTATTAACAGTTTGCTACATTCAGTGGCGTTCCAAACATAAAAATTATTAAAAAATATTTATTCAAAAAACGATGCTTTACAGAATTAATTAACTATAAAAAAAGAACAAACGGTGGATTTTTTTTTTTGATTTTTCCTGTCTTTTGAGAATTACCCAAAGAAACCAGAAAATGTATGAATGGTAAAAATCGGTTTGTAAAGTTTTTCACGAAACGCTGTAAAACTCTAGGCTTTTTAGGATTTTAATGTTTTTTTTTTTAGAAATGCAAAATAAATAAAAAATAGTTTCGCTTTTTTTTAACGATAATATTTAAAGAAATATAATTATGAGGCTATTGGAATGATTTTTGTTGCTCACAGTACTTTTCTAACCATTTATTTATTCAGTGGCGTGCAATTTACCAAGATAAATGAAACTAACTTCTTTTGACATTGATTTTTGGCGACATTAAAAGTAAAATAAAAAAGTTTACAAAATATGATCTATTAACTTGACAATGGCAGGTTAGTCAAACGAGCTAAAAGGTGAGCTCTACACGAAAAAAAAATTATACCGGGTGAGCCAAAAAAAAGCGGATATTTTTTTTTCATTATATCTTTTGAACTATACAATTGATTTTAATGGAACAAACTGCGCTTGGCAAAGAATTAATCAGAGATCTGAGTAACTATATGTTTTTTGTCCGATATCTCAGAATCCAAGATGGCAGACGAAATTAAATTGTACCCTTCAAAGATGCTCGTTTATTCTTATGTTGTGTGTTTTATTTTCGTCCGCCATCTTGGAAAACTCTGATTAATTCTCTGCCAAGTGCAGTTTATTATATTAAAATCGATCATATAATTCAAAAGTTATAATGAAAAAAAATTCTTAGTTTTGTTTTGGAACACCCGGTATAACTTTTTTTCGTGTAAAGCTCATCTTTAGCTCGTTTCACTAACCTACCAATGTCAAATTGACAGATCATATTGTTAAACTCTTTTATTTTACTTTTAATGTCGCAAAACATTCAATGTCAAAAGAAGTTAGGATTTCGAACATTTATCTTGGTAAATTGCACGCCACTGAATGAATAAATGATTAAAAAAGAACTGTAAGCATCAAAAATCATTCCATTAACCTCATAATTATATTAATTGAAATATTATCGTTAAAAAAAAAGGGAAAGTATTTTGCATTTCTAAAAAAAAGCATTAAAATCCTAAAAAGCTTAGAGTTTTACAGCGTTTTGTGAAAAACTTTACAAACCGATTTTTACCATTTATACATATTCCGGTTTCTTTGGGAGATTTCTAAAAGACGGGAGAAATCAAAAAAAAATTCCACCGTTTGTTCTTTTTTTATAGTTAATTCTGTAAAGCATCGTTTTTTTAATAAATATTTTTTAATAATTTTTAGGTTTGGAACGCCACTAACGTCTGATATACCGAACCGAACCGAACCGAACAGACAATAATATAATTTTTCAGAATAGGTAGCAACTACTTGAAATAGTTTTTTGTTAAAAATGCACAAAAGGTAAAAACTGAAATTTTGAACCCCTGTATCTTTGAAACCATATGTCGGACGACGATGGGACAATGATAGCTTTTCATAAGGGCATCAAGATCTACAACATACTAAAATTTAAAAGAAATCCAATCGAGAGCCATCGCCCATAAGCTCCGGGCGGGATCCTTTACTGTAATAAAAATTGGTCAGATGTAGGAAGGTATTATCAGCAAGTTTTCTTACTTGATATTCTTCGAAAGTGGCAATGTAGTTCGTATAACTGTTACTTAATCCAGCGATAACCACTGTGGTATCATCTGGAGCACCATTAGCTACCAACGTTTCTTTTATTGCTTTACGCATACGTCTACCTAAAAAAACGTCAAATTACTAACAAAGTTTGAACGGTTTGTTTGATATTGGATATACCACTTTTTCTAAATTAACGTGTGGGTACATACGGCACATTTTTGTCGGGTAAAAAATCTGAGGAACAGGAACCTAGTCATTCAGACGATAACCTTGTCGTTTATGTAAAGGGTATCCCATTAAGGACTATAAATAATATAAAGCTTGCTATACGATGGGTGTCCTTAATTTCATTTCGGGCGTGAAACTTATCTTTCAGTTAAAAATGTAAGTAAAAGTTGTGGAGATAGAGCTCCAACATATCCATCACCCCCTCCTCCGATAGCGTTGTTCTCTATGAAGCGTATCATCAGTTGATGATATTGATTAACCCATTAATTGGCATGTTGGTGTAAAGAATTTCTTCATTAAAACTTACAAATCTATCGCCGGGATCTAATTTGATCCTATTAAGGATGCTAAAGTTTTACATTTTACATAAGAAGTCGCTTTGGCAAAAGCGAAAGTTTATTGAAGCTGCATATGGAAACCACTCGTAAACGAAAACATGCGTCTTAGGATTATACCCAGGGGGCGACGTCGGGGCCCGCCCCGCCCCAAACCCGATAATTTTAGATATTTTCTGCATATTCGAGCCTCGCCCCCTCTCCCCCCTCCAGAGGCCGCGCTCCCCTTCTCCTAAGACATATCCCTGGGTGCGCCACTGATTATAGCTTTACCTGACATGGTCGTGAACTCTCCAGGAACTGCAATCATACTGAAGTTGCCAATGGTAAACAACTGGGTTGCCACAACGTGTGGTTGCCATTGGTATGGGATGTTCATCTGCAACAAAAGAAAATGTCAAAATCCAAAAGGAAAAACTCAACTTAGATAGGTCAAATGTTTGAGTAATGAAATGTCTTCAGCGACAACAAACCATTTTTGATACATTTAAAGGGATTTCGATTTATGTTTGGTGGTGGTTTTGGTTGGTAATATAATGGGAGGAAATTTCTGACACTGATTGTTTCTCCTAGCGCGGCGATTTTTACTTTTAGTTCGTAAAGAAAAACGATCGAGGGTAGTTGTGCATAAAATATCGGAAATTAAGCCGATAATTACGTAACGTATAATCCTTTTTTCAAGCTTGTTCTTTTTTATAATATTTAATGCCGTGTCTACCACAAACAAGTTTATGGCTTCCCCAGCGAAACACATAAGAGAGGAGCAAATTCTTTCATATTGATTTAAGAACAACCAAACGAATTAAATTCTCAAAAATACCACCGGTCTGTGTTAAACAGTATCCGAGCCTGTTATAAAATTCAGTTCGGACATTACTTAACATTTCAGCGACCATTTCAGGTATCACTGATTGTACAGTGGTGATTAATTTTGCCCGAAGTTCATTCAAAGTGTAACTGGCAAAGAGAATAAATTTGGCTTTTTGAATAGCCCCATAAAAATACATTGGGTGCCAAATCTGGTGACCTCAGAGGCCAGCTGAGAGAGTAGACGCGGCGAGAGTTGATGCCACGCACGTCATCAATTTTTTCTTGGTATACGCCTACCTGCGATCGGGCAGTGCCGTGCGGAATAAATTACATATAATAATTTATAGCCGTAAAATAAAAATAATTGAACCCATAAAACACAACGTCTTTCGTCTGTAAAACAAATATTTTTAATAGAATTTTGATCCTCATTCGCTTTTTCAATCATGGTTTCACAAAAATTCATTCTTCGCAACTGATCATCTGGAAAAAATTTTACGTTTCCTTTACTTTAAAACTCCGTGTCATTTCAAAAGATTTTTGTCCGCTAAAGGTGAAATAACATCGCCCACATCATTGGCAATTGACTTAATGGAACAGGGAGGCAAAGCTTGCACTTTGCACCGTGCTACGGCTTGGAATATCTCATCTCTCACGCGCGACAACAATTTAATTAGCTCCATCTTGACAGCTATTTCTCCGGAAATACCATTGAATCGTTTTTCTGAACGTTTAATGTAATACGCGGCATGGTTTGAGCTAGAATTTGCGTGAAAAACAAATACCCACTTCTCGCCTGTTTCGCTGTACAAAACTTCGTGAAGACAAGAGGTCACGATATATTCCCGTACTTTCCCACATTGAGGGTCTAAAACAGCGAAAAATATTTTAAGACACCGCCCAAAATATACTTTTCTCTCTTTTACTTCTCTCTTACACAGCAAGCATTTTATAAACCCTATAGCTTCTAACCATGCTGCTCACTTACTCTTCCAGTACCCATTAAAATTGGTTTTGGATAATGGCACTCAATATCCTCTTCGGATGGTGGAAATACGAAGTCCCTGACGACGTTCCAGAAGGGGTTGTCGCTGGTAGAACCCTGTTTGAAGTCAAACTCACCAGGACCGTCGGTTGTACCAGCAGCAAAGCTGTAACCCATGGCAGGGTAGCATCCTTTTCCCTTAAATAAGAGATACATTTTTAAAAAATGGAAATAGAGGACAGACAGACGTCACTACATCCACATACACCCAAATAACACATCAAAAACAATTATTTCTATCTATTGTTTCGGAAGATAAAAACCTAACTAAAAATAGCAAATACCAATAAAGCTAAGTGTTAGGTAATTTCTTCCCAAACTTACGGTTATCGTTGTTCCATTTTCTGCCTTAACCTGTACTGTTTCTTTCCTCATATCAACAAATTGATGAATGAATCTGATTGGTCCCAATATTTCGGGAGACGTAGCATTCTCGAGCATTTCCTAAATAAATTGAACAGTCAAAGAATTTTTAAATTGTGGAGCAAGAAAACAAAACAAATCCTCATTTGAAATTAGGAATACCACTAATACCAGTTTAAACAAAACCAAAAAATAGTAAACCTAACCTATGTCTGTATGTGTACATATTTAACCAACTCTTTTTTGCTGATTTTTCCTTAAATAATAAATTTTGAAAAAAGAAAATTGCCTGGAAATTAAAAAAAAAAAGTCCTAGACTGTACATAGGTACAGGTGGTTGTTTAACGAGGGTAGGTCAATTAAGTCAAAATCTAGGTAGAGTTTGATTCAAACTTGAACATGCCGTGAGCATCACCTCAGACGAAGAATACCAATCTCGTTTTCTATTTCTCTCTCTGTCCGATTGACATCAGAGACGTGCCTTGCTAATTTGGAATATTCAACAACGTAAATAAAAGAGGTCAATAAGCTGACGCTGTAGTTGTGACCCGTGTTCTTTGGCAGAAATACAGAAGGTACGGGCCGGTTCACATGGATATTATTGCATTGGACATAATATGCGGCGATGCCGGTGGTCCTTTTTTTTTCACTTTACACTTTATACACCATAAACGGTGCGAGCAAGTAGTCCGTCGTAGTAGGTTTACAGAAAACCCAAGATATACGTTTTAAAAAGAAGATACCCAGCATCGAAAAAGTGGACTAACCTTTTTTTAAAATCAAGTTTGTAGGGTACCTCACCCTCCACTTTTTTAAAAACTGGGAAAAACAAAAAATTTTTTCTATAGGAAACATAGCAAAGTTGGTCTTATTGAGAAAACCAAAAACCAAATCGGAATCGGTTCAGTCGTTTTTGAAATATCAGCATTTTTATGTAAAATTTTGAAGGGTCATATCTCGAGAACTAAAGGAAAAAATTTCTTAAGATAGGGCCATAGAGTCGTAAGGGTCCTATCTCTATCATAAAAAACCAAACCTGTGGTCTTAGATGTTACCCAGTTTCCAAATAAGCGCGCAAACGACCTCTATGTTTTGCAAAAACGGATTTTTTTTCAATTTCACTTTTTACGTTATATCTCGAAACGGAGGCGTCAAAATGCAACATTGATAATAACCAAATTGGTGAGGCTTACCAAGCTTACTTAAATCAAAAAGCAAACATTTAAATCGTTCAGTAGTTTTCGCGTTAATGAGGAAAAACCATCAAAATTTGGCGAAAAGTGGTGCTACTTTGAAGGATGATATCTTGTAAAGTTTTGGCTTGATTAGGAACAAACTGCCTATGCAGACGCGCCGTTATAGTGCCTATATCAACTTATGTCAATTCCTAGGGTCGCCAATAAATTGTGTCGAAAAAAATCGGCAAAAACCTACAATATGTCAAATTTACTGTTTTCACAAAAAAAAATTCCCTATAGCGGTGAGGGGAAGCTGAAATCTAAAAAATGCAAGAATTGATTTTAATTTAATCTGTCGGTGTCTATAAGTGTACCAAATTTCAAAACTCTACGATAAGTTTGAATCTTGAATAAAAGCACTCGCTGGCACCGTTTATGTAAGTGACGTCACCAAGATAAAATATAACATTTTAATATTTTAAAAGTGTAACTTATTAAGCTGCTTATATCGATAAAAAAATTTCAAATAAACCTTTTTATATATCAAACGCCACCCCCCCCCTAGAGCTTCTTAAAAATTAAAAACCTGAAATTACCTTAAATTAAAATATTGAATATCTCGAGAACTGTTTCATAAGAACTCCTAAGATAGGGCCATAGAGTCGTAAGGGCCCTATCTCTATCAGAAAAATCCACACCTGTGGTATTAGATGTTACCTAGTCTCCAAGTAAGCGCGCAAACGACCTCTATGTTTTGCAAAAACGGAATTTTTTTCAATTTCAGTTTTTACGTTATATCTCGAAACGGAGGCGTCAAAATGCAAATTTGATAATAATCAAATTGGTGTGGCGTACTTAGCCTAACTAAACGCAAAAATTTACATCGGTTCAGTACTTTTCGCGTTAATGAGGAAAAACCATCAAAATTTGGCAAAAAGTGGTGCCATATGTTGCGAAGCTTTGGCTTGATTAAGAACAAACTGCCTACGCAGACGCGCCGAGATAGTGCCTATCAACGTGTGTCAATTTCCAGGGTCGCCAATAAATTGCGTGGACAAAAATCGGAAAAAACCTACGACATGTCAAATTTACTGTTTTCACAAATTTTCTCTATAGCGGGGGGGGGGGTGCTCAAATCGAAAAAATGCAAAAATTCATTTTAATTTAGTTTGTCGGTGTCTATAAGTGTGCCAAATTTCGCAACTGTACGATAAGTTTGAATCTCGAAGAAAAGGACTCGCTCGCACCGTTTATGTAGTGACGTCACCAAGACAAAATATAAAAATTTTAAAATCTTCTTATTTAAAATATATAACTTTTTAATTTTCGAATAATTTTATTAAAAGTTTTTCTAAAATTGACTACGCCGCTGGAAGTCGATAGCCTAACCAATCAGCGCGACCTGAAGCGGGGGACGGGATCTGTGACGTCAACGGCTTGTTCATCTTTGAATCGGACTCTACTTCTATTCATTCTAGGTATTCTTACTAAATACCGACTTCCAGTTCTTTATAAACTCTAAACTTTAGTGTAGATATTCTCCCTTTTTAAAAATAATAAACTATACATTTTATCAAGAAAAGCACGGAGTTGCAGTATGGTGGGGTCCTACAGATGCCAAAAACTAAATATTGAGTGGAGATTCGAAATAAGATCAAAATGGCAAATATTTGAAAATTCATATTTTACAAACTGTACAGTTTATAAAGAAAAACACCGAGTTGCATTATTGTGGGGCCATAAAGATGCTCATTAGGTTGAAATTCAAGAATACCTCATTTAGCGATTTTTAGTATAGGGAAACCCATAAGACTAAAATGGCAAAACTGAAAATTCATATATAAAATAAAAAATAAAATATTTTGCATCATTTGTTTCTTCGTCCGCCTAGACTACAATTTTCCATAAAAATTCAAAACAAATTATAACACCTAGTTTGAATAAAAACTTTATTCAATGTTATTTGAAGATGTATATTTTTTATTTTTAATTCTATTTGTTTTTAATAGGTTTTGAACTTAAATTTATGTATGACATATAAAAATCCAATATAAAACTTAAAAAAAAGTTTAATAAATAATCTATTTGCGTTTAATATATAACCTACCACAAACAAATAAAGATTTTTTTAAATAAATAAAATATCTATTTCTGTTTTATCTATTTTTCTTAAATGGTTTTTCTATTTATTCCCGTAATTTATTATCAAATATTTCAGGTGGATCGAAATTTTTGTCATAAATGTATACTTTATTTGTCTTCTATTTTATACAGATGTTTTATTTGGTTTAATTTTTTTTAAATTATTTTAAATTTTTCTCTCAGTGTACCTAATTTAACTTACATAACCTTTGTTAAAGAGCTTGGTGGCGATGATTTCATTACTCTCATACATATCTTTCCCAGGTCCAAAAGCGATACACAACTCGTTCTTTCCGTTGCACGTACTTGTCACTGTATCACAAGGCTCACCTTTAATAAAAATGGTAATGTTATTAACCTTCAACTTCGAACCTTTAAAAAATAAGTTTTTACCATAATTAAAATTGTCTTTAGTCCACTATGAGTCCATTGTAGTTCGCTAATAATGTCCGCCTTACACTTTTTAAACAGGGTGTCAATTTAAAAACTTTCCACTTTCTCGAGAATAAAAAAAGGATAAAAATGCTTATTCCTTATTTTTCATTTAATTTTTAAATTTTTTTATTTTATTTTTTTATCGCTCTATGTTAAATTTGAAATTTCGGTCGCGAATATCTCAAAAACGAATCAATGGTTTTTTGAAATTTTAACACTGTTGTAGAGAGATTCAAGAGACCTTCAAAATAAGGCATCCCTTGACCCAGTTTCCCTAATCAATTTCTAAGAGTGATATTTACCCCTCTTAGTGGGTGCGTTCTACAAAAATTCCGAGGAAGGGTCTCCCTGATACATTAAATCGACAGTTTTCGAAAAATCTTGCGTAGAAAGTTTTTAAGTTGTCACCTGGTATATGTCATTGCTCGTAAAGCGGCCTTTACACGATCAGTATTACTGATAGTATTTTTATTTATGTCTTTGTTTATAACTTTCGAAAGACAAAGACATATATCAAAATACTGTGAATAATACTGATCGTGTGAGGGTCGCTTAACCTTTAAAAGAGAGTCACTTAAGTCTGGAAATGTTTTCCTTTTCATCATGTTCCAGAAAACAACGAATAAACAAACCCTACACCATTTTGAGAACATTCGTCTTAAATATATCAGTACTTCTAATGCGTATTAAAACCAATAATGGGAAATTAATGCTACAAGCGTTCCGCCATATTGGATTTAAATGAACCCAGACGTATGGCTTGGATTAAAAAGCAGGCGCTTTTAGTAAAATTTGACACGAACTGCTTTTAAATTTCGTTGACAATTTGTCAATGAGATATTTGACGATGTTTAAAATCGGGGTTAAATTTTATTATAATTTAAATTTAAGAAAATTCTTTGGCTTTTGGAACATTCAGAAGACAAAGTCATTATCTTGAGTTGATGTAGCTGCTTATTTGTTATTTTTTTAAACAAATTAAATGGTTTTTATCCTAAGCTAACTGATAATGGGTGTTTTTAAGCTTTAAAAAGAGATGGCGCATTATTAGTAGCCTGAATTTATCCAAGCCATACGTTTGGCTTCATATGAAATCCAACATGTCAGCACGCTTGTAGCAGTTATTTTTTGGGTTTCTTTCCCAGTACTGATATATTTGAGAGCCGGTAAAGACAATTTTTTCTATCAAAAAGTAGTTTTTAACAAAACATTAAGTCAGTGAAAGAAGAATTTAAATATTAAAATTCTTTAATTTACCTGTGTCAATACATTTTGGCCCAGCTGTGTTAGGAGACACATCTCCCAAATTGGTTGAAGCAAACGCACCAACAAATTTGCCCTAAAAAAATAATAAATAACATCTCAGAAGCGGGTATACGAGGGTTATCTTTTAATTTTTGCATATACAGCTGGAATAAAACAGTACATAACTTTCTCTACGCAAATTAATGCACTTTTCCATGCACCCAAATCAGTTGTCAAAGCTGTAAGTCCACTCGTTTGTTGGTACTGTCAAAATTAAATTATTAAGGCGTCGAAAATCTTTGACCATGCAGTCCATTCTTGATTTCAGGTAAAAAAGAGGGACTGTATGGAGGATGGTCCAACAATTCAACGTTTTGTTGGGTTAAAAATTCAATGGTTTTTTTGAGCATTCAGTCTCTTGGTGGAGGATGATTCGTCATTCGGGGTTCGTTTTTCGAAGCTCAGCGGTGACTTTCGGAGAACAAATGGTGATGTACCAATCGGCAGTAACAGTCCTTTGATCTTCCAGAGGAATTGTACTGTATGGAGGATGGTCCAACAATATAACGTTTTGTTGGGTTAAAAATTCAATGGTTTTTTTGAGCATTCATTCTCTTGGTGGAGGATGATTCGTCATTCGGGGTTCGTTTTTCGAAGCTCAGCGATGACTTTCGGAGAACAAATGGTGATGTACCAATCGGCAGTAACAGTCCTTTGATCTTCCAGAGGAATTGTTGCTACATGCCCATTTAAGACAAATGTCGCGACCATATTTTTGAATTCACTTCGAGAACGGATGAGTTTTGTTGGGTTTTCTTCACCTTGGAACACCCAGACAAACGACGGATGTTTATTTTCGGGTTCATATGAGTAAATCCACGATTCATCCCCACTGACAATGCTGTACACGTTTTTCAAGTTTCCAGTCTCAAGGCGGTCTAGAGTTTTTCGACACCAATTGACCCTAGCTTCTTTCTGTTCTTCGGTTTAGAGGTGGGCTAACCTGCGATTTTAGTGGAGCAGTAACAAGACGTGACTGCTCCAGTCGCGTCACAGTGACAAATACCAGTGATTTTTTGGAGCAGTTTAACCGTAAATGCTAAACCTATAGCAAAATCGCAATCTAAAAAGATGTTACCTACGCTGTGCCGTGCTGCCTCTTTGACGCGACGCGACAGCTGGAGCGGGCCGGAAAAAAGTCATTGTTTGGGGTACTCGACTTTGTGCTGCGACGGACGCCGCGCCGATGTTGTCGCGGGGGTTCGATTGGGGCGCTCAGTGCCAGACTGTGACAAAATGTCACTGCTATTTCGTTCGAACTGGAGCAGATCGTGACTGCGACAGACGCGAGTCACAGTGACAAAGTCACAGTTCGCGAAATCGCAACCCACCCCTACTTCGGTTAACTGATGCGGTGTCTAGCGGGAAACTAATTTTCTTACACCTAATCCTTTATGGAAAATTTTATGAATTAAGATCTTTGAAATTCCCAATGAAGCCTCAATCTCGCGATATGTCAAATGTCGATATTTCGTGATCAGTATGCGCACAGCATCGATGTTTTCTTGGTTGACTGCTGTTTTTGGTGCATCTGGCCTTTGGTCGTCGCTAAGGCTAATCCGTCCACGCTTCAATTCTCATACCAACATGAAACTATCAACTAATGTGGTGCTTTATTACCGAAATCAGAAACCAGCTCGGCAAAGCATTCTTGTTGAGATAATTTCCTTCGAAAGTTGTAAAAAATTAAAGCCCGAAAATGTTCTCAGTATAATTCCATTTTTCGACAGATTTGTCAACTTAAACAATTCACTATAGCTATTAAACTATATGTATCGCACTGAAATTTTGAACATGGGTTAGGTAAAGATTGAGGTTAAGTTTTAGTAACGACATTCGATCAGTGTCGCCCTCTATGTTCCTTTATGCAAAATATAAAAGACAGCCCTCGTAGTCAAAACCTTAGACCTTATTAGATTATTAAAAACTTCCAGAAACGACATGACTGAAAATGGTCTTGTAAAACTCTTAACTATGATTTACTACTAAATCTGTAAACATACACTAATTTATAAGATCTAGACTTACATGTCCCGGCAACTCTCCGGGGTTCATTTTCTCTTCCAGTAACATGGAGGCATATCCGACGTTGTCAGATGACACTAGACAATTGGTGTTGTTCAAGGACGTTGCATGTACAGCATACCAGTTAATTGCTCCCATCGGCTTATTATCAACACTGTCGAATTTGATTTGGACGATTGTTTTGTCGGTGTCGTAGGGGTATCTAAGTATCACAAATAAATTAATAACAGTGGATAACCAGTATATTTTATTTTCCTTGCGACATGTCTAGTTCTTTTTTTTAGTCTGTGGTTAACTGGGTAAACTTTTTTAGCTTAAATATTTACAAGCCGGCAGCAACGCGCGGGACAAGATTTTAATTTCACTTGTTTTTCAGGGGTGTATGGGTGGCTGTTCTCGCGCGAGGTTGGGAGGAATGTTTGTTTTAGTTGACGTCGGCCATATTCATCGTACCAAACCGTTCGTTGCACTTTCTACGTGTTGCCGGTTCTATCCTTAGTGAAGACGTGTGAGTTTATTTTGATTTGGGGTATGTCAGGGTCAGTAGTTAAAAGCCTTGCGCGGTCGCGTGTTCATTTGTTGGTTCTTGTTTTTGTTTTATTTTAAAAATGAACCATGCAAATTTAAATACGTTGACATATAAATTTCGATTACAAATAAAATCTTTAGGGCCACATAGACCCGACCTAAAAATCCTAAAAATTAACCAAAATTTTAGTGCAAGTAATAAAAAATTATACGATGCTGAAAACTGGTTGTGCGGTTGTGAAAAACGAAATGCTTTTTTTGCTTTATTTGTCTTTAAACCCACAAAATGATCCTGCGTGAGTGGCAAAGGGAATGTGTAATATCAAGCACTTTAGTGAAAAGTTAAAGATACAAAGTAAGTGCTACTTATTTAAATAACCACATAGAATTTTCTATGCTAGGCAAGACTGATATTAGGTGCCAATTGAATAGTGCCTATAAAGGCAAAACATTACCGAACATAACGAAAATGTGACTGTTTAAAATTCTGTGGTATTTTTGAGGTTGCTCTATAGGGATATGATTAGTCTAAAACTGGTGCTTATCCGAGCACGTAGCGCATGTAAAAGATGTGTGAATAGACTTTATCTATAAACAAATAAACTAAAAACTACACCCAGTAGCTGCTTGTTTGTCAAATGCTCAAATAAAATTGTTTAGGTAAGTTTTTTTGTCTCCTTTTCCATGCAATATAAATTTCTGCCCCCCCCCCCCCCAAATTTATAACGTGACCAGCCGCCACTGATAACAACTACAACTAGTAATAGGAAAGTATGGATACCAAACGTGGAAACTAAATCAGAAGGATTTATAAAATCTATTGACCATTTTCCATGTTACCTTCAAAAGTATTTTATTTAAGGAAACAAAATAATTAATACTTACTGTTTTCTTTCCTCTTCAGGATTTTGCAAGTAAGAGGCCGGACTTCTGTTAATGTTGGCATCAACAATTGTCCCGGTTGACAAGTAAATGTATCCTGGCTGAACACTTTCATGCGCCATTTTCACGGCCTGAAAATATTTTTAATTAATGTCGAATTGAGTGTAGTAGTAGTAACTTGGAGGGTCATGCTAATAATTTTTACTCACAATATCGTTCATCTCAGTAAAATGCTTGGACATTGTTCTGTTTGTAATCGAAATAACCCCTTGAATAGTTTAGTAAGTGGCTTGCTACCCAAGTAGAATTTATTAGTAGTCGAAGTTTTGAAAACCATTAGTTGTGTGAATAGTTTTAAACGGCTGTTTGATCAACTATGACCCACATCGACAAAATTACGATTTCTTAACTAACAGTTGCGTAAATTAACTTTAGTAGGGTAAAGGTAATTTATAGCAACTGTTGACGACCGTTCCATTTAAACCAAATATTTGGGGTATATTTTTAGTTGTATTAACGACTTTACAAAACGTTTTTCACACCCAAAATGCGTACTACATTTTCTAGTTCAAAACTCAACGTTTTCTGGTCGTTGTGTCCAACAAGTATCGATCCGCGTAGAGGTCGCGTCGGCATAGGTTTATCAAAGCATTATAAAATCATGTTTAATTTCTGGTAAATTAGTTAAAAATCAATATTTGACGTTTGCCTGAGAGTCCGAACCTGAAAACCAAATCGTCCACCAAATTGGTTCCAAACAGGGTCACGCTTGACTCAAAGTCAACGTTTAAGCGCAACGTTGGCTCGCGATGTATGTCGTACAGCCAACGACTTAATGCTACTTGAGTATGGTGCTCCCAATTAAAGTTGTTTATTAAAATGAAACGCGAGCCATAATTTTTGTAATTTAAAAAAAGTAAAACGTTGCGTGAATAGTTTTAAATTGTTGTTTGATCGACTATGACCCAATGACAAAATTACAACTTCTTAACTTACAAAAAAACTGTTTGGTTTTCACTATCTCCAACACGGATACGAATGATCCTCGTCTGGAACACTTCCTGACAATCAGGACAAGTAATGCATGCCAATCCACGACCGGTTTCGGTCTTTTGGGCCATCCTCAGGTGAATGTAGGCGATGGCTCCGTGTACAGCATAAGTTGTGTGAAACCAACAGAAACAACTACTCGTCGAATGATCCCCGTCTGGAACACGTCCTGACAATCAGGAACAACTTGTTCCTGATGGTCAGGACGTGTTCCAGACGGGAATCATTCGTATACTTGTGATCGACGTTGGAGATAGTGAAAACCTAACAGTTTTCACAAGTTCCCAACGAAAGCATCAAACAATCAGTATAATAATTATTTTCCCTTGGAGTAGTGGTTTCTGTTGGTTCTTAACTAACAGTTGCGTAAATAACGTTTAGTAAGATAACGGTAATTAACACAACTGTTCGCGACTCTTCCATTTAAACCAAATATTTGAGGTATATTTTTAGTTGGGTTAACGACTTTACCAAACGTTTTTCAGACCCAAAATGTGTACTACATTTTCTAATTCAAAAGTCAAGGTTTTCTGGCCGTTGCGCCGATTTATTATAGACCCGCGCAGAAGGCGCGGCGGCATGGATTCATCAAAACATTATAAAATATTGTTTAATTTCTGGTAAATTAATTAAAAATCAATATTTAACGTTTGCCACAGAGTCCGATCCCGATCAAAAGTCGTCTACCAAATTGGTTCTAAACAGGGTCGCGTTGAGTCAAAGTCAACGTTTAAGCGCAACGTTAGTCAACGACTTAATGCTATAGTCCTTGCCATAGGCAGTTACACTTTTGTGACATTTCCAACCTCTTTGTTTATCATGTGCATAATGACAGTAACAAGAACAATTCTGAAAAACTGTTTTTATCTGAGTGTTTTTTCAAAGTATCTTTTTATTTAAGTCAATGACAGTTTTGCCTTTAATTTTAGACCAACATGTCATATTTAATTTTTCAAATATTTCTGGTTAGGAAATATGTTTATATCATGTCAAAGTCACAAAAGTGTAACTGCGTATGGCAAGGACTATACTTGGGTATGGAGCTCCAAATTAATTAAAAGTGTCTGGTAAACTGAAACTCGAGCCGTTTTATTTATAATTTAAAAATAAGTAAAACGCTGGGTGACCCACATCGACAAAATTACGATTTATTAACTAACAGTTGCGTAAATTACTTTTATATAGGATAAAGATCATTTACGCAACTGTTCGCGACCGTTTCATTTAAACCAAATATTTGAGGTATATTTTCAGTTGTGTTAACGACTTTACAAAACGTTTTTCATGCTCAGACTGTGTACTGCATTTTGTTCAAAACTCAACATGTCAATAAAAAACAATAAAATCTTGTCTAATTTATGGTAAACTAATTAAAAATCAATATTTGACGTTTGCCAGAGAGTCCGAACCCAACCAAAAAATCGTCAACCAAATTGGTTCCAAACACAAGGTCGCATTTGACTCAAAATCAACGATTAGGCTCAACGTTGGCACGCGATGTGCGACGTTTAGCCAACGACTTAATGGGGCTTGAGTATGGAGCTCAAAATTAATTAAAGTTTGGCAAAATGAAACTCGTGCCGTTATTTTTATAATTTAAAAAGAAGTAAAACGTTGGGTACTTACGTCAACGATACCTGCGACGTAGGCATCAATGGTTTCTTCACAGGCACCAAAGATTGAAATGTCAAACAACACATCACTCATAAATCCTCCGGGTCCGTTATGCGAGTGGGTGCCACTGAGAATGAAGTTTTTGTGATGATACGTGCTGCTGTAAAGTGTTTGCAGTTTTTCGATTACCTAAAATAAACATTTATCAAAATTATAATTTAAAACCTATACCTACGACGCCTTTTTTTTCAAAAATGAAACCAGTAGAGGAACAAATTATTAAAATGAAAAAAAAATCCAAACAGCTGAAATCAAGAGAAGAGTAAGATTGGCCTGGGCAGCATTCGGTAAATTAAGTTGCATATTAAAAAATAAAAAATATCCTCAGGACCTCAAAATGAAAGTGTATAACCAATGTACTGTACTGTACTGTACTTACCTATGGATCCCAGACCTGGACAGTTACAAATCAAATATGGATAAGGTAACAAAACCCCAAAGATCAATGGAATAACAAATGTTACATGTAAAGCTAACAGATAGAAAAAGCAAAAAATGGATATGAAATAAAACAAAAGTCAGAGGAGAAATTGCATAATAAAAATGGAAATTTACCGGTCATAATATCACACAGAAAGACGATCGGTGGAACAAATGTATTGTAAACTGGAGACCTACGGAAAATAAAAGAAGTAGGGGAAGACCCCAAATGAGATGGGTGGACGATTTGAAGAAACACGCGGGAACTTAATGGATGAACACGAAAGACAGAGAAGAGTGGAAGATATTGTGGAGGCCTATGTCCAAAGATAGATTGAAGAAGGCAAAATAGACAGATATATAGAATTATTCTCATCATATCCATTGGACAATAGTGATCGTCTGTTGTGCAAAATGACTTGTCTTGTTGTCTGGATCAATATTCGCGCGCTTTTCACAGTTAGTGAATTTTACGCGTATGAAGTGAAATCTGTTCTCCTGTCCTGTACCGACTGGACGTTTCTCGGTCGAATAGAGGTCTTTTCGCATTGCACGTGACGGCTCGGAGATTATTAAAATTAAAATGATTCTGTCAATAAAATGATGTTGTAAAATTCTGTTTTCCGTAAGTGTCGAATTCAAGATTTTAGAAAAAATAAATGGATCCACGATGGATCTTCTTAGCTAGCCTATTAGCACATTTCAAGTGAAGCCATGATATATCAGCCTTAAAAACAGTTTTTTGTAAATATTTCAGAAATTAAAGTTCTTACGAAGTTTTCGGTTATTAAAGCAAAATGCAGTCTGCCATATTCCGAAAATCGCATAATGATACGCTGCTCTTATAAAAAGTTAGCATTAATTTTTAAAATTTTTAATTGTCGAAAAACTGTCATTAGCATTAATGGACTTTGACCAAAACCTTAACAGCTCGTTAGAGTGCCGAACACTATTTTACCTAAAAATTATATTCTTTGAAAATAACACCTTCTCTAGCCATTGCATTGCCAATGTAAAGAAAAAAATTACAAACAGTTACAACTAACATATTAATTTTTTTCTAAAATCTTGAATTTGACTTCACAAACCAAAAATTAGACAATGCCATTTTAATGACAGAACTAACTTTTTGTAAAGAAGTTTTAACAGAATTAAAATATCTGCCCTATAATAACAACGATTTGCGGATTTTTATAAAACTAAAAAATTTGAGGATAAATAATAGAGACTTATTGGAATAAAACCTGACTTTATTCTAGACTCGACTTTATTCTGACACATTTGCACAGAAAACTAACAGCTGACCTCTCAAAATTGACATATCAAAGCCAAATTTAATAATACAGTCGCTAACTTCCATTTAATAGATACCAACACTAATAAATCCGGTTTTTAAATACATAAAGGCCGAATTTTGAAGCAGAGCAGCTGCTTTTTATATGTAAATATGTCACTATAGGGTCGATTTTAAAATTAGGTCAGGTTTTATTCCAATAAGTCCCTAATGTCAAATCCTGAGGTCTCTATCTTCAACATAGCCATCAATGGTAATAATAACTATAAGTTTCCCATTCAAAACCATTAAAATCGGACACCACACCTTATACAGCAAGCCTATCCTACCCAAAACCTAGGGTACCTACCTTGTTTTTTAAAGTTATTGGAACCATCCCAGCATCTAATGACACGTAGAGAATTCTGGTGGAATTGTCATCTATAATAAAAGCCCTGGCATACTGCCGAGTGTGAATTCCACAGCCTTTTTGACTCGATTTAGCATAGCCCATCTAAAACAATAATTTAAAAAAATATAAGAAAGTTAAGCCAATTATTGCCATGTTCCTAGTATTGCCAACCGACCCAAAATCCTGACGTCAATACGTTGGTGACCGGTATTTGAACTACATCATTCCACGTGTTGAGATCAACTAATCCAACGGAACAGAAAAGTGTTCAGTCCGCTCAAACCAGAGATATATGAGAATATCTCGGGCTCAAACCACAGAAATAGTGAAAAAAATACATAAGGTAAGTTATAAGAACATGTTTTTTTGTTGTACCTAGTGTTTTTGTCTTTAATATGAAGACGTTTTTTTAAATTGTTAGGTTTTCATAGATCCACGGGTGCCTAATATTGCCATCTATAGGTAGATCTGCTTCCTATGCAATACGGATAGGCAAAAGTCCGACAATGAAATATTTCTTTGTCCAGACTGTTAGATTGTACTGTTTTTTTTTTTAAGAATCTACCTTTTTATTTTGTATTATCCTTATTATTTTCTACAATTTGATAAAAAAATTAAAATGCAATTAGAGTTTTGATCTTTCTTTATTTTAGTGTTTTTAACCATGTTCCTAATATTATCACTACCTGGCAATACTTGGGACAGATGTTTCAAATATTGTCATTTTACGATGAAACCCCTCTAAAAAATACTCTGCCAATATATGGGCCCCTAAGCTCACACTAGGTACTACAGTGATAGTGTACGTGTGAGCTAATATAACTAAAAACTGAAATATATTTTATTCAACTCCAGACTAAATTACCTTTCGTTTGATACGACACAAGCCATGTTTTGACTTTTGACTTTTGAAATTTTTGAAATACACCCCCACCCGAGCCCCCACCCTTAAAAAAAACAAAAATTAAAATGTATTTTGTTCAACTCCGGACCCAATTACCTTTCGTTTGATATCACACACGCCATATTTTTACATAAACGCTTGTGTTCATTGGATTTTGTTCATTTTTAAACGGGACCATCGCGACTCAAGACCCAGCCTAGGATCCAAATTTCATTGAAATCGGGCAAGTAGTTTGCGCGTTGGTCGTTACAGACAGACAGACATACAGACACAGACAGACAGACACCACAACAAAAAAGTTTCAAAATCATCTGAAACGCAAAGATATATAAAAATTTTTGCAATCGGATCAACCATTTTTTCTCGAAAAAATTAGGATCACCATAGCTCACACTACTATAGTATAGTATATGTGAGCTAAAATATATTAAAATTAAAGTGGTGTATACTTTCCTGTTAAGAAAACATGCAGTAGAATCTTAGAGTAATAATATGTTATTACTCTGAGAGTAGAATGAATTCCCCAAATTACAAGTTAATCTGGCTAAAAATGTTGAAACGAAAAAATTAAATTCCTTAATTTGGTTTGTGTACCTTATTTGGATCGATAACCAAAGATAAGCAAAGAATTGTGTTATTGTGGGGCCATCTAGATGGGTACTTACAAAAACAATTTCAGCGGATGGCCCTGTGGCATCCCCTCTCCCCACTCCAATTTGGTAGTAAGTTCCCTGTGCTGTGGATGTCAAAAATGACATTAGAGTTAACGAACCTATTAAAAGGTTCCATGTTGTGGTGGACATGTTGGGTATGCGTATCTACTGTCGAAACCTACAAATAAAAGTCAGGAATAAAGTGTCTCTATTAATATCTTAAATAATGGCTGGGTGAAGCAAACATTTTATTTATTTTTGTGCAGGATTTGTTTATTTAAGATAGCAGATTAGCAATTTCGGACTTAGTCCAACATGAGGCCTTTATCAGTGTATAAAAGATAATAATCCATCAAAGATATGAGTCAAGTGTTGACTGCGTCGACTATTTGCAAATTGACATTTTAAGAAACATATAAAATAAAACTTATACTTTTTTAAAAAAAATTACATAAAATATTAAAATTTTCAATAGTTTTCTTTAAAAAATTATAATTTTTTAAAATGTTTAATTCCTATTTTATATGTTTTTTAAAGTTTTTGATGGTGTCAATGTGCGAATATTAAGTCGACTGAGTCAACACTTGATGGATCAGGGCCATCGTAATTGGTGGAGCAGAGTTGCAGCCGCTACAGGCGTCCGATTTTCGGGGCGGCCGACGGTGGCCTTTTAATTTTGAATTTAGATCATTTTTAAGAGATCACCATGCGGTGGCCGTCACACGTACTTTAGATTCAAAGATGTAGTATGTAATTTAATGTCACTAAGTTACCTTATTTTAAGACGTAATATTATCTCGAAAACCTTCGAAAATTTATAAAATTAATTTTGAAATTTCTTTCATATTATTTAAAGAATTTGTAGCACAATAAAAAAAGGGGACACGAATTTAAGAAAATGAACGACATGAAAAATACTTTTAATTTATGACAAAAAAAAATTTGTCCAAAGAATATTTTTTTGAGATAATTGCCTTTAAACTTTCCAATTTAACATAGACTGATAAAATAAACATTTAATCAGAATTTTATATTTTTCGGATTTATTTTTTTATCATTCCATGTTAAATTTGAAAATTTGAAAGCAAATTTCTCAAAAACTAATCGATGTTTTTTTCGAAATTTTTACATGTTTGTAAAGATATTCAAGAGAGCTTCAAAACAAGGTATGACTGGACCCACTTTCTTCATTGAAAATATAGGGGTAAAGTATACCCCCTGAAGATGGTGTGTGCTACAAAAATTTCAAGACAGCCAAAATGTGTCCCCCTCGCTAACAAATGCGACGAGTGTTTCTCCAAATTCGCACGCAAAATATCCAAAAAACACTTCTGTTACCTTTTAGTTGGGACACACTATCTAACAGGGGTATGCAGTGGCAGATCCAGCATTTCGAGGGGGCAGGGGCCAAGAAGGAAGGAACAACCAGAATATATCTTTTCCTTGTTGTTTTTATTAAGTCTTAGGCCTGAATTAAAAATTGACAGGCATAGGAAATGCGCGAAAATTTTTAGAACACTAAGCAATCTTTAACAAAAAATTTTAAAAAAGTTATGTAGGGGCGGGGCGGGGTTGGCCGAGCCCTCCCCCCTCCCCTGGATCCGCCACTAGGTACGGAAGAAATTGCTTCCCCTAACAAATCACATATAACAAATAAAAATATAAAAATTGAATCGTTGATATCGAGTTATCGATGCACCACGAATAAACTCTTTGTAGATGTAAAAGGTAATTTTGTAGGGTGTTTTTTTTTATTAAAAACAAAGTTTAAGGCAATTTAAAAAAAAAACTGTTTTTCTTGTCTCACCGGTTAGGCCAAAAAAAACCGGATAATTTTTTTTTATTATAACTTTTGAGCTATTCCATCGATTATAATGAGACAAACTGCACTTGCTAGAGAATTAATCAGAATTTTAAATAAATATATTTTTTTGTCCGCCATCTCAAAATCCAAGATGGCGGACGAAATTAAAATGTACTCTTCAAAGATGCTCGTTTATTCTTTTGTTGCGAACATCTTTTAATTATTTTTTTAAATCGGTAAAAAAGCTGTATTCCTGCCACGCCAAACCAGGTCCGAATGAGCAAAATCGGTTTGGTGGTTCTAAAAAAATACATTTCTGTTTCAACCATTGTTTTGAATATTATACGATTGCCATGCCAATCATGTCTGCATTTATTTCCTTATAAATTCATTACTACTGCACCGATTTTGATGCTTTGTATCATCCTAGTGCGAATTAATTGCTTTTTAAAGATTATGATCGAAATTTACAGCCATCTTAAAATTTAAGATGGCGGGCAGAAGCATACTTGATTCTTAAAAATGGCGTGTTTATTCGTATTTTCTAATATTGTTTTAGTTTTTTTTTTAATTTATAAAAAAGCACTACTTTTGCCCCACAGAATGAGGTATAAGTTAGTAAAATCGGTGTGGCTGTTCTCAAAAAATCTATTTTTATTTCAGCCATGGTTTTACATATTATACGATTAAATTGCTAATCCTATCTGCATTAATTTTTTTATAAACTCATTATTACTGAACCGATCTTAGTGTAATAAATGTGTAATAAAAGAAATCATGGTAAAAATTATAATTGAAATTTGCCGCTATCTTAAAAGTTACCATGTCGGACAGAATCATACTTGACCCTTCAAAGAGGCACGTTTTTCCATATTTTCCGAAAATGTTTTAGTTGTTTTTTTTAATTTATAGAAAAACACTACTTTTCTTCCTTATAACGAGGTATAAATTAATAAAATCGGTGTAGTAATCCTCACAAAATCTGATTTTGTTTTATAGATTGTTCTACAAATTATTTCTTAATAAATTCATTATTACTGATCCGATTTTATTACCTTATCGTTAAAGAATAATCAATTCTTACCATGATTTTACTAAAATCGGTTTAGTAATAAATAATTTATAAGGAAATTAATGTAGACAGGATAAGCATGCATTCGTATAATGTGTAAAACATTAGTTGAAACAAAAATAGATTTTTTGAGATTCACCACACCGATTTTACTACTTTGTACCTTGTTATGTGGGGAAAATATAGTGCTTTTCTATAAATTAAAAAAAATACTAAAGCATTATCGGAAATAATGGCATGCTTAGCCATCTTGAAAAATCAAGTATAATGCAACTTGCCATCTTAAATTTTAAGATGACGATAAACTTTGATCATGATCTTTAAAAAGCAATCAATTCTCATTAGGATGTTTTTATTTCATTAAAATCGGTTCAGTAGTAATGAATACATAAAGAAATAAATACAGAGATGATTGGCAAGACAATCGCATAATATGCAAAACAATGGTTGCAACAAAAATATTTTTTTAGAACCACTAATCCGATTTTGCTGATTCATACCTTTGTTGTGCGTGGCAAGAATGAGGCTTTTTTACTAATTTAAAAAAGTATTAAAACATGTTCGCGACACAAGAATAAACGAGCATTTTTTATGGGTATATTTTAATTTCGTCCGCCATCTTGGATTTTGAGACGGCGGACAAAAACATATATTTAGTCAAAACTCTGATTAATTCTATTCCAAGTGCAGTTTGTCCCATTAAAATCGATTGTATAGTTCAAAAGTTATAATCAAAAAAAATTGTTCGGTTTTTTTGACCCACCCGGTATATTTCGCGGCAAGGTACCTACCTATTCAGATCACCCTATACTTAGTCTTTTAGGCACCACTATCGAATCACAATCGAAAACTTTTTAACGCTTGATAGACCCATTAAAAAACATTAATAACTTAGCTACACACTACAAAACACAACAATTTTTTTAAATCTGTTTTACATACAACAAAGAGATTCTAAAAATTTATATGTGACAAGCATTGCTCAAAAAACTGTTTTAAACATGTAAATTCGGAAAAGGGCTCTTCCTAACTACAAGAGACAATTTTTGATTTAAAATAATGTTTTACTGAACAAGTCTGTAGGTATAAAACAAAAGCTCAGACATAAACAGAACAATATGTAAACAAAAAACACCTCTCAAACAAAATGCAGAAGCGCTTACCGTAACTAATATAAATTAACCATCATGAGTCACTAATGTTATTTTTTTTTATTGTTAAAGATAAACAACACGCGCGTTATTTATTGTCCTGAGGTTCCTGCTAAAAAAGGTTAAAAATAAAATTATACAGGGTCTTTAAATGTAACAAAGGCTTTTTTGGGTATATACAGGGTGTTCCAATTCAATTCTTTATTTAAAGAATTACGAATACGTGAGACAACGTATATGAAGGTACCATTACGAGGATGGGATGAAAAGTTTTCGGCCTAACATAGAACGTAACACCATAGTGACTAAATAATAATTTATTTTTCTACATAGTCCCCTTGGACCCCTTGTAAGGTAATACATTTGGCCCAACGATGTTCAACTGATTTGATGCATCACTGAAGTCTGATTTATCCAACTCGTCAAAATAGGCGTTTGTAACTGCAATGACTTCTAAATCTGAGGAAATTTTTTTTCCAGCAAGAAATTTTTTTAGGTTTAGAAACAAATAAAAGTCTGACGGGGCTAGGTCTGGCGAATAAGGTGGATGGTTTAACAGTTCAAAGCCTAGCTGATGGATTTTAGCCATTACGAGAGCGGACTTGTGGCAAGGTGCATTGTTCTGATAAAACAGAATTTTCTTTTTTGCCAAACCAGGGCGTTTTTCGCTTATATATGCTTGAGCTGGTCCAAAGTCGCTATAGTACTCTGATTTTATTGTTCTTCCTTTTTCGAGATAATCTATGAGCAGTATCCATTTAGCGTCCCAAAAGACCGTTGCTGTGGCCAAGCAGACGGTACTGCCTTTGCCTTCTTTGGAACTGGTTCGTCCTTTGCCGTCCATTGTTTGGACTATTGCTTAGTTTCATAGGTATAATGATGAACTCATGTTTCATCAACCGTAATAAATCTACGCAAAACGTCCCCTGAATCACTTCAGTGCAAAATGCTCCTCTGAAATGGTTAGACGCACAAGCTTTTGATCTGGCGTGAGCAAACGCGGCACCCATCGGGCGGATAGCTTTTTCATACCTAAAACTTCACATAAAATATGGTGAACTCGCTCTTTTCATATGCCCACAGCTTTAGCTACCTCTTCCAGTCTTAATCTGCTCTTCTTCAGAAGTTGCCGTTTTTGGCCTGCCAGAACGCGGAGCATCATCAGTGCTAGTACGACCATGTTTAAAGTCCGATACCCAGGTTTTAACTGTGGTACAGGAAGGAGGAGATTCCCCTGATGTAGCATCTAGTTCAAGAGCTTTAATTTCCGTTGACGACCCTTATTGATGTGAAAATATTTTATCACGGCTCTTATCTCGTTTTTTTCCATCTTTTAAAATTGACACACTGTATAAACTTTCAAAATAAGCAGGAGACAAACTACTTGACGCACTGATCACAACCAAGGCTACACAAACACGTTGGAAGAGGAAAGCAAATCGGGCCTGCTATAGGCTAGGCCGGAAACTTTTCATATCATCCTCGTAAAGGGCTTTTTTAAGAATTCTATAAAGATTTTAAAATGTTTTCGGAACATAAGAATAAACCAGCCTCTTTGAAGGGTTTAATTTAATTCTGTCTGCCATTTTGGAATTTAAGATGACGGACAAAAAAATATGTTTGCCTTAAAGCCTCATCAATTCCCTGCAAAATACAGTTCGCTTTGTTAAAATCGATGATACAGTTAGAAAGTTAAAGTGAAAAACATTGTGTCCGGTTCTTTTTGGCCCGCCCGGTATATTTACTTGTGCTGCTAAATTTCATAGCTCGGACTTAAAACATAAAAGAAGGTGGTTTGGTTGTCTACTTGGCCCCTCCACTCCGGAAATCCTGACTCACCCATACCTGATGCCCCTTGAGAGCCAAGGTCGGCGTACGTCCCTGACTTTGGATGCAAGCAGAATAAAAAAGCGATCAAATGCGGGATTAGTAGAAAATCTGTAGTTTATTTATGTAAATTTGAAAAAATATATTTTGAATACTAATGCCGGAAATCGAAATAAAAATCAAAATGATAGGAATCACATTCACATCACATTTAAGTACTTTATTTATAAAAAAAAATAACTTTTTTAAGTAGTATGAATAGCGTTTTTCTTTAATCAATCATTTTCTTACCTACCTAAGTGGTTTTTGGCCAAAACAAAACAAATTTTCACTTAACTACTTAATTATATAACAAATCAAAAGCATTTTTAGATTTGTAAGAAAAAAATATCACATTTTTATTTGTCAACGTAAGTAAATAAGAAATAAAATTTATGCTGATGTTCTTTTAATTTGCGACATTCTTAATAACAATTACATAAAAATTGTGTATGAACGAAGAGTGAAAGTGGTGGGTTTTGATGTAGGGAAGAACGGGGCAAGACGGCTAACCCGCAAGTGGTAACGTACGCCCACATAGCACAAAAATCACATCATGCTTAAAGATAACTTAAAAACCCTCGTTATTTTCATGTGCCAAATTCACACTTAAAAATTTCTCCACAACATATTCTAAAACGCCACTAGATTAAGACTTCTCAAACCTACTAACTTTTTGCGTATTATTTTGTCACGTTTTTTCTCTATATGTTTTTTTATTAAAAAGAGGCATGAAAGCCTGTTCTAATACCCTGCTTCTACCAATGCATGCTAACCTCGATTCAAAAAACGCATCAGGTGACGCTGCATTTAAAACCAGTGCAAATCCATTGCCCATCACGTGATGCGTTTTTTGAATTGGGGTGGGCATGCATTGGTGGAAACAGGGTATAAAAGACCTCTAGATAAAGACTTATTAAAAGTAATAACTTTCTGCGTCTTTTTTGTCACGTTTTTTTAACAACTTTTTTTTAACTTAAAAGTGACACGAATTCGCACATTGCTGTTTTTATTTGATAGTGACGTTATTACAACGCCGATTTTAGCAATGTTATTTTTTATAACGTTAATGAATGACGTACTAAGCTTGTTTTCATATATAAAATAAACCTTTTTTTTCTAGCAGCTTCTAAAATCAACGTTTTTTTTCTCACGCATTTTTTTTGCGTGTTAAACACGGGATTGTGCTATGTGGGCGTCTGTGAGATTGATGACAGGGGAAAAACTAGTTTAAAACGCCGACGCAGAACCAAGCGATCTGCGCACCCATGTACATGTGTTAAACTTATCCATCCATTGCCATACCACGAAGGTCTAGGACAACTGGGCGCCGCCAACTCGGCGCCGCCAACTGGGCGCCGGCCTTAAAAACTTTTTTTTGATAAAATGTGTAGATGAAAAATAAAATATATTATTTATATAAAAACATGTATAAAAAATCCTTTACGCAATTTTTGTTGAAATTTGTTTTTGTTAAGTAAAGTTAAATCCATTAAGTCGACTGTTGAATATTGGTAGTTGTAGTGTTTGGTAACCTGGTAACACTACAATTTACGTTTTTTATTACAAAAATGGCGGATCCAAAAATCAAAATGCCGGATCCAAAATGGCGGATTTTCTTATTTACTAACCGATTTGTCTCAAACTTGAAAAATTACATTACTTGAGGTCATTTAACAAAATTTTTTACTCAAACTTAAAAAAATCAAAATGTCGGATCCAAAATGGCGGATTTTCTTATTTACTAACCGATTTGTCTCAAACTTGAAGTATTACATTGCTTGAGGTCATTTAACACAATTTTTTACTCAAACTTAAAAAAAACAAAATGGCGGATCCAAAATGGCGGTTTTTCTTATTTACTAACCGATTTGTCTCAAACTTGAAATATTACATTGCTTTAGGTCATTTAACACAATTTTTAACTCAAACTTAAAAAAAAACAAAATGGCGGATCCAAACTGGTGGATTTTCTTATTTACTAACCGATTCGTCTCAAACTTGAAATATTACATTGCTTGAGGTCATTTAACACAATTTTTTACTCAAACTTAAAAAAATCAAAATGGCGGATCCAAATTAGCAGATTTTCTTATTTACCAACCGATTTGTCTCAAACTTAAAATATTACATTGCTTGAGGTCATTTAACAAAATTTTTTACTCAAACTTAAAAAAATCAAAATCAAAATGGCGGATTTTCTTATTTACTAACCGATTTGCCTCAAACTTAAAATATTCGGCCGTTTTGATCTTTTTAAGTTTGAATTGTGTTAAATGATCTCAAGCAATGTAATATTTCAAGTTTGAGACAAATCGGCTAGTAAATAAGCAAATCCGCCATTTTGGATCCGCCATTTTGATTTTTTTAAGTTTGAGTAAAAAATTTTGTTAAATGACTTCAAGCAATGTAATACTTCAAGTTTGAGACAAATCGGGTGATAAATAAGAAAATCCGCCATTTTGGATCCGCCATTATGATGTTTTTAAGTTTGAGTAAAAAATTGTGTTAAATGACCTCAAGCAATGTAATATTTCAAGTTTGAGACAAATCGGTTAGTAAATAAGAAAATCCGCCATTTTGATTTTTGGATCCGCCATTGTTGTAATAAAAAACGTAAATTGTAATGTTACCATGTTACCAAACACTACAACTACCAAGATTCAACGGTCAGTTTAATGGATTTAACTTTACTTAACAAAAACAAATTTCAAAAAAATTGCGTAAAGAATTTTTTAAAGATGTTTTTATATAAATAATATATTTTATTTTTCATCTACACATTTTATCAAAAAAAATTTTTTTAGTCCAGCCTAGTTGGCGGCGCCGAGTTGGCGGCGCCCAGTTGTCCCATTCCGGCCACGACTGAGTCTTGTTCAAAGTCTCGTAAGCTATAAGGTGGACCAAAAAATTTTTTTGTTTTTCGGCTGTAGTTTTTTTGCCTTTTGTTTGAATTTTGTGAGTTTGGTCTCTATCAAAACTTAAGGCTTGAGACGAAGCTTTTTTATTAAAATTGACATTTCTGTGAAAACCAAAATGGTGCATGATTTTAAAATTTAACCATTTTTGAGACCCCCTGCCAAATTATTTTGTGCACTGTATTCGATTTTAAATATTGGCTGAAAAGCCACGTCTTTGCCGTACGCAAAATGGTATCATCTGGACAAATTGGCTAAGAAATAATACAGTTGAACCTTAACTAATTAGGTGCTGATTTTATCATTTGTGTAACGTAGGTAAAAAAATGGTTGTTTTTGTTCAACTGTGGATTTATCAAAGACTATTTAATATCTACGGTAATGGGCACAACCAAAAGCTTGGGTCTTGTACTACACTATAGTTGATGTTGTATATAAGTGACGTCATAGCTATGGTAAACAAAATTTTACGGCAAAATCTAAGTAGGGGAGAGTGGGGGAATAACGGCCCCTTAAGGAATTTCTCAATTATTTAAAACATTTTAGGAGTTATAAAATTACCTGAAGGTTTAAATAAAAGGCAGGTTCATTTACAAAATATGTATTATAATAACAGTTTGAAATAAACTTTTAAAAAAATACACATTTTTAAAAAAATATATGTAGATGCCGGTATTACCCAACAGCTTGAGGTAATAGCAGCCGGGGGGCCGGTATTGTCAACAATCAGATATAAAACTTTTCTTCTTTTCTCCAATAGTGCAAGCTTTGTGAGCCCAACCAGCACATATTACACATCTTATCCAGATCTCTTTATTTTTTCCAAAATCGCCACTCACAATTCTCGAATAGTGCGCCCATTTTCGAATGCTGCAAGAGCTGCCTGAAGACTCTCCTTAGACCAAGAAGCCTTATTTGTCTTGGCTTATACGTCCTTGGCATCTGAAAAAAAATATATATATTACATAACAAACTCGTTGGGGTAAAACCGGCCGGGCCGACATTGCCCCCACAACTATGTCCGATATTACCCCAAAACGCATGTAAAAAAAAATCTAGTTATGATTTTAAAATGCCTAAACATATTAAATTTGTAAGTAGACTGAAAGAAAGGGAACACTAAGTAAGCTATTTGTACACACAATTAGTAATTTAAAAACTTACCGTTCCAAAATAATCAGTTTAAATCATGAGACTTTTCTTACTGTAGCACGTGCGTATTTATAAAATCCACTGTAAGATCGGCTGATGGTCTCCTTTTACCCTTTGAAAGAAACTGAGCGCTTGATGTGCCGCCGACTTGATAGACAGCATACAGGCGCGCCATCAATTTCACTGGAGTGGGAGATATTTGCAGGCTGGTATTACCCCAGAGGCCGGCATTCCCCCACTCTCCCCTAAAGAAGCCTTAAAAAATTAGTGTTTCACTTTGTACATGCAGTGTGCCGCTCGGGGTTTAATGTTCGAATGATAAAACACTAAGAAGAATTGATTTGTTGAATTTGATGTATCATTGGTTTAGCTTTACAAAACTGAAAAATTTTCACAAATTCCAGAAAATTCTTTTAAAGGAGAGATCAAATAGGTACTTACCTAATAAATAAAAATCCGAAACATAAAATTATATTATTATTATACAAAATAATAATAAAAAAATTAAAGGAAGTGCGTGCCACTGTATATACCCCTCCACTCCCTTCCCGACAATCAAGGTTTTGATGACGCGGTGTCACTTTAATACAACATCAAGTATAGCTGTATCCTTAATTGGTAGTTTTGATAAAATTTAAAATTTCTCATGCTTTTATAACTTTTTTAACCCACTTTCCAAAAGTGTATATACGCCAATGACATCAATTTAAAAATAACACATCACCAAAAACATATTTAATAATAACGTTAAGAAACCAACATTTAAAGAACCAGATGTAATTTTATTAACATTAAAAATACTACCATCAATATAAATGATTTATTTTTATAATATTTTTGCTAGATCTCATTTCTTACGTTGAAAGTAAGATATATGAAAATATTTTGTTTTTTTTTTAAATTTAAATTTTTTTAAATGAAATTATACATACCGGGTGGGCCAAAAAAAACCGGACAATTTTTTTCGTTAAAACTTTTGAACTATACTATCGATTTTAACGCAACAAACTGCACTTGGCATAGAATTAATCAGAGTTTTAACTAAATATATTTTTCTGTCCGCCATCTCAAAATCCAAGATGGCGGACGAAATTAAAATGTACCCTTCAAGGTTGCTCGTTTATTCTTGTGTTGCGAACATGTTCTAATTATCTTTTTGAATTAGTAAAAAAGCTACATTCTTGCCGCGCACAACAAGGTACAAGTCAGCAAAATCGGTTCAGTGGTTCTAAAAACAAATATTTTTGTTTCAACCAATATTTTGCATACTATACGATTGCCTTGCCAATGATGTGTGCATTTATTTCCTGATAAAATCATTATTACTAAACCGATTTTAATTAAATAAAAAGCGTCATAATGAGAATTGATTGCTATTTAAAGACCATGATCAAAGTTTATCGCCATATTAAAATTTATGATGGCAGACAGACTCATACTTGATTTTTCAAAACGGCGTGTTTATTTTTATTTTCCGAAAATACGCTAGGTTTTTTTTTGAATTTATAGAAAAGCACTACTTTTCCCCCCACAATGAGGAACAAATTAGTAAAATCGGTGTGGTGGTTCTCTAAAAATCTATTATTATTTAACCATTGTTTTACAGATTATACGCTTGCAGTGCCAATCCTGTCTGCACTCATTTCCTTGTAAATTCGTTACTACTAAACCGATTTTAGTAAAATAAAAAAAAATTATGGTAAGAATTAATTGTTCTTTAACGACAATTATTAAAATCGGATCAGTAATAATAAATGTATAAAGAAATAATTGCAGAAATGATTGGCAATGAAATCGTAGAATTTGTTAAACAATCGTTAAAACAAAATCAGTGAGAACCACTATACCGATTTTATTAGTTTGTACCTCGTTATACGGGAGAAAGGTAGTATTTTTCTATAAATTTAAAAAAAAAACCAGAACATTGTCGGAAAATAAGAATAAACGTGCCTCGTTTAAGGGTCAAGTATGATTCTGTCAAACATCTTAACTTTTAAGATGGCGGCGAATCTCGATTATAATATTTAAAGAGCAATCAAGTCTCACCATGTTTTTTTTTATTTCACTAAGATCGGTTTCGTAATAATGCGTTTATAAGGAAATTAATGCAGACAGTATTAGCAATGCAATCGTATAATCTGTAAAACAATGGCTGAAACAAAAATAATTTTTTTGTGAACCACCGATTTTACTAATTTGTACCTCGTTGTTCGGGGAAAAAGTAGTGCTTTGCTATAAATTTGAAAAAACTAAAACATTATGTCAGAAAATAAGAATAAACATGCCATTTTGAAAAATCAAGTACGATTCTGTCCGCCATCTTAAATTTTAAGATGGCTGTAAATTTTGATCATAGTCTTTAAAAGGCAATCAATTCTCATCAGAATGTTTTTTATTTCATCAAAATCTGTTCAGTATTAATGAAGTTATAAGGAAATAAATGCAGGCATGATTGGCAAGGCAATCGTATACAGCGGCGTAGCGTGCCCGAAAGGGCGGAGGGGGCGACAGCTAAAAAAGGCGCCTCTGAAAACTGAAAAAAAATCTTGCGACCAAAAAAAAAAAACAAGGTCTTTATGTCGTTAGTTTCTTTTGGCGCCCACTCAATTGGCCGTTGCCGGCCCGACTTAATAAAGCTGGGGGCGCTTCGGCCACCAATGGGGCGCCACTACCCTCGGGGCGGGGGGGGGCGACGAACCCCCCGCGCCCCCCCCCCCACGCTACGCCGCTGATCGTATAATATTCAAAACAATAATTGAAAAAAATATATTTTTTTTTAGAACCACCGAACTGATTTTGCTGATTCGTACCTTGTTGTGCGTGGCAAGAATGGAGCTTTTTTATCGGTTTAAAAAAATAATTAAACGAGCATCTTTCAAGGGTACATTTTAATTTCGTCCGATAGCTTGGATTTTGAGATGACGGAGAAAAACATATAATTAGTCAAAACTCTGATTAGTTCTCTTGCAAGTGCAATTTGTTCCATTAAAATTGATTATCTAGTTCAAAAGTTATAACAAAAAAAAATTGACCGGTTTTTTTGGCCCACCCGGTATAGGGCACTGCCTTTAGTTCCACTACCAGACCCGGCCGTTTTTTAGTTTCGGTAATAGAGACGCTTTTTGTTATTTTGCCTTAGAGTAATAATAATATATATTACTCTGAGTATTTTGCTTAGAATATTTGCCTTTTTTAAAAACAAACGTGGCAAATTAAAATTAAAATTTATTTGGTATAGTAGAATTTCCTTTACTGAGTGTCGAGTTCTGAAAACCTAAACGGACTCTTCCTGCTCAGCGTTTCCAAAGTAGAAAAAATGTATTTACGTTATGTTACTAGTGATAGTGATAGTTGAATGTAATAGCAGGTTAAATAAATAAATAAATAAATAAATTTAAGTTACCTTATTTTTTGAGATATTTGAAAAAAATATATTTTTTCAGTGTTAAAAAAACATTTATTTTTCAATGTTAAAAAAACTTTTTGAACTTTGAAAAATTTGAATTTTTTTAATGTTCGAAAAATAATTAAGAAAACGGGTTATTACGCTTCTTTTTCCCTATGAATATAACGTTATAACTAATTAATGTTATTAAAATGTTTTTGTATTTAGTGGAGAAATTCAAATAGATTATGAATTTCCCTCCCTTAACTTAAGAAGGCCATGTAAATTATGAACCTGCCCGCCCTTGACTGCTGTTTATTTGTGGTGCGATTTGTATAAATAAATTGAAAAAAATCATGGTAGCCTTTTTTTGAGTCTTTTGCAACAATTTGTAGATTACAAATAACAAAAGAAATTTCTTTACAAGACATACAAAAGCAAATTAAAAATGTAACAATACCCTTGAAAATTTTAAACACCTGCGCGCGATAAAACCCCATGCATCATCTTACACAATGGACTCAAACCTGGTAAAAGTAATAAACACTACGTGTAGAAAAAACAAATTCACCGATGAAATGATGTTAAAAAAATTCTTATTGTTTTTTTCTTGAGTCAAGAAAATATAGGTTTTAAATTAAGAAAATAATGGTTTTTGTTTAATGGAGTAATGCCTGGCAACTTTATCGCGATCATAATAATATGGACTTATTGAAATAAAACCTTAATTTAAAATCGGCAGTATTGGAACAGATTTACATATAAAAAGCAGCTGCTTTCTCTCAAAATTCGGCGTTTGTGTATTTTTGAACCGCATAAATATTAGCGATTATTTTTAAATTTGACTTTGCATGTCAATTTTGAGAGGTCAGCTGTCAGTTTTGTTTATAAATCTGTCAGAATTAAGCCGACTTTAAAATAAAGACAGATTTTATTCCAATAAGTCCCTAATGACACTTTTTGGTGTGGTTAGCCGCTAGTAAACTTCGTAGTCTATTTGCCCTGTTTTAACCAGTGGCGTAGATTCTTATAAAATTGGATCGAGCAGATGAACGGGGAGAAAAAAATTAAAACCTCACACGAATAAAACAAATTAGAATTAACTCGATCCCCCACCCGGGGCCCCGGGGATCATAGTAAAATAAGTATTTTTTCAGAGATATTAGGATTAAATAAAGCACAAAAATAGGTAGGTAACTATTTACGTTACTACACCGGAAACTTGAACATTACAGGTCAAACCAGAAAATTTACAGGATGAGCTTCAGTCCATCTTTTTGGCATGGTGTATTTAGTATTTCTAATCATATTTAGAGATCTTATAGATTGTCGTAACAAGGTAAAACTTTTCCTCTGTCAGTGATTCTCTCTTTGCAGTGACTTAATTTTTTATAAATAAGGTCTTCACTATAAGTATTAAAAGGAAGAATATACCTTAAACGGACAACCCTTAGTATATTTGCTTCTTCTGATACCTGCTCTATATTTCTGATAGCTCTTTAGAATTCCAATATACTTTTACTATGCTTTTGTCTTTGGGAATATTTATCAGGAGTTTGTTTAGAATTTATAATGTTTTAACTTTACACAGCTATTTATAAAGTAAAATGATTTTAAAAAAGTTACCATACCAATTTATTAAGATTCTTAACATTTGGACCATTAAGTTTAAAATATAATTTCGAGCATTAGCGGGCGGCGACTGGCTCACTTGAAAAAAACACCCTATAAGTATAGGTAGGTACTTAATCACCCACCAAACACAAAAACATTTTAATAATGTCAAAATAATGTTTAATTTAAAAACATAACGTTAAGTTGGATGTTAGTTCTAACGTCATATTCATAGTGAAAAACAAGCTTAATAACCCGTTTTCTGACGTTAGAAAAATAATCTTATGTTTTTATAACGTTTTTTTAAAGTGTTTTTCAAACGTTAAAAAAATAACAGTGAAAAAGAAATGTTTTTCTACATTGAAAAATAAATGTTTTTTTAACAATGAAAAAATATATTTTTTTCAAATATCTCTGAAGATAAGGTAACTTAAATAATATAAATAAAATTCTTCTATTAAAAGAAGAGCAGTAAGAGTCCGTTGAGGTTTTCGTGAGCTCGACACTCAGTAAAGGAAATTTGGATCCGTAGCTTCAAAAAATAAAATTTAAAATTATATGTAAACAATAATTTTGTAGTAAGTGCCTCGCTCTCGTTCACATTAATGCTCAAGTGAATACAAGGCAAACAATATTCAACTGAATGCTCGTTTAAAATTCGCACTCTGATCGGATGGGGTCTCGTGCCGAGGCATTCGTTTGGTCCCGCTGCGAGGCCTGCGAATTCTGCCTCAAATGAATACGCGGCTTAAGTTCCGGCGGCTAATCATTCGCGGTGAATTGTGGCATTCCCTGTCTGATTAACTGTAACGTAGGTATGCGATATTCCATACAAAACATTTTTTTTACTTTTGTTTACTTTTCTTACCAAATTTTGTGATGCTTCATTTAAATCATTGCATACACATTTGTTATTCTTTAACTATACCATCTTTTCACACAACTGGTGTATATTCGTATTCAAATATGTATTAAATATTAAAAGGTAAATATTTTAACCAAAATTGCACAAAGCGTATCTGCTTCCGACTCGTATGAACTCGCAGCGAAAAGCAATTATAAATGGCGATGGCCCGTTCTGGTAGTGAAACTATGCGCCCTCTATAGTATAATTTTGGTTAATGTTTAAAAAACAAAACATTTATTAGCTTCATATATCTTAAATTCAACGTTAGAAATGAGATCTAGGAAAAACATTAGAAAAATAACCATATATTGCTTATTTTTAATGTTAATAAAATTATGGTTTTTTAAATATTGGTTTCTTAACGTTATTAAGAAATATATTTTTGGTAATGCTTTTACATGAAATTTTCGTTAGGATTTTCAACATCTTTTTTAATGTCAAAAGTTGACTTACTTTTAACACAAATTTGAGCTAGAAAAGAAACATATTTTTTTTCAACATTTATTTAACGTTTTTTACGATTTTGTGCTTAGTGACCAGAGGTGAAATTAAAAGAACGAAAAATTTTAAAAAAAGTTTCCCTTGCTTGGTCAGGATTTAAAAAAAGCTCTTTGGCGATATGTATGTACGTCAACGCCCTACCAATTGGGGAACCAAAACCATAATAGGGTATTTGACAAATTTTAGAAAAGAGTTTAGAATGATACATAGATCCCTAATTTGCTACGCAAAATTATTAAAATAGTATATTTTATCATGACTACATTTAAATTCAAGTTTTCTAATGTCCGATTTGAATTTGCCGCTAAAACGCTCATTTCTAGCATGGCGTTGCAATGACGTCACAGCGCAGTAAACTCGCGGAATACACGGCATTTAAGTGTTTATTTGTTTTTGGCCTGTGTTTTTACTGTTTTTTATGTAAAAAAATGTCCTATAAGTGGTATGTAGTGCCTCAGTGTTCGAATACTAGCATAAAAACACCTGAAAAACTATCTATTTATGTGCCTACAGCAGTAAAAGAACGGAAAAAGTGGCTAGAACTTGCTCGAAGAGACCCAAGGGCCTTATCTAATACATCTTCACTTTACATTTGTGAAAGATCACTTTGATGTGAGTATAACTAAATTGTCTCTATTAATTTTTCTCACGTTGTCTATAATATATATAACTATTTCGTAAATGACGATGAAATTTTTGAGGATATGTTTATTACAAGGGGTGAACAACTATAATAGGCAGAAAGGTGTACAAATTTTTAGGCGGTGCTAGGCAGTTATTAGGCAGGACTAGGAAGTACCTCTAAATGCAGGTTTAGGCAGTGCACATGCAGGCTAAATGTAGGACTGAGCAGTGCACATGCAAGACTAGGCAGTGCATATTTGTTATGAAGGGACATAAGAATTCTTTGAAACAAAATGTATTTAGAAAATGTTTTAAAAAAGCAATTTTTGATTGTTTTTTAATGCTTAAAATAATAATGATTGGGTATTTAATTGAATCTATTGTAAGTGGCATATTAAACAAAAAAGCAAAACATATAACCTAACCTCAAAATCCAAGTAACCTCAAAATCTAAGTGAGTAAAAGTATGCGAAGAATATCGTAAAAAACTTTCAGTTATATTCAAAACAACTCATCGAATATTTACATCAACATTTGAACTTTTCTACATTTCGTAGTACAAAAATCACTGTTGTTGGCAAAGAAGCCTGCCACCATAAAGGAATTCAGCATTGGCAAGTTGGAGCTATCGGTTTTGGAGAATCCGTTTTCCATTGAAAATGTTTTTTATAAGCAAAACACAAAATAAAATCTAATTTAGGACGATAATTCGCACTTTAAATCAAAGCAAACATTACCATCCATAAGAAAATAACACAGAAAAAAGGTCCGTTCGAGGCGTTTACTGTTTTGTGACGTCACTCGCAGCTGATTGGTAGACCGCCTGTTTTGAATCACGTGGCTAATTATTTGAATTTAATGAATTTATTTATCTAAAAGAACTATGAATTTGAGAAAAAGTTAAACAAAAAAAGTTTTTAAGCATTCCCAAGGCCTAAAGAGATATCTAAAAATAAATATATATTTATTTTTTACTTCTGTCAAACACCCTATTATAAATTTTAAGGATTCCATATCCAAAAACAAATTATAATTTTGATTGCGTACAAACCCAAAGTTCCGGGTTTTTTTATGTTTCGCTCTTTAGTTTCTCCCCTGATCTGTTTTTGCGTAAAGCATTTTGATAAAAAAAAATTTAGGCACTTACTCAAAATTCTGTGATTATTAAATTTAAAATTTACAACAGGATAACAACAGGAAACACAAACACTTTCTATTTGAAAAATCACGTCGTGATAGAAAAACAAACCCAAGTCGATATTGTACTGAAATTAAAGTGGAAGTCTCAGTGGCGCACCCAGGAATATGCATTGGGGGCCTGACGGTCTTGGAGGGGGGTCCGAGTCCCCATGAAGCCGAATTTTAAGTTTAGTAGAGTAAATTTGTAGGGTATTTAAAAAAAAAGCTGCAAAAAGGGTATATTTTTTTTATATTTAGCATGGTATAGTAGCTAACACCAAAAGCTAAATTTTCATTCGAGGATCCCCTATTTTCCGGCATCAGAATTCAAGATGACGGCTGCCAAAGTTAAGAAAAAAAAAATTAATTCCCTGTTTTAAGAAAAAATAAATTCAAAAATGTAAAAAACAGTTACATCTGTCGCTTAAAAACAACATGGCGTCTATATTTAAAAAAAATGTTTTTCTTTGATATTTTCCTTATTTTTTATGCGCTATTTAGTTTTAATACCTCATATTAAAGCTACTGACCCTCTTTAAACTTGTCGAAAAAAAAATCCGTTTCCCGACTGACACAAAGATGGTCCACATTAAATTTTGACAAAAAAAAATTGGATTTTATCAATAGTAAGCCAAATTTTGTAAAAATTTATAAACACCTAAGTGTCAGGTATCATTTTTTTTACATTTTTGAAGTCAGCAGATCCCACTTAAAGTAAATTTGTCAAAATTAATTTAATTTCTCTTAAAACAAGGAATTATTTTTTTTTCTTAACTCTGGCAGACGCCATCTTGGATTCTGATGACGGAAAATCGGGGAAGCTCGAATGAAAATTTAGCTTTTGGTGTTAGGTACTTGAAAAAACCCAAAATGGCTTTTGAATCCTTTTATGGGATCGCGGGTGAAACAAATAGACCGGTTCGAAAATAGGAGAAATAATTTCCGCGGTGAACCTTCAAGCTAGTAAAATATTGGCCTACCTTATATGCTAAAGTCGAAAATCGAAATAGAACGAGCGCAGGGAATTTCCCTCGCTCTTGATCTTCTCTCCATAGTATGAGAGTGGGAGAAGCACACGCGACTATGCCAGCGGCGTAGCGTGCCCGAAAGAGCGGGGGGGGCGACAGCTAAAAAGGGCGCCTGTGAAAACTGAAAAAAAAAACAAAAAAAAAAGGTCTTCATGTTGTTAGTTTCTTTTAGCCGTTGCCGGCCCGACTTAATAAAGCTGGGGGCGCTTCGGGCCACCAATGGGGCGCCACTACCCTCGGGGCGGGGGGGGGGGGGGGGGGCGACGAACCCCCCGCCCCCCCCCCACGCTACGCCGCTGGACTATGCGCGAAAACTGCGGCCAATAAAGGCACCCAAAGGTTCACATACATAGAAGTATATTATAATAAAGCGAAAAAATGTAATATTAATTAATTTTAATTATAACTAATTACCGAATCGGCAAAAAACATAAAAGGTAAAATTCTATTATTTATCCCTAGATAAGGAATAATTTTATTAAATTTATCCAAAATCCAACAGTACTACTATACCAAAGATAAAAAAATATACCCTTTTTGCAGCTTTAATTTACAAATTTATTCTGATGATGATATGAACCGAACCGAACCGAACCCCCCTTGGGTGCGCCCATGGAAGTCTTATCACCCCAAAGAGCGCCTGATTTTAAAAAAATCACACCTGCTTGATAAAAATTATAACAAAAGTCATGGTATAGGTATCCTGTGAAGTGTAATTTGAAGTAGTACTTCTTATCGAAGATGAATAAATAAATATGTAGGGGAAAGGGAGGCAATATGCGATACTTAATTTTATAGGCTTATTTCCCCTAAACGATCAACATTGCGTTCGTCATTTGGAATTAAGTTGGCTAGATATGGTATATTTATGCTTTATTTTTCAGTTTAAGCGAGGTAGAGCACCATCATACTTTTATTTTTATTTTTGTAAAAAGTTGAGTTTGGCCCATTTTGTCACTCATACGGGGTAAAATGAGGTACCTATACAGTGCTCCACATCGAACGTTTAGACTTTATGAAAAGCGTATAAAAAAGGATGAATTTATGGAAAACAAAAAGTCACTGAGGGACCAAAGACGCGCATATTTAGGGGCGTTTGCCGCTGTGACTCAAAATTCATTAATAGGTTTTTATTACTAAACAGGAGCAAGCACAGTAAGATTTCCACTTTTAAAAGACGAAGAAATAGTCATTATTATTTATTTATTTATTTTAGCTTTCATCAGCCCCCCCCTTAAACGTGTTTTTTGATAGTTTTTTGCTAATAACTCGAAAACAATCAACTTTTTGAAAAATCTTCTGAAGATCATTTTTCAAGCGGATACCATTTCCTTTCCAACCATGTACCTTAGTATCCTCTGACGGCTGACGGCAGTGGTGCACATTCCATTAGGGTACGAAAAAAGGGGAAAATTTTTAAAATATTTTGTTATTTTTTTTTGTAGTTTTTTTATCCTTAACACTATTTTTTTTTCAAAAAAATATTTTTATTTAAAAGCTCATTGTATACAGTTAAATACTTATTAAGGTAGGCATGTTTTTTCAAATGGCCGCCTTGAAATAAAAATAAATGTGTTTGTAGAAATCCTTAAATCAAACAAAAATTTTGATCATTCATTTTTGTAACTGAGTAAATAAAAATAGAGAGTAAAAAATTGTTTTTGGTGAGTAATAACTTAAAACTGACCTTTTCTAGTTAACCTTTTTCAAAGTGGAGATCCCTACTCTCACCCCCCTCAAAAGTGCTCTCTTACAGTATTTTCCCAATTATTTGCAAACTGTTAACTTGGAAAAAAATAACTAAGTTATAACTATTAAGGCTGATGAAAAGTCATCTCTAACGATGTATCACACGCCCCCCTTACATCAGTGGCGCACCTTTTATAGACATTTAAATAAATTAGAGGTGTGAAAAAAACTTGTTCTTTTTAATTTTCTTAAATTCTACTGTCCCACATATCTGGTTAATTTTTTTTTTTTAAAGCTGAAGAAATTTCCTTTCCAACAATGTATATCACTCTCCCCTCAAGGCAGCGGTAGATCTAGCATAGTCGCACCAAAAATGGTCAAATTTGGTACACACTTGAATCTTCATTTAAGACAATCTTCTTGGAACAGTATTAATACACACACTACGTTCAATGAGAGGAGCAACACAATTGGTATAGATATACAGTATACACCCCCCAATAATATAACGAAGGGGATCCACCCGCCTACTCTTGGCGGGGGGGTGGTCCCCCCCTTAAATATTTTTTTCACAATTTTTCTAATAAACCGAAAATTGTCAAAAAAACATTTAGGGTAGGGATAGCCCCCCCCACCAAGGGTGGGCGGATGGTTCCCCGTCGTTATATTTTCGGGGGAGTATACTATAATTCACACCAAGTGTGTTGCTTCTCTCATTCAACGCAGTGTCTGTATTAAAACTGTTCTAACATGGTTGCCTTAAATGAATATTCAAGTGTATACCAAATTTGACCATTTTTGGTGCGTCTACGCCAGATCTACCGCTGCCTTGAGGGGCGAGCGATATAAATCGTTGGAAAGGAAATTTCTTCAGCTTTTTTAAACTAGTTTTTTCCACACCTCTCATTTATTTAAATGCCTATAAAAGGTGCGCCACTGATGTAAGGGGGGCGTGTTATACATCGTTAGAGAGGACTTTTCATCTGCCTCAATAATTGTTACTTAGTTATTTTTGCCAAGTTAAAAGTTTGCAAATAATACCACATAATAATAATACCACAAAAAATAGATAAAAAAAAATATTTTAAAAATTTCCCCTTTTTTCGTACGCTAATACAATATTCACCACTGCCGTTAAATGGTACTAAAGGTACATCGTTGAAAAGTAAATTGTATCCGCTTGAAAAATGAATTCTAGAATATTTTTGAAAAAGTTGACTGTTTTCGAGTTATTAACAAAAAACTATCAAAAATCACGTTTAAGGTGGGGGAACCACCCCCTGCCAGGGAGGGGGTAGTTCCCTTTCGTAAAATGTTCGGGCGAGTATTATGTCTATCAATGCCAAGTGTGTTGCTTCTATCATTAAACGCAGCACATGGCTGTAATCTCGGATGTAGGGCCTGAACTAAAAGCAGAATTACGGATTCGCAGTATTGATTATTAGTCATACAGATCAAATGATATCTAAGAGATGGCGCAACAGCAATTAAAATCAAGGTGTTTTTTGGATTTTATTAATGGCCGACTTTGGCCTACTCAGCCGGTAAGAGTAACGTCATTAGATCGCGAAAAGAAAACCATTTTCCTGAATTGCTAACTTGACAACAGCGCCAAACTACTTATCTCTCTTAATGCCATTTATTTAAATAGCGATCTTACTTCAATTCACATATTTTCAATGGCCAAACGATCGTTAACGAACCCTGTATATGACAAAACGAGCGAGGGGGTTGTGTAATTTGTAAGACAAGTTTTATTTATTAAAATACTAACCAAGATTAAAATACTTATTTAAGGGACTGTCCTTAAATTACGTAACGCACTAGGGGGAGGCCGGGTTTGGCCTTGCGTTACACTCAATGTTTTTTTAATGTGTTTTTTCTTGAAAATGCGTTACGAGGGTGGAGGGGGGGGGGGTCAAAAATCCTGAATTTTTGCGTTACGTAATTTAAGGACGTTCCCTAAAGAACAAATATTTGTAATAAAAAATACATTTATAATAATTAAATTTAGTAGTTACAAAATTTATAAGGAACTACAGCGACTTATAGTCATCGCTGTCGACCCTCCTAAAGGAATTTTGCGTCCATTTTTTGCAAAGACAACATAAAATACAACCTAATGGTACCAAAAAAAACATTTTTGGGGCAAGATAAGGTATAGTTACTAGGTGTAACCAATGTTTGAATGAATGAACAAGACGAGTTGTGTAATCATTGGTATAACAAGGTACCCGCGTTTTGCCCCCATGAAAAAACCCCGTTTTTCCCCAAACCACTAGTTGAATTCAAACAAAAATCATACACAGTAAAAGGCTAATTTTACGGGCAATGCGTTTAATTCTGAATGATCTACATAAAAAGTCTGTAAAAAATGTACTTACCGTCACAAAATGCCCAAGCTATTTTTACAGTAAACAGCGCATCATCAACATCACATTTTGAGCAAAAACCGACTTAAGTTCAGCCGACCGGCACCAATATTATTGCAGACAGTTGGAACCAGTCATGGGGATAAAACATCTGATATTAAGGGGTTTTGTTCTGCAGTTTACCTAAAACTGCGGTATTCCGTTTTACCCCATTTTGCCCCCCTTTCCCCTATAGGTAAATTGATATTGCTACAGGGTCTAGAATAAGTATGTATTATTTTACGTACCTACGTCACTTTATTACATATTTTCATCGTGGAACGTCTCAAATACGTTATTTTTTGAGGGCAGTGACGTATAAAGGCGGGGGGAGGGGGCTGGGGGCCCCAGGTCCCGCCCTGAAGCTTAGCTTACAAACATAAAATAGCATAAACTACAGCCTCATGGGGTCTCGGGCCCACGAGTTCCTTTCAGTGTTACCAACTACAGGAAATTTTACATACCGGGTGGGCCAAAAATACCGGACAAAATATTTTTCATTATAACTTTTGAACTAACTAACATTTTAATAAAACACACTGCACTTATTGCAAGGAACTAATCAGGCTTTTGAGCAAAAAACCGCTTTGTCCGCCTTCTTAAATTCCAAGATAACAGACAGATTAAAACTTTAATCCTACAAAGAGGATCCTGTATTCTTACATTAAAAAAAGCCGCATTTTTGGCACGCACAATGAGATACAAATCATTAAAAGCGGTTTAGTGGTTTACGTAAAATGATTTTTTTTTTCGACCATTATTTTACCAATTATATCTATGATTTCCTTCTCATGTCTTTTGTCTGTATTCATTTCTCCATAAAGGAATTTTTACTAAACAGATTTTAATAACACAAAAAGCATTGTATTAAAGATCGGCTACCCTCTAAATACTCTGCCAATTTATGTGCACTTAAGCTCACACTAGGTACTATAGTTATAGTGTACGTGTGAGCTTATATTACTAAAAACTGAAATATATTTTACTCAATTCCTGACTCAATTACCTTTCGTTTGATACCACACAAGCCATGTTTTGATAAAACTCTAATTTTTGAAATTACCCCCACCCTTTTTTTAAAACTAAAATGTATTTTGTTTAACTCCAGACTCAATTACCTTTGGTTTGATATCGCACACGCCATATTTCCACTTAAACTCTAATTTTTAAAATTTACCCCCACCCTTTTCTTAAATAAACTAAAATGTATTTTGTTTAACTCCAGACTCAATTACCTTTCGTTTGATATCACACACGCCATATTTTTACATAAACTAATTTTTGAAATCTTCCCCCACCCTTTTATTTGGCTTGTGTTTGGTGGATTTTGTTCATTTTTAACTGGAACCATCACGACCCAAAACTCAGCCTAGGTACCAAATTTCGTTAAAATCGGGCAAGCGGTTTTTCAGTTATGCGCGTTGGTCGACAGACAGACAGACAGACGGCGCAACAAAAAAGTTTCAAAATCATCTGAAACGCAAAGATATATAAAAAATTTTGAAATCGGAGCAACTTTTTTTTTCTCGAAGAAATTAGGATCACCATAGCTCACACTACTATAGTATAGTAGCAGTGTGAGCTAAAATAATTATCAAAATTTGCCGTCATCTTGAAAGATGGCAGATATAATCAAAATTGACCCGACAAAAAAGATTCCTTTTTCTTGCGGTGCGAGACATTTTTCGACCCTTTTCAAAATTTATATAAATTATCTAAACTCGCCACATACGAGGTACTATACTAATCAATAGGTATACTCGATTTAGTAGTTCTTGAGATACTAGTGTTTTTTTTTAACGATTGCCGGTGTGACATTCGTTATGGCTTCCACGTACCACCATACGCCCTGCAGTCACATTGTGCAAACTTTGCGATTTAACATTGATTTGCCCTTAAAAATTAAAAAAGCAATAAAATATTTATGTAGGAATCATGTCTCGTGGTTTAGAATCTAGGGTAACCCTACTTCCCGGTAAAGTCCTGCTTTTTGGGCGAAATGAAAATGTCCTACAGGCTTTTTTTTCGTCCGATCTTTCGCGAGACACGAGAACTTTTATTTTGGTCATCAAAGCTTATTCAAGGTGACTTTTACGCAAATTGAGGCGTTTTGGTCCGGAAAGTGGCCATTTCTTTTCGATTATCAAATTTTTTTAGGACGGTTAATTATTCAAAATCACCGGTTTTGCCTGGCTTTTTTATCATAAATCAAAGGTTGTTTAGGCTCCCACGTACTGCTTTTCACTAAACAAATATGATCACCCTACCAAAATGTGTATCGCAACTTTTTATTTTTTTTAGACAGTATTATTTATTTTTCGCTTTGATTTCTCTGCATCAGTTCTCAATCCTTGGTCAAAATGTACTTATTGTAAATGTCAAAGAATTAGAAAGCACAAGAATTTTTTTAACGGCTTATTCTTTAAAATATGGTCGTGCGCACCTTAGACGGTTGGTCTCCTTAAAAGCATCACCCACGTGATCACATATGTTTGTGGAATGTCCTTTAATCTTTATGGCCATTTTTTTTAACCTTTAATCCCATGGCTAACTTCGGGTTACCAGCTGACAATTTTTGACAGATCGTGGAACAGCAAATTTTTCAACAAAAACTCTTGAAAATAGTGGAAATTTGTTGGAAAAACTGCAAAAATGGCCACCCAAAAGCTTTCCATGGCTGTAAGTATTTCATTCTGGAGAGTCCAGTTTTTTGAGGCATATTTTCTGGGTATTTACAAAGTTTTAGTTATAAAATGAAGTTATGTAACTGGGAGGTTATGTGAGCTGATTTTAGGAATTGGGGTAAAGGTCCATTTATAAACTTGTTTTAATTTGTAAGATAGCCATCTTTTTGCTTTAGGTATGCATTGTTTAAATTTATAAAAAGTTTTACTTAACCCGGGTTTATAAAAAGTTTTACACACCCCTAGTGCACCTTAAAGAGGTCGCGCTCTGTTCGCGTTAATGGCCTTACTCAAACTGAGCCACGGGTATTCCGTTTTGTAGATAAGTAGACGCTAGGAAGGTACTGGAAAAACGACCAACATATCCTAAAATGACTAACATATCCTATATAGTGTGTGTAAAAATTAGTAAAACCAACCTGTGCGGGTCACCATGACATGCAGCAACTGTTCTTGGGTTAATATAGGAATAATCAAAACCTGTTATTTATTTTTGCCTTTATTGTTAAATTCATCTTAGGTCAGACAATTCAGCACAAGCAATGTTGCTCACCAGCTGATCAAACCACCAGTGCAAATCTTTGGGATTGAGGGTCGCTATGCCTCAGCTTTGTACTCGGCTGCCACCAAACAAAAGACATTGGAAGCTGTAGAAAAGGACTTAATCAAGTTACAGCAGTCATACAAAACTGATGCCAAGTGGAGAGAATTTATTTTAAACCCCACAATCAAGAGGTATGTTAAAGTCAGGGTTAAAATATCAAGTCATTTGAGTTAAACTAATATTTTTTAAAATTTCTCAATTTTATTACTTTTTAATTCAGCTCAACTTCTTTGTTATTTAACAGTTTGTTCTCTTTTTTAGGTCCTTGAAAGCAGAGGCTATAAAAGCAGTTGCATCCAAGATTTCCCTAAAACCAGAGTCAGCCAACCTTTTGGGAGCTTTGGCTGAAAATGGCCGCCTCAAGAACTTGGAGGGTGTAATCAATGCTTTCAAAACAATTATGGCTGCCCATCGTGGAGAGGTAAAATGACACATCCTTAAAGTTGGCAGTGCAGAATGTGCAGTTTAACCATTGTGTTTCTTCATTCAAGTCTAATTAAATATCCTATTCCCTATTCAGGAACATTTTAATGAAATATTTATTATTGATTGTTTTTAGGTGACCTGTGAAGTGATCACTGCTAGAGAATTAGATGCAGAACAGAAACAAAAACTCCAAGGTGTCTTAAAATCATTTATGAAGCAGGGTCAATCAATTTTGTTGACCACCAAGGTCGATCCATCCATTATTGGTGGTTTGGTGGTGTCCATTGGCGACCGTTATGTCGATATGTCAGTTGCAAGCAAAATCAAAAAATATTCCCAGTTGATCAGTGCACCTGTCTAAATGTGTTTTTTATATTTTTTCCTAATTTTTGTTAAGCATTATACAGATTGTAATTCTTGTTTTATTCAAGGAATAAACTTAGTTTAGTGACTGTAGAGAAATAATTTTATTGTATTAAACATTTTTTTGAACAGAGAAAATACTACTGTTGTTAAGCTATAATGCTGTTATATAGACCACCTATAAAATTTTCCTTGTTTTGATTAAAAACCTGGAAAATAATAAACAAATGATACTCCTTGATAACTGAGTTATTTGTTTACCGTAAAAGCTAAATAAGATTTGCTTATAAAAATTGATGCAGAATAATGTCATTTAAGACTGCAACAAAATTGTCCAAATATCGAATACCGTCATTATAGCTTATGAACGGCAGAATTTAGCTTGCTACATTATACAAAAAAAACATAAGGAAAACCACACAAAAGGTGCCTGCAAAAATTGTTTTTTTGAGGTTGGGAAATGTGTGTTTAAAAAAAACAACGAGCGGCCGAATAGTTGGTTACCCTAGTCATAGATAAAGGATTTGCGGCGCGGATCAGTAAGTTTTTATACCCTAGTTTCCGCTACTTTGGCCGAAAGACCATATAATATAATTGGAGTATACTAAACTATGAGACGAAGACACGTGTTGGTAACCACACTTCAAACAGCTGTGTTTAGAAAAATTTAAAGGCGGTTTTATAATCGGCTGTTTTTCTATGAAAATGAGTGTGGCACGGCAAGCTAAGACCGTAACAGCTTTTGTAACTGAAGCCCCTGTTATTTGGAATGTGTTAAAAGGGGTTGTGTGTGTTTATAAGCCTGCTGAGTATACTGTTAAACGACTGAGATTGACATTCATTAATAAGATAATTACAGGTATGTCAGGTCACCATAAAAGACCATTTTTAAAAATAAAAAAAGTTGATACATTCACAACATATGTTACACGAAAACTCAGGATTTTATCCCCCTCCCCCTTCATGACACATTTTCAAAAACAGAGTGTAATCCAGGGCTAAAATGCCACTCTAGTAAAACTTAGTAAGGGGGTAAAGCAACAATTATACATACTGCATTTAGTTTCTTTTTGTTTAACATTAAATAGTAAAAAGTAAAATAAATATTTTTTTACAAGCTTTTATTTAGCTTCAGATGTTCTGTCTAACTAACTATCAAATCTTGTGAAGCGTTTTTGACTCACTTCCCATTATCCGATTTAGATGAAATTTGGTACACACATAGTGGTCCTCCCACCTCTACCCCCACCCCTTCTATAGAAAAATGTGTTTTTGACACACTTCCTGTTATCCGATTTGGATAAAATTTGCTATACACATAGTGGTCTGATGATAATACAACAATAAGAAAAAAATATCCTCCCACCCCTACCCCCACACCCTTCCATAGAAAAATTTGTTTTTGACACACTTCCCGTTATCCGATTTGGATGAAATTTGGTATACATATAGTGATTCAATGACAATACAATATTAAGACAAAAATATCCTCCCGCCCCTACCCCCACCCCCTTTCATAGAAAAATGAGTTTTTGACACAATTCCCATTATCCGATTTGGATGAAATTTGGTATTCACATAGTGGTCCGACGACAATACAACATTTAAAAAAGTATCCTCCCACCCCTACCCCCACCCCCTTCCATAGCAAATGCGTTTTTGACACCCTTCCCATTATCCGATTTGGATGAAATTTGGTATACATATAGTGGTCCGATGACAATACAACATTGAAAAAAAAAATCCTATCACTCCTACCTCCACCCCCATCTATAGAAAAATGCATTTTTGACACACTTCCCATTATCCGATTTGGATGAAATTTGGTATACATATTGTTACAAATTTAAGTTATTTAAATTTTATAATTGGAATTTATTTAGGTTTAGTGTAGTATTAGGTCGATTTATCTTAAGGTTGTATTCTTAGTCTAGGTTTTAGTTGCGTTGTCTGTGGCTTGCGGTCGCGGTAGTGCGGGAACTTTCCGGACGTCGAAGGCTGCCGGAAAGTTCGAGAGAGAGTCGAGAGAGTCGCGCACCAGGCAGTCAGTCACAGATAGCGTGCTGTAGTGGTCGTGAGATTAACACGAAGTTAATAGACCGATTATAGTAGTGAATTATTAGCAAGTTATTACTAAGTTTAAGTGCTTGTTTTTGTACATAATTTGTCGAAATAAATTGACGTATCGTTTTCAACAATTGCGAGTTTTAATTTGTCGTTGTGAACCCGTAACAATTGGTGTCAGAAGTGAGATTAAAAGAAATAAATAGTGCAAAGACTATCCTTACATATTACCACCGGATAGGACAATTGGACAGAAAAACAGTAAGTGATTTTTCCAGAATATTCGAAGAAGTTCGATATTGTTTTATTCAAAAACTAAAAGAGATATTTAAGAACCGACTTCGACATTAACTTTACAGTCCAAAAATTGATAATTAGAGAGATTTTCTAGAATATTCTATAACATTCTACGACGTTCTATTCAAAAACTAGAAGAGATATACAAATACCGACTTCGACATTAGATTAGTAATTTTAAAAGTAAGAATCAGAAAGAATTTCTAGAACATTCCATCACTTTCTACGACGCTCTATTCGAAAACCAGAAGAAATATCCAAAAAGAGACTTCGACATTAGCTTAGTAATTTCAAAAGTAAGAACTAAAAAGAATTTCTAGAAGATTCCATAACATTCTACGACGTTCTATTCAAAAACTAGAAGAGATATACAAATACCGATTTCGACATTAGTTTAGTTATTTCAAAAGTAAGAATTAGAAAGAATTTCTAGAAGATTCCATAACATTCTACGACGTTCTATTCAAAAACTAGAAGAGATACACAAATACCGACTTCGACAGTAGCTTAGTTATTTTAAAAGTAAGAATTAGAAATTATTTCTAGAATATTCCATAACATTCTACGACGGTCTATTCGAAAACCAAAAGAGATAATCAAAAAGTGACTTCTACATTTGCCTAGTAGCAGTAAGAGTAGCATTTACCAGTATATTCCAGAACATTCCATTAGGTTCTATTTAAGAATTGGAAGAGATATTGAAAAACCGACTTCGACATTCGCTTTATAGCCCTAAAATAGACGTTTTAAGTGATTTATCAAGAAGTTGATGCTTACTAGACAAGGATCAGCAAAGATGGAAGATCTAACTAAAATGATGCAGGCTCTAGCAGCTCAAATGGCTCAAAACCAGGGCTATATGAAACACACCATGGACGACATGAAACACATTATTGAACAAAATCAGAATGATATGAGACAGACCATCGAACAAAACCAGAACGACATGCAGGAAAACTTTGACCAAATAAAGAGCAACTCCGAACAGCTGAGAGAAGAGTTTAAGACTGCAACCGAAGATCTTAAGGAAGAAATAACTCAAAGAATGCATAGTGTGGAACAAAAGGTACAAAATAAATTGCAGAATGTAGAAGAAAAGGTACATAATGTTGAAGAAAAGGTAGAGAATGTTAGGAAGTTTTTCAAACCATGGAAGAAAAATTCCAGGACGTGTCAAAACAGCTTATACAGCTCCAAAAAGAACACAACAAAATGAAAGCTCAGGGATGTGTTGTGAATTCCAACCAAAACATTAAGCCTCCAAATTTCGATGGTACGTCTTCCTGGTCTACTTATAAACAACAGTTTGAAGCTGCCGCTGCTGCAAATGGTTGTGATGATGAGGAAAAAGCTAGAGGATTGTTAGTAGCTCTACGAGAACCTGCTCTGGGACTTTTACGGTCCATTCCAGTCGAACAAAAACAGAATTATAACGCTTTAGTGGCAGCGTTAGAAAGAAGGTATGGAGACGAACACGAAATTACATTGGTCAGAATTAAATATTCGTCAACAAAGACCAGGAGAGTCATTACAAGAGTATGAAGCGGATATCAGGAGGCTGATGTACTTGGCTTACCCAGAAATGCCAGAAAATTACAGAGATCCCTTCACGGTAGATCGCTTTATTAACGGCTTGCGAGACACGGACTTAGCAAAATTACTACGTCGAGAACGCTTCCATAACAGCAGTGAAGTGTTGATTCGAGCCCTTGAAATTGAATCATCAAATAATATGTCCAGGCCAAAAGTAAGAGGTGTTTCAATTCAGGAGGGAGAAGAAATGAACACTGGAGATGAGGTCAACTTAAAAACGCTAAACCAACTGTTTCAATCACTGATAGAGAAGATTGATTCTTTGAAAGAAAGTAGACGATCCCCTCCAAATGTAAAGTGTTTCAGATGCGGACGTACAGGGCATATTCAACGCGATTGTCGTGTCCAAATGAGGTCTCGCTCACCATCTAGTGGGACAGAGTACCGAAGAAGAGATCAGGAAAACTAAAACTAGTCAACGCAGAGGGGCGGGTGTTGGCTAATGGGAATTTAGCCCCTAAAATTTACTCTATCAAGAGCTTAAAACATACTGCTGACAGTCTTAACATCGACAGACTTATTAATGGAAGAAAAGTTAATATAACAGTAGACACTGGTGCTGCAATATCATTGCTTAGGTCCAAAATTGCAACGAGATATAAAATTCGACCAACAGAAAAGAAAATAACACTTAAGACTGTGACTGGAGAATCCGCCGACGTGTTGGGGCAGACGGACATAGAGCTACAGCTGGGAAGATTGAGAATTCGCCACACTGTATTGGTTGCCGAAATAGAAGACGAATTTATTTTGGGAATGGACTTGATAAGTAAACATGGATTTGCGTTTGATAATAAACTTAATATCCTGAGATTTGGGAATGAAGAGTTCATTTTGTCAAATAGTCACTTCAATAAAGAACCAATAAAGATCGTGGCAGTATGTACAACAAGACTGGTCGGTAATAGTGAGACCATAATTTTTGGGAGGCTAGAAAGTAAATCATCAAGCTGTGTCGGACTCATAAGCCAACAGAAATTATCCAACACCTACCTCGTTGCAAAGTCACTAGTTAAAACCGATAAAGACATCCCGATTAGAGTCGCCAATATTTTCCCAAATAGTGTCAAAATTAATAAGGGGGAGGTGGTAGCATTATTTGAGCCAGTCCAGAAAGTAACAAGATGTGAAGAGCCAACTTCGGAGGATAAAAGTAAGTTACCAACGGAGGTACTTCAGCAATTTGAGTCAACTTGGCAACATCTCACTCCAGAAGAATTTAGTAAAGCGAGAGAGTTTATAGAAGAACAAAGTAATATCTTCGAAACTAGGAGTAGTTCGGGACGCACAAACCTTATTCAACATGCTATCAACACTGGCGATGCCCAACCGATAAGACAACTCCCAAGAAGACTACCAATGGCCAAGCAAGAAGAAGTTCACAATCTCATTAATAAAATGCTCAGCGACGGTGTTATTGAAGAGTCATCAAGTCCTTGGTCATCTCCTGTGGTGTTGGTCACTAAAAAGGATGGAAGTACTAGGTTTTGTGTCGACTACAGGAAACTTAACGATGTGACCAAGAAAGATAGTTACCCACTGCCAAGAATAGTCGACACATTAACAACGTTGGCAGGATCATATTGGTTTTCTACTCTTGACCTGAAAAGTGGGTATTGGCAAGTAGGAATCTTTGAAAGAGATAAAGAGAAGACTGCATTCTCTGCTGGAAGTGGACTTTATCAGTTTAATGTGATGCCATTTGGCCTGTGCAATGCCCCAGCTACATTTGAAAGACTAATGGAAGTCGTTCTACGAGGCCTTACTTGGAAAACCTGCCTAGTCTATTTGGATGATGTCATAGTAATGGGGAAATTACCCGTAACAATATAGTGGCCCGATGACAATACAACAATAATGAAAAAATGTCCTCCCACCCCCTTCCATAAAGAATACGTTTTTGACACACTTCACTTCAAATGACTTTTATAAAATTTGGTATATGCATAAAGGTCTGATGGCAATACATTTCTACCTCTACCCATACCCTCTCCTTCCCCCAATAGAAAAATGAGTTTCCAAACAACTCACGATCAGCGATTTCATTATAATCTAGAATAAAGTCAAAATCTTTTATTAAAAAAATTGTTAACAAACAAAAATTGCAACAATTGAACAATAAGCGTCAATAATTCAAATGAATGAGTCCTAATTAGAATTAAATTCAGTAATTTTTCTTATTCTAATTAAAATTTGCGATTAAAAATAATATTGTATACTATATGTAAAAAAGGCACTAGTAAAGTTGAAAAAAAACATTTTAAAAATTTTTTTAAAAAAATGTACAGTTGAAAAAACACTAGTATAGTTAAAAAAAAACGTACAGTTAAGAAACACTAGTATAGTCTTAAAAAAACATTAAGGAGTTTAGAAAAAAACATTGTTACTTGCACACTTTTCAAAATCTGTGATCTAAAAACTGCTGCACTGTATATGGCTCTAAATCTATCAGAATGGATTTCACTCTCTTCTTATAGATATTAAAATTTTATTCAGATTTGATGTAATCTGGCATTTTATTAAAAAATTTTATACACGAATAGGAAGGTCCTTTTTTGGTTGCAGAGAGCCTATGAATGGGAAAATTAAGGTTTGTGTGCCTTGTTGGAATGTTGTGCTGTGGTTCGAACAACAAAAATCTATCCTTATTTCTAAATAAAAACAATAAACATTCATAGACATACAGTCCTGAAACTGTTAGCAGACCTAGCTTCCTAAAAATTCCCTGACAAGAATGACGTTTTCTTAGCTTAAGCATTGATCTTATTGCTCTTTTTTGTGATATGAATGCACGCCTCGCATCACAACTCCTCCTTCAAAAGATTATGCCATATCTCAGTGGAGAATAGACGTTTGCAAAGTAGACAACTTTCAGATGTTCCAGACTCTGATACTTTGACATTATTCTTAGCGAATAGCATGCTGTGTTCACTCTTTTGCAAACGCCCATTACCTGTTCCGTCCACTCCAAGTTATGGTCAATATGGATGCCTAAAAACTTTGTGCTTTTTGATAAAATTAACTGCTGTTCATCCAGAAGAGTTTCTTCTGGGATGTCTTTGTTTATTTGTTTTGTATTAAGGCAGACAAAGTTAGTTTTTTCAGTGTTTAAAACTAATTTATTCTTGGTAAACCAGTTTGCTGCAACTTTTAAGCGTTCGGAACAGATATCAAGAAGCTCTGCCAAGGTTGCTCCTAAGATAAGGATATTTGTGTCATCCGCGAAATTAACTAGATGGGATTTATTACGGATTATGTCATTTGCCAGGTCATTCACATAAAATATAAAAAGCAAAGGGCCAATTACACTCCCGTGAGCGATGCCCAGGGGCAAATGAGCCTCATCTGAAGCGTGTTGCCCCCCCCCCCTCTCTATTATCACGTTCTGCCTACGGTTTGTAAGGTAGGATTTAATCCACTGCAAAGCTGGTCCCCGGACACCATACCTTTCCAGTTTTGTGATTAAAATTTTGTGATTAAGACTGTCGAACGCTTTGGAAAGGTCCAGGAACACTCCCATGGAAATATTCCCCCTCTCCCAGCCATCCAGTATTCGTTCAACAAAGTCATAGGTTGCAGTCTCGACAGACTTGCCTTTGAGATAACCATGCTGGGATTTACTGATTAGTTTTTCAGAATAGAAGAACTGCAGAAGTCTTGTACAGACCGCAACCTCAAAGACTTTTGAAAAAGTTGATATCAAGCTGATTGGCCTGTAGTTCTGAATCAGAGATTTATCACCCTTTTTGTGCAGAGGCTTTACCAGCGCCAGTTTTAACTGTTCAGGAAAAATCCCAAACTTAAAAAGAGTTATTGATAATGTAACACAATGGCTCTGCTAACCCCTCCGCACAGTATTTCATCAGGTTTGCTTTTCTTATCTTTCAATTTTTGTATTATTTTAATTATTTCATTGGGTGTTACAGGTGTTAGAAAGAATGAGTTATTATTAAAAGGTATGTTGCAAGAAAATGGAACTTGTTCTTGATTCTTCAATAAGTTTGGAGCTGTGTTTATGATAAAATTATTGAACTCTGAACAAATTTTATTCGGGTCACCTGGAATTTTGGATGTTTGATCTGTGGGTTCAGTGTTGGTGCCGTTTATTTCTTTTACTATTTGCCAGACGCATTTTGATTTATTTGTGCTGTTTTTTATGCGGTTGGTATACTCAGCCCCCCTGACCGAAGCCAGAAGCTGATTATATTCCCGTTTTTTTGCTTTGTACTCTTCTGTTATGTTATTGAACAAATATTTTCATTTAATAGAGTATAGATAGCTAAGACTAAAAAGTAGAAAATAAATTAGTAATTTTTTTTTTAAGTCACAAGCTTTTATAAAATGCACTAAAAATTAAAAAATAATTTTCTAATATTGTCATAATAATAAAAGCGATGGCCGCAAATCAAAGCATAAGTTAATCTAAATTTGTGATCTAAACACTTAAAGAATATTCAACATAGCAGGTCATCAAAGACATGCCATTGCCATACCTATGTCAGAGAAATGCTGGGGTATCTTGGTTCGGGTTGGTTGGGTTTGGTACCTCTGCATTTTTCTGCTAGATTGATTCTTGCAAATAGTGATATTTAATTGATATAGATATCTTATCGTGCTAACATCGTCAAAATTTCCATCAGTCGGCCATCGCTTTTATTATTATGATAATATTAGAATGTTAGAAAATTATTTTTTAATTTTTAGTGCATTTTATAAACGCTTGTGACTTAAAAAAAAAATTTACCAATTTATTTTAAGTTAAACACTTTTATTAAAAAATTGCTTTAACAAGTATTTCTGTTTTCTACAGTCCAGATTTAACAATAGTGTTAGTGGCACATTATTTATTAAGTTCGATATAAAATCCTGCCACACAAGGGGCTGATCAATAGCAATAATTATGTACAGGTCCTGAAATTAAGGACCAAATCCATATTTTTGTTGATCCTGTGTCCTGCCATGTCCTTCCAAGTCTTGCCAGGTCCTTATCATTCAGGTTTGTTGTTACTCTAGTGCCTAGAGTTTTTTACAAGTACTTACCTAAAGTTTTTATTTATTGTTTTCTTTTGTATTAAAAAATCTGAATTAAAAAAATTAGTCCCCACCCTCCAATTTTCAGGTGCCCAAAGGTCCTGCCAAGTCGTGTCCGGATTTTGTACAGGTCATGACAGATTTATCAGCCCTGATAGGCTTTGTACAGGTCCTGTTTAGGACCAAATCCATATTTTTGTTGGTCCTGTCAGTCCTGCCAGGTCCTTCCAAGTCCTTATGCATCATGCCAGGTCCTTATCAGTTAGGTTGGTTATTACACTAGTGCCTAGAGTTTCTTACCAGTAGGTACTTACCCAAAGTTTTTAATTTAAAATATTAATAAAGTTTACTGTCTACCTACCACTGATTAAAAAAATCAGTCCCCACCCTCCAATTTTTAGGTCCTGCCAGGTCCTTTCCAGATTTTGTTCAGATCCTGACAGATTGATCAGCCCCTTGGTGCCGCGATTATTAATAACGATACCCATCAAATCAAAATGTATAAGTGCCACAAACTTTTTTTTTAAATTAATATTATTTAGGCAGTCCACCTTATATACTGCCGTCCTAAGCCTAACCCCCGTATTTAAAAAAAAATCCAAAAATGCGATTGTTGGTTAAGACAAATTATAATAATATACTCTATTGTTTATACTAATGTAACCAATCGAAAAACTACAAAAAGTATTTAAAAAGTCACTTAAAATTTTCTTTTTTCCATAAGGCACTATGTATTTTCAAACATTCAAACGCGATTTACTTCCTTTCATATAAAATTCAAATACGGGGGTTACGCTTAGGACGGCAGCATAGACCAGGCAAAAATTTAGGATTTCGAAACAATCGTCCTTCTTTACCAAATTTTGTACACATATACAGTACCCTTCCACGGTTCCAAGAACATACTTCGTTAAGTTTTTTGTTAACTTTTCTGTGGCGCAGAGGCCATTTACTGATGTACGAGATTCATACAAACATAAGTTTCTTATTTATTAAGTTTCTTCACAACCGAGACCACCATGTATATCCCGAATATATTTTTTAAAAGCTGTTAAAATTTGTAATAAAATAATGTATTACAGCATGACAATTTTATTTGAGATTAAGGAAAAATATGAGCAAGTATTTAGTTTTTCTTAAAAATTTGCGATTTTATTAAAAAATTCTTTTTTTGTTTTTTAATTCTCAAAAGCAGAAAACAAAAAACAAATAATACGGTTTACTCGAAAAAGTTTTTGGGATCTCTCTGCTACTAAAAAATCATAAAAAAATTCAATATACTACAGGGGAAATACGATAAGTTTTTATGGTGACAAAAACAGAGCAAAATCGCATTTTCTTGAAGATATTGTATTGACTCGGATTAAACAAATTTTTTTAAAAACCGTTTTAATTATTTCAATGAATTAAGCAAAAATGTATAGCAGGTTTACGGCGCTTTCACAAAAATTTTTTAAAAAAATTCTAGATACAAGGATAAGCCACACAAATAATCAGAAATCTTAAAAGGCCTATTTGGTGTCTTTTGATTTTATTTAAATTTTGTCAGTTTTTACTTCATAACATTGCCATTTCTACTGGGGATTTTATCTGGTAATATTTTTATTGTTTCTTATATATTTCTAAATAAAAAAATGTGAGATTCATCTATCTGCGCGATGGCGTTCTTCAAGAAAATGTGATTTTGCTCTGTTTTTGTTACCATTAAAACTTATCGTATTTCCCCTGTAGCATATTTAATTTTTTTTTATGATTTTTTAGTAGTAGGGAGATCCCAAAAACTTTTTCTGGTAAACCGTATTATTTGATTTTTTGTTTTCTGCTTTTGAGAATTAAAAAACAAAAAAAATAATTTTTTAATAAAATCGCAAATTTTTTAGAAAAACTAAATACTTGCTTATATTTTTCCTTAATAAAAAAAATTGTCATGCTGTAATACATCATTTTATTAGAAATTTTAACAGCTTTTAAAAAATATATTCAGGATACACAGGGTGGTCCCGGTTGTGAAGCAATTTAATAAATAAGAAACTTATGTTTGTACGAATCTCGTACATCAGTAAATGCGCCACAGAAAAGTTAACAAAAAACTAAACGAAGTATGTTCTTGGAACCGTGGAAGGGTGCTGTATATGTGTGCGAAATTTGGCAAAAAAGGACGATTGTTTGGAAATTCAAAATTTTTGCCTGGTCTAATAGGTACCACCTGCTGTGGTAAACTTGTTTGTATGTACCTTTAGTACCTACTAGTACTTTTCAGAACTAAATCAAATGAAATGCAGGCCTTTAAGAGACTACATAACCATGGAGCCTGGAGACACTCCAGAGGAACAAAGGATAGTGGTGAAACCAAATCTAGCAGACCATCCTTTGGTTGTGGGTCCTAGGTATCAAGAACAGGATCTGGTTGTAAGTTGGTCAAACTTTTTGGGGTACAATACCAGTGGTGTTATATGTAAGTTTTCTATTAATAATTGTTTTGAGTATTGTATGAGGATGGGATGAAAAGTTTCTGGCCTAGCCTATAGCAGGCCCGATTTGCTTTCCTGTTCCAATGTGTTTGTTTAGCCTTGTTTATGATTAGTATACACTCGAAGTTTAAAGTGAGTGTGTCAAGTAGTTTGTGTCCTGCTTATTTTGAAAGTTTATACAGTGTGTCAATTTTAAAAGATGGAAAAAAACGAGATAAATATTTTCATATCAAAGGGTTATCGCCGACGGAAATAAAAGCTGAACTAGATGCTACACTAGGGGAATCTGCTCCTTCCTATACCACAGTTAAAACCTGGATATCATACTTTAAACGTGGTCGTACTAGATCTGATGATACTCCGCGTTCTGACAGGCCAAAAACGGCAACTTCTGAAGAAATGGTGCAAACCATTCACAAACTAATTCTAAAAGATCGCAGATTAAGACTGGAAGAGGTAGCTGAAGCTGTGGGAATATCAAAAGAGCGAGTTCACCATATTTTATGCGAAGTTTTGGTGTGAGACAGCTATCCGCCCGATGGGTACCGCGTTTGCTCACGCCAGATCAAATGCTCGTGCGTTTGCGTAGATTTATTATGGTTGATGAAACATGGGTTCATCATTATACCCCTGAAAGTAAGCAACAGTCCAAACAATGGACAGCAAAGGAAGAACCAGTTTCAAAGAAGGCAAAGGCAGTACCATCTGCTGGAAAGGTTATGGCAACGGTCTTTTGGGACGCTAAAGGGATACTCCTCATAGATTATCTCGAAAAAGGAAGACCAATAAATTCAGAGTACGACAGCGACTTACTGGATTACAAGCAGAATAAAAGCGAAAAACGCCCTGGTTTGGCAAAAAATTTTGTTTCATCAGGACAATGCACCTTGCCACAAGTCCGCACTTGTAATGGCTAAAATCCATCAGCTAGGCTTTGAACTGTTAAACCATCCACCTTATTCGCTAGACCTAGCCCCGTCAGACTTTTATTTGTTTCCAAACCTAAAAAAATGTCTTACTGGAAAAAAATTTTCCTTAGATTTAGAAGTCATTGCAGCTACAAACGCCTATTTTGACGAGTTGGATAAATCTAAATCAGACTTCAGTGATGGGATCAAATCAGTTAAACATCGTTGGGTCGTATTGTATTACCAAGGTGACTATGTAGAAAAATAAATTATTATTTAGTCACTAAGATGTTGCGTTCTATATGTTAGGCCGGAAACTTTTCATCCCATCCTCGTACATTGAAAAATAATGAGGTATTTAATAGTATACAGTGTGGGCCAAACTCGATGATTTTTGGAGGTTTTAGTTATTTCTAGCCCAGATACATAAAAACGAGTCTATGTCCTCGCCTATCGATTTTCGAGACATTTTCAAATATGAAAACCGCTTCTTGATAGGTGTGATAAGTTTTCCGCTATGAGGGGATTTTGAAAATTCTGCATTTATGGAGATGGCCTATAACTTTCTTTTATTTGTCGCTTTTAGTTCTTAAAATATTACATAAAGTGAGTATTTTGCTTATGGAATGACTCTCAGGACTCTCTTTTATTCGATTTTTGAAATCAGCGTTAAATTTCCTTTAAAATGACATCTCACACTCAATATTTAATTTTTTTATATTTACTTTTTAATTACTTCTTTATTTTTTAATATTTTTTTAATTTTTAAAATATTTAAAGCCCAGTAAAAAAAATAAAAATATTAAAAAAAAACAAAGAATATACAGAAATAAAGAAGTCATTCCACTAAGAAATAACGATTTTATGTAATATCTCAAAAACTAAAAGTGACAGATAAAAAATTCTATATGAAAGCAATTTACACCAAATCAAATTTTTTAAAAATAAAAAAGTTAAAGGCTCCCTTAACAGGTTGTTTGGTGATCCGTGCTCCCGCCCTAAAGACAGAAAAAACCCCCTGTAGCTTAAACGGCTTGCTGATCACCCCTCGCGTGAACAATAAATAAAAGAGAGATAAATTTGCTTATTTTTTTAAATCCGGCTCGAAGGACTACTTTGTCTAAAAATTGAAAACCTTGGAGTTGTCATTAATAAATGTTTGTAAGTTTAAATTTCCATTTGCCTATAGTGTTTGGAGTAAGATCAGGCACATCCCAAGCCAAGTACCTCCGTGAAAATAGACCCACCCGCGCTTACAGGATAAAAGGTACTTTGGGACGGGCGACTGACAACTGCTGGTACAATGGAAAAACAGTGGAGAGGACAACTTGGAGACACGTTCAAAGACCAAATTTGGAAAGGCTTTTGAGTGTGATGCAAGCATCGCATCAAAAGAAAATGTTTGAGTAAGTTAAAAAAAAAACAAAACTAAAATAAAAATCTTTTTGCAAACTGCAAGTCCAATAAGTCCCTTGTATTTAATTCAAACGCCATTTCCATAATAAAAGCATGTCAAAATGCAAATCCAATAAGTTTATTATATTTTCTCCAAGTTGCTTAAAAAAATTGTTACATTTCCATGATAAAAACACCTGAAAAACGCGCATTCTTATGTCATATAAGGATTTCCCTTTACAAAAGCATGTCAAAATGCAAATCCAATCAAGGCCAACCAAAAAAATACAGCCCACGACACACAGTGGAACGTTTTGAAGATCTAGGTGGACAACCCCTGAGCAACATTAACACTCTTTAATGCTTGATTTTTTTAGCTTTAAAATAACATAAAATATTATTATTATTATAATGCATTTATTATTTGCAATATTACCTACCTCTTATATAGGGTGATTCAGATTTTAACGCTTTTAAGATTTGTAGTCATACTGTATGTTTTAACGAAAATTGTTTCAACAAATTTTATAACAATGAAGTAACGGTATATATTTTTTTTAGTTTTTGCAAGAAGGAATTTAAATAAAACAGATTTGCAATATACAAGGTGTTTCAGAAAAATTTTACTAAAGACGTTTTAGGCGGTAAGGGACGATCAAGAAAAAAATTCCGCTCTCATCTGTCACTATATAAAAAATAAATGCATTAAAAATTTTAAACCTCACCCCTTGCCCGGGGTGAAACCAACCCCTAAAATTATAATGGGAAATGTTCATCGGATGGCATTATCTTTAAAAGGGTTTAATGTGAGAAAATTTAAGAGATATGTGAATTTTAATTTTATATAACTAAGAAAGTTTAAAAAAATATTAATTAAATTGGAAAATTCCATTTTTATTTGAAAAATATCATTACTTAACATAAGAAATAATAGAATAATTAACTAACACAAGTCAATTTTATTATTATCTTGCAAACTAAACTGTGTTAATTAATTTCTCAATCTGACACAAAAAAGACAAGAAAAATATATTATCATATTTCTAAAACCGCATAATAACTCGCTCCGTTTAAAACTTAATTTTTTTGATTTTTTTTAAACTCAAAAAACTTCCCTTGGGGTTTGGTGCAGATGCATTTTTATTAAGCTTGGTTAAGCTTGTGACAGAGTGAAAAGTTACTGTTTACAAAAATTCGTGAAAGTCGAAAGTTTCAAAAACCCATCGTACAGACATACATAGGGCATATTTTTAAATTACGTAACCCCTCCTCCCTCCTCCGTAATGCATTTTTAAGAAAAAATATATTCAAGAATCATGACAGTGTAACGGTGTAATTTCCCCCCTTGAGCGTTACGTACTTTAGGAATCGGCCCATACACATAGGTACATGAGATAGGGTGTCTCAGATAAAAGTAACTACAAGGGGGTTTATGAGGATTTAGGAGATGGTAAGACATACCAATTTTGGTAAAAAAGTGGCGCTATTCCGAGCTGTATCAAAGAAAACATTTATATGCGTTTTCAAAATATTGAGAAATAAATGGATCCATGAGGGATTTGATACCTTCCTAGCTAGCCTATTAGCACACTTCAAGTGAAGCCATGATAATATATCATCTGTAAAAAGTTTTTTTTATATATCTGAGAAACTGAAGCTCTTACGAAGTTTTTAGTTATAACCCGAATTATTGAGCAAAATATAGTCTACTATATTACGAAAACTGTATATTGATACGATGCTCCGTTAAAAAGATAGATTTATTTAAAATTTTAATTGTCGAAAAACTGTCATTAGCATTAATAGAGTTTGACCAAAATCTAATCAGCTCGTAAGAGTGTCGAGCACTATTTTACCTGAAAATTTTATGAAAATCGGTTCAGCGGTTTAGGAGCTATCGTGTTACGGACAGAAATAATATACACACACACAGACAGACATCACGACGATATTGCTAGGATAGGTCAAAAAACACCCAAATAACACATTTTCGGCGTTATCTAAAAAAAAATTTTTTCGTCGAAAATAATACCTATTAATAATACCATTGCTATGCGGGCTAGGAAGGCAAAAACTCAAAATTGTGACTTTTTGAAAAAAATAGTCCTAAAAAAATTGTTAACGTCATTTTATTGGCCTAGTCATATTGATATAGTTTTATTCAATTTGTTTAAAAGAAGGCGACAATATTTTAATTTTTCGAATAACACAATTTAAGTTTTTAAGCATTATTTTGAAACCCCCTGTAGATATTTTTAACTTCGACACTGCACCCGATTAAGCTCGCAATAGCGCCACTTTTTCCTTTTGAACGAATTACCGTTTCTGAAAATCCCAAAAATCCCTATGTACTTACTTTTATCTGGACACCCTGTAGACACATTGACTCATGTTGATATAGAAAAATGCACGAAGGTTGACTAATTTAGGTTAGAAAATCCCCAAAGGGCACATTTGTGAAGGTATCAAAAAGAAATTGTCATTAAACACAAATAATACGTTTTCTATTTTTAGAGTTGCAGGCTAACAAAATAATGAAGTACAAGTTTACCGCAAAAAAAGGACAAAATTTCAATACTGCGTCCGAAAGTAGAGATTTCGGTTAATTAGAAAATAATAAAACTAACATCAACAAATTCTAACAAACTAAAGTTTCAGTCCAACAAAAATTATATAAAAATAAAATTTTCCTTACCAAAACAGCAACGAATTCATAAAATCATAGCAAATAAAACACTGCAACAATGACTGTCAAAATGCTTCCCTTTGCGTCTTAAGGACATGTCACTCTAAGAATGCCTGGCACTTGTTTTACTCCAGCGCCTACTACGCGGGAAAAAAGAATATTGTTTTAAAGCATTGCCCATACATAAGATTAAAATGCCTAAGAAGAAAATTTTTAAGATGCAACTTTTAATGCAAATATCTTGACAACCAGAGGGGATAAAAAAATAATATTTTGGATCTAGGATGTATGGAATATGCTTTTTAATTGTAGGTAGCTGAAATGTTAATTTATAGTACTTAACCATGTCCACCTAGATTAGTAAAAGGTTCCACTGTGCGACACTGAAAAAATCAGCTGTTGTTTGGGCTGAATTTTACATTGGGTCTTATAGGCGAATAGGGGTTTATTTGTGATATTTTCAAAATGGCACTACATATTTTCGCCAAATTTCAGTGAAATATTCCCAGACAGTATCCCGATATTCCACCAATTTCTGTAAATATAAAAGATGATTAAAAGGTTAAAATCTTCAAGATTTAGCATTCCTTGTTTTGAATTCAAATTGCCCGCCATGCACCGCACGCCACCTGTTATATTTGACATGGATTTGACTTTGTTATCTGTATTTGTTATGGTGTAAAACACTTACTGGGTGAGGTACACGGCCGAACACTTGGCGAACAGTCGTGGTCGGATCGGACGTCTATTTTAGGTAGAATTGTCTTTATTAGGATCGTTTCTAGGATACGTTCGTTGACGTTCGTTAACCGCACTTGATGAGAGACCGAAATGTCATACAAAGCGCATGTGCGCAGGCGTAATGTCCCCCGCGATATGACTACGCGAGTTAGGCGAAAAGCAATACATCAAATATGACATGTGCTTATTTGTTTGTTTTGTAAAACTTGTTCGATTTTTTAATGATTTTTTACAATAAAGTTTATTTAAAATCGAAAAATACCAGGTTAATCTTTTTAAAACAAAATTACACTACAAAAAAATAATTTTTTGATGTAATTTTTGTAAACACATCTAAATAAGTTTTAAAAGTTGCCGAAGATGAACAAATAGGTGTAGGTGGGCCGATTACTTTCCACGCAGAAACGAACACAATCGCTTCTGCTTTAAATTTTATTTTTGTGTGAATCAATGAAGCGGCTCTGAAAAATTAGGGTTACTATACATTAAAAAAAAATTTTTGCAAGAATATAGCAAAAACCATCTCAAAATCGGCTTTATTTAAAAAGAAATTAAATATTTATCAACCGTCATTTGAACTTCAATATTTTAAACACAATCAGCTGTCGTAACGTGACCATCAAAAAAAAATAAGACCCGGATGTGACGTCAACAAAGTGGAGGATCGTGGCCCGTCCGTTTTGATAGCCCTGATCCAATGTGTATTTTATTCCCTATATAACTAACTCTCTCTAATAATATCATTTTTGTTTAACCATAAGTTTGTAATTTGGGGAAGTGGGGCCAGAACGTCAAAATGTGTTTGAGCTACAGTGATTTTTGGGTTTTGTAGTTAAAAAATCCGTGATTGTGCTCTTTTGTTCCTATTTATAAACTTTATTTTAGGCAGTGTGGAGTGGACATGCAGTCAGAAACGGCATATGAATTGGCAGTCCAAGGACCTATAAGACCTGCAAATTCAAAGATTCCTATCATTTACGGCCTAAAATGTGTCGAGTTTGATGGACCACGTTTTACAATAGGTACTGTACAGCGTGTCCCATTTTCGATGGGATTAAATGGGAAATTCGGTTATTATTAAAGATATCGATTTTCTGATTGCACCCTACCGTGCTTTTTTTGGAGCCCTTAAAAATGGTGCAATTAGATTTTTGCTATACCTCGTGATTTCGCTAATACATGGAGTTTTTGAAAATATTGCATGTTTATTAATTCCTTGTATCTCGCTTATTTTGCAAGATATTTTTATTCTGTAAAAACCTTTCTATGGCATCTTTTTTAGAGCAAAATAATGACGTTGTCAATTTTTTAAAATATTGTTTAGTTTTTGAGATATGGTATTTATCATAAAAAATTAAATACGGATCTGGATTTTTTTAATTATTATTTTGATTGGTTTCATGCTATCATTATCTTAAAATGATAAAACTTTAATATTTTTTTGATTTAAGGTTAAAAAAACTATTAAATATTTTTTAAAAAAATTTATAGTCTGAACCAGAAAATTTCCAACGTAATTATAAATTAAACATTGCAAGACACTCTAGTTGAACGATTTTTAGTTTATCTGTTTTAAAAAGATTTATAAATAAAGTAAAAAACGTGAAAAAGTTACAAAAATAATATCGTACTAATTATTTGATGGTAGCACAGCAGGTTATAAAATTTACAAAACAAAAGTGTGGAATTGAGATTGTCATTTTACTTATCATTTTTGTGAATGGCTTACAATTATTCTAAAATGGCTATGTGATGTGATATGTTTGTTTGACTGCTTTATTCAAGCAACAAAATCCCAATATTTAAACGGCAGAAATATTTTTATGCAAAATGCGTTAAGAAAAATTACTCAAAAATGCCAACAATGTCTTACACATAATGGCAATCAGTTTGAACATTTATATCATTAAAGAAAAATTAGTTATTTTTTTGTATTTTTCCTAGACTTTGTTTCAAATAAATCTGTAAATTAACCTAAAACCATTTTAATATGCAAAACAGGTAAACTAAAAATCGTTTAACTTGCAATTTTAAATTTATATTTATGTTGGAAATATCCAGGTTTGGACAAAAAAAATTTTTAAATATAATTTTTTTTTAACCTTAAAACAATTTTTTTTTTAATTTTTATTATTTTGTGACAATACTTGCATGAAACCAATCAAAATGATAATAAAAAAAATCCAGGTCCGTATTTAATTTTTTCATGATAAATACCATATCTCAAAAACTAAACAATATTTAAAAAAATTGACAACGTCATTATTTTCTTGTAAAAAAGTTGCCATAAAAAGGTTTTTAGAGAATAAAAATATCTCGCAAAATAAGCGAGATATAAGGGATTATTAAAAATACAATTTTTTCAAAAACTCCCTGTATTAGCGAAACTACGGTGTATAGCAAAAATCTGATTACACCATTTTTAAGGGCTCAAAAAAAGAGCACGGTAAGGTGCAATCAGAAAATCAATATCGTTAATAATAACCGAGTTTCCCATTTAATCCCATCGAAAATGGGACACGCTGTACTGTCAGCTTCTCATACATTAGACCAGTACACAGCCCTCTTAAATTACTACTTTGAATGACAAAAGTTTCGAAGGCTGACAGATCTAAAATTTTGACTATTTTGAAACCTATAACTTTTTGTGTTTTACTTTTTTCGACAGGAGGTTAAGTTTCGCTAAAAACAGTAAAAATAAGTGGATACATGACGGATCTGATACCATCCTAGCTAGCCTATTAGCACACTTCAAGTGAAGCCATGATATCTCAGCCTTGAAAACTGTTTTTTGTGAATATCTTCAGAAACTAAAGCTCCTATGAATTTTTGGGTTATAACACAAATTATTGAGCAAAATGTAGTCTACTATATTCCGAAAACCGCATATTGATGCGATGCTTCAGTAACGGATTTTGACCAAAATCTAATCAGCTCGTTGGAGAAATTTTATGAAAATCGGTTTAGCGGTTTAGGGGCTATCGTGTTACGGACAGAAATAATATACACACGCACACACACAGACATCAGGACGATATTGCTAAGAAAGGTCAAAATACACCCAAATAACACATTTTCTCTTCTCTAGCCATTGCTACGCGGGCTAGGAAGGTAAAAATAGTGTTGAGATGCTATTAATAATTTTTGAATTTTATTTCCTTTTTTAATCTGCACTGGTCTATATTCAAAATAACTGGAACTAGTTTTACACAGTTGAAAAAATAATAGTTAAAATAGACTGATGTTGTTCTTTCGTTTATCTTTTAAAAAGGTGTTTTTAATTAACAAACTATATTTTTCTGCAGAAATCCAGTGTATAAACGAATACGAAACATACCTAGCAGAGCTAATACATGAGATAGGACTAAAACTTAAGTCATCAGCGTACTGTTCAGCCGTCCAATGTATAAGGCATAGTAGGTAAGAAATTTACATGTTACACTTTATAGAAAATCCTGATATTCTGAGGGAAAACAGACCCTGAAATCGGTTTCAGCCATGAAAACCTAAAGTAAAAATCTCAATATCAAGGAATCTACAGTTTTATGTTCTACTCTGTACCTTAGTTCTAGGACACCCTATACAATAGGGACTTATTGGGTTAACGACAGGCAGTAATAGTGCTAGGCAGAATTTTGACAGCTTTACATTGTAGGCTAGCACAACGATTATTATAGAATATAATATGGCTGACAGATCTGTTAAAATTGACATAATAAAGGCGAATTAACATATTAAAGGCGAATTAACATATTTATCTTTTATAAAAGAAGGCAGTTGGTGTTTGTAGTAATGGCCTAATACTTTGATTATATAACTCGTTTACGTGTAAACATTGCCCAATATTAAAAGATCAGCTGTCATCTTACAATGTAATACTGTAAATATATTATTTTAGGTTTACACTAGACCATGCGCTGCTCATAAAACATTGGACCCTTCAAAATATTTTGGATAATATCGCCGAAAATAAGAAGATTATGAGACTGCACAGCGACATGCTGCGACAGACCAACGCCAAGTTAATGTGAGAACTATAAAAAACTAAGTTTTTATGGTATTTAAGATGTTGAACAAATTCGTTCGTGTGCTAGGGCTTGCGTATTGGACTCGCGACTATACCCGAAATATCAACGGCGCGAATGTTTTTAACGATATTCCCTCATATGTTATGTATTTTTGATCTTAACAGCAGACCATAGTACATTTTATTTATTTTAATATTGGTTAAAATTTTTATTTAAAAAGTATTCAGTTTAATTTTAAAAACATATAAAAAAAACATCCTAAAAATACAGTGAGCTTACTGTATGATAAAAAAAATGACTGGCCATAATGTTAAAATCTTATACATTTTAGAGCTATTTTAATTTAAATTAAAGTATAGCATGAACCACAGTCTCAACATAACAGAAACATTTTCTATTATATTAGCTTTTTTCACAAACGTTAAAGTATTTAAGATGTTGAATGAATTCGTTCTTTAGTTGGGCTTGCGTAGTGTGCTCGCGGCTATACCCGGAACATCAAGAACACGAATGTTTTCATCGATATTCCCCGCAGTGTGAACGAATGTACAATCGTACTGCAAATACAAGCGTACGAATTCGTTTGGCCGTCGTACTTATACTGTCAACGAGGCATTAGGTTCTTTGGTCGCAAAAACATAATAAAGTAATTTTTAATTACGTATGTTATGTATTTTTGATAATTAAAAATTATATTTGAAAAAAATAATTTTTATATATTTGTTTTTATTGAATTCACCTAACGACATTGTTAAAGTCACTATAAATATACAGGAAACAAAAAAAAAACAAAAAATTCACTAAAAATACAGGGCGCATATTTTAAGAAGATATACTGGCTAAAATCAAAACTGGTGCTCAAAAGCAGACCATAGTACATTTTATTTATTTCAATATTGGTTAAAATTTTTATTTAAAAAGTATTATGAGTTTAATTTAAAAAAAAACATCCTAAAAATACAGTGAGCTTACTGTATGATAAAAAAAATGACCATTCATAATGTTAAAATCTTATACATTTTAGTTATTTTGACTTTACAAAAAATTAAAGTATTTTTAGGATAATCATCATAGCTAATTAAGTTTTTTAAAACAGCTTTAAAAATAAAGATATGATATTTAGACACCCTGTAAAAATACTTAAAGTATAACTTTCAGTCTCGTTTAAATCTATCTACCGGGTGATCGAAAAAAATTTGACAGCCTATTTTTTACAAACTTTTTTATTATTTGCTTTACATTTGTTTTGGACAATAAAAAATTAATGAAAATAAGTTTTTTGATTGACTGACCCACAGGATCAACAAAACAGAAACATTTTCTATTATTATTGGGTTATTCTTTTGAAGACCATACAGAGTTGTTGATCGTATTACGGATTTTTTTATTTTTGTAGCATTTGATCCCCTTAAGTGTTAAGTGAAATTTAGATCTACAATAACTTCTATGCATATTTAAAAGCATAGCATATAGCATCATTATATCTTTATTTTTATCTATCACTTAACACATGTGTGCGCTACACCATCGATATGTCACATTAAAGAGAACTTTGACACATAAAAATATTTTACATATCTTTAGTTCTAACCCTTTAAAAGTTAACCAGAAAATAATAAAACTTGTATTGAAATTAGATAACTATAAGAAAAAATTTGTAAAATCAATGTTTTTGATAAAAAAAGCTAACATCCACATTTTTTATACTCCGCAGAAAAATACAGAAGCAACATAAAAATATTTAAAATACATTTTTGAGGTAAGTTAATTAATTACTGCAAAAATACCAAAAATAAAAAAATCCATGATATACCAGTAACGATTTTGTATTGTGGCTTTTTTCATAATCTTTATCTATTATTAAAAGAGGATAAAAAATATTTTTAGGTTTTTTTGGGATCACCCGGTACCAATTAAACTTTTAAAATAATTTACATATATTTTGTTAAATTTCTTTAGTTTGGTTTAGTTATATTTTATCTTCTTCAAATCTAAAAAAGAATTTTAAATTCATCTAAAATCGTGTGGATTTTCCAATACTCATTTCTATTTGAACTTATCGTATACACAGAAAAAAAAGAAAAATAATAAATAACAAACAATTTAAATAAGCTTTAAAATAACTATACAATTTAATTTGTATGTACACATATCTAACATAATTGTATAGGGTGTTTTTCGATCATTGAAAGACCAATTGGCTCCGGTTCGATTCGGTTTCAAAGAGCGATATTTAAAACAACGACATATTTAGATAGACCAGTCAATAAAAGCATTCAACATTGCAAATGCGCATGTATCTACGATTTTTTTATGTTGCTAGTATCCTTGAGGGTAGTTTACACCCAAGTTTGCAACCCTGATATACCTGTGCTACTCCCGAGGGACTCGAAAATCATACAATTTTTTTAGTTTTTTCAAAAAAACTACCTTAAGAATTTTTTTCTGGGCATTTACGTTCAATGCTTTTGTAAAGCCCCCTCAAATTCTCTACAATCTGAGCGCAACTCTAGCTTCTTACCGGCTATACTAACCGTCCTACAGAAAAGTGATAGGGAAGGCATTTCTAGGTATTATAGTTTGGACAAAAACGAAAAAAATATTAAATCATCGATGTTCCGGAAAACAAAAAAAAATGGTACTAAATAATTATGGAATTAATAGTAGTAGCCAATAGCGTATTTCTTCTGCGTTTTGATAAAGATGTCACGTCTTAGCCAATTACTAATTGATGGGAACCAACCAATACTGCCTGACCTGTTCAGACACAAAAATGCTAAAAAGGTAGAATATCAAAATATTTTTTTCTTCCGAACGGTTTAAGCTAAAGTAATGAAAGTTAACGCGCACGTCGGCCTTAGTACTTTAAGTAAATTTTCAGGTGTAAAAAAAAATTACATATATGATAGGGCGTATGGGGAAAACATGTGTTTTTAGATTATCCCTTATATCTTCTAGACTATTACACCTGTACATTTAGGTCTCACTAAATTGGTAACTCAAACAATTACTAACAGGCCTGCTATATAAAATTTTTTTATCGCTCTTAGTAAACCCCTAATTAGAGTTAAATTTTTTTTGTCATTTATGATAAAAAAAAATTATTGACCTATACTCTGCCCTAGGTCACCGAGATTGTACCAAGAGTGCGGTCGCCCACTTCTTGATTTTAAATACTTTATAATTGGCCCCCGGCCCGAAAAGGCTGCAAGAGCCTAAAATCTTATTTAGATCAAAGTCATTTTTTTTCTTGTAACTACGGGACCTGATTATCCGCTTCAAAAAATGTTTTTTAATTAGTAAGCCTGTAGGTAATTGTACGAAGTACCAATTAAGTGAGAACCGGATGTACAGGTAGAATAATCTAGAAGATGGGGCCATAAATGTATTTTTTTAACTAAAGAATTAGTACTGAAAGGTCGATATGCGTGCCAAGTTTCATTACTCTGGCTTGTTGTTGTGCGGATTAGTAGTCGATCAAAACAGGTGTTATAAAACCTTCATCAAAAAGCCACGGAGGCTAAACTTTGAAGCTATGGCTACTGACCAATATGTATATATATCTTTAAAAAAGTAAAAGAATGTGGAGTTAACACTTTAGAATAGTATATTGTTTAAAATATTTTTATACACAAAACAAATAAACAGAAACATAAATTTAAACCATAAACAACAAAACAAAAAATCCGAAGGCACTATTTGTAAACCAGATTGAAGCCAATTCAATGCTCTACAAATTCTTTTGTTATGAATTTTTTTCAGGACAATTAGTTTTGTCGGTACTGGGCTTGAAAAATGACCGTACCGATAAAATATCACTTTTTAGAAAAAATTAATCATTTTGACTAGACGTTTCTCTGCAACGAATAGACCTAGAGAGCTGTGGTTGCCCGTCAGTACCAGAAAAATACTTCCTTAGTGTTTTTTTCGAAAAACTGAAAAAAGTAACAGTTTTTCGAGTCCCACGGGAATAGCACAAGGATTTTAGGATTGCAAACTTGGAGATGAACTACTTTCAAGGATCCTAGCATATAAAAATTTGTATGTTGCTATGTTTGCGTTTTTTTATGTCGATATTGACTGGCGTATAGCATATTCAAACAGCAACATTTAAACAGCAACATATAGTTATATAAGTTAAGGCGACTTAAAATTGAATCTAAAACTTTCTTCCAATTTTTTTTTTTTTATAAAAATATTTAATATTTTTTAGTATTTAAAAATGATATATTTTTGTTAATTTTTCTAATTTCTTGACTATCTTAATTCTTTTTCTACGGCAAACAAAAGACGTATTAAGAGTTTTTCTGTAAAACGAATTTTGCAAAAGTTATAAGCCAAACTTTGTGAAAAAATATAAAAAAGCCGCTAACTTGGATTTATAACATCACACCGGCCCTCCTACTAAAATTGGAAGCAAACACCCGGTCACTTAAAATTGTGGAATCTTAAAAAAATCTTCCACAACTATCCCACGGGATTCCATTGACTTCTCAACTAATACTAAAACAGCGACAATTATACTAAACTAATTTGGTTCGTGATAGTAAAGCTCTCCTGGAATCGAACCATATAAAACTAATCAGACCAGGTTCGAGGACAGGTGAGCTATACTTTTAACCTAACCAGTTCAGATCAAAAACGTAAATTGTTTTAATATGTCACTCTATTATTTGATTTTGCTGTTTTGATATGTCGCTCTTTTAAAAATCGCTCTTTTGAATGTCGTTATTTCGAAAAACGCTCTTTTAAACCAGAGCCAGACCAATTATTGAAAAACCCCCTACCCTTGTAACGCACAAGCCTTATTTTATAAATTCACCAATTTTCTTGTAAGCAATGAGTGAGACAAAGATAAATAAAGTATTTGTCTTTGTCATACACATTAAAGATTGCATACAATAAAGTTTGTGCAGGTTTACGGGGTTCTTTTAGCTTAAAACATTAACATTTTCAGGGTTATGAGCTGTTTTGTTCATTTTTATTTAAATTGACAAAATATACACCCATAGTATAGTGGTAACTATACCCCGTCTTCTACAAAGTACAAATCTTTATTGTGACATGCGTGAATTAGATAGTTCCCGCCCACAAATCCCCTTAGGCGAAGCATTTACTACGTTTCCATGTAGAACTGAATATGTTTTCAATACTATAATAGTGCCGAAAAATGCTTTGCTTTTAGCACTAGATAGGTAACTTTTTTTAATCCTTTTTTAAAACAAATATTAATGGCAGTGGCGCACCCAGGAATATGTCTTGGAGGGGGCCTAAGGCCTCATGATGTATTTCATGCTATTTTTTGTGCTTATTCATGAAATATGTGGAAAATATATACAAAAATCTTAGGCTTAGGGGGGGGGGAGGCGCCCCCCCGGGTGCGCCCATGTTAATGGAATAAAGAAAAGATTAAATTAGATGAGAAAAAACTAGCCTTAAAAATAAACAGCTGATTCCCAACCAAGTTAGTAACATGGATTGGTATAAAGCTTATTCGAATTGCGTTGAAAATGTGTTTAAATCGAAAACCGTGTAAAATCGTATTGAAAACCTATTCGGTTCTACATGCAAACGTAGTCAGTGAGGCGACGCATTAAAGGCGGGGCGAATAAACGATGAGGCCGACGAATGGAAAAAGGGGTGTGTCCTCGTACGAGACGTATATTCGGTCAATTCATATAAAAATGACTTTAAACTGCATGCAAACCCCGAGAATAAAAAACAAACAAAAGGCAAAGACTAAGGAATAACAAAATCTAATAGGTACAGTTCTTTTTTTGTGGCAGTGACTAAAAATCATTGGCAGTGTACATACACTACTATTATACTATACCAGTCGGATAATATCTTCTGATAAACGTCGTATAAGTTACGCATCTGCCTGGAATTTTTTGACATTTTACTAACACAATTAAAAAAGGTGGAAAATAATGCGTCAAGCAAACAGATGATATTTCTGTCTTCGTTCAAAAGCGTGTATTTTAGAGTGACAACAGTAAACTATAACTCTTTCTGGTTTTTACAATTACAACTTAATTTAATCGGACTCAATAAGGATTTTCTATTTACGTTTGGTCACCATTGGAGGTTGGTTTGGCGGTTTGGTTGCAAACATAACCCCGAAAATTTTAGATTTTAGCAGATTTAAATAGTTTTTTCGGGCCCTGATTGGTTCAGTGGGCGTGCGTTTGTTTTCCAATCAGAGGGTGTGTGCTTCGAGCCTATGCCTGCCACTACAAACTCGAACCTACTCTCCGTTTGTGAATACAGATTTACCGAAAGTAGGGGTAAAGCCTGTCTTGGGCGAAGTGTGGGCATCAACGAAGTAGGCAAAGTTGATGATGAATACAAGACCGCGGTTCGGAAGTCACGTTAAGCCGGTGGTCCCGTGTTAAGAGCGTAGATGGCGCTAGCACGATAAAGACCCCTGTGTTCGACAAAGAGCATCAGGCAAAATTAAATCCTCCATGAGAAAAGAAAATTGCCTATTATGGGGGTCTATATTGTATGAATGTGAGTGTGTTGTGATTGTCCAATTCAGATTAAGTTGCAGACTGTGGCTAGTTGGCCTTCGATGCATAGGCCAACCAAATCGAATAAATTAATGAAATAGTTTTTTTTGCTGTTTTGTTGTTTTTTTTTTAAAATGAAATGGAAGTGTCTGAATGGACTTTTCATTCAGCTACCATGAACCTTCTTGAGGGTTGTCTTGATTTTAATGGTAGCAGTAAGTTTTATTAGAAACGGAAAGAGTTAAAATACAATAAACCAAGAATTTAAGTTTTGGAATTACAACTGCACCCCTTTTCTATGGTTTCCATACGACGCGACGCCACGTCATTATTTAAGAATCGCTGTCAAAATTTGTGTCAAATGCCAACCAGAATCAAATCTAAATAGAAAGTCCCTAATGTGAAAGAGAGAGAGAGATATGCTTCTTAGTGAAAATTCAGTATAAAAAACCCGAGTTAAAACAAATATTCTGGTAAAAAAAACTTTTAAAACAGAACTTTTTAGGTGTATTTTAAATTTTAAAGTTTTTTTGTACTTTTTTACTGGACATATTTTTTAGGGGCATGCTCTTATTAACGATTGAGTCATTTTTTTTTGAGGTAGAACAATTTTCTTTCTTAATTAAAGTTTATTTTACATACCTATCTATGTAAATACTTTTTTGACTACCTCTATTTGGCATTATTTCTAGTCTAAAATTCCAGTAAAATTTAAAATTAAGCAAAAAACTGGCTCTTCTAAACAAATATTTAATGTTGCATCGATCTATTGACCTATAAGTATCTTTAAATTTATCTAATTGCTTTCAAACGTAATCCATCATGTAATACTTGGAAAGGCGGATGTTAGGTGGCATTATCGGGTCGATTTAACCAAATGGAAAAAAAGGACAACAGAAAAATCGTAGAGCACAAAGGAAAATGTTATAACAGTCCAATGTCAAAAACTGAATTATTAATAACCGTACATTATCAAAAACGGGCGGCGGATAAAAGGTCGAAAGTACAAAAGGTCGAAAGTACAAAAGGTCGAAAAACAAGGTCGAAAAACAAAAGGTCGAAAAACAAAAGGTCGAAAGTACAAAAAGTCGAAAGTACAAAAGGTCGAAAGTACAAAAGGTCGAAAGTACAAAAGGTCGAAAGTACAAAAGGTCGAAAGTCAAAAGGTTGAAAGTACAAAAAGTCAAAAATACAAAAAACAAAAGGTCGAAAGTACAAAAAGTCGAAAAAAAATCGACAATAGAAAATATTAAAAATACCAATTTACAGTATCAAGTCGAATTGACCTGTCCAGTCGAGGTGGACCTGGGGACGAGGATAGGTTAGGTTACCATCCCAACCTGACACGGTTAGGTTAGTATATCAAAAAAAAACTTTCCTGACGAGATCAGGGGTGTTTTTTTAGTAAACAAACCTAACCTGGTCAGGTTGGGGTAGTAACCTAACCGGGTTAACTATCAACTATCCTTGACACCTGGACCACCTCGGCTGGGCAGGGCAATTCGACTTGAGTATGTTTTAATCTTTTATTTTTCGACCTTTTGTACTTTCGACCTTTTGTACTTTCGACCTTTTGTACTTTCGACCTTTTGTACTTTCGACCTTTTGTAATTTCAACCTTTTGTACTTTCGACCTTTTGTATTTTCGACCTTTTGTATTTTCGACCTTTTGTATTTTCGACCTTTTGTTTTTTGACCTTTTGTACTTTCAACCTTTTGTATTTTCGACCTTTTGTACTTTCGACCTTTTGTACTTTCCACCTTTTATCCGCCGCCCATCAAAAACGTCGTTTATCAAAAAAGAAATGTGCAAAACCGTCCGCGGTAAAAAAGTAACTGGTAAAAATCGGACAAAAACAGGATCGAAGTTTTTTTTTAGTCTCTTCTCAAAACCGGACAAAATCATAAAGGTAAAATTATAAAAAGGGGCTGGCTTGTGTGTTGTTCACCTAAAGAAGAGCGGTTCTGATACTGCTATGGAATTTAAGCGTCTTTCACTACAACATCTATAGCTTATTTAAAGCAAGCAAAAAATTTTTGTATTGCTAGGCGGTGTAAAAAAGATCAGCGGTGGCGTGTTAGACCCTAGGTTGGGATTCGTTTATAATTAATTGACCAAGAGTTTGAGTTTGAGACACCGATTTTAACACATGCCCATTCAATCCATGCAAAAGACGGAAGGGTAGCTAACTTAAGGAAAAAAATATACATTTTTATTAATTTTAGGGTTCAAAAACTATTATTTCTTGCCGCAATTGAATTTTTAAATGTTGCCAGTTAGCGCTATTTAATTTTTCCATAGATTACATGATAAATTGCATTCCAAATAAATTCATAAATTCATTGGTGGATCTAGGGCCAAGTAGTGTAAAAGTGAGACACCTAAAATCCCGTTCAAAAATGAGATACTTAAATAAAAAATACTAATAATTGAACTCCGATAGATTTTCTGTTATAAACTGACAACAGCAGATGTAAGGACCTCATACCTAGAATTTATTTACTTTTTTTAAAAAAATAGGCTCATAATTAAAATAACAAAATTCATAGCTTTATTTGTGGTATTAAACTTTTAAAAACGTTACCGAATCTTTTGTCGTGAGTTCGTAAATCGGTTTTCTTATAAATAAATATTTTTGCACTTATTTGTGGTATTTATGTACAAAAAAAACAAAAACAATGTCTCAATTTTACCCTGAATGTCTTATATTTGGTTTAGACGGCCGGCGACCTGACTGTTTATACGTGAATTAAATCATTGTCTCATATTTTGCCGGACCTGTCTCATTTTTAAACTTTTTCAAGGTAAAATATGAGACAGTTTTAAATGTTTTTCTCATATTATAGGTCAAATTTCTATGTTTATGCGTTTGCAATATTTTTTCTGATTATCGCTTATATCCTAGAAAAAGAAATTCCAGTCTTACAGAGGAGTCAATCATAAAAATATAATTTTTTTTCAAAGTGTCTCTTTTTTACACTAGTTGACCCTATATTTTAGTGTAATATCTTCGAACAAACTTTTATCTTAACAAAATAACGCTTTAGTTACGTACTAAATACTTTTGAGCTTATAGGGAAAAATTTACATCGTTTATATTATTTTAGCTTCTTTTAGCCTTTTGCATCCAAACTTTAGTGCTTACATCTGACTCTGATTTTTTATATCGAATGTACTAACAGATACATTATTTCACACTATATGTACCTTTTTCGCCACACACGTCTGTACAGGGTGATCTGTCATAGCTTAAAAGAGCAAAGTTGTAGGATTTTTCCCTAATCTTCAGGACATGATACCAAAAATGACATATGTCAATCTATTGTCAAATTTTTTCCATATGTTTTTATTATTGTGACATTTTCAGATTCCTGTTTTTTTTTCTGGATTTACAAATGTATAATTATTGTCTATGGTGGTAAGACCTTATACAGCGTGTTTTTGGTAAAGGTAACACGTGATTTTGTTTGCGAGGGGAAAACTTTTTGGCTATCTTGAAATTTTCAAGGGGTAAACTTTACCATTACCTTTGAATAGGGAAAGTGAGTTTAGTGATACCGTTTTTTTTAAGGTTTCTGTAATATCATTACAACCGTGTAAAAGTGTCGAAAATCTATCAATTAGTTTTTGAGATACGAGGTGTGGCTCTTAAATAACGAGACTGGCGCTGCTACAGAAGAAGTACGCATGCGCCAAAAGCTAACGACTGCCAGCTGTTTAGCCTGCTCTTTCGAATGTGATGCATACCGTGTCTGTAGACAAACCAGTGTAGCCGTGGTCTTCGTTTGTATAGGGGCTGTTTTTGTTTTGCCGTAAAAATGATCGATGTAATAAAGCAACGGATTGTTTTGAAATTTGACATGGAACTTGGAAAAACTGCAACTGAAACTTACAATTTATTGAAACAAGTGTATGACAATGAATGTTTATCGCGATCACGTGTTTTTGAGTGGTTTCAGCGTTTTCAAGATGACCGAGAAGAGATTGAAGATGATTCACGCCTGGTTGAAAAAGTCGGTAATCTTGTTCGATCTAACCGTTGGATAAGTATTCGTGCGATTGCTGAATCTATAGGAATCGACAAAGAATGTGTGCGGAAAATTTTACATGAAAATTTTAACGTACCAAACCAGTGCCTAAAATCCTTACATTTGAACAACAAGAAGCTTGCAAAAATATTTGTATGGACACTTTGAATGCGATTGAAAATGATTCAAACTTATTGGAAAGGGTAATTACATATGACGAATCTTGGTTTTTTACCTATGATCTTGAAACAAAACGCCAATGCTATGCACTGTAAGAGTCCAACTTCGCCAAGAGTAAAAAAAGCGAGAATGAGCAAATTGAAATTTAAAGCAATGATGATTGTTTTTTTCGATATTCATGGAATTGTATACCTTAAGTGAGTTCGTGAAGGTGAAACTGTTAACCAACATTATTATCTTTATGTTCTTAATGAACTCCGTTAAAGAGTAAGGAAAAAAAGACCCGAATTGTTGAAGGAGAAGTCGTGGTTATTCCGCACTGTCCGTCAAGAGGTTTCTAGCCGCCAAGTACAACCCCGGTGTTAGACCACCCACCTTATTCGCCAGATCTTGCACCGTGCGACTTCTAAGGTGAAATCTTCTTTAAAAGGAACAAGATGTTAGTCTGTTGAATCTTTGAAACAAAAAGCGGCGCGCGTCCTGAAGGAACTGACAGAAAAAGACTTCCAGCACTGTTTTGAACAATGGAAGATTCGCATGGAGCGATGTAGGGTCTAGAGGAGCGGTATATATTGAAGGTGATAATAAATAAATATACATAATATGACAATAAACTTTTATATCGCCAGTCTCGTTATTTAATAGCCACGCATTTCTCTTCAAATTTTCAAATTTAACATGGACTGGATATTAATATTACAGACCTAATATCATGCCAAGTTTCAAAACTTTTGGAACTATTGCAACCTCGAATGTATATAAAAGGCCCATGTCATTTTTGACATTATATTCTATTGATTTAGAAAAAATGCTATTATTTTGCCTATTTAAACTATATTGCGTGATCAATATTAACCGAGATAACTATTGAGTAAAATAAAGCGATCATCACCCTGAACTTAATAAATTAAAATCGACCGTTTTAATATTTTTAAGTACCCTGTCTCCGTAGCAAAACCACCACATTTTTATGTTGACATTATCTAAACATTAGCGACATAAAGTCAATTACAGTATAATAAGCGAGTTTTTAAATTCACCAATAAATTCTATTGATTTTTATTTCACCGACGCACGCAGGAAAATTTTAGCGAATGTCTCTAACCTTAGTTTAAAGAAAATGTATTGCGGTATCTTTAGATACCCTTTTTATTATAATCAGCTTGCTTTTCAGAGATTTGTATTTGTCATTTTTAAGTTTATATTCGTATAACGGTAGTGTATTTTAGGCCTTTTCTTGACAACTTTTTAAAAGTGAGTTAAAATGAAATCAAGTTTTTAGTCTTTCTTAAAATGACTAAATTGAGTTGATCTTTTTATTTCTTGTAGTATTTGTTTTATATTTTTTTTAAATGTGTTACCAAACAAAAAAATAATAAAACAACTTTTCATGTGACGGAAAAGTTTAGTGAAATGTCCCCGATTGTCATGTCTATCTAGTTCAAGAATTAATAAATATATTTTGCCAGGTTTTGCCCGTTTCGAATTTACAGATTTTTTAAATTATTCTGGGCGTTTTCACTGTTAATAGTTAATATTAGTAGGGGAGGCCGTGAATTTTTTTTGCAACTTATTTTCTTAGTCCGTGTATATGAATAAGTAATTTCTGTTAATAATCAACAATTTTTCATTCTGATTCTCCGATGGGTTCAGTAAATGATTTGAATTGACCTATTTTCTTAGTTCTAAATCATTTACACTAAGAAGAAGAGATAATGAACACTATAAGTAAACTAATCTGGCTCATCTCAAGTTGTGGAAAATATACCTGGCTGAAAATTTTCGGATCCAAAAATTGGGCTAATTTGTGCCCTTATTTTCTTAGGCTTGAAACTGAACGTATAAGCTAACTCTGGCTGATGTACAAAGTTGGAAAGAAAAATGCACTTAGCGGCGTCTTCAAAATTTGAAAATCAGGAACTTATTTTCTTAGTTTGGTGAAAATTAATCTGGCTGCTATTTGCAATCATGAAAGCCTCGCCAGAAGAGCTATAAGATCTAGTCTTAAAAATAGTTAACTAATTTATTGCTCGTTAACAGCCACAGATACAAAAAACTGCCTAATACCGAAAAGTTTCTAGATAAAACAATACAGAAGACTCGCGCTAGTGTGAACCCGAAAAAATCTGCACGTTCATACCATGGAGACCGTTCACACTACGGAAGGTCTATTCTAAAATCGAAATATTATTGGTAAGATATATTAAATCCATACCTATCAACTTTTAAATGTAACTATTCTTATAGTTTAGAGCAAAGCTATAAGTTTCTGCTAAAAATGACAATTTAAAGTATCGACAAATACTACAATCATGAATTTTTATGAAACTTCAAAATTTACATATCATTACAAGTGTCTACTGCTCTGTCTCAATATTTCTTAGGCTCTAACATCTATGTTGTTTGTTTCTGACTATAATGTAACCACTTTAAGTGATTCCAAAACATACTTTACTGCAACTTTTTAAGGTGTCTTCATTTCGTTCTCAGATTCGCCTTCCAAACTTAACCCTGGAAGCAAGAATTAAAAACTTATCGGTTTTTACCATTTTACAAAGCAAAACATGAAATGGTACTAGTTTTACCACAAAAAATGAATTAAAACTAAGTAATTCTCGGTAATTCCCCTAAATTTTACCATTTGATTGACACCTCTTTTCCGTTCCGAGACTCGTTACTCTTTATACTACTATAATACATTGATCTTCACTGTTCACACTACTGGGAGGTTAACACAAGAAGGCGTTCGCGCGAGTCCACTGTATATAATATAATAATTTAGAATCTATTAATGACACACCAGGTTAAGGGGAAAGTGAAAAAGGAGCATTGCTTGCTTCTTATTATTTGCCTACGGACGTACACCCTGCAGCTTAATTTAGATTTTAGGTTTGAGCTAAATATCTTAAAAACTACGAGAGCTATCAACGAAAAATGAAAATAATGAATTTCAACAGTCTGTTTTTATTTTTAGACCGATTTTAATAAATAGTAACCTATTCAATAGAGATTTTAAGTTAAATTTAAGAATAAATTAATAAATTAACGTCATGTTGAAATTCAAGACGATTTTTCTATTGCGCTGATAAAAAACCGCTAATATTTAAGGACCAATAACTTTTTTATTTCCTGATTAATATGATTAAGTAATACACTACCGTACGAGGTAAAGTTAGGGCATTTTTTTCTGTGGTTTAGGTTTTACTAAAGTTGCCAACTTTTTTTAGCGGGGAAGGGGGGGGGGAGGGAAATATATGTTCTACAGTAGTACATCAACTTGAATTTGGTACAAAAATGGCTTCTCATATAGAAAACATAAAATATGAGGTTTTCTTTTTCAAAGATACAATTTTTTTTTTAATTTTTAAGGAATTTATAAACTTTTGTTGTTTTTTAAGGAAAAAATCAACTTGGTTTATTTTCATTTATTGGGAGGACACTTTAAGTTTTATAAAAAAGTTTATATGAAATTTTTTGCTAGAAAAAAAACGCAACTAATAATTTTAGCGAAAAGTTAGTGACATTTGTTTGACAGATTTTCCTGAGCTACAAATAATAAATAGCTATTAATAAAACAAAAAAATATATACTTTTTAAATATGGGACTCCTCTAGAGGACTCAAGAAATCTTTTGACTAGCTATTCTCCAAGATTTTCCTGTGTGCGACGGCGACGATAATACAGTCGAACCTCTCTAACTCGAACCTCTATAACTCGAACCTTTTCAGAGGTCCCTACCTATGTAACTCGAGTTTCTATAACTCGAACTCTCCATAACTCGAACTGTTTTGGTTGTCCCTTCAGGTTCGAGTTATAGAGGTTCGACTGTATAAAAGTCCGAAACATTCCTTGACTTGTAAAGAAAAATAAGTTCTAAACCTGGCCAGAGTGGTGAAAAATTGCATGGAATAAAATTGTTCACCAGTCATTTCGCAAACTTTTTGACATTTGCTCGTAAACGTGCTTTATGCCGCTCTCAGTCTGTAATATTTTACCTTCTAACATTCATTTAACAGTAAAGCTGTGGAACATCCAAGTAACCATTAAAAGTGAACACGGAACTATCAAGTACTCCAGATAGGCGGGGCTTCAAACTAGTCAGGTCAGCCCTGCAGGCTGGCCGTCCCACTCTATGAGACACTCGGTTTTGCCTGTTGGACCGACGCGCTTTGCTTTTACTGTAAATCTAAAAAAAAAAGTTATGACATTTTTCCATACAGAAATATTTACTATTTTTCGGAAACGGTAAGATATAGACATACAATTTTGAATTAGATAGAAAATTAGTAGCGCTATTTTAAACCCAATCAGATGCTGAATTGAAGTTAAAAATATCTACAGGGATTTTTAAAATACCGAACATAAGAAACTATTTTTTTTTTACGAAAAATTTAAATATTGTCTCGAAATCACTAAGCAGGATTTGGGCAGAGAATATGTGGGGTGTGTCCTAAATGCTAAGTAATAACGTATATAAACACTCAGCCAGCACCCATGTTTTTTGAGATTTTTTCCTTATTTAATTAGCGACTACGTATATGCCCCCACATTTTATAAAGACATTAAAAAAGCTATGGAAGAACATAAAACCCATCTTACACTTACAAGTAATGGGACATTTCAATGCCATATTAGTTAGGAAAATAAACATAGTAGATATTAAACTAGGGGATTTTGGATATAGCGAAAGGAATGACAGGGGCACAACCTTAATGAGTTATCTAGAGGAAAGACACCTTTACGAAATAAATTCGTGCTATAGAAGGAAACCACAACGAAAGTAGACATGGCTCAGCCCTAATTAAATAACAAAAACCGAAGATGTAACAGTCCTAAACAGCTTTACAACAGGCAGTGATTACAGGATGGTCAGAACAAAAATCTGCATTGATATCAATTTCCAAACGAAAATTTTTTTTACAATAACAATGAACAACTTGACATGAATAAATTTACAGAAAATAAATCTATATACAAAGAAAGGCTTAAAGAACAGCCAACCCAAAACTGATAAGAGTCATGATCAAAGTGGGAAAAGATGACACACAAAAAGATAAAAGGAGAGAAAATTATATTTCAGAAGAAATAATGTAACTGATGGAATACAGGTGGAACCTGGAGAAAGAAGGAAAAAGAACATCGGTGGAATACACAGAAAGAAATTTAAGTATAAGAAAAATAATAAAATAAACTAAAAGAAAAAGCCAAGAAATAAAAGTTGAAAGTTATAGAAAATAACCAAAATATGAAATATCTAAGGCCCAACTAATTAAAATAAAGGATATGAACGGCAAAGAAACTAAGATTAAAGAGGATGTTATAAATCTCACACAACTATTTTATACAGAATTCTACCCAAGAAAAATAAAGAACATAAACTCAGAACTACAACCTAAAATAAGCAAAGCGGAAATAAAGAAAATAAAAAATAATCACCTGGAAAAGACGGAGTAACGGCAGAAATGCTCAAGTACGGTGGTAAAGCTTTAGTTAATACCCGCCATATTCTCCTGAATAAAATACTAAAAGAAAAAATATTCCGAAACAACTGGAAAGAATCCATAACCATTATTCTACACAAGAAAGGCGATAGAGCAGACCTAATAAACTACCCACCTATAGTACTCCTCAAAATATTAACAGATAGACTATCCACATAATTAACCGGATATTAATTAAAAGAACAAGCAGGCTTCATTATTGCATTTATACTTTGAAAAAGCTTTCGATAGCATTAACCACTGGGCAGTAAAAACATCTTTAAGTAATAGCCGAATAGATCACAGATACACAGACTTAATAGCCAATATATATAGCGAAGCAACAACATCAATCAAAATCCACGAAGGAACCAAGCCAATCCGGATAAGAAGAGGTGTGAGCCAGGGTGACACAATATCCCCTAAACTATTTAACCAGGCCATTGATGTTTTTAAAAACTTAGATTGGGAAGAATAGGCATTAAAGTAAGCGGACAATACTTAAACCACCAAAGATATGCTGAAAATATCGCCTTGATAACAGATAAGAAAGAATAACTGCTAAAAATATGAGCTGGAGTATGAACCACACTAAAACTAAAATCATGACAAACACATTTGAAGATATCACGATTAGAATAAACAAAGAAAAAATAGAAGTAGAGCAATATATACATATAAGTACCTCAAAATGAAAGTGTATAACCAATGTATACTTCCTTTACTCACTTATGGATCTCACACTTGGACACTTACAAAATCAAACATGGATAAGGTAATAAAAGCCCAAAGATCAATGGAAATAGGAATGAACGGAAGAAATAAAACAAAAATAAGGGATCTCAAAGTTAGCGCAGGGAGGAAGAATGTCTCTGGGTTAGCCTCGTAAATTAGTAAATCAACTTACCGCTCCCCAGACGATATTCTATTCACAGCCCCAAAATAAATGTTGACCGAACTCTTCAAATCTTCCAAGTCGACTTCCGGTTCTTTTTTCACAGGACTCGGTTTAGGCGACGGTTGGCCAATAGGTGGCTGTAGAATTTCTGACTTATCTGGATTAGGCTTTTCGGGGCGTTGTCTCAGACGGCGACCATTAAACGCATAATCCATACAACCTATAAGAAATATTGTTTATTCGTCGTTATCTTGACCTTTGCCTCCTTGTGATATCAGCCTACGGCCCTCGCCGAACTAAAACTAAATCATTAAGCCGCGATCGCGCAAAACTTAATAGTGCCTTAAATATAACTAAGTGCCGTTAAAACATAAAATTTAAGAAGAAGCTAAGAAAGAGGCCTCCCAATTTAAGAAGAGGCCTCCCAAACAAGACATACCACAATAGGATTATTTCATTTCCATGGAACTTCCTTTCTTTTGAAGAAAACCATCGAGGTTAGTCTTATTTTCATACATAACTCCCTTTAGCTCCTTTATATCCATTAAGGGTCGTTCCTCCTACCTCACTGCGTCAACTTAAATTACGTACTGCTGTTCACGCGCTCCGTATTGTTTACAGTAGGTGCCTGATTGAGTGGTAGCTTTTGAGCTCCTTAGTGAAGAAGCTACTACACACTCGGCCCGTTTCATTGGCAATCACCTAGAGCATGCGCGCGAAAAATTGTATACCGCTATTTTGTAATAAAGTACAGTCAAAAGTGGAGAAACATCCTAAAGTTGTATACTTGGCATTTGAAACATTTAAAAACTTTAATCCAGTTCTCAATTTACGTATTCCGGCGATTTTCCCCACACAAAATCATTTACTGCTATTATGCCACGCTTAAGAAAACTAAAAGCAGATTGTTGTAAATTTTTCAGGAGTTACATAACTTTTACATCTGTTTCGAATGGTACTTGCCATTTTGGTTTGAAATTACAAAGAAAAAGAACTTCCGCAGTGCGGAATTCTTAGTAATGTTGGGAGAAAAAGGTGAAATTTTAGGAAATATTTTCCAAGTTTTAGGAGATATTTTTCAAATTGAGGAAAAACGATCATTGTATTTTTTAGTACAAAATTAAATACATCTTTTAATCATAGACACACTTATTTAACGAAGTTTTAGGAGATATTTTCCAAATTGAGGAAAAACGATCATTGTATTTTTTAGTACAAAATTAAATACATCTTTTAATCATAGACTCACTTATTTAACGATTTCAAAATAAATATAATATTTTTATTTCATAAAGTGTTCTCTTTGCTGTTAGCATTTATTGACAAATTTAGTTACTGTTAAACTGTGGTAGTTATATTTTAATTTACTTATATTAAAAATAAGCAACACGTAACCTCCGTTGTCATAGAATGGCTGTCAAATCATTTTTTTCAAAATAATCCGGCTCGAAGGACCAATTTCCAAGTAATTTCTTGGTGATTCAGGGACAATCCCCACGCGAATCGTAGTGATTCTCAAAAAAATGTACGGTTTGTTCAAGTCATTATCGCCTGTTTGTCAATCAAAGAATACCAAAAATAAAACAAAAATATATTCACTTACTAGGATCTTTCCAGTCCTTAGCATCCTGCGGTCGTGCAGGTACGACCGCCGCAGTTTTGCTAGCCGTTCGCCGCTCTCCGTTGTTCGAATAGTTCGGTGCCGCGTTCCTGCTCCTTCGGATAAACCGCTTTTTCCGTTTCACTTCGCCGTTCGGGCCCACGATGATGTCTTTCTCACTCAGCTGACGCTTCATTGGACGCATCAGAGGCTGACCTAACATTGTCACAAAAGATATAAGATGTATAGAAACTATAATAACTCATTAGACAAAGCTTTATGAATGTTTTACCAGTTAAAAAAACGTGTTTGGCCTCCATATTTTTATCTATTTACTGGGGAAATTGTAACAAAGTATACTTTTCAAAACTCTCTTCGATAATTTTTTCCGCAAGTTTGGCCAAGCACAAGCTTAAATAAAATTACTTGTTTTGTAAAGGTTGCGGTAACCTAATAACAGCAAATATTTAAGTCAACAATTTTTTTAATTTGTCTTTACATAATTATACAACTTGTATTAAACCATTATAAGCCATAAATGTCAGATTTTATAATGGCTCTCATGATTTAATTACTACTTTATAAAACCTTTATTCGAATTGAGCAAATATTTTTTTTATAAAAATGGTAATGAGAAAATACTGGCCACAATTAGAAAAAGTTAAATCTAATTGTTTCTTTATAAAAATTTAATGACTTAATTAAAATACACAACCGTTATAAATACTTAATAAGAAAAGGTCAAAATTATAAAACTTGTTCACAACCTACATATTATAATGTTACTTAGGAGAAAACGAATTCGTTCGGTCGTGCTCGCTATAATAAAAACGCGGAATTACAGATTGATGTGCCAAGTATCTTACCTGGTATCACAGTTTTTAAAGGTAACGGCAGCGTAATTTCCTTCATTTTTTTCCTATTTTTCTGACCATCTTCGCTCATTCCGAGAAGGGCCAAAAATGGATTGTTTTGTCCCTCGAAATTTTTCGGAGGTGGAATGATGGCGTCCAGGGTGCTCTTTGAGGACGCCTCGTCGCTTGAAGTATCGCAGGGGGTGTTAAGGTCGATGTCTAGGAGGTTTTGTTTTTTATTTCCGATCTAAAACGAAAAAACCAAAAAGGTCAAAAATAAAGTTTTCTTGCATTTATTTATCAAGTGGTGGGCGAAATTCTTTATTTTTTTTCCAAAGGTTTCAGCAGTGGCAGCTGCTACAGGGAGGGCGGCAATGGGGCAGTGCCTCGGGCAGTGCCCTCCCACAACTAGACAACAAACAGTATTTTTAATTGATTTATTTTAAAAAAAGTTATATCTTCCCTTACGATATGATTGTCTAGTTTTTTTTATTATCTGTGGTTAATAACAAGCGATTAATTGGGTGAACTTTTTTAGCGTAAATAATTACAAGCCTGCAGCGCGGGGCAAGGTTTCAAGTTCACCCGTTTTTCAGCGGTGTATGGGTGGCTGTTCCCGCGCGGGGGCGGGAGGAATGTTTGTTTTAGTTGACGTCGGCCATATTCATCATGCGAAAACGTTCGTTGCCCTTTCTATGTGTTGCTGGTTCTATCCTTAGTGAAGATGTATGAGTTTGTTTTGATTTGGGGTATGTCAGTAGTAAAAAGTATCGTTTATTTATAAAATGGAAATAAATACCATCGATTACATAATTAACTGTGCAAATTTAAATACGTACGACCTAATGAAAATCTGGAACACACAAAAATAAAAAATAAAAAACATTTTAAAATAGTCTAAAACAACATACAGATTAAAAATTAGTCAAACGGACAGAAACACATAATTTTTATAAAATACAATTATTTGATAAATAAAATAAATGTTAAACTAAAAAAAATAAAAAATTTTAAAAAAATAAAAAAGATTTTTTTTTATGTTAACCTATATTTTCTTTGTCAAATAATTGTATTTTATAAAAATAATGTGTTTATGTCCGTTTGACTAATTTTTAATCTGTATGTTGTTTTAGACTATTTTAAAATCTTTTTTATTTTTGTGTGTTCCAGATTTTCATTTGTTTTAAAGATTCTTAACTGTCTACCAGACCACTTGATAATGGGTTTTTAAAAACCGAAACGCATCGTGGTTAGATAATAAAATATTTGTGAAGTAAGCAGGACTTTTCGTTTCTTCGCCTTTAACAATAAATAAATATGTAGTTTCACAATCTTACCTTTGTCTGATTGGAACTTTCCGATAAATCGTTACTAAAATCGCTGACTATCGACAGCGAATTGGAGGCCGGCGGGGTGGGAGGAGCCGAAACGCTCGTGGGCGGAGTGGGAGGCATAGCATCCGCCCCCAGAATGGGCGCGCTTTTCGTACTGCTCGTCGTGCTGCTCGCGCTGGAGCATGAAGTCGAGTGAGGCTGGCTTTTCAACTGTTCCTGGCCCGCAGGGTCGTCTTCTTTGGTAACCTATTAGGTTTTAAATTAGTATTATATCACAAAATACTCTGCCAATATATGAGCACCTAAGCTCACACTAGGTACTATAGTTATAGTGTACAGTCGGGAACTTTTTAAATTACCGCTGTATTTTTCTTCTATCAAAATTAATCATATAAAGAAAGCAAAAAACTTTAATTTTTAAATATATATGTATACAGACAGAGGTATGGTTCACAATTTTTTGTTTTGGTTCAAACTACTTTTCCGAATTTCAAATAGGAATATTTTTTATTTTCAAGGACGGCAATTTAAAAAGTCCACGACTGTACATGTGAGCTAATATCACTAAACACTGAAATATATTTTATTCAACTCCAGACTCAATTTACCATAGCTCACACTACTATAGTATAAATAGTAGTAGTGTGAGCTAAAAGGAGAATGAAGCTGTAATCATTGAATAGATATTTTTATCTGGGACACCCTGTATAATACACCTATAGACTTGATAAATGATAAAATCGCAACTCACCAGCTTCTTGGGTCGTTTCAGTATCCTCTCCCTCTCCCTATTGGTCATCGCTAGCAGTTTTTTTCGCCTCTGCAGGCTCATCTTTTTGAAAGGTGCAGTCTTTTTAACACAGCCGGCTCCCAGGTATTCGTTGTTTTTCGGAAAAGTTGTTGGGGGAAGGGGCGAATTCGAAACCTTAAATCCAACACCTTGTAGTATAAATACAAGCCATTCCCATTCTATCTTAAACGTTCGTTTCATTTTGGTTTTTAATTATTGTCACTCTCACATTCATACTACATGTAGACCCAACTAGCCGGCACGTCAAACATCCCACGGAAGGCAATTTTTCTTTTCTCAAGGAGGATTTAGTTTGGCCTAATACTATTTTGTCGAGCACAGGGGTCCTTATCGTGCTAACGCCATCTACGGTCTTAAGACTGGACCATGCACTTAACGTGACTTCCGAACCACGGCCTTGTATTGATCATCAACTTTGCCTACTTCAAGACAGACGTTGAATCTGTATTTACCAACGGACCCAAGTAACATTTTAGGGCATATTGGCAAGCTGAAGGGTCCAGAGTTCCAATCATAAGTCAAATTTTTGCTTAAAAAAAGTACTCACGAAGTTCAAGGTTTGTAGGATATGTCATAAAATGGAACAACAAATCCATGAAATCGTTATTTATGGACAAGAAATTTTGAAGAATTCTTCTAGGAAAAACCTAATTTTACAAGTCTAAGTCTTTAAAATCCTTGCAGCTATAAAGGTAAAGGGAGGAGACAAGTTGTGCTAAGCCTAACCTAGTATTCTACTTTGAGGTTCTCGAATGCCGTGAGCATTTTTAAGACAACAGCTTGTAAAACAGTGTTAATCTTGACCTTAAAAACTCCTTGAAAGGTAAAAACTTTTTTGGTTTGCTATGTAACTTGAATTACTTATTTTTTACCCGAATGAATTCCTTTCAGGCAGGGCGATTTTTGGTTAAGTTACAGGTTAAAAATTATTATTTATTATTATTATAAAGGATTTCAAAAAACTTAAATTTTTTCAATTTCTAAAGGGTTAACCTAATATTTAGGTTAACCTTTGAAACTTACCCTTTCAACTTTGGTACTTTCAGGACTAGGACAAGACGAGTCGTTCTCGCTTTGGTCTGCGCTGAACTGTTGATAGGCCACGCCCATCATCAAGTTGCGCATGGTCACCTCGCTTAAGGCTGATTTGCCGTGCACGTCGCGAGGGGACGACACAGGCAGGAATTGCAGTCTTCTGTTGCCTGTTGAAGAAAAAACGATTACAAATTAACAAAATATATAATAGATATAAGGCAAGAGTTCATTACTTTAAGTACGAGAACCATAGTGGCCCTATTGGGACAAAACACTCAGGTCAAACTAGCCTGGATTCCAGGACACTGTGACATAGAGGAGAATGAAAAAGCGGAGAAATTGGCCAATATAGGAAGAATTCTAAACATACCAAAACAACTAGATTATACTACAGAAGACATATACAGCATGACCAGGCTTCTATCTAGGGGTAGGATTTTTGTATGGGAGAACAGAAAAGCGTAAAACCAACGTTGCCAGTTTAGCGAAAATATCAGTATAAGCCACTAATCGGATCGCGAAAGGTCAACTTAGTCAGTTTTATGTAAGTTCATTGATTAAATGGGGTGATAAACAACCAGAATATTACATTGAAATTCTGCGTGTTCCTAAACGTAAATAATTCACTCACAAAAAAACAGAAGTTAAAAGTTTTATTATAGTTATTGATTTTCGTTTAACATTCACTAAAGTGCCAATTTTGTTTGAAAGATAACTGGCCACTGTTTACCAATCTACAGGTAAGCTAACTAATATTTAAGTTTAGGTGTTTACCTTTCTAGCCCGTGCAGCAATGGCTAGAGTAAGTATTGTTTTTGACGCAAACATTTTTTTGAGATAATGCCGAAAATGTGTTATTTGGTTGTATTTTGACCAATCTTAACAATATCGTCGTGAGGTCTGTCCGTGTGTGAATGTCTGTCCGACCCACGATAGCTCCCAAGTGACAATTTAAACATTGAAAATATGCTAACTTTTTACTTTTTAACTGAGCATCGTATCAATATGCGGTTTTCGGAATATAGTAGGACGCGTTCTTCTTAATAAATTATGTTATTACTAAAAATTTCGTAGGACCTCCTGTTTTTGAGATCTATACAAAAACTATTTTTAATGCTGACACAACATGGAGTTCACTTGGATTGTGCTTATGGACTAGGAAGGTATCAGTCCGTTACGGATCCATTTATTTTAATGCATTTTTAGTTCAACCATAACAAAGGTAATGGTAGACCACAGTGAGACAGCAAGGTTACGGAATCAGAGAAGGAAGTCGAAACCTTAGGGAGGGCGGTCGAGACCTTAGGGGGGCGGCATCAAAATTATAAGCCTTTTACACCTCAAAATTATAAGCCTCTTACACCTTAAAACGAAAATTTGAAAAAAAAAGGAGCAGAAGGTACTTAAGTAAATACGTCGGAGGCAAAATTTTCAGAAAACAAGTCCACATCTAGCGGGCTTAGTTTCCTTAAGAGGACAGGAAACATATAGAGTATAGCATGTACTAATAGGAGACAGCCATACTCCGAGTCCCGTAGAAAGCCTTCCAACGTTGCCAAAGGTAACCTTGATAAATAACTATTTCCATATCATAATTTTTGACAGTTATTAACTGTTTACCATAATAAATAGCATAGGCCAACGAAAAGAGTTGTCTCAAAAATAATGATATGGGGTTTACAGGCGAAGGCGGTCGCAGTCGTCAAAGGGCGGACAACCTGGAGTATTTGTTTGGGGTGTTTTTAGTTATTAAATCAAGGTTTGCATTGCATTTGTTTTTGCCTGCGAGCATTTAAATTAACATTACTTCATGTTAATCTTCATTAACTAATATTTTTTGTCAACCCCCTCTCTAGATTTTGACCCAGATCCGCCCTTGATGCACACCAAGTTTTGACGTAACCGCTTAACGAAAAAAACTTATCTATAAATACTTGAAACAAACTTCAAATATTTCGACTTACCTTGCCGTAAATCCCTTAATTCATTTTCAGTCACCTCTCGATGTGGCGGTGGCAGCACCAAAACGGGTGGCGGTGGGGGTAACCGCCCCCTCAGACCCCAAATGGTAGTTCGTTTCTTATTTTCTCTGCCGCACTTAAAACGTATTTGGTTTTTGGTGAGTACGTTCAAAACGCTTTCTCTCAGTTCGGACTTCGTCACATTCGCCATCTAGAGGATTTAATTACAATTAGGCCAAGTTGCTGAACAGTATAGACCTACCAAGATTTTTGGACAGAATTTTCCTAAATATAAGGTACAGGGTAACAAATTCGATGTTTTTGGAAGTTTCAGCTTGTTATAGTGACACAGTGGTAGAAAGATGCTGGAAATATTTCAAAGTTCTGCTGACAATAAAATCCTGCGGGATTATGTTGCCGTTGTTAATGTGACAGTGGCGGTATTTTAAACGTCAAAGCATGACGTCACGGAAAGCAAAAAGTTACGATCAAGCATCATCCCCGGTATATATCGATGCGTTTGACGTTGTGGATCCTATTTTTGTGGTAACACTGATTCCAGTTACCACAATTCTACATTTACTTGAAACTTAGTGAGAGATTGTTGAACTTTCGTCCATGACTGGTACAATTTGGCACACATACAAACAAAACTTTTAGTAAAATCCGTAAAAATTGCAGTTACAAAAACGAAACTTTGAACTTCAGAAAATAAAAATAAAGGATCATCTGATTAACACAGAACAAGGTGAAGCTCAGCAGTTGTTTAGGTGTAAAAAAACAAGAGTTTAGGGTGGCGCCGCGGTGGTCGGACTTCGAAAGCTCGAACGTCCAAACTGGTTAACCCTAGTAAACGTAAGTCAAATTTGTCAAAAAACGACACGCCTCTATTCCAGTGATGCAAACATCCCAAACCAAAAAAATACAGTGCTGCCAACAGAAGTGGGACCAAAACGTCAAAAACATGTTACAATGATTATAGGCAAATATTAGTGACGAACTGCTTGGTTATTGGTTCTCTCTTTGTTTAAATGTGAAAATCAAATAGAGCGTTTAACCAAGAAACGTCAAAAAATCATGAATTTTCATTATTTTATTAACCAATAGTAACCCTGCTCTGGAGGTAGATTATCTTTGGATAAAAGAACAATGAAAACATATGATTATTTGACGTTTCTTGGTTAAACGCTCTCTGTTTGATTCTCGCATTTAAACGACAAGAACGAATAACCAAACGGTCCGTCGCTAATATTTGCCTATAAGCATGTGTTTGACGTTCTGGTCTCGCTTTTGTTGACAGCACTGTTTTTGGTTTGCGCTATTTGCATCACTAGAATAGAGGCAGGCGTGTCATTTAGGATAGGTGGCCTGGCAACTCTATGGTCGAAGCGGTGTGAGAGGTGACAGCGCGTCATTTGGAATGCCAAGATTTGATTAGAGCGCTATACTTACATGTGGTTTTAAGTATTTTTAATCTTCGGTGGTTTATTCTTTAAATTTGTGGTGTTTTTTCAGACTATATTTATTTAAAAGCTGTAAATACTTGTTCTAGTTTACTTATACTTTCTACTTGTAGTTATTTTAACGGGCTTATGAAGCTAAAAGCTTACTAAGACATTGTGCATTTGGGATATTTGGTATAAGGTAAGTTTTATAACAAAAAAGTTTCACGGGCAAGACCTCAGAGGTAAAGGTAGCTACGGGGACGCGTTTCCGCCTCATTAGGCTTCATTCAGCCCGAGCATAACCATAAACCTTTACCTCTGAGGTCTTGCCCGTGAAAAATTTTTGTTAAGACTTTATACCTCGTGAACTTCCTTCAAATGTAAGTTTTATATTTGAGTTAGTTGATTTATTTTATGAATATTATTATTAGAGACAGTTTACGAAAAATAACAAAACATATTTACATTAAAAAAAAATAAAGGAACACAAGAAACTTGAAGAATTCCTATTATATTAAATACTTTTTATTTAAATGGGCACTCCGGGTGACGTCATTTCTCGCGTTCAACAACTGGCTCTGATTGGTCAGAAAGTTACCAGGTAACCTATCCTCTACAGATCTTGGGTTTACCGGTTTAGACGCTTGCGAAGTCCGATCATAGCGCTGTCATCTTAGACCCTCATTTTTCCATACCCAAACCACCGCTGAGCTTTACGGTGTTCTGTGTGAATCAGCTGATCGTTCTCGTATTTTCTGAAGTTCAAATTTTCGTTTTTCAGCGATATATGTATATATTTTCAGGTTAAGAAATCTGTGTTAAAAATGCATATACCTTTGGTGGCAGCTGTAACGCATGCCAATTATCACTCATGTAAGGGATCACCATGCGGTCCAAGTCGTAGTATTTTTTGCTGTTGTACACAGTGAGGTTGTACAACATCAAATGGACTAGGTCGGCCCATTTCATCTCCAATCTGCGCACGAACTCGCGCCCTTGGTTACACAGTGCGCAGACGAATATGTAAAACCTAAAAACATAGGGAATCATTGGAAGTGAAATAAGGTGTAGCAGTAATAATGCTAGTAGTATTTGATATCTCCCTTGCTTACAAAGTGTGGGCTGTCTGTAATGTAAAACATAGAGGGCTGTCTTTTCAGTTTTGCATATACAGCTGGAATAAAACAGTAGATAACTTTTAATTACTTTAATGTTTCTTAAAGTATTCTCCATTAAAAACTAATGCACCTCTGCAAGGGCTCAAACCAGTTGTCCAAGCTGTAATTCCACTAGTTTGTTGGTACTGTCAAAATTGCACTCTTGAAAGTCTCGAATGCTTCCTCTAGCGACTGAAATCTTTAACCACGGAGTCCATTCTTGATTTTCGGAAAGTATAGAAATCGTTGGGACTTAGGTCGGGACTGTATGAAGGAATGTCCAACAATTCGACGTTTTAAACAACAAGTGAAATTAAAGAAAGAAATATCAGAAAAAAGTTGTCTTCGGCCGGGACTTGAACCCGGAATCTCTTGCTCTGTACGCAAACGCTCTTTCATTGAGCCACCAAAGACCATACATAAAATTTCGGAAAACTTCCATCTATGCATGTGTGTGGTGTCTCAATACAAGAACGAGAAACTCTCAGGGTATTAACTCGATCATGCCATCCAACTGATTTCTAAAATTCTTCTTTCCCACTGTCAAAGGTATGTTTTGTTTAGTTAGAAATTCAATGGATCTTTGTGCGAATTTGCATTGCCTTAGTGGAGGATGATTCGTCGTTCGGGGTTTGTTTTTCGAAGCACAGCGGTGACTTTCGGCAAACAAATGGTGTACCAATCGACAGTAACAGTCCTTTGATCTTTCAGAGAAATTGTTGGTACATAACCTGCTTTTGAGACAAATGTCGCGACTATACTTTTGGATATACTTCGAGAACGGATGCCTGCTTTTCTTCATCTTAGAACATCCAAACAGACGACTGACGTTTATTTTCGGGTTCATATGAGTAAATTCACGATCTATCACCACTGACAATGCTGTACATGTTTTTCGAGTCTCCTGCCTCAAAGCGGTCTAGAGTTTTCTGACGCCAGTTGCCCTAGTTTCTTTCTGTTCTTCGGTTAACAGATCCGGTATCCATAATTCTGCATGCAAAATTTTGTGAATTGAGGTCTTTAAAATTCCCAATTAAGCTACAATCTCGCGATATGTCATATCTCTATCTTCTATGATGAGCATGCGCACAGCATCGATGTTTTCCTGAGTGACAGCTGTTTTTGGTGTACCTGGCCTTGGATCGTCGCTCTAGGGCTAATCAGTCCACGCTTGAATTTCCCATATGAACTCGGTAAGGCATTCTTGTTGAGATAATTTCCTTCGAAAGTTGTAAAAAATCATAGCCCGAAAATTTTTTCGGTTTAATTCCATTTTTTGATTGATTTATTAACTTAAAAAATTCACTGTAGCTATAAAACTATACAGGGTTCGTCAACGATCGTTTGGCCATTGAAAATATATGAATTGAAGTAAGATCGCTACTTAAATAAATGGCACTAAGAGAGATAAATAGTTTAGCGCTGTTGTCAAGTTAGCAATTCAAGAAAATGGTTTTCTTTTCGCGATCTAATGACGTTACTCTTACCGGCTGTAGTAAAGCTTAAACTGTATTGAAACCTGCTTCGTAGGGTTTACTGGTGTTCCATTTTTGAAATGCCGGATTTTTGTTACCAGACTGGAAGAGTAATACTCGGAAGGTTATTAATTTAAGAAAAAAAAAGTTTATAAAATATTAAAACGCCTTAATTTTAATTGCTGTACCGCCATCTCTTAGATATCATTTGAACTGTATGACTAATAATCAATACTGCGAATCCGTAATAATCAATACTGCGAATCCGTAAAATGTTAAAGGAGGTTACTACACTCACAAACAAAATATTTAAACGCGACTTTAATAAAAGAGCAAGGTTATTGGTAAGAAAAAATTATTAAAAAATTGAATTTTTCTCGATTTAATGTTTTCTGATTAAAGCTAAAATAACGAAATAAATAATAATGACTATTTCTTCGTCTTTTCAAAGTGGAAATCTTACTGTGGTTGCTCCTGTTTAGTAATAAAAAACTATTAATGAATTTTGCTTTCCATAAGTTCATCCTTTTTCATACGCTTTTCATAAAGGCTAACGTTCGAAGTCGAGCCCTGTATGTATCGCACTGATGTTTTGAATTTAGGTTAGGTAAAGATTGAGGTTAAGTTTCAGTAACGGCATTCGATCAGTGTCGCCCTCTATGTTGGTATATGCAAAATATAAAAGACAGCCCTCGTAGAAGAAAAAGATTATTATTGAACGTGAAATAAGTAGTAATAATGCTAGTAGTATTTTGACGACTGCGCTTGCGCAGTTGCGCCGTAAAATAAGGCACTCTAATAGGAATTGGGCTAGACTTTATTACCACACGAATAAAGTCAGACAGTATGGCCTTATTTTGACGTTTTTTTTTCGTTCGTTTTTACTTTATTGGCTCTGTCCACATACTGAACTTTTTTTCTATTTCTTACACTAAGTGCAGTAGGCCTTGGTTAAAATATACGGCAACACTCTGTACAAACTTAGTAAAACTCACCTATCTCCACAGTACAACGGATACTGCAAACAGTCGATGCACCCCTCGTGAAACCATTGCCTACACCTTCCACACTGTAGCATCTGTTTGTTCCATTCTCCATTTGTTCCGCAGTAACAGTAAATTTGTTCGGTGTTCACTCGATGATCGCTGTCCCAGGTAAGCGTATTTAACTATAAAAAAATTATCGGTTTCCAAAAACTATTTTTTTATATTATCACTTTTAATAACCCAACCCATGACATTTTTTAATAATTTTTATTTTAGAGCTGGCGAAAGACATATTTCTACTCATTGCATATACTGCATTATCGCGCATTTTTCATCCAATATTTTCCTTACAGGCGTTCCATATGATTTACGCCTTTTCGATTCTCAAAAGACGTTGTATTCTATAGACCGCTTGCTGGCGGTGGAAGAATGAGAGACAGAACAAGGAGGCATCGCGCGGTTTGTTCGCCTGTCATATTATTTGTGTGCAATGAAAGGTGGAATCTGCGAATTCGCAAATTTGTGGAAAATCGACTTTAAATAGCAAAGGTTTAGTTTTTCCAGAAAGCAGTATATGTTTTATGGAATATTTACAACAAATAAAGTAAATTACTGCTTTTTTAGGTTGAATTAGGGCGAAAAATATAAAAGACTTTAAGATTAATTGTTACCAAAAAGCTATAACATATGAATAAGGTAAGGTTACTTAGGGCAAGTCGCACCGACTTTTTGTTCTGTTGCTTAGCCTAAAGAATTTCGGAAAATTTTGTTGCACCGAAATTAAAGGCAGATTTATTCCTGCCTTAGTGTTGTTAAAATTAATTTCGTGACATTACTGTTCCTTAAGAGCTGCTTAAAGATAAGATGGTGGTCACATAATGTTACCCGTCTGGCATAGCCATAGCAACTGACAATACCTACAAATGAGCAGTGTTGTGATTAAAGTGAAGGTGTCTTTTTGTGTTTTATGAGTAAATAAAGTAAGAAACATTTTTTTTTTAAATAAAAACTGTAAAACAGAATCTTAAAATAAATAAAATTGATTTTGAAAAACTTTATTGCAAAAGGTAAGGCTAGATTTTGGTTCCTTTGGCACAATGTTTTTGTAAAAAAATATACCTGTGTCAATTACAAAAAGATTTGTAAGGAAGAAAAATAATTTAAATTAAGTTCTCTCTTCTAGTTTTTATTACAGTATTTTCGTCTGACTTCCGAATTAACTGTTGTTCACAGCCTGGTACTTGCAGCGCTAGTAGGATAGGATTGACCAGTGTAAGAAAACCCTTGCATTTAAATTAAACTGCACTTAATGATGTAACAAGACGATTTTCCTTTCTGCCTTTACATTTTACCCTAATTTGGTTTACCGACGAGGACACCCAAATTCCAGAAAATCGATTTTATCATCTTCCAAATATTCTTCCCAAAAATTCAAGAAAAATTTTGATGCAGCAAAATTGTTGGCTTTTGACAAAACTATTTTGGGAAGTATGTATGAAGATGTTGTTTTTCCATAGTTTAAAAATTTGGTTGGTTGAAACAGCGGCATTGGTTCGGTTCGGTTCGGTTCGCTTGAAGAGTCATCAGTTCACAAGAGTACTGCACAAGTTTGCTTAATGACGTTTTTTGTTTTTTTTTTTATCATCAACTATTATAGTTTGAACTTGAGATACTACAATGGAAGACTGACAGGGGAATGACGTTTTTACATGGTTCATCATTTCACAAATAAAGCTGTTTCATTCCTTTGGTGGCCCATTTTAAAAAGACTTGTAACTATTAAGAAGAAATGAAGTGGAGACATCTAATTACTCAGTTTTCGTAGAATCAGGGGGTAGCTTTTTACATCAGAGGAGGGTAAGTTTCTCAGTGAAACCATAACTCAATAAGAAAGATTATTACTTACATCATAAGGTAATACTTTAACGGTAGAAGTGGGTGTAGTTTCGTGCGTTGTGGAGCTACAAGTCTTTGAGTCTCTCCTAGCTTTTTTGAGTCTTCTGGGTTCCTCATCTGTACATCTTTTGCACATCCACGAATCTACCATAAATAAAATTGTATTAAAAACCAAACAAATAAAATTAATTTTCAATGAAAACTTAAATACCATGATTTACTTTGTCTCACTCAGTAACAAGTATGTAATGCTTGCCAAAAAATTGGAAACACCTAAAAATAACACAGAATACCAACCCCCATCAAACAGTATGCTCTGAACTCTAAGCTTATTGTAATAACTAAAGAAAACACAGGAATAAGTAAGCCTTTAATTTTATGTTGTTTTTTTGTTTCATGTGAAAAAGGATCAGCATCAACAATCATCAAAATATCTTCACTTGGTCATGATTTTCTATTTTTTTTTTGATGAAAAGTGCATTTTAAACAAGAGATAAATATTTGGGAAAGATCTTACCATCTTTTATTTGGTTGGATGTCACCTCAGGCTGATGACATTTCCTGTGATACCCTCTGCCACACTGGTCACACACTACGATTTTTTTCTCGTTTTTTGGCGAATGTTTTTTGCACAGCACACAGAGTAGATCCTCCTACAGAAATAACAGAGATCAGGTTGAGTGAGTTTTTAAAGATAGTTTGAATAAATTGTCCGTCGAGCCGGATTTAGTAAGTAAAGATGTATTTATATAATTTTTTTCTTCTTTAGAATATCAGGTGTTTGTCAATGGCAATAGAATTATTTTAATAAAAGCAAAAAGCATTTATTCCTGAATAGGGAAATATACTTAAAATTGTTTGAATAAATGGTCCCTCAAGCCGGATTTAGTAAACAAATAGGTATTTGTATGCATTTTTTCTTCTCTAAAATTACTGTTTGTTAATGGGAATAAGATTATTTTAATAAAACCAAAAAAGCATTTAATTCGCGAATAGTTATAATACCACACCTGTTCTTGTGAGCTGAGTTTCGTCAAATCCTTATAGACTGACCAATTTTCCGTGTTATCACCATATTTCACTAAGCACTGCTCTCGCACTGTGTCTATTGCCACTACAGTGCCAAAGTAGTATCTAAAAAAAATAAAATAGGACTTTAAAAAATTGGTTAGAGCACAAAAAACTTTTTTATTTCCTCACTTACAATACCTATACTGATCTTTTAAAAGTTTTAATTCAATTACCTTCCATCTTTTTTTTTGACAAGCACATCTTCGCCTGCATAAAACTCTCCCATATCTCGGTCCCCTTGAGTACTGGTAGTACTGTCTGGCGCCACTAGTTCCAGGTCCTCACTGTTTCTGTGCTGCTGCCTTAGTACTGTGATCATTTTTTAGGCTACAAAAGCCTAAATTTAAGATCCTGTGTTAAAAAAAAAAGAAGGGTAAAATACCTTCAGTGTGTTGGAATGACACCTTTTCAGGCATTTTTTTATGGAATAACCTTCGAACACGTCGAGGGTTAAATTTTACCTCTATATTTTAAACGGTGAAGATTGGGTTGTTTTGAACTGCTAAGCTTTTTTAAGAGGTCATACAGGTCGAGAGTATCATAAACTTAAGAGATCTTCAAAACAGGGTATCACTTGACCTACTTTCCCTATTCCAAATAGGAGGGGTAAAGTCGAGGGGTGAGCCAAATTTGTACACCACCCTAAATGACTTTAAAATAAAATATTGGTCCTGTACTGTATTTGAGGGTCCAGTATAGTGTCCTGTGGAGTCATGTATTATAGTCCTATAGACAAAATTTGTACACCAACTGTGGGCAGCGGATCACTCCTCGGGTAAAGTTTACCCCTCGAGGGGCGTGCAAAAAGTTTTAGATCGGCAAGAAGTGTCCCTCTCGCAAACAAAATTGAGATGTCTGAGGGTTTATTCAAATTCCATCAAAAAATACCTGAAAATGCCTTTTTTTAAAATTTTTGTTGGAAAACACTGTATAATTTTATTTAATTTGATACATAGGCCACAAGACCAATAAATATTAATTTAAAAATCAAATTAATTTAAATCTAAAACATAAAAAGTGAAAAAAAGATATCTGTAGAAAAAAAATAATAAAATAGTGACAATAAGTACTTTGTATAATTTCTCTAGCAGTTTTCGAAAACAAATGCTAAAATTTTTTTTATTTATTAGTAATTCTGGGTAAAAACAAAATTTTTTTAAAATATCGTGACAGAGTAAAACTAAGAATAAAATGTTAAAAAAGTAAAACAAAAAAGGGTTCATTTCACAAATCTTTAGCTCAAATTTGGAAGGTGCAATTGGCTACAGGTTGATAATCATTTGGCATCAAAAATAGTAGTAAAAATTGACAGGGTGATATTTTTTCAGGGGTCATATCCCTTTTCCTTTCTGGGAACTTTTTTTTGAATAGCCTGGTAGATTAAAAATACAGAAAGTTCAATGTTTTATGTTGAAACATTTGGGTATTTTAAAGTTTTCTGCGGCTGTACTCAAGGAAAAAAATATAAAATGAGGGGAATATTTTTTAAAAAATCACAAGTTCCCTATATAACGGTAGTAGACACCAAAAAACATCAAATACCCAAAAGTTTCTAAACAAAGCACAACTTTTGTTAGTAGTTTAAATTCTACCAGTAGCACATCACAAAAAAGTTCAGTGGCAATTTTTTTTCTCACCCTATAGATTTTTAACAAAGTGTTTGCAGAACTATGATTATAGGAACTTTTTATAATTAAAAAAAAGCCAATTAATCACCCTTCTTTACCTGTTCACTCACTCTGTCTGTATATCTAACTACGTAATAATAAAAAAATTAAAAAAAAACATAATATGATAATTAAATTTCTTACATTATACATATGTCACACACACATTTAGTTTTATTATGAATCAGCATAGATAATATATTTTTCAATTCATGTTATGGAAAACTCTGTTAAATACTGTAATGACTTATTTTACCAACAGTTAAGAATGATGACCCTGCAGATTATACCATGAAAATACCTTTTAAATTGTAATTTGGCTACTTCTTATCATTAATTTGCTTTTAATTTATCTATTGAGATGTCTGAGGGTTTATTCAAATTCCATCAAAAAATACCTGAAAATGCCTTTTTTTAAAATTTTTGTTGGAAAACACTGTATATTTTTGTTTAATTTGATACATAGGCCACAAGACCAATAAATATTAATTTAAAAATCAAATTAATTTAAATCTAAAACATAAAAAGTGAAAAAAAGATATTTGTAGAAAAAAAAATAATAAAATAGTGACAATACCTACTTTGTATAATTTCTCTAGCAGTTTTCGAAAACAAATGCTAAAAATTTTTTTATTTATTAATAATTCTGGGTAAAAACAATTTTTTTAAAATATTGTGACAGAGTAAAACTAAGAATAAAATGTTAAAAAAGTAAAACAAAAAAGGGTTCATTTTACGAATCTTTAGCTCAAATTTGGAAGGTGCAATTGGCTACAGGTTGATAATCATTTGGCATCAAAAATAGTAGTAAAAATTGACAGGGTGATATTTTTTCAGGGGTCATATCCCTTCTCCTTTCTGGGAACTTTTTTTTGAATAGCCTGGTAGATTAAAAATACAGAAAGTTCAATGTTTTATGTGGAAACATTTGGGTATTTTAAAGTTTTTTTGTAGCTGTGGCTGTACTCAAGGAAAAAATATAAAATGAGGGGAATATTTTTAAAAAAATCACAAGTTCCCTATATAACGGTAGTAGACACCAAAAAACATCAAATACCCAAAAGTTTCTAAACAAAGCACAACTTTTGTTAGTAGTTTAAATTCTACCAGTAGCACATCACAAAAAAGTTCAGTGGCAATTTTTTTTCTCACCCTATAGATTTTTAACAAAGTGTTTGCAGAACTATGATTATAGGAACTTTTTATAATTAAAAAAAAGCCAATTAATCACCCTTCTTTACCTGTTCACTCACTCTGTCTGTATATCTAACTACGTAATAATAAAAAAATAAAAAAAAAACATAATATGATAATTAAATTTCTTACATTATACATATGTCACACACACATTTAGTTTTATTATGAATCAGCATAGATAATATATTTTTCAATTCATGTTATGGAAAACTCTGTTAAATACTGTAATGACTTATTTTACCAACAGTTAAGAATGATGACCCTGCAGATTATACCATGAAAATACCTTTTAAATTGTAATTTGGCTACTTCTTATCATTAATTTGCTTTTAATTTATCTAGACTAATTTATCTCTAGAACAGATAACTAACCAAATACTAATAAAAATTAATTATGGTAAACTTTAGGGTACCTTTTGTGTTTTAAAAGCATTTATCAGTATAGTAGAGGGTTTGAAAATAACATATATATATATATATATATATAAATATCATATCACATGGTATTCAGGGTGTTATTGAATAAGATGCTAATATAGAGAAAGGTTGGTTCTGATTGGGTTCATTTATTTATTTATTTAAGTATTGTACAAAGACATGTCAAAAGGAAAACTTAAATAATGACAAACACTTTGAATTACCTACTTATTTATTATACCAAAAGTACCCTTATATTTTGAGAAAAAAACCTTTAGAAAAAAATTGACACAACTGGAACTTTATACATTTTTACGTTTGGTGATAAAACTACAAATCAATCAATTGTCTTAAACCTAGTTAATGCCTGCCAAAATTTGATGTTCAAATCAAAAAATCTATATAAATATATAACTTGAAATACCCATAAGTTATAACAAATGTATTAGAGGTTTTCTCATTCTAAGGGTGAGATATGTCCTAAATGTCATTACTTTGTACAGTCAGAGACTTTTTAATTGGCCGCCCTCAAAAATAAAAAATATTCCTATTGGAAATTAGGAAACCCAGTTTGAACCAAACTAAAAAAATAGTGGACCTTACCTCTATCTTTATACATATGTATGTATTATAAAAAAATAGCTTTACATTATAAATTTTGACAGAAAAAATACACTGGCAATTAAAAAAGTTGTTGACTGTACCTCTTAACATAAATACATTCTAAATAATATTAGTTACCAATAATGGTTTTGACTTTTTATTTTTAACTAAATCTAGTAAGACACATTAAAAAAGTCGAGGGGTGAACAGCTCTCACAATTGGTGTACACATTTCTTTACACAATCCCTCCAATCACCCACAATCTGTCACAATCTTACCACAATCCCTCACAATCTTACCACAATCCCTCACAATCTTTACACAATCCCTCACAATCTTAGCAAAAGATTGTGGATTTTAACAATCGGCGTACACATTTTGGGGTTAGCTGGTCACCCCTTGGTTATTAAGTAGCAGGGCCGGTAACGGTCTTTCCACAATCTTAGCACGAGATTGTGGATTTTCACAATCGGTGTACACATTTTGGGTTAGCTGTTCAGCCCTCGGTTATTAAGTAGCAGGGCCGGTAACGGTAAATTAAGAGGGCGGCCAAGGAAACTATAGACATGATGACCTTTTTTTTTTTTTGTTTTTTTTGGTCGCCAGATTTTTTGATGGGATGGCCTTCCGTTCAAGAACGCAGGTGCGCTACGCCGTTGCACATTCCTCCACAATCCCTCACAATCTTGCCACAATCCCTCACAATCTTTACACAATCCCTCACAATCTTAGCAAAAGATTGTGGATTTTCACAATCGGTGTACACATTTTGGGTTAGCTGTTCACCCCTTGAAAAAAGTTAATATTATATTTTTCAATGATAATTTTTTAAATGTGGGAAATTATTTATGACAAATTGGAGCTTTTTTAGCATAAAATATGGGTCAATGTCACTGAAACAAGGGTAAACAAAAGTGAGAATTTTATCTTTATTTTTTTTGTGGCAAATGTTGTTAAGGTAAAGTGTCCAGTAATTGATATGTTGCCAATGATTGATACTCTAGAATATGTTTCCCCTAAAAGAGACTTCTATAAGCCTTAAATTGTATTTAAAGGTGTCAACTAAAAACTCATAGTATATATTTTTGTTATTGTAATGTTTTTTCTACAGGAATATTTAGTTTCTCTTTGACTGTTGACACATTTCTTCTTATGGTTGATTATGAAAAAATGAGAAAATTGCATTTTTTTAAACTAGATAAGTTTTTTGTTACACAGAGAAATATGAAAAGTATTGAAAAATACTGTTTTTGTATTTCTATCTTAATTTTATATTATATAACCTAAATGAATAAATGATATAAATTGTATATCATTTATTGGATACATAAAACCTTATATTTTCCAATTATTAACACCCCTGCAAATTAAATTTTCTCAAGTTGTTGATGTTACTGAAAAATATTGTTTTTGTTTTAAGTAGGTATTATCCTAACCTAATATCAAAGTTTAAGTTTTAGTGTATTCTGAATACCTATATGTATCTTAAAATATTTAAACAGTATTTAACAACTCATGATAGTAAACTAATGTAAGCAAAAAAAGTATCAATTACTGGGAAACTGCAATTTTACAAAATTTCCCCAATAATAACTGAGAAAAACAAATTTTATGATTTTTTATGTTTATAAATTTTATTTGTTTTGTCCATGCAGATCTACCAGGAAATGTTAAATGTGAGGGGTAATCAGCTAAACCAAATTTGTACACCATCCAACAGGACTTTTAAATAAATTATTTGTCCTGTAGACCATTTTGTGACACCTACTGATCACCATTCAGTTAAACATAAATTTTACAATTTAAAAAAGTAATTTTACTTTAAAGCCGAGGGGTGAACAGCTAACCCAAAATGTGTACACCGATTGTGAAAATCCACAATCTTTTGCTAAGATTGTGAGGGATTGTGTAAAGATTGTGAGGGATTGTGGTAAGATTGTGAGGGACTGTGGTAAGATTGTGAGAGATTGTGGTAAGATTGTGAGGGATTGTGAAGGACTGTGGTAAGATTGTGAGGGATTGTGATAGACTGTGGTAAAATTGTGAGGGATTGTGAAGGACTGTGGTAAGATTGTGAGAGATTTGGGTCATTGGGAGGGATTGTGTAAAGATTGTGAACAGATTGTGAGAAATGTGTACACCAATTGTGAGAGCTGTTCACCCCTCATTTAAAGCTAACACTTTTATGATTATTTTTCCATAATTTTTGGGTTTAAGGTATCCTTAACTGGGCATTTTCTTATCTACTAAAAGGAGTTAAGAACAGTGGGCAACACATTATTTAAAAAGAAACCCAACATTTAAAAAAATTGTGTTATACTATTGGTATTATTGACTTTTTTACCTAGGGAACCATTTAAATAACTCAATTTAAACTGTTGTGAAAGATTCTCACTGTAAAAAATTATAGCGTAAAATTTGTGCTTAAAAGATAGGTAAATGAACCAAAAACTAGACCAAGACATGTACAGTCAGACTTTTTAAATTGCCACAAAAAATAAAAATGTTTTCCTATTTTAAATGATTAAAAACAGTTTGAAACCAAAAAAATAGTTATTTGGTTCACCACCGAACCAAATTTGTGGGTACATATTAATAAAACTCTTTTTTCTGGCAACTTTAAATGACAAATTTTGGCAGGAAACAACCACTTGGCAATTTAAAAAGAGCCTGGCTGTACCTACACTCCAAATTACAAAACATTTTATTTTCAATTTTTAGGGACTGATTTACTTAGGTTAACATAATGCACAATGGACAAAATTAATGCTGTCGTTTTTCCACCTGCTCAACCTGAAAAGATAGAGAAAAAATAATTGTCCATTGTGGATTATGTTGCTTGGTAAATCAGGCATTAGTTTTTAAATGTGGAATTCTTGAGGTCAGCACTACAAGCACTGATTTGAAAAACTATGAATAATAATAAAGATTTGAGTAGAAATTATGTTTGCAAAATGAAATTTAAAAAAACCAGTAGAGCCACAAAATCGAGCACAAAATATTAACCTGGTACCTAGAACAGAGGTTGTTTTCAATTATTACCATTATTTTTACCATTTTTTGAGCACTTTTCTAAGGCCTGCACAAATCAAACTAACATAAATACACTTCCCTTGAATTGTTCACGGAAAATCATTTTAATAATTAATGGAAAACTCCTATAAATCGAATGGAAAAACCACAGGGGTGATTGACACCTTGTCATTTTCAAGGGCCACCATTCATTCATAAATTTTTGAGGGAAATTTATGTAATTTTCTATTTACATAGATTAAAATATGAGGCAAGCAATTTATGATTAACAGTAATTCCAAAATGATAAGGAAATATTAATGTAAAATCCAATACTAACGTGTGTTGGGAATGTTTTGTTTTGCCAGGGATATCATTGAAGAAAAATAGGATCGGCCATTAATGCAAAACAGGCGTTCCGTCTCGGGCCAAACAAACGCGCAAAAATGGCATTTTTATGCCAAAAATACAATTAATTTTCACTTAGAAGACTTGGGATCAGTTCGTAAAACAACCCCAACTAATTAAACCCCAAATTTTTTCAGGAAAAACGACAAAATCGGCGTTTTTTCCACAATGTTTTTGAAAATTAACGACATTTGACATGACATTAGGCGCGCGATTGACTCTTGTCATCGCGAGAGGCGCTGGCGGCATCGACGCGGCTCGGACGGTTCGCGAACTTGGAGGCTTTTGGCCAATTGACATTTTATTTTTTATGGGGCATTCCTTGCTAAAATATCTCGAAAAAACCTTAATTTTTAAAATAATATAATAATTAATACCTTTCGTGAAGCAAACTAATACACCTACCTAATAAAAAATTCATCACCAAACATATAAAACAATGTGACAGTCATGCATATTTAAAAGTTTACGATGAATTTTTGCGCTAAAAATCCGTTGTGTTCATAACGCTATATTTTATTATTACATTATGTAGTTTTAATTACTTAAAAGAGTTTAAAATTTATTAATAATAAGCATGCAAAAGTAAATCAACCTCTCGCCTGGTACTGTATTCTTGAATCCCGTGCCCGTGAGTAAGTAGCTTCTCACTTACTTTAACCCAGGTGATTGTGAGAAAGGATAGCTGCACTCACCCTGCACTCGACTCACGGACCGTCAAGAATACGGCCTCTGGTTAACTTTTGCATAGCACTGTTTAACCCATTGCTGGCTCATCTCTCTCAGTTATATTTATTTAAACCACAGTTTGGTTTGCTGGTTTGGTTGATTTGTTACATACGGGATCTCGGTTGATTGGGAAAATTTGTCTTTTTAAAATAGAGGACCCTGTATATGACTTTTCCATATATTTTAGGTGAACACACTCCTATCTGGCCTTTAAGCCAACCAGCTGTTTTTAGACAAGAAAACAGAAAAGTAAGGTTAGAACTATCAAAACAAAACAAACTTTTTTCAAAAAACTCAAAAAAATTGTGATTTTTTACACTTTAAAGACTTTTTATAATAAATATGAATAAACCTGAGTTGGAAGGCACGGCGCATCTTCTGGATGAATTAGATAGTAAAGTTTTTATACTTTTAGGGTTTATTTTGTATTATATTTTTAAACATACCATATTGTAAATATTTTTGCCCTATTTTTAATTCCCAAATTATCTATCCTGCTCTTTTGTTTGATGTTAGTCTTAAGAAATTTTAACTTTACAGAAAAGTTAATGGTCCTTCTCAGAGATGGCAGAACCCTCATAGGCTATTTAAGAAGTGTTGATCAATTCGCCAATATAGTATTGCACAAAACCATAGAGAGGATACATGTGGGGAAACAATATGGAGATATTCCTAGGGGTATTTTCATAGTTAGGGGTGAAAATGTGGTGCTGTTAGGTGAAATCGTAAGTATCTAGTTTAAAAAATATGGAACTTGAAGACACAGACACTTAGAAGTATTGTCAGTTTTCTTGAAAACTGCAACTTTTACCAAATTTTCTTAAAAATCTATATAACTTCTAAATTTTATTTAAAATGCTGTATGTGAAAAATAAGGTTTAGTAAGATTCTCTTTTATTTCCACACATTATAAACATATAAGTTGATATAGGTATCTTACTAAAAACTAAAAGTAAAATATAGTCAGATATTGACTGCTCTGCTGGCTTAAAGAAAGTTAGCAAAGCAAGTGCTAAAAAATCGGTAAAGAGTTCGAAATTGAGGTAAACAATACTAAATGAATAAATTGCTATTTAACTGCTATATATTTATTTGGTTAGAACTGCCCTAGGTACCACTTTTTTTAAAACAAATATAAATTGCTCTGCTAGTTGAAGCAGTGCACCAGGTTTGGAAAAAAAAAGGAATGAAAAAAACCAATCTACAAGGTTTTAATATTTAATTGCTCTATATTGAGTGTGTCAGTACCAACCTGGGTATCATCTTTATTAAAAACCTGTATGCTTGTTTGCAAGCTTGCTTTAGTTAGTAATTAAACACAGAAAAGAATACTTATTTGTTTAACATTGAAAGCGTTTGAATTGCCGTAGGTACCACTTTAATTACCATATCATTACCAACTTTGGTACCTTTTTGATTTAAAATAAATAGATCCATGACAGATCTGATACCTTCCTAGCTAGCCCATTAGCACAAGTGAAGCTATGATAATCAGCCTTGACAACACTTTTTGTAAATATCTTGGAAACTAATGCCTCTAAGTTTTTGGTTCTAACACAAATTATTGAGCAAAATGTAGTCTACTTCTAAAAACAAAAGCCGCATATTGATGCGATGCTCCGTTAAAAAGTTAGCATTTTTTAAATTTAATTTAAATTGTTAGAAAACTGTCATTAGCATTAATGGATTTTCACCGATTTTCACCAAAAACTAATCAGCTCGTTAGAGTGTCGAACACTATTTTCCCTGAAAATTTTATGAAAATCGGTTTAGCGGTTAGGGGCTATCGTGTTACGGACAGAAAAAAATACACACACACACAGACAGACGTCACGACGATATTGATAGTATGGGTCAAAATACAGCCAAATAACACATTTTCCGCGTTATCTTTAAAAAAAATTTCGTCGAAAACAATACCTTCTCTAGCCATTGCCGTGCGGGCTAGGAAGGTAAAAATGTATGCTGCTCTGCTAGCTTGAGTTGAGAAATAGATACAGAAAAGACAAGGAAGATAAACAATAATGATTAATATAGTGATAAAGTATTTAATTGCTTAACATTCACAGCATTTGAACTGTCCTAGGTACCACTTTTTAAAAAAACATACAGTGTTCGGCACATGAACCGTCAAAATGTTTTGGGATATTGTTGGGGTCATTTGCTACCTTTCCAACCTTGGAACTTGGGTCCTAAGAGTCACGGCTAAAAAGATGAATTTTTAAATTTTTTTCTTAAAAAATCCAAAATCCCACCTTTAAACCCTCGTAAGCTGGTTATTAATGACTGGAAAAGCACCATTTTGTTTTTATAATTCTGTAATCTTATGCTTCTTAAACTAATTAATAGATTTGTTAAAATTGATGTACCAAAGGGACATACGAGGTTTTTTATTGAAGAACATTAGTGATTTTGTGAAAAAAAATCATTTTCAAAATTCAAAATCAAAAAAAGTATCGACAATTGAGAACTTCATTTTCTTTTAAAAACTTCTTTAGTTGATTACCTTTCTAACGGTATGCTACACATTGATAAAAAAAACATTTCTGCTTTAAAATACGGATTTTCCGTCAGAAAGGCGAGACTCGTTCGGAATTGGTAAGAAAAACAATTTGATGTTTATGATCGTTTACCTACATAAACAGAAGTTAAACTTTTAACAATAATGTATTGTGTTTTTTATTTATAAATTTTGTTCGAAACGATCGTAAACATCAAATTGTTTTTCTTATCAATTCCGAACGATTATTGCCCGTCTCACGGAATATCCGTATTTTAAAGCAGAATTGATTTTTTTAATCAAAGTGTAGCATACCGTTAGAAAGGTAATCAACTAGAGAAGTTTTTAAGAGAAAATGAAGTTCTCAAGTGTCGATACTTTTTTTAATTTTTAATTTTGAAATTGATTTTATGTCACAAAATCACTAATGTTCTTTAATAAAAAATCTCGTATGTCCCTTTGGTACATCAATTTTAACAAATCTATTAATTAGTTAAAGAAGCATAAGATTACAGAATTATAAAAACAAAATGGTGCTTTTCCAGACATTAATAAAAAGCTTACGAGGGTTTAAAGGTGGGATTTTGGGTAATTTTAGAAAATAAATTAAAAAATTCATATCTCTTTATCCGTGACTCTAAGGACCCAAGTTCCAAGGTTGAAAAGGTAGCAAATGACTCCAACAATATTCCAAAAAATTTTGACGGTTCATGTGCCGAACACCCTGTATTTTTTTAAGCCAGCAGAGCAGTCAATATCTCTGAAACAAAAAAAATCTATGGCGATTAAGTAGCAATGAATAAGCTGCTAATTAGCAAATAATAAAAACTTTAATCTGCAGTTTTTAGTTTTTATTACTAATTTACCGATAATTAGTTATTCTGCTGCTTTATATAAAGTGCATAAAATACTCAGTTTGGCACACTTAATGTAAACAGTTTAGTTTTAATTTAATTTACTAAATCGCAGGATCCTGAGAAGGAAGACAACTTACCATTGCAGGAAGTTTCTGTTGAGGACATCTTAGATGCTCAGAGGCGAGAACAAGAACAAAAAATTGAAAAACACAAGCTCATATCAAAAGCGTTAAAAGAAAGGGGACTTCAAACAGCACCCGAATTGGCACATGATGACTGTTATTAACAGGTATACTTAAGTTTTTAAAATAATAGCAGCACTAAAATATGTTAAAAAAACTGTTGCTATTTGTAAGTGATAACATTTGGTTTCTTTTTTTATATAAAAAGTGATTTATTTTATGTCTTATTTAAAAAAAAATTAATAGGTAGTTTTTAAAATAAACTCTTTTTTTCTTATAATCACTGATTGTGTGTTTTCTAGGACACCCATTATAACCTGTACACTTTTGACATTTTTCTAATCTAGAGACCCTGTATGTTGTCCTACATACACGAACTGCGTTCTGTATTTGCATTTCAGACGTGACGGATTTTTGGTCAGGTGATTACAGATTAGTCTGAGCAAATTGGAATTAACGAACGATCCAGATGAAATCGATCAAATTTTTATAAATGGTTATAACCTTAAAGATAACCAAAAATATTATGTACATATTGCAACTCACGCCCAGCTATAATTTTGACAAAATTTTGCTGTGATGTCGGAAATTTATATAATTTGTTGTCTTCAACATCAAATAATTCGATTTCAATCTTTTTACATAAAAAAATCATTTTTGTAAACAAAACGAATACACAACATACGTCACAATCTCAGATTAATCTGTTTCGTCGATCAAAATGTACGGAGTAACCAGATTTACGTCCGACTAGTCTGAGCAGAATTACCGAACGATTTAGATCTACCTCCCCTAGATCTAGATGGAATTAACGAACGATTTCGATCAAAAAGATTAATCCGACGTAAATACCGAACGCAGCTACGATTTCTATTTAAACGTAGATACTCTGTATATAATCAAAATATCCATCTTCTATACTCTAGCATTGTTCTAAAGGTCTCTCCTTATTTATTAATAAGAAAATAAATTGCCAATCTATGGGTACCTAAGCTCACACTAGGTACTATAGTTATAGTGTACGTGTGAGCTAATATAACTAAAAACTGAAATATATTTTATTGAAATCCAGACTCAATTACCTTTCGTTTGATACCACACAAGCCATGTTTTGACTTAAACTTTAATTTTTCAAATCTACCCCCACCTTTTTTTTTAAACTAAAATGTATTTTGTTTAACTCCAGACTCAATTACCTTTCGTTTGATATCACACACGCCATATTTCTACATAAACACTAATTTTTTAAATTTACCCCCACCCTTTTTTTAAAGTAAAATGTATTTTATTTAACTCCAGACGCAATTACCTTTCGTTTGATATCACACACGCCATATTTTTTTATTTGGCTTGTGTTTGGTGGATTTTGTTCATTTTTAAATGGGACCATCTCGACCCAAAACCCAGCGTAGGTACCAAATTTCATTAAAATCGGGCAAGCGGTTTTTGAGTTATGCGCGTTGGTCGTTACAGACAGACATACAGACAGACAGACAGACAGACGGCGCAACAAAGTTTCAAAATCATCTGAAACGCAAAGATATATAAAATTTTTTGAAATCGGAGCAACTTTTTTTTTCTCGAAAAAATTAGGATCACTATAGCTCACACTACTATAGTATAGTAGTAGTGTGAGCTAATAAACGATTATTTTCCCATAGGCAGCTACACTTTTGCGACATTTCCAACCTCTTTATTTATCATAATTATTCTGACAGCAACAAAAATACTCTGCCAATCTATGGGCACCTAAGCTCACACTGGGTACTATAGTTATAGTGTATCTACGTGAAAGCTAATATAACTAAAAACTGAAGTATGTTTTATTGAACTCCAGACTCAATTACCTTTCGTTTGATACCACACAAGCCATGTTTTGACTTAAACTCTAATTTTTCAAATCTACCCCCACCCTTTTTTTAAAAACTAAAATGTATTTTGTTTAACTCCAGACTCAATTACCTTTCGTTTGATATCACACACGCCATATTTCCACTTAAACACTAATTTTTGAAATTTACCCCCCCCCCTTTTTTTTTAAAATAAACTAAAATGTATTTTGTTTAACTCCAGACTCAATTACCTTTCGTTTGATATCACACACGCCATATTTTTTCATAAACTCTAATTTTTGAAATCTACCCCCACTCGTTTATTTGGCTTGTGTTCGGTGGATTTTGTTCATTTTTAAATGGGACCATCTCGACCCAAAACCCAGCCTGGGTACCAAATTTCATTAAAATCGGGCAAGCGGTTTTTGAGTTATGCGCGTTGGTCGTTACAGACAGACATACAGACAGACAGACATACAGACAGACAGACAGACAGACGGCGCAACAAAAAAGTTTCAAAATCATCTGAAACGCAAAGATATATAAAAAATTTTGAAATCGGAGCAACTTTTTTTTTTCTCGAAAAAATTAGGATCACCATAGCTCACACTACTATAGTAGGTATAGTATATGTGTGAGCTAAAAATCTGAAAAATAGCATGTCTTTGAGTTGTTTTTATCTGTGCATTATTTTGTCAACCTACAGTCAGCATCTTTTTATCCAGAGACAATGACAGTTTTACCTTTAATTTTATACCAACATGACATGTTTACTTTTTAATATATTTCTCGTTAGGAAATATGTTTACTTCATGTCAGTCACAAAAGTGTAACTGCGTATGGCAAGGACTATAATTGATGTCGCTCACCGCTGACAACGTAAATTGTTTTAGTGAAACGCCAATGCACTTGACAAGAAAATAACATAATCAAAAAATGTCAGTTTTAGTGATATTGGTGGGTTTGTCGCGTCCCTCTCTTTGTTAAAAATATATTATACATACAGGATCTCTAATCAAACCTACCAAATAGGATTGTGGGAAGATACTTTAGCTTGGTTAGTGAAAAAAATGAGTTCATTATATAAAAGATAGTTTAATTAAACAAGAATAATATGTATAAATTTTTTTATTAGTCTATTTTGGAGACCGTTCATGCATGGAAACAAGTACATAATATATAACAGAACTTTTTAATATTGAACTCCAAGTAGTCTATAAACTACCTAATATAGGTAGCAAATTAAAAAATATAATCCTAATTTTATTAAAAATGTATTGCCATTTTAAAAACCTAACAATGTTGCATATTTATTTGTGAGTATATTGTCATAAATATAATCTTTTTCCAATGTCTCTTAATAGTTCAGAGGTATACAAGCAGCATACAAATTGACATTTAAAATCAGGGGAGTACGCAGAGATTTTCCGGGGGGGGGGGGTAATCAATGCTACACCCATATACACCATGAGTTTGAGTCGGAGCTCCGAGCATTCGGGTTGACATATTACGTGGTTTGTACTGTACAAAAGCGCGTTACAAACCACGTGATAAATGTCACCCCGAGCGCTCCTACCTCCAATTCGAACTCATGGATGGTATGCCCAAAAAGTTCCGAGACCCCTGAAATATTTTGAAAAACAGCAGTTTAGAGTAAAATGTTTAATACATAACTTTTAGATAAATTCTTCTACCCAACTGTGACTTTGATTATGACCTTCAAACATAATTTAGGGGGTATTTTAAGATCACGTCTAGAAGTTCAAAAAACAATTACCATTTTTCATTTTATCAGTTTGTCAAGTATAAAAATTTATTTTTAACCAATTTAGGCTAAATAGTTGAAGACTCAATCTTAAATTTCCTTGTCTTTAACAACAGTTGTAGAGAGGGCGCCCACATGCTAGAAATCATTTTCTTGCATTTTATACAATCTGTCTTCATAAATCAATTTCTTTTTTACATTTTCGCAAAAATGGTAAGTCGGCATAAACTGTTTAGGACATAATTCTGGCCAATCTGCCTTCTTCTGTCACAACTTTACAACCAGTGCGTAAAAATTTTATAAGAAAAAGCTTTATCTACAAGAAATCTCCCAGACACAATTCTCTACAATTCACCTATGTGAATCACAGCTCTCTACGACTTATCGCTTTCGCGTAAAATGCAAAAATATATTTTTGACTACTTTGGCGCCCTCCATCTTCTACAAATGTGGTTTTAGAGTTTAGAGACCTAGAAAGAGAAAGTGGAGAGATTTGTGCCCCTGACATTTTTTGTAAAAAAATTTTCCTGCGAAATAACGTTTCCTGAAAAAATCATGTAAAAAAACTTTTTGAACTTTCCAAAACCAGTTCGATCTTTAATTTTTTAACAATTATCCTTATACTCTACTCGCAGAGCGCAGAGGCCTTCATGGACTTTTCGTGTTAATGCGTAGTTGACTCCTGAACCTTTCGGGACACAATTCCACTTAGTAGACATCTGTCAAACTCATGCCAAATATAATATGGTAGGTATTTGAAACATGAAGAACGGAAGAATCTTGGAAAAAAATTATAGTGCACGTTTATAAAAACTATTAATCACTTGCATTTTTAATGTTTCTGCGTCCCAAAAAAAATATATTTCTCAACATTATGTTTTTTTAGTGTTTTGCGTTTTATAGAGAAACTGCTGATTTTACAAAAAAAAAATCACAAAATCCAAAAAAGATGTTTATTGAAAAATTTTCGAGTTGTGCTCAAAAAACTACGAAATTGGCCTAGAGCACCCCTAGACACCAAAATTTAACTTTTTCATGAAAGTTTCGAAAGTGGAAAAATACTTCAAAAACAAAATTCTAAATAACGCGATCTTAGTTTTTATTTTTTGTAGTCTATATTCTGTCAAATATAACGGTTTACATATGGCTGATTCACGATTTTCCACCAATGTCTTCCCGACTATTTTTGATACCTTAGGGCAACCTCTAGAAACCTAAAAGGCACATCGGTGGAAATATAATTTAAAGCCCTGCAAAACTACTTTACCATTTTTCTCTTAAAATTACCGCTTTCGTCAAAAATCTACAAGATCGGTTCTCAAATGACAAAGTTATGAATTTTCCAAAACTATTATTTTTTTATTTTTGAGGCGCCTTCTTGTATTTGGAAGGAGTTTGACAGATGTCCAATAAGTAAAATTATATTCCAAAAAGCAAGGGTTTTCAGCCTCTGGCGTCAAATTTGTATTTACACGCAAAAATAACAGAGATCACCAAGCGACTAGATAGTATTATATGATATAATGAAGTTTTTAGGTTTTTGGCAAAAGCTGTAATTTTAAGCGAAAAATTTTAAGGGAAAACATTGGTGCAAAATCGTAGGTCGGACATATTTAAACCGTCATATTTGACAGAACATAGGCTACAAAAAAAATAAAAACTAAGCTTACGTTATTTACAATGACAGAACCTATTAATTTCTAAAGCATTTTTTCCATTTTTGAAACTTTCATGAAAAAGTAAAATTTTGGTATCTAGGGGTACCCTCAGGCCAATTTCGTAGTAACTCGAAAACGATTTAACTTATGGTAAAAACGACACCCAATGTGGATACAAATTGTCAATACACATCTTTTCTGTATCTTGTGATTTTTTTGTAAAATCAGCAGTTTCTATATAAAACGCAAAAAACACGAAAAAAAAAACATGATGTTGATGAATATATCTTTTTTTGAGACACAAACACCTTAAAAATGCTTGTGATTAATATTTTTTATAAAAGTGCACTATAATCCAAATAAAATAAAATTAGTTTAAAAAAAATCGGTTAAGAAATAAAAAAACCGTGAATTTTCCAAAATTCTTGTTTTTCATGTTTGAGCCGCCATATTGTATTTGGCATGAGTTTGACAGATGTCCAATAAGTGGAGTTGTGTTTCAAAGGTAAGAGTTTTCAACCCCTGGAATTATTTTTGCTTTAACATGAAAAATGCATGAAGGCCTCTAAGCGAATAGATTACTATTTTTTTTTCAATTTAATTTGCCAGATTTACTGTACTATACTATGACGCAAATTGGAAATTGGATCTTTTAATGTAATAATTTTTAATCTGTCATTCTTGTCACCTTTCGACTTTTAATACATACCCTCGCCGTCAGTGCGATGCTTTTAGATAAAATAATAAAGATTAACAGTAAATATGAACAGTACAAAAAGGTTCAAAACGACGTCTCAAAAACGACAGCGTTACCGTCTTCGTCAAACTGCCTCGGTTTAAGCACCAACTCTTTTTCTAAACTACTACTGTCATCATTTTCTAACCTACTATCGTCCTTGTCACTCTGCGGTTCGTTACCGTCCAAAATGTATAACATAGAATCACTAAACTTTTCATTACTGCTGACATCACGTAAGCTGTGGTACTCTATCGAGTTAAGCTGACTCTGACTTGAATTGAAGTCGTCAGTTCGACTTGAAAACGACGAATCCATCGATATGTCGTCTTTTGACAGTGTGAAAATGTCACGACTGTGTAGGTAGTCTTTAAAAGTGGTGGTGAGGCTGCCATGCGGGGTATCGGATTGGTTTAGTTTTGGGACCTAAAATGTAAGAGATATTTCAATAGTAAAATTAATAATTCGAGGCTTCGCTATTAAGTTTTGCATATACAGCTGGGATAAAACAGTAGATAACTTTTAAAGACATTGTTTCTATAACCCAACTAACATTTATAGTAGCGGCTACATGTTCTAAAGGCTTTGCTACTTTCTTATAGTAGAAAAGTGGTGATCCCAACCAAAATTTGTTACTTTTTCCATTCGTCCATGCTTAATCTCCATCCTTAATCTTTTACGCTACTTGTTGCTGTTCTATTCTTGTACTGTCTTTACGGTCGTTCGTGGTTTGTGCTGTGGCACCACCCTATCGCCATCGCAACCCTCTTGTGCGGACTAAACCGAATTCGTTTATCTATGCCTCTTGTGCTGACGTGTCGTGTCGCACTGTGATTCATTTTATGTGTTGAGCTTGGGTCAATAATTCTTTTTGGTTTTCTTCAAATTTGTGCTGTTGTTAAAGCTTGGTTTGAAGTGAAAACTTAAATTTTTGCTGTGTTTTGTGCCAGGCTTTATTGCAATAGGTCCCTACTATCTAATTTATGCACGGCCCCTAAAATAACCTCTGGGATATGCTAGGCTTCATCTAGGAACTTTTGCGCTGTTTGCGGCTAATAAAAAAACAAGTTAGATATATCGTGGTTACATGCGGATTTCTAAGCGATCTAACAACTCTCAGAGATTGTTTTTTTACTTATAGGGCTTATAATAATAAGAATTACTGAATATTGACAATGCCAAAATATCTAAAAACAATAAAAAATACTACATACGAATTGTGAGAGCAATGTGTAAATAAAAAAAGTAACAATAAGTTGATTTCATTGATGTGACTACGTTCTTTTAGTTCCTTGACCAACACTTCCTAGAAATTCTAGAATAGGGATCATGCTCTCGACTGCAACATACATTTAAAAAAAAAACACTTTTTATTGGCACTTCATTTATTGTTCTAATGTAATTTAATTTATCTTGTTTTTGTTTTAAAACCTACCACAAATTCACGCTGGTACAAAACCTATAAGGTGCTGTTGTTGACAGAAACGGCAAATGAGAAGTGGCGACACCCCAATAACTTGAGGGTAGTAGTTATACTTATCACGTGGTTCCTATCACTCTGTAGACGTTTTCTAGTGGCGAAAGCTAGTTAATAATACGTTTCTGCAACGAAGGAGTAGAAATTCGAGTGTGTTATCTAGAACTAAAAAGGAATGCCGACATAAAAGTCGTAAGTGACACTTTGCCGTAACTTAGGCTCACTTTCAAGTAACCCTTTCGACTATCAGGGAATATAGTTTGGGACGCCATGTTTTTATGTAAAAAAGAAAATTTAATATTTTTGTTGTCGTTTTAAGAGCTTATATTAAAGAACTATACTATTTTATAAACAAATTTGTTGAAGCTTACCAAAAATGCTCTTCTTAAGCACCATTTGTTGGAGTTAACTGTCGATTATGAAAACATAACCTCCAAAATCACAACACAAAAATTCCATCAGCTACTAGAAAACGGCTCAATTTTACGGGCGCACCGGTTTTTTGCAATATATATAATGCATGTTATACAAAAAACTTTGCGTCGCACTCGAATTTTGATCCTATCCTTGGATAATATAGTACATATTATAACCATAACCAAACAAAAAAACTAAGCGAGTCTGTTTACTGTTGTGTCCACCATATGGTGTAAGAATTCTACCAAAAAGAAACGATTATATTATTTGCAACTACATCGCAACTTTTATGCCATTACGGAAAAAAACAGCCTCTACGACGTAGTAGTGTAGTTGTTACTAGTGACTTTAAACACTTGGCCAAGTAGTTATAACCAGAAATTGGTTCCTTACTTAGGGAATTATAACGTCGCTGTATGGTATACTGAGACGTAGCGGGAGTACGTTGCGGTTACTTTAAAGAAATTCTTTCTAGTTGGGGTTTCGTCGTTACAACTTTAAATGTTTGTTGGGAAGTATTCTCCATGAAAATTAATGCACTTTTGCATGCGCTGAAACCAGTTGTCAATGCTGTAACCACTCGTTTGTTGCTAGTGTCAAAATTGTATTAAAGGCGTCGACTGCTTTCTCTGGCGACTGAAATCTTTGACGACGCAGTGCATTCTTCTTAAAAATTCAATGGTTTTTTGTGCTTTGTGCGAACTTGCATTGTCTTGGTGGAGAATGATTCGTCGCTCGGGGTTCGTTTTTCAAAGCTCAGAGATGACTTTCGGCAAACAAATGGTGATATTCCAATCGGCAGTAATAGTCCTTTGATCATCCAGAGGAATTGTTGCTTTTGAGACAAATGTCGCGACCATCTTTTTTGATACACTTCGAGAACGAATGACTTTTGTTGGCTTTTCTTCATCTTGGAACGCTCAAACAGACGACTGGCGTTTATTTTCAGGTTCATATAAGTAAATCCACGATTGATCACCACTTCCAATGCTGTACACGTTTTTCGAGTTTCCTGCCTCAAAGCGGTCTAGAGTTTTCTGACAACAACTGACCCTAGCTTCTTTTTGTTCTTCTGTTAACAGATGCGGTATCCAACGGGAAAATAAATTTCTTACGCCTAATTCTTCATGCAAATTTGTTTGAATTGAGGTCTTTGAAATCCCCAATGAAGCCTCGATCTCACGATATGTCACATTTCAATCCTCCGTGATAAGAGCATGCGCACAGCATCGAGGTTTTCCTGGGTGACAGCCGTTTTTGGTGCAGCTAGTCTTGGATCGTCGCTGAAGCTAATCCGCCCATGCTTAAATTCTCCATCCCAACGAGAAACTGTCGAATGATGTGTGGAGTTTCATTACCGGGAACAGAAATCAACTCGGCAAGGCATTCTAGTTAAGATAATTTTCTTTGAAAGTTGTAAAAAATTATAGCCCAAAAATGTTCTCGGTTTAATTCCATTTTTCGACTGATTTGTTAACTTAAAAAATTCACTGTAACTATAAAACTATATATATATCGCACCGCCGTTTTGAATTTAGGTTAGGTACAGATTGAGGTTAAGTTTTAGTAATGACATTCGATCAGTGTCTCCCTCTATGTTCCTATATGCAAAATACAAAGGACATCTCTTGACCGGCAAAAAATTGGAATAGTCCTCTTTAGAGTAAGAACATGCAATGCAATATGCTAGGAAGAGAGAAGGGAAGAATATGGGTTGCGCATCGAGGGGTTTTAGTAGAGTAGAGGTCCTCGATACATTTTGACAGTTGTCTGTTATCATAGGTGGGCAACTGTCTTTGACAATTCGTTTTAAACTAAAAAACAATTGGTATCTGCAGGGTGGAATTTATAAATAATTTAGTGTCAACATTTGAAGTTGTCACATTGTCACTTTTTTGAAAATTCCACACTATATTAGTAAGCAAAAATTGTATTCTAGAAAAAGATCTACTATATTTTTGACCAAGCTTTATTAGGGTAAAAAAGCATATCTTTATATGCCCGTATCAGTATTTAAAGTTTAAGTTCTGCCGTCCAAAACGAAATGGTTGTAACTACGCGAAACTGAGATAATCTCATTTCAAATTCTTTAAGAGTCCTCTGATCCAAAGAGTAGAGTTGAAAACGCATCTTAGCATTCAACCGAGTCTAAGCTTTAAATGTATGTATTTGCTACAGATAAATTTTTTAATCTTGATAAATGCTGATCTAGCTATTTCTATTCGCGACCTTATCTCTGGTGCTTGGTCCAACGTTTCAGTTATCCAGGTACCCAGATATTTATACTTTTTCCCCTTTCTATTTCTATATTATCAATTAGAAGATTTCATTGGGCATTTTCCTTTTTTGTTATACTCATAAATTTTGTTTTCTTAAGGTTCATTTTTAGACCATAGGCATTAAATTTATCGTTCAATCTTTGCATAGGAGTTTGTAATTCTCTAAGATTGTTTTAATAATAGTTATAATGTTTACCCTATTATGTTTCAAAAGTGTGTAAACACATAAATAATAAAAGTGTACTAATTGACCTGTCAATTCAAAAATTAAAAACAAACTAATACCGTTTTCAATACGTGAATAACCTTTCCCGACCGATTGGTTTGTTTGATTTAAGCGTCGCGTTGCTCCCGCTGAGATTTCTTTGTTTGATTAGGCAAAATACTTGCTCCCAAATCTCGCGCGGGTCAATCTCGCTTACTCTCAGTCATGAGACGAATCAACGGTTTGGATCAAACCAATAAACATAACCCAACTTTGTTTATTGTGTTTTGGCGTGCTTTTTCTTTTTTCATACTTGTGTAGTGCCACAAAATAGAAAACCTCGTAGAAAGCCCAAAATAACGGCGTTCGAAGAGGTTTTATTGCTTCAGGCCAAGTTCTAAAGACAAAACAAAATATTTATAGGATTTCCTGTTGTTGAATCAACAAATACAGGTATTTGCTGCCCACAAACGTTCTTACAATTCTTAAAATTCCTTGTTTTGCTTGTATAAAAATGTTTAAAAAAATAAAAACAACAATTTTGAGGGATTGTGGTCTACGCCCGTTCGATTAAAGATCGCCCTCGGAGCGCCCGATTTAGATCGGCTGTAGCAAAGAGCGATTTCTGAACCGTCGAGAACAGTGTTGATTGCAAACGGTATAAGAGTGCAATAATAGACAACGCGCAGAGCGCCAAAAACCTAATAGATGGCGCTGCTTAAAAGCCATGAATAGGATCACTGCATCACGAAGACGTGTTTTCTTGAGGCCAGGCTTCCAGGATGCAGTGACCCTAGCCATGAATTGTTTTAAGTACTTGACTTGCACGGTGGATAGAATAGACCGGTGTTCGGATCTTATAAATATATGTCGAATTTTCACGACACTGGTGGTCCAGCTGATTTTTATAAACAAAAGTTAGATATAATATGAACAACTAATAATTTTTTAGTATATTCTTATAAAATAATATTTTTGCAACATACCAGTCGTTATTTTTTTTAGCCCGCTTCATTTCTCTTTACACAAAAATTAAAATTCGAAGAAAATAATGTGTTCGTTTCAGCTTCAAAAATCACCTGCTGACCTACATCTTTGTTTACTACCCAATAGTCCTCGGTTCACCTTTGTGATACTAAACGATCACATTCAGTTTGAATTGTAGTTTAAGTTTTGTGTAATAAAAAATAAAGCGGGCTAAAAAAAATAACGACAATACGTCTAGAAAATTACATTTTATAAGGATGTACTAGAAAACAGTAGGAAAATTGCCTTAGTTTTCAAAAAATTCAAAAAATATTAGTTGTTCCGTTGTTCATATCAGATCTAACTTTTGTTTACGAAAATCAGCTGGACCACCAGTGACGTGGAAAATTCGACACATATGTATAAGATCCGAACACCGGTATATTCTATCCACCGTGCTTGACTTGTACGTGTCCCATTTTTTTCTGGCTAGTAATCTGTTTTGTTTTCATTGTCAAAATTTGAAGTAATTCCTAACCTAAAACATTAAATACGTTAAATATTTTGTGTTTTTGTTGTCAAAACTTGAAGTATTTCCTACAATAAAATATTAAAAATGTCTAGAAATGTCCAGGGACATAACACAGATGAACAGAGAACTGTATTATGCGAGAAAGAGAGGGCAATGCGACTCTGCCCACCTCTCGGAAACACATCTGCCAAATTTATCCAGGGCCTCTAGTAGAGAGGATTGAAAGGAAGACCTTAAGAAGTATTTGAGCTGCAAAAAATAGAGAACCTTGAGTCCATTAAATGAGGCAAGAAACCATTTCACTTACCTTGTTTGAAGGTTCTGTGCCAATGCACCCTTCACTTTTCGACTTTTTATTGAAGTTGAATGGTTTTTTCAAATTACTATCAATAGGTTCGACATTTTCTTTAACCTCCCGCACGTCTTCAAGGGTTTCTTCTCGGAGGTCGTCCATTAGCGTGTGGGGTTCCATTTTGCCTAGGTTGTTTATATTGGAACCCGATACTAGGAGAACCGGTTTTCGACTTCTAGGAGTCATCATGGTTTCCTAAAAGAAGGTGCAGCTCATAATACTGCAAATCGGACACCGGGTCAAATGGTCATAAAAGTAATAAAATTTTATGCGAGGGGTTACATTCAGCCCAGATTGTTTATATTGGACTCCGTTACTAGAAGAACCGGTTTTCGACTTCTAGAGCTCATCATGGGTGCTGCTCATACAACTCTAAATATCTAATATCAAATCATTAAAAATAATAAAATTTAAAAGTATTCATACAATTCCAAAAAGTCATAAAATTTCACGCCGGCCGGCATAAAAGTTGAGGTCGATCTGTCGTCAAATGTCATAAAAAGTAATCAAATTTAAAGTAAAGCATAAAATTTCACATTGGTCATAAAATTTTACAGCAGAAGTCTCAAAAATGCATCTAAAAAAATCGCCCAGGGGTGATTATGGTTTTCTGAAAGGAGGTGCAGCTCATAATATTGGCAAAATCAGGGCGACCGCCGGTCATAAAATCATAAAATGGTCATAAAATTCCATAAGATCATAAAATTTCACGCTGGCCGGTCATAAAAACTAATAAAATTTAAAGTGAGTCATAAAAATTTATACAATTACATATTGGTCATAAAATTTAAAAGGGGAGCCTCAAAAATACATATGAAAAAATCGCCCAGGAGTCATCATGGTTTCCTTAAAGGAAGAGCAGGTCATAATATTAAGGCAAAAATAATTTGAAAAAATAATAATTATAAAATTCAGAAAATTTTATGACCAATGTAAAATTTTCTGAATTTTATAATTATTAACTTCAAAGCAGAAGTCTCAAAAATGCATCTAAAAACATCGCCCAGGAGTTATCATGGTTTCTTAAAAGGAGTTGCAGCTTTCGTCAAGTTTTATTAAAAGTAATAAAATTTGAAGTCAGTCATAAAATTCCATAAAGTTAAAAAATTTCGAATTGGTCATAAAATTTCAAAGCAGGAGCCTCAAAAATAAATCTGAAAAAATCGCCCAGCTTAATACTGGCATTAAAAATTTAAAACAAGGGCAAAATGCTTGGACAAAAGTAGGAATACCCACTTATAATTTTTTTTGTAACTTGGTAAGTAATGGTCATAGAAAGTCCTATTTTTTTCCAAAAAAGGATAAAAAAGGTCATAACATGTGAAAAAAATAGTCACAAAATTATCAAAATACAAGTGAATTTCCCTTGCAACAAGGGCGTATCCATCTAGAAACAGAAAAGGGTCAGGAACAGAAGGGGTTCAGGTTTCTGAATTAAATGGACTTCTTAAGAGGCGGGGGGGGGGGGGACATCTGCTCGTTTAAGGATTAAAAAGAGTACTGTCGTTTGAGCTAGTCAACTAAATAAAATTAATAAAACAAAACAATGCTATAAACACGACGAAATTGTGATCTAAAGCAAGGTTGAGAAAAGCGGTGAGGAGAGAGAGGAGAGAACCGGAAGTATAATTTTAACTTTTCCAGTAAATTAAATCAAAACAAAACTTCTAAGTGTTACTGACTAGATTGCAATATAATAAATACATAAAAATATAATATAGAAAGTTAGTTGGTAGTAAGAGAAATGTAGGCCACCGCCGCTAAATCGTAACTCAGCCAACATTCCTCTCACCAAAACACCAACACCAAAATTCACCCATAAAATCTAATATTAAGATTTAAACTATAACATCATCCAAAACTAGACATCTCAAGATCTACAAAAACAAACATTCCCTAGGTTACCAACAAACCTGCATCGCTTATTGCAATGTCTGCTCAGATCTGGTAACGAGCCTCATCATCCTTGTCCTGGTATACTTCAGGTATAAAAACATATCCTTTTAACCTCGGAATTTTTATTTCCAAAGTATTTTTTTCATAAACAACTAATACCGGGTGGGCCAAAAGAAACCGGGAGAACCAAATGTCTGCCATTTTAGAATTTAACATGGCGGACAAAAAGATATATTTGCCCAAGAGTTTAATTAGTTGCAAAGTGCAGTTTGTTTCATTTTAAATCGATGGTATAGATCGAAAGTTATAAAGAAAAACATTTTGTCGGGTTATTTTTGGCCCACCCGGTAAATTTAAGGTTTGGTTAGGTTAATATTAAGATCTAAACTAAAACGCAATCAAAAACCAAAATAACCACCAAAAGATTTAAACTAAAACCCAATCAAAACACCAAAATAACCACCAAAAACTCCATAGACATCGCACGGTCTACAAAAACCAAAATTTCCCTAGATTTCGGACGAACCTGCATCGCTAATGGCATTCTGTGCGCAGATCTCGTTATAGGGCTCATTGAGTTCCTTTCCTGGGATGCTTCAGGGGTAAAAATGTCCCCTTCTCTCGATCTCAGGGGTAGACAGGCTGGGGTGCTTGTCAAATATTGAACACCCACCTAAGTGTTTAATGAGGTTAAAAAAATAATTATGTAGGGTAGTTGGGTTATAGGTATAATTTACAAGAAGTATTTTTTTGACAAATGTGTTTTGGGTTATGTTTGCGATTTCACAAATTTATAAAGGATTTATAAGAGATACGGTTTTGGTCAAACGAGAAAAAAGTTGCGCTATGCCAAGCCCCTACAGGGGTTTTCAAAATATCAAGCAAAAACTAAAAATTGTGTTTTTTAAAAAATTCAGATATTGTCGCTATCTTGCAAACAAATGTTTGGAATTATATCCAACTTTGTTATATCTTATGGCTGGCCTATTGAATTTATAAGAAATTAAGTATAACATGATGATCACAGAAAAGGTGAATTTATTAAAAAACCTTCCTTCCCTTTAGGAAAACATATCAAATGTAATACAGAGCCTCTACAAAAAAACTAACCTCCAAATCATTTTCAGTCAGCTCACTTAAACTGGTATCCGATTTGCTTCGCCTCAAATTGCCCGCGCTTCTAAACGACCGCTTTTTAAGAATTTTCGTTGTTTTCGTACAGGTGTCGCCACATGTCGTGGCGCTCTCTTCCGGACTAGATTCTGAATTGTGACAGAACAAACGACGGGTGGGGGTGGATTTTTGGTTTTGGGTTACATGCGGGCTCTAAAATGACAGTGAACAGAAAATTAGTACACAAATAGAGAGAAAGATAAGGAGTAATGAATGAATTGATAAGCAGTCCGCGCCTCTAAACGTTCCTTTAAAGAACGTTCGGTGTTTCGTACAGGTGTCACCACCCGTCGCGTCGTTGCTCCCTCTTCCGGACTAGTTTCTAAATTATGACAGAACAGGCGACGCGCGACGAATGGGGTAGATTTTTGGTTTTGCATTACATAAGTTTGGTTCAAAATGACAGTGACAGAACGCTAAATGTCACTAGTAGCATTTACAGTTACGTTCCCATTATAACACAATTGATATTTGTACAGTTTACGAAAATGGTTGGCTGTCAGCTCAATAAATCAAAACATAAATTATAATTTAACAACTAAACACAAAATAAACACATATTAGCACAAAATATACATACATATCAACTATGTACTTACATTTAAAACTTCCTCGCTGTTCGACTTTCTGATGTGAGAAAACTCGAACCTTTTCATTATTTTATTATGAAACATGGCTTTCTTTAAAGAACCACCTATCGATGCTTTTTTTGGAACACTGCTTCTTAAAACTTGAAGAGGTGTGCCCTAAAAAAATATTAGAAGACATAAGCTCAAAGGATATGTAGTCTAGTGCGTTGGTAATCTAGCTTAATATCTTTAGTACCTGTCCATTTTCTTTGTTAAACTGCTTGACCAACTTCCTTTTTTTGGAAGACTCGGGTAAGCTTTGAATATGCGCATACAACTGCGCTAAAGCTGTCTCCGTTGGATTTTCCTCGTTGATTTTAAACGTCAATTTCTTATCGACAAAGGTGAACACGGTATGTGCGGTACCCTTTACAGACTCATTTAAAACAGCGCCTGGAACCAAAAATAAAAGCACCGACCATTGATCTCTATACGTCTTGAATATAAAATATAATGTCACTTTAAGATAGCGCCCTCTGTTTATTTTTATTATAAGTATCAAACTTTTTTTTTTAAAGTACTGGATGGCGCCACAGTGACACCAAAGTGGGACCAAACTAAAAAATGCGTTATAACATGTGTCTTAGCTTGTATTACTAATATTTTAATTTCTTACCCTGTTCATAGTGCGTCCTAAAGTCCAACATCAGTTGCGAAGGGATTAAGAAAATGTCACTGAAATTCCTTATCATAAATGTGACTACGCCAAATAAAATTTGAGAATCTTTCAACAAAATTTCTGGAGATAGTTTCCTTGGACACAATAAATGTGGCGTAAAAAGTTTTGCCAAGTTTTCAGGAGACATCCTGTTTTCGGATTCGTGTAAAGATACCTAAAATTATGGATAACTTGAGCCTCTTGCAACTTGCAAGGCATTCGTGGTGTAAAAAATATGATATTAAGTAATTGTATTTTTTTCATAATAAAAATATATTTGTAGCGTTAAAAAACTGATATTAGGACAAATGGTTGAAAATGCGAATATTGTGATAACAAAGGAGTGCGATAAACATACATATAAAAATACATTCGCAGCTTTGAAAAACGATTTGTTGGAAATGCGAACATTGTGATTATCAAAGAAAATCAAAGTTAATAAATAATAATGTATTTGGGTTTTCAAAAGAGTACGGTTTAGATGAATTATTGAAAATGTGACCAATCTATTTATCAAAAGAATCGTAATTTACAATAAAATTACATTTGTCGCGTAAAAAAACTGATATATTAAGACAAATTGTTGAAAATGTGACCATTGTAATTATCAAAGTTTAGAATTAAAATGGCATTTTTACTGTCTAAGGAGTGAGATAAATTAGTGATAATTCGGCCACTGTATTTATAAACGGAATAGTAATTTATAATGAAGATACATTTATTGCGTTAAAAAACGGATATTATAAACAAAATCAAAGTTTCGACCGCTCTATTTGTCAAAAAAATCCTAACCTATTATAAAAATACATTTGTAATGTAAATAAATGGATCCAATACGAAACCAAAGAAAACCAAAGTTTAGGATTAAAAATGCATTTGTGCTGTCAAAGGAGTGTACTTTAGATGAATTAATAAAAATTCGGCCAATCTATTGATCAAAAGAATCGTAATCTATAATCAAAATACATTTGTAGTGTTAAAAAACTGATAATAAAACAAATTGTTGAAAATCGGACTATTGTGATTATCAAAGCTATCAAAATTTAGAATTAAAAATGCATTTGTGCTGTAAGAGGAGCGTGCTTTATATGAATTAATAAAAATTCGGCCACTCTATTTATCAAAAGAATCATAATTTATAATAAAAATATATTTTTAGCGTTAAAAAACTGATATTAAGACAAATTGTTGAAAATGCGACCATTATGATTATTAAACAAAATTAAATTTTAGAATTAAAAATGGATTTGTGGTGTCAAAGGAGTGCGATGTAGTTAAATTAATAAAAATTCTGCCACTCTTTTAATCAAGAGAATCGTAATTTATAATAAAAATATATTTCTAGTCCTAAAAACTGATAATAAGACCAATTGTTGAAAATAGGTTCAAAGTTTATAATTAAAATGCATATTTGCTGTTAAAGGAGTGCGCTTTAGATAAATAAATCAAACTTCGGCCACTCTGGTTATTAAAAGAATCGTAGTCTGAAATAAAAATACATTTGTAGTGTTAAGAACCTGATATTAACACAAATTGATGAAAATGCGACCATTGTGATTATCAAAGAAAATCAAAATTTAGAATTAAAAATGCATTTGTGCTGTCAAATGCTTTAGATGAATGAATAAAAATTTGGCCAACCTATTAATCAAAAAAACATAACCTATAATCAAAATACATTTGTAGTGTTAAAAAACTGATATTAAGACAAATTGTTAAAAATGCGACCATTGTGATTATCAAAGAAAACCAAAGTTTAAATTAAAAATGCAATTCTACTGTCAAAGGAGTGTGCTTTAGATAAATTAATCAAAATTCGGCCAATCTATTTATCAAAAAAACGTAACCTATAATCAAAATACATTTGTAGTGTTAAAAAACTGATATTAAGACAAATTGTTAAAAATGCGACCATTGTGATTATTAAAGAAAACCAAAGTTTAAATTAAAAATGCAATTGTGCTGTCAAAGGAGTGCACTTTAGATAAATTAAGAAAAATTCAGCCACTCTATTTTTCAATAAAATCGTAATCTATAATCAAAATACATTTGTAGTGTTAAAAAACTGATATTAAGACAAATTGTTAAAAATGCGACCATTGTGATTATCAAAGAAAACCAAAGTTTAAATTAAAAATGCAATTCTGCTGTCAAAGAAGTGTGCTTTAGATAAATTAATAAAAATTCGGCCAATCTATTTATCAAAAAAATCGTAATCTATAATAAAAATACATTTGTAGTGTTAAAAAACTGATATTAAGACAAATTGTTAAAAATGAGACCATTATGAACATCAAAGAAAATCAAAGTTTAGAATTAAAAATGCAATTGTGCTGTTAAAGGAGTGCGCTTTAGATAAATTAGTAAAAACATGGCCACTCTATTTCTTTAAAAAATCGTATCTATAATAAAAATACATTTGTAGTGTGCATTTTCATCAATTTGTAGACAAATTGATGAAAATGCGACCATTGTGATTATCAAAGAAAATTAAAGTTTAGAATTAAAAATGCATTTTTGCTTTCAAAGGAATGCAATGTAGATGAATTCATGAAAATGCGGTTACCCTATTTATCAAAAGAATAGTAATCTATAATAAAAATACTTTTATACTGTTAAAAAACTAATGGGACCATTGTAATTATCAAAGACAATCAAAGTTTAGAATTAAAAACGTATTTGTGCTGTTAAAGGAGTACGCTTCAGATAAATTAAGAAAAATTCGGTCACTCTATTTATTAAAAGAATCGTAATCTATAATACAAATACATTTGTAGTGTTAAAAAACTGACATTAAGACAAATTGATGAAAACGCGACCATTGTGATTATCAAAGAAAATCTAAGTTTTAATTTTTTAGATTTAAAAATGCATTCGTGCTGTCAAAACAGTGCGCTTCAGATAATTTGATCAACATTCGGCCAATCGATTTATCAAAAGAATCATAATCTATAATAAAAACTGATACTAAGACAACTTGTTGAAAAAGGGACCATTGTGATTATCAAAGAAAATCAAAGTTTAGAATTAAAAATGCATTTGTGCTGTCAAAGGAGTGCGCTTTAGATAAAATGATAAAAATTCGGCCACTCTATTTATCAAAAGAGTCGTAATCTATAATACAAATACATTTATAGTGTAAAAAAACGGATAAGACAAATTGTTGAAAATGGGACCCGTGTGATTATAAAAGATAATCTAAGTTTAGAATTAAAGATGCATTAGTTATCAACAGAATGGTAATATATAATAAAAATATATTTGTAGTGTTAAAAAAATTATATTAAGACAAATCGTTGGAAATGCGACCATTGTGATTATTAAAGAAAAACAAATTAATTAAATTTGTGCTCTATTAATTAAATTTGTGCTCTCAGTGGAGTATCTTTTATATAAATTAATAAAAATTCGGTCGCTCTTTTTATCAACAGAATCGTAATATATAATAGAAATATATTTGTAGCGTTAAAAAACTGATATTAAGACAAATTGTTGAAAATGCGACCATTGTGATTATTAAGCAAAATCAAAGTTTAGAATTAAAAATGCATTTGTGGTGTCAAAGTATGCGATGTAGTTAAATTAATATAAATTCGGCCACTCTTTTAATCAAGAGAATCGTAATTTATAATAAAAAAATATTTCTAGAGTTAAAAAACTGACAGTAAGACAAATTGTTAAAAATAAGATCATTGTGATTATAAAAGAAAATCAAAGTTTAGAATTAAAAATGCAATGTTAAAAATAATATCATTGTGATTATCAAAGAAAATCAAAGTTTAGAATTGAAAATGCATTTGTGGTGTCAAAGGAGTGTGCTTTAGATAAATTAATAAAAATTCGGCCAATCTATTTATTAAAAAAATCGTCATCTATAATAAAAATACAGTTGTAGTGTTAAAAAACTGATATTAACACAAATTGTTGGAAATGCAATTATTGTGATTATTAAACAAAATCAAAGTTTAGAATTAAAAATGCAATTGTGCTTCCAAAGGAGTGCGCTTTAAATCAATTAACAAAAATTCAGCCACTCTATTTATGCAAAGAATCGTAGCCTATAATAAACATACATTTGTAGTGTTAAAAAACTGATATAAACACAAATTGTTGGAAATGCAATCATTGTGATTATTAAACAAAATCAAAGTTTAGAATTAAAAATACAATCAATCTGTCAAAGGAGTACCCTTTAGATAAATTAATAAAAACTCGGCCACTCTTTTTATTACAAGAATCGTAATTTATAATCAAAATACATTTGTAGTGTTAAAAAACTGATATTAGGACAAATTGCTGAAAATGGGACCATTGTGATTATCAAAGACAATCAAAGCTTATAATTCAAAATGCATTTGTGCTGTCAAAGAAGTGCGCTTTAGATGAATTAATAAACATTTGGCCACTCTATTTATCAAAAGAATCGTAATTTATAATAAAAACACATTTGTAGTGTTAAAAAACTGATATTAAAATAAACTGATAAAAGTGTGACCATTGTGATTATGAAAGCAAGCCAAAGTGCGCTTTAGATGAATTAATAAACATTTGGCCACTCTATTTATCAAAAGAATCGTAATTTATAATAAAAATACATTTGTAGTGTTAAAAAACTGATATTAAGACAAACTGCTGAAAATGGGACCATTGTGATTATCAAAGACAATCAAAGCTTAGAATTAAAAATGCATTTGTGCTGTCAAAGGAGTGCGCTTCAGAAAATTTTATAAAAATTCGGCCACTCTATCAAAAGAATCGCAATCTATATTAAAAATATGTTTATAGTGTTAAAAAACTGATGTTTAGACAAATTGTTGAAAATGGGAACATTGTGATTATAAAATTAGTGTAGAATCAAAATGGAATTTGTGGTATTAAAGTAGTGTGATACGACCACTATATTTACCAAACAAATCGTACTTTATACTAAAATACATTTGTAGCGTCAAAAAAACTGATATTAGAACGAAAATGCAACCATTGCGATTATAAAAAATCAAAGTTTAGGATTAAAAATGCATCTACGGTTACAAACGGTACAATAAAGATAAAATGCAACCACTGTATTGACTGTATTAACTAATGATGAGGCGAAGTGTTCGAAATGCGACCAGTGTGATTATCAAAGAATTTGAATCAAAACTGTGTTTGAGACTAAACTTAATAAAAACTACTCACCTTACTGAGCAACCCCAAAACCACCCTTAGTAACTCCTTATTTTCTTTGGGTAATAAAATAATTAATAGCTGAATAGCTTGCAACATTTTTTCTTCTTGTGTGCTGTCACCATCTTCCGCCGGATGAGCGGTTTTTAATTCGGCGATTTGACAGTAGACAGGAAAATGGACATCTGTCAAAACTGGTTCAGGAAGTTCGGCCAAAAAACCTTTTAATACTGAAGCTGCATCATGCACGCTAAAACAAAATCTCGTTTTGTCTTTCGAAAACACTCTATGTATACAGGGTGTTTAAAGTTGAGTCGGCACTATTAATAACTTCGTTAATATTAAAGCTAGTGTCTGTTAAATCGACAAAATTGTGCTATTTTTTCCGCTTATTACGATGGTGACAACAAAAAGAAAAATCAGCGTAGGTAAGTTATGATAAAAACACATTTTTTTTTTAGTGGGAAATACGTTGTTCTATGACTTATTCTCTCAAAGTCAAAAATAACAAAGTTATTAACAACTTTCCTAAGCATAGGGGAAATGGGGTTTGGTTTTTATATTGATTGAAAGCTGTCTGCCTTTGTTTAAAAAATCGTTAATATATTTTTATTTTTGCCTTTAGGAGAAAAAGTCCAAGGACAGCATTTGTTTAAAAGAAATTTTCTACGGAGTGGATATACTGTATAACAGGAGCCCCAGCGAAAAAAAATCTTAAATATTTAACTTTTTACTATAACTCACGTAAGAACTATTCGAGTTTTCTTTTGTTTTTGCCACCATTATCAGCTGAAAAAATACTACAACTTTGCCCATTTAACCCATCCTCTAGCTCTAAAAATAAGGAAGTTAGCAATAGTGCTGTCTTAACTTTATACAGAGCTTTGAACAGTCTGTATATGTCAATAATCTGGGCCATAAAAATGAACAACCTTCTATCCTTGGATTTGGTGACGTCGGTGATGAAAAACGTTTGTCACCAGTAGAAAATGGTGCCTGGGTTTTGTTTTTTGTGCTTTATTACTTAGTGAGAAATATGGCTTATTAGGACCAAAATAGCCCTAAGATGTAATGTAAAATATAGAGCGTTAAGTCCATTCCTTGAACATTTTTGTAATATTTCAATACTTACTATTTGTTAAAATTTATAAACAATAATTTGCAAAATCTAATATCTTCTTGACCTCTTACATATTTTATCCTAGCAATGGTTTATTTATATTTATTGTGTATTTATAATTTGTTCAATCTATCTTTCATCACTGGGATGGGATACCAATTTTCTTAAAGGTGTCGATTACCGAATAATTTATGATCATCGCGTTGTCTAAAATATCCATTGCTTTCTTGACATTCATCGGAAAATATCAGGGGTATAAAAAAATTATTTACATACCTATAGGGACTTTCTTCTTTGGGAATTACAGAACCATTAAATACTAAATTTTTTAACTCTTGTTGCCGTTCTATAGAGCCCGTGCGTCTAAATATACCATCGCTTTTTAGATCTAAAATAAAAATGTGACTTACAACCTTATATGCTTTCTTTTAATTTGTGGTGTTAATAAACAGGAAAAGTCTTATTCTATTAGGACATAAATAATTACGTTTGCAGATGGTCAAGTGATAATAGCCTTAACTTAAATTTGGATAAATGTTTTACCGGTAATAAAAATACTATTGATTTTAACTACTCCCTAGATAGTATTTTAAGTGTGTGAACTGTCAGAAGGATTTAGGGGTCATATTTGATGACAATATGTCATTCTCAGAACACATATTATCAATAAATTGGTATAAAAAAATTTTTAAGTCACAAGCTTTTATAAAATGCACTGAAAATTAAAAAATAATTTTCTAACATTCTAATATTATCATAATAATAAAAGCGATGGCCGACTGATGGAAATCTTGACGATGTTAGCACGATAAGATATCCGTATCAATTAAATATCACTATTTGCAAGAATCAATCTAGCAGAAAAATGCAGATGTACCAAACCCACCCAACCCGACCTAAGATACCCCAGCATTTCTCTGACATAGGTATGGCAATGGCATAACATTGCGGTACATCAAACATATCTTTGATGACCTGCTATGTTGAATATTCTTTAAGTGTTTAGATCACAACTTTAGATTAACTTATGCTTTGATTTGCGGCCATCGCTTTTATTATTATGATAATATTAGAATGTTAGAAAATTATTTTTTAATTTTTAGTGCATTTTATAAAAGCTTGTGACTTAAAAAAAAATTTTACCAATTTATTTTCTACTTTTTAGTCTCAGCTATCAACTCTATTAAATTAAAATATTTGTTCAATAACAGAACAGAAGAATTTATTCTAGATTATAATAAAATCGCTGATCGTGAGTTGTTTGAAAACTCATTTTTCTATAGGGGGAAGAAGAGGGTGGAGGTCGGGGTAGAAATATATTTTTTGTTTGGGCTGTATTGCCATCGGACCTTTATGCATATCCCAAATTTTATAAAAGTCATTTGAAGTGAAGTGTGTCAAAAACGCATTTTTTATGGAAGAGGGTGGGGGGTAGGGGTGGGAGGACATTTTTTCATTATTGCTGTATTGTCATCGGACCACTATATGTATACCAAATTTCATCCAAATCGGATAATGGGAAGCGTGTCAAAAACGCATTTTTGTATAGATGGTGGTGGGGGTAGGAGTGGTAGGATTTTTTTTTAATGTTGTATTGTCATCTGACCACTATATGTATACCAAATTTCATCCAAATCGGGTAATGGGAAGGGTGTCAAAAATGCATTTTCTATGGATATAGGATATTTTTTTCTTAATGTTGTATTGTCATGGGACCACTATGTGTGTACCAAATTTCATCCAAATCGGATAATGGGAAGTGTGTTAAAAACGCTTCACAAGATTTGATAGTTAGTTAGTTAGACAGAACATCTCAAGTTAAATAAAAGCTTGTAAAAATAAAGAGCGCATAAAAAGTTTCTGGACTTATAGTTTGGAATACAGAGTCTTCTAGTACTGATATTGGTCTCAAACTTTTTGATAGTTTAGTGTTGCCAATAATAGAATATGCTAGTGTAATATGGTCTCGACAGTATCAAATTTGGATAAGTGCTATTGAAGAAGTACAACATAGATTTTTAAAATGTGTTTAATAAAAATTTTGGTTTTTACCCACAATATGACTGTGAAAATGTGTTTTTGCTTCAAATCTTTAATAGACTGTCCTTGGATAAGTGTCATGTTAAAATATGCCTCTGTACAATGTTTAAAATTCTGAAAAATGATATGATTGTCCAGAAATATTGAATCAGGTCCTTTTTTTTGTCAACAGATTGAATTCTAGAAGTAAAAGTGTGTTTTACTTAGCTTATCCAAGGACTAACCTTTTTAAGAGTTCTCCTATATATAGTTTATGCAACCTGTTTAATCAGTATTCCTCAAATATTGACATTAATAATATCACATTAAAAGCATTTAAGAAGATATTAGATAAGAAACTTTGTGAGGAGTAGTGATAAGTGTTGGATCTCCTGTGTGGTTGCCAGATGGCTCCTGCCCCAATAGAACATAAAGGTTACTTCAGTCTGGTTCAGTGCAGACTCCAAACCAAACAATAAGTGTGATACATTGAAGAATAAATAAATAAGTATACTTACTCCAGATTTGAAACCATGAATATAAAATAAATTTAAAGGAGTAAATGAAGGAATAAAAAATTCATTTAATCACAAAACAAATACTCTGCCAATATATGGGCCCCTAAGCTCACACTAGGTACTATAGTTATAGTGTATGTGCGAGCTAATAAAACTAAAAACTGAAATGTATCTTAATCACCTCAAGACTAAATTACCATTTGTTTGATACCACACAAGCCATGTATTGACTTAAACTCAAATTTTTGAAATCTACCCCCACCTTTAAAAAAACAAAAACTAAAATGTATTTTGTTTAACTCCGGACTCAATTACCTTTCGTTTGATATCACACACGCCATATTTTTACATAAACTCTAATTTTTGAAATCTACCCCCACCCTTTTTGAGGAAAAAAAAAACTAAAATGTATTTTGTTTAACTCCATACTCAATTACCTTTCGTTTGATATCACACACGCCATATTTTCACATAAACTCTAATTTTTGAAATCTTCCCCCACCCTTTTATTTGGCTTGTGTTCGGTGGATTTTGTTCATTTTTAAATGGGACCATCTCGACCCAAGACCCAGTCTAGGCACCAAATTTCATTAAAATTGGCCAAGCGGTTTTTGAGTTATGCGCGTTGGTCGTTACAGAAAGACATACAGACAGACAGACAGACATACAGACAGACAGACAGACGGCGCGACAAAAAAGTTTCAAAATCATCTGAAACGCAAAGATATATAAAAATACTCTGCCAATCTATGGGCACCTAAGCCCACACTGGGTACTATAGTTATAGTGTATCTACGTGAAAGCTAATATAACTAAAAACTGAAGTATGTTTTATTGAACTCCAGACTCAATTACCTTTCGTTTGATACCACACAAGCCATGTTTTAACTTAAACTCAAATTTTTCAAATCTACCCCCACCCTTTTTTTTTAAACTAAAATGTATTTTGTTTAACTCCAGACTCAATTACCTTTCGTTTGATATCACACACGCCATATTTCCACTTAAACACTAATTTTTGAAATTTACCCCCCCCCCTTTTTTTAAAATAAACTAAAATGTATTTTGTTTAACTCCAGACTCAATTACCTTTCGTTTGATATCACACACGCCATATTTTTTCATAAACTCCAATTTTTGAAATCTACCCCCACCCTTTTATTTGGCTTGTGTTCGGTGGATTTTGTTCATTTTTAAATGGGACCATCTCGACCCAAAACCCAGCCTGGGTACCAAATTTCATTAAAATCGGGCAAGCGGTTTTTGAGTTATGCGCGTTGGTCGTTACAGACAGACATACAGACACACAGACAGACAGACAGACAGACAGACAGACAGACAGACAGACATACAGACAGACAGACAGACAGACGGCGCAACAGAAAAGTTTCAAAATCATCTGAAACGCAAAGATATATAAAAAATTTTGAAATCGGAGCAACTTTTTTTTTTCGAAAAAATTAGGATCACCATAGCTCACACTACTATAGTATAGTATATGTGTGAGCTAAAATTTGAAATCGGAGCAACTTTTTTTTTCTCGAAAAAATTAGGATCACCATAGCTCACACTACTATAGTATAGTATATGTGTGAGCTAAAAATTTGGTATTTGACTGATTCTCTGAAAAAAAAAATACTTTAAAATGTTTAGTTATTAGTAGAATATAATAGGTAGGTACAGTCGGGGACTTAATAAATGGCCGCTGCCGTTTTCAGAAGAGCTTGGATGAGAATCCCAATACCGGGCGAGGTTTATGAATGAATGAATTATTGCACTGGTATCTTTTATTCCCTCGACTCCACATCGATCAGCTTTCGCTGTGCACTTTTGAGCAATGCAAATTTTTGCTATTGAAATTAATAACTATTTGGAATATTGGCCGATAAACGGGCGATACACGTTTTTTGGATACACACATCTTTTTTTAGCTGATTTCTTGTTTATTAGCATAGGATGTGTGTATTAGCGGGATTAATACAGACTTTTTGTTAAAAGACTAATCAAACCTTGTAGAGATATTTTTAATACCTGCTGTTTTAATTGTTTAACATAAAGGATGGCCCACCGGAAACGAAAGGCATTACTTTTCGAAAAAAACCAAAAACAAAAAACGGAAAAACGGGAAAAAGGGGAAAGCGAAAAAGGGAAAACGAAAAACCGGAAAACGGGAAAACATGAAAATGAAAATGAAAATGAATACGGAAAACGGACAACGGACAACAGAAAACGAAAGCGGGAAACATTAAACGGAAAAAGGAAAACGGGCAAACGGGTATACGAAAAACGGAAAGCGGAAAACGGAAAAAAGAAAACGGGGAAACGGGTAAACGAGCAAACGGGTAAACGGGTAAACGGGCAAACGGACAAACGAGTAAACAAGCAAACGAGTAAACGGGCAAACGGGTAAATGAGTATACGGGCAAACGGGCAAACAAGTAAACGGGCAAACGGACAAACGGGTAAACGGGCAAACGGGGAATCAGCGAAACGGGCCAACGGATAAACGAGTAGACGGGCAAACGGGTAAACGGTTGAACGGGAAAACGGGAAAAAGGGAGAACGGGAAACGGAAAACAGAAAACGGAAAACGGGTAAACGAATAAACGCAAAAACGGAAAAACCGTTACATACAAATAAATATTTTTAAAAGTTTAAAGTTAAAAGAATAAAAAACTGAATCAAAGTTAAGACAAAATACAATTATAAAAGGTAAAAACATATATAATACCCTTCAAAGATGCTCGTTTATTCTTATGTTGCGAACATGTTTTAATATTTTTTTTTAATCACTGAAAAAGCAAATAAACATGCAAAAATGTTTTTGTAGGAAATTTTTTGTCTTCAACTTATGTTTAAAACTATTTTTTAAAACGTACAGTAACCAAGTAATTTTAAAAATACCCTTTTTATGCACACTAAATCTACACCACCAAATACACCACCTTATGCAAACTTAAATTTTATGATGACTGGACTATTTAGCTACCCCCAAAAATAGTGTTCTTGTGCATCCAGAAGTCGGGGTTGTTACACATTTAAAACAATTCAAATCTTAAAGTAAAGGCCGTCTTCACAGCTGTTTTCGAATCGCCCTTACTCAAATAACCAATTTTTGCTTGTATTTATTTTTTTAGCTTTACACTTTTAAAACTTACCATTTTAAAAATAGCTAGGAATACAAACATGTTGCATTTGTGTTACTCTATGTAAGTATGTAATAAAAAATATAACAATAAATTAAAATCACTATTATGTGTATTTTTTTAACCGAACATTCAAACGAACTACAGACCAAAGCTAATTTTTTCCGCAATTATGTATATTTTTTTTAACCCAACATTCAAACGGAATACAGACCGAAGCCAAATTTGTCATGATTGAATTTAATCCAGGAATGCGAATAAATTATATGTGTTAAACCGTCGCCACGAAATCCGGTCAATAACCTCGGCCGGTATTGGGATTCTTATCCAAGCTCTTCTGAAAACGGCAGCGGCCATTTATTAAGTGCCCGACTGTACCTAAATATAAATAATTTAATAATAATATAATTAGGATTATTATTATTACATGACATGAAATTTCTTTGTATTCAAGATGAAATGTGTCATCAAAAAATTTTTTATTATTGTTATATTAACTTAATCACAAAATTGTTTGATAATGTCAAATTAGTCTGGCCTGAACAAATTGTATAAAAATAACTTACTTTCTTCCTTGTCTAAAAATTCAATAAGCTGGTCGACATAATGTAAGTATGTGTCAGATAAAACTAGATTTTCTGTAGATAAATGTTTCTTTGACTTTTTGCCAAAAGTTCCAATTCCTATGTTCCATTTTTTGGGTTTGAGCTTCTCATAGAAACAGTCACTTCTAAAATAGTAAACTTGTATAAAATACTAATAAATAAAATAAAAAATTAAGTAAATACAGTAGACTCGCGTTAGTGTGAACACGAAAAAAATCTGCACATTCATACCATGGAGACTGTTCACACAACGGAAGGTCTATTTTAAAACCGAAATATTATTGGTAAGATGAATATAATGTAACCACTTTAAGTGATTCCAAAACATACTTTACTGCAACTTTTTTAGGTGTCTTCATTTCATTCTTAGATTCACCTTCCAAACTGACCTCTGGGAGCAAGAATTAAAAACTTGACCATTTTACAAAGCAAAACATGAAATGGTACTAGTATTTACCACAAAAAACGAATTAAAACTAAGTAATTCTGTGTAATTCCCCTAAATTTTACCATTTGATTAACACCTCTTTTCAGTGTTTATAAGATCAATACTCGTTACTCTTTATACTACTATAATACATTGATCTTCACTGTTCACACAACTGGGAGGTTCACACAAGTGTGTGTTCACACCAGCGCGAGTCTACTGTATATATAAAAAAAAATTTATACATAATAAAATTTAAAATATAAATAAGAATTAACTAGATAAATAAGTTGTGATTAAGTACATAAAATAAAGAAATCCATTTAAATAAATAATTCAGAGACATATACTTTCACCCTTGAATCCACCCTTCGCTTTAGCATCAATTTTGATGTAGGTTAACTTTTACTGAAATAATTGAAAAATTGACTTTTACTATGGTTATATTTATATAACAGGTACTTACTGTACTTTGAATACTTTTTTTTTAAACTTACTCTTCTGTAGTCATATTCAGAAGAAATGACAGGTGCATCTTGACAAGCACATGGAACTGCTCATTATGTTCCTTTTTAAACAGCTCTACAAATGCTTCGTCTTCTTCTGGGGTACTTTTAGTCTCAGTTTTGGTATGCATTGCCCTAAAATTTTAGTTTTAATAATTCAGTATTCTACCAGTGGGATATACCTACTCTAATATAATGTTTAATAACATCATAAGTGTAGTTGCACTGATAAAAAAATTATTGTGGCATACTTTTACAATGTTGCTAATGTTTTAAGGGCTGACTAAAAAGGTTTAAATTTTCTTACCTGTTTGATTTTACAGCCTCCTTTCAGGTAACAATTTAATTTTAAAGGTTATGTTAGGCATTATCTACCCTTACAAATTATAAAACAACGTTTAAGAACCATCGTGTATATTATTAACGGGTATTTTAATTTAAATTAACGCTTTATAAAATTAATTAATATTCAATAAAATAAAAATTAAAAGTAAACAAACAAAGTGGTACCATGTTTTCAAATTCAAAAACAGCTGACTTTGACAATCGATTTCCGGCCTAACGAATTTGGCAGAATGTACAAACAGACAAAAAAATCTATTTTGCTGACCGTGCAAAATAGCCATAGAAAAATCGCTATCTTCACATTGAATATTCTAACCGCAAAAAATAAAAATAAAATTGGAATTTAATTCCAGTTTTTTATAACAAAAATGTAATTGAAGATTAGTGTTTTGTAAATAGACGAGCAAGAATAAAATTTAGGCTCTGCCAAAAAAATATAACCTTAGGTAACATATAAAAAATTACATAAATTAAAAAATGATGTTCAAAAGTTTACTAATAAGAACCAACCTAAAAAGCCCGTTTAAAAGAATTATATACTGCCTTAAACATACTTGGGAACAACCAGACGGTCACCATACCCGTATAAACTTGTACAATTGTCTAACACACCAAAATGAACCACTCATTGTTCCCGATTCAAATGCTGTAACTTGGTACACATGTGGCCCCACTGTTTACGACTCTGCCCACATAGGCCATGCTAGTTGCTATGTTAAATTAGATATTATACAGAGGATTCTACAGGATTATTTTAAATTCAATGTTGTTACTGTGATGAACATAACTGATATTGATGATAAGATAATTAAGAGGGCTAATGATTTAAAAGTTGGATTTAGAGAAGTTTCAAGTAAATATGAGAAGGAGTTCTGGGATGATATGGGTTCTCTAAAAATTCCTAAACCCAACTTTGTAGTTAGAGTTACTGAAAACATGGATTTAATTATAAAATTTATTGAAGAACTAATCAATAATAAGCAAGCTTATATAGCTTCTGATAACTCAGTTTATTTTGATGTAAAATCCAACTCAGATAATTATGGAAAGCTTCAGAATATTGGTGATTCATTTGAAGATCCAAAAAATAAGAATAAAAGATCACCAATGGATTTTGCTTTGTGGAAATCTCAAAAATCAGAAAATGAACCTTCATGGTTAAGTCCGTGGGGCAAAGGAAGACCTGGATGGCACATAGAGTGCTCAGCTTTAGCATCACACATTTTTGGAGAAAAAATTGATGTACATGCAGGAGGAATTGACTTAAGATTTCCACATCATGAAAATGAAGAAATTCAGTCTTGTTCATTTCACAAAAACAACCAATGGGTAAATTATTGGGTCCACACAGGGCACCTGCATTTAAAGGACTCCGAAAAAATGTCAAAAAGTTTAAAAAATACAATTTTAATCAAGGACATGTTGAAAGATACTACTCCAGATATATTTAGGCTAGCTTGTGCTATGTCACATTATTCCAGTCGAATTGAATTTAGCAGGGATTGGTTAAATAATGCTTCAAATGTGTTAAGAACTTTTAAAAACTTTAATACAAGTATTCTAGACATTGAAAAAGGAGTTCTAGGAGTTCACATTAATGCTGAAACTCTTAGAGATTTGTTAAAAAAGTCATACAAAGATATAGATGCTGCATTTTGTAACAACTTCAATACTTCTCAGGTCATAGAAATTTTACATAAAGTTGTTACTGTTTGTAATTCAATGATTACACCTGCCAAAAATGACAGTTTGAGCTATTCTGGTGAAATTTATTATTTATTAGCTTTGCATAACTTTCTTAAAACTACTTTAGATTTGTTTAATGTTGAAATTGATAATCTCCAATCTGTTTCAAATGTTCAAGACTCAATGGAATTTATAAATATGTTAGTAGATTTTAGGCAAAGTGTTAGGGAATTAGGTTTAGAACAGAAAAATGGGGATTTGTTAAAAATTTGTGATAAAATTAGAAATGACTTGTATAAAAATGGTGTTATGGTCAAAGATCATGGAAAAATTTCTTCTTGGAGTAAACAATAAAGATTTAAATTTTTTATAAAAAATTGTGTTTTTCCTAGATCTCATCTTATAATTTGTTTTTCAAATTGTTCAACATATCCTTCAATTCAAGGCTGCCAACTGATGATTTATTTTTTTTTTGTTCCTTTTTATCTCAGGTTGGCAGCAGTTCAAGGGCGATGCACCGTCCCTGAATTGATTATGTTCCTGTAAGTCACCGGATGAGTTTGAGTCATGTGACACTCGTTTTCTAAAGGGGGCCATACACATGTAAGGTAAGTTATGTAGACCACCAGACTAATTTTTCTGTATCAATGTAGATAGAATTGCTTAGGCACAGGCAATGATCTCTATGGTATAGGGTGTGTCACCACAAATGATAACCCTCTAATTTTCCTTAATATGCAAGCTATAAAAAAGTTGGAAGTTTTTGTGATCTTGAAAAATTATATTTTAGTGTCATTGCAAATGTCAAATTTGATAAGAGGTTTCTTATTTAAACAAAACAGCCTGTCTTTTTTGATGTTTGGGATTTCACCAATATTAGGGACTTATTGCGATAAAGCTAGGCTGTAATAGTGCCAGGCAGTATTCTGAAAGTTTCACATTGAAAAATGACAGTTCAACTTTCAAAGTCGAACTTAAACCTAAGTCGTTTATTTTCCATTAATAAAGGAAGGCAGTATATTGAAAGATCACAGCTGATCTTACAATGTAAAGGTGTCAAAATACTGCCTGGCATTATTACAGCTTCACTTTATTGCAATTGCACTTGAGCTATCTGCTACCAATTTGGGGGAATTGTTCAAAAACCACCTTTAACAAAGTAAAAATAATTCAAAAACTTATAATACTCTTTCGATAGAAATAAAATGAAAAATAAATGGATCCATGACGGATCTGACACCTTCCTAGCTAGCCTATTATCACACTTCAAGTGAAGCCATAATAATATATTAGCCTTGAAAACAGTTTTTGTAAATATCTTAGAAACTAAAGCTCCTACGAAGTTTTTCGTTATAACACGAATTATTGGGCAAAATATAGTCTACTATATTCCGAAAACAGTGTATTGATACGATGCTCCGTTAAAAAAATTAGCATTTTTTAAGGTTTTTATTTGTCAAAAATTTATGATTTTGTATTTTACCTGAACATTTTATGAAAATCGGTTCCGCGATTTAGGAGCTATCGTGTTACGGACAGAAATAATATACACACACACAGACGATATTGCTAGGATATAAAAACAAGAATAACACATTTTTAACTTTATCTCAAAAAAAAATTTTTTTTCGTCGAAAATAATCCCTTCTCTAGCCATTGCTACGCGGGCTAGGAAGGTAAAAAACTATAATCTATTTTTGCAGAGCCTAAAAGTCCACTATTTAACATATCAATAATTATTTTTATTATTTATTTAATTATAAAACTAATTAAATAAGGTGGTGTTAAGTTGCAACTTGTACATGATATCATAAGAAAAAAAATTTTTGTGCAATAATTAAGTACGGTTTTAGATTGTACATGTTACCATAGTTCTACTTTACATTAAGCTTATTTTGCATATAGAAATTCTCGAGGCCAGAGATATAAAAACTAAAAAAAAACGTGTTTTCAAAAGGATTTCTCAAAAACAAACAAGAAAAACTGCACTATGCGGAAAATTTCCAATGTTCTGTTTGAAACATTATATTCTCCCCGCCCCCCCATTTTTTTCTGGGTACGGCCCTGATCTTGTGTATTGTTAGTAAGTTTAAGCAAAAGTTTCGTTCATGTATGGTATCCTTTATCTTGACGAAAACTTTACCTGATCAGACTCATCCGGGTGACTTCAAAAACCTCAACTGAATAACCCCACTGCAATCGATTTGTTTTTGACAGACCCCCAAGCGCATTTTTTTTTCAAAACATCTCTCCCTCGATTTTACAGTAGGGGTTGTATTGAAATTTTCGAGAGGGTGGATAGCTGGATTTTGAAATTTTAGAGGGGGCTTGATTTTGGTGCAAGTGTTAAGTGATTATTATAGTGGTAAGTTATTAAAATTTTGGAATATTTAGACCAAAGAAAGCATTTTTCAGTTTATTTTTAAATTTTATGTCTAGGTATTTTTTTTTTGGTGTGGCCATAAAGTCATAAAAATAAACATGAAAGAAAGGAGCTAGACATTTTATATTATACTGCCATTATAAAGGCTTCTGTAGTTTTAATATATAGGTACCTAATTTTTTTTTAAACTAAATTTAAAATTGATTTCTTTAAGAGTCTATAATAAGGTAGGTATAAAAAATATTCCACAAAGAAAATTTATAAAAATTTATTTTATTTTAAAAATCTTTGATGCTAATACTAACATAAGCCTATCAAAGATTTGTGACAGAGAGGTTTTAAAAATTATCTTTTATAAAATATTTGACAAAATGTACATAACAATTCTTTTTTTTAAATAGGTATTTTCCCATATTTTATTAAATTAATTTTAGAATAGAATGTATGTTACATATTTTTTCAAACTATATTCGATAAAATATTAGACTATGTACTACCGCATCTTCTATAAATATTTGTTTTCTTCTATAAAAGCTGTCAATGTCAAATATTTAATAAAAATTTTTGTATAAAACTACTTGCGTAAGGCCAGTATTATAATAAGTGTTGTCATTCATAGCATAGTGTTAGCAATATTTGCTTCAGACACAGAAGGCCCATGTTCGATTCCAGGCTAGGTTCGGTTCAGTTCGGTTTGAACATCCAATCGATCCAAGTGTTTGTGATTGTTTGAAAATGCATTAAGCTTGTTTTAACTTTGCGAAACTGGCCAACTGATTCTGATTGGATGGGAAGTCCCAGTATATAAAAAAAATAAGTATTAAGTAAATTCCTTTGACAAAAAATTTATAATAAAATGTTTATAATAAATTTTATTAAAATATTGGGCAATGTGGTAGCCCATTTTTTATAAAAGAAAATGATTATTGCAATATCAAATATTGCAATTGCCAGTGTAATAGCCCACTTTTTATAAAACTTCTTTGTCAAAGATATTTAATAATTTTTTTATAAAGATGGGCTTATTACACTCCCAAATATTTTATATTAGATAATTTATAAAAGCTGTTTATCAAAGAATTTTTAAAAAAGAAGTTTTACAAAAGAAAAATAGTTGTTTTTATAAAAGATAGGCTATTACACTTTCAAATATTTTATGTGAGATACCTATTTAAAACTTTGTTGTCAAAGATATTTGACAAAAATACTTTATAAAATAAATTTTATAAAGTATTTTTTTGTTGTTTTGTAACAGATGGACTATTACACCCTCAAATATTTTAGAAGCAATAATTTATAAAACTTTTCTGTTGTCAAGGATAGTCTAAGGCTAGTATAGTCCTTGCCATATGCAGTTACACTTTTGTGACTTTGACATGAAATAAATATATTTCCTAACCAGAAATATATTAAAAAGTAAATCTGTCATGTTGGTATAAAATTAAAGGTAAAACTGTCATTGTCTTTGGATAAAAAGATACTGACTAGATTAACAGATCAAAACAACTCAAAGACATGCCATTTTTCAGATTTCTTTTTGTTGCTGTCAGTATGCATATGATAAATAAAGAGGTTGGAAATATCACAATGGTGTAACTGCCTATGGTAAGTACTATTTTACACTATGAAAGATCTCTGACAAAGAAAGTTTTATAATATATTTGATAATGTAATAGCCCATTTTTTTATAAAAGAAAATAATTGTTTTATAAAAGATAGGCTTACTGCACTGCAGATTATTTATGAAAGTTCTTTATAAAAGATCTTTGACAAAGAAGGTTTATAATTTTTTTTACAGTGGCTCAGATTTTATAAAAGAAAATAATTGTTTACACTGTCAAATATTTTATAAAAGGTCATTTATAAAACTCTTTTGTTGAAAATGTTTAATAGTCTAAGACTAGTATTAAACTATAAAAGAAACAAGCTTTATAAAATAAGTTTTATAAAATATTTGATACCTAGTATAATAGTCTGCCTTTTATAAAAGAAAATAACTCTTTTATAAAAGATGGGCTGTTGTTTGAGTAAGAGCGCCTGTGCGGCGTCATAAATCCAAGATTGCGATTTTTTCCATATTTTTTCACAATTTTTTGCTTTTAACTTTTGCCACATCAACTTTACAGAAAAATTGTATTGGTTATGCTTTGTTCACAATGGAATAGCAATTTAAATGTCGTTTTACTGAGCTTTATATCTCAAGAACTAAAAAAGATATTGTTATTTTTTTAAATATTAAAAAAAATTATAAAAATTCGAGACTGAGCAAGAAAATTTTAGATTACCCTCGATCAATTGGTGATGTATTTTTAAAATAAAGTTAAGATCACACGGAAATAACTTTCTTTTAAAAATAATGTTTAACACAAAACGACTTATTAAACTTAAAAAAGTTGTGTGTTTTTTAAGATTTTTTTGTACTGCTGGCTACATAGCATTGCAGTTTGCAGTTATTTATTAGCTCACACATATACTATACTATAGTAGTATGAGCTATTGTGATCCTAATTTTTTCGAGAAAAAAAAAAGTTGCTCCGATTTCAAAAATGTTTATATATCTTTGCGTTTCAGATGATTTTGAAACTTTTTTGTTGCGCCGTCTGTCTGTCTGTCTGTCTGTCTGTCTGTATGTCTGTCTGTAACGACCAACGCACATAACTCAAAAACCGCTTGGCCGATTTTAATGAAATTTGGTACCTAGGCTCGGTCTTGGGTCGAGATGGTCCCATTTTAAAATGAACAAAATCCACCGAACACAAACCAAATAAAAGGGTGGGGGTTGATTAAAAAAATTAGAGTTTATGTGAAAATATGGCGTGTGTGATATCAAACGAAAGGTAATTGAGTCTGGAGTTAAGCAAAATACATTTTAATTTATTTAAAAAAAAAGGCGGGGGTATTTTTCAAAAATTAGAGTTTAAGTGAAAATATGGCGTGTGTGTTATTAAACGAAAGGTAATTGAGTCCGAAGTTTAACAAAATACATGATAGTTTTTGTTTTTTTTAAGGGTGGGGGTAGATTTCAAAAATTTGAGTTTAAGTCAAAACATGACTTGTGTGGTGTCAAACAAAAGGTAATTTTGTCTGGAGTTAAATAAAATATATTTCAGTTTTTAGTTATATTAGCTCACACGTACACTATAAGTATAGTACCTAGTGTGAGCTTAGGGGCCCATATATTGGCAGAGTTTTTTTATTAGATTATCCAGCGTCATGGATTCAATGGAGGATAGGGACTTTCAATCTACCTTTGAACCAATGGTCATCATAGATGACGATAATGATGATGAAGAAGAAAATGTAAGTTTGTAAGGAGGTATTTTTTAATCAAGATCAACAAAAACTGTTTTTTTTCTTTCACACAGCATCTCTGCTTTTTATGATTTTTTATGAATTAAATTGATTGTAGTAAGTTTAGTTTTTTCTTTTGGATCAAACTTTTTTGACACTTGCCACCCCTACTAGATTCCAAGTTGATTATAGTATACCTTAAAAAATTAAAATATTGTGTTTTTTAATTTTAAAATCTTTTAATTTCTTTCTCTCAAAACACTTTAGTAAAAAATAATGTTTGTTAAGTTTAAAAAAAGTTTGGTTGAATTGATATGAATTAAACAGAGACTAAATACTAATCTTAAAGTTAAGTTATTAATATATGTCATTACTGTTTGATGTGTTGTTTGTTACTGGAAATTATTCAGGCCTGTGTCCATGTTGGGAATAGAGATAATATACAGGGTTTTGTGAAAATAATCGAAGTAATACAAAGTATCTGGATGGCCAACTGACAGCGGCGGCTCGTGTCAATACAACATGGTAGTACCAGAATTTTGAGTCAGTGAAACATTTTTTTGGGTTGTTGCGCCCAAACGTTTACCAACAAGTCATTAAAAAACATACCTAATACTACTACTATGTTTGGGGTTGGCACACACTCTTTGGGCACCGTGTTCTACGCTGCTTTGGGTTTCGTTGGCGCATTTATCGAGTCGGGGTGTGATCCACTACATTGCACAGGGTTACCAAATTTGATATAATCTATAAATTAAAACGAAATGCATGAAATAAAATAAAAACCTATAAAGATGTTTTAAAAATGAAAAAGAAACGTGTCTTGCAGAAAAATAGGGTTGTGACGTGGCACCATGGCACTACCTCACGAGCCGCCACTGCCAACTGAGAAAAAAATTGGAAGGTTTTCTTTGGACTAAGAAACAACAAAAATTGTAGAAAATACAGGGTGTCCTATAACCATAGTTAGGGGTGATAGAGGTCATGTCTGATAAAAAAGTTCCTATAATGCATGGGTCAAAACTTTTTCTTTGTCGAGATACACAGCATCAAAGTTGGCGATTTTTTAAACTTTTTTGATGATAACTTAAAAAAAAAAACGCAGTAAAATTATAAAATTGGGTAAAGTCGTGTATTAGAATAAGAGCAATAAATTAAAATAAAAATAGTTTTAAAAAAAATTAGTCAGTTAATTTTTTTTAGAAAAAACTATCTTTTAAGAAAGTCATATTAAACGTAATGTCTTTTTAAATATTTTTTGTTAATAAAAACAAGACCCTAGCGACTCATAATAATAAAATATTAATATTATTTTTTAAAAGAATAAGTAAGTAAATTTTTTCTTTAAATGATTATTTATTTATACATTTTTGGAGGTTATTTTGACAGCCTGTATCTTCTCAACTTGTAATTTTATTTAAAAAAAGGAATAGTACATTTTTATGTCACAATTAGCTCAGTTTTCAGCTGGCTGTGATAGATTTTCTTTTTTTTGTAAAACATTTTAAAAATCCTATATGTTTAAAACAGATGTGTGTTGACCCCTATGTTATATAAACTTTTTTCTCAGACATAACCTCCTCTTTCACCTACTGCACTATGGCCCCTAAGTTATGGGACACCCTGTATATTCCTCCTGTCTGTATTTCTACTTAACGATTATGTTTGTTGATATTTTTGTAATGTTTGGCAGTAACATTTTTGTTAGTGGTTTGTCAGTGTTTTTTTTTGGTATCATGTATGTTTGGCGAAAATAAAAAATTGGAACACACTGTGCAGTATGTAGAAATAGTTTTGATTGGCTTTAATCGCCAGTTTCTTTTTTTTCTATTACTACCTGATTAAAACGCATTATTCAATAAAACCCTGTATACATTATTTTTTTAACTAGTTATTAAAATAATCAGTGGCGGATCCCGGATTTCGGGGGGAGGGGGGCAAAGTGGCAGCAAATATCAAAATATTTTTTTGATAGATCTGAGGTGTGAAATTTAGTATTTAAAGGATATTTATGGCGCCGCAGGCGAAATTTATACAAAAAATAAGTAGAATTTGTAACAAATGTCGCCGTCGTGGTGTAGTGGTAGCAATATTTGTTTCCCACACCGGCGGTCCGGGTTCGATTCCTGGCTAGGTACTTGGTTGTTTGTGATTGTTTAAAAAACTCTGCTCAAACTTTGCGAAACTGGGCGATTGATCCTGATTGGATGGAAAGTCCCAGTATAAATAAAAAAAAAGAAATTTTAAATAAGTGATGCTGCTAAACTAAAAAATAAGTAATATGTCTGGAGGAAGAGGGGTGACAGGCCCCTCTGGCCCCCCCTGGATCCGCCACTGAAAATAATATCCTATATCAAAACCTTTTTTTTAGCTCTTCCATGGACACAATCCTTTTCTATTTTGTTACACATTTTCTTATTATAATTTTGTTTTTAATTAATTGTATTGCTTTGCCTGAATGTTATTGTTTTGTTTTGCATTTTTGTGTTTTTCTTTTTTTTTCAGTTTTTCTCAAAATTGCAGTTGATTAGAAAAGGTCGACTTTTTAGCAAAAAAGTATCTGACCCATATTCTCAGTATGAGAATTTTAAAACGGCCGTTAAAAAGTTGTTGACAGAGGTACGTGTTTTCAGTTTTATTTAGTTTTTGGAAGGGTAGAATAAAAATATGGCATTCCAACTAAGAAACTTTGTTTGTTTAAAATTTGAAACAAATTGTAGGTTTTTTATCATATTATGCGTCACAAGTAGTAATTTTCATAAAAATGGTTAGAAACTATGACAGTTTAAATATTTTAAATAATCTTCGATTTTTTCTGTTTTATTTTTTTTTATAAACTTTTTTTGATGAAAATCGGGGAAATAGTTTGACGCACCCAGCTTAAACTTTTTTTCATTTTGGTTTAGATATCTATGACCAAAACGTCGATATGAAAATAATTTGTTTTAAAAAACGTATAAGTAGTACCCATAATTAAAAATCAAACAAGTTTTTGTGGCTAATCGGGTAAAAATAAGGGTTTTTTGTTTCTCTCGTATTTTTTCGTGGGTAGCTCACAAGCTTAACCTCACGGGGGTCCAAGATCTAATGGACACCAATAAGTGTTGACAGTTAACTGTTCCGTCCTTATGGGACTCTTCAGAACACCGCTTGGTCAATGTGACACCCTTGCTAAGCTAAGTAAACGGTTTTGTCTCTCACCTTACGTTTCTAGTGAGAAAACAAAGTCATATACTCATATACAAGAAGCGCCATCTACCGAAGTACGAGAGAAACTAAAAAAGCAGCAGGCAAGTAAAACTTATATTTCATTTCGATTTTTTCTTGGGTTTTCACTTTCCTAAAATAATTAGGGCGATTATAATCGGCATAATCTTTTTGGTGACTAGAGGCGAGAGGTATTTTAACACATTTTGTTAAATCTGTCTGTACCGCAAAAAACTACGAAATCTTGATAAAACCGCAAAAGGTATCGAAATACTGTTTTCATAACTCAATAACATTTTTTTCTAACAAATTTTGTAATAATAAAAGAATTTGACAGCCTTAGTATTTGAGATATTTTTAAAAAATTATAAAATATACAATATACCTTTAACATGTATATTTTTAAAATTTAAAACCAAGCGTTGTTATATACAGGGTGTAATTTAAATGATGCACCAAACTTTAATAGATGAAAGTCAAACGTAGACAAAATGTTCAAATGGTCAAAAGTATTTATTTCCAAGTTATTGTATTTGTCAAGTTTGAACAATGGGGAAAAGCTGCGACTTTTAAAAATGACAAATTTGACAATGTCACATACAAAATAGCGCTGCCACAAAATGGCGTGCATCAAAATAGCGCCTTTCAAAATAGCGTGCATCAAAATAGCGCTGCTACAAAATAGCACGCATCAAAAAAGCGCTGCTGAAAAATAGCGACATCTAATAAAAACAGCGACATTTAAAAAAGCATCATTAAAAACAGCAACTGTTCGACTAAGGGGTCTCTTTCTAACATATTTGGTAGCAGCGCTTTTTGTAGCAGCGCTGTTTTGTAGCAGCCTATTTTGTTGGCGCTATTTTATAACTGCGATATTTTGTAGCAACGCTATTTTGTAAGGCGCTATTCTGCAGTCGCGTTTTTCTTCAAAAACATTTGGCTTAAGGAGATAGAGTATGGACACATAACCTTTGCAATAGATATCAATTTGTCAATAAATTTAAGAATTCGTTTTTTATCTGCTAATAAATTTGCAACAAAATGTTGGGAAAATAGTAATATAGCACCACATTTAATAAAAAACAATTATTTTATGATAAAAAAACGATTTTTGGTAATAATTTTGAGTATTTTTATTTTTTTTTTAATAATTTTACTACTGTTACCTTTACTATAATGTATAATTCCACAAAATTTCGATTGTTTTTGTTATTCTCACAATTTTTTTTTTCTCATTTGGACCTACCGCCCGTTAAAGTTTGGTGCATCATTTAAATTACACCCTGTATATCTAATAGTTTAACACCTATTTAAATATGGTCAAATTTGGACTCTTAAGCCGTTTGTAATCCTTAACCCTACCCTTCCAAAAATATTTAAATTGGGTGTTATTTTTATTAATGGGTGATAGACCTTTTCTATTATTTTGTAGGCATTATAAGAACTGTAGATTTGCAAATTCCAGTAAAGTGAGTAGAAAAATTAACATAAAAATAAATTGTAGAAATATTAGGTACTAACATTAACTTAACACATACATAGGTAGGTATATACATAGGGTCTTCAGTGAAAATATGACCATAATAAACCTTTTTCAGTGGAACGTAATTTTAAAAATTATAAAAACATATAGGTTTTGTTTGAAAAGATCAGACCGAGGCGTAAACAACTATTTAAATGTAGAAAGTGTACAACTTTTTAGACATGACCTAGACAGTACCCACAGTACTTCTAATGTACTAATTAAACCGTAGACTATTAAACTGTAGACGGTACTTCTGAAGTCGTACCTAGGTAGTACTTAGGCGGTACTTCTTAGGTACTACCTAGGCAGTACTTCTTAGGTAGTACCTAGGCAGGCCCCCTATAGTATTGCCGGACGGTGTACAAAATTCAGTTGTTCATACCTCTTTCCTTCTTTGATTTGGCTTGTGGCACCATTTCCGAAGTGTAAAAATTACGCATAAAAAAATGGTAGGGGCTTCTTTAATTTTGCTCCGCTAAAATTTGTTTGAAAATTAATTGGTTAGTTTTTGCAGTATTTGAATTTAAAAATGGAAAGTGATGAATACAAAGAAATTAAAGTTAGATGGAAACCTCAAAAACAAACCGGTATATTTAAAAATATTTATTTATATATAAGATATCAAAATACCTTCTTATAAGTTTGACTTGAACTATTTTATTTGTAATTTTAAAGGTAAGGTAATACCTCAAAAGTTGCTCAATAAATACTTGAAAACAGGGGATAAACTTTGTTATTAGAAAGGACCTCTTCTATCACCTATCACCTCGTTCAGTTAGGACCATAATTTATGGGCCACTGTATAAAACTAGATTTTGTAAGGAATGCGTCCTACATCTAAACAAACCATGTCATCTAAAATGGCTTTTCTTGCAAACAAAATCAACATCAAGCTTTTAATTAAAAAAAAATTGAAATTATTTTTATTGCAAGACCCTCTAAGTTTGCTAAATTCTTTTGTACCTTAAGCATGGTAACCATCTTCTATTCTAAGAACTGGGTACTTTTAGAAGATAACAGGTAAAAAAAATAAAATAACCATTTTTGTGGCAAAATACCCAAACTCGTCTCATTATATTGAATAGAAATATTCACACTTCTTGAATCGAAATTAAAATTTATGTAGGTAGGTATTTTTTTAAAATACATTCCATGAAGGGCACTGAATTGTATAAGCCCCTAAAACATAAATGGAACTTTGAGCAATCTGTTCTTAGCCCATTAGCACAAACTGTTCGCACAGTTTATATACCAAATGATCAAAAAACCTTAAAATTAAAAAAAAATGCCGCTCCTTTGGACGGACTAAAACGTGCAAAAATACAAAATCCGAATAAATGTCAAAATTTGACATTTAAGTCTTAAAATATTTTGACATTTTGGCATTTGAATTTTCACTATTGATAGGTGGGGTATAAAAATTATATATATATATATAGAGAAACTCATTCACACTTAAACTGTAACAAGGTATAAACATGAGTTATCTAATAAAGGTTTTTTTCTCTCAACCCAGATGAACTTCAAAACAGGCCATGCTGGCAGGGACATTTCGCCATTGAGCAATGAACATCAACCATTGTCGATTGGACCAGAAGTCACCATTTTTCCTGTCAGAAATATAAAGAAAGTGAAACCCAAGCCGCAATTTAAAATCAGGTTTGTTTATTTTGAATAATGCGAACTGGTTGCCGATTTGGGGTCGTCTAGGAAGTGATCTATCACTTCATGCAAGCAAATGAGCTTTGGCCAATGACAAGCTTTGAATCGTCTCAGAGTCGTCACGTGTTATTAGTTCAGGCCCTACATCCGAGATTCAAGCGATATACTGCGTTTAATAATTACTGCCGTCCTAAGCGTAACACCCGTATATGAAAAAAATCCAAAAATGCGATTGTTGGTTAAGTTAATATACTCTATTGTTTATACTAATGTAACAAATCGTACAACTATAAAAAGTATTTAAAAAGTCATTTAAAATTTTCTTTTTTTCCATAAGGCACTATGTATTTTTAAACATTCATACGCGATTTACTCCATTTCATTTCAAATTCAGCAGGGCAGAATAATAATCATACCAACACACTTGGTATGGATAGACATAAGACTCGCCCGAACATTTTACGAAAGGGAACCACCCCACCAACCCTGGCAGGGGGTGGTTCCCCTCCCCCCTTAAACGTGCTTCTTGACGGTTTGTGCTAAGAACTCGAAAACAGTCAACTTTTCCAAAAATCTTCTGGGAATCATTTTTCAACCGGATACAATTTCCTTTCCATAACGGCAGTGGTGCACCTTCCATTAGCGTACGAAAAAAGGGGAAATTTTTTAAATATTTTGTTTATATTTTTTTGTGTTATTTTTTACCCTTAACACTATTTTTTTCTCAAACAAATATTTTTGGTTTAAAGCCCATTGTATACAGTTAAAAACTTTTTAAGCTAGATGTATTTTTTTAAAATATCCCCTTTGAAATAAAAATAAATATGTTTATAGATATCCTTAAATCAAACAAAAATGGTAACATTCATTTTTGTAACTCAGTAGATAATAATGAGAGTGAGTAAAAAATTATTTTTAGTTAGTAATAACTTTAAACTGACTTTTTTAGTTGACCTTTTTTAAAGTGGTAGTGAAGGGTAGCCCCCCTCAAAAGTGCTCTCTTACAGTATTTTCCAATTATTTGCAAACTTTTAACTTGGAAAAAACAACTAAGTAACAATTATTGAGGCTGATGAAAAGTTCTCTCTTACGATGTATAACACGCCCCCCTTACATCAGTGGCGCACTTTTTGTGGGCATTTAAATAAATGAGGTGTGGAAAAAACTATATTTTTTTTAATTTTCTTAAATTTTACCGTCCCACATGTCTGGTTTTAAACTTATTTTTAAAGCTGAAGAAATTTCCTTGCCAACGATGTTTATCACTCCCCCGTTAAGACAGCGGTAGATCTAGCATAGACGCACCAAAAATGGTCAAATTTGGTATACACTTGAATCTTCATTTAAGAGATCCATTTATTATTTTATTTATTTTTATTATTATCAACCAGTATTTGGCCAAGTTAAAAGTTTGCAAATAATTAGAAAAATACTGTAAACTATCACTTGAGAGGGGGTGCCCCGTCCCCAATTTATATTAATTTAACTCGAAAAATTAAGTTTTAAGTTAATACTAATCAAAAGTGTTTTTTTACCCACCTTGAGTATTATTTACTGAGTTACAAAAATGAATGTTGAAAATTTTTGTTTGATTTGAGGATTTCTACAACCACATTTATTTTTATTTCAAGGCGGCTACTTTAAAAAGTTATGTCTATTTTATTAAATACTTAAAAACAATGTGTTAAGGATACAAAATGCCACAAGAAAAATAAAAAAATGTTTTTAAACATTTTCTCCTATTTTCGTATGGAACGTACACCACTGCCTTTAGAGGATGCGATGGTACATGGTTAAAAAAGAAATTTTATCCGCTTTCAAAACGATCTTTACAATATTTTTAAATAACTTGACCGTTTTCGAGTTATTAGCAAAGAACCGTCAAAAAGCACGTTTAAGGGGGAAGAACCACCCCCTGCCACGGTTGGGGGGGTGGTTCCCTTTCGTAAAATGTTCGAGCGAGTCCTATGTCTATCCATACCAAGTGCGTTGCTTCTATCATTAAACGCAGTATCGGACCTCGTAGCGCATAGTTCAGGCGGCACTTCACTTGGCGTAGCGTATTCGTATATTTGCTTGATTTGTCTAAAAACGGTGATGTGTGGAGAAGCTATTCGCTATATTTGTTTTATTTGTCCTCATTTAGCAAGTCTACTGTGCAGTGGCCGTGTTCAACATGTACTGCTTTGATAGTGTAAATGAAAAGTGATTTTGGTTGACAAAATATACTGCACAAACGCAAATGAATATGGCCATCTTGTTTATTAATACTTTCATGCAGCGCAGGCAAACATTTTGAATTTTTAGTAGAAAACACCTTACTTTTTAGCCCCTTTCCCTTGTAAATTCACCAAGTTGTATTAAATTTAGTATTTCAATATTTATCGTATTCCTATCCCTTCTGACTTTGTAACATCGTATTACTCGCAAGTCTAAAAAAACACAAAATATCAATCAAAACAATAAAACGCGGCCTGCGCCTTTTGCGCGCTGCTTTATCGGCATTTTAACAGTTAAACACCACGTAGTATTTTTTTCTTTGTCATTTTGCCTTAGGATTATTAGCCTATAAAATAGAATTACCAAGTTACTCAATTTAAAAATAATAATAGCATTACACAGTAAATACATGGATTGATGATTTAAGATCTTTTAAGCAAAGTTATTTTTTATGTATTTTTAAGTTATTTAAGATTAGAGAAATCAGAATTTATTTGGGGGGAGCGCCTTCTGTGCCTATTTTGACTTTTCTTTACCACCCCGTCTCTATGTCCCTCGCCCCTTCCAGTATCAGCTTCAGCCCTGATTTTCCTTGCTGTTTTTTAGACTTTTTGAAAAACAGAGCCAGTTCTCGCCTTCGAATAGTAGTGGGGAATTGAGTGACGGGTCCGACGGTAGTGAAGACAGACATTTGGCAAAAGGCGCGAAGTTGCCTGTGAGGCGCGTCACCAGAGAAGAGGCCCTTTACTGTGAAGATACCTATGCTAAAAGGAGAAGCAGGTTTGTTGAAGTTTGTTCTGTATTTCTTTTATTTACAGTTCCATTCGAAAAAGCGTACTCAAAAAAATGGCACCAGCAGGCACGTAAGGTCATCCATAAGACGTACTTGTTCTGGTTGTTGAAGTACCGTAAACCTGAGTTACTTTACACCGCTTTTTGCAGTTCTAGAAAAAATTTAAAAACGCTTAAAAAACAAACATTTTTGTTTTAAATATTTACTACTCTGAGCATTTAAACTATACAAACATGTAGCATGTTTTTTTTAAATTTGTAATTCAGTTTTTTTTTAACCTAAAGTTTGAAATATGGGTTTTGAGTTATTGTGTTCCAGACAGATACCATTACAAAATTTGGAACTTAGACCTTTTTTCGCCCAAATAATTTATTTTGAGTAAAAATAAAAGGTTTTTACTATCCAATACCCAGGGTATATATGAAGTAGTCTTGGGCACCCTGCATACATATCGATAGTAGTGTCTCAATTTTAACATTTTTCTCTCAGCCCTCTAGAAAAATGTCCAATCTGCAAGAAATTCTTCCGCAGGATGAAGTCGCATCTTATAAAACATGAAATACTACAACAAGAAGAAGTATTATCCAAGTTGACCTGTCAATTTTGCGCAAAGGTACCTATATAGTTAATTACCATATTATCCGTGAGCCTGCAAGATCTCCTAACTCACATTTTTCGCATTTTTTTTGTAATGTTCTCCTCTCTGAAAGAAAGATTGAACTCACTTTAGAGAAGGACTCATCAAGCCTTTTTTTAATATACAGTTATCAACAAAAATAGACTTGTCAAGCCTTTTTTTTTGTATATACAGGTACCAATAAAAATATATACAGTTTTGTAAAAATAAACACAATTTGAGTTTTTTTTTGCTCTCCTCTAAAATTGAGTCATATGCAGTCAGGAAATATTGCAGGCTTACGGACGATAAGATCATACTCGTTTCAGTATTTTTCTATGAAGCAGTAACTTGTTATAAATGGTTAAATTGGACTTCCTGTCAATTAGCCGGTCCATTTTCGCCTCACCATCAAATTCTTTTCTTAACATGTGCTTTGCGACGCAATTTGGCATCAAGTGTCATAACGAGGTCTTTTGCATGATTTGAATATGGTACAGGAGTGTTGTTGATTGTATGATTCAGTTAATAGTTTTATTTAATTTTATTTGCCATTTTTTGGTCAAATTGTAATCTTGGGTAACTGTTCCTGGGGAGTTGTGGAAGAGTGAAGCTAAATATCTTCAAAAATGCATGAGTTATAATTATGACATTTTAACGCTTTGTAGATAGGTCATGAAACATTTGGAATCTATATTGATATAAACTTTTTTTATATCTGAATACGAGGTTAATAGTAACACCATAGATTTCCGTAATTTTAGGTGTTCAACAATCACGCTAATTTACAAATACACATGCGAACGCACACCGGAGACAAACCATACGTATGTGAAGTTTGCGATAAGTCATTTTCACAAAGCTGTAATTTGGTTAATCATATGAGAACTCACACTGGTAAGCATTTTATAGAACATTTTGTTTTCAAAATAATTAAAAATGTTATTACTGTACTGGGAAAGGGCTACAAGCGTACCGACAAGTTAAATTTGAAATTAAATTAAGGCTTCTGATAATGGGTGCCGCGCTATCAGAGCCCTCTCTTTTCTAAGCTTAAAACCATTATCCGTTATCTTAGGATAAATACCTTTTAATTTGTTGAAACACATATCAACTAAGCGGCTACCTTAACTCAAGATAAGAGTTTTGTCTTCCAAACATTCAAAAATCCAAAGAATTTTCTTAAATTTAAGTCAAAAATAAAAATTAACCCAAATTTTGACAATGTCAAATTACCGCATTGAGAAATTGTCAACGTTATTTGAAAGCAGTCCCTTTCATAATTTATTAAAAGCCATAATTTGGGGTCATTTGAATCTATGATACCGGTACCTCTCATACCTCCTGTTAGATAAGAATAAGAACGTTATCTATTTGACACTTAATTTGGAACGGGCTGTATTTGAAACAGCCTGTATATTTTGCTTAATTGTCAATATATCGATTTTTTAGGTGAAAAACCTTTCAAATGCCCCCACTGCGACCGCGCCTTCACCCAGTCCGGAAATTTGAACAATCACATCAGGCTACATACCGACGAAAAACCGTTCAAATGTCACTACTGCAACAAAGCCTTCGTACAAAGTGGGAACCTGAATTCTCATATTAGAAATAATCACAAACTTGATATGGACGATGGCTATAATATGATCTCTATTAAAGGTTAAGGTATTTATTATAGAATTTTAAGGTTTTTAACAGACTATGTCATTAAGACTATCAAAAGCGGAAAAAATAAAATCTTCCAGAATAAACAACATATTTGGTCACCCTAATTGCAAAAACAACAGGTTATGATCCTACGTTTTGATGACGTCAAACTTGTCATAGCGAATACCCAAAGAGAGAGAGAGAGATACAGAGAAAGTGAGAGAGAAGGAGGTATGTACGGTCACCGCTCTACAAATGATAAAAATTTTTTTAAAAACATTTTGCTAAAATGAAACACACGCCTTTTTGACTGAAAAACGTTGACGTTTAGAGCTAGACTTAAAATAGCTCCACACCCAACCTAGATTTGTTTTGAAACTTTATCTAAAATAGAATTAGTGAGTGCGGAAGAGATACAAAAGAAGTTTTGTTTTGGTTTTATTCTGTTTTGGCAACGTCGCACAGAGCGGCAGAATAAAAAAAACGTGGCCAAAACTATACGGATCAAAAATGCAATTCATTTGGTATCGTTTGTAAAGAAAAAAGGTATTTCATGTTAGAATAAGACTTTATGTCAAATTTAGAGATTTTGTAAAGTAAAATAAAACAATAATATTCTATAAACAAAAAACAAATGAGATTCCCTTTCACCAACGAAAAACTTAATCCACTTCCATCTCGCTTGTTTCTGTCTCATTGAATATATCTTCATTATCAGTATCCATTTCAGAATCTTCCTGGTCATTACTGGTAATTACTTCTTTATCAAATGATTTCATTTTTCTTTTTGAAAGCTTTCTAATACTAGATATTAAAGGGTCCGACGACAACAAAAGTCTTTCGAAAACATCTTCCATGGTCTGCTTTCTTGAAAACTTTCTGGAAAATCCTTCGCGAAACTTTTTTATGGTTTTATTTAGTGCTTCTTGAGCCTCTTCTGTCATTTGACCTATAGGGAGCAAAAATGAATCTATTATTTCAGCAGAATGCAAAAGTATCTTGTGTACCGTAGTGGGCATATTGTACCAAGGATATTTTTCAATATGCAGCCTAGCTGTCTGTAGGCAGTATTCTTTGAACAAATCTGTATTTATATAAAATGTACTTGACATAGTTTGAAGGATTACTTTCTGACGATAAATTATTTCTTGATCTATTCCTGTTATTTCTGAAGCTAATTCATAATTTTCAAAAAATCGTCTGGCTGTATTGCCATCGTTCGTGCTACCGAATCCTGGTTTAGGCTTATCTACCAACAAGCCTAATTTTAGTTGAAAGTTTTTTTGAACTTCTTTTTTCCTTTCAGCTACAATTGTTTTATTTTGATCGCCTCTTGCTTGCCAGCTTTTTATGGATAATTTATATGACATATGCAGGTTATATTCAAAAAATCTTATCCATGCATGTAACACGGATATTCCAAAACTAAATGTAGTAGTATCTACATAACGTTTTAAAATTTCATCCAATTTATTAAACTGTTGAGAAGTAGCACCACAAATATAGCACTTTTGAGTTGAGCTTTTCGAAGTGGCGACATTACACACTTTACCATCGATCATTGTGAAATGTAAAACATGTTTCACTGTGCACAATAATCCTGATTCCAAGTGAACTGTTGTTGGAACAAGTTCGTTAATTTGATTTTCAATATGGTTAATCTCAGCAATTGTTTCCTCTTTCGTTTCTTTTACAAAACGAACTCTAATGGGGCGACAAAATCTGGGAGATCCTGGCCTGGGATTCTGCCAAATAATTTTTTTTGTTGTTGAGTGAATATCTTCAGAAATTAATTGAAGTGGAACCAAAGACGTCAAGAAAATACTTTCATCAGAACATTCAGGATTTTCAAAATTTTGTTTATATTTAGCATGGCTGGAACTCCCATCACAACCCCATTTTGATATCAAAACTAGTGCTGAGTTTTTCTCTAGGGTCAATTGCAAGGTCTCTAAAACTTCATTCTGCATTTGGATGAGTCTGTGTGCTGAATGATTCAGTAAAGCTTGCAATTTTACTTCGGCAGTGCTTTCAGTGATTTTAAGTTCAGCAGGATAACAAAGTTTCTTGGCTTCTTGTATTTTTTTGTACGAGGGGAATTTTTTTTTTATCGGCTTCTCGAACCAACTGATATTGGTGCATTGTAAAATTACCCTCCAAAAATAAAGATAATGCCTGTTCATCAGTAAGCTGAGAAACAGTATCCCTTTTCGTTTTATATGCCTTTCTATACTCCGTACCTTTACTTGGAGAACTTATTTCTCTTAAAACCGCAGCAGAATCAACACAACCTTCCTTCCTAAGATTCATTTAAGCCGCATATAGTAGTTCCGTAGTACTAACTGTTGATCTTAAACTTTCAGTTTTTCAACGTCTGGATCTTTTACTACATGTAGCAAAATCAATAGGTGGTCTACCTCCTGCACGTGTACACGATTGTGAAAATATAGGAAACTCAAGCACTGTTTCTAACCAGCTTTGGTTTTGAGATATAAATCTTTCCTTTGTATATCGGGCCACTTCAAACTTTTTTTTAAATACTGAGGTAAAGTGCGACAACTTTCTTTGAATTTGTGCGGATTGTTCTTCTGGGCACTTAGTCGCGTCCATAACGTAATTGTATAAAAAAACAAACTTATCTTCAAATGCACGCGACTCGCACTCCATCAATTTTTTAAAAAGATCCATTTTTGTGAAAGTTAGAATTTGTGAATCACTGCGTGAGCAACCTATCCAAAAAATATATTTTATTAATTTTTTTAAAAAATGTTTTTAAATTTATAACTTAAAAAAAAATACATGAACCCGATATATTTACTTTTTTCTTTCAGCCAGTGGTCAGTGGGGGGAAACTTTTTTTTTTAATTTATGAAGCTGAACATTTGGGGTATATAACAGTATTACATTTTTTATCGGGACTGAGAGGGCACTATACTTTTTGAATACACTTTGTAATTTTTACATATATTTTTGACGCTTATCTTTAAAATCAAAATATTTCAGTGAAATCGAAATCCTTTGCTGATCAATATAGTCAATTTTTATAGACAAATGTATAGCGTACCTGTAGGTTTGGTATCCATTTCAAACGTATTAAATAGCGGTCACTTTTTGACTTTTTTGAAATTCACGATTCCAAACTGTAGAACGTACTGATTTAAAATAACCTAAACAAAAATGATAAAAAACTGGACATGATAAAATGATATTAAAAAAATTTGTTCATGAAAAGGTAGATAAATATCTTGTGTTTCAACGGAGATAAAAATTATTTTATATATTCATAAATCTCTCACGGCAGTATTGGCCAGGTTTTTATATTCTGCCGTTCTGTGCGTCGCGTGGTTACTCTTCATGTACTTTTCTTCATCCAAAACATTCACCAAACAGTACACTTCCGAACCATTATAATCAGTTGAAAAAATTGTATTTATAATATTTTCTTTCAAAAAATAAAATATCCTGAGAAAACACACTGTAAGTCAAAACTAGCCAACAACGTCGTATTATGCACTTGAAAGAACATAGCCGTTTTCAAGCGAATAACTAGTAATTACCTCTGGTTATCCCTTGGTTGACATTTAAAATCAGCTGTTTAGGCCCTTAGCCTATTACCACAGAAAAACTGCTTGAATAGCTTTTTTTATAACCGGTTATTGTTTGTTGTTGCTTTTTGCGTTTTTTTAAAGAAGTTTAATTTGAAAAAAAAGCTTGAATATAATAAACAGTGGTTAGAGGAGTACAATGATACTGATTTTTTTTTAAAATCATATTTCGTGTATCAAAGCCTATATTAAAAAAATTAGAGGAAGCCAAGGCTTGATAAAACGGAAAAAATTTTGGCAAGACATTATAGAGGAGGCCATCTCTTTGTACAATTTTCCTTCACAATTGAGGCACACACGATAAATTCCACTCATTGCAAAAATTCACGCAAAAAGAAACAAAACAAATGATTGTGAGGTTAGAAAACCCAATAACCTTCCTCAAACGTATGGTAATTACCGGTAATAAACGATGACGTACAAAGGGCTCATTCGTGACGTCACTCTTCAAGGAGGGGTATTTACAAAGGCCGCTTAAACGCCTTTGGTAAATACTAGTAATAACTAGCTATTCGCTGGAAAACGGAACAATTGCGCTCAAGGTGGGGGGATTGTGAGAGATGCAAGTTGTCCGCAGTATTCTGAGATGAGTTCAAAACGAATCTTTACTTCGCGGTATTCAGTTTACGGGAAGGTACGTGTCGCATTGGATCGAGCGTATCTCTTTCGCCCTCAGAGCGGTAGGGTTTGACAGGGATGCAAGATGTCGCCACCTTTTAAGATAATTTATAAAATAAGTATAATTCGCTCTATATTAAGGACCTATTGCAATAGTGCCAGGCACTAATTGTGCCGGACACTATATTGACAGTTTCGCATTACAAACTAACAGTTGATCTTTCAAAATTGACATACCAAAGTCGAATTTATAAATCCCGTCGTTTATTTTCCATTATTAGTGGCGTCACTATTAAATTCGGCTCGTATAATACACAAAGGCCTAATTTTGAAAGGACACAGCTGTTCTTATAATGAGAAACTGTCAATATAGTGCCCGGCACAATTTGTGCCTGGTACTATTGCAATAGTACCATTATTTCTTATATCGTTCTCTATCGTGCCTTGTTTTCATCTTCGCAGCTGGTTGGATATACGTCACATGGATTATTGACTTTTGTCTCTGCTTCTGTTCTCTCATTCCATATCTAGCATACGTCAATAGTGAAAAGCATTGATTTTTAGAGCAAAAATACTGCCGTGCAATCAGAAAACCCTAAGCATAAATACAGACCAAAAAAATCGAGAAATGAAGCACCATAGCTTGCTTTGAAAACAATGGAAAATTTCAACTACCAAGTGCGCATGCGTGTGTTTTGAAGCAAACGGATGGCTTTGTTGATGTCATGTTTTCTGTCTTTGACATTTAGAAAAGCTGATATTTACCAAATGAAAATTCTAAATATTCTCGACTATAAGTAAGTAAAACAATTCCTTACATCAAAAATCAACTCCATAAAGAATAGTGCCCGGCACAATTACTTCCTGGCTTTATTGCAATAAGTCCCTCTTAAGATTAACGGCTAATTTAATCCCTTATTTGATAAACTTTTACCCGATCAACTAGTTTTTAGAAAAAATAATAGTCAGCCTTAAATTTTTGACAATTTGTCTCAATCATGTGGTGACGTGACGGGGTATGTTCGAAAACAATCAAAACTAACGTATACGCATTAACCAAAATTCCGCTTACGCGAAAAATGAACACTAAGAATTAAAGGAGGGTCCTGGCTTCAAGTATCGGATGCAAGAATAAATGAAACTAGCCTATATTTATGCTATAAGGTATTTGGGAAAACCTAGTAACCCGGGTTACTAGTGGGTTACTAGGTTTTTGCTTTTGAAATTTCTTAACATTTATTGCTTTTGCTGTTCGGACATTTGAAGAAAACTTTTTTTGTCAAATGTCAATTTACTGGATCATTTTTGCAGTAAGAGGAGATATAAGTTAGTTGTTGTAAACAAATCTAGTAAACCATGATGATGCTTCTATTTTCTAGTCTTCCGAATTTTATGCCTTTGAAATATCCCAATCTTTTCTTTGTCTTGTTTCATTGTTGGTTATTATTTAGAATCACAAAAGAATCAATTTACAACTAAAATGACCAATATGAATTTATTTTTTGTCGACTCTTACTAAGGTTTATATTTGTAAATAATACATTATTTAAATCTGAGTGATGCTATTTAATGCCCTTTTAAAAATGTGGCTCTCTTAAGGTTAACATTTACCAAAATATATGTAAAAACAATTTTAACCCCCTTTATCCTAAAACATACATTTTTAACTTACTAGAGTTTTTAGATTGCAGGGCAGAACAAATCTAGGGCTTCGGTGCAGTTACAAAAAACTACGTTAATATACTTATTTTATTAAATTATTTCAATCTCAACCCTTCTTATGAGTTTAGCTCAAACGTTTTTAAAAACAACTATCAAAACAAAATAGCGGAGTTGTCATGTTTCACTTGGATTTTGTGTAAGTTCATTAGGTCGTTTTGAAATTAACGGAAAAAACCCCTTGCGGTAACAGCTGTCGAGGATCTTAGCCTGTAATTTTTGTTAGCCTTAGATAAGGCTACAGGTTAGTGGTGACCTGTATTGGAAGACAAAAAAAGTTAGCTACTTTTAACTAAAGAAAAGAAAATTGTAAATATGAAATTTTCTTTAGGATTTTTACCAAAAATTTCCTTTAGTTTTGATGGAGTGTAAATAAAATTTAGATGTATATTCAAAAGATAATTATAAAAAAATATTTACTTAAAAAATGTGAAGTGCCTTTTGGGTACTTGGGATGAAATAAATAGCTATTCCAATTTTTTGGTTTAAACATTTTCACGAAAAATTAATCTGTTTGGAAATGGCTAAAGACGTGAAAAATAGTAAGATTTCGAAAGTTCTAAAGATTGTATTTGTAGTTTTTATCCCTTATAATTACAAGGGGTGGATACAAGTCATTGTAAATATTAACAAAAAAATATATGAAGCGAAAACATAAAATTATTTGAACTAAAAGTAGCTAATTTTTAGTAAGTTTAAGAAGTAAATGTAAATAGTCTTTAAGAGTCAAATATTCGGTAAAAATATATTTGATTGAGATTTCTAAGAATCTCACCACTACTTAAGACTTAATCACAAATAGTAGATCTCATTTTTGTATATAAAATTATTCTTTTTTTTTTAGTAAGCCTGTTACGTCACAAGCTAAGACTTTTTAATATTTTTAGTTTCTTCTTGTCATTACACACAGAAGGTTACGAATATTTTTAAACATTTATCTGATAACCAGGGTAGATGCCTTTTGGAAGGAAAAAATTAATAACAGCATGAAAACTATTTGAAATTAAAGAAAATATATTGCAGCCATCAGGAAAAATAAATTAGACTCGATCGGAGTTATTAGGGTGAAATGGGGTGGATTATGGTCTTTCATGGTTTTTAGTGCTATAAAAAAGGTAAATACTAAACTTATAGGTAATTTAAACCTAATTTTCCGAGAAAAATAAAAACAACCAGTTTTTTCCTTTTGGATTTTTATCATCCAAGTGTTCGGTCCGGTTCGGTAATACGTCAACTTCACGAAATTTTGGTATGTTATAGACTGAACCTTTCCTATCAAAAGTTCTCATGGGCCCAACTCAAATTAATGCCCAGTTTTTGAAATACAGGGTGTTGAAAGTGATAATGTCCAAGAAGCATAATAGCTCTTTAGATGGGTTTTCCAAAAATATGCGCATTGTTACTATTACATATATTTACGATTTATTTATTATTTTTAATCTGTCCCTTTAAAAAATTATCTACAGGGTGTTTAAGTAAATATTAGTCGAAAGTGTTAATGAGAAACAAGCTTTAATATGTTTTAGATTAAATCTTGCTCATCAGAAGTTCTCATGGGCACAACTTAAATTAATTTCCTGTTTTTGAAAAACAGTGTTGAAAGTGTTAATTTTCAAGAAGCACAATAGCTCTTCAGATGGGTTTCCCAAACATATACGAAATGTTACTATTACATATAGAGTAGTTATTAGCTTTTTAATGATTCTTGACTTATTAAGTATTTATTACAGAGTGTTTCGGCAAATATAATTTTTTAAATAATTTTTAAAAATATTTGAGCGTTTTGTACATCCGTGCCATGCCCTGTAAAAAGCTATAATGCTTGTTTCTCAGTTTCTCAATTTAGGTTGGACCCATAAGAACTGTTCAATCTAAAACACACTAACCCTTGTTTCTCATTAACACTTTCAAATAATATTTACTTAAACACCCTGTAGATAATGTTTTAAAGGTACAGATTCAAAATAATTCGTAAATATATGTAATACTAACATTGGGTATGTGTTTGGAAAACCTGTCTAAAGAGCTTTTATGCTTCTTAGACATTATCACTTTCAACAACCTGTATTTCAAAAACTGGACATTAATTTAAGTTGGGCCCAGGAGAACTTTTGATAAGAAAGGTTCAGTCTACAACATACCGAAATTTCATGAAGTTTGACGCATTACGGAAATCCCATAAGAGGTGTGTGAAAAAAAATCACGGTTTTCGATTTTTGTCGCAAAATACGAAAATGGTTCTTATTTTCGCTAGGAGGTCTAGTTCACTGAAAAACGTGAAAAACGGTTATTTAATTCTGAAAGGCCATCTCGTTTCACCCTAACAACTCGGATCGAGTATATAATTTATTTTTTCTGTTCGCTGCGAAATATTTTATTTTCATTAGTTTTTATGCTGTTAATATTTTTTCCACTTTTTGCCTTTTTTAAACGTCTAAATTAAAATGTTATTAACTTTGATTCGTGCGACTTTTATTGATGACGTAACTAACTAAAAAACAACGTTAGTTGTGTTTTTGCCATCTTTTATTATATAAATTTTGACTGATTTTTTTAGAGGGCAGGGGTCTTTTTCTAATTTTTTTTAGCATTTCACTATGAAACTTTGTTATTACAAAAAAATTATAAACCAGTTATATCCAGTTTAGTGTGCATGGACTGGCCATATTTTTTAAATGACATTAAGTTGATTTCAATTAACATTATTTGTTTAATAAAATGCTAAAAATGGAATTATAAGCCTTTAAATTTTAAGATTGTAATAACTTACTTTTTACATAAGTTTTGTCTTTTATTACTTCAAGCGAGGATTTTTGGCAAAATTGTTTATGCAAATTTTGTTGTTTTTTTTTTAATATGGTGACTCAATTTTGACAGAATTAATGACAACTCAAATCCTATAAGAAGCGCTTGGAGTAAAATTATTTAAAATCATTTTTTCTTAGAACTTAAAATAGATTGAAAATAGTTTATTTGGAAACAATAATAATACTTTTATAACAATTTTTTTGGGGTTTTTAGGACCATCCAAAAAACTGAAAATACAATTTTGATATCTTTTACTACTACTATGTCGGTTTAGAACGTTTTTCTACGTTGTCCGACGCGTATTCTCCACCTCCTTTGATCCTGACAGTCATCTTCCGTCAGGTTTTTTTGACTCATTGATTTTTGGATTGACTGTTGCCATTCCAGTATAGGACGCCCTCTTTTTCTGCGCTCATCCGTTGTACATGGCCGTACCATATCAGTTACCTTTTAGTGATGTCATCCGTTATGCTTCCCTCGATTCCTATTCTTTCTTTTATGGTCTCATTTCTTATATGATGAGATATTCTCATTGATCTTCTTATTGCATCCATTTCGACACTTTCAATGTTTGCTTTGTATTTTTCTGTTACGCGACAAGTCTCTATTCCATACAACAGCGTGCTTTTCACCATTGTTTCATATATGTTAAATTTTACATTCTTTTTTATCTCTCTGCTCCATAAAATACTGTTAAGACAACCAATAACCTTTTTTGCTTTTACTATTCTTTTTTCCAATTCTTTACAGTCTTTTCCTGTCTTATCAAATGTAACACCCAAGTATACATACTCATTACGTGGAGATATTGTTTGTCCATTTTTTATTTCTAATTCACTTGATTCGTTTCCAATACATAAGTACTGTGTCTTATCCGCGTTCACTGTTAACCCCCACTTTTGGTATTCTTCCTTTCTCATCATATATTCCATGTCTTCTTTATCATTAGCTACAATTACTTGGTCGTCAGCAAACTGTAGTGTGTATATGGTAAATCGGTCGTTAAGTTGTATTCCCATGCCGTGTACTTTGCGTTTCCAGTTTTTTAGAGCTACTGCGATATATATTTTAAAAAGAGTTGGAGAGATACAACATCCCTGTCTTAAGCCTTTCGTTACCAGGAATTCTTTTAAAAGTCGATTTCCGATTTTAATTTTAGATTTTGACACTTTGTATAGTTCTTTTATCGCTTTTATGTGTGTATGATTGATATTAGTCTGCTCTAACACTGTCCATAATTTTTCTACTGGAACGGTATCAAATGCTTTTTGTAGGTCCACAAAGGTAACATGAGTCTCTATATTTCTGGCGCTCCTTTTCTCAATTACTTGTTTAAGACAAAAAATGATGATATCTTTTAAGTTTTTAAATTGTGTGTGTGCTTAAAAGAGGACTCTTGGTACTGACGACGAATTTTCACAGTCATCCCAATTTTTTTTGTTTTTCAATGCAGTTCTTGTTGGAAACGTATTAAAACTTTTATGTAGATCTTGTACTTGTACATAAAACTGTTTTTAATTTATTTAATGTTCTAAATGTTTTTTTATGTGTGCAGCTAGTTTTTTTTGTGCAATAAGTAACCTCTATATAACTTATTGTGTAATATTTATATTATAATAAGTTTTTACTGATCTCAAATTATTATTATTTATTAGTATATTGCATCAGAAGCATGTGAGTATGGCTAGTATTACAAGGCGTCCCATGTTTTTGGGGGGTTTCAGGTGTTTCTGAGAGAGATATAAACAAACTGGCCCCCACTTCTGCGGCTCGATTTAAGTGAATTGAAAATCGCATCTTGATATAGAAAGCTGTTTTTAAGCTACGAAAAGGTTTTTTAAAAAGTTTGCTTTTTGAAAGAGGTCTCTAACTTTTTTATTTAAAAAAAATTTGATTTTGGTGTAAATTGCTTTTTTATAGTACTGTCAAACTGAATTTAATTTGTAACGTTTATTGTGTCCCCTAGAAATACCTCAAACCCTCCCACCAAATCATAAAATTTGGAAAACCCTGTAGAATAATTTTTTAATACTCATTTATATTGTGCTCAGCTTATTGTGCCATGGACGGAACTTTTATGTCAGTTCATTTGATAACCATTTTAAATTTTACCTTACATTTGAAATGTCAAATTTATTCATAGGATACTCTACAAAAAAAGTTGGTTGATTTCAAAATGGCCGCTGAATTAACTACAAGTAGCCACGGTTGTAAACAACAAGTGAAATTAAAGAAAGAAAAATAAGAAAAAAGTTTTCTGTCTTCAGGCGGGACGGTATTTACGTTTCCGTGCTCATTTCACGTCGGCGCGGTTTTGAAATAGACACGGAAATGTTACAATATATTTGGGTTCAAATACGTGTTGATTTTAAGAGTTTTGATCTCAAAATGAGCACGGATCTGTAAGAGAACATCGCTCATTAAACTATTACAAAAGCGTATTCAACTGTCAGGTAAAAACGCTAACATAACGAAAGATAATCAATCAAATCTAACCGAACCAAAGCAAACTGAACCAATAATTAAAAAAAAAAACTTTCCTGACTTCCTACCCGGGTACCTAGAGGATGTGAATCCGAACCGAACCGAACCGATTAATTATTGGTTCAGTTTGCTTTGGTTCGGTTCGGTTAGATTTGATTGATTAGGTTTCGTTAGGTTAGGTTTTTGAAACTTTCTATTTTTATGTGGTTAGAAATCAAGTGAAAATCATTAAAATTTATTAATAACAGAACAACATCTGTCGTCGTAGTTGCCGGTGTAAGACAATGATGAATACTGAACTTTGCAGGTATAGTTAATGGAAGAGTGTTCTTCAAACTTCAAAGAATTTCAAAATCTTGAGTAATATTAGTAAAAATACTTTTAAACTGCTCCATAATTTTCATATTAACAAACATATAACCTCAAAAGCAAACTAATAAACAACGTGAATCCAATTTAAGTTTCAAATGTGCACTAATAAGTAAACCCCTGCGCTGCGTAATTCAATACAAATCCGTGCCTTGTTCGAGCCTCGGCGCCTTAAAATCAACACGCATTTGTAACCAAATATGTTGCAACATTTCCGTGTCTATTTCAAAACAGCGCTGCCGTAAAATCAGCACGGAAACGTAAATACGCGGTCGGGACTCGAACCCGGAATCTCTTGCTCTGTACGCAAACGCTTTCTACATTAAGCCACCGAAGACATACATAAATTTTTGGAAAACTTCCATCTATGCAGTTTGTGGTGTCTCAATACAAGAACGAGAAACTCTCAGTGTATTAACTCGACCAAGCCATCCAACTGATCTCAACAATTCTTCCTTCCCACTGTGAAAGGTATGAAAACTTAAAATTAGAAAGTATCAACCTCTGAAAACATGAGATCACCTTTTCGTGTGTTAAAATTTCTGATTGCTATGGGCGATTGCTAATATAATCTCAAATACCAAATTGCAAATAACGCAAGGACCTAAAACTATAAAAAACAAGTGAAATTAAAGAAAGAAAAAAGTTTTCTGTCTTCGGCCGGGACTCGAACCCGGAATCTCTTGCTCTGTTGCCTACGAGTGCCCTTCTATTTTAGTCAAATTTTCAGCGTTTTCAATGGTAATGTCAAACCCATTTTTGACTGCACTGAACAGCTGATCATGACAATGTAGAGTACCCTTTTGATAATTTTAAGCACGTGACTTAAAAAATATAAAGTACATTCCATAATTTTTGAGATAACCCTTTGCCAGTTATCATAAAAACTAACATAGCCAGCGAAAAAAGTTGTCTCAAAAATTATGGAACATACTTTAAGTTTAGGATTTTTTTAAAGGAACGTCAATGTCACCTTGGAAGTCAGTTGATATACTTAGATGAAGTCCAATAATCCGCGTTTTTGATACTCTAAAAAACCTATTGAATATTTGATTGATAATGAACAGAAATATGGACTTATGACAAAAATCATGTTCCTCTCCTACAATATATATTATTGTAAAAAACCTAGCATTTAGAAAAATAACATTCAACATTTTTTAAGATGATGTATTAAAGATTTCGACCTAAATCTGTGTATATTTCTAAGGTTTTCATAATTTAGATTTCGTTTGACAATTAGTTTAACCTAACTAACGCTGAACATATGTATATTCGTATTTTTTGTACAGTTTAAAAAAAAATCATTTATTCCAGATTTTCTGAATACACTGCACATAAATTTATCGTTACAAGACAAAACAGTTTTACTCGAAATCTTTAATAAAGAGTCATAGTAATTTCTATCTGCAAGATTGTAAAATTATCATAGTAATGAAAGTGCATATTGTAGTTTTATATTATCCTTTTAAGGATAAGTCTATATTTACCGCAATAAAAATATATAGAAACTCAAACAGTATATTTTTTTTGCCTTTTAAGCCTAGTTAGATCATCTTGTTAATCGCTGTTCCTTTAACAATTAGATAAGGTACATTTTGGCAGTGAATTTTTGAAAAAAGAAGCATTTACTTTTGATGTTCATGCCAAGAAAATGTTTTTAAAAAATTTATTTTTTAATTCGACTAAAGTTTCTTGAAGATGCTAGTATTTTTAAGAAATGTTTATTGTTGTGTTTTTTTTAGTAAACAAGGCACTTAGTAGAACTAGTTTAAGAGGCCCCAGGTTTCGCAATTGGTTCTATTGTATGGTACAATAAGTTAATTTCATGGTTCCCGATTTAGGTGAGTGTAATTAATAAAAATTGTTTAGCAGTATTTGCTAATAGCTGGGTATTTAATTCAGTTCTATTTCGCACGTTCATTGATCCGTAGTAGTAAGTGCTGCATCGTTACCTATTTTTTAAATTTGAGTAAATACTCTTAAAAACTGCATGACCTTTACTCCCGGATAACTACATGAGAATTTGGAAAATGGTAAGGGATACAATTTTGGTTAAATGAGAAAAGAGTTGCGCTATTTCAAGCAAAATTATGGAAATTCAAAATTTCTTCAAAGGTTTTAAAAATATCGAGCAAACAGTAAAAATTGTGTTTTTCGAAAAATCAAAATACCTTCGCCATGTTTTTTTACAATTTTTTTTTAAACTTGGTAGTTTTGCATTAGCGACTACGGCCAATCAATTGACGTAAACGAAATTTTTTCTTGGCCTTTTTAAGACCATAGCTAACTTTGTTATTTCATATGGCCACCATATTTAAGTTAAACGCCATTAAACAGAGGATCAAAAGAGCTTTTCAACCATGTATAACAAGCCTAGCCATCTTTGGGTAACGGAAAATTTGAATTTATTTAAAAAAAAACAGTTTTTCCTTAGGTGCTATATAGGTACGTAACTGTCTGTCAAAACTTTGTCTGTTATTTAATTTGTTTAATAGGATCTTAACTTTTTCTATCGTTGACCAAAAAAATATGCAGTTTTTTTAAATTTATATTTTATTTATGATTAATGACCAAAATTAACAACTAAAATATTATTAAGAATTAAACACAAAACAAAACAAAAAAGTAAAAACCGATGACATAGCTTCATAATAAAAAAAAGAAGGAATTACAAAAATATAAACTAAAATTATATCTACTTTTATGTCATATTTGTAAGCCTACATAATTCCTTTAATAAAGTTATTTACCCACTATATGGAGTTAACTAGGCGATCTAGGCCATAAAACCTAAATATACACACACATGCGATGACAAAGCTTTGAATTAAATTAAAGTACAGCTCAAACTTAGCTTAGGTACGAATCGCTAAAAGTAGTTTAAGATCCTCCAGCGTTCTTATAGCACAAAATGAAGCACGCCTACAGTCCATTTTTTTCCAATTCGGAAAGTTTCTATATTAGATTTAATTGAGAGTGTAACTCAAAAAATATTACAATTAATTAAGAAACTGTAAAACTCTTAACAGCTAAATCAAATAAATGGCAAAGTTTTGACACATAATTGCGTAGATATGACAACCAACAAAATTACAGCTTTTGTTTCACAGCCAACAAAGTGAAAAACGGTTTTTTTTTTAAATTAATTCACATTTAATGACGTATAAATCGAATATGGCGGCCATAAGAAATAACAAAGTTAGCTATGGTTTCTAAAAAACTAGGCCTAGCAAAAATTCGTCAAAATCATTCGGTTTGCCCTAGTACCTAAAAAAAAAGTACGAAATTTCATTATATTTATTTTGTACTAAAGGTAGCGACGATAGGTAAATTTTTCGAAAAACAGTTTTTAGTTTTTACTTGATATTTTAAAAACCCTTGTATATATTTTTAATTTCGAAAGAGCATCTGCTGGGCTTGGAATAGCGTATTTTTTTCCTTATTTAACCAAAATTGTATCTTTTACCGTTTCCGAAATTACCATATTGTTACTTTTATCTGGGACATCCTGTATAAAAAAAAACAAAAAAAAATATTTTTTAATTTCTATAGATTTATCATTGATAATGAAGTGGGTGCGGACCTACGTTTATATTATCTTTTTGATTTAAAATTGAGTAAGGACTAATACCTAAAGTGAACCGACATACTTTTCACCATACACCCTGTATATTGATTTTGTCAAAAAAGCAGTTACGCCCTTCTACGGAAAACTTAAAACAGAGACGTTTCGCGAAAATCTCGCACATGTAAAATCAAAAACGACGCGATCCGTATGCAGCAGGAGCCAAAGCAGCAGCAGCAGTCGACCACGAGCCGTCGCGACGTGCAACGCTCACCGCCTTGACGCCCTTTTGGATGCGTCGATATGCGGCAGCACCGAAAAAATCGGATGCTGTTGTTAATTGAAACTTTTATCTCTACCTTGACGACCTCCTCATCCTCAAGCCCACTATGGACCTTCCTCGAATTGCATCACAGTCCTCGATATGTCCTCACCAAGCAGCCGTGCCTGTTGGTTTGCAGATGCTGACACAGCCTCTGAGTAAACCTAGAACGCCGGTTTCAAAGAGGTAAGTCTTGACTTGTAATAAGGAGAGTTTTATTTCGACAAAAAATTCCACCATGTCAATTAAAAGTTATTTCCAAAGGAGGAGGCACTAAATACATTGTTTACCGGGACGCGTCAGATGAGCTGAATTTGAGATATGTTGAAAGACAAACCTTCCTGATATTTTTACCAAAAAAAATTAGGGGAGTCATAGGATTCGTTTTCGAGCTATACTTATTTAAATGAGCGCCACTGAAATATGGGAAAATATGACCATTTGTAGTTTTTTTGTAATAACTTATCGCTAACTAAAAATAAAAAACTGATATTAGCTTTACCTTATTACCTTTATTGGTAAAAGAGTTCTTTTAAGAATTTTATCAGTTTTTGACATATAGTTTCCGTCACATATCTACAGAGTGGCTCAAAATATGAATAACAGAAATACAGGAATAATAACTGGGATTTGTTAAATATACCTAAAGGGATGAAATTAAAAATGCATAGTCAAAATAAATTCATTTGCTTCAATGTGAGTCGTTGTAATTATTGTAAAGTAACATTTACATACATAATGGTTTATGTAGTAAACCTACAGGGTAAATCAAACGTTTTTTAAATTAAACAAATAATAGGTGTACTAAATGTGTAGCGGAATAGTGTGTTTAACGGAATGCGTCAGATCAGGTGAATTTGAGATATGTTAGAGCCCGAGCCATCCTGAAACTTTCTCAAAAATATTGGGGGGGGGGGGCTTGGGTTTCGTTTTTGAGCTATATTCTTATGGATTTTCGCTACAACTTCTATCTCTCTATAGGAATAAAAAGTTGATATTTAAACTTTTATCAATTAAGTTTTGTCACAGGCTTTCTTTCTGAAAATTTTTGGCAGAACCCCCAGAAAGGGGTGAGTAGACCCCTTTTTGTCTCTTTGTCCCCACATTTCCTATATTCTAGCATTAAATAAGTATGACTCGAAAACAAAACCGATCACCACCCACTTTTTCTTGAAACAAGTATTACGACGGTTTAGGCTCTAACATATCTGACGCATCCCAGTAAATATTTTCCACACACTATTCTATAGGCAATTAGTACACATGTTATGCGAATTTAAAATTTTTTTAAAATACCCATTAGGTCTATTATTATTATTGTATTTTAATTATTCATAGTTTGAGCCACTATGTAGATATGTCTATAACTATATGTCAAAAAATGCTTAAAAAGACTCTTTTTTCTTTTTTTTTCAACAAAATAAAATTCATATTGGTTTTTTATTTTTCTTTCACGAGAAGTTATAAAAAACTACAAAATCTTACATTTTACCATAATCCATTGGCGCGCATTTAAATAATTATAGCTCGAAAACGAAACCGATGACCCCCCCCCCCAATTTTTTTGAAACAAGCATCCGGGCGGTTTAGGCTCAAACATATCTTAAATTCACCTCATTTGACGCATCCCAGTAAACACACTATTTCGTAGACAATTAGTAAATATGTCATGCGTTGAATTACTTTTTTTTTTAAATACCCTGTTAGCTTATAAAATAACATATTATGCAAACATCATTCTAAAATAGTTAAAACGACTCACGTGAAAGCAGGTAAAGTTAATTTTGACTATGCATTTTCAGTTCCCTTTTTTTACGTTTTAAATCTCAGGTATTTTTCGTGTATTTTTTTAAATTATTTTGGGTCACTCTGTAGGTATGTGACGCAAACTATATGTTAAACATTGATAAAATTCCTAAAAGGACCCTTTTGTTAATAAAATAAGAATAATATCATTTTTTTGTTTTTATTTGGCGATAAGTTATTAGAAAAAAACGACAAAAGGTCATATTTTTCCATATTTCAGTGGCGCGCATTTAAATAAGTATAGCTCGAAAACGAATCCTATGACCCCCAATTTTTTTTTGGTAAAAATATCAGGAAGGTTTGGCCTTCAACATATCTTAAATTCAGCTCATCTGACGCGTCCCGGTAAACAATGTATTTAGTGCCTCCTCCTTTAAACACTTCTAGTTTTGTAGATATAGCCTGCCACTGCTAGATAGTCGATAAAGTTGGCTGCATAAATGTCCCAGAGTACTTAAAAATGATCTTTGATAGTGCTTTTAGATATTACAAATTTTAAACTAATTAAGTTCTCTTTTGAACGACCTTTTCTGTGGTTATATTTGGAAGTTGAACATCAACATGCTTGGACAAAGTTTCAAAAGGATCAATTTGATTAGGATTATGTTCTACTTTTATAACCATAAATGGTTTGGAGGAAATTACTACTAAATCTCTTCGTTTTTCTTATAAAGAAATATCAAATTCCGCTTTTTGGACTGCTACTTTACTTGTTTTATATTTGGCCCCAAAACTGTTTTAATCAAATCAGTTGTAGAATAAACTGTAGATGGTTTTTTTTTTAAAGAGTCAGGGTAAAGTTGACGTTTTTAAAACTCGTTGCGACTTTCTGTCGTGTTATTTTGTAGTGTTTGTTTTGCAAGTTGATTAATTTCTTGTGGTTTAGTTGCTTTGGACAGAATTTTAAAAGAATCGATTTGATTAGGATAAGATACTAATTTTATAACCATTGATTGTATGAAAAGGATTACATCTGAATTTGTTTGTGTTTCTTGTAAAGAAAGATCCTACATTATTTCATTCTTATTGTCAATGTTGTTCTTCTCACCCTTAATTAATTCAGATGAAGAAAAAGCTTTAGACGGTTTATCTTCAAGACTCAAGGTGAATTTGACGGCGTTAGAAAAAAACAGTAATTTATTCTGTCATACAATGTGACTTTCTTAGGTTTGTGTTTCAAGTGCTTGTTTTGTCGGTGTGTGAATTTTTTGTGGTATTGCCTTAGACAAACTCTAAAAATTAAATTCCCAAAATTAAATTTTCTTCTAGTTTCGGAAATATAGATATTAGATATTACAGATTTCAAGCTGATCAGGTTCTCTTTTGAAAGACCTTTTATGTGGTTATATTTGGAAGTTGAACGTCAACATGCTTGGACAAAATTTCAAAAGGATCAATTTGATTAGGAGTATGTTCTACTTTTATAACCATTAATGGTTTGGAGGAAATTACTACGAAATCTCTTCGTTTTTCTTATAACGAAAGATCAAATTTTTCTTTTGGACTACTAATTTACTTGTTTTATGTTTGGCCCCCAAAATTAATTAAATCAGTTGTAGAATAAAGTGTAGATAGTTTTAGTAAACTATTGTTTTGCTGGTTGATTAATGTCTTTTGGTTTAGTACCTTTGAACTAGTATTTTTATAATCATTGATAGTTTGAAATCAATTACATCTGAATTAGTTTGTTTGTGACATTGTTTGTTGTTCTTCTCACCCTTAATTAACTCAATTGAAGAAAAAGCTCTAGACAGTTTATCTTCAAAACCAATAAGTTATTCTGTCACACAGTTCGACTTTCTTAGGTCTCAGTTTCAAATGCGTGTTTTGTCGGTGGCTGAATTTCTTGTAGTGTGGCCTGTGACAACATTTTGAAAGGATTAATTTGATTGGTATCAGGCTCTACTAGATTACTACTAAATATGTTTGTCTTTTTTGTCAAAAAATATAAAACTGTATCCTTGCGACTTTCTTTTACCTTAGTTTCTATCATATTTTGTGTCCGTTGTTGAATTTCTTGTTGGTTAGCTAATTTCTTTCTTTTTAATTTTAGGAGTACTGTTATTAAAATTCCTTATGTTCCTAGTTGTGTGGTCCTCTCAGTATATTTATTTATTTGATTTTCAGACTGCTTAACGCTCAAAATCAGGAACCTCAAATCCCAGTAATTCCCTGTTCGCCGTTCTTGCCGAGCCGAAAACGCGAGGAGGCGAAAGCCCTACAAAACTTAAGGAGGAGGCTGAATGCGGCCAAGATAGTCCAGGCCAACCGGCCAGAACCGGTGGAAGCCAGGCAGAAAAACAACAACTTGAGCCCGGAAGAAGTGGATAATAGGCCTAATTTGTTACAAAAGGTGAGTTAATTAGGGACTGATCTTTCAAAATTCGAATAAGTGGTTTATTTACCAATGACACTGATGGTTCAGTTAACGTGCGTCCGCTTTGCGGCGGTGGGATCAATTCCCCATCAAATGTCACAAAAATATCTGGAGCAGTGTAACAGATATGAATAAAAAAGGTCTAAGACATATTTTCATACGGCCTGTCCCAAAGTAATTCTTCAAAAGCTTCTCCAATTGAAATGCGGCAAAGGAATCCGAATTATAGATGTATCCAACAAAGATAGCCTTACTTTTATTTTTTGTCGTGGCCCCGCCTTTTAAAGTTGACTCTATTATCCCTAGTAAAAGTTGCCGAAATCCGGGATGGCTTGCATCGTCGCCCGTCATCTTTAAAAGGCTCCGCGCCGGACCTCGTGTAAAATTTGAAACCCATATCAATTCCAACTTCTCCCGAAAAGAATTAAGGGTCGAACGCAAAAGAGTGCTCTCGCAGCTGCGTGACTTACAGAAAGTCCCATCTGCTTACTTTACTGTTACTTGGGGTACAACGTTGGCTTTTAAGAATCACTTATTATTACTACTATTTAGCCTTCTTCGATTCATCTTTGGACATAGGCTTCCCCCAATATCTTCTAGTTCCCGCATGTTTCTTCAAATCGTCCGCCCATCTTACTTGTGGGCTTCCCCTGCTTCTTTAATTTTCCCAAGGTCTCCAGTTTACAAAACATTTGTCCAATCGATCGTCTTTTTGTCTGATATTAAAACCGGCAAATTTCCAGTTTAATTTTGTACTTCTCCTCTGACATCCCTTACTTTTGTTTTATTTCTTATCCATTCATTTCTTTTTTTATCTGTTAGCTTTACATGTAACCTTTTTCTTTCCATTGCTCTTTGGACTTTTGTTACCTTATTCATGTTTGATTTTGTAAGTGTCCAGGTCTGGGATCCATAGGTTAGGAAAGGAAGGATACATTGGTTATACACTTTCGTTTTGAGGTACTGAGGATTTTTTTTATTTTTTAATATGTAGCTTAATTTATCGAAAGCTGCCGATGCCAATCTTACTCGTCTCTTGATTTCAGCTGTTTGGTTTCCTTTTTTTAGTTTAATAATTTATCCCAGGTATATATATTCCTCTACTTGTTCTATTTTTTCTTGGTTTATTTTGATCGTGATATCTTCATCTGTGTTTGTTATGATTTTAGTTTTAGTGTAGTTCATACTCAAGCCTATATTTTTAGATGCTGTATCCAGTTCTTCAAGCATTTTTATCAGTTCTTCTTTCTTATCTGTTATTAAGACGATATCATCAGCATATCTTAGGTGGTTCAAGTATGGTCCGTTTACTTTGATGCATATTTCTTCCAATTCTAAGTTTTTAAAAACATCTTCTAAGGCCTGGTTAAATAGTTTAGGGTATATTTTGTCACCCTGACTGACACCTCTTCATATGTGGATTGGCTTGGTTCCTTCATGGATTTTAATTGATGTTGCTTCGCTATATGCATTGGCTATTAAATCTGTGTATCTGTGATCTATTCGGCTATTAATTAAATATGCTTAAGCACCTTTAAAACTTCTTAAATATTAGCACGTTATTCAATAAGAACCTGTATAGTCTCTAGTTTACATATGAGGGATTCATGCAAAAACACAAAAATGTAAATTAACTTCGAACCGTAAAACTTGCTTAAAAAAGGGTGTGCGTGCTGGTTAGATAAATAAAGTGCCTTAAAATGCAAATTCTACCCTTAATAAATTTACCTTGGAAGTGTACTTTGCCTTATCTTTTGAAGTGAAAGGAAAACCACACTAAAACAAAGGTCAAGCTATCCAGGTTTATTTAAGCTTTCTTTAAAAAAAAATTAAGTCAAAAGATATACTTGAGGGTCCTAACCTGAGCCCATATTTGTATAAAGTCCTGACTATTGGCAAGTATGTAGCTCCAAGTTCCATAAAAAATACTTTGACATGAGACATCGCATAATGCGTATTTTCAAAACCGGATGAAAGTACTGTGTCCAGTAATTTATTTATTTAAAACATCACACCATTTAAAAGAGGGGTAAAAATTTTGTACCTTCTGCAATACCTAATTTTTCTCGAATTCTTCCAATTTTGCCAAATTTAAAAATTTATATAACTAAACTTTTTTATCCATCCATTTCCATTTCTTTTTAATGCTAAAATGATAAAAAAAAGTAGGTGTACCTCAGCTGAGTAATAGATTGAAGTTTTCAAATACGCCACTAGTTTATTGAAGGTCATTCTAGGGTCAGATTTTCCTACAGTTTCAGGTCGTTACTAAATTATTGGCCGCTACTATAGTTTCAATCAAAATGCAAATACAAGTATTTCTGTGCGAGTATGTCTGCGATATTTTGCAGAGTAAAGCATTCTATTAGATATCGTATATACCAATCACCATGTCGATTCTAGATCCTGAGGCAATATCGTAGATTCTTTCTCTTCCCGGATCCCTGTTTCCGATTTTTGCTTCAGTAGGGAATATTTAGCATTTCTCCGATTTCTCCTTCTATTTCAAACGTCTTAGATCTCTTCATTTATATATTTTTTTTGTGTTTAGGCCTTTTAAATTTAAACATTTTTAGTTTAGCTGTAGTATTTTATATCAAATAATTTCTTTTTAGTATTAGGGTACACCTAGATTCGAGAAATTAAAGGATAACAGCGCGATTTGGCAACAAAGCGGATTCTTTGCTCATTTTGTATTAAATGATTAAAAGAAGAATGCATTCGTTAATAGTCAATATTATTCCTGTAATTGATTACGTAACTTACTTTTGAGGTCCTGCGCGAACACCCTACCCAGTATCCCTAGTGCTCACATAGCGAATTAAAAAACTAAAAGTCCCAAGTGATTGACATAAGTCGGGAATTCTATAAATAAATAAATATAGACCTTACAAAATTATTTTTAAGGATTACCTACAGGTTAAAACTTCCTAACAACGCGTGTCGAGTAGGTGTGTAAACGACACAATACAAGGATGAATCAAAAACCTTAGAGTATAAATTCGGAGATGCAAATTTTCAAGTGGGCACGCATGTATTTTGTCATATAGCTGCTGTGTGGATGGACGACATATTTATTGGTTATTTAAATTTTTCGGTGTTTTGTGTTTGTCGTGTAAAATTGTTTTTTTTTCTTTCTGTAAGAAATGGGAAATAATTCACGTAAAACATGCGCGGTTATTAAAAAATGTCCGGGGGAAGTAAGGGGTATTCTATTGGTAAGGACTATTATTGTGTTATAATTTTTTAGTACAGTTAAGAGTGGTTTATGAGTGCCAATAAATACTCTTCATGGTTTCCCCAATAAATCTGCACAATTAATTTTAGGAAAACTACAAATCTAATCCGCAATTTGATAAAGTTTCACTCGATCAAATAGTTTTTAAAAAAATACACATAACCTTAAATTTTTGACAATTGCCAAATAATGTAGTGACGTAACGGAGTATGTTCCAAAACCACCAAACCTGACGCATGCGCAGTTACCGAAATCCTGTCTACCCGGAAAAGGAACATTAAGAATTAAAGGCAAATACATTAGAGCATAAATACATGTTGAAAAAATCGGAAAGTAAAGCACCCACAGCTTGCTTTGGAAACAATAGCAAATTTAATTTGCAGACGGACGGAATTAAGTTCGCATGCATGTGTTTTCTCACGGTAGACACACAGCTGCTGTGTAAGTAGAAGCCATATTTGTTGTTTATTGACATTTTGCGGTGGGTTGCGTTTGTCGTGTAAAATAATGTTTTTTTCTGTGAAAAATTGGAAATAATTCACGTAAAACATGTGGTTTGTGGAAAAATGTCCAGGAGTCCATTCCATAGGTAAGAACTTGTATTTTCCTTTATAATTTGTTAATAAAGTTAAAAGTGGTTTATAGATGCCATTAAACACTCTTCATGATTTCTAAAATAAATCTGAACAAATAATTTTAGAAAAACTATAATTTTAATCCACAACTTGATAAATTTTCGACAATTGTCAAATATTGTAGTATGTTCGAAAACCACCAAAACTGACGCATGCGCAGTAACTGAAATCATGTCTCCGCGAAAAAGGAACATTAAGAATTAAATTTGGGTTCTGGCTTCAAGCATCGCGTGTGAGAATGCATGGATATGCCCCATATTTCCCCCTTGTGCGGGAAAACGGAGATAAGTCGAAAAACACATTTTTGAGAAATTGCCAGTTAAAGTTTTTTGCACATGTCATACATAGTAAACAATTTAATATTGTCTCACCGTCACAAAACAAACACTTAGGTTAGGATAGTGAAATCTACTAACCTTAATGTGCCCAGTAAAAATTTTGGCCTTGAAAACCCCCAAAAGCTAGTTCAACTCAAAATGCACATTTTTCGACTTGTCTCCGTTCTCCCGCGCAAGAGGAATTTATGCTCCAACGTATTTGTTCGTAAGTTCGCATAAAGTTGTATCCCTTAAAATATCAGTTGCGACCTTCTTCATAAATCCGTGTTTTCCAGTATAATACAGACAAAAACTAAAATTGCATGTCTTTTGAATTAGGAAAGCACATGTTTGTTTGTTTCTCATAAAATTTCAAATGACTTTTCCTGACATAAATATAAAACAAGGGATCTCTAAAACTTTTACAACTTTGGAGTATAGGAGTACGTTTTATTCTTTTTTGTCACGACACCGTTGTAGTAGGTTTTATATACTTAATCTTTTGCAAAGATACGAGAGCTAGTTTATATTCCAGGAAGGATTTTTATTATCCCAATATTTTTAAAGAAAGAAATGGCGGAAGAAATATTTTAACGCAGTGAAAGATGTAGAATATAAAATCACTTTTTTGCCCTCAAATTTGATATGGAAACTGTCCGCCATGTTCAATTATCCGTTTTTACCGATTTTCACTCGTATTATGCATTTTTCCAAACAAATGATATAGAACGTATTTTTAGATAATCAAATTCTCTACAATTTTCGTTTAATGAACTTTTTGAAACAATAAATTTAATGCCGTAAAAAATAATAACACTAACGCAGTTTTTCTAATTAGTTTTTTTGACAACGTGTAGATGAACTTTTTGAAACAAACACTAACGCAGTTTTTCTAATAAATTTTTTTGACAACGTTTTTGCTCCCAAATGGAAACTGTCCGTCATGTTCAATCATCTGTTTTTACCGATTTTTACTCGTATTATGCATGTTTCCAAACAAATGATATAGAACATATTTTTAGATAATCAAATTCTCTACAATTTTCGTTTTATTAACTTTTTGAAACAATATATTTAATGGCAAAAATTGCAGCTTTCAGCTGAAATAAAACAATAGATAACTTCTAAAGACTTAATTGTTTCTCGAAGTATTTTTCACGAAAATGAATGTACTTTTGCATGCGCTCAAACCAATTGTCAAAGCTCTAATTCCACTTGTTTGTTGGGACTGTCAAAATTGTATTCTTGAAGGAATCGTTGGGACTTAGGTCAAGATCCACATTGTGACATATCGCGAGATTGAGCCTTCATGGGTGATTTCAAAGACGTTAATTCAAAAACTTTTACATGAAGAATTAGGGGTAAGAAAAGAAGAATAGAAAGAATAGATAGATTGGTGTCCGAAAACTCTAGACCGCTTTGACGTAGGAAACTCGAAAAATGTGTACAGAATCCTTGTGATCGACGTTGGAAAAAGTGAAAACCAAACAGTTTTAACAAGTTCCCAACGAAAGCCTCAAACTATCAGTATAATTCAATGCCGGTAGGGGTATTTTCCCTCGGAGTAGTTGTTTCCGTTGGTTTCACACAACTTATGCTCTACACGGAGCTATCGCCTACATTCACCTGAGGATGGCCCAAAAGGTCGAAACCGGTCGTGGATTGGCATGGAACACTTGTTCCTGATTGTCAGGACGTGTTCCAGACGGGGATCATTCGTATCCTTGTGATCGACGTTGGAGATAGTGAAAACCAAACAGTTTTAACAAGTTCCCAACGAAAGCATCAAACCATCAGTATAATTCAATGCCGGTAGGGGTATTTTCCGTCGGAGTATTTGTTTCTGTTGGTTTCACGCAACTTATGCTCTACACGGAGCTATCGCCTACATTCACCTGAGGATGGCCCAAAAGGTCGAAGCCGATCGTGCATTGGCATGGAACACTTGTTCCTGATTGTCAGGACGTGTTCCAGACGTGGATCATTCGTATCCTTGTGATCGACGTTGGAGAAAGTAAAAACCAAACAGTTTTAAGTGTACAGCATTGTCAGTGGTGATGAATCGTGGATTTACTCATATGAACCCGAAAATAAACGTCAGTGGTCTGTTTGGGTGTTCCAAGATGAAGAAAAGCCTACAAAAGTCATCCGTTCTCGAAGTGTATCCAAAAAGATGGTCGCGACATTTGTCTCAAAAGCAGGTCATGTAGCAACAATTCCTCTGGAAGATCAAAGGACTGTTACTGCCAATTGGTACGTCACCATTTGTTTGCCGAAAGTCAGCGCTGAGGTTCGAAAAATGAACCCCGAATGACGAATCATTCTCCACAACGACAATGCAAGTTCGCACAAAGCACAAAAAACCATTGAATTTGTACCCCAACAAAACGTCGAATTGTTGGACCATCCTCCATGTAGTCCCGACTAAGTGTCAACGATTTCTATACTTTTTAGAAAATCAAGAACGGACTGCGTGGTCAAGAATTTCAGTCGCCAGCGGAAGCCGTTGACGCCTTCATGAATGCAATTTTGACAGTACCAACAAACGAGTGGAATTAAAGCTTTGACAATTGGGTTGTTATATCACAAATCTTGTTAAACATTTTATAAATTAAAATGTCGATATCTCGTGTACCGTTGAAGAAAAACCCATCAAGAGTGGTATTGTTAGAAAGGAAATTCTAAGTAAATTTTAAAAATCCAATAATTTATAGGGTGTTTCCTTTAAAAAAACATAATTTGTACTTACTGTGTAAACTACAAATGTCAAATGTGGAAAAAACTACCTTCTTTTAAATGCTTTTGGTTTGAACCCTGTAAGTAAGACTAATAAGACTAATAATAAAAATCTTTTTTGCAGGATAAGTTTATAATGAGTTACCAAAGTATAAAAGGCAACTTTATAGGGGTATAGTCAACCACGGAACCGGTGTTTCGGAAAAAGGCATTTCCATCCTTAGCGTGGCTTGCCTGACACAACGTAGAACAAACTGACTACAAGATACAAGGTAAATCAATTTGTCCCGCCATGGACTTAGTTTTCTTGGTTCGCTGTCGTCTGGTTGAACTGTGACAAAATGTCTTTCTTCCTTATAGACCGGTGGACGTTTTAGTCCCGCCATGGACTTAGTTTCCTTGGTTCGCTGTCGTTTCACTCGTAGAATGAAAAATAGGTTTTACCTATTTTTTCATTCTTTTTGATTTACCTTGTATCTTGTAGTCAGTTTGTTCTACTTTATGTCAGGCAAGCCACGCTGAGGATGGAATGCTTTTTTCCGAAACACCGGTGTCCGTGGTTGACTATACCCCTATAAAGTTGCCTTTTATACTTTGTTAACTCATTGTTTTCGGTTTCAAACCGATACCGTGGAGACGGTGATAGCATGGTCTGGTTGAACTGTGACAAAATGTATTTCTTCCTTATAGACCGGTTGACGTTTTAGTCCCGCCCTGGACTTAGTTTCCTTGGTTCGCTGTCGTTTCACTCGTAGAATGAAAAATAGGTTTTACCTATTTTTTCATTCTTTTTCATTTACCTTATAAAGTTTATAGTGACAGACCCTGTACAGAGAATGGATGAGGAAAATAAATCTAAAATGATTTTCGGAAATACTAAACTTTGATTTATATGAATAAAACGCAAATTTCCCAAAAAGGCAATCAATCATAATAATAATACTGGGAGTCTATTTTGACCTTTAGCCAGCGGAAATGCTAAATTTTGCGCAGAGGTGGCTATAAATAATAGCCTGTAATTTATTTATGTACAAAATCCAGAGATTAGTAAGATTAATGAGGTCCGCGAATTTTCTTAACAAGAAAAATATTTAAATTATTTTTAAGATTTTTATGTAACAGGACAAAAAAAACAGATTTTTAATAAACCTTTGTTAATTTTGTTAAATTATTTTTTTCCTTATTGTAATGGATAGATCGATCAGAGCAGGATACCTTTAAAAAAGACAAAATATACCGTAGCCAATAAAAAAAATCAATTAGACTCGATCCGAGTTAGTAGCAGAAATTGGGGTGATCTTTTAGGGTTGGATAATGGTTTTTGATGGTGTTTAGTAAAACTAAATTTCCTATCAAATAAATGGATCCATGATGGATCTGATACCTTCCTAGCTAGCCTGTTAGCACACTTCAAGTGAAGCCATGTTATATCAGCCTTGAAAATAGTTTTTTGTAAATATCTCAAAAACTAAGGCTCCTTTTGGTTATAACACAAATTATATATTCCGATCACCGCATATTGATGCGATGCTCCGTTAAAAAATTAGCATTTTAAAATTTTTTTAATTGTCAAAAAACTGTCATTAACATTCATGGATTTTGACCAAAATCTAAAAATCGGTTTAGGAGCTATCGTGTCACGGACAGACACACACACACAGACAGACATCACGACCATTTTCGGCTCAAATCAAAAATCTCAAAAAATTTTTTATAAAATAAAAGGTTTATGCAATAAAAAACCAAACCTCTATAAACGTTTTTTATCAAACAAAAAATTTTCCGAGAAAAATCGTTCTTTTGTTTTTAATTTTTATCTCCCACATTTTTTTTTGTGTTTTACCTTTTATTTCCTTAACACGTTGTAGTTCAAAGAAAATGTAAAATATGCACTTAACATTTTATACCCAAAAATGAAAAATTTCTGGAAGCAGTTTTTTTTTTAAACAAAATAGTGACTTTTTTTATATCGTCTATTTTTAGATGATAAAAAAAATAATATGAAGAAATGGGAAATGCGGAAGAGAGTGATTTAAATTATATTGCAATCATTTAAGAAAAATACTTTTTTTTTAAACTGCTTTTAGAACATGGGCATCTTTTAGGTTTAAACTTAAAATGAATTGTAAACATTTATGTATTGTTTTAAACTAATTACGACATATTAATAACACAAATATAATTTTTGTCAACAACAAATTGGTTTTTCGTTTTTCCGAGAAAATTTTAATTTATGTAAAAAAGTTGTTAAAACCAAAATTGTAGACCTTTTTATTATCTATAATTTTTGTATTTAACTTTTTTCGATATAAGGTTTAGTTTCGCTGAAAACCGTGAAACAACATTATCCACCTCTAACAGTACGCCCCATTTTACCCTAATAACTCGGCTTGAGTGTAATTTATTTTTCCGTTGGCTGCGATCAAATACCTTTTCAAAAAATTCAAGCAATCATAGCTTGCTGTGGAAACAATGGAAAATTCGACGCAAATTTTCAAGTGCGCATGCGTGTGTTTTGGCACGTAGACACACAGCTGCTGTGTGGATGGACGCCATATTTGTTGTTTATTTACATTTTGCGGTGTTTTGCGTTTGTCGTGTCCTGCATGAATAATTCACGTAAACCATGTACGGTTTGTGGAAAAATGTCAGGGAGTTGGATATTTTATTTATTTTTCTTTATTAATAAAGTTATGAGTTGTTTATAGATGCCTTTTAACATTCTTCCTGGTGTCCACAATAAATCTGCACAATTAATTTTGGAAAAACTTGAAATTTAATCCTTAATTTAATACATTTTCACCGGATCAACTAGTTTTTCGAAAAAAAAATAGACATAACCTTAATTTTTTGACAATTTGTGAAATAATGTAGTGACGTAACGAAGTATGTACCAAAACCACCAAAACTGACGCATGCGCGGTAACCGAAATCCTGTCTACTCGAAAAAGGAACACTAAGAATTAATGGGGGTTCTGGCTTCAAGGATAACGTATTTGGCTGCAATAATTTTTTTTTTAGTTTCCAATCGTTTTATAAAACATAAAACCAAAACGATTTTAGAAAAAGTTATTTTTTTTTTTTTTCTTCCCGTTACCCATTTTAATACAACGAATTTTGTTATATTGTATTGTGTTTTTTAAGGCACCTTTAAGCAAACTCTGTCTGATTTTTTTTCGTCGAATTTTATCCAATAAATCACGACATCATATTAAAGCACCGATAGCAATCTAGCTAATAGCCCTTTTAATAGCGTTGTTACATTAAAGCACGTGAGAGTTGACAAAATGTCAAGGTCTATTACAAATTAGCGGGCAAACTTTGTATCTAAGGGCACTGATTTACCGAAAGAAAAATTAAAATACACTAACAATGGCAACTAAGCAAAAAAACGAATACGAAAAGCAATTGTAGAAACTCAATTTTTAACGCAACAGAATTTAAATTTAGCTCTATAAAATCTCTAGAAATGTCTTATATCGTCTTTGATCAACAGTGCTCCCGTCCGCTTCAAAACCTGTCCGTGCTGGAGCAGGTCTCTGTGGGAGCAACTGCGCTTCTAAAAGAAACACAAAATGTGTGGTTATAGGCTTGCATACAAACACGGTGGATAGAATAGAACGGTGTTCGGATCTTATATATATATATATATATATATATATATATATATATATATATATATATATATATATATATATGTCGAATTTTTCACGTCGCTGGTGGTCCAGCTGATCTTTGTAAGCAAAAGTTAGATCTGATAAGAACAACGGAACAACTAATATTTTTTGAATTTTTTGAAAACTAAGGCAATTTTCCTACTGTTTTCTAGTACATCCTTAGAAAATGTAATTTTCTAGACGTATTGTCGTTATTTTTTTTAGCCCGCTTTATTTTTCATTACACCAAACTTAAACTACAAGTCAAACTGAATGTGATCGTTTAGTATCAAAGGTGAACCGAGGTCTATTGCGTAGTAAACAAAGATGTAGGTCAGCGGATGATTTTTGAAGCTGAAAAGAACACATTATTTTCTTCCAATTTTAATTTTTGTGTAAAGAGAAATGAAGCGGGTTAAAAAAAATAACGACTGGTATGTTTGAAAAATATTATTTTATAAGAATATACTAAAAAATAGTAGGAAAATTGCCTTAGTTTTCAAAAAATTCAAAAAATATTAGTTCATTTCATATCTAAGTTTTGTTTAAAAAAATCAGCTGGACCACCAGTGACGTGAAAATTCGACATATATTTATAAGATCCGAACACCGGTCTATTCTATCCACTGTGGCATACAAATGCTATTTGCACTAGGTGCAAATTGTTGACAGCACCTAGCTAGTGTCAGTGTCCTTCCAGTGCTGCACTACTTTTTCCAATGGCATACGCCATAAAAGTTCGTCAATGGAATATGGAAACCGAAAAAGTGCAATGAAATGAAAACACTGAGCCAGTTGTGCACCAGTGCTGAACTCATTTTTCTAATGGAATGGCTAATAGAACAACATATTAATGCCCGGCACCTCCACCATTTGGCTAATATGGGGCGACTTAACTCGTTAGGGATATCACGAAGTTCCTTAGTGACCTTAGTTAGAGAGGGTTGCTGCGAAGGAGTCCTTCATTCACTAGTCAGTGAAACCAGTGCAGGACGTTTATTCTCACTCACGCCGGTGGATTCATTTCCCATGCCAAAAGGTGGTGAAAGTTTTCAAATTCCACCCGTGAAAGTAAACGTTTGGCTCACCTCACCTTACGGGAAGTCAAGAATAAACGTCCACAAACTAAACGTTAAATTCATGAAAACTTGCTGAGTTTAGTTAAGAGGTAAGGACGCACACTCACTTACCATGGTTCAGCCCAACCAGTCTTAGTTCGTTCTTGCACATTGTGCTATGTTATCAAGATTTGGTGGTTCCAAATTGTAGCCCACCATATGCTGGGAGAAGGACAAGTCCACCAAGCTGTATCTCTTTATTTATCAATTTCTCGTAGACCCACTAAATTTTTCGGTCATGTGTTACCCCTTGACAATAGTTTTTACATAAAGTAGAGTCACTTTCGTGACAATATTAAAAGCTACAAGCGCAAAAACTCTTACTGTTACAAATAGCAGTATCCTTAGAGCAGGCAATTCTCGCCACTCACGAGACAGACAGTTATTTAGCTCTGTATAAGGGCTTAAACGTATGAGTAATAGGGGCATATAATGGGTTTTTTAAATAATTTAAGGCTTTTTGAAAGTTTTTTCAAAACATCATTAAAATAGAGTCCCACTTATTGTCACGAAAGGTTTGTTTAAGAACATGTGTATAACCTTCGAACATTAAACCATTAATTGTTTAAAGTATACATGTTGGGCCAAATTCGATGTTTTTTTGGGGTTTAATTACGACACAAAGGTAATATGAGTCTATATTTCTGGCACTCCTTTTCTCAATTACTTGCTTAAGACAAAAAACATTATCACTGCAAGATCTGCACGAAACCTAATTTGCTCTTCTTCTTCTAAGGAGTTCACGGTTGAGTAATGTTGTTGGGGACCTCACCACTATCTTGCTGTGGTTTTGCCTCGGTGTTGAATACCAGTGGTTTGAAAGACATTGAAATGTCTTTCAAACATACATGATACACATATCTAGGTTTTTAAAATTCCAAAACATTTGCCCTGCTTTGTTGGTGTTGTTGAGTTTGGCTCCCCTCAGTGTTATTTAGTACCTACATTTCCAATTTATCGTGTTGGATAAATTTTGTTCTGATTATCCTAAATGAAAAAGCAATTTATTTTTTGCAAGCTCGCTACATTTTCCCTCTGTTTTTTACCGCAGCTTCTCTCAAAATAATAATTTTATGATAAGATACTGCTTCTCCAAGGCGAGAAAACAGGAAAGCGAATTGAATGTTGCACGTGGATAGCCTTTTTGGCAACAACTCGAACGAAACGTAATATTAGAGTTTTATTATCAAAAATTCAGTGCCAATATCGCGGCGATAGTCATATAGTGGTCCAATCGCCACGTTTTTGACTATTTTTTTTCTATAACTCCACAATACTGGATGGTTATTATATGGGGGGTCTTCTGCTTGTATAAACAAAAATGGCACCATATCGAAAACTTTTTTATTCATTTTAAAATAGTGTAAATTATCCTTTTAGTGGTTTATTTAAGTCTTTGATAATATCGAACTTTTTATTAAGAAAAGTAGATCAGAACCAATGAATACAGTGTGTAATCATTGTCAGAACTAAAGACACATGACGCACGACAAACTATATTGAGGATTTTTTGCAGAGGGCGCGCGCGCGCTACTGAATGTATAACGTTTATCTTTCTAATTCTACCTACCTGACTATATTCTGTGTAATATCGATAATTTTTTTATGAGCTACTTAATTAATATCGATAACTCGAAATTTTGTTTCCAGATTTTGTTAAACCGTCCAGTTAGCATGATCCTAGACATATCGGACATTAGGACAGCGTGGCAGGACAGCGACTTCATAACCGACTGTCTTTGTTGGCACAATGTCTACAGACAAAGACACAGCTCACCTCCACTCAGTATGAGTCCTGAAGTGAGTAAATTTTATTCTTACATAATTAGATACGGACAAAACAAAAGCAACTAAACTTGTATAAAAGTTTGATCCTATACCAACTATCAAAAAATATACTGGCGGTAACATGGGAGGAAGAAATTAGGAACGAAACAGGAAAGCGCTTCTGCAGACAGTCAAGCTCCGCTGAAAGCACTGTGCAAACCAATCATGTCCGCGGGTTTGGTGTAGGAGTGCGCGGATGCACTTCAGGAGTTGGCCGAAGTAAGAGAGGTGTAGCTCGTATGGGTCCCAGGCTACATGGGAGTCCCAAGAAACGAGAAAGCGGACGAACACGCCAGGGGTGGATCCCGGCAGAAATACGTCGAGTGAGAGCATTTCCTGGGGCTCACAAGAGGGCAAATGAAGTCGACCCTAACAGAGTGGACCCAGAAAAAGATACAAAAGGAATGGACCAACACGGGAAATGCCAGACAGGCGAAGGAGTATGTGACAGGAAGAGTGGTGGGAGCCATAGTATGAATCCTAACCGGACACTGCGTCCTACAAGGACACTTGGCGAACATGAGAGTGAAGGAGGACGCGACGTGCGAGCAATGTTGGGCCCAGGACGAGACTTGGCGTATTTCCTCTCATCATGTGAAGCATACAAGGAGGCAAGAAGAGAGGTATTCGAAGAGGAGGCCTTTAAGACGGAGGACCTTTTGAATCTGAGGTGGCTCGATATTCTGGCCTTTGTACAGAAGACGGGCAGATTCCTCAGCGAAGGAAGGACGCAGCAGGGGGATGCCTGGGGGTTGGCGAAAAGGGCGCTTCATGTGCCTAGTCGCCAGGCCTAGAGCCTACCCCACACTACTACTGCTACTACTATCAAAGAACAAGTGGGGGTTTTGGAAACTTCGATCCAGTTCTCAATTTACGTGTTTCGGCGATTTTTTTCACAAAATCATGTGGTCTTTTTGTCACGTAAATCTTAGGGAGTTGCTTTAATTTTGTCCCATAATGTACATAAGGGCCAAAATCACAGCATGCGAAATCCCGACAACCGAAAATACATAAAGATAACATTGATTATTTTGTTTATTTTAGCTGTGCCATCTAGCTCAAACTTGGGCAAACCATCTTGCTCACACCAATAGGTTTTACTATAGAAATGGCAAGGATATTGGTCAGAATTTGTTTTGTAGGTAAGTACAGGCTATCACAAATTTAATGTCTTTAGCTCTCCGGGAGGGACAAAAGAACTGACCTCCATGTGCAGGCCGTATTTTAGCTTGAAAAATTTGAATATTGGAAGGATGTCTATAGCACCGTATCTTTCCATCTAAACAATATATTTTGTTTTTAAGCTTTAAGATATTTATGGTGCCATTTTGCATCTAGATTCAAATATGCGGTCACACGTTCTAGCAAGTTATTTTAATAATTTTTTATTTATTTTTTTTACAATATTGACATTTTTAATAAAAAATCTGCAGTAAACGCTGTTTGGAATTGGGGAAAGATATTTTTCACAAGACTATTTTGTTTTATTTTTTAATATTTTTTGAATATTTTTCTTTTTACAATTTTGGTAAAGTTTAAGAAATAAAGGATTAACATTTTTGTTTTGTTTTGATCAATTTAAAATTTGAATTGCGTGCGCAAAATCGCAAAGTTTTGATGGCACTTGTGCGCCACCCCTGCCATGAGGTGACGATTAACGGCACTATGGCCGTTCTGTTCCATAACATATTGAAAAGCGGACCGAACCGAACTCTTCTGTGTTCTGTTCAAATCCAACAAGCGACGTGTACACACGAGGTAAAGAGAATATGAATGTCAAGGTAAGCCAGGGTCAATTTTGACGTCATACGATCTATATTTTTTAATAATTTAATAGTGTTTTGGTCTCCCTACCTAATCACCATTCCAAACAAACGTCTCTGTCAAGATTCTGATAATAATGTATTTCTTAAAAAATATATTAGTCACAGTTTTTTAATACTGTTTTGAATTGCAGGGCTACCAACGCAATAGTAACTGACGTATCGGGTCAAGAAGTCACTACGTATTGGTATTCAGCTGTCAAACAGTACGATTTCAGCAACGAACCTGACAGGTTGAGGTCAAACGTCAACGCTGGTGAGTCTATATCAACGACGTCGCGTTATTGCTTTGCTAAGTTCATTTATTTCAAAAATATTATGAAAAAACACAATAAAAGCAGTGAAAATGTTAAACCTAGTAAACAACATCGCATCACGCACTTGAATGACCTGTGACGGCCAAACCACTACTGCTAGTTTAACCACCAATAATTTTTCTATTTAAAAAGAGAGTTGCTTACCACTGATTTAAAACAACTTACTATAACGCGACGCATCATGTCTGCGATTTTTAAAGCTGGTTGGTTTAAGTATCCAAACCAATATTTTTTTATCAGGTTACTTTTCACAACTCGTCTGGGCATCAAGTCGCCATCTTGGAGTCGGCAAAGCCCGGTCAAGATCGGGGAAAATCGTCGTCGTAGCGCACTACGAGCCGGCGGGAAATCACACTGGATCTTACTTGGAGAACGTGTTTCCACCTTGTGAGGATTTGCCCAGGTAACTTATTAAACAAACCCACAAGAAAAGAAAATGTAGAAATCTGTAAGACAGATATTACGATGTATTTTTTGATGCTGAATGCGAATCGTAGGTCAAAGTCCCTAGACGTCTGGCTAGTCTCCAGTGGCTAGATTCACATGAAATCACACCTTTATGCTACCGGTCAGGGAGGGGAAATTCCATATTTTAAAATTTTCTGTATGTACTCACTCAAAACATTCTAATACCTTCTCTAGTCATTGTTTCGTGGGCTAGGAAGCCAAAACTGGGAAAATTTTGCAAGCTGTTGTGCTTTATTAATAATAACTGTAAATTTAATTCTAAAATTTTAGAGTTCCTGGTCCTCCTCCAGCAAGATACGTCATTTCTCCTGGCAGTACTACGAGTGGTTCAAGTTCGAGTAGCACAACGCCAACTACATAAAGCGGCAGGCCTGGAAATTGCTAATTTTTTTATTAGAACTGGCAAAATTGGTCTTTTGACCCAAATACCGGGTGGGCCAAAAAAAACCGGACAATTTTTTTTTCATTATATCTTTTGAACTATACAATCGATTTTAATGGGACAAACTGCACTTGGCAGATAATTAATCAGAGTTTTGATTAAATATATTTTTTGTCCGCCGTCTCAAAATCCAAGATGGCGGACAAAATTAAAATGTACCCTTCAAAGATGGTCGTTTATTCTTGTGTTGCGAATACGTTTTAATTATTTTTCAAATTAGTAAAAAGCTGCGTTCTTGCCACGTACAAAAAGGTATGAATCAGCAAAATCGGTTTAGTGGTTCTAAAAAAAATATATTTGTTTTAACAATTGTTTTGCATATTATACGATTGCCTTGCCAATCATGTCTGCATTTATTTCCTTATAAATTCATTACCACTGAACCGATTTTAATGAAATAAAAAACATCCTAAATTGATTGTTTTCTAAAGATCATGATCAAAGTTTACCATGATTTGTTTTATCTGACTAAGATCGGTTCAGTAATAATGAGTTTATAAGGAAATAAAGGCAGGCAGGATTAGCAATGTATAATCAGTAAAACAATGGCTAAAACAAAAATAGATTTTTTGAGAACCACCACACCGATTTTAGAAATTTGTACCTCGTTGTACGAACCAATAGTAGTGCTTTTTTATAAATTAAAAAAAAAACTAAAACATTTTCAGAAAATAAGAATAAACACGCCATTTTGAAGAATCAAGTAAGATTCTCTACGCCATCTCCAATTTTAATATGGCTGTAATTTTTGATAATAATCTTTAAAAAGCAATCAATTCTTACAAGGATGTTTTTTATTTTATCAAAATCGGTTCAGCATTAATGAATTTATATGGAAATAAATGCAGACATGATTGGAAAGTCAATCGTATAGTAGTCAAAACAATGGTTGAAACAAAAATATATTTTTTTGGAACCACTAGCCTGATTTTGCTGATTCGTACGTTGTTGTGCGTGGCAAAAATGCAGCTTTTTTACTGATTAAAAAAATCATTTAAATATGTTCGCAACACAAGAATATACGAGCATCTTTGACGGGTACATTTTAATTTCATCCGCCATCTTGGATTTTCCGATGGGACAAAAAATATATTTATTCAAAACTCTGATTAATTTTCAGTTTGTCGCATTAAAATCGATGGGATAGTTCAAAAGTTATCATAAAAAAAAATTGTCCGGTTTTTTTGGCCCACCCGGTATTTAAAGAAGGGATAAAGCGTTCGTTATTTTAAATAAAATAATAAAAAATCATAAATTAAAATTTGTTGCCAGTTAAAGAATTCCTTTTTTAAAAACATTAAAATAACAGTAGTAACTAACCAATTTAAGTTTTTCGTAAATAAAAAAATTCTTAGTTTGTATTTTAATGGAATAAAAAACTTAGGACTTTATATACCAAATTAAATCTGTCAAATTCACGTTTGGGTATATTAGGGACTGTCCTTAAATTACGTAACGCTCTAGGGAGGGGAGGGGGGTTTGGCCTTGCGTTACACTCAATGTTTTTTTAATGGTTTTTTTCTTAAAAATGCGTTACGAGGGTGTCAAAAATCTTGAGTTTTTGCGTTACGTAATTTAAGCACGTGCCCTTATAAAATACAAATATGCACTGCGGACAACAAATAGAAGGCGTGAAGAGGGACAATCAAATTTTGCGCCTTCCTTTACACTATTACTATGTTTTTGTAATGTAGTTATTGCTCAAATTACACCATTTTTTTTAAATATGTAAAAACTATTTTAGTAATTCACATTGGGCGCAGGTAGGGGGAGCTAAAATATGTTGAATTTTTTACATTGGCGAAGGCATATAAGTCTCACAATGTATTTTTGCTACTTCGACTTTTGAAATAATAGTGGGGGAGGCCGTGAATATATTTTGAAACTTATTTTCTTAGTCTGTGTATATAAATAAGTATGTTCTGTTAATGATAATAATCAACAATTTTTCATTCTGGTGATTATTTTCTTAGTTCTCAATCTTATACTAAGAAAAATGTCCCTGGATAAATATTGTCGGATCCAAAAATTGGGCTAATTTGTGCCCTTATTTTCTTAGTCTTGAAACTGAACGTATAAACTGATATTATAATACATTATAACTAAAAATAACTCTGGCTGATTTACAAAGTTGGAAAATGCACTTAGCGGCGTCTTCAAAATTGGAAAATCAGGAACCTATTTTCTTAGTATTGAAATTTTTTCACATGGTAGATTATACTATAATGTCATGGAGAAAATTATTCTGGCTGTTATTTACAATCACGAAAGTCTCACCAGAAAAGTTCAAAGATTCAACCTACAAAATAGTTAGTTAATTTTTTGGTCCTTAACGATCGCATATTCAAAAAACTTTAGGAGACCAAAAAGTTTCTAGATACAACAAGAAATGTACAGAATCTATCAATTACGAACAAGGAGCATTTTCGCTGAAGAAATATTTTAATTATTATATTTTATAATAGCTTAATTATTATTTAGCATGTCTAATGGCACCCTGTAGCTAAATATCTTAAAAACTGCGAGAGCTATCAACGAAAATTGAAAAACATATTAAGAAAACTACGAAAGCTATCAACGAAAATTGAAAAACATATTAATTTCAACAGTCGTAAATCGGCAACGAAGCGTTTGCGCACCTATGTGCATGGAAAGTTTTAATTATAAAATAATCCAAATAATCACTCCTTCTAATTTGTACGTGGGTCTAAAAAACATTGACAAAATGGAATTTGTCAGATTGACGTGCATCAGATAACTCTGGCAAGGCTTTGGGGCTTTTAAATAACAGCCAGATGCTATTTTAAACTTTTGTTAAATATTAGCCAGAATATTTTTTTTAGTTAACTTAATTATATCCTTTACTGGTACAACTAGTTTTATTACTAAGGAAATAAGTTCCTCGTATTAATATCTTATTTTGCATCTTGCACCTAAACCCATCTATTCGTATTACAAATTTTGCTTGGAATTGATCAGTGAACAATTCTATCGATCTTTGCTGACGAAGAATATAAGTTCCCAAAATCTTCACGACTTCCCCTACTATAAGAATTTTAATTTTAAAACTCTACGGCAGGTCTAATTTTTGTAATAAAAAAGTTGCAAAAAAGCTTTCACTTCTATATCTTTGCCGAACAGTGCTTTGTTAGTCCATTTTTTAGTATTAATTAAAAATAGCTTTTTAAAAAAACACACTACGTACCTTGCGCAATCACGTTTGTTAAAAAAAGCAATCAACTTTTGATAAAATGTATTTATTATACAGTTTTTTAGATATATTTTTATTAGCCATATTTGTTACAGAACATAATGCCATATTTAAGTATTATTCATCAGTATTTTTTTGATTGTTAAATTTACAAAATGCTTCCACCTCATAAAAGTTAAAGCCATGTGTCCACTTGCAAAAGTTTTTGCTGGCGTGTCAACACTGTGTTTTAAAATTTTTGTTTGCTGCAGGTGTTTTTCAGATATTTTTCTGTATTGCTACGTTGCAAGTGTGAGGTCACTGCATCCTGGAAGCCTGGCAGAGGCTTCTAGGATACAGAGACCTTAGGTTAACTGGCAAGTGGACATCAGGCTTTATAGTTGCATTTTTAGCTTAAGTAAGATTAGGCAGGCTGATTATGACAAATCAAGTTCGTCTTTTGAGTTGAGTTATTAAATAATTTATAACAGCAATATCCATAAATTGTATAAAAATCTGATGTACTAATCTATCAAAGAACTAGTGATGTATTTGAAAACTTTAGTCCGTTTCTTAGTTCACTAGTTGAGTTTACTAGGCGATTTTTCTCATGAAACTTTATAGTTCCATTTTCCCACATTTAAAAAAGCTTGAAATTTCTTTGATAGTACCCCAGTCAATATCGACATAAAAAATTTCAAACAAGCATGTACAGTGAAACCTCCCATAAGCGGACACTCTCGGTTCCGTCGATTTTGTCCGCTTATTGGAGGTGTCCGCTTATGAGAGGGAACTGCGAAATTTCAATATATATTTATTAACAATTTTCGCTGCTTGAGTTTTTCCGATATTAAATTTTTCAGCGATCTTTCGTGCTGATAGATGTTCCTTCTCCGAAACGTTAACAACTTCCATTTTTTTACGTAAACTAAGAAGTTTTTTACTAGGCACTATTTCAAAGAGATCTATTACTACCCAATTGAACAATAAAAATAAAACACAGCAGTCCCGCCCGAATAAAATATGTTGTAAATACGAGAGAAGTATTTAGTCTCCGCATTAAAACGGAAAGAGGCAGCCCCGTCTGCAGAGTGCGTTGGTGCCAACATACCACATAATATTTGTGCCCATGTTGTGCAGCGCTCCGTCCCGTTGTCAGAGGTTCGCGTCCGTTAAGGGAGGTTTCAAAATTTTTTAACCCAAAAAAATTGTCCGCGTCCGGTTATTAGAGAGTCCGGTTATAGGAGTGAATTTTACATGTAAAGAAATAGGGAAAAGCGTGGTTCCAAAAAATTTGTCCGCCTAAAGAGAGTGTCCGCTTAATAGAGGTATCCGCAAGGAGAGGGGTCTCACTGTATTTACTATTTTTTTTTGTATATTGTTAGGATCCTCGAGAGTAGTTCATCCCCAAGTTTGGGAACAACTCGAGTTTTTTTTAGGTTTTTCAAAAAACTATCTTAAGGAAGATTCTTTGGGTATTTACGTTCACTATTTTTGTCAAGGCAACCAAGTTCTGTACAATCTGAGCGCAACCCTAGCTTCTTAGGTTCATTAGTTGCAGAGATACGTGTGGTCAAATATGTAAAGATTTTTACAAAAAGTGAAATTTTAATATTAGGGTCATTTCCAAGCCACGTACCGGCTAAACTAATCATCCTAGACAATAGTCATGCAGAAGTAATTTATAGAGAATTGTATTGGCTTTAACACGGTGCTAAAATTGTGCGTCTAGGTATTATTGATTGCGCAAAAAAGAAAAAAAATAGTAATACATCGATGTTCCCGAAAAAAAAACATATCTGTAGTAGGAGGTCATTATAACACCTATCTTAGTCAATTACTAATTAGTGGGAATCAACACGATCTGACCCGTTAACAGACAAGGTAGAATATCAAAATATTTTTTTAATTTTCAACGCTCAAGCTAGAGTACCTAATGAAACTTGGCATGCATATGGGCCTTCCAGCACTAATTCTTCAGGTGTTATAAAAATTAACTATATAGCCCGTAGGGAGCGTATGAGGGCAAAATGTGTTTTTAGATTATCCCTTATTCTCTATTGCACCTCCACATCTAGGTCTAATTGAATTGATAGTTCATGAACTAATAAACCTATGAAGCTAGGGTTGCACTCAGATTGTAGAGAATTTGGCTGGCTTTACAAAACTACTAAACGTAAATACTTAAAAAATATTTCGTAGAGCTAGTTTGGTTGAAAAATCTAAAAAAATTGCAAGATTTTCGAGTCCCACGGGAGTCGCCCAGGTATTTTAGAGTTGCAAACTTGGGTATGAAATACCCTTAAGGATCCTATCCATGACGGATCTGATACCTTTCTAGCTGGCGTATTAGCACACTTCAACTGAAGCCATGATATATCAGCTTTGAAAACAGTTTTTTGTAAATATCTCAGAAACTAAAGCACCTACGAAGTTTTTGGTTATAACTAAAATTATTGAGCAAAATGTAATATACTAGATTCCGAAAACCGCACATTGATGCGATGCCAACCAAAATCTAATCAGCTCGTTAGAGTGTCGAAAATTGGTTTAGCGGTTTAGGAGTTATCGTGTTACGGGCAGATATACACACACACAGACAGACATTAAGACGATATTTCTAAGATAGGTAAAAATACACCCAATAACGCGCTGACTGTGACGTAGCACGGCACCCCGACACAAAATAGCATTATCGAGCGTACCACCATCTAATCTAGTCGTGTCATTGACTGAACTTACACATTATTATCCGATTATTTACCATCTTTTTTTAAATTATTGTGTTAGTAAGGGCACCTAATACTCTTAAACAATCATGATATCAATAAACAAACAGTGGTGTACTCGTTTTATTTACTAAATTCACACATTTTCATCCAGCTACTTACTATCTCTTTTTAACTCAAATTAGTGGGACGAGCGCACCGAATCTAAAACAGTCTTGGGATTAGTTTGCAAAGGATAAGTATTTATAAGATGTCATTTTGACAATCAATGTCAATCGACGTTCTTCCATCGGCACACAGTGGGCCCGCGGACCTGATTTTTCATCAAAAAGGGATAAATTAAATACATACTGAAACTTCTGAACATCTTTACTAAACAAGAGTAGATAGTCCAGTAGGCCAGAAGTGTCATGTTTGCATGGCGATTTGACCCAGATTTAAAGCCATTTTGCGACAATATTTTATGTTGTAGAAAATTCTCATAAAATAAATCTTGTAGAGGGAGGTAAGTAGATTTAATCCCTGTATATTTTGATTTCAATTTTGATGTATAGACAGGTATGGTAATGGTTTTTGCTTGGGATTTCTGAAATTCTATAAAAATATAGATTTCTTATAAATGTTGGAAAAAAATTTTGTTTCAGTCAACCGTTTTCTTGAAATTTTTATTTTCTTAAAGAGTACATATCTTTCAAAAATGATATTTTAACATCTGCTGCTACAAAGTGCCCATGTGAAAGATATTATTAATTTACTAAAAAGGGACTTCTTCGAGAAAAAGTTATATATAGCCAGTCTTAACAAAAGTGCTTGTTTATTATTTTTAAAACACTTTAGGCTAACTTAAACAATTAAAAATAAAAAAATATATATTAATAAAAAGTACAAACAATGTAAAGAATATTCAAAAAATAAAAAGTTAAAAATGAAAAAAATTAAAATGTTCAAAAATCAAATAAAAGGTCACTCCATAAAAAATACAAACTAAAAAATCTCAAAAACCAAAAATTACACATGAAGTTAACTTTAACAGGTGGATTGTTTATGAAAAAAAAAAGGTAAAAAATCTTTTAAGATAAACGGTTCTATTTTAAATCATCAGCAGTTTACCGAACCTGACTTTTAATAAACTAATATAAACACGTAAACGTTTTAAAAATATTTATTTTGTTGGATTTAAAAACAATTTTTTCTAGATAAATCATTCTTAATTAATTATGCAGTCGTTAAACTTGCAGGTTCTTATCCACGACAAAGTCAGGGTTACGTTCTTTTTATTTCTTTTTGATACAGCCCTAGAATAATATTATTTAACTGTTTTTAATATTTTAAATTTTTAGTTTGGTTTTTAGATTTATTATTATGCAAACTTTTCATCCTTCCATGCAGCTTTATTACGCATTACACGATGAGCTCAATTTTACCTTTAACAACCCCAAGTACCAAGTTTGACACAAATCCGTTTATAAATAGAATAGTCTATTGGATAAGGATTTTGGGTCCGCCGTGCTAGTTTTATTTGTTTGAGTAAAAAATTATAATAAGCGACGTTAAACACCGTAGAGTTCCAAATTTAATATATATCGGGTCATAAATGTAAACGTGCTTCATTTCGGATCCGCCATGATATTTTTTTTAGGTTTGGCCAGAAATCTTAATTATCAGCTTTATACACTACAAAGTTCCAATTTTGATACATATCGGTTCATAAATAGAAAACTCTGCCGTTTTGGATCCGCCATGTAAATTTTTTAAAGTTTGAGTTCATAATTATAATCAGCGACTTTAGACACGTCAAAGTTCTAAATTTGGTACCTCTTGGTAAATGAGTTTTTTTTAAAATTTAAGTCAAAAATAATATTTAGCGACTATTAACACTCCAAAGTTTTAAATTTTATACTTATTGATACATAAATAGGAAACTTCGCCATTTTGGATCCGCATTTTGATTGATAATTACTTTTTTCTCATTTTAAAACAAAATATTGTCACAAAACCTATTTTTCTAATTTTGGTCAAAAATTAGGCCCGGGAGCCCATTGTGCAGCTCTATGAGTTGGACAGCAATAAAAAAATTTGCTGTGCTTTAAAAAGAGATGCAAATGAGTATGTTCCAAAATTACAATTTATGTCGGGGTGCAGTTTTTTAGTGACGTCACGAGTCAGCGCCTAATTAACACATTTTTGGCGTTATCTCACCAATTTTTTTTCGTCGAAAATAATACCTTCCTAGGTAAAAAATCGTACATACATGCGAATTTGCAACGTTAAATGATTTTATTGACTGGCCTATAGTTGGTACATGATCATGTTTATACAATTTTTTGAGTTGCTATATTTTAGCCACTACTGTAAAAATATAGGATATTTATAGGGATAAACCTTAAGACTGCTATAGCGATGCGTAAGGCTATCTGCTTTAGATGCACAGATTTGGCTTACATTAAATCTAATATTAAACATTGCCTTTATAAAGTGCTATTTACATTATATTATGTAAGTAAGTTAGTGTTCCTATATTAATATATTATCAATGTATAAAGGCTGGTGAATTTTCGCAAGAAAACCGTGGTTATTCTCTCTATCTTGTTTGTTATCTTTTTCATTAATTAGTAAGGAAAAAAATATTACCCAGTTAAAAAAAACTTTTTTTATATTAATTTTTCAACAAAAATATTTTTCTTATAAAGAATGTTGCCCAAGATGTTTAACGTTAACTAAATAGGCAAACAACATTTTTTTTGGCTATATAAAAATGTATCGAAAATTATAAATTTTGCTTAAAAGAAGAAAGATTTTAAAGCACGGTTATTATGATTGTATATTTATTTAAATATACTGCTTTTCAAAAAAAAATTGTACACCTATCATGGGTTTTGTATACAAATATTTTCGATAAGTAGTGTACTTACCTATTTACGTTTTATTTTTGACCAACCTTTATTAGTAACAATTTTTGACGTTATCAAAAACATTACTACTTGCCTTTTTGAGCAAAATTCATATTTTTTGACACACCTCATACGCTTCTTTTAGGACATCTAGAACCTTTTATAGCAAATTTTTTTTTTCGTAAAATAACTTTATTGGACTTTATTTGATTTTTGACAATTTTTCTGACTAATAACCAGTTTTCTCTTTTTTTTTGTTTGATTTTCCAATCGTTTTTTTTTGTGGATAGAATAACCATAATTTTCCCACGAAACTTTTTGCCTTGCGGTTCTTCTCCCCATACATAAATTTATAGTAGTTGTTTCAGTTCGACGATATATATTTGTCCCTTTCTTTTTTAATAGAAAAAAAAAGACAACGTCGCGTCCAACTGAAATAGTAACCAACAAGTGAAATTAAATAAAGAAAAATTATACAAAAGTTTCTCTTCGGCCGGGACTCGAACCCGGATCTCGTGCTCTGGAAGCAAATGCTATTTCATTAAGCCACCAAAGATGATACATAAATTTTCGGAAAACTTCTACATATGAATGTGTGTTGTGTCTCAATACAAGAACGAGAAATTCTCAGGGTATTAACTCGACCAAGCCAATTCAACTGATTTTTATAATTTCTTCTTTCCCACTGTCAAAGGTATGAAAGAATTATAAAAAAAAATCAGTTGAATTGGCTTGGTCGAGTTAATACCCTGTGAATTTCTCGTTCTTGTATTGAGACACCACACACATGTATAGGTAAAAGTTTTCCGAAAATTTATGTATGATCTTTGGTGGCTTAATGAAAGAGCGTTTGCGTACAGAGCAAGAGATCCGGGTTCGAGCCCCGGCCGAAGAGAAACTTTTTCATAATTCTTCATTTTTTAATGGCACTTGTTGTTTATGGTTTTAGGTCCTTGCATTATTTGCAATTTGGTATTTGAAAATGAAATATTAACGTTGGATTTATAAATGGGTGTTAACCACTAGCTGTTGTATTTCTATCTGTATGTTTTTAGCGTTTGACACTCTTCTAAATATGCACCAATAAATTATGCTCAAAATACTTAGATGCACATTTTTACCTATAGGAAATATTGTCATGAAAAAAGGAAAAATCAAGTAACTAATAAGTTTTGAGAGGGGGTAAATTTCACATTGGTGTAAGCTGCTTTTTTATAAAAAAATATAAAGAACCCAACTGTCAAACTGAACTGAGTTTTTTGTAGTCAAAAACATGGTAGGTAAATGACGTTACTAGATTTTTTCTGAATGCGAGAGATTTGTTTATCTTTTATTTAAAAACGTTTATATTATCTGGAGTTTTATACTTACTTTGCGGTTTTATGGTATTTTAATTGAAAATTAAAAAAAGGAAAAACATTTAATACATAACATTAATTAATGTAGTAGATGGATATGGGTGTTGAACTAGAATCTTGGACTATTGCTTTTATTATATTTTTACTGCAGGACACTTTTATCAGGATATTCACCATAATATTAATTTTCTTCAAACTCTTTTAATATATATAAATCATGTGACAACCAAGAAAAAAGGACTGCATATTGAATTTTAAAATGAATACGTGATATGTAGTAAAAAAAATCTTCTAAGTTTCCGAGTTTTGTTTTTTACCAAAAAATGTAAGGCTGTGGGTCAGAAATATCATTATTTGTAATTTAATTTCGGACATTTTAAATATTTAAGGCAGAAATCGATAGTAAAAATTTGAAATCAAATTTGTTAAAACCATTTTTTGACATAAATTTTGTATTTAAAAAAGGCTGTTTAATACCTAATTTAATTTAGACATTGCTATTTAGCGAATTGTTTCTAAATAATTATGTTACATTTGATAAAGTTTAGTATTAAAGCTGTATTTTTAAATTAAAATGTTTTGCAAAACACCTTTTTTCATTTTGTTTTTTTAGCCAACCCCAATCTACGCAGAAAAATTCTGTGAGGAAATAAGACAAAAAATGTATGGTTAGTAACAATGTGAAATATATAATAAAAACTTTTATAACCAAAAGATAATAAACATTTTTATGATCTTTTGGTAAAGTTAATAACTACTAGAGAATAGGCGTCGGACAACGTAGAAAAACGTTCTAAACCGACATAGTAGTAGTAGTAGTAATAACTACTAACAGATGACAAAACGGCGGATTTCAACCAGTGTAGTGTCGCGGTAGCCCAGCTGGTAGAGCTTTAGCGTAGTAAGAAGGAGGCCCTGGTTCAAATCCACGCTAAGGTGAATATGAATATTTGTAATATTATCTTATTTTTCCTTGTTGTTAATTATATCTATTAGGGCGTCAAAACTATATTTTTTATGTGTTTTGTCACGAGGGACTTGACGTGACCCCCACGTGACAATATTTAGGTACTCAGGTTCCGAAATAAATGCAAATAGTGTCGTTATTTGTTATTTGTTAAAGTGTTGATCAGGTTACGAGAATCCCTTTTCTTTTAGCTTTTCTTCACTGTAATCTTTAAGTCAAGAATATTTAAGTGGTTTCTTGTCATTGTTTTAGGGTACTTAGTGCGTAAAATTAAGCTAGTTTACTATTCTTACCTGATTCTTGTTCATTTTCAATGATATGGCCACTTTAGTCCAAAAACAACTGATCAGCCTGTTCACTTTTTTGAGTTTCAGCTTTATTTTCAGTTTTCTTATTGCCGTTACTAATATCTGTCGCATTATTTTGATTCTGATAAAGTTGCGTCTGTTTGGCGGCTGCGTAGAGACTAAACAGGAGATGCAAACTTTGTATTTTGTCCTTGGAAACTGGGATTCCGAAATAATTGCAAACAGTATCGATATACGTTGAAGTGGGATCGTTTGGATCAGGTTGCGGGAATCCCTCTTCTTTTAGCTTTTGTTCCCGGTCTTCGGGCCATTCTTGCATTAAGTCGTCCAGATTTGGCATTTGTCTATAATAAAAAAAGAATTATAAAAGTTAAGAAACAAGAAGGACAATTAAAAAATTAGGAAAGCACTAAAGAACACAAAACCATGTTTTGACATAAGTATTATTTTCTTAGTGCAGTATAAATTGTATTGAATTAGTTTGACACGATATTAAAAACATAGGCTTCTAGATAATTTTGAGTCACATGTTTTCTTGAGAAACAAACAGTAGGTTGGATTCTATTCAAATTATGTTCAAGTAATAGTCTTTTTGTAAAGATATGAAAGAAAAAAAGACGTCCACTCATTCGACCCAAAGAGGTTAATTTTAGAATCCCTCCTTATCCCTCAGCTTACGTCATTCCAAAATGATCAATTAAATAGAAGTTAATGTTTTTAGGTTTTAGTGGAAGTAGTTTGACACCGTCCTAAAAATATTGGTCTCTCGATTATACTTACTGAGAATATCTAACGATAGTCGATGACTTGCTTTTATGCAAATGGCTTATATCTTTGATCCACTTTTCGATTACTTTCGAGTTCTTTTCTACGTTCTCAATTTTTTTCACGACCTAAAAAACGAGGCCTTATGAAAACAGATTCTAGAACAACTAGAAACTAGATTTCACGACCAACCAAAATATATATATTATCTTGGTGTCCACCGAACTGATATGGCAAATTTTCTTCAGTAAGCGGACAGGCCAGTAAAAACGAAACGATTAACCAACACTCTATTATTACTCTGTATTTTTTTATTTTTTTGTAAATTGAATTAAAAACTCACCAAATTTCTGTGTTCTTTCTCGCTCACGACCCCATCAGATGCAGCTCTCAGCTGCAGATAGAGTAATGCAGGATCACTCTGATCGGCTGAAGGCTCGTCCAGCACTAAAAGACCCAACTGCAGGACGGTTTCGTCGTAGGGATCTCCATTTAAGGTTTTTTCTTTAAAAAAAGAGATGCAATGTGTTTAAAATGCATATAATTCTCCCAGAGAGTGATCTGAAGATTAAAAAAGATGACTAGGTTGATGTCATCTGTTTACTAGTACAGAGAGATACATTAAAACAAGTATATAATATGTCCTAGGCTCAATTTTAGAGATGTATTCTAATATGAAAACCATTTTTTGATAAACCTCGTAGTTTGTCAGCTACGAGGGGATTTTAAAAACTTTTTTCTATATAAAATTCCACTGTCAAAGTAAATTTTAGCTGTCACTTTTAGTTTTTGAGATATTACATCAAATCGTTGTTTGTTTATGGAATTTATATTCTTGTATTTTTTTATATGTTTTATTTTTATTTTATATTGTTATTTAATGACTTGGTTTAAAATATTTTGAAATAATCAAATTAAACAAATATTTAAAAATAAAGAAGTAATTAAATAATAAATATATAAAAAAACAACAATGATAATAAAAAAAATATTGAGTCATTTTAAAAGAAATTTTATGCTGATTTCAAAAATCGAATAAAAAGAGTATTATTCCATAGGAAAGATACCAACTTTATGTAATATCTCAGAAACTAAAACTGACAGGTAAAATTCTGACAGATGGATTATTTATTAAACAATCTATAAAAAGCAATTTACAACAAATCGAAATTTTTCTAAATAAAAACCTATAGGCCACTTTTTAAAATCCCTTCGTAGCTGAAAATTTACAAGGCTTATCAAGAAGCGGTTTTGATATTTAAAGACTTCATAAAGATCAAGCCCAGGACATGTCGAACTCGTTTTTATTAAAAGCACTACAAAACCTGGAATTTGGCCTGCCCTGTACATACCAACATGCTAATGCCTACCTGGAGGTACGACTTTCAAAAAAGCATCTATATCTCCCACTGCTGGCATAAAATCTGGTATAAAAGGTTTGAATTTGTATTCTGTATTCAGTTGTTGGGGAGTATATCTACAAGAAATTAATAAAATAATTCTTCTTTATGCTAAATCGTCGGCAAACTTAACAAAAATCAAGCAGTAAATACGACCCGTAGGGGAGGAGACTAGTTTTCTTACTTAACAAAATTAATTCTAACTGTATTAAACTTGGTTTACCCAAGTCATATAGAAAATATCTCATAGTTTATGCCTTTGTATCAAAACTAAAGATCCCAAGAAAAGTTACTGTTAAAAAGAATGGCCAATCTTCACTTACTTCGTGATATACTGAAACAATTCCTTGACCTCCGCATCAACGTCCAAACTATCATACATGTTAGGGTTATACTCTCCAGGCCAATTTTTGTTTTTTGCATCTGCTTCGCTGTCATCACTGTCACTGTTTAACTGAGAGTTTCTTCTGATACCTGAACTGCTCAACAATCTTTGTCTTGGTAAAATTTCTGGTTTCCTCGGGCCACCAGTTGAAGCAGCCTGTAAAGAACATTAGCTCAGTTTAAGTTCGGATTTTTCAGTGAGACTTGAGATGGGAGCCAATCTGAAACTGGTCACCACATTGGGATTGACAGAACGTGGGAAAATAAAGACTTAAAAACCTTTTTGCTATATTTGTTAACTACTTTTAGGTAGTAGCGGGGAGACCATTTTTTTGGTCTAGCCACTAGGTATACTGCGCGCCCTTTTCACAAACTGAAGCACGTGTCCCTTAGGATGCAAGTTTTCTTTCTCTAAGAGGACTTCAAAGAGGACTTAATTTTGCCTTACACCTCTATGTCGGGGGCAGGGATCTTTATACTGCATAGCAAGTATACACAGTGGACCCACGCTTTTACACTCTTTTCGAAAGTTGGTCCTGCTACATACATCTACCTAACATCGCTGTCGTCCCAGCAGAAAATCAATATTAAAATGTATCGTTCTGCACTCAAGCCCCCCTCCCAAGGATTCATCTCTGCTTATCGATCCGCGCTCAAGCCCTCCCCCCCCCCAGGATTCATTTCTGCGTATGCCACTGTGAAGGGGGTTATTTAATAAAATATAATAAAAATATGATACCAAAAATATTTCAAGATTTCCGCTTAGTTGATATTAAAATTTAACAAGGTCAAAAATAAATAAGTCAAAAATAATTAAATATTATTTTTCAAAAAAATATATATTAAATGAAAAATAACAAAAACATATTCCAAAACTGGTAGAAAATATACAAGTATTATCGAAGCAAGAAAGTAAAAAATCATAACAATAAATAAAACATTATTTTTAAAATAAAATAAAAATATTGTAGAGACTGGTCGATGATGAACAAGTAATATTAAAAACAAAAATAAAAAACAAGAGTTAAAAAAAATCGTTGAGACTCACACGAAACAAGCTAAACTCAAAACTCTAACACTTAATTTTCACTAAAGAGCACACTTCTTATTCCATCGATCATAAAATTAAAAATGAAACAAATGAATTGACCCAAAAGCGACGTTGAGAAAAATCCCCGCTTTTTGCCTAATTCATTGTCCGCGTCTTAGCAGTTTGTTTATATTAGCCGATCGAGAGCTCAAAAGCACAAAAGGTAAAAAACCTGAGGCCCTGGAATCGATTTCTTCGTAGCATCAAAGCAAAATACATGGACCTGGATCAAGAAAATTAACTTGAAGAACACATTGACCTGGTTTCGTCATCAGAGTTGGTGGGATAAACAAGATATTGATCGGCTATAAATTCGGTTTCTTAAATTATTAAATTGGCATTATTACAGTTGCAGTCAAAAGTGAAAAATTTTAAAAAGTTAAAATTAAAGTGAATTAGATGAGTTAACAAATCTATAAAAATGTAGTCTTAAAAAAATTCTAGAGTTTTTGCACTCTAGAATTAGTTGCCTATAATAAAATATATACTTTAGTGATTCGACGACAGAAAGTAAGTTAAAACTATTTAAACATTGATTGAAAGGGAAAATATTACCGTTTATTTAATTGCAATCAAAATTATTAGACTTTTAAACCTAAATAAGAATTAATAGATAACGCATTAGTAATTATAGTAAAGATGAAAAGATAGAGATTGATTTTGAACTTTTGATAATGGATTAAGTATTTAACGAAATTTAGACTATTGGAATAAATCTACTGATATGTTTACTGACTTGTTATTTGTGTGTTACCATTGAGTTAATTTCACAATATTGTATGTCCTACAACGTTTTTTTGAAGTATCTAATAAAACTGTATATACCTAGACTCTATCATTTTGACTTGCGAGGACAATGTTGTTTCGAAAAATTGAAATAAAACAAATTAGTTTTGTTCGTAGATGGACTCTATGTTATTTGCTAATGTTAATTTTAGATAATTGATTGGAATATTACGACCATGCTAGACTGGATCTACGATTTGTATTAATAATTTTTGACTGTAAATATAACATATTCTTTAGAGCAATTGGTGCCTAATTTAACAACAACCAAAAGCCAAAAACAACAACTGGCTTTTATCATAGCTATGTGCAACTAAAACGCCTACCTCCAAATAAATTTAACGTAAACGTGAAAAGGGATAAGTTGTATAAATATACCGCTCGACTAAAGCACCCCTAACCGCGGCGTTACACCACTGCTTAACTTATATTTTTGTATGCATGTGCATCGCACAAAATTTCGATGACAACTGTTCAACGCTAAAAAGGAAGTAGGCGACAGGGCGAGAAACTTTTTTTTGCGTCGTTGTTCGAGACGCGAACCTGGTACCTTCTGCATGTGAAACCGACGATCATACCACGGGACTACCCTGCCGCCTAGAGATAATTTTTTTTTAATTTAGTTATTTTTTATTTTCAACGGTCATGCCATTTACTAAAAGAAAAATCACAATAGTACGAACTATAACTAACATTATTATGTAGTAATAATTATTGAGCAAATTTTTTCACAAACTTATTAAATTGTTGTAAAGTTACATTAAATAAATCTACATCGATGTTATTTAAAGGATTTGCCATAATGACAATACTAAATTAAAATTTTACCGTTGGAGGTGGAGCCTTCTTAGGGCTGTTGCTGTTTTCTTCACTTTCTTCTCCAGACATATCATCTTCAAGTGGTTGCCTCATTCTGCCAAACTGACCTAGGGCTTCCTCCTCATTTTGAACGTCACGTAAATCATCATCCTAGAGATTTAAGAATAAGCGTTACTCAACCAAATAAGTTAAATTAAAAGGAAAAAGCTCAAATTAACAATTAAAATTAGGCTATTAGTGACATATTCTCATCAGAGGTCCTTGAATAGTATACAAACAGTTTAAAGGCTTTCCATGAGTGGGGGAGGAAGATGCGACAGGTGCATGATTGTAGTAATCAAAACATCTAAAGAAGCTACGTCCTAGGAAGTCAGACAACGTTTCCCCAGACGGCAATCTAGCTAAGCTATAACGTCTGCGGTTGAAGAGTAAAGGATAAGATAAGGCTAGAGGAATAGACTATAAAAAACACACATAATCAAGCCGCCCGACTGGTAGTAGTATGTATGGTCGCGCCTAGATGTACGATAGCTTAGAAATACTCCGACGCACATCAAGAACTGGCTAAAGCAAAGGAGGTTTGATTCCTAGGACACATAAAGAAATCCCCAGGGCCAAAATACCCAATAAATTCGCAGATCCTTGAACATTGGATTTAATGGTAATGCAATGAAACTAATGAATAGCTATCTGGATAACTGAGTACAATATGTAAAAATTGAGGAGCAATTAAGTAATGCAGAAAAACTAGAATGGGGCGTCCCTCAAGGAACTGTGTTAGGCCAACTCTATTTTTGATATACAGGGTGTTCCTTAAGGGTTTGCGAATATTTAAGGAGGTGATTCTACATGAAAAAATAATGATAATTTGTCGTATAAACTATGGTCGAAAAATGCACCGTTATAAAAATACAGGGTGTTAAAGTTTTCAAAAAAAAATTGAAATTTATTAATAATTTCGAAATCATTAGGGATATTTTATTTAAATTTGGTACATGACCATAAATGTCTAAGGCGCATATTTTCCAAGAAGAAAATGATTTTTAACTTCGACAGTGGCGTGCGTACGGGCACTAGCTTTTTTTATTTTTTTAGAAAAAAATAGTAAGCCACTGGTTTTTTTCAAAAAAGTTTTACTTTTTGAATTATCCACTTAATTCTAAAGAAAAAGGTCTTTTAATTTTTTTCTCTACAGGGCGTCGTTCTTGAGTAAAAAAATAAAAACCGTTGTTCTGCAAACGCAAAATAATGTGACCATTTAAAGAATACAATTGATCAAGTTGCCTTAGAAATATCTCGATTTAATTCAAATTTAGTACGTAATAATAGGCTATTAAGATGCGTTTTTCTCAATAAAAGAATAATGTTTAGCTTCATCAATGGCGTGCGTACGGGTACTTTTAAATTTTTAAATAAAAAATAGTACGCCACTGGTTTTTTTTAAACATTTTTCTTCTTTCGAATTCCTCGTTTAATTTAAAAGAAAAAAAGTATCTTTAGTTTTTTTTCTACAGGGCGTCGTTTTTGAGTTGTGTTGCCAAAGAATGTAATTTATTTAAGAATACATTAATCTAGTTGCCTTGGAAATACTTAAAATATGACACTTACTCAATTGTTTTTATATGTATTTGTCATTTTGTAGCATTAGTTTATGATCGGTTAGGTCTGTTTGCTGTAAATGATCTTTTTTGCTAATTTATTTTTACAATCTTTCCAAAAATGGTTATTTATTCCAATGCAGAAATGGCGGAAATGCATTACATGTATGGTCTCGCCGATGGTAATGCAGAGGAAGCCAGACGTCTGTACCACCAGAGGTATCCAAACCGTGTTTTGCCAGACAGCCGAACCTTTTCTAATATCCATCGGCGTCTAGTTGAAACTGGCAGTGTTAGATGGGGTACAGCTGAAGGTAGACCTCAAATTGTAAGAACACCTGAAATTGAGGAAGCGGTATTGCAGGAAGTGGATGAACATCCTGAAACCAGCACGAGGAAAATCGCCAGAAACCTAAACATTTGCCACCAAATTGTATGGAGGATTTTAGTGGATTTTTTTATTGTATCCTTACCATATTTTAAGAGTCCAGGCTTTATTGCCAAGAGTAACTTTCTGCTAGTGGTATGTCCATAATATTGAACAAAATCCGCAATGTTTACAGACGAAGCCAATTTTTCAAGAAATGCCATTCAAAATGTACGTAGTAATCATTTGTGGGCAGAAGAAATCCTCATGCGGTAAGTCAAACGCATTTTCAGCAACAATTTTCGGTTAACGTGTGGGCAGGCATTATTCATAATTATTTAATTGGTCCGTTCTTCTTGCCAGGATGGCTTAACAGGCAATCTTATCTAAACTTTCTACAAGAACAATTGCCCTTATTGTTAGATGATATTCCACTGGCCACAAGAAATCAAATGTGGTACATGCACGATGGTGCACCTGCCCATTTCAGCCTTGAAGTTCGTAATCATTTAGATACTGTTTATCCAAATCGTTGGATAGGCCGTGGTGGAACCCAAGAATGGCCACCAAGGTCCCCCGACCTTAACAGTTTAGACTTTTTCTTGTGGGGACATCTTAAAACCCTGGTCTATACAAATCCGCCTATTAATACCGTTGAAGAATTAAGAGAAAGAATAGTTTTGTCCTGCGACAGAATAAGAAATACTGCAGGAATATTCCAAAGAGTACGCAGTTCTATAAGAAGGCGGGCAGAAACATGCATTTTAAGTGGAGGGGGCCATTTTCAGCAATTTTTGTAAAAACGTTATTTGTAATATGTATTGTATTAAATTATTGATTTAAAATTATTCTAATTTTGCAAGCCTTTTTTTGCGTTCCTGTAAAATTTATACAACTGCACATAGCAGGTTTTGGATTGTCAATGACGATATTCAAATGCATGATTAATTGCAAAATTGTATTTAATAAATTACATTACTTTCCTTTGGCAAAACAAAGGTTTTTATTTTTCTACTCAAAAACGACGCCCTGTAGAAAAAAAAATAAAGAGACTTTTTTTCTTTAGAATTAAGTGCACTATTCAAAAAGTAAAAATGTTTTGAAAAAAACCAGTGGCGTACTATTTTTTCTTTAAAAATTTAAAATTTAGTACCCGTACGCACGCCACTGATGAAGCTAAACATTATTCTTTTATTGAGAAAAACGCATCTTAATAGCCTATTATTACGTACTAAAATTGAAATAAATCGAGATATTTCTAAGGCAACGTGATCCATTATTGTATTCTTTAAATGGTCACATTATTTTGCTTTTGCAGAACAACGGTTTTTATTTTTTTACTCAAGAACGACGCCCTGTAGAGAAAAAAATTAAGAGACCTTTTTTCTTTCGAATTAGGTGTATAATTCAAAAAGTGAAACTTTTTGAAAAAAACCAGTGGCGTACTATTTTTTTCTGTAAAAATAAAAAAGCTAGTGCCCGTACGCACGCCACTGTCAAAGTTAACAATCATTTTCTTCTTGGAAAATATGCGCCTTAGAAATTTATGGTTATGTGCCAAATTTGAATAAAATATCCCCAATGATTTCGAAATTATTAATAAATTTCAATTTTTTTTTGAAAACTTTAACACTCTGTATTTTTATAACGGTGTATTTTTCGACCATAGTTTATACGACAAATTATCATTTTTTTTTAATGTAGAATGACCTCCTTAAATATTCGCAAACCTTTAAGGAACACCCTGTATATCAATGGCATTTTTTCATTAAATACAAAAGGCGAAATAGGTTCTTTTTGTGATGATACTGTTGTTAAGTATACTGCAGAAACATGGCAAGAACTAAAAATAACTGTAGAAAATGACTTCCCAAAAATTAAAAAATGGTTTGATCTCATGAAATTATCTATCAATTCCCAAAAAACTAAATTTTTGGCTTTTTGTTGCGATAAAAGAAGAAAACCACCATTTTATGAACTCACCATTAGCGGCCCTTCAAGTGTATTCAAAATAAAAAGAGTAAATAGTATAAAATACTTAGGGGTTGAAATTGACATGTATGTACATGAAGTGGAATTATCTCATAAAAAACACCATTACGAAGCTCAGGTCAATCATTTACAAATTTAAAATGCTTTAACAAATTCTTAGTTATAAACAGTTAAAAATGGTTTACTTCGCCTTGATAGATAGTATACTACAATATGGAATATCAGGCTGGGGAGGAGCCTATAATTGCTATATAAAAAACTTGGAAATAACACAAAAAATATTTTTAAAAATAATGCTAAATAAAAACCGATTTTTCCCAAGTGACACCTTGTATAAAGAGAGTGAAATCATGGACCTAAGACAAAGCTATATTAACAAAATAATTATAATACAACATAAAAACAAAGAAACTCTACCACAAATACAACACAGATATCCCACCAGACACAAACTAGAAAGAACAATACACCAAAAGCTATAAAAAAATTGGTCAGAGAAGTTTTAGTTATAATGCCCCTAGAGCCTATAGCCTGTTACACAATAACCTAAAAACAATGCAAATTTTAAAAAAATGTCAAAAAGCTGTAAAAAATTGGATTCTTTCACAGACAAGACCCTTTTTTAAAAATATGTTCAGTTAAATTATAGAGTAACCTGTAAATTGAAAGAAGATGTAATGTTGCTCCACTTTATTGTAATTATATTGGTATACATTTAAGTTGTAAATACTTGGGTGGGTAAAAAAAAACAAAGAAAAAAGAATCAATAATTTACTTTCTTATTTTTTCTCAAAAATGATATTTTATAAACTTAAAAAACAGACTAAAAAAAAATACAAAATTTTATAATTAAGGAAAAACTAAAGACCCCACGCACAAGCTGCAACAGTGGTTTCAGTGGGGAATTTTTTATTTCCCGCCATCTATGGAAATTGAAATGAAATGATATGTAAATTTCTTAAGGATTTTTGGGAAATAAAATTATTTTATGTAATGTTAATAAAGTACAGAGTTGAAATAAAAATTTCGGACTTCCATTGTCTTTATTTATTTTAATCACAACGTTTCGGTTAATAAGTATCTCTACCGTCGTGTTTATAATAAATGAAGACAACAGAAGTCTGCAATTTTATTTCTTCTCAATCATTGTCTACGAGTTTCAAACAAAAAGTGCTGGGTTATCAAACCTAGATCTTACATAGAAAAAGCCGTGTCTCCGAGTAGGCATAGACAGAGAAAATTAAATGAGAAAAAAAGAGACAGACATAGGCAACTTCCACCAAATTTTTATTTAAAGTATTATATAATGTATTACGTTAGTAACGGGGAGTATTGACATATATATATTTGAAATTTTAAATAATTTAATCTACCAAAAATTCAAGGGTTATAATGTCATTTGGGCAGGGGATTTTAATGTAAATTTTATGTTGGAAGGGGAAATGAAAAAAGAACACAGGGAAAAAAGGGACAAAGTTTTAAACATTCTAAGCAGCTTTAACTTTAAGCAAACAATTTTTGATGTAACAAGACCAAATAAAATCACACTTTCCTGCATTGACAACTTCTTTATAAATTCAAAACAATTTCATGACAACCGAGTTATTGCAACAGGTATTAGTGATCACCATGGACAGCAAATAAAAATCTTAAGTTCAACCGTATCACAAGAATCTATCACTCAAATGGGTTTTACTGGAAGAAATTTTTCAAAAGGAAAAGTAAAACAATTTAGAGAGGTGATGGAGGAGGTTTCATGGGAGGATGTATTGGCGGAGAGTGATGCAGAAAAGGCTTACTCAATTTTCCATGCAAAGCTAGTGCAGCAATTGAATCTGATTTTTCCATTGAGAACAAAGAGAGTGAGGTCTTCAAATGAAAAACACTGGATGACAAATGGTATAAAGGTTTCATCCAAAAATAAAATAAAAATTTATCAACTTTATTTAAATGGAAAAAAGTCAAAAGCTTTTTATAATCGGTACAAAAAAATCCTTAAAAAAACATCCAACTCGCGAAAAAATTGTGTAACAAGAATATTATAAAAAAAGCTAAAAATAAAACAAAAGCAACCTGGAGTGTCATAACAAAAATAACAAAAAAAACTGAAATCAAAACATCCCTATTTGAAAATTTTTTGTACCAAGATGAAAAGCAATTTTTAAATCATGTTAATGATTTTTTCCTTGACTCGTGTCCACATATCAATGAAAACAAAGGCTCGGCACACGAAAGTATAGTTTCTTCAAAAAAATAGTATTGATTTTAAACCAACTACGCCCCAGAAAATATTAAATATCATAAAAGGTCTTAAAAATAAAAAATCCTGTGGACATGATGAGATACCAATAAGCATCATAAAAGAGACAGCAGACCTTTTGGCGGTTCCACTATCCCATACAATTAACCTTTGTCTTACTACAGGTGTTTTTCCATCGCTGTTAAAGATAGCAATTCTTAAACCAGTTTTTAAAAAAGGTGACAAAAATTAACTTAAAAATTATAGACCTATTTCTCTTCTATCAAATATTAGCAAAGTCTTTGAAAAAGTCATCCACACTCAATTAATACATTTTTTAGAAACCGAAAACATTCTTTCAAACAGCCAAAATGGATTTCGTAAAGGAAAATCTACCATCAGAGCAATCTATCAGGCGCTTGAAAAAATATTGAAGTCACTAAATGCGAAAAAGGAAACAACTGCAGTATGCATTGATTTAAGTAAAGCGTTCGATAGTGTGGATCATGAGACACTGCTTAGGAAACTAAATCTGTGTGGGATCAGGGGGATTGCGGAGAGGCTGCTGGAATCTTATCTTAGCAATAGACCACAATATGTTGAGGAAAGCACTAGTGATGGGAAAAAGTTTAGATCCGACTTTGGTGAGATCAAAAAAGGGGTACCACAGGGGTCGATTTTGGGTCCTCTCCTCTACATTGTATATACAAATGAAATAGAAAATATATTAAAAAACGAAGTGTTTGCATTTGCTGATGACGAAAATGTTGTAATTAGTGAAAATGATCAAAAACAACTAAAAAATTAAGTAACAACAACTTTGGAACAACTTGAGAACTGGTTTAGGTCAAATAATCTTAAAATGAATATAGATAAAACTCAAGTGATAAACTTTAAACCAAAAAATAATGAAAATTTGTGTATACAGTATAAAGGGGAGGAAATTGAATCTGTTAAAGAGGGAAAATTTTTAGGAGTTATAATTGACGCTCATTTAAACTGGGAGAGTCAGATTCATGAACTAGCACAGGCGACCAGAAGGTACACTTATGCATTAAGAATCATAAGGGACAATGTGGATTTGGATGCAGCACTCTCCTCCTATCATGCTTACATACAGTCAAGGATACGATATGGAGTAATTTTTTGGGGAAATTCATCAGGGACTAAACAGATACTAAAAATTCAAAAAAAAATGCATAAGAGTAATGTTGAAATTAAAAAATAACGAAAGCTGTAGAAACTATTTTATTGAATTAAAAATTCCAACGGTATACAATTTATATATATTAGAATGTGTAAATTTTGTCTAAAAAAACCCAGATATTTTTCATATATACAAAAAAATGTTTCACACATTCAAATTCAATTCAAATTTTCTTTATTCAACCTAGGTTAAGTGAATTGTGTCAAAAGAGAAAGAAACAGTCCAAAATCAGTTCACTTACTTAACTTTGAAAATTTGAATTATATAATGGTCTAAAAGAAAAAAGAAACATGAAAAGGTCACTACATTTGGTACTATTTTGTTAAAATTAAAATTTTGTTGAGACTTTTTTGTCAAAAATATAAAACCTTAAGATACCAAGCAAAATATCCAAAAAATACATTACTTACATTAAACTAAAAATTAAAATTAAAGTTTAGCAGACACACAGTTACGATACAATGTTTTAAAAATCTTTTGTCAACTCAGTGAATGTTCAAAATAAAAAATACAAAATACACTACATTAAATTAAAACTTAACACAATTGCGATACACTGTTTTAAGAAAACAAATCTCTGTCAACTCAGTCGAAGCCCAGAGAAATATAGAAATATATTTAAGTTTATTCTTTTTTTTAATTTTATTTTTATTTGTTTGCAAATTAATTCAATAAATATATCTTATTCCTCATTTTAGGTAGTTAAGAAGTTAGTTAGTTAGCCTATGTGGCGGAAAAATGTAGTCTTCATTTCTCGTGTTATGTGAATGGTTTGGTTTGTACTTTTGAAAAAGATTTTTATTTTTAAATAAGAACAAAAGACATTCATAAATGTACAACCCTGGTACAGTTAATATATTAAGTTCCTTGAACTTCCCTCGACAGGAATCTCTAAATTTCATATTCATAATTGTTCTAACAGCTCGTTTTTGAGTTTTGAAAACTGTCTCAATTTCACTCGAGCCTCCCCAAAAGATTATGCCATACCTAAGGAGTGACTCGAAGTATGCATGGTATATTATGGTCATTGTGTGACGATTTAGATAATTCTTGACCACTCTCAATGAGTATATTGCTTTGTTGAGTCTCATGTTAAGTTCCTCTATGTGTGCTCTCCAGTCTAGGTGCTGGTCTATAATTATACCCAAAAATTTGTTTGAATCATCGAGTACTATTTCTTTGTCTCTGATCATGACTGTATTGTCAAAAATGTCATTTCTTTGTCTTGTACTGAAGCACATGTAGTGGGTTTTTTCCTCATTCAGTAGTAGTTTATTTTTTATGAACCATTCCTGTGACCTTTCTAGAGTTAATTCTGTCTTTTCTACTACTATTTATTGTTTTGCCTTTTACTGCTACATTTGTGTCATCTGAGAAGTTTACGAGTCTAGTGTCTATGTCTTTTACTTCAGATTCAATGTCGTTAATGTAAAATAGAAACAGTAGAGGCCCTATGCAGCTTCCTTGCGGTATTCCTCTTGTTATATGTCCTTCCATAGAGCTATACTTTATTCCTCCTTTCTCGACTATGACTCTCTGTTTTCTGTCATTTAGGTAAGATTCTATCCAGGTCAGTGCAGCACCTCTTACGCCATACCTTTCTAATTTGTTGAGCAGGATTTTAAAGTCTAAGCTGTCGAACGCTTTCGAAAGGTCAAGGAAGATTCCCATTGCAATGTTCCTTTCCTCAAGACTCTGCTCTACAAAATCCAAGAAATCAAATACGGCTGTACTAGTATTTCTGTTCTTTAGGTACCCATGTTGAGAGTTACTGAAGAGTTTATGTTTGTTAAAAAATGAAAGAAGTCTAGTGCACATTGCAGTTTCAAATATTTTAGAAAAGACTGGAATCAGACTGATTGGCCTGTAGTTGTTCAGGTCCTCTCGATCTCCCTTTTTGTGTAGAGGTTTAATTATTGCCTGTTTTAGCTCATTTGGAAATTTACCTAGCTCAAAAGAGGTGTTCACAAGATAGCAAAGGGGTGCTTTAAGTTGCTCCATACAGTGTTTAACTAAGTTATTGGAGAGTCCATCAATTCCTGTGCTGTGTTTATTTTTTAGTTTTTTTATCATTGTAATAATTTCCTCCTCTGTAACCGGTTCAAGGTAGATAGAGTGACTATTTGTGGTTATTTTGTCGTTATAATTTCTGAACGGAAGTGAAGTGAAGTGAGTTCTTCGGCTGCCTTAATCAGCCTTTCAATAAAATTATTTGCAATATCCATTCCTTCTCCAGGCACTTGGATACCTATTTGATCTGTTGATTTACCTGTTATTTCTTTTACTATATTCCAAGTCGTTTTTATTTTGTTGTCGCTGTTTGTTACTTTTTCTCTATAATAGTTTCTCCTTCCCACAGTCAGTAGTTCATTATACTGTTGTTTTGCGTCCCTATAGGCTTCTCTGTACCCATTGTCTCTCTGCAACATTGTGTAACAAATATCTAGGATGTGTTTTGCGTCTGAAATTTCAGTACTCTTATAAAAATTAGCTGGTGTTTGTGTTTTTTTGATTAGAGTTTTCTCTGGAAAAGCATTTTCAAAGGCCGGTGAAAGTATATTCACAAAATTTTGCCATTTAATGTCCATACCATCAGTGGTATTTAGTACTGCCTCCCAGTTTATCTGATGTAACGTCAACCTGAAAATCTCCTTATTAAATTCACTGAACAACCTCCTAGTTACCTGTTCTTTTGAGGTTTCTTGTTTAATATTAAATTCTACCCATAACAACTCTTGGTGATCTGAGATGTGGCATGTGATCATTTTAGCTGATAGATTTTCAATGTTAGTGTAAATGTTATCTATGCAGCTACTTTTCGTAAATGTAACTCTTGTCGGATTCAAAAAAGATGGATAAACATTAAAAGATTCTAGCATTTGAATAAAGTCAGTTGAGAATTTGCTTCCGCTGATGAGGTCAACATTAAAATCGCCTGCCATTACTATTTGACAGCTTTCTTTAAATAAAATAGACATTATTTGTTCAATTTTACTAAAAAATATGTTTTTTTCCTCACTATTTAAGCCTGGAATTCGATAAACACTTTAGACTACAAATTTTTTATTCCCTAAATCTAAATCAATAATCACAATATACTAAAGGTTTGGAATACTTTACCAGATTTATTAAGATGGCAACCACCCAAACAGGTACAAAAAAGTGTAAAAAATTTTCTTAAAACTAGAGCTTACTATTCACTTTCTGAATTTTTTGAGGATGACAAAAGATTTTAAATTAATCTGTGATAAATTGTGATATATTATGTAGATGTCTGTAAAAATCAATGTGTGTGAAAATCAATGTTAATTGTAAGAAATTCGACGTGCAATTTGTTAATTGTTATCTTAGGTAGTTTTTTTTCCCTTTACCACTGTACTTTTATTTTATTTATTTTAAATGACGAGTTCTACACCTATTAGGTATAAGTATTTTATTGTAAATGCTATTAAGAACAAGAAATATATATCTATCTATCTATCTAAAATATTTAATGCAATTGGAAATATAGCCTCACTACTAAAAGTCGCCGAAATCGGGGATGGCTTGCATCGTCGCCTTTAAAAGGCTCCGCGCCGGACCTTGTGCCTCATTTGCTTGCTTCACTGTTAGGGGCGAAAAGGGGCGGGGCTCTGTATTCAATAGAATCTATTAATGGTGGGGGTCGAGGGCGGGGTATACAACTTTAACTTTTAAGAATCACATCCCTGGTTAATTTTTTTGTTCTTACTTTGTATAGGTTTGCTCACAGATTAGGTTAAATAAGATTTAGTTTGCCTATAAATATGCTGCTTTTTGCTATCAACTGGCTAACATGCCCCATGACAGTTTGATGAGTGAAAAGAATAAGCTTCTGTACTGGTGTACATATATTGCTCGACTTTACCTCGCCTGTAGCTGTGAGCCGCCGTTGACTGAATCTCTAAATAATGCTGAGTGTTATGTCTGAGTATACTGTTAATCAACATTGAATTGAATTGAAATTGAACATGAAGAGCTAATTATGAGCATTCCAAGGAGTAACCAATATAGATAGATAGAATAGATTCGAGGTATGCATGACATATTTTAAATATCTTTAGAATGTCACACAGAGATAAGCGCCTGAACTAAGCCTAATGAGCTAATGAGTGCCTATAGGAAATGGTTGACACATAAATGGAAACTCAGAATGTCATACATTGAGATAATCGCCTGAACTAATACTCCGTTTCCACTTGTTCCTAAGCCTAATGAGTGCTTAGGAAAAGGTTGACTCATAAATGGAAACTCACATCAACAATGGAAAAAGACCTCTGTAATTTGTCTCTCAGTTTGTCCATTCTTAAGTTGAATCACAAAAATAAAGTCAATAATTACACAAATTAATCTATTTAAAAATTATATGTTCTTTAAGAAAAATGAATAGTTTTTTAAGTTGATTTCTATTTTTTTTTCTATATTTGTTTACATTGTGAAAAAATCGTTTCCATGGCAACAGTCAGGAATGGTCAGCAACACGGTCAGCAAATTAGAAATTCTGCCAAAATGGGTTTTTGGCCACTAGTACTCGCTAACTTCATGGATAATTTGACGTTTGTCCGCGTAAAAATTTTTAAGGTTAGAATTTCCGCTGATTTCCGTCAAAAAAAAATTGCATTGTTAAAAAGCATGGGAATACGGTAAAATCTGCATTTTCGATCAATTTTAAGAAACATTTTAATGTACTGAAGGTATGTAACTGTTGGTTTTATTTATTTAGATATTTTTTATTGAACACTACCCTAAACTTAACTTTTTCCTACATCCAGTGTTCCTAAGGCTGATTTATAGACTGGTTTAACCGGTATGGCCACGTTGATTTTTTAATTGACAAACAGTCTAGTTATACTACCTATGTAGAAAATCTAGCAATAAGACACCTTCACCTAAGGCTGATACATTGGAATCACATATTGAAAAATCACTGTATTGCAACCAATTTGTTTCTTTCATGCCCTTTTTATAGTCTCTAACTCGGTCTCTAAGGTAAGAAATCAAGTTTTATGGGATATACAAAATACAGGAGTGATAAGAGATAAAAGATTTACATTTCAATTCACTTTCATGTGACATTTACCCTCTATTTCATTAGGGGTAAGGGGCCATCAATAAATTACATAACACATAAAACATGATAAAATCAGGATTTTTGACTAATACCCTGTTTCCACCAATGCATGCCCACCCTGATTCAAGAAATGCATCAGGTAAAGGCCGCTTGACATGGTGCATGACACGCTGCAAATTTTTGCAAGCAAAAAATTTCGGTCAAATTGTTGCCTGCAAAAAATCTTCTATTCATTTGACATTGTGCATGGCCATGCATTGATTCCCCAGAATCTAGGTAAAAATTCCCCAGTTTGCATGCAAGTACAGTTTGCATGCAAAAGAATGGCACCGGACCGATAAAAATGGATTGCCTGCAACAATCAGCTGGATTTGTACTGTGCATGCACCTGGGCAAAATTTCATGCCATTTGCCTGCAAATTTTATTGTCATGCACCATGTCAAGCGGCCTTAATGCTGCATTTAAAATCGGTGCAATTCCATGGCCCATCATGTGATGCAATTTTTTATTTTACTCTTCCTCCTTTTTGAACTTACTACTTTCAAGAAAAATTACATTACAAAATCAATTAGGGTACTTTCAATTTTATTCTTTTTTTTATTTTTAAAAAGATTGTTTTAATAAAAAACCTTATTCCCATAAAAACTGGAAAGTTTTGGCAAGTTGAGAGCCTGGAGCAAGGCAAATGTATGGCCTGGTTGCCCATGGTTTGATGGTTGTGAATGTTGTTATTTTTTGTATATTTTTGTTCATTATTTTTTCTTAAGATAAAAAGTTTGAATATCTAGAGACTGGGTAAGGTAAGGATTTTATACTTGTTAAATAGTGGTGAGCAACTTGACACACACTTAATACACCTGCCATGCTCCTTACAATGCTTTTTGTTTGTTTTCACATTTATAAAAATACAAAGAAAGAACATTGAAAATGCATGATATTTTTATGTTTTTAGTTAAATACCTCAGAGTAATAACATATAAAGAGAAGTAGTAACCCCGGTTTCGGCGGTCATTCATTCATTTGTTGGTAAACAATGTAGCTTTTCAGCTGTTGCCGGCTCCTCTGCCTCTGTAAAATTTTATAAATAATAAGTAAGGTTCAACTTCTTACCTTACCAAATTTTTAGTGCTTTGAGTTGGTTAGGCTTTTTAAACTGTGCGATAATTTGTCATGTGCTTATTAGCCCACGTCGCGTCGTTTTATGCTGTGTATTTCTTATTACAATCTGCGATAAAAACTCATTTAGACAACATAATTTATGAACAGCCCCTTTTCCCAAAATTTTTTCAGGACGTGGCAACAGGTGTATGACATCATATTACGGATTTCCTGTTAGCAGGGCCGGGTTTCATTTTGAGCTACTTGGACTATATCCCTGTGCTACTATTTTCCAAAAACCGCATATTGATGCGACGTTCCATTAAAAAGTTAGCATTTTTTAAACTTTTTAACTGTCAAAAAACTGTCATTAGCATTCACGAATTTTGACTAAAATCTAATCAGCTCGTTGCAGTATCGAGTACTATTTTACCTGAAAATTTCATGTAAATCGGTTAAGTGGTTTAGGAGCTGTCGCGTTACGGACAGATATACATACACACACAACACAGACAGACATCACGACGATATTGCTAGGGTAGGTCAAAATACACCCAAATAAAACATTTTCGGTGTTATCTCAAAAAAATTTTTTTGTCGAAAACAATACCTTCTCTAGCCGTTGCTGTGCGGGCTAGGAAGGTAAAAAAGGGGCGGGCCGACTGCACAACAAGTAGTATAAGTAGTAGCCTTTAGACTGGATTGTTTAGTTTACACTTGAAAACGGTTAGATATACTTACTTACTGAAACGTCCTGTTTAAAATAAACCAACACAAGAACATTTCATGTAAAAAAGAGCCAAGTACACGAAAATGGCATTCCGTAAAAAGAATTAAGATAAAAGTAAGGCCAAGTTCTCCAATACAAATTTCATAATGAAAGATTTTTACTAGTTGGAAATGTTTTTCTAAACTTTGCTATTACAGCCAATCTTCTTTATGTTCAATTAAGCACTGTGCCTGAGTCATTTACAGCCGTAATAGCCAAGTTTAGAAAAACATTTCCAAACTAGTTTCTTACTTTCATTTTGAAATTTGTATTGGAGAACTTGACTTTACTTTTATCTCAATTCTTTTTACGGAATGCCGCGTACTTGGTTATTTTTACATGAAATGTTTTTGTTATGATTTCACTTCTTTTTTAAAGGAATTGGATAATATTTAATTTTTAAAATAGTAAAATATGCGGAATATTGTTCAAAAATTTTGCAATGCCTTAGAATTTTGAGGTCTTTTAATTTTTTTCCATGGTTTTATCATAGCTGCCATCAGCCTTCCAAAGCTTAGCTCTCTAGCGTTTCTGAAAGTGGACAATGTTACTTTTGCATAACTTTACATGTATAGGGGAGGGAAGTAAATTAAAATTTTCGTGTTTTTAAATTTTTTCCTATAGTTTTATCATAGTTCCTATCAGTCTTCCAATGCTCAGCTCTCTAGCGTTTTTGGAAGTGGGTAATGTTACTTTTACATAACTTGACATTTATAGGGGAGGAGAGTAAATGAAAATTTTTGGGGTTTTTAATTTTTTTCCCATGGTTTTATCATAGTTTCTATCAGCCTTCCAAAGCTCAGCTCTCTAGCGTTTCTGGAAGTGGGCAATGTTACTTTTATATAAATTTACATTTATAGGAGAGGGAAGTAAATTAAAATATTGGTGTTTTAAAATTTTTTCCTATAGTTTTATCATAGTGTCTTTCAGTCTTAAAAAGCTCAGCTCTCTAGCGTTTCTGGAGGGGGCAGTGTTACTTTTACATAACTTTACATTTATATGGGAGGAAAGTAAATTAGAATTTTGGGGTGTTATAATTTTTTCCTATAGTTTTATTATAGTTCCTATCAGGCTGCCAAAGCTCAGCTCTCTAGCATTGCTAGAAGTGGGTAATGTTACTTTTAAATAATTTTACATATATAGGGGAGGGGAGTAAATTAGAATTTTGGGGCTTTTTGATTTTTTCCAGGGGTTTGGTCATAATTTCTATCAGTCCGCCAAATTTCAGCATTATAGTAGGTCTGGAAGTACAGTAGAATTTTGGTGATCTATACATGAGTGAGTGAGTCAGTGAGTGAGTGGCAATTTCGACGTTTTTTGAAATTTCGTAACTACTTTACTACTCTATAGAAGTCCATGAAACTTGAAGGGGTTGTTAACTCTATGAAGTTCTACGACTGTGCAAAGTATGAGATTCGTAGCTCTTTCCGAAGTAGAGCTTTAGATAGGTCAAATATGGGCTGAAATGTTTCAAGAAAAGATGGTACGGCAGCGCGAACTTTGCGAGGCACTGCCGTGCCCTCAGATAGACAATGGAAGTCCAAAGTTTTATTTCTACTCAATCATTGTCTACGAGTTTTAAACAAAAGATTATTTTTTCACTTATATAATGGCAACAAGTTTAATTAGGTGGGTCCTCAAGTCGTGAACGGTTAGCCCAGATATTCCTAAGCTCTAAGGTCGACACTGACAGTAACATGTGTTTGTATTAAATGCAGTGTTGTCTTGGCCGTCGGACTCGGTATATTGAATTTTTGGTGTTTTTTTTCTGTGTGCTGAGTTTTATTTTTGTAAAAAAGAACTTAGTTGGACGTAAAAATAAACAAAAAGTGCTATGTTTCTGAAAATACTGTGAAAATTCAGCCCAGTGTGGTTTTTTCGAGATGATTCTAGTGACGCAGCTATGTTGCCATCGCCGGGGATTCTGCAAATTCTAAGTTTTCAGGAATGACCGCCACGAATAGGGAAAATTTACACGGGGCCGCGGTTTACTTCTTCTCTTTATATTATTATTACTCTAAGTTAAATACTCTCTTTTTAATTCTTGCATTAAATTAAGAGAACTATCCAAATGGTTGACCTCTAAAATTTGTTTAAAGTAATACAGGGTGGCTCTAAAAGGTCTGTACAAAATCTTAGCACATATTCCTGAGGTCAAAATAAGTCCATTTAAAGCAACTTACCTTAGTCCGAAATTGCTCCATTTCAGAGATACAGGGTGGTGAATTTAAAAATTAAAAATTGATTTTATTAAAATTTATGAACATCTCTAAACACATTACTTTAAAAATTGGTACTCGGGGGTTTTTTGGGATGCAAAACCTAAATATGGACACTTTTTCACTGTGGCCGTTAAGGGCGCTTGACAATGCTATTTTTATGGTTTAAAATGACTATAACTTTTTTCTCAGTATAACTTTTAACTTTTTTTGTTAATAAAATATTTTCCTGAATCTTTCTAAGCCAAAAAGGTACTTATGTTAGCATGCGCTAAAGTAAGTCGTTTTCGAGATATTTGCGTTTATAGTGTTTGATGCCGTAACGGAATACTGAAATTATTTGAATGACTATTTCACTAGTGTTTTACACTGGCAAAATGTCATAGCATCGGCCAGTTTTCTACTGATTATTGTTCTCTCAAAGCCTCATCATTCATGTTCATAAATTTTAATAAAATCAATTTTAAATTTTTAAATTCACCACCCTGTATCTCTGAAACGGAGCAATTTTGGACTAAGGTAATTTGCATTAAATCAACTTATTTTGACCTCAGGAATATGTGCTAAGATTTTGTACAGACCTTTTAGAGACACCCTGTATAAAGAATTATTTAACTATTTGAAATTTAATCTCCTTTAGAAAGAGTACTAACCTAATAGATTATTGGAATAGGATACTTAAAAATTTTATGTATTTAGATCTTAGTAAATAAACTTATTAGAATGTGAAACACTGAATTTTATTTATTTTAAAACAATTAAGTATTATATTACCCTTTTATAAGTGTTCCTTGTTTTTTAGCATTTCAAATTAAAGCATATTAAGCATTTTATATTTTCGGAATGAGAATTTTTTTTAATGTTAAAAATGACCTAAGGAATCAGCATTACCAAGTAATATAAAGAAGTATTTAACAATTTTAAATTTATGCTCCTTTAAAAAGAGTACTAACCTAATACATTATTAGAATAGAATACTTAAAAATTTGATGTATTTATATCTCAATAAATAAACCTATTAGAATGTGATACACTGAGTTTTATTTATTTTAAAACAATTAAGTATTATATTACCCTTTTACATGTGTTCCTTGTTTTTTATCATTTCTAATTAAGGCATATTAAGTATTTTATATTTTTGGAATGAGAAAAGAAATGCTTACCCTTTACGCTTTTATAAGTGTTCCTGGTTTTTTAGCATTTCCAATTAGAGCATATTAATTATTTTATATTTTTAGAACCAGAAAAAAAATGATTAAAAATGTCAAAAATGAAATAATTATTTAACTTTTTAAAATTTATGCTTTAGAAAGAGTACTAACCTATATTCTATTATTGGAGTAGGATACTTAAAAATGTTATGTTTTTATATCTCAGTAAATAAACTTATTAGAATCTGACACACTGAGATTTATTTATTTTAAAACAATCTGGGGGCATGGCAGTGCTCCTGTACCTGCTGAAAAAGACACTTCCAAACTAGTAAGAACCTTTAATTTTGAAATTTGTATTGGAGAACTTGGCTTTACTTTTACCATTTACAATTCTTTTTACAGAATACCATTTTCATGTACTTCACGTCTTCTAAAGCTCAGCTCTCTAGCGTTCCTGGAAGTGGGCAATGTTACATTTACATAACTTTACTTTTACAGGGGATGGAAGTAAATTAAAATTTAGGTGTTTAAAATTTTTTTCTATAGTTTTAGCATAGTTCCTATCCAAAGCTCCTATCCAAAGCTCAGTTCCCTAGTGTTTCTGCTACAAATGTTACTTCTACATAACTTTACATTTATAGAGAAGAGAATTTAATTAAAAAGGGTTTTTTTAATTTTTTTTCTATAGTTTTATTATAGTTCCTATTGGCCTTCCAAAGCTCAGGTCTCTACCTTTATAGCAGAGGGAAGCAATTTAAAACTTTGCGTTTTAAACAATTTTTCTTATAGTTTTATCATATTTTTTATCAGTCTGCCAAAGCTCAGCTCTCTAGCGCTTCTGGAAGTGGGCAGTGTTACTTTTACATAACTTTACTTGTATAGGCGAAAAGAGTAAATTATAATTTTTTGGGCTTTTTGATTTTCTTCAAGGGTTTGGTCATAATTTCTATCAGTCTGCCAAATTTCAGCTTTGTAGCATGTCTGGAAGTAAAGTAGAATTTTGATGATCTATACATGAGTGAGTGCAATTTTGACGTTTTTTGAAATTTCGTACCTACTTTACTACTTTATGGAAGCCCATGAAACTTGCTAAATCTATGAAGATCTACGACTGTGCAAGGTTTGAGTTTCGTAGCTCATTCCAAAGTTAAGTTTTAGAAAGGTCAAATATGGGCTGAAATGTTTCACAAAAGTTTGCGCAAACTTGGCGGGGCACTGCATTAATGTATCTCACACTCACGGTGGATAGAATAGACCGGTGTTCGGATCTTATATATACATGTCGAATTTTCACGTCACTGGTGGTCCAGCTGATTTTTGTAAACAAAAGTTAGATATGATATGAACAACTAATATTTTTCGAATTTTTTAAAAACTAAGGCAATTTTCCTACTATTTTTTAGTATATTCTTATAAAGTAACATTTTTCACACATACCAGTCGTTATTTTTTTTAGCCCGCTTCATTTCTCTTTACACAACAATTAAAATTCGAATAAAATAATGTGTTCGTTTCAGCGTCAAAAATCATCCGCTGACCTACATCTTTGTTTACTTCTCAAGTGCTCGGTTCACCTATAATACTAAACGATCACATTCAGTTTGACTTGTAGTTTATGTTTTGTGTAATAAAAAATAAAGCGGGCTAAAAAAAATAACTACAATACATCTAGAAAACTACATGTTATAAGGATGTACTAGAAAACAGTAGGAACTTTTATGTAAATGTATGTATATATATATAAGATCCGAACACCGGTCTATTCTATCCACCGTGTCTCACACTAAACTAAACAGCATTGTTATTTAGGGTTATTTGCTATGTGTGTTTTCTTTTCTTTTGGAAATATTGTTTCTATAATGTACTATAAATAAATAAATAATTTAATAACACCCTGTAAAATTCAATTCTTGTAGATAGTAAGCTGGAAAAGGGGCAAAATGGCAGGTATGGGGGGCCTGATGCCCCAAATGAATTTCAAGAAGGGTGATCATGCCAGGGTGCCGACAAGTAGCCGGTTAAAAGACGCGTTGAAGCAGCTGGAGGACGCCAAGGATGATAATGAGGTTAAGAAGGGAATTAAAGAGCTGGTAAGTTAGAAAGTCTGCCGTTTTCTTATGGCGCGTTTATACTTGCGATTTTAATTTAATGTTTTATAGGCTTTGTGGAAAAATTGGATGTTACCGCCTGGGACAGATTTCTTGTGACAAGTTATTTTATTTTTTATTTAATTTTCTGTGTATAAAGTAGTGCGGCAGGGTAGTCCAGTGTAGAGACCCTGTATGCATGATATATTTTAAATATAAAGAGACGCGACAAACTCTTCAAAGTCAAATTTATTTAAGTCAAAATCAAAGGATGAAAATATTGGTCCTCTATACTCTAGCGATGTTTAGAGAGATACGCACCTTCTGTCCTTGTCAATTCATATGCGTCGGAAAATAAAAATAAACGATTTTTAACAAAACTCATACAGGGGATGCGGACAAACGTGTTTGTTTATATGGTGCATGATGATTGATGCCACTCACCGCTGACAATTTGAATTATTTTAGTGAAATGCCAATGAATTTGGCTAGAAAATAACATAACCAAAAAATGTTAATTTCAGTGACTTTGATGGGTTTGTCGCGTCTCTCTTTAGTAAAATTATGTCGTAGGCTTCGCGTGCAGACGATACCAGGTTCGCGTCTCAAACAACGACGCAAAAGAAAAAGTCACGTAGCCCTGCCGCGCAATTCCTTTTCAGCGTTTAACAGTCGACATCGAAATGGTGTGCGATACACATGCACACAAAAAGATCTGCCTGCACGAAACCCATTTTGCTCTTCTTCTTTTTGTTCATGAAAATCATTCTTTATTAGATCTCTAAGAATCCTACTGTGTACAATTTATTTAGAGTACTGGATACTGAAGTTCCTCTGTAATTATTGCAATCCAGCTTGTTTATTTATGTATTGAAGATATGATTGTTATTTTTTATTCATCAGGTACTGGATGTCCATTTATGCATTGATTGATAATATACGTAAGATTTTCTAGTAATTTCTCTGATCCATATTTGATCATTTCAGCTTATATTCCACCAGGTCCGCTAGCTTTTCCGGATTTAAGCTTTTTAATACTATTCTTTATCATTTTTTTTTTCCATGAATACTTCCTCTTCATGTACTTCTATGTCTCTCCTCGGAGAGGCTAACAAATATTCGGGTCTCGTTTCCTGCAGCAGTCCCTTGCAGTGTTCTATCTATTGTTCTGGTTTGATGATCTGAATTTTTACTTTTTATTTTGTTGGGTTTTTTACCATATTTTCATACTTCAGAACTTTACCTACCTCCTACGCGTGTATTTATATCGTGGCATTTGCGCTGGTACTTTTTTTAGCTCGATATTTTGGCATATTTGGGTTGGGGGACACAATTCAGCCTCCTGCTCATCACTTAAAAAATAGACTGGTGTACCGTCGACTATTAAGGGGCCTACAGACACGCGAGCATTTCTTGAGATTAGTACGCGCGAACTAATCTCTGCATACATGTACGTTTGGTCTAATTGCCTACACACACGAAGACAAAATTAAACGTTCTAAACATAAACACGATATTATCAATGCGTTTTGCCTAGACACCGAGAGATTAGCACGCGTACATCGTGCGCGCCAACAAAAATTCAAGCGGCGGATATTGTTTACATACGAAGAGATTAGTATGCGTAAACTTGTACGCGCGTACTAATCTCTAGAAATGTTCGCGTTAAAGTAAAACTTTTGTTTGTTTAAGAAATGCTTTTGTAGTGTTATTATTGATGTTGTATTTATTATTTTTTTAGGTAAAACTGTACAGCTACTCAAAAGAAAAGAAAAACAAAATTTTAATTGTCGAAACTCGTCTTACAATTTTAGAATTTTTTACAAAATACAATAACAAACGATTGTTTAAAAAATTCCTTACAGACCAGGTTACAAAAAGCAACTTAGTTCAGGACATAATCAAGACTCAGTCACAGTATATATTAGGTAAGTACTACTAAGCATAAGACAGAATGTCAAACTAGGATGGGGTTTTTATATTATATCATATGTTTTAGTTGTTTCTGCCTTGTGTGATATTTATAAATAATAATTTTATTGATCCATTTCTTATTTTTTCTTCATAGAATACTAGTGTTTATCTATTACTTTTAGACAAAATAAAGGAAACAGTTACGTGCGATTTAAAACTGTGCAACGAGTTTTTACATTTTATTTCTATCGTACAGACAGCCCCCAATTACGATTACGAAAGCAACTATAGGCCATTGTTTCCGTTGTATATGGCGTTGTTTGACAGCTTTGCTATTTATGCCAGGTATGTTAATATAATACGAAGGGACTGAGCCTGTCGTATAAGCGCAATGCTGGTGACGTGATTCCAGAGTGAGATGGGGCCGGGAGGGCAAAACCGGACAAAAACGCATTACATTGTATGGGAAAGACCTCTTTTTTGAATTAATTTAATGCTTTGAGTCAGAAAAACGACTTTATTGAAAGTAAAGAAGTTTTTGCAATTGCTCTAAAATCTAGGAAGGTAAAATTTAATAAGAATTTTCATTTAAAGACATACTTAAACTTAATTTAAATTAGTCTTTTTTTTAAATTTAATAAAATCTAACTATACATTTACAAGGTGTGCCAAGTTAAGTGTCCACCATTGCTAACTTTGGTATTATTAAATATAAAAAAAGCCTTAATTGACACACTTGTGGAATTTTTCACACTCTTTAAGATGGTCAAATCAAAAAAAAAAAACAATTAAGCATTACGTTTTCGAGTTAAAAAAATTTTTTTTAATTGAACCCTGAATTTTATAAGTTTTAAGCTTTAAATTCTAAACAAAAGTAGTTTTTGATTTTTGAAAGTTAAAAATAACGAAGATATTTGAAATTTAAAATTACGCTTAGACTGCTTTCAATCAATACTTGCATAATTTTGAATTTAAAGTATCTTCGTTATTTTAAACTTTAGGAAAACAATTCAAAAACTATTTTTGTTTAGAATAGGGTATTTGACAAATTTTAGAAAAGTGTTTAGAATGATACATAGGTCGCTAATTTGCTACGCAAAATTATTAAAATAGTATATTTTATTATGACTACATTTAAAATCAAGTTTTCTAATTTCCGGTTTGAATTTGCCCCTAAAACGCTCATTTCTAGCATGGCGTTGCAATGACGTCACAGCACAGTAAATTCGCGGACAGATACATGGCATTCAGATGTTTATTTGTTTTTGGTCTGTGTTTTTACTGTTTTTTATGTAAAAAAATGTCCTATAAGTGGTGTGTAGTGCCTCAGTGTTCGAATACTAGCATAAAAATACCTGAAAAACTATTTAATCATTTGCCTACAGCAGTAAAAGAACGGAAAAAGTGGCTAGAACTTGCTCGAAGAGACCCAAGGGTCTTATCTAATACATATTTACTTTATATTTAAAGATCATTTTGATGTGAGTATAACTAAATTGTTTCTATTAATTTTTCTCACGTTGTCTATAATATATATATATATATATATATATATATATATATATATATATATATATATATATATATATATATATCGTAAATGACAATGAAATTTTTGAGGTTATGTTTATTACAAGGGGTGAACAATTTTTAGGCGGTGCTAGGCAGTTATTAGGCAGGACTAGGAAGTACCTCTAAATGCAGGATTAGGCAGTGTCGTAGATCAAAGCAAATTGCTTTGAAGTAAAATAGTTTGTGCTTTGCTATTCACCAAAAGATATATTTTCTTGATTTAGCACAAAAAATGTCTTGCTTTTTATTTTAATGTGAAACAGAAATTGTTTTATTATAAATTGGAACTGAATTAATCTAAGGCACTATTTTCCAACAATTAAAGAAGAAAAATAAAGCCTCATTTCAAGATTAAACGCTCCATTGAACTAAAAAAAAATATTTTAATGCAAAACAAATTGTTTTAAGGTAAAACAATATATATACAATATATATGTGTTTTTATTGTTGACAAATTTTTTTACTGTGTGCAGGCTAAATGTAAGACTGAGCAGTGCATATGCAAGACTAGGCAGTGCATAGGCAGGACTAGGCAATATCTATGCAGAACTATGCAGTGTAACCTATTCAGTAATTCAAGTATTGCTGGTCGTTGTATACTTTTTGCCTACCTGTCCTGCAATTTTTCTTAATGCTTAAAATAATAATGTTTGGGTATTTAATTGAATCTATTGTAAGTGGCATATTAAACAAAAAAGTAAAACATATAACCTAACCTCAAAATCTAAATGAGTAAAAGTAGGCGAAGAATATCGTAAAAAAACTTTCAGTTATATACAAAACAACTCATCAAATACTTAGATCAACATTTTAACGTTTTTAAATTCTGCAGAACAATATCACTGTCGTTGGCAAAGAAGCCTGCCACCATAAAGAAATTCAGCATTGGTAAGTTGGAGCTATCGGCTTTGGAGAATCCGTTTTCCATTGAAAATGTTTTTTGTAAGCAACACACAAAATAAAATCTAATTTAGGACGATAATTCGCACTTTAAACCAAAGCAAACATTACCATCCATAAGAAAATAACACAGAAAATAGGTTAGTTTGAGGCGTTTACTGTTTTGTGACGGGGTGACGTCAAATTAAGTTTAAGTATGTTTTTAAATGAAAATTCGTATTAAACTTTAGCTTTCTAGATTCAAGAGCAATTGCAAAAACTTCTTTACTTTCAATGAACTCGTTTTTCTAACTCAAAGCTTGCAATTAAATAAAAAAAAAGGTCTTTCCCATACAATATAATGCGTGTTTGTCAGTGTTTTGCCCTCACTCACTCACATTCGAATTATAGGTCTATGGTTTATGCTATTTTAAAAGATTTTTAAGTGTCTCTGAAGTACCTTTCAAATCATGTGGTTTTTTGAATTTTATTCTGTAAAGTCCAAACATTATATCTTATAGTTTAGTACCACAATGTAATGACGTTTTAAGAAATGTTTAATCAGCAAGTAGTACAAATTAATGTAACTATTAATCAATAAACAAAAAGTATCTCACGCAGCGTATAGGACAAAGCTTTAATAGATGGCGCCAGACGAGCTCTAAAATTAAAAACAAACCAAAAAAACAAATTCTCAGAATAATCCGTTGGGTATTCCATATCTTCAATTCTTCTTAGAGAGGTTAAAACGAATAGCCAATAATTACAATGTTAACATAAGAAGTTTTGTAACTTTGACAAAACCAGAAAATAATTTGAAGAATAAGGATTTGATGTATGTATGTATGATGTATCTACCAAATCCCGTTGACTTTATACAATGTTAATTTACACTTGAAAATAGTTAGAGATACTACCCCAAACGTCGTGTTTAAAATAAATAAACACAATTTAAGTTCGAAATTTTGTTTGTATTGAATACTTTCTTAAATTCTTCATTCGGAGATTCATAATTGGCATGGTAGCAATTTGAACTCTTCTTTGTAATTTTAGTCAAATCAAACAAGACGTTCTTCCAGAAATCGAAGAACTTAACGTGTTAATGAACCTAGTCCTGAAACAAATCCTGCCAGTTTTCGTAAAGCATCCAGCATTCCTACAAGAAATCAAAGACAAATACGTGCAGACCCTGCTTATGTTTTCTTACATTCTCTTGTTCAATGGCAAACTCGGTTTTGACATGAGAATGAAAGTTTGTCTTATTTTTGTGTATTCGTTTAGTGTGTTAGAAGGAGATAACCTTAGTGTCTCGCAATTGGTAAGTCAAACAAAATATAAGTTTTTTTTAGTTAAGTAAAAGCGGCAAATGCAAAATGGCCGCCGTCTCGTCCTTTTTAACCATTGACATTTTTTTCTCTGGTTTAGAAATGTCTTGTCAACTGGTGTTTATTTGGATAAAATCTAACTGTTAAAAACGGTTACACTAGTATTTACTAAAGGGTCTACAGTACTAAGTGCTACAATCCTAAGTCTAGAATTTGGTTGAAGGCTTAACTTATTTTTGCCGTGAATGCAATAGTTTTTAATATTTATATAAATTGTTCATAAAAACCTTCCGATATTGGTCATCTTTTTTCGTTGTAATAACAATTTCCTCACAATGGTTAGAAATAAATAAAAATAATATAATATTTTGATTTAAAAATGGTCGCCATATTTAAACCTTCGAACGTCACTAGGAAATGTCGAATAAAAACGGTGTAAGTCAGCTGTCCGCTATATTTTACATGTTAATTTTTTAGACAAGTTAGCGATGATTAAACCGATGTTCGATTATTTTGGTGGATGTGTAATTGAAAACGGTTTCTAATATATCTTGTGCTTTTTACAGTATTTAAATATTGATACGTATTTAATAGGGTAATGCATTTACAGATATAGTTTTAAGTTACTTATGTATTATTTAGCTTTGAAAATTTTAGTATATAAGTTTTTTTATCAGTCAGTTACACGGACCAAATTTCCAAAAAATGACATTTCTAAAGTTAATTTAAATTTATATGAGATGAAACTCACTGAGAAATCATATTGCACATTAGTATAACCCAAATCCTTGCAGCTATTTGACCTGTGAGTATTAAAAAAATACACTTAAACCGGTCGGTATCAAGTCTATAGGCTTGATACTTAAACCCGGTCTAAAATGCTAAGTTTTAAGGTCTTAGTAAATACTGGTATTAGGGTCTTAAAATATTACTTTTTCATTAAGGTGCATTTCTAATCGTGTTCGCTGGCAGAGTTGCAATCCGACACACGTGCTAGGCATATGGGAATCAATGTAACCATTTCTAATGACGACCACCGCGTCCGCTCGGTCCTTCGTGCTTGCAAGCTGCAAACTCTGCGGCCCGTGCTGGCGTCCGTGCGGCGTACCAGACATGCGCAGTTCCATCACCTAAACGATAGGTATCGGGAATAATCTCGATCGACATCTTTTTGACTATATCTGTCTCCTATATTAGAACGAGTAAAAGAAAGATGAACATATATTAAAGGTGCACTTTCTGCAATACCGACTTATATCCCTTGTCACTTTTATGATACAAAGGTTAATAATTGCAGACACATTGTAGGAAGAATTTGTCACTTTTTTTATTTGTCGATTGTGAGTTTTCCATTTTGAATAAGAAAAATATTTTAAAAATTTTGAAAAATATTTATTTTGTTTACAACAACATAACTTATAATTATAAACAAATCAATTACGCATGCGCTAACCACAGCACGCACGCTGGCACGCAACACGATTAGAAATGGCCTAGGCCGTGACGACTTCCGTGCTGGCGTTCGTGTCGGCCCTCAAACACGATTAGAAATGTAGCTTTAGCGTAGGGAAAGTCCGAAAATGTATTTCTTTTTTAACAAAAATAACATCAACTGGCAACCTCCGCGATTTTGCCAGGCCGCGATAAAATCCAAGTAGGTGGTTATTTTAACCAGGTTTTCAATGGTAATGTCAAACGCATGGTGTACCCACTCTCTATTTTAATTGGTTGTGAAATTTTTATCTGTTCTAATAACTCTGGTAGTAGGTCACAACGTGTGTGTAGCCATTTTATATAAGATGGGCCAAAAAACCGTACAAATTGTTTTCGGCTGTAGTCTTTTTGCCTTTTGTTCGTTTTTTGTGATTTTGGTCTCTATTGAAAGCTAAGGGTTAAGACTATCCTACTTTTTTGACAAAAAAAGTGAAATCCAAGATGGCCTATGATTTTATAATTTGGCCATTTTTCAGACTTCCCGCCAAATTTGTTATGCGCCACTGTACTCGATTTTAAACATTGTTTTAAAAGCCACGGTTTGCGATGCACAAGATGGTATAAACAGTAGAAATTGGTAAAGAAATAATAAAAGTTTCTCAGTTATATTATTTTCAAATTTTTTAAGTGAATTATTTTTTTTTTAGATTGGGAAGGACTCCTCCCAATTTAGCTGGTCTACGAATGACAGCATACCAGCAGACTATCATATAATTTTATACTCGGCTATTTTAAATGTTTTGCCAGAGGAAAAGTTGCTTTCTGAGAAAGTCGATGGGAAACCTCTAGTTTGTGTTCTGTATGAAGGATTTATGGAATCCACCACAAGGTATAATATGCTTTATTCAGTTTATTTTTTTTTAAATTTTATTTGTTTTAAACATATGGAAACATTGGACGGCCAAGAATATCGTCTAAGAAAGTCGACCAAAAAAATGTGTCAAGATAAGCCATTTATACCATCAGAAAGTGCCAGATTTTAAAGGACAGTCTAGTGTAACTCAGCCTGTTAAATCAACATCCGGCTAACCAAAAAACCACTACTTTCAATTAAAACATGGGCGTTTCCGTTTCAAATTTGTTGTAAATTATGCCCACTGGACAGCCAAAGAATGTATAAAACTCATTTTTAGCTACGAATCAGAGTTTAACTTGTTTCGAAGTGATGATGTGTGACATGTGAACCAACACTTCGAACTAGCTAAACTTTAATTCGTCGCCATAAAAGAGTTTTTCAAATCGGCAGTCCAGTGAGCATGATTAACTACAAATTTGAAACGGGAACGTACATTTCTTACTGAAAAGAGTGTTTTTTTGACGAGTTGAGTTGAACTAAACGCCTTTTTACAGTTCTGGAGTTTTGTCACAGTGATAACCTTGTTTCAATCATGAGAGTTTTGTTGATGTTATAAACAAGTTATCTTTACACATTATTTTGATATGACGATTAAGTTTCTTAGCTGATTTTCTTTGACGTCAGGTGATTCTCAGTGGCAGAAACGATCCTCTAACTTAAAAATTATTTAGTTATTTATAGATCAATGTAATAATACTTGATACTCTGATTGTACAATTGTACTAACTGCTTTTGCACGACCCATACCTAAAATTTTTATTAGTTACTATAGCATCTATCAATTTAACATAAATAACTCAAATTAAATATCTAAGGCTTGGCGTTGCTAAACTTTTGTCCAGCAGAAAAGTGTAGTCAGTTTAATAAAAAAAATATATTTTTTAAACCAGAAAAAATGTAAATGAGCTCTTATCTCATACGATTTAGAAAACATGTGCTGTTATAAGTCATCGAAAGTCAATCTGTACTTAACTCGCTTTTTGATATTATTTTATAATTTGTTCCTATAATTTTGTCCAAAACTGTATATTATAATAAATTGCAAGTTATATTAATTTTTTTTTAACGATCAGGCCCAATTTTCAAAATTATTTTCCAGACTATCATTTTGACTGAAAAACATAAACCCAATGGTCATGCCAAAAACGGCTGACGACTAACGCAACTCGACTGTTGTCATTTGAACGTCACATGTCGTTAGCGGCTTCCATGGAACGCCGCAAACTCACGGACGGTTAACATAGGAATTTTGACGTATGTAGAACGTGCGTGATTGTGTTTTAACGAGTCTCCATTAAATTCCGCGCCATTTGGTGGCACTGGCGGCAACAGGTCACAGCAGTGTTGAGCGCACGGTCCCTTGTGACCGTGTGTTGAGGGAAATCAGGGACAGATGGAAGAAGATTCAGCAGTCTCTGGCGAAACCCATTTATTTCACGTAGGGGAATATGGGGTAATATGTAATAGGAAATATTTTTTGCTACTCTTGCAGTTTCTCTTTTGTCATATGAGATATCTGAAAAAACCTTTGAAATTTTTCTACTACAATATTACTAAAGTTTTAGCACTTTTATTTTTTTAACATATAATCAAACCATTTTAAATAAAAAAATTTTTCTCTAAAGGAAGCACTGTAGTTTTTAGTTTTAATACTTAAGTTTATTGTCAAATGTTTCTATGTATTGTTTTAAATTTTGCTTGTCATAAACAAGTAGTTCAGAATGGAAATGTTTCTTGTTACCCTTTCGTTTTGACTATCGTGGGGTATTAAAAAACATCGTAATGGGGAAATTTTTTATTGCATATTGATTTGAGTACTAAGTCAAGTTGTCTTCAAATTTGACAAAAGTGACCTATGTAAAGCTTTAGAAGTGGCAAGTTGCAAAAATATTAAATGGCATCTAACTTAAATAGTCCACAGTACACCGGTCTATTTTTTAAGTGATTACTAACGGGCTAAATTTAAGTACATAGCCTTATTTGGCCGATCCTCATAAGAAGAGATGTTAGACAGGGTGACAGAATAACCTCTAAACTATTTAACTAGGCAGATGTTTTTAAAAAAATTGATTGGAAAGAAATAGGCATTAAAGTAAACAGACAATACTTGAACCATCTAAGATATGCTGATGATATCACCTTAATAACAGATAGGAAAGAAGAACTGATAAAAATGCTGGAAGAATACCTCAGGTAAAAAAATATAGGCCTGAATATGAACTACAATAAAACTAAAATCATAACAAACACGGATGAAGATATCACGATCAGAATAAACCAAGAGAAAATAGAACAAGTAGAGGAGTATATACCTGGGACAAGTGAACAAAAAAAGAACACCAAACAGCTGAAATTAAGAGACGAGTAAGACTGGCCTGGGCAGCATCCGGTAAATTAAGCTACATATTTAAAAAAAATATCCTCATTAATTTATAATATTGCCTAAAAATGTGTTTAAAAGTAAATGGCAACATTGTCTCCAAAATCATATGCTGGGTTTAGTTAGTCCGAAGCTCAAAAGATTTCTCCACCCGCGCATTCTGTTCAAAAATTTTCACAGAGGAACAAATTAGGCGTCTCGGCCGAACAAAGCTATGTACGAAAATTCAGCCTGTTAATCATCAATTAAAAAATAGGCCGGTGTACTGTGGACTATTTGCGTTAGATGCCATTTAATATTTCTGCAACTTGTCATTTCTGCAACTTTACATAAGGCACTTTATACAAATTTGACGGTAACATTACTACTCAAATCAAGGTGCAACAAGAAAGATTATATTTCTTACGATTACGATTTTTCCTATTACCCCACGAAAGTCAAAACTAATGGGTAAAACGAAACATTTTCATTGTAAACTACTTGTTTAACACAAGAAAAACCTCAAGGTATTAACACGGCACACAACAAGTTTTCCTTTAGACAAAAAAATATTCCCCCATCTTCCCCTAATGAATGACAAATAACCGCACCGTCGTCGGCGACGACTAAAACTGGTACCAAAAATGCTATTTCGAACTGTCAACAATTGTTAAAGTTATCGTTGTCGGTGAAGTTATCGGGCCTAAATTTGGCACGACCGAAAACTATCTATTAAGTGATATTTTTTAGTCAATCCGGCAACGCTCAAGTAATCATAGAAACCAGCAAAACTCTCTGCCAAATAGCTAAACATCTTAAGAAGGTTCCAGTCGAATATTTAGAGGATCTATTTCTGCAAGGTTTGTTTTATGTTTGGTCACATTCCGAGCATCGTATCGACACCGTCCGGACGTATGCCAAAATTTTTTTTGATGAGTTGTGTGGATTGGCGGCTAGCTATCATATCAAAGGTGAGATTCTTTTTGAAAAACAAATTTTTGTTATACCGGGTGGGCCGAAACAAAGACCCTATATCTTTGAAATTTTTCAAAAAAATTAAATATGTCATACACGATTTCTAAGCCGAAAAAAACCGACAAAATGTTTTTCATTATTGATGTTTTTATCATGTAGATGAATTTTATAAAATTATAATATAGGGCCAATAGTAGTATTAGATAAGTTGAAAAAAAAATATTCTTGTTTTCTTCTCTTTTTAGGTTAGTATAAGTATGACTATTCCTATACGATTGTATGAGTGTCTTATGGAACTAAACATTTTGTATTGTATTGTATTGTATTGTATTTGTATATCTTTCGAACTATACTATCGATTTTAATGGAACAAACTGCAATTTGCAGGAAATTGATGGCGAAAAGAATTAAACCTAAGAAAAAAGTTAATCATTGTAATCAATTCAGTTGTTCCCAAAAAATTATTTTTTTTTCCAAAAATGAATTTGTAGTGAACCGACTTTAAATAAATAAATGGCATTTTAGTAAGGATCGACAGCTCTTTTAAATTAATTGTCAAGATTTGCCACTATCGTGAAATCCAATAGGGCAAACTTAATCAAATTTGATCCTACATAGACAATTTGTTTTTCTTGTGTTGCGTGGAGGTTTTCGACCCTTTAAAAAGTTCTGTAAATAATCTAGGCGGGCCAAACAAAACCAGATACTAATAGTTAAAATCGCTTTGATACTCCTCGAGGTATTAGTGTTTGTTCTACAGATTGTTTGCATTTTAGACGCTCTACATTAATTTCTTCATAAAATTATTATTACTGAACGGATTTTAATGAAATAGAAAGGATGCTTTTTATTTCATCAAAATACGTACAGTAATAATACATTTCTGAATAAATGGGCAAAGTAATCATATAGTCTGTAAAACCAAAATTAATATTTCGGTGACTACTAAACCGATTTCTATGATTTGTACCTCCTTATTCGCGAGACAAAGTTTTAATTTAAAAAAGTTTTAAAAAAAGGCGATACATATAAATAAGCATGCTTCTTAAGGTTCAAGTTTGATTCTGTTGGCCATCTTGGATTTGAAGATGACGGCCATTAACAGAGGTTTTTAAAAAGTCTGCATTTAGAAAGGGGGCCTCTAACTTTTTTATATATGAAAATTTCGTTACGGTGTAAATTGCTTTTTTGCAGATTTTTGCCTTCCTAGCTCGCGCAGCTAGAGAAGGTATTAATTTCGACGAAAAAACATTTTTGTTGAGATAACGCCGAAAATGTGTTATTTGGGTGTACTTGGGGCTATCTTAGGAATATCTTTGTGACGTTTTTCTGTGTGTTTGTGTGTCTGTTACACGATCGTTCCTAAACCGCTAAACCAATTTTAATGAAATTTTCTGGTCAAATAGTGTTTAACACTGTAACGAGCTGATCAGATTTTGGTCAAAATCCATTTATTGCTAAAGATAGTTTTTTGACAATTATGTTTTTAAAATGCTAACTTTTTAACGGATCATTGCATCAATATGCGGTTTTCGGAGTATAGTAAACCACTTGTATTATAACCAAAAGCTTTCGTTTCTGAGATATTTACAAAAAACTGCTTCTAATGCTGGTATATCATGGTTCACTTGGATTGTGCTAATGAGCTGTCTAGGAAGGTATAAAATCCGGATTCATTTAGTTTTTATAAAAAATCCAACTGTCAAATTGAGATATTACGTAGAGTTGTTATTGTTTTATAAAATGGGCCCATTATTTCTTTATTTTCTTTCTATTTTTTTTATATTGTTAAATTAAGAAATTAATCAAAAATTAGGCGGCAGTAATTATAAGAAAAAGTATAAACAGCAACAAATTTTTTTTTTTAAAAACATTGAATGTGATAAATCTTTTTAAATTTTATGCTGATTGTTAAAATCGAACAAAAAGAGGGTCGGTATTTCCATAAGAAAAATACCGACATCATGTAATAACTAAAAAACTAAAAATGACAGATAAAATTCAATTTGACAGATTGGTTGTTAAAAAAAAATTATAAAAATGAAATTTTTATTAATAAAAGCATTATAGGCCCTCTCCCAACATGCAGACTGTTCAAAACGTCCATCTCCCCAATAAACCCATTCAACCACTCAAAAACATCGAATTTGGGACACACTGTTCAGTAATACACTCTGTATTTCAGGATACAGTGCCCTGGCAGAAACTCTCCTGCAAAAGATCGCCGAAATACCCGACACGAGCAATTTGAAATTTTTCGCCTACGAAAACCTGGCGAGTCATTTTGGATGCAATTTTTTGCTGCAAAGTTGCCACAAGCTGCCGGAAGCCCTGCTGGAATTCATGGAGTTCCCCACGATCAAGGAACAGGTAAACCTGGTATGCGAAATAAGTATAGAAACAGGGGGGTCAATTCTTGAAATAAATTCGCATACGTATCTCATGTGAGGGTCCATTAGATTTGTAGTCGAATTATTTTCAAGAATCTACTTTCAAAATTGATTATACGGGATGTATCATAAAAAAATTGGCGCTGGCACGCTAAACACACAGGGTATGTGCTTTAGGCGGAGTCTGCGAAAAGTATCCCTTATGAAGTGACCATATTGTCATTTTATATCTGTCTGACAGAAACGGGTCCTGCCAATAATTTTTAACTTAAAACCCTCGGATTCGTGCCGAAAAATCTTTAAGGAAACCGTATTCTCACTGTTACTTCACTATATTATGTTTACAAACTATTAATACATATACATAAAACTAGACATAATATGTATTCTCAAGATGACTTTTCATTGTGACTCTACCCGGCATGATGACAAATTCTGTTTACCATTTCATAAACATGAATTTTTGAAGAAGAGCTCAGCATATGCGGGATTTACTTTATGTAATATGTTACCAAACCTTTATCTTTAAATAAGTTTAAAATATTTTGCAGTTTATAAACCTAATTATTTTCATTAACAAAATGGCACTTATCATAAATAAACAACCTTATTGTTTATTCAGGTTTTTAAAATGCAAATATTTCAAGAACGGCTGTCAACATATCATATATTTTTGGATTCGGGAACAAAAATATTTATTCTTTTTCAGTTTAATATATATGGTATTCTGTAAGAGATTTACAATATTTCTGAGTTTATAGCATTTTGACATTCATTTGTTTTGTTAAATAACGTTGTCTGGCGATTTAGGATAAACCATACGCGTTTTGTATTTAAACTTTAACCTTTGTTAAAATATACGGAAAAGGGGGTTAGTTTATAAAACCAAATTTTAGATTTTTTCCAATACTTCAGTAATAAGTACGCCGAACCAATGATTGGTTTATTTTCTTAGTAGAGTTGTTTGTGTAAATGTGAATTCAAATTAATTAATAGTAAAAGCCATAGCTTTTTTGTTGTATGTTTTATTATTATGTTTGTCCTAAGTCCCTTAAAAATTATGATTATTGTTTTTTTAACTTCTGTTTTACTCGATCTTTTAGGTTTGCAAAACATACATCAACCTTCTGGAAATTGGCTTTCGAACTGCCGATCAACAAGACAAAGACAATTTGTACACAGAATGGGCGAAAACTTGGGTATTTCCGGTGGTGCAGAGTTTGAATTTCAACAAAGTTTGCAGGGAGTATTATCAGAGAATCATCACTTCTGCTTTCAATCTACAACCTGCAATCCTAAGAATGATGTAAGTTTACAGAGATAGATACAAAACACGTTTAGTTTCGGTTTTATTATGTTTACGTTCCTACGAACGTTTTCTTATCCAAAACATCAAGTTTTTTACATACAGTACACTTCTGAAGCATTATATCGGTTAAGAAAGTAGACTAATAGTCTTTTCTCAATTTAAAAAAAAATTGATAAATAAAATTTGGTTTTTTGCACTCGAGTATTTGTTATATCCTGCCTGCAATGGATCTTCGTTGCCGGTTCAGAAAAAATACGTCACAAAAGACAGAAAATTAGATTTTTTTCTCAGTTTCTCTCTCATTCCCTGTCTAGCACACACGTCTTTCTGTTGGTTGTTTGTTGGAAACGACAAGAAGCCAACAAATTCTGGAAGAATAACCCACTTTCTAAGAGCGATAGTTCTTTTACGGACAATCCCTCTCTCTCGTAGGTAAAGTTAAACAAAAGCTTATAAAAATTTACGAATGCTTTTGTTTTAGTTATCCAAATGACTTTGTGGGCTCGACGGGCGAGTCGGCCATTTTGCTCCACTGTCTTCAGCATGCGCGCAAAGCGGGAATCGAACTGAACGTGGAAAAGGAGTGCAATCTCTACTGGAGGGGACTGATTGACAAGCAAAAAATGGAGATGTTTATGATACACCAAGATGAACAGGTCAGCCAGTTACAGTTACTCTTTAAAAGAACGAGCACTGGGATTAATCAGTTGTGCTTCTCTGTATTTCCACCGAAAGCAACGAACAATTGGTACTTTTTCTCATAAAATACCTTCTCGTTGTGAGGAACGATTCCTATTTCACTAGTCCTTCGAGCCGGATCTTTTATATTGATTTAGTTATATTATTTTTTTAGATTCGTCTACTAGTGCTGGCGGCAATAACTGAAAGCTTGAAGAGCACCGCACTGTTCCTAGACTGGGAATTCATTTTCCTCATAAACTACATAAGATACAACATCACTGCCCAATCGCCGAACGTTCGCAAACAAATCATCTCGTATTATAAGAAGGTTTTGGCTAGATTTGACGCAGGTAAACAACGACTTTTAATAATTATAGATTTATTTCAATTTTAATCTAATAAATTATTTTCATATTACCTTGTATGTATTTTATTTCAGGATACCGAGTAATTTTAAGAAATATCGATCAGCTAACTAAACATCTCCACCAATCGTCTTCGAGTACAACACCCGATACTGCGCCTCCGAAAAATATCGAGACCACCATCGAAAATAAGGTTGTTAATAAAAACAAAATTTTATTGACAGATAACCATGATCAAAGAGAGTTTCTTTGTTTGTATCAGGAATTGAAGAAGTCTTATAGAAGGTAAGAGAACTTTTGCTAGAAGTGATTTTTGACATTTTTATACCGTAGAACGTGGTGATTTGTGCCACTTTTAATAGTTTTGATTGAATATTTAGGATTTATACAAAAACATTTTTTTGATGTTTGGTTTTAACAAATGTTTTAAAAATGTTAAGAACCGAAGCCGTGGTTTACAAAAATATTTGTCACAATTCCACCTTCATATATGGGGTGACTTTGTGACAAAAGAAACATAAATTCCCAAATACGGCTTCTAGTCAATCGAGATTGTTGCGAAATTAACTTTAAAAAAACTTAATCTCTTTAAGCGTAAGCACTTGTAAGAAATCTGTCACAAAGTGACCTCAATTTTTTTTTATTTAAATAAAATATAATATTTATTTCTTGAAAACAAAACATTATAAGTTAAACAAAACAGCTTAAGTGGTACTAGGAAAGAAAACCCATACAAAAACTAAACAATTAACTCGAATGGTAATTTTGTTTGTTATTTTGTAATGTCGCCTGTGACCAATTTCAATATAGGCGAGTCCCTGACGGCCTTTTGTAATGTCGTAGCATCACTACAAACACGAAAAACATGGTCAAAAATTCACCACGGCTTTTTTAAAATACTATGAATTCACGAGCTTCGTGATGGGACTTGAAATAAAAGTTCATTAATAAATAGTCAAAACTATAGCGAACACCAAACACTTAAAATATTCAAATCTCTGACGATTTATATAAATGGCCGCACAGCTGTTTGTCGAACTGTCCAACGTTGACTGAGGTCTAGACGGACCCGCGCACATCTTTGGAGTCCGTGATCACGTGTTTCGTCGTGAAAGGTTGATACACGTTCAAATTGTAACCGATTAAATGGCAAGAAGACAGTCTGTCACAAAGTCACGACGTGCCACGGTACCATTTTCACCTTTAAAAATACTCTGCCAATCTATGGGCACCTAAGCTCACACTAGGTACTATAGTTATAGTGTGAGCTAATATAATCAAAAACTGAAATATATTTTATTCAACTCCAGACTCAATTACCTTTCGTTTGATACCACACAAGCCATGTTTTGACTTAAACTCAAATTTTTTTAATCTACCCCCCACCCTTTTAAAAAAAACTAAAATGTATTTTGTTTAACTCCAGACTCAATTACCTTTCGTTTGATATCACACACGCCATATTTTCACTTAAACTCTAATTTTTGACATCTACCCCCACCCTTTTTTAAAAAATAAACTAAAATTAATTTTTTTTAACTCCAGACTTAATTACCTTTCGTTTGATATCACACACGCCATATTTTCACATAAACTCTAATTTTTGGAATCTACCCCCACCCTTTTATTTGGCTTGCGTTCGGTGGATTTTGTTCATTTTTAAATGGGACCATCACGGCCCAAGACCCAACTTAGGTACCAAATTTCATTAAAATCGGACAAGCGGTTTTTGAGTTATGCGGGTTGGTCGTTACAGACAGACATACAGACAGACAGACAGCAAAACAAAAAAGTTTCAAAATCATCTGAAACGCAATGATATATAAAAATTTTTGAAATCGGATCAACTTTTTTTTCTCGAAAAAATTAGGATCACCATAGCTCACACTACTTATAGTAGTAGTGTGAGCAATTATCCTTGTCAAATCATTTAAACAAAATCCTATATTTTCTTACTTACAGATTTATCTGCAACCTGACAAAAATCCTGATAGGCAACCTTTCATACGACTCCAACTATCCAAGACGCGCCACCAGTCTCGAACTATTACTTGTTATCAAAGACATACTATCCAGCGATGAATGGAAGAACTGTTGGACCGAGGATGATGTCAAAAGTAGCCACAACATCCTCTTCGACACCTACGAGAACAACAAGAAGATGGTTGTTTTGCTGCTAAGAACGGTGCCTCCCCATTATCTTGGGTTTATGGTGAGTTACTACCAGTGTTGCCAGATGATCCATATAGAATGATCGAAGGGTGTCAGGTACAATTAGAAAACAGTGATAATTAAGGAACTTTGCTTGCTTGTACCGAAATAGGGCATGTGATTTGTAGCTTCCCACATCTTTACCAATGCACAGGATACCGTTCAATCGTTTAGAATTATTAGACATTATCGTATTAATTATCTTTTTTTTTAACTTAAATTATCAAATCCGAAAAAGATGTCAAAAAATGTATTTTAAAAATTGACTTATAGGATGGAGACAAGAAGACGTTGGACTGCTGTTAGGTATTCTAACTGGACATATAGTCCAGTCATTATAGAATTTAAGGTTGCAAACAGTGGTGTAGTCGCGATTTTGACATAGGTTGTTTACATTGGAGTCCTAAAAAAATGTGTTTTCGACCTTGGGAGGCGGCTCACCCCGTTATCTTAGATTTAGCATCCACGAAAAAGATTTTTTTTTTAAATTATTTGGTTCCTATGCAAACCAACCATGTCCGCGGGTTTGATGCAGTAGTGCGCGGATGCACTTTAGGAGTTGGCCGGAGTAATAGAGGTTGAGCTCGTCTGGGTCCCAGGCCTCCTGGGAGTCCCAGGAAACGAGAAAGCGGCCGAACTCGCCAGGGGTGCATCCCGGCAGAAATGCGTCGGGCCAGAGCCTTCCCGGGGCTCACAAAAGGGCAAATTAAGAGATACAAAAGGAATGGAATAACACAGGAAACGCCAGACAGGCGAAGGAGTAGGGACTGGCTGCTCTGTAGAATACGCAGAGAGGTGGGAGTCATAGTGGGAGTCCTAACCGGACACTGCGTCCTACAAGGACGAAGATGAGAGTAAAGGACGCGACGTGCGAGCGATGTTGGGCCGAGGACGAGACCTCAGCACATTTCCTCTCATCAGGTGAAGCATACAAGGAGGCAAGAAGAGATGTATTTGAAGAGAAAGCCTTTGAGACGGAGCACCTTCTGAATCTGAGGTGGCCCGATATTTTGGCCTTTGTACAGAAGAAGATTCCGAGATTCCTTAGCGAAGGAAGGACGCAGTAAGGCGGATGCCCGGGGGTTGGTGAAAAGGGCGCTTCATGTGTCTAGTTGCCAGGCCTAGAGCCTGCCCCACCCTACTACTACTACTAAATATTTTGCCGACATTTTGGATTTTGAACAATTTTTAGCGGCCTTTAACTCGGAAACTTTGTTGAGAAAATATGTACAAAATGTGGACTAATTAATATCTTATAAAATAAGATATCACTGAGATGTCTGGGTGGTACCCTTGCTGAGATACAAACTCTGAAGTGTTAACAGTACACCCGTTTCCTATGTATTTCCATAGAATATGCAATATAAATAAATCGATCGATGACGGATCTGATACCTTCCTAGCTAGTCTATTAGCACACTTCAAGTGAAGCCATGATATATCAGCCTTAACACAGTTTTTTGTAAATATATTAGAAACTAAAGCTCTTACGAAGACAGAGATCACGACAATATTGCTAGGATAGTTCAAAATACACACAAATAACACACAAAAATTTTTTTCTTCGAAACTAATACCTTCTCTAGCCATTGCTACGCGGGCTAGGAAAGTAAAAAATACTGGAGTGTCAATAATAGCTTTAACACAATTTTTTGATACACCGTTGAAAAGGACATTTTATTTTTTCCGAATTAGGTGTTTTAACATTTTTCTCCAAAATGCTTAGTTTTTTTGAAAACTGAATAAAACCCAAAGAAACGCAAGAAATGATCTTAAAAAATAACCCCGATTCAGGGATCTCAATTAAGTGCTAACCATGGGCCTGAACCACTTCAGTGACGCATCGTTTAAAAGATAATTTAATTTTCTACAATAAAGTTGATTACACATTTTCTCTAACATGCTTACCTTTTAAGAAACTGACATAAACTTAATAATTTCGGTTTATTTTGCATATATCCTATGGAAGTACATACGAAACAGGTGTACTGCTAACACTTCATTCTCAGGAAGGGTACTACCCAGACCACTTAATGATATCTCATTTTTTAGGCTAATAATTAGTCTTCATTTTATGTTAACAGATTTTCTCAAAAATAAGCAGGTTTTAAGTTCAAGGCCATTATCGTGGATCGTACATAGTTCAAAATAAATCATACGAAACCGATAATTGTCTTTCTTGCATTTGGCAACGACAAATTTTTGACTTATGTAAAATGCTGAAAGTCAAATGTGTTCCAATCCGTCTGATTTAATCTTTTATTTTCTTTTAGAATGTCCATTTCACCCTCAAATATCTGCAGAGAAGTTTCGAACTAGCGTCAGACGTCAAGCCTAGTAAAACCCTGTCCGCAGCCTATTTGTTTGAAATGTGCACTTATTCACCCCATTTTTACAAAATCATCCATTGCACACACAAGCAAGAGGAGCATACTGAAGCCTGTGAGGTAATTTAAAGCAAATATTTTAAAAAAATATTGTTTTTTTAAATTTGCAACATCTTGAAAATAAATCGAGAAATTTAAAAATATATCAGAATAGAAGCAATTAAAACCCTTTTTCCCTTAAAAACCTAATTCTTGAAAAGGTCGAAACCCCCAATAAAACAAAAATTTATTGTAATTTTTTGGTTACATGGTCCTTATTTTTCTTACAAGTAAATTCAAATACAGGGTGCTTTTTATGTAAAGGTATTTATCATACGTTTTTAAAAAAACCCCACGATTTTGTTTTCGAGGGGACACTTTTTGGGTACCTTGAAATTTTTGTGCATGTATGCACCCTCTTCGAGGAGTAAACTTTACCTCTATATTTTAAATAGGAAAAGTGAGCCTCTTGAATGTCTTTACAACCGTGTAGAAATCTGGAAAATCTATCGGTTCGTTTTTGAGATATTTGCCTCCAAAGTTACCGTGGAGCGATAAGAAACCGTTTTTTGTGTATATTTCTAAGAAGAAATTGAAATTTACTTTTTATCAAAGGATTATTTTGTAGTGACTCTTATTTCCTATTTTATTATTTTTATTTTTTTCTGATTTAATTTTTGTTTTATCGGTCCATGTTAAATTTGGAAATTTGAAAACAAATATCTCGGAAACGAATCGATAGATCTTCGAAGTTTTTACGCGCTTGTAAAGACTTTCAAGAGACCTTCAAAATAAGTTATAACTCGACCCACTTTCCTACTCAAAATATAGGGGTAAAAATTTCTGTAGCCTCTGTTTCGCAAACAAAATCGACGTGTTCGAGGGTTTTTCCAAAAACTTACGACAAATACCCAAAAAAGCCACTATTACCTTAAAAAAAAAACATCCTGTATAAATAACCTCGAGCAAAAGCTATAAGAACAGTTAAAAATGATAGTGACATTTATAATGCAAACTCAAAAGTCCAGGTTGCTAAGTAAATAACATATTTCTTTTGTCAAAGGAGTAGATATTTTTCTACTACGAGTCTTTTAAGTTCTGCAGATACATCTGGAATAAAACAGTAGATACCTTTTAAAGACTTTACTGTTTCTCGAAGTGTTCTCGACGAAAATGAATGCCCTTTTGCATGCGCTCAAACCAGTTGTCAAAGCTGTAATTTCACTCGTTTGTTGGTACTGTCAAAATTGCATTCTTGAAGGCATCGACTGTATAAAAATCGTTGGTACTTAGGTCGGGAATGTTATCTTGGTGAAGGATGATTCGGCATCGTTCGTTTTTCAAAGATCAACGATGACTTTCGGCAAACAAATGGTGATGTACCAATCGGCAGTAGCAGTCCTTTGATCTTCGTGGCTAAGGCTAATCCGTCCACGTTTGAATTCTCCATACAAACGAGAAACTTTCGATCGATGTGGTGTTTATTAGCGAAAACAGAAATCAACTCGGCAATGCATTCTTGTTGAAATAATTTCCTTCGAAAGTTGTAAAAAATTATAGCCCAAGAATGTTCTCAGTTTAGTTCAATTTTTCGACTGATTTGTTAACTTAAAAAATTCTCTGTAGCTATAAATCTTTATGTATCGCACTGACGTTTTGAATTTATGTTAGGTAAAGATTGAGGTTAAGTTTTAGTAATCGCAGTCAATTAGTGTCGCCCTCTATGTTCCTATACGCAAAATATGAAAGACAGCCTTCGTACCAAAGTTTAACATTTAGCTGAATGTGTCAATAAATGCGAAAAGAGCATAAAATCCTTAAAAAAATATTACATTTATTTTATTCTAGCATAACGAAAGTTACACAAAAATTATGTTCATTTTGTATTTTTCCTATTAATACTTAATGTACAGGGTGGTTAGTTTACAATTTTCCAGTTAAAACAACCATTCGATGAAAAAGTTAATACATATTAATTATAAAATCTAAGGTACTTTAATTGTTTAAAAAAAAAAAATCGTGGAACAAAAGTGACACTTTTACCCCAGAATGAGAGATAAGCACTGTTTTCTCCCAAAATGCAAAAAACATTTACACATTATTACAAAATTACATTAGCTGATTTTTGGGCCTATTTTTTTTACTTCTTATTTTATTTCTGTTGCAAACTATTTTTAAGATATGACCAGTTACAAAATAAAACTTTTAGTCGAGGGCTATTTCTTAAATAATAAACTATTAAAAAAAAAGAAATAAAGCAAAAGTGTAGTGCATCATTTTTATTTACTAATAAATCCTAGAGCTGTATTTTGTGAAATTTAAAATAACATTTTATTGCTATACTATTTCAGATTACATCATAATAAATACAGTTTGCTTTTTTAATATAAATATTTTTAGCCGAACAAAGAACAATACGACCCAACGTTGGACATGGTGATGCTCCTGACAAAAGAATTTTTGAATCACGCTTCTGAAATTAACTTGGAAAACTTCGAAAACATGTCCAAATCTTCCATTTACGGATTTATTTTGAGTGTAAGACATTTACTCGAAAGTCGTGATTTGAGGTAAGAATAAATTAAAGATTTAACAAAAACAGGTTTGTGGGCAGTTCCTCAAAAGGGGGACAGTAGCTATCTCTGTCTCCGTAGTAACGTCAGATCATGTCTGCGCTTAGTGGGCGATTGTGACTAAAGCTTCAACTTGACATTTGATCTTTTTTAGTAAATGTTCGCATTTCATGACTGCTTTTCAGATATCATCATTCATTTCATCTCCATTCCATATGTTTACGCTGTCCCAATGAGGACGAAACACCGGTGTCTTCGAGCTACCCTGTCCCCCTTTTGAGGAACTGCCGACAAACCGGTTTTTTTTAAGTCTTTTGACTATTTCCTCGCAATATCCCTATTATTTTAAGGCCGGATATTATTTTTAAATCGAAATGAATGTTGTAACTTTAATGCTTCTTTTTATTTTAGTAAATTATAAACACATATATTAAAAATCTTTTTAAAAATTTCGAAAAAAAGCTAGACCTTTTATCGAAAAAAGTTAAATACGAAAAGATTAGTTTTAGCGCCCTAGATATAAATTATTTTAGTGTTTATGTTATTTAGCCGCGTAATTATTTAAGACGTGAAAATGGTCCCGTAACGAGAGACCTTCCCATGTTACGTCACTCCAATGCTGCTTTCTCATAGGTCAGCCGCGCGGCCATATTGCCTACGTCATTAGCACTTTGTCACGGCGCGGGAAATTGTGTTTGTCGTTTCACTAATATGCAAACACTACAATTATATAACGAAGAGAATTTAGCGGCATAAGGGCAACAAAAGTTATAGGTAATAAAAAGGTACAAAACGTTTGTATAACCCATTTTTGTACTTTCCTAAAATTTTTCGAGAAACATCTAAAAACTCAGTTTTTTGTTTTTGATTTACCACAGTTTTCTTTCCACGAATTTCGGTAACAACTTACCTTTTTACGTCGGTAATACATTGTAATTTTTTTAAATTAAAATATTTCTTTTTACATTGGATTTTGATTTAAAATCTAAAAAACTCCATCTTTATCCGCAAATGCTTAAGTTCTTGAAGTATTTTAAACAAAAGTGTTCTTTTTCTATCGAAATGTTTATTTTTAGATAGTGTAAAAAATAAACAATATGGAGATACTTGCCAGGAAATGCAACAAATCACACAGTGAAAATCAATTCAAAAAAATACATTTCAATTTATAAAATAGATAAAACTTTTATTTTTTCAAAAGACTGCTTTCGGAAATTGGGCATTTTTGAATAAAAATTGGGCCTTTTAGGTTTAAAATTAAATTAATTTTTTTCAGCAAAGAGAATGCCGGATTTGCCGGCATTTTTGAGCACTTAATCGCCGGCTGTTTTGAAATCCAAACGAAAATAATGCCAGTTGTGTGCAATCAGTCGCCAGAGGGCTACCTTCCAGAAAATTCCGAAGATATTTGTGAAGCTGACGAAACTTCCAGGTACCCTATTGCCATCTATTTATCAATTCCGTTTTTCGTTACAGTTTCTATTTTTGGTTTATAGTATGTATCTTTTTTGAGTTTTGCAGATATATTTTTTTGGGTTCTCGTTTTGATGTCCTTGACTGCCTGAATACCCAAACGAAGATCCAATAAAAATAAATCCATTTGTCATATTTTAAAATTGGTCTTAATAGTCCACAGTAGATGCCCTCGATACATGTTGACAGTTGCTTTACACCAGAAGTGGGGGCAACTTTCTTTGATAATTGTTAGGAAATTGGCCGGTTGGCATTAAATATCAAAAATTTATTGTAAAAATGAAGTTGTCACTTTGCCGCAACTTCCACAGTAAACCAATATTAGTCAGGAAAAATTGTATACTAGAAAAATATCAACTTTATTTTTGACAAAGCTTTATTATGTTCCAAAGTGTGTAAATAAATAAATGAGGCATTGAGAACCAGAGCGGACCAGCCACTGACTGACTTAAACGGAGATAAAATAGTTCATGGTTCGCCAAGGCACCGATTTATCTTTGGTAACGACTAGCTGGACCAACCTATTTAGTGGCACCATCTGTTGTAGGAATTTTATGGGATGGTCAGCTCTGGTTCTCAGCGCCTCAAATAGTAAAGTGTACGAATTGACTTGCAAATTCAAAAACTACAGCGCCAAAAATTGTTAACTCGCAAGCTAATAACATGCTGAATTTTCTCAAACAACTTTAATTTGCTGAGACGTCCAACTTTTTCCTCTGAGAAAATCCTTGAAAGTGATTTCTAAAAGAACAGGCGCGAAATTTCAATTTAGTAGCTGTAAAAATTTCATGACATTTAATTTTTAACTTAAATCTAAAGATTTTATGATATCAAACAAAGTGCTTTGACGTAAGACGCTCCAAACTCTCCTACGTCTGCGCGATCTGTTAGGAATTACTTTCAGGAATTTTCGAAGATGAAAAACTTGGGCGTCCTAGCAAAATGAAGCTTTTTACCAAAATTCAGCCTGTTAAAATCACGTAAAAAATAGACCGGCGTTGTACTAAGCATGTGGATTATAAATAAACTGAATTGATAATATATGTTCAATATATTTATTTAGAGCACAGATGACTCTCGTCTACGCGTGGAGGACCATGAAAGAAATTATGTTGCTTCTAGCGGAAATCGTGAAACAGTGCATTAAACTGGAATCGGAAATCGAGATGTTGCCAGAACACTCGTTGATTCAGATCGGAGAGTTTTTCGTCAACGTTTTCGTTCAGAGCAAACATCGAGGCGTGTTTGAACAGGCTTACGTTGGATTCAGGTAAAGGAATATTCTCTGTAAAATAAGAAAATGTGGCAACATCTACCAAAATATGTTTTTTTGTTATTAACACACTTTATAAAATACTCTGCCAATATATGGGCCCCTGAGCTCACACTAGGTACTATAGTTATAGTGTACGTGCGAGCTAATAAAACTAAAACCTGAAATATATCTTGTTCAACTCCAGACGAAATTACCTTTTGTTTGATACCACACAAACCATGTTTTGACTTAAACTCAAATTTTTTAAATCTACCCCCACCCTTAAAAAAACAAAAACTGAAATGTATTTTGTTTAACTCCGGACTTAATTACCTTTCGTTTGATATCACACACGCCATATTTTCACGTAAACTCTAATTTTTGAAATCTACCCCCACCCTTTTTAAAGAAAAAAAACTAAAATGTATTTTGTTTAACTCCATACTCAATTACCTTTCGTTTGATATCACACTCGCCATATTTTCACATAAACTCTAATTTTTGAAATCTTCCCCCACCCTTTTACTTGGCTTGTGTTGGGTGGATTTTGTTTATTTTTAAATGGGACCATCTCGACCCAAGACCCAGCCTAGGTACCAAATTTCATTAAAATTGGCCTAGCGGTTTTTGAGTTATGCGCGTTGGTCGTTACAGACAGACAGACATACAGACAAAAAAGTTTCAAAATCTTCTGAAACGCAAAGATATATAAAATTTTTGAAATCGGAGCAACTTTTTTTTTCTCGAAAAAATTAGGATCACCATAGCTCACACTACTATAGTATAGTATATGTGTGAGCTAAAAATTGTGTGGTAAAAACAAGCAATTTTTGTTTTTATAGGTATTTTTTTTATTTTTCAAACACAGTTTATTGTATTACAATCTACTCAATAAGACTAATTATTAGCAATTTTGTTTTAACTTAATTTACTAAAAAAGTTAAATTTAAACTTAGGGTTCACTCAACAGTTCTCCCCGCCTTGCTTCAACTGTAAGTCACAATTTTGTTGTGTTTATAAACATATTTTGTTTTATATATTTTGTTTAGTTCACTAACACAAACGGCATCACTCTTTTTAGTCTTCGAACTAGCATATTATTTTCTAGAAGCTCAATCACTTCCACATTCACATGTCGATATAGTCTATCTTCATGGCTTTTTGGGTACTTTTTTAACATCTGCAACAGTTTCGATTTTTAGGTCTCGTCACACTGTTTCTTAATACTTTTTTTTTAAATGTCTGTACCATATATTTATACTAGTTTCAATATTTTTGTCTATAAAGCAGTAACTTATTATGAATAGTTTAATTGGACTTCCTTTCAATTAGCCTGTTAATTTTTTTATACCTTATGTCAAGTTCTTCTTTTTTTCTTAACATGTGCTTTCCAGCGCATCAAGTGTCCGAGATATTTTGCCTGATTTGAATATTGTACAGGAATATTGTTAATTGCGATTTACATTTTTGTTTGTAGAATCAACATGAATTGATTTGGTTCGGTTTAATTTAATTGTATTCGCCATTTTGTGGTCCAAGTGCAAACCTTGGTGACTGCATCCTGAAGTCTTTTTCTTGTCCAATATTGAACTTCGGTGACTGCATCCTGAAGTTTTTTTATTGATTCTTCAATACAAAATGTATTGAAGAATCATTACAACCAGTATCATTGGCAAATATTGCATTTTCCTGCACATCTTATCTAGAATGTATGTAAAGGTAAACCTATATTTCTATCTCCCCTAGAGCAAGAAAAAAAATACTTCTAAAAAAGTTATTACTTTATAGTAATAATTATTTTTTGTTTGTAGCTCTAAAGACCTTAAATAAATTCAAAATCCAACTGTCTCTTGAGTATGCTTAGTTCTAAACCTACGAACCTTTACACCTGTATTTTTTTTAAATTTAGTGTCATCTGTGAAAAGTTTTGGATCTCGAAGAAGGATACCATAAATTGCTTACCCAAAAAATGGTTGGAATACGCCCTAGATTTGTGCACTGGCAAACAAGAATCAGATGGGTTGATTTCTACAAGAAGAAGTGCAGGTAACTACTGAGTTTTTCTAAGTTGACAATTTTTCTTTTTTTTTGCTAACAATTTTTATTCATTTGAAGGCATGGACAGACAGACAACATTTTATAAAAAATTAATTTACACCCAAATGAAATTAAAAGTTATAAACCCTTCCCAAAATAAAGACTTAACAAAACCCTCGTCGCAAAGGGGGCTAAGTTTTTCTCTAGCTCCCCTAGATAAGTACCTTAAACCTCTAAAGCTACGTTTACATTTGGAGAGTTTACTGGCAGCCACTAAACTTGCCATGTGTAAACTAGAAGAAAGTGCACTTGCTACTCTCCCGCAAGTACTCTTCAAGAGTTGAGGGGCCGGCTAGTTTAGTGGCTGTCAGTACTTTCCGCTAGTAAACTCTCCAAATGTAAACGTAGCTTAAGATTGCCCAACTTGGATAACCCAGTACACCAAATTTTTTACAGGCTTGCCATTTTTCATGCTCTCCATGCTGACGACCATTCCGGAACCCCAATGCTTCCATAGTACCATGGAAGCGTTGCTGGCGTGCGCGAAGAATTACGAGAAAACACCGAACGACACCCGAATGCACTGTCTAAACGTTTTACGGGCCATTTACAGGCATTCCAAGCTGGGGGAGTCGGTGGGCTCTTATGTGGGCCAAGGTGTCATTCTGGCTATTAATGGGTACAAGAGTGAGGATTGGGGAGTGAGTAAAAATTATTATATTATCATAAAAAAAAGTTTAAACTGTTCTAACTAGTTATATGTTACTACTGAAAAGTGTACGTCACAAAAAAAAAATAAGGAAGAATTGCAAAAAAAATAAGGTATTTGACAAATTTTAGAAAAGAGTTTAGAATGATACATGGGTCCCTAATTTGCTATGCAAAATTATTAAAATAGTATATTTTATCATGACTACATTTAAAATCAAGTTTTCTAATTTCCGATTTGAATTTGCCGCTAAAACGCTCATTTCTAGCATGGCGTTGCAATGACGTCACAGCGCAGTAAACTCGCGGACAGATACACGGCATTCAAGTGTTTATTTGTTTTTGGTCTGTGTTTTTACTGTTTTTTATGTAAAAAAATGTCCTATAGGTGGTGTGTAGTGCCTCATTATTCGAATACTAGCATAAAAACACCTGAAAAACTATTTATTCATGTGACTACAGCAGTAAAAGAACGGAAAAAGTGGCTAGAACTTGCTCGAAGAGACCCAAGGGCCTTATCTAATACATCTTCACTTTGCATTTGTGAAGATCACTTTGATGTGAGTATAACTAAATTGTTTCTATTAATTTTTCCCACGTTGTCTATAATATATATATAACTATGTCGTACATGACGATGAAATTTTTGAGGTTATGTTTATTAAAAGGGGTGAACAACTATAATAGGCAGAAAGGTGTACAAATTTTTAGGCGGTGCTAGGCAGTTAGTAGGCAGGACTAGGGAGTACCTCTAAATGCAGGATTAGGCAGTGCACATGCAGGCTAAATGTAGGACTGAGCAGTGCATATGCAAGACTAGACAGTGCATATTTGTTATGAAGGGTCATAAGAATTCTTTGAAACAAAATGTATTTAGAAAATCTTGTTTTAAAAAAGCAATTTTTGATTGTTTCTTAATAATAATCTATCTATCTATCTATAAGTGGCATATTAAACAAAAAAGCAAAACATATAATCTAACCTCAAAATCTAAATGAGTAAAAGTAGACGAAGAATCTCGAAAAAATCTTTCAGTTATATACAAGACAACTCATCGAATACTTACATCAACATTTTAACGTTTCTAAATTCCGTAGTACAAAAATCACTGTTGTTGGCAAAGAAGCCTGCCACCATAAAGTAATTCAGCATTGGCAAGTTGGAGCTATCGGCTTTGGATAATCCGTTTTCCATTGAAAATGTTTTTTATGAGCAAAACACAAAATAAAATCTAATTTAGGACTATAATTCGCACTTTAAACCAAAGCAAACATTACCATCCATAAGAAAATAACACAGAAAATAAGTTCGTTCGAGGCGTTTACTGTTTTGTGACGTCAATCGCAGCTGATTGGTAGACTGTCTGTTTTGAATCACGTGGCTAATTGTTTGAATTCAATGCATTTATTAAATTAAAAAAACTATGAATTTAGGAAAAAATTAAACAAAAAAGTTTGTGTTTAGCATTCCCAAGACTTAAAGAGATATCTAAAAATAAATATATATTTATTTTTTACTACTGTCAAACACCCTATTTTTATAAAAAAAGAATCGTGGTGTACCATTATCTTCTGCAAAAAAACCGAGGGCATTGCTTGCACGAACGCTATTGGTTAAAATAAGAAATATGTTATACATCAGAAAATGTCTCTTAATTAATAGAAAGTGTATACCAAGTTTCACAGAAATATCGAGAGCAGTAAGTATCAAAAAGAGTTATAAAAAAAGAAATTTTTTGAAAAGATTTAAAAGCCTGTATCTTAAAAGTCGTTAATAAAATGACGTTATAAATTGGGCAGAAATTTATATTGCATGGAAAAGGTTATAAAAAAAACTTACCTAAACAATTTTATTTTAGCATTTTACAAACAAGCTGCTACTTGGTGTAGTTTTTAGTTTACTTGTTTATAGATAAAGTCTATTCACCCTTCTTTTACATGCGCAAAGTGCTTGGATTAGCACCAGTTTCAGACTCATCATGGCCCCGTATATCAACCTAAAAAATCCCACAGAATTTTAAAAAGTCTATTAACCTACTATGTCTATTTTTTGCCACATTTTTATTATGTTCGGTAATGTTTTGCCTATAGGCACTATTTAATTGGCACCTAATATCAGTCTTGCCTAGCATAAAAAATTCTATGTGGTTATTTAAATAAGTAGCACTTACTTTGTGTCTTTACCTTTTCACTAAAGTGCTTGATATCACACACTCCTTTTGTCATCCACGCAGGATCACTTGTTCATAATAAGACAAATAAAGCAAAAAAAGCATTTCGTTTTTCTCAACCGCACAACCAGTTTTCGGCATCGTATAATTTTTTATTACTTGCACTAAAATTTTGGTTAATTTTTAGGATTTTTAGGTCCGGTCTATGTGGCCCTAAAGATTTTATTTGTAATCGATGTTCATATGTCAGCGTATTTAAATTTGCACAGTTAATTATGTAATCGACGGTATTTATTTCCATTTTTATAAACAAACGATAACAAAAATAAACAATGACACGCGACCGGCAATGCTTTTTTACTACTGACATACCCCAAATCAAAACAAACTCATATGTCTTCACTAACTATAGAACCGGCAACTTGTAGAAGGGCAACGGACGTTTCCGCACGATAATGATGGTCGACTTCAACTAAAACAAACATTCCTCCCGCCCCCTCTCGAGAACATCCATACCCCGCTGAAAAACGGGTTAAATTGAAACATTGCCCCACGCGGCGCTGCCGGCTTGTAATTTTTACGGTAAAAAAGTTCACTCAATTATTCGCTTGTTGTTAACCACAGATAATAAAAAGAACTAGACAATCATGTCGTAAGGGAAGATTTAACTTTTTTTTAAATAAATCAATTAAAAATACTGTTTGTTGTCTAGTTTTGGGAGGGCACTGCCCCGTTGCCCTCCCTGTAGCAGCCGCCACTGATTGTGAACAGGGTGTGCAATTAAATCACCTCAGCTAACTTGTAGTTTACCATGTGGTGGAGGCACTTTGTCTACGAAAAAACACTAGAAAGTCATTTTGGGATTTATTCATTTTAAAATTGTTTATTTTAGGTGAGAAACTCGTCAACCCTGCTTTACGCCACCCTAATAACAAGAATGTTCGGCGTCCAAAGAACCACCGATTCCGAAGATCTTAGCATTAAAAACAAATTGACCTTGCGGATCTTCCATCAGAGATATCCTGAACTGTACACGTTCTTGTTAAGCACGTTGTCTAGCGAGTGCGAAAAAAGTGACAGCTTGGTGTTGCATCCGATTTTGATGATCTTGGGTAGACTATATGCCTCGAGTTTTGAAGCGAACAGTTCAGAGGTATTTTAAAATTCCACTTTTTCGTTTCTAATTCTACTTACTGAGCAAATTCTGAGAATTTACTAACTAAAGTTACTTGTCTAGCAAAGAACACAAATTTTCAAGCCTATATAATTCATTTTAAAATGCTGCACAGTCAGATTTCTAAAATTCCTGCATTTCCTACAATTCTTTTGAGTTCTCACTCTAAAAAAGTTTACTTAAATTTCTTTGAAAAAAACCTTCACTTGTCTTATGCTATACTTGCCAAGTACTGCCTGTATTTATAGAGGGCGGTAGGGTTTCACTCCGCTCTTTGTTGCCAGTTCTACGAAGTATAGGATAGGAAATAAATCTAACTAGACAGGTTTATATTGCTGCTGTCGTCTATGAATAAAATATCGAAAATAATAATAAAACTTACAATACTGCGAGGTTGTAAAACATTTTTTCCCAAGCGGGGTTTTGAGAAACGCATTATTTTTCGTAAAACATTATGCGCAAAGTTATTTTTTTTTTCAATTAAATCCCCGGGCCTCAATTTGGAAGGTCGAAATCGGTGTTAACCTAACCTTGGAACATAAAAGCTAATTTAAGGCAAAATGAGAGTTTCCAAGCTATACGTGTGCTCGCGCTAACTCACTTTGGCTCGTCGCAACGATGTAGTGTTGCCGCTTAGTGCGGAGGATTACTCTAACGAACAATTCGTGATTTAGGACCTTTTAGCATTGCAGGTTGCATTTCCTACAATTTGCATAATGCCCTACTCCCTATATTTATACGGTGCCTTCTAACCTACACTGATATTTTTTACACAGATGGAAAAATGGCTACCGCACGTCAGCAAGTGCCTATCGAATCCGGTGTTCACGACAAGAGACTTGGCTGCGCGCGCATCGGTGCCCTTGATAGATCTCGAAAAAGTCAATGACCATTGTGAAGGGTGTTTCAAGAAAATAACCGAGACCAATGACATTAGTGACAATGAGTGCCATGGAATTCTACTGCAGGTAATCCTAGCCAAGGGTATAGTCAAAATAAACACATTTCTAATTATGTCAATTTTGGTTTTCTTTGGTCATATAGTAAACAAACCCGTATATTGAAAGATCACAGCTGATCTTACAATGTGAAGGTGTCAAGATAATGCCTGGCACTATTACAGCCTGCCTTTGTTGCTATAACTCTCTGTTATCCGAGAAGGGTCAATCTTCTCGGCTATTGGGGGCGATTCTTCACAATTTGAAAAAATCTGACACAATTTGACATGCCAGATTTTAACCTTAAATCTTGACAACATTGCATCAATTTTCTAAGGATAAATACGATACAATGCAATGTAGAATTCAAATAAGGCATTGGCATAATTTTAATCTGATTTAAGACAAAACAACTTACGGCGACATGCGTGAATCTCATTAATTTGCTTGAAAAATAATAATCTATTAAAATTATAAACACTATTCGCCCTATTATGATAATTGATAATCCGTCCACCTGCGAAACAAGGCCGCCAACGACAAGAGGTTTGATTTGAATGATATAATAATAACAATAAAAATTTTTTTAAAATATAGATTTTTAAAATGTAAAACCAAGACAAGAAAAAACTTATTTTTGACGAAATATGCAGAGAACATTAGGGGCCGGTTTCTCAATAGAGGATTACCCCTGACCCGTGAATTATCTTTAATAGCTGTATTTTTTTGGCATGTGGTAAATATGTCAGCCAACTCTTTTTTTAACCCACGGGTCAGGGCTAACCCTCTATTGAGAAACCGGCCCTTAGAGACTCAACAAACAAGATATATTGAAGCTACCTAGGTACTATACTGTTACAAAGATACGAACCCTTCAACATCTTCAAAACGATTGTTTGCACATTTTATTCAAAACAAACCAACTAACATTTTTAAATTTAACTAATTTTGTTGGACACTAAACCCTAGATGCACCGTAAGCACATTTCTTGGATTAGTCACTTAATCGCGATTAAGTCCTTGTTGCTCACATAAAACAACAATGATGGATTAGCTAAGCCTTCTTACGGTACATCTAGGGGTAAGCCTTTTGCGCAAAAAAACTATAGTATATAATTTACAACAAAATATTGATTTAAATCATATATCTCTCAGTGCATATTGTGGGTAATACTTCATTCGCGTCCGTAAACTAAGAACTTTTTTAAAAATCACTACAAATATTTTTTGTTTTTTACAATTTTTTGAAATGTATTTAATAATTTATTAGGAAAATTAACTTTGTGTTCCAACAATTGATAATCAAATAGAGACAATTTCACTCTCAATGAGCCAGTGGCATCCATCAATGTGGGCGATTTACAGAAATCCTCGAAAAATCTATTGATTTTTTACATTTTCATTGAATTTTCAACAAAAAAGTTCTTTCAATCAATCTTTTTAATTTTGAAATTTTGCAATTGTCTTAAAAACTAAGTGCTGCAAGAAAACACTGATATTACACTTTATTAGGAAGACCAAATTTCTTTTTTAGCAATGTATCATTTATAATTATTCCTAACGGTGTATAAATTTTAATTATACTACGTGATAGACAATAAAAATTTCTTTTAAATGATTAGACCGAAGGTCGTCATAGGTTATACCTTCCCCCTATATGGGATTTCCTGACAGATAGATATATTTTTGTTGCTATTGTAATGTAGTTTAATGTTTTACTTGTTTGCCACATTGTCAACTACAGCCTACATCTAGGGTGGAGAGGGGGACAAAAGTGGTCAAAGTAAGAAACTCATAACGAATAAAGCTTATAGAAAATTACATTTTCTTTCATAAAAATAGGTCGATGATCTTCCGCGTGGTCTTCTAAAGAAAAACCGATTTTTGTGAAAGTTACATTTTTGGAAAGAAAGCGTTATCTTTTATAAGTTTTATTCTTTGGCCACTTTTTCCTGGGTGGTCTTCCGCCCCTTTAGGTATAACGACGAACATAACTGGAGACAATTTGTAAAAATCGCCAAGAATCAGTATTATTTATAATACATACTGCCTTTCCTAAGAAGAAAATTTTATTTTCTAAATAGTGGCAGAAATTATTTTTGCCTAGAGAACTTCATTTTCAAAAAAAATATTCTGCCGTCGCTAAAAAGATTGTCGCATGTAGAAATTCTATGTTTTGAGAAAATCAGGTTATATATAATTTTGAAATAAAAAAGTATAAAACTAAACCCGTTTTTCTCAAGACGTAAAATTGCTACTAATTTTCTTAAAAATTAAGTACTCTTGTACTCTTTTCGAAAATATTTTTTTTTTTTAAATAATGCACAGATTAATTATGTAAAGATAATTGATGATTCATATGTGAGTGGGTCTTGCAGCCCTTCCACTGCGACCACCAGTGCAGCTGCGGCTCGTGCCGCAGGCGAGGTGAAGCGGTACATTAAAAACATATTATTATACAGGTATTATCTCTGAAGAAAATTTATTGCGTCCTCGTCCTCAGTTGAAAGAGATTAGAAACATATTTATGGGCAAAAAGTTTTATTTATATTGTCGTTTTTCTCTTTCAACTGTCAATTTGTGCCTGGCACTATTGCAATAGGTCCCTAATCTTTCATATAGATAAAGATAATTAGTTACATCGAAACTTAGAATTATTTTTTACGATTTTTGTAAATAATCTTCATTTATACATGCCACTGTACCATTTATTGTAAATTAAACCCTTTAGTTTTACATCATTGAAAAGAAAATTTTATGCTATTAATAAATGCTATATTTTTTTTGCTAAAAGGCGTTTTAACGAAAGTTTTAAAAAAAATTCATAAAAAGTTTTATTTATAAGAAAATTAATCATGCCTGTAAAAATTTTAGACGCCTTGGTAATTCCTATCTGTTCCGTCTCTGCTAGCGCCACCCAGCGGCAACCGTCTAAACTAAGCGAATAAAAAATTGACCGAAGGAATTAACGCCACCCCGCGACGTGGCTTTGTACGCAGAATGAGCGAATTGAATTATATGTTATTGATATATAGAGATCTTTGCTTTGGATTACATCAGATTACATACACTATATACTTTATGTACACCTGCTTTGTTAATAATATAATAATATAATATAAAAACAAACTTAAAATTAACTAATTCATCCTAAAATCTTAAGAGTTGGCTAACAACGCGTATCGATGGTGTTGTATAAGAATCATTATTCGGTAAGTTATTATCGCACAATATTTTCATTTTCGCGATTATTTACGGATCTACGATTTAAGTCAATTTTTTGTGCACTTTGAGCAACTTAACTTTTGATTTTCATGCTTATTTTGCACTGGTGGCAGCTTATGTCTAAGTTCTAGAGATGAGCGATATCGTGATTTTCCAATCACACTAATATTTGTTACTGTGATTTTTTAATATCAGCGATTTTATCAAAATGGCGGATCCGAAATGGCGGACTTTCTTATTTATGAACCGATGTGTATCAAATATAGAAATTGGCGGTGTTTCAAAAAGCTGATTATAATTTTTGACCTAAACTTATAAAAAATTCAAAATGGCGGATTTTCTTATTTACTAACCGATTTGTCTCAAACCTCAAATATTACATTGCTTGAGGTCATTTAACAAAATTTTTTACTCAAACTTAAAAAAATCAAAATGGCCGATCCAAAATGGTGAACTTTTATGAATGAATTTATGAATCGATGTGTATCAATTATCGAAATTCGCCATTTTGAATTATTTATAAGTTTAAGTCAAAATCATAATCAGCGACTTAAAACACCAATTTCCATATTTGATACATATCGGTTCATAAGTAAGTTTAAGTAAAAAATTTTGTTAAATGACCTCAAGCAATGTAATATTTCAAGTTTGAGACAAATCAAGAAAACCCATTATTTTGGATTCGGCATTTCGATTTTTGTAAGTTTGAATAAATAATTGTATTAAATGACCTTAAGCAATGTAATATTTGAAGTTTGAGACAAATTGGTTGGTAAATAAGAAAATCCGCTATTTTGGATTCGTCATTTTGAATTTTTTTAAAGTTTAGGTCCAAAATTATAATCAGCTACTTGAAACACCGCCAATTTCTATATTTGATACACATCGGTTCATATATAAGAAAGTACGCCATTTTGGATCGGCCATTCTGATTTTTTTAAGTTTGAGTAAAAATATGTGTTAAATGACTTCAAGCAATGTAATATTTGAAGTTTCAAACAAATCGGTCAGTAAATAAGAAAATCCGCCATTTTGGATTCGCCATTTTGAATTTTTTAAATTTGAGGATAAAACTGTTTTAAGTGATCTCAGGCACTGCAAACTTTTAAGTTTGAGACAAATCGGTTTAAAAATAAAGAAATCCGCCATTTTGGATCCGCCATTGTTGTAATAAAAAACTTAAATTAAAGTGTTCCCAGCAAACATTGACCTGCTGGTACTTGACTTATACTGCTGGCATCGGCAACGATGTGCATTATTTTTATTATTTTTGTATTGTGTAATTTGCATATTATTTAAAAGTGCAAAAAATGCAACATGTACTTTATTTTTAGTACAACGAAAAGTAATAGTTTATTTATGAAAAATACCAAGTGCAGCCAGGGTTAATGGCAAAAAAGCATTTTCAAAGTATATTTTAGCAGTTGCTTTTAGAGCACTTTATTTTAGTACAAAAAAACTAAATATTTTACGGTGAAAATAAAATACTTACAAAAAATATTTTAATAATATTTTGAAGAAGGTACTCTTACAGTACATTTAATTTTTTAATAAAAGCTTAAAAGTTTTGCTGCAAAATTAATATAACAGTGAAAAAACATTTCAAAAGCATTTTTAAATGGTTGCTTTTAAAGCACTTTATTTTAGTACAAAAAAACTAAATATTTTACTGTGAAAATAAAGTATTTACAAAAAAACGTGTTTGCTGGCCTGGCCGCTAGATGGCAAACACTAGTCAACATTTTACAGGTACACTGAAGAATGTCAAGCTTAAGAATGCCGGCCGTTGTTCCAAATCAATACAAATTAAGTACTTCCTACTTAGTACTTTGCCGTTATGGCGTGCAGCGAAAGCCAGTACTTAAAAAGTACTTTTTTTGTAATCCATGTTTGCTAGGTTACCAGGTTACCAAACACTACACCTACCAAATTTCAGCACTCGACTTAATGGATTTAACTTTACTTAACAAAACCAAATTTCAAGAAAATTGCGTAAAGGATTTTTTAAAGATATTTTTGTATAAATAATATATCTATTTTGTTCTTCATCTGCACATTTTATCGAAAAAAGTTTTTTTAGTCCAGCGCTGAGTTGGCCCGACGCCCAGTTGGCGCCGCCGAGTTGGCTCGACGCCCAGTTGTCCTAGACCGCTTTTCGACAATGACAATATTATTCACCCAGTCTGTAGGTTCTTCAACTTAGAAATGATACGTCTGTACTCGTGTAGGGCCTCTTTTAGCCTCGATTTTAAAGCATCTGGGCCCGGCACATTTGTCAACTGTTAGTTACAGATTCGAAGGCCAAATGCTGCCGCTGTTGCCAATTGATTGTTCCCAAGAGAAAGTAGCAGAGTTTGTTTATTAATTTTTAATTATGTTGGTAAAATTCAGTGGCGTATATAGAAAAAAGTTTCGGGGGCAGTGGCGGATCCAGGGGGGGGCACTAGGGGCACTTCCCCCCCCCCGATAATTTTTTGAATATACAAAAAATGAGTAAAAAGTAATGTTTTTGCTAATAAAAATTCAAAATTTTTACCTGCGGCGCGGCGCATGAAAGTGTCTATTGTTATTATCATCGAAATTACAACCACTGACTAATTCAATAAAATGCTGCTTAAAAAAATATATTCCGTTTTTTTACCAACAGAGAATGTCACCTAAAGTGCCCCCCCCCCCCCCCCCGAGAAGCACCTCTGGATCCGCCCTTGTTCGGGGGGGGGGCAGAGACAGTTTCAGGGGGGGGGGCCCAAGACTTCATGAGGCCGTATTTTATGCTATTTCATTATTGTATTCATAAAATATATGAAAATATCTAAAAAAATCTTAGCTTCGGGGGGACCCGCCCCCCCCCCCTTATATACGCCACTGGTAAAATTTGATTACGAAAAACTGTTACAACGTGACGTGCAAGGTCGTACCTAAGGGGGATCAATCTCCCCCCGAAATTTTTAGGAATAAAAAATAATCAAACATTTAGTAGTGATAAGTAGTTGAGATATGGATTATTCGCATTTCTTCCCCCGCCCCGAGGGTACTGACGCCCCATGGGTGGCCGAAGCGCCCTATGCTGTATTAAGTACTTCAGGGCTGCCAACGGCAAATTGAGAGGGCGGCAAAGGAAACGAACGACATTATGACTTTTTTTTTTGTGAGGGGCGTCCTTTTTAGCTGTCGCCCCCCCCCCCGCCCCTTCAGGCACGCTGGTCCCCTACGACATTCCAATAATGTTCTTTAAGCATGTCCAGGGGAGGTTCTCAATTGTCAATTCTCAAGACATTTCCGGACCGGATAGTAGAACCTAATAAGATATTTAAAATTATTTTTTGTATCATGAAATAATACTTAATTTCCTTGTTTTTTAATGATTTTCTACTGGGTTTATACAGACAAAAATAAAAATTAGAATAAAAACATTTTGCTGTTTATTCAGCCAAAAAAAAATTAAATTATTTTTTAATACTTTTTTTTGCAAAAAACAGTGTGAAAGTATTTTTGTATTAAATCACTGGCTTTTTATAGCCCTCGTAGTTTATCATAAAAAACAAATAAAAAATCGTCTAAAGATCATAAATAAACAAAGTTATAACAGTTCTATGTTAAAAACGGAATTATTAATAACCGGACATTATCAAAAACTTCATTCTGCAAAACAAGGCAAGAGCAAAATCGAAGTTCTGTATAGTCTTTTAAATTATCAAAACCGTACAAAATTAAAAAGGACAAAAACATAAAAAGGGCTCGGGCCTAGCTTTCGACGTTCACCTAAAGAAGAGCGCAGTGGCGTATATAGAAAAACGTTTCGGGGTGGGCCCGAGGCAGTTTTGGGGGGGGGGCCGAGGCCCCATGAGGGCGTATTTTATGCTATTTTATGTTTTTATTCATGAAATATGTCGAAAATATCTAAAAAAATCTTAGCTTCGGGGGGGGGGGCGGGTTCCCCCCATATATACGCCAGTGGAAGAGCGGTTCTGATATAACTATGCAATTAAAGCGTCCTTCACTGCAATTTTTTTTACTACCATGCCTAATAAAAACACCGTCTCTACATAGGGATTGCTATAGCACATAAGGCGTTTTCATTAAGCAAGGGCCATCTTTAAAAAAGGCCAGGTGTTGGACCCTAGGTTAGGATTCATTTGCAATTAATTGACCAACAGGGTCGGTTCGATTCGGTTAACACCAATTTGCCGCCAAACTTTCATGAGACCGATTTGTATGAGAAGAAGATAGACGGAACCAGTATACATGAAAAGATAGGAGACCCCTTTTTATGATTTTGTCCTTTTTGATTTTGTCCGGTTTTGATAAAAGACGATATACTAAACTTCAATTTTGCTGTTGTCTTGTTTTGATGAATGACGTTTTTGATAATGTCCGGTCTTAATACTTCCGTTTTTTTCATTTGACATTTTTATTTGATGATCTTGGATGATTTATTTATGACGATGGATGGGGATTCGCTTTTAAAAGGTGTATTTCTTAAAATGGTACGAAAAAACAAAAAAATACTGTATCAAAACAACAACAAATGTCACGTGACGCGATGTCGCACATGCGCACATCCAGTTCCAGATTAAAATTAAATAACTTTTATTTTTATTTTTATATGTTTAAACTCAGCAATAACGTCTTTTAGACGAAAATTGGTCGTTTGATAGCAAAAGTACAAAAATAATCACCACTTACAAAATCTGACCAAGTCCCATTTCAGTCAGAATATCTGGCTAATACTAGGGACAATATTTGACATTATTAGACTTTTCCATAAAAACCCGATAAAAATATAACGGTGGCAACCGCGTGGAGCAATTTCTGTAGCGAGCCTTTCACGCACCTTCCACGACATGAACTTAGTGCCTCTTTGTTAATTTTGCCGTGAAAAACAAAGAAGGAAAGTAAACTTAGCTGACCTAATAAAGAAAACGAATAGAAATTACAAATCTGAAAAAATTTGGCGATATTTGAAATGTCAATTTCTAGTGACGGTGTGAATTTATTTCCAATTTTTAAATTAAAAATTTCTAACGACTAACGTATTTTTGCTAAAAAAAAAAAAAATTATATCGTGATGCTGCATCCAACAAAAAGTGGGAAATTGCCTTGTAGGTAAGTTTTTAAGTTTAAAAATTGCCTTTTAAACGAGAAATCTTAACCGCCAGATTATGTCACATTTTTCCAAATTTCGTCAGATTTTTTGAAATGTAAAGAATTGACCCCATTATGTTACATTGGAAAATAAATATGACAGAGGATAAGTTTTTACATCCAGAATTACGTCATTGCAAATGGCTATAAATTTAATTGTATACCAATACCAAAAGGAACGGGCTACTACCCTTCATTTCGACAACGACCTACCAACGTAGTGAGAAGTCCGCATCGCTTTAAGTGTCTATTAGTTTTTTACGTAGACGTAGTAGTATAAGGACTACATATTTGGACTATATATTGTATTGGTTTTATTTTTCAGGTTCAGCATTTAATCAAGAACAATACCATCACAGATTTCCCACAGTCTCACTATTTGGCAAGCGCGCTTTGTGGTGACAGATTGTGGAACGAAGTAGGCCACAAATTTAGCTTTATGACAGTTAATTTATTCACGGATATCGTCACGCATTTGTTAGTTTTGTAAGTATTGAGAATAGTCCAGTCAAATGTTATTCAAAAGGGGGTCAAACTGGTGTAATTGTTTTTAGTGGCTTATTTTATATAGAGTCCCTGTATGTGACAGATATTGGCGGATATCTGTCACATACAGGGACTCTAATTTTATATGTTTTAAGGTGCTGAACACGAACCTAAAGGGTCCAACAAAAATTCTATCGGGAGATATGAGATATTCAAGGTAGCGGTTGATAAGGCAATTTTTTAAAAATAAAAATAAAATTAAGACCAAGCGCAATCATCATCTCAAGTCCTATAAAATACAGTGAAAGCCTCATTTTCCTTTAGGAACATTGTCACTCTTAAATAAGAGAAATATAATTAGGTCAATCAAGATAATTTATTTTTCAAAAATTTGTTGGTGAAAACTGAACAACAGAAATTGTTAACTCTTGCTGCCACCAAAACTTAAAATCTTTAACACCCAGCCTGTAGGTATTCCTAAAGTTAAGACGTTTAGAACACATGCTCATAAAAAAGTTTTTTTCTAAAATTGGCCCAGGAATTATTCGTAGCATTTTGTTTAATAACACCTATATTTCTTTCAGTTGTGGAGATTTCGAAGATTTGCACTGGCTAAAAGAGATGGTGCTGAACCTGTCTAGACAAATGCGACGAAATCAACCGAACACAGATTGGCGCAGTAAATTCGGCCCCACTCGATTCGTCTTAGCTTACTACATTATGATCAACAAGCTGGAAGAGACGGATATGACGTTTTTGACAATCACCCATGAAATAATGGCCTATATGTACGGTCAAGTACCGTCCATGAAAAAGTTTTCCCTGTATTTAATGATTGCGTTAAATCAGACCTTACAGGTAAGAAAAAAATTTTTTTTTAGAAGGGGCTATTACCGCTGCAAATGGCTCTTAGGCACAGTGCTAAATTGAACGTAAAGTTTGGCTGGAATTGTAAAGTTTAAAAAAATATTTCCAAACTAGTAAGAACCATTCGTTTTGAAATGTGTATTGGAGAACTTGGCCTTACTTTTATTTCAATTCTTTTTACGGAATACCACTTTCGCGTACTTGGCTTTTTTTTACATGAAATGTTTTTGTTATGATAATAATTACCTCAACAAGAATGCACTAAACCTAAGTTGGTGAAGGTGAACGAGTTTCTCTCGAGTAACATTCACAATATCAAAATTTTTTTTATCGAAAATCAAAATCTCGAACATGCTGTCAAAATCAAAATCTCGAAAAATGAAAATGACAAACAATTAAAAAATGGAAAATTAAAATGTCGAGAATTAAAATATCGAACTTACAAAATATGTATAAAAAATATTTTTGAAGTGCCCAAATTTGATCCTGCCTAAACAGTTCTAAAGTTCCAACCCAAAGCATACACGACCTCCCAACCAAACCAACTTACCTAACCTAGAGACCCTGTATGTATGACATATTCTATTTTAAAAATATGTCATACATACAGGGTCTCTAACCTAACCAACCAACCTAACGATCCACCAAACCAAACAAAGAATGGCGCGTGATTCGTATTGGCTTACTACATTATGATCGATAAACTGAAATAATGGCTTACATGTATGGCCAAGTACCGTCCATGAAAAATGTATCCATGTATTTGGTGATTCCGTTAAATCAGACGTTATAGGGATGTTTTATTTTAGTTAGGCAGCTGTTTTATAAATACAAGTTATATAATTTAATAACAAAACGTCATTACATAAAAAAACAACTTTATGTAATATCTCAAAAACTAAAATGACGATAAAAAGTTTTGTAAATAAGACAAACCTAGAAAATTACTTGAATAATAAGGAATGTATTTACCATATCCCGTGTAAGTGTGGTAAATCATATGTGGCAGAAACGAGACGCTCTTCTCGGGTGAGAGTAAATGAACATAAAAACAGTACCCAATTGGGCTATATTGAAAATTCAGGTTTAGCAGATATGCTTGGTCAAACGATCACAGGATACAATGAATATTCTGAGGCTACAGTTTTGCATAAGGTGTCGCATTGGCCAAAACGAAAATTTATTGTAGCTGTATTTATAATGCAGAACAAAGAGGTTTTGGGTAAATTAAGTACGGACATACGAAAAATGTGGAAAAAACTTAAAAAGAAGCTTCTTATGGGGGCGGGCGGACCGTCACAATGCACTGCATATACCCAGTAGTATATAAGAAATAGCCTATATACTGGATTGTTAGTTTAAACTTAAAAAAGGTTAGAGATACCTGATACCGAAAGACAACTTTCAAACAAAAATATCGTTTGATTGTTTATTGCGGTACAATGGCTGACTGACGTGTAAAGAAGTGCTCAACTAGTATCACTTTCTACGAAGCTCCAAAACAATCTCACTATACAAAAAATCTATTTCAGCTGTACCTAGATCCATCAAACTTCAAGCTCCATCCACTGTTCAGTACGAAGGACGTCGAAATTCCACCGGAAGTGGCCAACTTGGTGGCAACGTTTGACAGACTGACAATCGAAAAAATCCTCAAAAACATTCACCCTTACATCAAGGCGTTCCTGATGGAGGAGCTGAAACGCGAACATTATGTCAAAGACACTGAAGAGAGGGTTTTGATGTTCCTTTTGTTGGACTTCTACCCCTGTGCCATCAGGTTTTTAAGGTGAGAGTTCAGGAAGCCGATTAAAAAACTGGCGACAAATCGCAGGAACACGAACGCTGCCCCCTCTATCATCTACATACATCTAGTGAGAGTGATTAACCAAGAAACGTCAAAAAATCATGCATGTTCATTGTTTTATTAACCAATAATAACCCTGCTCTGGAGGTAGGTTATCTCTGGTTAAAAGAACAATCAAGACACATGAAATTTTGATGTTTCTTGGTTAAACGCTCTCTGTTTGATTCTCGCATTTAAACGAAGAGAACGAATAACCGAACGGTCAGTCGGTCGTCAATTGTATTGAATTTTAAAAAGTTCCTTCATTTTTAGGTTAAGTAAACAAGAAACCCTAAACACGTTTCTGGGCTACTGTGACTGTGATAACGAGGAACTGATAAGTGCAGTTCTGAGCTGTGTTAGTACGTTTTTAAGTGAAGTAGACTACAATCTGTTAAGGTTTGTAAAAATTTTAAACTTTGTTTAGAATATAGCAAGTAAAACACCATCCAGTATACATATCTTTATTAAAGTGCAGCGCCATCTATACATGTACAGCGTGTCCCATTTTCGATGGGATTAAATGGGAAACTCGGTTATTATTAAAGATATCGATTTTCTGATTGCACCTTACCGTGCTCTTTTTTGGAGCCCTTAAAAATGGTGTAATCAGATTTTTGCTATACCCAGTGGTTTCGCTAATACAGGGAGTTTTTGAAAAAATTGCATTTTAATTAATTCCTTGTATCTCGCTTATTTTGCAAGATATTTTTATTCTGTAAAAACCTTTCTATGGCAACTTTTTTAGAGCAAAATAATGACGTTGTCAATTTTTTAAAATATTGTTTAGTTTTTGAGATATGGTATTTATCATAAAAAATTAAATACGGACCTGGATTTTTTTTATTACTACTTTGATTATTTCCACGCTATTATTACCTTAAAATGATAAAACTTTAATATTTTTTTGATTTAACGTTAAAAAAAACTATTTAATATTTGAAAAAAAAATTATAGTCCGAACCTGGAAATTTCCAACGTAATTATAAATTAAAAAATGCAAGACACACTAGTTGAACGATTTTTAGTTTATCTCTTTTGAAATGATAATTAAAAGATTTATAAATAAAGTAAAAAACGTTAAAAAGTTACAAAAATAATATCATACTAATTATTTGATAACCGAACAGCAGGTCGTGAAATTTACAAAACAAAAGCGTGCAATTGACATTGTCATTTTATTTGTCGTTTTTGTGAATGGCTTAAAATTATTTTAAACTGGATAGAAATCGACCATATCCAGATTTTGAAAAATGTGATGTTTGACTGCTTCATTCAAGCAACAAAATCCCAATATTTAAATGGCAGAAATATTTTTATACAAAATGCATTAAGAAAAATTACTCAAAAATGCCAACAATGTCTTACACATAATGGTAATCAGAAAAATTAGTTATTTTTTATAATTTGTTTTTTTTTTGTATTTTTCATAGACTTTGTTTTAAATAAATCTGTAAATTAACATAAAACCATTTTAATATCCTAAGTATCAAAACAGTTAAACTAAAAATTGTTTAACTAGCAATTTTTAGTTTATATTTATGTTGGAAATATCCAGGTTCTGACTATTTTTTTTTTTAATATTAAATATTTTTTTTTACCTTAAAACAAAAATTCTTTAAATTTTTATTATTTTATGATAATACTAGCATGAAACCAATCAAAATAGTAATAAAAAAATCCAGGTCCGTATTTAATTTTTTTATGATAAATACCATATCTCAAAAACTAAACAATATTTTAAAAAATTGACAACGTCATTATTTTCTTCTAAAAAAGTTGCCATAAAAATGTTTTTACAGAATAAAAGTATCTCGCAAAATAAGCGAGATACAAGGGTTTATTAAAAATACAATTTTTTCAAAACTCCCTGTATTAGCGAAACTACGGGGTATAGCAAAAATCTGATTACGCCATTTTTAAGGGCTCAAAAAAAGAGCACGGTAAGGTGCAATCAGAAAATCAATATCTTTAATAATAACCGAGTTTCCCATTTAATCCCATCGAAAATGGGACACGCTGCACACGAGACGCTCTGATTGTCAGTCGACTCTGTGTAGTCGACAGACCGACTCAACGTGTTTTAATAATGGTTTATTTAAATGTTGTAAAATTAACCTTCTTTTTAGGTATGACAAGCTAATAGAAGTTCTGTCAAAGTCTGCGTCGCCTGCGGCATTGGTACACAGACGGCTGGCAGTTTCAGATTTTTTGTGCAAGAATTATTATTTATATTGTAATGATGAGCCTATCTTAAGAGGTAAGTTATATAGTTATAGTTTAGCATAAACCAAATTTGGTTAAAATCAACATATGGTCCTGCAACAGAGCTAAATAATTTCTCACCCCAAATCCCAGTCCAGACTAAAGTTTTTGAGGATACTGGGTCCGTTCTGCAGTATACAAATGTTTATTTTTCCGTGACCAGTAACGAACAACGAAAGGATTGAAAACGAACTTTTGTCTGTAAAACAAATATTTTTAATAAAATTTTCATCCGCTTTTTCAATCATGGTTTTACAAAACTCTATTCTTCGTACATCTGGAAACATTTCTTTGCGTTTTATTTACTTTAAAACTCCGGTACCTATTTCGTTTCAAAATGTTTCGCTTCGGTTTTTCCTAAACACTAAATATAAAACACGGCATGGCTTCAAGTAGACGTGAAAAACAAATACCAACGTCGCACCTGTTTCGCTGCACACGACGGAATGACGAAAAACTTCGTGAAGACGAGGTCACGATGTATTCCCCTACTTTCCTACTACCAGCCTAAATACGGCTCTAAAACAGCGAAAAAGACACCGCCCAAAATAAATTTTTCTCTCTTTTACTTCTCTCCTACACACATTAAGCACAGCAAGCTGTCTATGAATCATATAGCTTTTAACCATGCTATCTTTAAACCAATTAAAACATGCTATTATTGTTGCTTTTTAATTGTTTAGGTGATCAGCTACGTATGGTGTTTAGTATCGGATTAGTTTTATTAGAAGATGACGATTGTGACGTAAGAAATGGTATGAGTAATTTTGAGAATGCGCTGAAAGTAAGAATCAAAATCGACAATTCAGCTAATCAAATGATGTAAGTTAGTTTTTATTGATTTCTAATTAAACTTTATTCTATTTTAGGAATTAGCGTAAAATGTCCGTAAAGTTATGTATCACATATGCTTTATGTACAGTATTGGATAAGATTATAGCAACAAATCATATGTTTATACAAAACAGTAAATTAAGTACACTTGCACATGGACTACAGATTGATCTTCGACGTGTTAAAAGAGCACATATTTTCTAAATCGTATGAGATTAGAACTCGTTTATATTTTTTCTGGTTTGGGAAAGATCAATTTTTTATTAAATTGACTACACTATTCTGCTGGATAAAAATATAGCAACAAACATTTTTGTCCTCATGTTTTTAAAGCCTTGGATATTTAGTTTTAGTTATTTATATTAAACTCATAGGGGTATAGTAATTAATCAAATATTTAAATATGAGTCATGGCGAAGCAGTTACAATCGAGATTAAAAATCGGTTTATAAAAATATAACAACAGACTATCAAGGAAACCGAAATAGCCAGGAATTTATTATTACATCGATCTACAGTATCGAGAACTATAAAGAATTTAAAAGTTTGAGGATCTGTTCTGCTGCTGAGAAACACTGGACGGCCAAGAATATCATCTAAGAAATTTGATCGACTTATCAAAAAAATGTGTCAAGCCATTTATACCCTCAGAAAAACCCAGATTTTAAAGAAGGTTGTCATTGTGACAACAATTCCAGAACTATAAGAAGCGTTTTTTTTTACTGGATAATGATTTAACAGGTTGAGTTGAACTAAATGCCTTTTCATAGTTCTGGAATTATTATCACAGTGATAACCTTCTTTCAGTCCTGCCAAGAGTTTTGTTGATGATCTTTACACAGATACGACGATTAAGTTTCTTAGATGCTTATCTTTGACGTCAGGTAATTCTCAGCAGCAAAACATATCCTCTAACTTTAAAGTTATTTAGTGTTTTTCATACTATAGATCAATCAATGAATTATAATATCGATTGTTGACTGCTTTTGCACGACCCATATTTTAAATTTTCATTAGTTACTATACCACCTATCAGTTTAATATAAATACAGTCGAACCTCTCTAACTGGAACCTCTATAACTCGAACCTCTCTATAACTCGAACCGTTTAAGTGGTCCCTGCACTTTTTATATGTATTATAACCTCTTTAATTCGAATTTCTATAACTCGAACTTTCCATAACTCGAACTGTTTTGGTTGTCCCTTTGAGTTCGAGTTATAGAGGTTCGACTGTAACTAAAAACTAAATATCTAAGGCTTTGAAAACATGAGGAGATAAATGTTTGTTGCTATATTTTTGTCCAGTAGAAAATAGTAGTCAGTTTAATAAAAAAATAATATTTTCCAAATCAGAGAAAATATAAACGAGTTCTTATCTCATACGATTTTGTGCTCTTATAAGTCGTCGAAAGCCAATCTGTAGTCTATGTGCATATATTTTAATGTGCCTAGTATGAGAGTAGCCTTAAGAGTGTCAAAAGTAAAAACGTTTAAAATATATAAAAATAAAAGACTCTCCTCTCTCCTCATATCCGGTAGGTTGGGTAATCAGGTTTCTATAGGTGCTTCCAATAACGACGGCGTTGGTCATATAACTCACGCAATATTTAATTTATCAAATCAATTAAAGGAGTTTTTTAAATACACTTAGCACGAAAGTAACGATCAGCATCGAATACTCAAAATTAAAGAAAAGTCTTATTGCAGATCCGGACATAGATGGCCAGTAGTTCCAGAAAAAGCCAAAGAGGATTTGATACATCTGGCAACAGTGCTACTTCCAGACGACGAAGCTGTGTGTTTTGTATTTTCCTGGGCGTGCCGCTATTTTCAAGATCCTTCTGGCGAATCGAATGAATATGAGGTTAGTTTTCAAGGTCTTTATACTTACACAGGTTATCTACAGGATTTGAAACCTCATTGAACCCAACTGGCCAACTGTCGCCGCGTTGCCTTAAGCATTTGTTTAAAGGCAACGCGATGACGTAAGTACAGTAGTCCAGTTAAGTTCACATGACTTACCAAATTCTGTAGGCAACCTGTGTAATTATAAAGATCTTGAGGTTAGTTAACGTTAACTATTTACGAGGCGGTAAGGAAAGGGTTCGGTTCGGTTCGGTTTACTCCGCACTTTGTTGCCAGTTCTAAATATTTCTAACTAGACAATTTACTACCACCGGCGTCTATACTATAATACACGATACTGCGACGTTGTACAAATTTTAAATACACACCATTGTCAAAAAAACATTTTTTGAAGCGCATTTTTGATATGATTCCCGGCCCTCCGTTTGGGGGGTCGAAATCGGTGTTTACCTAACCTTGTTTGTTCAATTAATCGAAAACTTATCCTAGCCTTGCGATCGATAGACTTAGGTTAGGTTCACACCAATTTCCTAGGTTAGGATCCATTTTTATTATCGTTCGTCACAAGCAAGAACCAAAAAGTTCGTGTAGAAAGTGTAAAACATAAAAAAACTCACTTTAAGTTTGCTCATTTTAAAATTTCTTATTATTCGTGTCTGCGAGGTGCCTCGTCGGCTCGTCACAACGATGTAGTGTTGCAATTTTTACGGTGCAAAGGTCTCGTTCCTCCTCGTGTTTATTTCCTATTTGGGTAGGTTTAGGATAAGTTGAACTAGAAGTTCAGTGCCCGTTAAAGTTGTGTAAATTGGCCTGGATGATTAGTAGTTAGTTTTTTCGTTTGCTAAAGTAACGATTTCGAATCCTGTTGGTGCTGCAGACATTTATATTCTTTGGGCTAGTGTAAAATGTAATTTGGTATCACATTCACGCCAGTTTCGAGGTCCGATAAGATCGGATAACTCGTGAAGGCAGACTTTGTTACACACTCCCTCAGTCGGTAAGCAATTCTAAGGTTACAAAGCTGACCGCGAACCCCTGTGATTAGGCGTACCATTCTGGTTACCTTAGTTTCGGCGAAAAATTACGTCTATCAAAATGGCGGCGGGGTTCTTTAAAAAATATTTGTTCCTAGGCCTTTTGTCTTTTATGTTGACAAAAAATTACACAGCCCCATAAAAAAAATGTCGAGAAGAGGTAAAACATGATTTTGCTATGTATTCAAAAATCAAATCCAGTGTAAAAAATGTCCCTAGACCCTGACATTTTTTCCAAGGGTCTATTCATATGAAATCAACCAAAATAAATGGATCCATGACGGATCTGATACCTTCCAAATCCATTAGCACACTCCAAGTGAACTCCACGCTTTATCAGCCTTGAAAATAGGTTTTTGTAAATATCTCAGAAACGAAAGCTTGTACGAAGTTTTTGGTTATACCACAATTTATTGAGAACTATACTATTCTATTCCCAAAATCGCATATTTTTCTAATCTAATCAACTCGATACAGTATCGAAAACACACACACGCGCCGACAGACGTCAGGGCGAGTTGGCTACGATAGGTCTAAATACACCCAAATAACACATTTTGATCAAATTTTGAAATACAAATTTTGGAATTTACCAATAGAATGAATTTAACAAAAATTATGAAAAAATCTTTTTTTGGTTGATTGTATATAAATTGAAAATTCCACACATCTAGGGATTTCTTCGACACTGTATTTGGATTAAGCGTCGAAAAATACTATGTTATTATCGACTTTCTGGACCATTCTACAAAAATCTCCTTATATTTGCAGATATTCGAAAGGGGAGGACTTAACCCGTATGCTGAAAACACGCCTTTGATAGACATGTGTTCCAGAGTTTTGATCAAAAAGCTGTGGGCACTTCCAGACGGTGTTTCCTTTGGGGACAGGTCGATTTTCTTGGAGGAACAAACCCAAGCCGTCACATTGGCGTTGCTGAACGCTCTTATGAAGTTCGAATCTCCAATGATGCTTCATAGGACAAAAGTGTCTGTGATATGTGTTTTAAAATCGTTATACAAGTTTTTGGAAAACACTCAAATCAGCGACAAATTCGCCAATCAATTTAGGACTTATTTATCTGACACTATTTTAAATTACCTGACTGCTCAGTTAGAACACGGGGACTTGTATTGTGTCAAAAAAATGATTAGAAAACTATACGATCCTGTGTTTCGGTATCGAAAATAGTACATATTTAAAATATTATTAAAAAAGGAAGTCCAAATAGTAATAATCGTTAATAAAGATGGTTGCAAACAGAATAATTTTAAAGCAGGTCATATTTGAGTGTTAATTGAACTATTTGACAAGAGGTGCAAAATATGTAATTATTTCCCCCATCCATAAATTAGTATAGAAAGATGAAATTTAAGAAAAAAAGACCTTGTTTACTTTAATATACAACCAATTTTAAGCATAAACTTTTGTTTTACTTAATTTCCAAATGCCCTAAAATAAAATAAAAATATTTTTTTTAAATTAAACAAAAAGCTGTGGGCAGTTCCTTGGAAAAGTAAACCCAAGACGTCACCTTGGCGTTTCTCAACGCCCTTATGAAGTTCGAATCTCCAATGATGCTTCATAGGACAAAAGTGTCTGTGATATATGTTTTAAAATCGTTATTCAAGTGTTTGGAAAACACTCAAATCAGCGACAAATTCGCCAATCAATTTAGGACTTATTTATCTGACACTATTTTAAATTACCTGTCTGCTCAGTTAGAACACGGGGACTTGTATTGTGTCTAAAAAATGATTAGAAAACTATACGATCCTGTGTTTCGGTATCGAAAATAGTACACATTTAAAATATTATTAAAAAAGGAAGTCCAAATAGTAATAATCGTTAATAAAGATGGTTGCAAACAGAATAATTTTAAAGCAGGTCATATTTGAGTGTTAATTGAACTATTTGACAAGAGGTGTAAAATATGTAATTATTTCCCCCATCCATAAATTAGCATAGAAAGATGAAATTTAAGAAAAAAAGACCTTGTTTACTTTAATATACAACCAATTTTAAGCATAAACTTTTGTTTTACTTAATTTATAAATTCCTTAAAAATGGATTATACATATATGTATTTGAGATGCTTGCCCATATTAATTGAATCATGGCTCGGTATTTCCTGTTGGTGTACTGGTTAAGGGAAATATTTGGGAAGTACTGGGAAATATACTAGGAAATACCGGGATGTGCTTGGGAAATACCATTGAAATTTGAGGAAAGACCTCAGGAATTACCGTAGGTATTTCCTTTTGGTGTACAAACATTGGCGATCGAGCCACCCCTCGATTTCGGTATCGAAAATAGTACACATTTAAAATATTATTAAAAAAGAAAGTCCAAATAGAAATAACCATTAACAAAGATGGGTGCAAAAAGAATCATTTTAAAGTAGATCATATTTGAGTGTTAATTGAACTATTTGACAAGAGGTGCAAAATATGTAATTATTTCCCCCATCCATAAATTAGTATAGAAAGATGAAATTTAAGAAAAAAGACCTTGTTTACTTTAATATACAAGCAATTTTAAGCATAGACTTTTGTTTTAATTAATATTCAAATCCCCTAAAATAAAAAATTAAATCCTTTTTTTGAATGAATCATACCTATACGTATTTGAGATATTTGCACTTTTTAATTGAATCAAAAAGGTGTGGGCACTTCCTTGTTCGAATCTTCAGTGAGCTTCATAGGACAAAAGTGTCTGTGATATGTGTTTTAAAATCGTTTTACAAATTTACAAATCGGCGACAAATTCGCCAACAAATTTAGGACTTATTTATCTAACACTATTTTAAATTACCTGACTGCTCAGTTAGAACACGGGGACTTGTATTGTGTCAAAAAAATTATTAGAAAACTATACGATCCTGTATTTCGGTATCGAAAATAGTACACATTTAAAATATTATTAAAAAAGGAAGTCCAAATAGTAATAATCGTTAATAAAGATGGTTGCAAACAGAATAATTTTAAAGCAGGTCATATTTGAGTGTTAATTGAACTATTTGACAAGAGGTGCAAAATATGTAATTATTTCCCCCATCCATAAATTAGTATAGAAAGATGAAATTTAAGAAAAAATGACCTTGTTTACTTTAATATACAACCAATTTTAAGCATAAACTTTTGTTTTACTTAATTTCCAAATGCCCTAAAATAAAATAAAAATATTTTTTTTAAATCAAACAAAAAGCTGTGGGCAGTTCCTTGGAAAAGTAAACCCAAGACGTCACCTTGGCGTTTCTCAACGCCCTTATGAAGTTCGAATCTCCAATGATGCTTCATAGGACAAAAGTGTCTGTGATATATGTTTTAAAATCGTTATTCAAGTGTTTGGAAAACACTCAAATCAGCGACAAATTCGCCAATCAATTTAGGACTTATTTATCTGACACTATTTTAAATTACCTGTCTGCTCAGTTAGAACACGGGGACTTGTATTGTGTCAAAAAAATGATTAGAAAACTATACGATCCTGTGTTTCGGTATCGAAAATAGTACACATTTAAAATATTATTAAAAAAGGAAGTCCAAATAGTAATAATCGTTAATAAAGATGGTTGCAAACAGAATAATTTTAAAGCAGGTCATATTTGAGTGTTAATTGAACTATTTGACAAGAGGTGCAAAATATGTAATTATTTCCCCCATCCATAAATTAGTATAGAAAGATGAAATTTAAGAAAAAAAGACCTTGTTTACTTTAATATGCAACCAATTTTAAGCATAAACTTTTGTTTTACTTATTTTCCAAATGCCCTAAAATAAAATAATTTTTTTTTAAATTAAATCAAAAAGCTGTGGGCAGTTCCTTGGAAAAGTAAACCCAAGACGTCACCTTGGCGTTTCTCAACGCCCTTATGAAGTTCGAATCTTCAATGATGCTTCATAGGACAAAAGTGTCTGTGATATGTGTTTTAAAATCGTTATTCAAGTGTTTGGAAAACACTCAAATCACCGACAAATTCCCCAATCAATTTAGGACTTATTTATCTGACACTATTTTAAATTACCTGACTGCTCAGTTAGAACACGGGGACTTGTATTGTGTCAAAAAAATGATTAGAAAACTATACGATCCTGTATTTCGGTATCGAAAATAGTACACATTTAAAATATTATTAAAAAAGAAAGTCCAAATAGTAATAACCGTTAACAGAGATGGGTGCAAAAAGAATCATTTCAAAGGTCATATTTGAGTGTTAATTGAACTATTTGACAAGAGGTGCAAAATATGTAATTATTTCCCCCATTCATAAATTAGTATAGAAAAATGAAATTTAAGACTGCTCAGTTAGAACACGGGGACTTGTATTGTGTCAAAAATATGATTAGAAAACTATACGATCCTGTATTTCGGTATCGAAAATAGTACACATTTAAAATATTATTAAAAAAGAAAGTCCAAATAGTAATAACCGTTAACAGAGATGGGTGCAAAAAGAATCATTTCAAAGGTCATATTTGAGTGTTAATTGAACTATTTGACAAGAGGTGCAAAATATGTAATTATTTCCCCTATTCATAAATTAGTATAGAAAAATGAAATTTAAGAAAAAATACCTTGTGTACTTTAATATACAAGTAGTTTTAAGCGTAACTTTTGTTTTAATTAATATACAAATCCCCTAATATATATATATTTTTTAAATGGATCATACATATATGTATTTAAGATACTTGCACTTTTTAATTGAATCAAAAAGCTGTAGGCACTTCCCGAATCTCCAGTGATGCTTTATAGGACAAAAGTGTCTGTAATATGCGTTTTAAAATCGTTAGCACACGGGAATTTGTATTGTGTCAAAAAAATTATTAGAAAACTATACGATCCTGTATTTCGGTATCGAAAATAGTACACGTTTAAAATATTATTAAAAAAGAAAGTCCAAATAGTAATAACCGTTAACAGAGATGGGTGCAAAAAGAATCATTTCAAAGGTCATATTTGAGTGTTAATTGAACTATTTCACAAGAGGTGCAAAATATGTAATTATATTTTCTTTATTATAGAAAGATGAAATTTAAGAAAAAAGACCTTGTTTACTTTAATATACAACCAATTTTAAGCATAAACTTTTGTTTTACTTAATTTTCAAATTCCCTAAAATAAAATAAAAAAAATTTTTTGGATGGATATACGTATTTGAGATGCTTGCACTTTTTAATTGAATCAAAAAGCTGTGCGCAGTTCCTTGGAGGAGCAAACCCAAGCTGTCACCTTGGCGTTTCTTAACGCATTTATGAAGCCCGAATCTCCAATGATGCTTCATAGGACAAAAGTTTCTGTGATATGTGTTTTAAAATCGTTATACAAGTTCTTGGAAAACCCGGTAACAAAGATGGGTGCCGAAAGAATCATTTTAAAGTAGGTCATATTTGAGTGTTAATTGAACTATTTGACAAGAGGTACAAAATATGTAATTATTTCCCCCATCCATAAATTAGTATAGAAAGATGAAATTTAAGAGAAAAGACTTTGTTTACTTTAATATACAACCAATTTTAAGCATAGACTTTTGTTTTAATTAGTATCCAAATCCTCTAACATAATCTTCTAGTCTTCTTCTTTTACATATACGTATTTGAGATACTTGGAACTTTTTAATTGAATCAAAAAGCTGTGGCCACTTCATTGTTCGAATCTCCAGTGATGCTTCATAGGACAAAAGTGTCTGTGATATGCGTTTTAAAATCGTTACAAGTTTTTCGAAAACACTCAAATTAGCGACAAATTCGTCAATCAATTTAGGACTTATTTATCTGACACTATTTTAAATTACCTGACTGCTCAGTTAGAACACGGGGACTAGTATTTTGTCAAAAAAATTATTAGAAAACTATACCATCCTGTTTTTCGGTATTGAAAATAGTACACATTTAAAATATTTGTAAAAAAGAAAGTCCAAATAGTAATAACCGTTAACCAATATGGATGCAAAAAGAATCATTTCAAAGTAGGTCATATTTGAGTGTTAAATGAACTATTTGACAAGAGCTGCAAAATATGTAAATATTTCCCCCATCCATAAATTAGTATAGAAATATGAAATTTGAGAAAAAAAGACCTTGTTTACTTTAATATACAACCAATTTTAAGCATAAACTTTTGTGTTACTTAATTTCCAAATCCCCGAAAATAAAAATAAATAATTCTTTTTTTAAAGGATCATACATATACATATTTCAGGAACACTTTTTATTTAAATAATCTTTCACCTTATTAAAAATGGCATCAAATACTTAAGGAACTATTAACATTTTTTTTACAAAGAACTTACTTTATTTCGTTAAATTAAAACTAACCGGGAATATAGAAAACCTCATTACATATATTATGTATTTACAAAAATATAAATATTAAAGAAAAAATAAATCACTTACTATTTTATATATTACCTAAAAGCCTTTTTTACTTCTTATGGGTAGTACTGATTCTTTGGCGTATTGAAATAATGTGAGCAGTCCATATTTCTTCGGTCTCTTGGATAGGTAGTTTGATACTACATCAGCATCTACATAAAAATAAGACTAAGATAATTTCTCGTAAAGTTAATTGTCATTTGTGTAACACAAATGACATAAGCCGTTTTCAAGCGAATAACTAGTAATTACCTCTGGTTATCCCTTGGTTGACATTAAAAATCAGCTGTTAAGGCCCTTAGCCGCTTGAATAGCTTTTTTTTATAACCGGTTATTGTTTGTTGTTGCTTTTTGCGATTTTTTAAAGAAGTTTAGTTGGTTTTAGTTTAGATGAATAATAATCTTCTTGCCATTATTGAACTTAAGTTCTTCTCGACCGACGCTGAAATACTGGCGTATTTGATTCGAAAAGGGCATAATTTGGAAAAAAAATAAGTATGATAAACTGTGGTTAGAGGACTACAATGATACTGTTTTTTTTTTAATGATATTTCGTGTATCAGTCCACATTGGGTAAATTCGAGTAAGCCAAGGGTTGATGAAAATAAAATTTTGGCAAGACAATATAGAGGAGGCCATCACTTTGTACAATTTTCCTTCATCATTGAGGCACACATGATAAATTTCACTCATTTCAAAAATTCACAGAACATTTTTCCGAAAAAGAAACAAAACAAATGATTGTGAGGTTAGAAAACGCAATAACCTTCCTCAAAAGTGTGGTAATTACCGGTAATAAACGATGACGTCCAAAGGGCTCATTTATGACGTCACTCTTCAAGGAGTGGTATTTACCAAGGCCGCTTGAACGGCAGTGGTAAATACTAGTAATTACTAGTTATTCGCTTGAAAACGATTATAATTAATATGTTTGTTGACATCTGTATGGTATGTCAGCTGATCGAGGTAACAAAATAGCGGCTAACCACAGTAATGCGAACGCTCCCTTACTTTTACTCTCTTGAGGTTACTTTAGAATTTCGTAAGAAGAGAAAGAAGTGGTTTGTTTTTCAAATAGGATAAAACAACTATAGGCAATTATTCGCCACAAACCAATTATTCCTTAAAAAGCGTATATCGGACGTTTTAACCACAAGAAGTTTGGTTATTTTTGGTTAAATGGAGCAGTGAAAATTAGTGCATGATGTTCGATGTTTTCAGAAGTATTTTTAAATGAATAAATAGGAATAACCAATTGTTGTTTTTTTTGTACTCGGATTTTCCATCCAATCAGGACCAATCGCTCAGATTCCCAAGGTTACAGCAAAGTTAAAGCGTTTTTTAAACAATTACAAAGGAATAATCAATTGGTCCTTCGCAAAAAATTGCAACATGATTTAAATGTCGTAGACTGTTTAACAATGTTTTAGCACCATCACATATCTCTAGGTTGTGTATGGTGACTCGTTTTCGTTTCGTTTCTAGTTATGGTCTGTCCGTTCAATTTTCCAGCTTAAACCGGTGGACACCAAGATAATCTGACTCGAAGTCACTATAATTCAGGATGTATAAAAGCGGCACCGCATAATAGCTATGGTAAACCAAATTTTGTGGCAAATAGCCAGATAAAAGCATATATGTTCCTCTCGAAAGCGTTTAGAAGAAGACATAAATAAAAAGCATTTAAAATATTAAGATAATGAATAAGTGCAGTGCCTCGTCTTGGGAATCAATATCAGTCAAAAAATTAAATGAAGTAGATGCCACGGTATGTACCCCTCTACTCCCTTCCCGCCAATCACCGTTTTGATGACGCGGTGCCACTTTAATACAATATCAACTATATGTGCCCGGGCGTACGGTGGCTCATTTAATAACTTGAAAAGTTTGATACATCAAAGTTCAATCCCAGCAGTCCAGCGGTAAATACCCGGGTTTAAATTCTGAGTGACCTTTGGTTAACCTTAATAGAAAACTACTGCTACAAGCTTTCCGACATATTGGATTCATATTGGAAAATTAGGGTTTATTTTTATTTTCGATTGAAATTTAAGAAAATTCTTTGTTATCTTGAGTTGAGGTAGCCGCTTACTTGGCATTTTTTGAAACAAGGTAACTGTAGAGTGCGATTTTAAGCTTAGAAAAGAGATGGCCCTAAGAGCGCGGCACCCATTACCAGTAGTAATTTATCCCAGCCATACGTTTGGGTTTATTTAAAATCCAGCATGCCGACACGTATCTATACAAGTACGTGAACCAAACAAAACCGCTTGGAACTATTTGGTTCAAAAAATGGTTAACTACAAAAATTGTCATATAAACATATATACCACTGATTTTAAAATTTGTGGGCACATGATTTTATCTATTAAAAATTTCGCTTGGACCCAGTTTATCGCTTACAACAGCGATAAAATAAAAATTCATCCTGGTGCCCAGAAAAAAAGTTAAAAACTGTTGCAGCCATTTCCACATCCATAATTCAAATAAAAAAAGCTATAAAATTACTTATAAAGCAGTGGTACTGCAAATGGCATAACCACACCATTTTCAGTGGTGGGGCTAACCGCAATTAGACAACAGTACCTGAGTATTTTGGACATAAGTAAACTGTCAAATAAGACAATATGATTTTACCTGATAGGGATGTAGTTGGTAGCACATTGTCATTGGCCGAAAGTGACACAAACAGTGCGAATGGCACTAACCATAAGTAGAGTGTAAAGTAGGAGATGACCTGAAAGAAAAATATGGCTAGAAAATGGCTCGTTGGTTCTATATACACTCTGCGAGAGCACCGCCGCAGGCGCAGGTCTGAATATGATTTATGTTTGATGGTGATACTGTTCCAACCCTGGCTCGCTGGTTCGGTTCTAGTACGTTTTTCTAGTAATATTTGTGATACTGCTCCACATATTTTTGTAAAATTTGGTACACATTTTCTATTTATCAAGAGACATTGTCCTCTGTATACATGTTTCTTATTTCGACCAGTGGCTTTCGTGTGGGAATTTCCCTCTGTTTTTTTAAAAATTATTTTTCAACTGCTGGCCAACAAATAGCGTTAATCTTTTTGATTTTAGGTAGTTTTCAAATAAAAAAAAAATCATTTTTACCAATTAAAATAGAAGGTGTTCTTACCTCAGAAAACGGGTGATAGGTCGACGAAAAGTAGCTGAACGCCAAATAATGGTTGACAACTACAAATGTCAAACTTAAAATGAACCCAGGCGAAAGGAAGCTGAACATCGGAAAATTGAACAATATCACAAAGTGAGAAAGCTGGGCTAGAATTCCACAAACCATCATTTGAGTAGGGAATGGCTCAAATATCCACAGGAGAACGTAGAGTAGAGTTATAGCCTAAAATAAATATTATTATTTTTTAAAAATGAAGGCGTATTTGTAATGTTTTGTTTTTAAATGCTTCTAAAATTCTTAAAAATAACAAAATAAGCCTGATAGGTGGGAATACAACAAACCTAATTTCATAGAAACTACGGCTGAATATTAAACTTCTTAGCTCCCGTACTCTTGTAGCTAGGTAGCTACCATCAGTAGTACCTATTCTATGCAATGCGTCTATTCATGTTTTACTGAAGTTTTTGCTTTTAAGCAGAAAACACCCCTAAGCATTTTTTGTAACGTGATTTAAATAAATGGATCCATGATACCTTTCTAGCAAGCCTATTATAGCACACTTTAAGTGAAGCCATCGCAGCCAACGACAAAGACCGGCCATGGCGCATTATAAGCAAGTCGGCGGTCACGTGATCTTAGGAGTCCCAGGATTCTTATTGTATTGCTTAATATATTATATGTTTTTACACAATTTAAATAAATTAATAAAAAAAATTTGTTCTTTTATAGGCAAAAATTGAAAAAAATATTTTGCTGATATATATGTGTTTATTATGGATAAAAGAACTGAATCCATAAAATAAAAAATTATACAAAACGAGGAGGCACTAAATACATTGTTTACCGGGACGCGTCAGATGAGCTGAATTTGAGATATGTTGAAGGCCAAACCTTCTTGATATTTTTACAAAAAAAAATTGGGGGGGTCATAGGATTCGTTTTCGAGCTATACTTATTTAAATGCGCGCCACTGAAATATGGAAAAATATGACCTTTTGTCGTTTTTTTGTAATAACTTATCGCCAAATAAAAACAAAAAAATGATATTAGTCTTATTTTATTGATAAAAGAGTCCTTTTAGGAATCTTATCAATTTTTAACATATAGTTTGCGTCACATACCTACAGAGTGGATTAAAATAATTTAAAAAAAATACAGGAAAAATACATGAGATTTATTACGTATAAAGAAAGGGAAGTAAAAATGCATAGTCAAAATTAACTTCACTTGCTTTCATGTGAGTCGTTTTAACTATTCTAGAGTGATGTTTGCATAATACGTTATGTTATAAGCTAACAGGGTATTTCAAAAAGAAATTAATTGAACGCATGACATATTTACTAATTGTCTACGAAATAGTGCGTTTACTGGGATGCGTCAAATGAGGTGAATTTAAGATATGTTTGAGCCTAAACCGTCCGGATGCTTGTTTCAAAAAAATTGGGGGTCATCGGTTTCGTTTTCGAGCTATAATTATTTAAATGCGCGCCAATGGATTATGGAAAAATGTAAGATTTTGTAGTGTTTTGTTATAACTTCTCTTGAAAGACAAATAAAAAACCAATATGAATTTTATTTTGTTGAAAAAAAAAGAGTCTTTTTAAGTATGTTCTCATTTTTTGACATATAGTTTTCGTCACATATCTACATAGTGGCTCAAACTATGAATAACTGAAATACAATAATAATATTAGACTTAATGGGTATTTCAAACATTTTTGAAATTCGCATTCGCACACATAATCCATTTCTCAAAGTGGAGTATTGTAAATACAAAAAATAAAAAATCGTCTTCTCCACTAGTGCTCCACCCTCTCTTTATGCATCAAACCTAAAAAGTTTCATCAGCAGGGGGGGCCTCGCATGTGCGACAAGGAGCAAAAAACTAACTAGCCAGAGACACGTGTTTCGAACTTATTATGATCTCCTCAGTGTGGCATAAGTCAAAAGCGGACTATAACGCCTGACGAGCATAATTAAATTGAAAACAAATCCATTTCTCAAAGTGGAGTATTGTAAATACAAAAAATAAAAAATCGTCTTCTCCACTAGTGCTCCACCCTCTCTTCATGCATCGAACCTAAAAAGTTTCATCAGCAGCAGCATTTGTTTTCAATTTAATTATGCTGGTCAGGCGTTATAGTCCGCTTTTGACATATGCCACACTGAGGAGATCATAATAAGTTCGAAACACGTGTCTGTGGCTAGTCAGTTTTTTGCTCCTTGTCGCACATGCGAGGCCCCCCCTGCTGATGAAACCTTTTAGGTTCGATGCATGAAGAGAGGGTGGAGCACTAGTGGAGAAGACGATTTTTTATTTTTTGTATTATAGTAAAATCGTTCCATTTTCTGTGGTAATTTTTAACTATATATTTTATTGCCTACAGAAAAACTTTAGTATTTTAGTATTGTCAGATGTTTTCCTATTTTTGAGAAATAAATCAATTTTATAGGGAAAACATCGAAATATTGCAAAATTCTACCTTGTAGCTGGCTGGCTTGGACAGCTACCTAGCAAAGCTAAGATGCTAAGGAATATACCGAAAGTATCGGACTTAAAAGTACTCTAAAAAAGCATTCTTAATGTTTTTTACTAAGATACACTGTTTTGCTGCAAAATATATTTTTTTTAATCTTCCAAAAGTTTTTAGGAACCACCTTCTTTAAGGCAGGCTTTAGGGGTACCATCTATTAAACTTTAAAACTATAAAGCACAGAAAATTAAAGTCCAGATCTTCTTCTTTGAAGGATCTGAAGACTTTGATGGGAAAAGTATATTTTAATGTTGGCAGATATTAAAATATAAAAAAAGCAAAAGTCACGTCTTTAGGTGCAGTTTGGTATCTACCACCACGGTCGGGGGTAGAAAAAAAAATTGGCTTCTAGAGATTAGAACCGATCCAAAATAATAAAACTTTTAATTGTCATTTTATATTTTGCTATTTTTAAAAAACGTCCGCCATCTTTGATTGGCCGCCATTTGTTTAAGCTACCACTGTATGAGATCGCCATCAGGGTTTACAGCTGTAAACACTGTAACAAACTTTTGAGTGAACTAAGACTAAGATAAAAAATATTATTTTATTGGTAGTTCTGTGGGTGGGAGGGCATTAGGCAAAGTGATAAAATCATGTAGTTTATGGTTTATTAATAATAAAAAGTCATACCATGTTCATCCACCAAATAACTTTTTTAGCATGGCTTGTGTATTCTTCCACTAGTTCAGCTAAGTAGTACAGCCCAGCAGCTAAAATAAATGTTTAAATTAAATCAGGAATAAAGGGAAGAAAACATCTGAGGTAGGAATCTATAGACCTATAATACAAATGGACTGAGCATCACGTTTAAAAATTGATTCCAGAGTGAGGGGCTAGTGAGGGCAAAACACGGACAAAACTGCATTATATTGTATAGGAAAGACCTCTTTTTTGAATTGATTCAAAGCTTTGAGTTACAAAAACGACTTTATTGAAAGTAAATAAGTTTTTGAAATTGCTCTAGAATCTAGAAAGGTAAAGTTTAATACGAATTTTTATTTAAAAACAACATTTAATAAAATATAACTAGTTTGCGGGTCTGAAATGCCTAACTTGAGACCTTCATTTAACTCACCACTTATAAGACACCAAAAGGTACTATAAATAATGTACAGGGAACAGAAAAATTTTGCACATTGCAAATCTTTAAAAAAAAAATCTTATTAGGCTTGTAATGGTGGGTCAAATTACAAGAAAAAATAGGTAGCTACATTATTTATGGTACCTTTTGGTGTTTTGTGGGTACCTTATAGGTGGTGACATAAATAAAGGTCTCAAGGTAGGCATTTCAGTAAACTATTAATGTCCTAGTTATATTTTATTAAATTAAAAAAAAAGACTAGTTTAAATTAAGACTAAGTATGTTTTTAAATGAAAATTTGTATTAAACTTTACCTTTCTAGATTCTAGAGTAATTGCAAAAACTTCTTTACTTTCAATAAAGTTGTTTTTTTTACTAAAAGCCTTGAATTAATTTAAAAAAAGAGGTTATTCCCATACAATATAATGGGTTTTTGTCTGTGCTTTGCCCTCACTAGCCCCACCTCACTCTAGAATCACTTCGCCAGCATTGCACTTATGTGACTTGCTCAGTCTACTCTTATTATAGGTCTATGTGGGAATCTCATCAAAATTCATATACTTATTTCAGTATTTCTGTGTGTTGCATATGTCAATATTTTTTTAAAGGTATTTTATTATATTTTACTGTATTTCAAAGTATTGCCTTGCATTAGGATAAATTTGTCACAGCCTTTTTCAATGTCTTCCAATCTTGGCGTAATTTTGTGACTCTAAGGTTTCAATCTATAATATTTCTATGTATTCTAAAGTAGGTATTTGAATTTTTTTTAGGATTTGCTGTACTTAAGACATACACCATGTATTTTATTGTATTTCAAGGTGTGTTATGGTAGGATCAAAGTATTTGGGAAATCTATATACCTATTTCATGAGTAACTAGCCCCTTCATTCTCATCCTAACCTAATCTACTTGATATGATAAAAAATGGATAAGTTTAATATTTTACTCTTAGCTCCATCAAAGACCCCTTTTAGAACCCCTTATTATTAAGGAACTTTTTTACAATAATTTTGTCAAAAGAATTTCAATTGGAGGCTACCAAATTAAAATATAAAAAGTATCTTTTACAACAAAGTTACATCACCTGGTAAACTTTTAAAATAGTTTTTCATAAAAAAAAAACTAATGCTTTAGAGAAGAAACAATAAGAAACTTTTGTGAAAACCAAGGTAGCTCCAGTTTTTGTATGTTTGTTTTGTTACGACAAGGCAGCTATGATTGCTATGATGAAGTTAACTATATTTCTGGCTACCAATTTAAAAAGTTAAGAGAAGAGTTGCGTTTATGAACCATTAAAAAAAGGTCTTTTCTATGTAAATAGGAACAAGTTTAGAATCTTAAAAAAATACAAAAGGCAGTTAAAAAATTGGCTCACCAATGGAAATTGTGACGAATATAACTTGCACGAAAATGGCCACCACACAAATCAACGTTAAAAACCACATTTTTAAAATTACCCATATAAAAATAAATCAAATTTTTTTGTTCAAAACTTTTGAGAAATGTGTGGTTAGAACTTCAAAAATTTGAGGTTACAAAAAAATCAGCTGTTTCGTTTTTAAGGTTATCTTTTTTTTATACTTTAAAAAAATGTTTTTTACTAGGGTTTTATTAAAAAGAGTGAAGAGCAAGTAAGTACTGTTTGTAAAAATATAAATAATGGTCATTTAAAAAAGTCCTAGCTTAAATTTTCACACCAACTTTTTTACCCTGCAGGCTGGGCTACTCTTAAGGCCAGTTCAGCCTCATAAATTACATTAGATTAAATTAACTTACCCTAAGCCAAATTAGACTAACTTAAGAGGAAATTTTTTACAGAAGTTTTTCACTTGTATTTTTTGTAAACATCTAATTATGCCTTTAGGAACCTTCCTAAGTAAAAAAAAACACTTTTTTCACATAAAAAATCTCTTAAGTTAGTTTAATTTGGCTTAGGCAAAGTTAATGTAAGTTAATTTACTCTAATCTAATATAATTATAATTTATGAGGCTGAACTGACCTTTATTAATACATTTGAAGCTATCAGGGCTTGAGTCTCACAGACCCAGCACCTGGCCTGTAGGGTTCAAAACTAGGCACTTCTATATTCAACACTTAATAGCAACTAAACTTGTGTTAATCATGTGTAAAGTGACATTTTTATTTAATATTTAAATAACATTTTTATAGGGATATTATGGTTCAGCTGGAAAGTGTGGTTTCAGGACACAGATTCAATAGGATAAGACCTAGGGTGGCTGAAAAGTTGGAAGTTATAAAATTTGATCCCTGGAGTAAGTATCATTTAATTTTACAAAATTTAGGTAAAAACAAGGGGTTCAGTAGGATGGTGTACAAATTTGGCTTAGCTCATCACCCCTTAGGTAAAATGTTTTCAAAAAATCATTGATTGCTTTTAGGGACAAAAAGTCTGATTTTGAATAACAAGCCAAAAATTTGATGAGCAAAAAAGGTATCCTCCCTGACATTTTTTAAAAAATCTGCCTCACAGATTTATTTTCTATATTCAATAGCAGTTGAAAGCTGCTGGACTCCAACAGCAGCTATCAAAAATCAATTTACAAAAAAGCAACCCATGATCACCTCTTAGGTCACCAAAAAGGAGCTGGCTTGCCTGACTATGCCATGGTCAAAGTCCTATAATCACAGCTCTCTTCTTTAAGTTTTTGTTGCTAGTAGTGGTGGGAAATTTTGTGAAATTCCATATCACAGTAATTGATACCTTTAGGTATATGGGTATCAATAATTTGAAAATGTATGTTTTATTTATCTAGTAGTTGATATGACCATTTTTTTAGAATCTATAAAATAAAATTAAGATAGAAATGCAAAAACTGTATTTTTTTCAGTCATCTCTATATTTCCATGTGTAAAAAACTATAATATCTTCATAAACAAAAAAGTTGTATGGTTTTAAAAAATGTGCTTACCATATTTTTTCTTAGGCAACCATCTGAAAAATGGTGTTATTCAACATTCAAAGAGAAACTAAATAGGTACTTCTGAAGGGAAAAGCACTACTATACCAAACACATTTTTAAATTGCCATATAACCTACTAGTTGACATCCTTAAATACAATTTAAGGCTTGTAGAAGTCTTTTTTGGGAAAAAAATTGTGTCTGCTTAAGACCACAAGGCAGAAGTGTAAACTTCAACAACGCGAAATTAATAATACTGGCCTTCATCTGCATCATCATATCGCTTGCTGAATGTTCCTCTCACAGTAAGTCGACTCGAGCCGACTTCACCTGAATGAGCGTTCATAGCCGAGCCTGACGGCTCAGTTCAATTCAATACCCACAAAAACTGCTAAACGCGCCTAAAGAAGTTTACACTTTAAAAATATTCTAGGGTATCAATTATTAGCAAGGAATCAATAGCATTTTACCTTAGTGCTTCAAAATTTTATTACACCTTGTTGCCACATTTAAATAGGTAGTTTTTTAGGAGGCATTTTAAAGTGTATCAGGTCAGGTTATTTCAGTTGATTTAGGTCAGATTGGGTTTAGAGCAGGTTAGGTTAAGTTATATATCTAACCTGCCCTAAACCTAATCTAACTGAACCTGAACTTAAACTCGAACTCAAGTAGCCTGACCTGATCACATCACTAAACCACTAAAGATTTTTTGAAAAACTTGGTAAACCTCAAATAAAAAATCTCAATAGATTCATATGTTTTAAAGAAAAAAAAACACTAGATCCTTTATACCTATTTCTTTTAGAAAATAATGAGATAAAGCTCACCCTTAATTTGATTAATTGATTTGTTTTGTGACGTCCCCACTTTTTCCTTCACTAGTTTTTGAGATATTGATTGCTTGTAATTGTTGTAACACTACATTAATTAATTGTTATTTAATTGCTCTATATTAATTAGGTTAGAACCAACGTAAAAAATCATTAATTGCTTTGCTAGCTTTAGCAAAGCACCAAATTTAAAAAAAAAGACATAATAAAAATCAATTTACAAGGTTTTAATATTTAATTGCTCTACATTCACCGTGTCAGTACCAACCTCGGTACCATTTTATGTATGCTTTTCTGCTTGCTGTAGTCAAGCAATAGACACAGAAAAGACGAGGAAGATAAACGTTAATTGTTAAGTATGGTAGGGCCATAGAGATACGAAAAAACTACACCCTGTGTCAAGATTCGGAAAAACGTCATTTAGCCAATTTTAGGGTAAGACCAAAATAGCCAAATTTTGAAAATTCATATTTCAAAAACTATATAGTATATCAACAAAAGCACCGAGTTGCAGTATGGAAGAGCAATAAAGATGCGAAAAAACTAAACCATGCGTTAAGATTTTTTTTTCATAACACCCTATGCATGCCCACCCCGATTCAAAAAACGTATCAGGTGACACTGCATTTAAAACCGGAGCAAATCCATGGGCCATCACGTGATGCGTTTTTTGAATCAAGGTGGGCATGCATTGGTGGAAACTAGAGTCCCTGTCTGTGACAGATATTGGCCGCCAATATCTGTCACATACAGGGACTCTAGTGGAAGCAGGGTATAAGACCAAAATAGCCAAAATTTGAAAATTCATATTTTAAAAACTATACAGTTTATTAACAAAAGCACCGAGTTGCAATATGGTAGAGCCATAGACATGAAAAAAAACCATACCCTGAATTAAGATTCGGAAAATCTTCATTTAGCGAATTTTAAGGTAGGGAATTCCATAAGACCAAAATGGCCAAACTTTGAAAATTGATATTTTAAAAACTACACAGTTTATCAGCAAAAGCACCGAGTTGCAGTATGGTGGGGCTATAGAGATGCAAAAAACCACACCCTGAGTCAAGACTCGGCAAAACATCATTTAGCGAATTTTAGGGTAGGAAACCAAAATGACTAAACTTTAAAAATTCCTATTTTAAAAACAATACAGTTTATCAACAAAAGCACCGAGTTACAGTATATTAAGGCCATAGAGACGCGGAAAATCTACACTCTGAGTTCAGATTCGGAAAAACGTCATTCAGTGAATTCCAGGGTAGGGTAGGGAATCCCATAAGACCAAATTGATATTTTAAAAACTATACAGTAAATCAACAAAACCACCGAGTTGCAGTATGGTAGGGCCATAGAGACGCACAAAAACCACTGGCTGAGTTAAAATTCAGAAAAACCGCATTTAGCGAATTTTAAGGTAGGAAATCCCATAAGACCAAAATGGCCAAACTTTCAAAATTGATATTTTAAAAGCTATACAGTTTATCAACAAAAGCACAGAGTTGCAGTATGGTAGGGTCATAGAGCCGCGAAAAAACCACGCTCGCAGTTAAAAAAATTGCCAAATTTTGAAAATTCATAATTTAAGAACTATACAGTTTATCAACAAAAGCACCATGTTGCAGTATAGTAAGGCCTTAGAGATGCGAAAAAACCACACCCTGGGTTAAAATTGGGAAAAACGTCATTTAGCGAATTTTAGGGTAGGGAATCCCATAAGACCAAAATGGCCAAACTTTGAAAATTGATATTTTAAAAACCATAAAGTTTATCAAGAAAAGCACCGAGTTGCAGTATGGTGGGGCCATAGAGATGTAAAAAATCCACACCCCGGGTTAAAATTCGCAAAAACGTCATTTAGCGAATTTTAGGGTAGGGAATCCCATAAGACCAAAATGGCCAAACTTTGAAAATTGATATTTTAAAAACCATAAAGTTTATCAACAAAAGCACCGATCTGCAGTATGGTGGGGCCATAGAGATGCGAAAAATCCACACTCTGAGTTAAGATTCGAAAAAACGTCACTTAGCGAATTTTAGGGTAGAGAATCCCATAAGACCAAAATAGCCAAATTTTGAAAATTGATATTTTAAAAACTATAAAGTTTATCAACAAAAGCACCGAGTTGCAGTATGGTGGGGCCATAGAGATGCGAAAAGACCACTCTGAGTTAAAATTTGAAAAAACGTCATTTAGCGAATTTTAGGGTAGGAAATCCCATAAGATCAAAATGGCCAAACTTTGAAAATTCATAATTTAAAAACTATACAGTTTATCAACAAAAGCACCGAGTTATAATATAATAATAGGGCCATAGAGATGATAAGACCAAAATAGCCAAACTTTGAAAATATATATTTTAAAAACTATAAAGTTTATCAACAAAAGCACCAAGTGGCAGTATAGTAAGGCCATAGAGATGCGAAAAAACCACATCCCGGGTTAAAATTCGAAAAAACGTTATTTAGCTAATTTTAGGTTAGGGAACCCCATAAGACCCAAAATAGCCAAACTTTGAAAATTGATATTTTAAAAACTACCTATACAGTTTGTCAACAAAAGCACCAAGTTGCAGTATAGTAAGGCCATAGAGATGTGAAAAAAGCACACTCTGGGTTAAGATTCGGAAAAACGTCGTTTAGCGAATTTTATGGTAGGGAATCCCATAAAATCAAAATTCCCAAACTATGAAAATTCATAATTTAAAAACTATACAGTTTATCAACAAAAGCACCAAGTGGCAGTATAGTAAGGCCATAGAGATGCGAAAACACCACACCCCGGATTAAAATTCGGAAAAACGTCATTTAGCGAATTTTAGGGTAGGAAATCCCATAAGACCAAAATGGCCAAACTTTGAAAATTGATATTTTAAAAACCATAAAGTTTATCAACAAAAGCACCGATCTGCAGTATGGTGGGGCCATAGAGATGCGAAAAATCCACACTCTGAGTTAAGATTCGGAAAAACGTCACTTAGCGAATTTTAGGGTAGAGAATCCCATAAGACCAAAATAGCCAAATTTTGAAAATTGATATTTTAAAAACTATAAAGTTTATCAACAAAAGCACCGAGTTGCAGTATGGTGGGGCCATAGAGATGCGAAAAGACCACTCTCTGAGTTAAAATTTGAAAAAACGTCATTTAGCGAATTTTAGGGTAGGAAATCCCATAAGACCAAAATGGCCAAACTTTGAAAATTCATATTTTAAAAACTATACAGTTTTTCAACAAAAGCACCAAGCTGCAGTATAGTTAAGGCCATAGAGATGCGAAAAAAACACATTTTGGGTTAAGATTCGGGAAAACGTCAGTTAGCTAATTTTAGGGTAGGGAATAAAACCATAAGACCAAAATGGCCAAACTTTGAAAATTGATATTTTAAAAACCATAAAGTTTATCAACAAAAGCACTAGTATGGTGGGGTCATAGAGATGCGAAAAATCCACACTCTGAGTTAAGATTCGGAAAAACGTCATTTAGCGAATTTTAGGGTAGGGAATCTCATAAGACCAAAATAGCCAAACTTTGAAAATTGATATTTTAAAAACTATAAAGTTTATCAACAAAAGCACCGAGTTGCAGTATGGTGGGGCCATAGAGATGCGAAAAAACTACTCTCTGAGTTAAAATTTGGAAAAACGTCATTTAGCGAATTTTAGGGTAGGAAATCGCATAAGACCAAAATCGACAAACTTTCAAAAACATATTTTAAAAACTATACAGTTTGTCAACAAAAGCACCGAGCTGCAGTATGGTAGGGCCATAGAGATGAGAAAAAACCACACAATAAGTTCAGAATCGGAAAAACGTTATTTAGCAAATTTTAGGGTAGGGACAATGAGTATATGACCCATATAGTGGCAACCGGCGAGCCTTCCAGAATTAAGGGGCAGATGGCGCTGAAATAAATTCATCTAGTACGCAATATTCGGAGACAACTAACATCTAATGGCATTTGTATTGTAGGCATGAGCCTCGGAACTCGCACATTCAACTAAATCGTACTATTAGTCTCTGAATATTGCGTAACAGACGAATTTGTTTCAGCACCATCTGCCCCTCAATGTTGTAAGGATCGCCGGTTGCCACTCTATATGGGTCAATACTCATTGGTAGGGAACCCCATATGACCAAAATGGCCAAACTTTGAATATTCATATTTTAAAAACTATCTAGTTTATCTACAAAAGCACCGAATTTTGACAACGCTTCAATGTTATACAGATCTGGGGCTAATAAATGTTTCTACATTTTTTTTATTACAAAAGGAATCTTTGTACAAGGAGAAGAAAAAAATTAGGAGTATGTAAGATAAAAGTTTTAGGTTTAACAAAAAATAGGCGCTGTAGTAAATAAAAGTTATGTAATATACAATAACGTGTATATTTATAAATATAATTTGTTTTTAAATTAATTTATTGTATATATTTTAAAACTTCCATAAAGACTATTAAACTCTTAATATTTTTAAAGCTAGAAAATTTGCAACAAGATTTAGCTAGCTAAAGCAAAATTTTAAACAATCTTGAAAAATAAAAAAATAAGTTTGTGGGCAAATCCTCAAAAGTAGGGTAACAGTAGCTCGTATACTACACGGGAGTTTCGGCCTTGTTGGGCACTTCTCAGTACGAGCGTAACCAACGTAAGTGAGCGATGAATGGTGATGATATCTTTAAATTTTGGGTCTTATTTTGTAGTAAGTAATCATTTATAAAAGATAAATAAATAATTAATTGGCATAATTTATAATAAAAAATGTCTCAACACTGTTTAAATTTTTGCTTTAATTTACTTTAAAATAAAATAAAAGTTTGCAAATATCTTTATAATAAAAACAACGAAAAACCACTACCTAAAATTATTTAATAGGTGTCATTGATTAGGGATTTTTAATCAATGTTAATTAATACTTTGATTCATATAAAGTCATACTGATCAATAAAACTGATATAGGTTGTGTTTTCTACTTTTTGGGGCAAATGTGTCAACATAGTTAATTGTAAATCCTTTTTTCCAATAAGATAAGCTAAGCTGTTGGTAATTTTATTTGCTATTCTTAAATTTTTCACTTATTTTTTTCTTTCATTGTTATTTTAAGTGAAAAGGAAAAATTACTTATGGGTTCTTAAAGAGTATCAGGATTAGGATCAGATTTTGTGTGAGTTAAAGAAAAAGAGAAATTTTTTGTTTGAAACTCGTAGACAATGATTGTGTAGAAAAAAAATTTCGGACTTCCATTGTCTTTATATATTTTAAAACACGACGTTTCGGTTAGTAAGTATCTCTAACCGTTATCAAGTGTAAACTAAACAATCTAGTCTCTAGGCTACTACTTATACTACTTGGTGTGCAGTCAGGTGTGACGGTCCGCCCCCTTTTTTAATCCTAAGAAGTATGCTGAAAATATCCCGGACGCTGCTAGATCTCGCCTGACTCCACACCACAGTAAGGCACCACATTTTTATGGATTACCAAAGATCCATAACTGCGACCAATTACCAGCTCCAGGGACTCACCGACCAGCACTTTGTCGAGGTTTTTGTTGGACATAATTCAACCACTACAGGGTAAGTCCGAATCTTTTGTCAAAAACTCGGAACATTTTGTGGAGGTTTTAAAAGGTATCGAATTAGATCCCGGCGATAGATTTGTAAGTTTTGATGTAGAAAGTCTCTACACCAACGTGCCAATAAATGAGTCACTCAGTATCATTAAAAACAAATTACAAACTGATGATACACTTCACGAGAGAACAACGCTATCGGTAGAGGGGGTGATGGATCTTTTGGAGCTCTGTCGCTGTAACTCTTACTTTCAAGTGAAAGATAAGTTTTACGCGCAAAATGATGGACCCTCATCTCTTTCGCCAGTGGTAGCAAACATCTACATGGAGTGGTTCGAGGGCCATGCGATCAACACAGCAAGATTCAAACCAAAACTATGGCTACGATACATGGATGACACAATTATTATATGGCCGGAAAATGATGACGAACTACAAAATTTTCTACACCATTTAAACGGTATTCGACCAACAATCAAGTGCATCATGGAAATTGAAAAAGATTCGGCCTTACCTTTTTTGGATGTTCTTGTCAAACGATTAGACAGAAACATTCAAACCACTGTATATAGGAAACCTACACACACGTGACAGTACCTAAATTTTAAGTCTAATCATTCTGTTGCAACAAAACAAGGAGTTATAAGAAGTTTGTATTTAAGAGCCGTAAATATTTGTAGTAATAATGAAGAATTAACCACAGAAATTAACAACATTAAAAAGGACTTACAACAGAATGGTTATTCCGAGAAATTAATAAACTCAACGATATTTAAAATTAAAAACAAACTAAATGTACCAAATTCTCAAAATAATAATCCGTTAGGTGTTATTAACATTCCATATGTTCAAGGGATTTCAGAAAACATAAGACGAATAGCTAAACACTATAATATAAAAACAGTATTTTCTTCGGGAAATACGATAAGAATATTAAGGAATGTATTTACCAAATCCCGTGTGAGTGTGGTAAATCATATGTAGGTGAAACGAAACGCCCTCTTCAGGTTAGAGTAAATGAACATCTAAAAAGTACCCAATTAGGGGATATTGAAAAATCCGGTTTAGCAGATCATGCATGGTCAAATGATCACAGGATTCAGTGGTCAGAAGCTAAAGTTTTACATAAGGAGTCGCATTGGCGAAAACGAAAGTTTATTGAAGCTGCGTATATAATGCAGAATAAAGAAGTTTTCAGTCAACCAAGCACGGACATACCAAACATATGGAAACCACTCCTTAAGGAAAACAGGCGTCTTAGGATTAAAAAAGGGGGCGGACCGTCACACCTGACTGCACACCAAGTAGTATAAGTAGTAGCCTAGAGACTAGATTGTTTAGTTTACACTTGATAACGGTTAGAGATACTTACTAACCGAAACGTCGTGTTTTAAAATATATAAAGACAATGGAAGTCCGAAATTTTATTTCTAAAAAGAGAAATATTATACAATGCTGCCGGTTTTTTACTTTAGTTGCATTAAAAATAATGTTTTCTTTTACTCTAGTAGTTAAAGTAAAATTTTTGATACTGCTATTGTCATCTTTACGATAAAATGCCAAAATAAGCTTACCGAATTAATGCCACACCAATTCGGCACAGAAGCCTGTAAAGTCAATCGAGATGTTTTTTACCGTTGAAGGAGAAAACCCCCGTGACGTTTATCGATCTTAAATTTTTTTGATTTTCGAATCTGTAATTTTTAAAAAAAAGAAAATATACAGTTTATCCGCAAAAGCACTAAGCTGCAGTATGGTAAGGCTATAGAGATGCGAAGAAACCACACCCTGAGTAAAAATTCGGAAAAACGTCATTTATCGAATTTTAATCCCATAAGACCAAAATGGCCAAACTTTGAAAATTTATATTTTACGAACTATCTGGTTTATCATCAAAAGCACAGAATTTTTGACAAAGTGTTAATGCTATACAGATTTGGGGCTAATAAATGTTTCTATATTTTTTTTCAGTACAAAAGGAGTCTTTGTACAAGGAGAAGAAAAAAATTAGGAGTATGTAAGGTAAAAGTTTTAGGTTTAACAAAAGATAGGGCTGTAGTAAACAAAAGTAATGTAATATACAATAACGTGTATATTTATAAATATAAATATAATTTGTTTTTAAATAAATTTATTGTATATTATATTTTAAAACTTCCATAAAGACTATTAAACTCTTAATATTTTTAAAGCTAGAACATTTGCAACAGGATTTAGTTAGCTAAAGCAAAATTTTAAACAATCTTGAGAAATAAAAAATAAGTTTGTGGGCAAATCCTCAAAAGTAGGGTAACAGTAGCTCGTATACTATACGGAAGTTTCGGCCTTGTTGGGCACTTCTCAGTACGAGCGTAACCAACGTAAAGGAGCGATGAATGGTGATGATATCTTTCAATTTTGAGAAATTTTGGGTCTTATTTTGTAGTAAGTAATCATTTGTAAAAGATAAATAAATTAAAAATTGGCATAATTTATAATAAGACATGTCTCAACACTGTTTAAATTTTGGTTTAATTTAAAATAAAAGAAAAGTTTGCAAATATCTTTATAATAAAAACAACGAAAAACCACTACCTACAATTATTTAATAGGTGTCATTGATTAGGGATTTTGAATCAATGTTAATTAATACTTTGATTCGTGTAAAGTCATACTGATCAATAAAACTATTTGGGGAAAAATATTTAATTGTCAAACATTTTTTTCCAGCAAGCTAAGCTGTTGGTAATTTCATTTGTTATGCTCAAATGTTTCACTTATTTATTTGTCTCATTGTTCTTTATCTACATTGTATCATTATAAAAAATTGCTTATAGGTTCCTAAAGGGTGATCTAGAATTAGCATCTTAATAAGCCAAACAAAAATGCTTTATAGATTTTGTAAAAAATATTTTTTTTAAAAGAAAATTTATTTATTTTTAAAAATAACTTTTCCCACAGATGCAGAACCCAATCTTTGAGTTAAAAAAAATACTTTGAATTATGTTACCAACAATATCTACTTTTAATCTGTAGTAGCAACCACGGCTTATGCCCGTCTCTTTGTTTCTCATTTCATTTTATGTCTATCTATACTCTAACACATGGCCTTTTGCCATCCTAGATCTAGCTTTAAGAACCCTGTATAACATATTTATCTATATAACAGCCATTTGCACCAAAACTCCACAAATAATTTGCTGAGTTAACTAACACTTTATTTTATTAAAATTATTATTTAAACCACTTGAATTAACTTGAGATAAGTGGTGATTTAAACCCAACATACCTAATTTTGGTGCAAGCCAAAAATCGATGAAAGTTTTAAGTACTTGGTTAAAACTTTGGTGCAAGTGGTCGAAAAATAAATGTATTTTCCGAGGTTTTTTCACTTTAAATTGATTTTTTTACAGAATGATTCTAATTGGTCAGTTCTAACCAATGTCTTATTCTTTTAGTAAAAAGGCACTATGTTTAAACATTATGTTTGCATAAAGGCATCCTATAAAAAATTTGCTTACATATTTCTAAAAATACTTTTAGTAATACAGTTCGTTTAAAAAAATCATTAAAAAAACAAAAACAAAATGGAATGGCATAACGTTTAAAAAAATGCTTTTTGGAATGAATTCGGTTATTGCCCATCAAAAGTAGATTTTGAATATTATTAAAATTTATGGAATTATAGCCAAATAAAAAATAAATCAATAAAGTCTAAAGAATTAAAAAATTAATAAAAACTTTGGCAAGTTTGAATATTACTGTATTATTTCTAATTAGCTGTTTCTTTACTTATTTTAGTAAATTTTTCTAAAGACTCCAATAAACTCTACTTATACTTAACCTTTTAGATATATGTATATAATAACTCTAGCTGTCAAATTTTGTCAAAAATCACTTTCGGTCTGCAGGTCTGGTGTAGACTTGGCCACCATTTTTTTCCCACTCTTTGTTAAATTCGCTCTCCAAAATTTCGGCGCCGCGTTTGCGCGTTAATCCGGTCTCTTCTAGAGACAATTCACACATTTGCATATCGTCCCGACCTAGAATCACAATGTCCTATTAGGTCTACTTGTTTGTCAAATTTATTAAAGGGCGAGAGGAACTTTAACTAATAGGAAGATGGATATTTTTGGAATGAGTAGTACACAAGCAAAGTGTACTCGCGCAGTAAAGAAGATAGCCCAATCAAATGGTAGTTTCAGTGCTGCAATCGAATCTAAAATTTTTCAACAAAATATCTGTCGGCAAATATAAGATATTCAAGATGCCGGCCGATAAGGGATAAAAAATTTAAAACAATAATCACGACCTGGCGAAATTGATACTTATTGGGGTCCAATAAAACATAGTAAAAGACCCGACCCCTTTCTCTTTAGAAACATTGTCCCCTTATTGGATTTTTGACTATTTTTTTCTTTGTTAGGCTTGTACTCAGAAAGTACTCATTTTTTTAAAAATTATAAACTCAAGAAAGGAGATTTAAAGCCCATCAAAACACCTATCAAAGGAGGTATCTCCGAGCTGCCTAGGTACTACCCTTGCAATCCTTTATGTATCTCTAATATGCAACTTTTTTGTACAATTTATTTAAAATAAATACATGAACATTTTTAACTTTAACCAATTTTCAAGAAAGGAAGCCTTTTGCGAAAAACAGTGTGTGATAGTTTTTTGTAGATAATGAAAGTTCTATTTGAATCATGTATTACTTAGTTCAGTGAATGTAGATAAGACTTCAGTGGCGTCCGTAAACTGGTAACGTTTTTAAAAATGACAACCAATTTCTTTATCCCTTATTGGCCGCCATCTTGAATATATAATATTTGGCGAGGGAAATTTGGTTACAAAACTTCAGATTCGTGTTCAGCACCGACCTAGAATGACAATCTCCTATTAGTTCTACTTTACATGAAAAAAACTCATAAAAGCATTCAATATGTATGTGATGAAAGAAACCTTCGGGATTAAGGCTTTAATAAATTAAAAAATTCTAGTATAGACATTTCTGAAAATAGGGACTTATTGCAATAAAGCCAGGCAGTAATTGTGCCGGGCACTACTCTGAAAGCTTCGCATTGAAAAGTGACAGTTGATCTTTCAAAATTGAATTTATAAATTCAGTCGTTTATTTTCCATTAATAGTGGCGGCACTATTAATTCCGACTCTTATGATACACAAAGGCCTAATTTTGAAAGAAAACAGATGGTTCTTATAATGCGAAAGTGTCAGAATAGTACCCGGCAAATTAGTGCCTGGCTTTATTGCAATAAGTCCCTAATGTACATAACCAGCAAGTAAACTAATACAAACGGAAACCTGAAGGGATTGAATGTTTTCAGAAGGATTAGGTAGTGTCGTCAATAGAATTTAGTTTAGTAAGATTAGGAGGTGTTTCACGAACATCGAAACAGAGGCATTTAGAGTGCGAATTTGGAGAAACGCTCGGACACATCGATTTTGTTTACGAGGGGGATACTTTTTGGCTATCTTGAAATTTTTGTAGCGCGAACCCCCTTCGAGGGTAATACTTTACCCCTATATTTTGAATAGGGAAAGTGGGTCTAGTGATACCTTGTTTTGAATGACTTTTGAATGTCCTTACAACCGTGTAAAATTTTCAAAAAGCTATCGATTAGTTTTTGAGATAATTGCCTTCAAACTTTTAAATTTAACATGGACTGATAAAATAGAAATTTAAATAGAATTTTATTATTTTTTAGATTAATTTTTTTTTATCATTTTTTTTTATATTTGAAAATTTGAAGTCAAATATCTCAAAAACTAATCGATGGATTTTCGAAATTTTTACACGGTTGTAAAGATATTTAAGAGAGCTTCAAAACAAGGTATCACTAGACCCACTTTCCCTATTCAAAATATAGGGGTAAAGTATACCCCTTGAAGGGGGTTCGTACTACAAAAATTTCAAGCCAAAAAGTGTCCCCTCGCAACAAAAGCGACGTGTCCGAGCGTTTCTCCAAATTCGCATTCTAAATACCCAAAAAGGCCTCTTTTCGATGTTCGTGAAACACCGTGTATTTCGTTCGGTAGTAATCTCTGTAGATACAATTTGAATAATCTAATACAAACGGAGTAACTAATATACAACGATATAAAACTTCGCGAAAGAATTATTAAAGGGCTGGTTAACTTTAGCCTGCTTTAACTAATAAAAATATGGATATTTTTTGAATGAGTAGTACTCAAATAAAGTGTCCTCAACGCAGTAAAGATGTCAATTATCCACAATATATGTGAGTTTTTTAGGTTAGTTGCAACATGGCCGCCATATTGCTATGGAATGGTCGATGAAACATGTTTTTGTCGTTCATTAGTTTATGGCGAATTGTCGAAGTTAAACGTTCTTCTCTTTTAACTTAGTTATTCCAAAAGTTATCCAGCCATTTAAATGATATTCTTTTCCTGAACTCCAAGGCGTGTTCTACTGAGGCACGTTCAGTTTTAACAAGATTGGACGATATGGCTTACAAAAGTGCGTTAAAAATATAGATGGGGAAGGCCATATTACGATTAATAGGTATATGATGAGCTTTGATGAAAAAAAAGTGATTATTTTTTCAAATTGATAATTTTCTTGTAGAAGAAAGTAGGAACGAACAAAATGGACATTAATTAACCCTTTCGGGACGGGTAACGCACATTTGCGTTACAACAAAACTTGCCGCACGGCCGGTTGACGCACATGTGCGTTACGGGCTTATATCCCCTCTCATGCCAACTAGAGTCAGCTGACATATACTTTAAAAAAGGATACGGTCGACGGCCGGCTGACGCATCAGTGCGTAAATGTTTTTTGAGCGAGCGCGACGTATCGACGCCTATTTGCGTTAGCCGGCCGTACAGACTGCTTTTTTCGGAAACACGTAATAAAACATTATTTTTCGTTTGTTATTCGTTCTTTCTGATCTTTTTTGAAAAAAACTACAGTAAAGCCATGAGTAGAAATGAGGATCAGCCTTCTCGCTCAAAAAAAGCCAAAATATGTTAGAAATATTTATTTTTCATTGAAAATTGCATATAAAAATAGCGACGCATATATGCGTCATCCGGTCACGCGGCAACGCATTTTGTCCCCGGCCACGGGGCACGACAAGTACTACAGTTAGTCGTCCTGAAAGGGTTAAACACTGTTTTCCTTCCAAAAATGTTGTTTAAAAGTGTTTTCTTACCTGCTACTAGTAAAATGGGGGGTTTCTCGGGATGCAACTCCATCTGCCGGGCAACGTATTGCCCATCAAAATGGGCGTACCACCATCCGCGTTGACTGCTTTCAACTCCTGGTCTCTGGAACGGTATTCTGAAGTACCGCTGCGAGTTGTTGTCGAGTACGTGCTTTTGAGGCAACCTAAAATTAAATAGATTTATAGTAGTTTGCAGCAAACGTCTATAAAGTATTACTTATATTAAGTTGTGGTCTGAAAATTCTTTTCGAAATTCACGTTGTTCGTGCAACTTTGATTTTAAATTCAAATTTTGCGCCAAATTCCCGTATTCGGAAAACCCACACAATTTCAATTTTGATTGGCACAAGCAAAACGCCAGCGCCATCTACGAAAAATGAATCTGCGCAAAAAGGCGTAACCAAAAAAGATTCGTCTGTCGTATTCTATCGAGATCACCACGCAGCATGGTGATAAATTCTATTAACCAAAAAATCCAATAACATTCTTAGAAAATCAAACTAAACCATTACACAAACAAGTGATTCTAGTGTGGATCGACTGCAACGACTGGGCCAGCGAGAGGAGCTCCTCTGGACGACGGAAACAACTAAAAAGGTGAGTGCCAATCCTCTATATTGTCTTTGTGTGGCTCGGAAAAATTAATATTTTTACATCGTCCTTTTAAGGATTTTTGCACCCAGATTTTATAAAACGACCAGCGCGCTTACAGTCCCGCGGCTCTACCTCATACCTCAAACCTCAAAACATCAACACACGTTTTGTCCTTTTTTTCTCCTTATTTTTCATCTCATTGCACTACAAAACATGGAAACCCTCTCTCTTTTTTTAAATTTCCATTCTAAAACATTTTTAATTTCTTTCGTCTTTCCTTGTAGAACTCATAGCAGAAAATATCCAAAGTACTGTCTGTCACTTTACCTAGCATTTATTAATATTTTTTTCATTGGCTGTCAAGTTTATGTTTGTAATTTAATTTTACTTTTTGTAATTCAGTTTTACTATGTGTTCTTTTTCTGATTCGAATTTTAAGTTTTTTCGGTATTTATGGTCGTTTTTCCGTTTTGTGTTGAAAATTTAAAATTTTTAAAGAAATAAGTTATGTCATATGTACAGCAGACTGTGCTTTAAAGACACGAACGACGGACTTGGGTCTGCGGACATCCGTTTTCATATAAAAATTAAAATTCAGGGAAAATTAATCTGCTTAAACGCGAATCTTTCCATAAATTGAGCTTTTTTATTTAGTTTTATTTAATTTCGCAGCGGTATAAACTCAAAAATATTTTGTCGGAATTTGTTTAGGGCTTTGCGTTTTTTAAGCTAGATTTATGCGCCAAATAGTTGCACTTCGTTCATTTTTTGCAAAGTCAAAACCCTAATTTACCTTGGAGTTCTAGCTGCACTTTCCATGACACTTTTAGGTGCCCTTTCGTTTTCGTCCATTGTTGTTCTCTTCTTGTTCTTTGCTTTCCATGCGTGATACACCTTTAAAAAATCATAAAAACAAGTTGATTAAAAAAACTAGTTAAAAACAAATAATGGCTTTTTTAAAGTTTCCATTTAAATCTTTAAATCAACTATACCTATGGTTCAGACCTAGATCATGGCCAACTTCAGGTTAACTTACAAAAAATGTTAATATGCAGGTAGCCATATACAAAACAGTGCCATCTGTTATATTCTATTAAAAGCTCCTACACATGGGAGCTTTCATAAAAATTCAAAGTAAGGTCATACCAAAGGTGTAAACAAGCCAAGCTAAATAATACCTGCTAAGGTTACATTAAAATTTGCGAAATACGTTTTCAATAATATTCAAAAAGTAACTGTCAGACGGCTTTGACAGGCAGCGCGGGAGTCCACTGTAATAAATTCATAAAAGTACTCCTAAATGGACAAAGATATAAAAGTAACCGTCGAAACAAGTTTTCTGCGATTAATCTCATAAATAAGAAAGTGTGGCTTTAAAAACAGAAACGTTAAAAACGAACCGCTGGAATGGCGGTTTAAATTACATTTTATAGTCAACTTTAATTTTAGAAGCACTTTGTTTTTAAAATGTTTTGAGGCTATAAGTATGCAATAATGTCCCTATCAAATCGGGACGGGCGGCATATAAATTTATGACCAACACCAAACGGGTTGCCTACCTTTAGTCTACGATGGAATTCATGTCGGCAAGCTTCTAAGAGTTCAATATCACAAGACGTGTTGATTGTGTCACGCAGCTCCGAATATTTCCATTTGGAAAGGTCGTATTTTCCTTTGGGTTGAGGCCTAGCCGCGTCTGACCTAGAGAAAGAAAGACATATTATTTTAAAAACAAGATATGGGTACATATTATCTACTTAGAAAAAAAAACAATCAAGAGCAGGTTAGATACATAATTATGAAACTACACAGTGCCAAAAAATACGTCAAATAGGTTTGTTATTCTGTGATTCCATAAATAAAGAACAGTACACAGTAACATTTAACATTAAGGTGTATTCAGTTATCCGCACAGAAACGAGAGTAGTGTGAATGAGTTGTGATCTGATCATAAGTGTCCCGTATCGATAGTTAATCACGCGGTCTGTACTAACTCAAACTGTTCCTTGTAAACCGGATAAATGAATATGATCCTAGAATGGAATTGGTGGAAACAAATCCAATGTTTTCCATCATTTAGCTAGTAATAAATACTGTGCAAGAAAAATATTAAAGTGGATCTATTTAAAATTTTGGCACGAAAAATTCCATGAACGATCTGATACCTTCCCAGCTTATTAACACCCTCCAAGTGATCTTCACGCTTTATTAGCCTTGAAAACAGTTTTTTTGTAAATATTTCAGAAACGAGAGCGCCTACGAAGTTCTACCTTGAAAAGTGTTGTGCCTAAATCATTTATTGTTATCTGCAGAGTTTTTTTATGTGCTGGGTGGAAAGAAAAAATATGCCACTTTAGTCAAACTTAGTATGTAGGTACGTGGGCACAATAGATCCATATGTGGTCGCAGTGCATGGAGGTCCAGTAGGGCCTGCCAGCACTTTCGAATACATACATACATACAAACTGTCATTAGCATTAATTGATTTTGACTAAAATCTAATCAGCTTTCTTTATCAGTGGAGCGGTTTAGGAGCTATCGTGAGCCGGACAACATAAACATACAAACACACGGACAGACGTCACGACTATATTGCTAAGATAGGTCAAAATCGAATACGTTAGAGCATAAATATGGGGCATACGAATTCATTCTCACACGCGATGCTTGAAGCCAGGACCCCTATTTAATTCTGAATGTTCCTTTTTCGGGTAGACTGGATTTCGGTTACTGCGCATGCGTCAGTTTTGATGGTTTTGGAACATGATCCGTTACGTCACTACATTATTTGACAATTGTCAAATGTTTAGGGTTATGTCTATTATTATTTTCGAAAAACTAGTTGATTATAAACCACTCTTAATTTTATTAACAAACTATAAAGAAAAATACAAGTAGTTACCTATGGAATGGCACTCCCTTACTTCTGCCGGACATTTTTCCACAAACCTAATATGTTTTATATAAATTATTTCCCATTTTTCACAGAAAAAAAACATAATTTTACACGACAAACGCAAAACACCGCAAAATGTCAATATGGTCTCCACCCACACAAGAGCTGTGTGTCTACATGACAAAAAACACGTACGCTCACTTAAAAATTCGCGTCCGCGAATTTAAATTTGCTATTGTTTACAAAGCCAGCTATGAGTGCTTCACTTTTTGATTCTTTGAACATGTATTTATGCTATTACGTATTTGGTCAAAATACACAAAATTAACATATTTTCGGCGTTATGTCAATTTTTTTTCGTCGAAAACAATACCTTCTTCGTCGAATACAATTCCTACCATTGCTGCGCGGGCTAGGAATGTAAACATAGGGTGGGGTGTCATTGTCATGGTTATAGAGATATGCTGTAAGACCACCATAGCTATTCCTTACGAGAGATTTTTAGGTTGGGGACAAATTATGGAACCGCTTGAAAGTGGAAGTTGATGTGGGCTTTTCTGATAGACATCCGAAGTTCATCTTGTAAAATGTTATAGTTGTAAAATAGATTTAATAATTTGACTTATTTTTCGGACTGACAAAATTTTAATTTACTTATCTAAACCCAACACAGAACCGAATTCAGCACTTATGTGTAGGAAACCGATTTATTTTGTAACTAATGTTATCTATTTAAATTTGGGATATTAAACAACTAAAAAAATTAAAAATGTGTGTTTGAAACAATTATTTGGAAGTACTGATAAATACCGGGAACAAGTAATCTCGATTTAATAATTTTATAATTTTTAAGTTATCTACAATTTGATGCCAAAAACTAAACCAAGGAGTCATCCATATTTTACATAAACAAATCGTTAAGGCAAGCCTTACGTTACACTCAATAAGATAGCGAGAGAGAGCGAGAGGAGTGGTGTCTGGCATTACGTAATTTAAAAATGTCCTTCAACGGAATTTAAAAAATGCTGATTCGAAAACGACAGTTCCCAATTTTTTTAAAAGTTAAGAAAACTGAACAAACCAAATAAAGTATAAAATTCCTCTAAATCTAAGCTAAAACTAAGCCCTGAGAAAGACGACATGCGGTATAAGTTGTTATTAGTTGCCTTGGATTAATTGAACTTAGTTATTAACATTAAAGGTACACGCAAGTTTCTGTTAGTGTTAGTAAAGTATATACACCAATGACATGTAGGGCTATGTGACGTATGTTCTTTGAACAAAGTATTCCTACTTACTTTATGATTGCAGGCAGGATAGAGAACGATATAACAAATAGGGACTTATTGCAATACGGCCAGGCAATAATTGTGCCGGGCACTATTGGCATTTTCCCATTGAAAACTGACAGTTGATCTTTCAAAATTGACATACCAAAGTCGAATTTACAAATACAGTCGTTTATTTTCCATTCATAGTGGCGGCACTTTTAATTCCGGGTCTTATGATACACAAAGGCCTAATTTTGAAAGAAGACAGCTGTTCTTATAATGTAAAACTGTCAATATAGTGCCCGGCACAATTAGTGCCTGGCACTATTGCAATAAGTCCCTATTATTATAGAGCGAAGTTTATTTATTTTATAAGTTATCTATTAAAGTCGCAACATTGCATCTCTGTCAAAAACTTCCCATACGAACTTTTCAAGTGGCGCACCGAAATTGCATGATTTTTTGACGTTTCTTGGTTAAGCGCTCTCTGTTTGATTCTGGCATTTAAACTAAGAACCAAACTGTCCACCGCTTGAAAAGGTCTATAAACTAAATATACTTTAGCTGCTTCTTTGTGCACATTTTAAGCCTAACGTGGTTACTCTCCTCCTTTTCTTAATGCATTTGTATAAGTGAGAAATAACATACCACACTATACAATAAAATACTCCATCTGTACCGCTCTGCCATACTACAGTTACTGCAGTGATGGCAGAGCGATAAAGGGGAGTATTTTCTGGTACACTTATATAAATGCATTAAGAAAAAAAGAGGACTAGTAACCCCGATTGGGCTAAAATCCTCGCAAAAAAGGCTTTTCTAGTAAAGACTATTTGTCTTGTTTTTAACTTATATCAGAATGCCGCAGACAACTTGCGTCTCTCTCAAATCCTTCCACATTGAGCGCAAAATAGCGAATTGGCCGTCACAGGTCCATTTAAGTGCGTGTCGCAGTGTTGTTTGCTACTTTTGATATTTTTAATGGTTTTACTGTGTTTTGTAATATTTCTCAAATAAACGACAAATTTGTTTGTTTTTTGGAAGAAAAGAAAAAAAAAAATATTTTTAACTGATATATTGGTTCGGGAGTGTTCTGTGTGTAAAAAACATGATAGACACTTAACTCCTACCAGTACCAAAATTTCAACAATTTTTAGATCCAACCGGTGCCAAAATTTTCTTTTTTTATTTTTTTTTTCAAAATTGGCATGTGTGGAAAGACCCATGAGTAAAAAGACAACTCCCAATACACCACCACAAGTTGTCGCTCAAGTCCACAGATGTCACCTCGCAGCGCGGTGTTGCAAACCGATCGTCTGGATCTTATTGGCCAGAATTTAGTTTTGACAGCTCACTACGTCACTGCACTTTGCTGGATGAGATACGAAAGGTTTGGGTGTCGTAAAGACACGCGTTGTCGTCCGTACATATTTCAGCAAGCCCTGTAGGCACAGTATCGACCGGCCGCCTGACCAATCAAATCAAATATCGGGATTCACCTCACCACGACAACGTAAACGTGAGACGAAGTGCATAAAGTGTCTGATGTATTGGATAAAGAAAGGTACGTAAGAAAGCAATAACGCGACGTTGCCAAAACATAATAAAACCAAAGCAAAACGTGTGTTGGATCTCTAATTATATTTTAGATATTATTTCAAAACAAATCTAGATTTATGAATGAAATATGAGGCTATTTCAAGACGTTTATTCTTGACGGTCCATAAGATGAGCGAAATTTTCACCTTTATGTGTGAACTTAAGTTCACTGGTCTTAAGTTCAACATCTTTGTACATAAGGAAATAAATCCCTGTGAGTTATTGTGGCATTTCTAACCTTATATTTGGTTGTTTGTTTTATTTTAATGGTTTCAAATTATTTTATAAAAATCGGTAACTAATTGATGTTAAAAAAGCTTGCCAAAACAAAACTGACAGTCAAATATAAGGTTATAAATATCACAACAATTTCCGTGGAAACTTAATTTAAACAAGTTTTCGTGGCTAATCGGGTAAAAAGAAAAATTAAGGGTTTTTTGTTTCTCTAGTACTTTTCCGTGGGTAGCTCGAAAGCTTAACCTCACGGGGGTCCAAGATCTAATGGACACCTAATAAGTGTTAAAAGTTAACTGTTTCGTCCTTATGGGACTCCTCAGAATACTGCTGGTCGATGTGACACCCTTCATAAATTAAGTATACGGTTTTAACTCTCACCTTACATTGTTAGTGAGAAAACAAAGTTATGTACCCAATAAGAAGCGCCATCTACCGAAATACGAGAGAAACTAAAACAGCAGCAGGCGAGTAAAACTGCTATATCATCGATCGATGAAAGTATCGATTGAAAGAAAGAATCCATACCGTGACCTACGACACACATTGCCTTTCTAGATCAGGTCAACGCTAATTGCGTTTGTTCCGCATCGCGTCAGTCAACGGAGTTTAACGCCAAATATTAAAAAATGTAAAATTTAGTACCCGTAAATTAAAATTTAAACAAGTTCTCGTGGCTAATCGGGTAAAAAGAAAAATTAAGGGTTTTTTGTTTCTCTAGTACTTTTCCGTGGGTAGCTCGAAAGCTTAACCTCACGGGGGTCCAAGATCCAATGGACACCTAATAAGTGTTGACAGTTAACTGTTTCGTCCTTATGGGACCCCTCAGAACACTGCTGGTCGATGTGACACCCTTCATAAATTAAGTATACGGCTTTATCTCTCACCTTACATTGTTAGTGAGAAAACAAAGTCATGTACCCAGTCAGTCATCTCCCCTTACGGGCCGTCAAGAATAGCGTTTTGAGATTTGGTGAGTGCACACCTCACCTCACCTTACGGGCAGTCAAGAATAAGGGTCCAAGTCTAGACCTACACGTCAAGGATATACACAAACATTCTACGTTACACATAGTGTTAAAGGGTATTAGTGCAAAACAGGTTAAAAAGGCGTGCCAAGAAAGATAAGGGGTTTATTCTCACAGTTGAGCTGTACCTGTTCAGTTTTGACTGCCGCTGATCCAGTCCATTTATTCCGCTGCGAAAGAAGAAAAGCAAAAAAGATATACTGAGTGTCCCATCCAAGATCAAATAATAATAGAGCGACTTCAAAATACTTATTTCTACAAGCGTGGGCAAAGTAATTTGCGCACGCTATTTTTTATTGTATTTGTACAAAAGGTGCTCAGGAGAGGAAAACTTCGCATAAATGGCGTCAGGTGACAGCACGGGTTCAAACTGATTTTAAGCGTAGCCGCATCGGTGGTAAATCTACTAATCTTATCTAACCTACTCTGCGCATAACAAAGACGAAAATTTGAAAAATATATAATTTTTGTTTTTCTTGTAATTTTTTTATTATTTTATTAATTAGCTTTTGGAAAGTCGAAATCGCTGTTAACCTAACCTTGGTCAATTAATAATTAGAAAACTCTTTTGTGAATAATTGTTTTTCGAAAAACATGGGTTCCAAAATACTGTTATGTTTTTGCCGGTAGCAATTAGAAACCTATCTACTCTAATATACAGGGTGTTCGGCACATGAACCGTCAAAATTTTTTGGGATATTGTTGGGGTCATTTGCTACCTTTTCAAATATAAGGTTATAAATATCACAACAATTTCCGTGGAAACTTAATTTAAACAAGTTTTCGTGGCTAATCGGGTAAAAAGAAAAATTAAGGGTTTTTTGTTTCTCTAGTACTTTTCCGTGGGTAGCTCGAAAGCTTAACCTCACGGGGGTCCAAGATCTAATGGACACCTAATAAGTGTTAAAAGTTAACTGTTTCGTCCTTATGGGACTCCTCAGAATACTGCTGGTCGATGTGACACCCTTCATAAATTAAGTATACGGTTTTAACTCTCACCTTACATTGTTAGTGAGAAAACAAAGTTATGTACCCAATAAGAAGCGCCATCTACCGAAATACGAGAGAAACTAAAACAGCAGCAGGCGAGTAAAACTGCTATATCATCGATCGATGAAAGTATCGATTGAAAGAAAGAATCCATACCGTGACCTACGACACACATTGCCTTTCTAGATCAGGTCAACGCTAATTGCGTTTGTTCCGCATCGCGTCAGTCAACGGAGTTTAACGCCAAATATTAAAAAATGTAAAATTTAGTACCCGTAAATTAAAATTTAAACAAGTTCTCGTGGCTAATCGGGTAAAAAGAAAAATTAAGGGTTTTTTGTTTCTCTAGTACTTTTCCGTGGGTAGCTCGAAAGCTTAACCTCACGGGGGTCCAAGATCCAATGGACACCTAATAAGTGTTGACAGTTAACTGTTTCGTCCTTATGGGACCCCTCAGAACACTGCTGGTCGATGTGACACCCTTCATAAATTAAGTATACGGCTTTATCTCTCACCTTACATTGTTAGTGAGAAAACAAAGTCATGTACCCAGTCAGTCATCTCCCCTTACGGGCCGTCAAGAATAGCGTTTTGAGATTTGGTGAGTGCACACCTCACCTCACCTTACGGGCAGTCAAGAATAAGGGTCCAAGTCTAGACCTACACGTCAAGGATATACACAAACATTCTACGTTACACATAGTGTTAAAGGGTATTAGTGCAAAACAGGTTAAAAAGGCGTGCCAAGAAAGATAAGGGGTTTATTCTCACAGTTGAGCTGTACCTGTTCAGTTTTGACTGCCGCTGATCCAGTCCATTTATTCCGCTGCGAAAGAAGAAAAGCAAAAAAGATATACTGAGTGTCCCATCCAAGATCAAATAATAATAGAGCGACTTCAAAATACTTATTTCTACAAGCGTGGGCAAAGTAATTTGCGCACGCTATTTTTTATTGTATTTGTACAAAAGGTGCTCAGGAGAGGAAAACTTCGCATAAATGGCGTCAGGTGACAGCACGGGTTCAAACTGATTTTAAGCGTAGCCGCATCGGTGGTAAATCTACTAATCTTATCTAACCTACTCTGCGCATAACAAAGACGAAAATTTGAAAAATATATAATTTTTGTTTTTCTTGTAATTTTTTTATTATTTTATTAATTAGCTTTTGGAAAGTCGAAATCGCTGTTAACCTAACCTTGGTCAATTAATAATTAGAAAACTCTTTTGTGAATAATTGTTTTTCGAAAAACATGGGTTCCAAAATACTGTTATGTTTTTGCCGGTAGCAATTAGAAACCTATCTACTCTAATATACAGGGTGTTCGGCACATGAACCGTCAAAATTTTTTGGGATATTGTTGGGGTCATTTGCTACCTTTTCAACCTTGGAACTTGGCTCCTAAGAGTCACGGCTAAAGAGATATGAATTTTTAAATTTTTTTTCTCAAATTACCCCAAATCCCACCTTTAAACCATCGTAAACTTTTTATTAATGTCTGGAAAACCACCATTTTTTTTATAATTCTGTAATCTTATGCTTCTTCAACTAATTAATAGATTTGTTAAAATTGATGTACCAAATGAACATACGAGGTTTTTTATTAAAGAACATTAGTGATTTTGTGAAAGAAAATCAATTTCAAAATTAAAAATTAAAAAAAGTATCGACAACTGAGAACTTCGTTTTCTTTTAAAAACTTCTCTAGTTAATTACCTTTCCAACGGTATGCTACATATCGATAAAAAAAACTATTCTGCTTTAAAATACGAATATTCCGTTCGGACTTGATAAGAAAACAATTTGATGTTTATGATCGTTTATGATGATGTTTATCAATATGTAGCATACCGTTAGAAAGGTAATCAACTAGAGAAGTTTTTAAAACAAAATAAAGTTCTCATAGTCGATACTTTTTTTGATTTTTAATTTTGAAATTGATTTTCTTTCACAAAATCACTAATGTTCTTCAATAAAAGATCTTTGGTACATCAATTTTAACAAATCTATTAATTAGTTGAAGAAGCATAAGATTACAGAATTATAAAAAAAATGGGGCTTTTCCAGACATTAATAAAATTCTTATGAGGGTTTAAAGGTGGCATTTTGGGTAATTTAGGAAAAAAAATTAATATCTCTTTAGCCGTGACTCTTAGGACCCAAGTTCCAAGGTTGAAAAGGTAGCAAATGACCCCAACAATTCCCAAAAAATTTTAACGGTTGATGTGCCGTGTATATTTATCTACTAACACGTAGAACTGGCAACTGCGGCTTTTTCCTCTCCTAACCGCACGCAAAATATATGAATTACATATCTTTTTTCCATCCATGACCGTCTTGGGAAAATATTTTCTTGAGGCGTGCTCAAGGTACCTTTCTGGCACTTAAAGCTAGGAACTGCTTTTGCGTGCCGGAAAGTATCACTTTTCGCACGTGTCCTTTTTAGACATTCACGAATATATCCAACTAAATTGTAGAGATTAAAAAACCAAGTCACCAAAGTCGATTTTTTCAAATTTACAAATATGTACAGTCAGTAAACGCAATTACCTTAAAATTTTGAAAAGGCTGCCTCCCCTAATGGTAAGTCTATATTTAATTCCAATATTTCTGAAACCTACTTTGTTTAGAAACTTTTTGCTAGAATAAGCCAAATAATCACCTCTTCTTATTTGTTCATAATATTTAGGAAAACCCTGGATACTTTTGATAAAACCTTAGAAAATTGAATTAAGACTTAGCAATTCTCTAAGGATAAAACTAAACTTAAAAAGTAAAGCGAAAAGTCTTACTTTCTGGCTAAAGGCGGGCTATCCTCAAGTTGTCCGTTCGTTTCTTGGGCTAATCTCAGAGCTAGTTCTCTATCCTGTCTCTCTTGCTCTAGCTGTTCTTGGTATATTCTTTCATCTTGTTCCATTCTTTGCTGTTGTTGGGCTAACTGTTCTGCTAGTTTTCTATCGGTGACTTCCTGAAAATTGTTACATTATTATACCACAAGGTTTTTAATTTGTAACTTTAGCTTAAAACTATATAACTCTTATAAAACCTTTATAATTCCTAAATACTATTTTAATGTTTTTTAAGTCGATTATAAAGCTAATTCTATGTTTTTATCACTCTAGAGGTTCTGCCAACTTCTTTGAAAAAAAAAGCTTGCAGTTATATAAGACAGAGATTGCTGTGGAGATTTTTTTGCTTCTTTATAAAACTTTTTAATTTTTGATTCTAATGGTTTTATAAAGAAGCTATCAAAAGATTTTTATTACTACTTGTTCGGTCGGAAGAATTTAACTTTTTTTTTAAATTTTATATTTTTTGGTTAACCGGGCTGGAATTATTCTTACATTTTATATATCATATCCGAAAGCGCGAAAACAGAAAAAAAATAGATATTAATTTATTACTATGATATTAATCGGGATTTAGAGGCTTACTTTCTTTTACACAAACTTCATGTCCTTTTCCTACATACTTCCAAATATCACCCACACCTACTTGTGAATACCATGTGAGCGCCCCGACGGGCAAAGAGAAAGTTTTTGGAGAAAAAAACAGTCAGTTATCGATTACACCTTGCTACTCTATGGCGGGTCATTGGGTTCGATACACAATCAGCTGTGAATCTACTTTCCCGCTTTGCCAATTTATGGTACATAAATAATAATTTACTAAATACTTATACGCGGCCGCGAAAACCCACAAAGTGACACTCAATGGACTGCGTCTGGATGAATGGTGCTGTCTAAATGGTGCTGTCTATACTGGATCTCCCTTTCTCCATTTTCCATTGATTCACTAAGGTAAGTCGAGCCATACTTACTTAAAGTTTTAAATATTCTTCGACTATCCATCGCGGAAACGTGGTCGGAATTACCTTCTCCTTTATGTGAGGTAACTTTGGATGCCTGATGGCCCCGTTACGCAAGCGAGCCCGTATAACTGATATATAAAACGGTTATCCAAATTGAGCGAGATTATAATAATAACTCAAAGGGACAACCAAAACAGTTCGAGTTATGGAAAGTTCGAGTTATAGAAATTCGAATTAAAGAGGTTATAATACATATAAAAAGTGCACTTAAACGGTTCGAGTTATAGAGGTTCGACTGTATAAAAATTTAATGACTTCGTTACAAAAATACACAACTGTAATAAACCGTTTATAAGAAAAGTCAAAATTATAAATCTTTATCTTTTATTGTAAACAAAAATTAGGAACCATTTGTCTTCCTAAGCTAATTCTTTGATGATTCCTTTTTCCTAATCTAACCTACTTGTAACTTTCTTATTCTTGTTCATTCTCTATTCTATTTTGCAACCTTTCTGAGATTTGTTTTCTTTGAACATACCGTCACGAGTCGGTCGACCGTCACCCTAGCCATTTAAAAAACAATTGAAAGTATAGAAAACAGAGGTAAATTATAATTATTACTCTTACCTGTCTTAACCGTTCTTCCTCTTCTCTCTTCCTTTTCGCCTCGATCTCCGCTCTTTTCTTCCTGTTGTCTTCTTCCTCTCGAATCTTCCTTTCTTCGTCTTCCTTTATTTTCCTTTCTCTCTCCATCTCTTCCTGGATCTTTCTCAGTCTTTCCTTTTCTTCGGCGCTCTTTTGATCTTGAACTTTTCTTTCCAGCTGAGCCATTTGCTGGTTTACTTTGGCGACTAGACTGTTGTAGAGGCTCTCCACCGATTTTGGATCGAGTTTGTTCTCTCTCTGTCAAAAAACAAATAATAAAAACTTTTAAATATTTCAAGTAACATTACCTGTTTTATAAAGGTAAGGCAGCAATCTAATAATAACAACTAATAAAATTCGAAGGTTTTTTAATTGGAACTGTAGATAGTTATTATACAACTCTTATAAGGTTTAAACGTCAGATTTAATAAAGGACTTCTTTTTAATATCTTTGTAGTTCATTATAAACTAATTTTATGGCTTTATAATGGTTGCTAAAATGTTTTCATAGTTGTACAGCTGGTTCAAAAAAAATTGAATACACTGTCACATGACTGTGAGCTGTTAACATAAGTAATCCAATAACAATCATGTGACGCCATATTCATTTTCTTGCAAACCAGCTGTACCAACCTTGTGTAGGGCATAAAAATAAACTGTCTTTTTCTTTCTCTTTTATAAAAAGGCATTCAAGAGGTTTTGCCAACTTATTTTATAAAACTAAAGCTTACAGTCTTATAAGACAAAGATTGGAGAGGTTTTGCTTTCTAATAAAACTTTTTAAATCTAATGGTTTTATAAAGGACACAAAAGTTTTAATGTCTAGTTTCTAAAACGTTTATTCGAATAGCTCAATAGTTTTATAAAAATGATAATGCCAAATATCTGGCGACCATTATAAGAATTATTGAATCGTTTATAAGAAAATATTAAAACTATAAAATTTCACCGAAAAAACAGTAATTTTTTTTCAAATCTGTTGTGTCACCGCCAGTTGATATGAGTTAAAGACGAAAAAAATTATGTCATTACAAAGGTATGTAAATTTAAATATACTAAATATTAAATTTCGCGATATTATAAGCGGACAATGACAAAAATGGTTTTGGAAACCATGTTATCAACGAGGATCAAAGAAAAATAAATCGAGACTTTTAAAACTGTTCCGAAAATACACTGAATTGACCATATAACAAATTTACTTCAATGCAAGATGCAAGATAAAAAAATTCCCTTTGGTCAAGCTTCAGTAGTGGGCTTAGTTCGAAGAATAGTTTTTCATGTAGTGCCATCTTATTGTACTCACTTATACTTATTTTTTATAACTAACCTTAATTCTGTCAATAGCTGTTGTCATCTCTGTCTTAAGCTTGTTAATGTCATTCAACGAAGCGTCTTTATCTTTTTTCAATTGTTGTGCTACTCCTTCCATTTTTTTGACATTAGAATTCAATCCTAAAATAGCATTACAAGCATTTTCTGGCTAGTCTATTTAATCTATTTCATATGCTCTTTTGATAGGTATTAGCTCAAAATCTACTATTCTAAACGAATAGTTTGTGCAGGAACTTGCAACAAAAAATAAGTTGGCTGATTGGAGTAAATATTTGGAAGATTGAACGGTTTATATGAATTAAAGAGATCTTACCCAAAATATTTCGTATCGCCTTTATCCTAGGACCATATTTTCGTTTTACCAGGTAGCCTCTCACGTGTTTTTGAATTTTTATGAGTGCCTTTCGCCGGTATAAAATCTTGTTCTTCACTAAAAATTAAAAATCAACTTTTTTAAACCCTTATCATGACTGACCGCCTTTAATGCACTTGGTTTGACTATCCTTTTACTGCTTTACACGGATTTTTTATTGCCTGAACCCAATCTGAGTTTCCGTTCCTATAGGTTTTTAATTACCTTCGATGTTTTAGATTGTATCATGTCCCATTTAACACCAATTTGAGACACATCAAAGGCAAAGTTAATCGTATTAATTCCTGTAGTTTAAGCAAAATCTTGGATGATGATTCATATGTAAGTGGGCTTTGCAGCCCTTCCACTGTTCAAAGCTATCAGTTTGGGTGAGACACTGTTCAAATCTTCTCAACGGATTAAATCTTGGATGCTCAAAAGATCATTACTTTAATTTTTTTAAATAGTAATGGCTATCCAGGGTGCAGATCGCCTTCGATTGTTTAACGGCCTTAAACGCTTTTGATGGTAACTCAAAATCCTATGTACGCGAATAACAACTTCATTTAGCAAAATAGTCCACAGTACACTGTTCTATTTTTTAAGTGATGAGTAACACGCTGAATTTTCGCTAAGAATTTTGTTGTTTTTTCTCTGCGAAAATTCTTAAAAATCTTATACAGGCGCTAAGTTTTAATTAAGTTGCTGTTAAAAATTTATTAACTCGTAAAAATTAATTTTTTGCTTAAATCGAAAGATTTTATGATATCAACTAGGAAAAAAGGTTTGTCCTACAGAATAGATGCTTTGACACAAAATAGCGAGACAAAAAAGTGATTATTTCTGATCAGTAACCGGTTAATGGTTTTTGTTGCTTAAAAAATGTGTTTGAAAGTAAATGGCAACATTGTCCTACAAATCGTAGGCCTACATATCGTACTTTCAATAATTTTGGCAAAGAAAAAAGTTGGACGTCTCGGCAGAAGCTATTTACAAAAATTCCACTATTTACTCTTCACTTAAAAAATACTCTGCCAATATATGGGCCCCTAAGCTCACACTAGGTACTATAGTTATAGTGTACGTGTGAGCTAATATAACTAAAAACTAAGATATATTTTATTCAACTCCAGACTAAATTACCTTTTGTTTGATACCACACAAGCCATGTTTTGACTTAAACTCAAATTTTTAAAATCTACCCCCACCCTTACAAAAAAAACAAAAACTAAAATGTATTTTGTTAAACTCCGGACTCAATTACCTTTCGTTTGATATCACACACGCCATATTTTCACTTAAACTCTAATTTTTAAAATATACCCCCACCCTTTTTTTTAAATAAATTAAAATGTATTTTGTTTAACTGCAGACTCAATTACCTTTCGTTTAATATCACACACGCCATATTTTCACATAAACTCTAATTTTTGAAATCTACCCCCACCCTTTTATTTGGTTTGTGTTCGGTGGATTTTGTTCATTTTTAAATGGGACCATCTCGACCCAAGACCCAGCCTAGGTACCAAATTTCATTAAAATCGGCCAAGCGGTTTTTGAGTTATGCGCGTTGGTCGTTACAGACAGACATACAGACACACAGACAGACATACAGACAGACAGACAGACAGACAGACAGACAGACGGCGCAACAAAAAAGTTTCAAAATCATCTGAAACGCAAAGATATATAAAATTTTTTGAAATCGGAGCAACTTTTCTTTTCTCGAAAAAATTAGGATCACCATAGCTCACACTACTATAGTATAGTATATGTGTGAGCTAATAGACCGGTGTACTGTGGAGTTTAAGTTAACAAACAATATTTCGGTTGTAGAAATGTAGCATTAGTCTGAATAATATAATCGCTTACTTTTTATAACTGTCAAAGCGCAAAATTGCGCCTTAATCCATCTGGATTTGACCAGCCATTTCTTGACGTTGGCCACAATGGCCTTTAAACTCGCAGGATCAGATCGCATGATTTTGTCAAATTCTGCGAATTTACCAGGTCGGAAGAACACCCGAGTCACACCGAATTTAAAGTCTTTATCTTGGAGTTTTAGACTGTGCAGCATAGCCTAAAAACAATAAGACTTTTTAGAGACCTCCTTTTTCGATCAGACACCGCCGAACCGACCGAATCTGCGAACTCACGAGTCTTTAAAGCTATACAGGACTGGCCAATCGCCCTGGCTTTAGATAACGCGATCTGTTTATTTTCATTAAAAGTTCCAACGCGTAAAAGCTCTATAAAAATAAGCGGTTGGCGCCACGACATTGCTATCTACAGGTGCCCTCACACTCACGTGCTAAAATATTCCTCCCAACGTGCCATTTTAATTGTTTCTAATAATTATTTATGTAATAACAGTTTAATCCAAGCATGGTATTTTCATTGATTCTGGTTCGGTTCCACGCCCTTAGTTACATTTTTTGAACAACAAAACATTTTATTTTTAATTTAATTTAATTTCAATCCGACGATAAATAACACTCGATACATTGGGATAAAAAATCAGATATGTTTTTTGCACATTTAAATTGTAAATATTAAGATTAAAACTGGAGCAATTCCAAATCACATCTATCTCGATGTGTCCTTGTTTAACACACCTGATATTTGGTTTACCTATTTCCTCTGAATTGACCCATTTAAAATAGCTACGTTAAATGGAGGCAACAGGGGAGAAACTGAAGCAACGGAAAAGTTAGTGTGCATTGATCGTTGTTTTGACCCAGTCAAACGCATACCTAATTTCAAAAGCTAGGCTTGCCAAGATGCGTTACGGCCCTTGCCGAACTAAAACTACTTTAACTAAAAATAAAGCCACGATCGCGCAAAACCTAAGTAAAGCTAAAAAGAAGTTACGACCGTCCAAAGACAAACAACAATCGGATTACTTCATTTCCATGGTACCCATTTCCTTGTAAAGAAAACCATTGAGGTATTATTTTCAACCAAAACTGTCTTTAGCTCCTTTCCTTTCGTTTCAATACCCATTAAGGGTCGTTCCCCACCTCACTGCGCCTGCTTAAATTACATTCTGCTGTTCTCGCGCTCTCTATTGTTTAGACTAGGTGCCCGATTGAGTGGACGCGTTATAGCTCCTTAGCAAAGAAGCAACTACGCAGTCTGCATATTTCAGATTCTTTTAAAATAAAATTAAGTCAAAATAAAATAAAATTCCTAACCGGACCAAGTTTCTTAATCATTTGTAACTTGTCAAATTTGCGGAACTTTCCAAGTCGATAAGATTTATATAACCCTTACCTCACAAAACGTCTTCGGCGCCAGTTGCTTCAATTCATTGGGCAGGTAGTCTTTGTACATTCCGTGCAGGTCGGAAAATGGCGTTCTGCTCGGAAAACCGTGTTCCATCAGCTCCAAGACGGACGTCATTCCGGAACAGTTCAGCTGCATTAAACTGAGACTGCCCTCGAACAGCATATCCACCATTTTCGTGTTGGGTTTGATGCAACGGATGAAGTTTGTACCCTATAAATTCAAGAGTCTTAATCTGTTATTATATCGGTCTTGTCTGTTTTTACTAAACACACTACTTACTACAAAAAGTTGAGGATTTAGTTTATTTAATACATTTCGAGACAACTTTTTTTTCGTTGGCCTATGTTATTCTTTTAATAAACAGCCACTATCGGTTAAAAAGTTATCTCAAAAATACTGAAACTTACATTACCCTATAAATTCAAGAATCCTAATCGGTAATTATACTCGTCTTGTTTGTTTTTGCTAAACACACTACTTTTTTTCTAAAAAGAAAAAGTTGAGGATTTACCCAGATATTCCTTTCAATAAATGACAATACTCGAACTTACATTATTCCTAAGTTTCTCCATCAATTCTTGCAGTTGAGTTTTAAACTTATTTCCGACACTGATAAAAGTGAGCTTTCCTTTTTGAGCCATCGAGGTGGCAAACAACGTTTGAATTAACTTATTCTGGCTATCCTGAATGATTCCTTCCAGGGAAGCGTGTAAAGCGTCGTTGTTTTTGTCTATGAATTGTTTCTGCAAACAAAGACACAATTTATTCAGGGAATTTTACGGGAATATGTTTTTGGAATGAGTAGTACTCGAAATCAGGCGTCTTTAAAGGAGTATGAAAGTTTAGGCTCGTATTCATTGGAGGCAGAATTCTCATGCGTCGCTGCGAGGCCGAACGAGCGTACGTATGTGTACGTGCCTTGAAGGCGTGGTCAACAAAAACACGCATGGACCCGCGGCATGCGATGCCATCTGATCAGAGTGGGAACTCTGAAAACAAGCATTCAGTTAAATATTGTTAGTCTTAAGGCGCGTATAAATGCGAACGAGGCATTCGTTTGGTTTCGCAGCAAGGCATGCGAATTCTGCCTCAAATGAATACGCGGCTTTATATATTTGTTGCAAACAAAAACAACAAACGCATAATGTATTCAAGGTCTTTTAAGGAAAGATAATGTTTTTAGAATGAGTAGTGCTTGAAATCATATACCCTCATAAATGAATGACTCCATTTCTTGATTTGCATTAAAAGCATTTAGTTTTTGTTACCAAAATAATTTTTAAATTTATTAAATTCGAAAATTCATTTACAGGAAAAATAAATTAAAACGGATATCATCTGAATGATCTACCATCTTATTTTTGTAAGGTTCAGTTCAGATAGTGTCATCAATCGATTGAGGATAATTTTTTCTTACACCGGCGCGGCGTTACATAAAAATGTGTCTACTGAAATCTTAAACGGCTTGTATATTTATTTTATATTGAAGGTTTTAAAGCAATCTTGATGTAAAAAAATATTGTTACTTACTGTTTGATAACACACAGCCCCTGCAAAATGTCTGACCAGGAATCCTTCATCGTCTCTGATACTGCGGTGGGCCTTTAACTTGGAAGATCTGGGCAGTCCCAACCTACAAAACATCAAAATACGCTAACAATTTTTTTTAAAAAATTTGTCACAAAATTTAATAAAAATCTTATTTATGTCCACCACTGTTTTGTTTTGGTAGTGTGTGAGATTTTTAGGTACAGACAGACAACATTGTGTCAAAATGATTAAAAATTCCCTCTGTCAGCTAGATGCAGGTGTTGGGAAAGTAAATATGATAGAAAGAGGACTAAACATACCTGTATTCCTTGCCCCACACCTTGTGAACCTCCTCAGTGAAGTGAGTGTATGAAGACTTAGGCAGCTTAGACTCCTCGTCCAAAAGAGTCAAGATACCTTTGTTTTTCTGCTCGATGACGTCAATACAGTCCTGATTGTCAACGAATGTAATTTCGGGGACGCTAAGGCCTTCGCGTTTGTACAGTTCCTGTTCGAATTTCAGGATTTTCTCGTTGAAAAACTGCTGCAGTTTCTCGTTACAGTAGTTGATGCAGAACTGCTCAAAGCTGTTTACTTCAAAGAATTCTGCAATGAAAATCGAGAAATCAGAAATTGGTAGTCCTAGACCACGACGTTTGAGATAAAGATTTAAAAGTTTGCGACTAACGGGCTATGGTTCTTTACCTTTTTCACGCTACTTTAGTATTTTATTTATTATTTATTTTTTACCAGTACAATTTAGGCGTTTTTTGCTTCTCTCGTAAGAGCCTATGTAAAAATTAAAAAACCTAAAAAAACTGCTACTTTAAAAACTACCCATTTCAAAAACATTCTCTTCTCGAATTTAAGACCTACGTTTTTCCTGGTAACCAATAGTTTCTAATACAATCACACCCGATAAAACTACTACTTCGAATACTATCCAATCCAAAAACATTGTTTTCTCGTTTTTACGACCTACGTTTTTCCTACTACTGCTACCATGAATACAATCCATTCCAAAAACATTAAAAATAGTAGAATACTACTTATTTATCTTCTCGTAGTTAAACCTGTATTTTTCCTACTAGCAAATGGATTGTAATACTATATATTATAATGAGCCCCGAGAAAACTACTTGTTGAAAACATTTTCTTTTCGCATGTAAGATCTATGTTTTCGTTAGTATTAAATGGCTGCCAATAATAACTTACCAAAACCTGCGATATCCAGAACACCAATATAGTAACTTGACGCCTGGAAAGGTATGCTTTGGTTGATTCTGTTAACAATATAGTCGAACATATTGCTGTAGATTGCTTTTGCTAATGCGTCCCTGGCGTTGTTTGCTTCGTAGATCTTTAATGGAACCCTAAAAGTTAAGTATAGCGAACTAACAGAAAGCAGAAATACTCTCAGACTAAATACTTGTTGACATTAAGGAGGTCGAATGACTAATAAACCTCCGCAGTACAATAAAGGTTCATAAAATAGTCAAAACGTATAACGCCAGGAAGAAGTTTTACTATTCCATTTAAATTATGTCTTTCCTTGGTTATTTTGTTACTTACATAATAACAGTTCCCTTTAATCCGCCTCTGGCGCTTTGCATCACCCTTGCCACGAGGGCCTGTCTCAGTTCCGAAGGGTCAATTCCAAGCAGTTTGGAAGATATGACCAAAGATTTCTCCTTGCTTTGGGCCACCCTGCAACCACCTCGAGTATCTTCGGGATTTTCTTCGAACTCTGGAAAAAATATCGAAACAAAACCTAAACCCTGTTCAGCCAAAAGTTTGTGTATTTAATTAAATAAAAATTACGCCACGCCTTTTGAGACTGTATGTATGAGTTTTTGTTACTAAGTTTGAAATACGCACCAATATTTCCCAAATGCAATACAGCCGCAACAGTAGTATAAATCTGGATGCGCTCTGCTTCCGCCATGCCTATTCTCGACAAAGCTTGATCCAGTTCTTGAAAATCGTTGATGTCATCGATAAGAATGTCTTTTAGGGAACCTTGTTTGATTTGAGCGGCGCTTTTTTGAGACTGAGTCAGTTTTTTCTCGGAAGAGGCGCTTGTGAAGTATCTTGTGCAACCGTGTTTCAGATACTATACAAAAAATAGGTTAGAGGAAAATTTTAATTATTGATCAACATAGTTCTACAGGGAAAACTATAAAGATCAATTATCAAAAAAATTATTGTTATGAGTTTATCATATCATGTTATTGACCATGTGTGCACGTGTCTCCAAAAAAACTTAAGGACTAGTTTCTTCGCTCCCATAGAAAGGATCTGTCCTAAGATCAGAAATGATTTTGGACACCAACTGACTGCAAGCCAGATTATTGTCCACCGATTTGAGCTGTAAAATTATCCTAGCAGACGGTGCCAATAAATAGACGAGACTAGACGAGAAAGAAGATTTTGCTCATAAAGAGTTAAAACCACTAAAGTATAACGTTAGACTTGGAATAGCCCCATATTTTATTAATAAATCTAGATTTGTTTTGAAATTTTATCTAAAATAATATTACAAAATTGGAAAGAGATACAAAGCACGTCTTGTTTTGATTTTATTTTGATTTGACAATGCCGCGTTGTTGCTTTTCTACGTGTGTTTTTCATCCAGGACATCAAGTTTTTTACACACAGTGCACACCCGAGCCGTTATATCGGTAAATAAAACAATTTCATTACAAAAAATTTCTTTAGTTTTAAAAATATCATGGAAAAACACACAATAAAACCTTTGAAAATATCAAAACGTTTCAACAAGCGTTCAAAACTTACATTAAAATCGTCCGGTTTTGTCAGTCCCAGTTGCTGCCTCAAACCTTCAGGACCTCCCGCCATCAACATATAAAATATGTGGTAGCTTCGCTCTTCACCGTGAGGCGAACATATTCTGCTTTTCTCCAACAAATAATGGGAAATGTGTCCACCGGCCATCTGGAATTTCTTATCGAAGTGGACCTCTATGAATTTGCCGAATCTCGAACTAAAAAATAAAATATGCATACATATGTAAGGTCTCTCCATATTAAATACACGAATTGAACTGCTATAGAGTGACTTAAAAGCAGCTAACATTAATGACGCGAACGCTCTCCCTCTATCTCTCTTCTTCCTATACAAATTATTTTCTTTCTCTCCAGTAGTAGATATATATACGTTTCAGCTCAAAATGTGGTGGTAATGACGGCACCATAATAGGCGAATAGCCTGGGTGGTCTTTTTGACCACAGCCGAATAGTTTGGAGCATAGGCCAATAGTGTGAGTGGCTTTTTATTTGACCTTGATATGACAATGTATAGTTATATTTTTTGTCTTTTGTGTGCAGGTGCGAGTGGTTCTTTTGTATGTGGAGGCGAACAGTGTGGTTAGACTTTGTGACTTTGATATGATATCGCATAGTTGCAAAGGCCATTATCTTTTGTATCTGGAGGTGAACAATGTGGATGGTCTTTTTGACCTTGATATGATATCGAATATGTGCGAAGGCCATTATATTTTGTGTGCAGAGGCGAACAGTATGGCTGGTCTGTTTGACCTTGATATAAAATTGTCAAGTCATGTGGGTCTTTGTCTTTTGTGTGCAGAGGCGAACAGTGTAGCTGGTCTTTTTGACCTTGATATAAAATTGTAATGTTGAGCTCAAATCAATACTACAAGGCCGGTCATTCATTACAGATTTATGAGTCAAGGTTGTATATATTTCACAACAAAGGGTTTTATTTTGACCTCGACAATGAATGGCCTTAAGCCCAAGTTTATTACCCAACAAGTCAAGACAAGTTTAAGTCAAGATCGGATTTGTTACTAATCCAAAATTGTGGTGGTGTGTGATTCATACCAGGTGTTTTATTTTGTATACAGGTGCAAATAGTCTGAAAGGTATTATTGACCTCGAGAATGAGTGGCCTTGAGCCAAGACAAGTTTAAGTCAAGATCGTATATATTGAGAAGAAGTGGGCTTTAAGCCGGTTGTTTTTAAAGACCGACCCTGGCCACACAACAAGCATGATCATTTAAAAGCTTCGTTTTAGTAAAAGCAAATTTTATTTAAAATTTCAAAGTTGTTGTTACTATAGTGAAATAATCCGTTTACAAGAGCATTATGGATATTACGTGCTTGAACAAATTAACCTAAACGAAATAATAGATACCAAATAGTCGAACTAAAATCCATTGGTTCTTTAGAAGTCAGCAGTGCCTACCTAATCAAGGAAATAGTTAATACACAATTTGAAAAATCAATTTTGATGACGCTGTTTGATGAGACTAATACGATCCAAAGACAAATACCTACATAACTTTACAATTTTATATCAAGGTCAAAAAGACCAGCCACATTGTTCACCTCTGCACAAAACACAAAGGCTCGCACCTACACACAAAAGACAAAGGCTCACATAACTATACATTGACATATAAGGATCAAAAAACCACTCACACTATTGGCCTATGCTCAAAAAGACTACCCACACTATTCGGCTATGGTCAAAAAGACCACCCAGACTATTCGCCTGTTATGATGACATCATTATCCACTACTCTCTCCTTTGAGGTTAGTTTAGCGTCCGTATGGTTCGCCCCTTCGCCGCCCTGTTGCAGTTGGTTGGCTAGAGAAAGCGTTGTCGGATGTACAATAATGCTCGGTTTTGGGGATAAAAAGGACGGTTTTCCTTTTTTTTTGTAAGTCTTACTATATATCTTGATTTGTTAAAATGCTATTTTCAATGAGAGTTTCGGGTACCGTGTATTTTTAAAAGGCGCACAATTAGTAAACTTTTAATTTTTTTTATACCTGTTGTTGTTTCTGGTGGTTTTGGCGTTACCAAACGCCTCCAAGATGGGGTTGGCGTCCAAAATTTTCTGTTCTATCGGACCTGCATCACCGCCGTCACAGAGGTACATGAGTAAATGTTTGGTTGACTCGGTTTTACCAGCACCCGATTCTCCAGAAACTGAAATTTAAAATGCAAAGCCGTTAAATTAATGGTGTTCAATTCAATTCAATCAAAAAGTTCAATTTGTTGTAACTCGTACATAGTGACATTTTTTTTATGGCGAGGTGCGTTTATAAAAAATCACTCTGTATAGGGAAGTTTGTAATTATCTGAGGGCACGGCAGTGCTCCGTTAAGTTCACGCGGAAACTGCTGTACCATCTTTTCTTGAAACATTTCAGACCATATTTGACCTATGTAAAACTCTACTTCGGAATGAGCTACGAAACTTTGCACAGTTGTAGATCTTTATAGAGTTAATAATCGCTCTAAGTTTCATGGACTACTATAAAGTAGTAAACTAGTTACGAAATTTCAAAAAACGTTGAAATTGCCACTTACTCACTCACTCATCTACTCACTCATGTATAGATCATCAAAATTCTAATGTCCTTCCAGACATGCTACAAAGCTGAAATTTGGCACACTGATAGAAATTTTGACCAAACCCTTGGAAAAAATTAAAAAACCCCAAGTTTTAATTAACTTCCCTTCCCTATAAATGTAAAATTATGTAAAAGTAACATTCTCCACTTCCAGAAACGCTAGAAAACTGAGCTTTGGAAGACTGAGAAGAACTATGATAAAACTATAAGAAAAAATTTCAAAACCCCAAATTTTAATATACTTTCCTCCCCTATAAATGAAAAGTTAAAGAAAAATTAACATTGCGTCCAGAAACACTAGAGAGCTGAGCTTTCGAATTTCGAAGGCTGATAGGAACTATGATAAAACCATAGAAAAATATAAAAAACCTCAAAATTTTTAATAAGACATTGCAAAACTTAAATATTATCCAAATCCTTTAAAAAAGGAGTCAAATCATATCAAAAACATTTCATGTAAAAAAAGCCAAGTACGCGAAAGTGATATTCCGTAAAAAGAATTGAGATAAAAGCAAAGCCAAGTTCTCCAATACAAATTTCAAAATGAAAGGTTCTTACTAGTTTGGAAATGTTTTTCTAAACTTGGCTATTACGGCGGCAAATGACTCAGTGCTATATTGAACATAAAGAAGTTTGGCTGGAATAGCAAAGTTTAAAAAACATTTCCAAACTAGTAAGAACCTTTCATTTTGAAATTTGTATTGGAGAACTTGGCTTTACTTTTCTCTCAATTTTTTTTACGGAATACCACTTTCGCGTACTTGCCTTTTTTTAAACAAAATGTTTTTGTTATGATTTATTTATTTTTTACTTACCAATGATTGATTGGGACTGCCTAAAAACCTTCATATCTCTAAACGCCTTGTCAGCAATAGCAAAAACGTGAGGTGGTTTTTCGCCCAGAGATTTTCCCCTATACGACTGGATGGTTTGCCTGGCATACAGCTCTGGAATATCTTTGTACGGGTTGACAGCGATTAGTATGTTTGCTACGTATGACTAAAATAAAAACATATATTATATCAATTTTTTATTTTCAGCTTTATAAAATAAATGGTTCCATTTCACACAATAATTCCATACCATCTAACCTGGTTCCCAAAGTGAGATTCAAGATTCGAAAAAGCTGTGTGTTAGAGTGTAGACCGACAGAAAATTAAACGAGAAAAACAAAGATGGATACGTCAGGGTTGCCACTACAGTAGAACAGTAACACAATCTAAATTATATTTTTTATATTGAATTTTTACACATTTAAGGTTTTTTTTTGGAAAATTATGAAAACCATATTGAAGTGTTCACCTAATGCTAATACTTTCCAACTTCGAGTCGGTTCGCTACCAAATTGCTGTCCAAGGGGCGAACGCAGCGGGTCACTTTGTTTCAAAGTTTGTGACTTTTTTATATTTTGGTGTAGAATTGGATACGGGGTCTATAGAAACACATTTTTTGCAGATGCGGAAATTGGTATTTGCACCGAAATATTAAAAAATCTCTAGGTCGACAAAAGTGAGTTGGGAATTTTTCGATTGGATTTACAGACATCTGCGCCAAATTAGTGAGGCTATAATTCAGTTAGCTTAGTTTCGCGTCTTATAGCCAAGATGGCGGTAGCATAACGTTAGAGTAGGGAGATTAGTTTTTACCACAGAATGGATACAATCTCTATTTTAGGTAACAAAACACCAATATATCATTTTTTAAAGGAATAGCTTTCTTAGCCATTAGAATCCTGGGCCAGAAATGTAAAAAAAATATATATTTAGGTACTCACATAAATTTTATTCTTGTAATATCTAGTTCGGATGTTGTCCAGTAAGGAACCTTCATTAAGAAACATCATTTCACCTAAAAGAAAACGATTGTTTTTAATAAAGTCTCATCAAAAGTATATTAAAACACAACGTATTATATATTTTTAAAATCAGAAGGTAGGGAGGAATCTTAACTCCTGATTTATAAGTTGCCGTTCGTTAAAGTTGGGCAAAGTTCGGCCTTGCCGTTCGCGAAATTTGGAGATAATTCATCTTTATCTTTCGCCATTAGAGGTTCATAGTCGGCCACGTACGTCACACTTATTTGGTTTATTTTTGTATTTTCCTTTTATTTTTGATTTGTTTATGACAAAAGCTAAGTCAGAAAAGGTTAGAGGCTCCATTTTAAACAAAAAAACTATGAAAAAAATAATTTTTTTAGGTTATTATTACCGAGCGGTTGCGAACGGAAGACGGCAACCTATAAATGCTAAAATTTGTCTACGAACTGTGAACCGTGAACGTCAACCGTGAACGGCAACTTATAAATCAGGGGTAAAATGCAATAAAACACAAGGTGTTTGATTAAAAATATAAGAAACATCCTGTAGAAATTTGAAATTTTCATGGCACTTGATGACTTTGATACGCTAAAACGCATTCAACATGAGACTCACAATTGTCATCGTAGTCTCTGTTCTTTTCCACGTTAGCCCGAAAGATGTCGCTGAAGGGTAATGCTCTTTTGGGATATTTGGGGTCGGTGGGCGTGACCTCGGCACCATCGTTTGTGATTTCGGTGATTCTTCCCAGGATGAACCCTTCCACGGGGTCCCGGGCCCACACCGTGTCATCCATGGTGGTCAAGTCTCACGTTAACCTGCAAAAATATACAGTATGAAAATATATTTTTTGTCTTCTATTATAAGATTATGAATTTTAAAAATGATAAAGATATCATAGGATAATTTGAGTACCCCTAAATTTAGAAAATTTAAATTGTAGAAAAGTTTTTAAAAGAAGCTTAAAGCCCATATTTCGTAAAAATCGAAATTAATAAAAACAAAAATACTAGGAAACTCACTTATATAGATATAAAACGTACAAAACATAAACAGTGGAAATGGTTCATTCATCTAAGGATAGAGGGCGCTGTCAGCGGCGTTAGCCCTGGTCTTAGAGAAAAAATAGATTGGGAGACTTGTTTATCACGAGGCGGTAATGAGAGGGTTATGCACTGCACTATGTTGCCAGTTCTACATGTTAGTATGAAATTGTAGGATGTAAATAAAGGCGCGGAGGAAGGAGAGGGCATTTATGAATAATATCCGAAAAGTTCTTTTTTATAAAAGCATTGTTTAAAAAGACAGTCATAAAACTGACGACACTGCGACATTTGACAAATTTTGAACACACACTGTTGTCAAAACGCATTTATTCGCAAAACGATTTTTTTAAATCAGCTCTCCGGTTACTATTGGGAGGTCGAAATTGTAGTTAGCCTAACCTAGGTCAATTGATCGACAAGGTATCCCAAACACGATGTCCGGACACGCCCAGGCTGGTTAGGTTATGATCGGTTTACGATCAATTGACCAAGATTTGGTTAACACCGATTTCGCCCTCTCAAATAAAGTCGGACAGGGTGATCTAAGCTATCTTAAGAAAAAATAAGTTAGTAGGACTTCTCTTAATTCCCTTCAGTACAAGCAAAAACTACAAAAATTCGTGTCGATAGTGGCAAAACAAAAATTTACCCTACTAGATTTGCTTCTAATAATTTTTCGCACCTAATTTTGAAACGATACGTGTGCGCGCGCTGCCATTTGGCAACGATGCCAGTGTGCATCATTTTTGCAGAGCATAAAAAGACCAATTTCAATAAAAACGGTATTAACAGATCTAAATAACAAAAAACTAAACTTACTTAACAAATTCATAAGAAGAAATCAAATAAAAATTTGAAAAAACAACAAAACCAAGAACTGCCAAAAATCAGAAACCAGAGCATAACCACGGACCACCTTTGTTGGATGATCCGTGGCATAACCCTCTCATTAACCATTAACCCTCGAGTTTTATCTGGGTTTTGACTGAAACCTATCCTAACCTAACTAATGCAAGCCTATTCTGACGTATGTTTATTTAAATTAGTTCTACCTCGGCCTTGAGGGCAGAAATCAGATTTAAGACATCACCTAAAAACAAAAAGTTCTCGAAAATAATTAATTTAAAAAATTTGACAAAAATCGGAATATATTTTTGGGAAGTTATACTCTAATCGCCTTGTTTTTCTACGGCCACAACTGGCGCAGCTGACAGCGCCCTCTATCGGTATATCAAACAATTCGATAAACTATTATGTTATTAACTCAGTTTTCTATGATTTTTACATTACTAGCCCGCGCAGCATGGCTAGAGAAGTTATTATTTTCAACGAAAAACAAGATAACGTCGAAAATGTGATGCTTGGGTGTAGTTTGACCTATCTTAGCGATATCGTCATGATGTCTTGTATGTTTGTATGTGTCTGTCCGTAACACAGTAGCTCCTAAACCGCTGAACCGGTTTTCATGAAAAAGTGTTAGATACTGTAACGAGCTGATTAGATTTTGGTCAAAATTTATTAATGCTAATGACAGTTTTTTGACATTTTAAAAATTGAAAATATGCTAACTTTTTAACGGAGCATCGCATTAATAGGCGGTTTTCGGAATATAGTAGAACATATTTTTCTCAATAATTTGGTTTATAACCAAAAACTGAGAAGCTTTCGTTTCTGAGTTATAAAAGAAAAATATTTTCAAGACTGATATAGAGTGGAATGTGTTAATGGGCCAGGAAGGATGGATGGGTGGATCCATTTATTTTTTGTTCCATTACAGTTTCTTTTCTTTATCATTTCTACAAAATACCTTTTTGCATTTTTTTTAGATTGCATTTTTTTTCATATGCGAGCCCAGTAATTTTTTGATTAGGTATAACATGAATGGTATAGTTTTTGGAAAGAATAACTCCTAATACGGGGTTCTATCGATTTCATGAAATTTTGCTTCATTCTGCCGTTCAAAAGTCATCCAAATTCATACAAAATCCTCCTGGTATAATTCAACCCTACCGACACAGAAGAGGCGCGGCTCTTTGCGGTCCGAGCACAAAGTATTTGTTTTCCGACCGACCGAGTCTAGGTGGATGGACGGCACCTGATAGGCAGATTTTTTTGAGATGCCCTTTTAATTGCTCTCGGGTGTGCTTTTCGGGACCCCTTTAGTCGGCAGTATGCAGAGTCAGAAAATAAATCATTGTCGTTTCTGTAGGTATAGGAATAGAAAGTTTTATTATCTATTTTTATTTCTTTAGTTTACGCCATAATTAAATGAAATAATTTTCATGAGTATATCCACCGCCGCCCATGTCACTTTCTATAAAGGATATGCCGATGGTCGGATTTTATCTTTGTTCAACTGACTTTGCAAAAACTATACCTACCAACGTTAGTGGAAAAACAACGAAAAAAGTCGTATTATATTGTAACCCTGTACTTAAATATAAATTTAATCACTGCATGGGGACAACTTGTATCACGTAAAATATGCGACATTACTGTAGAGTACGATTTTTCCCACATAATTCGATTTTTGCCACAGCAAGCAACATTATTATTTGACTTTCAAATAAACAAATGATAATAATATACCGCTAATAATCTATTAAAGCTTATGCAATACTATATTATTATGGAAACCATAAAAAATGTACACAAGGTATTATTCTCATTTGTGCTGTGCTATTGACATTTTCTATTTAGAAAAATCATTCATGCACTAGTTTACGACTGATACTGTTTAATATTGTTTTGCTTTATATTAATATTCTACAATATAGAAAATACAAATAATAAAGAAATACTAATATAACTATTTAACAAAATAACTTAAAGCCTAGACAGTACTAAGCGGAACTGTTCCGTGTTGCATATTTTTGTAAGGGATATTTCAATCAAATTCAAATTAAATAATATTTGACCGCGTCGTATTGCGCAGGTGCGCTGCAGTACAGTTCTGCTTAGTGCGGAAGCTTAAAACTAGAAACCCTATATGATGATGATTGATGATGATTCATATGTGAGTGGGCCTTGCAGCCCTTCCACTGCGATCACCAGTAGGTCTATTGTGGCTCACTTTTGAGTGGTTTCTCACTACTGTATGCCTAATCCTCCAAAAACGCCGTTTCAGTTTGGGTGAGACATTGTTCAGAACTTCTGAGTCAATCTGAGGTTTACCAAAAGTGTTCTGACGTAAACGTGCAATAGCCGGACATTCGCACAAAACATGTCTGACTGTTTCGTCATCCTCCATACAGAGTCCACATTCGGTCTCTTCGGTTAGTCCCATTCTGTGCATGGGTACTCTCAGTCGACAGTGACCCGTAAAATGACCAGTCACTAGACGTATCTCCTGTCTGGTAAGTCCAATGATGTTTCTGGCTCTGTTTCTACAAGGTCCTTTAATTAACTCTTTAGAGTGAGCCAGTTCTGGTATATTTATCCAGTATTGTTGGAAGGTACTCTCCAATCATTTTAATATAGTTGATTTAGCAGCATTGTATGATATCCCGAGAGCTAGCTCAGGGCCGAAAAATTCGGCAGATGCCGCTCTCCTAGCTGCTAGGTCTGCGGCCTCATTTCCTTCGTCACCAAAACGCCCTGGTATCCATACTAATGACACATTGTTAGCGCCACCAAGCGCATTCAGCGAATAACTACAGCTCCTCACGGTTCTCGATGAGACCGTATAGGAATCATAATAAAATCTTAATTAACTTCTTGACAGTCGTTACTAGGGACCTATTGCAATAAAGCCAGGCACAAATTGTGCCGGGCACTATATTGACAGTTTCGCATTAAAAACTGAGAGTTGATCTTTCAAAATTGACATACCAAAGTCGAATTTAGAAATCCAGTCGTTTATTTTCCATTAATAGTGGCGTCACTATCAATTCCGGCTCTTATAATACACAATGGCCTTATTTTGAAAGAAGACAGCTGTTCATACATAATGTGAAACTGTCAATACATAATTTGAAACTGTCAATATAGTGCCCGGCACAATTTGTACCTGGCTTTATTGCAATAGGTCCCTATTGTCCTGTTACATTCGTTGTCAGTAATCCACCGGGCAGAGAGACCCTATACATTTGGCAGATGTGGTGCAAAACAACTGTCAAAATTTATCGAGGATCTATACAAATTTAAGTTATGATAAAAGGCTTCTTAAGATGAGTGCTTAAAGCCGAAATGTGTCATGCCATCTGCATAAGAAGCAAAAAAATTATAGATTCATACATTCAAAATGGGAAATGCATACAATGCAAAACAGACATTTAATGCACATATATCGTATATTATTATATCCGTTATATTAATACTCGGATATTTCAATAAAGGTAATGACGTCATTTTCTGGTATCTATGTTTATTATATTTACTGACGTTATTTTTGTGCCATTGTTATTTACATTTTTTAAATTTTTACGTCATTACCATCATTGAAAAATCTGAAAAAGGTCATTTTTTGAAAGTCTGCTCGACAGGAAAAGATTCTTGTGTCTGTTCTATAAATTATTATTTATTATTTTTTTAGAAATTTTGTTTTAACTTAATTTACTAGATACGTTAAAAAATTCCAGTTCTTTAGTTCTACCCCCTTTAGTTATCTACCCCCTTTAGTTATACCGTAAAACATAATTTTGTTGTGTTTATAGCATTATTTTGTTTTATACAGTGCAGACCTAAATAGTCCCCCTTCTAACTTTTGAACAAAAAGAGATATCGATTTCTGGTAAAGTCTTTTTAATGGGACTCTTTTTGAGGGTATTTCAGCTAAGTCACAGTTATTTCAAAATAACCTGATGTCAAAAATTTCACATAACATCAACATTTTTAAATTGGAAGGGGAGCATGTAATACCTCTTTCGAAAGGCATTTTGATTCTCTATACAACACAATCGGTTTAGTTTTCTAGGAGATATCTTAATTTTTCTTCGCGGTCGACTAAAAAAGTCAATTTTTTATCAAAAAAAATAAAATAATTTAAATTCATTTATTTAATCAATAATTGAATTTTTATGCTTCTAAGTTATGTTAGAACCTAAAAATAAGTTAAAACATTTAAATTGAAAACCGTGACAGTTACCATGGAGCTTAAACAAGTATGTCTACAAAATTTTTATAAAGCCATTTAATACAAAAATTAAATTATTTTAGAATAGTTTGTACACATCACGCTTTCCTTTAAAAAGTTTTAAACTTAATTCTACGTTTTGGCACAAGTAAGAAGCATAACAAATAAATTTTTTATAAAACAAATAATTTAAAAAAAAAATTGTTTAAGTTAACTTTTTCAGAGTCGACCGCGAACAAAAAAAATTAAAATTAACCGATTTTAAAATGTTAAATTGTTCTGTATAGACAATCAAAATACCTTTTGAAAGAGGTATAACATGAGCCCACTTTAAATTTAAAAATTTTATTGGCACCTATGTCAAATTTTTGACATTAGGTTATTTTGCTGTCACTATGCTCAAATATCCTTAAAAAAAATCCAATTAAAAAGAATCTAGGGTCTATTTGGGTCCGGACGGTATATTTTATTTCGTTTACTACCTCAATCTTCGATATGTATTATTGCTTTATAAAAAATAGAATCTATAAATAGTTAAATCTAAAACCTACTCCCTATTTTTATTAGCCAAATAATCAATTAGTTTTTGATATGTTATCAATAAGAACAGTAGAAATCTAATCTGCGTGAATCAATCAATTTTTAGACACCACCAAAAATTATTGGAAGTCAATCAGTCATTACAAATACATACAGAAATGTGTCTGGATTCTGGGAGTCTATTCTTCAAACACGAATCTTATAAAATCTTAAATAGAAAACAACAATTTTTGGTGGCTAAGCGAGAATAAAAAGATTTTGTTTCTCCTGTATTTTTCCGTGGGAAGCTCGAAAACTGTACACACACAGGGGTCCAAGATCTAATGGACACCTATTAAGTTTTGACAGTTAACTGTTTCGTCCTTACGGGACTCTTCAGAACACTGCATGGTCAATGTGACACTTTTGCAAAGCTACAGAGACGGTATATTTTCATTTTACGATCTTGGTAAGAGAAATGAATAAATAATGCCTACGATACCGTATCCTTTTACATAAGTGGCGACAACTACAAATACAAAAGAAACCAGAGTAAAAATAAAAGGAAGGCAGATGAAACAAAAACAGTACTCATGACCGTGACATAACTTGTCCCTCAGGTCGGGCATATTGCATTTTTTCCGCCTTCGCAACGTTTTATGTGGAGTCAGCGGAGCGTGAGCTAAAAATACTACAAACGTGAAGTTTAGTACCCGTAAATAAAAAAAAAAACAACAGCTTTTCGTGGCTAAGCGGGCATGGATAGATTTTGTTTTTCTTGTATTTTTCTGTGGGCAGCTCGAAAGCTGTACACCCACGGGGGTCCAAAATGTAATGGATACCTATTAAGTGTTGACAGTTAACTGTTTCGTCCTTAAGTGACTCTTCAGAACACTGCATGGTCAATGTGACACTTTTGTAAAGCAACAGAGACGGTATATGAATCTCATCTTACGATATTGGTAAGAGAAATGAATAAATAATGCCTGCGATACCGTATGCTTGCACATAAGTGGCGATATCTACAAATACAAAGTGAAATAAGGACGAAACAGTTAACTGTCAACACTTAATAGTTGTCCATTAGATCTTGGACTCCAGTAGGTGTACAGCTTTCGAGCTGCCCACGGAAACATACAAGAGAAACAAAATCTTTCTATGCCAGCTTAGCCACGAAAAGTTGTTTTTTTTTATTCACGGGTACTAAACTTCACGTTTGTAGTATCTTAAATAGACTTCGTATTCGAATCTATTTGAAGAATAAGCTCCCTGAACTATTCTTATTTGACTCATTAATGGGAAAAGTGGATTAGTGACCCAGAAAAGGAGCGATACGGTAGAACACAATCGTAATCGTCATAACAACTGTATTGGATTTACTTGAAATGGTTTTCTATAAAGATGTCGCTTTATCCTATTATGGGAAGAAAGCATTGTAAACGTCAAAAATCTAATCACTATTATTGTTAGCAAAACAACAAACTAGAATCATAAAAAATAATTTTTGGAAAGGAAAAATTAATAACAGCATGAAAATTGTTGAAAATATGCCACAGTCAATAGAAAAATAAATTAGACTCGATCCGTGTTACTGGGGTGAACTTTTAAGGTGAATAATGCATTTTTACCATTTTCGTCAAAATAGGACCTTCTGTCGAAAAAAGTTAAATGTAAAAGTTATACATGACCTTATTTTAAAATCGGCAGTATTGTGACAGATTTACATTTAAAAAGCAGCTGGTTTCTTTCAAGATTCGGCCTGCTTGTATTTAGCGACCGGATTTATTAGTGTCTTTATTTTTAAATTTGACTTTGGTATGTCAATTTTAGAGGTTGTTTTTTTTTGTAAATCTGTCAGAATAAAGGAGACTAAAATAAAGTTAGGTTTTATTTCAATAAGTCCATAAATAAAACAGTCTACAACTTACATAACCTAAAATTTTCCGAGAGAAATCGAAAAAACTGGATTCTTCATTTTGTATTTTTATCTCGCACATTTATTAAAGGGTATCAACAGCTATTAAGCCCATAGCATTATAATAGTTGATGGTGGTCATTGTGTTTGCTGTTCTCGGGTCATAAGGTTAGTAAGGGAGGTACAAATTTTAAAAAATCATAACTCGAGAACCACATCACCTATACGCGAAATGCGGTTTTCATATTTTGATTGATAAAGTCGAGAATTACTTTCCTAACAAGTGTGCAAAGTGACATTTTTCCGCACGTAAAAGCAGTTAGAAGAAAAATGCAGAGCGGAGTTCGGATAAGCTTTAAGTGTGGAAAAGATTTGCGCACGTGGTCAAAACCCAGTTTTGTTTATGAAAGTTAAAAAGGTTATATTAAACATAAATATTTTATTCTGTAATTTGCACAATAAGTTCATTTCCTTGTAGGAAATTATGTTTTATTAATAAAACGATTACAGTAATTTTCATAGAGTATCTGTTCATATTTTATTTAAATTTCTTTAAAGCCTTCTTCAAAATTGAAGAACTTAAATTATTGACGTGAAGATAAAGCATCTGCAACTAACGGTTCTCTAGTTGCTTCTATTTAAAACAGTTAAATACTTGAAAATAGAAGACAGCTCAGCTGACAATTTATTATCAATGAAAAATATATTGTTTTTTTTCTACAAATGACTGCAAAGAAGCTGTTTTGCGCACACTTTTGCATATGTAAAGTAGCACTTTATCGCAATTTCGCGCGGGATAAATTTTTCCTGCACTTATTTTAAGGCAAAATGACCATATTTTAGACGCGCTTTTGTGTCCAATGAGGTTTGTAGCCTTTGCATACGTTGTCATACAATGCTTTCATGTGAGTTTAAAGTTCATCAGTGATAGAGACCCTGTATGTAGGGTCTCTAATTAGTGAGAAGCATTTCGATGTGGTGTGGATGTGTGTTGGCTTATTTTCCTTATAATTTAATTTTTTATGTTTTCCTCACATTCGAAGAAAAAATATTGTTAATGACACATGTGCAAAGTAGTTTTCTAGTATCCGAACTGCGCTTTGCGTCGGTCGTAACTGCTTTCGCCTTTGGAAAAACAGACATTTGCGCACCGATTAGGAAAACTACTATTTTAAATATAAAAAACAACCATGTTTTGTATTATGATTGATTTTTAGATAAAAACAAATAATAGTATACCTATTATATACAAAGGTTGTAACAAGATCGTGGCGAGGGCTACAACTCATAGAGAGATAAAAAAGAACCTATTTTTGCACTTTAAACTTATTTTCGAAGATTTTTATTTTTGCTTTTTCCCATTTGTAGAACAGCTGAAATTTTTTATTTAAAAAACAATTAATTGTTTTTGAATCACTGTTGGAAATTTTTGTTTTTATCTTGGTCACCTGACCACTGTTTGTGTTTTTCTGATCACGCCTTGGTTTTTTGGAAGCGCAATGCGCGTAGCCAAAGAACACTTCACTTCGCAACGAATCGCCGCACGACAGAAGAAAGAAATAAGTGACTCGCGGTTTTATTCAAATAATTTCATAATTGGCCTGCTGGCAAAATTTCCTTTGTTTTTTCCCTTTATGAATTCCCAAAGGGGGTGAAGAACTGTTAAAGAAAAACTTTTCTAAAGTTTTAATTTGATTTCCTTTGGACACATTCAAGATTTTGAGGTTTAAGATTTTTTACTTGTTATCCTTGATCTGGTACTTATCCCTGATTTTTACCTAATGACCCTGATCTGTCACTTTTTATCCCAGATTGTAACTTTTTATCCGGGATCCGTTACTTTTCATCCAAGGGATAAAAAGTGACACTTCTATCCTTAAACTGAGGGGTAGAAAGTGCACTTCTTATCCCTAAAATGCGAAATATATATAAAAAGAGGGTTTTTATCTATAGCTAAAGTATACAATTTATTTACAGTGATATTTTTAACAAACCCTTAAAATAAAAATAATAAGTACACTCATTCATTATCATTGTTATCTTCCATGCTATCGGCCGATAACTGTGATTTTTATGATATCGTTTTTTTATAACCAAATTTTGGTAAGCGAATAAAACTGTATGTTCTGCTAAATAATCTCTGTTTGCTCTACTTACGAGATGAACACGATTTTTACACATGACCTAGCTTAGATAACTAAAGTTAACTTTCATATTCCATTTATTTAGGCACCACGCATCAGTCTTTTATTAATATTACCTTCCTAGCCCGCGCAGCAATGGCTAGAGCAGATATTATTTTCGAATAATTTTTTTTTTGAGAACGCCGAAAATGTGTTATTTGGATGTATTTTGACCTATCTTAGCAATATAGTCGTGATGTCTGTCTGTGTGTGTATATGTTTTTCTGTTTCCATTAATGCTAATGACAGTTTTTTGACAATTAAAAAGTTTAAAAAATTATAAATTTTTAACACAGCATCGCATCAATATTCCGTTTTCGGAATACAGTAGAGTACATTTTGCGCAATAATTTGTGGTATAACCAAAAACTTCGTAGAAACTTTAGTTTTTGAGATATTTTAAAAAAACTGTTTTCAAGGCTGTTTTTTTTTTGGGACGTCAAATCAAACGCTCGAGCCTATGAACACCCCCTAACATTCATTCATTTTCAGCCCACGCATCAGTTAAAAAACACTTGGGTCATACCATCCTCTTAACCTCCCCCCCCCCCCCCATGAAAACCCTTTAGCGTAATCTGTTTGTCAAATTTGAGGTCTATCTATCTATCCATTTAGCCTTCTTCGATCCATCTTTGGGCATAGGCCTCCCCCAATATCTTCCACTCTACTCTGTTTGTCGCCGTGTTCATCCATCTAGTGTCCGCATGTTTCTTTAAATCGCCTTTCCGCCCATCTCATTTGGGTCTTCCCCTACTTCTTGTATTTTCCCAAGGTCTCCAGTTTACAATACATTGTTCCATCGATCGTCTTTCTGTCTGACATTATGACCGGCAAATTTCCATTTTAATTTTGCTACTTATCCTCTGACATCCCTTACTTTTGTTTTATTTCTTATCCATTCATTTCTTTTTCTATCTGTCAACTTTACATGTAACATTTGTCTTTCCATTGATCTTTGGGCTTTTGTTACCTTATCCATGTTTGATTTTGTGTCCAGGTCTGGGATCCATAGGTAAGTACAGGAAGGATACATTGTTTATAAACTTTAACTAAATATCAACAAAAAAAACATCTTCTAGGGCCTGGTTAAATAGTTTTGGGGATATTATGTCACCCTCTCTGACACCTTTTCTTATAAGGATTGATTCCTTCGTGGATTTTGATTGATGTTGTTGCTTCGCTTTATATATTGGCTATTAAGTCTGTGTATCTGTTGATCTATTGGGCTATTAATTAAAGACGCTTTCACTGCACAGTGCTCAATGCTATCGAAAGCTTTTTCAAAGTCTACAAACGCAATATATAGTGAAATGTTGTATTCGTTGGCTCGTTCTACTAGGATTTTTATGGTTAATAGGTGGTCAACTGTACTGAAACCTTCTCTGAAGCCTTTTTGTTTTTTTGATTGATATCCGTCAAATTTTGCTGTTAGTCTATCTGTTAATATTTTCGTGAAAAGCTTATAAATGACATTGAGGAGTGTTATAGGTCGGTAGTTTTTTAGATCTGCTCTATCGCCTTTCTTGTGTAGAATAATGGTTACTGATTCTTTCCAGTTGTTTGGGAATATTTCTTTTTAGTATTTTATTCAGAATATGGAACTACAGCTTTACCACCGTACTTTAGCATTTCTGCCGTTACTTTTGTTTTCCAGGTGATTTGTTATATCTCAAAAACTGCAGTGGTAAAATCATATACATAAGGAATTATGTATATGTGCTGACCTAACTTAGGTGAAGACATATTATGTAGATAACTAAAGTTAACTTTCATAAAAACAGTTCGGTCGTGGCACCCCTGATTAAAAAAATACGCAATTCTAAGTAAAATCAACTGATTTTTTAAAGCAAAAATTGTTGTTATCAGTACAGTTTTAGGTAAAATAAGTCATTTTGGTAAAAAAAGCCTACCCACGCAATTTTGTGATAGTGTCTGTCTGGGACACGACAACCCAGAAACTAATAGACCGATTTTAATCAAATTTGGCACAAAAATCGCAGTTATTAAGATACAAATTAATTTTTTTAATTTTTCACATTTTGATTAAAAATTTAATTTTAACAAAAATAAAGCTAACACTAGATCTTATGCTCATGGATAGGTGTACGTGCCTGATGGCGCAAATTTTTTATTTATTTTAAAAAGAAAATTCAAATTTACGGTTACATCATCATATGTTTTGTGATAATTTGTACACTTCTTCCAGACTATACGCAAGGGTTTACGGAACTTGAATGTAGGTCATGTCTATAGACAAAAATCTATTTTACTGCGTTTGTAAGGCTTTTAATTATTTTTAAATGATCTATATTATGTATGTAGCGCAATAATTATAGCAAATTTTAATTAACGAATTACTATGCATTCGTTCTAAACACACCATTAGAAATTCATATTTCATGTAACATAAAATTATATCTTAAAACTTCAAACAGAAAAATATCTGCAAAATAAGAGAAGTGTTTGTGCTAGAGCACATGTTAGTTAGGGTTCCTGTATGTTGGCACGACTTGGTATAGTCCTTGCCATAGGCAGTTACTAAGGACACTCATCGTAAAGCTTGCTTTACGATGAATGACCTTAGCAGTTACCCTTTTGTGACATTTCCAACCTCTTTGTTTATCATGTGCATAATGACAGCAACAAGAAAAATTCTGGAAAACGGCATTTCTTTGAGTTGTTTTTATCTGTGCGTTTATTTTGTCAAAATACAGTTTTGCCTTTAATTTTATACCAATAAGACATATTTAATTTTTCAAACATGTCTGGTTAGGAAATATGTTTACATCATGTCAAAGTCACAAAAGTGTAACTGCATATGACAAGGACTATAATAATAATAAAGTTTTTGGAACCATAAGTTTGTGTGTCAGCAAAAATTATTGTAAACTGAAGGTGTCAGTCTCTTAACTATAATCAATGAGTATAATATGACCCATATAGAGTGGCAACCGGGAGCCTTGCAACATTGAAGGGCAGATGGCACTGAAATAAATTCGTTTAGTACGCAATATTCAGGGACTTATTACCCTCATATGCACCGTAAGCACTTAAGCGCGCTTATGAGTTTAATCGCGATTAAGTCTATGTTGCTCACATACAAAACAACAAAGAGGGAGAATGGATTAGCTAAGCGTTGTTACGGTGCATCTGGCACCGTAAGCACTTAAGCGCGCTTATGGGTTTAATCGCGATTAAGTCTTTGTTGCTCACATAGAAAACAACAAAGAGGGAGAATGGATTAGCTAAGCGTTGTTACGGTGCATCTGGCACCGTAAGCACTTAAGCGCGCTTATGGGTTTAATCGCGATTAAGTCTTTGTTGCTCACATACAAAACAACAAAGAGGGAGAATGGATTAGCTAAGCGTTGTTACGGTGAATCTGGCACCGTAAACACTTAAGCGCGCTTATGGGTTTAATCGCGATTAAGTCTTTGTTGCTCACATACAAAACAACAAAGAGGGAGACAAGATTAGCCAAGCGTTGTTACGGTGCATCTGAGGGTTAATAATTAATTTTGCCTACGGATCACAAAACAGGCTTTGACAGATAAATAAAGGAAGAAGAATAAAAAAATTGTGTCTGCAAAAGGTCAAAATTGGGCTTCTAAATATCACGTGACATCTGTCATTTACACCAGTATTTACTAAAGGGTCTACAGTGCTAAGTGCTACAATCCTAGGTTTAAAAGTCTACATTTTGGTTAAAGGTTTAACTCATTTTTTCCGTGAATGCAATTGTTTTTAATATTTATATAAATTGTTTATAAATACCTTGCGATATGGGTCATCTTTTTTCGTTGTAACAAAGACATTATTTCCACACAAAGGTTATAAATAAATAAAAATAATAAAATATTTTGGTTTAAAAATGGTAGCCATATTTAAACCTCCAAACGTCACTAGGAAATGTCGAATAAAAACGGTGTAAGTCAGTGTCAGCTGTCCGTTATATTTTACATGTTAATTTTTTAGACCAGTTAGCGGCGATTAAACCGATGCGATGGTCGATTGTTTTGGTGAATGTGTAATTGAAAAGGGATTCTAATAGATCTTGTGCTTTTTACAATATTTAAATATTGAGACGTATTTAATACGGTAATGCATCTACAGATATAGTTTTAAGTTATTTATGTATTATTTAGCTTTCAATATATTTATATATAAGTTTTTTTGTCAATCATGGACTATTTTTATTGTTTTTCAAACTTTAACCTCAGGGGTGGTACTACAATTTGAGACTATTTTTAACGGGAAGACTACGACTACACGGACTAAATTTCCAAAAAATGACAGTTCGTGACAAAATTTTTATGGGGTTTTTCTTTATTTCTAAAGTTAATTTGAATTTATATGAAATTAAACTCACTGAGAAATGCTTACTACCATATTGCACATTAGGATGAACCAAATCTTTGCAGTTATTTGACCTGTGAGTATTAAAAAAATACACTTAAACCGGTCGGTATCAAGTCTATAGACTTGATACTAAGGTCTTAATAAATACTGGTGTTAATGTCGCATTTATAAAGAATAAAAAAAGTTGGCTAAAGGAGGGCGTGCAAATATGTGCCGGTGCAAAACATAATACAGGCAAAGATTTGATTAGAATTAAAGGAAAAAAGCAGTGTGAAGCAAAAAGCAGGCAACAATTTAAAAGACTACTTTAACACGACCATTAAACTAATTAATTATTTATAGAACAGCTTTAATAAAGTAAAATACAACATCGTGTATACATAATCTGAAATCCGAAACCGTAAAAAATTGTTTTAGTAGAATCGCTACACATTTTAAAACAAAATTAGTGTTTTCTTTTCATTTTTTGGTGAAAGCTTTGTAACACTAATTGCATTCATTGGGTAATTTAATGTTTTACAGTAATTTTTTAAACTTGTACTTGTGAATTACTGCATAACTTGGTCAGTTTAAAGCAGCAGTTTATTAGAAACAATAAAATAAAAATTTACGAGGATGGGATGAAAAGTTTCCGGCCTAGCCTATAGCAGGCCCGATTTGCTTTTCTATTCCAACGTGTTTATGTAGCCTTGCTTGTGATCAGTATACGCTCGAAGTTTAAAGTGAGTGCGTCAAGTACTTTTTGTCCTGCTTATTTTGAAAGTTTATACAGTGTGTCAATTTTAAAAGATGGAAAAAACAAGATAAGAGCCGTGATAAAATATTTTCATATCAAAGGGTTATCGCCGACCGAAATAAAAGCTGAACTGGATGCTACAATAGGAGAATCTGCTCCTTCCTATACCACAGTTAAAACCTAGGTATCGGACTTTAAACGTGGTCATACTAGCACTGATGATGCTCCGCGTTCTGGCAGGCCAAAAACGGCAACTTCTGAAGAAATGGTGCAAACCATTCACAAACTAATTCTAAAAAATCGCAGATTAAGACTGGTAGAGGTAGCTGAGGTTGTGGGCATATCAAAAGACCGTGTTCACCATATTTTATGTGAAGTTTTAGGTATGAGAAAGCTAGCCGCCCGATGGGTGCCGCGTTTGCTCATGCCAGATCAAAAGCTCGTGCGTCTAATCATTTCAGAGGAGAATTTGGCACTGTTTAGACGTGATTCAGGGGACTTTTTGGGTAGATTATTATACCCCTGAAACTAACCAACAGTCCAAACAATGGACGGCAAAGGACGAACCAGTTCCAAAGAAGGCAAAGGCAGTACCATCTGCTGGAAAGGTCATGGCAACGGTCTTTTGGGACGCTAAACGGATACTTCTCATAGATTATCTCGAAAAAGGAAGAACAATAAATTCAGAGTACTACAGCGACTTACTGGACCAGCTCAACCAGAATCTAAGCAAAAAACGTCCTGGTTTGGCAAAAAAGAAAATTCTGTTTCATCAAGACAATGCACCTTGCCACAAGTCCGCTCTTGTAATGGCTAAAATCCATCAGCTAGGCTTCGAACTGTTAAACCATCCATCTTATTCGGCAGACCTAGCCCCGTCAGACTTTTATTTGTTTCCAAACCTAAAAAAAATTCTTGCTGGAAAAGAATTTTCCTCAGATTTAGAAGTCATTGCAGCTACAAACGCCTATTTTGACGAGTTGGATAAATCACACATCAGTGATGGCATCAAATCAGTTGAACATCGGGGACTATGTAAAAATAATGTTACGGGTTCACAACGACAAATTAAAACTCGCAATTGTTGAAAACGATACGTCAATTTATTTCGACAAATTATGTACAAAAACACGCACTTAAACTTAGTAATAACTTGCTAATAATTCACTACTATAATCGGTCTATTAACTTCGTGTTAATCTCACGATCACTACAGCACTTTATCTGTGACTCACTGCCTGGTGCGCGACCCCGGCCCTATATATAGGATCGTCCATCTCTCTCGAACTTTCCGGCAGCCTTCGACGTCCGGAAAGTTCCCGCACTACCGCGACCGCAAGCCACAGACAACGCAACTAAAACCTAGACTAAGAATACAACCTTAAGATAAATCGACCTAATACTACACTAAACCTAAATAAATTCCAATTATAAAATTTAAATAACTTAAATTTGTAACAATAAATTATTATTTAGTCACTATGGTGTTGCGTTCTATGTTAGGCCGGAAACTTTTCATTCCATCCTCGTAGGTTAAATGACCACGCATGGTTTAAATAGGTTTTTGAAGAATGTGCGATTTTGATAAAATTTTATTTTGTTTCAGATCCTATGATATTTTTCCCGAGATACAGAGTCGAGTTTTTGAAAAACACTTCGTTTCCGAGCTGAATGTATTTAAAGTTATAGAGTAAGTTTACCTACATACACCTGGCATTTGTCAATAAAGCAATGGATGACTGCATTCAAGTTTATTACTTTTGTTTTAAATTGTTTTCTTTGATTTTTACCTAGGTTTTTGCAACAATAATAAAACACTTGCGTGGGTATAAAACAATATTTTAATTAAGGCGTGGGAAAGATCTGGTTTTTCTATTATAGAAGAGTCAAATTAGGAAACAGGCATTGTCGTATCTCATCCTTGGATTTTTCAACCCGACCGATATTTAAAGTATTACTTTTATTTTGCTACTCTACACACAGTGTGCCTGAATGAAGTATAGGTTACATAAAAATGGTTCCAAGAACTAATTGCACATTTTGAATAAAGACTCTATCCTAACTTCATAGCCATAATCATATAAATCCTAGCTGATCCTCTTCTTGAAATTTTACCAATTTTTTGCCATTTTTCTAGTTAGTCTAGGCGCTGGCTCCTGTCACGTGTGATCTAATATGTGCCCTCAGTTTGACTGCGGGCATTGTTAAACACCCATAGTAGTATAAAAAAATTTAATCATGTGGTCGAGCTCATGGTTGTTCGGCCGCCATCTTTGAAAATGGCCGCCAAATTGACAGTGGCCGGATTTTAATTTTAAGCTTGTTATACTTATTTTTTAAAGGCAAATAAATTTCGTCATTACACATTTTTTGATAAATCAAGTAGTTTTTGAGATATACCAAGATTATTAGTATTTCCGCTCGCAAAATAATTAAAATAATACCCATGCTCATTTTATTGTAGCTACAATATTATTGACATTTGTTTTTTTTCTTACATACAAGGCTTTAAACCTTTTATAGAAGAGGATATTGACTTTAGGTTTTTAAAGTTAGATGGATGGTACCCCTAAAGACTGCCTTAAAGAGGGTGGTTTCTAAAACTGTTCACAAGATTATACAAAAAGTGAATTTGCAGCATCCATCGAACTTTAAAAACATAAAGTCAATATCCTCTCTCTTCTGTGAAAGGTTTAAAGCCTCCTATGTAACAAATAAAAAACAAATGTCAATAATATTGTGGCTACAATGAAATGAGCATGGGTATTATTTTAATTCCTTTGCGAGCGAAAATACTAATAATCTTGGTATATCTCAAAAACTACTTGATTTATCAAAAAATGTGTAATCACAAAATTTGTTTGCCTTTAAAAAGGGAGTAAAACGGGCTTCAAGAAATTAAAATCGGACCACTGGGTAGGGAGATACGCTTAAACAAAAAATCTATCAATTTGGCGGCCATTTTCAAAAATGGCGGCCAAACGACCATGAGTTTGACCACGTGACCAAACTTTTTTTATACTCCTATGGGTGCTTAACAAAGCCCCGCAGTCAAACTGAGCACACATATTAGTTCACACGTGACAGGATCCAGCGCTTAAACTAACTAGAAAAAAGGCAAAAATGTAATAAAATTTCGAGAACAGGATCAGCTAGGATTTATATGAATATGGCTCTGAAGTCTGGAAGGAGTCCATATTCAAAATGTGCAATTACTTTTTGTAACCATTTTTATGTAACCTATACTTCATTCAGGCACACTGTGTACAGGCCATGTTTTTGTACTAAAACTATAGCCATAAAGCTAGCAAGGCGTTACATCCTAATAATAGAATAATAGAAACTTTTTGGACCAGTAAATTGCCTCTAAAAACTAAAACAATAATCGTAAAGTTTAGTACCCGTGAATAAAAATACAAAAACATTTTCGTGGCTAAACGGGTATAGAAAAATTTTCCGGGGGTCCAAGCTCTAATGTATGTATGTATGTATGTATGTATTCGAAAGTGGTGGCAGGCCCTACTGGACCTCCATGCACTGCGACCACAAATGGATCTATTGTGCCCATGTACCTACATACTGAGTTTGACTAAAGTGGCATATTTTTTTTTCCACCCAGTACATGAAAAAACTCTGCAGATTACAACAATAAATGATTTAGGCTTAACACTTTGGCTCAAAGATATACCACTAAGGCCTCTGCATTATAAGATCTAATGGACACCTATCAAGTGTTGACAGTTAACTGGCCATGGTCAATGTGACACTTTTTTAAAGCTACAGAGACGGTATATAAATCTCATCGTACGATATTGGTAAGAGAAATAAATAAATAATGCCTGCGATACCGTTTACTTTCACATAAGTGGCGACATCTACAAATACAAAAAAAACTAGCAATAGTTTCGATAGGAACTATGATACCTCAAAAATTTTAATAAGGTATTGCAAAAGTTTTGAACAATATTGAGGATATTTTACTACTTTAAAACTTAAATATTATCCAAATCCTTTAAAACAGGAGTGAAATCATAAAAACATTTCATGTCAGAAAAAGCCAAGTATGCGAAAATGGTATTCCGTAAAAAGAATTGGAATAAAAGTAAAGCCAAGTTTTCTAATACAAATTTCAAAATGAAAGGTTCTTACTATAGTCCTTGCCATATGCAGTTACACTTTTATGACTTTACGCACAGATAAAAACAACTCAGACATGCCGTTTTTTAGAATTTTTCTTGTTGCTTTCATTATGCACATGATGAACAAAGAGGTTGGAATGTCACAAAAGTGTAACTGCCTATGGCAAGGACTATAGATTGGAATAAATACGTCATGCTGTTATAAAATTAAAGGCAAAACGGTCATTTGGGTCATTGTTTTCAATAAAAAGATGCTGACTGTATTTTGACAAAAAAAACTCACAGATAAAAACAACTCAACATGCCGTTTTTTGGATTTTTTCTTGTTGCTGTCATTATGTACATGATAAACAAAAGGTTGTGTTGTTGTTTTTCAAAACTTGGCTATTACCTCCGCAAATGACTCTTAGGCACAGTGCTAAATTGAACATAAAGAAGTTTGGCTGTAATAGCAAAGTTTAAAGAAACATTTTCAAACTACTAAGAACTTTTTATTTTGAGATTTGTATTGTAGAACTTGGGTTTACTTTTATTTCAATTCTTTTTACGGAATACCATTTTCGCGTACTTTGCTTTTTTTTATATGAAATGTTTTTGTTATGATATTTATTTAGACATATTAATGTGACTAAAATAAGCAGGTACAAAAAAGTAACATTTTGATCAAAAATTAAACTAAAAAAACTACTTTTGGACGACGTTGTCTAAAATACAGAATTTTACAAAACACCATATTATTAGAATAAGTAATAACCTCAGAGTAAGACTTACTCTAAGGTAATAACGTAGTCACTTTTTTTTAAACTAATTAAATTCAGTAGCATTTAGGTCATTCAATAAGCGCTAAAATGATTAGTTAAATATTACCAAGCTTTTACGAAAAGCCTAAAACCCCTTCAGACTTTATATCATCGGGGAAAAATTATTCAAAATTCTCTTAATAGCCCCAAAAAAGAGACGTTAAGGACTAAAACCCAAAAAAAAAACTCTAAAACCTTAAAAAAAAAGACTTTAAGGGAAAAGGGAACTCGCTAAAAACCCTGTATTTGTATTTATACAGTGTGTCCGTAAAGTCTGGAAACAATTTGTCCGTAAAGTCTGGAATTTCCGAAAAAATCGTAACTTTTTTAGAAAAAAGCTCAGACATGTCGATTTTTATTTAAAAAGGGGATTCAGAAAAAACATGCGTTATTATACAGGGTGTCTCAAAAACAAAGATATGACATAAACTTACATTTTTTCAAATGAAACACCCTGTATATTGCTTGACAAAAAATACTTCAAATGACTTGGGGTATCCAAATATGTAATAATATACAGGGTGTTCCATTTGAAAAAATGTAAGTTTCATCATCTTTTTTTTTTGAGACACCCTGTATAATAACGCATTTTTTTTCTGAATCCCCTTTTTAAATAAAAATCGACATGTCTGAGCTTTTTTCTAAAAAAGTTACGATTTTCTCGGAAATGCGATGTTTCCAGACTTTAGGGACACATTATATAAAATAATCCATTTATGGCACTTAAAATCCTGATTCTTCTAAAATGCCAAGCAGTAACATTAGAAAGGGCACCAGGAAATGAAATCTCCACCCTCATAATCGAATTTCAGCTCTAAAAATAGATCGCAGTCCACAGACAAGTCGACAGTGTCATAGAATTTAAGGGAGTGTCATTTGAAACACAGGGTGAAGACTCTAACTGGAATTATTACTGTTAGAAGATTTTTGTTTATGGAATGAACCACTTTTTATTCGATTTAATTAGCGTAAAATTTCTTATAAAATGATATCATGCTGAATATTGTATATCTTTATTTTTTCATTATTTTTTTATATTCTTTGTATTTTTTATACTAATTGCTTTTATTATTTTTTTGAAAATTTGATCTTTCTTAGTTAGTTCAAAGCACTTTTTAAAGAGTAAATCTAGAAATTATTCAAAAATGAAAAGGCAATAAAAAAAATAATAAATCCATCCATTTTTTCAGTGATGAAGAACAGGCTGAATTTTTGTAGAACTTAATTTCTCCGAGACGCCCAACATTCTACAAAAATCCTCACACACTGCGCACTAAACCAAGCATGCGTAGCAAACGCCACAGAAAAAATTAATACTATTACTTTTTCATCTCGTATTTTGACATGTTTGGGGTGGGGATAGGTTAGGAATCACTGTTAAGAATTGTTGCAGAGGAAAACGTTCAACGAACTCCCCAAATTTTATCTTAACAGCAGGGATAAGATGTTTGACTGTTACGATATACTATTGCTTTTGGGCAGTATTATGTTATGTTATTATTAATTATGAAACATTGTATGTTAAACAATTAAAAAGATGGATTAAAAATCACAAATCTTCGTAAATTTTTAAAGAGTGGTCCAAAATACTCAAAGATAATGGTAACTTAATTTTAAAATAAATGGATCCATGACGGATCTGACACCTTCCTAGCTAGCCTATTAGAACACTTCCAGTTTTTGTAAATATTTCAGAAACAAAAGCTTCTATGAAGTTTTAGGTTTTTACACAAATTATTGCGAAAAATTTGATCTCCTATATTCCGAAAACCGCAAAAGTTAGCATTTTTAAAAATTATTAATTGTCAAAAATTTAGCAGCTCATTACAGTATCGAACACTATTTTACCTAAAAATTTCATAAAAATCGGTTAAGCGGTTTAGGAGCTATCGTGATACGGACAGACATATACACGCACAGCCAGACGTTACGACGATATTGCTAAGGTAGCTTGAAATACACCCACAAATTTTCGGCGTTATCTCGATGAAAATAATACCTTCTCTAGGCATTGCTGTGTGGGCTAGGGAGGTAAAAATGCCCTTCCTTGGGACAGCTGAATTGGACCAAGCAAAACACAATAAATTTATTATCAGAAATATACAACAGACTCGTGCGGAAATCTGCATACAGGCGGATATGCGGATGAACGCTTTTTTCGAGGGGTTATGGTCTGATGATGGGACTTATTTATCGTTTAAAAATATCGCACCATTTGGTTTCTACACACGAAAGCCAACATTTTTTATAAAAATAAATCAATGTAAATATATTTTTTTTCGGGCAATTCCTCAAAACGGGGATATTAATGGCTCGTATACTAGTTTCAGTCTTGTTGGACATCGAGCGTAACAAGTGTTAGGAGGTCCAACAAGACTGAAACTAGTATACGAGCTAATAATATTCGCGTTTTAAGGAATTTCCCGCAAGCTTTGATGTTTTTTCGTTAAGAATGTCCTCACAATATTCCTTTCTACATTTTTTTTGTTCTTGAATAGATAGGTTTTTAAAAGATTTTAATACTAATCAAAAGAGGACCTCAAGAGCTTTAATATAAGCTATATATAGAACAAAAACCTATAAGGTTTAGACATAGACAGCGAATATTAGGTTTTTTTTATTAACAGGAAAAGTCTGGCGGCACGGGAGTGCTCCGCCAACTTCCCGCAACTGCTGTGCCATCTACTATGTATCATTTCTTGAAACATTTCAGCCCATACTTGACCTATCTAAAACTTTACCTCTAAATTTCATAGAGTTCTATCTAAAACAGTACCTCCAAATTTCATAGAGTTCTATAAAGCAGTAAAGTAGTTACGAAATTTTAAAAAAAGTCGAGATTGCCACTCACTCACTGACTCATTCATGTATAGATCATCAAAATTCTACTGTACTTCGAGACATGCTACAAAGCTGAAATTTGGCAGACTGATAGAAATTATGACCAAACCCTTGGAAAAAATTACAAACCCCAAAATTCTAATTTACTCCCTCCCCCTTTATGTGTTAAAGTTATGTAAAAGTAACATTTCCCACTTCCAGAAACGCTAGAGAGCTGATCTTTAAAAGGCCGGTAGGAACTATAATAAAACTATAGGAAAAAATTTTAAAACCCCAAAATTTTAATTTACTTCCCTCTACTACAAATGTAAAGTTAGTAAAAGTAAAAGTGCCCACTTCCAGAAACTCTAGAGAGCTGAGCTTGGAATCCTCAAAATTTTAGATTGAAAACATTCAAAAAGTTTTGAACAATATTCGGCACATTTGACTACTTTAAAACTTAAATATTATCCAAATTCTTTAAAAAAGTAGTAAAATCATAACAAAAACAATAAAACATTTCATGTAAAAAAAAGCCAAGTATGCGGAAATGGTTTTCTGTAAAAAGAATGGAGATAAAAGTAAAGCCAAGTTCTCCAATACAAATTTCAAAATAAAAGGTTCTTACTAGTTTGGAAATGTTTTTCTAAACTTGGGTAGTGTGCCTACCCAGTTTTGTACAGTCAGGGACTTAAATTGCCAATGTATTTTTTTCTGTCAAAATTTATCGTTTAAAGATATCAGAAATTTTTTTTTTTAAATATGTATGTATACAGACAGAGGTAAGATTCACTATTTTTTTTACTTGTTTCAGACTGGTTTTCCTCATTTCAAACAGGAATATTTTTTATTTTGGAGTGTGGCAAATTAAAAAGTCCCTGTTGTACCTATATTATTTGAAAAAGCAGTTGCTAAATAAATTATAAATTGTAATTACTGCTTAGATTACTTTTTAAATCAACCATACAAAACCAGGAAAAAATAGAAATGACAAGTATATTATTTTGGAGTAGATTAGATACCTAAATTTCAAATGAATCAACTAAATTAATAAAAATTATTATTTCACAGTGGTCTTATTATGAAAGATAAATAACAAAAACTATTTTTTTGTTATGTATTTTTTTTTTACTTTATTAGTATTTTATAATTTGGAACTGGACCCTGATTTTGTAAAAAAAAACAGGAGTAAGACATATTTTTAAAACTTGACTAATACAATTATAAGTACTTGGGTTTGCTATCTAGACAGGCAATCTGATAAAGTATCCAATACTTTTTTAATCCAATCCACAAAATATTTTCAAATGCCTTTAGGTAGGTAGGTATCTAATAACTTGGACAGAAACACTCTTGGACAGAGACACTTATTGGAATAAAACCTGACCTTATTTTAAAATCGGCAGTATTGTGACAGATTTACATATAAAAAGCAGCTGCTTTCTTTAAAAATTCGGCCTTGAGTATTTAAGAATCAGATTTATTAGTAGGTACCTGTTTTTATTAAATAAATGTTAGTGACTTTATTTTTAAATTTGACTTTGGTATGTCAATTTTGAGAGGTCAGCTGTCAGTTTTCTTTGAAAATCTGTCAGAATAAAGCTGACTTTAAAATAAAGTTAGGTTATTATTCCAATAAGTCCCTATTATTAGGAACTGGGTAAAACCTTTTTTTTAACCAGTCCCTAGAATTAATTACAAACAAAAGAAAAATATGGAACAAGTAGATGGCACTAAAAAAACAAAAGTAAGACACACATCTAGTGTGTTGTTAAGTTCAAAAATTTTTTGATTTAATTATATTTATGTCTGTTCTTTTCTTAGAGTAATAAAATTTTATTACTCTAAGATTCTTTTAGTATAAATAAAATTACCTTAAATTTGATATCCTATACACATTTTATTGCTACTCATAAATTTTTATTTTTTACAATACTTAAAACGTTACTATGTGTCTGTTGGCAACAAGAGTCTAGTTACAAGATGTCAAAACTTATTATTTATTAACTTTCTGTAAAATTGCACAATTTGATAAAAGTACTCTTATTTTCTTTATTAAATGCTTTTTTCAAGCTTTATGGGTTTTTAACCTTTCAGACATTTATATAAATATTTTAACTTTGCTAACCTTACACTACAGTTGGATATAATCATTTTTATTCACTTAATTAATTAATAAACATGAGTCAAAGTGTTCAAAGCCAATTAAATAATAGCTGCCGAGACTAAATTTGCAATAAATGGATACAGGGTGCTGTTCTGTTTTATTTTCAATAAAATCATTATTATAATCCTTGTTATAATCTATGTTTTATTCCACAAAATTACACATTATTTATTAATAAAAATAAATAAAGAAAGTACAGAACTCTACTTTTTTATATTTCTTTATGCCATTTTCACAAAGCAAATGTTAAGTTGTATTCAAAGTATTTGTAAAGTTAAGTTTCAAGGATTTTAACAAAGGTTTTAGTCCTTCTTTATGCTGTCTTATTTTTTTGCTTAATTTTGTCTTAACTCATATACCTAATACTATTACATTCACAAGAAAGAGTGACATATAATAGATGATCACTCAACAAATTAAGACTAGGATGAATATGAACAAACTCTTTGTTTAGATTAAGCAAATAATGAAGGTGCCCTATGTTTGTTGTCTCATTTACCCAGTAACAGAATGCACAAATTTAGTGACTAAGAACCTGGATCAAAATTTTTGTCCATTGTGCATTAAGTTGCTGAGTAATGGGCTTTTATTTTTATATCTTTATAAGCCAAAGTGATAAACCCCAATCTTTTTCCATAGTTGGCAGTTTTCTTATGTGTGGGATCAAAGTCACAAGGTATTTAGGACAATAGACCCGTAAGTGGTCAACATGCCTAGACCCCAGCAGGCTTTGCTAGTTTTGCCATCTACAACTTTAGGAGTTTTTAATTTTTAAAGATCATACTACAAAAATTTGATATCAAAAGTAAACTCCAATATTGCTTAACTTATCAATTGCAGTAAATGCACCGTTAAACAAAGATAAAATTACCTTCAAACGGGTTCCTGTATTTTTTTAATAAAACATGAAACAAAAGCCACTCCAACAAACGACAAGTCACAGCAGTAATTACACAACCACCTGTCGCGAGCGAAATAAACAAAACGCAAACGACACGCACCAGTCAAATGACTGTACCGGTCTGAAGTTCGAACTATGAAACTTTTGCAAACGTCAACAAAAACCAGAGAAACAGCGACGGGATTCTCTTATTACACTAACAATCAAGTCTCTTTTTCTATCAAACAGAAATATAATGCAAAGGAAATTCCTATTAGAATCAGGCCTACGGTCATTACGCCCTAGCCCCTAGAACCCTATTCCTGATGTTACGTAATTATTTCTGGGGAATTATTGCCATATCTAATTCATTGTTTAAAATTCGTTCAATTTTCTTACTTCATTCTGGTATTTTGGGTATATAAACATACGTTTTTATTTAATAAATTGGCCTCTTAAAACCCCACCCCAAAAGCCTAGGTTTTTAAATGCAGTTCCTTTCTTTTTTTTACCCTGAGGAAAATTCTACTGACTTAAAGCGGATTTTTCTATAATGTGAATAGATGTAATTTTTTTTTTATTTCAGATATTTAATTTTTAATATTACAAAATAACTTACATGCGGGTATCATATTATTTAATTATTATTTTTGAGATTATTTTTAAAACTCAGGACTTCTCACTGGTCGCCTTTCCTGTCCAGCTTCAATTTCAATTTCATCTTCCTCCTCCTCATCATGACTAGTTGAATCATCATCATCATCATTGTCATCATCTTCATCGTCGTCCTCTTCATCTTCCACACTCTAAAAAGTTGTAAATTTTGCTCAAAATTTTGTTTTTGATTTATGTGGAAATTAATTGGAAATCACGGAAACCACGTTCTTGAAATCCCTTAAAAATCGCGAAAATTGCATGAAATTTATGGAAATTACACCTCGACCTAAAAATATGGCCCAGAAATAATTAAACATCGTGGAAACCGTCGTAATCGTAATACTCACAGGGATTTGCAACTTAAATATTGCATGTAATTTTAAGAAATCGCCCAAGATTAACATAATAATTATAAATATCTGCTTCGAAAAGAGCCACAACCCAGAGCCCTCAAAAGTCATTTTTACAGATGCAAGAATATCCTAAGAAACCACAAAAAATGTAGGAATCTGAGATACCCAGAGATATGTACTACAGAGTCATTGGTTATTTGTGTAGCCATTATTTGGGGTTAATGTGGGTGACAGATAAAAACTTAAACTACAAAAGTTGCATAATTTTTTCCATATGAGCAGTGTCAGATGTCATTCCTTATGTCAATTTTTGACAGTAACTTTTTTAAGTTAAAGGGACCACCCTGTATATTTTCTTTCAAAAAGAAAGACATATTTTGCCTGATTTTAAAAACATATGGTTTGATAATGTCTAGCTAAGCCATTTTTGAGTTATATACATTACAAATTTACATTGAAGTATACATAACCTTGGGCCAAGTGGATTATCATTAGTGCAATTTAACAGTTATTTAAAACTAATATAACTCAAAATTGGCTTATCCAAATGTCAGCAACCTATACATTTTTGACATCATGGCAAATATATCTTTCATTTTGACAAATAATATACAGTGTGTTTCTAGTGGCCGCTGGTGACGTTATAAATTGGGGGGGCAGAAATTTAAATTGCATGAAAAATGAGATAAAAAATAAAAAGTCCATTCGCCTTTCTTTTTTGTGGCCCCATAGAGCAACCTTAAAAATCCCACAGAATTTTAAGCAGTCCATTAACCTACTAAGTAAATGTCCAATTTTTGTCACATTTTCATTATGTTCGGTAATGTTTTGCCCACAGGCACTATTCAATTGGCACCTAATAGGTATCAGGCTTGCCTAGCATAGAAAATTCTATGTGGTTATTTAAATGAATACCACTTACTTTGCGACTTTTTAACTTTTCACTAAAGTGCTTGATATCACACATTCCCGTTGCATGCAGGATCACTTCGTGGATTGTTCATAACAAGACAATAGAGCAAAAGAAAGCATTTCTTTTTTCACCACCACACAACCAGTTTTCAGCATTGTATAATTTTTTATTAAATCTTCTATTATAAGTTTTTTTGGAACACCCCTCGGCATTAGTTGCAGTAAAATTTTGGTTACTTTTTAGGTCCGGTCTATGTAGATTTTATTTGTAATCGAAGTTTATATGTCACTATATTTAAATTTGCACAGTTAATTATGTAATCGACGGTATTTATTTCCATTTTATAAACAAACGATAATATAAACAAACAATAATGACACGCGATCAAAACAAACTCATACGTCTTCACTAAGGATAGAACCGGCTTCGTAGCAAGGGCAACGGACATTTTCGCAAGATGATGATGGCCGACTTAAACTAAAACAAACATTCCTCCCGCCCCCGCTCGAGAACATGCTCCCCATACCCCGCTGAAAAACGGGTGAAATTGAAACCTTGTCCCGCGCGGCCCTAGACAATCATGTCCTAAAGGAAGATTTAACTTTTTTAAAAATAAATCAATTAAAAATACTGTTTGTTGTCTAGTTTTGGGAGGTCACCTCCCTGTAGGAGCCGCCACTGGGTATTCCCTTTAAATTAGGAAAGTTGCTGGCAAAATTTGGGATAAGGAATGACATCTTTGACTTCTGACATAGTCCAAAAGATAACATGGAAAAAATTATGACTTAAATTAACCCCTAAAAAAGGCCATGCAGATATAATCAATTAACTCAAACTTAAAACAGTAAACAAGCCCCTAGACAGTCAATATTACTGATCAATATGCATTGATCAATACATATTGGGGTCTCATCAATAACCTTCAATGTAGATTCAATATACCAAACTTTATCAATACAATGAGTACTTTTGACTGTTGGTTGTGCTTGGAATCTGGAATATAACTGATGATGAACAAATATTGATCAATATACCTCATAAATGTCAATATGAGCAACAATATTGTTTCCATCAATATACTTCAGTTTAAATATCGATCAATATGTTGAAGCTCTCCTAAACAATCAATACAGCCCTTCAATATTTATTGATCAATTCATATTGATCAATATTATTTACCATCTAGGGGCTGCTTAATAAAAGCTTAATTTTTTGTTAAACAATTTTTACTTACATCTGATGAGGTTTTACCAATAGGAAGAAGATCCGAATTACTTTGCAAGATGGATTCCAACTAAAAACAAAAAAGGGATAAACAGTGCATGTAGCGAGGGGTGATCAGCTGAACCAAATTTGTACACTGTCCTACAGGACTTTAATAAATTTTTGGTCCTATATAGTCCTGCCTGTGGGTGGGTCCTGTATAGTCCTGAGGCTGAAAAGGCGCCCATAAAAAAATTCGTGATTAAACAAAAAAAAAGGGCATCCCATCTTAATTCTCGTTTTTCTTAATAAGCCGATTTGCTTTCGACAGCCTTAGTACTTAACACCCCTAGGCACCAGTACCCTCGCGGTCCTGTATAGTCCTGTTGAAGTCCTGTGGAGTCCTGTGGAAATACTGTGGAGTCCTGTGGAAGTCCTGTATAGTCCTGTGTGGTCCTGTAGAAAAATTTGTACACCTACTGTGGGCAGCTGATCACCCCTCAGCATGTAGAATTTTAGAAAGTTTTTCAAGTAAGATTAGCTTTTTACAAGGCATTTTATTCAGTAGCTTATTTGAATTCAATAGTGAATAAAGCTACAAATCCTTTGCAGTTAGAGCGGACCACAAAAGATAAAAATGATGAGACTGGAAAACCTTTGTCATCCCTTAGATGCAACATAATAAAAAGTGAGCTCACAGCTAAGCAATAGAACATTAGAATTCAATATACAACTACAGATAATCGCAATCGTTAAAGTAGCCTTTTTATTACCCAATCCTGGTGCTCCTTTTCTAACTGTGCCACCTCTTCTTCATCATTGCAGGGTTGATCAACATCAAACCAAGACGCGTCTGTCTGCCTAGGAAGGCATTTAGGAAAAAGGGGAATGCTCATATTTGTGATTACCTTTGAAAATTAACAAAACTACAAAAAGAGAAAAAAAATTGTTATTTGTGGTTAGGTTCATCTGATTTTCATAATCATTATCTTTTGTAAATCGGCCATTTAGCAAGAAAATGCGAAACGGCAACGGCGCATGGGGCTGTTCAACATTTGACATTTTTCTGACAGGCAAACATAACCTATTTGTAATGGCGTTTGACGAGTGAAAATAAAAAATAATCAATTTTAATCGAGGATTTCAGGCATATATAGCTTGAAAATGTCGGAACCTAGTAGTAGTAACGATGGTCCCAAGTGTGAGGAACAATCCAGACTGAAAGCAGGTACTGCGAATTCGATCCCGTAGTTGCTGCGAGCAAATAATAATAGCCACTGTTGTTTGTTATTGAACAGCTTTCCTTCATTAGCATTCGTTTTTGTTTGTTTTACTTTATTTGCCTGCTTTTCTGCTTTATAGCATCCTAGAGGTGCAACTTTTGCAAATTAGGAAACCAAATATATTAATAATTGTCTTTGTTGTCAACCATATAATCACACACACTGCAAAACTGCTTAAAAGAAGCTTTTGTTCTGTTTGCTTTCCTTTCCTGTTTTGTTATTGTTTAGTTTATTCCAAATATATTTTTATAATTTATTTTACAGTATTTAGGTAATCCAGAAAGCAACTTATATGTCAACCAAGACTACTAACTAAAAAGTAACAACATCATAAACAACAAAACAATCTAATGCACAATGGATAAAAATGTAGTCCTTAAATTTTTATCTGCATAGTTCATTACTAAACAGGATAAAAAATTATCTAAAAAATATGGATACTATACCAAAATAAGCTTTTATAGCAGAACAACTTTGAAAAATGGAAAATGTTTATAACTGCCTGCTAATTAATTGTTGCTCTAATTAAAACAGAATGTTTCCCTAACTATATAAAGTTAACAGATCACTTATTACAATACTAGGTATTTTTAAAATTAATTTTAGTCTAATTAGTTGCCAACCAAAAAAAGGGGTTGCTCTTTAAAAATACTCTGCCAATATATGGGCCCCTAAGCTCACACTAGCTACTATAGTTATAGTGTACGTGTGAGCTAATATAACTAAAAACTGAAATATATTTTATTCAACTCCAGACTAAATTACATTTCGTGTGATACCCCACCCCCAGCCATGTTTTGACTTAAACTCAAATTTTTGAAATCTACCCCCACCCCTAAAAAAAACAAAAACTAAAATGTATTTTGTTTTACTCCGGACTCAATTACCTTTCGTTTGATATCACACACGCCATATTTTCACGTAAACTCTAATTTTTGAAATTTACCCCCACCCTTTTTTTAAACTAAAATCGATTTTGTTTAACTCCAGACTCAATTACCTTTCGTTTGATATCACACACGCCATGTATTTACATAAACTCTAATTTTTGAAATCTACCCCCACCCTTTTATTTGGTTTCTGTTGGGTGGATTTTGTTCATTTTTAAATGGGACCATCTCGACCCAGGACCCAGCCTAGGTACCAAATTTCATTAAAATCGGTCAAGCGGTTTTTGAGTTATGCGCGTTGGTCGTTACAGACAGACATACAGACAGACAGACAGACAGACAGACATACAGACAGACAGACAGACAGACAGACGGCGCGACAAAAAAGTTTCAAAATCTTCTGAAACGCAAAGATATATAAAAATTTTTGAAATCGGAGCAACTTTTTTTTTCTCGAAAAAATTAGGATCACCAAAGCTCACACTACTATAGTATAGTATATGTGTGAGCTAAAAAATGTGGGTATGTTTTGATAACTTTATATTTATAAAGTTAGGGCCCATTCTTAAAATTTTTAACATTCTAGGGGTGGAGGGGGTGTTTTAGCCTTTTATGTAATTTTTCTTAAAAATGTCAAAAATCCTGAACTTTTGTGTTACATAATTTAGGAATGTTCCCTTAGCAGAACAACTTTAACAAACTAAAATATATTCTTATAATTAGTTGCTAATTACTTAGTTGCCAAACAAAAAAAATTGTTGCTCTTGTTTTTTTAAAAAAAAGGTGTTTTGCTTAAATCGAGGCTTATATGCAAAGTTTGCAGATCACTTATTGAAATACTAAGTATTTTTTAAATATTTTTATTACATAACTTGCTGCTAATTAGTTTCCAGTCAAAAAAAATTGTTGATCTCTATAAAAAAAGTGGATATTTTGCTAACTTTATATAAAGTGCAAAAACATTTTATGCAAAGCTTATTAAAATACTAGGTATTTCTAAAATATTTTTATTGCATTATTTGCTGCTTTTTAATTTAGGGGAAGCTGTTGTATAATGGGACAATTTTTTTCTAATTGATATTGCAGATAAAGCTGATTGATTTGGTAAGTGATTTTTCGCGAGATCCATGCATTAGCATCAAGTGCAGCTATAGTAAACATAATATGCAAACAAAAAAGAAGAATGACAGAATAATGAGCTAGTCCCAGTATACATCAGATTTCCACTATACAACCACCCCATGTTGCATAGTGGGAATAGGCCTAGTGCATACTGGGACAACAGGGAAAATACTCTGCCAATCTATGGGCACCTAAGCTCACACTAGGTACTATAGTTATAGTGTGAGCTAATATAATCAAAAACTGAAATATATTTTATTCAACTCCAGACTCAATTACCTTTTGTTTGATACCACACAAACCATGTTTTGACTTAAACTCAATTTTTTTAAATCTACCCCCCACCCTTTTGAAAAAAACTAAAATGTATTTTGTTTAACTCCAGACTCAATTACCTTTCGTTTGATATCACACATGCCATATTTTCAGTTAAACTCTAATTTTTGACATCTACCCCCACCCTTTTTTTAAAAATAAACTAAAATTCATTTTTTTTAACTCCAGACTTAATTACCTTTCGTTTGATATCACACACGCCATATTTTCACATAAACTCTAATTTTTGGAATCTACCCCCACCCTTTTATTTGGCTTGCGTTCGGTGGATTTTGTTCATTTTTAAATGGGACCATCACGGCCCAAGAGCCAACTTAGGTACCAAATTTCATTAAAATCGAACAAGCGGTTTTTGAGTTATGCGGGTTGGTCGTTACAGACAGACAGACATACAGACAGACAGACAGCAAAACAAAAAAGTTTCAAAATCATCTGAAACGCAAAGATATATAAAAATTTTTGAAATCGGAGCAACTTTTTTTTTCTCGAAAAAATTAGGATCACCATAGCTCACACTACTTATAGTAGTAGTGTGAGCTAAAAATCTGTTGTTATTACTAAAAATACTATAAAACAACAATAATAAAACATATTTCATAAATGAAAATAATCTTTATTGGTGAAAATAAAACAAATCAAAACTCTAAAACTAGGTTATTAAAGATCATAAATGGTCAATACAAACAATAATTTCAACAACTAACATATATTCATATGACCTATTCCATATTATAGAGTGTTGGATCAAAATTAAAAACGCATTGCCTGGCAGCTTTCCTCATATCTCGTAGCGTTTAAGTCTTTGTTTGGTACTATTAGGGTTATTAATTTTCTCAAAATAAAAATAAAATCGTAAATAACGTTTTAGCAAAAGGGTCCCACTATACACCCTTTTTTAAAAAAATTTAAAATTCCCACTATACAACAGGGTACGCCATTAAAATTAGGTTCAATTTTTTTTAGCACCGTAAAAATTAACGCTTCTATTACATAAACTTACCTTCTATACACCTTACGTAACAAGTTAAACCACTATTTACTAAAAACATTACATGTATAAATGCGTTATAGCGTCGGACACGTGGAGTCAGAAAAAAAAATTGACATGTGTTGTACTTGCTATGGACGATATTAAACAGAAACAATACTTCAAGGCGCCGTAATTGCGGTTTTTAGTAGGTGTCGCTACGCGTAGATGACGCTATAATTTATTCAAAATTTTAACAGGGAACCGTGGCGTGAAATTTGATTTGTCCCACTATGAAACATGTCCCAGTATACAACAGTTTCCCCTACTTGTAAAAAATCTTCATTTGTATCCATCTATCCATCAGTTTCTCCAAAGGACTTGGTGAAAATCTGACTCAAAGAACCAATATAAAACAATAAATTGATCAGTTTTTTTGTCTGAATTTCTTTGACAGTTCTGACAATCCAAACAATTAAATATAGAGCAACTAAATAAACTTGATTTATATAACAGCCAAATTACGGTTTCACTAAAAATTTTTGAGGATTTTGACTTAAAAGAAAGTTTAGAAAAATAAATGCATGAGCCGAGGCGTTGAGGCTTTTATATGTGGGCAGGGGTTAATAATTTTTTTTTGTCTTAAAATATAATAATTTTTCTGGCATATTAAGGTCACTTATCAATATACCTGTTTTGTTAAAAAACATTTTCAATTAGTCTTTTTGGTAAAATTTAAATTCAGTATCAAAGTTAATTTTTTTAGTACCTACTCTGCGAAATTTAAATTGCTAACTTGCTTCCACTTAATTGATTAGGTACTAAAGATTACTAACCACAGAGTGAAATATATTATTGCCTGTTTTTTGTTTGTTTCAGATGTATACTTTCTAATTCAGAGGTTTTTGTCAGATGGCGCTTTGAAAAAGACTCTACAGGTACCTACTGCTGTATTTTTGATGTATTCATTTATACCTGTTGATATTAGTTTATACTGTAAAATTACTAAGTAAAGTAAGATCAATTAATTAAAATATTAAATTACAAAAATAACTAAACATTCTAAGTTAGATAATATAATTTAAAAAAATTAATGACTACTAACAAAATATTTTAAAAATTTTTACTATTTCTAGTTTTAATTATCTTGCAAAATGGAAATTTGCTTAACATCACATCACTTTACCTTTTTAATTATTATCCTTTTATTTTCAGACTTTCAGTGAGGAACTTGAAGAACAAAAGGTAAGAATGCCTTTTATATATACTCAAAAATTCTTTTTGGCATAAAAAATATTATTTGTAAACATTTGATTATTATAATAATACGATATTATTATAATTTTCTTTATTAAAATCACCCTCACATTTATTTTAAAAATTTAGGTATAGAAAAGTTTCAAAATTAAAATTTTTTCAAATTCAAAATTTTGAAATTTGACTTGAATTTTGTTACAAATATATTGCTACTTTGTCTTGTTTCACTTACAAACATTAAATGTTGCATATATAACACGTTATGCAGGGCGGCCATCGGTAACAAAAGCATAAAAAGTCATAAAATGTGTTCAAAAATGCCATAGAGGTTTGGCAGACTTATTGATTTTGATAATTTTTGGTACATTTATTCTACTCTATTTATGGAAGAGTAGCTTTTTTTTAAATTAAATTCTGAAACACTAAGATATCTCGGGAACTACTTATACCAGGCTAATAATATAAGGCTTTTAAAATTAAAAAAAAATATATTTACATTTTTTTCAAAATAGTATTTTAATTATTTTTTTTTAATAGATTTTTTTTCTTAATGTGTAAGCAAGATCCTAACTAAATTTCAGCATGGAGAAAATCATATTTTTCCTAATAAAATACACAAAACAGACATTTTAGAGAGAAAATAACAGTGTTAAGTAATACCGATTACTTTAAAAAAATACTCTGCCAATATATGGGCCCCTAAGCTCACACTAGGTACTATAGTTATAGTGTACGTGTGAGCTAATATAACTAAAAACTGAAATATATTTTATTCAACTCCAGACTAAATTACCTTTTGTTTGATACCACACAAGCCATGTTTTGTTTAAAACCCAAATTTTTGAAATCTACCCCCACCGTTAAAAAAAACAAAAACTAAAATGTATTTTGTTAAACTCCGGACTCAATTACCTTTCGTTTGATATCACACACGCCATATTTTCACTTAAACTCTAATTTTTAAAATATACCCCCACCCTTTTTTTTAAAATAAATTAAAATGTATTTTGTTTAACTGCAGACTCAATTACCTTTCGTTTGATATCACACACGCCATATTTTCACATAAACTCTAATTTTGAAATCTACCCCCACCCTTTTATTTGGTTTCTGTTCGGTGGATTTTGGTCATTTTAAAATGGGACCATCTCGACCCAAGACCCAGCCTAGGTATCAAATTTCGTTAAAATCTGCCAAGCAGTTTTTGAGTTATGCGCGTTGGTCGTTACAGACAGACATACAGACAGACAGACAGACAGACGGCGCAACAAAAAAGTTTCAAAATCATCTGAAACGCAAAGATATATAAAAATTTTTGAAATCGGAGCAACTTTTTTTTTCTCGAAAAAATTAGGATCACCATAGCTCACACTACTATAGTATAGTATATGTGTGAGCTAATATAAAATCCTTAAAAAATACCAAAAGAATATTGTTAATTTTTTTTTAATTTAAAATATTTATTTAAATACTTTGATACTTTTATTTAGGCTAATACGTCACAATGATTGAATAATTTAGTTATTTTTTCTTTAAGATGTATGTTTTTTGTATTTTTGTGTGTATTTTTTCATGTATTTTTATTGTTTGTGTAACATTTTTTTTAACATGAACCCATCATTTCTTTATCTTGAAATTTGGTGAAAATCTTGCCTAATGTTCGTGAAAAAGATATATTATGGAAAAAATTAAAAAATTAATTTTTGAAAAATATAAAAAACACTTTTTTTCAGAAATGTTGGTGTTGCTTTTTTATAAAAAATTGTGACACCTTATTTAAAAGCTAGTTTAAAGACTTTTTAAAAAAGCCCTATATTACTTCCCTGGTATAAGTAGTTCTTAAGATAACTTAATGTTTGTTAGTACATGTTTTAGACAAATTGGCAGTCCTTTTGATTTTCAAAATTTAATTTAAAAAAGCTACTTATCAAAAAGAAATTTAATTTGATATTTCTATCCTCTTTAGGGGTAGAATAAATGTACCAAAAATTATCAAAATCGGTCAGCTGGTCTGCCAAACCTCCATTTTTTTGGTTTATTTGATATGAAATGATCCCTTAACAAGTCATACAATTTAATGTTCATAAAATTTTAGGCCAATCAGTAGTATTAAAATATCATAAAAGTAATAAAATTTTATTAAATTACCTGTATGCCTTTCCATTTTTAGATATTACCAAAAAGAATTGACTGGCAGGGCAGTGAACATGACAGATCAGTGGATGATATGGTATGTACAATATGATAACTATAAAACATTTCAGAAAATAATTTCAATATTCACTCTTGCAAATAATACAAAACACGTTTGGTTTTGGTTTTATTCGGTTTACGCAATGTTGCATTCCTCTATGTGGAGATGGGTCGGAAGAGTTTGGTGTGACTTCTGGCGTAAAGCAGGGTTGTGTTCTGGCTCCAACGCTATTCGCAATATACTTCGCAGTGATCATGAGAGATGCGTTACGAGAGATGTTTGATGCCATCCACATTAAGTATCGATACGATGGCGGTCTTTTCAACCTTTCTCGACTGCGGTCGATAACCAAGGTATCTCTAGCGCGAATTCTCGAGATTCTATTTGCTGATGATGTCTTTTTGGTATCAAACTCTATAGAGGGGCTGAAAGAATGCATAACAAGATTACACAACTCATGCGTTAGGCTCGGACTCAAAATAAACTGCCAAAAGATCGAGGTTATGCAACAAAGCCTTGTACAAGAACATCAAGCCATGGATGTCTATATCGACCAAGTACAACTTCGTGAAGTTCAAAGCTTGAAGTACTTATTTCCTTAAATACAAAAAGGGATGTTGAAATAAACTACAGGATAGCGCAAGCATCAGTATCTTTTGGCAAGCTAAAGAGAAGGGTGTTTGACTCTTATGATATCTGAGACAAAAACCAAAATTAAAGTGTATAAAGTGGCAGCGCTACTGTATGGTGCGGAAGCATGGTGTACGTACCGACGTAACGTACGCAAGTTAGATCAGTTTCATCTTCGGCCTTTGAGATATATCATGAAGATCAGATGGTTTCACCGCATCAGAAACAGGTAATGAAGCTATTCTGATGCAAAAACAACTGCGTTGGGTGGGCCACGTAACTCGTATGGATGACCAAAGACTGCCTAAACAAGTGCTGTATTCAGAGCTTCTCTATGGAAGAAGAAATCAAGGAGGACAAAAATTGCGATATAAAGACGTTGTGAAACGCCATCTGACAAATACTGGAATCCCATACACTGCCATCGGAAATTTGACGAAGAACCGTACACAGCGGCGTAAAGAACTTAACCTCAATGTGGACCAGTTTGAAAGGCAAAGACGAAAAAAGCAAGTCAGTAGACGAAAAAAGAGACGAAGTCAAAAGGAGGCAAAAAACAATTCAGATCTATGTCTACAATGAAGAAAATCAGTTGTACTGTGCTGATTGTAATCGTACGTTCCAGACCAAGATTGGATTCAATAGCCATCAAAGAGCTCATGACAGATCACGTGATGGTCGTCAACAGTGAACGCTGTAGCCGTATCGGCTAGGAGGCTGTATGTATGCATTCCTCTACATATGTTTTTCCATCCAAAACATCAAGATTTTTACACACAGTACAGCGTGTCCCATTTTCGATGGGATTAAATGGGAAACTCGGTTATTATTAAAGATATCGAAATTCTGATTGCACCTTACCGTGCTCTTTTTTTAAGCCCTTGAAAATGGTGTAATCAGATTTTTGCTATACCGCGTAGTTTCGCTAATACATATCTCGCCCATTTTGCAAGTTATTTTTATTCTGTAAAAACCTTTTTATGGCAACTTTTTTAGTAGAAAGTAATGACGTTGTCGGTTTTTTAAAATATTGTTTAGTTTTTGAGGTATGGTATTTATAATAAAAAAATTAAATATGGACCTGGATTTTTTTAAATTAGTATTTTGATGGTTTTCATGCTATTATTATCAGAAAATAAAAAAAATTCAATATTTTTTGTTTTAAGGTTAAAAAAAATACTCTGCCAATCTATGGGCACCTAAGCTCACACTAAGTACTGTAGTTATAGTGTACGTGTGAGCTAATATAACTAAAAACTGAAATATATTTTAAACTCTAATTTTTAAAATCTACCCCCACCCTTTTTTTAAAAACTAAAATGTATTTTGTTTAACTCCAGACTCATTTACCTTTTGTTTGATATCATACACGCCATATTTTCACTTAAACTAATTTTTGACATCTACCCCCACCTTTTTTTTAAATAATTTAAAATTCATTTTGTTTAACTCCAGACTTAATTACCTTTCGTTTGATATCACACACGCCATATTTTCACATAAACTCTCATTTTTGAAATCTACCCCTTTTATGTGACTTGCGTTCGGTGGATTTCGTTCATTTTTTAATAGGACCACCACGGCCCAAGACTCAGCCTAGGCACCAAATTTCATTTAAATCGGACAAGCGGTTTTTGAGTTATGCGGGTTGGTCGTTACAGACAGACAGACATACAGACAGACAGACAGCAAGACAAAAAAGTTTCAAAATCATCTGAAACGCAAAGATATATAAAATTTTTTGAAATCGGAGCAACTTTTTTTTTCTGGAAGAAATTAGGATCACCATAGCTCACACTACTATAGTATAGTAGTAGTGTGAGCTAATACTATAGTATAGTAGTAGTGTGAGCTAATATTTAATTTTTTTTTTTAAATTTTAGTCCGAACCTGGAAATTTCCAACGTAAATATAAATTAAAACTTGCTAGTGGAACAATTTTTGGTTTAACTGTTTTGATCAAATTAGAATGGTTTTAAGTTAATTTAAAGATTTTTGTGAAATACAGTCTACGACAAATACAAGACAAAAATAACGAATTACAAAAAATTATAACTAATTTTTCTTTAATGATATTAATGTTCAAACTGCCGATATGTGTAAGACATTGTTGGTATTTTTGAGTAATTTTTCTTAACGCATTTTGTATAAAAATATTTCTGCCGTTTAAATATTGGAATTTTGTTGCTTGAATAAAGCAGTCAAACATATCACATTTTTCAAAATCTGAATATGGTCGATTTCTAGCCCTTTTAGATTAATTTTGAGTGAGTCACAAAAATGACAAGTTAAATGACAATGTTAATTCCACGCTTTTGTTTTTCCATGTTGAAGCAAATTTCGTGAGTTGCTGTGGTACCATCAAATAATTACTGTAATATTATTGTAACTTTTTAACGTTTTTTACTTTACTTATAAATATTTTAATTAACGTTTTAAAACAGATAAACTAAAAATCGTTCAACTAGTGTGTCTCGCAATTTTTAATTTATATTTACGTTGGAAATTTCCAGGTTCGGACTAATTTTTTTTTTAAATATTAAATATATTTTTTACTTTAAATCAAAACAAAATTAAAGTTTTATCATTTTAAGATAATAATAACATGAAACTAATTAAAATAGTAGTAAAAAAAATCCAGGTCCGTATTTAATTTTTTTATGATAAATACCATATTTTAAAAACTAAATAATATTTAAAAAAACTGACAACGTTATTATTTTCTTCTGAAAAGGTTGCCATGAAAAGGTTTTTACAGAATAAAAATATCTTGCAAAATAAGCGAGATATAGGAGATTATTAAAAATGCAATTTTTTCAAAAACTCCCTGTATTAGCGAAACCACGGGGTATAGCAAAAATCTGATTACACCATTTTTAAGGGCTCAAAAAAAGAGCACGGTAAGGTGCAATCAGAATTTCGATACCTTTAATAATAACCGAGTTTCCCATTTAATCCCATCGAAAATGGGACACGCTGTACACTCCTTATATTTGTTAAAAAAATAATTTTGACATTTTCTTTAAAAAAAAAAAAATAATTAGTCTTTAAGTTCAAAAATATTACAGAAAAACACATAGTAATACCACTAAAAATGTTAGAACTAGCCAAAAACACCGCACCACCACTACCGCTCAGTTTAGCTTATCGGATCGGTCTGACCCGTCGTATCTTTTGCGCTGAAAGTAGACGTGTTTGAAAGAGATGCAAGCTGTTCGGGGTATTCTGAGATTAGAACAGGACAAATAATCATTAGTACCCGGTATATTCACTCTTTCGAACTCAGAGCGGGATGATTTGACCGAGATGCAAGGGCTCCAGGTGGCCCAGAGTCAGATTATCTTGGAGTTCACCGATATAGCGACTGGGGAAGTGTTTCAAAAAGAGACAGTGCCAAAAATCAACGAGAGAAAGAGAGACCGAGATGCAAGCTGTCGGCCCGTTTTAAGATAAATTATAAAAGAAATACAGTGTGGAACAGCCAAATGAAATAAATTCGATAAGGAATTCGATTGGACACGTCGATTTGTATTTTTAAATGCGCATTCAAAAAAAAAAAAATATATATATATATATATATATATATATATGGATATGGATTCTTCAGAAAATTCTTGACTTAATTCATGTAGAATGTCCTATACCTAAGGCTAACCATTTTTGCAATATTGACAGTTCAAAAACGACACTTTCCAATTTCGAGGAGGAATATTTCGAAAACGGTTAGAACTATGGAAAAACAGCTTACATGTCCCATATTTTTAATTATTTATCGATTGACGTCAACCACAACCACATCCGGTTTTAACGGCAAATCGGAAATTCCGGTTTAACCGGAAGTGTTCGTGTTTGGTGTTAAGCTATAAATAACTAAAATAAGGATAGGGACATTCCCTGGTTCTAACCGGTTTCGAAATATTCCGCTTCAAAATTGGAAATTGTCGTTTTTGAACTGTAAATATTTCAGTAATGATTAGATTTAGGTATAGGACATAGTACATTAATTATGTCTAGAATTTTCTGAAGAAAATTGCTATTCCGAGCCCAATCAGATCAAAAATAAAATTATTTTGAGGCGTTAAAAATATGGAACAAAAACTAATGTGTTTTCAAAAAAATTGAATATTCTTCGCCATCTTTTAATTGATTAAAAAAATAGTTTTTTGCTTAGTTGACTATGCAACAAATATCGTAATTGTGCTTGTTGTCATAACTACACTCGTAACTAACTGACAACATTTTTCCAATTATTTGATCTAACAGCTAAGACTTAATTTTTTACCATAAATTTTAGTACCCGTGAATTTAAAAATCAAACATATATATATATATATATATATATATATATATATATATATATATATATATATATATATATATATATATAGCATATATAGCAGTTTATACTCGCCTGCTCTTGTTCTAGTTTATCTCGTATCTCGGTAGATGGCGCTTCCTGCGAGGCTTTTCTCACTATAGACGTCGGATGAGAGACAAAACGGTCTGATTAATTTCGCAAGGGTGTCACATTGACCAAGCAGTGTTCTAAGGAGTCCCATAAGGACGAAACAGTTAATTGTCAACACTTATTAGGTGTCCATTAGATCTTGGACCCCCGTAAGGTTAAGCTTTCGCGGTACCCACGAAAAATGTCAAGAAACAAAAACTTATTTTTACCCGATTAGCCGGGTCGGGTAAAAATAAGTTTTTGTTTCTGTCATATTTTCAGTGGGTAGCTCAAAAGCTTAACCTCACGGGGGTGCAAGATATATTGGACACCTAATAAGTGTTAAACACTTAGTATTAACATTCACGTTTTTTGGCATTTAATTTCAGGAACGTCAATACCCCTACATCCACCGGGATTTTCTGTATTTCCTCTGTCAGCAAGCGTCGATCTCCCTAAACTCAAACAACCACAAGACTTCTTCGTTTCTAAGTTTTCGACCCAGAGCTCGAAACAGGGATGGAATTCTACATAACTACAATCAAATTTTTAATTGTGTCGCCAAAATACATGGTTCACCCATACAGAAATTAAAGGAATCTATCAATATGGGTGAGTATACACCTCTCACATATGAAAATTATGATGATTTGTTGGTGAAACACGGTCTATGATGCACTAGGACTTTAGTTTAACAAAGCAGCATTCCTCGCAAAAATAATGAAACCAAGTAGGTGTAGTAAAGAAATCTAGGCCACTAATGACAGGCCATAATTAGCTTATTATGGAAAAGTTTATTCTTTGTGAACAATTTTGTTCACTCACACACACGGTAACAAGCGCATAAAACATCAAAATTGATTTATGGTTTTGAGTAAAAACCTTGGATAATGTATTTTGGTAATTAAAAATTTATTTGGTTGTTCTAGAAAAACTAAAAAAAAAAAAGAATTAAAAATTAAATTAATAAAGCTGTAACTAATAAAATGCGTTATTGATCACTCTTGGTCTACCAATAAGCTGCTTAGTCCTGCACTGTAATATGTTGCTTACATCAGGCAGTAAATTATCCAAGCCATCGCCAAGAACCTAAAGGCATCTTTAAAATAATATCTCCTTGTGAGCTTATTAGATCCTTAAGTGCCGTGTCTTATTAGGGTCAGTCTTGAAATAATGTACACTTTCTGAATATAATTTTTGAATTAATAATATTTTTGTTTTTTGGAGTTTTTTATTTTTATAAAATTGTTTGATACAAAATACTTTGATGTACTATGTCTGGCTAAGATCGTAAAAAATGTTTTATAGGTTTTTTACCAAAAATAAAAATTAAGGAGTCCACGGAATAGACATTTTTAACTAAAGAAGTGACTTTGGCTAAAGAATTGTAAATTGGAGAATATGTGTTACTTTCAGATTACTAACTATGTAATAAATTAAGCTTAATTGCACCAAAAAAGTTGAAATGAAGAACATAGTAATTTATATATATTTTTTTAATTTAAATTAAGTAATATCTACAGAAGTGGCAAAAATGTCCACGGAACGGACACAAACTAAAACGTAATGGTAACACGAGTTAAAAACTACAAAACTTGCTAAATCTATCTAGAAAAGATGTTTAATATTATACAATTCTTCTTGTCTTGTCTTGGGGAAAAACAATGCTGGTCGAATTTATTTCTGTTGACCTGTGTCACTTCCATGGACAACCGCTGTCCACAGAAGTGATGTCCACAGAAGTGATTTTTTACCGCCAATATTTGAGAATAGAAAATGTTAGGTTAAGTTTCCTTATTTCAACAAATGAAACATTTTTGCCCCATAACTTCATATAAACAAAACAAACAAAACTGTTTTGGTTTCTTATTCCTTTTATAGACGGCACAGAAGTGATCACTTGGCGCAAATAATTTTACAATATTTTCACTAATGACGCTACCAATCAAAAATGGAGGTTATTGGGACGAATGCGCATTAAAACATACGAACTGGAAGCACATAATTGCTAACATGTCGGAAATTTATTGGATTATTGTGCTAGCTACAAAAGTGATGCTCTAGTGTGGATACATTTGTTTTGGTGGTTTAAAAAAGGCAAAAATGACAATTAAATAAGTAAAAAATACAGATAGCTAATGCCTGACATATTGTGATATGAGTATCAACCAAAATAATTTACTTTAAAAATTGTATTAGAACCTATAATGAATTGATACTGAAAAATCACAAGTGGTTTATATCCACAGAAGTGATATTTACCTGCATTTTTAAATTTATTTAAATTAGGATTTTATTTTTTCGTATATTTTGGGCAGGGGTTTCTAAAGAATATATACCACCATATAATCTAAACAAAAAAGTAGTTTTATGCAGTTTTTTATTAATTCAAAATATAGGGAAAACACCTGTTTGTACACTTTTTCAAGCATGACTCATTACCGTTAAAATATGATAGGAAATTCCTAAACTGCGATCTTTTCTAAAAAATCTAAAATACATAACATAACAAAATGATACTATGATAAAATTTATAATCGCCGCGATCCACCGGTTTGTTGTCAAGGCTGGAAAACAAAAGTCCAAGGAGGTGGTAATTGTGGTTTAGGAACTAGGAACGTTTGAATATTTGTAGTTACCAATATGCAAAATCTACTTGCAATAAGTTTGCATAGGTTATATACTAACAACCGCCAGCCACCTGGGTCTTTCTTTTTTTTTTAACCAATTCTTTAATGTGAGACCGTTTGTTTCCATCTTCATCAAGTACTGTATATTCTTTAGGAAATATTTTTAAAATTTCATTAAGAATTTTGATTTCAAATCCAGTTACTTTAGTTTTGTTATTATCGTTGGATATTACAATAAATGGGGGACAGCTTATCACTGGAATACGACACGTCTGATTTCTCGTTGAAGTTTGTCAAGTTTCTTACTCCAAAAATATATCGCTGACACAAAGGGTTTTCCACCTCTAAAAAGTTAGTAATAGAAACTATTGTTCTATTTATTACTTGTAAATAATCATCTTTAGGTAATTTTGAGTCCCTGATGTACCAAATGTAGGTTTGTTTTTTCAACGTGATATTTATTTCTTCTCTCAGTATATTGGAAACAAGAGTAGGGTTTGCAATATGCCTATTATTCTTTGAAGTGTGTCCTCTCCTTTTTTTATCAAGTCATTTTCTGTCTGTTTATTCTCTGACACACGGCTTTTTGGAATTCTAAATCTGACTTTAAGAACCCAGTATAACCAAATACAATACATAATACATTAATATTTATTTCCAGCAAAATTAGTTAACAAAATAATCCTACATCGACTTAACCTAAAAGCTAAAAAAACATTTCTAAGACATTCTAAACACTGGCTTGTTTTTGAAGTTAATTACAACTTGAAGTTTAAATTACTTTATAAATGAAAAGTAGTGAGAATCTCGTTTCTGTAAAGTACATAAATTAGCGTTTAACAATATTTCGCCTAGGAATACAAAAAATGCAATTAATTCTCCAACAATCAAAATTACAAATGCACCATAGAAACGTTCCAAATTCATTTCATTAAAATAATCATCTGTCGTGAAGTCTACGAAAAAAGTTTTCTGAAATTCAAGTTCATGACGAAGTTCATTTTTTAGCCAAAAATTCAGCAAACCTGCTTCAGCTAATCTTAAGCTCATTCTATGAAATAAAGGCGTGTATGTAGAATTTTTTTCCAAGACAAAACCCACATAGTAATTGCCAATGCAATCGGATAATACTTTCGTGCGCTTAAGTAATTTGTGCGAAAATAACTCAGTGTCTGTGACATATGAGTTTCCCATTCTTTTGACAATTAAAGCTTGTCTGAGAATGTTTGTGTATTTTCTTTTTTCATGAATCTGAAGTTTTGCCAGCTTCTTATACAAACCAGTATCTTTACGATATGTTTTAATAAAGACATTTTCTGTTTGAAGAAAATGCATTCGACGGCTTATCATATCTTGGATAGTATTTATGGGCGTAGTCACTCTTGGTCTAGCCAATATGCTGCTTAGTCCTGCGCTGTAATAAGTGGCTGACAACAGGCAGTAAATTATCCAACCCATAGCCAAGAACCTGAAGGCATCTTTCAAACAATATCGCCTTGTGAGCTTATTAGATCCTAAAGTGCCGTGTCTTATTACCGCCAAAATATGATAGGAAATTCCTAAAGTGCGATCTCTTCTAAAAAATCTGATATACATAACATAACAAAATGATACTATGGTAAAATTTAGGATCGCCCCGATCCATCGGTTTGTTACAAACGGCTGGAATACAAAAGTCCAAGGAGGTAGTAATTGTGGTTTAGGAACTAGAAACGTTTGACATATTTGTAGGTGCCAATATGCAAAGTCTACCTCTGAGAAGTTAGCATTGGTTATATACTGAGAACAACCAGCCACCTGGGTCTTTCTTTTTTTAACCAATTCTTTAATATGAGACCATTTATTTTCATCTTCATCAAGTACTGTATATTCTTTAGGGAGTATTTTTGAAATTTCATTAAGAATTTTGATTTCAAATCCAGTTACTTTAGTTTTGTTATTATCCTTGGATATTACAATAAATGGGGGACAGCTTATCAATGGAATACGAAACGTCTGATTTCTCAAACGTTTTTTGAATTGTGCTGTTATTCCCAATTTAATCTCGTTTCGCAAGTTTTTTTCGTCAATAATATTTTTGTCAATTTTATTCCATATGATATATGAATTGTTTTTAGGGATGTTATTAAAGATTATTTCTTTAGTATCTGTTTCATTATTTCTTACATCAAGTACAAAATATGCAGACATGGTTGGAGGTACTACGTCTAAATTAGCTTGAACACCGAAGTCGTAGTTAATTATAATAACTGGTTTAGGTGAAGGTTTACTAATTTTGTTGGCTTTAATTTGCGCAAGAAAGTTTGCGTTGAATGTTGTCATGTTTCTTACTCCAAAAATATATTGTTGACACAGAGGGTTATCCATATCTAAAAAGTTATTACTTAAAACTACTGTTCTATTTATTAATTTTAAATAATCATCTTCAGGTATTTTTGAGTCCCTGATGTAGCAAATGTTGGTTTGTTTTCCTAACATGATGTTTATCACTTCGCTAAGTATATTGGAAACAAGAGTAGGTTTTGCAATATGCCACGTGTTGTTTGATGTAGCCATGTTTACCAAAAGAGTCCAATGGAAAATAATTATGTTTGGGTTCATTGCTTCTTGTTCTTTTTTTATTACAATTTTTGTAGAGAGTGTTTCTGAATATTATGAGCAAATTGTTTCTATAAATATAGGACCCCAACCGCTTCGTTACGGATCTATGGTGTTCGGTTTTGAAATCTTAACTTGTTTTTTTTTTGTTTTTGTTTAAGGCTCCTGTAGTTTTAAGATATTGGCTCAAGATTGTAGATTATGCTTTAAGCATGAAAAATGATATACAATTTCTCGTTTTCAAGAACCGGTTTATCAGCTGTGCCACCGATAACTGGACACGAAGACAATCATTTTTGAGATACATTTTTGATTGATGATATGAGCCTTTTTTCTTTCTTTATAATTATCTATTGTTTTTGATAGTGAACCCTTCAATCTGTAATGGTTTTATGCTAATTTAGATCCTTTATGAAATTATGTGTCGATTTCGATACGTTAAAAATACATTTGTCAAAGCAAATTAGAGGTTAACTTGGAGCGGTATAATTATTAGTGTCAAAAATTTTGGGTAAGTTAAATACGGGTTGGGTTCATTGTTCATGTTACTTTAAAGTAGTTCCAGGGGACAGAAAAAAAACTGACCCCGTTAGTTTGAGAATTTTTTGGGATATAGAAATGTAGTATTTGTCTTTTAATTAAAAACTAATTTTATTCCATAAAGAAAAATTGTACAGGGTGTTCCAAATTGCGCACTTTGGGAGGTTTAAAGTAGTTCCAGGGGACAGAAAAAAACTGACTGTCTTTGGGACACTTAAATTTCAAAAGAAGTTTCTTTTTAATTCTGCAGTTTGGGACTGGGGCTGTACCTTTTTTATTTATAAACGTAAATTTTAGAACCGTGAATAAAAAAAAATCGTGGATAAGCGCGTGTAAAGAAAAGTTTTGTTTTTCTTGTATTTTTTTGTGGGCAGCTCGCTGGAAAGCTGTAAACCCATGGGGGTCCAAGATCTAATGGACACCTATTAAGTATTGACAGTTAACTGTTTTATCCTTAAAAAGTTAGAGGTTCGGTTAAGAGAAGTTAAAAATGAAGAAATACAAGTGAAACAGCCTTTCCTTATCCACTTAACCACGAAAAAATGTTTGTTTCTTTTTTATATACGTAAATTTCATTTTAGTGTACACACCTTTTTTATAGTATTTTTTTATAAAGAATTCAACTGTCAAACTAAATTTTATGGAACGACTCTTTTTTATATTATAAATGTTTTTAAGTAAATAAACAAATTAGAATGTAAAATAATAACAAAAAATATAAAAAGATACAAAGAATATAGTCTGAAAGCGCGAGACTAAATTAATTTTAACAGTAAAACTCCTCATACAAAAATCTATAAAAAAGCAATTTACACCATAATGAAATTTCCATAAATAAAAGAGTTATAGACCCTCTCCCAAAATTCAAACTTTTGATAAATCCCCCGTAGATTAAAAACGGTTGATGCGGTTTTAACGCTCTACTATGAGTGTCCTTATTTTTAACCATTAAATTTCTCTTGAAAATCGAGTAATGCAGGAATATAGTCCTTGCTATAGGCAGTTAAACTTTTGGGACGTTTCTAACCTCTTTATTTATCATATGCAAAAAAAAATCTGAAAGTTGAGTTGGGTTGTTTTTATCTGTGCGTTTTTTTGTCAACCCAAGCATCTCATCTAGAGACAGTGACAGTTTTGCCTTTAATTTTATACCAACATGACTCATTTAATTTTTGATATATTAATGGTTAGGAAATATGTTTATTTCATGTCAACGTCACAAAAGTGTAACTGCATATGGCAAGGACTAGTGTCCCTAAATATTTAGGGACACTAGCAAGGACTCTAGGGCACTCAGTCTGTCAATCTGCGAAAAATATCGCATTAACACCCTCAGGGTGTTCCATTTTTAAACAATTTTCTTTCTTTTGCAGTTAACCATATTCGAAGTCGCGAACTGACAGGTCCTCTTTCGCGCAGTCGCACAATTAGACCACGATTTTACAAGGACATGCACAAGCAAAGGCTGACCATTGGTCATCTGTCGGCGGTCTACTGTCTTCTTTTTGATCATACAGGTATAGCTATTTATTTAAGTGCGGAAAAGTGCACTTTTAACAGATAAAAATAAAAAGTGTGGCACATTTGAAATATTTATTTTGGTGGGCTGGGTTTTTAGGTTACTTTTTATTTGATTAAGCAGTCATTATAGTCCCTGTCCCATTGTAATTCTTTCATCTAGATTTCGCTAGTACGAGAGATATGGTATACAATTAAAAAGTATATGAAAAGGATAGCCAGTTAGCAACCGCTTTTTTTCTACCTGCGTTTTCATGGGATGCACGTCTGCTTTCTCTGTCTTGTATACTTAGATGATATACGTTGTCTCACGCACTCGCGTTTTTAAAATAGAGAATTTAATTGGGATACCCTGTATAGGTTTTTATGCGCCCACTTTTTTATTTTTGTCTGTTAAAAATCAGTTTTTTTCCTTATTAATTCATAGTTTTTAGTTTAACTAATAGTTTAAAACAAAATCGTTTGACTCAAAAATTTTTGGCCTATTTTTATTTTCTAGTGGTTAGTTTGATTTTTAACTTTGCATCATTACGCAAATTCTTTATCATCTTTTCCAACTCTATTGCAAGGTGAGTCAGTAACCATAAACATCACCCAAGTACCCAGTTGTACCAAGCACAATTAAAATTACAAGCGACTAAATACAGGTGTTAGACGCCCTGGGTACATTTGGCTGATTTCTGGTGCAAAACAACTGTCGAAATAATATTTAGGGCCTCTCATGAATGCCCAACCTTTGTATTTAGTTGCTTGTATTTTTAATTGTGCTTTCAGCCTTAACAAATAGGATAGTCCGCTATTTTGGATCCGTCATTGTCAAAATTTATAATCAACGACGTTAAACTAAGGTCACTCATCGTCAAGCAAGCTTTACAGGTAGCGAAGCCTAACTCTGATTTTCTATTTTTTGGTTATAATTTTTAACATGTTTTCCTCGGTTTCGCATTGGCAGCTCGTTGTTATTTTAAAAATGTGGTTTCAACACAGTCTAAAGATCTATTTAATAATGATACAGTTTCAAGATAGTTTGCAGCATAACTTTTTAATCCTAATTACATAAATATATATAGTTTGGGTACCTTCATACTGTGTAAAACAACATCTTCAAAATAAAACAGAATCGCCAATGCGAAACCGAGGAAAACATGTCAAAAATAATAACCAAGAATAGAAAGCCTGACGTTAGCTTCGCTTCCTATAAAGTTTGCCTTTACGATGAGTGTCCTTACGTTAAACACCTCCAAGTTTCAAACTTGATACATATCGATTCATAAATGGGAAAGTGTGCAATTTTGAGTGAGAAGTTGTATTGAATGACCGAAAAGGTTCAACTCTAAATCAAATCGGTTTATAAATAAGCTGCTTTAGCTTTGCGATACTGGGGAATTGATTTTGCTAAATGAGTAAAAAGTTCTAGTTAAAATTAAGCAAATTAATTTAAAATTCAGGAGTTTATTTCCTCAAAGATTACGTTGATTTGTATATTTTGGTGCGGGTTTTTTGTAGGAAAATTACTGGCTGCCCAAAAATAAGTGACAGCCACCAACGTCATTTTTCGAAACTTGAATATCAATTTTTTTATTTTATTTTTAAATTCTGCTTCGACTTTTAGGGATCAACATTTTTATAAACATTTTAACATAAATAAGCTTAGCTTGGCATTGTTTGGAAAGGTAAAAATTGTCTTTTTACAGGAGATTTTATAATAACCGGTGCTGATGACCTGCTGATTAAAATGTGGTCGACGCACACCGCAAGACTGATAATGGTGTTTCGTGGAGCTTCGTCAGAGATCGCTGATATCGCAATCGATCCGGAAAACACGCTGTTGGCCGCTGGATCTTTGGATAGAATTTTGAGGGTATGTATCAATTCTAAGATTACTATAGCCAAATATACGATATGTAATGTTGCAGCCATGAAAGTAAAAAGAAATAATGGAACTTCCTTCGGCCAGTGCATAGGCTAAAATAGGGGGCGACGGAACGTTGGCGGCCATTTTGTTATAGGTTTAGAGTACAAGTCGCCTCTCGTAGAGGTCGTTGTGGTGAACAAGTATTGTACAAGCCGTCACGCATAGAGTTCGCCGCGGTGAATGGACAGTAAAGACTGTCAAATGTTTTGTTGTGTCATTAGACAACTGGCGCTTAAAAGGCAAATTGCGTTCCCATTTCTTTCACCCGCGCATGCGCCGCCGTCTTATAAATCGGGGCCATCAATGTTGGCCTTGCTCAATCACTTAAAAATGGCGGATTTTGATTTTTTTTTATTTCCTTCAGTCCGCGCAGTTTTTGACAGTTTTGACAATTGTTCTATTTATTTTTCTATGTCTATGGTTGCCTCTTACTGTATTAAATAATTAAAGTGTGGTCGTCGAAGTCCTAGTGAAAAATCGTGGTGCCTGTAGTGCCATCTAGGTTTTAAATAAAGACCTGAACCACAAAGCGCGACGAAATCGTATATTCAGAAAACAAAATATTTTGACCAAAAGTTATTTGAACTTGTTTTCCTCCTTTGTTTTATTATTCAATTATTTATTTTAATATTTACTTAGGTGTGGAATATGCAAACTGGTGTTCCTGTAGCAGTGTTGACGGGTCAACCCGGGATGATTACGTCCGTCAATTTTTGTCCCACACCATGCTGGGGCGTCAAGTACTTAATCAGCACGGGTACAGATGGTTCTGTGGCGTTTTGGACGTATAATCACGACGGTTTTGGAAAGGCTGATTTTAGGTAGTTACCTATAGAGGTCGCCGAAAAAGTTGTAAAACTACACATTTTGGATACTCTTTGAAAAATAATGAAATTTTCACCAAAAATTTCAAAATATTACATTTTTACAGGTCAAAAACTATACTTGGGATTTTTAGAATTTTTTTATTAAATCACAAAATGCAACATCTTTAACCTCTCATGAGAGAATAATGATAATAATGATAAATAATAATTCTTTGTCCCCTAAAGATTAGTATTTGCGAGAAATAAATATATGTTAAAATGCCAAAACATCATCAAAACATTTTTTATCACAGTGTATTATAATCTTTAGTTTCAAAAGAGTACTTATTTAGAAAAAGTAAAAAACCACACTTCTCTTGTGAAAAGGAAAAACCTAGTAAAGAAACCTAATAGGTGTTTACTTCGTTTTGCAATTCCTGATGAATATCATTTGTCTGTCATTTGTCATTCGAAACAGCTGCATATTTTTATATACGAATATTTGATCCTCGCCCTCTGCCTTGATGCATACGAGGATAGTTTCCTCCGTTTCTTCCATTTCCACCTTTGCTGTGTAAAAAAAACTTTTGGAAAAAACAAAACCTTTTTAGAGAAAAAAGGTAGGTTAGGGTTTCATTTCCATATGCTTTTATCAGGTTTCTTTTTATTTTTCGATGGCTCATCAGCATTCCATCGATGAATATCCGATGGACGTTACTTTGTCATTGTCAAAAATTTAGATTCCATCGATAAAAAAAAACCGGATGAATTTTAAGACTCCCAGTGTATCGTGGTTGTAACCAGCTGTAATTTCTCTAACATTTTTATAGGAATACACCTACACTTTACCAAGAAAAAATGAGGCCGGGTGTTGCACAAATGATCTGTTCATCGTTTAGCCCTGGTGGTACTTTTTTGGCTACTGGTTCTGCAGATCACCATGTTCGAGTCTATTATATGAAAGGTAAATTTTTAAAATATATTTACTTGAAATATTAATAATTCACAGTTTAGAACATTAAAATCATGTTCTTTTATCTCTCTCGTATATGCTGGCTTTAGATAAGATTATCTCATACATAAGGCAAGTAGCTCCATCTCTTATTCCATTAGGCAATCTTCAGGCTGAACCGAGAGAGAAACGCTTATCTACTGTCAACATGAACAATAGAGCTAACAGAACAGGATATTGGTCTTTTCAACTGTGAAATAATATCTTTAGCTATTAGCTAACTTTTCAGGAAAATTCATATTTTTTTCATATTCAGGAGAGATTCCTCCATATAATTGTTACTTTGTTTAATCTGTATCTTCTTACACTTTAGCACAATTTTAAATGATTTGCACTCCTTTGTCAGTATTCTTGAAATCTCCCCGATCGAGTACTCCCTGGGGAGTGACGAAGAGTGAGCACTCTCTCGTTTCTATAAAAAAGCAAAAAATTTTGACAGATAACTAAGCAAATAGAGTTATGTGGTGGAAGGGAAGTAACCCCAGTTTTTATTTTCTTGATTGTTTGTTTGTGGCACTCAACAGACAAAAAAGGCAGAAAGTATATTTGGGAGAAAACACAGAACAGACCAAACTTAAAAAATACATACGTCACCAAAATAAAAATTTTTAGGTTATCTCAGTTTTTGACAAAAGTCAGCACGTCGGCACCTATCGAGATCTTCCCGGTGTGTCGCCAAAATGTCACACGTTTTTCGGATGAGAGTTTCAAGAATACGATTAAGGGAGAAACGCCCACTTTCGCTCAAATTTCGAGGAGTACTCGCTCCGGGAGATTTCAAGAAAACGACACAGGGCTAATTTTGAAATCCATCAGCTGTTTTAGTACAGTACTCTGTGTATATTTTTAGGAGATGAAGGTCCCCAAAGAATCCTCGAAACAGAGGCGCACAGTGACCGAGTCGACTCGATGCAGTGGGCTCATTCCGGATTAAAGTTCTTGTCCGGCAGTAAAGATGGCGTCGCTATCATTTGGTGGTTCGAAAGGCAACAGTGGAAGAGTATACATTTGGTTATGGCAACGAAGCTTCCGAGGTGAGATATTTTTAATATCACAGGGTTGACACAAACCGCGACGGTTCCCGGGTCCTTCGTGATCTTTCCCTTAAGAGTGAAAGATCTAGGACTAGAAACGCTATCCAGAGAAAACCGGATGTTGGTTTAGGTTAAAAATTACTATATAATAATTAATTTGGTTCTGACATACACAGGTCGATAATTCCAGATACAATTTAATTACTTTATTCGTAGGACCGGTACTACACTGCCCTCTGCTTTTTGTAGCATAATAGTAATCCCTCTTTCATAGCCCTGCGGATTCCCTGGCCTGGGCCAATTGAGATCCTTAATTTTCAAACCCCCGAAACCGAATGACCCGACCTCCAAAAAGCCACCTTTCCTTCCGCGACTGCATCCAAAAGTCCAGCATGGATCCGTTCTATTGGTCAATGATCGCAAGCCCCGAAATCATTTCTGCAGGGTCAGCGTTAACTTAGTTTTTGGTCTAGAAACCCAGAGCAACGGACCTATGACGATTTTTAATGCCTTTTTGGGATAAGCGTGACAATACTATTGAAGTAATTTTTGCAACCACGTACTTAATTTTCCCTAGATTTGACGCATTGTTAACGATTTGGCACCAAGGCGGGTTTTTTGATCGTTTTGCATTAAAGACTTGCAAGGGCGTTGGACGTGTTTATCTCTTTTGTAGCGCATGAATCAGCTGCCTTTCTAAGGTTGTTATAGCTTTGCCTGTTTAGGATGGCGTCACCACCAAGTTAAAAACATCCAATTCTTTTTTCTCTGCCAATAAACCAGATGGTGCTGTCTCAAAAAAATTAGTTTTGTATTTGCAATAATCGGCTTCATCCCTAGAGAAACAGACGTGTACAAAGCTTTAAAGCTCAAATATGGCGAGTAGGTATGAATTACATAAGGAAGGCCCAACCAGAGATTACCAAGAAACCCAGGGGTTTTTAGATCCAAAACTGACCATACCGACTTCACATTTTAGTTTTACGCAAACAGCAGCACCACCTCGTAGGTGACCCTACAGGCTTGTATATGAGGTTAATAAAAAAGACTAAGCCTGTCTTTTTTATCAACCTTTTTTTCTTTTTATCCAGTCATCCAACGGAGATTTAAAATTTTTTGAAGGCGAGAAGTTTGAATGTTTTGCTTTTGAAGGGTTCATTTGAGAAAATCGAAAGCCTGATCGGCACAGATTTGTCTGTTCGACAAAGTCTCTTACTTTAAAAATATTTGAACATGACATGAAAATTTGTCAGATGTTACACTATAGGCTAACCTTCCTGTCGTTAAAAAAAAATTATGACACCCAGCATCACAACCCGGCAGTCCCTACAACTAAAATACTGGTTTGGTGGGAAAGCGTACTTTCATTACTAAAAAAACCGTTTTAAAGTTAATTTTGTTGATTGAAGAGTGTAGTCAGTGTGCCCTGAGTACGCAGTTGTACACAGCAAGTTAGAAATGCCTAAATGCCTGTACACTTTGGTGTAGGTACATTAAAGTTCTAGGAGTCAAAGACGAACTTATCAATTATAAATTTCTTGAAAGATTTTATGTTTGAGAAATGCTATGACCTCATTATAAATACAAAATCGGGCCCGAAAGGCTCATATTTTCTGCTCATAATGCCTTATTTTCCAGTGACAACACCCAAGATGAGAATAAAAAACTCCGAGTTACAATGGTGGCATGGGACTTCTCCGATAGCATAGTAATCACAGCGGTCAGCGATCACACGCTCAAAGTGTGGAAGGCGTCAGATGGACAGCTCTTGAAAATCCTCACCGGACACAAGGATGAGGTGTACGTGCTCGAGTCTCATCCATTGGATGAAGATGTTCTTTTGAGCGCTGGACACGATGGCCAGTTGTTTGTTTGGGACATTAACAAAGGTAAATCAGAGGATTTATACTAAACTATCATTAAGTTATAGTTGCATAAAATTTGTAAGTTGATTAATTTAAAACAATGGTTTAGATTGTGATACTAACATACAATCTGGCGATTATTTTTTAAATATTTTGGTTTTTGTCGGTCTTTGGTAAAAATCAAACAAAAGTTAGACAATTAAATATCCTACAAAAATGTGTTTTTTGTTAGACTAATATTTTTTGAGTGATAAGTCCTAATATTTCGCCGCCATTTTGGATTTTGCACAATTTATTTCTGTGGTAGCCTTTGAACTAAAACTACTCGTTTTCTGAAAACGCAAACGATGTATACCTTCATCTTTCACTTTTTTCTCTTTGAAATAAAAAAATAAAATAAAGTTTAATATATTTTCTAAATATATTAGGTGAAATCGTGGCGAAGTACCTCAACGAAATCGAAGGTCAAGGTCACAGCGCCATCTACGATGCAAAGTGGAGCCCAGAGGGCAGCAAAATCGCTGCCAGCGACTCGCACGGTGACATCATCACTTTCGGATTTGGAAGCGGCAGTACTTTTTATGAACATGTAAGTAAATTGATCTTCATCTGTTTGTAACAGGGTGTCCCATTCTACATGAGATTGAATCTGAAACTTGGATGTTAATAAACTTAACGATCTGCGGATTTGACCTTACTGTGCTCTTTTTTAAGCTCTTCAAAATGGCGGTATAAGTTTTTTTCCTCACCCGGTTGTTTCTCGTACAAGAAGGATTTTTAAAAATATATTTTACTAACTGTACAACTTAGGAACCAATGTACCGAGTTGGAATATGGTGGGGCCAAATAGATTTTAGAAAGTATATCTAGAATACTCTTCTCGGAGGGGCTGAACTAGATCAACAGGGGCTGAACTAGATCAATTTATTGCCTTCCAGTCCCCTTTTTGCGTTTGTATCTTTTTTTTATAATTTGCAAATTAATTTATTATTTTTATTCCCAACATACCCTTAAGTAACATTATTAGAACTCGTAGTTTTATATTTTGAGTTACCAGGTTCTTTAGAGGTCGCATTTATAACTTAAGCATACATTTTCCACATAATAAAACGTCAAACCTTGAAGAAACGTTAGAAAACCAAAAAAGTATTTATAAGCGGGTCATATTATAACCCATATTCCTTTGCTCTTTTTGGATACTTTCGGTTGCATTAATTTCTGATATAAAATATGGCCCTATTAAACCATTTTCCCTAAAGATCTACAATAGAAAATATTATAATATTTCGTCATTTACTTTTTTTTTAATTACTCATGGTCATAATGGAACGTTAATTACTTGATTTTTTGTAACTTTTAGCGGTATAAAATTGTTTGGTTTATAGGGCGTTATGGGACCTTTCTTTCCTAAAAGAAATAAATATGCGCTGTCGTTCTCCCTTTTTTTATTTTTCTAACCTTTCTTGTTAATTTGTGGTAGGTGTTCTAAATTTTGTTCATGTTCTTTTCAGTAGAGTATCGCCCTCATATAATTTTTATAATCAACGAATCGAAAATCTCCTAATTAAATATTTATATGTGGTTATATAATTTTGGGACGTTAATATTTATGCATAATGTGTGACCTAAATTTGCCATTGTGACTAAAATGTCGCTAAAGCTTTTATAGTAAAAACTCTTATTTATAGAAACGACCAGGATTCTATAGTAGGATAGACCACGCCTAGTCGCTTATTAAACCAGATAAAATAGCTTTAGATTCTATAGTGGTGCAACCGCTATCGGGCGAAATGCGGCGCAATACTTGTGGTTCGATAGAGGTTCTGTAGTCGTGGGGCCGCTAGAGGGCAACGTGTAGTGTATTATTTGAGGTTTTATAGACGTTTTGTAGTGGTGGAACCGCTACAGGGCGAAGCTAGAGTTTATCCCTTAGGGTTTTCCTGAGATGTTAATAGTTAGTTCGTTAGTTATTATAAGGTTGCTGCCATCAAATGGGGCTTCTGATTTAAAAGGTTTAAGAGGTATATAAGGGTAATCGGATCGTTCTAGCGACTCCACTTTGGGACTTATGAAGGAAAGGCACTTCTGCTACAAATAAAAAATGTTACTTGGGTAAAAGTTTTTTTGTTAATATCGACAGTATATTGAAATTATTTCCTCAGCTGCCAAAAGAACTCTTCTTCCACACGGACTACCGACCATTGGTACGCGACCAAAATTACTGGGTACTTGACGAACAGACGCAGGTACCGCCGCACCTGATGCCCCCTCCTTTTCTGGTCGACATGGACGGAAATCCGTACCCGCCGATGCTGCAGAGACTAGTTCCCGGTAGGGAGTGTTGCAATCTGGAACAGTTGGTTCCCAATATTGTTATTGGAAATGGAGGTAGGTGTTCTTACACTTTGACTTTTTTTGTGAACCCAGGGGGTGGTCTCGGGGTCCGGCCCCCCAGGCCAAAATTTTTAAAAGCATTTTTGACATATTTCATGACAAAAAAAAAAAATAGCATAAAATACGACATCATGGGGTCTCGCCTTCCCCCAAGTCTCTCGGGCCTCCCCTAGTTGGCAATCAGCTGCGCCACCGTGCGACCCTGGGCACTGAAAATGTGTTATGAAAATTACTCCCAGAAATAAAATGTTGGAAAAGAAGGAAAAATAAACATTGAGATTCTCCGTTTTTCCCCTTGGTGTTTAAAACCACTGATTTTTCGAGAAAATAAACCTGAAGAATGTAGTCCACAGTACCCGATGTATTTTTAAACTGATCTATTTTTAAATGATTTCTGACAGAGTTTTTCGACCATCGGACTGACTAAACCAAAGGTACGATTTGTAGTACAATGTTGCTACACATTTACTTTTAAACACATTTTTCAGCCTTTGAAAATGCATATTTTAAAAACTATATAGTTTATTAACAAAAGCACCGAGTTGCGGTATGGTGGGGCCATAGAGATACAAAAAAACACACCTTGAGTTAAAATTCGGAAAAACGTCATTTCGCGAATTTTAGGGTAGGGGACCCCATAAGACCTAAAAACTATACGGTTTATCCACAAAAGCACCGAGTTGTAGTATGGTAGGGCCATAGAAATGCAAAAAACCACACCTTAAGTTAAAATTCGGAAAAAATTCATTTAGCGAATTTGAGGGTAGGGGACCCCATAAGACCGAAATGGCCAAACTTTGAAAATTTATATTTTAAAAACTATACCGTTAATCCACAAAAGCACCAAGTTGTAATATGGTAGGGCCATAAAAATGCAAAAAAACCACACCTTGAGTTAAAATTCGGGAAAACGTCATTTAGCGAATTTTAGGGTAGGGGACCCCCCAGACCAAAATGGCCAAACTTTGAAAATTCATATTTTAAAAACTATACGGTTTATCAACAAAAGCACCAAGTTTTAGTGTGGTAGGGTCATAGAGATGCGAAAAACCCACACCCTGACTCAAGATTCGGAAAAACGTCATTTAGCGAATTTTTTGGGTAGGGAATTCTAAGGGCTAAAATGGCCAAACTTTGAAAATTCATATTTTAAAAACCATATAGTTTATTAACAAAAGCACCGAGTTGCAGTAAGGTGGGGCATAGAGATGCGAAAAAACCTCACCCTGAGTTAAAATTTGGAAAAGCGTCATTTAGCGAATTTTAGGGTAGGGAATCCCATGGACCAAAATGGCCAAACTTTGAAAATTCATATTTTAAAAACTATACATTTTATCAACAAAAGCACCGAGTTGCAGTATGGTCGGGCCATAGAGATGCGAAGAAACCACACCTTTAGTTAAGATTCGGAAAAACGTCATTTAGCGAATTTTAGTGGAAGGAATCCCATAAGACCAAAATGGACATGGGATTCCTTTTCCTAAAGTTCGCTAAATGACGTTTTTCCGAATTTTAACTCGGGGTGTGTTTTTTTTGCATCTCTATGGCCCTACCATACTGCAACTCGGTGCTTTTGTTAATAAACTGTATAGTTTTTATAATATGGATTTTCAAAGTTTGACCATTTTGGTGATTTTGATCTCCCAACAATAGGAGAGTTATAATTTAAAAAAATAATAAGTTGCGTTAGATTAAAATATAAATTAAACAAAATTCTCGCGGCGAATTGTTCCCGCTGTGAATCAGCCGGCGGCGAATTGAATGCGCGGTGAATCGGTCCGCGGTGAATTGTCCCCTACCCTTTATAACCTCCCTTATTACCTTTATTAGATATTATTTAGACTGACAAAAAATTACTCTTTTTTTTAATGCTTCCTTTTTCATGGATTAGAAGGTAAGTCTTAACAGCACTGTCTACCAAAGTGATAAAAATTATATATACAGAGTGTTTTTTTGGTAAAGGATTTTTTTGCGGGTATTTGTCGTACGCTTTTCGAAAAATCCTCCTTGTAGGTGTAAGATTTATCCTACATTTTAAATAGGGAAAGTGATATTTTAAATGTCTTTATAACCGTGTAAAAATTTCAAAAATCTAATGATTATTTTTTGAGGCATTTGTCTCCAAAGTTACTGTGAAGTAAAAAAAATAATAAATTAAGAAATATGATCTAGGAGTCACTGCAAAATGTTTCTCCGATAAAGAAGTTAATTGACGTGTTTCGGGATTTTTTGTCAGCTGTGAATATGTAAATAAAAATCGATTAAGTCCACTTTTCATATTCAAACTATAGGGGTAAAGCTTACCCCTACGGGGAGCTACAAAAATTTTAAGAAAGTCAAAGTGTCCCCTTGGGAAACAAAATCGACGTGTTCGACTGTTTTTCCAAAAACGTATACCTGAAAAGGCTTCTGTTACCTTTAAAAAAACGCATTGTTCAAAATAAAATAAATAAAAATATTTTACATAATTCTTTTTCGTAAAAATATTATTGAGGTCAGGCCAATAAAATTTATAAAAATAATATTATACTTAAAGTTCTAATAAAATTTGTTTTCAAAATTTTATAAAATAATATTTGATTCTTTGACTCTTTGAAGTTAAGACCATTACCAAATTTGGTTAAAATGTCTCAATAGACTTAAAAGTTAAAAACATAAAGATTCTAGTAGTTTAATCACCCTGTATTACGTGGGTAAAGGAAAGAGCTAGATCCCAAGTTTATTACAAAAGTGCCATTGAATGTTTTCACAGGAATATTTCTCAAATCTTTTGTACTTGGAATCACCGAGTATATTTATTTTTCTTATGCAGGCAGTCAGGAAGTAATTCAAGAAATACCAAGGAGATTATTAGAAGAAAGTGATGATGAACAAAATCGAATCACTAATCAACAACAAAGAAGCCAACGGTAAGCGAAGAAACTACACTTTTGCTTACTTTCTTAGAATTGTATTTTCTATATTTTTGGCAAAAGTTGGTCAGTTTAATAATTTTCATCATAATTAAAATAATTGGATCCATGACGGATCTGATACCTTCCTAGCTAGCCTATTCGCACATTCCAAGTAAAGCCCTAGTATAGTTTTTTGTAAATATCTCAGAAAGTAAAGGTGCTACGAAGTTTTTAATTTTCACACAAATTATTTACCAAAACGCAGTCTACTATATTCCGATAACCGCATATTGATGCAATGCTCCGTTAAAAAGTTAGCATTTTGAAAATTTTTTAATTGTCAAAAAACTGTTTAGCATTAATGGATTTTGGCCAAAATCTAATCAGCTCGTGAGAGTGTCGAACACTATTTTACCTGAACATTTTATGAAAATCAGTTCAGCGGTTTAGAAACTATCGTGTTACGGACAAGCATATACACACAAACACACACACACACCGACAGACATCACGACGATATTTCTAAGATAGGTCACCCAAATAACACATTTTCGGCTCAAAAAAAAAAATTTTCCTCGAAAATATTCTTCTCTAGCCATTAATGCGCGGGCTAGGAATGTAAGAATAAGATATAATATAAATGCATTTGTAAATCCTTTTAGGTTAAAAAACCCACATCATTAGTCTTGATCTGACCATAGCTTTAATAACAAATAAAAAAAAGGTTAATAAGTTTAATTTAATTGTAACTATCTCTGTACTTTTTTATATACCAAACCATTTCTTATTTTCCGCTTTTCAAAATAATATTGTTTGCTTTTAATAGGATAAGACAAAGTACAGGCAACTGGCAATCCGATCCGAACATGGAATGGAAAAGGAACATTCTTATTCCGCCCCTTAACCCCGCCGTTTTGGAAAGATCAAACGAAAATAGGTAAGCAGCTACAGTTTATTTCATAATTTTTGAGAAAACTATTTTTTCCTTATGTATGGCGTTATAGTTAACTGTGGTATGACATATTTAAAAAAATACCATCTTTTCTTAAAACATTTCAGCCCATATTTGACCTATCCAAAACTCTACCTCGGAATGAGCTACGAAACACAAAGCTTTGCACAGTCGTAGATCTTTATAGAGTTAACAACTCCTCCAAGTTAAAAGTAGTAAAATAGTTACGAAATATCAAAAAACGTCGAAATTGCCACTCACTCATGTATAGATTATCAAAATTCTACTGTACTTCCAAACCCTTGGAAAAAATTAAAACCCAAAATTCTAATCTACTCCCCTCCTCTAAACATTTAAAGTTATGTTAAAGTAACATTACCCACTTCCAGAAACGCTAGAGAGCTGAGCTTTGGCAGACTGATTGGAGCTATGATAAAACTATAGGAAACAGTTTTAAAAACCCAAAATTTTAATTAACTTCCCTCCCCTATAAATGTAAAGTTATGTAAAATAACATTGCCCACTTCCAGAAACGCTGGAGAGCTGAGGTTTGAAAGACTGATAGGAACTATGATAAAACTATAAGAAAAAACACCAAAGTTTTAATTTATTCCCTCCCCTATAAATCTAACCTTATGAAAAAGTAACATTGTCTACTTCCAGAGAACTGAGCTTTGAAAGGCTGATAGGAACGATGATAAAACCATGGGAATAAATTAAAATACCTCAAAATTTTCAATTAGGCATTGCAAAAGTTTTGAACAATATTCCGCATATTTTACTACTTTAAAACTTAAATATTATCCAAATCCTTTAAAAAAGGAGTGAAATCATAAACACATTTCATGTAAAAAGAAGCCAAGTACGCGAACATGATATTCGGTAAAAAGAATTGAGATAAAAGTAAAGCCAAGTTCTCCAATACAAATTTCAAAATGAAAGGTTTTACTAGTTTGGAAATGTTTTACTAAACTTTGCTAAGTTATGTGAGGATTAGCTTTCCAGCTATCCACGGAAAAAATACGAGAGAAGCAAAACCTTTTGCACCCGCTTAGCCACGAAAATTTATTTGATTTATAATTCACGGGTACTAAAAAATTTACGGTGATTATACTTTGATTTTAAATTAGTATTTTGACATTCTGTTTTTTTTGTCATAAAATCAGTATTGTTATTATCCAAAATGTTATTTTTTATTAATTTAAATCTTACTTTAATATTAAACACAATTTGATTTTTTTTGTCAGTAGATATACACATTTTTAAAAACTATACTATTTTAAGGCTTTTTTATAAGTTACTAGCCTAAAAATCGCCAGTTAGCTGGATTTGCGCGCGCCCTAGGGTAAAAAATTTGCCTAAAAATAACAGAATAGCTGATAGAACATGTATGCCAAATTTCAGCGAAATACGTTAAGTGATTTCTGTGATTAGCGGTAATAAAAAAAAGACCTCTTCCTTTATGTATGTATTGGTTGATGATGATTATTGATTATTATTATTAAAACATAAAAAACCTTGATTTTTTAAGATTGATCCTGTAGATGCCTATATAATTTTAAATTATTTTTTGGAATTGCCACAGAATTTCAAAAAATTGTCAATAGTCTTAAATGTGTGCAGTGGTAACCCGACACGCACTTTTTTTTAGGGAATTCCACAACAAACTGGAATTGCAAGAATACCAAAAACAACTTAGAAAGAGACCACTCATGATCAACACGTCAATGCCAAGTAGTTCGAAAATGAGAGAGAAAAAGAAAGCTGGAGCAAAAAGGACATCTACCAAACCCAAGCCTCTCAGAACGCACGTCTTGTCACCGGTAATGTTACTACTTGTACTACTAGTAAATGAGTTTTTTGCAAGGTCTTAAAGTTCGGCTAGGTACAGCTGATTTGAAAAAAATCTGATACAACTTTTTGAATAATAATCTTAACACAATCGCATTTGCATAAAATCGATCCATAGTTACTGAGATATTTACATTATTGAAGCCGCGTAATTATTTAAGATTGCGCAAATATATATGGATGAAAACATACTTACTATAAAATACGTGTAGACCTGAAAATGGTTCCGTAACGAGAGACCGTCCCATGTGACGTCACTCCAATGCTGCTTTCTCATAGGTCAGCCGCACGGCCATATTGCCTACGTCACTATACTTTGTCACGGCGCGGGAAATTTAAATTCATGTGTTTGTCGTTTCACTAATATGCAAACACTACAGTTACGTATGGTAATATAAACTCTATACCATTATCTTTGAGATAACTTTTGACTGTATCACTTATCATCAAGAAAAAAGCTGCCCAAGGGTGCACAGGTCCGGATTCAGACTAGACGAAAAATAAAATTAGGGATCGTTCACAAACTAGACTAATATAGTCGTAACAGGGTATTTTTAAAGTATGTGGTGCTCCTTTGAGTAATTTAAAGAAAAGCTCTTACTAAAAAACATGGAAATAATGCATTAGGGGTCGTATTTTTAAGGGTGACAAAATAAAAAAACGATCATAATACCTATAATCATTTAGTCAACTTCGTTGAAATTTGGCAGTGCTGTTTGTAGTGACAAGAGGCGAATTTGGCACTACTTAAATTAAAATAATTAAGTCCAGTGATGTGCCACATCGTGAACAATATTTTTGAGAAAAAACTATGCGTTACTAAATATTTTCTAAATTCGGTATTTTTTTTCTTTTATTTGATTAAATAACTACAAACACAAATTAGTCTTTTGGATTTTTTTTACCATGATTTGTTTTAGAGATAAAAAATATAAAGCACTTTATTGCAAGTCCGCATTGCGAAAAAACTTATGAAGTAAAAAAGTTGTATTTTGGATTTGCTTAGTTATAAAAAAATACACAAAATAAAAAATTTTCAGTGGCGCACAACCGATTTTTTTAAAAGTTTGACACTAAAAACTTTATATTTCGAGCCCATATGTATATGAACATTTTATTTTGTCTAAAAAAGGTATTTTAGCATTTATTCCGAAAATGCTAATAATAGTTTTTTTGAAAACTGAATAAAACCTAAAAAAAACATGATTTTTTTTCGAGATCCTAAAAAATAACCACAATTTATGGATGCCAATTAAGTGCTAACCGTGGACTTGGCCCATAATTTAGTTTTCTACAATAAAGTTGATTACATACTTTCTGTAAAAGGCTTAACTTTTGAGAAAATGACATAAAACTTAATAATTTCGGTTTATTGTGTATACCGGGTGGGCCAAAAAAAACCGGATAATTTTTTTTTTCATTATAACTTTTAAACTATACAATCGATTTTAATTGGACAAACTGCACTTGGCAGAGAATTAATCAGAGTTTTGACTAAATGTATTTCTTTGGCCTCTATCTTAAAATCCAAGATGGCGGACGAAATTAAAATGTACCCTTCAAAGATGCTCGTTTATTCTCGTGTTGCGAACATGTCTTAATTACTTTTTTAAATTAGTAAAAAAGCTGCATTCTTAGCAAGGCAATCGTATATTATTCAAAACATTGGTTAAAACAAAAATATATTTTTTTAGAACCACTAAACCGATTTTGCTGATTCTTACCTTGTTGTGCCTTGCAAGAATGTTGATTTTTTAATGATTTAAAAAAATTCTTAAAACGTGTTCGCAACACAAGAATAAACGAGCATCTTTGAAGGGTACAATTTTATTTCGTCCGCCATCTTGGATTTTCAAATGACGGACAAAAAAATTTATTTGTTCAAAACTCTGATTAATTCTATGCCAAGTACAGTTTTTTCCATTAAAATCGATGGTATAGTTCAAAAGTTATAATAATAAAAAAATTGTCCGGTTTTTTTTGGCCCACCCGGTATACTATGAAAACTACATAGGAAACGGGTGTACACGAGGGGTGATTAGCTGCCCACAGTAGGTGTACAGAAATTGTCTACCGGACTCCACAGGACACTATAGAGTTTTTGAGATATTAAGATTTTTTATACCTAACTTAAGATATAGGTACTTTTTTATCTAGCCATCTAGCCACATTGTTAGCTCCCGCTAAATTTCGCGGTTGTTTATATATTTTTAAAACCACACAATTGTATGAAGGACAGAGCGCATTTCGCACATTTGGACATGCGCACCAACAATCGGAGAGATCCTTTGTCAAGTGCCTCGAGAAATGGCGTGTTAATTTCGTTCTCCAACTATTTTCAAATATCTACACCTGAAAGTGCTCGATTTTGGTGTACTGAAGCATAGAAAAGAAACTTCAGCCCTTCAGCTACGTGGTGACATCATTAGATCCAATCAGGGGCCCCTTAGAACGTGGAGAAAGTGGCTGCAAACTGGTGAGTGCATTTGTATCTGATTGCCGTTGTGTGGTTCCAACAATTAACCTATGGACCTTATTAATTATTTCGTAATTCATATCAATATATTTATGTTTGCTCGCGCTTCATTTAATTAAAATATTTACAGTCCATTGCATTTATCGTTTTTCTAACCGCGGGCATAACACCACATTATCTATTTAAAACCAATTATAATATACAACTGTACTTTTACTTACCGTCTATAATTTAAATACACAGCCAAAATTTAAAAAAATTAAGTTTTAACGAAATTTTCGCTCACTTCACAAATGCTTGTTTATAGAAAAATCTCAAATAAACAAAATAGCAAAATGTAAATAGATACGGAACTGTCTTTTAGACATACACCACCTTGGATTAATCCCATACTTATATTGATTTAGCACCGGATCAACTCAACTGCGATTCATCTCTTTTTAACACGCACTGGCCGCGCGCATGCTGTCAAGAGGATTAAATCGCTGGATAAGTTAAGCTTTATGAAACGAATATTCAACATGTATACGTTTATCTCTATTAGCGCATTGAAACTGTATATTAAATTGTCTTTTTTATGAAATTATTCAAGAAAAACGATTGACTCCTAACCAAAGCAAGCAATTTTTTGATCTTTACCTTGCTATGCTATGGTCTGAAAAAAAGTTATCTCAAAGATTATGGTATAGCCTGTAGTAGGCAGCCAACACGCACGGTTTGAAAGAGTCATTTTATTTTTAAGGGGCGCATTGTTTTATATTTTTTGGAGGTGACGTTTGTAATAGTAGGTGGCATTATTTTCCTAAAATTTTTATCGACTAAAAATGCAGAACACAGGGCTTTGCCTATACGTTCAGTACTTTTAATAAAAGTTCAGCGAAAGAACATTTCAGTGACTCATCGTTTCTCAGTGTTAATAGAATGGACTATAAATCAATAAAACTTATACATGATTTTTTAAGCTAGATCTAGGATGCTAAAAAGTCGTGTGTTAAGGTATAGATAGAGAGACAATGAAATAAGAAAAAAAGAAACGGGTATAGGCCGGAGTTGCCATTGCAGATTAAAGTAGAGGTTATTGGTAACGCGGCGGGTCCTTTTTTTTAAGCTTTGGAATTTTTAGATAGTTTGTTGTGGAATTGGGTGCTGTATCTGTGGGAATAGTTTTAGTTTTAAATAAATACATATATTCTCTATTCCAAAAAACATTGTTGCCTTCCTAGCCCGCGTAGCCATGGCTAGAGAAGGTATTATATAGGACGAATTTTTTTTTTTTTGAGATAACGCCGAAAATGTGTTAATTGAATGTATTTTGACCTATCTTAGCAATATCGTCGTAATGTCTGTCTGTGTGTGTGTGTGTGTGTGTGTGGGTATATATTACGTCTGTCCGTAACACGATAGCTCCTGAACCGCTGAACCGATTTTTATAAAATTTTCAGGTAAAATAGTGTTCGACACTCTTACGAGCTGATTAGATTTTGGTCAAAATCCATTAATGCTAATGACAGTTTTTTGACAATTAAAATTTTTTTAAAATGCTTACTTTTTAACGGAGCATCTTATCAATATGCGGTTTTTGTAATATAGTAGACTACGTTTTGCTTAATACTTCATGTGAACCTAACCGAACCGAACCAAAAACTTCGTAGGAGCTTTAGTTTCTGAGATATTTACAAAAAGCTATTTTTAAGGCTGATTCACTTAAAGAGTGCTAAACTTAAAGTGTGCTAATAGGCTAGCTAGGAAGGTATCAGATACGTTATGAATCCATTTATTTACACATGCGGAATTTGGTTTTGCAGCGAAATATCAAAAAATGTTAAGATCGAGAGGAGAAACTTTTAGTTTTTCCCTTCGACGAAATTAAACATCTCAACTGAATTTACAGTCTTTTGCGTTTAATTAGTGTAGCATTATTCTGATGCCTCAGTTTGGCATCGTATTGCAAAGATGTCGCTAGTAGTATAAAAACTTTACTTTAAACTACTAGAATAAATACATTATTTTTATTTCAACCAAACTAAGGAACTGGCAGCATTTAATAATTTATCTGTTTCTGTTTAACCCGCACAAAATCTAGATAGCATTCTATTCCTGGATCCCACTTAGAAACCCTATATTTCCATTTTTGAGTTAGATCGCTTACGCTAGAAACCCTATATATACGACATATCGTCGGTCCAATGCCAAAGTCACGAATGTGCAAATTTAGCAATTTTCGCCTATATACAGCAGTATGTACAATTTTATTTATAGTATTAAATGCCAAAAGCGCGAAGGTGTTTGCTCTCTCTCTCCCTCTCCTTTAAAAATTTAAAAAATAAAATCTCTATTTCTCGCAATGTATCTTCAATGTTTCAAACGCGTTTTCCTCAAAACATCAATTATGCACATTCGTGACTTTGGCATTGGACCGACGATATTTTAAAGATTAAATATTTCCTACATAGACGGTCTCTAGTTTACGCCAAACCGAGCTTCTGTCGGTGATATGATTAGTCTCAATTAACTTGATTTGTGTGTTTCAAAATGCAATAACATAATTTCAGGGGTCACGTCGCTTTTTACTCAGGATGATTTTTTAGTTTTAAGCCACTATTACATTTTAACACAAAAAATAAAATTCCTGTTTCATTTGAAAACTTTTTTGTCTTTTGCGATTTTTTCAAATCTCTAGGCGTTTCCAAGAAAATCGCTGTTGTACCAAGGGCTGCTATCATCAAAATAAAAAATGCTCCAGTCTGGTATATGGCGAGTATATGAAAATAAACAAAAAAAAATAATATCTCGAAAACTAAGTTATATATTATATGAACTTTTTGTCTCATCAAATCACTCAGGGATTTAACATTAAAATTACGTTATTTAATTTTTGAAACATCCTGTATGTTTCCAAATTTTTTTGTTTTGGTTTTTTTTGACCATAATAATATTGATGATTTTTGTTATATTTGTTTAGAGAGAAGACTTGCACAATGTTGAGCTTGCCCCAATTTCTCCGTTTGCATCGGAAGATTCTTCAGGCTATTCAGATTGGATGGAAGAAAATGAAAGGAAGGAACGAAGAAGGTGGGTAAATTTATATCAATTCAAATAAACTTTGTTTAATTTTTTGAATTATTTAATTCAAAATGCAAAAAGCATCGTTTTGAAGAAAATTGGTTAACTTAAAAACTTACCTTTCTTTTAAGTTTTGCATATACAGCTGGAATAAAATACTAGATAACCTTTAAAAACTTTATTTTTTCTCGAAGTATTCTCCAGAAAAATTATTGCACTTTTGCGTGTGCTCAAACCACTTTGCAAAGCTGTAATTCCACTCGTTTGTTGGTACTGTCAAAATGCATTCTTAAAGGCGTCGACGGCTTCCTCTGGTGACTGAAATCTTTGACCACGCAGTCCATTCTTGATTTTCGAAAAAGTATAGAAATCGTTGGCACTTACGTCGGGACTGTATGGAGGATGATCCAACAATTCGACGTTTTGTTGGGTTAAAAATTCAATGGTTTTTGTGCTTTGTGCAAACTTGCATTTTCTTAGTGGAGGATGATTTGTCGGTCAGGGTTCGTTTGATGTACCAATCGGCAGTAACAGTCCTTTGATCGCGACCATCTTTTTGGATACACTTCGAGAACGGATGACTTTTGTTGGCTTTTCTTCATCTTATAACATCCAAACAGACGACTGACGTTTACTTGCGGATTCATATGAGTAAATCCATTTTGAGTTTCCTGCCTCAAAGCGGTTTAGAGTTTTCTCACACCAATTAACCCTAACGTTCTCTTTTTGGGTTAACAGATGCGGTATCCAGCGGGAAACCAATTTTCTTACCCCAAATTCATCATGCAATTTTTTTTGAATTTTGTGTGAATGTCGATGTTCCGTGATGAGCGTGCATGAACAGCATCGATGTTTTCCTGGGTGACCGCCGTTTTTTGTGCACCTGCCTATGGATCGTCGCTAAAGCTTATCCGTCCACGCTTGTCGACTGATGTGGTGCTTCATTGCCGAAAATAGAAATCAACTCGGCAAGGCATTCTTGTTGAGATAATTTCCTTCGAATGTTGTAAAAAATTATGGCCCGAAAATGTTTTCGGTTTAATTCCATTTTTCGACTGATTTGTTAACTTAAAAAATTCACTGTAGCTATAAAACTATGTGTATCGCACTGACGCTTTTAATTTAGGTTAGGTAAGGACTCAGGTTAAGTTTTAGTAACGACATTTAATCAGTGTTGCCCTCTATGTTTCTATATGCAAAATATTAAAGACAGTCCTCGTATTTATTTTGAAGAAAATCTGGAAGAATATACATATGTATGTAGCTCGGAGCCGTGTGTGCGGTGGCACCATTTATATCTACTGAAACGGCATCTAATAACGAGATGCTTGGTTTTTTGGCTCCCTACTCCACCTACCGGTGAACTACTAGCCTTCCCAAAAACGTAAGGTTCTCGTTCGTTACCCTGAATATGTAAAAGCATTTTGCAAAATTTTAAACTGGTAGCCGGTAATGATTATATTTTGGTGGTATTTTTCACCAAATCCTAGTACTATATAGGGTGTTTCAAAATTCAATAACATAATTTTAATGTTTAATTCCTTGAGTGATTTCAAAACAAAAAGTTTTCGAGATATGTACTATTTTTTTATTTGTTTTGATATAATGACCATACCATAATGAAGTATTCTTTATTTTTCAATTTTCTTTAAAGCGGTTAAAGATGCGAAAAATTCGCAAGAGATAAAAACGTTTTTAAATAAAACAAGGATTTTATTTCTTGTTTTAATATTTATCAGTGGCTTACAAAAAAAAAACAAACCTTGGGGAAAAGGCAACCTGACCCCTGAAAAAGTATCACCCTGTGGATTTTTTCTATTATTTGACATGTCTAATAAAAGTAGTGCCTATATCTAAGTATATATACCATATTTCAAAAACTGCACGAGTTATAAACAAAAAACTAAAAAAAAAATACATCTGGTATCTCGAAAACTAAACTTTTGCGGACCTATCTTTATATGAACTTTTTGTCTTGAAACCACTATATATCACAATCAATTGGGAAGAAGATTTCGGACTTCTATTGTCTTAATTTATTTTAAACACGACGTTTCGGTTAGTAAATATCTAATCCTTTTCAAGAGATATATTATTTATGTATTTAGTTATACCTTGGAAACGTTTTAAAATCAACCCAGAAAAATTGGAACAATTTTGCAATCTTTTTTAATTATTTTAGCAATCGAAAAAATCACCGACGTAATCATCAATCCAGGCGAAAGTCCGGTCGAAGGAAAAGACCGACGTCCGGAACTTCGGACGACCTGGAGACAGAAACAGACACTGAGGTGGATGACAGCGATATGAGTAACAGTTCATTGGACACCACACAGTCAGAGGTAGGTAACACAATAAAAATGATAACCACCAATGGATACCCAAGGAACATTTCTTGTTTTTTGAAGGTTCCGGCCATTCAATAACAATAGAAATTATTTAATATCCAAAGCTTTTTTAATTTGTAACTGTAAAAAGTTATACAACTCTTATAAAACCATTATAAACATATGGCAACTCTTATAAAAATAGGCTCAAAAAAACACCAGAAAAATGAACCACTTTAATGGCTTTAAAGACATTTAATAAACTAGTTTTTTATTAGGCTAAATGTTTTGTAAAGAAGACATTCAAGAGGGATTAAATAGGTTCTTTATCCTTCCTTATAAGATTTTGGAATTTTTTATTTAAACGATTTTATAAAATTGGACTAAGAAAGTTTAAATTACTACTTTATAATTCCTTATAAGATTTTGGAATTTTTTATTTTAACGATTTTATAAAATTGGACTAAGAAAGTTTAAATTACTACTTTATAATACATATAATCCAAATTAAACAAGGATTTTATAAAAATAGTAATAACAAATATCTGGCAACTATTATATGAAGTTAAATCTATTATAGTTGATGTTGTATTAAAGTGGCACCGCGTCATAGCTATGGTAAACCAAACTTTGCGGCAAAATCTAAGTAAAGAAGCCTTAAAAAATTAGTGTTTCACTTTGTACATGCAGTGTGCCGCTCGGGGTTTAATGTTCGATGGATAAAACACTAAGACCTTTTAAAGGAGAGATGAAATAGGTACTTACCTAATAAATAAAGATCCGAAACATAAAAGAGGATCCAAAATTATATCCATCCATTAATTAATTATATGGGCAAATATTCATTTAGTTGCAAAAACGGTAAATTGTCTTATAATATATATAAAGCTCCGTCATAATTTGTTTGACATAAACAGTCAAAACAACAACGAAAACTTCAAAGTCCGGCTAAATCAATAATATGTTCGTAACAACCAGATAAGAGTATATATATTCCTTTCTAATGAAATCGTTTAGAAGAAGACATCAATAAAAAGCAAGTAAAATAGTAAGCTAATGACTAATTAGTGCAGTGCCTCAGTTTAAGAATCAATATCAATAAAAAATTAAAGGAACTGCGTGCCACTGTATGTACCCCTCTACTCCCTTCCCGCCCATCAAGGTTTTGATGACGCGGTGTCACTTTAATACAACATCAACTATAGTTTACTTATAAAAATTTAATGACCGTTATAATAATAACAACTTTTATAAATACTTCCTTTGTGGTCCCCGGGGCATGCTCTTTTAGTGCGGAGATGTATTTTGCCGCAGTTAACGTGTTATAAGAAAAGGTCAAGCTTATAAAACTTCCTCACAATCTCTAAAGTTCCTTCACAAAAAGCCTTATTTACATGAAGAAGGAAATAAGTGTTAAATTTTTGTGTAGGAGGAAAATAATGTCAATCACGATAGCGATGATAGCCCTGAACGTAACTCAAATGAAGACGAGAGAAGAGAAAAGCGAAATGAAAAAAGAAAGACACCAATCAAGCCACCTAAAGAAAATAATCGGACTGTGAAGGTATGCATTTACATGCACATACTAGTATACCTATAAGCATAAATACAGGCCAAAAAATTGAGAAGTGAAGCAATCATAGCTGCTGTGGAAAAAATGGAAAATTTCAATTCGCAGACGCAAACTTTTTTTAATCAACCAACGTGTTTTTTTTTACATTATTGTATACCTAAAAAAAGTCGAGAAACTATAGGAAATTAGCTTTGTCATTTTAAAAAGCTGATATTACTTAACCAAATGAAAATTCTGAATACTCTCGACCATACTTTTATAGCAATATTTGCAGCCAGATACAGTAAAAGAATATCTTACATCAAAGATGCACAAATGAATACTTTTTCTAGTTCCCCATAATAAACCCCACATAATTATATTAAGAATAACTTCATATTTATTTTGCAATTTGATAATTTTTTTCCTGATACTATCCAATCCAATCCATTTTCGCTTTAATGGCCTACGCTTCGGAGGCTAACTAGCCACAGACACCATTTTATTTCTACTTGTCATCTTGTGTTCACTATTTTATCATCGGTCTGCAAGAGTTTCTTGGAACTCTGATAATTTATTTTTCTTTGTTACAGTTATATTCTTATTAAATCTGTATTAATACTTCTGTGTAATGTTCAATGTTGAAGAAGTTCAAAGGGCATTCAAATAATATGTGTGTGAGATTACGTGTTTGTGTCGTTATTCTTAAAATTTCCCCGAGCGAGTACTCCTCGAAATTCGAGCGAAAGTGGGCGTTTCTGCCTCAGTCGTATCGTTAAAACTCACACCCGAAAAACGTGTGATATTTTGGTGGGATAACCTAAACATTTGCGTTTTGTTTTTCTTTAGTTTTCTCTGTTCTATGTTCTTTCCCAAATATACTTTTTGTCTGCCTTTCGTTTTGTTTGTGTATCCGCAAACAAAAAATCAGGGAAAGAAAAAGTGCGCCCATTTCATATCACTTCACGTATTTCCCAAACCAAGAATACTGCATTTATTCAATACGGTGAGAAACGAGGGAGTGCTCACTCGTCGTCACTTCCCGGGGACTAATCACTCGGGGAAATTTTAGGAATACTGACACTGGGATTGTCTTTTATATTTATAAGGTGTTGAGGGGAGCGACAATGACCTGTTCGAAGTCTTATGAATAAAGTTATTTCTTTCCTATTTAGGGGTTTATGATTTTCCAACCAGCTCTTTTTTTAGAATTAATGTTTTTGTCATATACAAAGAATCTCTTTGAAGGGCTTTCTCGTGGTATTAATTTCTCCACTCATTCCATATTTCGCTCCAATCTGGGTATTCCAAGGATTCATACTGAGTATTCCAAGGATTCATACTGATGTCTTTCAAGATCAAGGCTTCTACCCAAGTTTGTTAACCTGTCTGCTCTATCGTTTCCTTACCCGATCAGTTTAAGGTCACTATATCACGAAGTGAAGGAACTCCGTGATATAGTGACCTTAGATCAGTTAGCTTCTAGAAAAAATAATAGACATAACCTTAAATTGGTGACAATTTGTCAAATCATGTAGTGCCGTGACGGAACATTTTCCAAAACAACCAGACCTGACGTATGCGCATTAACCTAAATTGTGTCTACCCGAAAAAGGAATATTAACTATTAGGGGGTACTCTGGCTTCAAACGCGCGTGTAAGAATGAATGGAAATGGCCTGTACTTTGATATTTACTAAGACATTTCCGCGTTGCAGTTTGAACCAAATTAGGGTAAATTGTGACATCATAGATCAGCTTTTTTTTGGTATTTACCACTCTTTGGACTTCGGGTATTCTTTTGTTCAAGCAATATTTAAATTTTGTAATATCTTTGTGTAGTTGTGAATTAAAGCAAACTGGAAGAACCTTTATAGTAATAAATACCATTATACTTTTTTATTAACTTTGAATAATAAGGAGATGAGACAGATTTTTCCCTGTCTTGTTGTATCCGTCTACCGGATGAGCCTAAACATTTTTAGCTTATTCGGTAAATGTATAACTTTAGGTTCAATAATAGACTAAGGCAATGTTTTTATCCGTGCTATGTATATTATTCAGGTATCAAAACCATCTAAACCTAACTCAAAAACTAATTCCCCGAAACCCGCCACGTCAAAGGTTCCAAATGGCGGTCCAAGTAGTACCAAAGTCAACTCAATTCCCAAATCGCCAGCGCCCAAGGTCAACAATGTTAGTTGCGAGCCAGGGCCGTCGACTAGCGGCATTTCAATTAATGGTGGTCTTAACAAACAAAACAAAGGTGAGTTTGACTAAAATAGTGACTTGGTGAAAAATGAGCTCTCTGCAACTCTAAAAGCTGAAAAATCTTATCAACTATTCCAATTTTTTTATACTAATATGCGTCGCCACAAATCCACATAAAATGGTAAATATTTTCGTGCCTAAGCGGGTACTACTACTACTATGTCGGTTTAGAACGTTTTTCTACGTTGTCCGACGCCTATTCTCCACCTCCTTCGATCCTGACAATCATCTTCCGTCAGGTTTTTTTGACTCATTGATCTTTGGATTAACTGTTGCCATTCCAGTTTAGGACGCCCTCTTTTTCTACGCCCTATTGGTTGCCATTTTAGGACCTGCTTCGGTAATCTTTCGTCGTTCATCCGTTGTACCGCTAAGTGGGTATAGAAAGATTTTGTTTCTCTTGTATTTTTCCATGGGCAGCTCGAAAGCTGTACACCCACGGGGGTCCAAGATCTAATGGATACCTTAAGGGACTCTTCATTGTAGTATTTTTGGCTCACACTCCGCTGACTCGACATAAAACGTCGCGAAGGCGGCAAAAATGCAATATGCATTGACCCGACCTGAGGGACAAATTATGTCACGGCCATGGTACTGTTTTTCGTTTCATCTGCCTGTCTTTTGTTTTTATTCTGGTAGTTTTTTTTTGTATTCGGTAGATGTCGCCACTTTTGTGAAAACTGTAGGCATTGTTATTCATTTGTCTTACCATTATCGTAAGATGGGATTCATATATCGTCTTCTAGGTTGACAAGGGTGTCGCATTGACCATGCAGTGTTCTGAAGAGTCACTTAAGGACGAAACAGTTAACTGTCAACACAATAGGTGTTCATTAGATCTTGGACCTCCGTGGATGTACAGCTTTCGAGCTGCCCACGGAAAAATACAAGAGAAACATAATCTTTCTATACCCGCTTAGCCACAAAAATTTTTTGTTTTCTTTATTCAAGTGTACTAAACTTTACGTTTTAAAAATATTTATTTATTTTATTTATTTATTTATTAATACATGGGCTGCCAAACAGAAAGGGATACCTTTCCAATTACATGACAGCTTATAATGACAATTATAAGTGCTTATAACAAATTATGGACCTAAAACTAGAAAAGAGAAAATAGAGAAAAAAAACTACCTGTGAGCATATCACTGATTAAAAGTATAAAATAAAGTTTGGTTATTCCGGAAATAAAGTCTTTTAACTATATTAAAACACTTTGTAAGCCAACGTTTTTAAGGTAAATACTGATACTCTAAACAAGTCGATGTGGTTAAAATAGGTGTTATAAGAGGTAAGCATCTGGGAGACTGGTGAATTCTGCCCGTCATTTGTATTATATTTTTTGTTATAGATAAGCATGTAGTGCCGAGTATTTGTTTGCTTTATGTTAAATGGCAGCCTACTCAATAATTCTGAGCAATTAATTTTATTGTTTACCAATTTGTGTAAAAATACAGTATAAGCCACCAGTCTCCTATTGCTTAATTTACCTAGCTTATAATAAGCTAAACTTATCTCATAGGTTTCACCAATTAATTGTCTATTATATCGAAAATTCAAATGAAAGATAAATTTTTGTTAAATTCTTTCAATTCTTTGAATATATTTGGCATATCTAGGGCACCAAACAGTACTCACAAATTGTAAATAACTTCGTACATACGCGTTGTATAACAGTATTAAAGATTTTGCGTTTGTGAACACTTTGGAGACCCTTAATATAAATCCAAGCATTTGGTACGACTTTTGACAATGTTTTCTATGTGTATCTCAAATGTAAGTTTGCAATCAAGTGTTACGCCAAGGTCCCGAATGGAATCAACTTTCCTCAGCTGAAGCTCCAATACTGTACCGAGAATCTATTACCCTCATTTGTCTAGTAAACGTAATTGAGTAACACTTAGATACATTCAAAAATAAACGATTCTCGTGGCAGTACCCCTGGAGTCGCTGAAGATCGGAGTGAAGATGTAATTGGTCCAAATTATTTTTGACAATTTTATACGCTTTCAGATCGTCTGCGAAATTTAAAAACTTTGAGTGTTGAAAGCACTTTGAGATATCATAGATATATATAGAGAAAAGGAGAGGTCCTAAATGCGACCCCTGGGCGATGCCAGAAGTTATACTGACACAGTCTGATGGCAATTATTTAATTTGACATACTGGCGCCTAGGCGTCGAATAGGACTCCAACCAGCCCAGAAAGATGCCATGCACACCGATATTCTGCAATTTTATTATTAATGTTGGTATGTGAATTTTGTCAAAAGCTTTTGAGAAATCGGTGTACACGGCATCAATCTGGGAGCCTCCCTCCATTGTTTCGTAGACATCTTGAACGTAGTGCAACAAGTTGGTAGCAACGAAGCGACCCTGGAAAAAGGGATATGTTTTGATAATCGTGTGAGCTATGATAAACAATTTGTTTTAGGTCCGAAAATTAAAAAGTCTGAAAACTACAAACTCAGTGAATGGTTATCAGAGACCAAGCCTAAAAAATCACCGTATTTTCCTCAATTGTGGGACGAGATTGTTTATTTTGTACAGGGTAAGTACTTAATCTTATATCTTCACTTTATACCTAAAGTACACATGTGCTTATAAAAAACGAGGCCATGTTTAAAAGGGTAGACCCGATAGGCCATTGCCCACTATATTTTAGGCTCATTTGTTTTTGTAATACACGGAACTAGTGGGCAATGAATATGTTTACTTTTTTGGTGAATTAACCACCGGTTCAAAATACCTGACACTGTAAATAAATAAACATTAAATAATAGGGCATCGAGTTAAACCAAATTATAAATACGTTTGAGCACTTGTGTACTTATTGTGAATATTTCCCTCGTGTGGTGAAAGTCCCTTATGAAAAGCGATCTTTTCGAAAAATTATAGTAAATATTTCTCTTACATGTTAAAGTCCCCATAAGAAGAGTGCAATGTTCGCAAAATTACAGTGATAATTGCTGCAAGTAAATAAACAAAAGTTTATTGTCATAATTTTGACAACCAGAAGTTTCTCTCATTATTCGGGAAATATTCACTCAACGTGTTTTTCTACAAATTGCAATAATTTGTTTACACATTTTATGAAAAAACCTTTCTCCTGCGGTGTTATAATCTAGTGAGTAAGAATAATAATTTAATTTCATCTTCATTTAGGAATTAGAACTTAGGTTGGGAATTTTAGTCTGCTTTTTTGAAACTGTAATAATTATGTGCTTTTGTTTTTCCAAGGTCACCAACTATACGTAGAAGCCGTTAGAATAAAGAACGTGTATCAAGAAGCGGTTCCAGAGTTGCCCTGGGTTCGAATGCCAGACCTTAGGGACCACGAGTTTTGCCAGGTTATCGATATTCAGTATCAGATAAAACCACCTAGGTAAGTCACCAGAGAGCACGGACTATTTAAAGAAACGGATTGGATTTGACCAACGTTAAATTGGTAAATCCAAAATGGCCGGTGATTTAAATTTGATATTTTATTCTCTGGTTTAAAAATATCACGTGCTTGTCAACCGCTGTTTATTTATTTGTTCCTTTGCCATTTTTTAAATTAAAATGATAAACTTTAACCGTCAAAAACTGTTTTGGGTCTGAGAACTTACTTTTTCATCCAAAATGCAACAAAAATAACAAGAACTGACAGTCTCCGCTATTTTGACAAGGTCGCGTTAAAATCAAAGTATAGTAAATTTGGTTGGGCTGTCTAATGGGTTGCCTACCAGTGCCCTTCTATTTTCAGTGATATTTCAGCTTTTTCAATTGTAGTGTCAAACGCATGGTAAAGTATTTAGCAGGTTGTGAAATCCAACTGTTCTATAATCTCTGTCAGACAGCCCTTCTTAATACTATAGGGTTGCATCCACCCAGAAACCTTAACCTTTAATTCTTTTGCATTTTAAAATAAGCAAAAGATTCCAAACATTACGTAAAGTTCGTAGGAAAGTAAATTATAACATTATTTTGCACAGGGTGGCCATCTTTATGCAGGGAATTCAATGGACCTGGGAAGAAATTTTCTTGCAATTAAACTAATTAGGTTAATTATTTCAGATTATGTGTCCTCAAGCTAGCGATTCAAGAAGAGGATGGTACTTCAACCGGTAAGGTGTTTTCGGTACGATACCACGACATGCCCGACGTTTTGGACTTTTTCGTCTTGAAACAAACTTACACCACTGCAATGTCTCGAAATTGGAAATTAGGTGACAAGTAAGTAATATTTATTATTGATTTTTATGGAGGAAGGTAGAAAAACTTCAAAATACTTCCCGACTGACTTGTACTACTATACTTGCTTAAGTACTGTTTGATTCTCGTATTTAAACAAAGAGGACTAATAACCAAACGGTCCACTACTTGAAAAGGTCTAATGATTGACATGATTTTTGTAGCTAAGGTCCACTGAGGAATGAGGATTCAAGAAAATTAATCGACGCTTCTAGTTTTAAAATTGGAAGAATTAATTAAAAATTATTTACTGTCGTTAAATTAATACGAAAATTGACTAGTTTTTGTTGTTTTTTTAAAGGTTTCGATGTATGATCGACGACAACTGGTGGATGGGTCACATCACAAACAAATCCCCTGCGTGTGACGTTTTTCCCGAGTCATCTTTTATGTGCTACGAAATTACCTGGACCAATGGGGAGAAGGAGAGGATGAGTCCTTGGGATATGGAACCTATAGATGAACAGAGTAAGAATTTTTTGAAAAATGCGTGCATGTATGCTGGTCATTTCCGCGCATTACGTTGCGACTGAACCAGAATTGTATTTTGGCGATTAACGTTGTATAGAGTTGCAATTGTTAGGTGTGATTTTTATCTTCCTAGCCCGCGCAGCAAAGTTTAGGGAAGATATTGTCACGAGGGGGTTTTAACGTGACATAGTTTAAGATAGGTTTACGGTTTTATTTAACAATAATAATAATTACTACTTACGTTAAATACATCTGACCAATAAATGCATATCCTCTATATACGCTCGACTTCTGACTACGACTTGTCCTCACTGTTAACTTGTACGTGTGGGACGTTACGTTCGAAGCTTATAACTAACTGCTAACCCTTTTGGAGATGCTTTTATGAAAAACCGTTTGCCATTGATAGGATATCGAGATGTGTTTTGTTTCCTGTATAAACATCGTCGATGACCGATCAATTTCTTGCTGCTTTTAATTCCGTATATAGTTTATTACACGGTTTAATACAAATTGAACTATATACAGAAGTTCATTTCTTTATATTGTTTAAGGTTAATTTGCACTTGCTTATAAACGTAATTTGTGCCATTTAGTTAATAGGACATCATTTTCTATCCTGACAATAATGTATTCGATGAAAAAATTTGTGATAACGCCGAAAATGCGTTATTTGGGTGTATTTGTACCTATCTTAGCAATCTCGTCGTCACTTTTGTCCGTGTGAATGTGTGTGTGTGTCTGTATCTCTGTACTGCCCACGAAAGCACCGGAAACGCTTGACCAATTTTTATGAGATTTTCATGAAAAATAGTGTTCGACACTGTAACGAGCTTATTCCTGTCGTCCTTTAGCTAGAATGATGCTCCTTGATAACTGTAAGTTATTTGCTTCTTGAAAACCATAAAAGCTAAAGAAGATTTGCTTATAAAAATTGATGTAGAACAATGTTGTGATTAGGACGGCACCAAAAACTCAAAATTTACCAAATGTTGGATAACGGCATTATAGCTTATGCACGGCAGTTTAGATTGTGTTTCAAAATTCATTAATACTAATGATAGGTTTTTGACAATCAAAAAATGCTAACTTTTTAACGAAGCATCGCATCAATATGCGGTTTTCGCATCCCGAGTTTTTAAAAACAAATATTGGACGTTTTATCAGCCTCTCTCTCTTCCAGTTAGTATAAAATGAAACAAATAATCACATCTTCATTGCAGTCCCAAATATAGAAATTCTTAATAAACTAACTTTAAAATTTTTTCTTTGTTTTGTTTTAACAGGGTTGCCTGAAGATGAGAAAGCAGCTATTCCGGTATTGACCAATGAAATTACTGCAGTTTTGTACAAATGCACCCCTGAAGACTGGCCCGACTGCGAAAGAGATACCGCATGTAAGGCAATCAGTCGTGGAATAACCCAGGTACGACATACAAAGTTATATTTATATTTTAAGCTGTGTTGTGAGACGCCATCTAACGTTTCGAATGGAAATTCTAACAATTTTATAAATGGTTTCCTCTTTTAACGTGATTTATCTTGTTTTTGCTTGAAAAATCTGTCTCTTGTTCTCAAATTTGGATGTTAAAAGATGTTTTTATTTTCTAAGGTTATGGAGTTAGCGATAGCAGAACCTTTCTTGGTGCCTGTCGACATTAACGAGTACCCGACTTACGCACGAGTTATAGAGTACCCAATAGACTTATCGACAATAAAAGGCCGGTTCGAGAACAATTTTTATCGACGGCTAGAGGCGGCCAAGTACGATATCGGGTATTTGAAAACCAACGCGGAGAAGTTCAACGAGAAGCACAGTATTATTATTAAACATGCCAGGATTTTGACTAGTTTGTGTTTGGAGATTGCGCAGTAAGTATGATAGGATGCTTATGATTCTATAATGTTAAGTAACGTTCTCGTATACACTATGAAACCAACCAAATACAAGTTTCAGGCAGAGATATGGAGGGGAATAGATAGTTTTTAGAGGAGTGTGCCGAAAGTCATCGCTGAGCTTCGAAAAACGAAACCATTGAATTTTTAACCCAACAAAATGTCGAATTGTTGGACCATCCTATATACAGTCCCGACCTTAGTCCCAATGATTTCTATACTTTTCCGAAAATCAAGAATGGACTGCGTGGTCAAAGATTTCAGTCGCTAGAGGAAGCAGCCGGCGCCTTCAAGAATGCCATTTTCACAAGCGAGTGGAATTACAGCTTTGCATTAGTTATCCTGGTGGATACCTCGAGAAACAATAAAGTCTTTAAAAGTTATCTACTGTTTTATTCCAGATGCATATGCAAAAGTTAAAAGACAACCCCCGTATTACATGCCTAGTCTAATTAAACAATCGAATATACGTAGTGGTAATTTTTGCGAAAAGGGCGCGTGCCTATTCCCTTGACCAAAAATGATCTCACTACTACTACATCTGGTGATAGTTTAGGCAGCACGCATGGCTTGAAAAAGTTGTTTTATTTTTTTCGGGCACATTGTTTATAAGTTTTTAATAGATATGTGCATTATTTTTCTAAAAATGTTATCCACTAAAACTGCAGATAGAGACCTTTGCCTACGTTCAGTCCTTTTAAGAAAAATTCAGTGAAAGAATATTTAAGTGATTCATCGTTTCTCAGTTATAAATCAATAAACTATAGGCTACCATTAGTGACATCTTTAAATGTAAAAATGGACGCCCAAGAAATCTCAACGTTTACGCTTGTAGGAAGGGTAATCTATTCCCCTCGCATTTCTCTGGTTGCAGGATCACGCGGGCATATAGATACGAAAAATCTGCTCTATAAATTTTGGAATTTTTAGGGGATTAAGTTCTATATACTCCATATGACTTTTAAAAATCGAAAAAAAAGACATTTTGACACTTGTCTTTAAAACAACAAGTTATAACCAAAAGTTAACTGAACTTTCTTTCTCCTTTTTAACGCCCTTATAATTTTTTTATATAATTCATTATTTCTATAACACCCTGTATATTTTAGAAGTGGGAACAATCACATAGACATAGCCTCGGTTTACCATCAGCTAGTGGACGGTTACGACTCGCCGTGCAGTGACACAAGCGAGGCGGAGGATACAGACGTTGTGGTACCGAAAAAAGAACCAGAGTCACTGCCATCTACCAGCAGAAGCCTAAGGTAAATTGATTTTGACAATTATTTATTCATAAATTGTGCACTTGGGGATAAATTATATAGTATATATTCTTGCACGACCCCACACCTTGGTTCTTCTTCTCTCCGCAAACTACGTCGATAACCTCACTGGGAAACAACGATAAAAGGATAGTCCCCTGTTACAAATATAGATGGCGCTAGCATGATAAACTAACTTAAAACACTAAAAATGAGCCACAAAAATTTTCTTATAAGGAAAATGACGCCCTCTATAAGGATAAAAATATTTTTTAGGTCTTTCCCAGCTCGATCTTGGAAAGTTCAAGGAGACTGGAAACAATCGGCCAAGCAACTTTTGGATTTAATTTATGAAAATGAAGATTCAGTTCCATTCCAGGTTCCCGTTGATTTTCACAAGTTAGTCTTTAATGTTATGTTAACACTAGGTTTCCGTTTCGTGTATATGTTTGAGTTTTTTTTACAGTTTCTTTGATCACACTTATGCATCATGTATCGCTGAATATAGTGGACTATTTTGAACGAACGCGTTATTTTATGTTTTTTGGTGAGGGAATTTGTATTCGGTAGGTAAAGTATTTTCCAAAAATGAAACTAAAACGACAGAAGAGAGGGCTGTGGCTAAGTTAACTCCTTTCAAAAATGTTAGTTAAAGAACATAAGCTGCCAATAGTATAAGGCCAGTCGTTAGAGCGTAAAAAGGACCCCCAGCTTGCAAAAGGTGGTGTAGTCGCGATTTTCACATATGTTGTTCACATTGGAGTCCTAAACAAACATTGAGTTTTTGACATTGGGGGGCCCAGCTCCCCCCTCTTTCTTAAATTAAGTGTGCACAAAAATGGTTTTTAATTGCTTATTTGGTACTTGTACATTTTACAAAAAAAGTTTTAAACAAAAACTCGAAAACGATCCGTCTGACAAAGAAACGTATAAAAGCGCTTTTGTAGGAAATTTTATTGTCTTTGGTTTAAAACTTTTTTCTAAAATGTGCAGGAACCAAATAATTTTAAAAAACTGCATACAAAATCCAAGATCCCAACAAAAAAAAATTTTTAGGACTTCAATGTGAACAACATATGTACCAATATCGCGACTACACCACCTTTTGCAAGCTAAAATTGTATAATGACTGGACTATCTCGGGGTAACGGTAATCTATTCCTCTCCTGCCTCTGCGTTCACGGACCCATTGTCACTGACGTTGGTTCATTTTTTAGATATCCAATGTACCATGCACTGATAGACATCCCAATGGATCTAGGCACTGTTAGGAATAAGCTACTTAAAAATCAGTATTCACTGCCGCAAGACTTTGCTCTTGACATGCGATTAATTTTTGAAAACTCGAAGAAGTTTAATACCAATAAGAGATCTCTGGTAAGTTGATAAGATAAAGATATCCTTGAATTAGATGTATTCTTAGCCTCCTTTTGAGGAACTACCGAAAAACTTGTTTCTATTATATCTTTTGACTATTTCTTGCAATATTCCTTTCACTTTATTGTGTAACTAAGCTAGGATATTTACTGACACTGATTATATATGTGTATGTAGGTAGTCAACTAATGCCTTCACACAATAGGAAACCGTGACCGTCTTTTTTAGTAATTGTCCGCATTTCAAGACTCCTTTTCAGATATCACCATTCATTTAATCTCCATCCGATATGGTTACGCTTGAACTTCTGTTCATTAAGTATTCTGACTATTTCCTTGCAATATCCCTTTCATTTTATATTTTAATATATTTGTCTTTAAAATAATATTAATTTATTGACAAATTGACATATTTGAGATTCCTTTAAGGGCGCATGATTTGGAATACTATCCATTCCAAAAACATTCTCTTCCCGTGAAAGACGCTGTCTCTACGTAACTTCTTGCAACTCTTTTTTAGATATACATAATGACTGTCAGGCTAGCCACGATCTTCGAGGATAACATGAAAAAGATAATCAACAGTTGGCGACAGCAAAGAAAACGGCAACGCCGGCGGCATACGTTTTCGGAAGGAGAGAGTGACGTATCGGTTTCCACAGCGGATAAATCGGAAACGGGCGATCCGCCTTTCGTTGCTGAGGATAAGAGGTAACATATCATTAGTTTTTATTTTATAACGCTTCCACACAGCACAAGCCTATTGGCTGGTTGAAATATTTCTTGTCTTTTGTTTTTATAAACTTAAATATTGTCTCGATATTGGCGGCTGATGTGTTTGGCTTTCAAAGACATTTGAACAAGAAGGGGTATAGAGAAGAAACCAGACATGTTACATATTTTTCAAACTGATTACGAAATAATATTTACGCGGTATGCTATATTTTATGTGTTAATTTACACTGAGCGCTGCTTTTTTCCCTGTAAACCTGAAAAACTGCATGTCTTTTAGTTGTTTTTACCTGTGCGTTTATTTTGTCAACCTACAGTCAGCACATTTTCATCCAGAGACAGTGACATGTTTACCTTAAATTTTATACAACAAAGTCACAAAGTGTAACTGTAGAAATGTAAGGTTATTTGCTGTTATTGCTGCTTAGTTTATTTGCTTTCGTATGAGTGCGATTTTGCCTCTCCTGTGTGTTCCATTGAATTTGAATCCGGTGCAAATTTTTGACAGGACCGAGCCAGTGTCAGTGCACTACCGGTTCTGCACTCATTCTCCCAATGGAATTCGCTAACAGTCAAACTGCTTGCTCAGCTTGAATGCGCTTTTTGCCTGGTCATGATGGTTTAGTCCGCTTTACAATCAGAGTTCGTTGGGTTGGATTCCCATACCTGCCAGTAGAAACTCGAACCTACTATCCGTTGGTGAATACAGATTCACTGGAGGTCGGGGTAACGCCTATCTTGGGCGGTGTTTTGGCATCAACGAAGTACGCAAAGTTAATGATCAATACAAGCCCGTGGCTCGAAAGTCACGATAAGCGGATGGATGGATGGATAAAGAGTATTAAGAAAAATTAAACCCTTCGTGAGCAAAGAAAATTGCCTACCGTGGCAGTGCGTCGCGAGCCGGCCCGTTGGGTCTTCATGTATAGTCTAAATTATACGCATTTGTTATGACGTCACCAGGTGAGAAAAAAACGTATGGCATAGATATTTTTGCCAATCAATATTTGGTTAGAAAATTTACTATCGCGTTGTTGGGCTCAATTTTGTTGCATCTGCGGCTCGCTGTACCACATTCTCAAATTGAAGTGCTATTTCATTTCGGACTTGTTCCCTTTCCAGTTGAAAAAAAGCCAATATATTAAAAATTATCAGCTGCGATTATTCATTATACCTATTATATTTGTTTCTCGGCATTTTACAACTTTTTAAAATAATTTCCGACAAGTTGACAAACTCATATTTTTGATTGACAGTGACGGAAACTTCACATAACCAATTACCTACCTATTTAAAAAATAATCATAGACACTACTTTTTTCAAAAGTTTATTGTCACCGCTGTTTATAATATACTAAACAAAGATAAACAAAAATGACGTCATTACAAATGCGTATAATTTGGACTATAGTATGAATGTGAGAGTGAATGAGTTGTGATTTTCTCGGGCACAAAGTGACTTCGACTCAGATTATCTTGGTGTCCACCGACAGAGCTAATAAATAAAAACGCTTGCGCTTGTTTTAGGTCAATAGACGAAACCGACAGTGACGATACACCCCTGGACGTCCTTAGAGCTAAGAGTCTGTCACAAACCAATACTGAAGAATCTGACAGCAACAGCAGGTTAACAGAACGGCTCCCGGAACGGCCGCCAGTAGTCGTTAAACAGCCTCCAGTGGTCGTTAAACACCCGACAAAGCGAAAAATTTTGCAGTCTGAGTCGGACGACAAGAGTCGAACGAGTGAAGAGGAGTATAAACCACCTCCTTCTACGAGCAAAGTTGTACCTCAGGTAAGATATAATAGGTCGATAAAACAAAGTTTTAGTTTGTTTCTTTACATAGAATCTTCATGATTTGACAATAGTCGACAACGTTTGAATATTTTTTAAGTTTTCAAGAGTTCTGTATTTTATTGGACACTCGCTATTTTGCCACTAAGACGGGTTCTTTGCTCATTTTGTATTAAATCAATAGTTAGTAAATAGTTATTGGTTGCGAGGTCCGGAAGGCCTGAGAACTCTGAGATTAGTTAAGTCACTTGCTTTAATAGGGTCCTGCGCGAAGCTATACCCAGTACCCACATAGCTAGTTGGAAAAACCCAACTTATTGACACAGTTAATCGAACATTGGAGAAAGATAGACCAATATCTTGCAAAATTGTTCTCATCCCTTACAACTACAGTTGGGAAGATAGTGCCGAAAGATCAGGTCGCCAATAATTTTTAGGATGATTTGTGATTATTTAGACCACGCCTAAAAGGAAGTCAGAAAACAACATGTAAATGGCGAGAGAGCGTTTGGAATTGACAGTAACAGAAAAGAATATTTAATTTTGGACGTTCTCGTAATTCACTATAATTAATAATTTATGACAAGTAAACTCGATACTTTCGCGACTTATTTGAAGGCGCCTGACTTCGAGTACTAACCATTCCAAAAACATTATCTTCCTGTATCCCGCAGCCCACGAGAAAGACCGGCCCGGGCGCGGAAATATCACGTGACCGTAGGAGGCTCACAAAAAAACGCCTCACGGCCCGCTGTCATTATAAAACGTGTGTGTTTTCAGTTTTGGTATGTTTGTTTACATCGATTTTTTTTAATTCGGGCACGAATTTTATGTGAATTTTATCAAAGTTATTAAAATAACGCAGCCCACGAAAAAGACTGTGGTGGGCTGCGTTAAAATAATTAATGGCTAATGAGTAAATTATAAAGAAAATACCTATAAGATAAACAATGCCGCGAACGTGTAATTAGTGTTGTTCCTTGTCGGTCCAACTATAAAACTGAAACCTAATATGTTGCAAATGGGAAAGAAGTGGTAAAAGATAAGATCTTGGATAAGATTGATCAAGTAATAGACATCCTTAGTGACATTTTCGATAGTGAGAGTGAAAAATGTGTTCAGTTGTTATTTATTATTGAACAATTAGGTCTCTTGAAAAGGTAACCTGAGAATCAAAGTGTGAAATATTAAATAGTAAGATACAGCTTTTAAAAGAACATGAGTTGGTAGTTAACTTACACTTTAATGAAATATATATTAAACTTTGTGCTGGGTAATTTTTCAAAAAATTATTGAAAACCATCTCACTTATTCACAAAATCACTTGTTTCTTTTTAATAAATTATTGTGAAATGTTTTATATTGAAAATTTTACTTCAGATAACTCTAGCGAGTGTTTTTGTGGAGAAGAACTATTGTCAAAGCTTGAAAAAATTAGTTTAAGGACATGTAAAGTTTTTTAAAATAATTTTATTAAAAAGCACAATGATTTAGTGTCTGCTAATAAATCTTTGAATAAGAACTCAGACAAAGATGATGACACTCAAAGAAAAATTAAAAAACTAAAAGCTTAGGTTTGATATGTCGAATTTTGAAAGACTTATATAGATTTGAAGTTACTAATGATATTATGTACCGAATATATGTACCTGAAGATATCAGAGTGCAAATTTTGTATAATTTTTTATTTTATAAATTCAGTTCTTTTATCCATAATAAACACATATATCAGCAAAATATTTTTTTCAATTTTTGCCTATAAAAGAACAAAAATTTTTTGTTAATTTATTTAAATTGTGTAGAAACATATAATATATTAAGCAATACAATAAGAATCCTGGGACTTCTAAGATCACGTGACCGCCGACTTGCTTATAACGCGCCATGGCCGGTCTTTATCGTTGGCTGCGCCGTATCCTCTACTTTTAATATACAGGGTCTGCCGGCCTTTTCTGCATTTGGCTTTTGTGAGTGTATTATTTCAGATAGAGTAAAAGTGTTCGGTTCGGTTCGGTTCATTATTATATTAGAAAAAAAGAGCTTATATTTGAAAATTTTTGTGTCAAAAAACTAATTAAAAAAACCATTTTGAAAAAAAAAATATTGGGAAAGGGGAATGGAGATTTGCTCACAGAATTTTTTTTATGACGTCTTTTCTTCACAATATCTCTTCCGAATTTTGATATTTGTATTTGTCAAAGATTTACATAAACTTTTTTTTAACCTACCCTGTAGATTTTCCTAACTAGGAATTAATTTTTTTTTGAACCCAGCAATAAAAATTTAATGTCTATAATTATTTAAGAAGTCCTGTCCTTACAAAGTTTATGTAAATTTTTGAAATGTGTAAATTAAAATGGTGCTATATTGGTTTTATTGATTTTCATCAAGATATTGATTTGCAAATTAAAATCTATTTTTACCTCTCTGGCCCGCGCAGCAATGGCTAGAGAAGGTAGTATTTTCGACGAAAATAATTTTTTTGATATAAAATTTATGATTTGGGTGTATTTTACAGTGTAAACTTCTTTAGGCGCGTTTAGCAGTTTTTGTGGGTACTGAATTGGACTGAGGCATCAGGCTCGGCTATGTTACGCTCATTCGGGTGAAGTCGGCTCGAGTCGACTAACTGTGAGAGGAACATTTAGCGAGCGATATGATGATGTAGATGAAGGCCAGTATTATTAATTTCGCCTTGTTGAAGTTTACACTTCTGCCGTGTGGTCTTCATCACACACAATTTTTTTGCCTATCTTACCAATATCGTCGTGATGACTGCCTATATGTGTGTCTGTTTGTATATCTGTCACACATGGGCTAGGAAGGTATCAGATCTATCAGATTAATTTATTTTTATTTAATATTTTATATTCACCATAGAAATATTAATTTAACACTTTTGCTCTATTACCAATAATAAAATCCCGAAAGCGAGACACAGATAAGGTCTAGAAAATCTATAAATCTGCATGGTTTTTTTAGGTCACATCAGAAGAAGAAGAGGAAAAAAGCTCCAAATCTGAATCTGATGCGGACAGTACCCGACCTCGCAAAAGCGGGCTACGACAAAGACCAAAACGCAACCGCGCCTACACGCAGAGCGATAGTGAAGATGACGACGAATCCTTGGCGAAGATTCGACAGAAAAAACGTGTCAAAGTTCGAAATGACAGCTCGAGTAGCGTAGAAAACTCGAACGAAGTAAATGGAAGAAGGAGTGCGAGTAGAACGACACTAGCCAGTGTAAGTAGTCGAGGCAGGGTACGAAAAATGACGGAGAAGGCGGCCGCGTTTTTGAAAAAAGACAAAAAACCCACCTGATCCGGGCATAGATTTAGTGTTTATTCGATTATTGAAAAGAGAAGAAATTCTTCTTGATACAGGGATACTATAGATAGAAAAAGACGGACTAAAATATTGTATATTAAACTTTCTTCTATTTAGTTTTGACTCAAATAGTTTTATTAACGGAAACACTTGTAGGGAAATACTGAATGAAATCCTGGGGAATATCTGAAAATTCATTGGGAATACTTCAAAATAAAGAATGCCTGGATAATACCAAGAAAACATGTAAAGGTATTGATTTATAACTTTGTACGTCTTCTGATTGCAATACTTCATGGTACATTATCATTCCAATATTGTTTGAAAGTTTTTTTTTGGTATTTTTGTTTTCTTGAGTTAAAGCTGTCGAAATCTTGGCTAGATTCGAGGAAAAAACGCGCCAAAGTTTGAACTGACAGCTTAAGTGACGTTAAAAATTCGAACGAAGTGAACGGAAGGAGTGCGAGTAGAACGACGCTAGCCTGTGTAATATTCTTGGGGAATACTGCATTAATTTATAACTTTCTATGTCGTCCGATTCTAATTCTTTATCGCCCTTGATCACTCCAATGTTTTTTAAGTTGTCTTTTTATTATTTTCGTTTTCTTATGTAAAACATGTTTAAATATTCACTAGATTAAAAAAAAAAACACGCGAATGTTCGAAATGACAGCTCAACTGCCGTAGGAATCTCGAACGAAGTGAACGGAAGAAGGAGTACAAGTGTACGAAAAATGACCGCGTTTTTGTAAAAAGACAAGAAACCCACCTGATCTGGTCATAGATTTAGTGTTTATTCGATTATTGAAAAGAGAAGAAATTCCTGTTGGTATAGGATGAATGAAAAGACTGGACTAAAATATTCTATAATAAACTTCTCCTATTTAGTTTTGACCCAGATAATTTTATTAAGAGAAAAACCTTAACACTTGTGGAGAAATACTGAATGAAATCCTGGGGAATATCTGTTGTCTTTGGACGTCTTCTGATTATAATTCATCATTGTATATTATCAATCCAATATTGTTTTAAAGTTTTTTTTGTCTTCTCATTTTCTTGGGTAAAACATTTTGAAATCTTGGCTAGATTCGAAAAAATGCGTTAAAGTTCGAACTGACAGCTTAAGCGACGTTGAAAACTCTAACGAAGTGAACGGAAGAAGTGCGAGTCGAGCGACGCTAGCCAGTGTAATATTCTTGGGGAATACTGCATCGATTTATAACTTCCTATGTCTTCCGATTCTAATTCTTTATCGCCCTTGATCATTTCAATGTTTTTTAAGTTATCTTTTTATTATTTTCATTTTCTTATGTAAAACATGTTTAAATCTTCACCAGATTCAACGAAAAAAAAATCACGCGAAAGTTTAAAATGACAGCTCAAGTGCTCTAGGAATTTCGAACGAACTGAACAGAAGAAGGAGTACGAGTCGGGCGACACTAGCCAGTGTAAGTAGTCGAGACAGGGTACGAAAAATGACGGAGAAGACGGCCGCGTTGTTTGTAAAAAAAAAAACCACCTGATCCGGGGTGTTTATTCGATTATTGAAAAGAGAAGAAATTTCTCTTGATACAGGGATAGAATAGATAGAAAAAGACGGACTAAAATATTGTATATTAAACTTTCTTCTATTTAGTTTTGACCCAGATAATTTTATTAAGAGAAAAATGTTAACACTTGTGGAGAAATACTGAATGAAATCCTGGGGAATATCTGAACATTCTTGGGGAATACTGCAAAATAAAGAATGTCTGGGTAATACCAAGAAAACATGTAAAGATATTGATTTATAACTTTGTACGTCTTCTGATTATAATTCATCATTGTATATTATCAATCCAATATTGTTTTAAAGTTTTTTTTGTCTTCTCATTTTCTTGGGTAAAACATTTTGAAATCTTGGCTAGATTCGAAAAAATGCGTCAAAGTTCGAACTGACAGCTTAAGCGACGTTGATAACTCCAACGAAGTGAACGGAAGGTGTGCGAGTCGAACGACGCTAGCCAGTGTAATATTCTTGGGGAATACTGCATCGATTTATAACTTCCTTTGTCTTCCGATTCTAATTCTTTATCGCCCTTGATCATTTCAATGTTTTTTAAGTTATCTTTTTATTATTTTCATTTTCTTATGTAGAACATGTTTAAATCTTCACCAGATTCAACGAAAAAAAAATCACGCGAAAGTTCAAAATGACAGCTCAAGTGCTCTAGGAATTTCGAACGAACTGAACAGAAGAAGGAGTACGAGTCGGGCGACACTAGCCAGTGTAAGTAGTCGAGACAGGGTACGAAAAATGACGGAGAAGACGGCCGCGTTGTTTGTAAAAAAAAACAAAAAACCACCTGATCCGGGGTGTTTATTCGATTATTGAAAAGAGAAGAAATTTCTCTTGATACAGGGATAGAATAGATAGAAAAAGACGGACTAAAATATTGTATATTAAACTTTCTTCTATTTAGTTTTGACCCAGATAATTGTATTAAGAGAACAATGTTAACACTTGTGGAGAAATACTGAATGAAATCCTGGGGAATATCTGAACATTCTTGGGGAATACTGCAAAATAAAGAATGTCTGGGTAATACCAAGAAAACATGTAAAGATATTGATTTATAATTTTGTACGTCTTCTGATTATAATTCATCATTGTATATTATCAATCCAATATTGTTTTAAAGTTTTTTTTGTCTTCTCATTTTCTTGGGTAAAACATTTTGAAATCTTGGCTAGATTCGAAAAAATGCGTCAAAGTTCGAACTGACAGCTTAAGCGACGTTGATAACTCTAACGAAGTGAACGGAAGGTGTGCGAGTCGAACGACGCTAGCCAGTGTAATATTCTTGGGGAATACTGCATCGATTTATAACTTCCTATGTCTTCCGATTCTAATTCTTTATCGCCCTTGATCATTTCAATGTTTTTTAAGTTCTATTTTTATTATTTTCGTTTTCTTATGTAAAACATGTTTAAATCTTCACCAGATTCAACGAAAAAAAAATCACGCGAAAGTTCAAAATGACAGCTCAAGTGCTCTAGGAATTTCGAACGAACTGAACAGAAGAAGGAGTACGAGTCGGGCGACACTAGCCAGTGTAAGTAGTCGAGACAGGGTACGAAAAATGACGGAGAAGACGGCCGCGTTGTTTGTAAAAAAAAAAACAAAAAACCACCTGATCCGGGGTGTTTATTCGATTATTGAAAAGAGAAGAAATTTCTCTTGATACAGGGATAGAATAGATAGAAAAAGACGGACTAAAACTTTCTTCTATTTAGTTTTGACCCAGATAATTTTATTAAGAGAAAAATGTTAACACTTGTGGAGAAATACTGAATGAAATCCTGGGGAATATCTGAACATTCTTAGGGAATACTGCAAAATAAAGAATGTCTGGGTAATACCAAGAAAACATGTAAAGATATTGATTGATAACTTTGTACGTCTTCTGATTATAATTCATCATTGTATATTATCAATCCATTATTGTTTTAAAGTTTTTTTTGTCTTCTCATTTTCTTGTGTAAAACATTTGAAATCTTGGCTAGATTCGAAAAAATGCGTCAAAGTTCGAACTGACAGCTTAAGCGACGTTGATAACTCTAACGAAGTGAACGGAAGGTGTGCGAGTCGAACGACGCTAGCCAGTGTAATATTCTTGGGGAATACTGCATCGATTTATAACTTCCTATGTCTTCCGATTCTAATTCTTTATCGCCCTTGATCATTTCAATGTTTTTTAAGTTATCTTTTTATTATTTTCATTTTCTTATGTAAAACATGTTTAAATCTTCACCAGATTCAACGAAAAAAAAATCACGCGAAAGTTCAAAATGACAGCTCAAGTGCTCTAGGAATTTCGAACGAACTGAACAGAAGAAGGAGTACGAGTCGGGCGACACTAGCCAGTGTAAGTAGTCGAGACAGGCGTTGTTTGTAAAAAAAAAACAAAAAACCACCTGATCCGGGGTGTTTATTCGATTATTGAAAAGAGAAGAAATTTCTCTTGATACAGGGATAGAATAGATAGAAAAAGACGGACTAAAATATTGTATATTAAACTTTCTTCTATTTACTTTTGACCCAGATAATTTTATTAAGATAAAAATGTTAACACTTGTGGAGAAATACTGAATGGAATCGAATATCTGAACATTCTTGGGGAATACTGCAAAATAAAGAATGTCTGGGTAATACCAAGAAAACATGTAAAGATATTGATTTATAACTTTGAACGTCTTCTGATTATAATTCATCATTGTATATTATCAATCCAATATTGTTTTAAAGTTTTTTTTGTCTTCTCATTTTCTTGGGTAAAACATTTTGAAATCTTGGCTAGATTCGAAAAAATGCGTCAAAGTTCGAACTGACAGCTTAAGCGACGTTGATAACTCCAACGAAGTGAACGGAAGGTGTGCGAGTCGAACGACGCTAGCCAGTGTAATATTCTTGGGGAATACTGCATCGATTTATAACTTCCTATGTCTTCCGATTCTAATTCTTTATCGCCCTTGATCATTTCAATGTTTTTTAAGTTATCTTTTTATTATTTTCATTTTCTTATGTAAAACATGTTTAAATCTTCACCAGATTCAACGAAAAAAAAATCACGCGAAAGTTCAAAATGACAGCTCAAGTGCTCTAGGAATTTCGAACGAACTGAACAGAAGAAGGAGTACGAGTCGGGCGACACTAGCCAGTGTAAGTAGTCGAGACAGGGTACGAAAAATGACGGAGAAGACGGCCGCGTTGTTTGTAAAAAAAAAACAAAAAACCACCTGATCCGGGGTGTTTATTCGATTATTGAAAAATCTGAACATTCTTGGGGAATACTGCAAAATAAAGAATGTCTGGGTAATACCAAGAAAACATGTAAAGATATTGATTTATAACTTTGTACGTCTTCTGATTATAATTCATCATTGTATATTATCAATCCAATATTGTTTTAAAGTTTTTTTTGTCTTCTCATTTTCTTGGGTAAAACATTTTGAAATCTTGGCTAGATTCGAAAAAATGCGTCAAAGTTCGAACTGACAGCTTAAGCGACGTTGATAACTCTAACGAAGTGAACGGAAGGTGTGCGAGTCGAACGACGCTAGCCAGTGTAATATTCTTGGGGAATACTGCATCGATTTATAACTTCCTATGTCTTCCGATTCTAATTCTTTATCGCCCTTAATCATTTCAATGTTTTTTAAGTTCTCTTTTTATTATTTTCGTTTTCTTATGTAAAACATGTTTAAATCTTCACCAGATTCAACGAAAAACAAATCACGCGAATGTTCGAAATGACAGCTCAAGTGCCGTAGGAATCTCGAACGAAGTGAACGGAAGAAGAAGTATGAGTCGAACGACACTAGCCAGTGTAAGTAGTCGAGGCAGGGTACGAAAAATGACAGAAAGGCGGCCACGTTTTTGAAAAAAGACAAAATCCCACCTGATCCGGGCATAGATTTAGTGTTTATTCAATTATTGAAAAGAGGAGAAATTCCTCTTAATACAGGAACAGGATTAATAGAAAAAGACGTACAAAAATATTTATTAACTTTTCTTCTATTTAGTTTTGATCGAGATCATTTCGTTAAGGGAAAAACCTAAACACTTGTCGGGAAATACTGAATGGAATCCTGGGGAATATCTAAAAATTCGTGAGGAATACTGTAAAATAAAGGATGCCTGGGTAATACCAAGAAAACATGTATAGGTATTGATTTATAATTTTTATGTCTTCCGACTCTAATTCTTTATCGCTGCTGATGATTCCAATATTGTTTTTAACTCTTCTTTTTGGTCTTTTCGTTTTTTTTTTCTTAGACGTCTTAATTAATTTCCTTCCCAGTGTGCAAAAACTTGTGCACATATAGAGAAACACTAAAAGGAATATCTGGGGATTACCAGGTATTTTTTAATTTCACTTCTAAAATCTCTGCTAAATGTTTGCTCGAATCACTATATGTGGATTTCGCTATTTGTTTGTTTTGACAGGTATTTTATTTAACGTTTTTTACCAAATCGTCTCTAAAATCGTCATTTTTATTTTTTTTTATTTTGTGATTTGTTTCCTGCCTGTTAAATGTTCGGCTACTCAAAAGTTTTAGTCCGTCAATTGGGCTTGCATTTTGCTACTTTTATTTAGGAAAGTCTATATTTGACTTCTAAACATCCTCATTTTTACGTTTGGAAATTTTTGCATGCGTGTTTTATCAGGGAAAAGACATTTTATGTAGGTTAATTTTAATAATAAAACGACAAACGTATTTTGTTATGATTCTCTTTATGGAAACCACCAAAACACGCATACTATGATCTAAAATAAAGAATTTTCTTTCCTCTTAAATCAAGCCAAAAAGTCCGTAAGTATTTTGTTTAAATTAATTTTCTTTCCTGTGGTTTCTTTAAAAAAATCGAAAAAACGCGTACTGTAAATAAGATCTTTGCTTTTTCAAAGCAGGCAAAAATGTTCGCCCAATTATTTAATGATAAAACTGATATGAAGAATAACTGAATCTAGACAATGCAATGTTAAGGTATCGCTTAAACCAAACATGTTTTTATTTCTAGAATAGTGGATATAAATCAATTGGATTTTTTTTTAATTTAAAGGCAAGATAACAAAAAGTACTTATGTATTACGCAATTTTATGTTGGAAATTCTAGTCATTTTATATATTCACCTACTTACAAATTTTTGGATTTTAATGTTAGACTTGAAAAAAAATTGGTTGGTTTAAAATTTAATTTATACCCTCGTAGTTCTAGTTTGAAATTTTGCGCTTTGTACTTTTTGCTTGCCTTTTAAGAGTACATTCTGATTAATAATCGCATTACTACATGAGTAAGATCTTTTATTTTTAGTCATTCATACTGTGGACATGGAAAGCTAGTCCTTGCCATAGGCAGTTACACTTTTGTGCCATTTCCAACCTCTTTATTTATCATATGCATACTGACAGGAACAAAAAATATCTGAAAAATGGCATGTCTTTGATTTATTTTTATCTGTGCATTTCTTTGTCAACCTTTTTCAGTCAGCATCTTTTCATCCAGAGATAATGACAGTTTTACCTTTAATTTTGCACCAACATGACATATTTACTTTAATATATTTCTGGTTAGGAAATATGTTTATTTCAAGTCAAAGTCACAAAGGTGTATGACCTATGGCATATTGGGATCGACAAAAAAACTTTTTTTTTATTTTTATCTAAAATAAGTTATTTAAGTCAGGGGACGGCGTTAGCATATTTTGAAAAATCATAGGTCGAATTTCGATTGAGAAAATCAACTTTTTTAAAACAACATATACAATAGTACATCTTTTTATTAAATATGGAAAAAAACCCATCGGATCTCACCTGAATTGACCTATAAACGAATAAAAATAATTCCAATATTTTTTGGTAAAAACTTTTTTGAAATACAGGGTATTAAACCTGACCAGAATAGAAATCCGAAAAACTTTAAAAAATATGCATTAAAACCGTTGTTGTGAAACAACTAGTTTAGGAATTTGTTTTCTTTAATTTACATTTTTCTAAAAAGAAAAATTAAAAAAGAAAAGGAGATGTACAGTAGGTGTTTCATAAACCACTTTTATTTATGATTCCAAGATTGTTGTCAAATGATCAGCTGTTCTGTTTAGGGAAAGAGATTGTTCTTTGGGTCTTATAAAATACAGATTTAGTTTAAAACGCTCTTGAGTTTTTATTAAACTAAAGTTACTTAAAACTACAATAATTTAAAAGGCTTAATAGAGACCATCGTACATGGTTTTGTGAAACAACTATTTTTCTCCATAAACTTAATTGAACACCACCCTGTTTCCCTAATCTCTGATATTTTCATAAAAACAAATTTTGATAAAAATAAATGAGCAATTTATTTTTAAAAATTTCCATTTTTTCTGCATTCCTCAGACTTCAAATTAATAAATCATATGCCTATAAAACAAAAAAAGATTCCCAAGATTCCTTTAAACTTCTTTTGTTTTTTTTTTAATTTTACTCAGCCGCGGCTCGTAAGGGGAAGTAGTACACTAGTGTATATGGCACGTCAATCAAAACGATATGATAGATCAAAGTCTATGACGTCACGATGTTTGAAAGAAAACACACTTGTGTTTATGGCTAGCTTTTTACCTACTTGACTCCATAAGCCACGGCTGACTTCAATGTTACCCAGTTTAATATTATATATTATTTCTATAACTCTATGTAAGTGATAGTAATGCGATTGTTTATTAAAAACGCTCGATACATTATTATTAAACAAAAGACTTTGATTAATTTATTTGTTAAGAAAATACCTATTTTTGTTAGGTATTAATGTAAATATTATATTTGACATCGTTAATACGTTTAATTAGTTGTAAATAAATCGTTTTTTTTTTCGTATTAAGATATCGAACCGCAACCATGTTAGCACTTTTTCTTCAATAAAAATTTTATACCAAAATTCTGTGTTTTATTTCTCATTGTTGCTTTTGTGAAATAAAGAAAACTTTTGATTTTCAGATGTCCTTATTACGACTTTTCTGACTACGAAGTCAGTTGCATTGACAGAGTAGGTAGAAGCCTGGTTTTGTTTATACACAGGGATGATCTAAAAATTAAATGTAAAACTTTATTTGACTTAGGCAACAATGTAATACGGTATAAAGCAGGGCCTTTCTATTTCAGCGCCCCGCTCGATCAGACAATGATTCAGAGACAGACAGTAGTCTATCAACAGATGATACCGAAACTGACATTTCAACGGATTTGACAAATCGAGATACGTCATGTTCAACGCCATCCACTTCGTCGTCCAACGACGACAGAAAACGAAGAAAATCCAGGAACAATAAAAGGAGTAAGAAAAGATCTAAGGGTTCGTCTGGAAAGAGGCGAATGTCTGCTAGTAAAGGTAGAAAAACAAATTTAAGAACTATAAAAAAGACTCATAAAAGTAATGCATCCAGCAGTTTTTCAAAATCTAATCTGGAATCTATTATATTCGAAAGCAGTTTCGAAGGTAATAATAGGGTCATGGAGCCTAATGATAGTCTATTTAATTCGACACCCAATGATGATACCAAGTTTCAAAGTCCAACACTAAATGATGATATTTATTCGGACAATTCTTGCAATGTCAGTTTTAAAAAAAGTGATTATTCAGAATTTGAAAATCAGTTTAGTGGCGTTTCAGACTCCTCATTTAACGATCTTGTGAGTTTAAACAATAGCAGTTTAGAAACTGATAAGCATCCTACTTACAGCCACTTAGTGTTAGAAAGATATCCTAATATAATAAATCAAATATCCAATAAATTTAGTCAGAAAACTCCGAATGCCATAGATAATAATAATATTAAAAATTTGATAAACCCAAAATCAAACTTCATAAAATCAGAATTAATTAATCCCTTGGTATCATCAAAAGAAAGGGTTATTACTTGTTACATGCTACCATCTGTTGTTCAAAATAACACACAAGTAATTAATTCGGTGGAAAACGAAAGTAATAGTGAAACCCCGGTAAGTCACATCGTATCAGGACCGGCGTCAGAAATTTCAAATAACCCATTACCTAATTTTGAAGGGGGTCATTGTGTTTTACCTTTATCTGCTCAATTGGAATTATCTTTAAAGCAAAATGTCGAACCATTGGGAGAAAGTGCTGAAAGTATTCGCATTGAGCTGGCAAAACCACAAAGTTCAGTAAATGACATTCAAGGTAATGATAGTTTAAATGCCCACTCTATAATTTCGTCAGAAATTGTATCCACTGAATCATTGGATAGTAATTTAAGTAGCCCTCTCGTTGATTGTGATGTATCCAATCAAGTAAAGACAGATCCTGAAATCTCAGATGAAATGGAAACAAACGAATCACAATCTAAGGCTTTAAAGACTCATAGGGAACGATCCAGCACATCTCCTGAACCAGTGGCTTCTAAGAAGCCTAGGCTACAATCCGATTTAAATTATGAAACTTTAAGCAGTAAAGCACATACTTCTGATGAATGTGTGAGTGATAAAAGCATAGAAAGTTTAAATAGCGAAGCTTTAGTATCGGATTTAGAAAATGAATATAGTTCTATTACCAGACTTGATGAATCTATGGTTGAGACTCAAGATAGTCGGCCAAATAAAGTTGTATTTGACAAAATACAAAAATTGGATAAAGATGATTCACTGTCGGATTTAGAAGCTGACTTTGATTCCATTATATCTGAAACTACTGCTGATGAATCTGCGGACGAAAATCTGGATGATCTAATGAAACTGAGTAAAGATGTAACCAATAAAATATTACAAAATTTGAATAAAGATGCTTCAATACCGGGTTTAGAAAATGATGATAACTCTATCATTCCTGTAACTACAGCTGATAATTCTGTGGACGAAGATCAAGAGGATCAGTCAAATAAAGATTTGACTGATACTGAAACTACTGATGATGAATCTGCGGACGAAAATTTGGATGATCTGATGCAATTGAGTAAACATATAACCGATAAAATAATACCAAATTTGGTTAAAGATGCTTCAATACCGGATTTAGAAAATGAGGATAATTCAATCATTCCTGCAACTACAGCTGATAATTCTTTGAACGAAAATCAAGAGGATCGGTCAAATAAAGATTTGACTGATACTGAAACTGCTGATGATGAATCTGCGGACGAAAATGATCTGATGAAATTGAGTAAACATATAACCGATAAAATAATACCAAATTTGGATAAAGATGCTTCAATACCGGATTTAGAAAATGAGTATAATTCCATTATTACTGTAACTACAGCTGATAAGTCTTTAAAAGAAAATCAATGCGATCAGTCAGATAATACATCTGAGAACGTAACCCAAGATAATCGGTCAAATAAAAATGTAACAGATAGAATAATAGAAAATTTGAGCGAATATATGGAAGACAAATATGAGTTAATTAACAAAGCAACTCTAGGTGATCAATCTGTGGGCGAAATTCAAGATTATTGCTTGAATGAAAATATGACTGACACAATAATTCAGGAGCATGTTAATTGTGATGATAATCCGATTAAAACAAATAAATCTAATGAGTATGCGGACAAAACTCAACACGATCGTTCTAATAAGGTTGACAATCCACTATCGGCATTTGAAGATGAAAACAAATTTAACAACAAAGTAAATAATAATCAAGACGTTGAACCTGCTGACGAAACACACGATGATAGGTTGCATATAGATGTCATTGATAGAATACAAAATACAAATAATGATGTTTCACAATCGGATTCAGAAACCGATTCTCTCAACAAAACAAATCCAGCTGATTTGAAAAATAAGTATAATTCCATCGTTAATGCAACAACAGTTGATCAATCTGCAAACGAAAGCCAAGGTGATCGGTCAGAAAAGGATATGATTGATACAAAAATACAAAATTTAAATGATGATATTTTACTAGACTTTGAAAATGCAGCTCAAAAATCTGTGGATGAATCCGAAGATGATCGTTCAAACAAAAATATAACTGACGAAAGAGTAGAAAAGTCAAATAAATACTTAGAAGAAGAACATGATTTAATCTACAAAACAACTGCAGATAATGAATCGCTGGACCAGATGCCAGATGATTGCTTGAATAAGGATCTGACCGAAAATGCAGATAAGGAACCTGTGGGCGAAACTAAAGATGATCAGTTGAAAAAAAAAGAGGAATACGATTCAATCAACAAAACAACAACATATGATGAGTCTGTGGACATATTTAAAGATGGTGGCTTAAATAAAAATGTGACTGACAAAATAATACAACATTTGGAGCATGATGACCTACTTTCGGGTTTTGAAAGTGACGAAAATTCTATTTTCTATAAAGCAGATAAAGCTGAGAAATCTGCGGGTGAAACTCAAAATGATCGGTCAAGTAAAGTTGATAAACCACTGTCGGATTTTGACAATAAAAATAATGTTAGTTCTGTAAACGAGACCTACGATGATTGGGTAAATAAACATGTATGTAATGAAATGCAAAATATTAATGAGAATGCTTTACAGTCGGATTTAGAAACCGGTTCTTTTAACAAAGCAAATGTACCTAATGAATCTGTAAACGAAACCCAAGATGACAGGTCGAATAAAGATGTGTCTAATAAAATAATTGAAAATTTAATTGATGGTGCTCCACTGTCCGATTTTGAAGATGACTATGATGCGTGTAGTAATAGATCCGGATTTTACAGTGATGTTCCGGATTTCCCAGAATTTCCTTCAGATGGCGAGGAACCTTTTACAGGACCTGAGACTAGATTTGAAGAGCCAGATTTAAGCTTAAAAGGTGATAGTGAGGAAGATAACATCGAAGGGGATTTATCTGATTCATTAGACCCCTTGTCTGCCATGGACAAAGAAGTATTTGACGGTGATGATTCAATTTATAATGATGAGGATATTGAAAATGAAGAAGACGAAGCAGAGGAAGCTGATTCAATAAATCAAGATGAAGTAGACGTAATCGAACTAAATGATACAAATCTGACCAACTTTAGCTCCGAAGTAGTTGCTATAGAAACAGTAAGCGAATTTATTGATGAAGCTAATAGTGAAGAGCAAATCAGCGAGGCAGCAGATCCATTTTCAAATGATATAGTCGATCCTTTCAATGATGTAAGTGATAATGTGGAAGAAAATATCTCCGGTGATTTTGGGGATCCCGTTAGTGGAGAGGAACTAAATGTAAGTAAAACACTTTTAAATGCAGTTCCAATACAAGCCGTTGATTTGGATATTATTAAAGTGGAAAGTGAACCTAATTTTGATAGTGAGAGTGATTTTGTAAGTGATAAAGAGGATGATGATGTTGAAGAAAATGTAGACGATGATTTTGGGGATTCCGTTGATGAGGAAGAGTCAGATGAAAGTAGCACAATTTTAGATGTAGCACCAGTACAAACAAATGTTGTTAAACTAAGTAATGAACAGGACTTAGATGGCGCGAAAAATTGTTTAAGTAATAAAGATGATGAGCATGGAAGTGAAGATAATGATTCTGCGATAGATAGAGGAAATAACGAAAATAATATACCAGATAACATTCAAACTCAAAGTATTGAAAATCAAGAAACTAATCAAAATTTTGCGGCTGAAGTAACAGCATTTAATAATATAAAAGAAAATAATACGATTGGCGATAATAATGAAAATTTTGAAGAGGGCGCAAAAGAGAAGGAAAGAAACGAATATAAAGAAACTAATACAAATGTAGTAGATGCGGCAGTTGAATTAGGCGACAATAATGAAAATTTTAAAGAAAAATCAAAAGAGAAGGAAAAAGACAAAGATAAAGAAACTAGTAAAAATGTGGTGGATGCGGCAGCTGAAGTGGCAGCAACCGATATGCAAGAAAATAATACTGTTGGCGATAATATAGAAGATATAGAAGAAGGACCAGAAGAGGAAGAAGAAGACGAAGAAGATGAATTTGAAGATGAAGACGAAACGGCCGATCCTGAAAGTATTGAGGCTGAGTCAATTTTGGGAGTAGAAAAGATTGATGAAAAATTAAAACAATCAGCTGATTCTTTACAAAAAGTACCTTCAGTTCAAAGACCTAAAAGGCCACCACCAAAAAGGAGACTGAAAAAAGAAAGCGACAGTGACTACGAGCCATCTTCCAGTGAGTGGGAGGTTAGTAGCGATAGTGATTCCGACGTTTCCAGTAAGGTTTCTGGTGATCTGTCATCTTCCGATGCTACTCCAAAGTCAGCCAAGGGTTCATCTGCTAGTAGTTCTTCATCATATGAAACAGACACCGGTGATGACAATAAAGAGGGTATACTAGCCGGAGTCCACAAGTTAAAGAAATACAGAAAAAAACAGAAAATCAAAGTTCCACTAGTTGTAGTTATAAAAAGCGAAAAAGAAGTTAAAGAATCTTCTAAAGATCAAAACTTAGTAAATAAAGAAAAATCTGTAAATATAGAGGAAGAGTGGCATAATGAAGAAGATAATGATGACAGTACAAAGGAAAAAAATCAAGAAACATTTGGTGAAGGGACCTGGTGGAACATGGATGATAATGAAGGGGATGAGGAAGTTAAGGACAAAAATCAAGACAAATCTAATGCAAAAGATACTCAGGAAAAAAATATGGAAAAAGAAAATGGTACAATTGGATTAGAGCAAAATAATTTAAAAGAGGGAAAACAAAACCAAGAGAAGAATATAGTACAAAATGTGGAAAAAGAGATTAGCACTGGTGAATCAGAACAAAATAAATTAAACGAGAAAGAACCCGACAAAGAAAAAAACCAAGAGAAGGATGTAATAAAAAATCTGGAAAATGAGGTCTTTACAGGTGAATTGAGTCAATATAGTTTAAAAGAGAAAAAACCTGACAGAAAAGAGAACCAAGAGAAAGATATAGAAATTAATCAAGTACACAAGAAAAAAAATGTAGTGCCAGAGAGAATCGTAGCTGAAAAAAGTTCTGTGAATATTGCTCAAGAAAGAATAGACGAGGAAAATATCAATGTAGGTGGAGAAAATATGGGAATAGTTTGGAAGGAAACTTTTGGAGAATTAGGTGCAGTGGTAGGTTTGGTCTCGAGAAATGAAAAGGAAACGGAAGAACCAAAACAAGAAAATGAAATAAAGGAAGATGATGATGAGTCGTGGTTAAATATTGATAAAACATATACTTCCCTGTAATTTTGTACAAAAAACAACAATACGGTAATAAATAGCATGGTAAATCAGCCATTGAACCTTAAATTTGGTTAAAGATTTCTCTTGTGTGTTGTTTGTGATATAGGTAATTGAAATCAAGATGCGCTAATTTGAATTATAGCGAGGACAGAAATCCTTAAAAATAAATAATACAGTTGAAGTTGGTCAAAAAAAATACGAAGAAAAAATCTCTAGAAAAAAAAAGTAAGAGAAAGATATAGAATTTGATTTAGTAAAAAAAGCGATTGCACTTACTGCTAAACTTTGACTAATCGTTTCTGGTAAAAGTTCTGTAAACGTTGATCACGAAAAATGGTAGATGAAAATACCATTATAGGAGAAAAGATTTAATGATAGTTTGGAAATAAACTTTAGGAGGATTAGGTGCAGTGGTAGGTTTCATTTTGATAAAAGAAGGAACCTGAAAAAGCAAAAAAGAAGATAAAATTAAGGAGGATGATGAGTCGTGGTTAAATATAGATAAGTGTCTGTTATTTTGTGTAAAATAACTATAAGGTTGAAAAAAGCATGGTTTACTTCTTTAAGTTTTTAAAGAATTTCTCATGCATGTTATTTGTGATATCTGTTATATTGGTTTACACTACTCAAAAAATAAGTGTCTAAATGAACTTGGAAGGCGGAAAAAATTTGATTAACTACAGGGCGACGCCTTTTTTTCCAAGATGATTTAAAATATGTATTCTATTATTCAAATTAAACAAATTTTGTCCTATAAACTTCTTCAATTTTACATCTATTTTTGTGATATTGACGATAAGAGAAAAATCAATCATTTTTCAAGACCTAAATTTATTAATTTTGATGAGTAAAATCTAAATTTTAAGTTATGCTGGATAAAAGGGGGTCATGGCCTTACATGTGTTTCTGTAATAATAATTATACTGTTTTAGTATTCTGGTAAAACGACTCTGCAATTTATTGTAATTATTAATATCAATTAGGAGAAAAACCCTTTTAGAGGTTAGGTACTATGTTTTTTGAAAATAAGTTGTTTTTTAGAAAGAAAAAATTGGCCTCTAAACTAAACTATCACCCTGTATTTTGTAAATACATACTACAGAAAAGGGGATGTTAGAAATTCCGGTTTAGTTGATTGCGGAGTCGTATGGCCAAACTATGTAGCAAAATTTAGATATTAGATCTCAACATTTCATAAGTATCATGGTGTAATTCTTGGAATATCTAATTTTATTTTATGTGTTTTATATGTCCCTTTTTGTAAATATATTTTATTTTTCTTAATTATATGGTTAGGACTTATACATTATTAGTCTATATTATTATTAAAACATTTACCCCTTTATCCAAGCAGGCTATCATCGCATCGCAATTTATTTATAAAATACAACGAAGCAAAACTATAAAAATACATTTATTATACAGAGGTCAGAGATTGTTGGCGGAAACAAAAGTACTTAATTCAGTTCCTTGGTATATATTTGCCTGTCAAAAATGAAGTGTAGTGTAATTTAGTGTCGAGGTTAACCAAAAAATTGGACAAACTGGTCTTGACAGTATGATCTAGTCTTCAGACTATTTAGCATACCCAGAGTATACCGATCCCATAAGAGGCGATCAGTATACTGTAACGAAACTTAAATAAGGGCCACTATGTTATATTTTCGTGCTAAGGGTCGTTTTGTCAATAGAACGCTAGTATACAACTCTTTAGTACACATTGTTTCCCTATGTTATGTAATAGGGAAATGTGTATAGGAATATTTGCCTTAAGGCGGCAATGCGTGCTTCCATAAGGTACGTTTATTCATAAAGGTGAATATATAATGCCAACATAGCGTATATTTCGTAGGTCGAGAACATCCCCGATGAGAGTATTTGAGCGGACAAAAGTACTTAGTTCAGTTTTTTGGGGCACATCAGTATGTGAAGAATTTTGTAATTTAGTATCCAGGCGCAACCAAAAAACTGGGCTAGGTACTCTTGATAGTATGATCTAGTCTTTAGACTATTGCAGCATACCAACAGTATACCTATTGCTGGAGATGCGGTGGGTATACTGTCACGATACCTGACGAAGGGCCCTTTATGTCGATTGAAATAGCCTTGGAAGCGGATATTTTTAGAATGGATAGTATACATTGGTGTATGGTATTAGGTGATGGGATTTGAGTTGGAATATTTGCTGTTTGTCCGTAATGGTGAATATGTAATGGAAACAGCGGATATTTCGCAGGTCATTTTTTTTCATCCGATAGACCGTTAACAGAGGTCAGAGATTATTGATGAAATGTAAAAAATATTTGAGCAAATTTCTTGAAGAGACATTAGTCGATTGAAATAGCCTTGGAAGCGGATATTTTTAGAATGGATAGTATACATCGGTATATGTTATTAGGTATATGTCAACATACAAGGAGTCTAGGTATATGAACACAGCGGATATTTCGCAGGTCATTTTTTTTCCTAAAGACCATTAACACAAGTCAGATGTTATTGATGAAATTTAAAAAATATTTAGGCAAATTCCCCGGCGAGAGTATTTGAGGAGACAAAAGTACTTAGTTCATTTTTTTTGGTACACATAGTTTTAACTAACGGAGGCAGAACTGCACATAGTATTAGTGTACGTAATGGAGTATCTGTGTAGGAATATTTGCCTCAAGGCGGCAATGCGTGGTTCTATAAGGTACATTTGTTCATAAAGGTGAAGTGTTATTTATATAATATATAATGGTAACATAGCGGATAGTTCGTAGGTCGAGAACTTCCCCGATGAAAGTATATGAGGGGACAAAAGTACTTAGTTCAGTTTTTTGGGACATATCAGTATGTGAAGAATTTTATAATTTAGAATTTAGGGGCAACCAAAAAATCTCGTCTTCACAGTATACCTATTGCTTAAGATGCGGTGCGTATACTGTCACGATACATGACGAAGGGCCCTTTATGTCGATTGAAATAGCCTTGGAAGCGGATCTTTTTAGAATGGCTAGTATACATTGGTGTATGGTGTTAGGTGATGGGATTTGAATTGGAATATTTGCTGTTTGTCCGTTATCGTGAATATGTAATGGAAACAGCGGATATTTCGCAGGTAATTTTTTTTCATCCGATAGACCGTTAACAGAGGTCAGACATTATTGATGAAATGTAAAAAATATTTGAGCAAATTTCTAAGAGACATTAGTATGTAAAGAATTAATAATTTTATAATTTAGAATCCAGGCGCAACCAAAAAATTGTGCTAAGTACTCTTGACAGTAGAATCTACTCTTCAGACTGTTGCATCATACCAACAACAATATACCGATCGCATGCAATACGGTCGGTGTCCTGTAAGCATGTGATGTGCAGTTGCAGTTTTACTCTATTCATCTTAGTTTTGTCAATTAAAATCAGTGGCGTTCTCAGATATTAATCCTTTGGGGGGGGGGGGGGCTTGAGCGCGAATCGATACGAACAGATGAATCCTAGGCAAAGCTTGAGCGCAGATTGATACATTTTAATCTTGACTTTTGGGGAAACTTCATGTTTCAGAGGTTCAGTTGCTTCAGCCCCGAAGCCATCCCTTGCATACGTCACTGTTGAAATAGCGCTGTTAATGCTAACTCTGGTTGGTGAAGTGGGATTACTCGTTTCTTAACAGCATAGTTCATACAATATTATTGACATATCCAAAACATTTAACAAAATTCACCGATACCGATAGTATACCGACCGTAGGCGATGCAGTGTAATGTAAGCTTTGAAATAGGGCCTTTTGCCAGTTGCAGCCCTGGGTTAATATGTTAACTCAGGTTGGTAAAGCAGTCACTCTTTATGTTTGAGTTATACAGAGTATGGGTATCATGTTTTTGGAAAGGCTAGTACACAGCTGCATGTGGTAGTGGAGAGATGAGGGTGGAGCTATTCGTTTCAAGATATGTTTTAATCATTCTAAAAACATCTGCTCTCCATATGCCACGTTGTTGACCTCGGAGATAAATGAGTAATCTGCCTTTCCAACCAGAGACACGGCTCACTTAAAGCAATTGGACTTGTTTATTATAAAGTGACAGAAAAAAAGTGAAAACATGTTGTTGAATAGTGATGTGCAGTATTAGTATAGTGATTTGGGCCCTAAGCTTTAATTAAGGTAAGTGGTTTAAAAATTACGTTGCAAACCTTTTTAAAGAGGTTTGTCATTCTTAGTGTTGGTTATCTTTGGCATTAAAAATGATTGGCCGGATACGGAATATAAGAGAAACTCTAAAATGGAAAATGATAAGAGCAACCTAGAGGCACTTGATACATTTTGACAGTTATTTTACACCAGATGTGAGCAACTGTCTTTGGCAGATCTTGGGAAACGTCAAAATTTAAAGTTGTCACTTTGCTGCAACTTCAACAGTAAACAAATAAAGTGAGGACAAATTATATTCTATTTTTGACAAGGTTTTATTTAAGTTTTAAAACCTGTGAATAAAAAAATTAAAAACGAACTAAAATTATAATAATGAATGTATATGGAATACACAGGGTGGCGACTTTAAATGGATTGCTGCCCCTAGCGGGTTAATATTTCTTTTTTTTTATGAAAAAAAAAACAAAAACACGTCAACTGAGTTTTTTCATGGGCGCTCGTCCTGATGTAAAAGAATTTTGGTGGGACCCACCGGAAAGGCGTCTACTCACATGCAACTGTTTTTTTCAGATTAAATGACCCCACTTGTGATACAAAATACGATTATGATCATAGAAAAAAAAATGGTGTACATTTTTTGATATAGGTACGTCGATAAAAATGTCAAAAAATGATTTTTTTAAAACGTTAGCTTTGTAGAAAACTAATGATCAATAAACAATCGTATTTTTTTTGATATGCTTCAATTAAAATGTCAAAAAATAAATAATAATTTTTGTTTTTTTGGTCATCGCTTTTGAACTTTTTAATCGACGTATGTTAAAAAAAATTATACCATGATTTTTCTTTTTTCATAAGACCTTTCTGGAGGTCCATCTATTTTTGTTTGCGTCAGGAATAAAGGCAGTGCAAATTCAGTCGCCATGTTTTTATTCTTTTCTATAACAACAAATATTAACCCGCTAGAGTCAGCATTGCATTTAAAGTCGATATCCTGTACAATATAGAGTATTTAAAAAGTCCAAGTGCATCCAAAGAACTTGAAAACTAATAGTCAGTTGTTGACAGCTGGTATTAGCCACCGTCAAGGTCATTTAAGGGTTATTTTTTTTTTAATTCTAAATTCTTCTCTTCTAAAATATTTTTATTTCTATAAATAGAGTAGAACACTAAGAGAAAAATGGGCATAGCTTTAAATCCTTGTCTTTGTCGACATAAAAACCATATACAAACTCTCTGGCCCCTATTTTACAAGTGATTGTTATGCAAATGACATATACTCATATAGAATGCACTTCTATAATTTGAACTTCATTATTACTATTGTTTATTATGCATCATGTTATGTATTCAGTATTCCCTCCTTTGATGACTGTCAAACTGGTTTTTGGTGTGTAATTTCTCCACTGTTTCTACCTATTCGGGTGTTTCTCAAAAAATTTATCATTTATCATCATCGAATTATTGTATAAAGTAACTGGAAGAGACTCGACAATGCCTTAGGTGTATGGCTAACTAGTGCAAAAATTTGAAGGGATTCTTTAAGTAAGATTACGCAAACATTGTAGAAAATAAATCTTTTCTCAGTGATATTGTTATTTGCAGCGTGTAAAAATTAATATTCGTTTCAAAAGGTCTGTTTTAAGTAAGTAGCTTATACAGGAGCCATTCCTGTGTGTGCCCCGGTAAAGTAGTGGGAGGAAATTTATGACACCACCTAGCGGCGATCTTTTAATTGGATAGTTCGTAAAGAAAATCGATCGACGGTAGTTGTACATAAAATATCGAAAATTTAGACGATAACAACGTGACGGATTATCCTTTGTTTCAAGCTTGTTCTTTTTTATAATATTTAATGCCACGTCTACCACAAACTAAAGTTTAGTTTATTTTCTACAGATCTACAGTAAAGTTTAGTTCGTGAAGATGAGAGGTCACGATTTATTCCCCTACTTTCTCACTACCAGCCCGAATACGGGTCTAAAACAGCTAAAAATATTTCAAGACATCGCCCAAAATATATTTTTCTCTCTTTTACTTCTCTCTTACACACATTAAGCACAACGATTAACGATGCTGTAGATTTCTTTTACGATCACATAACAGCGACTGAAAAAAAACTGTCCATAGTCTCCCCCACTAGTATTTAATAAGACCTTAAAACTTAGCATTTTAGACCGGGTTTAAATATCAGGTCTATAGACTTGATACTGACCGGTTTAAGTGTACTTTTTTAATACTCACAGGTCAAATAACTGCCTGAAAGATTCGGTTCACCCTGATGTGCAATATGATAGTCAGAATTTCCCAGTGAGTTTTATCTCACCTAAATTCAAATTAACTTTAAAAATAAAGAAAAACCACATGTAATTTTTTGGAAATTTAGTCCGTGCAGTCGTAGGATTCCCATTTAAAATAGTCTCAAATTGTAGTACCACCCCTGAGGGGTGGTTTAAAGTTCGAAAAAACAATAGAAATAATCCATGGCCTATATCCCGCCATGGCTTATAAATTCTCCAGAGACAATAACAACCTTAAAACAATTTGACAAATCATGTACAAACCATCTTCTATTGCAAAAGGAATTTCTGAATACTTTGCAAAGCATGCAAAACTATATAAAAATCTACACTGATTCATCAAAAACTCAGGAAGGCTTCGTTGTCGAAAATCAGGATAACTATCATTTTAAATTAAGCAAATTTACCAGTGTATACAGCGCAGAACTTTATGCTATATATATCAAGCTTTGATTCATGTAGACAGCAAAAAACTGAAATACAGTGTAATAGTACCTGATTCTTCTGAGTGCACTTCAATCAATCGATCATCAAAGAACAGTTTTTTAAAATCCAAAATTCCTCGTTGACTGTGGTTCTCATGTGGGTTCTTTCCCACGTAAATATTAAGGGAAATGAGATGGCGGACTTACAAGCTAAAAACGCGATAAGTGACATAAACTCTAAAGTTTTAAAGCAAACTGTAGGTAGTGATTTTAAAACTTCTTTGAGTGCGCTAATGACCTTAGTGGTCGATGCGCCTTACAATAAAAGAAAAAAAATCCATGATTGACAAAAAACTTATATACAAAAATTTTCAAAGCTAACTCATGCATAAATAACTTTAAACTATGTCTGTAGATGCATTACCGTATTAAATACGTATCAATATTTAAATATTGTAAAAAGCACAAGATATATTAGAATCCGTTTTCAATTACACATCCACCAAAACAATTGAACATGGACGTTTGGAGATTTAAATATGGCTACCATTTTTAAACCAAAATATTATGTTCTTTTTATTTATTTCCAACCTTTGTGTGGAAATAATGTCTCTGTTACGACGAAAAAATATGACCCATATCGCAAGGTAATTTTGAACAATTTATATAAATAATAAAAACTATTGCATTCACGGGAAAAAAAGGTTAAACCTACAACCAAAATCAAGACTTGTAGACCTAGGATTGTAGTACTTAGCACTGTAGACCCTTTAGTAAATACTGGTGTGCAAACTCCCTATTTGCAATGGTCTATGTCGCACTATGGTCGATAAGTTATAGGACACGCTGTATAGTTAGTGATTTTAATAAAAATTCGAATTTGCAATGGTCTATGTCGCACTATGGTCGATAAGTTATAGGACACGCTGTATAGTTAGTGATTTTAATAAAAATTCGAATGACATAAACGTACGTTTTTATGAGAATCGCCCCTATATAGTTGCTTCCTGGAACAAAAAATATATTAAAGACAGTGTTGAACAGAAGGTTAAATTTCACCGTGTGTACGAGGCCTTTAAACTTAAATACACAAAGTAATACAACACCGTTTGTTGATTTAAATTGGATCCATTTAAGCCTCATAAAAAAATTGACTTACTTTTTATTTCGGTGACTAGTGTCTCTACTTTGGGATTCTATAAATATACTTTTACACACATGTTTGCGAGGATCTTGCGGCATCCTGCAATAAAAAATGTGATTTTGTTTTGAATATTGTTAAATTGTTGATTTTTTTGTTGTGTTTAAATAAATAAAAGCAGGTAAGTTGAACTTTTTTATTTTTGTTAAATTAATTGTAGGTAAGTAAAACATTATTTTCATACTTGTTTTATTCATTTCAAAGGAAGTGTACATCTAAATTTTTTGAGATTAAGATAAGATTTTTTCCCAGTGTACTTTTAATCCCTTAATTTTGTCTTATAAATCTTTTCTATTTAAAGATTATATGAGATTTTAATTCATTATTTTTTGGAAAAATAGGGATCCGTGACGGATCTGATACCTTCCTAGCCATTAGCACACTTCACGCTATATCAGACTTGAATACAGTTTTTTGTAAATATCTCAGAAACGAAAGCTTGTACGAAGTTTTTGGTTATAACACAAATTATTGACAAAAATGTGTTACTTATGTTACGGACAGACATACACACACATACAATGGCTAGAGAAGGTATTATTTTTGAAAAAAAATTTTTTTTTGAGATAACGACGAAAATGTGTTATTTGGGTGTTTTTTGACCTATCCTAGCAATATCGTCGTGATGCCTGTCTGTGTGTGGGTGTGTGTGTAATATTTCTGTCAGTAACACGATAGCTCCTAAACCGCTGAACCGATTTTTATAAAATTTTGAGATTAAATAGTTCTCGACATTCTTATCTGATTAGATTTTGGTCAAAATCCATTAATGCTAATGACAGTTTTTTGACAATTAAAAACTTTAAAAAATGCTAACTTTTTAACTGATCATCGTATCAATATGCGGTTTTCGGAATATAGTAGACTACATTTTGCTTCATAATTTTTATTATAACCAAAAACTTCCCAACAGCTTTAATCTCTGAGATATTTACAAAAAACTTTTTTCAAGGTATATATATTATGGGAAGTGTGCTAATAGGCTAGCCATCATGGATCCAGTTATTTTTTTAAAATAATACCTTTTCTAGCCATTGCTGCGCGGATTAAAAAGGCAAAAATACTGGTTAAAAAGGTACAGGGTGTTTAAGTAACCTCTGCAATGACTACGAAATTGCATCAGGAGTTTTGTCATTTATCTATAAATATTTTAGAAAATTTCAGATGTATTTTTTTACGTTTTCGTCATAGCAGCAATAAGGGGAATTAAAATTAATATGGGCAGGTTTATCTTTTTTTTAATTTTGTTCTAAAAACAAGTTTTTTTGTAATCTAGTACTCCACAACAACAGCTTTCTAGTTAAGTCATGGTTAAGTTGAAAAAAATAGTCAACTTTGAAACTATACAAGGTATTATTGAATAGCAATAACTTATGAGTTTTTATTAATATCTGTAATTGCTTTGGCCTTTTAACTATTGTGTTTTTTTTTAAATTAAATTTTTACCGATTTGCTTTCATAATATTTGTATTTAAATCACCGTTTAATATTTTTCAAAAGCAAGCTCTGTAATAGCATATTTCCTAACAAGTGTGGAAAGTGTCATTTTCCCGCACGCGCCGACCGACGCGTGGCGGAGTTCGGCCAATAATTTTGTGCGAAATCTGGTGCAATTCGCGTAAACTGTTTTTCTTGAAACATTTCAGCCCATATTTGACATATCTAAAACTCTACTTCGGAATTAGCTACGAAACTCAAGCTTTGCACAGCTGTAGATCTTCATAGAGTTAACAACCCCTCCAAGTTTCATAGACTTCCATAATGTAGTAAAGTAGTTATGTCATTTCAAAAAACGTCGAAATTGCAATTACTCATGTATAGATCATCAAAATTCTACTGTACTTCCAGACATGCTACAAAGCTGAAAAAATACCAAAATTCTAATTTACTCCCCTACCCTATACATGTAAAGTTATGTAAAGGTAACACACTTCTAGATGCGGTAGAGAGCTGAGCTTTGGCAGACTGATAGAAAATATGATAAAACTATAGGATAAAATTTAAACATTTAAAATTTTAATTTGCTTCCATCTCCTATAAATGTAAAGTTATGTAAAAGTAACATTGCCCACTTCCAGGAATGCTAGAGAGCTGAGCTTTAGAAAGCTGATAGGAACTATGATAAAAAAAAATTAAAAAACCTCAAAATTTTGGCACTGCAAAAGTTTTAAACAATATTTCGCATATTTTACTACTTTAAAACTTAAATATTATCCAAATCCTTTAAAAAAGTATTGAAATCATAAGAAAAACAATTCATGTAAAAAAAAGCCAAGTACGCGAAAATGTTATTCCTTAAAAAGAATAGAGATAAAAGTAAAGCCAATTTATCCGATACAAATTTCAAAATTAAAGGTTCTTATTAGTTTGGAAATGTTTTTCTAAACAGACAGACGCCATCAAAAATTTTGGTGTTTAGGTCTTTTTTGGCCCAAACTTTTATTGAGTGGAAATAAAAAAGTTTTTTTTGACGATCCCAATAGCTCCCCTACCTATGGATGGCTAAAACATAAGTCGACCAAGCATAATTTTCAGTCAAATTTATATTTTTCAAGCAAAAATTATCATTGAAAGTTTAAAAACACGACAAAAAAACTTTTTAAACTATTTTTCAGCAGTTGCTCAAATCTTGAATTAATATCGTAGTCAAGTCAAGTAATTATTATAATTATTTAAACACAATTATTGTTTATGAATAAAATTATTGGTGTTATCATATGACTAAGTAAGAGTGTTATCAAGCAATATAGGTTTTTTTAGAAATTGAAAGAAAAATGCGGAAGACAAGACATGACTCACTTTGCATGCATTTATTTATAAAATACACTTGATTTTAGTTTTTTGAGATAATGGAATCCTTAACCAAATTTTAGTTTAAGCAGGTTTTCAGCTGTTATAAGCAAAAATCTAAAAAAATAGAGTCAATTCTGCCAAAAAAATGTGATTTGCCCAAATCTCTACTACTTACACTCCGTATTTTATTATTTTTGGGTTCTAAAAATTTCAAGGGGGATTGATCCTCCTTGATCCCCCCCTAAGTACGGCCCTCACCGCACGCGACGGCAGTTGCACGACGACGTGAAGCGATTTTTTTTTCGAGCATATAATTTTCGGAACACAAATCAAATTTGAAAGAAAAAATTTCTAGAAAAAAAAGCACCAAATAATAAATTTTAAAAACTATACATATCCCACACTTCAAGGGTTTTTTAGAAGGCTCTGATACATACCAGGTGGGCTAAAAAAATCGGACAATTTTTTTTTCATTATATTTTTTGAACTGTACAATCGATTTTAATGGGACAAACTGCACTTGGCAGGGAATTAATCCGAGTTGTGACTAAACATATTTTTTTGCCGCCGTCTCAAAATCCAAGATGGCGGACAAAATTAAAATGTACCCTTAAAGATGCTCGTTTATTCATGTGTTGCGAACGTTTTAATTATTTTTTTAAATTAGTAAAAAAGCTGCATTCTTGCCACGCATACCAAGGTACGAATCAGCAAAATCGGTTAAGTGCTTCTAAAAAAATTTTTTTTGTTTCAACCATTGTTTTGCATATTATTCGATTGCCTTGCCAATCATGTCTGCATGTATTTCCTTATAAATTCATTAGTACTAAACCGATTTTAATGAAATAAAAAACATTTTGGTTAGAATTGATTGCTTTTTAAAGATCATGATTAAGTTTATCGCTATCTTAAAATTTAAGATGGCGGACATACTTAATTCTTCAAAATGGTGTGTTTATTCTTATTGTCCGAAAATGTTTTAGTTTTTTTTTTAATTTATAGAAAAGCACTACTTTTTCCCCATACAAGGAGGTAAAAATTAGTTAAATCCGTGTAGTTGTTCTCAAAAAATTTATTTTTGTTTCAACCATTGTTTTTCAGGTTAAGCCATTGCATTGCCAATCCTGTCTGCATTAATTTCCTTATAAATTCGTTATTAGTAAACCGACTTTAGGGAAATAAAAAAAATCATGGTGAGAATTGATTGCTCTTTAAAGATTAATATCAAAATTTGCTGCTATTGTAGAATTTAAGATGTCGGACAGAATCATACTTGATTTTTCAAAATGGCGTCTTTCCGAAAATGTTTTTGTTTTTTTTTTAATTTATAGAAAAACACTACTTGTCTTTCGCTCTTTAAAGATCAATCAGTTTGCACAATTATGTTTTTTATTTCAGTATTTTAAAAAGGAATCAATGGTCACCAGGATGTTTTTTATTTTATCAAAATCGGTTCAGTAGTAAAGAATGTATTAGGAAATAAATCCACACATGATTGGCAAGGCAATCCTATAATATTCAAAAGAATGATTGAAACAAAAATATTTTTTTTTTAGAATCACCGAACCAATGTTGCTGATTCGTACCTTGTTGTGAGTGGCAAGAATGCAGCTTTTTTACTGATTAAAAAAAATAATTAAAACATGTTCGCAACACAAGAATAAATATTCATCTTTGAAGGGTACACTTTAATTTCGTCCGCCATCTTGGATTTTGAGATGGCGGACAATAAATATATTTAATCAAAACTGATTAATTCTCTGCCAAGTGCAGTTTCTCCCATTAAAATCGATAGTATAGTTCAAAAGTTATAATGAAAAAAAATGTCCGGGTTTTTTTTGGCCCACCCGGTATGTATTTTTAATTCAAACGAGATCACTCAAGACACTTTCTCTATTAAAATCCAATAGTCCAAATCTGCTTTATATGTTTTTTTTATTTCTAAATTTTAAAGAGTTCTGGACAAACTGTAAGTGATACATTTTGAATGGAACAACCTGTAAAATAATGTTTCCATAACACTTTTAAAATAATAATAATACGTAATGTTTAATATAGACCTGACCTGATTTAATTTTTAAGTTACTTTAAATCTAAAGAGTGTGTATAAAATTTAATTTACTATTTTTACTCGATAAAAAAGTGTTTAATTATAGATATTGACCTATTGATAATGCGGTATTGTATTATTCAATGTTTTCCAAAGTTCAATTTTCAGGTGTTCGGAATTTTCAAAGGTGCATGATTAAACAAACACGAAAATGTTTTTTATCTTTTATTCGTCTAAATATGTCAGTAATAATAATAATTGACAAACACTAAATAATCCATCGATTTTCACAGAAATATCTGTATCTGTAGATATTTTTTCATCGATATATATATATATATATATATATATATATATATATATATATATATTCATGTATCACTACAAGACTTATATAGTTATAAGTGCTGTGATTTTTGTTCATACATAGAAAACACGTGTTTTGTGAAAACTAAGTAAAAAAATGGCTGATCCTTATGAATTATTTTCTGGGTAAGACTAATTAATATTACAAATTCTACCTACCTTTTTTTGAAAAATAAAATAAAGACCTACTTTTATTTTTTTGCACTTATTGAGGATATAACTCGTATACTAAATTAAATACTTTGAGTTTATAAAAATTGGTAATTTCTGAAAAAATTTTTATATTTTAATAAAAAAACTATGCATGAAGCTTTATGCATTAGTTTTATTTTTAGCTCACACTACTACTATACTATAGTAGTGTGAGCTATGGTGATCCTAATTTTTCGAGAAAAAAAATGTCTGTCTGTCTGTCTGTCTGTCTGTCTGTCTGTCTGTCTGTCTGTCTGTCTGTCTGTCTGTCTGTCTGTCTGTCTGTCTGTCTGTCTGTCTGTCTGTCTGTCTGTCTGTCTGTCTGTCTGTCTGTCTGTCTGTCTGTCTGTCTGTCTGTCTGTCTGTCTGTCTGTCTGTCTGTCTGTCTGTCTGTCTGTCTGTCTGTCTGTCTGTCTGTCTGTCTGTCTGTCTGTCTGTCTGTCTGTCTGTCTGTCTGTCTGTCTGTCTGTCTGTCTGTCTGTCTGTCTGTCTGTCTGTCTGTCTGTCTGTCTGTCTGTCTGTCTGTCTGTCTGTCTGTCTGTCTGTCTGTCTGTCTGTCTGTCTGTCTGTCTGTCTGTCTGTCTGTCTGTCTGTCTGTCTGTCTGTCTGTCTGTCTGTCTGTCTGTCTGTCTGTCTGTCTGTCTGTCTGTCTGTCTGTCTGTCTGTCTGTCTGTCTGTCTGTCTGTCTGTCTGTCTGTCTGTCTGTCTGTCTGTCTGTCTGTCTGTCTGTCTGTCTGTCTGTCTGTCTGTCTGTCTGTCTGTCTGTCTGTCTGTCTGTCTGTCTGTCTGTCTGTCTGTCTGTCTGTCTGTCTGTCTGTCTGTCTGTCTGTCTGTCTGTCTGTCTGTCTGTCTGTCTGTCTGTCTGTCTGTCTGTCTGTCTGTCTGTCTGTCTGTCTGTCTGTCTGTCTGTCTGTCTGTCTGTCTGTCTGTCTGTCTGTCTGTCTGTCTGTCTGTCTGTCTGTCTGTCTGTCTGTCTGTCTGTCTGTCTGTCTGTCTGTCTGTCTGTCTGTCTGTCTGTCTGTCTGTCTGTCTGTCTGTCTGTCTGTCTGTCTGTCTGTCTGTCTGTCTGTCTGTCTGTCTGTCTGTCTGTCTGTCTGTCTGTCTGTCTGTCTGTCTGTCTGTCTGTCTGTCTGTCTGTCTGTCTGTCTGTCTGTCTGTCTGTCTGTCTGTCTGTCTGTCTGTCTGTCTGTCTGTCTGTCTGTCTGTCTGTCTGTCTGTCTGTCTGTCTGTCTGTCTGTCTGTCTGTCTGTCTGTCTGTCTGTCTGTCTGTCTGTCTGTAACTTAAAAACCGCCTGCCCGATTTTAATGAAATTTGGTACCTAGGCTGGGTCTTGGCTCGGGATGGTTCCATTTAAAAATGAACAAAATCCACTAGATTAGGGTAGATTTCAAAAATTAGAGTTTATTTAAAAATATGGCGTGTGTGATACCAAACGAAAGGTAATTGAGTCCGGATTAAAACAAAATAAATTTTGGTTCTTTAATAAAAAGGGTGGGGGTAAATTTCAAAAATTAGAGTTTAAGTGAAAATATGTCGTGTGTGATATCAAACGAAAAGTAATTGAGTCTGGAGTTAAACAACATACATTTTAGTTTAAAAAAAAGGGTGGGGGTGGATTTCAAAATTTAGAGTTTAAGTTAAAACATGGATTGTGTGGTATCAAACGAAAGGTAATTGAGTCTGGAGTTGAATAAAATATATTTCAGTGTTTAGTTATATTATCTCACACGTACACTATAACTATAGTACCTAGTGTGAGTATTTTTTTAATTTGGCTTTTACTGTTCGCTGTTTTTGGGAGGGTTCAGGTATTTCTAGAGGATATAGAAAACAAGTGTCTATTTTCGGAGGGTCTATAACTGTTTTAATTATGAAATTTTCATTTTGGAGTAAATTGTTTTTTTTATAGTTTTTTTACCTTCCTAACCCGCGCAGCAATGGCTAGAGAAGGTATTGTTTTCGACCAAAAAAATAAAATTGAGATAACCCCGAGAATGTGTTATTTTGTTGTTTTGACCTAGCAAAATCGTCGTGACGTCTGTCCGTGTGTGTGTGTGTCTGTCCGGTTCACGATAGCTCCTAGACCGTTGAATCGATTTTTATGAAATTTTCAAGTAAAATATGTAGTACAACACATTTTTCTCAATAATTTGTATTATAACCAAAAATTTCATAGGAGCTGTCGTTTCTAAGATATTTATAAACAAACTGTTTTCAAGGCTGATATAGCATGGACTTTACTTGGGATGTGCTAATGAACCAAGAAGGTATCAGATCCGTTATGGATCCATTTATTTGTTTATATTATCATTTATATTTATTTATTGAATATTATCTGTCACTTTTAGTTTTTGAGATATGATTTTTCTAATGGAATGACACTTTTTATTTAAGTTTTACAATCCGCGTAATATTTGCTTTAAAATAAATTTATTTATTCCACGCAAGATGCATTTTAAAATGAATTATCACGCTGATTATTTAATTTTTACCTTCCTAGCCTGCGTAGCAATGGCTAAGGAAGGAATTATTTTCGAAGAATTTTTTTTTTTAGATAACCCCGAAAATGTGTTATTTGGGTGTATTTTGACCTATCTTGTATGTGTGTCTATATATATATATATATATATATATATATATATATATATAGATATATAGATATATATATATATATATATATATATATATATATATATATATATATATATTATTTCTGTCCGTAACACGTTAGCTCCTAAACCACTGAACCGATTTTCATAAAATGTTTAGGTAAAATAGTGTTTGACACTCTAACGAGCTGATTAGATTTTGGTCAAAATCCATTAATGCTAATAACAGTTTTAGTACCACTGTTAAAGAGACCTTGTGTTAAACAATATAAAGAAGAAAAAAAATATCACGGTCATTCCATAAGGGCATAACATTGTATCTAATATCTCAAAAACAAAAAGTAGCAGATGAAATTCAATTTTACAGTTCCATTATTTATAAAAAATAAATTTGCACAAAATTGAAATTTTCGTAAATGAGAAAGGTTTAGGCCCCCTAAATGCACCCTTTTGAAAAACCCCTATAGCTTTCAAGTTTGCTTACCTTTAAACTTATTTTGAAAATCGGGCCTCGGAAGTGGGGGTTAGTTTTTTTCCATCTCCCCTAGAAATGCCTAAAAACAATGCATTTGGGACACTCTGTACACCTCAGTCAGAAAAGTGACAGGATTGAATCAAATTCGATCATACGATTTACCACTCTTTTTCATAAAATAATAATAAACAAATTCCAGTTGATTGTTTTCAAGGTTTTACAACTTCATGATTATTTTTAGGATGCCCATGGAAGTAGCAGGTGTAAAATTCGCCCCCCTCAACGTCCCCCTTGAAAGACGCCTTCAGACTCTTGCGGCGGGAGTCGGATTCGTGTGGCTGATTTTCGGAGGGTTAATCTGTCTCTTTCTATCCATATATCTAATTCTTTTCACTCGGTTATGGTGGCTTACCATCGCATACCTTGCCTGGGTTTACCTGGTTGATATCAAAATCAGCGAGCGGGGTGGAAGGATCAATAACTGGGTTAGAAATTGGAGGTAAGGATTGTATTTATCTGTTAAGGTACGTAGTCTGATTTCTGTAACTCGACAAAATAGGCGTCGTAGCTGCAATTACTTTTAATTCTTTGAAATATTTGGTTAAAAACAAATAAAAGTCTGACGGGACGAGGTCTGGCAAATAGGGGACCATTGAAATCTTGGCCATGACAAGACCATACCGTACGTGGCAAGGTGCATTGCGTTGATGTTCTTGTTAATGTTCTGTTTTAGTAAGTAGTACCGATTTTTTTTTTGAATCCCTAGAAACCTGCTATGACGTTTACAACAGGTAGGTTCACTCAACAGTGCTACCCGCCTTGCTTTTACTCTAAATCACAGTTTTGTTATGTTTATAGCATTATTTTGTTTTATTTATTGAATGTTTATAGTTTATTAGCTTAAACAGCTTTATTTCTTTAGTCTTCATTCTGGCAGAGTATAGTCTAGAATCTGAAGTTTCAATTGCTTTCACTTGTCGATCGTTAATCTTCATGGTTTTGGTGTACTTTTTCATAGGCTCTGGTTTTTTGATTTTTAAATCCCGATGAAGCTCGATCACTATTTCAAACGTACCAAGGTGCTTTCAGAACGTTTCTTAGTACTTTATCTTAAAATCTCTGCCCAACTAGTATATTACTCTCTTTAGTACAACCCCATAGTTGATACCTTATGTCCATACTGGTTTCACTATTCGCTCTAAAACAGTTACTTCTTGTTATGAATTGCTAAATTGAACTTTCTTCCATTTAGCCAGTTTATTTTTTTCATAATTACGTTTGCTTCTCAGCACAATTTGGCATAAACTGTCATCCGATATATTTTGCCTGATTTATCATGAATTGATTTGGTTTTATTTAATTTTATTCGCTATGTTTTGGCCAAATTTTGAACTTAGGTGGCTGCATTCTGAAGTTTTTTTAATGTCAGTAAATCAGTATTATCGGATAATGTTGCCAAGTGACCATTTTGTGACTTTGGTATATCGGAAGTGAATAATAAATATAAATCGGGGCCTAGTACGCCAATCTGAGGCACGCCTGCTTCTATTTCTTTTAAATTTGAAGTTTGAATCTTCCTGTTTGACTCTGAAAGGTCTCTCAGATATGTATGATTCCAAAATATCAGAATATTGCTTTGCAGAAATAGTTTTAGTTTTAAAATGAGCTTTCTTGTAAATTGTTTATACTACATCTATAAGGACTGCAGAATAAACTTTTTCCTTTTTTAGTGCTTTTATGTATTTTAGAAATTCTGTTTACTTAGTCTACGTAAAAGGCTTGTCTTGAAGTCCAAATTGATGGAATGGAATAATATCTTGTAATTCTATAGTTTTATTCTTTTAAGCAATATTTTTTCATAGAGCATATAATATAATTGGCAGCAAAGGTATTGGCTTACACGTCATGGCGTGGCTTTCTTGGTTTTGAAATCACGATAACTTTCCACAGTTTAGGTACATATCTAGCCTAAACGTCGCATTGTTGTTATCTTTTAAAACTTTCGTACGATTACCTTTAAATTCCTCCGCCCAAGTTTTAACTGTGATAAATAAAGGAGCTGATTTGCCCAATGCAGGTTTTATTTCGGAAAGCGATAATCCTTTGATATTTTATTCCTCTTCTTTTGCAAGTTGCTAAAAAACTAAAATTTGTTTTAGCTGGTGGAGATACATGAAAGACTATTTTCCAGCCACACTCGAAAGACTGCCATGGGTCGAGTTGGATCCCAAGAAGAACTATTTGTTTTGCTGTTTTCCGCACGGAATGTTGTCTCTTGGTGTATTTTGTAGTTTTGGTAAGTATTTAAGTGCAGAATGACGCTATGGGAAGAGAGTACTTTTAGAAAGCTATCGATCAAAAGGTAACCGTGGAGTGAAGAGAACATTAAATCCCAGGGGAATAAGTGCTAAGTAGAAATGTATGCAATAACCAAATTTGTATGTTTTCACTTGTGAAATTCAGGAAATATTTTATAAAGTTTGGGTATTGGGATAGACACTATAGTTTTTTAATGACTCTTCTTGATAATATTTTCATATCTTTTATATGTGGTACTCGTCTGTTGTTTGTCATATAAATGTATACCTGTTAAAAAAATTTCAAAAAATATTTATAGAAGTTTCTTTTTTTAGCAAACAATTATGGGGGCTTCAAAACCTACTTTCCCAACCACAAACCCCATGTGGTCACATTATCTCAACACTATATAATGCCATTCTTCAGGTAATAAATATATACTTATAAAATAATATTATTATAAAGTAAAAATTTTGTGATTTTAATAAATAACTTTGTTGTGACACAAAATAATTAAAATATTTTTTAGAGAGATGGCTTTAGCATTGGGAGGAATCGCATGTACCCCAGAAGCCATAGATTATAGTTTAAAAAGGCCTGGAGGCGGTCACGTGACGGTCCTGATGCCTGGAGGAGCACAAGAATCGTATTATTGCAAACCTGGACAGTACAAAATTATACTTAAAAAGGTAAGCTTAAAGGCGGTTTTTAGAGTTAATGGTCGTCGGTTGGCTTAAGGACTACTCGCCAAGTTTAAACACTTATTACTACTACTATGTCGGTTTAGAACGTTTTTCTACGTTTTCCGACGCCTATTCTCCACCTCCTTTAATCCTGACAATCATTCTGTCAGGTTTTTTTGACTCATTGATCTTTGGATTGACTGTTGCCATTCTAGTTTAGGATGCCCTCTTTTTCTGCGCCCTATTGGTTGCCATTCTAGGACCTGGTTTGGTAATCTTTAGTCGTTCATCCGTTGTACATGGCCGTACCATATCGATTGTCTTTTAGTGGTGTCATCCGTTATGCTTTCCGCGATTCCCACTCTTTCTTTTATGATCTCATTTCTTATGTGATCTGTTCTAGATATTCTCATTGATCTTCTTATTGCATCCATTTCGACACTTTCCATTTTTGTTTGGTATTTTTCTATTACGCGACAAGTCTCTATTCCATACAACAGCGTGCTTTTCACCATTTTTTCATATATGTTAAATTTTACATTCTTTTTTATCTCTCTGCTCCATAAAATACTGTTAAGACATCCAATAACCTTTTTTGCTTTTACTATTCTTTTTTCCAGTTCTTTAAAGTATGTTCCTGTCTTTTCATATGTGACACCCGAGTATACATACTCATTGCATGGAGATATTGTTTGTCCATTGTCTAGTTCTAACTCACTGAATTCGTTTTCAATACATAAGTGTCTTGTCCACGTTCACTGTTAATCCCCACTTTTGGTATTATTTCGTTAATTTTCTCATCATATAATCCATATGTCTTCTTTATCATTAGCTACAATCACATGGTCAGCAAACTGTAGTGTGTTTATGGTAAATCGGAGATACAACATCCCTATTTAAGCCTTTCGTTACCAGGAATTATTTTGAAAGTCGATTTCCAATTTTAATTTTAGATTTTGACCCTTTGTATAGTTCTTTTATCGCTTTTATTTATGTATGATATGAGTTTGCTCTAACACTGTTCATAATTTTTCTACTGAAACGGTATCATATATTTCTGGTATTCCTTTTCTCATTTACTTGTGACAAAAAGCATTATCACCTCAAGATCTGCCTGCACGAAACCCACTTTTAAACATTTAACTTTGGTGTATTTGTCAAACACACTGTGTTCATTTAATTACAATTTAGTCAATAAGACTAAGTAGCAATTTTGTTTTAACTTAATTTTCTAGAAAAATTAATCTTAAACTTTGTTGTTGTTGAAGTACATTGTATATCTTGAAGACTAATCATCAGTCGTCTACATTGTATATCTAGAAGACTAATCATCAATCGTATAGCTGCTTCATTGTCAACCGAGAGAGTAGGAATTTCTTTCCAATTAACAATTTCTTCAAAAAGTCGTTTTAGCCAAACAAGCTCTTTTGAAGCTTCACTCGCTGCAACGATTTCTGCCTCAGTTGTGGATATTGCTACAGAAGACTGTCTTTGGTTTAACCAAGAAATGGCGCCTTCAGCATAAAGACGTAAAACTCCTGTTGTCGATCGTCCTGTTTCGGAATCTCGTTCATGGTCTGCATCACTGAAGCCATCTAAATAGCCTCTTCTTGAACTTGGTTTATAAGTGATAATGATCAAGAGTTCCTTGAATGTACCGGAAAATTATTTTTACTAACACAAAATCTTTGTGATGTGGATTTTCCAAATTTCGAGATGCAACGCTGACTGCATATGCTATATATCAGGTCATTAAATACAATAGCGCTCCAACAGCTTCTCTGTAGGAAAAGTTTGGTACGAAAACGATTTCTGTCTCAGACACAGAATTTTTTTTAGCACAATGGGTGTTTTAACAGGTTTGCAATCACTCATATTAAATCTTTCCAATAACGTCTTCGCATATGCGGTCTAATTTAAATTCACGGAAACATCCTCTAACTTTTTAATCTCCATACCCAGGAAATATAAAGAAGTTTTAAGTGTGACTTTAAACTGGTTTTTCAGATCTTGCAAAAACTGATGTTTTATTTCATCATTACTAGAAGCTACGTAATAGTTTAATATATCCTTGGTTTCGATGAAGTTTCAATATTTTAAAAGTATCAAGATGATGCATTAACCATGTTTCTTGGTCCTTTATTTTGAATTCCGTATTATGTCTAATTTTCATCCAATAAGCTACTAATGTTTTTGTATAGTTTATTTCAAGTTCTTCTTTTTTGTTTTTAATTCTAATATGGGCATTTCAGCGCAATTTGGCACCAAGTGTCATACTGAAATTTGCTTAATTTAAATATGGTATGGGGATGTTGTTAATTGTGATATGAATATGAATTGATTGCGTTGCATTTAATTTTATTCGCAAGCTTTTTTTGTTTTCAATTTTAAACTTGAGTTACCGCACTCTGATTCTTTATATTTCATTTTTGTACTGTCAATAAACCAGTATTACCGACAAATGTTGCTAAATAACAATTTCCTGGTTAGTGAATGATTGATTTGCATAAATAAGGGCCTAGTAACATACTCTGAGGTAAGCCTGCTTTTATTTTTCTTAAGTATGAACCTTTCTATTTTACTGTGAAATGTCATCAGGGAATTATGCTTCTAAAATATCAGAATATTGTTTTGGCAGAAACAGGTTTAATTAAGTTTGCAGAACATACTTTTCCCTCTTCTGGTGCTTTTTCTATTATGTTGGTAACTCGGTTGTACAACGTGTCCCATTTTCGATGGGATTAAATGGGAAACTCGGTTATTATTAAAGATATTGATTTTCTGATTGCACCTTACCGTGTTCTTTTTTTGAGCCCTTAAAAATGGCGTGATCAGATTTTTGCTATACCCCGTAGTTTCGCTAATACAGGGAGCTTTTTAAAAAATTGTATTTTTAATAATCCCTTGTATCTCGCTTATTTTGTGAGATATTTTTATTCTGTAAAAACCTTTTCATGGCAACTTTTTCAGAAGAAAATAATGACGTTGTCAACGTTTTAAAATATTGTTTAGTTTTTGAGATATGGTATTTATCATAAAAAAATTAAATACGGACCTGGATTTTTTTTATTACTATTTTGATTGGTTTCATGCTAGCATTATCATTAAATAATAAAAATTTAAAAATTTTTAGTTTTAAGGTAAAAAAAAAATATTTCATATTTAAAAAAAAATTAGTCCGAACCTGGATATTGCCAACATAAATATAAATTAAAAATTGCTAGTTAAGCAATTTTTAGTTTAACTGTTTTGATACTTAGCATATTAAAATGGTTTACGTTAATTTACAGATTTACTTGAAACAAAGTCTACGAAAAATACAAAAAAAACAAATTATAAAAAATAACTAATTTTTCTGATTGCCATTATGTGTAAGACATTGTTGGCATTTTTGAGTAATGTTTCTTAACGTATTTTGCATAAACATATTTCTGCCATTTAAATATTGGGATTTTGTTGCTTGAATGAACAGTCAAACATATCACATTTTTCAAAATCTGGATATGGTCGATTTCTAGCCATTTTAAAATAATTGTAAGCCATTCACAAAAATGACAATGTCAATTCCACGCTTTTGTTTTGTAAATTTCACGACCTGCTGTGCTACCATTAAATAATTAGTATGATAGTATTTTTGTAACTTTTTAACGTTTTTTACTTTATTTATAAATCTTTTAATTATCATTTTAAAACAGATAAACTAAAAATCGTTCTACTAGTGTGTCTTGCAATTTTTAATTTATAATTACGTTGGAAATTTCCAGGTTCGGACTATATTTTTTTTTAAATATTAAATGGTTTTTTTAACCTTAAATCAAAAAAATATTAAAGTTTTATCATTTTAAGGTAATAATAGCATGGAACCAATCAAAGTAGTAATAAAAAAATCCAGGTCCGTATTTAATTTTTTTATGATAAATACCATATCTCAAAAACTAAACAATATTTTAAAAAATTGACAACGTCATTATTTTGCTCTAAAAAAGTTGCCATAGAAAAGTTTTTACAGAATAAAAATATCTTGCAAAATAAGCGAGATACAAGGAATTAATTAAAATGCAATTTTTTCAAAAACTCCCTGTATTAGCGAAACCACGGGGTATAGCAAAAATCTGATTACACCGTTTTTAAGGGCTCCAGAAAAGAGCACGGTAAGGTGCAATCAGAAAATCGATATCTTTAATAATAACCGAGTTTCCCATTTAATCCCATCGAAAATGGGACACGCTGTACACTTAACTAGAAACAAATATCGAAATTGCACAATAAAATTAAGTAATACTACAAATTCCCACTCTGAAAATCTTTAGATCCTATTACCCTGTTATATTTTTTAGAGGAAAGGTTTTGTTCGACTTGCCCTGAAAAACGGTACTCCATTGGTGCCAGTCCTCTCGTTTGGCGAAACTGATACTTTCGACCAAGTAGAAGGTGAACATTTAAGAAAAATCCAGGAGACCATCAGAAAGTGGATAGGGATAGCTCCCGCAGTTCCCGTGGGAAGAGGCTTCTTCCAGTACAGTTTTGGACTTGTGCCAAGGAGGAAGAAAATTGTTGTTGTTGGTAAGTTTCGAATCCTGCAGGATAAACTTTATACAGAAATTTAAAAAAAAATTGATTAGCAAATGACAAGGGTTACAATTTTCCCAAATTGTTCTATTTATCATGTTTGAGCCTCCGTCTTGTATTTGGTATGAGTTTCACAAATGTCCAATACGTGGAATTCTAATCCATTCATCCAAAAGAGCTTTTAACCACTGGATCCCAATTTGCATTAACACATAAAGTACATAAGGTCATATCAAAGCAACCAAGAAAATGTGGTTTGGGGTTCCTAATTTTGATTATTTTTGGTGCAGTGGCTCGGTTAGAAAAGTGAAACATTCAATCCAGACTTTTTTGGTCAGTGTAAAATATTAAATATATAGAAAACCACTTTAGATACACGATTTGTGGCTTGTTGGAAAAGCTTTCTGAAGGCGCTTCAAATAATGCATCACATGATAAATCTTGAAAAAAAAATATTTTTACAGAAACACTCCTTTTTTTTACGTAGTTTGTATATTTTAGTTTTTTTTAATTTTGTGTCAGGGCAAGGCTGCAATTTTAAAAACTTAAGAAAAAACTACTCGTGAAACTCTGGATTTTTTTGTTTTTAATAGCTGTATAAAAATGAATAATAGTAAAATATATATTTTTTTAGTTGGTAATCCAATGGACATTCCCAAAATTGAAAACCCGTCTTCTGAAGAAATCGAAGAATACCACGCTAAATTTACCGAACACTTGGTTCAAATGTTCGAAGAACAAAAACATAACTACATTGAAGACCCAGAAAAAACTCATCTCATTATTGAGGACTAAAAAGAAGGTTGTGATTAGTTATGAAGTTAAAAAAGTAATGTGGTGATATTTCATTGTGGCATTCTACAAACACTAGGTGGACAAGATAAAGTTTTTAAAAAACTTTTGATGTATAAGGGGAAACTTGAAAATGTTCGCATTTTTTTGAGAGAAACGAATTCGAATTTTGGTTTTTTATCAAAAGTTTGGTGTGCAGTTCCCAGATAGTAGTTTTTTTGTTGATAAAACAAACTATTTTTGTAAATTTTTTAAATAAATATGTTTTTACTGTTTAATTTTTTTTTGCTACTTATAATATTATAATATTACTGAGAGGGGTTTTGTGGGACATCCCAAAGGAACAATAACTTAACTGGACCTTATTGACTTAAAACGGCTCACTTAACTTGTCTTAAAGTTTTAGCACTTATCCGTTTGTCTCAGTCAACACACTACAATAACTTTTATTTTTAGGTTTAGGTAAATACGTATTATTTATTGTCCGAATATCACCTTCACTACATCATATCGTAGAAATCATAGATATATATTCTCTACGCCACGTTCCTAACCAGTTCCAGATAGATTACTATCTTTTATTATAAGCTTCAGCACAGGCATAGTTGTAACCAAAGAATAATCGTTGATCTTTTAATAGTACTCTGAAAAAAAAAATACAGAGAACTAAATGGATTAAGAGGGAATAACGCGACTGGCAGAGGCCAAAGTCGGATATTAAAACTGTTCTTCGTTATCTGAGGTCAAACAATCAATAATATATTGTTCCGCGTTATTCTAAAGTGTCTTTTTTATTTTTGTTTATTTGCCAAACACACTGATTATTGTATTATAACAATCTAATCAGTAAGACTAATTAGTAGTGTGGTCTTAAATCAATTTACCAAAAAAGTTAAAATTAATATTTAAAACCTTTTTTGGTCCAATTGTGTCCACATCCTGAAGATTTTGTATTGATTCTTAAATTAATTTTTCTACCGTCACTAAACCAGTATCATCTGTAAATACGGCTGGGGCGCGGAGGCACGAAGAGCAACATACAGAATAAGGGCCAACCTCTAGGATGGCAGGGCAAACAAAGTGATATCAACAGCCCTAATTAGGGAACAAGAGTTGGACACAACTCTAGGAATGATATCCGAAGTCATGCCCAACACGGTGTACAGCAGAAAGCTATACAACATTATCCTCCCGGAGAGGGAGGACTGGTTAAAGAACCGGACCAATTTTTCTTTGATAGCTTCTGGTATATCGACGGACCCAAAATGCCATCAAGCGATGGAGATGGAGTTGTTCGGTTCATCCAAGAAAAAGATATTAAACATCTCTTCAGTCTTAGCCAATTAGCTACTATATTTCAGGCCGAACTCGTAGACTTATAACTGTGTACCCAGCGGATTACTGACCACGAATTGACCAACAGGACAATAAAAATCTTCTCCGTCAGTCAAGCAGCCTTAGGAGCGCTTGATTCCTATCCGGTCTCATCGAGAACCGTGAGGAGCTGCAGGGATTCGCTGAGTGTGGTTGGTAGCGCTAACAATGTGTCATTAGTATGGATACCAGGGCATTCTGGGCACGAAGGAAATGAGGCCGCAAATCAAGCAACAAGGGAAGCGGTATCTGCCGAACTTTTCGGCCCCGTACCGGCCCTGGAAACCATATTAAAATGGATAAAGAACAGCTTCCAACAATACTGGATAAATATACCATAACTGGCTCATTCTAAAGAGTTAATTAAAATACCTTGTAGAAAAAGTGCTAGAAACATCATTGGACGTACCAGACTGTAGATCTGTATAGTGACTGGACTTTTTACTGGTCCTATGCACAGAATGGGACTAACAGAAGAGACCGAATGTAGATTGTGTTTGGAGGATAACGAAACAGTTAGACATGTACTGTGCGAATGTCCGGCTATTGCACGTTTACGTCAGAACACTTTCGGTAAACCTGACGTTGATTCAGAAGATCTGAACAGTGTCTCACCCAAACTGATTAGGCATACAGCGGAGGAAACTACTCAAAAATGAGCCACAATAGATTCCAAAATATCTAAATATTGCTTGGGGAGAAACAGTTTCAGTTTAAAATTAAGGCCTCTTTGCCACACTTTGTCAAATGCTTTTACTACATCTAGAAAGAGAACATAACAAACTTTCTTGTCTTGTGCTTTTTCTATTACGTTAGTATTTCTCCGTACTTGGTCTATCGTGAAACGCTTGTCTTGTCTTTCTATGATCGGTTTTGGTATTTTATGATATTTTTTCATAGACTGGATTAGTTGGCACCAAGGATATTGGCCTATAAGCCGACATGTCATAGGGTGGCTTTTCCGGTTTTGTAATGATGATAACTTCTGTAACTTTCCACAGCTTAGGTACATATCTAAGCTAGAGTCCCTGTATGTTAACATATTTGGATATATTATATAATATATCCAAATATGTCAACATACACGGACTCTTATCTAAACCTAGTGTCCCTAAAGGGCGCACGCATTGATAAGATTGCATAGTTTGACAATAGTTTTTCTGGAAAGATTTATTATTACTTCCCTGGAAGTAAGATCATAGCCTGGGGCTTTTCTCTAATTAGGTTGGAGGGTGATGGTGATCTGCGTTCTTTAAGAGTTGGCAGCAAATTTAAAGTTACTGCATCCCGAAGATGCCCGCTACAATTATCGTTGCTGCAACTAGGGTGGCTGCATCCCGAAGAGACGAAAGCAGAGAAAAGGGATTAATTTTTTATGGTTGTGACTGAAGAATCATTGTTTATCTTCATATAGAACTCTGGGAAAATAAATACAGAGTAATGAATAGCTGAAGGTGGAAAAGCGACTAGTAGACACCAAAATGAGATATTAATTTTTTTTATGTTATACGAGGGAACGATCAATGATACATTGTACCGCATGGCTCTAAAGCCTTGAAGGGTGATGGTGACCTGCATTATTTGTTGCACGCGAATGAGAGTTGCTGCATCCCGAAGATGCCCGCTGCAATTAGCGTTGTTGCATCCCGAAGTCACACCATCGCAACTAGCGTGACTGTATCCCGAAGAGACAGAGGCAGAGAAAGGAGACTGATTAACCATGGTTGTGATTGAATAATAATCGTTGATCTTCATTTGACCTGCGTTCATTAAGAGTTGACTGCAAACTGAGAGTTGCCTTATACCGAAGGTACCCGCTGCAATTAGCGTTGCTGCATTCCGAAGACACCCCATCGCAACTGGGGTGGCTGTATCCCGAAGAGACAGAGGCAGTAGAAGGAGACTGATTAACCATGGTTGTGACTAAAGAATTGGTCTTCACATATGATACTGGGAAAAAATGCAAAGCACTTAATAGCTGGAGAGTGAAATAATCAACTAGCAGAGGTCAAAGTCAGATATTAAACCCTTTTTTGTTATCCGAGGGCAAACAATCAATGATACATTGTACCGCGTTGTTCTAAAGTGTTGGAGGGTGATGGTGATCTGCATTTTTAGGAGTTGGCTGCGAACTGGTAGTTGCTGCATCCCGAAGATACCATTGAAACTATCGTGGCTGCATCCCAAAGAGACAGAAACTGAGTAAGGAGACTGATTAACCATAATTGTGACTGAAGAATAATCGTTGATCTTTATATAGGACTCTGAATCCAGAGCACTGAATAACTGGAGGGTGGAATAAGCAACTAGCAGAGGACAGAGCCTGATATTAAACATTTTTTCGTTATCCGAGGAGACGATCAGTGATACATTGTACCTCGTTGTTCTAAAGCGTTGGAAGCTTATGGTGACCTGCGTTCTGGAACTTGATGCATCCCGGTGATGTATGCCGTAATTAGCGTTGCAGCATTCCGAAGATACAATTGTACCGCGTTGTTCTAAAGAGTTGGAGGGTGATGGTGAACTGCGTTTCTTAAGAGTTGGCTGCGAACTGGGAGTTGCTGCGTCCCGAAGATACACCATTGCAACTAGCGTGACTGCACCCCAAAGAGACAGAAACTGACGAAGAAGATTGAATAACCATAGTTGTGATCTTTATATAGGACTCGGGAAAAAATACAGATCACTGAATAGCTGGGGAGTGGAATAAGCAAGGAAAAAATACAGAGCACTGAATAGCTGGGGAGTGGAATAAGCAACTAGCAGAGGACAAATTTGTTATCCCAGGAAACAATCAGTGATACATTGTACCGCGTCGTTCTTGTAAAGCGTCGAAAAGGTTATGGTAACCTGCGTTCTGGAAGTTGATGCATACTAAAGATGATTTAGTTAGCGTTTTAGAATTCGGAAGATACAATTGTATCGCGTTGTTCTGAAGCGTTGGAGGGTGATCGTGATCTGCGTTTTTTAAGAGTTGGCTGCGATCTGGGAGTTGCTGCATCCCAAAGAAACAGAAACTGAAGAAGGGGACTGATTAACCATAGTTGTGACTGAAGAATAATCGTTGATCTTTATATAGGACTCTGGGAAAAAAATGCAGAGCACTGAATACTTGGAGAGTGGAATAAGCAACAAGCACAGGGCAAAGTCAGATATTAAACTCTTTTTTGTTATCCGAGGAAAGATACATTGTACCGCGGTATTCTAAAGCGCTGGAAGGTTATGGTGACGTGCGTTCTGGAACTTTATTCTGAAGATGCCCGCCGCAATTAGAGTTGCCTCTTGAGTTGAAACTGTTATTGAAGGTAATCCTAAGCAGGCCTCACACGATCAGTATTACTGACAGGATTTTTAATATGTCTTTGTTTATAACTTTTGACAAACAAGAGCATATATTTAAAAAATACTGTCAGTATATACTGATCGTGAGCACATTTTCGTTGAATATACCATACCACGAGTAAAACTATTATCTTTTTAATTTGAGTAATAAATACTTTTATTCCGTCCTGTATATTTTATGTTTCTATTATCCTCAGGTTGGAGTGTATTTATAAATAACCGAATCCCGTCAGGCCACATCATATTGGTTTCGGAAAAGTAAGTGGGGGTAATTGAGTCGAAAAACCGCGCGTCGCGTCGCCTTTTAGTTTCGAAACGTTTGAAGCGTCGCGTCGGGCTCAAGTAGTCAGTGGACGTCGTGTCCGGGGTAGTGCAGACTAGAAATGTGGTGGCGATGGCTACTTTTAGTAGCCTTGACAGCGGCCATTTTGTCCGATGCTTCGGTGGCGGGAAAACAAGCGGCGCCCTCCAAGTCCTCCTCGGCTAAGGGAGGAGGACATCAGTCCATAATCGAGGAGGTGTCCGCCAAGCAGCTTGATCGCGTACTGCAGGATAAAGGATACGTTGCTGTGTTTTGGTGTAAGTAGCTTAGTGTAAATTAAAATTAAATTTTAAAAAATATATAAATTTTAAAACAACTCTCCTTGTCCTGAACAGTATATACTCTTTCAACTGCTGCGTATACATCTCTCTAAATAGCAATGACAATCTTCGGAATTCAAAAACAGGTGGACCTCGGTTCGCATATGGATGCGCAGAATTTGGGAGCAAGTTCATTTACAAATAGTTTTGCTTTTTCTCCCGTGTTACAAAAATTTCAATTCAAAAAGAGATAAACAATTTAAAAATATTTCTAAATAGTTTTTAAATTTAAAATCTTCTGAATGTTAAGCCTTTTTTTGTTGTTGAATTTAAAAAGCAAGTTTTTTTGATTGCCAGTTTCTAGTTAAAAGTCTTAAACTTAAGATTTCATCAAACCAAATATTGACTTTGTTATTTAACTCTCTACTAATTCCATTGCCATTGGAATTTAAAAATTTCTTTGGGGACAAAATAAGGTTTACTGAAGGCAATGCAGACAGTCTTAGCCAACCATTATTTTAATTGATTAAGGGAAATGTGAGGAGCTATTTGAGCAACCATCAATCATCAACATGTATTCCACTAGTTTTTAATAAATCTTCGACAAGGAAAAAGTAACACTAAAAAATGTCAAGCAAGATTTCCTCAACAAACGAAATAATTTATAAAATATAAAAACAAAAGTCAAATAAAATCCGCGTTGAATTTTCAGAATGCCCTAGAACTAAGGAGTGTAAAACCGTAAATCAAATATTTAGCTGTAGGTATTGATAATACCCAAGATAACTGACCCTAGACCAATGTCAAAACAATAGGTTTCCCCAAGAAACGTATAAATAAAAAAATATACAAGTAAGAGTAAAATATAATTTGGGTTAAAACTATCCAACCGAACCAGAAGTAAAGAAGAACTTCAAAAGTTGATAGATAATAATCATAAATGCTAATGAGATGATCCTTCGTAAATCGCAAATGATCTTCTTTAAAAATAAAGCATACATAGACCAAGAAACAATAGATTTAAAATATAAAATTAAAAGACTAATAAAAAAGAAATCATATGCCTCACCGAAGGATATTCTCCAGTCTCGGTAAATTGCAAAAGTTTTGTAAAAAATAAAGCAATTTAGACCAGAGTCCAAACAGGAGACTTCCATAAAAAGGAATATAAATTATAAAATTTAAAGCAAAAATAGAATACACATCTAATTGAAACTTAACTATAAGCTGCAGACGCAGAAGCTGCCTTCTTGTACAAAGCAAAAGTAAAATACAATTAGGATTGATACTTTATAAGGTGAAAACACAGAAGTTGTCATTTTATACATAATGGTTTTGCGCATTAGTCAGTTACAGATGTTTTTTGTCAAAAGTAATGCAAAGACAATCGATATTTAACAGAAAAAATAAAACCTCCCTCCTCACCAGAACATCATCAGTTGCTTGCAGTACATGTTTACAAAAGTTTGGTAAAAAATAAAGCAATTTCGACCAAGGTCTAAACAATAGATTTCCATAAGAAGCGATATAAATTATACAAGCAAAAGTAAAATACTATCCCGATTAAAACTATGCAGGGTGACCCAGAACTAATGATACATGGTAAACTTGTAGATACCAAGGTCCAAATAATAGACTTAAAATCAAAAGACAATCGGGGTTGAAAGAAAAAATAACTCTACCTCCCACCATAGACATTTTCAGTCTCAGAAAATTATAAATGTTTACAAAAGCTGAGTCAAAAATAAAACAATTTATAGACCAAGGTCCACAAGAAACGAAATAAATTGTAAAATATAAAAGCAAAAGTAAAAGGATTGAAACTTTATAAGCAGAAAACACAAAAGCTGCCTTTTTGTATAAAGCAATAGTAAAAAACAATTCGGATTAAAACTTTATGCTCAGTCAGTTGCAGATATTTTTCGCCAAAAATAAAGCGAAGACAATCGAGATTTAATAGAAAAAATAAAGCCTCCCTCCGCCAAAGGACATCAGTCTGAGTAAATTGCAAATGTTTAAAAAAGTTTGGTAAAAAATAAAGTAATTTCGACTAAGATCCAAACAATAGATAGGGAAACGATATAAATTGTAAAATATAAAAATAAAATACAATCCGGACTAAAACTATGCAGTGTGAACCAGAACTTAATATTGAACTTTAGTCACACTTACTTTTTTTCAAAAGTTAATAATAATCGAGATACATAAGATACATGTTAATGAGCGGAGCCTTCGTAAATCGCAAATGATCTTCGTCAAAAATAAAACATTACATAGGCCAATAGATTTGAAATCGAAAGACAATCAGGGTTGCAAGAGAAAATAACTACTTCCCACCAAAGGACATTCTCAGCTTCATTAAATTGAAAATGTTTACAAAAGCTTGTTCAAAAATAAAACAATTTAGAACAAGGTCCAAACAATAGATTTCCACAAGAAACGATATAAATTATAAAATATAAAAGCAAAAGTAAAATACAATCCGGGTTGGAATTATTTTCGGAAAGCATGGCTTATTTTGGATCGCAGCGCGACGCTAGTCGGACTGATGAACGTACACGCTCTGCGGTCTGTGTTTTATTATTTATGTGTTCTTGTGTGAAATCTGCCGCCCTCTACATTATCTTAATGAATAAATTACTGTTTAACCATTAAATCCATTTTTATAGCTTAAAATGTATGATGTTTTTCTTGCTCTATTTTCTCCAATTATCCTCATCTATTATTTTCTTCCCCATTTTGTTTTTCCATCGCTTTACTATCTCGCCTGCTTCTATTTCAAATCCATTAGCTGGAGCTTTTTAAATGATTCATCAGATATCTCTATTCCTCTCTCTTGGTTTGATCCTTTGCCACCATCTTCTTACTCCTACGTTGATGTAGCCATGTTTCTTTTTCTTGTTCTACCCTTATTTTTATGCCTGTTTTCCTCTACTACAATCATTTTTTTAATGTTTCACAACAAAATATTAAAATTTTTTGCAAAACAAAACATAGTTATCATATCAGCAAAAATATAAATATAAGGCATTTTTGACGGGTTTGCTTCATAGTTCTTTTACTTGTTGAAACTCCAAGAGTATTCGGAATTAAAAAATTTTTAAAAACCAATTTAACCAGCTTTAAGTAGACAAAATATATGTCCGACTTACTTTTTTCAAATTTATCAAGGTCCGTTAATTATTCCTGTTTGTTTTTCTCTTTTTGTCATATTTTTTATTGCGTAGGTATTAATTATTTTTAATAATATATTTATTTTTGAGGTAAAATAATTAACTTACATGGTAATTAATTTAAATAATAGTTTTTATGTAAATTATGTACAACAATCAGGGAAGACCTCTATTTTGTCGTGTTTGTTCTAATTCTACAAAAATTCTTGGCTATACTACAATTTTAGTATTTAAGATTAAGAAAACTCATCTTTATCTCTCTCTCACTCACTCGCGGAGGTCTGTCAATATGATCTCATCCACACCTAGATTAATAAAGATGTTTTATTTTACTCCTTGGCGTACTCTTAAGTATCGTTGTTTATGTTTAGTGTAAAGAATTGTTGAATCAAGAAATAACCTAACAATATTATTATAGTTAATGAAAACAATTTTTTACACCAAACATAAACAACAATACTTAAGAGTACGCCAAGAAGTAGAATAAAAACTCTTTAACACACTTTTATCTCTTGAATTACAGTATTCTCCACTTCCCACTCCTGCTCAGGAAACCTCTTTTTCGCTGGATTTTTAACTAGTATTAGCAACTTTTTAAATCCTCGCATTAGCTTGCTGGGGGAATGAGTTAAGGTCACTATATCACGAAGTTCCTGTCGTGATATAGTAACCTTAGCATGAGTGTCTTTTGAAGGTTTTTGCAAGGTACGTTACATTTTAAAGGTGTTTTATGAGTAGTGCACTTTAGGGTAATAGTCAGTTTCAGAGTACAGAAGTGAACGTGAAAGTGATTATTTGATCCTTTTTAATATATTTTTATAATTCCAGTTTGAATTTACAATAAGCTATATAATAACCACTAAAAATTGCTTCGGATGTAATTACAGTTTTTGTGTACATTGTTTTAGCTGATGATGAGTCTCTTTAGACTCGAAAAATGTCCTAAATAAAACCCGAAACAATAAGGATTTTAGTGAAGAAGACGTTGGGTTTTTTTACAGAATTGTAAATTGCAAACTCCACTTTGAGAAATGGACTATTTTTTCAATTCAGGATACCTTTTTTCCGATGTTGTACCAAATAAAATTTGTAAAATATTAATTAAATATAAATCCGCTATTAGCTTAGATTGATTACTAAAATGCCTGCTTCGGTCTCTCAATCATCCAATAGAACTTTGAGATTGAAATTAAACCACAACGAACATACTACGTCAACTTGTCTTACCCTGAAGTCAAGAGTCTGCTTCATTATTTAGCGGTTTTCGCAGTCAAAAGCTTCTATTATATACCAAAAATCTGCTTTTTAAAAAACCATTTACATTAGGTAAAACTTATGTTTTAGGCAGGAAGATTGAGAAGTATTGAGGGTGAGGACGTTTTTTTCAAACTTTTTCTGAGGCAACTGTGTAATATGTCCCTTTCGTTATTTTGGAACGTTGTTAAAAAATACGGTGAGGACCCTTTTTTGTCGTCATAGCGACTACTCCGGCTTATAATGCAAAGGCCTTAGTGGTATATCTTTGAGCCAAGGTGTTAAGCCTAAATCATTTATTGTGGTAATCTGCAGAGATTTTGATGTGCTGGGTGGAAAAAAAAATATGTCACTTTAGTCAAACTCAATATGTAGGTACGTGGGCACTATAGATCCATATGTGGTCGCAGGGCATGAAGGTCCATCCAATAGGGCCTGCCACCACTTTTGAATACATAAATACCTGATATTTGGAAAAATAAATATTTGATCTGAAGTGGATGTGTTTACTAGTTTGTAGACAAGTTTTCCTGTAGATTGATGTGTTTTGAATTCTTGAATCAATTAACTCGTATAAAATAATAATAATAGAAAACGTTTTGCCAAGCATTCTGCTTTGTACAGTTGTGATGATGCAATTCGACATGAGTCGATTGCCAAAGGCGCGAGAACAATCTCGGTAATAGTATTTTGGAAACCGACTATCTATACGATTTTCCATGCGATGTTGTCAAAGAACGGGTCGTTGATAAAAAAATACAGCTTCTATAGTGACATAGAAATCTATCGAAAATCTCATTTTATTTTAATAATACCAATATTGAAGAGAAAACGGCTTATTCCGATGTCTCTATACAAATGCATTGTTTTTAAATATTTCAGAGATACAAATTCTAGGTAGCTTTCTGAGAGGACGGATAGTTCGTCTTCAAGAACTTAGCCCTAGAGACATTTCTGGGACTGTCGTCGTAACCAACTTGAACCAAGAAGAAGGCGCTAGCGACTTACAACATCTAAGTGGCACAGTTAGTGGTTAGAACAGTTCGAAGACCTTAAAGAACTTGACAATGTCTGAGAGCTAAAGGCAAACAACAGGAGCGGACGTATACCTATATGGAACAACTAGAGATATAACACGCTACTGTGTCCCAATGACAAATGGGCTCAGCATTACAGGAAACTCCTGGCAGGAATAGGTTCCCGAAAGACAAAAAATCATAGACCGACCAAATACGATCAGACTGTGATGGTTGGTGGGACGGTCAAAAAGAACGTTGGGTTATTAATAGGATTTCAAACGAATCATAACCGGCTGAGCACATGTCACCTATAGGAGATAAGAATGACGTCTAGCCTGACAGGAAGGAGAATCAATGCAGGACCTACTTAAGGAAGAGCATTCATTTTCTTAAATAATCCGACATACTGATAAATAACGTTGTCAGATATGTCAGGCTGGGGACCGAAAGCTAGCGGCACAGGATACAGTCCGGCTTAGACCGAATAGAAAAGTTCATGGTTTTTTTTCACTAAAATTATCAAGAAATTTTTTTGCACGAACCCCCTTCGAGGGGTATACCTTACCCCTATATTTTAAATAGAGAAAGTGGGTCTAGTGATACGTTGTTTTGAAGGCCTTTTGAATGTCCTTACAATCGTGTAAAAATTTCAAAAATCTAATCATTAGTTTTTGAGATAATTACTTGCAAACTTTCACATTTAACATGGACTGATAAAATAAAAATTTTATTAGAATTTTATATTTTTCAGATTTAATTTTTACTTTATCATTCCATGTTAAATTTGGAAATTTGAAAGTAAATATCTCAAAAACTAATCGATGGATTTTCGAAATCTTAACACGGTTGTAAAAATATTCAAGAGAGCTTCAAAACAAGGTATCACTAGACCCACTTTCCCTATTCAAAATATAGGGGTTAAGCATACCCCTCGGAGGGGGTTCGTGCTACAAAAATTTCAAGATAGCCAAAAAGTGTTCCCTTTGCAAAAAAATTGACGTGTTTCGGCGTTCTTTTAATTTCCTGATAATTTTCGAGAAAATCCAGGTGGATCCTTTTTAAATTGTCACCTTGTACAATACATCGAAGGAATTACCTTAAGTAGTGTTAACAAAAAAGTATATTCACAGAAGAAACGCTGCACTGGCGTATCTATATTTCTGAATGGCAATTCGGTATTGTTTAATGGCACCTGTTATTGATGCAATGAGACCTGTCATTGAAATAAGAGATTTTTTTTATAACAATCATACCTGTCATTCTTGAATATGGATGGTTACTCTCATTGACGCCAGCACAGCGTTTTTTCTGTTCCGCAGATTGCTGTAAATGTTTTTATTATATCTCGCCCTTGACACTTGTTGGTTATCCGGTAGACATCCCGAACATTTGGCAACATGGCGTCGAGATAAAAATAAAACCGGCATAATATCCTGTTGCTCCCAAGCTGGCATAATTGAGCCTTTAAAACTAAGAATATCTGATAAGATTTATTGTTTTAATTTGATTAATTAATAAAAAATTTTTAGAGACTTGATAATTTTTGGAAATAAACTAAAAATTAAAACTTTCCTCCTGTCCAAAATTTGACATTAGCAAAGACATTTGATAATTTTTTACATATAGTTTTTAGAAGATAGCATAAACTTTAACATGTATAAAACTTTATTGTAGCATACATACCGAGGTAGAAAAAGGGGTAGAACATTTATAGTGGAAATCCCCTTACAACAGAAACAATAATTTTTTGTGTTATTGAAAAAATGTGATTTTATGTGAATAAACTTGAAAAATTCACTTTTACGTCATTTTTAAGCCATCCTCTTCTCAAAAACATATTTAAAATACATAAAATTCTCTCAATAATACCATTAATCTTAATATAAACTTCGGAAGGCTAATTTTAGCTTATGTTTGAGGATAGTTGTTTGTGGCCGTGTAACTGTTTATATTTTTTTTCATTAATGGATCGGTTTTAAACAGGGTTTAAACATACGATTATTATACATACAAGGACGCATACTGTCGCATCGGGAGGTTCGACTCTTAGGGACCTTTGTATCTATTCTTGAAATGAAATTAGGAAGAACTAGAAATTTTTCTCGAATGTATTTATCTGATTGGTCTATTTATGCAATTTCTCTTGTTTTTGATACTAATTTTTAATTTAGTCTTAGAAACAGTAGAATAATTTTCGGTAATAATATCATAATTAATAAAAGCAACAATGGTAGATATTTGGTAAGATTCCTGACTGAGCTAACTAATTATTTTTTATTATTATTTTAATTTAATAAATTAAATAGGCCACTGAATAAATTAGCTTACTGGGTATCATAACTACATAGAAAATCTTTTTTTTTTGTATACTAAGCTAACGAACTGTTTTCCAGTAAAATTGTTGACAGGAGCTGATATGCAACTTTTCCACTTTTGTGGGCGAAACAATCTCATGTACTTAGGCCGACTTGCTGAGCCCGTTGTACCCCGCTGTCCACTGCTTCAGCCCTGAAAACCCGCCACTTTAGCAAAGGAGCAGATTTTTCTGGGTTGAAAGTTTCTAGTATCACTAGGGCCACGCACACATCTTCCGAAATGCTGTCTTAATGCGGCTAGTGCCGGGCACTCGGTTAAGATATGTAGAGAAGATTCTTCATCCTCCATACACCATCTAGACTCCGAGTCTTCAACGATTTCCAGAATGCTAAGCCCAACAAACATTTAAAGTTGTAACGACGAAACCCCAACTAGAAAGAATTTCTTTAAAGTAACCGCAACGTACTCCCGCTACGTCTCAGTATACCATACAGCGACGTTATAATTCCCTAAGTGGGGAACCAATTTCTGGTTATAACTACTTGGCCAAGTGTTTAAAGTCACTGTAGTAACAACTACACCATTACGTCGTAGCCAGGTATCTACTACGTCGTAGAGGCTGTTTTTTTTCCGTAATGGCATAAAAGTTGCGATGTAGTTGCAAATAATATAATCGTTTCTTTTTGGTAGAATTGTTACAAACAACAGTAAACTCGCTTAGTTTTTTTGTTTGGTTATGGTTATAATATGTACTATGTTATCCAAAAGTGTGAGAATTTACGAGCAGAGGATCAAAATTCGATTGCGACGCAAAGTTTTTTGTATAACATGCATTATATATATTGCAAAAAACTGGTCCGCCCGTAAAATTGAGCCGTTTTCTGGTAGCTGATGGAATTTTTGTGTTGTGATTTTGGAGGTTATGTTTTCATAATCGACAGTTAACTCCAACAAATGGTGCTTAAGAAGAGCATTTTTGGTAAGCTTCAACTAATTTGTTTATAAAATAGTATAGTTCTTTAATATGAGCTCATAAAACGACAACAAAAATATTAAATTTTCTTTTTTACATAAAAACATGGCGTCCCAAACTATATTCCCTGATAGTCGAAAGGGTTACTTGAAAATGAGCCTAAGTTACGGCAACGTGTCACTTACGACTTTTATGTTGGCATTCCTTTTTAGTTCTAGATAACACACTCGAATTTCTACTCCTTCGTTGCAGAAACGTATTATTAACTAGCTTTCGCCACTAGAAAATGTCTACAGAGTGATAGGAACCACGCGATAAGTATAACTACTACCCTCAAGTTATTGGGGTGTCGCCACTTGTCATTTGCCGTTTCTGTCAACAACAGCACCACTGCTTATAGGTTTTGTACCAGCGTAAATTTGTGGTAGGTTTTAAAACAAAAACAAGATAAATTAAATTACATTAGAACAATAAATGAAGTGCCAATAAAAAGTGTTTTTTAAAAATGTATGTTGCCGACTGCAAGAGCATGATCCCTATTCTAGAATTTCTAGGAAGTGTTGGTCAAGCAACTAAAAGAACGTAGTCACATCAATGAAATCAACTTATTGTTACTTTTTTATTTACACATTGCTCTCACAATTCGTATGTAGTATTTTTTATTGTTTTTAGATATTTTGGCATTGTCAATATTCAGTAATTCTTATTATTATAAGCGCTATAAGTAAAAAAACAATCTCTGAGACTTGTTAGATCGCTTAGAAATCCGCATGTAACCACGATATGTCTAACTTGTTTTTTTATTAGCCGCAAACAGCGCAAAAGTTCCTAGATGAAGTCTAGCATATCCCAGAGGTTATTTTAGGGGCCGGTCATAAATTAGATATTAGGGAACTATTGCAATAAAGCCTGGCACAAAACACAGCAAAAATTTAAGTTTTCACTTCAAACCAAGCTTTAACAACAGCACAAATTTGAAGAAAACCAAAAATTGACCCAAGCTCAACACATAAAATGAAACACAGTGAGACACGACACGTCAGCACAAGAGGCATAACGAATTCGGTTTAGTCCGCACAAGAGGGTTACGATGGCGATAGGGTGGTGCCACAGCACAAACGACGAACGACCGTAAAGACAGTACAAGAATAGAACAGCAACAAGTAGCGTAAAAGATTAAGGATGGAGATTAAGCATGGACCAGGGAATTCTTAAAATCCGTGTGCGGTACTCGATACTTTGGATCAATATTTTGCATTTTGATTGTTTTGCAAAATGGTCAAGCAATGAGCTCGATAAAATGGACTGCTCAAGGTAGTTAAAAAAATATTTGCAAAACTATTCCTAATATTCCCATATTATAAAAGGAGTCACAAAAAGTAGGGTTAAGAATGTGTGCGACCAAGATGCGACTTCAAAAAGTCTACGTTTTCAAAGTAGAAACAGGAAGGAGAGATTACTTTAAAAGATCGACATTAAAAAAAAGTCAAAGTAGTTGCGGCTTTAAAGTTGATCCAAAAAGTTATTTTGTCTACATTGTTACATCAGATGTTACTATGATGACACAAACTTTTGTGGTAAAAATTAAAGTTATAATATAGTTGTCGGATACACTTGTTTGGGACTCCAATGAAGCTTAACTTTCTAGTGGTAATTAAGTAGGATATAATAGTCAGGGGACTACGAAATAACGACTAAACAGAAAGTAAAACTTTAGCAACGTCCTATTGTGGTAGAGAAGACTATCAGAATCGACTATCAAGAAACAATCCTAAGAAGTAGTGTAGAGGGTCGTTTTTACGTTTTTTAGAACTAAAAAGTAACAAATTTTGGTTGGGACCACAATTCTACTATAAGAAAGTAGCAAAGCCTTTAGAACATGTAGCCGCTACTATAAATGTTAGTTGGGAGGTATTTATTAAGGCAATAGTGTCCTGTTAAAAGCTCTGTCTTCAATCTTATATCTCTTCTCCCTAGTGTGGGAAAAGACCTCACCCTGGACGAGCTCACCTTCCCAATAACGAGTTTATGTCTTTCAAGAGCGCCTGAGAGCACCTGTTTAAGTCACGTTTTAGGGTCTTGATGATAAGACACTCTGTGATACCCACCATGAATCCGGCCCCATTGGATCAGCTGGTGATCCCATTCTAGCTAATTGGTCAGCCTCCTCGTTTCCAAGAATGCCCTCATGTCCTGGAACCCAGAAGAGATCAACCTGCGGTTGTTTCTTGCCTTAGTACCCCGCTGTCCACTGTTTCAGCCCTGAAAACCCGCCACTTTAGCAAAGGAGCAGATTTTTCTGGGTTGAAAGTTTTTAATATTTCTAGGGCCACGCACACATCTTCCGAAATGCTGTCTTAACGCGGCTAGTGCCAGGCACTCGGTTAAGATATGTAGAGAAGATTCTTCATCCTCCATACACCATCGAGACTCCGAGTCTTCAACGATTCCCAGAATGCTAAGGTGTTTATTAAGGCGATAGTGTCCCGTTAAAAGCTCTGTTTTCAATCTCATATCTTTTCTCCCTAGTGTGGGAAAAGACCTCACCCTGGACGAGCTCACCTTCCCAATAACGAGTTTATGTCTTTCAAGAGCGCCTGAGAGCACCTGTTTAAGTCACATTTTAGGGTCGTCATGATAAGACACTCTGTGATGCCCACCATGAATCCGCCCCATTGGATCAGCTGGTGATCCCATTCAAAATAATCCCTAATACTGGTTGGTCAGCCTCCTCGTTTCCAAGAATGCCCTCATGTCCTGGAACCCAGAAGAGATCAACCTGGTTGAGCCCTGCCAGGGTTTTTAGTATATCCCTACACTCAGCTACAAGTGCAGAGCTTACTCTGGCGGACAGTGCAGCTCTACTGTCTGAACATATGTAGATGTCTTTTCCTGAGATAAATTATTTATAAACACACATCAGAATGGTATATAGTTCTGCCTGGAAAACAGTGGAATACTTATATCCTGGCAAAAATAAAATCTTGCACCTGTGGTTTTGCAGTACACCCCAGCTCCAAACCTCTTCCCCATTTTGGAGCACTCAGTATACTTCCTGGGTGAGAGGTACACATTCCATTCTGGATGATAAGGTAGCTTAATTTTGCTTGAAATGTTTAAATTAATTTGTAAAAACGACTTGTTACTCTAGCTGCTGTCGTTTCTAAGTTATATACAAACTTTTACGGTATAAACTTTTTTTATATCTCAAAAACTGTAACTCTGACGAGTTTTGACATTATGGCAATTATTGTTGAAAATATAATTCTTAATTTAACTGTTTTGCTAGATGTGGTTCTCGAATTATGATTTTTTGAAAATTTGAAACCCCCTACTACGCTACCCCCTTGCAGCCCCCCACCCCACCAAAATTTAATGGCTTTATCCACGGGCACTGCAGAATTATTAAGCCAAATTTGGTTGAAATCGGTTTATCAATTTTTGTGTTATTGTTTTCCAAAAAGACAGACAGACATCATCACAAAGTTTGGTGGTTAAGCCTTTTTCTTACTTAAATAACCAATTTTAGGTAAAAATAATTAAAAAAAAATTAAGGTACTATACTACTTTAACTTAAATAAATAAATAAATAAAGAGTTTATTTGCAAACAAAAGAATATACATGTCCTGGAATAGGAAACTAAAACAAGTTTTTGCAGAAAGGGCCAGGAAACAATTTAAAAAAGATCAAGGTTCTGACCCTGTTAAACACGGTCCTATAAATCCCTAGTTCCACAAGAGTTATGATCTATCTAACTATATGATCAACTTAAGTTTTGGTATCATCAGTTGCTCTGGTCGGTGTTGTTAATATCTGTTTCATGTATTTTGTTATACATTTTGAGGAGTAATTATTTTTGGTTAGGTCATATAATAAATCTAAGTTCTCCGCCAAAAAAAATATATTCACCGTAGAAATCTAGTATTCGTGTTTCTAGAACATTGAGTAATCTTCATATTTTGAATATCCTACTTACCGGCCTGTATAATGCACCTATAATAAATGTATAAAAAATAGGAAAACTAAAAAAAAAATCAAATCATAATATATTTTTTTTATCAAACTTTAAAAAATCAAAATTTTATTGTGGCGCTAAAAGCTTTAATCATTAGCACAAGTACCTATTAATTAGAGTATCGGGTTATTATGTAATTGAAGCGAAAAATTGCGTGAAAAACTTAAAGTCGCCAGAAATCGGCTTTTGGCGCGTGGGAGGTATAACATATTTGCCGGTTTTTTTTCTTGGACTTTATCCAGAAATGATTAGTCGCCATTCGTAACAATGTTTTGTAAAAACTTTTTCACAACTATTCACTACCCAAATTTAAGGACCTGGGGGTTTATTCTTAAAATACAGCCTGCCCAGCCTTCTATCTAGGGGTATGATTTTTCTATAGGCCATAAGGATATGGGAGAACAGAAAAACGTAAAACAAACGTTGCCAGATTAGCAAAAATATCAGTATAAGCAGCTACACGGTTCACGAAAGGTCAACTTAGTCAGTTTTATTTAAATGCATTAATTAAACGGGGTGGGTCACTGCCCGTTGTCCGAAAACACGGTGATCAAAAACACTTTTTTCGAAGAGACATTTTAATTATTGGAAACCTAAATTTCGAACGACATTATTTTCGGAAACCACAATTTCAAATGACATTTTTTCTAAATGACGTTTTCTTCGAAAACATTCTTTTTGTATGACATATCTTCCGAATAATTATTTTTCGAATGAAATTTTTTTCGAGTCTGAGGCATGGAATAAGTAATTTCTTCGATGTTTGAGGGCACGGGAGTGCCTCGCCAAGTTCGCGATGACGTATCATATTTTCTGGAAACATTTCAGCCCATATTTATTTGATCTCTCCAAACCTCCACTTCGGAATGGGCTACGAATCTCAAACTTTGCACAGTCGTAGATCTCCATAGAATTAACAACTCCTCCAAGTTTCATGGACTTCCATAAAGTAGTAAAGTAGTTACGAAATTACAAAAAACGTCGAAATTGCCACTCACTCACTGATTCCCTCATGTATAGATCATCAAAATTCTACTGTACTTCCAGATATGCTACAAAGCTAAAATTTGGCAGACTGATAGAAATTATGACCAAACCCCTGAAAAAAATCAAAAAACCTCAAGTTTCTAATTTACTCCCCTCCCCTATACATATAAAGTTATGTAAAAGTAATATTGCCCACATCCAGAAATGCTATAGAGCTGAGCTTTGGCAGACTGATAGGAACTATGATAAAACTATAGCAAAAAAATTAAAAACCTCAAAATTATAATTTACTCCCCTCCCCTATAAATGTAAAGTAATGTAAAAGTAACATTGCCCACTTCCAGACAAGCTAGAGAGCTGAGCTTTGGAAGGCCGATAGTAACTATGATAAAGCTATAGAAAAAAATCAAAACACCCCCAAATTCTAATTTACTTCCCTCCCCTGTAAATGTATAGTTATGTAAAATGAACACTGCCCACTTTCGGAAACGCTAGAGAGGTGAGCTATGGAAGACTGATAGGAACTATGATAAAACTATTAAAAAAAATTAATTTACTTTCCTTCCCCATAAATGGAAAGCTGAGCTTTAGAAGGCTGATAGGAACTATGATAAAACCAAAGGAAAATATAAAAATAACCTCCAAATTTTTAATAAGACATTGCAAAAGTTTTGAACAATATTCCGCATATTTTACTACTTTAAAACTTAAATATTTTCCAAATCCTTTAAAAAAGGAGTGAAATCATAACAAAAACATTTCATGTAAAAAAAGCCAAGTACGCGAAAGTGGTATTCCGTAAAAAGAATTGAGATAAAAGTAAAGCCAAGTTCTCCAATACAAATTTCAAAATGAAGGGTTCTTACTAGTTTAGAAATGTTTTTCTAAACTTGGCTCCGACAACGTTTATTTTAAATACATTTTTTTAGGACAGCTTATTTTCAGTCTTACTGTTGAGAGTTCGAATCGGTGTTATCCTAACCTTTGTCAATTGATAGCAAACGTACCCTAACCTGTCTAGACCCCTCTGACCTTTTTCCACCACAAAAAATGTCCCCAATGGACAGGCAGTGGCGCACCCAGGAATATGTCTTGGGGGGGGGGGCGAGGCCTTTGGGGGAGGGGCAAGGCCGAGTGGTCATCAGCTTTCAACAGTACTGTACAAATTTCACAACAGGACCCGACAGTACCACGACAGGATCCGACAGTACTCGACAGTACACGACAGTACCCAACAGTACTCGACAGTACAACGACAGGACCCAACAGTACTCGACAGTACACGACAGTACCCAACAGGACTCGACAGTACACGACAGGACCCAACAGTACCCGACAGTACACGACAGTACCTAACAGTACACGACAGGACCCAACAGTACCCAACAGTACACGACAGTACCCAACAGTACTCGACAGTACACGACAGGACCCAACAGTACTCGACAGTACCCAACAGTACACGACAGGACGTAACAGGACGATAGAAGCCAACAGTACACGACAGTACTCGACACAACCGTCTAACCCGGAACAGTGGCGTAGATGCGAAAAGACAGGATGACCTTTTTTTTTTTTTTGTTTTTTTTTTTTTTTTTGGTCGTAAGATTTGTGAGCGCGGTGCGGTTCCCCAAAGATGATGAGCTTTTTTTTTTTTTGTTTTTGGTCGCAAGATTTGTGAGCGCGGTGCGGTTCCCCAAAGGTGATGAGCTTTTTTTTTTTTTTTTTGGTCGCAAGATTTGTGAGCGCGGTGCGGTTCCCCAAAGATGATGAACTTTTTTTTTTTTTTTTTTTTTGTCGCATGTTTTTTGAGGGCGCGCTTTGTCCTTGTCGGACCCTCCCAAGGCACGACGACAGTACTCAACAGTACTCGACAGTACACGACAGTACCCAACAGTACACCGACAGGACCCAACAGTACTCGACAATACACGACAGTACCCAACAGTACTCGACAGTACACGACAGTATCCAACAGTACTCAACAGGACCCAACAGTACACGTCAGGACCCAAGTCCTGTTGGACGCTGTACAAAATTTTAGGGTGCCGATGACCCCTCGGGCAAGGACTCATAATGGCGTATTTTATGCTATTTTATCTTTTTATTCATAAAATATGTGGAAAATATCTAAAAAAATCTTAGGCTTGGGGCATCAAGTGTCATACCGAGATATTTTTTCTGATTTGAATGTGGCCCGGGAATGTTGTTAATTGTGATTTATATGTGCTATACATTTTTGTTTGTAAAATCAACATAAACTAATTTGGTTTAATTTAATTTTATTCGCTATTTTATGATCAACTGTGAACTTAGGTGACTGCATTCTAAATTTTTCTATTTATTTTTCAATACATTTTTTTCTTTCAATAATCAAAAATGTTGCTCACAAGTCACAATTTTCTGGCTTTAGGATATCGCAAGTGAATACCGGATATCTGTTAGAATAAAAAAAATATTTATTTGAATTTCGCAAAATACAGCTATAGGATTTAAGTTTTATTTCTTTCCTTTTTATGTGATTATTTTTTTAAGTAACCATAAAATAAAGGTTTTTCAGTAGTACCTTGCCATATTTCAAAATCTCTTGTAACAAAATTGCATTAAAAAGTTTAATCTTCGAATTTTCTTTTAAATAATTTGAAATATTTTGAATTTCAGAAATAATGTATAGGTACCTCTTTTATTATAATACATTAAAAATATAATAAATTATTTCTATAACACTCTCTGTATCGTATAAATAGGCGAAAAGATTTTTTAGTACAAAAACTCAACATAAGATTTTATTTTGATTAAGCGTGCATGTAAAAATAAACTGAATGTTTCCAAAAATATCTTACATATCATCATTTCTAAAGTGATTTCAGACTTTTCCAGTGTTGCTTACTAATGACGACATTATTTTGTATTTACATATTTTACAATGGTTACGTAAGAAATACATTTAATTAGCACTTTTATAATGTGGAAAAAGCAAAAATTGAAATAAACAATGAAGTACAAATCTCCTAATGTGGTCTACTAAATTGGTTAATTAGGCCAGACAGTAGTTTGATTCCTAAAAATAAAAACATATGCGTCTAGGTCAGCGACTTTGATATATTAATTGGCCTAGTGAAAGCAGGTCTTCTCAAAATTATAAAAATTTTCTAAACACTTCCTGCCTAAAAACTTTCCACAATAGCAAGAAAAATTCAATAAACCTTTTTTTTATTTTATTTTAGATTATTTTAAGTACTATGTGCTACTACTACTATGTCGGTGTAGAACATTTTTCTACGTTGTCCGACGCCTATTCTCCACCTCCTTCGATCCTGACAATCATCTTCTGTCAGGTTTTTTTGACTCATTGATCTTTGGATTTACTGCTGCCGTTCCACCTGCGTTGGTAATCTTTCATCGTTCATCCGCTGTACATGGCCGTGTACCATATCAGTTGTCTTTTAGTGAAGTCATTCGTTATGCTTCCCTCGATTCCCATTCTTTCTTTTATGATCGCATTTCTTATATGATATGTTCTAGATATTCTGAATGATCTTCTTATTGCATTCATACTATGTGTTACAGATAAAAAAAAAATGGGGTCTTTGGGGGATTTGGAAAACGGTGATATATACCATTTTGGTTAAATCCTTGGTAATGAAATGATTTTTTTTGTTTAGATACGAGAAGTTGCACCACATGTGACAAAGTGCTGGAAGAACTAGAACAGATTGACGACGACACTGACTCATTCGGCGTCGACTTCGTAAAAATCAACGACAAACGATTAGCCAAGCAATATGGCATCACGAAATTTCCCGCCCTCACCTACTTTAGGGAAAAGCAACCCATCATCTATGAAGGTAAGCCCCTTTTCTTTCTTTCTGTGCTCTGGCTCTCCCTCCGTTTTGGTTGTGCAGACTGACACTATGGTATAATCGACGTTAAAGGGCTAGACTGATAAATTGTCAGTCATTTGATAAATGACTGATGATGACTGAAATCTTGAAATAAGAAGAACAACAACAATAAACTTGTAAAAACTTTATAATCAAAGACAACTTATTGTCAACTCAAAAATTCTATTTGAGATAAAATCAAAAATCATTGAATATAAATAATTAACTGGTAATTATACAGGTCATTAATTAACACCTTCCTCTATTCAATATATCTTTGTTACTCCCATAGCGTTCCTTAACATCTCAGGTCTAGGTCTGAATAATGGCTTCGTCATCAAACCTGCGACTTGGCTAGTAGTATCAACTTTCTTAAAGTTAACTTCATTATCCATAACCATTGTTTTGCGCTAGCTTAATAGCGGCTTTATTATGAACCTTCATAACAGGACTACTTTGTAGTTGAATTATCTCCTCATATAATCTCTTTAACCAAACCAGTTCCTTTGCACCTTCACTGGCAGAGACAATTTCTGCTTCTGAGGTTGAAATATCAACTGAAGAATGCTGCTGACTTCTCCATAACACCTTTCCTCCAGCATAAGGAGTGGTAAGGAACAAAGAAGCTATACCAGGAGTTGAATAGCATTTTAAATAACCTTTCTTATAGGTTTGTAAGATATTCCAAAATGATTGGTGCTTCTAATGTAACTTAACATAATCGTGTTGACTTATATTATCAAGTGTTTGTGACACTTCGCTTACTGCATAAGCAAGGTCTGGTCGAATATACGGACATCAGATACATCAGTGCTCCTTTGACTTCTCTGTAGTCAAATCTCGGATTATCCATTTCTTGTTCTTTCTCTGAGTTAAACTGATTTGACAATAGGGGTTGAAACAGGCTTACAATCACTCATACATTATTTTCCAAGCAATACTAATTAAAGCTATTACTAAAGCCAATTTTGCAACAGGACTAAATGTTGACAACTAACCTAGCTTTATATTTTTTGATTAAGCCATCTGGGTTTTCCTTTACCTTATAAATACGGAGAATGACTTTTTTCCGGGACATTGCATTTTTTTGCATTACATAACTCTTTATTACATTGCATTGCTTCCTTGTAACTTGTTGTTTAATTTTAAGAACATTTACTACTACCTTCATCACAATCTTCAAACTTTGCTGGTACTTTTAGTTGTGCTCTATCTCGTAATTTCTCTTCAGAATCTTCATCATTTTCAAACCTATAAAATCTGAAATGATGCTTTCAGCATCTTTTTCAACAGTTCTTTCTTTATACCTTTCATTTTTCTTACTTACTTCTTCCTTATCTTCAATAGTTTTTGAAGTAGAAGGCGAATTTGCATCAAATCTAAAGGTACTATCTGAGGTACTGAAAATGATTTCTCATCAAAGATCACCTCTCTTGATCTTATCAAATTTATTTTTTCCTGACACCATTTGCGGTAACCGTCATCACCATCATAGCCAATCATAATACCCTTTCTGGCTTTCTTGTCTAGTTTCTTTCTATTTTGCAACGTAAATATTTTGTTTTATATAGGGATATGTCATTTTCTGGAAATCTAGTCCATGCAAAATAGTATATTTTAGTACTACCCTAAAAGAATAGTTTAGTGTTTGTAAAATATTTTTAAAATTGCAATTTATTTGTAAAAATTAATCCTAGGCATTAATGAATTTTTAAAGGTTATATTGCTTGTGATAAAAACTTTTAAAAAAAGTTTAACATTTGTGTACCAACCTTTTTTTGTAATTATTATTCCTCATAAGGGGCTATTTTTACCCCCTTAATTTATATATTTTATGTACCTTTGAAGCCGGTCTCAAACATCTTGCTTCCTAGTTCTGTCAAGCTAAAATCTTCTTTACTGTCAAAGAATGATGACTTTGACAGTAAAGACTTCCTTATTATACATTTGTTCTATTCTTTCCACACTTTTAAAATTATCCAAGAAATCTATATCCATTGTAATTATTTCCAACAACTCCTTATTTGTTGCCTGCTCAATTTCTTGCTATCCTTTTGCATATCATTATCTGACATGTCTTCTAAATTTAATTTTATGTTGTCTAATCGGTTTTCGAAAATTGCCATATATTGATCATTAGTCATTGCCTCCAAATTTTTATAAAGGAAAATTCCCTACTAAAATAATTGGTAGTAATACCTAGTGTCCGAGCCGATAGACCCACAAATTTTGACTAGGAACTTACAATTTCTAAATAAGAACAATAAAAATTCACAAACTAATTACTGTTTCATCGTAAAAAACACTTTAATCTTTCTACTGCAAATTAATTCATACAACAATGCTAAAATGTAGTTAACACCATATATATCCCCGAATACTAGAAGAACAAAAATTGATTGGCTTACTCTCTGACTGCGACCTCTTACTTGTGATGGGAAGATGATAATACTAGTCGCTTAGATAAAATTATTTTAAATTCTGTCTGGGACACCACGAGTCAAAGAGTTATTAAACCTAATAAAAACAATAAATAAGAAAGATAAACCAAAATTTTGGCTCGTTTTAAATTATTAATTGGAACACCCTGTATACTATTTTAAACTAACCTTTAGAAAGTCTGAGTCGGTATTTATAAATTTGTCCCGATGTTATTCTTACATTGTGATTGACCTACATTGCAGCCTGATTTAATCTTAACAAACGTCAAGAATTTGCACTGGAATTACCTCCGAAACGAAAGAAATTCTTGAAAAAATATGTAATTTTTTGCAAGTTATTCGTAGTTTTATATTAATTACTTTTCTATTTGTTTACTCTGTTATATTAGAGACCCACTATGCACGACATTTGAGTTCATTAGACACCACGGGCGCTCGACAACTCTTCTTTTCTTCAAATGTGGTGCATTATAGAGAGATAGAGAGCCTCTAGGGCGCCCGGGTGTGTACCTCCGGGTCTCTATATAACGTCATATTATATAGATCAATTATTATATTAAATTAATTAATTAGATTTACTTTCATTAATTTTTTTGGGAAAAGTTTGGCACATGTTTGGCATTCCTTAACGGTACATAAATTATATAAAAACATGTGTTGGCTGGGATCGGCTCTATTGTTCTATAAAAAGGAAAACGAAAATTTCTATAAAAATATTTTTCCAATAAACTTTCGATTTCTAAGTGTGTTTAGTTGACAACTGAAATGGCCAGAAATATATATTTTTGACAATACTGAGTTCCTTCGTATTAACAAAATTTACGACAAATGATACCTAGACTTGAAATAGTCCCATATTTGATTGATAAGTCTAGTTTTGTTTAAATAAAGTTTTGTTGTGGTTTGATTTTTTATTTTGGCTTGTTGTTCCTTTCCTACATACGTTTCGTTATCCAAAACATCAAGATTTTTGTACACTCTCGAACCATTATATCGGTTGAGAATATAGTTTTTATAGTATTTCCTTCCCAAAAAAATTCAAATGTGTCTTTTATTTAAAAATGTCATGTCAAAACACAGAGTGTAGCACCAATGGAAATGTAAAAATCAGCAATCCGTTGTATCTCTTTAACGCTCAGTTCTTGTATCTTCTCTTTGAGGCATGCGCAGTTACCTGGTTTGAACCTTGTCCTTTACTAAAGGATAGTGTTTGACCTTACTTGTGTTCCAATAACACAGGCTACTAGTTCCTTTAGTTAGAGACAGTGTTGCCGCGCATATAACGTTATGTCAAATTGTAACGTAAATTTAAAATATTTTTGATACCTGACAATTTTTTCAAGAGCTACCAATGCGGCGTAATCCGCAGATTTAATTTTATGCCAGTTATTGAAAATTATTTTTTATAAAACTGGTAGGTATGTGTTCTTTGACAACAGTGTTCACCAACTAACCGAAAATCATCAATGTTCTGTGAAGTGCGTAAAAAAAATAAGAAGCAAACAGGAAACACAGACCTAATCCTATATTTCTCTATACTGGTATTGCTCTTTCAGTTTTTTCCTAGTTGTTTTCGGAACTTTTTAATTAATTTTGCCTACAGAACATCAAACATGCTTTTGACAGATAAATAGAAGGATAAAGGATAAGAAATTGTGTCTGTCCAAAAGGTCCCTAAATTCTGAGGTGAGTTGAAAACAAATCTTTGCTACGCGGTTTTTAGCTATGGGAAAGTTCTTGTGACATTTAATCGAACGTAGCTCTTTCGCCCTCAGAACGGAAGGGTTTGACTGAGATGCTAGCTGTCTAGGCGTTTTAAGATAAGTTATAAGATAAATATACTTCGGTCATTATTATTTTTTATGTTGTTCTTTATCGTGCCTTCAAAGGGTCGTGTTTCCATCTTCGTTTCTGGCTCAAAGGTTATAGGTTACGCCACATGGAAGATAAGGTCTTGTCTCAGCATCATCTCTCTCATTTCCTGCCTAGCCCTATATGTCAATGAGTCCTACTTATAGCACGGATCACCTAACAAATGATCCGTGCTTATAGGGAACGCACAATTCAGTTGTTTATATAGAGTTATCTGCTGGTATACTAAAATATCTAAAAGCCTGTGTTGTTTTTTAGGTGACCTGATGGACGAAGAAAACGTTTTAGATTTTTTGACAAGTCTTGAAGCAATGGACCTTCCTGACCGCATTGAGGAAGTGAACGCCAGAATTTTGGACAAAATCGTTCAGGAAACCGATTATGTAGCAGTTTTATTTTGTAAGTAGGTACCGAAAAGTATGCTTACATAAAAATATGAATAGATTATTGAGGTTCGCTTTGGGTGTCTTTATTTATTTTAAAGGCAACGTTTCGGTGCGTAAGTATCTCTAACCGTTTTTAACTGTAACAATATACAGTATTAAGTGAACTCGCAACACCCGATGTCGTTGTAGCAATTTTTTTCCTAAAGTCGTAGCGATATTAGTTTCTGAGATAAATCCGCCAGCCATCCTTAATGGATTTAAGTTTAAGGACGCCTCGACCACATTCATAACGACTAACAAACACACTTTGAATTATAATTAGATAGTTTAAGTTGTGCTACGTTTTTTTACGTAAAACTGCACGTTAAGTGCTCTACGTTTTGTTCCAAATTTGAGTTTAAGTTGAATGTTTTTACGTTACCATAACAAGTCTACTAATAGCAGAGAATATGGAATTCGGCACTGTGTTTTTTTTATGTTACAAGTTTGTTTTTTGTCTTTTCAACTATAGTAGGAATATATTTGCAAAGAACCGTTTGTACTGGAAGCGGAAATTATCGTCTAGGCCTCATTTTTCGATCGGTCAATCAACCAATTCTATTCTTTGGTAACGTTAAGGTGCCCGCAGACTGCCGTAAGCTAACGTAAATACGTAAGCTCCTAACGTGACCTTGACGACGGTGTGACGAAGTGCGCTTGCGTAACTGTCAAATCTCATGCTTACGTAAAAATACGTAGCACAACTTAAACTATCTATTGATAGGCGATAAAATAGTGTTGTTGTTTTTACTCTTAATACAATAATATATTTCCAATAGTCATATATATTTTTTAATTGGAATTTAGTGGAGTTAAAGGGCAGGGGGTGAACAAAAAATATATTTTTGGACACAAAACCTTTTTTTAAAAGAAACATATAAGTATTGACGTGTATTTATCGTTTCTGGATGCAAGGGATGAAGATGGATCGCTATTCTGCCGTCCTTAAGCTAGAATGCCGCTGTCTACCTATAAAATTTACCTAGTTTTGATTAAAAACCCGAAAAATAATAAACAAATGATGCTCCTTGATCACGCAATAATGTAAGTTATTTGTTTTTTGAAAACCATAAAAGCTAAAAAATATTTGCTTATAGAAATGGATGTAGAATAATGTTGTGATTAAGACGGCACCAAAAAATCAAAATTGTCCAAATATTGGATAACGGCATTATAGCTTATGCACGGCAGAATTATAATAATAATATAATGTTCCATCGACTGATAGCATCGTTGGCAAAAATCAGGTGGATTTTTGATTTATTTACAAACTTGCCCAGTACTACCTCATAATCGGCAAAAGTTACACTGCACATGTGGCATCTAGAATTCATAAACTGAAGATAACACTGAGTTAATAAGAGGAGAAAAAAATATGCTTATTTTTAATTCATACATACATATATCTGAGTAAAAAAATATGCTCTCTTTTTAACATTTACACCAGTATTTACTAAAGGGTCTACAGTACTAAATGCTACAATCCTAGGTTTAAAAGTCTACATTTTGGTTAAAGATTTAGAAGACATTAATTCCACACAAAGGTTATAAATAAATAAAAATAATCAAATATTTTGGTTTAACAATGGTAGCCATATTTAAACCTCCAAATGTCACTAGGAAATGTCGAATAAAAACGGTGTAGGTCAGTGTCAGCTGTCCACTATATTTTACATGTTAATTTTTTAGACAAGTTAGCGACGATTAAACCGATGGTCGATTGTTTTAGTGAATGACTAATTGAAAAGGGATTCTAATATACCTTGTGCTTTTTACAGTAATTAAATATTGATAGGTATTTAATACGGTAATGCATCTACAGATATAGTTTTAAGTTATTTATGTATGTATTATTTAGCTTTGAATATTTTTGTATTTAAGTTTTTTGTCAATCATGGATTATTTCTATTGTTTTTCGAAATTTAAACCACCCCTCAGGGATGGTACTACAATTTGAGACTATTTTTAACGGGAATCCTACGACTGCATGGACTAAGCTTTCAAAAAGTGACATTTGGTTAAACATTTTTATGTGGATTTTCTTTATTTCTAAAGTTAATTTGAATTTATATGAGATGAAACTCACTGAGAAATGCTTACTATCATATTGCACATTAGGGTGAACCAAATCTTTTCAGTTATTTGACCTGTGAGTATTAAAAAAATACACTTAAACCGGTCGGTATCAAGTCTATAGACTTGATACTTAAACCCGGTCTACAATGCTGTCTTAAGGTCTTAGTAAATACTGGTGTTAATGTTTATTAAACGCTTATGAATTAACATAAAAACTTAAAATGTCAATAGCACACTAATAGTTGATCATTTTTTAATGTCTAGGTCCTGATGCTGACAAATGCAGTTCGAAGGCAGGTGCTAGTAAGTAAAAAGCTTTATTGTGTATGTCTGCAGTTAAGGCAAACATATAAAAAGCATCTAAAAGTACATGCTTTTTGTATGTTTGTTTGTTTTATTGTATTGTAATGCAAAAAAAAACGAAAACATTTTGGAATTGTATTTGGACTGGGCAGTTTGAGTTTTACGATTGACCGGTTGGTATACTCCTACGGGTTAGACTTGGAATAGCTTCATATTTCATAAGCCTAGATTTGTTTTGAAACCTTCTTTTAAATAAAATTGGTGGGTCTCTTTCCCTCTCAGAGCGGGTGGTTTTAACAGAGCCATAAGTTATAAAATAAATATACTTCGCCCTATATTATTTCGTATATCGTTCTGCCTCTAATGGGTCGTGATTTCATCTTCAGCTGGTTCAAAGGACATATGTTACCTAATCCGAAATATTAGATCTCGTCATAAGTTTCTTCTCTCTTATTCCCTGTCTATACCTTGTTGGTATACCCTTCAATAAAATGAAGAATGTTTATATTTTTATCTACTTTTTATGTATTTTGCAAATAGATAATCAAACTACAGGCTATAAGAATTTCCAATGAGTTTTTAAATCATTTTTTAGACAAACCAGAATGCAAAAAATGCTCGAAAGTCCTTCTAGAATTGGAAAATATCGATGATGATGCCGATCAGCTTGGAATTGGCTTTGTCAAGATCAATGACGATGATCTCGCCGAAGAATACAACCTGAAACCATTGCCAGCTTTGGTTTATTACAGACATCAAACTCCTATTATTTACGAAGGTTTGTGTATTTTTTTTGTTAGGTAGATCACTAAACTGAACCTTCGACCTTACTTCCCAGTGCACTTTAACCAGCGAATACCGGATTACAAGGTTTTGCGTTGGCAAGATGCAACACGATTTCAGCTGAGGCACTTGTCTGCTTTATAAATAGATCTAGGTCCACTGTGAAAAATGTAGTGTGTACTAAATTATACTTGAAAAACTTTGAAATCCAAAGAAGTTAACATCAAGAAAGTCGGGTTCTTCAACCGTATATTTGCCCAGATACCCAGGAAGAACTTACAACTTAGTTTAAGAATACTTTGACGGAATCAGGAATTTACTTCCTGTTTCACTGTGAAAGGTATAATTGAAAACAAGTTAGAAATTAGGAGACGTAGACGTATCGATGCAGCTTGGACCTCTGTTTGTCTCGGCAATATTGTTGCAGTTGTTGATTGATCTGTTGCAAATAGACCTGTGCTGTTTTTAGGTGATCTTACAAAAGAAGAAGACGTACTGGAGTGGCTGGTTCAACACAAGAGCACGGGCGACGAAGACGATACAATAGAAGACGTTACTTTGAAAAGTTTGGGCACACTTATCACCAGCGTGGATCATTTGGCTGTATTATTTTGTAAGTTCTATTCTTTTATATTATATATTATATAAATTAAAATGATACATTTTATTCAGTTATAATACTATATTTTGCCTCAATTTCTTCGGGGGTCGTTGAAAGCTCATACTTTGATACCCTGTGCCTACTTTTATCAGGACTAGATCTGCACGACCATTTTTGAATTCTCAAATCAAACTCGGATCTTACCTTGACATTTTCTTGAAAATCATTTTTAATTTTTTTGTTGATATGCTATATCCTTATATATTAACTATTTGAATAATATAATATTAATTTTTTAGTCAACGGCAGAAAAGGTATGAAGGTTTAACTTCCCAAAGTTTGAAATCCTGCACTGTAGGACAGATTTAGAACCGGTCATATTTGTCCTTTGGTTTCCTTAAAAATTTGAAACCTTTTTATGATTAGATTTAAAACCTGTCATAGTTGACCTTTGGTTTCCTTAAAAATTTAAACCTTCTTATGATTAAAACGCCATAAATGCTAGACACACATTCAATGTTTGTTTAATATCCCAAGTTATTTTATCCTTTATATTTTTGTGCCGATTTTTTTCTTTGCTTGATTTTAAACTTAAAAAAAAGGATTAACCTAATTGTAAAATTCTTTTTTCTGAAAAAGGATTACTATTCAGTCCAGTCAATTACACGTTTTGAATCAAAAATTGCTATTTTAGATGACCATGGCGACGAGGACTCTATGACAGCCTTGTTCGAATTGGAGCACATCGATGACGAATGTGACAAATACGGGATTCAATTTGTAAAAATCGATGACCCCAAGGCAGCTGATGAATATGGACTTGACACCTTGCCCACTGTGGTAAGTGGAGCTCAGTCTTTTCCAAATATAATATTGCAAATTGTTCCTTAAACTGGAAAAATGAGTTTCTACAGATTATGGAAACAAAATTTCTCAACTTATTTATATATATTTTACTAGGACACCTAGCTATAATTATCAATAGTAAACATGATATACTAAAGTAAATGTTTGTTTGATAGGTCTATTTTGAAAAAGGCATTCCAAATGTCTACGATGGAGATCTAGAAGAAGAAGATGAATTTCTGGAGTGGTTGGTAGGCCAACTTGAAAAAGACGAAATTGAAGATGTTACAGATGAAATGTTGGACAAGCTGATTAACGAGGGCAAGAACCTGGCTGTTTTGTTTTGTAAGTTTTTTAGTTACGATTATAGCGTGCATTAGAGGGTTTCCTAGCAAAAGCTGATAACTGTATTAGTAATTTATTGTGACAACCCACATCGCCCACTATTTGTATGGTAACTAAAATTCTGATTTTTAAGTACTTGGATTTTTTTAGATGATAGCGACGACAAGAAATCCCAGAAAGTGCTCAACGAACTCGAAAATATCGACGACGAATGCGATAAACTAGGAATCGTTTTTGTCAAAATTGACAACGATGATGAGGCAAAGGAATACGGTATCGAAAAGATACCGTCGCTGGTTTATTTCGAAAAAGGTAAGTAAACAATAATGTAATTTGCTGAAAATGTCGGCAGAAACATCTACTAGTTATTGATTAATTTATTACTCTACTATACTTACTCTACTATGCATTGAAGTTAAAAATATGACACAACAAGATATTAAACAAATAAAAGCTTAAAATATTAATTTGCTAGACATGGTATTCCTGAAAACATTGTATCAGATAATGGCCCTCAGTTATTACATAGGCTCAATATAATGAAATAGGTATTCCTGAGAACATTGTATCAGATAATGGTCCGCAGTTTGCATAGGCTCAATATAATGAAATAACTGAGAATCTAAATCTCTGAGCACCAGAGTATTTTGTCTCTCGCCTAAAGCTAAAGTAATTGACATTTAGGTGCAAAAGTGCAATAAAAATCCAAATGATAATTGGCTAAGGTAAAAATGAATATCAAGGAAGACACCTATACTCAAGAGTGGTAATATGAATCCTTGTTATTGAAAACTATTATTAAAAAGTAAAATTTTTTGTGGGATCTGGTCAGGTTTGAACTAAATCTTAATCTATCTACTAAGATGATATCCTGGAGTGTTGTGTTAAGAATGAAAACCTTTTATAACAATTACTGTAATTTTTCAGGTGGTGCAGGTTCAGGTGAGACCTAATCCCCGCACAAAAATTAGAATGTGAAGTGTCCCCTATTTGCCCCAATGTTTGGCATGATACACCACATATTTGTTTTGTTTCTGTCCCGCAAAAGCATGGATTGAATCCCTTTTTAGTATTTTTTAGAAAAAGAATATATAACAAGAAATGTATAAAATTATCCTGTTAATGTATTTAGACTTAGGTTAGTTAGTCTCATACCCCTCTTTTAATTCAATATTTAAATAAGTATTTTAATTTTTTGAAAGGTATACCCAGTCTCTACGAAGGGAATCTGGAAGATGAGGACAAGGTATTGAAATGGTTTGAACACCAAATCGTGTCTGATGAAATTGAAGATGTCACAGATGAAATGCTCGACATGCTGATCGCCAAGCGAACACATGTTGCAGTGTTATTTTGTAAGTATTCCATTTGTATTATTTGACGCTTTTGTTGCTGAAACAAGTAGCGAATATGCTCACCTGCATTATCTGCATTATCACCTGCAACTGGTAGACATTCTAAAAACATCCGTTCTCAGTTTAGTAAGTAAGACACGTTGAGGCGATATTTCACAGTACAATAGTATATTTCATAAGTATCAGACCTACGAACGTGTAATAGCCGTTCTAAAAACATCCGTTTTCGATGGCATGCAACGCGTGTAGGTATTAAATTCAGTAATTAAGCTACGTTGAAGCGATAGTCTATAGTACAGCGGTATTTTTTTTAAGTGATAAGTAATGGTTAACTTTTCTTAAATAGTTTCATTTTGCCGAGACGTTCAACTTTTTTATCTGCGAAAATTTTTGACGATAAATCCTGGCAGACCACGCAGGCGCAGACATCTTTTGAGCGCCAAACTGACTAAACAAAGCATGCGATTTGTAGGACAATGTTGCCATTAACTTTTAATCACTTTATTTAAGTTACAGAAAAAAAAAGACGGTTACTAATTTATGACGGTAACTTTTTTCATCTTATTATTTATAAATGTTTGAAGTGGATGACACGGCTGTCAAAACATTTAATTTGTAGGACAAACGTTTTTTCATTAGTTTTAGTTTGAGAACATAAAATTTTTCGATTCAAGCAAAATGTTAATTGCCACTACTTAATGAATTTTTTACAGCTACTAAATTTCATATTATATTTTATACAGTCTATTTGTAATTCTTAAAGATACTGTTAAATTTTTAGATGATAAGGATCAAAAGAAAAGTCAAAAGGTCTTAGCTGAATTGGAAAATATTGACGACGAATGTGACCAAAACAACATTGTATTCGTCAAAATTGATAATGACGATGAGGCTAAAGAATACGGTATCGACACCATACCCACATTGGTTCTTTTCGAAAAGGGAATACCCCACATGTATGAAGGTAAGCAGAAAAAAGACTGTTGCTCCTTTTAACTTGTTCCATCTTTTCTTACATTCGGAAAATATCTTTCTGTTATTATTAATTCTATAGATGTTACCAAGCCATCTTATCTGTTGTGTTTTTATAAACCATATACTGTTATTGTTTTTAATTAGCGCTTTCATTTATGATTTATCCTCGTTCTGTAGCCGTGAGGTTTTCATACTAGTCATTATACATATATTTCATATATTTATCCAAAAATCCCTTAATTTTCTCTTTTTCTATGGAGTTTCTAAATATACTTTATATCTTTTTAAGCATTGTCCATGTCTCGCAGTGGTCTTATTAAATTCTTGGACATATGCAATATAATGTGCAGTCAGTCAAATACGAAATTTCTTTCGGGACACCAGAAGCCAAAAAAATAAATTCTAATGGGCTAAAAAACATATGAAAGATAGTTATAGATTTAAAATCGTAGATATTTTTATATTATTTTTTTGTATTATAGGAGATCTCCTTAAGGAAGAAGCCATATTGGGATGGCTAATTCACCAAAAAAAGCATAGTGAAATTCCAGAAATCACCGACGAAATGTTGGATTTGCTGATCGAGAAAAAGCAATTCTTAGCCGTTTTATTCTGTAAGTGTTTCATTTGAAAACAAACATTAAAAATAGGTAAATTCAAAATCCTTTTTGTCACCTAAATTATTTGTTATCATCAACACAGCAACAAAATTTGTTTTTTTGGGTTAGATGACAAGGACGACAAGCAGGACATTCGAGTGCTTAATGAACTGGAGAATATCGACGATGATTTGGAAAAGGAAGGCATCGTCTTGGTCAGGATGGACAATGATGCTGAAGCCAAGGAATTTGGAATCGATCATTTGCCTAGCTTGGTTTATTTTGAAGTAAGTACATATCAAGACGAAAATTTCCCGGGTGATATACATTTCTAGAAAAATACACTGATCACTAATAATAATTGCTTATTCACAACACATATGTAGTTTCATATTCTTTCATACTGCTTGATCTGATGTGTTGCACGTTAACATCTTAAACAAATTAGTTAATATCTCTATGTGTCCCTCCTTACTACTTTAAACAAAGACCCAATTGGATGGTGTAAATTAAGAATCATCCACAATTTGAAAAAAAAGTGGTGTGAGACCTAGTACACAATAAAATAAGCTAATTATTATTAATTTAAATGAAAAACAGTTTTAAAGAAAAATCCTATTTTCTTCTATTTCAGCCACAACTGCGTAGAATCTTGGTAAATACCATACCTATCTGTTAAGTGGCGTACTTCAAGCATTTTTGTAGTTTTGATATAATTAAAATTTTAGCCAGCATAGGCTCGGTTGATACCGAAAGATTTTCGTTTCATTATTATTCTTATTTTTTGCAAGCTAATTATAATTTCTGAGAGATTCATAGTTTTGAGACGTTTTTATAATGGGTAATAGTTTTGCGATAGGTTAGTTCATGAGTAACATTACCGTATCAACCGATCTTATGCTGACTTAAATTGTTGCTGTACTGAGTGTATCTTGAATTTAATATGTTGTTCCTTTCTTATAATGTCCTCGTATTGAGTATGCGTATTGCACTTCTATTATAAAAAGCATTTTGAGAATGTTTTGTGTTATTTTAAATTTGTAAGAATAGAAGTTCAAAAATTAAAAAAAGATTACAGCTCCTTGAGGTATATTAGGTCCAGAAAGAGCCTTTAAATATTAAATTTATTATATGGCAGAGGCAAAGCTTAACATACACGATACTAAATATTATTAATATTAGAAGTAGCTTGTATTTAGTATATTATTGTAAGCTAGAGGCGTTACAGGATTGATTTTAATGTTTTGGAACTCTATCACGAGTATATCGTAGCTGGAATTTTTAATTGTGCCTTTCCTCTAATACTCTTACTGTTATATTTAAAAGTACGTCCTAATAGTCCAAATTTTACATAAAAAACTATATCCTGCACAGGAGGAATGGAAATTCATTAAGATTAAGAAGGTTGAGTTGTGTTAGACAAATACAGGGTCATTAGTGGAAGAGAATGTTTTTCGAATAAGTAGTACTTTAATATTTTAATGTGTTTTAGGAGAAAATCCCTTCTATATACGAAGGCGATTTGATGAACGAAGACGAAGTTCTCAAATGGTTGATTGAGCAAAAACAAACCGCTACCATTGAGGAAGTCACTGATGAGATTATTGAAGATTTGATTCAGGATCACGAATATGTTGTGGTAAGTTAAAGATTATATCAAAAAGGATGAGGGTTAGGTATGGGGACAGCTTGACATTGTTTTTTATTAATTTAAATTTTTTTATAGTCGATTAATATATGATCTTTTGTAAAAAATGTGTATATTCTCTCAAAAATTGCTTAATTCTACACTTTTTTAGGTTTATTTCAGCGGGAAGTGTGATGAGGGCGATAAATGTGATACAATCTTGGATGAATTAGAAAATATTGATGATGAATTAGATGAAACTGGTATTATCTTCGTTACCACAGAAGATTTGTTATTTGCTAAAAAACATGGTACGTATTTTTACTACGTATGTAAGCTTAACTTGTAAAAATTTGCCATACTTGCTAAAATTTTGTTGTATAAACAATTGGTCAAACCGGTTAAAGTACTTAGAAACACGGCAAGTGCTTATTATTGATTGAAATAGTGATATTCACCAAAATTTGAAAATAGAAACTGTTGTTAAAACAATTTTCAGGAGGTCAACAATGAATCAATCCAACTTCTAAATAATAATAATCAGCTAATAATTGTAGGGGATTAGGCCCATTTGTAAAAAGTTACTATTACAAATCAGAATAAAAACAATAATTGTTATATTAGTCATCAAATTTGTGTGCTATTCCTTGGGATAAAACAAAATTAGTAAAACAAATTGAGCAAACACTATTATTAGGGAAAGAAGAGACTAAATTAATAGTTTAAATAAAAAATAAAAATATGACTAAAAAAATCAAATTAAATCAAACCATCTGAGAGAAAATTAGTTACTCTTGTGTTGTCCTTATTCCCGGTGAAAACCTAAGGACGCCATCTTTTAGGTATCAAGACCTTCCCCAGTCTGGTATTCTTCAGAAACAAAGACCCGCTGATTTACAAAGGAGATATCGAAGATGAAGACGAAGTTCTGGCTTGGTTGACGGACGAAGACACCCTGGAAATTCCAGACAGAATAGAAGAAGTCAACACCAAGATGTTGGACAAGATCTTGACAGAGAACGAGTTTGTCGTTGTGTACTTTTGTAAGTTTCATTTACTCTTAATTGTGAAAAGTTTATTCAGTTATTATTATTTTTCTATTCTTCTCGAGAAAGCCTCGGTTACAAGGGAATTAATAAAAAACCTGTTGTGAAATGAGTGTGAAGGCTTGTGCCTTTAATTTGGGTTCTTTAAATGCATCTCATTTAGTTTCCCATTTGAAGTTTACTTTTTTTAGCGAGATGTCCAGAAAGGTGACCAGCTAACTAGAATGTGATCATCAGCTAATCCAATAAAATTAACCCTAGTAAAATAAGTTTTATTTATAGAACTATCCTTAGCAAAATAATCTTTCTTTATAAGATTACACTTGAAGTCGTCAGAGATTTTTTAGGAACCTTTTTTCACGTTTCATGTTGTCCCAGTGCAGCTTCTAATTTTTTTCCATTTTGAAAAATAAAGAGTAGAAATAAGGTAGTCCAACTTGTTTATGAGAAAAAGTACTACTAAAGTGACACTAGGGCGAAAGATATATGACTAGTGTCAGAGAGACCAACCCAAGAAACTCTATTTATTAATATTACTTTTTTAGATAAAGAAGGCGATAAAAAAAGTCAAAAAATTCTGCAAGAGCTCGAAAACATTGACGATGAATGTGAAGACAAAGACATCGATTTTGTCAAAATTTCTGATGTCGGTATTGACAAAGAATACGATCTGTCAGAACTGCCAGCTGTCATTTTCTACAGAAAGCGATTCAGGTAAAAAATTATTACTTATTTTGTATACATATTATGTATGTACACATATGTATCTCTCAAAAAATAGATAAATAATTATAATTTATTTTATATTTCCTAAAAAATATTTAAAATTTTTGAAATTTGATTTTTGTGACCGCATCGAGTTTTGGAAATCCTATATAAACTAATAATTCCTTTGAAAATGTTCCTAGTTCTTTATAGACTTGCAGAGCATATGGAATTCGTATTTTGATTTATTATGTTAAAAATGAGAAAAAGATATAAGACCTTTGTTTCCTAATGTAGGGAAGTATATGATGGTGATCTAATGCACGAAGAAGAACTTTTAGACTGGATTTTGAAACTAAAAGATGCTGAGCCAGATGTAATCGAGAATGTTGACAGGAAAACCTTACAGGTATGAACTGGTTATAAGAATAATACTATAGTTTATACTTGACAACAGTTAGATCTAGTTACTAACCGAAACGTCGTGTTTGAAAGAAATAAAGACAATGCAAGTCGAAAATGTTGGGTATCTAAAGCTTAAACTTCTATATCCCCAGGTTCTCATAAACGACGTTGAACATCTAGCAGTTCTGTTCTACACCGATGACTGCGAAGATTGCGATGAGGTCCTCGAGGAACTAGAAACAATCGATGACGACACGGACAAGCAAGGCATTCAGTTTGTGAAATCCAAGGATTCGAAGTTGGCCTCGGAAATCGGCATCTTCAGCTTTCCCGCTTTGGTGTACTACGAAACTGGTGTGCCCATTATGTTTGACGGTAAGCCCGGGTAATTCGGAGATCTGTAAGTATCTACAACTTTCAATTTTTAATATGAATATTTAGATCTAGGACCGATTGGTATCAGTTCTTTAATATTTATTTATAATATACAGGATGTCCCGGGTCAAGGAGAAAAAAATAAGAAAACCCATAATTTTTAAGTTTTATCACAAATATCAATAGCCTGTAATAAAATACAGTAGGTTTGTCTCCTAGGCTTTAGTTTGTCATATCGGTATCTTTTGTCAGTTTGCGAAAAATGTCCTACAAATTGAAAATCGGAAAATTATTTATAATTTAATTTGGTTTTTGACAACTATGACGTCATCTTATACAATAAAAAGAGACGAACATATAAATCTGTATTACATCTCTGCTGCTGTACAATGCTGTGCCGTCACAATTTTTTTTTACAATTAAATATCGTTGAAGAACTCTATGCCAGTCCTTGATATTTTCGACCAAACTTATAAATGAAGCATCCGTTATACAATTTTAAATGATACACCAAACTTTAAGGGTGGGGAAAGTCTAAAATTGACATAAAGTGTAAAAAACTTTTGGTTTGAAGTTATACCATTTGTCAAGTTTGAAGAGTGAGGGAGGTGAATTTTAAATATGTCGAATTTGACACTGTCAAATAATTTTCTGAGAATTTTTTTCACATATCTAAAGGCCACTTAATAATTGCAGAAACCAGTAATACTAATATTACATTTAAATAAAAGAATTATTTGTTGAAAAATTGGTAATAATTTTGAGTATCTCAAAAACAAAGAAGTTGGATGCAAATTATAATAGGACTTGTTTTTCTTCTTGTAACTCTTGGTACAGCCCCTTAAAGTTTTGTGCATCATTTAAATTACATCCTTTGAGTATTGACCAAATCGAGAAAAACAAAGAAAAAGCTGTCGAGAAAACACACACAATAGAATAGGAATTTGATACAATAAATATAATTCCTAAATATGTATACCTAATAGCCTAAAAAAGTGACGAAAAGTAAATAAAAAGTGCAGTAAAGCAACTTAAAATGCTAATACGACATTTTTTTGTTTTGTCGGTGTACAGGGTGGACCCAATTCGATGTTTTTTGGCTGTTTTAGGTATTTCTAGTATAGATAAAAACAAGCAGACATGTCCTGTGCTCGATTTTTGAGACGTTTCATATATCAAAACAGCTTCTCGATAAACCTCGTAGTTTTTCAGCGGGGATTTTAAAAGCTCTGGATTTTTGGAGGTGGCCTATAACTTTTTTATTTCTGAAAATTTCATTTTGGTTTTACAGTTTTTACAGTTATTTTAAAGAAAATTAAGTATGACACGTTATTTTAAAGAAAATTTCATAAAATAAATTCCATCTTGATGTAATATATTAAAAACTAAAAGTGACAGATGAAATTCACTTTGACAGCATAAAAAGGAATGTACACCAAAATGAAATTTTTATAAATAAAATGGGCAGGTGGCTTACAACTTTTTTATGCAGGCTTTCCAAAATCCGCTTGTTGCTGAAAAACTATGAGGAATATCGAACCCGGGAAATGTCTACTCGTTTTTATGTCTCTCGGCCAGAAATAATTAAAACCCCCAAAAAACATCGAACTTGGCCCACCCTATACATGATTTCTGTAAAGATACATTTCTTCTTACTCTTAAACTGAGTAAACTTGGCGCTAAAAATTGTCGTTGATAATCTTTTAAATTAACTTTAATGTTTATAGGCGATTTAAGCAACGAGGACAAGGTTTTGGCGTGGCTGGTTGAGCAGAAAAGTAAGGACTTATTTTTTGCTTATTCGGTAGACAGTTATAGGAACTAAATCTCGCTACAATATAATTTTTTCATTAATAAGAAAGAGTCTAAGATCTTGCTGATAAATAAAAAATTGCTGGTTCTATAAAAAATATTGTCAAATATATTTTTTCATTTAGGTTAATTCAAAAATGATATTAGAAAACATTAATTCCAGCTATTTTCTGTTTCAGTAGCAAAGCAAAAGTAAAAATTTCATTTACATCAAAACAATACTGACAATTGGGTAGAGTTTTATAATAATTTTCATAAAAAATTTCGTTTACTAAGAACAAAAAATAAATTTTTTAACTACCTACTTAAATAAAATAATATTTAATACAATACTGTTCGTACTTTAACGGTCGACATTTTTGTTACTCAGGGTGGGTTAGAATTTAGTAGAACTTGGCCATAAGAAAAAAAAGGTTTCTCTTACTTTTTTAATAGCCGAATAATTTTGCAATAATAAATATTGGTATTCCAAATCCGATATTTTTTGGGTATTTCTCGCAGAGATAACAAAAAACAACTCTAAGCGAACCTCGGTTTTCGAGAGAATCTTAAAGGTGAAAATCGCACCTTGATATAAAAAAATACTTTATACTATTCCAGAAATTGAAAGCAACCAATCGTAGTCAGTTTGAAAAGCAAATCCTTTATTTATTTATTTTTTATAAAAATGTAATTGTAATTAAAAAAATTATGCTATTTTCAGCATTCTTCATTCGGCTTTTGAAAATCAAGATTTGCAAGTATGGGTCAGATTTGTTTGTATCTCTTCGAAAAATACTCGAAACTCTTCAAAAACATCGATTTTGGAATACCCTGTACAACGGCATTTGCTGCTTGATGAAAAATCTCACTCTACCCACACTTCTGTTTTTAAAATAATCTGAATTTCCACTAAAAACTCTTAACCACAATCTTACAAACCATTGGCTTAAACAGCGTGCTTGCGCGCATAAGAAACAAAAATAAACTGCGAGGTGTGTCACTGCATGTAGCATGTGCTGTATATCGTTTCCTAGGTGACGATGATGATGATGATGATGACGAAAATGAAGAAGATAATGATTCCGACGAAGATGATAACGATAACGATGAAGATGATAACGATAACGACAGCGACGAAGATGATACGAAAACTTTCGATCAATTAATTAAGAGCTTCATATCAGGTAAAGAGGATACGGAAGCCGAGTGGGTGCCTCTTAGAAGTTGGGGCTACAAAAAATCCATGGTGATTTTCAATATAAAATAATAGTATAAATTAATTTTTGGCAAAATAATATTGTAAAATAGATGGGGTAATTTAAGTAATAGTATCTTGAAGAATAATTTGATACTATCGTCTACCAAAACAGCTGATCAATGATTTAAGATGGCCGCTAAAGGGCATCAGGAGAGTTCTTAATCTCATCGATGAGCTAATCCATGCAACCAAACGGGTTCTTGAAAAGTTATGATGCGATCCACATGTCATCAAACAAGTTGTTCTGCATTACCGATGTAATCGATTGATAGCAACAATAGCTATCAGCCCGTGAAGTCGATGTCTGTTGATGGATGAATTTATATCATAACCTCAAATTTTAAGTTTTTAAAATTGCATAAATCTTTTTGGAGAATATTGCAGTTGAATGTTTTTGAATATTGCCTATAAACAGCTTTGTGGCGAAACTGGCAATAAATTTGATGATGATGATTATTCATCCAGTTCATCAGATTCGGACGAGGAACTTCTTTTAAGAGCACGAAAACCTCATACAAAAATCCTGGATTATGTCGAAAAAACTGTGGAACATTATAGTTTTATTTATTTTCGAATAATCCGAGATTAGGTAGGTAGGTCATATAATTTACACAGAATTCAAAAATTAGGTTAAACCCATCGGGTTCTTCTAATTTTTGTTGGCCTTATCGCTATCATATGTTTCATCGACTAATGGCATCGATGGCAACAATCCGATGGATTTCAGATTAGTTTAAGATAACTCTCCCATACTATGGCGTTTCCTTTGCTTGGTGACAAGTAAGGACACTCATCGTAAAGCAGGCTTTAGAGAGCTTGCTATACGATTAGTATCCTTAACATCCTTACTGACAGAACAAACATTATGCCCTTCAGCAACCATTTTATCAGTTGATCTTGACAGTTCATTAGACAAGACACAGCCCCTCAAATTAACAAGCCCGATCCTTCTTTCAAATACAACACTGTCGACGGCTGACACAAAGAGCACAGGCTCTAAGTGGGTTAGATGCCAGACTTCCTTAGAGCCAATCGATCTGTGCTGGCTAATTGATCCACAAGGATCAGAGCCAAGAATCAAACATTGAATTGAATTGACATTTCTATTATTTTCTTGTCAGTATATATTTTTTTGTTTTCAAAATTTTAGATCTGTCAGCCTTCGAAACTTGCCATTCAAACTAGAATCAGGCTTTATATAAAGGGGGCTGTGAACAAGGCAATTTCTATTTCCATTAGCGTATCAACTCGCCTGTCAAAAAAAGATCCAGCATAGTGCATTTCAAAATGAAAATAAATTTTGTTTAAATTACTTATTTATCCTTTCTATTCCGCTTATGGAACGTTAGTTTTTGGCACCCTCTGAAACCCCAAATACCCTTTTACCTGATTATGGCTCGCTTATTTGTTTATAATTAGAAAAAGTAGAATCGATCATAATTTTACAAACTACAAAGTATGATCTTAGTAGCTGTAGATGGATATATCCCACCCTACTATCCACCAAAGTAGATTAGAAAGTCCTTTAAGCTTTAAAATTCATCTGAGGTGATTTTTGCTTGGGTACCACATCACATACAGAGTTATTAAGAAATTCTTGAGAAGAGTTTTATAGGGCTTTAATGCTGATTTTTTTTTTAAATAAACAATTATTTCTACTAAAATACTACTATAAAAAGTTACCGCGAAGTTTCCTATGGATGGGTACCCAGGCATATGACCAGCAACTAGATATGGAATCACCTCGTTCCATACAGAGTGGTAGTATACTATAGAAATGTTAAAAATCACGGAACTAAAACAAATTCTAAACAAAAAATAACATGAAAGTTAAAAATACGCTACATATTTAAATCTTAACGCACTTGAAGTTCTTATGAGCTGATTGCTGTTTTAAAATCAACCCTTATTATTGAAAATTCAATCTTACAAATACATAATCTTTTAAAATGTATATAAATAAAATAACGTAAAGGTGAGTTTATATCTGATGTCCAGATGTAACACAATGGAACTAATTTACCTCAACAATACTATGCTTAAGGTAGTCTCACATTTGTTTTAGTTCCGTGATTTAAATGGGAGTGGTGGGGGTGAAAAAGATGTGTAGACAAGCAACATAATTGTAATTAACTTAGTCCTATGCGCGCGCCATTTAGCCCGTTATTTTGTTTTGCACAACCGCTCTGCATTGCAGGCATAGTGTCAGAAGCACTCTCTCTATTTCTTTCTTTCTTGTTCTCTCTCACTCACTCCCGCATCCAAGTTTGTTTTTTATTTTGGAATGGTTTTTTCCTCCGGCTATTCTTATTGTAGTATTATTTTTTGGTCTAAATGACAGAAAAAGTAAGGCCAGAAGGTGCCCATGATTGGATGACATCGAATTAAAGACCAAAACATAATCTAAAATAAGAAGTAATAAGAGATTTTTTTACGACAACCCCGACTTCGTACCTCCCAACTTATAGATTTCTACGTCAGTGCGCACTTCTGATAAAACTTTTTATTTCTTACGTCTTTTTACATTATTTGACGGCGTTATAGGTAATGTTACATAGGATTGTCAATGTACGGTTATGTAAACGAGTTCTCCTTTTCTCTCTTAGAATGGAGTGAAGACAAAAATATAACGAACTTTTCTTACTCTTTGTAGAGGAAAATAGAAATGAGTGACATAAGACAGTAAAGGAAACTTTCTTTACAATGAAAGTTTATTTACGGCTGCAAAATACGGTCAACCATATTGTAAAAAGGTATGTCTTAGATTTGTTTCACTGTTGGTGTGATATCAGTTTTAGTTATCGCATCTATTTCTTTTTATTAAAAGTAAACAGTGGTATAAAGCTAAGACATGCCTTCTAGGAAATACTGAGTTACCGAACGTTTTTCTACGTCGCATTTTCGTGTAAAGATATATTTGTCACGCCGGCAAGTGAAGTCTAAAAATTTGTTAGGTTTACATGATCTAGGGAAGGGTTAAGGGGTAGAGGATTAAAAATAAACAAATGCTCATACTAAAAAAAAAAAATATTAACTAGTAAACAAGTGGGTGACAACTTTGATAGTCATAACTAAATTGATTTGTTTTATCGTAAATCGAAAAGCTTTCTTTTATTACAAAATTCAAGGTGGATTGTTATAATTAAATATATAATTCCTTTCTGTATTGTATTGTAGTAAAAAAGTTTTTAGTATACATAATCAAACCACTTTGTCGCTTTTTATTAAGCGTTAATAATTGTTTTCTTGGGGTACTAGTTCAAAATTATAAGTAGAAAATATTTGCTTTATGTTAAGCGAATACTAAGACGTAAGAAATTATATATTTTATTTTGGTTGTGTCAAAAATGCGCAGTAACACCTAGACTCTATATTGGATGATCCAGTTTTATTAAGAATAATTGAAATTTAGATTCTTTTGATCAAAGTAAAAAATTTTCTTTTACTTTTTTTTTTTAATTTGAGATTTTGTTTGTAACAGAAAAATCAAAATGTAATCATTTTAAACTCTCGGGAGCGTGCTAACCATGTTTGGAGAATTAATTTTATTATCTTCACCCTTTCGTACTAAGTATTATTTCTCAAAACATTTAAAAATTGGAAGCATTTTAAACGTCAATATCTCGAGATTGATGAATAGTTTAAAACAAGTTTATTTAATAAAATTTGTTCATTTTGATTTGTAGAATCAATAAATTATATAAAACTGGGTTAACCTGTCAATTGGGAAACAAAAAGTCGGTGTGGTGTGTTGTAGAATTCTCTTTGGAAGGTGACGTTTTGAGCTAATATTAACAAAACACTAACCGAGATATAACGATGGCTAACGATTCGCTAAAGTGACCTATTGGACGTGTAATTCTGACATTATGCTCTGTTCTGCAGGGGATGGTTGTTTCTACATCGGAATGGGTGGCAAACCGGGACGTAAACGAGCGGATTCTACTTTTGAACCTTTCCAATGCTGCCCATCTAAACCTTCCAAGGGCAGCAAAGTGGCCACAATTAAACCCAAGCTGACCCAAGCGGTGCCCAAGCAACTACAGAAGCCCAAGGCAGCGCCCAAAAAGGTACCTAAGTCTAGAAGGGAGTAAAAAGAACAAATTGCAACATTTCTTCAAATTTTCAATTTAAAATTTAGGGCGTCTAGCAGACATGGAATTTTCACTAAAATTAAACAAAATATAGGATAAGCAAACAGTTGCCGCACCATTTGATATTAATATAACTTTTTGTTTATACAAAATGTTCCAGAACCTATGGCACGGAGTAAAAATTTAAATTCCTTGTGTAAAAATATTAAGATTTGGTCACACTTATAGTAGTATATGTATAAATTTTTGGCAGTGGGGTTTTTCGGGGCGCGAGAAATTTGATTTTGTTAAACATTTCACTCATGCATGTGTCAAAGGGTATCGAATTAATAACTGGATATTTAGAAACTACAGCGGATATTTCAAAGGACAAAAATTAGTTGATAAAGAAACAAAACCGAAAATTTAGGAAACAAAAGAGAACATTTATTTTCTGTTTTGTTTATTTATAAACAAAGAGCGCCCTGTACAATTTACATCAAATTTATCAATAAAATTAAATTCCTCACCTCAAAAACTACTTTTACTACTATGTCGGTTTAGAACGTTGCCCGACGCCTATTCTCCACCTCCTTGGATTCTGACAATCTTCTGTCAGGTTTTTTTGACTGGTGGAACGGTATCATATGCTTTTTGTAAGTCCAGAAAGGCAACATGAGTCTCTATATTTCTAGCACTCCTTTTCTCACATACTTTTTTAAGATAAAAAACATTATCACTACAAGATCTGCCTGTACGAAAGCTACTTTGCTCTTATTCTTTTTGTTCAGAAAATCGTTCTCTATTAGATCTCTAAGAATCCTACCTTAAAAAGAGTACTAGTTAATGAAATTCCTCTCTAATTGTTGCAATCCAGCTTGTTTTCTTTTTTATGTATGAATGCAATTTTCCAATTATCAGGTACAGGATGTGAGATTTTCTAGTAGTTTCTCTGATCCCTATTTGGGCATTTCTGCGTATATTGCCCCAGGTCCGTATTGTATTGTTCTGGTTTGATGATCTGAACCTTCACTTTTTCTTTTATTGGGTTTTTTACCGTAGAAATGAATTTCCATACTTAAGAAATTTGCCTACCTTGCATTTGCGATCAAACATTTCATTTTTGTTCGGTGCGTATCAAATTTCTAAGCTTTCTTCTAATTTCCCTTCAGATTTCTAGGTCTCTTTGCTATTTAGTACTGAGCCATTTCAAGTATGTGCATTTTTTCTGCTTGATCATTTCTTGTATTTCCTTCTTCCACCACATCTTATTGCTATTTGTGGTATCCAACAGATTCTTTGCTTGCTTCCTTCAAGCTTTTTACTATGTTTGTATATATCTCTTCAAATGAGTGTTCTGTGTTTATTAATTTTTTTATCTAATCGCTTCTGATACAATATTTGCGTACTTTCGATTTCTAGAGTTTTCATTTTCTGCAATACCTTTATCTCTATTTGTTTTTCTTTAAGGCAATAATATTTTTGCTTTTACCAGATGGTGGTCAGATCCAAAGGTAACACCACGAAGTGCTCGCTCATCATAGCACTTTAATTTCGAGTGTTGTCCACCTACAGCATAATCAATGATTGATTTAAGATGTCTTGATGGCTGAATCCAGGTATATCGATGAATTTCAGTTTCACACCATTGGATCAGTCTCAAGCCATTATCATTTGGTACTCCCTCTCGAAAACCACTTTACTACCACTTTACTACCTCAAAAACCCTTAAAATCTTATGCAAAAATATTGGTTTGTAAATGAGTTAATTAAGGAAAAAGATATATTTAATTATTAATATTTTGATTATTACCAACTTCTGGACCAAGGTAAGTGTAGCCAAATTTAAATATTTTTCTCAAGGAACCTGCACTCTGTACCATTTGTTCTTGAACATGATGATGATTCATATGTGAGTGGGCCTTGCAGCACTTCCACTGCGACCACTAGTGGGTCTATTGTGGCTCACTTTTGAGTGGTTTCTCACCATTGCACGCCTAATCCTCCAAAAAGGTTAGCTAGTTTGGGTGTTCTTGAACATGCTTTTGTAGTTAATGCAAACAGAAAATTTCAATAAATTTTTCTGTAAACAAATGCCCATCAGAATGTGGATTAACTGATAAAGTTTTGTTCGTAAAATAATTTTGTGGAACTGCTAGAATTCCTAAATTTAATATTTAAAATGTTGGAAATATTCCGCATACTTAACTTTCTTGGCTTCATTGAAAGTTTTGTTGAGTGTTAGTGTGCTTCTTAAATTATATTTCTACTCTTATTTTACTAACCTCATCGAATCTGCAGAAAGTAGGGATTGTCCCACTTAAATTAGAATATTGTAACTGCTTAAGAGATTTAAATCAAAAATCAAATTTAAGTCAAAATGAAAAAATGTATGCGGAATTATTACATACTAATCTATACTTTTCTTTCCTTTTTAAGTTAAAGTGCGTTATAAATTTGTTTGTCTACCGTTGCAATTTGTTCACCGTGTGAACTTTCTAGCAGACTAAAGCAACAAAAGATGGCCCCAAAGCAGAGAAACCACTGAGTAAAGTGTCCAAAGCGGACCATCCAATTAAGGCCACCAAACCGCTTCCGCCGGTGAAAGCGAGCAACGGCAAAAAGCAATCTGGCAACAACCCCAAGGAAAGCTCCAAACGGGACGCCAAAAAGAAAGCTGGTGGTGGCGGCGGAGGATTCTTTGGCACCGGTAAATATATATGGTGGTGGTAAAAAACTATTTATCGTTCCAACCGATTCTTTTTCTATGCATGGTGAAGCGTAGGAACGAAACATTGAGCAGCCGGATGCGATCTCCCTGTCTCTCTCTGACACATACGACAACTGCAACAACAACCCATGTGGATGACCCGTTTGGAAGTGCACCGCATCGTGATACACCAGCCGTCCACCAATTTCTTCCTCTTCTTCTTCCAAGATCTTTTAGATATATAAAGGGTTTCTAAAAGTGGGATCTAGGACCATGATCTTCATAAGACAAAGAGAAATGCTATAGAGACGTTGTGCGGGTCAAAGGAAAACATATATGCCGTGAAATACTAACAATTTTTTTACTCCGGTTGAATTAAAAACAATGTTCTTACTCTAATTCTAAAGTAAAGTTTTTTTATAGCGCTATAGCGCCATCTTTATGACAAGACGCCAAGCAATCGAGATGTGTGATGTCTATAAGTCGAAGAGAGAAACCCACAAGTTAGTGTTTTCGATATTTAAATTTTTTGATGTTTTGGTAGAAAACCAAATAAATTCCGCATCTGCAAAGAAAGTTTGTTTTCAAAAAGCTATTTTCACAAATTTTGCACCAAAATCTCAGAAAATTCAAAGGCTAAAAAAAAATAACCCGCTACGTTCTTTCCTTGGGAGGTAGTTTTGTCGTAAACCGACTCAAAGTTCGAGAATTTTAGCACAGGGTGAAAATGGTTTCGAAAAAAAAAACAATTTATAATATGATTTTCGTCATTTTTAAAGAAAAATAAATCATTAATGAAGCATTTTTTATCTAAACCTAAAACGCGTAAAAATACAAAAGTAGAAGAAAAAAATCATTTGTAATGTGTTATTAACACCCTCTACTTTGAATCTGTAATAGCAACCTCGTCAATGTCCGTCTCTGTTTTTCTCATTTTATTTTCTGTCTGTCTTCCACGCTTTTTTGCATCCTAGATCTCACTTTGGATACCCGGTATACCGCGCGTTGTGAATCCCCAATAAATGCTCAGGTTTTTCGTTTACAAATTATACACCGCACCAAAGTTATTTTCCACGAAACTTTATTATTTTGTAAAGGAATAACCTGCATTTAAGGGATTAGAATATCAGGGCTTAAATTTAGTAGAAATTTATACTGCCTGACAAAAAAGTAAATCTTTGAAAATTTACAATGCAAATTTTTTAGAAACCTCTAGACGTAGTGTTGTTAAAATCCAATGGCTGTTTCCTTTTTTGTCATTTAGTATAGGTATTTCGAAGATTTTAAAATACTAGAAATTCAATTTTTTGAATAAAATTATAAGTTTATGTTTTAAATATCCACAGAATCTAAATGTACAAATTTTAATACTAATTTTGCTATTTTATTTTTGTTTTGGTTTAAATATAGGCTCTTGAAATCAGTACACACTTATGACTGAAAATATCTACTAAAATGAAAAAACAAAGAAGATTGAAATATACTTCGATGTCAACCTGTCCTGTCTTACTCTCTATTTTTTTAAATTTATTTTACCTTCAAAAACGTATCTCTAAAACATTGTCTAAGGTTTATTAGACATTAATATTAATTTATATTTTTGTTTTATATTTTTATTTATATAAAGATGCGTTAATTTTCTCGTTACCTAGTCTTAGTCACGTTGAGAACTAGTTGCACTAGATGAAGTACCCCCAAAAAATTATATTTAAAATGTAGCAAAAGGAAAGGGTGGTTTTATAGCCTCTAGGGCAACTAATCCCTACCGTGTATAGTTTTTTCTAATACTTTGTAAAAATTATTTTTTTGTTTTATGTTTATTTGTTGATAAATTGTTGATTATTGTTAACTTAAATATTTTAGTTTTTGATTTTTCGCTTGTAAATATTGTTGTGTTGTTATGTTGTTGAAAAAATCTGTTATAAAATTAAGTTTAACATATTTATTTTTAAGTTTTAAAGTTTTATTTATTGTTAAAAAGTTTTTAGTTTAAAGTCGATTATTACTTCAGTCTTTGACATTTTCTGTAAAAATGAATTTTTTACTTTAAATAGGGTGTTATCGAATGTATTATGTTGAAATGAGTGATAGGGTTAATTACTTTGGTCAAAAGCTTTTTGTTTTTGTATGATTTAAGTGAGGAAACAATTAAATCCAGGTGAAACTACTTTTTTTAGTTTAAAAAGAAGTACGTTTTAGTTAAGTTAGCCCAAGGCCCCTTTTAATAGCAGCAAATAATGTCATTAGCATTAAATTTGCAAAAAAATTATTTTGAAAACAAAAAAGTTTGAACAAAACGTTATTTAAACGTATTTTTTTTTTACCTTTTTTATTAGTGGTTATAATATAAATACGATCATAACACTGTTTAGCAAATTTTGAGAGAAAAATGTCAAAAATTGCAGTTGTAGAGATTCTTGTTAGTTAATTATATTTAGTTCTGATATAATTTTTTATTAGGCATGGTAATTTATTTTGACGGCACTAACTCTAATTATTTAGCATAATTAATTACAAAAAAAATTATAAAAGCTAACTCATTATGACAAAAATATGACTCTTAAATGGCTCCACGTGTTTTTCAATATCTAAACACAAAAGTAGTCCTTATTCTTGACAGATTGAGTTTTATTTTATAAATATTAGAAAATTTGCAAAAAATTTAATTATTTTTGCAAATTTTAAAAACAGCATTAAAGTCACTGCCGCACAAGCGCACCTCGCATGTCATATTTTAAAAATTCATGTTACCATGTTTCTCCTAACTTTAAAAAAAAATTAAATAAACACTTTCTTCTATTAACGTTGGAAACAATGTGATTTTATTTAAGTTCCTATGTTTAATGTTTGTCTTTAGTTATTTCAGGACAATCAAAAAAACTGTCATCGAATATGGTAAGTTTTTACTTTTCTGCGAAACATTTTATAAATAATAACTTTTTCTTCAATAAAACTGCGTCAAATTTAGCTGTGAGAAAAAAAAATTAAAAAAACCTGTTAAGTTTTTTTCGTAGATTTTGAAATTACTGTCACAAATAAATTAGATAGCATTTTCACAGCTTTCGTTTTTTATAACGAACAATTAGCATTTTTTATTGGCGAAAATATTTAATGTATTAAGACCAACCTAAATTCCTCAAAAATATCAGCTTACAGAAAAACATCAGTTTTGAAATACATATAATATTTAAATTTTTTAAATTCACTTGAAATTTTATAAATATCATCAAATGTGGTATAAAAAATTTTAGGAAACCTAAAGGATCTAAATGAAGTTTTGGACTGGATGATAGATCAAAAAAATGATGAAAGTATAGAAGAAATTAACAGAGATACTCTGTATAAATATATTGACACCAAAGATTTTCTAGCAGTTGTATTTTGTAAGTATCATGTTTCTTTTGCTTTATACTATACATCAAATAATCAAAAAATTTAAGAAAAATGTTTGGTGAAGTGGTGAGTTAGGTCATTAATAACTTTCTTTTTTGGTATTAAGAAAAACAAATCTGTTAACTTTGACAACGCCTATGTGGCATGTCAAACATTATTTTATTACAATTTGCTTTTGTCTGGCTAAGGAAAACGGTGTCGTGACCTATTTCCTGGTGTTTGTGTACATCATCTTTTGGCTACACATAAGTCGTGACGCAACCACCTAACTTAACAGGAAACCTGTACATTATTTTAATATCAACAAGTATATGTAAGATCTTGTGACTAAAGTTATAAACATGATTTTGATAAATGTAGATAAAGAAGATGACCCAGATAGCCCTAGGATCCTACGACACATAGAGCTCATAGACGACGAAGCAATAGAGTACGGAATTAAAATTGTTAAAATGAAAGACAAGCTGATGGCTAAGAAATACGGGTACCGCAATCCCCCTGGAGTTACATACTTTAGAAAAGGTAACACAAATATATCTTAAATTATATTCGATTATGACTTGGTTTTTTAACATCTTTTACTAAAATTTGTGAGAGCAGAAGATTTAAAGCTAATGATTCGTTTAGGACCGGTGGCGCCATCATTTGGCCAAATAAATAATGTGCATTAAATAATGTACAAATTAATCATGCAGACGGGAGGCCTAAATACCGCAGGTTTTGAGTAGGACCTCATTGTGCAGGGCCACTAAAATCGGGCGGGGTACATAAACAGGGTCTCTACGTACACAAAAGCATGCATACAAATAAAAGACTGCTCAAGATTAGTTGGCAAATGTCACCTTCTTCTCCAATCTTAACTATATGGGACATATATTGACGAACGAATATCTGTCATATACAAGGACTCTAGCCATAACCTTGTGATTTTGTAGGAAAACACATCAACTATGACGGTGATATTGATGACGAAGAAGAACTACTTGATTGGTTGACGGATCCCCATAACATGGAACTGACAGATCACATCGAAAGAGTCAATCGTAAGATGTTCGAAAAAATGCGTCAGTGGTCGGATTATGTGGCTGTTTTTCTAGGTAGGTCAGATCAGATCAGAAAGGAATTCTAAATATATTATCTGTTATGGGGTTCCAATTTTATTTTGTTTATCTATTATATTAATTACACCGCGGTATGGACATGCAAAAGTGATGAAAGATGACAGTTCTTCATAGTAGAAACATAACAGAAAAGTCTAACAATCATACAGAAAAATGGGGTAATTTCCTAGAAAGAAAAATACTTGTGTTCGGAATTTAGTACCCGTGAATTTAAAAATCAAACAAGTTTCGTGGCTAATCGGGTAAAAAGGAGTTTTTGTTTCTCTCATATTTTTCCGTGGGTAGCTTAAAAGCTTAACCTCACGAGGGTCCAAGATCTAATGGACACCTAATAAGTGTTGACAGTTGACTGTTTCGTCCTTATGGGACTGCTTGGTCAATGTGACACTCTTGCGAAGTTAATTAGACGGTTTTGTCCGACAGCCACGAAACTTGTTTGATATATTTTTATTTTCAGATAGTCCTGACTGCAAACAATGCCCTAGGGTATTGGCTGAGGTCGAAAATATCGATGACGAAGTCGAAGCTGCTGGAATAAACTTCGTAAAAATCGATGACAGGCAACTTCAAAAGGAGTTTGGCGTGTTCGCTTTGCCAGCCATTTTGTTTTTGAAGTCGGGATCGTGGGAACCTGTCATATACGCTGGAGATCTGTACGATGAGGACCAGATTCTGCAGTGGTAAGTTGGTCACGTCAATTTATGCCATATACAAGGTGGACATACATACAGGAATAACATGGTAATAATTAGGGAGGTAATTCTTTGGTGCATTTTAAGAAAAAAGTTCTAATTTTTAATAATATCTGTGATACTGCTTTAAATATTTTTGTGAAATTTGGTTCGGTTTGGTTCGGGTTTTAAATAATTTTTTTTGTTTACTTTATTTAGGTTAATAACTCAAAAAGATCCATCAGGTGATATTATAGAAGAATTTGAAGGAAGTGAACTTGTCAATCTCATCAACGAGGAAGAGGCGTTAGCAGTTTATTTCTGTAAGCTTTTGAAACACATTTTTATAAAGAAAACAAACGGGCTAAACTGATTTTAATTTTCTTTTCCAAAAACTCTAACACAAACTTAACACTGTAACACTTGAAGACACTCTCTATGTTCTGTTTACTTTTGTTGTGTTTTAAAGTTGAAATTGTGTTGCGCCTGGCTGAAACTTTTTGGTATTAGACTAAACTAAAAAAATAAATCATATAAAATAAAATAAAGTACTTTTGATTTAGAGACATCTAGCAACTTAACTAAATTCTCTTGGTAAAAATAGTAAATTGTAGTCAAAGGTAAGAATTTTAGCTAGAAGGCCCCCGCATGTGTTTTAGTTAGGTTTAAACCAACCAATACCAATTTATTTTAAAAAAAGCCTCTGTATTTTTTTACCTAACCATGAATTAAATCACGGCACTTTTTGAATGTTGTTGTTCTTTTGTTTTTACACTTATGCTTACCACATTTTTACTACTACTGCTAACACTGTTGAAACATTAAAATATTTGCTCATTATTATTGCGTATTTTAGACGTCATTGTTCACATTTTAACGATTTTTTTTGGTAACATTTAATTACTTAGAGCTAAATTAGTTTGGACTCCTGTGTTATTTAAAAAATCATTAAGTCCACTAAAAGAACTGATCAAATTAAATCAATATATTTATTTTATTATATTTTAAAATTATATTTTACTTGTTTTGGGTCCAGTCCAACTTATTTTAAGTACTTTAAAGTTCAAAATCTGGTGTTTTATTCACCTGAGCTTAAATTTAAAATCTAATCTGTTGTGGTGCCATAAATGTTTTCATTATCAATAAAAAATTTAATTTTTTAAATAATACTCGAATGTTTTGCAGGCATTTTCTCTTAATGCCGCGTTGATCGACTAAAAAACCGTTTGTTTTGTGCTTTTTGCTTTTATGGAATGGCAGGGAATAAGACGTTTTGCGATGCTTGCAATGATCCGAAGCGCCGGCGCAAAAGAAAAACAGACAAAAAGCAGGACAAATCAAAGGAAATTTCGTCGACATCTGAAGAAGAAGATATTGAGTCTGATTCGCAAGACAATGGTAGATCAATTGCTATTATTTTTTACAGTTCACGTTAACTGGTAGTTTCAAGAAATAAATTATAATTTTAGGATATGGTTTTTTTAAAACCTACAGGTATTACTTCTAATCTTTTAATTCAAAAATATCTTTTCCGGTAGGGTCTTTTGAGGGGTATTTTTGTGATAAGGTCATATTTGTACTGATAAACTCGCTGATAAAATTTGCTTTTCAAAAATATATTACAATATATGGTTCGATTCACCAGTTTTTTTAAAAATATTTTACGTTAAAATTTGTTTTTTTGACAACCTATATCTGACATATACATTTAATAATTTTTAAATTGCCTTGTCATCAAAATATCTTTCAAAGATTAAAACCTTTCTAGATTTTCTGTTTTAACATCTTTTTTGTTTTATTTTTTAGATGATGACGAATGCGAAGAGTGTACGACCATCTTGGAAGAGCTTGAGAATATTGACGATGACTGCGAGAAACATGGAATAAAGTTTGTCAAAACTAAAGATTTGAAAATCGCTGAAAAGTACGGCGCTACTGAATTTCCCGTGTTGATGTATTTTGAAAAAGGTGGGATTTGTTACAAAAAATATTTATGTTTTGAAAATAAATTACCTGAAAGCTTAAAGGCACATAATTAAGAACAATATACACAACAGTAAGCTACCAAAATCTAACGCAAAAAAGCAATGCTGCCACTTCTATTAATTTTGTCATTTGTTTTTTCTTTTTGTAGATGGAAAATGTTAAAAACCAAATTTAGAATTCAGCTTATTTTTACAGGTACTGGGGGCGTTTTTGAGGGAGATATACTAGAAGAAGAGGAGGTTTTGCAATGGTTGATACAACAAAGGACAGAAGACAGAATTGAATTAATTACCAGGTACATACAAGATTTTTTTCAGCAAGGTGTTAAAAAATTGATTGCGAGCTATTACTTGTTTTGCTTTGATAAAAGCAGCTTGTAGAGACATTTGTCAGAATATCGGACCATTTCATAAAATTATTAAATCTGTTCTGTATTATTTGTTCTTAATGCTTTGTGAATAGCTTGTACATCGGACTTTTTGAGGAGTTTGGTTGTAGTGTTTCCGACATATTTCATTTTATCATTGTAACTTAGATTGTTCTTTAGTTTTTGGTATAGGGTAGCGGTTTTTCTTAAGGGTTGATTAATAGCAGCTTTATAATCAGTGGATATTCGAATTTTTCCGCTACTTTTTCCTATCCTTTTTATAATTTCTCAAATGATTCCTTTATTTTTTGATAAATCTTTTTCTTTATTGGCTTTCTCTTGCAGATATTAAATTTCCGTGGTTTATAAAAATTCTATTTTAAGTTTAAGTAAAATATGTATGCCTTAAATTTTTTCCGGAATTGGAGTCGAAACATCTCGAAAATGGTTCAATTCAATTTCTCATTGATCAACTAGTATAATATTATTGTCTAACTTTCAGAGTTATGTTAGAGCGTATGGTGGAGGACACTCAATATCTGGCGGTGTATTTCTACAAACAGAACTGTCATATTTGCGAACAAATCTTGGAAGAGCTTGAGCAAATCGATGACGAATGCGATGTTTATGGAATACATCTGGTGAGGATAATGGATCCTCAACTGGCAAAGAGGTAGGTTGGATTCACTTTTGTTTCTTTCATATTTTTTCGTCGGTTAGCTCAAAAGCCTCGCGGGGGTCGAATATCTAGTGGACACTAATAAGTGTTTACAGTTACCTGTATCATCTCTATGGACTCCTTAGAACACTGCGTGGTCAATGTGACACCCTTGCAAAGTTAAGTAGACGGTTTTCTCTCTCATCCTGTTTGTAGTAAGAAAACAAAACCGTCTACTCTCGCAAGTAGAGCCATCTAGCAAAACATGAGAGGACCCGAATAAGCAGACAAGGTTATCTTAGACCCTCTTGATTAGGAGCTTAAGTTGTGCAGGCTTTAGAAATTTTGTTGCATTGTAAATTTAATATTTTCAGATACAGCATCAAAACATTCCCGGCCCTAGTGTTCTTCCGGAATGGCAATCCACTGCTTTTCGAGGGTGACCTGCAAAATGAGCAGTCAGTTTTGGAGTGGCTGACAGATGACGACACCCGAGAGTTGGCCGATGAGATAGAATCTGTCAACGAGCGGATGCTGACAAGACTGTTGAATGAGTCTCCTTTTGTCGCTGTGTTTTATTGTGAGTGGTTGGATGCTTATTTATTTTTAGTAAATTTTTAAAGTTGTAATTTAACGAAATCTTGCAATTTTAAAGATCAGCTAGGTCTATGTTTTGAATGAATTCGTGTAAAATTCTCACTTACGTTTTGTTAAGATTCATTATGTAACCATTGTGACTACAACGCTAGGATGGCCGCTCCTTTTCTTAATATTATATTAATAAATTACATACATTTTTGAAGTGTAAACTTCTTTAGGCTCGTTTAACAGTTTTTGTGGGTAGTGAATTGAACTGAGCCATCAGGCTCGGCTATGTAACTTTCATTCAGGTGAAAATCGGCTCGAGTCGACTAACTGTGAGAAACATTCAGCAAGCAATATGATGATGCAGATGAAGGCCAGTACCATTGAGTAAATAACCCATATGGAGGAGCCACCGGCGAGCTTTACCATATTGAGGGGCAGATGGCACTGAAATAAATTCGTCTGGTACGCAATATTCAGAGACAACTACTATGATCTAATGGCATTTATATGATAGGCATGAGCCTCGGAACTCGCACATATAACTAAATCGTACGAGCAGTCCCTGAATATTGCGTACCAGACGAATTTATTTCAGCGCCATCTGCCCCTCAATATAGTAAATTGACTTACTCAATGCTAGTACACAGAAGAGTTCGGTTCGGTCCGCTTTGCAGAATATGTTATGGGCCAGTATTATTAATTTCGCCTTGTTGAAGTTTACACTTCTGCCGTGTGGTCTTAAGCACACACAATTTTTTTAGTGCCTTTTTTCTCCAATTTTCGTTTCCTTTCTTTTCTTTTGTTCTTTTTTCCCTCCCTCTGCTTTTCACCTTTAATATTCCATGTTATGTATGTGATATTTTTGGTGATTATGCTTGACATATTGAACTAATCAATTTCGATATCTGCAACACCTTTCTTGAGTCTTAAAAAATCGTGTACTAATCTTAAGTATATTATAGTACTCTCATCCAGTACTTCTCCTCCCTTTAAAATATTTTTATTTAAGCTGAATCCCCTCTGGTGCAGCTTTACTTTTGCATAAATGCTTGTAGTACTCACGTTAACAGATTGGATCGAGTTCGAGCGGACGTTATTTTGCAAGGCACTGAAAAAACATAGGAGTGGCCATCCTGCAAGGTAAAATAAAAGTAGCATCAAAAATAGATTTTATAGACAAAAGTGATGATAAACCTGCCTGTCAAATGTAATTATATTTTATTTATAAAGTTAACTATTTTTTTAGATGACGAAGACTGTCCAGAATGTGACGAAATTTTGGAAAATCTGGAACAGATCGATGGGGAAGCCGATCTATTTGGAATAGATTTTGTCAAAATTTGTAGCGCTGAAGCTGCAGCTGAACAAGGTAAAATTGTTGACTTATAAAATCTATTTTCTTCTCTATCTGCCTTGTATATATTCAAGAACAAAAGAAAGATAAGGACAAAATCAAATCCTTTTGAGAAACCAATAAAAGGATATATAAAAGCGCAAATTGAGGAAATGACCATTCTTTGGGTAGTGCCCTTGTATAACAAACTCTTGTATTTAACAAACATTATTTTTAACCAAATGTTTCGCGTTTACTCAGAAAAGTTTGTATTATTATTTTTTGTATTTGGTTTAGGTCTCCATACACTGCCCGCCCTAGTCTACTTTAGAAAAAAGATACCCAGGGTGTACGATGGCGATCTCACTCAGGGCGAGAACGTACTCGATTGGCTGACCTCCCAGGACGTTTTTGAGGTTAAAAACGAAATCGAGGAGGTCAACAAGAAGATGTTGGAGAAACTCTTGGAGGAAAACGAGTTTGTTACTGTGTTTTTCTGTAAGTTCTCTTTTTACTGACCAGAATATGTATATGTTTAGAGCTACTGAGGCGCCATCGGCTTATTTTTGTTCAAAGCTTCCAAGCGTAGTAGCTAAAATAATCGGATGGCACTATCGAAAAGTGACGTCACGTCAACCATGGGTTCCACTACTTTATAGTTGCACTATTATTAATTACGTAAGTTAAAAAATAATCTGTATTCTTTGTAGATGAACTGAACTCCGACAGCAGCCGTCAAATTCTCGAGAAACTGGAAAACATCGACGGCGAGACTGATAACTTTGACATAACATTCGTGAAGATGGCAGATGCTCGCTACGCCCGCAAATGGGGCGTAGTTAATCTGCCGGCCATCGTCTATTTCCGTAAACGGTTCCCTAGCATTTACAGAGGCGACATACATTCCGAAAAAGACGTGCTCGAGTGGCTTAGGAAAAATAGGTACGTACTAGATGATTTAGAATACAGATACAGAGGTTTTTTTACGGAAAGGCGATGTTTTTCGAATGGGTAGTCTGAAGAAAAAAGTATGTTTTTGACATGCGTAGTATTCGAAGTCAGGCGGTTTAAGGTCAAGCGTTTTCCTGGGTTAGATGCAACAATAGTTAATCAAGAGTTATTTGTTTGCGACTATTATGTTAAATTGTGTATTTAAATGAGAAAGGAAAAATACAACACAAATGATTGTACTTTATTCCTGTATGGCGCGAAAGTTTTTGAAGTGTAAACTTCTTTAGGCGCGTTTAGCCATTTTTTGTGGGTACTGAATTGAACTGTGCTGTCACGCTCGGCTATGTGACGCTCATTCGGGTGAAGTCGGCTCGAGTCGACTAACTGTGAGTGGAACACTCAGCAGAGCGATATGATGATGCAGAGGAATTTATACCCAATTATAATTTTGTAAATGTTATTACTTTGTATATTACTTTGTCAATATACAACGCAAAAAATTTTGTATTTCGTATTATTAATTTCGCCTTGTTGAAGTTTACACTTCTGCCGTGTGGTCTTAAGCACACACAATATTTTTTCCCAACCGCTTTTTAAATTTGTTGCGGCTTAAATGTGCTATTCTCTTTTCAGATATCGTCAGCCTGAACTGAACCTCTTCATGTACGCCCTACTGGCTATCGGGGTAGCCTTCGTTATCTATACGGTGTTCCTGCTGCAAGTTTTCCAGAAACCACCACAGACAGCGCTGGTCGCACACACCAAGCAGAGTTAGTTGCTGTTTTTTAGCTTAGTCTGTAAGGGAATACATTTTAGCCTAATTTCCACAAAGCGAAAACTCGTTTTTAGTGTATATTCGCGCCAGGCGCCGTGAAAGATGTGACCCTAAGATGCATTTTTTAAAGTGCAGACCACGTGATAAATGACACCAAAAAACAAACTAAAAGTAGATGGTTATAACTGCGAAATGACTCGTTACCCTTATGATATTGCGGACCACACAAAAAAATTACGCAAAACTCCATAAAAAGTAAAGATCCTAACAACCGGCGACCGATTACCTAAATCCATCTTTAATTGAATCGCTGATTGGTTAAATCTTCACGTTACGTTTTATAGAGGAGTCGCGAATTTGATGCGCGTTACCAACACACACTGTGTGACGTGGTCACGTGACTGCAAGAAGGCTGTCATTTAAAAAAAAAATATTGGCTGATTTTTATGCTCTTACCGGTTAAGCTACTTGTGTGCCTGGTGAAACGTGTAATCTATATAAAACTTGTCAGTTTGACAATTATGACATTTAAATCTGTCCCTGTCAAATCTAGTTGACTTGTTGTTTTATAAAGTTTAAGTGTGCCTGATCAGATGCAAGTCTGTTTAACAACTATTTTAAATCGAATTCTTTTGGACCAAATACACTGGTGCGCCAATTTTTCGGCACTGAATTTCCAAGCTCTTGTTGCACTAGTGCACTGTCGTATAGTTCTTGTCATAGGCAGTTACACTTTTGTGACATTTTCAACCACTTTATTTATCATATGCATACTAACAGCAACAAAAAAATACTCTGCCAATATATGGGCCCCTAAGCTTACACTAGGTATCTACTATAGTTATAGCGTACGTGTGAGCTGATATAACTAAAAACTAAAATAAATTTTATTCAACCCCAGACTAAATTACCTTTCGTTTGATACCACACAAGCCATGTTTTGACTTAAACTCAAATTTTTGAAATCTACTAATGAACCCTTAACAAAACAAAAACTAAAATATATTTTGTTTAACTCCGGACTCAATTACCATTCGTTTGATATCACACACGCCATATTTTCCCATAAACTCTAATTTTTAAAATCTACCCCCACCCTTTTATTTGGCTTGTGTTCGGTGGATTTTGTTCATTTTTAAATGGGACCATCTCGACCCAAGACCCAGCCTAGATACTAAATTTCATTGAAATCGGGCAAGCGGTTTTTGAGTTATGCGCGTTGGTCGTTACAGGCAGACAGACAGACAGACAGACAGACATACAGACATACAGACATACAGACATACAGACATACAGACATACAGACATACAGACATACAGACATACAGACATACAGACATACAGACATACAGACATACAGACATACAGACATACAGACAGACAGACAGACAGACGGCGCAACAAAAAAGTTTCAAAATCATCTGAAACGCAAAGATATATAAAAATTTTTGAAATCGGAGCAACTTTTTTTTTCTCGAAAAAATTAGGATTACCTTAGCTCACACTACTATAGTATAGTATATGTGTGAGCTAAAAATCGGAAAAATGGTATTTAGTTTTTTTTTGTCAACCTACAGTCAGCATCTTTTATTTAGTTTTACCTTTAATTTTATACCAACAATATTACCTTTATTTATTTCATGTCAGTCATAAAAGTTTAACTGCGCATGGCAAGGAATATGTTTGATTGAAACCGTAGTAAAACAGCGTGCACTAACTTTCTCAAAAAATTCGCTTTTAATTCATTTATTTTTTTAATTATCCGAAGTTTGATAAAAACTAAAATACAAGTTTAAAAAATTAAATAATCGGGCACATTTACCGGTTTTCTAAACATAGACTTTGAATTGAATTATTTTTATTTATTTTTAAAAAAATATGAAAAAATACGCAATTTTTTGCAGTTTTACAGAAAGCATAAGTAACTTTATGGTAGAAACAAATGATTTTTGTGTTGAATGGTTTTTTAATTTACCTTAAATTTTCTTTAATTCGTTGTTTCTTTTTAGCACTTTGAGAAGATTTTGTCACCTGTGTAAAGTAGACAATTTTTATCGTTTTCTTGTGAAAAAAAGGACCAAAAAACACAGTGTTCTATATGTAATAATAGTTTATCATTCCCAAAAAAACTTCCCCTCCCTAAACAACAATATTAGTTTTCCGATATTTTATTTGTTAGTCTAAAAACGGTTAGATCATTAATTTTCAAAATCTTATTAATAATTTATATAATTTTTGTGACGGTTGGAATAATTGTAGAAAAATTTTACTTAAATTGTAATGTAAATAATTATGTAAATAGAAAATAAAAAAATTGTAAAATAATTCCTGATATTTAAATTTTAACACAGTAATATCCATTTAATAATTTTTAATCATTTTCAATCAAACTCTTTTAACAATCCACTCATCCCTCAGATCAAAATAGCACTAGACGTCAATACACCTTCAAGGGTTAGGTTAAAACGAAATATGTTAGAGCATCACACCTCCATTTAATTCTTAATGGTCCTTTTTCGAGTAGACAGGATTTCTGTTACTGCGCATGCATCAGTTTTGGTGGTTTTGCATACTCCGTTACGTCACTACATTATTTGGCAATTGTCAAATATTGACGGTTATGTCTATTATTTTTTTTCTAAACACTATAGTTGGTATTGTATTAAAGTGGCACCGCGTCATAGCTATGGTAACCCTAATTTCGCGGCAAAATCTAAGTAAAGAAGCCTTAAAATATTAGGTTTCACTTTTTACAGTGTGCCGTTCGGGGTTTAATGTTCGAAGGATAAAATACCAAGACCTTTTAAAGGAGAGATCAAATAGGTACTTACCTAATAAATACAGATCCGAAACATAAAAGAGGATCCAAAATTATATTAAAATGTGCGCAAATATTGATTTAGTTGCAAAAACGATAATTTGTTTTGTAAAAAGCTCCGTCATAATTTGTTTGACATAAAGTCAAAACAACAACGAATAGAAAACGTCAAAGCCCGGCTAAATCAATAATATGTTCGTAACAACCAGATAAGAGTATATATGTTTCTTGCTAATGAAATCGTTTAGAAGAAGACATTATTTAAAAGCAAGTAAAATAGTAAGCTAATGACTAATTAGTGCAGTGCCTCATTTTGGGAATCAGTATCAATAAAAAAAATTAAAGGAAGTGCGTGCCACTGTATGTACTCCTCTACTCCTTTCCCGCCCATCAAGGTTTTGATGACGCGGTGTCTCTTTAATACAATATCAACTATAGTTGATTGGGTGAAACGTGTAGTTTTTTTAAAATTAACTATGTAGATTTATTGTAGACACCATGAGATGGCATCTATAATAAACCACTCATATTAACAAATTATAAAGAAAAATACAAGTACTTACCTATAGAATGGCACTTACTTTTCTCAGACATTTTTCCTCAAACCGCGCATGTTTTACGTGAATTATTTCCCATTTTTCACAGAAAAAAACATAATTTAACACGAAAAACGCAAAATACCGCAAAATGTAAATAAATAACAAATATGGCGTCCACTCACAAAGCAGCTGTGTGTCAACGTGATAAAACACATGCATGCGCACTTGAAAATTGGCGCCGAGAATTTAAATTCGCCATTGTTTGCAAACCAAGCTATGAGTGCTTCACTTTTGAACGTTTTGAACATGTATTTATGCTATAACCTATTTGGGTTAAACTCATAGGTTAATTTGGGTTAAACTCATAGGTTAATTTGGGTTAAACTCATAGGTTAATTTGGGTTAAACTCATAGGTTAACCTTAAATGTCACCTTAGGATAAAATATATTTGAAATGATAACATTATAAAAGCTATGTTTTTTTACGAATTAGGACTTTTCAAAAATTGAAAAAGAACAGTAGACATGATTTTGACACTAAAGGCATGAATTTGGCTAAATGGTCAGAAAATCTTGACTTGACGCGAATGTGTTAATATTTTTGAAGTGGTGTTTGTTAGTTCAAAGTAAGTAACATTTTTTATTTATTTATTTATAAATGGCTTTTTGTTAAGAGTAACAGAAGCATTTTTAGGTATTTATCATACATTTTTAAAAAAACCAAAAGCATACTTAAATTTCTTTGGAAAAGTGTCCCCCTCGCAAACAAAATCAGTTAGTTGTTCTTATTTTTGTTGTTTTTCTTGAAAACGAAATAAATTCTGGGTCTTCCCTACTCTAATGCAAAAAGTAATGTTTTAAGACTCTAGAGCAGTTTTTAACAGTTCGAAAATTTAATTTAAAAAAAAAATTGGCAAGAACACAAATAAACAAAACCATACAACGGAATGTCTAACTGGAACGTTTGCCGGGTGAAGGCCATTTTGAATTTGCTTAACTTTGGTCAAAATCAATCCGGTAATATTCAAGAATCCGTGAATTTTCGATTATTTTGTTAAAAACAAGTTTATTTTTAAAATATAAAGTGATGATCATAATACTTATCTTACTAAATCAAATTTGTAGGTACAGCCTTCAGTTACGTAGGAGGGCATCCAATAGTTTTATTGTGTAGAACGTTATTTTCCCTTTTTCTCCCACTTCTCTTCAGGAATGTAGTACATGGCATCTAAATACAATCTAGTTATGTCTCCTACTACTGAACGGTCTGGTAGTTTCTGTGCAGTTCCATACAAGGCCATCTAAAAAACCATACATGTAATAGATGCACATATGTACAGGGTGTCTCATTGTATTTTTTCCCACCCTTTTAGACCATTAATAATTGATACAGGAATGTAAAAGAAATTGTGTTCGAATTCGCGAAATTTTTACTTTTAAATTGCATCTTGACCTTATTCCTGATGCTTACCGTATTTGAGAGGCGCTCAAATTTATAGTTTTTGTAAACTGGATGCTTCTTATATTATTTAATTAATAGATTAGGCTTGGAATATACTTTCCAGAAATGTGTCGCAGTTTTGATAAATACTTTCTGAAATATTAGCGATAATTTTTTTAATTATAAAAAAATAACATTATCACTTTTGTGTTAATTTCAGTATCCTTATTTTGAACTATGTAAGTCCTCATGTATAAACAGTGACAATGACAAATATATATATTTTTTTAAATGACGCTCAAAATGACAACAGGTAACGACAACAAAGTATATATATCGTGTCACATCATGTCATTGTCACTGTTGATACATGGGGACTAACATAATTTGGAATAAGGATACTAAAATTAACACAAGAGCGGTACTGTTATCTTTTTATCATTTTAAAAAATAATTGCTAATATTTCAGAAACAATGGCTCTAACCTACGGCATATTTTTGGAAAATATGTTCCAAGCCTAATCTATTAATTAAATAATATAAGGAGCATCCAATTTAGAAAAACTATACATTTGAGCGCCTGTCAAATATGGTAACCATCAGGAATAAAGTCAAGATGCAATTTAAAAGTAAAAATTTCGTGAATTCGAACACAATTTCTTTTATATTTCTATCTCAATTATAAATAGTCTAAAAGGGTGGGAAAAATATAATAAGACAACCTGTACGTCTTATATCTGTACTGGGAAAGGGTCACTAAAAAATAACTACTACAAGCGTGTTTGAAATATTGTCGTCATCTTTTAAACAAATTTAATAAAATTGGGTAGTTTCGGTTTGGCGACTACGACCAATCGAATGACGTTAACGATTTTTTCCCAGCCATTTACTTTTTTTTAAACCGTTCCAAAATCCCCATGGGATATAGTCTAAATTATACGCATTTGTAATGACGTCACCAGGTGAGAAAAAACGTATGGCGTAGATTCTTTTTTATATTTACTATCGTTGTTGGGCACAATTTTGTTGCATCTGCGGCTCGCTGTATACATTCTCAAATTGAAGTGCGATTCCATTTCGGACTTGTTCCCTTTCCAGTTGAAAAAAAGCCAATATATTTAAAATTATCAGCTGCGATGGTTCATTGTGTTCGTGCAACTTTAAGTTTAAATTCAAATTTTGCGCCAAATTCCCGTATTCGGAAAACCCACACAATTTCAATTTGATTGGCACAAGCAAAACGCCAGCGCCATCTACGAAAAATGAATCTGCGCAAAAAGGCGTAACCAAAAAAGATTCGTCTGTCGTATTCTATCGAGATCACCACGCAGCATGGTGATAAATTCTATTAACCAAAAAATCCAATAACATTCTTAGAAAATCAAACTAAACCATTACACAAACAAGTGATTCTAGTGTGGATCGACTGCAACGACTGGGCCAGCGAGAGGAGCTCCTCTGGACGACGGAAACAACTGAAAAGGTGAGTGCCAATCCTCTATATTGTCTTTGTGTGGCTCGGAAAAAATGAGTATTTTTACATCGTCCTTTTAAGGATTTTTGCACCCAGATTTTATAAAACGGCCAGCGCTTACAGTCCCGCAGCTCTACCAACCTCAAATCATCAACACATTGTACCTATTATATTTGTTTCTTGGCATTTTACAACTTTTTAAAATAATTTCCGACAAGTTGACAAACTCATGTTTTTGATTGACAGTGACAGATACTTCACATAACGAATTACCTACCTATTTAAAAAATAAATTAATCATAGACACTACTTTTTTTTTTAAGTTTTTTGTCACCGCTGTTTATAATATACTAAACAAAGATAAACAAAAATGACGTCATTACAAATGTGTATAATTTGGACCATACCCTGTATATAATAATAATAAGGTTAGTTTTCCACTTACCTTTCCTTGAACAGGCACCCCTGGATCTTTAAGGATTTCTATCAAACTGTTACTGACGTCATTCAAAAATCTATCGGCTATTCCTGGTTTGGTGTGGACTAGAGTGACACATATATGAAGTCTATATTAAAAAGGAATATTGAATGCTTTTTAAAAATATTTAAGTTTGATTTTGTTAAATAATAAGACGATTACATTTTTACGTAATTTTATCCAAACTTTTAATCCGTTTCTTAACCTTGCGAGACCGGAAATGATACCTTTGACTGTAAAATATATTTTTTTTGTTCGTTGTATTTTTAATAGATGGCGCCAGAAATTGTCCACGCGCCATCTATATAAATTTTTAAGAGCGCTCCCATTTAAAATATAGGTTTTTTATTAACTTCTTGTTTGTTACCACAGATAACAGACAGTGTACTGTGTTTGTTACTTACCCTGAAGGAAACTGCAATATGTTCAGCGACCATCCCAATTTCTGCAAAGCGTCTGACAATCGGTAGATATCAAACACGTTCGAGCCTATAGCTACAACACTTGTGGCCGGTTGGCCAAAAATGAAGATTCCTTTCATCCTTCTCAATCTAAAATTTGTGAAGAATCAAATGAAAATCTAAACAATATTATACCTGCCAAGGCGATTGACCCAAAAAATTTTATTTGAAGAAATTACTAAAAAAAAAAAAATGCTGACTTCAATCCCGGAAGTTGGCTTGAAATTACAGAATTTTGGACACCAACACCAGTATTTACTAAGACCTTAAGACTTAGCATTGTAGACCGGGTTTAAGTATCAAGTCTATAGACTTGATACCGACCGGTTTAAGTGTATTTTTTTAATACTCACAGGTCAAATAACTGCAAAGAATTGGTTCACCCTAATGTGCAATATGATAGTAAGCATTTCTCAGTGAGTTTCTACTCATATAAATTCAAATTAACTTTAGAAATAAAGAAAAACCACATAAAAATTTTGTAACGAAATGTCATTTTTTGGAAACTTAGTCCGTGCAGTCGTAGGATTCTCGTTAAAAATAGTCTCAAATTGTAGTAATAATCCATGATTGACAAAAAAACTTACATACAAAAATATTCAAAGCTAAGTAATACATAAATAACTTAAAACTATATCTGTAGATGCATTACCGTATTAAATACGTATCAATATTTAAATACTGTAAAAAGCACAAGATATATTAGAATCTCTTTTCAATTACTCATTCCCTAAAACAATCGACCATCGGTTTAATCGTCACTAACTTGTCTAAAAAATTAACATGTAAAATATAGCGGACAGCTGACACTGACTTACTCCGTTTTTATTCGACATTTCCTAGTAACATTTGGAGGTTTAAATATGGCTACCATTGTTAAACCAAAATATTTGATTATTTTTATTTATTTATAACCTTTGTGTGGAAATGTCTTTGTAACAACAAAAAAAGATGACTCATATCGCAAGGTATTTATGAACAATTTATATAAATATTAAAAACTATTGCATTTACGGGAAAAATGAGTTAAACCTTCAACCAAAATGTAGACTTTTAAACCTAGGATTGTAGGACTTAGCACTTAGCACCCTTTAGTAAATACTGGTGCAAGTGCCTTTGAGACAGACTATTTTGGTGTCCACCGATGTGAGGTGGCAAATTGTTTAGTAGACAGAACCAATAAATAAACAAGAGAGAGAGAGAGAGAGAGAGAGAGAGAGAGAGAGTTGTTGTCTTACCCCTTCTCGATGTATTTGGTCGTGTGGATGATATCCCTGGTCGCCTTGATGTATCCTTCAACGCCGAAGTTAAGCAACGTTGCCCAGCATACTGCGATGTTGCCACCTGCTCTGGAACCGTTCACGGTCGGCGACCCATAGACGCCACCTACCCAATCTGTTGTTACTACGTACTGATGGTGAAGATATTTCTTTTCTCTGTACAGAACCACTGAGGTACCTAAAATACAAATGATTGATTATTATCAGAATACAGTGTATAAGAATAAAAAGGAGGTCTAATGATAAAATTTCTAGCTGTATGTATGACAGAATACTTAGGCAAACATACCTTTAGGAGTAAAACCATACTTATGGGTGTCGGCAGATATACTAACGACTCCGGGCATTCTGAAGTCGCTTGGAGGATGAGGGTATCCCGCGTCTTCCATGAAACACGTCAAAAAACCACCTAAACAGGAATCTACGTGCACGGGTATATCATATTTTAGACCAAGATCAGAGATGGCAGCAATATCGTCGGCAGTTCCGTAGGGGAAGTTTGGGACGGAACCTACTAACTGCAAGCATAAAAAAATAAAAAAGTTAAAACGCAATAGCGATAAAATCTAAAAATATTTTTGATTTGTAAGATAAAACAGTGATTGATTTAACCAATTAAATAATTAAACTAGTCTTGAAAGCAGTCATACATGTTTGGATAATTATCTATAGTAGACAGAGAATAAATAAATAAGGCGATACTACGAGATTACTAGAGGCTCTCTATACAATTAACAGTTACATACCATAATAGTGTTCCGACTTATGGCTCTTTTCATGGCCTTGATATCCACTTGATACGTCATCGGGTCGACGTTGACATATGTCACTCTTATTCCCAAGTACTGAGCAGCCTTGTCGAAGCCGCTATGAACCGTGATTGGGACTACCATTTCCGGTTTTGAGATGCCCCGTTCTTCGCGTGCGTAGTCTCTTAAGGCTTTGCAGGCCATTATGATTGATTCTGTTCCACCGGTGGTCATCTAGACGAGAATATGCAGAGTGAGTAAAGTGAACAGAGACTCAAAAACCATTTTATGGCTAATCGGGTAAAAAGATTTTGTTTCTTTTGTATTTTTCTATGGGTAGGTCGAAGGCTTACCACACACGGGGGTTAAAGATCTATAGTTTACCAGTACAGAGCTGATACAAAACAAAGTCAAAACTTACAGTTCCACAAGCATTCTCGTCTCCATGAAATAAATTACAGGCTATCCTGACAACTTCTGCTTCCATTTTGCACAGTCCAGGAAATAGATCGGGATGCAAGGGGTTAGTGTACGAAGTCCTTTTGTAGACCTCGGCCACCAGTTGAATGAGGTTTTCGTCGAAGCAGTACACTGACCCCGAAGCCAAACCTTCTTTCCATTTTATGCTACCTGTAATTTAGAAAAATATGATTAATTCGGAAAAAAAGACTTAACTAGTTATTTTCGTTGGCCTGGATTTGAACCAGAGACTTTCCGCTTACTAAGCTGAAGCTTTACCAACTGTGCCACCGAGGTAATGGTTCAGAATCCGGAACCATTTCGTCATCTCTAATTTTGCTTTATTAGGATAGGTGTGTGCTCTCAAGCTTGCGGTAGCTATGAGAACACATGTGGAGTGAAAAGAAATAAGCATTCACGATTTTTAGTTGTACAAAACCCTATTTATCCATCTACCAGTAGTGCACGATATACAGGGTGTTTCCTAATTGAACGTCAATATTTATGGGGGTGATTTTTGGGCCCATTTTAAGAAAAAACTTCATATGAACATATGTCCTAAACGTCTTACCTTTTGAGATACAAAGTGGTAAAGTTTTCAAAAATAAATCATTTATTATTAATATCTACAATACCACTTCAGATATTTTAATGAATTTTGTCATACATGTACTATGAATCAAGAGGCATTTTTTAATGTATCACTTTTTTTTAAATTTCCATCAGTGGCGTTCGTACGTAATTTGACCTGCCTATTTTGGCAGACATTGATGGCACGCCACTGATTTTTCCTGAAATAAAAATTATTTTTGAAATCCCCAACTAACCAAAGTTAATTACTTGATTTTTTTAATCCGATGCACGGTTTTCGCTTAAAAAATAAAAACGGTTTCTCTGCATGATCTTAACAATAGCGTTAATATGACAATATCATCATGCAGAGACACGTAGATTTTATTTTTTTAGATGAAACCCGTGCGTCGTAATAATTGAATACAGATTTTAAAAGTACACTTCACTTGGTATTGTAGATATTAATAATAAATGATTTATTTTTGAAAACTTTACCACTCCCTCTCTCAAAAGGTAAGACGTTTGGGACATATGTTCATATGAAGTTTTTTTCTTAAAATGGGCCCAATAATCAGCCCCATATATATTGACATTCAATTAGGAAACACCCTGTATAGCCTTCACTAAAGGTGTCAGACGTGGAATTTCCAACAAACAAAATCAAGCCAGAATGAAAAATCACAAAGGTTAGTTTTAGCGCCCTAGGTATAAATTATATAACTGAGAGACTTTAATGGCATAAGCGCATAAAGATTTTAAACCAGGACCTCGGTGGCTGAGTTGGTAGAGCATCACACTGGTAAGCGAAAGATTCTTGGTTCAAATCCAGGTTAAAGTAAAATATTTTTGTTATATCATTTTTCTTATTTATGCCTTGCCCTTATGCCACTAAATTATATTCGTTATATAATTTATACCTTGGGCGCTAACACTAACCTTTGAGTTATTTTCGTAAGAAGTGCGCACAGTAATGGTTATATGCACACAAAAACAGTTTAGAAAACAACACGTTTTTTGATAAGCTTTAGTAGAAAGACACTCTGCGCGTGCGTTTTTTTGATAAGCTTTAAGTGTGGAAAAGGCACTGCGCACGTGTTAAGAAAAATACAGGGTTATTAATACGTTCACCGTCCTAATAGTATTTTCCCGCTAATTGTTATACGTCTTCATTTAAATTTGCATGCCCCATATGTGGGTCGTAAGACGTCATAATTTTCTAAGATCTACGTTTGTGGGTCGAAAAAAAATAATTTTTACAATTCGGCCTTCTCAAAACAAATGAAAAGATAAAAATACACGATAAACAGGAGCAAAAAAAACAGGAAGGCACACACAAGCTAGAGGAGTTACCCAGAGGTGATGGTGAGAAAATATACAAAAAACTCTGTCATGGATGCTATACAAACTTGAGAAATACTCACTACTGAATTCAAATGAAGCTTGTAAAAATCTAAAAACGTCTCAACTTTTTGTCAGTGCAACCAAGCGTATTGTATTTCTTGTTTTGAAGAAAACCATTGATTGTATGTATTAGTTTATCATTTTTTTTCAATGTGAACACTTTTTATTGCTTTTATAAGAACGTTTTCTTTATTTTATGAGCATTATTTTGATAAGATATATCTCAGTTATTTTTTCGCGTAAAGACATGATTTTTTTTACCAATATGTAGCTTTTTTTTTCTTCAGAGTTCTGTTAAAGAACACAATCATTTACTCACACGTTCTTTTTATTATTACGCTATAAGAGAACACACTGTTACGATCCACATATGGATCGCAGGAATTATAAGTAAAAGTACTTACGACCCATATGTGGGTCGTAGGACAGTGAACGTGTTAAATAACATGCTAATATTCAGTGTGGTAAGTCTTGGATCTATTTTGAAAATAAATGATGATTAAAGTCGAGACTAGTCTCAAGAGGGTATATTTGAACTGAGAATTTTGAGGGAAAGTCCAATCTTTTTTAAATTCTTTATTCAAGCCTACGCGTTTTGACGTATAGACGATTTCTTTTTTAAAATAAGTGTATGTTTGTTAAATAATTCGTTTCTATTGATTGAGTTTGTCTTGTATTAGGTTGCTGTTTGTTTTTGCTATGTTGGTGTGTCCTTGAGAGGCTTTTATGAGTTGACTGGTTTTCTAAGCCCTGAAGATGACTTCTATACGTCGAAACGCGTACGCTTGATTAAAAAAATTAAAGAAGGTTGGACTTGCCCTCACAAATCCTCAGTTTGGATCTATGATGGTTCTGATACCTCCTTAGCCCACTCAGAAACGGAAACATCAACGAAGATTTTAGTAACATAAATTATTGATAAAACGTGTTCTCCTCCGTTAAAAAGTTGACATATTTTCAATTTTTTAACTCTTATTATCATTAATGTATTTCGACCAAAATCTAATCAGCTCGTTACAGTATTGTACACTATTTTACCTGAAAATTTCATAAAAATCGCTTCAGCGGCTTAAGAGCTATCGTGGCCCGGACAGACATACACACACATATGGACAAACGTCACGACAATATTGCTTGGTCGGTTGTCAAGTAACGCAAGACCATTGAAAACCAGAGAGAGAGAGAGAGACGATATTGCTAAGATAGGTCAACATACAGTCAAAAAACACATTTTCAAGGTATTTTCAAAAAATTGTTTTCGTCGAAAATAATACCTTCTCTAGCCATTGCTCGGGCTAGGAAGGTAAAAAAAACTACATATGAGCAAATGTCCTAAACGTCTTAATGTTTGAGTTTAAAAAATCTCTTTTATTAATATCTGTGATACTGTTTTAAATATTTTAATAAAATTTGGTAGACACTTTCTATTCATCGAGGCATTTTCTGATGTATGTATAACATGCTTTTTTATTTCGGCCAGTGGCGCACATGCGGGAAAAAATATTTTTCTAAATTAATTATTGTTCAAAGTTAAACTGTTTTTCTTGTCTAGCAATATTTTTATATGAAAACTCTATGACAAAAAAATCAAGAGACATCTGCTTAGAAAAAAATGGGAATTTCGAAAATAATTTTTATTAAAAAGAAAACAGGGGTACCAATATTTTCTTCAAAAATACCACGCACGAAGGACACAGGTCGAAAATGTCCCTTGATAAATAAAACGCGTGTTTCAAATTTTACAAAAATATCTATAATAATAGCACAGATATTAATAAAAAAAGAAATTGTTGAAGATGTTTAACACCCTGTATCTCAACATAATTAATAAGTTTAGGTTAAAGTTTATACATTTACCCAAGGATTATTTCTTTAAATGTTAGCATGTTATTCAAACACACATTGTATTCTTTATATGAGAGTCAAAAAACTTAAATATATGAACTATGTATTACTTCGACAATTAGGGCGCAAAATTAAAATTAATTAAAGTTCTGCGTGTATTGAAAACCAAAATGAAATTGACATTAAAATTTTCTAGTTGTATTTGGTGAGTTTGTTACAAAGTGTGAGTTAGTAGCTACATTTTTGACAATATCGAAAATTATTATACAAACAATTTAAAAACCTATATTCAATTATGCAATCACGTCCATTTCCGTTACAAAACGTTCTTTTTTCACTCACAAACATTATCTAAGATAGTTTTTATTGTTTATTTTACAAAAATAAAATAATGTTCATAAAAAGTTCTGCATGATCTTAAACCTAAAATAAAAAAATCTTCAACATCAAGTTAAGGAGGTGTGTCAAAAAATATAGATCTGATATCGTAGATCCGACTTTTTTATTTTAGGTTTCAAGACAATTTTGAAAAATAACTGTATTTTTTTACTAATTTACCAATAAAAATATTTTTTCTTTTTTTTACCTAAAGCTAAGTTTTCATCGCATAAACGAACAATCTCTTCTTTGCTAAGACCATATTCGGGTAGATTTGTAAAATATTTGACACTACTTGTCCTTTCAACAACATCTGACTTAAAATCTTCAGATATTGCATTAAGTTCCTGATCAATTTTTAGTCTTATTGAAGGAATTAACTTGGCTAGTTTAAAAATAAATTTTTTACATCTTTTTGTCAAACCTAAAAAAAATTAAAACATTGAGGTTTTGAGGTATTTCTAGAGAAGATATAAAAAACTAACCCTCCACTTGCTAACCTCAATTTTTACGAGATTATTGAATATAAAAACCACATCTTGATATAGAAAGTCGTTTTTAAGTGTTAAATTTCCTTTAAAATTACATATCACTCTCAATATTAGTTATTTATATATTTTTTAATTGCCTCTTTATTTGATTATTAATTTCTCAAATTGATCATTTTTTAAATATTTTAAACCTAGGAAACAAATAAAACAATAAAACCAATTTAAAACAAATCAAGGAATCTTAAGAAATAAAAGGCTTCCATAAAAAATAGTTTTATGAAATATCCCAAAAACTAAAAGTGACATAAAATCCAATTTGACAGTTGCATTATTTATAAAAAAAATATCTCAAAGAAAATCTATAAAAAAGCATTTTATAACAAAATAAAATTTTCATAAACAAATAAGTTATAGGCCCCATCCATAAATGCAGACTTTTCAAAAATATTATTGGTTATATCAAAATGCAGTTTATACCTTTAAACCTCTCTTAAAAATAAAGCCTCGCAAATCGTTACTATCTTCCTTGGAAAATACTTGAAACCCCCAAAAATATCAAATTATATATTATTGAGGAATGCCTCAAGGAACCCCGTGTATATTTAACTACAGGGTGTTTCATAAACATCGAAACAGAGGTCTTTTTGGGTATTTGGAGTGCGAATTTAGAAAAACGCTCGGACACGTCGATTTTGTTTGCGAAGGGGGTACTTTTTAGCTATCTTGAAATAGTTGTAGCATGAACCCCCTTCGAGGGGTATACTTTACCCCTATATTTTGAATAGGGAGAGTGGGTCTAGGGATACCTTGTTTTGAAGGCCTTTTGAATGACCTTACAAGCATGTAAAAATTTCAAAAATCCATCGATTAATTTTTGAGATAATTGCCTTCAAACTTTCAAATTTAACATGGACTGATAAAATAAAAATTTAATTAGAATTTCATATTTTTCGGATTCAATTTATATTTTGTCATTCCATGTTAAATTTGAAAATTTGAAAGCAAATATCTCAAAAACATATCGATGGATTTTCTAAATTTTTTCACGGTTGTAAAGATATTCGAAAGAGCTTTAAAACAAGAGGTATCACTAGACCCACTATCCCTATTTAAAATATAGGGGTAAAGTATACCCCTTGAAGGGGGTTCGTGCTACAAAAATTTCAAAATAGCCACAAAGTGTCTCCTTCGCAAACAAAATCGACATGTCCGAGCGTTTTTCCCAATTCGCACTCTAAATACCCAATGTTCGTGAAACACCTGATATAAATTGATATAAAAATTAAGTGTTTGATACTTACCCTCATCCTGATTTAAAAAGTCATGTAACCAAACCAATAACAAAACGGAACCAGTAGTTAGGCTAACAATTTGCCAGGGCTCTTTTCCAGCCAAACTACCGTTTATGGCTGTTCTTACGTACATCAGTTGATTTGTTACAATACTCATTGTGATCTAATATTATTTTTCCTAACAAAAGAATAAATTTAATTAGTTTAGTTTATTACGAGACATGCCCAATCATAATCATCATCATTACAATTCAAAATTACATTATTACTTATTACTAATATTTTCACACCTACTAATGTTTACACATATACAATTTATTGCACTATATATTGTTATCTTACAGTTTTCTTAAATGATTTCTTAGGGACTTTTGAAATACTAAAAATATCACATAAAATTTTATTTGTGTTGGTCATCATTCTGGCAAGCCCAGTACATTGACCATACAATACTCGGTGAAAGTTCACATAAAAAGTCTATTTCTCTCTAGTATTCCTAGTAGGGACATGAAAGTTCAGTCTGCTAAGAATTTCTGCACTGTCTACAAACCCGTGTATTATGCCAAACATAGTACATCAAAATTCTCCCTACGTCTAGCTAGAGTTTGTATATTTAAATTTTGTTCAATGTCAGTGTATGATATTTCAGGATATTGAAGTTTTTCTTTGCATGCCATATAGCGAAGGAAAATTTTTTGTATGGATTCTAATTGATCAATATATTTTGCATAATATGGAGTCCAGATAACAACACAGTTTTCCAAATGACTTCTAACTAATGAAACATATAAAGTTTTTGTTGCAATTGTATTGTTAAATTCCCGTGTATTTCTTTTTACAAACCCCAACATCCTTCTAGGCTTACTACAGACTGCATGTATATGAGTTGAAAAGGACAGCTTAGTGTCAAAGAGCACCCCTAGATCTCGGATCAGATTGGTTTTTTCTACGGGTGTATCATCAAGGAAATACTCTGCCAATATATGGGCCCCTAAGCTCACACTAGGTACTATAGTTATAGTGTACGTGTGAGCTAATATAACTAAAAACTGAAATTTATTTTATTCAACTCTAGACTAAATTACCTTTTGTTTGATACCACACAAGCCATGTTTTGACTTAAACTCAAATTTTTGAAATCTACCCCCACCCTAAAAAAAACCAAAACGTAAATATATATTGTTTAACTCCGGACTCAAATTACCTTTCGTTTGATATTGCACGCGCCATATTTCCACTTAAACTCTAATTTTTGCAATATACCCTCACCCTTTTTTTTAAATACATTAAAATGTATTTTGTTTAACTCCAGACTCAATTACCTTTCGTTTGATATCACACACGCCATATTTTCCCATAAACTCTAATTTTTGAAATCTACCCCCACCCTTTTATTTGGCTTGTGTTTGGTGGATTTTGTTCATTTTTAAATGGGACCATCTCGACCCAAGATTCAGCCTAGGTACCAAATTTTATTAAAATCGGCCAAGCGGTTTTTGAGTTATGCGCGTTGGTCGTTACAGACAGACATACAGACATACAGACAGACAGACATACAGACAGACAGACAGACGGCGCAACAAAATGTTTAAAAATCATCTGAAACGCAAAGATATATAAAAATTTTAGAAATCGGAGCAACTTTTTTTTTCTCGAAAAAATTAGTATCACCATACCTCACACTACTATAGTATAGTATATGTGTGAGCTAATATGTGCTATAAGTGAAGTCATACTAAATTGCATGTGTTTGCATTTGCACCATGTATTAAGTCTACTTATGTCTTCTTGTATTTGGTGAATTGTTACTTCTGGATTTTTGGGGTCTATTTTAAGATATAGCTTTAGATCGTCTGCAAATAATAGAAACCTAACAAAGTGAAAGCAACTAATGATATCATTTATAAATAAGCTAAAAAAGAGGGGTGCAAGATGTGCCCCTTGAGGGACGCCTGAGGTGATTTTAATTTCATCCGATTTTATACCTATAATGCTTACAAATTGTATGCGATGGAATAAATAGGATTCTACCCAGGATAGAAGGTTTCCCTGTATTCCATACATATAGAGTTTTTTTACCAGTATAGCATGATCAACTTTGTCAAATGCCTTGGAGAAATCAGTATATTGCATCAACTACACACCGACTCTCCAAGGCATCCGACAAATATTCCCTATAAACCAGCAAGTTGCTCCTGGTGGAGCGGCCTTCAAGAAACCCATGTTGATTCGATGAAATTTCCCTACTAAATACAGGCCTGCGATAATCCCTCAACTAGAGATTCAAAAGTTTTAGCCATTAATGACATTTTGCTAATAGGTCGGTAGTTAGTGACTATCTTCTTACCCCCACTATTTTTATAAACTGGAGTAACATTTGCGATTTTCCATCTCTCAGGAAACACTCCCTGAGTTAAAGACATGTTGAAAAGGAGCCAAAGTGGTCCAGCGAGGGAAAAAGCACATTCCTTTAAAAACAGTGGAGGAATCTCATCAGGTCCAGCACCCTTAGAAAGGTCAATTGAGATAAGTTTCTCTATAGTATGTCACTAATTTTTATCTGAAATGAATCAATACAAATGGACTTATTTATGTTACAAGATGTATAGCTATAATTATTTTCCCCCTGACTCATATACAGAAGAAAAGTGTTCTTTGAACATATTTTCTCGATAACACTCCTCTACATACATTATCTAAATGATAATGAAAACATTCCTGAGACTGAAGTTTACATGCACGTCAATTCTGAAAACTTCTCATAATCAGATTCGAGATTTGATATTTTAAAGGCTTTATGAGCTTTATTCTTATTAGAAATACTACTACTACTATGTCGGTTTAGAACGTTTTTCTACGTTGTCCGACGCCTATTCTCCACCTCCTTCGATCCTGACAATCATCCTCTGTCAGATTTTTTTGACTCATTGATCTTTGGATTGACTCTTGCCATTCTAGTTTAGGACGCCCTCTTTTTTTGCGCCCTATTGGTTGCCATTCTAGGACCTGCTTTAGTAATCTTTCGTCGTTCATTTGTTGTACATGGCCGTACCATATCAGTTGCCTATTAGTGATGTCATCCGTTAGGCTTCCCTCGATTCCCATTCTTTCTTTTATGATATCATTTCCTATGTGATCTATTCTAGATATTCTTATTCATCTTCTTATTGCATCCATTTCGACACTTTCCATTTTTGTTTTGTATTTTTCTGTTACGCGACAAGTCTCTATTCCATACAACAGCGTGCTTTTGACCACTGTTTCATATATGTTAAATTTTACATTCTTTTTTATCTCTCTGCTCCATAAAATACTGTTAAGACATCCAATAACTTTTTTTGCTTTTACTATTCTTCTTCGTTCATTTTCTAGTACTAACTCACTGGATTCGTTTCCAATGCATAAGTACTGTGTCTTGTCCACATTCACTGTTAATCCCCAATTTTGGTATTCTTCTGTTAACTTTCTCATCATATACTCCATGTCTTCTTTATCATTAGCCACAATTACTTGGTCGTCAGCAACCTGTAGTGTGTATATGGTAAATCGGTCGTTAAGTTGTATTCCCATGCCGTGCACTTTACGTTTCCAGTTTTTTAGAGCTACTGCGATATATATTTTAAAAAGAGTTGGAGAGATACAACATCCCTGTCTTAAGCCTTTGTAACCAGGAATTCTTTTGAAAGTCCTTGACCCTTTGTATAGTTATTTTATCGCTTTTATGTATGTATGATTGATATTAGTTTGCTCTAACACTGTCCATAATTTTTCTACTGGAACGGTATCATATGCTTTTTGTAGGTCCACAAAGGTAACATGAGTCTCTATGTTTATGGCGCTCCTTTTCATTGTTTAAGACAAAAAACATTATCACTACAAGATCTGCCTGCGCGAAACCCACTTTGCTCTTCTTCTTCTTCTTGTTCATGAAAATCATTCTCTATTAGATCTCTAAGAATCCTACTGTACAATCTACTTAGAGTACTGGTTACTGAAATTCCTCTATAATTGTTGCAATCCAGCTTGTTTCCTTTTTTATGTATTGAGGATATGAATGCAATTTTCCAATCATTAGGTACTGGATGTCCGTTTATGCATTGATTAATAATATGTGAGATTTTCGAGTAGTTTTTCTGATCGATATTTGAGCAAATCAGCATATATTCCCCCAGGTCCGCTAGCTTTTCCGGATTTAAGCTTTTTAATATTATTCTTTATCATTTCTTTTTCGATGATTACTGCCTCTCCATGTACTTGTATGTCTCTCCTCGGAGAGGCTGCCAGATATTCGGGTCTCGTCTCCTGCAGCAGTCCCTTGTAGTGTTCTGTCCATTGTTCTGGTTTGATTATCTGGATGTTTACTTTTTCTTTTGTTGGGTTTTTTACTGTAGAAATGAATTTCCATACTTCAGAACTCTGCCTACCTCCTATGTGTGTATTTATGTCGTGGCACATATCATTTTTTTCTGTGCGTATCAAATTTCTTAGCTGTCTTCTGGTTTCCCTCTAGATTTCTAGGTCTCTTTGTTCTTTAGTACTGAGCCATTTCAAGTATGTGCGTTTTTTCTTTTTGACCATTTCCTGTATTTTATCGGTCCACCACATCTTCCTGTTATTTCTATTATCTTGGTATCCAACAGCTTCGTTGCTTGCTTCCTTCAAGCTTTTTATTATGTTTGTATATATCTCCTCAAATGAGTGATTTGTGTTTATTAATTTTTCATCTAATCGGTTCTGATACAATCTTTGAGTACTTTCGATTTATAATTAGAAATATTCAATTTTAAATCCTGATCAAACCAAGTTGGAAAAGTACACTTGTTTATTTTTGACCGAACTTTCAGAACATAAAGATCAAAACAAGAACCCAAAATTGAATGAAATACCTCCAAACTAGAATCCACATTTGCACTAAATATTTTGCTCCACTCAATATCTAAGAGGTAGTTGGTAACAGATTGAAAATCACAATTTTTAAAATCATACCAGAAAGTTTCTGTATAATCTGTCTTATTATCCTTGTTCTCGCTTAAAGTGGTGACTATCACACAAGCAATTATGAGTATGTACTTCTAAAAATAACTATCCCTGTCTAGGGCCACAGATTACAGAATATAATGTTAAGAGCTTAGAGTTATAAAAAAGTCTAAAGCAACAAGCAGAAGGTAAGCATCATATTTTTAAATCATACAGGTGCTTAAAACCCAAGGGACTAACAACTGACACAAAATTTGTATATGTATTGCCAGTAATACCATGCTAATTTATTTGGGTAAGGCTATAAGTTATTTCCCCCTGATTAAAGCACTATTACTCTAACAGGTGCTGTGCATAAAACAATTTGGTGTATTTTTAGTAACTATCTATATCCAATTCTCTCATATACCAGGTGGGCCAAAAAAAACCGGACAGTTTTTTTTTCTTTATAACTTTTAAACCATACCATCGGTTTTAATGGGACAAACTGCACTTGACAGCGAATTAATCAGAGTTTTTACTAAATATATTTTTTTGCCATCTGAAAATCCACGATGGCGGACGAAATTAAATTGTACCCTTCAAAGATGCTCGTTTATTCTTGTGTTACAAACATGTTTTAATTATTTATTTAAATCTGTAAAAAGCTGCATTCTTGCCATGCACAATAAGGTACGAATCAGCAAAGTCGGTTCGATGGCGGACAGAATCATACTTGATCCTCAAAATGGCGTGTTTATTCTGATTTTCTGAAAATGTTTTAGTTTTTTTTATCTATAGAAAAGCACTACATTTCTCCCGCTTAACAAGGTACAAAGTAGTAAAATCAGTTAAGTGGTTCTCACAAAATCTGATTTTGTTTTAACCATTGTTTTACAAATTATGTGATTGCCTTGATAATCCTGTCTGCATTCAGTTCTTTATAAATTCATTATTACTGAGCCGATTTCAATGAAATAAAAAACATCATGGCACAAACTTATTGATCTTTAAAGTTTGCACCATGATGTTTTTTAATTCACCAAAATCGGTTCAGTAATAATGAATTTATCAAGAAATGAATGCAGACAGGATTGGCAATGCAATCATATAATTTGTAAAACAATGGCTAAAACAAAATCCGATTTGTGTTTAGTAACAATGGTTGAAACAAAAATATTTTTTTTAGAACCACTTAACTGATTTTGCTGATTCATACCTTGCTGTGTGTGGCAAGAATGCAGCTTTTTCACTAATTTAAAAAAATAATTAAGATGTTTGCAACACAAGAATAAACAAGCATCTTTGAAAGGTACATTTTAATTTCGTCCGCCATCTTGGATTCTCAGATGGCAGACAAAAAAATATATTTAGTCGAAACTCTGATTAACTATCTATGAAGTGCAGTTTGTCACATTAAAATCGATTGTACAGTTAAAAAGTTATAATGAAACAAAAATTGTCCAGTTTTTTTTGGCCCACCCGGTATACCTTTTATGCACAAAGGAGTCAGCTCTGATATGTTTTTACTCAGTTTTTAGGAAATTAAATGCGTAAAGCTTAAGTCAAATAAACTGTTTTTTGACCTAAATCTTTTTTCGAATTTATAAAAATATTTCTCACATACCAGTAATAATAAAAAGGCATGCATACATTTAAGTTTAAAAATAACTCTTATTTCTTTGTAACCTTTGCACCTTGCTTTGAACTTATAACAACACCTTAACACCAATCTTAATTCTAAAAGGTGGCATTCCACTTGACACTGAGTCGATAAGATAAAAAAGATATTGTAACATTTATTTAATTTGTTTAAACATTTCTTTTGTTTACCTTTTAAGAATAGGTTATGTGGTAATTAACAGCTGACCCATGGCTAAAAGGCTTTGCAATCTCTGTGAATAAAGGAGAGTTTACACATGCATGGATTTGCTGGCGCCAATAAAAACTGGCGCGCCAGTAAGTTAAATTTGCAAGTGTAAACACCGACTTGCACACAAGTTATTTTTTTGCATGCATGTATCAAAAAAGTCTGCAGCTGACTGAATTTGCTGGCGCCAGTGTGTAAACAAGTGCTTGCACGTCGGCTCGCCAGTTTTAAGTTCATTATTTTGCATTATTTTTTATTTTCATTGTGTTTGAGCTTAAAAATTTTGTTTATTTTTGTTTTTATAGCTTAATATGGCTAAAAAAAGTAGTCAGCAGAACCGACCATACAGTTTCTTGAAGGCTATGAATGTTTTCCTTGTTTATGGGATGTACACAGTAGTTCGTATAAAAACAAAGATAGTCGAGATAATGCTTCCCAAAAAATTAGTAAAATAATGACTATTGAGGGCTTTGAAGTGGCAGAAGTAAAAGCAAAAATATGATCCATAAGAAACACATATGCTTTGGAATTGACAAAAATTAAAAAAAGCCAACGTTCCGGAGCCGGTGCAAATGAAGTATACACCCCAAAAGTACCATGGTTTAAAGTAGCAGACCGAATTTTAAAGAATGTTGTTTAAATAAGAGAAACTCTAGAAGAATATCAAAATGTTGCTTTGTCATTCGAAGATGGTTTTTATAGCTCGTAGGATCTTCTGCTGCAAGTTCTACTAAAAGTTTTTCGGAAGCACCCAAACTAGATCGACTAGCAATCCATGCTTTAACCCATGCAGATACGGCCTTTTCGTTGTTCCTTTTCCTGAATCTCTTTTATTTTTTTTTTTCAATAAAAGTTTAGCGACTATTTTGCAGGCTTCCGAGAGTTCAGCCGACATATCGCGTATCGTGTACACTTTAAAAATGAAACTGGCGTGCCAGTCTTTTTAATTTTCGCACAATAGTGTAAACCTTTACTGGCGTGCAAATAGAACTGGCGCGAACACTGGCGCCACTAAATTCATGCATGTGTAAACCCACTATAACTCACAGTACACGGACCGCCGAATAACTTCTCGATTGTTTTCTAACCTCAAAATATATGCATGTTTTTTTATTATTTTAAAAATAAAAATAATGACTTCATTTAAAAAGTTAAATACGAAAATTTATGAAAAGAGGGGCCCTGAAATAACTCCTGACTTCATTTACTGGAAAAAGTTACAGGTATATAATAGCTCATTTTTAAGGCAAATCTCGAGGAAATTTCCTAAATTCTCTTTTTCATGTCCATGTTAGAGCTTAAAAAATTCAACAAACTTTTTTCTATCCTGAGTTTTATTCAGAGTCTAGCCCTAAATCAATTATTTTTTTTTAGCCTCCAGTTCTTATAAAAGAATTTGGGCCCATTGACTATATTGATTTTTCCCCTATCGAACCACATTATTTTGCAGTAACCTGTTCAGTAAGAGTACAAGTCTACAACCCCATAACCAAGCTAGTAACCAAAAATTTGTCAAGGTTCAGAGAAAATGCTTATGGAGCAATTTTCAGAAGCGATGGCTCTCTTATTTGTGCAGGTGGGGAGGAGAAAAATGTCAAATTGTTTGATGTTGGCACTAAAAGTATGTTAAGGTTAGTAATGCAGTATTCAAACTCATTTTTTTCAGATCAAAAAATATTTTAGATCTCCACCAAGAACATTTTGATTTTTCTGTTTTTGGTATAGTTACAAGCTTTCTGTTTAACAAAAAAAATTTGTCCCCTTAATGCTTGTTTTAATTTATCTGTAAATTTAAGGCCTCAAATTCAAATGAGTTGAATTAGGGGGTTTTGGACATAATTTATAATTTGGAACAGTGAATTAATAAAAAAGTTATCTAGGATGGGGAAAAATCTGCTTAAACAGCTTTACAATTGGCGGCACTCAGAAGCTCTCTTCAGTTAAAATCGAGAAAAATATCTCTTTATTTTCCGAGTATTTTCCAACCTATAATAAGTTTTATATGAACTTAATTTGTCTTATAAAAATATTTGTCTCTGACTTTTACAGAAATAAAATTGGTTAAATGGTCATGTTGCCAATTTTTTCCATTTAAAAAAAAGTCAAAAAATTAGAGCAGATGGTAAATAAAATTATTTAAGTGGACACCTAGAAATTCAATTCAACATATGCCTTTAAAGTTATATGTTCACAGAGCTATCAGGTACTTCAAGTACAGTACTTGAAAATGTACTTCAAGTACTTACAAGTACTTTAAGTACTGTACTTGAAGTACTTTCATAATGTACTTGTGACAGCTCTGTATGTTCAGGGTGTTTCCATTTATTTCAACCTACTGGGTCTACTGCTCTTATTATAATAGATAGGAATAAAGATGAAATGCAAAAGTTGTACAGCTTATTTCAAACCATCAGGAAATGTTATCTCACAAAACAAATATATATTGCCTCATATATTGCAGAATATTGCAAAGGTTTAAAAAAAATACAAACATGTTAAATCTTTAATACTTATTGTCCAGCCAGCACATAAGAGATGGCTTCAATTAGCACTATCTTTCTCTGCCCAGTGGCATGCTATAATACTACAAAGGGCTTAGGCTTTTTTGCTGGATACCTTATTTTTCTTAAACAGAAATTTTTAAAACTTTTAGTATTATATTATATAGGTACCTACCCTTTTCATTAGGTAGGTGTGTACGAATCTAGAAACCTAAAAAAATACCAATTGACTTTCTAAAAATTGCAAAAATCCAAAATCATTTATTATATCTTCAAAATTGAACCTCCACACAGTTTTATTAAAAAATTAAAAAAGAGTATATGATGCCTATATAGAATATTGCAAAGGTTTAAAAAAATACAAACATGTTAAATCTTTAATACTTATTGTCCAGCCAGCACATAAGAGATGGCTTCAATTAGCACTATCTTCCTCTGCCCAGTGGCATGCTATAATACTAAAAAGGACTTAGGCTTTTTTGCTGGAAAACTCCATACCTTATTTTTCTTAAAAAGAAATTTTCAAAACTTTTAGTATTATATTATATAGGTACCTACCCTTTTCATTAGGTAGGTGTGTATGAATCTAGAAACCTAAAAAAATACCAATTGACTTTCTAAAAATTGCAAAAATCCAAAATCATTATATCTTCAAAATTGGGCCTCCACACAGTTTTATTAAAAAATTAAATGCCTGTTTCCTTTTTTTGGTATAGAATGTGTGTGAATTGTAAAATGGCCAGATTCACATTGAGCCAGTGGTAACAATAGAAACCCAATAAAAGGGTGGGAATTATGAAAGAGCTGGAGGCTATTTGGTTAAACGTACCAGACGAGTACCGTCTTTTCTGAAACTACCCTTAACTGGACGTGAACCTCTGACAACAGGACGGAGCACTGCATGACATGGGCATAAATATTTTGTAGTATGTTGGCAACAACACCCTCTGCAGCTGAGGAATTACCTCTTTCCGTTTTAATGCGAAGACTAAATACTTCAGTCGTATTTACAACATATTTTATTCAGTGGGACTGCTGTGTTTTATTTTTATTGTTCAGTTGGGTGGTAATAGATTTCTTTGAAATAGCGCCTAGTAAAAACTTAGTTTACATGAAAAAAGTTGTTAATGTTTTGGAGAAGGAACATATATCAGCACCAAGGGGTGATCAGCTGAACCAAATTTGTAAACCGTCCTACAGGACTTTAATAAATTTTTGGTCCTGTAGTGTCCTGTATAGTCCTGTACATGTCCTGTACAAGTGCTGTATATGTCCTGTATAGTCCTGCCTGTGAGGTCCTGTATAGTCCTGTGGCTAAAAAGGCGGCCACAAAAAAATTTGTGACCAAAAAAAAAATTATGTCTTAACTCTCGTTTTTCTTAGAGAGCCCATTTGCCTTTGCCGACCTTAGTATTTAATCATGCTTAGGGCACCCCTTAGGCGCCAGTACCCTCGGGGTCCTGTATAGTCCTGTGGAATCCTGTGGAAGTCCTGTGGGGTCCTGTGGAAGTCCTGTATGGTCCTGTGGAAGTCCTGTATGGTCCTGTGGAAGTCCTGTGGGGTCCTGTAGAAAAATTTGTACACCTACTGTGGGCAGCTGATCACCCCTCGATCAGCACACAAGATCACTTAAAAATTTAATTTCGAAAAAAACTCATTGTTAATAAATATATATTCCATAAGAGTTTTACATTGTTTTTCCTTAACTGCAACATTTATTTGTTTTGTTGTATACCATTTCCTGATGGTTTAGGATAAACCATACAACTTTTGTATTTACATATTTTTCTATTTCTGATATTAGGTGCAGTAGACCTTGGTTGAAATATATGGAAACACCCTATACACTCCTGTTCTTATAAAACAAGAATGTCACCCTATATCATTCAATGTTTATTTATTTACTGTGTACTGTACTATTTTTTAAATGATGAATGCTTGGAGTAACAGGCTGAACTTTTGTAACTACCTTTATTTTGCCTAAACACCCAACTCTTTCCGGAAATTCTTAAAATCCCTAGCAGATTGCGCAGGAGCAAAAATCTTTTATGCATTAGAGACTAAACGAAGCATACAATTTGTAACAATGTTGCCATTTACTTTAAAACACATGTTTTAATTTACAAAAAAACTAGCCAGTTAATTTTTTAATGGGACTTTTTCCATCTCGTATTTTTGACATTTTTGGGGTCGGGGACACGGCCGTGAAAGCACTTAATTTGTAGAACATAAGCAATTTAGGGTTTTTTTCAGCGTTCATAGTTTTAACCATAGAGGAATATATACAGTATATATTGCTTATAACGATATCGGATATTACGGCATATCGTTATGGCGACAACATATTAAGTTCTATATAGAACCCAATTTGTTAACTTTTTTCTCTATAACGACGCTCGGTTATCACGACCGAAATGTCCGTCAAATATCCAAGCTATCCAAAACCGTCCTAAAATACCATTTGTCATGGATTTCCCATTTAGGATCCCTATTTTTAGGTTATTTAAAGGCCATGAGAGCCCAGTCCATAGAACAGCATTTATACCTAACAAACCACAAATAGCCTCTTTCTCTGATGACAAAACTGTTAAAGTTTGGGACATACCAACAGAGGCCACTTTACATACCTTCACAGGGCACACCGATTACATAAGAGCAGGTATTGTAAGTTCAGATTTACCTGATATAGTGTTAAGCGGCGGGTATGACCATCTAGTCAAAATGTATGACACAAGGACAGGTGACAGTGTTATGTCAGTTAACCATGGCAGTCCTATAGAATCATTGTTATTTCTTCCATCAGGAGGTTTGTTCTTGTCTGCTGGTGGTAGTGATATCAAAATTTGGAATACCTTAGCTGGAGGCAAACTAGTTGGAAGTATATCTCAACACCACAAAACAATCACTTGTCTAAGGCTAGCTTCAGATAACAAAAGACTGTTATCAGGAAGTTTAGATAGGCATGTTAAAATTTATGACATTAGCAGTTTTAAAGTGGTTCATACATTAGATTTCCCAAATGCGGTATTAAGTTTGGGAGTGTCAAAAAATGATGACACTGTAGTTGCAGGGTTAGTTGATGGTGTCATTTCAGTTCAAAGAAGAGACGATACTAAAGAAGAAGATGAAGAGAGAAAACCTGTCAAAATGCCGTTTAGATATACAGCTTTAGAAATACCATATACAGTAGATACAATAATTCCAGAGGTTGTCCACGAAAAAGAAGCAAAATATGACCATTTCTTAAGAAAGTTTGAATACTCGAAAGCACTAAATGCAGTTCTAGTGAATTATGTTATTTCAAAGCACCCAGAAAGGACAGTAGTTGTTTTACAAGAATTAATTAAGAGAAAAGCTCTAACCAAAGCAATAAAAACCAGAAATACAAAAACCACAAAACAGTTAGTAAAATTCTTCATTAGATACATTACTGACACGCGGTTTTCAAAAGTCTTAGTGTACATAGCCAATGATTTTCTAGATTTCCTTTTAGAAAGTGACGAAACGATGCCAACAGATTTGGCTAAACTTATAAAAGACTTATATCAAGTTTTAAAGCAAGAGGCTGAATTGTCAAAACAACTGGCAGCAGCTGAGGGAATGATGCAAACGTTACTGGCCAGTCAGGTTACAAATGAAGAAGAAACACAGTACAAAATTAAGATTAGTAATGAATGAGTTATTTTTAGTGAAGGTTGTAAAATTTAGAAATAGTTTTAGTTAAGTTTATTTAATTTTGAATTAAAGAGTTTTATTTATCTTGACTCCATATATATTTGTTTGATTGTTTGTTTATTTGTGCCTTTGTTTCAATTCTTACGACACCGTTTTTATCTACTTTTTGGATGAGAGACTTGGAACTTGATAGGTTTATAGTGTTCCCTTGACAATACCTTTACTTTTAAAAAGTTATAAAACTTAAAGATGGCCTGTCTGTCTTGTCTTATTTGTTATTGGCTTTGTTCCTGCCTGGAACAATTCGCCAGTACTATTTGGTAGACTTCAAGATAATCTGGCTTCGGCCACTTGAGATCTGGATTTTAATGTTTCTTTGCAGTTATTCAATCTTATTCCTTAGATCTGTATCTTGTGTTGGAGTTTTTCTTGTTCCACCTTTTGCCTAGTTGTTGCTTTCACTTTTATCTTTCACTGTCAGTTTATACTAGGGGAGTTGTTAAAGGGAGTGTGAAGATGTTCACAAAATGTCATAAAATTTCAAAGAGCCTCTACCTACTTATATTTTTCTTCCTTATTAGGTTATTATGAAAATATTTATTTCTAAAGGTCATGAAAGGTTATAATTTTTTCGGAACAAGGGAATAAAATGGCGTACAATTTTAATATATTGGTCGTAAAATCATAAAAAAGTGGCTTTAGCCGGTGGCATGCCGCCCTGAAAATTGCAAACTTTTTTATTAAGAAATCAACTTTGAATTTAAAACTTTTTCGTTTTGTCATTTAGTTGTAGTGATACTAAACTTTGGAATACTTTAGCTGGAGGCAAAGTAGTTAAAAGTTCTCAACATTACAAAACAATAACTTGCTTACTGCTGGCGCTAGCAAGGCAGATGGTTTGTATAGGCATCTTAAAACATATATGACATCAGCAGTTTTAAAGTTAAAGAGATGATACTGAAGAAGATGATGAAGAGAGAAAGTCTCCCAAAATGTCGTGTAGGCATACAGCTTTAGAACATAGATAATAAATACAATCATATCGAGGTTGTCCACGATAAAGAAGCGAAATATGACCATTTCTTAAGAAAATTGGAATACTCGAAAGCACTAAATGCAGTCCTAGTGAATTATGTTATCTCAAGGCACCCATAAAGGACAGTAGTTGTTTTACGAACCAGAAATACAAAAACCACAAAGCAATTAGTAAAATTCTTCATTAGATACATTACTGACACACGATTTTGAAAAGTCCTAGTGTACATAGCCAATGATTTTCTAGATTTCCTTTTAAAAAGTGACGAAAGTATGCCAACTGATTTGACTAAACTTATAAAAGACTTATATCAAGTTAAAGCAAGAGGCTGAATTGTCAAAACAACTGGCAGCAGCTGACGGAATGATGCAAGCGTTACTGTTCAGTCAGGTTACAAATGAAGAAGATACACAGTACAAAATTAAGACTAGTAATGAGTGATTTATTTTCAGGTTCTTAAATTTAGAAATAGTTTTTGTAATAAAAAAAAATTATTACTAAAGTTTGTTTAATTTTTAATTAAAGGGTTTTATTTAGCTTGACTCCGTATAGATTTGTTTGTTTATGCCTTTGTTTCAGTTCTTGCGACAGTTGTTTTTCGTTTCTTCAACTATAATTCCTGGAAAGCTAGAGACTTGAAATTCGATGACTGTGTAGTGTCCACGTGACAATTTACTTTTTTTATTAGAAAAAAGATCAAAATGGCGGATTTATAAAATCACGAAAAGTCATAAAATTTAAGTGTGATCATAAATTAATTAATTGTTATTTAACTTCACATCGCTTATAAAACTTAGATTTGAAAAATAGGCCAAAATTTCTATGGCTACTTATTTATTTCTCTTATTTGCGGAAGTCCCAAACAATAAATTTTTTCCGGTTTTGATTTATTTAAACTTTTTTAGGCTTTTAAAAGGGGTTTTAAAAAACAAATTACCTAGTTTTCAAAACGTTTTCGTCTATTTTTTTCGTATTTTTCTTTTTTTTTCCACACCTTCCAGAATTTTTCAGCTCCTTATTTCACAACCTTTTGCTAAATATTTGCAGAATTCCCAAACGTTTTTAATTTTGTGTGGTTGTCCAGTACACTTTTGATTTAACTACAAACTTTTTTATATTTTTTCAAGCTTTTAGAGAACTTTTCCTGGATTTTTAAAACTTTACCAGAAGTTTCAAAACGCTTTACGCTTTTCCATGGGCTTCTAGGGGGGGGGTCCGGTGTTCGGGGGGGGGGGAGGTTATCGTTTCGATTTGGTTTGGGGGGGGGGACATATCAAAACTAAACTAAATAAAAAAATAGAGTACATCTTGAGGCGTCTTAACCCCCCTCCCCTAACACATATTCTTGGATGCGCCACTGACTTCTATGTTTTGGGCTTTCCTAGAACAATTTTAGACTTTTACTGACGTTTGTATTCTTTTCCAGAAATATGTTAGATATTTCCAGGACACACATTCCATGGACATTTTAAGGTTTTTGTAAACATTTGCAGACCCTTCCAGGACATACATATACAGAATTTCTCAGATTATTTCTACACTGTTTTAACAATAGAAACTATTCCATAAGGTTTCCGGACTATGGTCATTTACAGGGTTTTTTTTATAGCTTTTCCACACCGTCCCATAGACTTTCAGGATTCTTCAGCTATGTACCAATTTACTGAACTTGCAACCTTATTCTGAACGGTTGCAGAATTTCTTATTGTTTTTCAGTACACTTTTGATTTATATAAACTTTTTTTAGACTTTTTCAAGTTTTAAGAGAACTTTTCCTGCCTTTACAAAACTTTTCCAGAATTTTCCAAAACGATTTAAACTTTTCTAGAATGTTTTATAAAACTTTTAGAGCATTGTAGGTTTTTCAGTATGATTTTTATTTTCTGGAACGTTTTGAAACTTTTTCAGAACATTCCAGAAACATTCGACATTTGAGGTTTTTATGAACGGTTTCAGGTTTTTTTCTGGAGTTTTACCGGACATATACAGAATTTTTCAGAACATTTATAACGTTTCCAGACAACTTTTGGGTTTTCCAGTACAAGTTTGATTGGTTTTGCAAAACGATTTTAGGCTTTCTCAGACGTTTCCAGAAATAATTTATACTTTTCTATAGCGTTCTTTTCATGTTTGGCTTTCCTAGAACGATTTTGGACTTTTTCAGAAGTTTTCAGAAATATTTTAGAATGTTTGCAGGATATTTTAAAACTGTTTTAAACTTTTCCAGACTTTTAGAACCTTTTTAAACATTTCCATATCGTTCGTGGATTTTTCCAGAATGTTTCCAAGGTTTTCCAAAATGTTATCAGACTATTTCAGAACGTTTTAAGCTTTTTCACTTCCTTTTTTATGATGTTTGCAAACATTTTTAGCTCTTTTTAGAACATCCAGACTTAGAACGTAAAGAACGTGTTAGAAAATTTTAGACTTTTTAAAACTGCGTAATATTTTGTTTATGCTTGCAGGCCTTTTATTGTCTTAGCGTTCGACAAAATATACTATACACTATATACTATACTATTTTAGTAATATTTGTTTTATTACTGCAACGTTTTGTCCGCGAATGCCAGTCAGTGCAGGATTGTTCTACCGTTTCTGAACGACCCCTTTTACTTTATTGTTTTTTCGGTTGGCAACAATAAGCCACGTCGATCGACGCCGATGCGCAATTCCTGCTGCGAAAATTGTCGTTATGAACGTTTTTCATGGAAAAATCTGAAAGATGTATGAAAAACATCTGGTTGAAATGTAGATAAAGAACCAAAGATGATGCAGAAGGTAAATTTTTTCGGTATTTGCATGTTGGAAATGGTCAGGTTGATTTTTAAAAGTTAGCCACCTTTTTGTGAAAGCAGAACGTATTTAAAATAGATTCTAAAGGGACATGTTTCATATAGTTTCATGTTTCGTTGCTTCTGAAAGATTAGTTAGGTATATTTCTGTATTGTGAGGCAGGTATATATTAAGGTTGTGCCCATGGATTTTTTTGTGAATTGTTTGGGAAAATCACAAGGAAAATTGCTTAAAAATGTTTTAAATACAAAAAAATATACCTACTAAAGGTAATTTTGTCAATTTTTGCAGTGGCGGATCCAGGAGGGGACATAAAATAAGATGCATAAACCACAATTTTTTACCAAAATTACTTTAATTTACAAAAATGTTCACCTGCGGCGCATTTTATTCGCATATAGTACCAGCCTTCAGACCTCAGAATGATTAAAAACCGCAAAATTATTATTTTTTGTTTTTTTCTGCCTCCTTTGGCCCTTCCCCCAACCAGACATCACGTCCGCCACTGCATTCTTGTTGTTTTCACCAATGCATGCCTACCCCGATTCAAAAAACGAATCACGTGAAGGCCCATGAATTTGCACTGGTTTTAAATGCAGCGTCACCTGATGCGTTTTTTGAATCGTGGTGGGCATGCATTGGTGGAAACAGGGTATAATGAACGTAGGTCTGCTAATGCTAAATAGTAGTAAAAATCTACATGATGATATTTTTTCAGGGGTCGTCCCCCCAAATATCATTAGGCATGTAAAATAGTAGTCAAAATCTACAGCGTGATATTTTTTCAGGGGTCATGCCCCTTTTCTGCCCTCTGAAACTTTTTTTGGAAAGCCACTTGGTGCTTTTTTTTTTTTTACGGGTATGCGCACTCGCAAGGAGATCCCTATCACGCTCGAGAAGCGGCAAGTGCGCGGAAATGTTGGTGTGTGTTGGTTTTGAAACGGTTCAGGTTGTAACCTGCAGGGAAAACTGTCGCAGGGAGTTTATTCCACAGCGATGCTGTTCTCCAGAGATATGAATTCTGATATAATGAGGTTCTTGGTGCCTCTATTTTGACAATAAATTGATGGTTACCGTCTGTTTGACGTGTTCGCCTAGTAGGTGCTACTCCCGGGGGGATCATACGTGCCAACTCTTCAGAGCATTTTCCGTGATAATACCTGTAGAAGAGAGATAGATCGCCCACAGTTCTTCGATGTTCGAGACTATCCAAGCTACGGGTAAGTGCGGGGTCATTGATCAGCTTGATAGCTCGTTTTTGCACGGTGTTCAAAAGCATTAAGGTATGTTTGGGTGCCGCACTCCATATATGTGAGCAGTACTCCATAGTTGGTCGAATCTGGGCTTTGTAGAGTGTCAGCAGTTGGCTTGGTGTATACAGATGTCTTGTACGAAATAGCACCCCAAGCTTTTCGGACGCCCTTTTAGCTATATCTGCCACGTGACTGTGCCAAGACATGTTGGTCTCTGCAGTGAGTCCTAAGATGTTCAACTGGCTCTGCAATGCGACAGCACTTCCAGATAGCATGATGTTTGGCTTACCGGTGCTGGTCTTTTTTGAAAACAGGGCTGCTTGGGTTTTCTGCGCGTTGAACTGTACAAGGTTTTTGTTGCCCCAGTCCTCTATTATCTCCAAGTCGTTATTTATCTGTGATTTCAGTTAGTCTAAGGTAATGAAATTCACGTGCGGAGAGGCATGTGGGTGGTATGACTGACGAGACTACATTGCTATCATCTGCAAAGCAATAAAGTGGATTTACTGTTATCTATGAGGTCATTTATGTAAATCAGAAAAAGTGTTGGCGAAAGGATTGCTCCCTGTGCCACACCAGCATTTATTTGGTAAGAGTTGGATTTCCGGCCATCCAGTGCAACATAAATGGATCTATCCTTAAGGTAACTTTCAAACCAAGTGCAAAGTCTCGGCGACAATCCCGTTGCTTTGAGCTTGTTGAGCAGATTTTCATGCCAGACTTTATCGAATGCTTTAGATATATCTAAGTCAATTGTTCTTGTTTCACCTCGCAACTCAATCGCTTTTTGCCATAAGTAAGTGACGTATGTAAGTAAATCGCCAGTTGACCTAAATTTTCGAAATCCGTATTGCTTGTCGTTGATAATTTTGTACTTTTCCAAGTACTTGGTTAGGTGATTGTTCACAACTCTTTCCATTACTTTTGATATCACCGGAAGTAGAGCAATTGGTCTATAGTTTAACGGATCTGTCTTTTTTCCTTTCTTTGGAATGGGTTGTACTGCGGCAGACTTCCATGATGATGGATATACTCCTTGCCTATAAGATAAATTGAATAATTTTGCGAAAGTTGGGGTGAGTTCGCTAGCACAATTTTTGAGTACTATCGCGGGAATGCCATCTGGACCCATTGCTTTGTTTGTATCCAACTTTTTAAGGGATTTTCGTATTTCTCTGTGACAAAAGGGCACCTCTGGCATACTGTGGGAAACCTTTTCAATGAACGGTGGAGTTTTTCCATTTGGCACTGTTAGGTTTGAGTTGGAGGAAAAGATTTTGGCCAGCATATTGGCTTTTTCCTCTGATGTTGTGGCTGAGTGAGTATTTTTATCTGTAAGTGGTGGTATGGATGAGTTGGTGAAGTTTGATCCAACGGCTTTTGCAAGAGACCAAAAGGACCTAGAACTACTTGGACAATTCAGCAACCTGTTTTTTATTCTTTGATTGTATGTTTCTTTGGCGGCGGCAATAGTAATTTTGCAACTATTTCTGGCTTCTATAAATTCTGTGTGGTTTTGAGCGATTTGTTGTCGTTTCCAAAGGTTATATGCTCTGTGTTTTTTCTGTACAGCCGTTTGACACTGGCTGTTGAACCAAGGTTTTGCATTAGCTCTGCGTTTTATTGTATGTGGGATATATGCATCCATTCCAGATAAGATTACTTTTGTTATTTCATTACAGCAAATAGTGGGATCAGCTATTTTAAAGCAAACCTCTTGCCATGGAAAATCCAGGTAAAACTGTTTAAGGTCATTCCATTTTGACGATTTATAGTGCCACATTTTACGAGGAAGTGATTGTTGGCTTGGCGGTATGAACATTTCGCACTTTGTTCTTATAAGTTTATGATCGGATGAACCAAGTGGGGGATCTACTTGAATTGTGTACAAGTCAGGATTTGTAGTTAGGAACAAGTCTAAAAGCGCTGCAAATTCACCCCTTTCTGAGATACGGGTAGGTTCATCGACAAGCTGCGTTAGACCACAACTTATGGCAAAAGCTTCTGCTTCCCTGCCTTCATTATCTGTTTTGTTGTGGTGTTTTAGCCAGGGTATATTGTGGACGTTGAAATCGCCTAAAAAAACAATTTCCGCATGTGGATAGTTAGACTGTATACTATCACAGTTTTCGGATAATGTCGCAAAAAAGTTTTGATACTCGGTGTTACTTGGCGGTCGGTAGAGGCAGCAAATGAACTTGGTCGATGACTTTGAGGTGAATTTCAGCCATATGATATCGAGGTTCACTGGTTCTAGCTTCTCCTCTCGATGACATGAAAGGTCATTTTTAATGTACACACAGATCCCAAAATTATGTCGAAATCGGTGGTGTAGGTCATAGCCGGGATAAAGATAGTTCACAATAGGTGTTGCAGAACTGATTTTAGTTTCAGTGAGAACAAGGATGTCAGGTCTTTGTTCTTCAAGATGTTGGTGAACTGAATTCATGTTGGTACTTAATCCTCTTATATTGCTAAAATCAATTGTGAGTTGAGTTTTTGGTCTTTTTTTAATATCTTTGCATAAATGACCCCCAGGATCACCCGACGCCCGGAGATCCGAGTGGTCGGGTATTTTACCTCCGGAATATTTTGATCCTGGAGGCGCCATCATGCTATCTGTTACTCATTGTTGGAACCGGACTGCCAGCGCAGTAGCGGAACGTGGTGATACCACTTAGCGCTACTCAGTTCTGGCATGGTGGTATCTCACCGGTCGACGCCCAATGAGTAAAAAGCGTCTACCACCTAGGGGTTGTTCAATACAAAATAAATTTCTTGTTTCTTTATGAGTTATTGATCGCTCGCAATTTTTTAGTAGTTCTAACCGTTTTGAGAAAAATTATACAAACATATTTTTTTGTCCTAAGTACCAAATGACATTTAATGAGTCGATTCGCACGTAGCGAATTATCAGAAGAATTTTGTCGTCAAAATAAAATTTTCCTTTGGATAACAGTTTTTTTCTAACATACCTACCTCCTTACCCAGATACAGGGTGTTGAAATTTTAAAACCCAGTAGCTCATAGTTACAAAGCGTTTGCAGACCTTTGGACTTTTAGTCTTAAAATAAGCCAAGGAATTGCCCTTTCTTTAAGGGAGGATTAAAACATCAAAAAGGTAATTTTTTTTTTGATAATTATTTTTAGCTCACACTAATACTATACTATAGGTAGTAGTGTGAGCTATGGTGATCCTAATTTTTCAGAGAAGAAAAAAGTTGCTCCAATTTTAAAAATATTGAAATTTTTTTGTCGCGCCGTCTGTCTGTCTGTTACGACGAACCCGCATAACTCAAAAAGCGCTTGCCCGATTTTAATGAAATTTGGTACCTAGGCTGGGTCTTGGGTCGAGATGGTCCCATTTAAAAATGAACAAAGTGGGGTAGATTTCAAAAATTAGAGTTTATGTGAAAAGATGGCGTGTGTGATATCAAACGTAGGTAATTGAGTCTGGAGTTAAACCAAATACATTTTAGTTTTTTTTTAAAAGGGTGGAAATAGATTTCAAAAATTAGAGTTTAAGTCAAAACATGGTGTTTGTGGTATCAAACGAAAGGTGAGTCTGGAATTGAATAAAATGTATTTCCGTTTTTCTAAAATATGTTTACTAAATTAAATTGGAATTTTTTGAAAAAAAACCACTAAAAAAATATATTGAATTTTTACAGAGTATTAAACCGAAAATACCCTTATGCAAAATATTTACCGTTTTAGAAATTTTGGCCTTTTTCGATATTTTTTTAAATAAATTATTGGCCTAAAAATAACCGTTTTCTACGCCCGATTTGAACGCGTTGTAGCTAAAAAAAATTGCTTTAATTTCTCACAGAATGTGTATGCCAAATTTCATTGAAATCGGTAGAAAGAAAAACTATAGTTTCTGATTTTTATTAGTGGTTTTTGATAGATCTAAGGTGTGATATTTAGTATCTCAAGGAGATTTATGGCGTTTTTTTTAAAACTTAAGTAGAATTTGTGAAAATTTTAAATAAGTGATGCTGCTAAACTAAAAAATAAGATATATCTAGGGGAGGGGCGGGCCCCTCTGCCCCCCCTGGATCTGACACTGTTGATATGGTAACCAAGAAAGCCCTGTTCTTCTATGCCACTTTTCCGCAAGCGATTGCAAAAAGACGAACGCCGCCTCAAGAGTTCGACCACCAATCAAGGGCGAAAAAGGTTTTTTTCTTACTCACGAAACTAGGGTTGCCAACCGTCCTCCAGCCAGGAGGACAGTCCTCCGTTGAGGCAAAATGTCCTCCGTCCTCCACAGACCCTGTGGAGGACGCCATTTGTCCTCCTTTATCAAAATTATGTGCTTAAATCAAAAATAACGTGATAAAAAGACATGAGAAATGACCGAATTCATAGTTGTTCCCCATTTTTTTTTCTGTCATCCATATAAAATAACACATTTAAGAAATAAATAAACCAAGCCTGAGGAACGTCTGTAAAAACAGCCCTAAGCAACGGCGGCATCATTCGTAAGTTTTCGTCACGTCTCCCGCGGCAAAGCAAAGGTCAGTCAAGTGTTCTGTGGTCAGTCCGGCACAGAAAGGGCACAGACGATCGCGCATAGAAGATCGCAGAATTTGTACTCTATGTTTGCCTCCAAGTTTTTGTTTGTTTTGCTGTATTTAATATTTTTTCTCTTTACTCTTGGGGTATAGTAGTAAGGTAAGTAAACAGTCACTTAAGGCCGCTTGACATGGTGCATGACAATAAAATTTGCAGGCAAATGTATGAAATTTTGCCCAGGTGCATGCGCAGTACAAATCCAGCTGATTGTTGCAGGCAATCCATTTTTATCGGTCCGGTGCCATTTTTTTGTATGCAAACTGGTGAATTTTTACCTAGATTTTGGGGAATCCATGCATGGCCATACACAATGTCAAACGAAAAGAAGATTTTTTGCAGGCAACAATTTGACCGACATTTTTTGCTTGCAAATATTTGCAGCGCGTCATGTACCATGTCAAGCGGCCTAAGATGATTGCCCCAAATGCCTCAATTTAATGTGTTTTTTTTAATATTATTAAAATCTAGCACTTCTGCTTATGCTGCATTATTTTATGCTGAGTTTATACACTATACATTCAGATAAAAATAATAGTTGATTCTATAAAATAAAAAGTTGGACAACTTTTAACTTTTTTTTTATTTTTATCTGAAAACAGATGTGCAACATCACATCATATGATCTTTGTTGTTGTTTTGGTATAGAATTTAATTTTTTTTTTCAGTTTTTTTTAACCATTTTAAGATTTTTAAGCAATCCAACTTTAAAAAGCCATTTATCTTTTAATTCAAAAAAACTTACAGATTATTTTTTTTTACAAAAATATTGATGTTTGTTTATTATTTTGGCTGTCTAAATAGCAAAATAGGTATTTTAATTTTTATATACATAACCCCTGCATAAAAATAAAACAAAAGTACATATTAAAATAGAATTCATATTATTTTCTACAAAAACAGTGTTCAAAATTTATTAAAAAACTACCTCCGATAATGAAGTTTTTCACTGAAAACGGCGTTTTTCACAGAGCAAGTGCAAAAGTTTTGCACACGCTGTATATTGCATGAAAATTTTTTTTCACAACTCGCTCGAATTCTGGACCTCTCTAAGGCTCGGCCCACCAAACTGTCTCGCCCATATAAATAAATTCATTTTTAAAACTTGTTTTTTAAATAACTATTAATTTTGATTGGGCTGTTTCAACAGCAAAATATTTTTATTTTAATTTTTACTTTAAAATGAGTCTCAGTGGCGGCTCGTGGTCATTTGCAAAGGTGAAGCAAAACAATGACATAAAGGTACTCGCGGCAGGCAAAAAAAATTAGGCATCATGACCAAAAACATTAATTTTGAGCCTTAAAAAGTAGTTATTTTACCCATTATTGTAAAAAATAATATGATATTTAAGCTCCTGATTAATTTTTATCTGTATAAACCAAGCACACAATACGTTTCTGTTTTGAAACTACAGAATAAACCATTTGTATCTTCTTTTTTAAGTTTCACCTCCCATGAAAATTTGTTTGGTGTTTGTGTTGATGTTTCGTATATATGTAGCTGTTATTTAATAAATGTGTTTTGAAAAAGATGTTTTTTTAATTTAAAAAATACATACCAATATATATACGTACCTACCTAGTAATTTTTATATTATGTTTATCCCTATAGAGCTTTATTTTAAGGAACGTGCACTAGAATTTTTTTTAACTGTGAGATCATATAAAAATGTCCTCCATTGGCTCCAGTTGGCAACCCTACACGAAACTCAAAAAAAAATCTATTTTTACTTTTTATTGGAAAGGTTTTACATAATAAAACTAAAGATGACAGCACAAATAAAGAAACGTACTTTGTGGTAACAGTATATTATGACTTGTACAGTGTGTCGGAAAAGTTTCGGTACCCCTAAATATTTTGAAAACTATCGGTTTTAAAGAAAAATGTTTCATACAAGACTTTTAGGAAAAAAAAGTGACTTTGTTTATGACCTTGAAACGAGATTTAAAGGTTATTTGAGAGCCAAGTTGAGACACATGACTATATTCTGCGATACTCCGAATTTTTAAAAAATATCTGTAAAAAATTGCCTGTTTATTAATTATCAAGCCTGATCCTACTATGAATGGCAACAGTTTCGAAGGCTGACAGATCTAAAATTTTGACTATTTTGAAAACAAAAAAATATAGACTGACAAGAAAATAATGGAAATGTCAGTCTTTGACAGAGTTGTATTTCAAAGATGGATCGGGCTTCTTGATTTGAGGGGGCTTTTGTCAAATATATATTGTCAAAAGTGACAGCCTATAAGCCTTCCAAATTTTTGACAAGCATGTATTTTTTATTCACTTATCTACACGGAACTGTAACAGTTTTTGTTACACCTAATTCTCACCTACGACTTTCTCGTGGGTGCCCGCTCACGCGTCACATGATCTCAATATGAAATGTTGTCACAGTCATGTGACGCGTGCGCGGGCACGCACCAGTAAGTCGTAGGTGGGCACTGGGCTTTACAGTTCCGTGCTTATGTATGAAGGAAGCTATACCTACCTAGAGACCCTGTATATCTATGACATTTAAAACCTAAAAAAATATATATCATACAGGGTCTCGAGCTATATCTAGATTAGGGTAGAGCATGGACAGAAAGAAGTAATCATCCGTTTTTGGCTCGACCAAATATTAAAATCAAAAGTTGTAATTTTCCTAAAAAAAATTTTTTCTTAACTTGGCTCTAAAATAACCTTTAAATCACGTTTCAAGGTCATCAACAAAGTCACTGTTAGAAAATTTCTATTCCTAAAAGTCTTGTATAAAACATTTTTTTTAAAAACTGCTAGTTTTCAAAATATTTAGGGGTACCGAAACTTTTCCGACACACTGTATAAGCCGAGACAGCAAACACAGCTGTTCTCGGGTATAAGTGCATGTGAGAAACAGAGCATACCGCACCATACCAGAAAATACTCCCTAAGGATACTCGTAAAGCAATCTTTACTGCTCTGTCCCCACTGCAGGGGGAGTATTTTTTTGTATGGGAAATTGGTATAATTTTACATACTTTTTTTAAAAATTGAGTGAGAAATTAAGAAACGTACAAACTTGTAATAAATATTAGTTTAACGAATAATAAACAAATATGTTAAAAAACACTAAAATAACATTTAAAAAATATTTAATTTTGAAAGTATTGCAAATGTGCCATTATCCAACTTCTTGGACAAAATGGCATATTTATATATGTCTTTATAAATGCCGTTGACAGAACAATGCGTAGCGAGTTCTGTCAAGCATGAAAAAAGGTTTCTGCAAGTCTTGAGGAACAATCATTGACTTCTATACCCTAAGGCCCTTTCAGGGCCTTATAGAACTCAATGGGAACAATGGTCTTTCTACAAGCGTCAGGAAAACAAGAAAATAAGCTTGTGTAAAATACCATTTTCAGATCGATCTAACTAAATCAAATAAAATATTAAGTAAAAAGTAATATAAAAATACAAAGAATAAAAAGAAATAGTAAAATATAAAATAAGTGGATATACGTCATTTTAAAGGACATTTTAGGTTAATTAAAAAAAAAGTTAATAGAAAGGCAAATCCTAATAGCGTAATACTAGAGTCCCTGTATGTTGACATATTTCGATATATTATCCAAATATGTCAACATACAGGGAATCTACGTAATACCAATTTGATGTAATAAAATCTCAAAAATTAAAAGATGAAATTTAATTCGGCAGTTAAAAAAAAAATAGGTAAAATGTCAACACGTTTTGCCCGCGAACCTTTATCAATATGATTTCTGAACGTACCCTCATAATTTTTGGTTTTTGCGATTGGCAACACTGAGCCACGTCGTCACTTCCACAGAACACTTCACTTTTGGCGCCATTGGGACCTGAAAATGGATAGCAGGGCGCTTATATTGCGGAGTTTTTCGTAGAAAAACTTGGAAAATTGATGAAAAATATTACATAAAATGTAGAAAAAGAACCAATTAATATTTTGAAGGTCAGTTTTCCCGATAATTTCTAGTTTTAAGTGGTTTTTTGCTTCTGAAAGTTTGGCGTCCTTTTTCGTGAGAGAGATATATTTATAGAGTTTTTCTTGTTAATATTTGGAAAAGTGATTAAAAAAATTGTTTAAAATGGGAATTAAGAACCAAATAACATATTGAAATTAATTATTTCCAGTATTTTCATGTCTGAAACGGTCTTTGTTGCTCCTGAAAATTTCTGATAGTCTTTTTTGTAAGCACAATTTTAAAATTTTTCGCAAAAAGAAATTGGACAACTGTTGTTAGACCTCTACAGACAGCCCCCTCAATATAAAGGGGGCTGTGCACAAGTAATTGTTACACTAAATTGATCCAGGTAATTTTTTCCAGTATTTTTTTTTGCATGCAGCTGTGCTAGTAAGCAGGGAAGGGAATTGTAATTGGAAAGTATTTTTTACTGGCATAGCACTGCCAGCAACGTGTTTACTTAGGATGGCCAAGACTATATGTCAGATAAAGCCAGACAGGTCCAGCTTTTTGGGCAATATTAAAATATCTGGCTGGTATTTTCTTTTTGTCCAGGTTTTAAAGGATACAAGACTCCCAGAGACCTTTTGTTTATGGTCATCAATTTTTTTAAATTGGTTTTTATGCAAATTCAGGCTTTTCAGGTCCAAGGAATCTTTTTTTAGGACGGTTTATTAATATGACCGGTTCTGTCTTGCGTTTTTTATCAAAAATTGGTTCTTAGCTAACCATACTTCGCTGCCTGGTTTCCTGTTTGCAGTTGTATTAGTTTTTTTTTAAAATTAGCTGTAGGAAGTATAACAACTTTTTTGTGAGATCAGAAGTTTATTTGCACATTTAGAAAGTAATTGATAAAAATGTTTAAAATTTAAATAAAGAACCAAAATTGGATTAGTTAGAGCTTAGTTGTTGACGGTTAGAGAGATGTTTTTCTAGCATTTTCATATTCAAAAATATTTCTTCTTATATTTGCTAATATTATTAACTTGTTTATATATAGGTATCAACAATAAAAGCCACATATTTTGACTTTTGCTACCTATAATCTATGAAATATATAATATATTTTTTTTCGAATCCTTTGATTTTTATTAAAATGTATTTTACCCCTGAAGCAGATGCAAAATAGTAAAACATCCCTGAGGCAGATGCAAAATAGTAAAACCTTGGTAAAAAATGGTTGATAATGTAGTTTGATTGGGACAATGGTAGTACATATCTATTATGTATTATATTATTTTTAAAAGTCAGAAAACTTATAATAATAAGTACATATAGGTACCATGTGTTAAAGTATACTTTTGAAAAAAAAAAAACCTTATAATAGACAATATTTTGAAAATATTAAACTCTATAAAATCCAAAAACACATGTGGTTTGATACAGGAAGTAAAAGTACCTACATAGCAAGTTTAAAAAAATATATATAATGCAGCAAGATTCTTAATAAAGTTCAAGATAGAGAAATGAAGGTTTTATATTGAAAAAAAATGTTAACAATAAAAATACATGGAAAAATAATAAGAAGGTAATCATTTTCTTGAAAAAATACACAAAACAGACATTTTAGAGAATAAATAACTAAATTATTTCAATCATTGTGGTCAGCCTAAGTAAAGCATTAAAACAATAAAAAAATAAATTCAAATTGTTTGATAAAGAAAAAAAATGGTATATTTTAAAATTTTATATATCTTCCTAAAGCAATAGGTAACACTGGCAAACTTATTTGTTCTCTAAAATGTCTATTTTGTGTAGATATAGAAGAGAATTATAATTTTTCCACTATTTTTCCATTTATTTTTATTGTTAACATTTTTTTTCAACATAAACCCATAATTTCTCCATATATTATATATTTTTTTTTTCCAAAATTTTGAAAGATAGTTTAAAGACTTCAAATTACCCTATCTCACAGCTATTCTGGTATAACTATAGTTCACGAGATGTCTTAATGTTTGTTAGGACATGCTTGAGCCAATATAGGAGTATTTTTGTATTTCAAAATTTAATTTAAAAAAAAAACTAAACATAAGAAAAATTTTAAATTTGAGATTTTTCATGCTCTTTATGAGTAGAATAAATGAACCAAAAATTATCAAAATCGGTAAGATGGTCTTGCAAACCTCTGGTTAATTTGATATGAAACGACCCCAGAACGATCCAAATGCATACATTTCTTTATTTATTAACAGAAATTTAAATTATTATTTCAATGTTTTTTTTATTGCCTATACTCCCTGTACAAAACAAAGTGTTTTATAATTTTATATCAGGAAACTTTTAGATTTATTTATTAAATTGCAATATTTTAAAAATATATTGCCAAATGAACAATTAATTTTTATTAATTAGTGGGTGAACATAGAAAAACAAATTACTGTTCTGATATTAAATCCTTAATTCACAAATGATATTAGTTCGGGGCCTAAGAGAGGAATTTTGGGGTTTGTCTGCATTTTCGCGTCCCGTAATAAAATTTGGCACAGAGGTAGTAGACACCTAGAGATGCCATTTTAGAAGTGGTGCTCCGATGGAACCCTTTGCAGAGCCCAGATACAGGGGCGTACTTGAGGTGGGACAGAAAAAATTTATAAATTAAATATGAAACTCATTTCGCGTACAGTTTTTTGTTTGTTTTACCTTACAGTTAGTAAATCCAAAAAATTTGCAAAAAACAAAGTTGAGAAAACGGTTTTTTTGAGGGGGGACAAAAGGAAGAAGGACAGACATTGTTAAAATCTTATTTCATCTAAAGTGGTCGTGTGGGGTATCGATTTCTAGGTAATTTCGTATTCTAAACGAAAATAGATATAAATTAAGTCAATACGTCAAACTGTTCACATGATATGTCAAAATGATCATAAAAATTTTACATATTTTTAAAAATCACCCTGTATTTTTAACAGTTCGACCTCGCTCTTTTTTCTTTCTATAAAGTATACATAAGAGCTAAGTATCTTTTATTCGGTATATATTTTTTTTACAATATCGTTACGTCTAACATACTTTTCCATCTTTCTAGATTTTTTAAATTGAGAATTAGTAATTAAAACCATCCTGTACTCCGACCGTGTATATGTCACACCCGTCCAACAAGTTTTGTTTTAAAGAGAAACAAATTGTTTATACTTACATTAAATTTTATCGCCGTATCCTGCAACTGCAACTAAGCTCCTGTAATTTTTTTTCTACTTAACACCCACACCATAAATTTCTCAAAAAAATATACGTATTTTTTATTTTTTGAAAAAAATAAATCAATATATTTTTTGTGTATATGTCGTTATAATCAGTGCCAAGTTTCATTGCTCTAGCTTTACATTCGAATTTTATACAGAATTTTAATTAGATAGATGCAATTAAAAATAAAACACCCTGTATTTTTGCTCTGCACTTGGTTCGGGATGACCACCACTTCGTAAAATAATACTATAGTGTTATACTATATTCGTGCCAAGTATCATTACGGTACGCAAAAATGCAGAAAAAAGTGGCTTAGGCTCCGAACTATAACAATAAAACATCTTAGTTAAGATTAGAAAATTAATATCTAAAAATTTTCTTTGATACTAAATATAATTTATAATTTCTTTATTAATGGTAATCTTTGAAATCTCAGTCTGTCAGAGAAGGAGAATTTTCTTATATATTAAGTAAATCAGAGGACTTATATAAAACAACCGTCCATTATTTTCTTTCTTATTTTTTATGTTCACTTCCAAAATTTCACTGTACTGACTAAAACTGTCTAGATTTTTTCCATACAATTTAAGTAGCTTTTTTTCAACCCATTCCTAAGTTGTAATTGAAGATCTACAAAATTTAGTATGGTGCATAAGATTTTCGGTGACATTACAAATGCTGTAATTATAATTTTGGGACAATTCATGTCTTAGTTTTTTCAACAACTGAAATATCTTCATTAATTACTTTATAAACCATACTACGCATTTTGTAGGCAAGACAGTGTTTACAATAACGGACCAGATATTTTTTCAATTAAATATTGGATGTTTTTCTTAAATTGTTGGCTGTTGGTGAGTTTGGCTCATGATATTTTGATATATAGGGGAGATTGGGGCAAAATGATCCCCTAAGACTTTTTGATATTTTATAACGTCAGATATAATTTTTTTTAAATCTTTTTTTTATTAGAGTATTGATTAATCCTTTGCCCACCAAAAAAAATGCACGTTTTTTTTCCATGATCTTTAATAACTTAAATTCAAAAAATACAAAAAGTCAAAAGGATCATTTTACTCCACAGGTAGGAGTAAAATGATCCCCACAAAAACTTAACTTGTGAACATCAAATGAAATACAACATTTACTAAAAAAGATTATATAAACTTTTAGACTAAATTATAAACTAATTCTCTTTTTGATTTTGCTTAACGGACACTCAGAGCACAAGTCGCATATAAGCATTTCTTCATCTTCTTCGACACCTGCGCATTGGTCATGTGCTCACCCCAAGCATTGCATGCATCTGATTTAACCTTCCCCTCCAGCTGATTGGAGGTATTCCCCAGAACAGTATAAAGACACAGTATTATTTTCCTTCTCGTCTTCTGTGTTTGAGGAACTAGACACAATATCCTTTTTAATTTTTTAATATTTCGAGCATAATTTACCGTTGTTATAAATAGCAGCCTAAAAATTAACTTAGCGGAGCAAAACGATCCCGGGATCATTTTACCCCGCGTATGTGGGATTATTTTACCCCTAACTGTACTTTTAAAACATACCCGAAAATACTATTTCCATAAAACGACTGACATAAAAGATCTATGATTAAGTTTGGTTATATCAGGATATTATAAATTACACCTAGAAGATTTAAGAAAACTCTACGTTTATTATAAATATTCACTGCAAGATATACCTTGCCTTAGATCAAAAGCACAAAAAAATTATTTACTCATTAAATTTACGGAATGCAACTAACACGTGTTTTAAAGCGATCACTAGTTTCTCGCGTAGAACTGTTTTTAGTCTTCGGTTCATAGATGTAGCTGCTAGGTTCGCTAGAAATCGGGGGATCATTTGAACCCGCGGGGTTCATTTTGCCCCACTCTCCCCTACTTCTCGTTGATATGTTCTCATTTTTATAAATTGCTCAAAAATTGACGTGACCACCCCATTTTTTCGGACATTTATTCCTAAACAAAACGGTCAATTCCCATACCCAACAAACAATTAAAGTTGTAACGACGAAACCCCAACTAGAAAGAATTTCTTAAAAGTAACCGCAACGTACTCCCGCTACGTCTCAGTATACCATACAGCGACGTTATAATTCCCTAAGTGGGGAACCAATTTCTGGTTATAACTACTTGGCCAAGTGTTTAAAGTCACTGTAGTAACAACTACACTACTACGTCGTAGCCAGGTATCTACTACGTCGTAGAGGCTGTTTTTTTTTCGTAATGGCATAAAAGTTGCGATGTAGTTGCAAATAATATAATCGTTTCTTTTTGGTAGAATTGTTACACAATATGGTGGACACAACAGTAAACAGACTCGCTTAGTTTTTTTGTTTGGTTATGGTTATAATATGAACTATGTTATCCAAAAGTGTGAGAATTTACGAGCAGAGGATCAAAATTCGAGTGCGACGCAAAGTTTTTTGTATAACATGCATTATATATATTGCAAAAAACCGGTGCGCCCGTAAAATTGCGGCGTTTTCTGGTAGCTGATGGAATTTTTGTGTTGTGATTTTGGAGGTTATGTTTTCATAATCGACAGTTAACTCCAACAAATGGTGCTTAAGAAGAGCATTTTTGGTAAGCTTCAACTAATTTGTTTATAAAATAGTATGGCTCTTTAATATGAGCTCATAAAACGACAACAAAAATATTAAATTTTCTTTCTTACATAAAAACATGGCGTCCCAAACTATATTCCCTGATAGTCGAAAAGGTTACTTGAAAGTAGTTGCGGCTTTAAAGTTGATCCAAAAAGTTATTTTGTCTACATTGTTACATCAGATGTTACTATGATGACACAAACTTTTGTGGTAAAAATTAAAGTTATAATGTAGTTGTCGGATACACTTGTTTGGGACTCCAATGAAGCTTAACTTTCTAGTGGTAATTAAGTAGGATATAAAAGTCAGGGCGACTACGAAATAACGACTAAAAAGAAAGTAAAACTTTAGCAACGTCCTATTGTGGTAGAGAAGACTATCAGAATCGACTATCAAGAAACAATCCTATGAAGTAGTTTAGAGGGTCGTTTTTACGAAACATCTACTATTTCCTGATACTAAATAGTAGTTAAAACTAAAAAGTAACAAATTTTGGTTGGGATCACCACATTTCTACTATAAGAAAGTAGCAAAGCCTTTAGAACATGTAGCCGCTACTATAAATGTTAGTTGGGTACAGTTTTCTATGTGATATAGCTTGGATTATCCTCTTTTAATGTTTGGTTTCCTTTTTGTCCTATGCTTGACAGATAGCTTCACAGGGTGGCTACAACGCAAGTGTAACAAAAGTGTGAAAGTTTGCACGGCTCCCATTTCCCGTACGATTAAAAAAAAAATTATGGCGCAAAATGACTAAAGCCAAAAAAAGTCATTTCTCAGTTTTTTTAATTTCTATTTAGTTTCCGAGATATGATTTTTTTCCTAAACATTGTACTTTTTCTGATTTTTGGTTTGACGCTTCTACCCGGTTTGAGACCTATAGCAACCAAATTTGCTATGGGGCAACCCAAGTATTGGCCTTTTCGAACCTCGTACGCCATTGTACCCTAGATGACCACTGAGCACATTCAGGAGCATGCAAAAATAATTTTTCATAAATTCTCCTTTCACTCTAGAATAGTTAAAACGACTCACATGAAAGCAAGTGAAGTTAATTTTGACTATGCATTATTAGTTTCCTTTCTTTATATTTAATAAATCTCCTAATCTAAAAGGTATTTTCCAAATTTTTTTAAATTTCATTTTGAGCCACTCTGTTTGGCGATAATTTATTACAAAAAGACATATTTCTCCATATTTCAGTGACGCGCATTTAAATAATTATAGCTCAACAACGAATCCTATGACCCCTCAAATTTTTTTTGGTAAAAATATCAGGAAAGTTTGGCGTTTAACATATCTCAAATTTAGCTCATTTGACGCATCCCGTTAAACAATGTTTAGTTAGTTTTAGTGCCTCCTCGTTTAGTATTGATTTATCCAATTTAAAAATTATTCAAAAAAGTTGGTGCAAAGTTCTGTCAGAGAAAGGGGACCCTTACAAACCTATATTTGTTACTTTTAGATTAAAGATAATGTAACTTAGAACGGAACCACCAGCACTATGCCAGATGGAAAATGGAAGTCCTTGTTTGCCTTTACATTGAAGAAGTCAGAATTTTGAATCTTGGATAGAAACAACTTTGGTGAGTTTTTATAATTATGTTAGTTTGACGATAATCTTTTTTAATAACCGAAAGCCTTTTTTTCTTTTTAAAAGATTATAAATTTATTAGTTTACTTTTTAGCAATGGAAATGCAGCTTAGAATGGAACCTTTGAGAGTTTTCAACTTTAAGCTATATCAAAAAGAATGCAGCTTTGGACCAGAGTTAAAGATAATGGAATGTTAAAAATCGACAGAAACTTCTTTGGTAAATTACTTAAAGTAGCCTAAATCATAACTAAAATATTAGCATAAAATACAAAAAAAAACAAAGAAGTAGGATATGATGAAGTCTGTGTTGTGAAATTTATATTTTTTTTCTTTAAAAATATACAAACTTATCAATTTAATTTTTTAGAAGAACATGATGCAACTAAGAATGCAACTTTAAGAACTATATCAGATAAAAAATGAAATGCCTTTGATTTTCATCACACAGAAGAAGCTAGAATGTTGAATCTTGGATTGCAGCTTAGAATGAAAGCTTTGAGAAATATCAACTTTTTCTTTGATGACTATATCAATACAGCTTTAGAACATATTTAAAGATAATGGAATGTTAATAATCGACAAAATTTTCTATGGTTAGTTACTTACGGTAGCCTAAATCACAACTAAAATATTAGCATAAAATACAAAAAATACTCTGCCAATATATGGGCCCCTAAGCTCACACTAGGTACTATAGTTATAGTGTACGTGCGAGCTAATAAAACTAAAACCTGAAATATATCTTATTCAACTCCAGACTAAATTACCTTTTGTTTGATACCACACAAGCCATGTTTTGACTTAAACTCAAATTTGTGAAATCTACCCCCACCCTTAAAAAAACAAAAACTAAAATGTATTTTGTTTAACTCCGGACTTAATTACCTTTCGTTTGATATCACACACGCCTTATTTTCACGTAAACTCTAATTTTTGAAATCTACCCCCACCCTTTTTGAAGAAAAAAAACTAAAATGTATTTTGTTTAACTCCATACTCAATTACCTTTCGTTTGATATCACACACGCCATATTTTCACATAAACTCTAATTTTTGAAATCTTCCCCCACTCTTTTATTTGGCTTGTGTTCGGTGGATTTTGTTCATTTGGGACCATCTCGACCCAAGACCCAGCCTGGGTACCAAATTTCATTAAAATCGGCCTAGCGGTTTTTAAGTTATGCGCGTTGGTCGTTACAGACAGACATACAGACACACAGACAGACAGACAGACGGCGCAACAAAAAAGTTTCAAAATCATTTGAAACGCAAAGATATATAAAAAATTTTGAAATCGGAGCAACTTTTTTTTTCTCGAAAAAATTAGGATCACCATAGCTCACACTACTATAGTATAGTATATGTGTGAGCTAAAAAACAAAGAAATAGGATATGATGAATTATGCTTGGAATTATGTGTTGTGAAATTTATATTTTTTTTCTTTAAAAATATACAAACTTTAATCTTTTAGAAGAACATGGTGCAACTAAGAATGGAACTTTTAGCATCATATCAGATAAAAATGAAAGGCCTTTGATTTTCATCACACTGAAGAAGCCAGAATGTTGAATCTTGGATAAAAACAACTTTGGCGAGCTTTTCTAATTATGTTAATTTGACGAGAATCTTTTTTAATAACCGAAGCCATTTTTTCTTTTTACAAGAATATAAATTTATTATTTTACTTTTTAGCAATGAAAATAAAGCTTAGAATGGAACCTTTGAGAATTTTCAACTTTAAGCTATATGAAAAATAATGCAGCTTTCGACTATATTTAAAGATAATGGAATGTTAAAAATGGACAGAATTTTCCTTGGTAAGTTAGCCAAATTAGCCTAAATCACTAATAAATAATTAGCATAAAATAAAAAAAAACAAACCAGTAGGATATGACAAATTCTGTGTTGTGAAATTTAAAAAAGATTTTCTTTAAAAATATGCACGCTTATACACTTTTATTTTTTAGAAGAACATAATGCAACTAAGAATGAAACTTTTAGCACTATATCAGATAAAAAATGAAAAGTCTTGGATTTTCATCACAACGAAGAAGCCAGAATGTTGAGTCTTGGATAGAAACAACTTTGGTGAGTTTTTCTAATTATGTTTGACGTGAATCTTTTTTAATAACCGAAAGCCATTTTGTTTCTTTTCCCAAGAATATAAATTTATTGTTTTTAGCAGTGGAAATGGACCTTAGAATGGAACCTTCGAGAATTTTCAATTTTAAGCTATATGAAGAAGAATGCAGCTTTGGACCATATTTAAAGATATTGGAATGTTAATAATGGACAGAAACTTCTTTGGTAAGTTACCTAACGTAGCCTAAATTATAACTAAAATATTAGCATAAAATACAAAAAAAACATAGAAGTGGGATATGATGAATTCTGTGTTGTGTTTATATTTTTTTCTTTAAAAATATACAAACTTATACTTTAATTTTTTAGAAGAACATAATGCAACTGAAAATGGAACTTTCAGCAACATATCAGATAAAAAATGGTTGTCATCAGATTAAAGATGCCGAATGTTGAATTTTGGATAGAAACAACTTTGGTAAGTTTTCCTAATTGTTAGGTATGTTTGTTGTTTCTTTTCGTTGCAAGAATACAGTTAATATTTTATCATTCATCATTGTGCTCTAATAAATACTCTGCCAATATATGGGCCCCTAAGCTCACACTAGGTACTATAGTTATAGTGTACGTGTGAGCAAATATAACTAAAAACTGAAATATATTTTATTTAACTCCAGACTAAATTACCTTTTGTTTGATACCACACAAGCCATGTTTTGACTTAAACTCAAATTTTTGAAATCTACCCCCACCCTTAAAAAAAACAAAAAACTAAAATGTATTTTGTTAAACTCCGGACTCAATTACCTTTCGTTTGATATCACACACGCCATATTTTCACTTAAACTCTAATTTTTAAAATATACCCCCACCCTTTTTTTTAAAATAAATTAAAATGTATTTTGTTTAACTGCAGACTCAATTACCTTTCGTTTGATATCACACACGCCATATTTTCACATAAACTCTAATTTTTGAAATCTACCCCCACCCTTTTATTTGGTTTCTGTTCGGTGGATTTTGTTCATTTTTAAATGGGACCATCTCGACCCAAGACCCAGCCTAGGTACCAAATTTCATTAAAATCGGCCAAGCGGTTTTTGAGTTATGCGCGTTGGTCGTTACAGACATACAGACAGACAGACAGACATACAGACAGACAGACAGACAGACAGAGCAGAAGTTTCAAAATCATCTGAAACGCAAAGATATATAAAAATTTTTGAAATCGGAGCAACTTTTTTTTTCTCGAAAAAATTAGGATCACCATAGCTCACACTACTATAGTATAGTATATGTGTGAGCTAAAATTCCCCTCAATCTAATAAATAAACATTTGTTTTAATTAAACATGTAAAACATGACTATCAAACAGGACCAACAGGACAATAACAATCTTCTCCAACAGTCAAGCAGCCTTAAGAGCCCTTGATTTCTATACGGTCTCATCGAGAACCATGAGGAGCTGCAGGAATTTGCTAAATTCGCTTGGTAGCGCTAACAATGTGGCATTAGTATGGATACTAGGGCTTTCTGGGCACGAAGGAAATGAGGCCGCAGATCAAGCAGCCCTGGGGATATCATACAATACTGCTAAATCAACCATATTAAAATGATGGAGAATAGCTTCCAACAATACTGGATAAATATACCAGAACTGGCTCAGTCTAAGGGGTTCATTAAAGGACCTTGTAGAAAGAGAGCCAGGAACAACATTGGACTTACCAGAGAGGAGGTACGCATAGTGACTGTTTTTAGCTCACACATATACTATACTATAGTAGTGTGAGAGCTATGGTGATCCTAATTTTTTCGAGAAAAAAAAGTTGCTCCGATTTCAAAAATTTTTATATATCTTTGCGTTTCAGATGATTTTGAAACTTTTTTGTTGCGCCGTCTGTCTGTCTGTCTGTCTGTCTGTCTGTCTGTCTGTCTGTCTGTCTGTCTGTCTGTCTGTCTGTCTGTCTGTCTGTCTGTCTGTCTGTCTGTCTGTCTGTCTGTCTGTCTGTCTGTCTGTCTGTCTGTCTGTCTGTCTGTCTGTCTGTCTGTCTGTCTGTCTGTCTGTCTGTCTGTCTGTCTGTCTGTCTGTCTGTCTGTCTGTCTGTCTGTCTGTCTGTCTGTCTGTCTGTCTGTCTGTCTGTCTGTCTGTCTGTCTGTCTGTCTGTCTGTCTGTCTGTCTGTCTGTCTGTCTGTCTGTCTGTCTGTCTGTCTGTCTGTCTGTCTGTCTGTCTGTCTGTCTGTCTGTCTGTCTGTCTGACTGACTGACTGACTGACTGTCTGTCTGTCTGTCTGCAACGACCAACGCGCATAACTCAAAAACCGCTTGGCCGATTTTAATGAAATTTGGTACCTAGGCTGGGTCTTGGGTCGAGATGGTCCCATTTAAAAATGAACAAAATCCACCGAACACAAACCGAATAAAAGGGTGGGGGTAGATTAAAAAAATTAGAGTTTATGTGCAAATATGGCGTGTGTGATATCAAACGAAAGGTAATTGAGTCTGGAGTTAAACAAAATACATTTTAATTTATTTTAAAAAAAGGGTGGGGGTATATTTCAAAAATTAGAGTTTAAGTGAAAATATGGCGTGTGTGATATCAAACGAAAGGTAATTGAGTCCGGAGTTTAACAAAATACATTTTAGTTTTTGTTTTTTTTAAAGGTGGGGGTAGAGTTTAAAAATTTGAGTTTAAGTCAAAACATGGCTTATGTGGTATCAAACAAAAGGTAATTTACTCTGGAGTTGAATAAAACATATTTCAGTTTTTAGTTATATTAGCTCACACGTAAACTATAACTATAGTACCTAGTGTGAGCTTAGGGGCCCATATATTGGCAGAGTATTTTTACGGGTCACTGTCGACTGAGATTACCCATGCACAGAATGGGACTAACAGAAGAGACTTTCGGTAAACCTCTCATTGATTCAGAAGATCTGAACAGTGTCTCACTTAAACTGACAACCGGCCTTTTTGGAGGATACAGTGGTGAGAAACTACGCTAAAGTGAGCCACAATAGACCCACTAGTGATCGCAGTGGAGGGCAGCGCCCACGCACATATGAATCATCATCATCAAGGGTTTTGAAATATCACTTTTATGGGATAAAGTATCCAATATTTTTTATAAAACTTTTGACAATTAGCAAAGAAAAGAATTCCTTAGCGCGTATTTAAATTCTCAATAAAAAAAACCTTAATCCTTCAAACTAAACGTGTTTTTAGTCATTTTTTGATAGATTATTTTGTCTTCATTTATCGCAATTGGGCTATAAATGTGCGGTGCATGTTCTGTTCGTAAAGCGCAAAAAATATTTTTTCAAAATTTGCAAAACTCTGCCTACAATATTTAATATTTTTATTTTGATATAACTTTGCATCCCCTCCACAGACTTAACGGACGGCTTCAGGAAATTTTAATTATTTTAGCTCACACATATACTATACTATAGTAGTGTGAGCTATGGTGATCCTAATTTTTTCGAGAAAAAAAAAGTTGCTCCGATTTCAAAAATTTTTATATATCTTTGCGTTTCAGATGATTTTGAAACTTTTTTGTTGCGCCGTCTGTCTGTCTGTCTGTCTGTATGTCTGTCTGTCTGTCTGTCTGTCTATCTGTCTGTATGTCTGTAACGACCAACGCGCATAACTCAAAAACCGCTTGGCCGATTTTAATGAAATTTGGTACCTAGGCTGGGTCTTGGGTCGAGATGGTCCCATTTAAAAATGAACAAAATCCACCGAACAGAAACCAAATAAAAGGGTGGGGGTAGATTTCAAAAATTAGAGTTTATGTGAAAATATGGCGTGTGTGATATCAAACGAAAGGTAATTGAGTCTGCAGTTAAACAAAATACATTTTAATTTATTTAAAAAAAAAGGGTGGGGGTATATTTTAAAAATTAGAGTTTAAGTGAAAATATGGCGTGTGTGATATCAAACGAAAGGTAATTGAGTCCGAAGTTTAACAAAATACATTTTAGTTTTTTGTTTTTTTTAAAGGGTGGGGGTAGATTTCAAAAAATTGAGTTTAAGTCAAAACATGGCTTGTGTGGTATCAAACAAAAGGTAATTTAGTCTGGAGTTAAATAAAATATATTTCAGTTTTTAGTTATATTAGCTCACACGTACACTATAACTATAGTACCTAGTGTGAGCTTAGGGGCCCATATATTGGCAGAGTATTATAGTTCCCCTTTATATTTAATGCTTTTGCCATAACAGAAATACTTCAAAACTCTTAGGCGCAAATTATATGCTATACGCAGAGTTGCCTCTTTAAGGGTTTCACAAACTGCATTTTTGCTAAGCGATGAACAAAAATGTTTGAATAAAAACGTCATGCTTTCGTTGAGCACACACTAGAATTTTGTGACTATTGTTGGAACTTTATTGTCAAAATTCGATTTAGCTTAATAAATTTAATCGATTTTGTTGTCAAACAAGAACGACAGTTTCCGAACCTACACTTCAGGTTTGTATAATTTTTGTTTACATGTCGAACGAAACCGCCTAGTATAACGCAGTTTATGTTACCCTTAACTTTTAGAGGTTTTTTCCAACTAAACGCCAAATTTAAGGTTGACTTATATAACTTGATATTTCTAACTCTGGGGCACAGATATGTATATTCTGTCAGCTAAAATTAACAAAAAACAACACAGGTATAATATTAAAAAACATTTATTAGAAAAACAGTACATTTTAGCCACTGGATTTTGTAATACATACTCAGTAAATTTGTAATTCGTATAATTAGTAAATTTAAAAAGTACTAGAAAGAATTAAATAAACACAAGTACAGTTTAGTTTTTATAAAGTATGCCACAAATGAATTAATACGTGAAAAATCACTAAATAAATATTATACGTTTATTAGTAATTTATTAAATTTAAAATGAAAAAATTATTCATTTTAAAATTTACATAATAAGAAACTAAATATAAAATTAAAGATAAATCCACATAACAAAACACATTAATTACCAGGAAAAAATAAATAAAAATATTTTATAATATGTATATACTTATAATTAAATCAATTTAAAATGACTAGGTAAAATTACATAAATACCAGTGCATTTTAGTTTTCAGAAAATAGGTATGCCACAAATTAATTAATACTTAAAATTTACTAAAAAATATACAAAAGTGTTTTATTTAATTACATTTAATTTTTTTATGCATTGAAATTGCTACTAAAAGTGGTTTTTAAATAGTTAAAACGGACCTAATTACTACATCAGCTAATTTTATAAACATAAACTGTGAACGATAAACAAATATGTAACGTTAAAACAAATATAAATACTCTGCAAATTATTGGCTCCTAAGCGCAGATTTTTAAATGAACCCCACCATTTTATTATATCCGCAGGCTTTTATTCATTTTGAAATGGGACCATCTAGAGCCAATACCCAACCTAGTACATGGGTTGGTTGGGTTTTGGCTTTAGATAGTCCCATTTAAAAATTAATAAAATCCACCGGACATAAGCCAAAAACAAGGGTAGGGGTATATTCGTTTGAGCCTTAGGTGCCCATAAATTGGCAGAGTATTTTTTTATTAATCTTTTAACTAGTTTGGTGGGAATAACGATACACGTTGTAACGGTTTCAATTGATTTCGAAGTATACTGGGTGGGCCAAAAAAAAACCGGACAATTTTTTTTCATTATAACTTTTGAACTATACAATCGATTTTAATGAGATAAACTGTACTTGTCAGAGAATTAATCAGAGTTTCGACTGAATGTATTTTTTACCATGTTAGTTTACCACAAATATGCTCGTTTATTCTCGTGTTGCGAACATCTCTTAATTACTTTTGTAAATTAGTAAAAAAGCTGCATTCTTGCCACGCACAACAAGGTACGCATTAGCAAAATCGGGTCAGTGGTTCTAAAAAAAATATTTTTGTTTCAACCATTGTTTCTCATATTATACGACTGCCTTGCCATTCTGGTCTGCATTTATTTCCTTATAAATTCATTAATACTGAACCGATTTTGATGAAAGAAAAAATATCTTGGTGAGAATTGATTGCTTTTTAAAGATCATGATCAAAATTTATTATTATCTTGAAATTTAAGATGGTGGACAGAATCATAATTGAGTCTTCAAAATGGCGTGTTTAGTCTTATTTTATGAAAATGTTTTAGTTTTTTTTTTAATTTGTAGAAAAGCATTACTTTTTGATCGCACAACAAGGTATAAATTAGTAAAATCGGTTTGGTGGTTCTCAAAAACTCTATTTTTGTTTCAGCCATTGTTTTACAGATTATACGATTGCATTGCCAATCCTGTCTGCATTCATTTCTTTATAAACTTATTATTACTAAACCGATCTTTTTTGCGAGGGGGACACTTTTTGGCTATCATGAAATTTTTGTAGCACGAACCCCCTTCGAGGGGTATACTTTACCCCTAATTTTGAATAGGGAAAGTGGGTCTAGTGATACCTTGTTTTGAAGTCCTTTTGAATGTCCTTACAACCGTGTAAAAATTTCAAAAATCTATACATTAGTTTTTGAGATAATTGCCTTCAAATTTTCAAAGTTAACAGACTGATAAAATACAAATTTTATTAGAATTTTATTATTTTTCGGATTTAATTTTTATTTTATCATGTTAAATTTGAAAGCAAATTTCTCAAAAACTAATCGATGGATTTTCGAAGTTTTGACACGGTTGTAAAGATATTCAAGAGAGCTTTAAAACCCCTATTCAAAATTAGGGGTAAAGTACCCCTCGAAGGGGGTTCATGCTACAAAAATGTCAAGAAAGTGTCCCCCTCGCAAACAAAATCGACGTGTCCGAGCGTTTCTCCAAATTTGCACTCTAAATATCCAAAAAGGCCTCTGTTTCGATGTTCGTGAAACCCCGTGTACTTACTTTAAAAATTCGCTGATGATCATTTTTGTCACAAAATGTGTCCTTATTCCATGGGCGCACCAAGCCTTAGATTTTTAATATATTTTCGACATATTTGATGATAAAACATGAAAAATACCTTAAAATTTGACAGCAGGAGGCTTCGGGTCCCCCCCCCAACCCCAAGCAGTGGCGTAGTTGCGAAAAGATATGATGACCTTTTTTTTTGTTTTTTTTTTTGAGGGTGCCCTTTGTACCTATCGGCCTCCCCCACACATGATGACCTTTTTTTTTTTGGTTGCAGGATTTTTGAGGGTGCCCTTTGTACCTGTCGGCCCCCCCACACATGATGACCTTTTTTTTTTGGTCGCAAGTTTTTTGAGGGCGCGCTTTGTAGCTGTCGGGCCCCCCCCAAGACACATTTTTGGGTGCGCCACTGCTTATTCCCACTAAACTATTAAGGAAAATATAATTCTGTAAAATAAAGTTTTTACCAAAAATTATTTTCGAAATTTTTTTAAAAAATCGCTAAAAAATATGTATAAAACAAGAAACCTTCTAAATTGTAAGTCTTTTTTGTTTTAGAATGTATATAATTTATGAAGATGGAACCCAAGATGGAAACGGAACTTCATTCGAAATGGAACTTCAAGATAGACTCATAGGCAGTTACAAGTTTTGGTAAGTTTGTGAAAGAGAAATTTCAGTGGCAGAAATCTAGTAAGTCTTTTTGTTTTTATAGGTTCATGTCACCTAGGACCGATGTCAGTTCTATCCATTGGTCTAAATTGCATCGGTCGACCGATGATCCGCGAACATGTGAACGACACAATTTAAACGAATGGATAAGACGGTGCATTATAGTTCTGACTATCGGTCATACGTGAAGCGGGCCTTTCAAGATTTTAAGGCGTTATGCGATATCTCAAACCCTCAAAGAGTGACAGATCAAATAGTCGGTTTTTAATTGAATTTTTTTTTTGATCTTATCAACCCCACTAAATAAAAATAACTATAATCCATTTTTTAGCTCTAAACACAATTACATATTTTGATTAAAATTAAAATTTTAGTTTTTGAAAACTTATTTCGTTGGCTGCTATGGTATTTAAATCCAAAAATAGCTCTAAACACAATTACATATTTTGATTAAAATTAAAATGTTAGTTTTTGAAAACTTATTTCCTTGGCTGCTATGGTATTTAAATCCAAGTACCCAACTTTATTAAAATCGGTGGACAAGTTTTTGAGTTACAAGCGTTAGTTACACTTAGAACGATACAGTATTCTAGTTAAGTAAAAAATTTTATTATTAATTTTAGGAAAAAAAGTTATTCTTTAAAAAAAGTTGGGCTTGTTATAATGCATCAAATACAATCATAACAAAAACATTTAATGTACAAAAAAGCCAAGTACGCGAAAATGGCATTCTGTAAAAAGAATTGAGATAAAAGTAAAGCCAAGTTCTCCATTACAAATTTCAAAATGAAAGGTTCTTACTAGTTTGGAAATGTTTTTTAAAACTTCTTGATGTTCAATTTAGCACTGTGCCTAAGAGTCATTTACAGCCGTAATTGCCAAGTTTAGAAAAACATTTCCAAACTAGTAAGAACCTTTCATTTTGAAATTTGTATTGGAGAACTTGGCTTTACTTTTATCTCAATTCTTTTTACGGAATGCCATTTTCGCGTACTTGGCTTTTTTTACATGAAATAAAAATAAATAAAATATGCTGAATATTGTTCGAAACTTTTGCAATGCGTTACTTATAATTATGAGGTTTTGAAAAAAAAATTTCCCCATGGTTTTATCATAGTTCCTATCAGCCTTCCAAAGCTCAGCTCTAGCGTTTCTGGAAGTGGGTAATGTTACTTTTACATAACTTTACAAGTATAGGGGAGGGAAGTAAATTAGAATTTTGGGGTGTTTTAATTTTTTTCTATAGCTTTATCATAGTTACTATCGGCGTTCCAAAGTTCAGCTCTCTAGCGTGTCTGGAAGTGGGCAATGTTGCTTTTACATAACTTTACATTTATAGGGGAGGCAAGTAAATTAGAATTTTGGGGTGTTGTTCGTGCAACTTTAATTTTAACTTCAAATTTTGCGCCAAATTCCCGTATTCGGAGCAAGCAAAACGCCAGCGCCATCTACGAAAAATGAATCTGCGCAAAAAGGCGTAACCAAGAAAAGATTCTTCTGTCGTATTCTATCGAGATCACCACGCAGCATGGTGATAAAATTCTATTAACCAAAAATCCAATAACATTCTGTGAAAATCAAACTAAAACATTACACAAACAAGTGTGATTCTAGTGTGGATCGACTGCAACGACTGGGCCAGCGAGAGGAGCTCCTCTGGACGACGGAAACAACTAAAAGGGTGAGTGCCAATCCTCTATATTGTCTTTGTGTGGCTCGGAAAAATTAATATTTTTACATCGTCCTTTTAAGGATTGTTGCACCCAGATTTTATAAAACGACCAGCGCGTTTACAGTCCCGCGGCTCTACCAAACCTCAAATCAACAACAGGTGTTTTAATTTTTTCCTATAGTTCCTATCAGTCTGCCAAAGCTCAGCTCTCTAGCATTTCAGGAAGTGGGCAATGTTACTTTTACATAACTTTACCTGTATAGGGAAGGGGAGTAAATTAGAATTTTGGGGTTTTTTTATTTTTTCCAGGGGTCTGGTCATAATTTCTATCAGTCTGCCAGATCTCAGCTTTTTCGCATGTCTGGAAGTACAGTAGAATTTTGATGATCTATACATGAGTGAGTGAGTGGCAATTTCGACGTATTTTGAAATTTCGTAACTACTTTACTACTTCATTGTCCATGAAACTTGGTGGGGTTGTTAACTCTATGAAGGTCTACGCCTGTGCAAAGTTTGAGATTCGTAGCTCATTCCGAAGTAGAGTTTTAAATAGGTCAAATATGGGCTGAAATTTTTTAAGAAAAGATGGTACGGCAGCGCGAACTTGGCGACGCACTGCCGTGCTCTCAGATGATATCAAATTTTTTTAGTGTATACGAGGTTTTGTTAAAAATATGATTTTTGCCCAAGAGTAAAGTAGGTACCAAACAAAGTAACTTTATTTTTAACAATATCAATAATTGTTATAAAGAAAAGTTGACCAGAACTAAAAACCATGTTAAAATATACAAATACACCCATTTACATAAAAAAATATATTTACACATGTAAAAACAATGCAAATTTAATTTTAGTTACACCTAACTTGGTCAAATAAATTGTTGCGACCGTCAAAACGCGCCAGAATTTATAAAACATAAAAATTATGGTGTGATTAACTTTTCAATTTATTAAGTAGAAATATTAATAAAAAATAATTTTTCATTATAAATTGAAAAAATAGTCCATTTCTCAAAGTGGAGTTTACAAATTACAACGAAAAAACTCAACGTCTTCTCCACTAAAGTCTTTATTGTTTCGGATTTTATTTAGAACATGTTTCGAGTCTAAAGAAACCTGTCATCAGCTGAAACAAGGTAAACAAAGAAGTGTAACTACACCCGAAGCAATTTTCAGTTCCTATTATATAGATTTAAACTGGAATAATAAAAATATATTGTTACGGGTTCACAACGACAAATTAAAACTCGCAATTGTTGAAAACGATACGTCAATTTATTTCGACAAATTATGTACAAAAACATGCACTTAAACTTACTAATAACTTGCTAATAATTCACTACTATAATCGGTCTATTAACTTCGTGTTAATATCTCACGACCACTACAGTACGTTATCTGTGACTGACTGCCTCATGCACGACGTCCGGCCTTATATATGAGGGCTGCCTACTATTCGAGAACCCTTCCATCCTTGTTCGATTCGGACTCATTCCAGCCCTTTTCTAGACTTTCGCATACCAGTTTGTCACAGATAACGCAACTAAAACCTAGATTAAGAATACAACCATAAAATACGTTAACCTAATACTACACTAAACCTAAATAAATTCTAACTATAAAATTTAAATACTTAAATTTGTAACAATATTAAAAGGGATCAAATTATCACCTTCAGGTTCACTAGTGTACTCTGAAGTTGACCATAAAACTCATAAAACCCTTAAAACGTAACGTACCTTTCAAAAACCTTCAAAATACATTATAATTGGATGTAGTTGCATTTGTAAACGTGGTTTTTAGTTATGGTCAACTATTAATAGCTATTTTCCATATTTTCAAAAATAAAGGTACTTTACTCTTGGACAAAATTCATATTATTTGACATACCTCGTATATGACGTATTGTTTTAGAACATGCAGAACTGTTTATGAAGAATAACCTCTTTTCTTAAAATTAATAGGGAAAAAGTTTTCCATATGGTTCCAACTTGCCAATTCATTTTATTTACAATTTCGTTTATTTTATAAGGTATACCCTCTAAAGAGAAGACACTTAAAATACAAAATATTCCTATTTACTTTTATTAAAAAAGGTTTCTTTCTAAAAACAAATTATGGATTTTTAAAAAATGTTATATAATAATTTGTTTTCTTTCAGGATATGAACCTACAGAAAACATTTATGAAGATAGAACCCAGGATGGAAACGAAACTTCATTGGAAATGGAACTTCGAGATATGGTCTTAAACAATAACAATTTTTCGTAAGTTTGTGAAAGATCAAAGTCAATGGCAGAAATCCTGTAATTGTTTTGGTTCTTATAGCCCCATTTCACCTTGAACCAATGATTATCATTGACGATCAGTCCTATCCATCAGTCTAAATTTTATCGGTCGAACGATGATATGAACGATTAAATTAAAGCCATTGGATAAGATTTTAAGCCCTTAGTAATATGTCGATATCTAAGAGTGACAAATAAAATATTCGCTTTTTATTTGCCAATTTTTCCCATCAGTCAGTGGACTGATTGAAAAGAACTAAAATGTATTTTTTTTACTTTAAACACAATTTTCTTTAATTTGACTCCACACAAACAAGAAACCATATTTTGATAAAAATAATTTTTTTCAAAACCACTTAATTGGGATTGAAGGACTGGAGCCCAAACTCAAATACCTAATTTTATCAAAATGAGTAGACTACTTTTTAAGTTATTAGTATTAGTTACACTCAGACAAAGCAACAAAAAATTTTTAGAATTGACTGCAACATAAAGATAATTTTAAAAAGAAAATTTTGGTACACCAATTGTTATTTGAGAGAACCAAACAACAATCAAACCAAAGCTCATATTGTACTTAAGTTATAATACTTGTGATCTTAAAAATCAGTCTTTCTGAATTTATTTCATTCACAATTCTTTTTGCTATAATATAAATTATACCTTGTAAACAGATTACTTCGGTTAGTAATAGTAAACTAATCGAATATTGCTATTCATTAGCTAATTCTTTTGTCGAAATTGATTTATGCGCATTTTATATTATATGTACCACAGCCTTCGTAAACTAACGAGCCGCGAACCAGAAGAAATGGCAACACAGCGTGGAGGCCGGTCATTTTCGTCCACGTGCGTCGCCCACCACGCTAGTTACTGGCCGTTTCCGCGCAGATAATGTTTTTTTTAACTTTTAGTATATTTCAAATCGCGTTACCAAATAAAACAACTGTTCTGGTTTTAGTGAGATGTGTGGTGAACTTAAAATTATATTACCTACTTAACAAAAGCTGTGTAAAAAAGACCTTTTGTACACCGGTAATAAGTGAGGTTAGATGTTTGTTTTTGTTTGGAATTTTTGGTTTGTTTTTTCTTTTTAAATTTTAAACATGCCGCGAAAGTGTTGGGTACCCGGTTGCAAAAGTAACGATGCATCTATGATTAATGAAGAGGGTCACGAAACAACCTTTAGCTTCCCAAAAGAAAATGACCTAAAAAATGCTTGGCTTCAGGCCATACACAGAGAAGATTATGTTGTGACTGCATCTTCAGTGGTTTGTTGGAAACATTTTGACATAAGTGACGTTGTTAGAACCGAGATAATTAGGGATAAAGAGGGAGTACAAAAGGAGGTGCCACTAACATTCCCTAAGTTAAACAATGGGGCAATACCTCGGCTATTTGAATCTCAACCCGAGTATATGTCAAACCCCAAACCTCCAGTAAGAGAAAATCTTGACGACAGGCGAAAAAAATTGAAGAAAGGGAGGGTATGGAAATATATATAAATATATATTGCGTTTATAGACTTCGAAAAAGCTTTCGATAGCATTGAGCACTGGGCAGTAAAAGATCTTTAATTAATAGCCGAATAGATCACAGATATACAGACTTAATAGACAATATATATAGTGAAGCAACAACATTAATCAAAATCCACAGAGGAACCAAGCCAATCCGCATAAGAAGAGGTGTCAGCGTGACACAATATTCCCTAAATTATTTAACCAGGCCCTAGAAGATGTTTTTAAAAGCTTAGATTGGGAAGAAATAGGCATCAAAGTAAACGGACAATTCTGAACCACCAAGATATGCTGATAATATCAATCAATCTAAAAGAAAATAGAACAAGAAGAGGAATATATAGGACCTGGGACAAATTATTAAACTGAAAAAAGAAAAGCAAACAGCTGAAATCAAGAGACGAGTAAGATTGGCCTGGGCAGCATTCGGTAAATTAAGCAACAAATTAAGAAATAAAAAATATCCTCAGTACCTCAAAACGGAAGTGTATAACCAATGTATCCTTCCTGTACTTACCTATGAATCCCAGACCTGGACACTTACAAAATCAAACATGGATAAGGCAAGAAAAGCCCAAAGATCAATGGAAAGACAAATGTTACATGTAAAGCTAACAGGTAGAAAAAAGAATGAATTGATAAGAAATAAAACAAAAGTAAGGGATGTCAGAGCAGAAGTAGCAAAATTTAAATGGAAATTTTCCGGTCATATTATCAGACAGAAAGACGACTGATGGAACAAATGTATTGTAAACTGGAAAACTTGGCCAAAGATGGATTGACGAAGGCTAAATAGAATAGATAGAAAAAAAGGTAAGTTCATTTAAAGTTTAAATTAACATGTTACCACTTAAACTAGATTCATAGTTCTGTAAAGTATGGATCGTTCATACTCGTCTTTTGTCTAGTCTTTTGTCTTGGTTTAGTCATATGTCTTGTCATAAGAAAGTTAAAACCACTGTTTCTTATGGGAGTATTCATACAATGCTTTTGCTTTTGTTTTTGATTAGTCTGTGTCTTAAGAGTTGCCAACTTTCAATCGTTAGGACAATGACTAAGACGAGTGACAGACATCAGCTGATATTTGTTGTTTTTTTTTACAGGGCGTCCGAAGAGCCCAAGCGCGCGGCCGAAATTTTGAATTTACCGCCAATAATCATGTTTTTAACAGAAAATCTCAACATAACCTCAAAATTTTATTTGTTTTTTTGTTTCCTTTTCGCTTTTGTTCTTTCGTGTCTGTGATTCGTGCACAGATTAGGTTAAATAAGATTGTTTTGTGTAGAAAATGACTTGAAGAGGGCCTTTTTATTGAAATTGAATTTTTTTTTCAGTGGGTTATGACTAAGACTAATCAAAAACAAAAGACGAGTATGAACAGCCGATTTTGTTTAAGACAGCTAAGACTAATCAAAGGACAAAGAATAATCAAAAACAAAAGACTAAGACGAGTATGAACAATACTTAAGCAGTCAGACATAAGAAACTATCCCACAAACATCCTGTTGTTCAAACTTGACAGTAATAACTTAGCAGTAAGAAAGGAACCATTTTTATTTCTTACTGCTCACTTCATACTGCTTACTTCACGGTACTATGAATCGAACTTTAGGGTTGTTCTCACAAATTGTTTAAAAGTAATTTCTCTTCTGTTTATTCTAGGTTTTATGGCCACTGATATTTATTTCCAAATGTTCTGTTTGTTTTAAAAATTAAATGTAACACGCCTAAACACAGTTTATTAGTTTTTACAAAAAAAAATACAAAATCGCCAAACTACAATCAAAACAAATAGCAGATGTTTATATCTCTCATGTATATATCGGCCCACCAGCCGGCCAATTTGCGATGTTGCCTTTTCTGGTTCGTGGCTCGTTAGTTTACGAAGGCTGCGTATGTACCGACACTGTCACGACCGTACCGTCACTAACACGTCAAATATTCTTACATTGAAAGCAATAGACGCATTCACACTACACCGTAAGGAGGTTAGTGTGAATACGCCCATTGCTTTCAATGCAATATTTGCCATGTCGGTGACGGTGCCGGTAAATAAAATATCATTTATTTTTTATTATTTTTTTTAGAGACAAAAGGAAGAAAACTGATGATTTATTTAACTACAAGGTTTAGTTATAAGTTATCTCTTAGGTAGTTTTAAGGTTTCTAAAAAAAATTTCCTACGCGGCGATAAGTTATTTTTTACATTTGCTTTTTATTCGCCAGCGAGTTTTCAACTTACTATTTTTTACTGCGCGGCAACAACATAATATCCAATTCTTAATTTTTTTAAGATTCGCCTTCGCCTGCAGTATCAAGTTTTCATTAGTGCAGCTTGTTTTGTCTTTTAACATCTTGTTCAAACCTTTTGGCTGCGCTAAAAGCATTTTTTGTGTCAAGTTGTTAAAATAGTGTTATTAGTTTCTCGACTGCGGCGATAAATCAACATTAATTCAATATTTATTCAAGTTTTCTCAAGGCGAATCTGTCAAAACCTTTCCTTTGCCTGCGCAATTAGCATATATTTTAGTGGATAGCGAGGTTACTGATGAGCTGCCCAAGTTTTTATACGGATTCCTTCAGAGTGCAGACTATTTATATACCGATAGGTTGTATAATGTTGCCTTTCGTATAATGCTTGAGCAACAACACTTAGTCGCCTCTAGCTTTCTTTTCGTTAATCTTGATTTGGCAATGCAGGATGATTCCCTCGCAATGTCTAGAAGTGGAATGGATGGGGACTACGAGTCTGGAAGGGAAAATCCCTGCAGTTGTCAAATGCCTTTACTTATACCCTTAAGTATCAAGGGCAGATTTAATGGTATCATGCCGCGACTTTATGCTCATTGGGCGTATCGTTGGCAAGTACGCTGATCGGACTTGCACCGGGTGCATCGCCAATTCGGACTTTCAGCCGGGGTCACTGAACACCGGTGGGTGTTGGTGACGGGGTAAAAATGCATGCTGGGGTGCTACTCGAGTGGTCACGCGTTGGAGGGTTGCCTATGGTTTCGTCCTTGGATCGAGCCATACCAAAGGCGTAAAGAGCGCGAGGGTAGAGTTAACATGTAACGTGGTACATATGTGTTAACACCACCCCAGATTTTGTGTTGCTTACCCTTACCCTTAGCGTCCCTTTACGTAGACACACTTTGTGTCTATATGACTGTGTCATATTTCTAAAAGTAATTTTTATCTTTCTAAGGGCCATAAATCTTTCTGGCCTGTTTTTTATTAAAACAGGCATCTTTTTGTTTATTTATTTATTTTTTTGTTTATGGTCCGAAACTGCACTTTTGTTTTCTTTGACACAGTATCAGTAATAAATAAAAGTAACTAAATATAACATACTAAAGCTTTTTGTCCCGTAAGTTGGAAGAAAGGTTGGCCGCACTAATGGTCTGTTGAATCTGATCTCTATAAGTTTTGGTGTTTGGGAGCTTGACCTTGCATGGTCTTCGCGTGGGTCCTGAGGCCACAAGATGCGCCACGAGGGCTCTAGTACAGAAACTTCCTTGATTTCCTCTGTCACCAAGGGGATGCTTCTACTCGTTGTGTTGTACGTTAGCAAAATGAAGGGAAGGGATCATTCCCCTCACTAACCAAGTTTCAGCCTGATTTGCTCAATTGGGATTAACGCGAGAAAGACAAGGGGGGTCTTCTTAGCAGATGGTAGGTGTATCTCCTAGGTTTAGAATTAAGAATCTTTGAAATTATTTATATTTTAAACAAATGTCTGATCTGTTCTCTTAAAAAAATATTTTCAGGAATTCCCAACGGAAATAGGAATAGCTTTAAAGGTTTGGTTTGACTTTTTTAAGTGCCATTATAAGGTACATCTTAAACTTTGTTTCTAAGATCAGACATCCACAGAGAAAAACTTCAATATTTGTTTTTAAAATTTTTCTTTGATTTCAAAATTTTTTTAGTAGAAACTCTGTGGCACAATAATTTTCTTATCACATGACGCCTGCGTTTAACTTTTTTTAATACATCAACATTTTTAATAAAATTCAGTTTTAAAAGCACGCGGCGTTGAACATATAGGACCCCCCTTTAGAAAGTAATTTAGCTTTAGAGGTACTTTTAACTGGTCCACTCTTAAAAACTCCTGCGGCCTTTTTTTATTCTACATTTTTAAGGCCTGCGGCACTTTCAGATTTAAAAAATAAATATTTTTTTATTCTCTGGATGGTGGATGACGTTTCAATTCAAATCGATACCGTTATTTTTATTTTTGTTCATAACTTAACACTTCCAACGGCGCTAAATTAAACTTTGACCTTTTTTTAAATTTTATTTCGCCTGCGGAATTTTTTGAGGAACTAGTGATGAAGCGTGGCATAAAGATGCTTCTGTTCATCTATAAAGGGTAACCTGGTGTGGGGCCATATACACAGTATTATTGTACATTGGCTCGTCTAGTTGTTAACCTTGAATAGCGCAAGTAACTATTATGGTTCCTTTGCGTATACGGTGCATGAGGCGTCAAGTGCGGGAGGTATGGAGTTTACTAAATGCGGGCTTTCTCACTGGTATTGTGTTCTGGGGCCACTGGCAGGTCGCACTGGAGGCCTGTTCCCAGGCGCAGTATTAGCGCGGGTTGGTCTTATAAAGCTTTTAGTAAGCTTCAGACCAATCAATACCTTGAGCTTACCGAGATGCACCGCAGTAGAGGAAGATGGCTAGACCTTTGGACGTAGCTTCGGTGGAAGCCAATTTTTTTTTAAATTTTAAATAAACCTGATTCACTTTATATACTGTGTCAAAAAAAGTAAGTTTTTATCAATATTTTCTTTTATTGGATCATAATAATTATACTCGTTTCTTTGGCCCATGTCCTATTTGTTTAACTTTTTTATTTAATATTTTTTTAAAAATAAGACATGGCCAATTTTGCAATTGCAATTAATGTTTTTTATCTCTTAATATGGTCCAAAACTGCAGTTGGTATTTTTGGCACAGTTTTAAATATTCAATCTTTGTTTGTCTCTTTTTTTTCAGTAAAAGTGACTAACAATCTGTCAACGTAAGAAGTCAATTTTCCAAAATCTTGTTTTAAATCGTTGGGCCTTTTGCAATATGCTGAACCAGTGATGTATATGTCTTTTGGAAACTCCTGTTTTCCACGAGGGTTATTCAAAACAGATTATACGGGGCTATTTATTGCACTGGTGTGCTGAGATGGTGGTGTCAGCCATTGGTTTCATGCTGATTTGCTTAGTTCGATTGCTTTTTAACGGTATCTATTATCATATTAATATTTCAACTATAAACTAATTAAAAAATAAAACTCAAATAAAAGTACCTAAAATAGAATAAGTTTAGATAGTTAGATTTGATAGATTAAATTAGGGCTATTAGATTCTTGGGTAGGTAGGTATAGTTTTTTTTAAATTATGTAAGGGTTAAATTGCGGGTGGGATATACAGATAGTTAAAACTGGGATGGTTCAGCCATTTATAGGGACAGATAGGTATAATTAGGCATGTATTGTAATATTTATAAAGAAATTAAAATTCATGCTTTACCGATTGTTTTATTATTTTTAAATGACAATTGTAATATTTTTTGTATACCTAAATAAAAATTTAAGCTTTTCTGATTGTCTTATTTTAAATACCCATTTATTAATTGTATGAGGTTTTATTTTAACAAAGAGTAAAAGTATGCAGAAAGATAGAGAGGCATCAATACACGTTAATATTATACCTCATATGGTTTAAACTATCCAGAGATACCACACCGTAGTAGGCGAGAATAGCCCTAAGTAGGGTGGATTTTTTTTATTACTTTAATAAGAACTTTGATTTTGAATCGGTGTCCAACTTTCTAAATGCACTTTAACTTAGAATAGGACGTAAATGAGATTAACAATAAATTCACTTTACGTTGTATTTGGATGTAAATGCATCTCTAACAATATTCCGTGGCGCCATCTACTTGCGAGTGCTCGAACCACTGTATTAAGGACACTGGCACCCTTTAGTTTAGTTTGTTGACAATAGATGGCGCCACATGAGACCAGTTTTGCCGCGTTTAGATCCCCTTTCTGAAGTTGAAGTGAATTTTATGAATTATAATTTACATCCACTTCCAAATTAAAGTGTTCCTTTATACTTTATGTCGCTCATTCAAATACCGTATGAGGTCTTAGAGGTACTAGGGACTTATTGCAATAAAGTCAGGCTCGAAGAGTGCCAGGCAGAATACTGTTTCACATTGACAGTTATTGATCTTTCAAAATTGAGAACTAAAGTCGATTTTAAAAATAAGTCGTATATTTTCCTTTAATGAAGCTGCTTATTTCTTTCGGTTCATGTATTTAGTAAACAAAGGCCTTATTTTGAAGGATCACAGCTGATCATATAATGTACTGTCAAAATGGTGTCTGGCACTACCACAGCCTGGCTTCTTTGCAATATACACGTTTGTAGCCGAGAATAAAGACACAGATACGAATTTTCAATTTTAACACGACTCCTTGTTATTTTGCGGTCTAAATGTCTTTACGAAGTGTACTTCAACTTGAATTGGACGTAAATGAGATTCATATTAAATTCACTTTAAGTTGTATTTGGATGTAAATCCGCCGACAAAAATTTCTTGTGGCTCCATCTATTCGCAATCGTTTGAATTAATGCCTTAAGGACACTGACACATTTTAGTTTAATATGTTGGCAATAGATGGCGCCACATAAAACCAGTTTGGGCGCATTTTCATCCACTTTTTTAAGTAGCTCATGCATAACATCCACTTCAAAATCAAAGCATTCCTTTATAATGTATTAAGTCGCGCATTCACATACCTTATGAGGTATCAGTTTAAAAAATGCCCTTAATATAAAACCTCATACGGTTAGGTTAGATGGCTTTAGAGTAGCCATCCAGAAAATTAGTACCAATGATTACACACACAGATACGCAACCCAACAACAAGCTTAGCTTAGTAACCGCAGCGGACGATGGCTCTGCCGTATTTTCATGTAGTTGATGATGATGACACGGCAAAGCCATCTGTCCGCTGCTGTTATTAAGCTTGTTGGGTTGCCTATATCTGTGTGTTTACGCAGTAAGGAGTCATAAACGTTTTTATTATGGCTGGATATTTCTTAAACATTTTAATTTTAAGCCAGGTGGATATATGTTATTGAAATACAATTCAACTTGATTAGACGAATAATTTCAAACTTCTTTAGGATATAAATGCGCCTAGCAGTGGCCCCATCTATTCGAAAATAGATGAATTGACACCTTTTTAGTTTCTTTGTTGCAAATAGATGGCACCACACCAAACACAGTTTTGAAATTGAATTTTTGTTTACATTCACTTCCAAATTAAAGTGCTTCTATCTGAATTTTTTTGTGAAAAAAATAAAACACAAATCACAATTAGACGTTAACTTTATTTTCCACCAAAACAAGTTATATAAAATTTAAAATAATGTTAAATACATTTTTTTTATCTCGCCTCTCATCTTGCATTGGTCTTTAGCTTTGTAACGACCGATACGTTATATAAAAAAAAACAGCAAGTTTTTTTGTAAAAATTTGAAAAGGCCGACTCAATAATGTTGACAATCGTTAGGAAACGACAGGCAAAAGGTCTTTATACATAAAAGTATAAAAACGTTGGGATTAACCTGTTCGGAACATCTTCGTTTTCTGTTTAGGTTCGCGGACAAAAAGTCGCAAATGAAAAATTCTTAAAAACAAAAAAATAAACTAAAGCGCACGATAAACTAAGACTGTGAAAGACAACTTTTATCAAGGAAAATTATATAATTCTCTTTGCTTTTACTTGCTTGGTCCATTTAATAGAAGCAAAATAAATATGACTTAAAAAGTTTAAAAGGAGTTCAATTTGTAATACCTACCAGCAAATAAATATTTTTTATGATTTTTTATTGAAACTATCCAATTTGGACTGTATTGCTTCCAAACTATTGTACAACTTGATTAAATCACTTTCGCCCATTTCTAAAACTAGTTGCTCCTTATCATTTCCGCTCATTGCATTGGCTAAATCCCAATGAATCCTAGCATTAGGTAAAGCTTGTTTATTTCCAACATTTGAAGCACTTTGTAGATTCAACTCCCATGAGATGTCCTCAAGTTTCTTTCGGTTTTCATAATCACCAAGATCTGTTTTTATTTGATTTGACCATTCTTTCACAAACAGCTCAGATTTTTCATCATCTAATTTCAGTGTCTCGACAAGATTTTTTTGTAACTCAGTAGGTTTGAGTATAACTTTAACACTTTGTTTAAAAATGTATGATATACTTTGTAAAAGTAACTGAAGATTGGATTGATCTAGTTTAAAAGAGTCCTCTAGCTTCTTCAGTTCTTCTTCTGAGAAATTTAGGTTGCCATCATTGGAAACTATGTGTAATAATAGCAACTGAAATTTGTTGGTGCTTGTTTGGTTAATCATGGAGATTCCCTGTTGCAATCTAAAATCAATATAAAAGTTTTGATAAGATTTTTTGTCCTTGTGCAATCCAAATTGCAAATAGGTAAGAGTGTAATGTTTGATCATTCGAATTACATGCAGAGTTGGATCTTATCAAAGTGAGATGTTTCTTAATTTTATTTAGTAAACAAATATACAAAAACAAAATTTACATTTTAATACTTATAGTATATCTAAACACCTAATAGTAGTAATTAGTTACACATTTTGATTACACAAACAATAATTGATAACGTTTTTTTAAATGCACTAGTTATCTTTGTAGAAAATATTTAAACTTTTAAAATATTAAACATTAGGCATATACACCATATAAAATAAATTATTGATAGGTACAGTCGGGGAAATTGATGCCCTCGAAAATAAAAAATATTCCTATTTGAAATACGGAAAAGCAGTTTTTGAACCAAAACAAAAAAATTATAAACGTTACCGCTGTCTGTATACATACATAATTAATTTAAAAAAATTTGATGTCTTTGAATGATTAATTTGGACAGAAAAAAATACAACGGCAATTTAAACAGTCCCCGACTGTACCTTCTTAAAAAATGCAAGAAATTCGCTGTTAGACTAAATTTAATTAATAATGTAGAAGCAGTCTTACCTACCTACTATTAACACTTATCCATGGCAAACTCATTTTGTTTTTAATAATGGATAATAATAAACTGAAAAAATTGGAAAAAAACTTTTTTATTTACATATATCACTCAGCTGTTTTGTCAGCTGATTGGCCGATTGGCCATCCTAACTTCTCCATGTACTTTCAAAACAATTTCCTAACCCAACTTTTTTCCTGTAAAACATTTAAAAAATAAGAAGAAATGATAAAAAATAATAGGGCTTGCTACTGTATAAACTGTGGCCAAAAAACAGATACATTATACAAAAAGTACAGCGCCTCAGTGTTGAAGTTAACTGAATGTGTAAGAATTTTTTTAACTTTGCTGTTTAAGTTCGATGTTAGCACATCTCCTAGGACATACAGATATATGCCAATGTAAAACTAATACAATAACATTGAGTAAATGAGGAGTTAAAGTGGGTACAGCGAGGGGAAAACAGCTGCCCACAGTTTAGATGTACAAAATTGTTACAATGCACTACTACTATACTGCTGTGCATAAGCTATAATGCTGTTATCCAACATTTAGACAATTTTGATTTTAAGTGCCAACTTAACCACAACATTAATCTACATCAATTTTTATAAGCAAAAAATAGTTTTGAAGAAATAATTAACTTACAGGTATCAATGAGTATCATTTGTTTATTATTTCCCAAGTTTTTTAATCGAAAACTAGGAAAATTTTATAGGTAGATAGCAGCATTCTAGGTTAAGGCTGGCAGTATACAGAACTCTGCAATACACTACAGGACCAAGAATTTATTTTAAAGTCCTGTAGGATGGAGTACAAATTTTGTGTTTGGTTTAGGAAACATAGTTTTACTATGTCATGCTGGAACAAGTTAGTGATATAAAATTAACCACTAAATTTCCAAATTATCAATTTTGTTCCTGTAAACCTGTTTTACTTGTCAACCTATAAAAATAGAACTTAATTTTTGTGAACTGACTTGACTTTCTTAACTTTGACACATACCTATCATCACCCAAATTCTGAAACATCATAACCCAACTCAACAAAATTTTACAGGAATAAAAAAAAAATTGTGGGAATGACCGTTTTATATTTTTTTATTGGTTGTGAGGATTTAGCAGCATATAGCTATGCATAATTACTAACCTTTGACACAAAAATATGAATTTTCATTTTTTTGTGGGTTACAATGTTTCAGAATTAGGGTGACGCCTCAGGTGATGCTATGTTTTTTCTGTGTATTAGCTAGCCAAAAACTAAATGGCTTGATCAATTTTCACAATGCATTTCTTTTTGCAATCAAAAGTTAAAATCTGCATTTTACTTCTCCTTGCTCTCAAAATAAAAAAAAAACTGAGGAAATAGTAAGGTAAAATGCCCAGTCATTGATGGCTTAAGCCCCTAAAATTGAGGAAAAGTGTCATAAAAATTGTTAGTTTTAAAGTAAAATAACTTTTTTAAATTGCAAAATTTATGTTCACCCTTTTGTGATACTGATATCTTAGTAATAGATACTTTTGTTGCCTACATTTACAAACTATTTAAATACACTTAGATATATATATATTTAGAACACATTAAAACTTAAAAGCTTGATATTAGGACAATACTAAAATAACTAAAAAATATTTTTCCAAATTGTCAACATGTTGAGAAAATTTGATTTGGTCCCCTGCTGTTATAATGTAGTAGTATAGGGATAGGGGTATCAACAATTATTGGAAAATGCATGTTTTATTTATTTATTATAGTATTTTTCAATCTTTTCCATATTTTCCTGTACAAAAAAAAATCACTATATGGTATAAAAAAGCACTTCCCTTATTTTTTCCTAAGAAACAATCAGAGAAAAGGCATCCACAGGTTAAAATTCAAAGAGAAAAGCAGCACAATAGTAAACATTTGTACAGTGTCTCATATACTCTGACTTACAATTTAACACCTTTAAATACAGTTTATGGCTTATAGGAATCCCTTTTTGGAAAAAAATATTCTAGGGTATCAATCATTGGCAAGGTATCAATCACTGGGCAGTTTACCTTATAAATCTATTAATCTCATTATTCTTCATTATTTGCTTGCTATTTTTAGAAAAAATGCAAACAAGTGGCCGATAAATATGTGGAATATGACATTATTATTATAGTAATAGACTTGATTTTGCTAAGAATGATGGCATATAGGCACATATTGCTGAATTCAGATTTTCGGGTAAGTAGTTTATGAAATAACCTTTTAAATTGGTTTGCTTAAGTGAGATCTTCACTCATTCTGTCAAAGATATTTGCGTGCAGACAAACCGAAGTGGGTTAGGAGGAAGAACAGGCCCTTCATTTGGAAATAAACAGAAGGACTGAACCTCACCAGTTTGGTATGTACTTTTTTTTTGGTGATCAATAAAAGACCTTTATTATTTATTATTATTATTACTTTCTGTACTTGTTAGGAAAATAGCTATTGCTTTATTGTTGACCATATTTGTATTTTTAAAAAACCAATTCTTTAAGAAATTAAAAAAATTACAGAGTACATATATTTCATTAAAAATAAAGTACCTTTTTACGACTCCCTATATATACAAGTTGTCCCATATTCGACGTGTGTGTGAGGGAGGAGCCAAGTTTCAAAGGACCCAAGTAGGTAATAGTTCATGAGAGGTGACGGTTTTCACATTAAAGTGCAAACATTTTCGCCTGCAGAGCCTTTTACTTTACTGCACAAATTTTGCTTATTACTTTACTGCAAAAAAATTGCCTGTTTGAGTAATATCGCCGGCGCGAAATACCTCTGCAGATTTGGTAAAAACAAAAACTACGAAATTTTTGCTTGCGACGTTTAGTGTGTGTGACTATTTACAGTACCGGCCAAAAGTGGAGAAACCACCTAAAATTGTATATAAATCTGATCCTATACCAACTATCAAGGAATAAGTGGTGAATTTGAGTTTTTCTGTGTAATTTTACGCAAAAATTGCAAGTACGATTCGGAAGTAAACTTTGAACAAGGGATAGTCTAGATATAAAATTTTAAAAAGTCTGGAAATGACCAATATTTCACAATATTTGCCAATATTGATAGTTTTGCTAATTTCAAAAATTTATATGTACACTATTATTTACCAAATTGTTGTAAAAATGTCAGGACATATAACTTTTACTTTTTTTTCGAATGTGACGACATTTTTGAGTAAGATTACACAGAAAAAACTTTTTTTTTGTTTTTTTTAATGTGACAAAAATACATTTTTAAATAATTTTAGGGTTTCTGGAAGTTGGCTCTAATGCTCGTAATGCTAGAGTCGTACTCAAACTGGGCGTTTACCAAAAGATTCTACAACGCCGATGACGTTGGCAATACCACAAATACAAAAACCGTGAAAGCAAGACTTAACGAGTTTGAGATGAATTATGAAGATAGAAATTTTTTCATGACTTGTCTGAATATTTCATTAAGTAAGTAAATAGTCCACACCACACCAGTCTATTTTTTGAGTGATGAGTAACAGACTGAATTTTTGTAAATAGCTTCATTTTGCCAAGACACTCAACTTCTTCCTCTGCAAAATTCGTGGAAGTTTTTCCAACAGAGTGCGCAGACGAAGACATCTTTCGAGCGTCAGACTGACTAAACCAAGCATACACTTTGTAGCATAATGTTGCCATTTACCTTTAAACACATTTTTTAAGCCGCAGAAAATCAATATATTCGGTTACTAACTTTTTGCTGTTACTTTTATCTTTTTTTGAAGTGAGGGACACGGCCACCAAATATCTAATTTGTAGGACAAACGGTTTTTAATGTTTGGTCATACATTATTTAGATTTTAAAACAAAAAAATAATTTTTACTACTTAATGGTATTTTTACAGCTAACAAATGGACATTCTATTAGGAATAACTTTCTAGAATTGTTGCAAAGGCAAAAATTAAGCAAAAGAAAAAGTTGAGCATCTTAGCAAAATTTAGCCTGTTTTACATCATCACTTAAAAGTAGATTTGTATACCAATTTTACAACTTCAAAGGCTCTTGCCAAAGAATTAAATTTATTTTTATTTATAAACTAAATACTTCAGAATATAATAAATCACGTAAAGGGTAATTTAAATTGCCACTTTTGGGAGTTTTAAGGAAGATAGCGAAAATCGGACCCTCTTTTGCAACACTTAAATTTCAAGAAAACTTAAAAGGGGAAACCGCATCTTGATGACTTCAAGTAGTTTTTAAGCTACGGGTGTTTTTTAAAAGTTTGCATTTTGAGGCGCTCTATAATTTTTATTTATTAAAATTTTATTTTGGTGTGGATTGCTTTTTCTAGTTTTTTTCATACAGCATTTAACTGAATTTCAACACCTCTCACTCTTAGTTTTTGAGATATTACATAAAGTTCGACAATTGCTAATATTGTTTTAGGTACATTTTTATTCATCTTGGTGGTGTTTATCTTCACCAAAATTTACAACATGTTTTACCGTTCAAATCCAGAACCTGTAACATTTATATTAATTTGCAAAACCATCACTCTGTCAACAGCAGGAATATTCCTACTCTTACCGTCGATTATTTGGGATATTGGCGTATACGAGTACCATTTGCATTTTATCACCCTGTACACATGTTTGTCACAACTATTGGCATACAAAGGTAAGAGAACACAGTGTGCCTGAATGAAGGTGTAGGTTACATAAAAATGATTCCAAAAACTAATTGCACATTTTGAATATGGACTCTTTCCTGACTTCAGAGCCATATTCATATAAATCCTAGCTGATCCTCTTTCCTGACTTCAGAGCCATATTCATGTAAATCCTAGCTGATCCTCTTCTCGAAATTTTATCAACTTTTTTGCCTTTTTTCTAGTTAGTCTAGGCGCTGGCTCCTGTCACGTGTGACTTATTATGTGTGCTCAGTTTGACTACGGGGCTTTTTTAAGCACCCATTATAGGAGTATAAAAAAGTTGGGTCACGTGGTTTAAGCGTATCTCCCTACACAGTGGTCCGATTTTAATTTTTTAAAGCCTGTTTAACTCCATTTTTAATTGCAAACCAATTTTGTCATTACACATTTTTGATAAATCAAGTAGTTTTGTTTTTGAGATATACCAAGATTATTAGTATTTCTGCTCGCAAAAGAATTAAAATAATACCCATGCTCATTTTATTGTAGCTACAATATTGACATTTGTCTTTTTTTGTTAAATAGAAGGCTTTAAACCTTTCACAGAAGAGGATATTGACTTTATGTTTTTAAAGTTCGATGGATGGAACCCCTAGAGACTGCCTTAAAGAGGGTGGTTTCTAAAAATGTTCACAAGATAATAAAAAAATTAATTTGCAGCGAAACGATGCATCCTAGCGAAAAACGATTAAATTAATTTTTTATAGAACTTTTAATTCCGCTTCTTTTGATATATCACTTAGCATCCTAGCTTTGTTCAGCTATAATATACAATTTTTTTTTCTTTCGCTCTACAATTGATTTATACATTGTACATATGACAATGATCAGAGGAAGCGGAATTAAAAGTACAAAAAAAAAATTATTCCTAACGTTTTTCGCTAGGATGCATCGTTTTGCTGCAAATTCACTATTTCTATAATCTTGTGAACGGTTTTAGAAACCACCCTATTTAGGGCAGTCTTTAGGGGTACCATCCATCGAACTTTAAAAACATAAAGTCAATATCCAATTCTGTGAAAAGTTTAAAGCCTTCTATGTAACAAAAAAAAGCAAATGTCAATAATATTGTAGCTACAATAAAATGAGCATTGGTATTATTTTAATTATTTTGCGAGCGGAAGTACTAATAACTTGGAATATCTCAAGAACTACTTAATTTATCAAAAATGTGTAATAACAAAATTTATTTGCCTTTAAAAAAGGAGTTCTCACAGTTTCTCACAAGCTTTAAAAAAATAAAATTGGACCACTGGATAGGGAGATACGCTAAAATAAAAAAAATCTATCAATTTGGCGGCCAAACGACCATGATTTCGACCACGTAACTTTTATACTCCTATGGGTGCTTAACAATGCCCCGCAGTCAAACTGTGCCATATATTAGAGGTCACACGTGGCCAGCGCCTAGACTAACTAGAAAAATGGCAAAAAATTGATATAATTTCGAGAAGAGAATCAGCTAGGATTTATATAAATATGGCTTTGAAGTTAGGAAAGAGACCATATTCAAAATGTGCAAATAGTTTTTGGAACCATTTTTATGTAACCTATACTTCATTCAGGCATCCCGCTGAAAAATGAGACTCTTAAATAAAAAATACCAATAATTGAACTCCGATAGATTTTGTGTTATAAACTGATAGCAGGACCTCATACCTACATTTAATTAAATTTTTTTATAAAAAATAGGCTCATAATTAAAATTACCAAATCCATAGCTTTATTTGTGATATAAAACTTTTAAAAACGTTACCGAAACTTTGGTCGTGTGAGTTTGTAGATCGGTTTTCCTATAAATAAATATCTTTACACTTATTTGTTGTATTTAAGTTAAAAAAACAAAAACTTATTTCTCAAATTTACTCTGAATGTCTTATTCTTGGTTTAGACGGCGATCTAACTATTTATACGTGAATTTTATCACTGGCTCATATTTCGCCTGACCGGTCTCATTTTTGAACTTTTTTAAGCTAAATATGAGACAGTTTTATTTCTTTTTTCATAATATAGCTCAAATTTTTATGTTTTTATGTTTGCAATATTTTTCCGATTATCAATATTTAAATTAGGACAAACTAAATAATTTTTTTATAATGATATGTTATTTTTTGGAAATCTAGTCCGTGCAGTTAGTATCACCCGATAGGGGTGGTTTATTTCTAAAACTATAAAAATAGCAACTGTCTATTTAAAATAAATGTTGAGGCATTACTGTATAGTGTATTGAATACAAACCAGTATCTAAATCGTAATTTATATTGGAAACCTGTCCTTGTAAAAGTCTTCTGAATAATAATTGATAAACGGTTCAGTCAACGTCAACCTCGCCAAATAATTAACATAAAAAAGCGGGCTCAAATGGTGCACTCTGACTTAATTCGAGATCCCTTAGTGACGTTTAAATATTTAATATATTTAATTGGGGGTTTAAATACCACTGCAATATGTAAACTAAAATATTATTCTGGATATAATATAATCGAAACAGCAGATAATTTTAAAGTCGCAGAAATTCGTTCAAAAACATTAATTTAGAAAATCATTAGTTTAAAAACCATAGTTTTTTATTAATTACCTTTCAAACAAATTGTTATGTTATTCGCATTATTGCTTTTAAATAAACTTCCGCAACCCATAGTTTTAAAACGATTTTTAAGTTTTTTTTGTTTATAGAGGTTTTTATTTTTAGTGATTTGCGACTGTCCTAAAATTTGGAGTCTAATTGTGATATTTTCATCCCTGTTCCTGAGATCCAACTTTAGTGTAGCACTTAGCAGCATTTTGGATTATGTTGGATAGGGGCAAGAAATTTTAGATTGTTAGGTGTGATTTTGTGATAATCTTTTTAGTTAACGAATTTTGTATTTTATATAGTAATAAATTTGTTTTTTATAATATCTTTGGTGTAATATTTCCATCCACAAATCGTATTCTTTTAATCAAGGTTAACAATTTCCAGTAAGATACTGTCTTTATTACTTCAAATTTAGGTTTCTATCATTCATTAGAAGGAGTTTTGTTACTTTTTTTAGGATAAAACATACACAACTTTTATTTAAAGCTTAATATTTTGTTTAATAAACTCTACCAAACCATCCTCATTTAAGTAAATTGTAGAATCATTTTTTAAATCACTTACTTCATAAAGAGGAACAGTCTCTTGTGCTTTACTATTTAAAACAACTACAAACCTATAACCTATCCTTTTGGCATCCACAAATCGTCTTCCTATGGTCAAGGATATTCTGTCATCAAGTAAAATGCTGTCTTTAATACTTAAAATTTGTTTTTCTAAACTTTGATAGATATGCTCGCCCAAGGTTTCAATACCATGCTCTTCCTTACTGCCTTTCTGGAAACGAAAATTTATGTTTAGGTTACGTTTTCATTAAAGTAACATTCAGCATCTTTTGTGTTTTTGTTGCCCGTTTCCAAAAATGTTTCTCAAATTGCTCAATGTTCCTCTCTGTTTTGGAAACAAGTGCCGATTCTTGCGGTAAATTGTAAAAACTCGTACAACTTCCTCAAAGAGACGTGATTTTCAAATACAAGAAAAATATTAATATATGAACCTAACTGGCTACATATATTTTGTCATTTCTGGCATCTTCAGACGTTAATTAGTAAACCCAAATAATAAATAAATATTTGTTTTTACATAGTTTTTTTTAATAACAAAAGTAAACAACTCACAATTTTGGTTGCTTCAATAGAAACAAAAGGTTTATAATTGTTTCATGTTAGAAAACCACTGTTCTCATAAAACTTTAAATTTTAAATCAAAAAGACACTACAATTTTAAATATTAACAAGAACAATAAGAGAACTATTTTATCTAGGTGGTTATGAGTCTATTTTATGTCAATAACCGGCAAGAAACCAAATAAAACATACATTATTCGACAGAACGTTTTAATGCTATTATATATCGTCCTTGCCATAGGCAGTTACACTTTTGTGACATTGCCAACCTCTATTTATCATATGCATACTAAGAGCAACAAAAAAAAAATTGCATGTATTTCAGTTGTTTCTATCTGTCTATAGTCAGAGACAATGACAGTTTTACCTTTAATTTTATACCAACATGACATATTTACTTTTTAATATATTTCTGGTTAGGAAATATATTTGTTTCATGTCAAAGTCTCAAAAGTTTAACTGCATATGGTCAGAACTATAGGTGAAGAATTGTAATTTCAGCGGCCTTTTTAACTTTGGCAGAAAATTTATTGGTACCTTTTGTGTTTAGAATTTTAAGTTTCAATATTTTTCTCTTCCATGTAAAAAAGCATTTAAAATTACAAACGTTTAACCCGGTTCCCACCTACGACTTTCTCGTGTGTGCCCGCGCACTCGTCACATGACTGTCATACCATTTCATATTGAGATCAAGTGACGCGTGAGCGGGCACCCACGAGAAAGTCGTAGGTGGGAACCGGGTGTAAGTCAATACAACTACAAACAAACGATCAGTAAATTCGGTATTAAGCTGTCTATTCGCATCTGGGTGTTGTAGGATGCGATAGATCATTTCAAGAGAACGGAAGAGCTTCGGCCAATATTGGGCTCTGAACCTGTCACGTGTCATGCCAAGAGATCCCGGCTACGCATGTTTTTCTTGTGAAACACTTAAGGATCTTTCTACTTATACAGTGCAAGAGAACAGTACCCGCTGCAATCGCGTTTAATGGTTCAAAATTCACTGTCTTTGGACATCGCGCAATTATTTCGCTTACTATTGGTCGATATGAGGTTTCTTTTCACTTCACTAAAACCCACCTACTTCAAAAAACTTTACGTTTCTTACCTTTGGAGGTATAATAATGACATTATAGGGTGCCAAACTATCAGGCCAACGCATTTCCTTCTCTGTGCTTAACATCTCGACGCTTGCGGCTAGTATCCTGCTCAAGCCCAAGCCATAACTTCCCATTTGCAGGATTTCTGGTTTTCCATTACGGGACAAGTAGTGGGCTTTTAATGGCTTCGAGTATTTGTCCCCAAGCAGGAATGTGTGACCGACCTGTAACCATTTTACGTTATATCCACATCAAGTTCTGTTTGGATGGATCATAGTGATTTATCTACATGAAATAATTTCGACCCTATCTTAGCTTTTGTTCTGCATCTAATTAAATTTAGTACATGTGTAGTATGAATTCCTTTCAATCAAATAAGCACAGATTTTGTTTAACTAAACCTGTACAAATTAATATTTCAAAAATAAATGGATCCATGACGGATCACATACCTTTCTAGCTAACCTATTATAGTACACTTCAAGAGAGCCTTGAAAACAGTTTTTTTAAATATCTTAGAAACTAAAGCTCCTACGAAGTTATTGAGCAAAATGTAGTCTACTACATACATGTAGTCTACTACATTTCGAAAACCGCATATTGATGCGATGCTCCGTTAAAAAGTTAAAATTTTAATTGCCAAAAAACTGTCATTAGCATTAATGGATTTTTACCAAAATCTAATTAGCTTGTAATTATAACAATTATAGAATTTGTATTATATTTTTATTATAAATTACCCCCATTTGATAAATACAGTGCATTTTTATTAATCGAACTACGTCGCACTCCTCCAAAATGCCTCCAAATGCATTCACAATTCTAAACTTTAATTTTTTTGTAATCACAATGATCATATTTTCAAAAATTCATCCTAATATCAGTTTTTTGGCGCTAGAACTGTATTTTTAATATAAATTACGATTCTTTTAATGCAGTAGTCGCGTTTTCATTAGTTTAACTATATTACATTCCCTTGATACCACAATTGCATTTAAATTCTAAATTTTAATTATTTAATAATTACAATGGTTGTATTTCTAACAATTCGTCCTAATATTAGTTATTTGACTGTGAAACTGCAATTTTTTTATAAATTACAAGTCTTTTCATAAACAAAGTGGCCGCATTTTCTTTGATCTATCTTTATCGCACTCCTTTGACCCCAAACATGCATTTTTAATGCTAAACTTTGATTTTATTTGATAATCACATTGGTCGCACAACATTTGTCTTAATATCAGTTTCTTGTCGCTACAAATGTATTTTTATCATTCCTTTGGTAAAGGCACTAGTCGAATTTTCATTAGTCCATCCATATCGCACTTCGTTGACACCACAAATGCATTTCAAATTCTAAATTTTGATTTTTTTATAATCACAATGTTTGTGTTTCTAATAATGTATACTCGTATTAGTTTTTTTTTACTATTATTTTATCAAAAATTATGATTCTTTTGATAAATAGAATGGTCGCCTTTTCATTAATTAATCTTTATCGCACTCCTGTGACCACAAAAATACATTTTTTTAATGCTAAACTTTGATTTTATTTGATGATTACATTGGTCGCATTTTAAACATGTTTCTAAATATCAGTCCTTTGACGCTACAGATGTATTTTTAAAATAAATTATAATTTATTTGATTAATGTAGCAGTCGAGTTTTCATTAGTACATCTACATCGCACTTCCTCGACACCACAAATGCATTTCAAATTCTGAATGTTGATTTTTTGATAATCACAATGGTTGCATTTCTAACAATTTGTTCTATTAGTTTTTTAACTGTAATTTTATTATAAATTAAAAGTCTTTTGATAAATAGAATGGTCGCATCTTCATTGATTTATATTTATCGTACTTCTGTGACACCAAAAATGCATTTTTACTGCTAAACTCTGATTTTCTTTGATAATCGCATTGGTCGCATTTTAAACTTTTGTCTTAATATCAGGTTTTTGGCGCTACAAATACATTTTTATGACAAATTATAATTCATTTGATAAACGTAGTGGTCGAATTTTAATTAGTCCATCCACATCGCACTGCCTTGACACCACGAATGCATTTCAAATTAAAAATTTAGTTTTTTTTTATAATCACAATGGTTGCATTTCTAACAATTGCCTAATATTAGTTTTTTGACTGTAAAACTGTAATTTTATCAATTACTAGTCTTTTGATAAATAGAGTGGTCGCATTTTCATTTATTAATCTATATCGCACTCTTGTGATACCAAAAATGCATTTTTAATGCTAAACTTTGATTTTCTTTAATAATCACATTGGTCGCATTTTAAACATTTGTCTTAATATCAGTCTTTTGACACTACAAATTTATTTTTATAATAAATTATAATTCATTTGATAAATGCTGTGGTTGATTTTCATTAGTTCATCCACATCGCACTTCCTTGACACCATAAGTGCATTTCAAATTCAAAATTTTGATTTTATTTTATAATCACAATGTTTGCATTTCTAACAATTCGTCCTAATAATAGTTTTTGAGTGTAAAACTGTAACTTTATTATAAATTACAAGTCTTTTGATAAATAGAATGATCGTATTTTCTTTGGTTTATCTTTATCGCACTCCTGTGACACCAAAAAATATATTTTTAATGGAAAAGTTTGATTTTCTTTGATAATCACATTGGTCGCATTTCAAACATTTGTTTAATATTATTTGGCGCTACAAATGTATTTTTATAATAAATTATAAACTATTTGGTAAATGCAGTGGTCGAATTTTCATATGTCCATCCACATCGCACTTCCTTGACACCAAAAATACATTTCAAATTCTAAATTTTGATTTTTTTTATTATCACAATTGTTATTTTAAATGTAAAACTATGATTTAATTTTTTCAACTGTTTATCATAAATTACAAGTCGTTTGATAGAGTGGTTGCATTTTCTTTGATTTATCTTTATCGCACTCCTCTGACACCAAAAATGCATTTTAATGCTAAACTCATTTGTCTTAATATCAGTTTTTTGAAGCTGCAAATGTATTTTTATAATAAATTATAATTAATTTGAAAAATGTAGTAGTCGAATTTTCATTAGTACATTACGCACTTCCTTGACACAACAAATGCATTTCAAATTCTGAAATTGTTTTTTTTATAAGCACAATGGTTGCATTTCTAACAATTCGTTCTTATAATTTGACTGTAAAATTGTAATTTTATCATAAATTACAAGTCTTTTGATAAATAGAGTGGTCGCATCTTCATTGGTTTATATTTGTCGCACTCCTGTAACCCCAAAAATGCATTTTTAATGCTAAACTTTGATTTTCTTTGATAATCACATTGATCGCATTCAAACATTGGTCTTAATATCAGTTTTTATACGCTACAAATGTAATTTTATAATATATTATAATTCATTTTATATATTCTGTAGGCGAATTTTCATTAGTTAATCCACATCGCACTTCATTGACAGCACAAATGCATTTTAAATTCTAAACTTTGATTTTTTTATAATCACAATGGTTGGCATTTCTAACAATTAGTTCTAATATTAGTCTTTTACTGTAAAACTGCAATTTTATCATAAATTACAAGTCTTTTAATAAATAGAGTGGCCGCATGTTGTTTGATCTATCTTTGTCGCACTCCTATAACCCTAAAAAATAATGTTTAATACTAAACTTTGATTTTCTTTGATAATCCCATTGGTCGCATTTCAAACATTAGTCTTAACATCAGTTTTTTTACCCAACAAATGTATTTTTGTAAGAAATTATAATTCATTTGATAAATGCAGTAGTCAAATTTTTATTAGTCTATCCATATCGTACTTCATTGACACCACAAATGCATTTCAAATTCTAAATTTCGATTTTTGTATAATCACAATGGTTGCATTTTTAACAATTTGTCCTATTTTTTCATTGGTTAATTTATTTGCACACATGTGATGCCAAAAATGCATTTTTAATGCTAAACTTCGATTTTCTTTGAGAATCACATTGGTCGCATTTCAAACATTTGTCTTAATCAGTTTTGACGTTACAAATGTACTTCTATAATAAATATAATTCATTTGATAAATGCAATAGTTGAATTTTCATACGTCCCTACACATCGCACTTCCTTGACGCCACAAATGCTTGTCAAATTCTAAATTTTTAACAATTCGTTTTAATATTAGATTTTTCACTGTAAAACAGTAAGTTTAGTATGAAATGCAAATTTTTTGATAAATAGGGTGCTAGCATTTTCTTTTTTCTTTATCGCACTCCTGTGACCCAAAAAATGCATTTGTAATGCCAAACTTTGATTTTATTTGATAATCACATTGGTCGCATTTTTTATAATAAATTATAATTCATTTGATAAAGACAGTAGTTGAATTTTTGTTAGTCCATCCATATGGCACTTCACTGACACCACAAATGCATTTAAAGTTCTAAATTTTGATTTTGTATAATCACAATGGTTGCATTTCTGACAATTCGTTCTAATATTACATTTTTCACTGTAAAACAGTAATTTTATTATGAATTAGAAATCTTTGATAACTAGCATTTTATTTGATCTATTTTTATCGCACTCCTGTGGCCCAAAAAATGCATTTTTAATGCAAAACTTTGATTTTCTTTGATAATCACATTGGTGGCATTTCAAACATTTGTCTTAATATTAGTTTTTGACGCTACAAATGTATTTTTATAATAAACTATAATTCATTTTATAAAAGCTGTAGTCGAATTTTTATTAGTCCATCCACATCGCACCTCAGTGGCACCACAAATGCATTTCATAGAATTTCAAATGATAAATACAGTAGTTGAATTTTTATTAGTTCATCCATATGGTACTGCACTGACACCACAAATGCATTTAAAGTTCTAAATTTTGATTTTTTTATAATCACAATGGTTGCATTTCTAACAATTCGTCCTGATATTAGTTTTTTGACTGTAAAATGGTAATTTAATCATAAATTACAAGTCTTTTGATAAATAAAGTGGTCACCTCAAATGCATTTCAAATTCTAAACTTTGATTACATTGGTTGCATTTCAAACATTTGTCTTAATATCAGTTTTTTGACGCTACAAATGTATTTTTATAATAAATTATAATTCATTTGATAAATGTGGTAGTCGAATTTTAATTAGTACATCCACATCGCACTCCCTTGACACCACAAATCCAATTTTTATTAGTACATCTACATCGCCCTTCCTTACAACCCAAATGCATTTCAAATTCTAAATGTTGATTTTTTTATAATCACAATGGTTGCATATCTAACAATTTGTTCTAATATAATGTGACTGTAAAACTGTAATTTTAGCATAAATTACAAGTCTTTTGGTAAATAGAGTGGTCGCATCTTCATTGATATATATTTATCGGACTCCTGTGACACTAAAAATTAATTTTTAATGCTAAACTCTGGTTTTCTTTAATAATCACATTGGTTGCATATCACAATGGTCGCATATCCAACAATTTGTTCTAATATAAGTTTTATAACTGTAAAAGTGTAATTTTATCATAAATTACAAGTCTTTTGATGACTCGATTGGTCGCGTCTTCATTGATTTATATTTACAGCACTCCTGTGACACCAAAATACATTTTTAATAATGACTATGATTTTATTTGATAATCACATTTTTCGCATATCAAAAATTGTCTTAATATCAGTTTTTTGACGCTGCGAATGTATTTTTATAATAAATTATCATTTATTTTATTAAATGCAGTCGTGGACTTTTCATAAGTCCATCCACATCGCACTTCCCTGACACCACAAATACATTTCAAATTCTAAATTTTGATTTTTTTATAATCACAATGGTTGCATATCTAACAATTCGTTCTAATATTAGTTTTTTGACAGTGAAACTGTAATTTTATCATAAATTACAAGTGTTTTGATATAAAGAGTAGTCGCATTTTCTTTAATTTGTCTTTATCACACTCCTCTGATACCAAGAATGCATCACATTGGTCGCATTTCAAACATTTGTCTTAATATCAGTTTTTTTTACGCTACAAATATTTTTACAATAAATTATAATTCATTTAATAAATGCAGTAGTTGACTTTTCATAAGTCCACTTTTCATAAGTGCAATGTGGTCTTTTTTCAAATACTTCGTTCTAATATCAGCTTTTTGACGCTACAAATATATTTTTAATATAAAACTATTAATAAGTTTGTATCAAAAATGTTTACAAAATGTATTTTCTTAGGTTTGGTACCTACGTTTTAAAAATGTCTTTCGAAAAACTACGAATTTATATATATAGTAGTATATAGTAGTTTCTAAGTTAAATCCGGCTGCCATCCTTAACGGGACACCCTGTATACACATTTAATCGAATGTATCCTTCCCTTAGGGCGAAAAGGTTAAAAAGAAATGCAAGCTGTAGCGACGTTTGAAAGTAAGTTTATAAGAAATATATTTAGTTCTATATTATTTGGTATATCGTTCTCTAACCTGCCTTCAATCAGTCGTGTTTCCATTTTCGTTGCTGGTTCAAAGGACATATGTCACACAACACGGCACATTAGATCTGTTTATAAGCTTCTTTCTTCTTATTCCCGGTTACATTAATGGTTTTTTCTATTACACAGTCAATTAAAAACCCCTGCGGCAAAAATTGTAATAAAAACTTACCTCTATACTAAAATGACTGGTTGATTTCTGACTTTCTTCACATTGGGGACATCTATCAATCTCTTTTACCAGTTCCATATTGGCCATGTAGCCACAGTTTTGACAAGAAAATATTTTATCTTCTCCTATATCAGTTTGGTAGTGATACTCGTGAGACAGGTTCCCACCTATTGTTCCAGTAGCGCCTAAAACTAATAGAAATATATTAGAATATCATGTTTAACATCTTTATTCATTTTAAAATTAATATATATTTTTTATTTCTTGAACAAATATTTTCATTTTGACCTTTAGTATCACCTGTTATAAAAGAGTGCGTTGTTTAGCAACACTGCAAAGACCTTGAACGATTTTATTCTAATTTCTAACCTTTTATGTATTCGATGCCTATCTTCTGAAAAATCTTATCATAGCTCTGACAAATTTTCTCATATGTCTCTATAGATGATTCTTTATTCACATCGAAACTGTACATATCTTTCATCAGGAACTCTCTCCCTCTGATCAGACCAAATCTGGGTTTCATTTCATCTCGAAATTTGCTAGTTATCTGATACAGAAGCAAGGGGAAGTTTTTGTAAGACATCGGAGAGAGAGAGGATATAAGATTACTTGCTGTTTCTTCATGTGTCTAAAAACAGTGTTAAACACATAATGTAACTTTTATGTAAAAAAAAATTAAAACTTAAATTCGATAAAAAAGGCTTTGCCCGAAACGGTAGAACTTTGTAATTAATAGTCTTTTATTATTAATTATGTAGATACAACTTTGTTATATATTAAAGGCGCAGGTAAGGAAATTAGCTTATGACCTTTATCCATTGGAATAATTGAGCTCTGAAGAATAAGGTGAAAAACCAACACCAAAAATTAATAACAAAATGTACCAGTCCAAAAACTCGTGATTTTTCTCTTTCTTCAATGATTTTCTGGACGTGAATATCAAAACAAAAAAGGGCTGTAGCATTTATTACCCTATATTTCTTTCTTTCACTTACAGGACATAAAATATACTCATGATTGTGTCTGTCTTTGAAGGCCATAAGTTCTGGACCCATACAAGAAGATCTACCTTAAAAATAATTTTTAGTAAATAAAATATGTAGAAGTTCGAATTGTCATGCAGATATAAAACATGGCAAAAATTAAATATTAAAAATAAATAATAAAATAGTTTTTTTAGAAACTCATTTTCTCGCCAAAGTTTTGGTTATGGCAAACATTATTTTAAAAAACTATATTATTATAATCGGAAAACCGCATATTAATATAATTCAGAAATTAATTTTCTAATCTTGAAAAATGTTTTTAACTAACCACCAGCAGCTGCACCGGCGGCCAGTGTCGCAGGCAAGGTAAAGCGTTAGCAATATACACGCAACAACAACAAGTGTTTCCTTATTTTAAAATCGTAATGTCCTAGAGCATAATACGTTAGTTGGCAAAACGACTCGATAGGGAATAGCAGCATACTTATAGATAAAAAGTTTTATTTGTAATGTCGTTTTTCCATTTCAATAGATATATTATGCTCCATGGAGTTCTAGGATGCTACGATTTTTAAGAGAAAATAACCGAGATAACAATGTTTGTTCTAGTATGTATATTTTCAGTTCTTCACCGCGCCAGCGGCACAAGCCGACACTGGTTTGTAGGTTCTTACCGCTAGTCTTCCATAACTCCGATTTTACCAAAGTGGGAAATATGATTTTCTGGCCACCTATTGATGTCATTTCTTTGTCGACAATGTTTATCAACTTTTCCAATGATTTAAGGCCTAGTGGAAGAAAATGAAAGCAACCTGGGGCTGCTTGGTGAATTATGCCAAGTTCTAGCATGAGCTGAAAAGTAAAAATGGTAGAAAATTAAATTAGCCTACAACTTCCAATACTAATATATTGGTTAAGACCAAGACATACAGAGATACTCAGGAACATACCTAGTGTAAGTTATCATGTTCATAGGTCAACAAATTTCTGATAAAGAAGCAATATTATTATTACTCATTTGATTTTCTCTCCTAATTTACCAATAATTTTTAGACAACCAAAGATTCCTAAGATTTATCTCAGGTTTCATTTGTTTGTGTAAGTGTATTTTAAGAACTTTTGTGACTTCTAATTAGTATTTGTTCTTTACACACAATATGTTATACTAAAACTTTTAAGGATCAAAAGATCTATTTTTGATGTTGCAAAAAATCCAGGTTTGTAATGGATTTTTAGGTTATTTTTAATATGTGCAAGATCTTTTATAAAAATATTTGTATCATATCATCCAGTTAATTTATCTAAACCAAGTTTAACTTTAACCTGAGTTAACTAGATCCCGATTAAAATAGGCATGCAATAATTGAAAAGAAAGAATTTTTCAGTTAACTGCAGATTAAATTGAAACCAAGTTTAACACTCTAAACTACAATTGTTGAGTTAATCAAAGTAACCAAAAAAGCTCTGGGTAGACACCCTTTGGCTAAAAATTTATGGAACCATGTGTTTCTAAAAAAATCCAGGTTTGTATTGTTATGTTAGCTAATTTTTAGTCCTAATATGCGCAAAATCCTTTAGAAAAATGTTTTTATCATAAATCAGTTAATCTATCTAAACCAAGTTTAACTTTAACCCGAATTAACTGAATCCCGATTAAAATAGGTGTGTGGTAATTTAAAAGAAAAATCGTTTTTCTGTTAATTGAGAGGCCTATAAATATTAAACCAAGTTTAACTTTAACCCATATTTTGCAACATTTGCTTGTATTTTGTAAATAATTTGATGGCAACAATAAATAAAGCTAAACTAAACTAAACATAGGTACTTGCTTGCATGTATACAATGTCCCAAATTTGTTGTTTTAGGTGGGTTTCAGATATTTCTCCCCTAAATGAGAGCCTCAATTTTCAAGAGATGTTTAAAATTGCATCTTCATATAGCAAGCTGTTTTCTTGAAAACTCTGGTTTTTTGGAGGGGGCCTATATACAAAATTGTAGAGGAGCACCAGGAGAGTTTCGACTGCGGGGTGATCAGCTGAACCAAATTTGTACACCATCCTACAGGACTTTAATAAATGTTAGGTCCAGTATAGTCCTGTACATGTCCTGTATAGTCGTGTGGAGTCCTGTGGAAGTCCTGTGGGGTCCTGTAGAAAAATTTGTACACCTACTGTGGGTAGCTGATCACCACTTGGGGTGAGCAGCTGAACCAAGTTTGTACACCATCCTACAGGACTTTAAAAAAAAAATCTTTGTACTGTAGTGTATTGTAGCGTCCTGCAAAGGGTCCTGTGGATTCCTGTATATTCCTATAGACCATTTTTGTACACCTACTGTGAGCAGCTGATCACCCCTCGCAATCCATCCATCCCAGGATGTGAACCAAATATGATAGAGCACTATCCCACACATAATGAAAAGAGAAGTAGGTAATAAAAAACAATAAAACAATATCTCAAAAATTTTTATAAAAAGAGGATCATTCTGTAAGAAAAATACCTACCAACTTTACCTAATATTTCAAAAACAAAAACTGACAGATAAAATTCAACTTTACTTTGCATTCTTTATAGAATAGGCTGATCATATTTCTATAATATAAACAATACAGTGAAACCTCCAATAAGCGTACAATTACGGTTCCGTCGATTTTGTCCGCTTATTGGAGGTGTCTGCTTATGAGAGGGAATTATGAAATTTCAATATATTATATTTATTAATAATTTCCGCTATTTGTGTTTCTCCGATATTAAATTTTTCAGCAAACTTTCGTGCTGATTGATGTTCCTTCTCCAAAACGTTAACAACCTCCATTTTTTCAAGTAAACTAAGAAGTTTTTTACTAGGCACTATTTCAAAAAGATCTATTACTACCCAATTGATCAATAAAAATTAAACTCAGCAGTTCCGCCCCCGCCGAATAAAATATGTTCTGAATACGACAGAAGTATTTAGTCTCCGCATTAAAATGGAAAGAGGTAATTCCCTGGCTGCAGAGTGCGTTGTTGCCAACATACTCCGTCCAATTTTTTAACCAAAAGAGTGTCCGGTTATAGGAGTGAATTTTACATGTAAAGAAATAGGGAAAAGCGTGTTTCCAAAAATTTGTCTGCCTAAAGGGTGTGTCCTCTTAATAGAGGTGTCCACAAGGAGAGGTTTCACTGTACTATAAAAAAGCAATTTAAATCAAAATAAAATTTTTATAAATAAAAAAGTTACCTATAGGCCCCCTCCCACAAAGCAGACTTTTCAAAAACTTCCCCTAATTGAAAAATGGCATGCTAGGTATATCAAAATGCAATTTTCATAAATTTTCACCTGTGTTATGTCTTGAAAATCTAGCTCTGCAAGTGGGGCTCAGTTTTTTTTTTATTTTCCCCAAAAATACTGAACCACACTTCTCAGGAGACCTTGTACTTGCTGTGTCAGTCTCCCCAGGGAGTACTCCCTCAAAATCCGGTGAAAGTCAAACTGCACATGCAATGTCACTTGATTTCTGCATCTCTATTGGTCCTTGCTTGAATTTTGAGGAGTACTCCCTCAGGGATATTTCAAGAATAACAACACTGGTATGCAATTTACTTGCTGCAAATTACTAAGAAACAGACTTAAAACAATAGAGAGAGTGCAAGCAAATTTGCTACTTTTACCTGTGTACACTGGCTCTAGCAAGTAGGAACTCACACTGCAAGTTGATTTTGTGTCACTGTGGTGGTAATGGTCTAAGCAAAATTTACTTACAAGTGGACGTGAGGCTTAAAAAATAAAATAATAGAACAGCATACCCTTTGACTTTTTGATGTTACATCCTTGTAGGTCAAGTTAGCCTGTTTTCCGATAATATTAACAGGCTGGAAAATTTTCGAAAGCCGGTGCATAGAGCCCATTACCTGTCTTAAATTTTTTTACACAAACTTTTTTTTAAACTTAACAGACACAATAACCAATAAATAAAAAACAAAAAGCCCAACTTTTTAAAAAACTTGCTTAAAAAAAATGAGGTTAGGTTTGCTTGGCTAAATGACCACTTTTGGTTCGCGCTAACTTAACTCCCAGGGGCGTCTGACGTCAAAATCCAGTCAGCTGATTCGTCAGATTTCAACTCATGTGATTTTGACGTTTTTGCGCCCCATTTTCTCAAGTTGATTTTTTTAGCTCAAAAAAAATCAGTTTTTCTTCACTTTTACACAAAAAGGAAAACAAAATGGGAGCTGCAGCATTACCTTTTATCATTTTCACCACTCTGTGGGGAGGCATCGGCATTGTGTTGCCTTTTATTGTCCCCAAAGGACCAAACCGTGGGTAAGTTTTTCATTTAAAGCCCTATTTAATAGACATTAGTTTCGCGTGCATTAAGCCTTTTGGTTAGAGATTTCTGTGATTATTCTTCATTCAGGATGAGTAAAATAGATCTATCATACACATAGTAATATTTTTTTTGTCTCATTTGTCCAGGTCATCTAATTCTAATTTCGGTTATTATAAAAAAGTTAAGAACCACTGTTTCTTAAAAGACTGTTCATACAATGCTTTTAATTAGTCCTAGTCCTGAAGTAACTTTTTTATGAGAGAAAATAATGTTTTGTTTTTAGAATCATCCAAGTTATCCTAATGTTGACTGGAGCCTGCTGTTGGTTGTTGTAAGTATTTATTTAACTAAACTACCAATCTATAGTTCATTCCAGAATTTTTTAGATAAGTTTTTGATAGTAATCAGCTGTTACCATAAGAAATAGCATAGGCCAGCGAAAAAAAATCATAAAAAAACTTATCCCAAAAAAAATGATATGGACTTTACCCCTACATCAGATGTTAATTTAGACTAGCAGGTGATTTATAAACACAGTTTGCAGTTCAGAGATAATCAAGGGGTGAACAGCTAACCCAAAATGTGTACACCGATTGTGAAAATCCACAATCTTTTGCTAAGATTGTGAGGGATTGTGGTAAGATTGTGAGGGATTGTGGAGGACTGTGCAGCGGTGTAGCGTGCCTGAAGGGGAGACCAAAACAAAAAAGGTCATCATGTCTATAGTTTCATTTGCGAGGGATTGTGAAGAGGACTGTGGTAAGATTGTGAGTGATTGGGACAGACTGTGTAAAGATTGTGGAGGATTGTGGGATGAAGGATTGTGAGTGATTGGGATGGATTGTGTAAAGATTGTGAGGGATTGTGGTAAGATTGTGACAGATTGTGAGTGATTGGGAGGGATTGTGTAAAGATTGTGAAAGATTGTGAGAAATGTGTAAAGATTGTGAGAAATGTGTACACCAACTGTGAGAGCTGTTCACCCCTCGGAGATAATTTAATTTTATGTTGGGAGTTTATAAAGTGTGCATTCACTTAATTAAAATGCAGTAATTTATTTATCATATAATATTGCACTCCCAAAACAACAAAGACCTAACTCAAAAAATACATTAATGATTGAAAAAATTTTTTTGTTAGATAATGTTTGTTCTTAGAAAACTGTTTTTAAGTAAGTAATAAGTAAGGCCTTAGTGACTAGAGTCATTTTTTGACAAAAACTCCATTTCCCATTTTTCTGAGTTAGGTCTTTGTTGTTTTGGGGGTGTGATATGTTATTTACTTTTTATTGGCGAAACACGGCCTTGAGTAGACCTAAAGTGTGCAGTACTTGCAAACCCTCAACTGCTGTTGCTAACTGCATTTATAAAGGTGTGTTTGGACAGCAAAAAAAAGAATAAAATAGAAGTGAAACTATACAAGCATAATAAAAATGTTTTAGAAACACATGACTGTTTTTGATACTTATTTTCATTTTTAGTTGGTTGTGCTGCTATGTGGCCCAAATGAACCCTCTTATTGGACCTACACTAGACAAACACACAGTAATGGTCATGGCAAAGGCATGGGTAAGTATTTAATCATATACTTATTCCAAAATTTTACAGTTATTATTTAATTTGATTTATTTCCTCAGTAATTCACATTTATCTTGTAAACCACTGTTTGTTTTTTTAATTTACCATATAGGTATTTTAATAAGAGGTTCCTATACATTATCACAAATAACTTTCCTGATAAGAAGTTTATCAAAGAATGTATCTACAGCTACACTGTTATTAGCATATCATGGATATTTTTATTTGCATCCTATGCAGTCTTAAACTAGGGTCATTTTCCTAATTCTGCACACATTTTTAAGTTACAGTGACATTATAATCGCTGGGTTAAAATATCAAGATTGCTGTAGAGATGCTTTCATAGAGTTAAAACTGATGACTTTCCCTTGCACCTTTATCTTCCAATGCTTGATATATGTAAAACAAAATCAAGAAAGTTTTGCAGCATATAGTAACATTCATTCCTATTTCACCAGGAATAGAGACAACCTGGTTCCCAGCTACCACAGACTGCAAAGAACAAGAAGAGGTACTGATCACTTTGGTATCAAATTTTTTAATGCCTTACCAATAGAGGTTAAAAACTTAACTACAAATCACTTTAAATCTAAAGTAAAAAATTTCCTAATAAAAAATGCTTTTTATTCCTTTGAAGAGTACTTGGGCAGTGATTTTAACCTTTAAGATGTATGTTTTAATCTGTATGTCTGTCACTAAATTCTAATCATGTACTAGTCTATAGTCTTTTCACTGTTAGGTTATGTTATTTAATGATTTAAATAAGCTCCTTTTTTTTTGAGATGCATATTTTTGTTGTAGTTCCTTTTTGTACTATTTTTTTTTTTAATTTCTATTTATGTATTATATATGTCTTTTATAGTCTTTTCACTGTCAGGTTATATTATTTCATATTTTAAATAAGCTCTTTTTTTTAGATGTGTACTAGTTTTTTTTATTTCAATTTATGACCTGTAAAAGTACATATTGTATAATACTTTACCAATAAATAAACTAAACTAAACTAAACTATACCATTGAACTCAAAATTGAAAGGATAGAAAAAACAAAATTGACTTTTTGGATTTGGGAATTACATTAAACTTGTTTTTTTCAGGGAGATCCACTGCAGTAAATCTGAGAGAAACCAGCATGTCAAGTGTGTGTCTTGTAAGATTTTGTTGTTTAGATTTATAATTCACAGCATGAAGCTATACCATTCCACTATCCACATTTTTAAGTGTTTACAAATCAATTCTGTAAGTATTAATATTGTAGATTTTAGGCCTGAAGAAAACATAATATTTTTGTTTTTGTTGTAAATATAAAATATCCATAGAATTGGCAAAATTTTCATTTTTAATATCCAGTATCTAATAGATATACATATATTATACAGCCTCACAAGAAAAAAAAGTCAACATCTGCAAGACATACATTAGTACAGTCGAACCTCTATAACTCGAACCTGAAGGGACAACCAAAACAGTTCGAGTTATGGAGAGTTCGAGTTATAGAAACTCGAGTTACATAGGTTATAATACATGTAAAAAGTGCAGGGACCACTTTAAAGGTTCGAGTTATAGAGGGGTTCGAGTTATAGAGGTTCGAGTTAGAGAGGTTCGACTGTATATATTTTTTAAGTGGATGATAAATCCCAAATTTCCTATTTTTTTTTGATCAGTTTAAAAAAAAAATGGAAAATCGAAAATCTGCCAATTTGACTCAAACAAGTACTAAAATAAAAGCCGATATCTTGGAAACTACTTACAACATGGTAGTGATATATATGGCTTGTTTAAAAAGCCTTTTTAAATTAAATATTACAAAGTTTAAAATGTCATGATTCCATATCTACAGTGGCAAAATTATTAGATGACTTTAATAAAACAAGTTTTGTTACAAATAAGTTAATTTTTTGAAAACCACTAAAATATATTTTTCACTTGTCAATAGCAAAATAAGAGAAACTTGACAACAACAGCATTTTACCCACTAGTGGTGTTTATTTCAAATTAAAACTTAATTCAAATGACCCACCCTTGACACTGAAAACCAACAGAGTGACCTGGAAAACCGGGAAGTCGCCGAATTTGAATTTTCCAAAAAGGTGTTCACCATGTACCAAAAATATAAAAATAAACAAGTGGACTAGTAAATGAAAAATCTTTTAATATAAACATTTATTTATTTCATCAGAACAGTAAATATAGTTTTACCTACTAACATTGTCAAAGTTTTTTAGGATCTGTACAAGAAACATAAGTTATTTTTATTTACTAAAGTTTATTAGATAGTCCCAATTTTTTAGTCTTTGCGGTTACACTATAATGGACTAGAAGATACACTTTTAATATTCTTAATTTATTCTTGAATTTATGATGTCACTGCACAGACTAAAAAACATCTACATTTTAAATTTATCTAACAAAAATGATCCAAAAGTTTGGTTTGGTCGGGTTACAAGGTTTGGCCACCACTTCACATAGTTGTTATTTATCTTTTAAGACTCAATTTTGTTAGAAAACTTTGCAAACATTTTTGATTTTTAATTTTCAAGTTTAATACTTAAATGTTATGGTAATCTCCAAAAACAACTCCCAATAAAAAAGAAATCCAGTTTTCTTTTGTTGGCATAAACTTGACCAGAGTCGCTTTTTTGTATAGGGTGTTTTTCAATAATAAGAACACTTTCATGTTATGATTTTTTTAAAGAAACAAATAAATATTGAGTGAATTGTGACCATTTTTAATACTAAAACTATTTTGTTCTATTGCTTACCATATACAGAGTGTAAACAAGGTAGATTTTTGTTTAGAAAATTTTTTTAATGATGCCAGCTAAATTTTTTGTTCAAAAATTGGCGCTAGGAGGTACAGGTTAAGGTAGCTTTATTTTTGTTAAAAATTACATTTTTAATTAATTTGTGAAAACAACGTGACTGTAGTTGCTGTCGTTTTTGAGATATAGTCTATTTTTGAAAGTTTTTTTGCCTGAAAATGTAATGCTCAATATAAATTTAAAAACCGCGTTTCGCTAGTTGCTGTAGTTTGTAAGATATAATTATATTGACAATTTTTTATATCTCAAAAACTGCGATGATTCACGTTATGACAAATTTTGTGAAACTCCCCCCCCCCCTTCACCTTACTACCTGCTTGAAGCCCTCCTGCCCCCACCCAAAACTAATGGCGTTATTCACGGGCACCACAAAATCTTTGTTCCAAATTTGATTAAAATCGTTTTTTGAATTATCGTGTCCCAGTCAGACAAACAGACACCACTACAAAATTTGGTAGTTAGACCTCTTTTGACACACATAACTTATTTCGAGTGAGAATAAAACGACGGTATAAATGGCTTCAAATAAAATTTCCTGGAAGTGTAACATGCACTGGTTATATTACCACTGAAAATCCATTGTTTGATTTTTAATTTTCGTCCTGCTCTAAAACATTTTTCCACATTTGACTGCTTGACCATACTCTATAGGAAAATAGCTATTTTCAGGAATTAAAAAAAGGAAAAAATAAAAACTGAAATTTTTTCCACATTCTGTACATGGTAAAAGTAATAAAAGTATATTTGAATAGTACTGAAGATAGTCAAAATTTACTAATTTACAAAATCAATTATTTTTTAATCGTGTAGTTAAAAAGTCCAGAATTTAAAAAGTTACTGATTGTTCAAATTATAGAAAAACAGCCTGTATCATAAGATAATAGCAAATATAAAATAAAATTTAGAGATAAAATATATAAAACAAATTTAACAATAAATATATAGTGATTTAAAATAAATCTTTTGTTATATCTATGACAGAAGATAATACAGAGTAACTGTTTTAAAACTTACCATACATCATCACTATTATCATTGTAACATAAAATTTAAAAAACAAACACTGAGTTTTATATATTTATATTCAACTTAATTAATAAATAAATAATTTTGGAAAATTTTTAAGTGGTAGGTTTTAAAAATGATACGCTGTATACGAAATATTATTTTTAAACAAGTAGGACGTTCAGAAAGTTACAAGCTTTTTTGCAATATATAGGGTTATTTTATTTACAATTTTGATTTTCGCCTACAAACATTAAAAAAAAATTGACAACTAAAATTCTTTAACTTTCGAACGCCCCTTAATTATATATAATTTATGAAATAAGAACATTATTATTTTAATTTTATGTACAAAATCTTATTTTCCACTCTTATTAATATAATAATTACACAGTTTTGTAATAATTAAACTGTGTTGGTTGCTTCCATTTTATTATTCTATGCGTTTACAGCTTGGTCAAGAAAGAGACAAGTTAAGTAACGCATTAGAAAATTTCCGTGAAAATGGGTCTTGGTTAGAACTAATTTAACGGTATAAAATTTAATCACGCAAAAGTCAATTCACTCTTCAACGGTCAAGAGTGAACTGCTCAGTTCTGGTGGGGCAACTGAAAACCAGGATCCTATATGACTAATGACAGTTTCACTATGTGGCTAATACCTGACCGTCATTTTTGTGACTTGATCAAGTTTGCTAAAATCATAGTTATTAAAAAAGAAAATGAGTTCTCTAAAATGAATATAACCAACTCACTCAGAGCAAAATGGGGTATCGGCTTGTACTCGAAATCTATAAAAATGGCCGCAAATGTTTTGTCACTCCTAGGTGAAGCTACACAGTCGTCGAAGCGAGTTATTTTTCTTTTTCCATGTCCACCACATGTTACAGCTGACTAGATTAAAACTATTCATAAAATTTTAGTGAAATCTTATAATATTAGAATTAATAAGTATGATAGCAATGTGTTTTCTCCAGAATTTCTGGTTGATCGAGTTTGAAAAGCAACAAGAAACAGTTAGAGAAACAGATCTGAGATTTCGAGCTACATCGAATTAACACAAAATGTTTAGGAAGACACAATAAAACGTAGATTTTTACAAGTAATAAGTAGAGAAGGGAAATACAGTTCGTATATGGGAGAACTACTTTCGTTTACGTGTGCTACAAAATTGTGTCTGTTCAAAATTTTTATTTTATTTTATAAAAGGCGGGCGCTGTCCAAGAAATTTTTTTTATATCAGACATACTTCTCTTATTGTTTGGGGAGAAACGGATTTTACTGACAAATAAAATAACAAATTTGGATTTGCTAAAATATACTAGACAGTTTAATAATAATAATAACAATAGACTTTATTCATGTAATTTAGAAAACAAATTACAAGAAGAGGCAAGATTGCAGCGCGACATATCTGTTTGCTGATTTCTACACTTAACCTTTACAGTTTTCAACAGCGCTGGTATATTTATTTACGACTTTCAAGGGTTGGCACTGACCTGAGAAACTATGTGGCGCTTATTTTGAAAGCTCTTATAACAAAACCTTTGCGGTAGAAACGTCAATAGGCTGAGTCCCATTAAAACAGACACAATTTTGTCAAGTAAAAGTGGCACTTGTATTACTATGGCATGGATCTAAAATATTTCTGTAAAAGAAACGCAAATAAAAAATGGTTGTAACATACAGGCATACTTTTAATATACCATCATCTGCCAATTTCTCTCAAAATTCAAAGATGCCGCCCCGGTTGGGCTAAGCTAAGCATGCTGCAGTCATTTAGATAGGGCACTTTCTTGTAGAGATATGGAACTTATGTGAGTGGAGCACATAAATGAAATTTCAATAAAAATATTAAGAGGAATTAATAAAAATATTTAGTGAACTTTGATATTTCTGTTGATGGTGTCATCTAGTTACAACACAACCACGAATCAAGCACAGACTTAGAATAAAAAAACAGAGAATCTTTTTTTCCTGATGTTAAAGATGACTCTAAATCTGTACTGGGCTAGACTATTTCTCAATACAGAAACGAAAAATCGGCAACGTTCTTTTTTCGGCTACGATAATTTCGTAGAAAACATTTCTTAATTTATTACCCTTGAACTACGAAGAAGAAAAGTAAATAGTTTGTTAAAATTCGCGTTGTTTCAATACTTTTTTACTTTTTGAGGATTTGTTTCTTATGTTTGCCCGGTATTGCCTTATTTAAAAAACTAAAAATTCTATACTTTCCTTCTTCGTAACAAGCGCACATAGAAAAAGTTAAGGTCAAATTTAATATATTTTAAAACTATTATCTTGCTAAAAGGGATTTCTTTTTAAATATATATAAATATTTTTTGTAATAGAAGATAGATTGGTTTTTTGTAGTACAACTTTTTTTTGATATGTTTAAGATGCGAACGATTGATAAGCAATGCAGGTACCTGTAATTTCCCTTCATTTTCTTTCGGTATATTTAATGTTTTTTTTTTTTTGAGAGGTGCATGTTCATTAGTATCGATTTAGTTATATTTAATTTATTATGTTGTCACCAATGATTTGCCTTCTTTGCCAACTGTCAAACTGCTAATTGAGGAGCAGAAGTTACAAAGGGGCTAAGTGCCACTTTTCCTATAAACGAGATTTTTACATAGAAAGGTTCTATGGGTCATCGACTATATCCTATCAAACGTGCAAAGTCGCAATTTTCGTAAGCAATCGGGCGAATAGACGGCACTTCCGGCAAGTGATCGGTCATTTTCGTCATCAATTTTTTAAATATCTCAATTTAACAGTTTTGGCACCTAGCCCCTCTGTTACTTCTGCTCCTCAATTCTTAAATATAACTAACCTCATCGATCCACTGTCCACTTACCTAAAAAACTTTAAATACATATCGGTGAAATTAGGAAATACATACTATAGATGTATATGTGGCTTGCAAAAATTATGCTAAACAGTAGAATATAATACAGAGGGTTAAGAAAATAATGTATTATATTGAAATGGGTAATTACACCAGTTTAAATAATTTTTAAAAAGGAAAAAGTTAATAACTTCGAAACCGGACCTCCTATTTAAAAAGTTTAATTTAAAATTTATTTGTGGTAAAAAGGTATACAACGAGGGGAAACTATCGGGTGGGAATCACTGTACATTTTTCTGGGAATCACATGAAAATTGCTGTAAAATACCTGAAAATTACTAGGAAAAAAATGGAAATCACTGTTCGTGTTTTGGGGTAGCGATTTTCCCCTCGGTCTACAACTTTTGTTTTAACCAATTTTTTACATAACCTAAAATTTTCCGAGAAAAATCGAGAAAACGAATTTTTCGTTTTGGTTTTTATATTTCACAGTTTTTTTTTGTTTTTTACGAAATTTTGTGAAAAAAAAACTTAACTTTTTATGTCTGTAAGCGATGACATACGTACAGTCGACTAGTTAAGTGAACATGACTGTAGTGTCAAATGCCTATGTAAAGTATAGAGACCTTGGGTGGTTCTTACCTTTGCCGTTATAATTAATTCCGCAAAATTTCGATTAGCTATTCTGGTGTTTAAAAAATAATTCTAAAAAACATTATCAACTTTGGCGCTATCATAAAAACAAAGAAAAATCTAATAAATCTATATAAACCTCTTGACCTTAATCCAATTCATTATGATACATTATTTTAATAACATCCGAAAAACTGTATCCAAAAGTCTTGTGCTACTACAGTAACACAGGTCAAAAGTACTTTTAGGCACACAAAACTTTTGGATTGCTTATAAAATTAGTTTTAAGCAAGCTTATGCATACTGACTACTTCATAATAATTTCCTTATTGTCAACTTGATACTGAAACATAGAGTAACCTACAGTAAGGACAATGATCTTGAAATACTTTTCAACTTGTTTCAAGATCATTTACCTTAACCTACAGGGTGTTAACAATCTACCTATCCTTATTCTTAGTTTACTCGTGTAGACAGGGTTTTATTAAATAACATAATATTTAGGGAGGTCATTTTTGGGTCCATTTTACGAAAAAACTTCGTTTGGTCGTACATATGTCCTAAACTTCTTAGATACAGAAATTTTTTCAAAAAATACTCTTTTTTATGAATATCTGTGATAATATGTTTGAAAAATTTGGTACACACTTTCTATTTATTAAAGGGTATTGTCTCATGTGTAATATGTTTATGTTGATCAGTGGCGTGCGGGAATTGCCCTCGGTATTTTTAAAGAAAATAACGGTACGCCACTGTTATTTTTTAAATAAAAATTATTTTTAAAATTCTTGTTCATTGCTGAACAAATAATGTCTCTGTATAATCTGTATCTCTGTTTTTGTATAAAAAATTAAATTCAATCATCTACTTCTCGCTAGACTCTTTGCAAGAAAAACAATTGAACTTTGAACAATAATTAAGAAAAAATTTATTCCGTACGCTTAAAATTGACCCAAGAATTACTCTCTGAAATTAGCAGGTTTCTCAATAACACTCCGTATTTATACATTATATCCACGGATAGAGTTGACGATAGTAAAAAAAATTAATATTATTTTTTCCCTAAAAAAAGTTATACTACTACTACTGTTGGGAAAATGCGTTTACCATATAGAAATATTAGTTCGGACATACTGTTAAACAAATAGGAACATTGCTTCAAGACAGGAATAAAAATGTTATGAAATTTGCTTTCTGTTCGTTAAATATATGAGTTTACAGTATGAAAATGTTAAGAATTAATTAAAAAAATAAAATAATATGTATTTATTTGTTTTCCTTTTTAACTAAAACCCTGTATTTCTGATCTAAAACATTTTATATGGAAAACTCCTTCCTAACGAGCAGAGCTAATCGAAAAAACTATGTTTTATAAAATTATTGTTTTTTTGTTGATACATTTTTGAAATTTTATTATCCCTGTATATCTTATCTAAAATGTTTGTATAGTAAACTATTTTTTTACAAGCAGATCTTTTTATAATAATAAGTTTAGGTCAAAAATGAATATTTCTTATCGGCAACTCTACCCGTGGACACACTGTATATTTCTACTTAAACTGCAAACTATTTTTTTAAAGGTGACATTAGGGTCAAATTAATGATAAAAATTTTAACAAAATAATTTTCAAAACTTTTCTCTGTGATCAACTTTTCGGATCTTTTTTGATAAGTTTTTATTTAAGGCGAAAATGTACAATAATTCCTAAGATTGTTTTAAAGACTTGTACGAACTTGAATACAATTGTTTGTAAGGGTTACAACAATATTATTTATTATGTATATTATGATAACACCCTGTATTATTCTTGTTGAAGAAGTAGAATTTTTCAGTATTTTATAACTTATTTACAATTTGGTGTACCTATCTATTATTTCTAATTTCTTTGAGATCTACATAAATAGTTTAAATATACACATGGCAAAAATGGTGTTAAAATCCGATTTGATAGTTATTTTGTTTTTGGTTTTATTAAAAGTTGGATAAGACCTATAAAAGGACAAAATGATTTTTGCTTTTGGTGAGAAATGTTCTACGAAATTATCGGCATATTGATGGGAAATATATATACTCTTAAGTTGCTTTTGACAAGCACTGGCTAAAATAAATATGTCAACATAGTACCGAACACCTCTTTAAATCTGTATAAAAGGAAAAACCATCTACAATTGACATTAATTTAAATGTTGATAAAAACACGGGTTTCGACTCATTTTTTTAAAAGGCCATGTCTTGCTTTTTGATATCCCGTCAGCTTTAGATATCGCTACAGTGGCACAATTTGGCTATTTTTATTAAATGCCCCAACGTTTAGGACCTTTTAATATCAAAACATAGAGGGCGCTATCTAAAAGTGAAGTCACACCAAATTTGAAACTAAACTGAGACATACAAACCTTAACCTAACCATACACTTTACATGTCCAGATGTATTAAAGACGTACGTGCAGGATATAGAGTTTCTGCCTAACAATAATAATTTACGATATAAACCTGAAAAACACTCTCTGTTTCTAACAAAAATCAATCTGTTCTTGATATTCATTTTAACAAGTATGACGTTTGCAACATACGGGCCCGTATATTGATTTAAACGGTGGTATTGCTTAGCGTAGTTCCATTGCTGGCGTGACATACCCTTTAGATGGTGTCACTGTGGTGCCATCTATACATTTTTATGGAAAGCTCCACAGCGCAGGAGCATTTAATAGAAATTTTGACGTTATCTAAAGGCGTCTTCCATTGGGAAAATCAGTGCAGCACTGGTAGTACACTGACAATGGCTCGGTGCTGTCAAACATTTGTACCTTGCTATACACGCCCCACCAAAAGTAAAAGCAAGCTAAGCTAAATAATATGTAAAGTGTTCGCTCGTGGCTTGCATGTCGCACGCCTGGTTTAAGGTGTTTTTTTTTTGTCAAATCTGTCAAACACAATCTATCAAAAAGGATTTATTTCTCATGCGAGACAAATTATTAATATTTTTCATATGAATAACTAATGCATATATCTAGGTATATAAATTAGTACATGGTCCTCTAGCTACTTTAGGTAGACTTAAAAGCAATTTTATATGATTGATTTTTATGACAGTAGGAGTCAAAGGATGATTGCTTAAGGCCACTGAATTGTGCTCTAAGCCCTAATTCTTTAACTACTTGGTATTTTAAGTACACATTTGTCTCCTTATTACTTATCTATGGGGCCATCTACTTGTCACTTTAAATGTTTTATACTTTGATCTTGATCTAGCTATGTATAGACGAGATTTTTAATCAAAATGATAAGCAAGTGGTCTCTAAACTCATTTAACCTTTTAGGAAGATAACTTTAGGATAGTTTCATTACATTTTATACATGGAAATTATTATTATTGGGTAGGATAATTTTAAACAGTGTTTTTTTTATCAAAAGTGTCAACTAATTGACAATCACTACCATTTAACAAATTAGTTCGACTTCGAACGCAGTTTTGAATTGGCACAACCTTTGATTTTTTAGAAATCTAGACAAATAGTCCAAGTAATTACAGTGCTACTGCATTAAATACAAGATTTTCGGAATGACCACGCAATTTGCTACATCGTTGTCTAATCTTGATTTTCTCTTTAAGAAACTACAGCGACTTTTCGCCAAAAAAATTGCAAAATCAGCACCAGGAATAACTAGCTACGACTAGACAGAAGTCACTAACTGGCATCCAATTTTAAAACTTTTCTAATTATATAAACTAAAACCAAAATATGCAACATCAAGTTTAAAGCAGTTAGTTAGTTTGACTTGAAAACTTATTAAGAAAACAGCAACGATTACACTAAGTCAAAATGGGGCTTCCATAAAGGGATAGGTTCCAAAAATTATGCTAAGAAAAGATTTTGTTAATTTTTTTGTTAAAAATTAGAAAAACAAATATGTTTAGGATCGAAAACGCTTGAAAATGTTGTATTTGGGAGAAAAGAAACCGCTTCATCAAGAGTTGAAATGGTAATTTCTCGTTTAATAAACTGATTTAAGTCTCTGAGATCAACACAAATCCTTAATAGTCCATCTTGCTTAGCAGCTTATACAATTTTTGCAGAGTGGTTTCCAAAAAATTAAGATCTTTTTATAACTTGTTGTTTGTTGTCTATTTTTTCCCGTTAAGCAAAACGGAAAGCAACATTCAGAAATCTTTTATTTTACAGTGACACTGTAATAATCGAACTTGAATACGTACTAATATTTAAAAATTTTCAGTATAACCTACCGAACTATCAAAAATCCGTCAAATATGTCGAACCGCCATTTTGAATTAATAACTTTGCACGCATACTACTTCCTATATAATCATAACAAATAAATAAGTAACTAAAATTTGGCGATTTTAACAGAGATAGTTTACTGCAAAGTATTTTTTTCAATTTTAAAAAAAATTTTTACAAGGCATAGGCGTTTTAATATTTTTCTTTATGAAAAAGATAGAATGATCCTTTTTTAATAAAAGACACGAGAAAGAGGGAAGAATATTATGACTGTCGTTTTATTTTTACAATTTATGTTATCCCTGCTATTTTTTTAGTTCATTTAACGCAAATCTGTTTTTAAAGTTTTCGGTACATATTGAACTGCTACGTAGAAATTTTTTAACAATATTATTCGGTTCGGTCATCACAGAAATAAATAAATATTGGTAAAAAAAAATTCTTAGGATTTGTCCAAATTGTAAAAATATTCAAAACAACAGTCATAGTCCCACATAGTTTCATATGTACAAAATTTCACTATTATTAAACGTATAAAAATTTTTACCTAACCACCATTAATGGAATCAATTCATAACTGGTACCATTTTTTATCTTTATATTTCAACATTAGATCATGCGCAGTACCACTGTAGTTTTCTGCCTCGTAGCGCATGCGTTCCGCTCTGTCTTCTAATTGGCTAAGTTTTTCACCTACAATGTCAAGAAAAGTTGATGAATGCAACGTAAATACGATATTTTGGAATGGGTAGTACTTTAAATCAGACTTTTGTAACGTATCAATAATGGCTTCAATTTATGTGATTATGTTTAAGTTTAGTAGCTAATCGTCCAAATTCAACGTTGTTTACTGTCAATGTCAGTCTCAAAGGTTTTTTTGCAATTTAAATAATATGTTTTGTTTCAACTTTAACATACAGAGGGTGATCCTAATGAGTCGATTTGGTTTTAAACAGATAATGCAAATTGTCATACGTCAAATGGGTCTAATGGCATAGAAAATAGGATAGCTTCCTGCTCCCCCGACCCAACCCCTTGTGATTTTTTCCTTGAGAGGATACGTCAAAACACAAGAGCAGTAAAAGTTCAGACTCTAGCTTTGAGGAAAGGGGGGGAGAGATAAATAAGATAATAAGGCTTTTCTCACCTCTTTCTAACATCAATTTGTGAGCCCGACTAACTTCAGAACAAGCACTGCCCGTTCTTTGGTTCAGATCCTGCATATTGGCCCCAGGAATGTGTTTGGCTACTGCTTTGCTAGGTTTTCCACTTTGTTCACCAACTGTAATGAAAACATTGTTCCATTAATTTTAATAGCTCCATCCCATTCTATCCCTTGAGTTTGTTAAACCCTTAAACCATGTCCGTCTTGAATATGTGTCTGTATAGGGTAATTGGTTACATTTGCGTGGCCTTTATTAGGGGTCAAAGTAGGTTATAGAAAAAAAATAAAAGTTGAAAGGTATCAGATGTTATTTCTTATATCAAATTTCGACAGAAACCTAAGGGCAGGCCCTGTATATTTTTAGTTAGAACGAATAACGTATTTCCCCTTATTTCAAAAATATACAGATTGTTGAAATTTGGATTGGAGGATTTCAAAGTAAATTTGTAAATTAAATAACTCAAAAACGGTTTAACTAGATAATAAAAAACTATATGATTTCAAAATTTCCCTAAATTAGCTTTCGGGGTTATTCTAACCGTTGTCCATTGAGCGCAAACGTGTCCTAACCTGGGACTCGGGTAATTTATTTTTGGTGGAAAAAGATCCGGGGGTATCTGGACGTGGGATACGTTTTCCGTCAATTGACAAAGGTTAGGAAAACACAAATTTCGACCTCCCAAAAAGAGTTTCTCGCGAACTTCACTTAGGAACATAATTTGTTAAAAAAATGCTTCGGTTTGATTCGGTTCGGTTTGGTTTCACACCCTCTAAGATCCCGGAAAAGAAGTCTTTTTAAAAATATGTTAGAAAGACACATTTTTAAATGTCGCTGATTTTATAAAATGTCGCTCTTTTAAATATCGCCGTTTGATATGTCGCTGTTTGATATGTCGCTGTTTTGATATAACGGGAGTGGCATGTCAAAAGACGCTTTTTTTAATGTTGCTTAATATTGATTTTTTGAAAAATCGCTGTTTTGAATTGTCACTATTTTGAATGTCGCTGTTTTGATATGTCGCTTTTTTATTAGATGCCGCTCTTTTGGATATGTTAAATAGAGGTTACTGAAATATCGGGAGTGGCAAGTCAAAAGACGCTTTTTTTAATGTTGGCTAATATTGATTTTTTGATATGTCGCTCTTTTGAATGTCACCGTTTCAAAGCCTAGAAGATCATGCGTTAGCTTGATGTAAGGTCAAACAACGTCAAATTAGGAAACTGTAAACATCGTCATCGTCCTAATTTTATTAAAAACATTTACAACAATTAAGAAAAGACAAACGTTGAGCACAGTTTCAAAGCGCCATCTTTCGAATTATATTAGAAACGTCTACTTTATTCAAAGAAATATATTGGGCTGACAATATGCGGAACAGTTATTTCTCATTAATGGCGTAAATACACTTTTTGAGAAGTACTGTACCTTACAACTTGTGGCGTTTATTTTTGATCTTAAAAGGAGGCATTAATAGTAAGGAGCAAAAAAAAAATTTAAATTTATAATAATAAAATAATATATTTTTTTTTTTTTAAGGTGGTAACAGCGTTTTGAACAATCACCAAGGTCAACTAGTTTCATTAAATAGAACCGTTCATCTTTGGAGGCCGCTAACTTTTAAACAGCGAGAGGGGAGGGGTTTAATAAATTTTTAGGCGCCACGTAATTTTACTCCAAAGTAGAACCTAAATAAGGTGGTACAAATTCAACTCAAGACCGACTGATACTAATTACGAAACTCAGCTGATCTTTTAATGAAACTAAATTCACCCGCAGTCGTTCAAAATATTCAAGTGGCCATAGGGTCTGAACTGAAACAACTTTTATCAGATCGTCATTTATTAACATAATTTGTAAATAATAGTACAGGTTCCGAAAATAAAAGAAAATGTTTTTAGAACTACCGTATTACCAGTACTCGGCCGCTGAGTGTTCGATAATTATTAAAATAATTAAGCGATTACAGGATTAAACCGTACCATCTATAATTATGTTAAAACTATTGCGCAGCGCAAAACGCATCAACTGTCTTAAGTCAGTAACATGGCGCACGAATTATGACGTCATAAACCGCATAGCCGTACATTTGCAACCTTAGAGTTAAGTTACTAAATATTACCTATGGTTTCACTTTAAAAAAAAAATCATACTTCCATATAATGTAAAACAAAAAAAAAATAAAAATCATTGGTTTGGCAGATGGTTTTTTTTTCTTTAACGCGTCTTAAGCTAATTACTTAGCTGATTACTAGTTGTGAGCTACTCAATACTGGAAGTAGGGACATCACCAAAAAGCCGTATTTGGCAGTTGGAAAAGGAGGAAAATAGTATCTTCAGTTTCTTCACTTTTGATACTCTAATGAGTGATCCACATCCAACCTTATAACTGGCTTAACTGGAATCGGGGAGCGGGTTAAAAAAAACTGGAGCCATAAAACCGGTACTGGAAACTGGAACCATAAAAACGGTATCGGAAACTGGAACCATAACCATAAAACCCTACAAGAGAGACCAAAAACAAGCGTAAGTCTCACGTAGTCTATAAACAGCATAATAAAAATCCATATTCCAATATGGTCTTTAAAAAAATTAAAAATGTTATCGGCCCTAATCATGGAATGCCCCTCAGGCAAAAAAAATATATATAATGCTTTAAAAAAAATTCATCAATGCCTCGTAAGCATGGAATGTCCCTGCGACCCATAACACCCTTAATCATGGAATGTTCTTAAATACAAACATCACTCATCCATGTTATAACCCTCAGGTATGGAATGCCCCTCGGGCAAGGAATGCCCCTGAGCAAGATCAGTAATCAAAATAATAAAAAAAAATACAAAAAAAAACTGAAAAAAAAAATAAAATAATTCATGAATGCCCTTCAAGCAGTACTAGGCATGGAATGCCCGAATAGTATGAAATGCCCCGATTTATATTTAAACAAAATTTATATTAGCCTACTACGGATTTGCTTTTAAAAAAAATTAATAAATTAATACGATTAGATACTATACGCAAGGAATGTCTCCAAATAGGTTATAATTTCTTAGGCATAGAATGCCCCTTAAGCATGAAATGCCTCTAAGCATGGAATGTACCATGGTACAGAATGACCCATAATACAAATATATACAAACCCAGACAAAGTTTATTTATCTAGTAAGAGTATAGAAAAGTTGCCTAACTAACACGTAAACCATGCACACAAACAAACAAAAATCTGAAAGAGAAGGATAGAAAAGAAACTATGTAGTGGCCCTATTCTACATAGAACCCAGAAGAGTAAGGTTATAAGCGGGAGGGTTGGGTTGCCCCTCTGGTAACGCTTATGCCGCATAAAAAGCAAGCGAGGTATCCTTTTACGGAAAATCCCCCGAAATACTATGTACACAAGAGTTTTCGAATCTGAGAGTCTGTAGAGTCCGAACAGTCCTCCAGTCATGGCCTGCAGCCAAACTCCAGGATGTTATGTGAGTCCGGTACGATCAAAGTTGCAAAATCCCATAAGGCCTTGGGAAGTTCTCGTACATTGATCCTGCACTACACAACGGACAACTGCTATTTCTCAGACAGACTATCAGACCGAGACAGAAAAAGAATATCAAAACACACACACAAAAAAATAGATAGAGATAGATAGAGAAGGAAACCTATATACAAAACTTTTCTATACTCAACCTGCAATTATTACCTAAATAATAATTTAATAAAAAAATATGGAAAAAATTTTTGGCAAGTTCAGAAACTGAGATTTTTCTTTAAAAAAAAATGTTCTTAAAAAATGACCAAGTTTTTGTAATTATTAAAATAGTTATGATCTAAAATATATTCTTAAATTGTAAAAATTATTTACCAGTTCTAAAATAAAGACGACTTGGAAAGAGTTACAAGTGCCCAAATAGGTACTACAAAACTCCCTTAAATAAAGTCCAAAAATAGTTATCTCTTACCAAAATGAAAGATCGGTCTCAGAGAAAAAAATACTCAGTTCTTTCGTTGTCCCATTTTTCCCCTTTCAACCGTAGGCAATATGGTCCGTTAGAGTTATGTATTCCCCTTTCAGATTTCTAATTATTTTATTTATCTAGTGCCTATTTACAGAACAAAATCCCTACTTTTTCTTTTTACACAAAATCTGAAAATTGACCAAAAAACTGCACGTCCAAATTTAACTAAAATGCATAACTTACCTCTGTTGGGTCAGTGCACAAACTTGGCACTACTGTGAGCCGCTATGTTGATTATCTTACACGTCATATCTATGGCCCAAATGTTCGCTGAATGAGTGTAGCCAATTGTGACAAAAATTATCAGACCATTTAGCAGAGGGTTTGGGGAAGGTATCTCAGATGACTAAAATAAAACGGCTTCAATTACCTACTGGTACCTAACCTAACTGCGTAGGTATCCACGCTCTCAAAACAAACCAGCTAGCTATTTACAAAAATGCACACTCTAATAATTTTTAGGTACAAATTATATCAATAAAATAATTTGAAAATCGCTTACCAGGATACGGAGTGAGTTCACACACTCAAATTGGATTCTCCAACATGGAGGGTGGTTGGGGTGGACACCATTTTTTAATCCCAATAAAATTGGAGCAGTACGCTGCAACAAACTACAAAATGGCTCAAACGGCAACCGTCTTACTGCAAATAGGGACACGGGCAAAAATCCTTAACAAAGGCCCAAATTTTACGCACAAAACTGGGATAAAGCCGAGTCCCAAAACTGTGTGACCACCCAACCAAAACGGGATATCAGACTGAAGACCCGTGGAGATGGAAAAATCGGCCCCACTTCGGACCAATTTGGATGCTGTTGGCGCACTATGGTTATCTCTTTTCCTATGGAATAAAAGAGTTCTAACCCATTACCAAATTGTGCACGTGATCGAGTGCAATGCTGCCACATAGTAAAATAGCTACCACGCCAAGTTTTGTATACTTTCGATGGCCACCTCCATAGAAATATCTATTTAAAAAAAATTGGTATTGCAACAACGGCAACACCGCTCAGTGCTCATATTATATCGGCGCGCGTCGCAAAAAGTTTGATCGATTTGGCCCAGTTAGTCAAGCTGGTAGGAATGATTCAAAAGTACCCAATTTTAGAAAGCTATGGTGCTAAATAACATCCCTCAATTCCTTCGGGAACACCCTCAAAATTGCAGTCAAAGTGGTAAAATTTGACAGTCCAAACAGCTGATTCCATAGTTGAATATATACAAGAACGGTACAAAATAATACTCTCATCTGGAGCTAGTGGCGACATCTGTTGAGTGTAGTTTGGAGCTAGTGGCGACATCTTTTGAGTGAAGTTAGACCTTGAACACACTAGCGGTATCAGGCCACTGAAACGATCACATAATTTCGCGTAACCCCACAGAACCCACCAATTATCTTATCGATCGACCGACCGAATCCATCCCATATACCGGTCTAACTCTTTTCTCCGTGGCACAGTTGACTATGTATCCCTAACCTAATATATTTGTAAACAAGAATCTCATATCTATTTATTTTTCTTAATCAACTAAAATAAAGAAATGTACATAAGTGAATAGTTTACACTAGCAGAACCATCCTAGACGTCAGCAACTAATGGGTTTGATCGTTTCCAACAGTAACAAGGTAAGTAAATAGTTTCAGGATACCAAAACACCTAACTGTTCATTTCATCACTAGTGACAAAGTGTTATTTTTTTCCTAAAGAGCACCTATGTGCAAGTGCAGAAGATCCACAGACAGAGAGACTAGACCTTCCCGCAGAACTACAGGGACTCTAGGAACATAGACAATGTTAACCCGTAAGTACCTTAGCTGTAATTTACAATAAAACAATAGGGGAGATACAAGATGGGAAAAATCACGTAACAATTTCCCCCCCTTTCTTCAAGACGATTAGCCGGAAAGGCTAATCGTAGGGGTTAACATTATATGGCTTCAGGTCCTTAATATGCCAAGTCCCGGTCATTACTTTCCCACCTGGTTCTCTCAATTCATATGTCCAAGGTGAACAACGCCGATGCACTACATAGGGACCTTTATATTTTGCTGCCAACTTATGTGTAAAATACTTAGCTGCGTCAGACAACACGAAGTTCTTTTTCCACACTTGATCACCTATAGCATACTGCACGTCACGTTTTCGGAGTTTGTATCGATTTACACTCTTTTGTCCCGCGATTTCCAAGCGGCGCTTAAGGTCACCGTACAACTTACGGAAGCCCTCATTCCTGCTTACATCTGCCGCCTGCTGGCCATCTTCTATCTCAAGAAGTTCTTTATTATTATAATCTTCCCCTGAGAGACAAATATTTCTGCCAAAATTTGCGAAATAGGGAGAAACTTTCAGAGTCTCTTGAACAGCGGTTCTCAGAGCACAAGCTAGTTTTTGAATTTGTTCATCCCATTTTCGATGATTATCGTTGACATACATGGCTAGCATCGTTTTAATAGTCCTATTCTGTCTCTCAGTTGGATTAGCCCTGGGGTGGTAATTGGCATTGTAATGCAATTTACAATGATAAGCAGCAGCAAATCTACGAAATTCCGTACTTCGATACTGAGGGCCATTATCACAAATTATGCTGCGGGGTGCCCCAAACATAAGAAAAACTTGCTCTTCAATGCGATTGATCACGTTCTTAGTCGAAGCAGTTCGTAGCGGGAACAAAAGTGAAAACTTAGTCAAATAATCTGTAACCACCAACAACGAGGTATTCCCTTTCTAAGATCGTGGAAGGGGACCTACTAAATCTGTGGAAATCACTTCCCATGGTCGACTAGGTTTTGAATGAGACACCATCTGGTCAGGATTACCTTTTGGATCTAATTTATGGGAAGCGCAAATAGCACAACCTCTAATATAATTTGCAACATCATGCCTCATCTTAGGCCAATAAAACTTTTCCATAAGTCTTAAGCAAGTCTTGAAGACTCCCATATGCCCTGACGTAGGCAAATCATGACAAGCTATAATAGCCTCTTTACGCCTCTCTTTCGGCAATACAATTTTCCAAGAATCAATATTCGGTGACAAGGATGGATAATCTCTCCGAACATACTTAAACAACTTATTCCCACTATACCTCCAGCTCATGAACTTTAACGGCGAAGCCGTCACACGATTAACCATCTTATTGTACCACACATCTTTAGCAACCGGGGAATCCTCAATAACTTCCTGTTCCCGAATAACATCTATTACCGGAACAGCACGGGACAACATGTCAGGAACCACATGATCTTTTCCACTACGATGCATAACTTTAAAATTAAATTGTTGTAACTTGACAGCCCAACGAGCTAATCGACCAGCTGGGTCCTTTAAGTTGTGAATCCATTTAAGGCTGTAATGGTCAGTGATCACAGTAAAAGGAACCCCCTCAATATATGGCCGTAATTTCTCAATAGCCCACACTAGTGCTAAACACTCACGCTCACTGGTAGTGTAATTCCTCTCCTGTCGAGTTAAAGATCGGCTGAGATAACAAATAACCTTTTCGCCTTGCTCCGTCGGTTGAGAGAGAACTGCTCCCAACCCAAAACCAGAAGCGTCAGTCTGTAGAACAAACTCATTGTCATAATCGGGACAGCTAAGGATTGGTGCTGCTACCAACAGTTCTCTAATCTTCCTAAACGACTTTTCACATTCCTCAGTCCATACAAACTTGTGATTCTTCTTAGTTAGTGAAGTAATGGGCTTGACAACAGTCGAGAAGTCTGGGACAAAGCGACGATACCAAGAGAAACTGCCAATTATACGACGAACTTCTGAGACAGTAGTGGGACGAGGTAATTCCAACATAGATTTTACCTTGTCCGGGTCTACTCGAAGGCCCCGACGATCGACTACATACCCGAGAAACTTCATTTCCGGTCTACATATTTGACATTTCTCCCAAGATACCGTTATTTGTGCGGCATGTAATCGCCTGAAGACTTCTTCTAACACTCGCAAGTGCTCTTCAAAGGTCGAAGTGACAATACAGACATCATCCAAATAAATAAAGACATGTGGCTCTAAATCTGCACCTAGCACAGTATTAATCAAGCGTTGCCAAGTGGCTGGAGCGTTATGTAACCCGAATGGTAATCTTTTAAACTGGTAAAGGCCTCTTCTACAAATAAACGCAGTAAGGGGACGACTACTCTCCTCGATAGGCACCTGCCAATAAGCACTCTTCACATCTAAACTCGATAGGTACTTGGCGTCACGCAATTTATCCAATGTCTCGGATACGAGTGGAAGTGGGTAACTATCACGCTCTGTGACGGAGTTAAGACGGCGATAATCTACGCAGAACCTGTATTTACTAGTGCCTTTCTTCGGAACCATCACGACAGGTGACGCCCATGGACTTGAACTCGGTTCAATAACCCCTAACTGAAGCATTTCCTCAATCTCGTCGTCCATCATTTTTTGAATGGGTGGAGAAACCCGATAAGGCCTTTGACGAATCGGTGGGGAAGCAGTAACTATACTGTGCTCAACCATATTGGTTCGACCTAGACTAGTACCCATCAAGGTACGATACTTACTAATTACTTTACCAAGCAACACATCCTGTTCAGGAGTCAAGACAGTAAGTTGACTATCAGAAATACAACCAATATTTACATGATCTGAAAATTGCCATTCGTTTTGTCGCAAATCAGGAACGATACCCATGGATATCCAAAAATCGTACCCAAGAATGAGAAAGTGGGGAAGCTCAGGGACTACTATAACTTCAATAATACGAACTCTATCCCGCAGCTTGATCGGAAGACCCAAAACACCTAAACTTAAAGTCTGTTGGCCATTAGCCACTGTACACAATGATTTCTTGGTAGTGTCTAAGGATATACTAAAACTCTTAACAATATCCCACCCTAAACCTCCAAGAAAAGTACGACTAGCTCCAGAATCTAACAACCCTAAAAACTTGTACCCCAGAATATCCACTTCGAGATACGGCCTTTCATCATTCTGAGCGTGATTCAATATATAATCTAAAATAGGTTTAACTGTCGGGCTTTGGCCTTGTTGATTCTTAAGCCGACGTCCTAAGAGGGCCTCTGGCGGTTTCCCTTATTGCTACAAGTTGGACAAGTGTACTTGGTAAACCCTTCTCTTCGACAACCAAAACAAATCGTTTTCCCAGACGAGGCACAACCAATAGCTCTATGACCTACTTGACCACATTTATAGCAGGTAATATCTCGAGGTCGATGAAGATTGTGATTGTTAAGACCGTGAGGCCGATTTGGAGAAGCAGAGTTTAAAGGAACTTGCTGCAAATCTTCAAGTGGTGCAACAAACTCTTCAGCACCAACATAAGCTAGATCAGGCTCCATGGAATGGGTTTTCCGGGGAGGTGGTTGGTATACTGACTGTCTGCGTGCTTCTATAGTCTTGCACTTTTGCTTTAGTATCGCAATGGATGAGATTTCATCAGCACCCAACTGATCTCTATAAATAGGCAATATGTTCCTAATCAGAATTACAAGCTTAGCTTCTTCGCTAATAGGGCATGCGAGTCTCTGAAAATATTTATTCATAATGGCCAGATAAGTTCCTATATTCTCTTCTGGTCCTTGTGTTCTTCTTTTAATTTCTTCTAATAATAGTTCTGGATAATTAGAAGGCTGGTAGTTTTGTTTAAATTTATGGACCAATTCATCCCACGTAGTCACTTCTGACCTCACGTCTTCATAAAAATCATAGGCAGTGCCAACAAACAAGTCAATGCCAGAGTTAAGTAAAGTAAGCTTATTTACATGTCTCGCTGTTCTTAATTGTTCGACACGTTCAAAGAACGCCGTCACCGACATTCCTCCCTTAGCCCCAGAAAACTTTAGGTCCCATTTATGAGGTAGGATCGGTTTAATTCCATAATTCGGTGGTTGACTATCAGTTTGAACAGGCGAGGACGCAGCATGTGGAAGCGAGTGATTAGCCAGGCTACCTTCCAGGACTCCCAAATTAATCGGTACTCCGGAAGCAACAGTTACAGTATCAGTCGTTCGAGAGTCAATCTGATCTACTAACGATAGTGCTCTACCCAGAATCTCACTTCGTTGGGTTTTGTCCTCAACCGTTTTAGGTACGCTATTTTCTATTCTACCCAAGACATGGTTGATCTTGGTCTGCAGTTTTAGAAATGCTTTACTTTTGCTGGTATCAGAAAATTCCGCTACAGCGGTAGCTAGCTCGTCAAGCTTCTTTGTGACTGCAGCATAATCTTGATCAAACGAGAGGGGATATTCTGGATAAGAGATGCTATCTCCACTACGTTCAGTTTGCCTGGCTCCCTTTAGACGACTTCTCATCTCATCGACTGTCCCAACGGCTATTCCTCTCCACGTCAGTTCATATGTGAGCTCGTCTTTATCAAGTCTGTTCACTTCCATTTTTCGCGACATGTTGTCTCAATATTTACTAGACTAAATCACTTCACAACTTGTACTTTGCACTCAAACTAATCTACAACAAGCACAAAGCAAAACAAAACAAAAAAAAACCGAAAAAATGTTCACGACATTCCAAAACAAAATAAAAAAAAATAATTAAGATTTCCGTACACCAGTTCCTGTTTCCTCAACCAGTTTGTACCAGTCTTAGTGGTAAATAAATTTACTCTGATTAGTTCAGTTCAGCCCAAGACCTGCCACAAGATTTGATTTTAGTTTATTTTATTTATTATTTACCTTTTTTGTTAACAAGGCACAAAATGCTGGAAAAGTTTTTTCTATAGTCTCTAAGTCTTGTAGACTACTAATGCCTACTAATGCCTTTAAATGCTAGGGCCCCACGTTGGGCGCCAGAAAATGTGGCGTTTATTTTTGATCTTAAAAGGAGGCATTAATAGTAAGGAGCAAAAAAAAAATTTAAATTTATAATAATAAAATAATATATATTTTTTTTTTTAAGGTGGTAACAGCGTTTTGAACAATCACCAAGGTCAACTAGTTTCATTAAATAGAACCGTTCATCTTTGGAGGCCGCTAACTTTTAAACAGCGAGAGGGGAGGGGTTTAATAAATTTTTAGGCGCCACGTAATTTTACTCCAAAGTAGAACCTAAATAAGGTGGTACAAATTCAACTCAAGACCGACTGATACTAATTACGAAACTCAGCTGATCTTTTAATGAAACTAAATTCACCCGCAGTCGTTCAAAATATTCAAGTGGCCATAGGGTCTGAACTGAAACAACTTTTATCAGATCGTCATTTATTAACATAATTTGTAAATAATAGTACAGGTTCCGAAAATAAAAGAAAATGTTTTTAGAACTAGTCACCGTATTACCAGTACTCGGCCGCTGAGTGTTCGATAATTATTAAAATAATTAAGCGATTACAGGATTAAACCGTACCATCTATAATTATGTTAAAACTATTGCGCAGCGCAAAACGCATCAACTGTCTTAAGTCAGTAACATGGCGCACGAATTATGACGTCATAAACCGCATAGCCGTACATTTGCAACCTTAGAGTTAAGTTACTAAATATTACCTATGGTTTCACTTTAAAAAAAAAATCATACTTCCATATAATGTAAAACAAAAAAAAAATAAAAATCATTGGTTTGGCAGATGGTTTTTTTTTCTTTAACGCGTCTTAAGCTAATTACTTAGCTGATTACTAGTTGTGAGCTACTCAATACTGGAAGTAGGGACATCACCAAAAAGCCGTATTTGGCAGTTGGAAAAGGAGGAAAATAGTATCTTCAGTTTCTTCACTTTTGATACTCTAATGAGTGATCCACATCCAACCTTATAACTGGCTTAACTGGAATCGGGGAGCGGGTTAAAAAAAACTGGAGCCATAAAACCGGTACTGGAAACTGGAACCATAAAAACGGTATCGGAAACTGGAACCATAACCATAAAACCCTACAAGAGAGACCAAAAACAAGCGTAAGTCTCACGTAGTCTATAAACAGCATAATAAAAATCCATATTCCAATATGGTCTTTAAAAAAATTAAAAATGTTATCGGCCCTAATCATGGAATGCCCCTCAGGCAAAAAAAATATATATAATGCTTTAAAAAAAATTCATCAATGCCTCGTAAGCATGGAATGTCCCTGCGACCCATAACACCCTTAATCATGGAATGTTCTTAAATACAAACATCACTCATCCATGTTATAACCCTCAGGTATGGAATGCCCCTCGGGCAAGGAATGCCCCTGAGCAAGATCAGTAATCAAAATAATAAAAAAAAATACAAAAAAAAACTGAAAAAAAAAATAAAATAATTCATGAATGCCCTTCAAGCAGTACTAGGCATGGAATGCCCGAATAGTATGAAATGCCCCGATTTATATTTAAACAAAATTTATATTAGCCTACTACGGATTTGCTTTTAAAAAAAATTAATAAATTAATACGATTAGATACTATACGCAAGGAATGTCTCCAAATAGGTTATAATTTCTTAGGCATAGAATGCCCCTTAAGCATGAAATGCCTCTAAGCATGGAATGTACCATGGTACAGAATGACCCATAATACAAATATATACAAACCCAGACAAAGTTTATTTATCTAGTAAGAGTATAGAAAAGTTGCCTAACTAACACGTAAACCATGCACACAAACAAACAAAAATCTGAAAGAGAAGGATAGAAAAGAAACTATGTAGTGGCCCTATTCTACATAGAACCCAGAAGAGTAAGGTTATAAGCGGGAGGGTTGGGTTGCCCCTCTGGTAACGCTTATGCCGCATAAAAAGCAAGCGAGGTATCCTTTTACGGAAAATCCCCCGAAATACTATGTACACAAGAGTTTTCGAATCTGAGAGTCTGTAGAGTCCGAACAGTCCTCCAGTCATGGCCTGCAGCCAAACTCCAGGATGTTATGTGAGTCCGGTACGATCAAAGTTGCAAAATCCCATAAGGCCTTGGGAAGTTCTCGTACATTGATCCTGCACTACACAACGGACAACTGCTATTTCTCAGACAGACTATCAGACCGAGACAGAAAAAGAATATCAAAACACACACACAAAAAAATAGATAGAGATAGATAGAGAAGGAAACCTATATACAAAACTTTTCTATACTCAACCTGCAATTATTACCTAAATAATAATTTAATAAAAAAATATGGAAAAAATTTTTGGCAAGTTCAGAAACTGAGATTTTTCTTTAAAAAAAAATGTTCTTAAAAAATGACCAAGTTTTTGTAATTATTAAAATAGTTATGATCTAAAATATATTCTTAAATTGTAAAAATTATTTACCAGTTCTAAAATAAAGACGACTTGGAAAGAGTTACAAGTGCCCAAATAGGTACTACAAAACTCCCTTAAATAAAGTCCAAAAATAGTTATCTCTTACCAAAATGAAAGATCGGTCTCAGAGAAAAAAAATACTCAGTTCTTTCGTTGTCCCATTTTTCCCCTTTCAACCGTAGGCAATATGGTCCGTTAGAGTTATGTATTCCCCTTTCAGATTTCTAATTATTTTATTTATCTAGTGCCTATTTACAGAACAAAATCCCTACTTTTTCTTTTTACACAAAATCTGAAAATTGACCAAAAAACTGCACGTCCAAATTTAACTAAAATGCATAACTTACCTCTGTTGGGTCAGTGCACAAACTTGGCACTACTGTGAGCCGCTATGTTGATTATCTTACACGTCATATCTATGGCCCAAATGTTCGCTGAATGAGTGTAGCCAATTGTGACAAAAATTATCAGACCATTTAGCAGAGGGTTTGGGGAAGGTATCTCAGATGACTAAAATAAAACGGCTTCAATTACCTACTGGTACCTAACCTAACTGCGTAGGTATCCACGCTCTCAAAACAAACCAGCTAGCTATTTACAAAAATGCACACTCTAATAATTTTTAGGTACAAATTATATCAATAAAATAATTTGAAAATCGCTTACCAGGATACGGAGTGAGTTCACACACTCAAATTGGATTCTCCAACATGGAGGGTGGTTGGGGTGGACACCATTTTTTAATCCCAATAAAATTGGAGCAGTACGCTGCAACAAACTACAAAATGGCTCAAACGGCAACCGTCTTACTGCAAATAGGGACACGGGCAAAAATCCTTAACAAAGGCCCAAATTTTACGCACAAAACTGGGATAAAGCCGAGTCCCAAAACTGTGTGACCACCCAACCAAAACGGGATATCAGACTGAAGACCCGTGGAGATGGAAAAATCGGCCCCACTTCGGACCAATTTGGATGCTGTTGGCGCACTATGGTTATCTCTTTTCCTATGGAATAAAAGAGTTCTAACCCATTACCAAATTGTGCACGTGATCGAGTGCAATGCTGCCACATAGTAAAATAGCTACCACGCCAAGTTTTGTATACTTTCGATGGCCACCTCCATAGAAATATCTATTTAAAAAAAATTGGTATTGCAACAACGGCAACACCGCTCAGTGCTCATATTATATCGGCGCGCGTCGCAAAAAGTTTGATCGATTTGGCCCAGTTAGTCAAGCTGGTAGGAATGATTCAAAAGTACCCAATTTTAGAAAGCTATGGTGCTAAATAACATCCCTCAATTCCTTCGGGAACACCCTCAAAATTGCAGTCAAAGTGGTAAAATTTGACAGTCCAAACAGCTGATTCCATAGTTGAATATATACAAGAACGGTACAAAATAATACTCTCATCTGGAGCTAGTGGCGACATCTGTTGAGTGTAGTTTGGAGCTAGTGGCGACATCTTTTGAGTGAAGTTAGACCTTGAACACACTAGCGGTATCAGGCCACTGAAACGATCACATAATTTCGCGTAACCCCACAGAACCCACCAATTATCTTATCGATCGACCGACCGAATCCATCCCATATACCGGTCTAACTCTTTTCTCCGTGGCACAGTTGACTATGTATCCCTAACCTAATATATTTGTAAACAAGAATCTCATATCTATTTATTTTTCTTAATCAACTAAAATAAAGAAATGTACATAAGTGAATAGTTTACACTAGCAGAACCATCCTAGACGTCAGCAACTAATGGGTTTGATCGTTTCCAACAGTAACAAGGTAAGTAAATAGTTTCAGGATACCAAAACACCTAACTGTTCATTTCATCACTAGTGACAAAGTGTTATTTTTTTCCTAAAGAGCACCTATGTGCAAGTGCAGAAGATCCACAGACAGAGAGACTAGACCTTCCCGCAGAACTACAGGGACTCTAGGAACATAGACAATGTTAACCCGTAAGTACCTTAGCTGTAATTTACAATAAAACAATAGGGGAGATACAAGATGGGAAAAATCACGTAACAAACTGAGATTATACGTTAAAGCTTCATCCACATTTTTTATCATTATATACTCACATAGTTCTTCTCTGTCTAACGATCTCACACCACCGCCAAACAGTCCTTTGAAAAAGCTCTCTTTAGGGGGTTCTGGCATCTCACAGGGAAGAAATAGTTCACCTAACATTTCGTTTAGGTTATTGCTGAAAGCAGATATAGAAGGTGTTATAGTTAATCTTTATATTATAAAGATAGTAGTGTAGTAGACAGTGATAAAATTGTTTAATGACCAAAATAATTTTTTTATAAAAAAATTGTAAGAATATTATCGCTACAACCAAGGTCTTTATACTTTGACACAGGTCAAGATCTTTATACTTTGACACAGGTTGCCTACAGAATTTGGCCAGTCATGTGTATTTAACTGGACGACTGTAGCTGTTACATAAAACAAATGGTTTAAGGCAACCAGTGACGTAGATTTTTTAATTAGAATTAAAGTTGGCCAGTTAGGTTCAATGACCTTTCAAATTCTGTAGACAACCTGTGAAAAGTATAAAGATCTTGGACACAGGTCGCCTACAGAATTTGGCCAGTCATGTGTATTTAACTGGACGACTTTAGCAGTTATATAAAACAAATGGTTTAAGGTAACCAGTGACGTAGATTTTTATATCAACAGTTGGCCAGTCATGTTCAATGACCTGTGAAATTCTGTAGACAACCTGTGAAAAGTATAAAGACCTTGGACGCAGGTCGCCTACAGAATTTGGCCAGTCAGGTGTATTTAACTAGACGATTGTAGCTGTTACATAAAACAAATGGTTTAAGGCTACCAGTGACGTAGATTTTTTAATCAGGAATACAGTTAGCCAGTCAGGTTCAGTGACATTTCAAATTCTGTAGATAACCCGTGTAAAAGTATAAAGACCTTGCGCTACAACATTGGCAGTCAGTTTGACAACTATGACATTTAACTCATAGTTGTTATTTTATAATTGTCACTGCTTGTCGAATTTGATTCAATTTTTGTTTTATAGGGGTATAACCACGGATTATAGTACATTCGCGGATTGGATTTGACCAAAGTAAAAGCGGCAAATCGAAACTGCGGCCATTTTAACCATTGACATTTCGTTCCCTGGTTTAGAAATGTCAGGTTCTTGCCAACCGATGTTTTTGTTTATTTGTGTTTTTGCTAGTTTTTAAATTAAATTTGGAATAAAATCTAACTGTAAAAAGCTGTTCAGGGGCTTAAAACAATACACTTTCCACTGGAGTAGAGAAAGTCCAAGATTTACTTAATTTTCCAGCAAAAAAACGACAACCATTGACAGCCTTCGCTATTTTAACAAGGCCAAGATAAAATCAAAATAGGGTCAAGTGGTGTACAACTGAGACACCCAAAATCCCGTTGAAAAATGAGACACAAAAAATACTAATAATTGAATTACGATAGATTTTCTATTATAAACGGATAGGAGTTGTAAGGATCCCATACCTACAATTTATTTAATTTTTTTATAAAAAAAAGGCTTATAATTAAAATTACAAAATCCATAGCTTTATTTGTGGCATAAAACTTTTAAAAACGTTACCGAAACTTTTGTCGTGTGAGTTCGTAGATCGGTTTTCCTATAAATAAATATTTTTGCACTTATTTTGTTGTATTTAACTAAAAAAAAAACAAAAACTTGTCACAATTTTACCCTAAATGTTTTATTTTTGGTTTAGATGGCGATCCGATTGTTTATACGTGAATTTATCATGTCTCATATTTCGCCGGACCTGTCTCATTTTTGAACTTTTTCAAGGTAAAATATTAGACACAGTTATATTATAGATCAAAGTTCTATGTTTTTACGTTTGCAATATTTTTCTGATTATACCACTTGACCCTATAGAGGGAGTTTGGTTAGGCTACCTAAACCAATTATAAGCTTTTTCAATGGTAATGTCAAACGCATGGTGTACGCACCATTTTTATTTTGGTTGGTTGTGAAACCCAATCTTTAGCTGTTCTTTATCTCGGGGTATGACGGGCTTAATATTTTAAAACAAAAACTTTAAATTACTTTTTGTTCTGCTTTTCATTCTTCGTTTTTTGAACTGTTTTATGGTAGACAACTTCATAAACTTCACTTTCGTCACTATTGTTCTCATTTTTAAAACACCAAAAAGAACACCATCTACAATGTATACACATTCTCCATTAGATTCTTTTAATAGTTCAGAGGTTACTAATTTCACAAAAGTTTTTAGGAGATAAAAAGTTAGCACAACTATTTAACTGTAATGATAAATTCAGATCTTTGTAATAATAAACAATGTATTAAAAGGCCGAGCAATAGGAATCAGTATCTTAATATAAAAACTGCAATTATTGATTGTTAAGATATCACTTAGGATTAACCCGTAGATATATATATATTTGGGGTTAATAGTCCTGCCTTTGTATAAATATTATGCATTAGCAATTATTAATGTAAATAATTGGTGATTATAAGATTAAACGGCAAAACTCATTAGTAAACCAAGATAATTATATTTAAATCTCGATTTCAATATTTAAAAAGATTCATTTAACTTGTCTAGTGTATACATTCTTAACTGAAGTCCATTCACAAATATGTTTCACATATTACGTCATCTTTAACATAAATAAAATGCAGAAAAACCAATAAAATAACAATTTTATTTATTGGGTAGATAGGTATTTGTTTATGAATTCTGAATCACAACACTGGTTTGCGCGAGAAGCATTCGCAATTAAGGTGTGGACCAGCCGTGTTCGTCTGTATAACAATATTTGAATCGGTGCGGTGTAGGTAGCAGTAATTATTATTAACATATACAGGGTGACATTTTTAAATCAAAAGATCCTATTAAAATGGATACGCAAAGCGGTTAGTACCGATCTACAAAATGTCGAAAATTATTTTTTTTGTGTGCAGTTCCTCAAACTTTGCCCAGTCGTAGGTCTTCATAGAGAGAACAACCCCTCCAAGTTTCATGGACTTCGATAAAGTAATAAAGTAGTTACGAAATTTCAAAAAACGTCGCAATTGCCACTCTTCCACCAACATTTCAAAAAAATCCCAAAATTCTAATTTACTCCCCTCCCCTATACCGGATGAGCCAAAAAAAACCGGACAATTTTTTTCCATTATAACTTTGGAATTATACCATCGATTTTAATGAAACAAACTGCACTTGGCAGAAAATTAATCAAAGTTTTGAATAAATAAATTTTTTTGTCCGCCATTTCAAAATCCAAGATGGCGGAAGAAATAAAATTGTACTCTTCAAAGATGCTCGTTTATTCTTGTGTTGCGAACATGTTTTAATAATTTTTTTAAATCACTAAAAAAGCAGCATACTTGCCACTCAAAACAAGGTATGAATTAGCAAAATCGGTTTGGTGGTTTAAAAAAAATATATTTTTGTTTTAACCATTGTTTTGATTATTATACGATTGCCTTGCCAATCATGTCTGCATTTATTTCCTTATAAATTCGTTACTACTGAACCGATTTTGCAAAAATAAAAAATGTCCTGGTGAGAATTGATTGCTTTTTAAAGATCATGATCATTAACATCTTAAAATTTAATATGGTGGACAGAATCATAATTGATTCTTCAAAATGGCGTGTTTAGTTTTATTTTCTGAAAATGTTTTAGTTTTTTCTTTAAATTTATAGAAAAGCACTACTTTTCCCCCGCACAACAGGGTATAAATTAGTAAAATTTGTTTGGTGGTTCTCAAAAAATCTATTTTTGTTTCAGCCATTATTTTACAGATTATACGATTGCATTCCTATTCCTGTCTGCATTCATTTCTTTATAAACTCATTATTACTGAACCGATCTTAGTGAAATAAAAAAAAATCATGGTTAGAATTGATTGTTCTTTAAAGTTTATGATAGTTAGTTGTTAGGATGTCGCAAATAAGCATACTTGACCCTTCAAAGAAGCACGTTTATTCTTATTTTCAAAAAATGTTTTAGTTTTTTTTTATTTTATAGAAAAGCACTTAATTAATTTTGATCTATTGATGCGGGAGAAAAGTAATGTTTTTCTATAAATTTAAGAAAAAAACTAAAACATTTTCGGAAAATAAGAATAAGCACGCCATTTTGAAGAATCAAGGATAATTCTGTCCGACATCTTAAATTCTAAGATAGCGGCAAATTTCGATTATAATCTTTAAAGAACAATCAATTTACATTTAATATTTCACTAAAAATGGTTTAGTAATAGCGAATTTATTTATAAGGAAATGAATGCAAACAGGATTGGCAATGCAATCGTATAATCTGTAAAACAATGGCTAAAACAAAAATAGATTTATTGAGAACCACCACACCGATTTAACTTTTTTAAACACTATTTGCACCTCGTTGTTTTGGGGAAAAGTAGTGCTTTTCGATAAATTAAAAAAAAAACTAAAACATTAGCGGAAACTAAGAATAAACACGCCATTTTGAAGAATCAAGTATGATTCTGCCGCCATCCTAAATTTTAAGATGGCGATAAATTTTGATCTTGATCTTTAAAAAGCAATCACTTCTTACCAGAATGTTTTTTATTTCATCAAAATCGGTTTAGTAGTAATGACTTAATAAGGAAATAAATGCAGGCATGATTGGCAAGGCAACCGTATATTATGCAAAACAATGGTTGAAAGAAAACCACTGAACTGATTTTACTAATTCGTACCTCGTTGCGCGTGGCAAGAATTTAGTTTTTTTACTGATTTAAGGAAATAATTAAGACATGTTCGCAACACGAGAATAAACGAGCATCTTTGAAGGGTACATTTTAATTTCGTCCGCCATCTTGGATTTTGAGATGGTGGACAAAAAAATACATTCAGTTAAAATACTGATTAATTCTCTCCCAAGTGCAGTTTGTCCCATTAAAATCGATTGTATAGTTCAAAAGTTATAATGAAAAAAAAATTGTCCGGTTTTTTTTGGCCCACCCGGTACATGTAAGGTTATGTAAAAGTAACATTGCCACCCACTTCCAGAAGCGATAGAGAACTGGGCTTTGGCAGACTGATAGGAAATATGATAAAACTATAGGAAAAAATTAAAAAACCCCAAAATTTTAATTTGCTTCTCTCCCCTATAAATGTAAAGTTTTGTAAAAGTAACATTGTCCACTTTCAGAAACGCTAGAGAGCTGAGCTTTGGAAGACTGATAGCAACTATGACAAAACTATAGGAAAAAATTTAAAAACATCAAAATTTTAATTAACTTTCCTCCCCTATAAATTTAAAATTATATAAAAGTAACATTGCCCACTTCCAGGAACGCTAGAGAGCTGAGCTTTAGAAGGCTGATAGGAACTATGATAAAACAATAGAAAAAAATAAAAAAACCTCAAAATTTTTAATAAGGCATTGCAAAAGTTTTGAACAATATTTCGTATATTTTACTACTTTAAAACTTAAATATTATCCAAATCCTTTAAAAAAGGAGTGAAATCATAACAAAAACATTTTATGTAAAAAAAGCCAGGTACACGAAAATGGTATTCCGTAATAAGAATTGAGATAAAAGTAAAGCCAAGTTCTGCAATACAAATTTCAAAATCAAAGGTTCTTACTAGTTTGAAAATGTTTTCTAAACTTGGCTATTACGGCGTCAAATAACTCTAAGCACAGTACTAAATTGAACATAAAGAAGTTTGGCTGTAATAGCAAAGTTTTAAAAAAAAAATCCAAACTAGTAAGAATCTTTCATTTTGAAATTTGTATTGACGAACTTGCCTGTACTTTTATCTCAATTCTTTTTACGGAATACCGTTTACCTATACCTATACTAGCAGCAGCAGGTACAAAAATAATAAAATAGATCAAAAAATTCTTAACAAAACATTGTTTTTTTTTTGATACTTTAGAACGGACCATGTAAAAAAGTTAAAGCAGAACATTTTTTAACACTCTGTAGATTGTTAATGAAGCGTTTGCGAACATATGTTTATAGGAACTTTTAGTTACTAATCTCTAGGAACACCGTGTATAAAAATACAAATTTAAAATCATAATCGTTATTTTAAATCCTGGAATTTTTTGTTTTATAAAGCCAAATTTATCAAAGATTTGCGAATTTTTATGGATCTACTAAAACTGGTAGGTATGTCAAGCAATGCTCCCAGTTATTTTCATTAATTTAAAGTTTTACGTTTTAGATTATACTAATGTAGGTTACAAATCGCTAATTATAGAACAAACAATAAAATATTCCTTGAGAGTATTTACTTGTTTACTTAGATACCAAAGATAAATACAGAATATCTGGGTACAGATAAGCCAGTGTGATCAATAAATTAAAATTGCAGCATTTTTATAATACCCAAAAATTTACCTTTACCTTTATAACAAAAATTTCGCATCTTATTTTGTATTTTTTCTTTTCAATTTAATTCAAAGAAAATGTTGATTTAGGCCTTAAAATATGTCAATAATGGGTTAAAGAAAATAACAAAAACGTTCAAATAGCTTTTGGTCAACACTTTTTGGTTTCAAGATACAAACTGCCTGAAAAATTGGGGTCAAGTATTAAAATAAAGAATTTTTTTTTATTTCTCAATGTTTTTTTTCTGACAATCTTGTTTTTCTAAAAGAAATTAAAAAAAAACCTAATAAATTTAATGTTATTATTACTATTCTTTGTTATTCAAAATGGGCTTTTAAAGAGTCTTAACAAAAATATGCATCATAACAAAAACATTTCATGTAAAAAAAAAGACAAGTACGCGAAAATGATATTCCGTAAAAAGAATTGAGATAAAAGTAAACCCTCTTTTTTTACATGAAATGTTTTTGTTATGACTTCACTTCTTTTTTAAAGGATTTGGATAAATTTAAGTTTTAAGGTAGTACAACATGAATATTGTTTGAAACTTTTGCAATGCCTTATTTAAAATTTTGAGGTTTTTTAATTTTTTCCCATGGTTTTATTATAGTTGCTATCAGCTTTCCAAAGCTCAGCTCTCTAGCGTTTCTGGAAGTGGGCAATGTTACTTTTACATAACTTTACATGTATAGGGGAGGGAAGAAAATTAGAATTTTGGGGTTTTTCGATTTTTTCCAAGGGTTTGGTCGTAATTTTTCTCAGTCTACCAAATTTCAGCTTTGTAACATGTCTGGAAGTACAGTAGAGTTTTCCCCTTTTTCCCAAGCTTAATAAATTATATACTATATATAAAAAATAGTTATTTGAACTTTTTATCTTTTTTTGATTACCTCTATTACATATGTATTTTAATATAAAACACTATTTTCACACCCTGTATATTATCCCCACCTTTTTCCATATTAAACTTACCAAAACTCTGTGCACAGCGTGAACTTCTGTAGCTCTGAAGGAGAGGCAAGATAGAGACCATGCCCCTTGTTGCTGAATCCAAATGTTCGCGTGATTCTATAGTTTCAAAATTAAAAAAATATATTAAAAATATAATACTAATATATATCAGTCATTCGTTAATAAATATTCTTGGCGAATATATTCTTAACATTTGATTTAAAAGTTTAATTTAAAAAAAAGATCGTAAAAGAAAATCTAGTAACTTTCAAAATATTACCTAACTAGTATAAAAATATATATGATCTACTTATTTTAAATGTCAAAAATAAAGAAATAAAATCACTTTTGCTAAAATACCAAAACTTACCAATTATTTTTTTGTTTATATTAAAGCCAGAAGGAAAGTTTTATAACATGCAAGAAAATTTTGAAAAAATAAACAACCTGACCAAGAAAAATTGGTGTTTTTTAATTTTGCAGCAATTTCATAAAAACTTCATTATTAAAAAAAAAACAAAATGTCGCTTTACTAATACTAAATGTAGTAGATAACAGTACATTGGTCAGGCCGTTACACTCGTAATATCATACAATTTTCTTAACGACCAATCTACTGAACAAAATTTTGACCTTTAGATATCCAGGTGTGGTTTTAACTTCATTGAGTCGTCCAGGGTCGACGCATATATGAACTAATATGTATATAAACTATCAAGGTGATTTATAATACCTTGAAGCTATTGAAAACCCTCCCGGTAAAATGTCGTCTGACACTATCTGTGATAACCCTTTCTCGTGAAGTTCGGGTAGTCCGGAACGAGTTACAATAAGAAATTATTACCACAGATCATCTGATCTGTCCCCAAATCTCTTGAACTTGCAGCACCTTTAACAAATTGCGCGCTACAGTCTGTAAAAAGTTCTGCAAATTAAATATTCTTTGGCTACTCACTACCCAGACATTTTCAATAACAGACAGATTGGGCGATTTTGCTGACAAACGTTATGTCCACTTATGAAGCCTATCGATTTTCATTTCGAACATGTATCTGAGGCAACAACCCTTTCTCGTAAAGTTTAGGTAGCTTGGAACGAGACACTTCAAGAAGAAATCGACCACAGATCGTCTGATCTGTCTCCAATTGAATATGTCTTCTCATTGGTCGAAGACTCTTAAAGTTTCAGACCCTTCACAGATCGTGGTGCTACAGTTTGTGAAAAGTGCTGTGAAATGCCCACTCATAAATTGGACATGACAGATTATGCTATTTTGGTGACGAAGGTAAACACATAGCTCATATAATGCTGTCTTATAAGAGACTCAATCAATTTTGTGGTAACATGTAACTGTCTCTGACAGCAAGCCTTTCTGTTGAGGTTAAGCTAGCCCGAAATGAATTACCTCAAAAAGATGTCGACCACAGATCGTCTAATCTGCCTTCATCATCGGCTAAAGGCTCTTGAACTGGCAATACCCTTTACAGATTTTCGCATTATAGTTTGTAAAAGTGCAGTACCCGTCGCCCACTCATGACCCAGACATCTTAAAAAATAGACGGATTAGGCGCTTTTGGAGACAAAGCTAATTATTTTAAGTTGACTTATTGAAGCTATCGACTTTCTGATAACATGTAGTCTGACTCTATCTGTGACATCACTTCTTTCTCGTTAAGTTAAGGTCGCCTGGACAAGAATATATCGACCACATTAGTGTCGGCGTACTGATGAATGTGCGAGTTCTCAACGTGCTATTGAATTATCAGAAGGTGAAGACCAGAGTTCGCATGTTGCTAAAGAATCGATAGCTTTTACGGATCGACATCATATTAATAGTTTGCTTTCAGATAGATCATCTGATCTCTCTTTAAATAAACATTTCTGAAGCATGATTGGTCAAAGACTCTTGAATTTGCAGCACCCTCCACAGGCTGTGGCGCTACACGCTGTGAAAGACTCTGCGAATTTAATACACTTTAAACACTCAGGACTCATCAGATCAGGCGATTTTGTTTACCAGGGTAAATATCTGATATGATTTTAATCTACGAAAACTATTGATTCTCTTATAATAGGTAATATGTGGTCTGACCTGACATTATCTGTGATAGCAGCCTTTTCCGTAAAGTTACGATACTATCTTATCCGAATCGAGCCTAGGCGTCTCAATTAGTACCTTAGAATATGTTTGTATGTAGATTGGTCGCTAGAATTTAAAGCGGGACCAAGGAAGCTCAATTTTTTTTATCCTTGGAAGGGCTCAAACCATGCACCAGTGCCTAAATTCAGTGCATTTAAGCCATTTGAGCAGTAAAAGTAGTAAATATAGTAAAAATATATCATTAGTATTTTGTTAGTAATTTAGTAGTGTTAAAAAAATCTATTATATGATCATTATTATCCCTTTGTGAGTCCTCCTGTTAGAAACAACATCTTTTTAACAGCCAACCCGAAAATTTTCCTTATTTAAAAATATCATCCAAATTTAACAATTTTATCCTGTGATGAAAATGAGACGCTGCAAAGGATTAGAAAAGAGCCAAAACGGAGCTTTTGTCTTTTCCAACCTGACACAATACGCTCCCTGAGCATACGTTTTTGCAAAATATCTAGTTAATAGAATAATTTCAGAATACTTATTATTTGCTATGCCAAAAAAAGGTAATTTTTGGGGGTTAAGTTCTCCTACTACCAACAAATGAACCTCTATTTAAATAAGTTTAGTATCAGCAAAAGAAAAATGTACCCGAAATATTTGGCTCAAAACTTTTTAAAATTTATTAGACTAAATACATTTCAATCCAATTTCAAATAGTGCATTGGAGGACTCTTAAAAAATGAGTGTGTCAAACAATATACATTCTAGATTAGATTTTGAAAAACTCTAAGAACATTGTAATCTAATTTGTTGATTTAATAAAATGTCTTAAGTATTTGCCACACCTAATATTTTGTATTTACTTAAAAATTACGATTTTTGTAGAAGCTTTGACTTACTGGTCAGTATCTTCGTTAACGATTAGTTGTTGGCCCCAAATTGACAACATGGGGTCCACGATCCCCTTACTTTTACTGGGCGTCTGAAAACTATATATAGGTTGCTATGGTGAACAGAGTGTGAGAAAGAGACAGGAAAGGTGAGTTTAGGTGACATTTTCTTTCACATTAGGTGGTGATCAATTCAGGGGTAGAAGGTGAAGCGGTGATTGTATAGGGTTAACGGTGGTTAGTAGATTAAGTATTATAGTGGTTTTTAGTTGATTCCAATCGCGGAATTGTGACAGGTTTACTTACAATGGGAAATAACGGATAATATAACATTAACGGATTTAGGAAGTCCTAAATGGCCGCCGTCCCATGCTTGTGTCAATTTGACATTTCATTCTTTGATTTGGAAATGTCAATTGCATGTCAAGTAAAATGCTGGTTTTGTTTATTTGCCAGTTTTCTAATTAAGTAGGTAAATTTGGAATTAAATACAGCTGTCAAAAACTGGTTCAGTGTCTTAAAATATTACTTTTCCATTGGAGTAGAGAAAGTCCGAGATTTTCTTTCTTTTCGTAAGGCGGCGAGTAGTAAAGAATAACAAGTTTGGTTCGGCTGAAAGTAAAATATTGACTGTAATACGTCGTTTTAAAGAAAACTTTAGGCTCATTATAAAATTCAGTTTGACCATTGAATTCTTTATGTAAAGCTCCCTAGAAATACCCGAAGTCCCCCAAAAGCATTCAGGATACCCTGTACAGGACAGCGACTGGAATCTCCTATATGGGTGTGTCCGCGAGAAGTGTTCCTTTTAAAGTGACTATAGTCTTACTTTATAATAGGAGTAATAAAAAGAAACATTTTCTGTCTAGGTATTGTAGAGCAAGATTGTTTTTTTTCCAAGACGTTGTGGCTTTGAGTAATTTACAGAACACTGCTGAAAAATACCGACATTTTTATGTCGCCAGCAGTTTTCGTATATCTGGTTTGATTTTTTAATATCGACCAACAGTTTAAAATTGACAAACACAGCAAAAGTTTTGCTCAGTAACATGTTCTGGTTTGATGGTATTTTTTGACATTTTGGCGCTCAATTTGACATCAAAATATTTTTAATGCAAAGCAAAAAATACTTTTATTGATTATTTAATAAAAAAAGCTAAGTGCCGTCAAAAATTAGAATATGAGGCCGAAGTAATAATATGCCATCAAAATATAGGAATAACCTTTTTCACTAGCATCATCCAGTACATTCAAATTATGACAAATGAATAAAAAATTCTAAATTCACCATTCTTTTATTTGAATTCAAAAACTTTTCGAAAAAGGAACACTTTTTGCGGACTAATATGTAATAATATTTTAAAACTTCATTTTACCGAAAACTTTTCAACCTTTAAAATTTATTTTTATACGCCTACCACAGTTTTTTTGCATACGCTGTGCGCACAACTTTTTAAACTATTTTTGTCATATTAAATAAGAAAAAGTATCATTAGTATTTATTATTTGTACTCTAATAAAAAACATAGTAAAAAACTCGTTCGAAAAATTCTTTGCATACTCGCTCGACTTGTAACTCTCGCCTTCGGCTCAGTCCACCAATTGGTCTCAGTCGTGAGCGAAGAGTCGTTTTCAAAACATGTTGTTTAATATACTATTAAAAAATTGTTGGTTGTATTTTTTTTTCGGTAAAACGACTCGTAATTATAACTTTTTACCTATAATTTTGTGCAACTTTTAGACTATTTGCAACATTGTAACTTTAAAGAAACAAAAACATAATTTTAATTAAAATCGAAACAATGTTATAAAGTTAAAATTAATTTTGTGAGAGCAACCACCAAACTCTAGCGTTCCATGCAAACTTTTGGTAAATGTTAAAAAGGGTGAGAAAGTTTATGTGCAAATAAATTTGTGCAATAAGAATGTTTCGAAAATGGTTAGAAAATCGGGAAAGGAAACTATGTTTTTGAAGTTTAGCAACCAAATATTCTTGGGAAAATTCATTCAGTGTCATTCACTAGAATTTATAAATCGAAGTTGGATAACTGTTATTTTGTGAATCTCATAGATAAGTGCTCCTAAACATTTAAGTGAAACAGCGTCTTAAATATACAGGCCGCTTTAACAAAAAGGTAACATAGGCTTTTTTAGGTATTTTTTAAAGGTTTATGGGAAAACACTCGGACAAGTCAAATTTGTTTGCGAGATAAATTTTTATATCACGCAACCTCTTCCAGGGGTAACCGCTGCCCCTATATTTTAAATAGAGGAATTGGGTCGAGTGATACCATGTTTTGAAGGTCTCTTGAATGAACACCGTGCAAAAATCTATCAATTCGTATTTTTAATATAATAAAAAAAGAAACATAAAAAAATTATTAAATATGAAGTAAGAAATGTGCATAAAAAACGTTTTTTTATTGCTTTTTGGTAACTTCGGAGGCAAATATCTCAAAACCGAATTGATAGATTTTTGTCTCGTTAAAAAGAATAATGGCGACTACAGATTCGGTGTTGATTATAGGAAATTGAATTTTTTAAATTAAAAAGATACATATCCTCGAGGCCTTTATAAATTCCAGCTACATGGCAGCGTATTGTAGATGAAGTTCTTAAAGCTGACCTAATACCCTACGTCATGGGCATTGTGTTCGATCGACTTACAGAGGCTGGACTTAAAATTTCAGAAGATAAGTACCAATTTTGCCTTTCAGAATTCCATTATTTCCGTTACGTTGCAGAACAATTTGGAACAATTTGGATTAAGGCCAAATCCTTCAAAAATTAAGAGTATTATCAATTTGCAACCTCCAAAAATCGTGACTGAAATTAGACATTTTATAGGCACTTGTAGTTGGTACAGAACATTTAGTACTACTTAGACATATTAAGGATCTTGACAGATAGCATATCAATTTTTCGCCGTCTTCAAAATTTTGGGTTAGTAGTATCAGGACAAGCTAAAACGGGTGCTGATCTTAAAAGTTATTTTATGGTTTTAAAAGATGTATTCAAATTACCAATCCCATTTTACTTTGTTTTTCGTGAGGCTTGTCAATGGAGCTACAATAGATGAAAAGTTTTTGATAAATTTTCTGTACATTTAAAAGACCTTTAAAACAAGATATCACTCGACCTGCTTACCCTATTCAAAAAATAGGGGTAAATTTTCCTCAAAGGGAGTGCGTGCTACGAAAATTTCAATATGGCCAACAATAGCCATAGTCTATCTTTGGAAACAAAACCAGACATTTTCCCTTAAAAATGTTGCATCTCATTTAAAAACCATATTAATTACATTAACTTTCAAAAAATATAACAAATATAAAATATAGAGGAGTAATTTCTGTTTAAAAACATCTTTTTAAAATAAACGTATTTTAAAATTGAACAGAGAAACATTTAGTTGCCAAACTTTACTAATCAGTAGTGTTGAGAGAGAACGAAATAATGCAAACACTCTAACACTTACCCGAGCTCCGACAATGGCAAGAAATCAATGTCCAATAGTGGCCTTAGGCTTGGAAGACTGTAGGCCATTAAATGGCCGTTTGATACATAGGAGACCAGGCATACGCTATCTGTAAATTAAATTAAAATTGGTCTCCTCTCAATCAAATACTTAATTCCATTCCATTTCCCACCTAGCACTTTAAAGCCTGTTTCCTCGAGGTTACTAGTCACTTTAAGTCACTCGGAATGACGTCACGGTTACTCATAGTGGCTAGTTATGACATTATCAGTCACTGTAAATTCAAAAATGTTAATAAAAACAGTTTGAATTCAAACCAACACATTTTTATAGGGTCGGCAAATTTTTTAGTCGTTTTATCAGTAGGACTCTTTGCCTCTTCTTATAATAGTATACGAATCTTAGTAAACTTTTTAAGAAGGCCCTAGAACTAATTGAATCAGAAAATATTATTTAGGGCATTTCATTCAAACCTCTTACCTTTCATAGAAATGACTTCAGCCTTAACAACAAAATCGCTATCGGCTAATTGTTGCCGATAAATGCAGGTTTGCGAAGGCAGCGCCACCACTCGGGCTTGTTTTTCGCTGGCGATAACCACGAACTGCCTGTCACTGTAGTTATCGCCTCGCCCAATGTTCTCGCCACATCCACCCAATGTCGGGCTGACTCGGTTTTGATTGCGGGTAGGTGTCCCTGAAAATAATAGTGAAAGAATAAGTTTTAAAATATAACTTTGTTTTGTACTTTTTTATTTTTATAGAATATTAAGGTGATTACTTGAATATATCTATCGTTTAAATTGAGTTAGAATGCTTTATATAACATTTGTGTAAACAAAAAAAAATATACCCTTTCAAATATATTTAAAATCAAAACAAAAAAATTAAAGATTTTATTTTCTGACAACTATTACTCTATTAAACGGTTTTTGATACGTATACTTTCAAAATATGTATTACTTTTTTATTAAAATTTTATATTTTTCACTATTTTATTACTATGTATTTCTTTTGGAAAAGCTAACCAAAAAATAAAAATTGTTGTATGAACCTCAGGGCATAAATACATAAACACATGCCCGCAGTAGTTGTTGGTTCAATGAAATGGGTGTTGATTGGTTAATAAAAAATACTTACGATCCCTTTTTTCATCCCTCCAGCTTTCATATGAGTAAGGAATGAGCCCTCCATTACAATCCAAAAATGACAGAGTCAAAACAGCGCCTTTCAGTCTAAAGATGGTCATACCAACCTACAAAAAACAATTACGGAGCTAAAAATTTGACGAAACAGAAGTTTATCCTTGCCAATTTCGCTTGTCTGTTAAACAGGACCATGAAAAAACCATCATGGCATTCTAAATTGCAAAGTTGCGCATAAAGCTGCGATTAGACAGTAAGCTCAAAAATTGAATACCTTCATCCCTTATCACCTTATCTCTCACATTTACTTTGATTTATGACAAAAATCTTACTTATCTTTTACTTAAATATTATTTAATTAATCATGGCCCGAATAACTATAAGCGCATTCTATAACATTAAATATAGTAACTGGACAACCTAAAACATTAGAAATTCAAAGAGCTGAATTTTATTTTACTATGTACTTAGAAAAGTAGAATTTCACAGTATCAAAATATTATTTTGAGGCATTTTACAATAATGGTAAATAAGAGTTAAATAATCGACTATTTAATTTAGACTTGGAGCAAGAATAAATTACTTTTAATTTTAAACAATAATTCAAAAAGGCCAACTATTTTAGAACCAGAACAAAAAATTAAAAATGTAATTAATCCATGTGAACCTCAACCACCATTATTGGGAGACGGTAGGAACAAAATTAAGAGAGACATTTTGAATTTCCAAAGACGTTTAACTATACTGTAATTTTAATTAGAGCTGCAGTACGAAGCTGTTGCAGCAATTGTCAACATTGTAAAAACTATTAATTGTTTTATACACGTTTAAAGACAATGTGGTCAGATAATGGAACCAATTTTAAATGAATTCAGAAAACTGAAATCCTTATTGACAAAGCTTATCATGTCTTAATTCTGCTTAAACCTAACATGATATTGGAGGCAATAGATAAATTCCTAAAGCATGTTAAACAGAAATTAATGTCAAAACCTCTTTGTAACTTTTTCGAGACAAGAATTGGTTTCTCTGTTTGATAGAATGACATTGAAAGTTTTTTGAACTGAAAGAAAAAAGCTTTCAAATAAAAGTCACCTGTCAAAAAACACTTAGCTATATGAAGTTTTAATTTTCACAAGAATATGTTTTAATTGAAACAGAACATATTCCCAGACATCTGACAATTCTTACATAAAATATTGTTTTGACAAGTCAAAAACAGATCCTGAACCCAATCATTTCCAGATTGGCTCGGAATATACAAACGTACCTTTTGCCCAAGTGAAAGAGAAAACTGGAAAGATCCTCAGAAATTAACAAATATATGCTGGATACGATGGTTTAAAGAATATACCACTGCTTTGCAGAACAAAGTAGCATCAAGAATAATAAATCTTGCTCCAGGAGTCGTCGTTCTTCTTAGTGACCTTGATAAAGTCGTGGTTAAAAACAAAAGTTTTTCCAGTTAAGGATGGTCTTGTCAGAATAGTCAATATTCAAATGGAAAATGGAACCATTCTAAGAAGATCAGTCCAAGACTTTGTAAACTTGATATTTAAATATTTGTAGTACTTTTGGTGGTTCTACCAAAAATTACTCTGTTTTCTCTGCATTCTTTATCAGCAGTCAGTTTAATTTTTTTCCCTGAGTCGTTATTCTTTAACTAGAGAAAAAACGAGAAATTGCTTTTGACAAAATGAACATTCTTAGTGTCATCTGTGTAAAAACTGAGAGAAATTAGTTGCGTTAAACAATCAGATTTGTCGAAGAAGATTTCACGTTTCTTCCCAATTTGAAGAAAAGCGATGCTGGAGTGAGAGAAAGGTCGTGTGAGAGTATGTTAGATATTCTTGCACCCATCCACGATTACTGAGTACACTTACCATCGATACTACAACGGGCTGAGAAGACCTGCTGTCTGAATCAGGTGGCGTAATCAATATTGTCAAAACGGAACCAAGGCTTGTGCCGACCCACAGCGTTGGAGTCAAAACTGTAGGTTCTGGAAAAAAACAAAATAATTTCTTTGTTACCCTTCACTAAAATAATAATTTTTCATTTCTATGTAAATTAACAGGCAAGAAAATTGAACTTTCAGAAGAAGAAAAAAATATTGAGACCATAGTCTACTATAAATTTAGAATACAAGCGGCCACCTCTAGAGGTTGCTGTGGCGTTTTTTCCCATTCCCTTCAAGGTTGACAAGTTTTCTATTTTTGGTCTAAATCTATGGAACCAACCTGATTTTCTGGTATAAGAATCCGCAAACACCAAACACTGTATCGCCTCTGATGTGATGTTATCCAAACTGCTCATTGAACTGGACCTCGACCTCGAAAAGCTGTTGTCGAGCTTGTCTACCCGACCCATAAAAATAAAGACAAATTAGACATATATTGTGTACTAAACGAAATAATATTAATAAAAATATACGTACAAACAAAGAAGTTAAAGATAATTTAAAACCGATTGTAGATACACTTTTTCGTTACACAAATTTAGAGTGCATGCCCAGGAAAACAAACGTTTTATATTCAATTTAATATTATTTAATCGGTTTTAAACAATTTTCTAGTTTAAGACCCCGACCAATTAGAACAAAATTCGTTATACCTTTCTAAATCTTAAGCTAAAGAATTACGTTTGTGAAACGTGTGTGCTCTAAACCACGAGAAATTTTTACAAATTTTTATTTGAAAAAAATGTGTCTTTAACTTCTTGGTTTAAACACACTGCAAGTTTTTGAATATTTAAGTTACTACAAAGTTTATAAACAGCTAATTTGCACCATATGAAAAACTTTTTTATGATTAATTTTATGGAAAAAAACATATTTAAAAGTTATAGTTCAGTAAAATCTGGGGAAGCAGCTCACCTTGGAGAAGTTCAAAAGAGGGAGAAATATAAAGAATTAGAAGATCGTTTCTTATTTGTCCCTTTATTGTTGAGACATTGGGTCCGTGGGGAGAGGAAGCTAAGAACTTGATTAATGACATCAGTAAAAAAATTAAACATCAAAAAGTTCGTAGCTTCATCTCCCAACGGATAGGCCTCGCAATTCAAAGGGGTAATGCCGCTTCAATTTTAGGAACAATTAAGCCTGAGTCTGGTCTGGAAGAAATTTTTTATTTATAGTGTATTATTTTTCTTATTATTTTCTTTTTATTATTATTATTTCACTTTTCTTATGTATTATTCTATTTTTATTAGTTTTTATGTTTTACTATTTTATACAAATTTTTATTATATGTTGCAAACTATAAAATAATAAAAATAGCAGTTTGAATGGAAAAAAAATGAAAAATATTAATTTTACTTAATAATTTTTAATTAATGAAAAAAATAGTTTTTAATAAAATTTAATCATAGTTAAAAACTAGATCTTTGTATAACTGTTTATGTATAAAACCGTATTTTTTTATTTTAGAAAATTATCTAAAAAAAAATAAAAAGAAGTTTTCCATGAACTAAAACATAAAAGAAAGTAATCAAACATCAAGATCTTCCAGCCGTATATGAGCTGTAGGAAGAAACTATTACAATTTGTTTAAAAAAATAAGAAGAAGTTTTTAAATGGAAATTTTTAAAAGGAATACTTTTTTTGCCAAAATAAAAACTGAAAATGTTTTAAACCATTGTACATTAAATCGAAAAATATTTAAAAACTTGCAGAGTTTTTTTTATGCTAACATTCAAAATTATTAAATAAAGTGCAAAAACTACTTTTTACTCTACTCTTGCGATTCGTTTTATAAATGTTAAAAAGCCGGCAGAATAATATTTGTTTACAAATGTATTCTCTGTTATTTTATTCGAATTTTTTTTATAAAAAGCGATTTGTAAATTTAAGCAAACATGCATATTTTTAAAACCATCAACGACATGCAAACATGCAAATGCGTTATTTTTATTCAGTTTTATTTATACAGATTTTTTAAGCGCAAATTATATAAAACTCAACTAAATAATAAAAAAAATAGAAAGCCAATTTATTTTAAAAATTTATAAACGGAAATAAAAAATAAAAACAAAATTAATCAAAATGGTGTTTAGCAGACATAAACTTATGCGAAGCACAAAGTACAGGGTGTATCAAATTCGATGTTTTTGGGGGGTTTCCGGGTATTTCTAAGAAAGCCAGAAATAAGAATAGTTTAATGGTGAAAGCCATATCTTGCCATAGCAAGCTCTTTTTAATCTATGACGGATTTTTGAAAAGTCTATAACTTACTTATAAAACGAACTTTTGGTGTTTATTTTTATAAAGAAATGTCAAACTAAATTTTCATTCTTCTTCTATCAATTTTAGGTTTTGAGAAATTAAATAATGATGGATCTTTTTCATAGTTTTCTTTATAAGGTACTATAAGGAATCAAACTTAATTAAATCTGTAATTTTTTGTTTTTGATATATTACACACAAGGAGTAACCCTCTTTTTAGCAGATTTTTTTGCAGTACACTTAATAGTATTTTATATATTTTATTTTTATCTCTTATTCTTTTAATAAGTTCTTCTAAACTGTTTTAAAAATAGTTTTAACTAACCGAACAAATTTAAAATAAAATAAAACCTATAAAGATATAAATAAAAACGAAATAATAAATAGAGTCTGTCTCCGAGATAAAAAAAAATCAACCCTATGTAATATCTCAAAGTGAGATGTTTATAAATAAAAACGTATAGAAAGGCAATTCGAATAAAAATGAAATTTTCATAAAAAAAATAGCAAAATACAAACATTTTAATAACGCATCATAGCTTAAAAACTGCTTGCTCTGTCACTTTTAACTTTTGCAAGAAGAAGTCAGTTGTTTTCTTCCTTTCTTAAAAATACTTTGAAACATCGAATTTCAAATATCCTTAACATATAAATAGGGCAACATGATTTTTGTTAGTAACTTCTTTGCCAAAAATTAAAAAAATATGTTCTCCACCTAACCGCACTTTGGTGAAGTCTATTTTTTGAATTTCTGAAGAGTATTTCACGTAAAAGTATTTAATTCATTATTATCGGTAGAAAAAAGTTAAGACAAAATATCAGCATTCCATATAAACAATTATGTTTGCTTTGTTTGGTCCAAGTTTTAGTTTGGCTGTGGCTGTAAAGCGTTGTAATTAAAACATATTACTCATTTCAATTTTTGTTAATTCTTCTAATTAAATGAACTAATCTTTGACCAATTATTCATTGACAGAAAGGCACAATAAATACCACTTTTGCCGATTTTTTTTTGCATTTATTACTGCAAAATTTCACGACGAGGTTTATATATCTTGTAAAGAGCAAGTACAACAATCCGCAAAAACTTTTATTTGTTTAAAAACTGCTTTAATATCAATACCACAGCATAACATGATAAATAAATAGATATTGTAGTCCATGCTCTTTACAAGATATGCTAGTTCTGGCACCGACCACTGAACTAATCTTAATATAACGTGTATCCACACAGTATTTTAATTCAACTTTAACACTGATCTCAATGGGAACATAATATAGAAAAAGAAACCAAAGTTCAAATAGAACTCTCCAACTTTCGTTTGGCTTTAGTATCGTAAACCATTGGTGATGTGGTTAGTTACTTCTTCGGTAATGTGCTTATGCACAATTTTTATTTTTAATTGTTTTGGTTTCTTTGTCTATAGCATCAAAGGACTTCATTTGGTGGTAAATAAAACTATTAAAAATTGCTAACCTCCTAATATTATAAAAAGCTCACACAAAGCACAATAATAGTTTTTGTAGAAGACGGTTTGTTGGGAAAACTTTCGAGGCAGTAGCTAGTAACATAAGTTGTATTGATTAAACTAATTCTGAATTTGTTCTAACACTTTTGACAAGATAATTTTAATCGATTAAAAACTAATTTATATGGAAAAAAGTATTTGAGATATAACTCACGATAATCAAATTAAATAAGAAATAATAACTTACTTGGAAATAAAGAAAGTAACTAGGTAGAACATAATCCCACCTTTGGCACTAATTGATATTCAAAATTATCTTTCAAAGTTAAGTAGTTGTAATTTAGGATCCTACAAGCTCTATGTGAAAAGTAAGATATCATAAGCAACAAAGCAAAATATAACTAAAATATAATAGAGCGGGGAGTACATGAGGCCCACCTTTAGATCAGCGTTGCTAACAATTTTTGTGCGAAATTCCTTTAAAATATCTCTAAATTTCCCTAAATTTAAAAACTGGCGGTCCTGAATAAGTAGGTAAAGTAAATTCTTTCGGAAATTCTTGTTGTGAGTCTTAAAATGACATTTTTTGGCCGTCTGGAACAACTTTATATTGTGACACTCTCAAAATTTTCCTAAACCCCTAAGAGGAAATTTCCCAAAATTTGGCAAGCCTGCTTTAGTTGCTGCCCCGAAAGTTAGTGGAAACATTAGGTGAGGTTAAGGTGTTTTATTAGAATGGAACGACATTCAACAGTTAAAGGTTTAGGGGGACATTCCATTACGACATCAAAAAAGGAGAAAACAGTAACACAGAATTGGATAGTACACTTAAGTCACCATATTTGAAGAAAAAATGGCGATGTGAAGACATGCTGGAAACTTGAAGAAGGAATATATTTCTGAATCTTAAATTAAAAATATTTTGGATTTCATAAAATTTTTATATATAATATATTTTACAGAAAATTTTATTGGCTATAACACTTAAAAAAATAGTTTTTTAACTAAAAAACTAAAATAAAAAAATATTATATTTTCTAAATAAAATAAAAAGAAATTAAATATATAATAATAAAAATGTAATAAAATATTTTTTTATAATTTATAGGAAAATAATAAGTTTTTAAAAATCTAGGGACATGGTTGACAACAATGTTTTTATGTTCTATTAACGTACGATCATCATGGATTTTTTATTTCTTAACTTCAAATGGTAGCTATCCATTTGTTATAACAAATCAATGCACCATGCGTTTGACGTTGTGGACCCTATTTCTGGTGGCAACACTGATGTCAGTGTTACGATACTTATACACTTACTTGAGACTGAGTGAAAAACTGTTGAAGTTTTGTCGTGCTCGTACAATTTGGCACAAATACAAACTTTTGGCAAAATCCGTAAATTTTTTAAATTTTATTTGTCAAACACGTAAATATTGCTTGTATTACAATCTAGTCAATAAGACTAATTAGCAATTTTGTTTTAACTTAATTTACTAAAAAAGTTAAATTTAAATTTAGGGTTCACTCAACAGTTCTCCCCGCTTTGCTTCGTCTGTAACTCACAATTGTGTTGTGTTTATAGCATTATTTTCTTTTATACAATTCATTTAGTTCACTAGCATAAACGGCTTCACTCTTTTTAGTATTTGAACTAGCAGAGTGTCTAGAAGCTGATTTGCTTCCACATTCACATGTCGATGGAGTCTATCTTCATGGCTTTTTGCATACTTTTTTATAGTCTCTGCTACAGTTTTGATTTTATCCCGATGAAGGTTACTATTTTGAACGTGAACCAATGTGCATTCACAATATTTCTTAATACTTTATTTTAAAATATCTGTAAAACTAGAATTTTACTCTCTTTAGAACAACCCCATAGTTGAATACCATATCCATACTAGTTTTAGTATTTGTCTATAAAGCAGTAACTCATTATGAAATGTTAAATTGCACTTCCTTCTAATTAGCTAGTTAATTTTTGTATACCTTATTTCAAGTTCTTCTTTTTTTTTCTTAACATGTGCTTTACAGAGCAATTTGGCATAAAGTGTCAAACTGAGATATTTTGCGTGATTTGAATATGGTATGGGAATGTTGTTAATTGTTTTTTGTATTTGATTTACATTTTTGTTTGTAAAATCAACATGAATTGATTTGGTTTCATTTAATTTTATTCCCGACTTTGTGGTCCAACTGTGAACTTTGGTGACTGCATCCTGAAGTTGTTCTATGCATTCTTCAATAAATTTTTCTACCGGCAATAAACCAGTATCATCGGCAAATGTTGCAGTGTGAAGAAGTGACAATTTTGTGGCTTTCGGATATTGCAAGTAAATAATATGTCGAAATAAAGGCCTAGTACGCTACCCTGGGGCACGCCTGCTTGAATTTCTTTGAAATTTGAGCATGAATCTTCCTGTTTTAGCCTGAAATGATGCTGTGTGCTACATCTAGAAAGACTGCAGAACAAACTTTTCCCTCTTCTAGTGCTTTTTCCATTATATTAGTAATTCTGTGTACTTCGTCTATCGTGGAATGCTTATCTCGAAATCCAAATTGATGATATGGAATAATTTCTTGTCTTTCTATGATTGGTTTTATTATTTTAAGCAATAATTTTTCATAGGGCTTAGATATAATTGGCAGCAAAGATATTGGCTTGTACGATGACACGTCATGGAGTGGCTTTCCCGGTTTTAGAATTATGATAACTTCTGCAACTTTCCACTGTTTAGGTACATACCTAAGCCTAAAGGAGGTATTAATTAATTAAAGTTACCCAAACGAAAAGGTAAACTTCAGAAAATGCAAGAACGATCAGTTGATTTACACAGAACACAATGGAACTCAGCACTGGACTGGAAAATGATGGTCTAAGCTGGTGCCGCGGTGGTGGGACAATGGAGTGTCCAAACCAACAAACTCTAGCAAACGTAAGTCAAGCTTGTCAAAAAACGACGTGTCTGCCTCTATTTCGGTGATGCAAACAGCGCAAACCCAAAAAAAACAGTGCTGTCAACAGAAATGGGACCAGAACGTCAAGCGATATAGTTCAGCTCAAGGCCAACAAAAAAATACAGGCCACGACCCTAAAAAAATCAGCTGTTGTTGTGGGCTGAATTTTACATTGGGTCTTATGCGCAAATAGATGTTTATTTGTGATATTCTCAAAATGGCATCAGAGATTTTCGCGAAATTTTAGTGAAATATTCGCAGACACTATTCCGATATTCCACCAAACTTTTGTAAGGAAGAAAGATGATTAAAAGGTTGAAATCTTCAAGAATTAGCATTCCTTATTTTGAATTCAAATTGCCCGCCATGCACCGCACGCCAACTGTTATATTTGACATGGATTTGACTTTGTCATGGCATTTGCTTACTTATTTGTTTTGTAAAACTTGTTCGATTTTTTAATGATTTGTTACAATAAAGTTCATTTAAAATCCAAAAATACCAGTGTTAATCTTTTTAAAACAAAATTACACTACAAAATATCATTTTTTGATGTAATTTTTGTAAACACATCTAAATATGTTTGTTTATATTTAAACAAATAGGTGTAGGTAAGTCGATTACTTTCCACGCGGAAACAAACATATTCCCTTCTGCTTTAAATTTAATTTTTCTTTGAGCTAATGAAGCGCCTCTGAGAAATTAGGGACTACTATAAATTTAAAAAAAATTGTTTTACAAGAGTATAGTAAAAACAATCTTAAAACCGGCTTTATTTAAAAACAAATCAAATTTTTAAGAAATTCATCCTTTGGTGTGACCTAGACAAAGTTGAAGATCGTGGCCCGTTCATTTTGATAGCCCTGTTCAGCTATTCATTTTAACGTTAAAAAATTAGGGTCACTACATCCTGGTATTTTTTCGGGATCCAGTGACCCTATAAAAAATCCGTGGCGATCGGCCTCTAACGGTTTTTTAGGCAGGGACTAAATGGACTCTACAAAAGTACTGACACGAGTGAAATATAACTAAGTAGAAAAGAAGGAAGAAAAATTGAAAATATTTTAAAATACTGTGAGATAGCAACAACGAATTAATTTCTACTACGGTGTTTTCAGGAATATTCTACACAAAAATTACTAAATAATTAAGGAATGAATTATTACAACTACGTAAATAATTCTCAAAATTCCAAGGGGCACTATTCAAAATCTATAAAAATTAAACCACTATTGAGTACAATGATGGTTTCTAATAATGGTTTCTAATCTAATTTTTTAGTTTTTTGTACATTTACAGCGATAAAGTTAGTTTAGTTAGAAAAAGAATAATAGATAGATTAAGAAAGAAAAACAAAAAGTAAGGTGATACCTTAGATTTTTTAGTAAAAACAATATCTAATAGATCCAAAAAAATAAATGAAAACTAAGAAAAACTATTTATGATCAAAAATCAATTAGGTAATTATTATTTTTAGTTTATACCTGGCTCTAAATATTTTTTAAATTAGTTTATTTAAGACAAAATAATTTAATATAAAAAAAGTTTAAAAATATATCTTACAAAATCCATTTATTCGATGTTTTGTTAACTCTGAAAAAAGACTAAATTTTATTTAAATTTTATTTTACCTTTTTAAAGTGATGTGAAGGATAGTGAAAATGAAATAAATTCATAGAAAATACAAAAAAATATATGCAAAAAAAAGATTTTTGAAGTGAAGTGAAAATTGAAAAGATACATTAAGGTGCATTTTACATATTTTTGAAGTTAAAAAAATATATTGTTTCCGGACGGAAACACGTGTAAAGGTGTCTTTATTTTTTTATTTTTCTATACAGGGTGTCCCAGATAAAAGTAACTACAAGTGAATATCAAAAACCGTTTAAAAATAATTAGAAGGCCTCGGTAAAACAAGTTTTTTACCAGCATAGCCATAAAAACTAGTTTTATTTTTGATTTACGGGTACTAAAATTTACGTTTGTTAGTATTTGGCTTAAAATTCCGCTGACTAACGCCGACGTCTGAAAAGCAAATAAAAAAAAAGCAACAGCGTTAACCTGACGTAAAAGACAACAATGTATTGTCGAAGATCACGCGAAGGATTATCTTTATCAACCGATGGATATAGCTGTTTACCTCTCGCCTGCTGTTGTTCTTTCGTAGGTTGGTAGATGGGGCTACTTGCGGGAGTAGATGGTTTGATTTATCACTAGAAACGTAAGATGAGAAACAAAACCGTCCACTTAACTTAGTATCGACAAAGCATCGTTCTGAGGAGTTCCATAAAAACAAGAGTCCCATAAAGACAAAACAGTTTACTCTCAACACTTATTAGGTGTCCATTAGATCTTTGACTGCCGTGAGGTTAAGCTTTCAAGCTGTCCACTGAAAAATACTAAAGAAACAAAATCTTTTGTCAACCGCTAAGCCACAAAAACTTGTTTTAAAATATATTATTAGATAACGACGATTCTGACTTTAAATTTAAAAAACTTTTTTCCCAGTTAGTTCGCAATCCCCATAAAGCTCCATGTACTTTTATCTAGGACAGATGGTATAGTTAAAAGGGTTATTATTGTTTTTATTAGGTTAATTTATTTCTTTATATATTTCGTTCTGTATTGTGCAAAGGTTGGTGCTTTAGTCACAATACAAATATATTCAAAACGTTCAATGTGAAGCTACCTTAATGCAAAGAATGTGTTAAAAAAAAAATCAAATGTTAAAAAAACGTTCTTATAAAATTGAATAAAACATATAATAATAATAGCAAGGAGTCCTGGATTGGAATTTTACATTTATTAAATATACAGGGTGTTACTCAATCCCTTGCACAAACGAAGCTTGGGCTAAATTTAAGACTAAATGTTGCTATGAACATAGGTCTGCAAACACTTCGTTACGGATCTACAGACAGATAACTGCTTTACTGTTCCTGAATGTTTTGCGGAGCAGCGCTGGTGCGTTTAGAAATACAAAAAAAATCCTGCTTTGTATAGGAACTTTTTGATCGCGCATATTTTCATGAAAAACAATTCTTTGTTGTCAGCTATTTTTTTAAAAACAAGAATGTAGTTTAAATAGTTTTAGTTTAGTTTTTTTAATTAGCGAGTTGTTTGTTGATCAAATCTGGTCGTAGATATGATGCAAAACTGCAAGAAGTTAAAAAGTTTGTAAATAAAACAAAGAATTAATTTTGTAATTTAGAATCTACCAGTGGTGCCAAAAAGTTACGGGGATGACAAAAGGACATAAACAAGTTTTAGTTAAATACCTATCTAAAAACACTGCAAGAAATTTTAAGGACAGACAAAAATGATTCAATAATCTGTAAATTTGTTTTGAAGCATTGGAGATGTGAATATTCATAGGAATATTCAGTTTTGAGCATACTTTATATAGGGCGACGTATTGTAAACAATATCGAAGATCAAAATATTGTCAGGATATAAAATAATGTCCTATTAACTAAATGGCACAAGTAACGTTTATAAGCAAGTGCACATTAACCCTAAACAATCTAAGGAAATGAACTTCTGCATATAGGTCAATTTGTATTAAAACGTGTAATAAACTGTATACAGAATAAAAACCATAAGCGATTGACCGGTCATCGATGATGTTTATACAGGAAATAAAAGACATCTCGATATCCTATCAATGGCAAACGGTTTTTAATAAAAGCTACTCGAAAAGAGTTTAGCAGTTAGTGAGACCGTAAGGTCCCCGACGTACAAGTTAACAGTGCAGACAAGTAGTAGTCAGAAGTCGAGGGTATCTAGAGGATACGCATTTTGCTAGCATGATGTATTTAATGGAAGTAGTAATATAAGTATTGTTAAATATAACCATAAAACATTAAACTGTGTAACAAATTAAAAAAAAAAAAAACAATTAAAATGTCGAAAGTTTTTGATATTAAAGGTTAAATAAAATGTCCAATTAAAAAACATCAATAAAATAAAATATTGAAAATTATGATCTTAAAACTACAAAATACCGAAAAATTGAAAATCATTTCTTGTTGGTTATTTGGTTGATTAGGTTTGTTGGCTAGGTCCGTTAGCTAGTTTAGCTGGTTAGGTTAGTTGGTTAGGTCGGTTGGTTGGTTGGATACACTGGATCGTTAGATTAGTTAGGAGGTTGGTTGGTTTATCGTTTGTGTTGATTGGTTAATTAGGTTGGAACGTCATAATGGTGTTTATAATATGGTTTTGCGGAGGTTGAAGTAAGATCACTTGGGTTGATTTTGGATTTTCGATATTTTATAGCTTCTATATTTTAATTTTCGATACCTTTTGTATTTAATATTTTTTAGTTCGACATTAACATGTTCGACATTTAGATTATTCAAGATTTTCATTTAGGACATTTTACTTGTCTATTTTTTAATTATTCGATATTTTGTTTATTTAAGATTTTGATTTTAGATATAAAGTGTTCAAGATCTTGATTTTCGATATTGTATACGTCACTATTAATTTAGACACTGGTATATATCAGACTCTTTTAATAGCTGTTTGACATGTTTGACTTTTAAACCCAGTTTTAAACATCATTACTGTTAATTTACCTTCAAAACTTTATCAAACAAAATACCCGAAGCCACCCTAAATGATCCGGAACGCCCTGTATGAAAAACGACATCTACTACACCATCCAGAATCCCTCCACAAAACAAAAATACAAACAATGTGATAATCGGAAAAAACTACAAATTAAATCACGAAAACTGAGTGGTGACTGAATTGTACTACCAAAACTGCAATACTGGCGCGCCACCATCAGCTGTTGGTGTTTGCTGAGCGGACTGGGAGGGATCGGGGACGTTCCTCCGTTCGGATGCAAGCCGAAGGCAGTCGACGAAGCGTGCTGATAATACGACTGGTCCTCCGAATACGAAGCCGTCGACAGGCACTTGTGCAACTTTCGGGTACCTTGCGAACGGCTACGGCGAGGCGGATCAGGCCGAACACGGCCGACCCCTGCCGAGGCGCTTGACGTGCTCGACGATTGAGGCAGAGCACCGGGATGGTTAGACGCTGCTGGCGATTGGTTGGCCGGGCAAGTGCCGTTTATCTGATGGACAATAAACACACAAATGGCAACAGCGCAGACAAAACAATGTTAGCGGATTTACAAGAAACGCACACTTCACTGGAACACAAAAATATATGGCATTCACGGATTCGCTTGTACAAACGGATAAAAGCAAGATTTCAACTTGGTAAGATTGAAAATTAAAAATAATCGTTTGACATAAAGGAAAAAACAAAAAGTACAATTGAAAAAAACTAATCTTGACCAAAAAGGGTGTTAACAATTAACGTGTAGAGCTAAATTTGGAATAGCCCCACATATTTCATTCATAAATCTATATTTGTTTTTAAACATTATCTTAAATAAAATTAGTGACTGGAAAGAGATACGAAACACCTTCCGCTTTGATTTTATTCTATTTTGGCAACGTCGCGGTGTTGCTTGCCTACGTACCTTCAAGTTTTTTTACACACAGTACACTCCCAAACCGTTATATCGGTTGAGAAATAAGTTTTTTAGTTCTTTTTTTCCAAATAAATAAAAACTTGTCTTACATTTCAAAAATATAAGGAAAAATAGACAGTAAAACCACTGATGATTGGAAAAACTAGGGAATAACACCGCTTAACGCACTTGAATGGACCTATGATAGCTAATTCGCCAAAACCCCAATATGGCCAATTTAGTTTATCGGGTCGTTCTAACCCGCTGTATCTCTTTTGCGCTCAAGATTAGAGGGTTTAAGAGATATGCAAGCTGTCCACGGCATATGGCAAAATTCTTGTCCCAATTAATCGAACGTATCTCTTTCGCACTCAGAGCGAGAGGGTTTGACAAAGATGCAAGCTGTTGTGACGTTTTATGATGGATTATAAAAGAAATATAATTCAGTCTTAATTATTTGTTAAATCTTTTTCTATCTTGCTTGCAATGGATCGTGTTTCCATCTTCGTTGCTTGTTCAAAAGACATACGTCATATATCTTGCCTCAGCTTTTTCTTCCTTATTCCCTGTTTAGCCCAACACGTCAATGCTGTTAACATATTTACGTATAAATAAAATTAAATCGAAATTGTAATGTTCAGTTAGGTTTATATCCAAATCAATTTTTATGTTGTAACTTGAAACAGTAATTTTTTGGGCCCACCCATTACAGAAACAATAATAATCGTTTGCAATACTTACTCAAAATACATCATTGTAAATATTAATTGTTTAAAAAGGAAAATAAGTGATTTAATTCTCGTCAACTGGGTTTTGTCTAGTGTGTCACAAAGACAAATTTATCACCATTGACAAACCTAATTTTATAACAGGGAACAATAATTGTCTTAAAAGCATAGCGGAATACATAAGCTATAGCAGTTTTCTTAGTCATTAAAGGATGGTTTGGCGCTACATAATACCTAAATTTCTTGACCACTAGGGTTATTATAACATACAGGGTGGAACAAATATATTTTTTTATAGGGAATGGCATATAGCGCGTTCAGTAAAGTGAAACAGAGACGACTACGAAATAAAATTGTTACATAACAATGTAAGTGAATATAAAATATTTTTAAATATTTTTATTTTCTCTCTTACTTATTACATACAATATACGGTAACTTATATTATAAATGTTTTCAAATACCAAGAAATCATATTTTGAGATGGTTTCTATACACCAGACAAAGCCAAATTGTTATACCTTGGCATCTCATTTGATACAAAGATTGGAAAAATTTAAAGTTTAAATTTCAGCTATATTACATTTATTTTTGCGCTTTGGTGTTTAAAATGTCACTTAAAAAAACTAGCTTTATAGGCAATTCCCTATAAGATAACTATAGATGTTTAACCTCTTAACATTTATGCCATGTTTTGAATGGATTGTAGGCAGGTAATACAGATTTACATTCATGGTAAAAAAAAATCGAGTGTTCTAGTTATACCTCCATACAGTATCGGAAAAAAATCAAAGCAACATTATAAAATTATACGAAAATCTGAGCCTTCACCAACACCAAGTATCAGATAACTAGTGGTGCATTTAAAAACTTCAATACCCTAAATTCACATTTTTCGGAGATTTTCTCATAAAATTTGATGGTTCGTTTCTTTTTGTTTTTTTTTTGAAACGTCATTTTAGGCAAAAATTATTAAAATATTTCTCAAAACCAGTGGTTATCCAACTTTTTTAGAGTGGGGATACCTAAAGCTTGATTTTTTTTAGGGAGCCTCTACCCTAAGTACTTAAATATAAGAGATAATGTTTAGTTAAAAAAAAAATCGATATTAACACTACTTCTTAAGCTTCCAAATAAAGAGAAAATAAAAAAATTTAAGAACTTACTAGATACGTAATATATTAATAACTCGGAAACAGTAAAACACTAAAATAAGTATTAAAAATATTTTGTTATTATTTTTACAAGTTACTCAATATCTGGTTCAATGTTTGAAAGTTGTATGCGCATATCTGCTTCAGGATTTAGTTTATTTGTTAAGTCGGTTTTTGTAAGAGCTTACTTTAAAAACCCTACTTCACAACGGTGAATTGTAGCAAAAGGCAACAATTTTTTAACAGCAAAATTAGCTAATTCTGGATATTTACTTCTAAGCTGGGCCCAAAACTCCAACAAAGTAGCTGAATTAAAAGTAGTTTTAAGATTTCCATCCGCTGCAACATCAATAAGCTGTTCAGTGTGTTTTACAGTTAGAGTTTGATAAACTTTTCCGACTGAGACTGAGAACAGATTACGATCCCAATCAAGATTCTCTTCTTGCCTTAGAAAATATCGTTTGATTGGAACTTGCAGGTTCTGAAGATGGTTGGTTATCTCAGAAGTATTTTTTGCTGATAATGGACTCTTTGACTCGGACACAAAATCATGCAGTGTAGAAAAGCACTTAGACCCAAAACTGTATTTTATTTAACATAGCCTGGATTTTGTCATGTAGTGAGATAACTATGACAGAAGTTCCCTGAAGTCATAAGTTTAATTTATTAAAGCTTGAGAAGATATCGGCAAGATATGCCAAACCTTGTAAGTACTTGACATCAGTTATTCTTGATGACAATTAAAGTGAAGTCATTAAGAAATACCATCACTTCATTTCGCAGAGTAAGCAGGTGATTGTCCCAATTCCCAAACTTAGTATACTCTATTAAGGATATTTAATGTATTTACAACATGACACTACTGACTATTACCGCTTTGCGGAACGCTGGGATTCCGCGGAACCAAATTTGAGAATCACTGCCCTAAGCTATACAGTATTTTTTAACATGATCAAAAGCCACTATAAAATTTATTCGGAAAAACCGGAAAAAGACGTGAACTGAGAAATAATTTGAAGTTTTATAATGCATCACTAGTTCTTTGATATTTAGTGCAGGATTGGATTTTCGTGTAATTCTGAGGTTGTTTAATTTTGTCTAATACTGTATTACATACACATGTTACACTACCACGAAGAAAAAGTTAAAAACTACACTTGAAATAATGTCTTTATATTATTTAAATTAGCACGCGTTAATATTCAGAATAAAAAGCGTTAATACGACTTATCTTAAAAAATATTAAACCGATTTTATATTTGATAACTTGTTGAAATAGGCATTGATAAATTGCATCGTGCAGTAATAAATTAAAACTGTTTGAATTTTTTCTGGAGTCTAGGCAATAAATAATGTCACGCATATCTTAAAATGTTACCTTTTTGTTTACACTACGCTAGAAAGGCCAAAGCCGTCTATTTAGTCAAAATCGCAAGAAAATCCTTTGTTATTTGCCACGTGGTTAGCCGGATTTAAATTTTCCATAAAATGATTTATTCATAGAGAAAGGATCTTAGAGATTATAGAGGGAATTTATTTAAAAGATATTTTCGGAGAGTTCTGTTTGAAGCATTTTATTATTTTTATATAAATATTTTACACCTGTATAATTGTTTTATTTAGTGTAAATACGATATTTTAAACAGTGTTAATAACTCAACTGTCTTTATTGTATATATAAACAGTCGATTCACAATTAATAAAACAGATTGAAACTGATTGTTGTTTCTCACTGTTGTGCCCAAGTCTATTCTCGGCCTAGCATACCTGTTAGCAAAGCGTGAGACAGCGTTCTGGCAATTATTCATTAACTATATAGTAGCAAGGGCACCGTCTGGTTACTATATAGTTCTTGCTTAAATCTATAGCAGGTGCTTCGTCTGGTTATAGGTCTTTTACTCGAAACTCGTAGCAAGTGCCTAGCCTGGTTGCGAGTTCTTATTTTCGACTTACAGCAAGTGCACTAGTCTGGTTGGAAGTCATGTTTAACATTCCTTCGGCCTTATTGCAATAGCCGTGACATAAGTCCGGTCTGGTAATAAGACACCTTTTTCTCCTCTACTCTAACAATCAAGAGTCTCAAGTAAAATAACCTTAGAGCGACAAAGCCTAAAACACACAGGGCTGGATTTTTGCCTATCCGTCTTCTAAAGTCTTCTTTTTCTATCGATTAATTAACTTTTTGACAATCTTTCTTCGTTATTTTATCTGTACTTTTAGTAGTATATTTTTGGACAATTCTGTTAGGAGGTGGTTTCTTGCCTACTCATCTTCTTAAAGTATTTCTCTTTTCTATTATTTCGACTATATTATTAATATTTTTTTTACCATCTTTTTCCCATGTTTTATGTGTACTTTTAGTAATATCCTTTCCTGATTCATTTTCCTCTAGTGTCTAACATTTTGACAACTTGTTTATCTGCCTCACTTTGGCTCCAAACCTACAAGAGGCCGGCAACTTTTTTATAAGGTATTAACTTTACAAAAAAATTATTAAAAGATACGTTTATCTACAATAGAAGAGACGGGCAGAATTTTTCACTTTTATTCGAGGCGTGTTTATAAAATATGAATTTAAAGTAGTCTTTTACAATATGGAAAATCGTTTTTAATAAAATTAATTTGCATTAGTTAGTCCTATTTTTATTGTTAATATATGTACATAATAACAGTAAATTTATATTGAAAAAGTCGACTAATTGTTTTTCGATGTTCTTGTCAAACGAATAGACCAAAACATTCAAACCACTGTAAAGAGGAAACTTACGCAATCTGTTGCTACGAAACAAGGAGTTATAGGAAGTTTGTATTTAAGAGTAAACAACCGAACCACAGAAGTTTATAACATTAAAAAGGACAACAGAATGGCTATTTCGAGAAATTTATAAACTCCACGATCTCTAAAATTAAAAACAAACCAAAAGTTGCAAATTCTCAGAATAATAATCCGTTTGGGGTTCAGAAAACATGAGACGAATAGCAAAACACTATAATATTTAAACAGTGTTCTAACTGGGTAATACAATAAGGAATTTTGTAACTAAAACAAAACCAGAAAATCCCTTGAATAATAGAGAATTAATTAACCAAATCCCCTGTCAGTGTGGTAAACCAAAACCAAACGAAACGCCCTCTTTAGGTTAGAATAAAAAAACATAAAAAAGTACCCAATGAGAGGATATTGAAAAATCCGATTTAGCGGATCAAGCGATTTTTTCTAGTAACTTTGTATATTTTTAAAAGTAAGTCACTTTACTTTTGAGCAGTTCATAGTTTTTAATAAAGTATGTATGGTGTATGGTTGCAAATTATAAGTAAATTATTTTCCTAAAATATTATTTTTTTTTTTAATTTTGCAAAAATAAAAGATTTCTATATCGTGCGATTCCAAGTAGACTGTAATGTTAAATAAAAAATTAAAGAAGAGCAGTAAAACCAATTTAAGTTTAAAACTCTTAAAATACTTCAAAATAGCCCTAAAAAGAATCCATCCAGCGCGAGGTATCATATCGATGATAGAAAACTGCGATGTCTAAATCCCTAAATATCAAAATTTCCTTTTACTTTATTTACTTTGCACACTATGAATACGAAATGACATAGAACGCCGAGAGTAAGTCAACAACAAGGCCCTTGTGTATTAGGAAGAGAAGTTGGCCGTAAGATTATATGTACTCAAGTACACTTGATTAGAATCTAGTTAAAAAGACATATTACAAACTATCTCTTTTGATAGTTTACATTAAGTTGTTTTTTTTTTTAATGTTAAGTTTTACTTTAATTTCGTCCTAGTAACAATAGACTAATTAGCAATTTTGTTTTATTGTAAATTATTAGAGATTGTCACATCAACCAAGGAATAAAAGTATATAGCACTCCCTATTAACATGTATTGTTTTTTTTTCTGATATGTATTATCTAGTGAGTTTTTACAAAAGTGCCTTACTCACTAGTTCAAATAGTTTTAGTCTTCGTAATAGCTGATTAGTATCTAAGAATTGTTGCTTGAATGTTGAAATACTTATGTAGCCTTTCTTCATAACTTTTTGTAAAATATTGTGATTGTTTCGTCAAGAGTTTCTATATTTAGATCTCCAAAATCTCTATTAAAATATCCCTAAAAAGAATCTATCCAGCGCGAGATACCATATCGACGATAGAAAACTGCGATGTCTAAATCCGTAAATATCAAAATTTCCTTTTACTTTATTTACTTTGCACACTATGAATACAAAATTACATAGAACGCCGAGAGTAAGTCAACAACAAGGCCCTTGTGTATTAGGAAGAGAAGTTGGCCGTAAGATTACATGTACTCAAGAATACACTTGAGTAGAATCTAGTTAAAAAGACATATAAAAAACTATCTCTTTTAATAGTTTACATTACGTAATTTTTTTTTTAATGTTAAGTTTTACTTTAATTTCGTCCTAGTAACAATAGACTAATTAGCAATTTTGTTTTATTGTAAATTATTAGAGATTGTAACATCAAGCAAGGAATAAAAGTATAAAGTACTCCCTATTAACATTTATTGTTTTTCTTTTGATATGTATTACCTAGTGAATTTTTACAAAAGTGCCTAACTCACTAGTTCAAATAGTTTCACACGTTTTAATCTTCGTATTAGCTAATTAGTATCTAAGAGTTGTTGCTTCAATGGTAAAATACTTATGTAGCCTTTCTTTATAAACTTTTGTGAAATATTTTGACTGTTTCATCAAGAGTTTCTATAGTTAGATCTCGCGGTAAGGATTCTTATTTACCAAGAACTCTTTACGTTTCTAAAAACTTTGTTTTGTAATTTATGAACAATGTGATCATTGTATTTGTTGGTAGAACTCTAAAGCTGAATATCGTAAGTTCAAACCGGTTTGTTTACTTGTTAGTATAACAATTTCGAATTCGGATTCAGCATTAAAAAATATATAGGAATATCATGGTCTGTCTTACGGATTTCGACATTTTCTTCTTTTGGGGTTGTACGTGTTATTATGGCCTGCGGGTATCTATATCTGATAAATTACTGAATGTACTGTCTCAGAGGTTACTAATTCTCCACCCAAACTCAAATATTTTTCATTTGGAACCCCTCTCCAGTTAGACAAAATAATATTTCTTGACGAAATAGTCTCACTTATCATGCACAGTAAATATCCATATCTGAATCCCTGGAAAATCAAAATATTTGCTACTTTTATTACCAAGTTGAGATAAAAATAAAGACAAAATTAATCATTTTGGATTTATCACATATAGATCAGCTGATTGACATATCGTAAATGACAAACAAAGCATAAGCACTAAGACAGCAAAACAATGCTTTGTTTATCATCCACGCCTAAAAATAATAGAAACAAAAATGATCTTCTCATTTTCTCATTTTCTTTTCTTTTATATTCTTATTAAATTTTTTTATGGACAAAAGTATGCTTTTTATCTCTTAAGGTCAAAAAGTATATATCGAATATGATGGCTAAAAACACATGCTTTAGTAAATGCCCATTTTTCGAAAATTTGTTATCCACAAACGTAAAGAATTTTAATTCCCCAGAAGCATTAATATTTCCAGACTTACCCAGAAGTCCATCAACTATTCTTTGACTTCGATAACAAACGTTGCCTATAATTATAATGGTTTTAACAAATGTAATACTACAATAAAAATTTACATATAAATATGTGAGTAATTTAAAAAAGTGTAGTTTTTAACTTATTTCTTCAGAGTGGAACTGGCAAATCGGCATTCTAAAGTAGGTGCAAAAAATTTAAGGCAGTGTTTTTTGGTTATAAATAGAAATAATACAATTTTACAAATATATTATATCTCGTAAAGGAAAGCCTTGAGATCTTAAGGCAAAGTGAAACCATTTTGACCGATTTTTTCCTAAATTATTTACACCTACTTAGGAAACAGCCTGTAGTATCAAGTAGAGGCCCTAAACATTTGATTGATGTGTTTAAAGTAACTGTCAACATATATTCAGGCCTCTACGATCAAGCTAATAATAGGGTGTATTCACGTCACAATGTTTGTTTTTACCCTCATCTTCAAACCCTTGCAAACCAGAAGGAAGACATCCTATACCGGGTAAGCTTAGTTGCCAGGAGATAAATCCCTATAAGGATCCAAAAAAAAATTATACAGGGTATATTAATTATATTCGAGAAAATACTGAATTTAAGCGGTAAATATTAAACTTAAGAAATTTTGTTCAAATAGAATATTAAGTTGGGAAAATCTAACTTGTTGTTGACAGATAATTTTAGACGCCATGAAGCTGAAAATAAATCAAATATCAGCCCCCTTTATATCAAGTCTGATTCTACTTTGAATGGCAACAGTTTCAAGGGCTGACAAATCTAAAATTTTGACTATTTTGAAAACAAAAAACTATAGGCTGACAAGAAAATAATGAAAATGTCAACCTTCGATAGTGGATTATTTCAAAGAAGAATATGGCTTGTTAATTTAAGGGGGCTGTGATCGAATGTGAGGCCGCCATTAATTATCAATTTGAAGGGGTGACGATATCTGAAAAACGGATCAAGACAAAATGTAGCCCTTAAAGTTCCTTTTGAACTTTTAATGTATTAATGTGTAATAAGAGATTTAGGTGATATAATAATAATCTGAGGTTGCCAGTCTACCGTTCAGTTATTTCTTAAAAAACCAATAATTTGGTATTTTATCAAGAATTAATTATCTATATATACTACCCTCTCAAGAAAAAAGTCACACATCTTCCAATTAAAATTAGCAAGTTATAATTATCACTAACAAAAAAAGCAAAACGAAACAAACAAAGCAATATGTAAGAACGAGTAAAAAACAAAACAAAAAGAAAAATGATTTAAACAGGATTTTTTTAGGATCTTGTTAGCTAGTTCTAAAGCCTGATTTTAACTTGGTGATGATAATATTATTGTGACGGTTTTTCAAATTTATTTACCTTATGCAGGGTTTTTTTTATAGGTAACTGGGGCTTTTGAGTAACTTTCTTTAAAGGTAACTGGGGTTTTTTCGGGTATCTGTCGTACGTTTTTAGAAAAATCTTTGAACCTATCTATGGCTTGATTGAAATGTTAATAGTACACACCGTTACCCCTATATTTTAAATATATCAAAAACAAATTAGTGTATTTTCGAAATTTTAACACGGTTGTTAAGACATTCAAAAGACCTTCAAAACTAGGTATCACTTGAGCTACTTTTCCAATTCAAAATATAGAGGTAACGTTTACCCCTCGAAGGGGGGTGCGTACTATCACAAGTTTAATATAGACAAAAAGTCTCTTACTTGCAAACAAAATCGATTTTTGTAGTTTTATCTAGTTTTTTTTTTTGTAAAAAACTTTCTAGGTTAATTTCACTGGTCTGCAAAAAAAAAATTCTTGAGCCCTGGCATTATTTCCGCTGATTCTTATGTAAGACGACGCCCTGAATCCAAATATAGCTTGCGTTTTCTTCTACCACCCACCATTTTTGAGGGAGCAGCCCTTTTACCTATTTTTATCATTTTTCGATAATAATTATAATATTATCGACATAAATTTAAATATTTAAGTATAAAGAGAGTTATTTTAGTTTCAAACAATAATAAATACATGGGCGCACTCAGGGGGGGGGGCTTGGGGCTAAATTTTCAGGAAAGAAGTCCAGAAGCGAGTGAAGGAAGTGCACTTTAAGGGACATGTTACTACATCCCATGGCCTTGTACGCTAAGAGCAGTTCCTCGACCTGAGCGACATAATCATCACTTTTATGGTTACCTAAAAAGTTTACAAACGAAGCTCGTTTTTCTTTTTGATTCAGGTGTTGTGTTCAATAAACGTCGAATCTTGAAAAAGTTGTCTACTCTGGGGTCCCACAAAAACACCTTCCTTGATTTTAGCCTCACTAAGACGAGGAAATTTAGTTTTAAAATATATGAATGCGTCGCCTGTTTTGTCCGGTGCTTTTACAAACTCTTTGATCAATCCAAGTTTGATGTGCAAAGGCGTTGGCGACATTTTTCTGACCGGGAGTAAATCTTTCTCGCAAAGACCAGTTCCGTTCAATGTAATGTTTGTCCCGTGCTCGGCTGTCCCATTCACAAATAAAGCAATAGCGTATACAAGGGGAGAGGGGGGCTTGGTGGCGAAAGCCCCTCCAAGAATATAAAAATAGATTATGTTAAAACTATTTATTTTCCTACTTTTTAATATGTTAATAAATAAATGTAGAAAAAATTTCCAAGCCCTTCCAAGGCGATTTTTTGTATACGCCAGTGGTTTCTGTATGTATATACTTTTATATACTAATATGTTGCTTTATACTTTGCTATACCGTTTATTACCTTTACCGTTAAGCTGCTGGCAGCCAAAATTTTATAAAAATAATTAGAAAATGCATATAAAACGGTAAAATCGACAATGTCCATTTACCATTTATGCAAAACACCACCCCCCACCCCCCCCCGCCAAAATAAATGGCTTACCACCTGACTATAAATATAAATGTTTGAGAACACTAAACTCTCCAGTCTCTCTGAAATAATGATGTTAAGGCCAAAAAAATCCTTTCCGTCCCACCAAACTATCGAAAAGCAGTAAAAATAGGTAGGGGTGTGGGGAAAAAACGGAGTTGATATTTGGATTCAGGAGGTCATTTTACATAAGAATCGGCAAGAATGGTGTCAGGGCCGATTTTCATGCCGACCAGTGTTTTAAGACATTGATTTTATTGAAAAAGGTTTAGTTCTTGAAAAACTTCTTGAAAAACGGTCACAATAAAAAAGTTAGATGTATCATTTAGAACTGCAAATCAGGTTTTAATTATTCATATAATATTTACCTATAAACGTCTATTTGCACTCTACTACATAATTAAAAATGTTGTAAGTATCTAAAAATTCCATTCCGTTTTAAAAGCTGGAATAAAAAACTTTTCTCTGTAAAAATAATTTGTCTAATGAAACATGTTGCAGGCATTTAATCTCTAAAAATTTTATAACAGTATTAAAAACTACGTTCTCTCTACTCTAATATTTATAAAAAAATTATAACTTGGCCGCAGTATAAGCTGTATTAAAATCGCGCGGTTTTTTCAAATTAAAAAACCAGAGTGCTTTTGAATAAATTCAAGCAGCAACTGCCAGCGCCGTAACTGAGTTCACGAGCGACCAGGACTATAAATTTAAGCTCCCAAAGCCAAAAATTCAAGTTTTTCTAAGTGATGTTCTATTAAAAAGCACCTTTCATAAAAACGACTTTTGAACTAGCGTTTTTGTTGTGCGAAGAAAAAATAATTTATGAAAACGAGTTTTTGAAAATAAATACTTTAAGAAAAATCTTTTTAATGATGAAAAAAAACACAAAATTCTTTAAAAAACTAATGTCAAAGTATATTTAAAATTTTGATTTGAATTTTTATTCCTGGCAAATCAGTCCAAAATAACTAATTTAAGACAAGAAAAACATGATTATTAGATTTTATCTTAAAATACAGTTTCTGATAAAAACAATAACTTTCCGAGCCATATTTTTGTGTGCTAGGAAACTAATAAGTGTACCCTTCAAAGCTTGCACCCCTGGCAGATGCCCCGGCAATTTAGACTCTAGTTACGGCGCTTGCAACTGTGGCGCTTTAGTATTTATAAAGTCCAATTTTTTGCTATATGCAACTACCTCACAATTAAAAGGTAAACTGTTTTTTATCTCAGTCTTTTTACATTTTGATCTGACGTAACTGCAAACTACAAAAAATCAGACAAAATAGATTAAAATAAAAATCTGGATCAAATCTCCCCATGTGTAACTCGTGGCGACTGGATTTGGCATAAAACAAGAAAAAAAAAAAGAGCAAAGCCCAGAACCGTCGCTATAATTGGCTATTTCCCAAGTTAAAGTTAATTATTTTCAAAATATTGACTTTACATTTTAAATTGTGTTGATAGAAATGTAAAACCTATCAAAATAAACACAATTTAAAAACTCTCAATATAAAAAATAGATTTTCCGGTCTATTGATTCTCTATCGGTCTTTTTTAAGAACAAAACCTGTGAGGTGACATTTTCCGTATCAAAAATTATATGAATAGTCCTCGTTTCATATAAGTCGGTTAAAAAAAATATTATTATTACTATTAGTATTATTTTACTTAACCTCCAATATCTGGTACTGGTATACTAAATCGCAAGCATGAGTCTACTTATATTATTTAACCTCCAGAATGACTACAAGACTGATTCTTCATGTAACGGAATGACATGACGGGATGTGTAGGTAAAGTATTTTATTTCAACCTTTAAAACATTGGCAAATCTTTTATTGACTGGCCCATGTTGCTAGTTAATTGTTAATTGATTATTAAATGTAAGTTTAACACGATTTTTTCTTGTTTTATGCAGAATAGTATGATTTCCCAACACCACAGAATATTAGTAACTGTAGAAAAACCCCAAAGATCCAACACACTCCGAAATTGACACTTACTAAATCTTCGCATTAAGTTTCCAGTAAAAGACGGCTGCGGGCTAGTAATCAACACCACATCTTCCCTATCTCTAAGATCGACCGTGCTCGGCACATCAATTTTCTGGGAATTGCGGTTGTTTGGAATCGAATTGACACCTTTAGAATCTCTGGGAGTTCTTTTCTTTGCCCTAGGTGGCCGCGTTGGATGGCCCTGTTCGTCCACAAGATCTAACTGATCTGGCCTAGTTGCGTAGCTCATCTTTCTGTGTTCCGGACTGAGCGACATGTTGTCAAAGTTATCATCTATATCCGTTGGTGACAACTGCGCGCTATGGTCTTGATAGTATTTTTGATTGTCAAAGAGTAGAGGGCTTATCGTTCGGTTGACAGTAGGCTGACAGTTGTCAATGATAGTATTTTCTTCGGATTCTGGACTTGACATTTCTTCGACGTTTGCGTCAATGAGATCGTGACCTGGTAAGACTCCTGGCAAAGAAGGTTTGGTGATTTAAATAATATTAACCACACATTTTAAAGATAAAGGATTAATAATAATAATAATAATAATAATGCTTCAAAGAAAATGGTTATTCTTAAGATCGATTTCAGTTAATGTAAACTTGATACAGTTCAGACTGGTGCACCCACTACTGAAAATCATAAAAATGATTAAGAACAAGTTGTAACGAAATCGGAAAGTAATTAAAACAGAGACGTAAGGAAAAAACAACTACAATAACAGAAGAGTTTGATTTAGATGGAGTAACCGTTCTTGAAAGCAATTCTACACAGCGGAAACTTAATATAATTTAAACTGATGTATCTGAGAAGAATAAATAATTTTATAACGATATCGGATCTATGCCCCTTTCAGATGGTGTGGCCGTCCCCAAGATTAATTCTAGTTTGTGCAAATTTATTATAGTTCAGTCTGATGCACCAACTTTTGATAACCATGAAGAAGATTCACAACAGTTCTCTCGCGACATCGGAAAAGCAGTCAAGCAGACACGTAGGGAGGAATCAATTATAACAGAAGACTTAAATGTAAAAGTGGGCAAAGAAAAAATCGAAATTCTTTAACATCTTAAAAAAGTAACACGAATCTATACATACACACTCAAAGATGAACATTAAAAAAACATAACTTATAGGTTGGGTCTAGAAATGACATGAACGCTAGAAAAGCTTTGTTTAGCGTTAACGAATTAACTCAAAAACCCATAAAGATACTAGGAGAAAGAAACATGAAATCAAAATCAACTTTATTTCGTCAATAGAATATAATTGCAGAAAGATAGTTAAAGAACAGATATCAGAGAAAGTAAAAGTACTAACAGGAATTACTCAGGGCTGTACACTTTCCCTACACCTTTTCAATATTTATAGTGAAGTCGTGTTTTGTGAAGCTTTGACTACAAAGGGGGCATAACTGTTAATGGATACCGCCATTTCAACGGACAATATACAAGATCTCCAAACATTAACAGAAAAACCAACACAGAATGCTACAATTATGAATCTTAAGAAAACTAAATATATGATTATAACAAAGAATCCAAATCTCGCACGTGGTTGGCAATCTGACTATAGACAAAAAATAAATAGTATCAAGAATTGAAATATACTTTAAAAATTAAAAAATTCCTCCTCAAAAAGATGATGATTAACAGCAAAAACAGAAGGTGGTAAAGGAAAGTCAACGAAAGATCAAAGTGGAGAGAAATCAGGACAAAGATAACCATAAGAATGCAATAAGAACAAAAATAAACCACCAAACCCTCAATTTGCCAGTAAGCTTCGTCCTTACCAGAATAAAATACGCTATGTCTCTTCTCTTTGAGCGTACTCTTCAACTTGATATCGACTTTGCTCAATTGACGTTTGAGTCCCTTCCAAGTCGACGATCTACGGCGCATTGCTTGAGTGGTGGGTATCTGGTCCCTCTCTTCTTCTTCCTCCAGGGCCTCTTGCGCCTGCTCAATTGGGGTGGGACAGGGACCGAAGGGGAAATGCGTGTCGGTAGGGGATCGAGCCATCTAAGTAAATAATATATTATAGGGCATGCGGGAAATAAAAAATATTAGAAACAAAAATAAAAATTACGTGTTACAATTACAAAATAGAGATTACTTACCAAAGATTAAGATTCGTATTCAATTTTAGCAAAAATCTAAAAGGGAATGTGGAGCGAACGTGATTTTGCAACTTATTTTAAAAATTAGCAAAACAAGCCAAATGTACTCTTATGCGCACACTACAATTATCAAATTTTTGGAGACTACTTGAAGAAGAACATAAAAACTCAAGTTTAAAACTTTTTACTCAAAGTGCCGAGTTTCTATAAATTTAATCTTAAATATATCCGTACAAAGAATGGTCCTTATTAAAGGACTGCGTCGTTCAACATGAAGGTAGCAATATTGGATTCAAATGTTGACCAAAGGCATGTCTTCGCTTAATAGGTTTTAGAAGGTTGGTTTAGTTTCACTATTAATCTGACGCCACTTTTGGAAAGCGTTATCGTGGCGACATCCGCAAATTTTTCTTGAAAGCTCTTACTCGTAGGGTAGCGCCCATGGATGAAGCGTGTAACAGCAGAGATGACGTCATTACTTTTAACCACAAAATACCCAGGGCCCGGCTTTTTCTTTTAAATGCGGTTATCCCTACCACTGAAAATAGTGTAGTAATGTCGGTTGTGGTAGGTTTAAATGCGTGTTGGAGAACCACCACTGGCGTCTTGTTAGCATTTAAATCCAATTTGCACGGGCAACTTAAGAGTTTGACTAAAATAAATTTGACTCAGACCATGATAACTAACCGAGTCGTTATCAGTCATTTGTCAAATGTTATTTTCACCTCGAATCCTATTGTTAAAAACAAAAAAAAAACAAAGAATTCACCAATAGAAACTGGCAATTATTTAGCTATTGTTGTATGTACGAAAGGCGAATTCGACCGGCTAGGCAATATTAAAATAAGTAAGGCAATATGTGTATAAAATTTGAAAATACCGAACTGTCAGAGTAATATGGTACACATAACCCTGCACGGAAATTATTTTCCTCTAGTTTAGTTCAAACGCAACGCTTGCGAGTATATGCTATGGTAAAAGTCGGTTGAAATTGGTTATCCATGAAAAACGCATTAAAGTGTGGCATTCCACGTGAACGACCTTATAAATTTGACGTCAACAATAAATTGCGTATTTCGTTAATTTATTCGAAAATTTTTCCTCTACGTGAAAATTGTTATAGAGTGAGAAGATTTCCAATAATTTATTATTCTAGCCGGAACTTTTAGCGCCTAAAAGTTCTCAAGTTTTACATTAAGTAACTTTAATAACCTGTCTTAAAAATTCCATCAACCTTTAAACAAATGTGCCTAATAAAGAATGACAAATAGGGTTCCTGAAAGTTCTCCAAGATTGACGTAAGTTTTTAGTTAAAAACTCGCAGCAGAACTTTGTTTAGATTTTGGAGAAACTTCATGCAACACGAGCAACGCGGTTTCCGAGTTGCAAACTGAATTTAAAGTTTTAATTTAACTTCTGAAAGCAAAAATATGTGCACTCAATCTATTTCCTTTGAGATCTGGAATTTTAAGTGTAAAGTTTTTAGTCATAAATATTTCGTTTGATGCATTTTCTAAATGAGATAGTAAATCTAGTCAGTTCCATATTTTTAGTTTCCATTAGCTTTTAAATAAAGGGTGTAAACATCCATGGGTGGCAATACTTTATTAAATGAAAAAGGAGGCCAAAATGAGAGAAAAAAAATCATACAATAATTATTGAATAACATGGTAATCTTTAACGAGGTAAATCTTGGGTTTATGTTGAGAATATAATATAATAATAACAAGTGATATATTTCACTTAAATAGTGCTTTTTGTATGTTTATTTGTTTGATTAAATTGTATCAGGTCATGTATTATTATTATTTTTTGGACACAAATAAACATCTATTCTATTCTATTCTATTCTATAATATGGGATAAAATAACAGGGACGTTGCGAGAAAATAGTCAAAAGACTTAACAAAAACAGGTTTGCGGGCAGTTTCTCAAAAGGGGGACAGGGTAGCTCGAAGACACCGGTGTTTCGTCCTCATTGGGACACATCCGTCCGAGCGTAACCATATGGGACGAAGATGAAATGAATGGTGATATCTGAAAAGGAGTCATGAAATGCGAACATTTATTAAAAAAGACCAAATGTCAAGTTGAAGCTTTGGTCTTAATCGCCCACTAAGCACAGACATGATTTGACGTCACTACGGAGACAGATATAATCAGTCTCAGTACATATCCTAGCCCAGAAATATACAATAAAATAATAGGGATATTCGTTTATAAACAGGTTTGCGGGCAGTTCCTTAAAAGGGGGACAGGCTAGCTCGAAGATACCGGTATTTCGTCCTCATTGGGACACATCCGTCTGAGCGTAACCATATGGGATGGAGATGAAGTGAATGGTGATATCTGAAAAGGAGTCATGAAATGCGAACATTTATTAAAAAAGATCAAATGTCAAGTTGAAGCTTTGGTCACAATCGCCCACTAAGCGCAGACATGATTTGACGTCACTACGGAGACAGATATAATCAGTCTCAGTACATATCCTAACCCAGAAATATACAATAAAATAATAGGGATATTGCTTTATAAACAGGTTTGCGGGCAGTTCCTCAAAAGGGGGACAGGCTAGCTCGAAGATACCGGTGTTTCGTCCTCATTGGGACACATTCGTCCGAGCGTAACCATATGGGATGGAGATGAAGTGAATGGTGATATCTGAAAAGGAGTCATCACAATCGCCCATTAAGCGCAGAAATGATTTGACGTCACTACGGAGACAGATATAATCAGTTTCAGTAAATATCCTACCCCAGAAATATACAATAAAATATACAATAAAATAATAGGGATATTGGTTTATAAACAGGTTTGCGGGCAGTTCCTCAAAAGGGGGACAGTCTAGCTCGAAGATACCCGTGTGTTTCGTCCTCATTGGGACACATCCGTCCGAGCGTAAACATATGGGATGGAGATGAAGTGAATGGTGATATCTGAAAATGAGTCATGCAATGCGAACATTTACTAAAAAAGATCAAAAGTCAAGTTGAAGCTTTAGTCACAATCGCCCACTAAGCACAGACATGATTTGACGTCACTACGGAGACCGATATAATCAGTCTCAGTACATATCCTAGCCCAGAAATATACAATAAAATAAACAATAAAATAATAGGGATATTGGTTTATAAACAGGTTCGAGGACAGTTCCTCAAAAGGGGGACAGGGTAGCTCGAAGAACCTTTAGTCACAATCGCCCACTAAGCACAGACATGATTTTACGTCACTACGGAGACAGATATAATCAGTCTCAGTAAATATCCTAGCCCAGAAATAAACAATAAAATAATAGGGATATTGGTTTATAAACAGGTTTGCGGGCAGTTCCTTAAAAGGGAGACAGGCTAGCTCGAAGCTACCGGTATTTCGTTCTCATTGGTACACATCCGTCTGAGCGTAACCATATGGGATGAAGATGAAATGAATGGTGATATCTGAAAAGGAGTCATGATATGCGAACATTTACTAAAAAAGATCAAATGTCAAGTTGAAGCTTTAGCCACTATCGCTCACTAAGCAAAGACATGATTGACGTCACTACCGAGACAGATATAATCAGTCCCAGTAAATATCCTAGCCCAGAAATATATAACAAAATAATAGGGATATTGCGAGGAAATAGTCAAAAGACTTAACAAAAACAGGTTGCGGGCAGTTCCTCAAAAGGGCTGTATTTTCACAACTTGTTATTTTATAAAAAAAGCAATTGATTGCAAATTTTCAAAAAATCAGATTTTTCTTTTGAATCCCTTTCCTCCACTTCCTATAACTTGAAAACAGTAAAGGATCTTTTTCCTCTAATTTTGGCCTTCCTATCATTCATTAAAATATTGTAAATTATACCGTTTATATTTATACCGTTTATATCCTGTAGTTTAGGACACCATTGAATATATTTTTTTATGAAAAAGAACGTATCACTGAAAATACCAATCCCCGTGTTCTAGCATTTTTTTCAAAAAAGAAAGGTCTATTATTACTATTTCTATTACAAGTTACATACAGTCCTACATAGCATATTCATAATAATAACGTTATTATTATTATTAGTATTGACATAGTAGTAAGCAGGATATAGAAGAATAGATATCTCAAGTTTGTTACTCCTACTATGCAGAACTACTTAGGTTATGCTATGCAAATGTTTTAATTACACTTTTGATTTTTTTTAAATGTTACAAAATTTATGTTTATTACGTTTTTAAATAAGCCTTATTAATGATGCAGTCTCACTCAGCATACGGATGTTCATTACTAAGCATACGTATTTTTATTAATCCTAAATTACTAATCCAAGGTTATTCAACATTTTATAATTTTTTTTCGAAATAATATGTTTCACACAGCTGTTAAATCCATTATCTTGCGTTAATTTGTTTTGCAAAAAGATAAACAAACAAAAAAAACAAATTGGGAACCACTAACCTGGTCAATACTGGGACTCCTGGGCTGTTTCTCAGGGCCGACGCTCCATTCTTGAGGAAGACATGCGTCCGGTTGCTGCGTTATCGCTGACGAAGCCTGGTTCCTCTTTGGACTACGCGGCACTCGGGAATATGGGTCCTGGGCACCGTACAGATCCGGACTGCCGACGTTTAGTAGGCAGACGCGTTGTTCTATGTCCACAATTACCAGGCCAGCTTCGTTTCCGTACGCCATCCTGTTTTAAATTATATTTAGTTTCTAGGAAGTGTTTTATAAATATTTTTTAAAAGGATATAGTCTTTACAAAAATTTCAAAAAACAAATAAAACATTTTTTTTGTGATTTAAAAAAAAATCCCAATTTAGGAACGCCACTGACGCGCTTACTGTAATCTTGAAAAAATGATATTATAAATACACTCGTATTCATAAATAATATAGCAATTGAAATTTTTGGGGATACAAATTCAGGCCAACTGTGCATTGTTGCTAAACAGTGCAATGTCAGTCCTTTCTTCCTTGTCTTGTATCATTCACACCTACTCGGCTCGCGCTGATTGGGGGTTTTAACTTTTAAGTAGCCCTGATCTTTCAGTGGGTGTGCGTCCCCTTTACAATCAGTACAAAGTCGAACCTATTATCCGTTTTTAAATATAGATTCACCAGAGGTAGTAGGGGTAACGCCTGTCTTGGGCGGACTTTTAGCATCAACGAAGTAGACCAAGTTGATGATCAATACAAGGTCGTGGTTCGGAAGTCATGTTAGGCGGATGGTCCCGTGTAAAGAGCGTGGATGGTGTTAGCCCCTGTGCTCGACAAAGAGTATCAGGCAAAAGTAAATCCTTAGGAAAAGAAAATAATTGTCTACCGTGGGAGTACTTCGCTTCACCAAGTGATTTCGAGTCAGATTCTCTTGGTGTCCACCGAACTGCGCTGGCAAATTGTCTGCAATAAGCCGACAAAGCTAATAAGTAAAAGCGAAACTGATTTTGACTTGTAGATCCTTAGTATGTATCCAAGAAATAATAAAAATGTTGTTAGTATAAGTTAAACTGAAATCGGTCTAACTCTTATGTTTGGTTTAGTGTACAAGGAATTTCCAAGATTTGTGCTAATAACTCGCTATATGGGCACTGGGGATAGCGGATAGGGTGTTCGCGCAGGATCTCAATAGGTGACCTAACCGAACCCAGGATTTCTATGTCGAAGCCCCACTTTGGAACCAAGCAACCAACCCAAATAACTATTTACAAATGCACCGTTTTTTTAATCATCTAATAAAAAATAAGCAAACCCAACAAACAATTAAAGTTGTAACGACGAAACCCCAACTAGAAAGAATTTCTTAAAAGTAACCGCAACGTACTCCCGCTACGTCTCAGTATACCATACAGCGACGTTATAATTCCCTAAGTGGGGAACCAATTTCTGGTTATAACTACATGGCCAAGTGTTTAAAGTCACTGTAGTAACAACTACACTACTACGTCGTAGCCAGGTATCTACTACGTCGTAGAGGCTGTTTTTTTTCCGTGGCATAAAAGTTGCGATGTAGTTGCAAATAATATAATCGTTTCTTTTTGGTAGAATTGTTACACAATATGGTGGACACAACAGTAATTAGACTCGCTTAGTTTTTTTGTTTGGTTATGGTTATAATATGAACTATGTTATCCAAAAGTGTGAGAATTTACGAGCAGAGGATCAAAATTCGAGTGCGACGCAAAGTTTTTTGTATAACATGCATTATATATATTGCAAAAAACCGGTGCGCCCGTAAAATTGAGCCGTTTTCTGGTAGCTGATGGAATTTTTGTGTTGTGATTTTGGAGGTTATGTTTTCATAATCGACAGTTAACTCCAACAAATGGTGCTTAAGAAGAGCATTTTTGGTAAGCTTCAACTAATTTGTTTATAAAATAGTATGGCTCTTTAATATGAGCTCATAAAACGATAACAAAAATATTAAATTTTCTTTCTTACATAAAAACATGGCGTCCCAAACTATATTCCCTGATAGTCGAAAAGGTTACTTGAAAGTAGTTGCGGCTTTAAAGTTGATCCAAAAAGTTATTTTGTCTACATTGTTACATCAGGTGTTACTATGATGACACAAACTTTTGTGGTAAAAATTAAAGTTACAATGTAGTTGTCGGATACACTTGTTTGGGACTCCAATGAAGCTTAACTTTCTAGTGGTAATTAAGTAGGATATAAAAGTCAGGGCGACTACGAAATAACGACTAAAAAGAAAGTAAAACTTTAGCAACGTCCTATTGTGGTAGAGAAGACTATCAGAATCGACTATCAAGAAACAATCCTATGAAGTAGTTTAGAGGGTCGTTTTTACGAAACATCTACTATTTCCTGATACTAAATAGTAGTTAGAACTAAAAAGTAACAAATTTTGGTTGGGATCACCACATTTCTACTATAAGAAAGTAGCAAAGCCTTTAGAACATGTAGCTGCTACTATAAATGTTAGTTGGGAAGAACCTGCCTTGATGCCAAATCGCGCTATTTTCCTAAAAATAACTCGAATCTAAGGTTTTTTCAACATTATCCATAAATCCAAGTTTACATACATAGGTACCTAAATAAACCCTATAAAATATTTTTTAAAGAGCTTTGTTTTTACTAAAATTTGACAAAAAGCTTTGAGATAAAAACGTATGAATTCAATAGATTTTCGACGATTTATGCACATCATCCACATTTATGGATCCCACTGGGCCGTTAAAGAATTAAACTTATTCCTACAAATTTATACATCGTTGACAAGAACATTTTACACAGATCGCGGCGCAATTTTAACAATGTGTCTGAAGGGAAAGAGCCCCGACCTTTTACTATGTTTAATGACATTCTCAATATTCCAGGTTTTATGTGTTTAAAAACTTTACTTTTAATCGTAAAGTTTAGTACCCGTGAATAAAAACAAACATTTTTTCTTGGCTAAGCGGGTATAGAAAGATTTTGTTTCTCTTGTATTTTTCCGTGCGCAGCACGAAAGCTGTACACCCATGGGGGTCCAAGATCTAATGGACACCTATCGAGTATTGACAGTCAACTGTTTCGTCCTTAAGGGACTGTTCAGAACACTGCATGGTCAATGTGATACACTTGTAAAGCTAGAGAGACGGTATATACCATTTTACGATATTGGTAAGAGAGATGAAAAATATTACATGAGATATCGTATGCTTTTTAAAGAAGTGGCGATATCTACCGAATACAAAAGAAACTATTAGAAAAACAAAAGGCAGGCAGATGAAACGATAAACAGTACCCAGGACCGTGCTATAATTTGTCTCTCAGATTGGGTCAATGCATATTGCATTTTTACCGCGTTCGCGACGTTTTATGTCGAGTCAGCGAAGTATAAGCCAAAATACCTGTATCGTAAGATGTCTTTCTAGCTTTACAAGGGTGTCACATTGACCATGCAGTTGTAACAAAACGGGATTTGAATATAAATGGTATTTTTGCCATTTATAAGTTTTTAAAGATTTTTAATTAAATATTGTTTTGACATCAACAAGCATTAATTATATGCAAGACTAGGTTAAGATTAAGTAAAATTTATGGCAACTCGGCGACTTGTTCTTAGGCATATTTTCAGGTACGCCGTATTTTAATAAAAGTTGTATTCGGCTAATATGTCCTTTGAGCCACTAACATCAAAATAATTCATATTTTGTAACTGGAAACATATTTGGTAAACTATTTTCAACTTTTAAGAAACACACTGTAAGATTTAAACTTTACGGAATTTCTAAATCCACGCATCTTTGAATTGCGGTGGTATTTTGCCTCTTTGTCTTTCTCGCCAATGCGAGAGAGCTTAAGATTCAGACCACGGCAACCAAGAGTGTCTGTAGAGAAGAGTGGTGGAAGAAATCCGTTAAAGAAAGCTTAGATTTAGACCAATCAGCTAGCGGCAAACTGAGAATGTCTAGAGAGCGGGGTACTGAAACTTTCGAAAGTCGGATTTTACTTTACTTTTTAGTCGCGCTTCGCCTAGTACGTTACGCTTTCATTCACACTTCTTAAGGGGGGGTTTTATTTCAACTGGGGAAATTTATCAATTATTTTAACTTTGTATAAGCTATTATCTTTATTATTCATAATTATTTTGGTCTTTTCTTTTGGAGTTTATTGAATTTAAAGTCATTCATTATTACTGTTTCCAGTGTTTTGAAATAATGTGTTTAACTGTTTTATGGTTTTTTAACAACAAAACACAAACCATTCGTTGCCCTAAAATCGGCATTTTTAATTAATAACATATCCCAAACCTAAACAGTAATATTAAGTAAAATTAAACAGTTGATTGAATAGTTTCACTCATTCAATCAACGTTTAAAATGTTGATAAATATATATATATATATATATATATATATATATATATATATATATTTACAACAAATATATAAAAGGTTTATAAAGCCTAAAAGTTTAAGAAGTGTAAATATTTGAATATAAAAGTTCAATAGTAAGTGAAAGTGTGAAGCTACAAGAAGAAAATTGAAAAGGTATGTATGATTATCCTACATTAGTTATACATTTGCGAAAAACGTTTATAGCATACTTTTTCTCCAAGAACCGTCAAATTCCCTTTCGAGATCGTGTAAATTTAATAACATATAGTAACATTTAATCACTTATAATTTTTATAAGTTGTAGCCTAAGTTGGTAGCTTACAACATTTAAGCCTTGGCCACTTGAGGTGACAGTACCACTGTCACACACAGGCCCCTGTTACACAGTGTTCTGAAGAGTCCCTTAAAGACTAAACAGTTGACTGTCAACACTTGATAGGTTTCCATTATATCTTGGACCCTCATGGTACAGCTTAGTAAAGTAATAAAACCGACAAAAAAGATCCATATATACATTAGGGGCAAGGTTCGGAAGGCGGACCTGGAAATCCTGCTCGAACATACTTGATATGTGACGATACCTTAAGTTGGAAAAAGTTATTGGTACAAATACCGAATATTTTGTTCCTTGCACAGTAAACCGAACATTAGAGAAAGATATCAATCAACGTAAGCCGAGTAGTTGTGAACGACACAATAAGACATAAAAGGATGGGCTGACATTACATTGTTGTCAAGTTTTCTTTAATTTGAATCTCTAAATATTTTAATTGTGCCATTATTTATAAATCCTAGTACAAGGCAGGCAAAACCGAAGGTTAAAAAAAGAAAAAAGTTAAATATATTTTAAAATTCAAACAAGTTTTTTTCTAATCGGGTAAAAATAAGTTTTTGTTTTTGTCATATCTTTCCGTGGGTAGCTCGAAAGCTTAACCTCACGGGGGTCCAAAATCTAATGGACACCTAACAAGTGTTGACATTTAACGGTTCCGTCCTTATGGGACTCCTCAGAACACTGCTTGGTCAATGTGACACCCTTGCGAAGTTAATCAGACCGTTTTTTCTCACATCCTACGTCTATCGTGAGAAAACTTTCGCAAGAAGCGCCATCCACCGAGATACCAGAGAAACTAAAATAAGAGCAGGCAAGTATAAACTGCTATTATATATCCTTCAGCATACGACAGCACTTTTGTCTTTTAGGTCAGAACAACGCTGATTAGCGTTTTTACCCACCTTCAGACGTGAGCGTCAATCAGCCGAATCAATACTTGTTAGTATTATTTGGCTTAAAAATTCCGCTGATTGATGTTCACGTATAAAGGTGGGTAAAAACGGTAATCAGCGTTGATCTGACGTCAAAGACAAAAGTACTGTCGTAGGTCGCGGATAAATTATTTTCTTTGCAATCGATCTTTTCATCGATCGATATATACAGGGTGTTTCAAAATTAAATAACATAATTATAATGTTAAATTCCTTGAGTGATTTCACGACAAAAAGTTCATATAAACATAGGCCCGCAAACGCTTAGTTTTCGAGATAATGTTTTTTTTATTTATTTTGATATACTTTGCCATATATCATACTGTAGCATTTTCTTTTTTAATGATAGTAACCTTTGGTGCAACGGCGATTTTCCCTATAACGGTTAGAGATGCCAAAAAATCGCGCGAGACAAAAAAGTTTGCAAATAAAACAAGGATTTTACTTGTTTTAGAATTAACCAATGGTTTACCACCAAAAAAATCTGGAGGGGAAAAGTCGACAAAATCCCTGAAAATGTATCGCCCTGTAGATTTTTACTACTATTTGGCATGTCTAATAGTGTAGTGCCTAATTTGAGCTAAATATCTCAAAAACTGCATAAGCTATAAACAAAAAACTGAAAAAAAAATGATATACACCCTGTATCTCTAAAACTAAGATTTTGCCGGTCTATGTTTAAATGAACTTTTTGTCTTAAAATCACTTAAGGAATTTATTACTAAAATTATGTTATTCAATTTTGGAACACCCTGTATAGTAGTTTATAGTCGCCTGCTCTTGTTCTAGTATCTCTCGTATCTATACACTATAGACGTAGGATGAGAGACATAACGGTATGATTAACTTCGCAAGGGTGTCACATTGACCAAGCAGTGTTCTGAGGAGTCCCATAAGGACGAAACAGTTAACAGTCAACACTTATTAGGTATCCATTAGATTTTGAACCCCCGTGAGGTTAAGCTTTCGAGCTACCCACGGAAAAATATGAGAGAAACAAAAACTTCTTTTTGCTCGATTAGCCAAGAAAACTTGTTTGATTTTTAAATTCACGGGTACTAAAATATACGTTTGTTAAATATATTTTGTTAATTTTTTTAAAATACAAGATTTTTTTGCCTGTTTTCTATAAAAGACAGACTCAAATATCACAATTTGGTGGAGTCATGTATTATAACTTACAACTAAGGTAAAAATTAAGAATACATCAATAAGTACTTACAGTCCGTAAGAACTGTTGACACTCAAAGCAGTAATATGACTAGGTGCTTCACTGTTGTTCCACGGGGTCAGGCAAACCAGTTGAGCTTGGAAGCCAGGCGACTTCTTTTGGTTTCCTGGTTTTACCTTAAGGGTTGGCCCTTCCTACAAAATAGTAAAACACAAATGGTACCCAGACGGATCCAAAATAATCTCAGATAAAGCATCTGGCGCTTTTAGAAATAAAAAATTTATTGAAAATAGTATTTCCGTATGTTACAACAAAGGTCTACTGCGCTTAATGTAAGATATCTCCTGCTTTGTAATCGGGTAGTTTCCTGTTAAGTAGTGTAATAATAAATAAATAAATAGATATTAGAAAAATTGTAAAATAAATAAATACCACAAAGTTGTAGTACAAAGATGGTAAACCTCTTACGAAAAGGCCTGTGTACTAAAATTAAAATGAATAGATCTTCACTCTTCATCTGAAGTAAAAAATATATATGTTGATATTTGGTACAGCCCATTGAGTTGTATAACGCCCTAAAAGGGCGTTAGAGACGGAAAGACAAGGCATTTTTTATTGACCCTATCCAATTTGGTTCCTATGGTCGGGTATTTCTTTTACAATAAAAACAGAGATAGACATTATTGAACATGTGAAACGGACAAAGATAGGGTGATTTTGCATGCTAATAATACCCTAGATAATATAAGGGTACTTTTATCTCTTTCACACTGACGGCATAAGTGCGACAGAAAAGCAGCTGGCTACCTTTAATCCACCTGCCGTATTTTGAGTGATTCTACCTGTTAGTCCGTGTATACAGGGAAAACTGATAGACAATGTTGTCTAAGTACGGAAATGATTTTTTTGAATTTTGTGCGGGAATATTACAAAAAGAAATCTTAAAACGTTTAAAAACAAGTTTAGAAGTAACTATTTGAGTTTAAACATGGTCCAAAATTGTTTTTTGTGCAAAAGAAGAAAAAAAATCCATAAAAAAACAACATTTCATGGGTAAGTCGTCTTGACGGATAGTTTTTCCTAAAACACGAGAAAGTTCAGTAGCGTCACGATAGATAGTTTTTTCTGCGACCGTGCGATTTTACCCTCACACATTTTGATTCAGAAAGTGTCACTTCCCCGCACTTTTTTTTGCATTGCATGAAAATTAACAAAAAGTATTTGATTTTCTTAAAAATGATTTCTTTTTAAATTCTTACATACCGATTTTTATCCAGTTGTTTTTGTTTTTTCGAACCAAACTTTTGACATGTCACGGTCGAGTTTCATACATCTTGATGAATTGTTACACACACTGATCTATGTTTTTATAAATTTCGATAAATTTAATGTTTTTTTGCGGACTTTACAGTAATTTTAAGTTAAATTTTGGTCTTTCATCGCGAAAGTATATATTTATTATTATATGACCACCGCGACCGGTCTACAGGCCGGTATCATATGTTTATGTCCTTCTAATGTCATTTGACTATCATGCTGTCTTACTTAATAAGGTCACTTAGTTTAATTAATAATTTTGTCCTACATAATATAAAAGAAGAATAGAAACCAACAAAAAATTTGTGACACTTCGATTACCCATTTTCTTTGATTGCGATGGATTAGGGTGACCAGATTACGGTTTATTAGGGTGCCCAGAGTGCGCAAAAAAAGATTTTGAAAAATTTCCCTAAAAAAATTGAAGACCAAACACTCACTGGACATAAACCTAACAACTTTTACTATATTTATTAACAATAGGTAGGTTAGGTTTGGGTTAGGTTGGGTTAGGTTGGGTTAGGTTGGGTTAGGTTGGGTTAGGTTGGGTTAGGTTGGGTTAGGTTGGGTTAGGTTGGGCTGGGTTGGGTTAGGTTGGGTTAGGTTGGGTTAGGTTGGGTTAGGTTGGGTTAGGTTGGGTTCGGTTGGGTTAGGTTGGGTTAGGTTGGGTTAGGTTGGGTTAGGTTGGGTTAGGTTGGGTTAGGTTGGGTTAGGTTGGGTTAGGTTGGGTTAGGTTGGGTTAGGTTGGGTTAGGTTGGGTTAGGTTGGGTTAGGTTGGGTTAGGTTGGGTTAGGTTGGGTTAGGTTGGGTTAGGTTGGGTTAGGTTGGGTTAGGTTGGGTTAGGTTGGGTTAGGTTGGGTTAGGTTGGGTTAGGTTGGGTTAGGTTGGGTTAGGTTGGGTTAGGTTGGGTTAGGTTGGGTTAGGTTGGGTTAGGTTGGGTTAGGTTGGGTTAGGTTGGGTTAGGTTGGGTTAGGTTGGGTTAGGTTGGGTTAGGTTGGGTTAGGTTGGGTTAGGTTGGGTTAGGTTGGGTTAGGTTGGGTTAGGTTGGGTTAGGTTGGGTTAGGTTGGGTTAGGTTGGGTTAGGTTGGGTTAGGTTGGGTTAGGTTGGGTTAGGTTGGGTTAGGTTGGGTTAGGTTGGGTTAGGTTGGTTCAGTTAGGTTCCGCTAGGATTGTTTAGGTTAGGTTTAGCTATATTCGGTTAGGTTCGGTTCAGTTTAAGCAAATCGAACCGAACCAAACCGAACCGTTAGATTCGGTTTGATTTGGTTCATTTCGATACGGATGGGTTCAGTTTGCTTTTGTTCAGTTAGACCTTCGATAAATTTTAAAAAAGTAAATAATTATTAATTTTTAGTGTTTTAAGGAATAAAAATTGATATAATGTTCAATTAAACTAATTTTTATTTGTAAAAATGTAGGAATCATAATTTTCTTGATTTTGTTTTGAATTTCATGCTTTTTTAAAAATTGTGCATTTTCATAAAAGGACCAAAAAAACTGACCCGATTTCGATCAGTGACCTTAGTTATTTCAAGTTTTTGTTGACAGCTGATAGACGTCAGGGACCGTTTTGTTTCAGTTTGAAATGAGAAAATGCTTCTTTTGTAGCAATTTGTATTGGTTTTAATGGGGTTTTAAGAATGTTTCAATTTCAATTTTTTTAACAAAATCAACGATAGTCCGCAATTTTTTTTTTAGAAATCACTATAAAATGGTCTAAAATTATCATTTTTCAAAAAACTTCGTAGTTTTAAGAAAGGTGGTAAAACGTACCAGACCCCTGAAATGTGTTGCAGTCTAGGACAAATGGGCGCCGCCAACTCGGCGCCACCAACTGGGCGCCGGGCCAACTTGACGCCGAGCCAACTGGGCGCCGGACTAAAATATTTTTTCTTGATAAAATGTGCAGATGAAACAAACTTAAAAAAATTAAAGTGGCGGATCCAAAATGGCGGACTTTCTTATTTATGCATCGATATGTATCGAATATGGAACTTGGCGGTGTTTCAAGTCGCAGAACACTACACCTACCAAATTTCAACACTCGACTTAATAGATGTTGAAAGTTTTGTATAAATAACATATTTATTTTGTTTTTATCTGCACATTTTATCGAAAAAAAAATAGTCCGGCGCTGAGTTGGCCCGGCGCCCATTAGGCCCGGCGTGGCGCCCTGTTGGCGGCGCCGAGTTGGCCCGGCGCCCGGTTGTCCCATTCCGAATTCAAATTTTTAGTTCCGAAATTTCATCTGACTCGAGCATAACTTGTAGTCCACCCAAGAAAAGAAGAGTTGAAGAAGACCCTTGTTCAAAGAAAGAAAATATTTTACCTGGAAGGTACAACATTTGTAAAGTTCTAAGATGAAAACAATAATTTTAATACATCCACTGCACTTAGCATGCTTAGAAATTCTTTTTACTCTTTTTTTTTTACTGAAGAGAATTTTGTAAACACACACAAGTAAGTATTCATGAATTATTTATTATTCAAACAGAAAATTGTTGATAAAAAAATTCTAGTGGAATTCAAAATTTTTATTTTGCGCCGCCACTGCCCTTTTTTATCCAAGACAAGCAAATAGAATATTTTTGCGATGTTGCATGTTTCCGGACTCACCAAACCGAAATTCTATTTTCATCCCTATTTTGCTCATTAAATTCTTACTTGTATTTGGTCAATTGTGATAAAATCTTGATATAATGGCAATTTTGGCCCATGCCGGGTCTACCCGTAGGGTATAGAAGTCAATGGTACAGCCGTTTTAAAAATATTTGCATTCTAAAAACTTGAATAAACAATAAAAATGTTGTCATCAGTTGTTTATTTATGACAAGTAATATTTTGCTAATCAATAAAATCAAGTTTTTAAAATGCAAATATTTCAACAAAAAGTAAAATCTATTTATTTTAAGTTAAATGTACAGGGTCTTCCGTAAGAGAGTTACCATGTTTGCATTTTTTATAACTGCGATATTCATTGGTTTTGTTAGGTAACATTTCCTGACGGTTTAGAATATAACCTACAGCTTTTTCATTTACACTCTTTTTCTATCTCTTATAATAAGAGTAGTAGACTTTGGTTGAAATATACGGAAACGCCCTGTATATTTACGATAATTTTGGCAACCAAACCCCAGGTCAAACTTTTAGTAGTTTATTTGCCTAGCACGGCTTACTAGATAATCGGTTACAATTAAAGTGGGACTCAAAGAATGAAATATGTATCTATAAGCCAGCCAGGCCTAAAGGCCCGTAACTTCGACATGAGAATGAGAATCACTAAAATATTATTTTTCATAAGTACCAAGCTTCACGTTTCAAGTTTTCTCTATTGCCATTTGATTTACATTGTAAATGACATTGTCACTTACCCTTGGATGCACCGTATCAATGCAAAGCTAATCCATTCTCCCTCTTTGTTGTTTTGTATATGAGCAACAAGGACTTAATCGCGTTTAAACCCATAATCTCGCTTATGTGCTTACGGTGCATATGAGGGTTAAAAAAAAGTTTGAAAGTAAAGTGCTACAAAGTACGAAAATCGCACTGAGTGCACTAAAAATAAAGTTATAAAATAAAAATATTAATATTATTTGTTGATAATATAAAATTATTCTAAAACCTAATGGAATTAACTACAAACCATAGGTACAGTAATCTACATCAACATACCTGGAGCTAACCACCTCTTGAATTAAAAAATTCTTAGTTCTGTCTTAAATTTCTTAAAACCGTCAGTATCTTTAACTGCCTTTGGCAGAGAATTGTAAACAGTGGAACAAAAACAGTAGGGACTTTTAGTGAAGATTGCTAGATTATAGGAGGGAATTCTTATATTTGAACTAGATCCTGTGTACTGACTGAAAAAAATTTGCACATATTTCTTCTTACAATGTTTGCAGCTTCATAAATTAAAATGTCAGACACGGTCAAAATATTGTTTTGACAGTTCTGACATTTTAATTGAGATTTATTCGAAAAATGTCCGCAAAATTATCTTTTGTAAAATTAATATTCTTTCAGTCTTTACTTTGTCCCCAGAAAAGTACTTGATATTTTATATGACTGTAAGCTAGTGAATAATAGATATTTATCAGTAGTTTCTGATGAAGAATATTTAAATACTTATATATTGAGGACACTTCTAATCGGTGACCAAACGTTTATCAAAAAACCAATAGTTAAGGTACATTCATATTTAAATTTACTATAGACTATACCCATACTAATAAACCAGGGTTGAGTAGTCTTAGAAAATTACAAAAATGTAGATGTAGAAAATTGGTAAAATTTTCCCATTGTTATTAATTTTTTTTTTTAAATTGTCAGGCAAAAGTTCTACGAATGGAAACTTTAAGTAAGTATGCTAAACTGTAGGCTTTCGTAAGTTATTTAGAAAATAAAATCTTGGGTAGCAATTTTTTTCTTATTCGGGAAATTTACATTTAAATAGCTTATATACGCAAAAAAAAGGTCAATCCTGTCAGAAAGGTAATGAGTCTGCGGGCCTGCCTGAACTAGCCTAGCAAAAACTTTCACCTAAAATCAATTTAACCCAGTAGATATATATATTATTCTACTAGACATTATACTTTACTCGTATTTAGGTTTTCCTTAGTGTTGTTCACATCAGATACCTTATAGATAACTTTGATTGCAGTGAGTTTACATAGGTAACTGCTATCAAATTGCATAGTTGCAAAGTTAAATAAACTAAAGAAAAAGTTAACTTACTCGTTTATTGTCAAAGTCTAACATATCCAATTTGCTACCAGATCCGGCGCTGCCGGGTCCTGAAAATTGACAGTCTGGCGAAACTTCATCTTCGACCACTTCATAGACTATTGGAATTTCTAATACTGTTATCTAAAAATAAAATATTAAAATAAATAATAGGTATTTACGTTACTAGACCGGAAACATGAACTTTTACAGGTCAACCCAGGCAATTTACAGGGTAAGCCGCAGGCGAGAATTACGAGGGTTGTCTTTTAAGTTTTGCATATATAGCTGGAATAAAACAGTAGATAACTTGGTGTGTGTGCTTTCAGGTTTTTCGGCCGTCGTCGTTGAAAATTCGTTCTCAACGTTTCTTAAGTGACCAATCACCAATCAGCTCTGAAATACGCCCCGAACACCAGAGCGTATATAACCTGCGCCCGCGACAGACTAACCACACATTGTGACTAACCACCAGTCTTCGAGAAGCCGACAAACACTCAACATCTGAAGATGCCATCCACTCAAGATGGCGAAACGTCGAGAACGAAGTTTCAACGACGACGGCCGAACAGCCCGAAAGCACACCCACCATTGGACGATGGCGGCGAAAGCCTTTCACAATTACTAGATAACTAAGTTTTCTCTACGAAAATTAGTTGTCAAAGCTCTAATTCCACTCATTTGTTGGTGCTGTCAAAATTGCATACTTGAAGGCGTCAACTACTTCCTCTGGCAACTGAAATCTTTGACCACGTAGTCCATTCTTGATTTTCGGAAAAGTATCGAAACCGTTGGGACTTTATGGAGGATGGTCCAACAATTCGACGTTTGGTTGGGTTAAAATATCAATGGTTTTTTGTGCTTTGTGTGAACTTGCATTGTCTTCGTGAAGGATGATTCGTCGTTCGGGGTTCGTTTTTCGAAGCTTAACGATGACTTTTGGCACACAAACGGTGATGTACCAATCGGCAGTAACAGTCCTTTGATCTTCCAGAGGAATTGTTGCTACACGACCTGCTTTCGAGACAAATGTGGCGACCATCTTTTTGGATACACTTCGAAAACGGATGTCTTTTTTTGGCCTTTCTTCATCTTGGAAGATCCGAACAGAAGACTGACTGAAGTTTATTTTCGGGTTCTTATGAGTAAATCCACGTTTTTCTAGTTTCCTGCCTTAAAGCGGTCTATAGTTTTCTGACACAAATTGATCCTAGCTTCTTTTTTTTCTTCGGGTAATAGTATCCAGAGAAACTAATTTCTTACCCAAATTGAGGTCTTTTTAAATCTCCAATGAAGCCTCAATCTCGCGATATGTCACATGTCGATCTTCCGTGATAAGCATAAGCCTTTTTTTGGTGCAGCTGTTCTTGGATCGTCGCTAAGGCTAATTTCTCCATGCTTGAATTCTCCATACCAACGGAAAACTATCGACTAATGTCGTGCTTCATTACCGAAAACAGAAATCAACTCGGCAAGGCATTGTTGTTGAGATAATTTCCTTTGAAAATTGTAAAAAATTATAGCCCAAAAATGTTCTCGATTTAATTTAATTTTTCGACTGATTTGCTAATTTAAAAAATTAATTGTAGCTAGAAAACTATATGTATTGCACTGACGTTTTGAACTTAGGTTAGGTAAAGATTGAGGTTAAGTTGTAGTAACGACATTGTATCAGTGTTCCTACACGAAAAATATAAAAGACACCCCTTGTATAAACCTGGGGAGACCTGTAAAGTTAGTAAAACACAAAATTTGTCATAGTTTGTCAATTAAAAAAAACAAAATCGTAGCTAGAGTAGTAGTTTTCAAAAATTGATTAAAAATTCATTGTCAACAAAAATAAAGCAACCCTAACACCCAGAATTACTATAGCCCTTGCCATAGGCAGTTACACTTTTGTGACGTTTCCGACCTAATTGTTTATCATATGCATACTGAGAGCAACAAAAAAAAAAATCTTGAAAATTGCATGTCTTTGAGTTGTTTTTATCTGTGCGTTTTTTTTTGTCAACCTACAGTCAGCATCTTTTTCTGCAGAGACAAAGACAGTTTTACCTTTAATTTTATACCAACATGACATATTTACTTTTTAATATATTTCTGGTTAGGAAATATGTTTGTTTCATGTTAAAGTCACAAACGTGTAACTGCGTATGGCAACGACTATAGCTTTTATGGATTGCGGTACGTGCCTACTGGCGCCCAGTTTTATATAAAAAATGGTTAATTAAAATTCCAAAATCGTTATTGAAACCGAGGTTTGGGTCAAAAACAAAACGCGCCTATTCAATATTAACGTGAGTAAAATTTAATAACATTCCCGATTGCCCGAACATTTTTATTAACCGAAATATTAATCATCGAATTAATCCTGACGCTCGAAAATATGCAATATTCTGGAAAAATGATGTTGAATTTCATTTATCATCTTTTAAATAACAAAAAGGACGTTACAGATGTGACGCGTTACTGATCGTTTTTCTCGAAAGAATAAAATTTGACAGGTTTATTAAAATTAAACGACCTGAGCAAAAAATGTTTTAAACCTTAGGTCCCGTGCCCACTTGCAAATAAATTTGGCAAGCACTTGCACAAGAGCTTGAGGCGTACAGTGTGTTACTATTAAAGATAGCAATTCTGCGGATTTCACCTTTAGATATTTTATTACTGTAAAAACAATTTTAAGGCAACGTTTCGAGGAGGTACAACAAACGTTTCAGGGGACGTTTAAGAAACGTTTCAGGGGACGTTTAAAAAACGTTTTAGGAGACGTTTAAAAAACGCCTCAGGGGACGTTTAAAAAACGTCTCAGGAGACGTTTAAAAAACGTTTCACGGGACGTTTAAAAAGTTTCAGAGGACGTTCAAAAAACTTTTCAGGGGACGTTCAAAAAACGTTTCAGGGGACATTTGAAAAACGTTTCGGAAGACGTTTTAAAAACGTTCCAGAGACCCCATAAAGTCAATGCCTGTGTCCCCTTTTATGGGCCTTTACGTATTGGGCCCTTTCATATTGGGCTCTTTGATATTGAGCCCTATTAAAACTTTACTCCACTCCAATTTGAATACTGTAAAAAAGTTTCAAATTTACTCTCTTCCGATCAGGATATGTAGATAATGATTATGATACTCGTGGGAGAAATGCGAGGGACTTTAAAATTACGTTTTAAAAACGTATTGAAAAAACCCAAAATGGCTTTTGGATCCTTTTATGGGATCGAGGGTGAAACAAATAGACCGGTTCAAAAATAGGAAAAATAATTTCCGCAGTGAACCTTCAAGCTAGTAAAATATTGGCCTACCTTATATGCTGAAGTCGAAAATCGAAATATTCCCTCGCTCTTGATCTTCTCTCCATAGTATCAGAGTGGGAGAAGCACACGCCACTATGCGCGAAAACTGCGGCCAATAAAGGCACCCAAAGGTTCACATACATAGAAGTATATTATAAGAAAGCGAAAAAATGTAATATTAATTAATTTTAATTATAACTAATTACCAAATCGGCAAAAAACATAAAAGGTAAAATTCTATCATTTATCCCTGGATAAGGAATAATTTTATTAAATTTATCCAAAATCCAACACGTACTTTTTAGGTACTTATAGATTAGTGCCCTAAGGAATCTAAGAAGTACGTTTTGAAAACTTCCTGATTTGCGCGTTTTCAAAACTTCCTTTTTAGGACGTTTTAAAACGTAATTTTTAGTTACGCAAATGTTGGGGCCCTGAGGGACCTTAAAAAGTTTGTGTTGTTAACATCCTGTTTTGCGAGTTTTTAAAAGGTCCAAAATGTAAACTTTTGAAAAACTCCTCGATAGCGGCCTGATTTATTAATAGTACATTATACCAAACCTAGGGACTAAAGTGGTATCATGAATGCCGAGGCAAAAAATTTGTAGCGCGACCTAAGGAAGGGCTACAATTCGCCGAGTGACTAAAAGGCTTTTTACTCATGTATGCACTTTAAAATAAGTGTATGCACTTTAGTATAGGAAAAATATATTTAAAAAGAAAAATAGTAAAACGCTATTTAACAACAGCCCCTACTAATTGCATTTAAAGATACTTTAGATATAAAATGCCATCCTAGCAAATTTACTTTATTTCTAATCTGTCGGGACTAAAAGTAGGTTTTTAATTCCTAGAGGAACTAGGGCTGAAAAGTACACTTTTCATCTATCTTGTGCATACAATAAGATTTGTACGTTTTAACTTTACTTTAAATTAAAGCGTCCCAAAATATCAAATTTTTTAGGTATTTTTGACTTTATGACCCGAACCAACCCCCCAAATTGTATCGTCTTTGAGTACACGGCTAAAATTAGCAAATTTTCTTGCACTATGTGCTTTTAAGCCTTCAAAATCGATGTAGACACGTCACAGTACTTAGAGTAAAACTCCTGTAAATAACTTGCAAGTATGTACGGTCCTTAACTAATTACCTAAAAATAATAACCAAAGTAGTTAAGCATACCTCGTCATTGCTTTCGGTTTTTTTGTAGGTAAAAAGGATCACGTGACTCGAAGCCCCTGCCACAGCCAATTTTCTAGATTCCGGGCATAATGATATTAGATGAATTGCAAACGGTTCATCTTCACTATCTAACGATCTAAAATTAACAAAAATTCAAAATGTAGTAGGCACCAAGATCTTGAGTCTTGGACTATTCGACGCCGCCGATTTGGCACCAGGACTATTCGGTGCCAGCCTTAGAGTAATAAAAATATGTTATTACTCTGAGGTGCCAAAAAACCGAAATTTAAATTAAATGGATTGACGGACCTAATTAAGTTAGTTTTGTTTCTCAGAGGGTTGTTCAACAAGGATTTAATTTTTATCGCTCAAAAATATACAGGACTGAACAATTATCGCGCAAAAACCAAGATTTTTTTATTTTTCGTCACTATAACTTAGTAAGGACAAGTCCAGGCTAGGGACCCTGTATGTATGAGATATTTTTACTAAAGAGAGACGCGACAAACCCATTAAAGTGACTGAAATTAACATTTTTTGGTTATGTTATTTTCTTGCCAAATTCATTGGCGTTTCACTAAAATAATTTAAATGATCAGCGGTAAGTGACATCAATCATTATGCAACATATAATCAAACATGTTTGTCGGTCACCCCCTGTATAGGTTTTGTAATAAAACGTTTATTTTTATTTTCCAACGCTTATGAATTATGACAGAAGGTGCGTCTCTCTCTAAACATCGCTAGAGTATAGAGGACCGATATTTTCATCCTTTGATTTTGACTTAAATAAATTTGACTTTGAAGAGTTTGTCGCGTCTCTAAATCTTTAAAATATGTCATACATACAGGGTCTCTAGTCCAGGTTATAAAAAATAATTTTTATTATTGAACTCTCACCTGTTGTGGGAAAAGTGGAGGTTACCTAACCTAAGGCTCAATTAGCTTGTCTAACGAACTGTCACGATCAGCTGTTTTTCGATCCAAGATGGTCGCCATAGGACAAACAAAGCGTTTTCCCATAAGCCGCAATGTTAACAAAAACGTAATTTTAAAAAAAAGTGAAACGATTTAATTTACAACAAAGATGCTGTTTTAAGTATTGAACCTTTGTACACATGGGAAAAATGCGTTTTTCTTAAAAAAAATCAATTGAAGCCAGTAAATCTCAAATAAATGGGACCATGTTTTGTTCAAAAGTCAGGTTATGTTTTTATTTACTTTTGTTTTTTTTTTACTTTTTTTCCAGTTTTTTACTCAGTTTGAATCATTATTATTAGTTTCTGTGCTGTTATGAATTGTGGCAGCTGGGGAGAGCTTGATAATGTTAGTTTTGATGGAATGCCAAGTATTTTGAGCTTAAAAAATCATCTTGATTTAAATGAACTAGGTATCAGGTCAAAGAAGGGAAAAGAAACTGGATAAGTGCTCTATTACCTGACTTAACAGAGGATAAATTGAAATATTCGAAAGTTTTTTGTCAGATTTGTTTTGGATAAATGTGTAACTGTCATTTTGGCAACATTTTCTATTGGGATCTTTTTTTGTGCTTGAGTGGACCTTTTGCAGAAGTGTAACATAGAATTGTGTTAAACTGTAAGAAATATTTCACTATGATTTTTTTACTATTCTAGGCAAGCAACTTTCAAAACTAGAATACAGCAATGATCATGACTGAGTCTCTCCTGAATGGATTATTTTTTCAAAACGGTTGAAAAATTTTAAAAATGATGGTTGAAAAAAGGGTCTAGAGAAGAAAGAAAAGGAAAACAATATGAGGTTAAAGTGTGAATAATGAGCTGAACCAAATTTGTACACCATTCTACAGAACTCTTAAATAAACTTTTGGTAGTGTAGTGTCTTGTATAGTGTCGAGTGAAGTCCTGTATCATCAAAGTTTCTTTTTCTTTAATAAATATTTATTTTACAGACCTCGAAACAGTTTAGAATAAACTGGTGAATTTGACAATCTCCCTAACTTAAACCTCTTTTTATCTTAAACTATTTTGGTGCAAATTTTCCTTTATTTCCATGCTTTTTGACACCTAAAACTTGTACACCGTAAAATTTGTATAGTATCTGACTGGACCTACTACAAGTCCTGTTATGAAATTTCTATGGTACTGTTCTGAGCTTATTACCAAAAAAAATTTTTTATGACATCATTAATAATAGATGGAAAAAAAGTAATCTTTGTTGACTTTGATGACCACAAGAAAAACAAATAAGTTCTCTCAGATATTTTTTTTCAATTTCTCTCAAAAAAACTGGGGTTCTAATAGTCCTAATGGGTCATATGCTGTTACGCCCAATTGTAGAGTAGAGTATATATTTATTTGCATAAACTTTTAGATACATAATTGAGCAAATATTGTTACAAAAAAACAGAAATAAAAGTAATAGTAACAGTAGTAATACAACAGCGAATATTGTACTGTTGTAAAATTTGAACAGTACTTACTATTGTGAGCTGATGAACCTTAGGTTTGACCGTACTTAAGCCCTATGTATTATAGTTCATGGAAAATCATATGGTGATGTACGGTGTGTGAGGCCAATGACAAGGAAAAACTGTATTTTAATTTTGCAAGTTTTTTTTTATATAATGTTTACTTATATTTTTTTAAATAAACATATTTTGTAAAGTACTTATTAAGGCCGCTTGACATGGTGCATGACACGCTGCAAATATTTGCAAGCAAAACATTTCGGTCAAATTGTTGCCTGCAAAAAATCTTCTTTTCGTTTGACATTGTGCATGGCCATGCATTGATTCCCCAGAATCTAGGTAAAAATTCCCCAGTTTGCATGCAAGTACAGTTTGCATGCAAAAAAATGGCACCAGACCGATAAAAATGGATTGCCTGCAATAATCAGTTGGATTTGTACTGCGCATGCACCTGGGCAAAATTTCATACATTTGCCTGCAAATTTTATTGTCAAGCGGCCTTTAGAAGTTTGCTTGACCAACCTCGGTTGGAACTCATATGTGCATATTGATCTGTTGGACTGACCTACCTATAAGTTGTGCCTCTTTTTCATGTCACTACTGGAGGGTTAAAACAATTAAACTTTGTCTAAACCTAAAAATCATAGTGAAATATTTTTCACAGTTTAATGCTATAGAAGGCCTATTACTTAGCAAAAGGTTTATTCAAGTACAACAAAAGATCCTAATAGAAAACCTGAATCTGATGAGAAAAGTTTAGTCTATTTCAATTTAGTCTCTGTTAACTGAGCCTTGAAGTGAGCTCTTTGAATAGAACTACTTTCCTCTACCTTGGGCTGATAGTTCATTGATTCATTGGTCAAAAAACTTCAAAAACCTTTGGGGGCCCGATACCTTTGGGGGGCCCCAGAGGTCTCATGATGTACTTTATGCTATTTTTTTTGTTTATTCATAAAATATATGGAAAATATCTAAAAAATATGTGGTTTGGGGGGGCCCGGGCCCCTAGCCCCCCGCCCCTTGGTGCGCCCATGTAATAATTTAAAATAAGTGAAAAAACTAGAAAAAAAGTTAAAAAAAAACAAAATAAACAAAAACATAACCTACTTTTTTGAAGAAAACATGGTCCCTTTTATTTCAGATTTTCTGGCTTTAGTTTAATATTTTTAAGAAAAACGCATTTTTCCCATATGCACAAAGGATCTGTTCTTAAAACTGATTAATTTTTTAGACTAAAGCTCTTGTCGTTTTTGTAAAATTTACGTTTTTGTTAACATTACGGCTTATGGGAAATCGGTTTGTTTGTCCTATGGAAGACATCTTGGATTTGATCATATGTTTTGTTAGACAGCCCTATTAAAAATACACAACCACTAAACTTCAGATGCACCGTAACAAGGCTTTGCTAATCCATTCTCCCTCTTTGTTGTTTTGTATGTGAGCAACAAGGACTTAATCGCAATTAAACCCATGATCGCGCTTAAGTGCTTACGGTACATCTGAGGGTAAATACACAAGTTTGACGTTGATGAGGGGCCCTTGATATATTTTGACAGTTGTTTTACACTAGAAATGTATCCAGGGCGTCTAACACCTGTATTTAGTCACTGGTGCTTTTAATTGTGCTTGGACCTTAACCAATCGAAAACTAACCTGTCAAAATATTTACAGGGTGGTCATTTGAAACAAAAATACGGAAAATTACTTAAAAACGCAATACAAAAACATTTATAAAAATAAAATAAAGTCTGAGTTTTGTACTATTTTAGCTAATTATTAAACCTCCATATAAAAATCGTGGGCCGAACTATCCCTATCCCAAGATCCTATACAAAATATATGCATCATCGACATAACATAACATAAAATAAAATTTCAGAAATTCCAGGGTCTACAGTATAAATTAAATTGCAAAAGTAATTTATCATGTATATCACCTATTTCTTGTTACATTTCTTGCTTATAATTCGATTTGGCATCTTCTTTTTCTAATTCAAGTTTTACATTTTTTTGGTAGTGTTTGGCATTTTTTTATGATTAGTTTAAAAATATATATTAAAAAACTATAGGTTATGTTATATGGACGACAGCTGTATCTTGAAGACACAAATGACAGCTTTGGTTCGTTTCGAAAAGAGTTTTCCAAATTGTAAACTTTTTTATTTACTTGTATTTCATTGTATTTCGTTTTATCATATTTATAACTTTTTTTCAAATATCAAACAAGTTTCGTGGCTAATCGGGCAAAAAGGAGTTTTTGTTTCTCTCATATTTTTCCGTGGGTAGCCTGAAAACTTAACCTCACGGGGGTCCAAGATCTAATGGACACCTAATAAGTGTTGACAGTTAACTGTTTCATCCTTATGGGACTGCTCAGAACACTGCTGGTCAATGTGACAAATCTTGCGAAGTTAATTAGACGGTTTTGTCTCTAATCAAATGTAAATAATGAGAAAACTATCGCAAGAAGCGTCATCTACCGAGATACGAGAGAAACAAAAAACAAACGCAGGCGAAAAACTGCTATACAATATCGATCAATGAAAAGATCGAATGCAAATAAAAGAAAACAAACTATAGTCCGTGACCTACGACAGCTCTTTGTCTTTCAGGCCGGATCAACGCATATTGCATTTTTACCCGTCATCAAGACAGTGAGTGTCATTCAACGGAATTTTTAAGCCAAATAATACTAACAAACGTGGAATTTCGTACCCGTGAATTTAAAAATCAAACAAGTTTCGTGGCTAATCGGGCAAAAACTCCTTTTTGCGTTGATCCGGCCTGAAAGACAAAGAGCTGTCGTAGGTCACGGACTATAGTTTGTTTTCTTTTATTTGCAGTTTTTTCGCCTGCGTTTGTTTTTTGTTTCTCTCGTATCTCGGTAGATGGCGCTTCTTGCAATAGTTTTCTCACAATTTACATTTGATTAGAGACAAAACCGTCTAATTAACTTCGCAAGATTTGTCACATTGACCAGCAGTGTTCTGAGGAGTCCCATAAGGACGAAACAGTTAACTGTCAACACTTATTAGGTGTCCATTAGATCTTGGACCCCCGTGAGGTTAAGTTTTCAGGCTACCCACGGAAAAATATGAGAGAAACAAAAACTCCTTTTTGCCCGATTAGCCACGAAACTTATTTGATTTTTAAATTCACGGGTACGAAATTCCACGTTTGATAACTTTTTTTATTTTAACCCTTCAAAATGATTTCTTTCCGTCAACAAATGTCCAAAATATGAAAATATATTATTTTAAATTACTGAAATAAAAGTAAAAAAATAGGGCTTGAATTTTGTAAAATTGGCCCATTTACCATTTGTAAACTTACCTTGCTTTTGGTTTTTCAAAAACCTTCGCCGACTTGAGCTTGTAGAGGACTTGCAATGTGCCTGCACTTGCATCCCAAAATTTTACACTACCGTCGGCATGACTGAAAGACAAAAAAAATACTTCACTTAATATTTTTCATTTTGTCTTTAGAGGTCCTAAGACAAATGGATAAAAAATTTTCTTTTTTCGAAAAAAAATCACTCTTCATTAAAAGTTATGCTTATTTGGAAAAGTCTATTGCCATTAAAAATATTATACAGGGGTGTCGAAAAACAAAAAAAAGTGGAATACTATTAAGAAAAAAATGCCTTTATCTTTCGTTTTGGAGCAAAGTATGAAAATGTAATTAACTAATACCAAAAAAATAAAAGTGTGTCATTATGCACTTGCTTACAGTGTCTGTAAATTTAAAGTACTCACCCAGTTAATATAACTTCAGCGTAACTGCACGCCTGCGCCGACCAGTTACCGCCATTTATTGGCCACTCTCTACACGAGAATTCCTGCTTTTTGGTTGCACCAGCTCTGCCAACCTAAACAAATAAAGAATAAGAATTTTCGTCACAGTAATCCACACAATGATTTGAGATTTTGAAAAATGTCATTTACGGTTTTTAGAGAATAAAGTCCATAAGTTTCATATCTCGAAAGTTTAAAAATTAATATTTTGGAAACTTAACATTTTACGAACGAAAGCACCGAGTTATGCTTTTGTCGGGGATCTAGATGCAAAAAATTCAGATAGTGATTTAAGATTCCGAAAAATGTAACTTACGATTTTTAGAATATGAAATCTCATATCTCGAAATTTTAAAAATTCATATTTTAGAATCTATACATTTTACGAACACATACAACTATAGTTGATATTGTATTAAAGTGACACCGCGTCATCAAAACCTTGATGGCGGGAAAGGAGTAGAGTACATACAGTGGCACGCAATTCCTTTAATTTTTTTATTGATATTGATTTCTAAAACGAGGCACTGCACTAATTAGTCATTAGCTTACTATTTTACTTGCTTTTTAATGATTTCTTCTTCTAGACGATTTCATTAGAAAGGAACATATATACACTTATCTGGTTGTTACGAACATATTGATTTAGCCGGGCTTTGACGTTTTCTATTCGTTGTTGTTTTGACTGTTTATGTCAAACAAATTACGACGGAGCTTTTTACAAAACAAATTACTGTTTTTGCAACTATAATCAATATTTGCGCACATTTTAATATAATTTTTGATCCTCTTTTTTTGTTTTGGATCTTTATTTATTAGGTAAGTACCTATTTGATTTCTCCTTTAAAAGGTCTTAGTGTTTTATCATACACATATTAAGCGGCACACTGCCTGTACAAAGTGAAACACTAATTTTCTAAGGCTTCTTTACTTAGATTTTGCCGGAAAATTTGGTTTACCATATCTATGACGCGGTGCCACTTATATACATCCTCAACTATAGATGTGGTATGGTCGGGTGATAAACTGAAGCAAAGAGAAAACTTACCGAATAGAAAGCCGGAATCAAATCAGCTGGACAGTCAGCTAAATAGCTACAACACGTCACAGGTGACTCGTGTATATCCATTGGGTACGGGTTTTCTATACAAGGGAACCCCGGTGTTTGTAAATCGATCACCACCAGGTCGTTTTGAAGGAGGACTATTATTGCATATGGTTCTTGTTCCTCTGTAAAATAAAAGTACACGGTGATCAAAATTGGGCTCTCTTAGGAGGTTTAACATACTTCGAGGAAAGCTATAGAAAAACTGACCCCTTGATCCTCATATTTCAAAAGAAATGAAGAGTGAAAACCAACAACGTTTCTTTGCTTCCTGGTTGTTAAAAAAAGTTTAACAAATTAGCTACAATTATTTGCTAATATACAGAGTACTATTGAAAAACATGTCAATACAAGGTAATTTTTGGGTCCATTTTAAGAAAAAAACTTAATAAAAACATACGTACTACTACTATGTCGGTTTAGAACGTTTTTCTACGTTGATCGACGCCTATTCTGCACCTCCTTCGATCCTGATAATTATCTATGCGGTTTTTTTTACTCATTGACCTCAGGATTGACTGTTGCCATTCCAGTTTAGGACGCGCTCTTTTTCTGCGCCCTATTGGTTGCCATTCTAGGACCTGCTTTGGTAATCTTTCGTCGTTCATAGCGTTGAAAATGGCCGTACCATCAGTTGTCTTTTAGTGATGTCACCCGTTATGCTTCCCTCGAGTCCCATTCTTTCTTTTATAGTCTCATTTCTTATATGATCTGTTCTAGATATTCTCATTCATCTTCTAATTGCGTCAGTTTTGACACTTTCTATTTTGGTTTTGTATCTTTCTTTTACGCGACAAGTTTTTATTCCATACAACAGCGTGCTTTTCACCATTGTTTCATATAAGTTAAATTTTACATTCTTTTTTATTTCTCTGCTCCATAAAATACTGTTAAGACAACCTCTTTTTTTGCTTTTACTACTTTTTTTCCAATTCTTTACAGTCTATTCCTGTATTATCAAATGTGACACCCAAGTATACATACTCATTGCATGGAGATATTGTTTGTCCATTGTCTAGTTCTAACTCACTGGATTCGTTTCCAATACATAAGTACTGTGTCTTGTCCATGTTCGCTGTTAACCTCTACTTTTGGAATTCTTCCGTTAACTTTCTCATCATATTGTCAGGATAGAAAATAGTGTCCTATTAGCTAAATGACACAAGTTACGTTTATAAGCAAGTGCACATTAAGCCTAAACAATCTAAGGCAATGAACTTCTGTATATAGTTCAATTTGTATTAAAACGTGTAATAAACTGTATACAGAATAAAAACCATAAGCGATTAACCGGTCATCGATGATGTTTATACAGGAAACACAACACATCTCGATATCCTATCATTGGCAAACGGTTTTTAATAAAAGCATCTCCAAAAGAGTTTCATTTCATTTCCTTAGATTGTTTAGGGTTAATGTGCACTTGCTTATAAACGTAACTTGTGCTATTTAGTTAATAGGACATTATTTTCTATCCTGACAATATACTCCGTGTCTTCTTTATCATTAGCTCCAATTATTTTGTCGTCAGCAAACTGTAGTTTGTATATGGTAAATCTATACTGCAATTCTTTTGAAAGTCGATGCCCAATTTTAATTTTAGATTTTCATCCTTTGTATAGTTTTTTTATCACTTTTATATATGGATGATTCATATTAGTTTGCTCTAACACTGTCCATAATTTTCTGCTTCAAAAATACCGAGGGTAATTCCCGAACAAACAGCATACTATAACTCAAACTCAAACGGACAACTAAAACAGTTCGAGTTATAGAGAGTTCGAGTTATAGAAATTCGAATAAAACAGGTTAAAATACATATAAAAAGTGCAGGAACCACTTAAAAGGTTCGAGTTATACAGAGGTTCGAGTTATAGAGGTTCGAGTTAGAGAGGTTCGACTGTAATTACATTATAAACTGCAATAGAAATGGTGCACCAAATTTTACAAATACATGTAGAGCAGTATCATCGATATTAATGTAAAAAAATAGATTTTTTAAAAAACCTTTAACACCCTGTATTTCAAAAGTTAAGAAGTTTAAGACATGTGTTCAACTTTTTTTTCTTGAAATGAACCCAGAAATAACCTCCCTAAATATATAACCTTCCTAAATATAAGTATGTAAAATCAATATCACCCTGTATATTCTTACCGCTTTCGTAGGGCGATTCGCATAGGGTAACGAAATCTATCACGTTGTTTTCCATTTCTAAAACGGTCGTGGTTTTACTATATACAACTGTTATACAGGGCGTTCTAGCTTGGTCATAAGGCATTCCACCGGAAAATATCACAAACGTTTCACTAAAATAAAAATGCAGGCCAAAATAAATAAAAAAAGTTCATATAACATAGGAGTCAACGCTCCCCTCTTTTCAAGACTTAGGATTTTTAAAGTTCGGACGAGTGGGGGAAGAAAAGAAGGATTTTTTTATAAAAAAGAAAATTGGTCATCGTAAATAATTTGGCTAATTGTTATGATTCAAAAATGTGGTATTCGTTTGATTAATAAAATAAAAAGTTAATGAGATAGGGGCTGCCAAAATAGGCTTTAAATTCAATTCAATCAAATTTGTAAAAACATATTATTAATTTTTAGCTCTATATTATTTTGCCATACTTAAACTACTACTTAAAAATGTTTTTAAAACCACAAATTGTACATTAAACATTTAAATCATGTGCAGGTTCTTATTAATTATTTATATTTTTTTTTAGATAATGTACATCTCTTTTTTTCTATTATTGTTGTTTCTTTACTTACCCTGATCTACTAATCTTCCATTCAACTTTATTTATAGCTTTACATTGTTCGGGTTTCCCCTCCCTATTTAATTTACCTAAAACATAAAAAATATTCAAGCTCTATAAACTGGCTTTATAAACTAAAAATAAATTTATATTGTAGGTCTGTTAACATGTTTCGGGTTATGTTTCACTCTATGTGGTTAAATGAATCCCTGTATAGGCATATGATGTAGCAATATCCTCTTTTCTATTTAAAAAGGAACAACCAGTTTTTGAAACAACAGTGGGATACTGTTAAATGTGTGTTTATGAGGTAACTCTCGCCCACAAAACTTTTAGTTAATTATTTTGGAAATAAAATGCACCACTGATGCGCCAATAGTATTTTCGTATATTTTTGGAAATCTACGAGGTAAGTTCCATAAGTTTCCGGCCTAAACCACTTCCACTTGATAAATCTGAATGCCACCCTGGTATTTTATAGCGGGACATCTAATTTTATTGTCCTGTCCCACTCCGTTCCCGCCGATTAGTTCGCTGCTAGCTTTGATTACAATAGGGCGTTGAACCTAATACGACACAAAATAAAAAGGATTGTAGTTGTAATTTTAAATCTCAAAATGTTGTTTAATTTTAAAAACCTTCGGCTTCCATACATCTATTTTATTAAAAACCCCAAAACAAACATCTGGATTAAAGATCAAGTCAAGTAATAATTCTTGCCCTAAGCAAATGTTTCAGGTTGTACGCCCCTTGACGAAGCGACCACTAGCGTCTGTTGTTATTTATCAAGGTTACATTGGGCAACGCTGAAACGCTTTCGACGGGAATCGGTCGTATTGCGGTCTCTTATTCATACATTTATACTCTATCTATTTTTTATGCTCTAATGAAAATTAGGCCCCCTAGATGTGGACTTGTTCATGCGGTATATTTAAAATACATTTAAACTTAAACTTCGATATTAGAAAAATACTTAATATTTTCAATAATGTCAACAGGTTGAAAAAATTTAATTTGTTATCGGCGAATCACGGTTATCAAACAAGAAAAAAAACGTTTAATTTGCTAAAAAGGGGTAGGGATTGAAACCAACCGAACCAACACCCAAGGCTGGCTAGTAACGTCATTATTTTATATGAAAAGGCCTAGTTATGGTTAACAACAATCCAAATACGTTAGAGCATAAATCCTGGTTTAAAAAATCGAACCGTGAAGCAATCATAGCGTGCTTTGGAAATAATAGCAAATTTAAATTCGCAGACGCAAGTTTTCAAATGCGCATACGTGGGTTTTGTCACGTAGACACACAGCTTCTGTGTGGGTGGACGCCATATTTGTTGTTTATTTACATTTTGCGGTGTAGTTACAAATTGTGTTTTTTTCTGTGATAAATGGGAAATAATTTAGGTAAAACGTTGAAAAAATGTCGGAGAAAAGTAAGGGAGAGTCATTCCATAAGTAAGTATTTGTATTTTTCTTTATAATTTGTTTTATAAAGTTAATAGTGGTTTATGGATGCCATTAATCACTCTTCATGATGTCCACAATAAATCTGCACAATTAATTTTAGAAAAACTATAATTTTAATCCGCAATTTGATAAATTTTCACCCGATCAACTAGTTTTTAGAAAAAAAATAATAGACATAACCCTAAACTTTTGAAAATTGTCAAATAATGTAGTGACGTAACGGAGTAGGTTCCAAAAATTCTGTCACGTGAAAAAGGAACACGCGTGTAAGAATGCATGGGTATGCCCTGCATTTATGCTAAGGTATTTGCAACAACCCGGATCAAAACTAAGTAGAAAACTATTTTTAGTCCAGTCTTACCATGTGGCTGTGACAGATGAACATAACTTTGGTTGGTTCTCAGACTCCAGGTGGTCAGGGTCCCGTCGGTGTGCGAACACATAAATTGTTTACCCTCAAAGTGCCAAGAGATTGATCTAAAATTTAGAAAAATTTGCCACATCTTCAGTACACTATGATTCATAAATAATTTGACAACAATGCATCTTTTATTAAACAAAATCAACTAAAAAAGCCATATCGAAGGTTAGGCCTTCTTTATGTATGTATGTTTCGGAATATATCAATCTGTTTCTCTAGGGATGAAGCAAGAATTTATTTTATTGTAAAAACGAAACTATTTTGGTTGAGAGCAGCATCTGGTTTATTAAGCGAGGAAAAAGAATTGTCTTTTCAAATTTAGGTGGCGCCATGCTAAACAAGACACAACCACCTTAGAAAGGCAGCTGATGCATGTGCTACATTACGTTCAATACCCTATTCTTTCAAATCTTCAACACAAAATGGGTAAAGAACCTGCATTGGTGCCAAATAATTAAAAATTCGTCCAATTTAGGAAAAATTATGCGACATTATTTATAAATCCGACTGTACAAAACATTGGCTTTACCTAGGATTTAATGACTTTTGCAATGGGACCATCCCATATTTCTCAAACAAAACGGATTTATAGTCTAGACTAAAACATATTGGCTACTTCCCCCTTTTTTATGTTTTGAATCATAACCTTCCATTTTTATAGTAAAATAAAATAGCAAAAAACTGGTGAGTGAGTTACTTTTAGGGTCAAAAGAACGCAACAATTAAAGCAAAAGACCATAACTTGATTTTTTAGAACGTATTACCTTAATTCGCTTGTCAACCAACGCATATCCGTACTTCGGTTTCTAAGATCCCATAGTACAACTTGGCCGCTTTCATAACCTATTAATAACTAAAAAGAAAAAACATAAATCAGAAGTTTTTCGGCGGATTATTACACCTTATACCGCCGGTTAGCAGGTAACAAAGGTAATAGATAAGTAATGTTTTCAGAAGGAAGGAATAGGGAGATCCTCCCAAGCTAGTTCTTAAATATTGTTGTTTATTTCAAAATATCATGAAAATTTATTTTTTTTCGTTTTAGACATCCGAATTTAAATTTTTAGTTAGTCCACTCTCTAAAACAAATAGTTTCATTCAACTAGCGCAAACTATTTAGCACGATTTGGACAATATTTATTTTGTGCAAAAGTGTGCGATTGAGGAGAATGTTAGGGGATCCTAACCCTTATACCTGTTTTAGCAGACCCATCTGCAACAGGTATATTGTTAGAAGGAATTATATAGGGAGGCCCTCCCAAGCTAGTTCCCAAATATTTTTCTTCGTTATAAAATATCATAAAAACTTTTATTCCTTTGAGAAATTACATTTTCAGATCTTGATTTATTTAATTCATTGTATACTTATACCTGTTTTAGCAGACCCATCTGCAACAGGTATATTGTTAGAAGGAATTATGTAGGGAGCTTCTCCCAAGCTAGTTCTGAAATATTTTTCTTCGTTATAAAATATCATAAAAAAATTTATTCCTTTTAGAAATTACATTTTCAGATCTTTATTTATTTAATTCATTGTATACTTATACCTGTTTTAGCAGACCCATCTGCAACAGGTATATTGTTAGAAGGAATTATATAAGGAGCCCCTCTCAAGCTAGTTCCCAAATATTTTTCTTCATTATAAAATATTATAAAAAAATGTATTCCTTTTAGAATTTAAATTTTCAGATCTTTATTTATTTAATTTATTGTATACCTATACCTGTTTTAGCAGATCCATCTGCAACAGGTATATTGTTAGAAGGAATTATATAGGGAGCTCCTCCCAAGCTAGTTCCCAAATATTTTTCTTCATTATAAAATATTATAAAAAAATTTATTCCATTTAGAAATTACATTTTCAGATCTTTATTTATTTAATTCATTGTATACTTATACCTGTTTTAGCAGACCCATCTGCAACAGGTATATTGTTAGAAGGAATTATATAGGGAGCTTCTCCCAAGCTAGTTCCGAAATATTTTTCTTCATTATAAAATATCATAAAAAATTTTATTCCTTTTAGAAATTACATTTACATATCTTTATTTATTTAATTAATTGTATAAAACAGCAATCCTTTTTTTTATTTGCTCAAGACATTTAACGATATTCGCTTTTGCGTGTCAAATTAAAAAATACGTAGGCGTTTTACGTTTGCAATCAACTCAAACTAACAAGGATCAATACTGCTTATACCTTTTTTAGTAGAATCATCTTCAACAGCCCTTTAAAGTTTTTCAAAATATTTTTGAGTAAATTAGTAGAGATCATATTCAAGACAGTCTTTTAATAATTTATTTAATATAAAATGTTAAAATATCATAAATATTTTATTTATTTCGTTTAAGTCAATCAAATTTGAATCTTTATCCTTATTCTCTACATTGTGTAAAACAGAAATTCAACTCGCTCCAGGCATTTTGACGATTCTCGCATTTCTTTTTAATTTATTTCATACAGAAATGTGTGCAACCCAGGGTTCAATAAAATTTATAACTTTTTATAAAATAATAAAAATAAAAATTTGACAATATCATAAATATTTAAATTTTATGGTTTTATACATTTGAATCCACATTTTAGTTTTTATTTAGTCTGCACTCTATAAAACATATCGTTTTATTTAACTAGCTCAAACTATTTTGACAATATTCCCTTTTTTTGTCTTAAGCGTTAGTATTTTAAATTAATTAACTTTTTTAAAAAATTTCGTAATATTAAAAACTTGGAGGTTCACTACCCATTATTCCTTTTTCAGCAGACGTTAGTTCTATAATATTTTTATTTATTTCAAAATATAAGCATTTCATTTTGTCGTTTCAGACATTTTAACATAAAACAGAAATATTTAAATTTAACTCGTCCAAGATATTTAACGACATTCACTTTTGCTTTGTTTTATACAGAGCTTGTTTCAATTGAAAAGAACGTTAGCATTTTCCTTTTGCATTCTTAGAAACTAATAAAATATTTTAAAAACTTGAGGATCAAACTGCTTATTATACCCTTTTTAGAAAAATAATCTTCTTCAGGCCATCAAAGTGTAACAAAAATTTTTTATGTCACCCTAGGCTAGTTCTCCAATATATATACTTTTTTATTTTAAAATAAAAATATTTCAGTTGTTTCGTTTCAGACGAATTCGAATTCACGTTTTCATCTTTATTTACTCAATTTTATAAAACCCAAACTAAACTCGTTTAAGATATTTTGACGTTTCAGGCTTTTATTTTTAATTTATTTCATACAGAAATATGCGTTTAACAAGAGTTTCCATTCAACTTAATACATAAAAAAAATATCAAAATTAAAAAACAACTTAAGGGATCATAACCGCTTATATCTTTTTCAGAAGACTTATAAATGTGTGGCGAAACGTTTATAAAAGATCCTCCCCAAGCTAGCACTTTAATATTATTCTTTAATCCAAAATATCCTAAATATTTATATTTTTTCGTTTCAGACATTGAATTTACATTTTCTTCTTTATTTAGTCCTATATAGGGGACAAATCGTTTCATTCCACTAGCTTAAATTGTTTTCACAATATTCTCTTTTATTTTATATTTATTTCGTTCACAGAGGTTGAAATGAATGTTAGCGTTTTAAATTTATATTCAATTTAACAATTAAAAAAATTGCAAAATATTTGAAAAAAAAAAACTTAGAGGATCATTCCCTTTTATTCCAGTTTTAGAAGACTCATGTGCACCAGGCAATAAAGGTGTAAGAACCAGTGGCGTAGCGTGGGGAGGGGGGGCGCGGGGGGTTCGCCGCCCCCCCGCCCCGAGGGTAGTGGCGCCCCATTGGTGGCCGAAGCGCCCTCAGCTTTATTTCGGGCCGGCAACGGCCAATTGACTGGGCGCCAAAGGAAACTAACGACATGAGGACCTTTTTTTTTTGGTCGCAAGTTGTTTGAGAGGCGCCCTTTTGACCTGTCGGCCGCCCCCGTCACATATAATGACTTTGTTTATTTTTTGTTTTTTTTGGTTGTAAGATTTTTTTTCAGTTTTCAGAGGCGCCCTTTTTAGCTTCCCCCCCCCCCCCGCCCTTTCGGGCACGCTACGCCGCTGGTAAGAACATGTTTTTAGAGGAAATTTTATAGATATGTATTAGATAGTAATTGGTCGTGCCAAAAACGGCCGACGACTGTTGACATTTGAACGTCACATGTCGTTAACAGCTTCCGTGTAACGCCGCAAACTCACGGACGGTTAATATAGGAATTTTGACGTACGCAAAACGTGGGCGATTGTGTTTTAGCGAGCTTCCATTAAATTCCGTGCTATTTGTTGGCGCTGGCTGCACGATTCAATGCAGTGTTGAGCGGAACATTAAGTAAATTATATGGGTCATATACTCAAAGGCGGAACCCATTTATTTTAAATATGGGACGATGGGAAAATAAAAAACAGGGGTAATAGCAAATATTTTCTAAGGGTCCATAGTACAACTCGGCCGCTTTCATAACCGATTAATAACTGAAAAGAAAAAACATAAATCAGAAGTTTTTCCTCGGATTAATACACCTTATACCGCTTTTAGCAGGTAACAAAGGTGATAATTAATGTTTTCAGAAGGAAGGAATAGTAAGATCCTGCCAAGCTAGTTCTCAAATATTGTTCTTTATTTCAAAATATCATAAAAAATTAATTTTTTTCGTTTTGGACATCCGAATTTACATTTTTGTTTAGTCCACTCTACCTACCAAACTATTTGGCACGATTTGGACAATATTCGTTTTTCTTTTTAATTTATTTCGTGCAAAAGTGTGCGATTGAGGAGAATGTTAGGGGATTATAACCCTTATACCTGTTTAAGCAAACCCATCTGCAACAGGTATATTGTAAGAAGGAATTATATAGGGAGCTCCTCCCAAGCTAGTTCCCAAATATTTTTCTTCATTATAAAATATCATAAAAAAAATGTATTCCTTTTAGAAGTTACATTTTCAGATCTTTATTTATTTAATTCATTGTATACTTATACCTGTTTTAGCAGACCCATCTGCAACAGGTATATTGTTAGAAGAAATTATATAGGGAGCTCCTCCCAAGCTAGTTCCCAATATTTTTCTTCATTATAAAATATCATAAAAAAATTTATTGCTTTTAGAAATTACATTTTTATATCATTATTTATTTAATTCATTGTATAAAACAGAAATTCTTTTTTTTTATTTGCTCAAGACATTTAACGATATTCGCTTTTGCGTGTCAAATTAAAAAATACGTAGGCGTTTTACCTTTGCAATCAACTCAAACTAACAAGGATCAATACTGCTTATACCTTTTTTAGTAGAATCATCTTCAACGGGCAATCAAGGCAATTTTGAGTAAATTAGTAGAGATCATATTCAAGACAGTCTTTTAATAATTTATTTAATTTAAAATGTTAAAATATCATAAATATTTTATTTATTTCGTTTAAGTCAATCAAATTTGAATCTTTATCCTTATTTTCTACATTGTGTAAAACCGAAATTCAACTCGCTCCAGGCATTTTGAAGATTCTCGCATTTCTTTTTAATTTATTTCATACAGATATGTGTGATTAAAAAAAGAGTGTTTGCTTTTTTCAATGCGATTCAACTTAACACACTAATGAAATATTAAAAAAAACTTGGATGATTAATACTGCTTATACTCATATTTTAATGCTACGTACTAAAAGTGGCGATAGAGCAATTCTACCAATTACGCATAAAGGCGTAGAAAAGTAATTGACATAGTAAAATTGCTGCTTCTCCAGCCATTTAAGTATCCACCCAGGGTTCAATAAAATTTATAATTTTTTATAAAATAATTAAAATAAATAATTTTCCTATTTGACAATATCATAAATATTAACATTTTATGGTTTTATACATTTGAATCCACAATTTAGTGTTTATTTAGTCCAGCGCTCTATAAAACAAATGTTTCCATTTGACTAGCTCAAACTTTTTTGACAATATTCGCTTGTATTAAGATTTATTAAATGTTAACATTATAAATTAATTAACTTGATGCATAAAAAAATTACTTAATATTGAAAAAAACTTTGAGGATAACTACATAACATTTTTCAGCAGACGTTAGTTTTATAATAATTTTATTTATTCCAAATATAAGCGTTAAAATATTTTCGTTTCAGACATTTTAACATAAAACAGAACAACAGTCGCTTTTGCTTTTACTTTGTTTTATACAGAAGTTGGTTCAATTTAAAAGAACGTTGGCATTTTCCTTTCGCATTCTCAGAAACTAGTAAAATATTTAAAAAAATTGAGGATCAAACTGCTTATACCCTTTTTAGAAAAATTATCTTCTTCAGGCCATCAAAGTGTAACAAAATATTTTTATAGAGATATCACCCTAAGCTAGTTCTCCAATATATATATTTTTTTATTTTAAAATAATAATATTTCATTTGTTTCGTTTTAGACATTCGAATTCACATTTTCATCTTTATTTATTCCATTTTATAAAATACAAACTAAACGCGTTTAAGATATTTTGACGTTTCACGCTTTTCTTTATAATTTAATTCATACAGAAATGTGCGTTTAAAAAGAGTTGCGTTCTACATTTTCATTCAACTTAATACATAAAAACATAACGAAATTAAAAAAAAAAACTTAAGGGATCATAACCTTTTTCAGAAGACTTGTGTGGCGAAACGTTTATAAAAGATCCTCCCCAAGCTAGCACTTTAATATTATTCTTTATTCCAAAATATCCTAAATATTTATATTTTTTCGTTTCAGGCATTCGAATTTACATTTTCATCTTTATTTAGTCCCCTCTATAAAACAAATCGTTTCATTCAACTAGCTTAAATTGTTTTCACAATATTCGCTTTTATTTTATATTTATTTTGTGCAGAGGTGTGCGTTTGAAAAGAATGTTAGCGTTTTAAATGTATATTCAATTTAATACTTAAAACATGACGAATTATTTAAAAAAAACTTGAAGGATTATTGCCTCTTATTCCAGTTTTAGCAGACTCATCTGCACTATAGAGACCCTGTATGTGTGACATATTTTTACAAAAAAGAGACGCGCCAAACCCATCAAAGTTATTTTCTTGCCAAGTTCATTGGCGAGTAACATCAATCATCATGCAACATATAAACAAACACGTTTGTCCGCACCCCCATAGGTTTAGTTATACATAGGTTTAGTTAAAAATCGTTTATTTTTATTTTCCGACGCTTATGAATTAACAAGGACAGAAGGTCCGTCTCTCTCTAAACATCGCTAGAGTATAGAGACGACATTTTCATACTTTTAAATTTGACTTTGAAAAGTTTGACGCGTATTTATTTCTTTAAAATATGTCATATATACAGGGTCTCTACCCTAAGCTAGTTCTCAAATATATATAGATTTTTATTTTAAAATAAAAATATTTCATTTATTTCAAATCAAATCAAATCAAGCTTTATTGTCTTATATAAAGTATAAAACTTTGTAGACAAAGCAAATACATAACTAATAATAATAATAGAAAAAATCATTTAAAAAATATAAAATATATAAATCCATCCAATAAGTGGTTTAATTATGTTGTTTGATTATATATATATATATATATATATATATATATATATATATTTTTTTTTTTTTTTAATTTACTTGTTTTTTTTATAATAATTGAGAATTTTAAGTTTAAAATTATTCCTTAATTGTAACTCTGATCAAGAAATTAGTTTCAGACATTCGAATTCACATTTTCATCTTTATTTACTCCATTTTATAAAACAGAAACTAAACTCGTTTAAAATATTTGAAAAGTGTGTTAGCGTTTTACATTTCCATTCAACTTAATACATAAAAGAATAACGAAATTAAAAAAAAAAAAACTTAAGGGATCATAACCGCTTATACCTTTTTTAGAAGATTTATCTACAGCAGGCAATAAATATGTGGCGAAACGTTTATAAAAGATCCTCCCCAAACTAGATCTTTAATATTATTCTTTATTGCAAAATACCCTAAATATTTATATTTTTTCGTTTCAGACATTGAATTTACATTTTCTTCTTTATTTAGTCCTATATAGGGGACAAATCGTTTCATTCCACTAGCTTAAATTGTTTTCACAATATTCTCTTTTATTTTATATTTATTTCGTTCACAGAGGTTGAAATGAATGTTAGCGTTTTAAATTTATATTCAGTTTGACAAAAAAATTACGCAATATTTAAAAAAAAACTTGGGGGGTCATTGCCTTTTATTCCAGTTTTAACAGACTTATGTGCACCAGGTAATCAAGGTGTGAGAACATCTTCTTAGAGGAAATTTTATAGATATTAGATAGTTATTGGTCGTGCCAAAAACGGCCGATGACTGATGACATTTGAACGTCACATGTCGTTAACAGCTTCCGTGTAACGCCGCAAACTCACGGACGGTTAACATAGGAATTTTGACGTACGTAGAACGTGCGCGATTGTGTTTTAGCGAGTTTTCATTAAATTCCGTGCCATTTGGTGGCGCTGGCTGCAAAGGTCAGTGCAGTGTTGAGCAGAACCATTAAGTAAATTAGATGGGTCATATACTCAAAGGCGGAACCCATTTATTTCAAATAGGGAAAGATGGGGGAATAAGAAACATTAGTAATAGGAAATATATTTTTTTGAAATATCTGAAAAATAACTTTGAAATTCTTCTACTACAATATTAATAAACTTTTAGCACTTTTGTGCTCTTTTTTAAACCCATTTTTGACAAGCAAATCATTTCAGATTATATTTTTTTTGTTTAAAGGAAACACTTTATTTTCAGTTTTAATACTTAAGTTTGTTGTCAAATGTATGACTTTCATAAACAAGTAGTTCAGAATGGAAATATTTCTTATTACCCTTTCGTTTTGACTATCGTGGAGTAATAAAAAACATCGTATTTTGGAGCAATAGAAATATACCTATATTCTTTTTTGGTTACATATTGATTTCAGTAGTGAAGTTGCCTTCAAATTTGACAAAAGTGAGCTATATAATGTTTTAGAAATGGCAAGTTGCAAAAATATTAAATTGCATCTAACTCAAATAGTCCACAGTACACCGATCTATTTTTTAAGTAATTTTTAACTGGCTAAATTTTCGTACATATATTATTTGGCCGAGACGCCTAACTTTTTCCCCAGCAAAAATACTTAAATATTGCCATTAACTTTAAAACATATTTTTTAAGCTACAGAAAAAAAAAATTCTGGTTACTAATTCTCTAATGGAACTTTTTTCATCATATTCTTTATAATTTTGAGATAATTTGAGAGTTATTTTCTGTTTTAAAAGTAAATGGCCACAGTATCCCCTAAATCATATGCTTGGTTTAGTCAGTTCGAAGCTTTTTGCACCTGCGCATTCTGTAAGGAATCACTTTAAAGAATTTTCGCAGAGAAAAAGTAAGGCGTCTCTGCCGAATAAAGCTATGTACGAGAATTCAGCCTGTTAGTCATCACTTAAAAAACAGACCGGTGTACTGTGGAACAATTTCTTATTGCCCCATTACGATGTTTCCTATTACCCCACGATAGTCAAAACTAAGGGGTAATACGAAACAATTCCATTCTATACTACTTGTTTAACACAAGAAAAAAATTTTAAAACAATACATAGAAAGACTTACCTTTGTCCACTAACACAGTTTTCCTTTAGATAAAAAAAATATTCCTCCATCTTACCCTATTCATTATCTCGATTTTAATAGTCTTGCACACCAAACGACAAATAACCGCACCGTCGGCGTCGTCTAAAACCGGTACCAAAAGGGCTATTTCGTATATACCGTCAAATATTGTTAAACTTCTCGTTGTCGGCGAAGTTATCGGGCCTAAATTTGGCACGACCAGAAACTATTGGGATAGAGAGTGTAAAATGGCTTATACCTAGTAGGTACTTACTTTACTAGTATCTAATGGATTATCACTTAAATGGACAATTGATCCTGGATGTGTTTTTCGAGTGCTAAAAAAACAATTTTAAATTGAAAAATAGTCCATTTCTCAAAGTGGAGTTTGCAAATTACAAGGAAAAAACTCTACGTCTTCTCCACTAGTCTTTATTGTTTCAGGTTTTATTTATGACATGTTTCGAGTCTAAAGAGACTCATAATCAGCTTTCAAAAACATTCAAAAGACACTCATAACCCCAGCAAGCTAATGCGCAGGAGTGGGAAGTGGAGAATTCACATTTATTGTGAGTTGAAGGCACTAATCAACCATTTTAAGTTACTATCTATTTCTAAAATTAAAGCATTTTAATTTTTTTACATTTTTATATTATTAAGTAATCTCCATTGTTTGGAATAAAATTTTTGCTTTTGACCATCTAAAATGTATTATGCCACAAGTTTTAGAAATATATATTAACTTAAAATTGTTGATTAGTGCCTTCAATTCCCAATAAATGTAAATTCTCCCCTTCCCACTCCTGCGCAGCAAACCTCTTTTTCGTTTGATTTTCAACTAGTATTAGCAACTTTTTGAACCCTCGCATTAGCTTGCTGGGGGTATGAGTATCTTTTAAAGGTTTTTGAAAGCTGATGATGAGTTTGTTTAGATTCAAAACATGTTCTAAATAAAATCTGAAATAATAAAGACTTTAGTGGAGAAGACGTAGAGTTTTTCTTTCTAAAACAATTTTATTATAACATTCATTAAAAAAACCAATGCATTTAAACAATAATCTGCTTAAATATACTAGTCCTTCTCATAGGCAGTTACACTTTTGTGACACTTCCAACCTCTTTATTTATCATATACACTTCGAAATTTTCTAAGCCTTTACACTCGTGTTCAAAAAAAACCCATACACGGACACTTATAATAGGTTACTTATATTTTGTTTTTAGCTATGTTTATAGTTTTATTACCCAATGACTGATTTTCAGTAACTTACACTAAAAGTTACGCATCAAGTTATATTATTTTCATGTACGGGATTTTTATCAGCACGAGTGTACATACTAAGAGCAACAAAAAAAATCTGAAAAATGGCATGTCTTTGAGTTGTTTTTAGTCAACCTACAGTCAGCATGTTTTTATGCAGAGACAATGACAGTTTTACCTTTAGTTTTATACCAACATGACATATAAGTCACAAAAGTGTAACATACAAAAGTGGGTAAATTGGGTTTTGGTTGCCTAGGTAATAAAAAATAAGTAAACATGCCGTGTTCTTAATTTTTCTAACATTTGGAAGTTTTGTAACATAAAAACTCTATTAGTGTAACTATTCTTCAATTTAGGGAGAATATCACTCAGATACGGGTAATCTGATAGAGTGACGAAGCTTATTTCTCTCAGTTTTGCCACAGACAACATTATTTTTGATGAAAATTTAATAAGGAAAATCAAAACAAACATTTTCTCTCAAAATTATGTCATTAGTATCAAAAGTGAGAAAAGAAAATGCATCCATAGACCAGCGGGTATTCGAGGAGGGCTTCTTCTCCCATAGATTGTGCAGAACATTAACGAAAGGTTGTTTCAACAAATATTAATTGAAATTGAAGAAGTAATCCATAGCTCGAAATGGAGGTGCAAGTAGAAGAAAAATCAAACTTTAAGTCTTCCTCCACTGTGATTTTTATATTGTCATACCGGTTTCGGCCTATTAAGTCAGCTTCAGTGACTCACTATCGATCTTTCACAACATGACAAAAAACTAAAATACTTAGCTATACGGACCTTGATACGAGACAAAACAAAGTTAAAATTGATACATAAAATTCTCATCAAGTAGACTTAAGTATTTAAAAATTTATCTTAAAAATTAGAAATAAATTGCGCATTTTATTGTTTTGTGTCTTTAAAACTTCAGTAACACACACACAAGTTTTTCAAAGACAAAAACAAATAAATGCGCAATTTAATTCTAATCTTTAAGATACATTGCTGATACAAAACTACTAATATTCATTAAATTTGTTTGCAAGATGGCGGCGATATTTCAATTTTTCAAAAAACACAATTTTTAGTTTTTGCTCGATATTTTAGTAACCCCTGTAGAGATCTTTAATATTGATACAGCACCTGATTGGGCTTAGAATAAACTTTTTTCTCATTTAGACAAACTCGTATCCCTTACCGTTTCCGAAATCCCCATGTAGTTGCTTTTATTTGAGACACCATGTATATACTTTCTGTATTCGAAATGTTTGACCAAAATTGGTTTAAAACAAAGGCAAAAAGAGACTCACAAACATCTTCTCCCTTGGAACAAAGAATGATAACTAAAAAATATTGCACAATATTAACTCCATACGGGTCCATAAGAAAAAATTGCGCAATAAAATTTAAACTTGTTTAATATTTTGCTCAATCATTGCACAATCTTCAATGCTAAGCCTATACGGTCAATAATATTGCGCAATACATAATATTGTGCAATACATAATATTGTGCAATATTATTGACCGTCTTCGAGTTTGATTTTTCTTCAAATATTGATTGTTTTGTTGAAAATAGATTTGTGTCAATTATTCAATCACAAAACATAACGCATATAATGTACTTGCTTGCCAATTTTATATTTTGTTTACTTGAAAACGAGGAATACGAGCTTTAGATATATGTAGATACACGAATTACTGATATTTGGTGGCTAATTAAATTCAGTCGCATAAATGAATCCGACTAAATTTCGATTTTAGGCGTGCAATTTCCCGTAATATTTAACCCGCATCGAAGCAGATGTTTACGTGCAGTGGAAAATTTAATTAACTGTTCAAGATGGAATTGGTTTAAAAATAAAGCCTTAAAGGCATTTGAACAATATAATGCTGCAGTTATATATTCTCCTAAATAAAATACTAAAATAAAAAATAAACACAAACAACTGGAAAGAATCCATAACCATTATTCTACCCAAGAAAGGCGATAGAGCAATCCTCAGTGTAATTTAGAAGCTTTTCACGAAAATATTAACAGATAGACCAACAACAAAATATAACGTATATCAATCAAAAGGACAAGCAGGCTTCAGAAAAGATTTCAGTACAGTTGACTACCTATTAGTCATTAAAATCCTGATAAACCGAGCCAACGAATACAACATTCCACTATATATTGCGCTTATAGACTTTGAAAAAGCCTTCAATAGCATTAAGCACGGGGCAGTAAAAGCATCTTTAGTTAATAGCCAAATAGATCACAGATACACAGATACACAGATATAATAGCCAATATACACGGTGTCCCAAGAGTCCGAGTCCACCCAAATATGTTCTGAACTATTAAAGATAGTTTCATAATTGGCATCGATAGTATTAAGAGATCTGTTTTACAAAGTGGTGAGGGTGCCGCCCCTCCATAAAATAGACCTTTTAATGTTATCGATCACTGTCAAATTGGTTCAGAAGATATTATTTGGGTAGACTCGGACTTTTGGGACACCATGTATATAGCGAAGAAATAACATTAATCAAAAGGAACCAAGCCAATCCGCATAACAAAAGGTGTCCGCCAGAGTGACACAAAATTCCCTAAACTATTTAACCAAGCCCTAGGTTTTTAAAAACTTAGATTGGGGACAATACTTGAACCATTTAAGATATGCTGACGCCTTAATAACAGAAAAGAAAGAAGAACTGATAAAAATGCTGGAAGAACTGGACACAGCAGTTAAAAATATAGGCTTGAGTATGAACTACGCTAACTAAAATCATAACAAACATAGATGAAGATATCGCGATCAGAATAGACGTATACCTGGGATAAATTATTAAACTAAAATAAGAAGTGGAGGAAGACAATAGCCTGTTTGATTTCCTATTCAACGACTCCACCACAACATGGACTATTTCCTAAAATTAAAATAAGAAAACCAAACGGCTGAAATCAAGAAATGAGTAAGATTGGCCTGGGCAGCATTCGATAAATTAAGCTACGTATTAAAAAAAATTTGTGTGCTTAAGACCACACGGCAGAAGTTTAAGCTTCAACAAGGCGAAATTAATAATACTGGCCTTCATCTGCATCATCATGTTGCTCGCTAAATGTTTCTCTCACAGTTAGTCGACTTGAGCCGACTTTACCCGAATGAGCGTTACATAGCCGATCCTGACGGCTCAGTTCAATTCAGTACTCACAAAAACTGCTAAACGCGCCTAAAGTTAAAAATAAAAAATATCCTCAGTAACTGTAAACGAAAGTGTGTAACCAATGTATCCTTCCTGTACTTACCTATGGATCCCAGACCTGGACACTTACAAAATCAAATATGGATAAGGTAAAACACGCCCAAAGATCAATTAAAAGACAAATGTTACATGTAAAGGTAACAGATAGAAAAAGAAATGAATGGATAAGAAATAAAACAAAAGTAAGGGATGTCAGAGAAAAAGTGGCAAAATTAAAATGAAAAATTGCCGGTCAAAATATCAGAAAAGGACGATCGATGGAACAAATGTATTGTAAACTGGAGACCTTGGAAAAATAAAAGAAGTAGGGGAAGACCCCAATTAAGATGGGCGGACGATTTGAAGAAACATGCAGGAGCAGGAGCTAGATAGATAAACATGGCAACAGACAGAGAAGAGTGGATATTGGGGGAGGCCTATGTTCAAAGATCGATCGAAGAAGAAAATTAATTTTTGCTTACTTATTCTTTAAAAAAATATCAATGACATTTTATTATTATGTCTCGCTAGAGACTTGTTTTTATTAACAAAAAATATAAAAAAAACATTGCGTTTAATATGACATTCATAAAAGCTAATACCACAAAAATAGTTTTTTCTAAAAAAAATTGACGGACTAATTTTTTTTTTAAATAATTTTGATTTCTATTTATTGCTTTTGTTCTGATACACCACTTTACCCAGTTTCATATTTTTACTGCGTTTTTTGAAGAAGTTATTATTAAAAAAGTTAAAAAAATCGCTTTGATGCTCTGGATCTCGACAAAAAAAGAGTTTTGAACCATGTATTATAGGAACTTTTTTATCAAACATGACCTCCTCTATCACCTGTTGGCCTCTAAGTTATGGGACACCCTGTATGCATAGGTTGACAAACGCTTTGTTACGGATCTGCCCCGGAACATTTTTGCCAGACGCCGCTGGTGAATTTTAAACTTTTTGGTTCCTTGTAATAATATTTTTTGGTTATGTTAAAAAAATAATTGTAATTTTCTAGATTTATAAAGAAGTCAAAGCAAACCTTTTTTATTTCTTTGCCTGATAACAGCCGCAGATTAAAAAAGAACTACAAAAGAACAAAAAGATTCCAGATAAAACGAAGGATTTATTTTGTATTTTAAAATCCATTAGTGGCGCCCTGTAACATTTGACATATTAAGCCATCGCTTTACGGCCGTTCATGTACAGGATGTCTCATTATATTTTTTCCCACCCTTTTAGACCATTAATAATTGAAGGGCTTATTGTAATAACATGATAAGCCACATAAATACAGAAATTCATACAAAAATTTTTTTTGACAAGCCAGTTGTTTTTTCTTCAAACGCCTTAGTTAGAAAGATACCTAATTAACTTAATAAAAATATTTCAGATTTAAATTTATAAGTAGTAAATTTTACATATTTTTCCAAATCTTCAAAGTTCAATAACTCATTTCTGTGGCATATCACGTTATTACAATAAGCCCTTCAGTTGATATAATAATATACAAGAAATTGTGTTCGAATTCGCGGAATTTTTACTTTTAAATTGCATTGTATGTTGACTTTATTCCTGATGCTTACCATATTTGACAGGCGCTCAAATTTATAGTTTTTGTAAATTGAACGCTCCTTATATTATTTAATTGGAATGAGACTTGGAACATATTTTCCAAAAATACCCGATATGCCGTAGTTTAGAGCCATCGTTTCTGAGATATTAGCAATTATAACAGTACCGCTCTTGTGTTAATTTTAGTATCCTTATTCCAAATTATGTTAGTCCCCATGTATCAACAGTGACAATGACACAACTTTGTTGTCGTTAACGGTTGACATTTTGAGCGTCATTAAAAAAAATATATTTGTCATTGTCACTGGACTAACATAGTTCGAAATAAGGGCACTCAAATTAACACAAAAGTGGTAATGTTATTTTTTTATCATTTAAAAATTTACCACTAATATTTCAGAAACTATTTATCGAAACTGCGACAAGGGGTATTTTTGGAAAGTATATTCCAAGCCCAATCTATTAATTAAATAATATAAGGAGCATCCAATTTACAAAAACTATAAATTTGACCGCCTGTCAAATACGGTAAGCATCAGGAATAAAGTCAAGATGCAATTTAAAAGTAAAAATTTCGCGAATTCGAACACAATTTCTTTTATATTCCTACATCAATTATTAATGATCTAAAAGGGTATGAAAAGATATAATGAGACACCCTGTACATAGTTTAGATGCTTTCTTGTAAGAATTTAACAACAAATTTAAAATTTAAATTAAAACATTTTTCATGGCTAAACGGCTTTCTTTCTGTTGCATTCTTCTTTCTTTGTTTGGCGAAGAAAATCGTTTTGATTCATTGATTGATTCTAATTCACGGGTATTATTTTTTTAACATAATTCAAATGCCTTAGAGCAGTGGCGTATATAGAAAAAAGTTTCGGGGGGGCCGAGCCAGTTTCGGGGGGGGGGGGGAGACCTCATGAGGCCGTATTTTTTGCTATTTTATGTTTGTATTCATGAAATATGTGGAAAATATCCTAAAAAAATCTTAGCTTCGAAGGGGCCCGGGCCCCCCACCCCATATATACGCCACTGCCTTAGAGCATAAATACTGGTTCACAAAACCGAAAAGTGAACCAATCGTAGCTTGCTTTGGAAACAGTGGCTTGTCTTGTCTTGATCTTTTCTTGGCTGTTCCTCTCTTGAGGAAATTAGCCAGCTCTCTTCGGTAGATAGTCTGACTCTAGGTCACTTGGGGTCTGTTTTCTGTTCTTCTTGTAAAGTTATTTCTATTTTTCTGCTCTGAATGTAAAGTGACTTCTTTTTTTTTCTTTCTTCCCGTTTTCTTTCTTCTTTCTTTCTTCATACACTAGTTTCGATTTTTTCCTTCCCAATATTTTGATTTATTTTCATTCATTTATTATTCATCTTTTTTTTTTAATATACTTAATTTTTTCTTTTTTTTTAGATTTGGATAGGTGGGAGCGTTAGTCATACATACATGGAAACAATGGCAAATTTAAATTCGCAGACGCAAATTTTCAAGTGCGCATGCGTGTGGGTCGACGTCATATTTGTTGTTTATTTACATTTTGCGGTGTCTTCCGTTTGTTGTGTAAAATTGTGTTTTTTTTTCTGTGAAAAATAGGAAATAATACACGTAAAATATGTGCGGTTTTTGGAAAAATATCCGGGAGAAAAAAAGGGAGGGCCACTTCATAGGTACTTAAGTACTTATATTTTTCTTTTTAATTTGTTAATAAAGTTAGGAGTGATTTATAGATGCCAAGAAACACTACTAAAACTACAATTTTAATAGACATAACTCTAATATTTGACGTTTGTCAAATAATGTAGTGACGTAACGGAGTATGTTCCAAAACCATCAAAACTGACGCATGCGCAGTTACCGAAATCCTATCAACCCGAAAAAGGAGCATTAAGAATTAAAGGGGGTCCTGGCTTCAATGATCGCGTGTAAGAATGCATGGGTATGCCCTGTATTTATGATCTAAGGTATTTGACATAACTGTACAACAATCAAAATAAATAAACTATTAAAGATAGTTCCATAATTGGCAGTGATCGATAGTATCAAGAGATCTGTTTTATGAAGTGGTAAGCGTGCCGCCCCTCCATAAAATAGATCTTTTAATGTTATCGATCACTGTCAAATTGGTTCAAAAGATATTTGGGTGGACTCGGACTTTTCGGACACCCTGTATATAATCACGTACACCTTGGTACACAACACACACCTATGTGTGACGTCACTACCAAATACCGAGCGATCTAAGAGCAGTCAAGGCGCAGTGTTGGTAAAGAGCCTTAGTTGTACTTACAGTTCAATTGTTTTGTTCCAATTTATCACGTAACCGGAAAGGGTGAAATTTTGTATTTGTACTATGTGAACGTTGCCCTTTTCGGTTCCTATATACAACCATTTTGATTGTAGGGGAAGATGCATACAGGTTATTCTAAAAATAAACAAAAACACACTAATAATTTCCAATACATGAGGACATCAAACAAGAAATGAATCCCCTTAATATTGTCAGGATAGAAAATAATGTCGTATTAACGAAATGACACAAGTTACGTTTATAAGCAAGTGCACATTAACCCTAAACAATCTAAGGAAATAAACTTCTGTATATAGTTCATTTTGTATTAAAACGTGTAATAAACTATATACGGAATTAAAAGCTATAAGCAATTGATCGGTCATCGACTATGTTTAAACAGGAAACCAAACACTCGATGTCCTATCAATGACAAACGGTTTTTAATAAAAGCATCGCCAAAAGAGTTTGGCAGTTACAAGTACAAGTTAACAGTGAAGACAAGTAGTAGTCAGAAGTCGAGCGTATCTAAAGCATTTATTAGCAAGATGTATTTATTGTGAGTAGTAAATATTATTATTGTTAAATAAACCTTAATAATAAACTTAAACTGTGTTACGTCACGTTAAAACTCCCTCGTGACAATATCTCTTGGACAGTAAGTAATATTAGGCACTGATGAATCTTAAATCTGTCTGTGGTAATATTAAAAACAAACCAAGCGTTTGATAGGGAATAACGGCTATAAAAAAGAAAACTCCGATTTTAAACGCAAATATCAGTGCAAAGAGTAAAAACTATTTTAATTTTTACAATATTTTAAATCATTTCATTTGTTTTGTGTCAGAGTCGCAGTCACGATAAGTTAATTAGAGACTTTTATATAGATTGAAAAACTTACTTTTCTTTTTGAAACTTTAAACTCTGCACTATCTGTGGCACTTTTTGTCGAAAATCCCAAAGGTGTAGTGTATCATCCGCGGTCGCCGATACCAGTGCACCTAAAAAAATACAAAAAAACTAAAATTGTGCCCCAGTAAAAATAAGTACACTTACAACACATAAATATTTTTATTCATAATTGCTTTATTCTCAACCAACTATTTATAGTTTATTTTTATCACTGGAAATACTAGCTAAGAAAAATACTGTAATAAAAACTTTAAAATTAATTGTATAAAAACATAAAATATTTGGAAATGTAAGAATGAAGGCCGATCAAAAATAACAATAATTGCCTTTGACAATACCTCCTAAATTTTATTAGATTCATACTTAACCATTTGGTTGGATAAAATAAAATTTCTTAGGTTAGAAAAAAGGTAAAAAAGTTTCTATTGTTAGTAAGTTACTATAGGATTTCTTTACAAGAAAGTCTTTGAGTTCTTTTTATTTTTACTTTATGAAAGGTTTTGTCCAGTACAGTTTATTTTAAGTCAATTACATTTCTGACAAACTCTCTTTTCTCATAAATAAAATAACCTTTAGTGCCTGTGCATTTCTTAATTAATTTAGCGTTTCACTGTAATCGATAAAACTAAAACTTACCTTCATTAACCAAGAATTGTAAATGAAGAACTGCTGCTGAGCCGGGTGGACCCTCCATATCATGTCTGACGTGAACGTCCACACCTGGTTGGCCCAATCTGTTAAATTCTAGTTAAGGAAATACCACATTAATATGTTCGTTATAGGTTATTTAACCGATTATACTCTCATTAGTAATACAACGAGTATATTAAAAATTATCTAGATAGGACTCTATTTTCAGTAATAATACAACGAGTGCATTAAGAATTATCGGTAATTTTTGGAAAATTTGCTCGAATGCCTTTTAAGTTAAAAAAACAGCACGAGTGCGCGGGTGCGCAGTGCACGAGTGCCTTTTTTAGTTCAAAATGCAGAGAATTTCATAAATCAAATTTTAAAATCATTCAAAGCATAACTGTTTAGGTGATCAAGTTGGATGGTAGTCGATTCTGTTTCGTTGCCATTAGGTACACGGTTGCTATTGTCGTTTTCATGACAGTTTAGCTATTGAAACAAAAAAAAATTCTCGTTTTCTGCGATTTGTCACGGATTTTGTTCCTCAAAAATGTCGCGAATCGGTAAAGCTACAATGGAAGAAATCGAAAAACATATAGAAGAACTGACACAAATTAATACGAAAAGTCTAGAGCATCTATATGGAAACAGTTTCAGGACTTTATGGAAAAAAGGGTATAATACGATACGAAGGAGAAGCTTTATCTCATTTTGCCCGATTGAAGAAGCAATTTGCGAAAATAAACGACTGGCTCTATAAAGAAACCGTCGTGAAAACAATGTGTCTGGAGCAATCGGAAGTGGAGCAATAGTTCATTGCAACAACTGTGTTTTTAATTGCAATAATAATAATAATTAGGAAATTATGCATTTTTTATTATAAACTTTGCAAATAAAAATTTCACGTTTAAATGTGTCTAGTTCAAAATGACGTTTAAAATAAAAATAAAAAAAACACAAAAAAAATATTTGTTTTCTTAATAAATTCGATCAATTTTGACATCGATAATTTGAACTAGTGCTAAATTATCGTCAAATTTTGCTGTGATTGGTCAAAATCTACAATTAAAACTTGTCATTTTATTGTTTGCATACTTCATTTGGACAGATGAATGAAATTCTAAAATATTATTTCCTTTTTAACAACGTTGCACTTCACCCCATTCTCATTTATCAACTGTTTTTAAAGGCGTTGTTACCCCGGGGATCGCCAAGAGCATTGATTGTTTTTCCTGCACTAACTTTATTTTAGATAAAGTTCTAAAACAAATCTAGGTTTAAGAATGAAATACGAGACTATTCCAAGTCTAAAGTGTGAATGGAACATCGAAGTGTATGTTGAGCACAATACAAGGTGTTTCCTAATTGAATGTCAATATTTATGGGGGTGATTTTTGGGCCCATTTTAAGAAAAAAACTTCATATGAACATATGTCCTAAACGTCTTACCTTTTGAGATACAGGGTGCATGATGATATTGTCATATTAACGATATTGTTATGATCATGCGAAAACCGTGCATCGGATTGAAAAAAATCCAGTGATAGAAATGATTGAAGATTTCAAAAATAATTTTTATTTCAGAAAACATCAGTGGCGTGCCATCAATGTCTGCCAAAATAGGCAGGTCAAATTACGTACGAACGCCACTGATGGAAATGAAAAAAAAAGTGAAGTAAGCCTAATAAAATTATGATTAAATTTGGGCTGCACTAGCTTTTTGTGTTTCTTGTGCTATAGGTATGCACATCTGTAAATTTTTATTATTATTATTATTTTTTTAATTCGTTTACATTTTCATGGACACAATTTGAAAGTTTAAATAGATATATATCACAAGCGGTTAAAATTTGTTTTTCTTTAAATATGTTTCTGCACTTTCTTATTTTACCTATCTGTTTTGCTTTGCTTGTTTTTTTTTTATAATTGCAGGTCCTACCCATTTCCTACTTATTTTTTGCTAGAAATTACCTAGTATTTTAAAAATGTGAACTTATTTTTATTAGTTTTACTTAATTATAATTTTAGACAAAATATGTTTTAGTTATAAGATTGATGCTTTGTCAATAAGATTTTTTTTTCTTTGACAATAAAGCTTTTTCTGACTCTGACTCTGACTCTGATACATTAAAAAATGGCTCTTGATTCATAGTACATGTATGAAAAATTTCATTAAAATATCTAAAGTGGTATTGTAGATATTAATAATAAATTATTTATTTTTGAAAACTTTAACACCCTATATCTCAAAAGGTAAGACTTTTAGGACATATGTTCATATGAAGTTTTTTTCTGAAAATGGGCCCAAAAATCACCCCCATAAATATTGACATTCAATTAGGAAACACCCTGTATAAAGCGTATTAATAATTCTCTTGCCATTGTTAGTTTTTGCATTCAGACTAATTTTATAAAGGCAAACATCAAAACCAGGCAAATTTATTTCTCTCTTGAGAAATTATCCACGTTTACCTCGAACGAGTTGCAAATTTGTTTATTTTTCAAAATTTATCCGCTTTAATTTCGTTTAATGCCTGAGAAGTCTTGTCTGTATATCAAACTGAATATTTGTAATATTTCTTTTTAACCTATTAAGAATACCGTTTTGATGGATATTTTTTTTAATGATTTTTACTTTATCAGCAAAAGTTGGATTTAAAAAAAAAAACGCTAGGTCACGTCGATTACATTTGCGCGAAGGACATCTTTTGAGCGCTTTGCTGTCCTGCTTATCTAGAAAGGGAATATTATTCGAGTTTTGCCAGGATTTTGAAAATAGATCGTTAGTTTTTGGGACTTTAAATTAATCATATGATGGTAGATATATCAAAAACAAATTGAACAATTTTCGAAAAACAAAAGGCGTACGAGCGAGATATACAAGTTCTAGTAAGGCCACTTGCCTCCCCACATAATAAATATGGTACTTTAAATGTAAATTTTTCAAAAATGTATCAAATATTTTTGAAAAATTTCCCCTAGCAAACAAAATTGACGTTTCCAAGCATTTTTAATTTAATTTGCAAAATACCCAAAAAAAGTCTCTATTTCGTTCTAAAAGAAATACTCTGTATATACAAGTAATTTTTCTAATGCTGTTTAAAAACATACAGTTTTTTCAGGTCCACCACACTCTTCTTGTGCCAAGATTTTACTTGTCACCGTGGTCACTTAAGCAGCAAGTTGCTTTTTTAATATTTATTCAAGCTGAATTTAGAAAAAAGAGACAATGGATATCTACACTTACAGAAATTCGACCAACATATGGAAAAAATTAAACTGCACAGAAAAGAAAACGACAATTTAGTTTTAAAGTGCAAAAAATTGTAACATTTTCTGGCCTATTATCAAGATCAGGAACAGTTTTTCATTTTACTACTCCTTATGAATTTTAAAACTTTTTCCTTTTAAAAAAGTTCTTGACGAATAAGAAACAAAACACAGCGATAATTTGCACTAGAGTAAATTATTATGCTACTAGAAAAATAAAACATTTATCACCGTCATATTTATTGTAACAAATAACGAAATCATCATGTAGGTTAAAAAAAAAATTCTTTTGTTAAAAAAAATCAATACAAACCAAATAGTCCACGGTACGGAACCGAACCAAATCGAACTTGTCTATTATTTAGTGATGAGTAAAAGGCAGATTTTTTGTGGGTAGCTTCATTTTGCCAAGACCTCCAACTATCTCCTTTGCGAAAGTGATTCCTAACAGAACGCAATGTTGCCATTTACTTTTAAACCCGTTTTTAAGCCACAGAAAAAAAAACAAATCAGTCGGTTACTAATAATTTATAAATAATACTTTTTAAGATATTTCAGCCTGTTACGCATAACTTAAAAAATAGACTGTGGACTAAAAACTTTCAAAGTAGTTATTATAATAATAAAAAAAACATATTGCCTAATAATAATTTTTATAATTTTATTATTCTGGCTTTCTTTCTATAGGAAAAAATACTTAAAATAATTAAATGATAAACACAGAGGTAAAATCAAAACGTTGAGGGCTTTAATACTAGATTCCTTTAACTGGACGGCATCACCGGTACAGGTTCCCTACAGAATTGGAAAGGTCATTGTCAGCTGTAATCAGATTAAAAAATCTAAGTCGCCGGGTTGCCGTAAACCATTTGTTTTATGGAAACCCGATGGCGCAGCTACAGTTGTCCAGTTAAGTTCACATGACTGGTCAAATTCTGTAGGCAACCTGTGTAAAAGTCTAAAGACCTTAGTTTTAACTGTGGCGTTTGTGATGGGTGGCCTTATTAATTTTATGTTGCTAATTTTCAATAAAGAAAAATCCAATGAAAATAACATAACCTAGACGCAATTTCAGGAAAGGAAACATACACTGACTCTACTTGAACCATACCATAAAAAAAACGTGTTATAATAATACTACCAATCCTTCCTAGTATATTTTTAGACAGATGCAAATAAGTGGAAATATTTATAATTAAATTAATTATATATAAATGATAGGAAACCAAACAGAGAAAGTAAAATAAATTATTTATATTAAAATTGTTTCTCTTTACTTTGCCAAACAGTATTTACTAAATTTAATTTTTAATTAAGTAAAACAAATCGAGTATACAAAATCAATTATTATTAATATTACCGAATGGCAAATTGATTTAATAAATTATTAATAAATAAGTGAAATATTAAAAAAAAACCTCCGGTAATCGCCGCCCCCGGTTAATAGACATGACATCATTTTGTTTAGAATCCTTAAAACCAGTCTGGCTGCCCATTTGGACAAATAAATACACAGTACAATCTCGAACCTACTATCTCTTTGTGACTACAGATTCATCCGAGGTAGAGGTGACGTCTGTCTTGGGCGAAGTTTGGGCATCAATGAAGTAAGCAAAGTTGATGATCAATACAAGACTGAGGTTCGGAAGTAACGAATGGTCCTGTGCTAAAAGCATAGATGCCGCTAGCTGCGTTAAGCGGATCGTACCATGTTAGAAGCGTAGATAGCGCTAACACGACAAAACCTTTCGGCTCGACACAGACAAAATATAAATCCTCCTTGAGACACGAAAATTGCCTACCGTGGACAATGATGATTTTCGCCACGAGTAACGGTCAAACCTGGATGCTACCACTAGTGAGTAAGCAGCAGCACTTAACTGCAATCATCATGCCCCGGTTAATACCATCTGCCCCTGCCGAAAAGTTGAGGTATGATGGGTACCTAACGTCCTCACATACGCCAAGCTTGCCGTTTGAGTCACTATCTGTCAATTACTTTTGCTTCGACCATGGAGTCAAGAGTTTTTATCTACTATGTTTATCCATGATACATGGATTTATTAGGAAAGCAACACACGAAGTGCCTTTGTGCTACTGCGAGAAAAAACCCCACTAATCCAACAGTAAATAAGTGAAATGTTCTGCAAATAAAGATTTGCTTTGGTGTTTTTGCCAAGAAATACAAATAAATATAATTTTTATGTATTTCTTTTAATGACCGAAAATTACTACTTACTTCAGTTTTTAAACCTTGGAACGACATGCCGAGTATACCTGGACCAGAGAAACTTACTGCATCATTAAATTTAGGACAGTTTAGAGATTGGCGGCAAAAGTTCGAGAACTACATATTGCTCCAAGGTTTAAAAAATGAAGTAAGTAGTAATTTTTAGTCATTAAAAGAACTACATAAAAATTATATTTATTTGTATTTCTTCCAACATAGACCCTTCAGCGTGTCCACAATTATAACAGTCTCAGGTTGTTGATTTTTTTGTCGTTTATAGTCAGACCCTATTTGCAGTTGTGAAGTGCATTCTCTATTATTTTATTTCTACACATAGTAGCGAAGACAGTATACAACACTGGCGAACACCTTTTCTTATTCGGACTCCTTTGGATAATTTGCCATCCATTTTTATCTGAGCTGTCATTTTAAACTAAGGTTGAATTTATTATCGGTCTCACAAACTGTACGCCACCACTTAAGGGTTGAATGCTCAAAGAATTAAAATCCCGTTTTGCGTTCAATATATTGGGTCACTGAATAGTAGAATACAACGATTTTCGAGTTTCGACAGCAAATTATTATTCCATAAACATAAAGCCATCTCATCAAATATTCGCAATTACAACTTTGCCAAACTGCGTATTTCGTTGATACATTTTGTCAGCGAGTCGCATGTATAATAGATTTATCTGTTTAATCCAATTTCCAAAAACAAACGAATATCTATTTTCAATTTAGTCCACACGTTTTTTTGCGAACGTAAAAAGTAATTCACCAGTCAGAGTATTAATAATTCCCATATCTGACGATGCAATTTTTGGATTCATTTTGGTCCCTGCGGTCACGTTTTGGGGTTTCAGACTGCGCGGCGTGGTTTTGTCAGATTTTGCAGGCGCGTTCTATTTAGAACATGTTCTATAATTGAGGAGCAGACTTTCTATATGCATTTTGACAATTTTTTGTAAATTGGTAAATAAAAAAAAACTGCTATGCGTTTGACAAGAAATTAACCGAAAAGTTCATAACACTTAAAATATAGATAAAAAATCATTCAAGTATTATAGCTATACTGCCGTCATAAGCAAAAACACAGTAAGGATATTTGATATTTCACAGTCAAACAATCTCAGATAATATATTTTAAATATAGAGTGTTACCTTAGAATGTGAGCTATCAAATGTACTTACTGTGTTTTTGCTTATGACGGTAGTATATACATCTTCTGTGGCATAATATTGTTGCTCTATGTATGTAGTATGTATGATGGCATCTTTGGTTAAAATTTTAAAAAATGGACAAAATGCATTTAGAAAGTCTGCTCCTCAATTATCGCTCCGATTTCTGAAAACTGAAAAAATGGACAATCTGTACAGGGTGTCCTAAATTCGATGTTTTGGGTGGTTTCAGATGTTGCTTGCAAGGCTCGATTTTTAAGAGAAAGCTCAATGGTGAAAATCGCATCTTGATCCACTTCTATGTCGGTTTAGAACGTTTTTCTTTTTCTGCGCCCTATTTGACCATGGCAAGGATGAACACCTCAAACAACAACAATCACTTTCTAGGCCACAGCTAACTGTGGTAAGTACGCAAATTCCTAAATATCTTGAAAACTGCGTAACATCGTTAAATAAAAAGTTTGACGTAGATTTCGAAACAAAAACAAAAAGTGGGTCATTCCATAAGAAAATTTAAACTTTTCGTAATATCTCAAAAACCAAAAGTGACAGATAAAATTTAGTTTAACAATTAGATTCTCTATAAATGCATATATGCAGACTTTTTAAAATCCCCTTGTTTCAAAAAAAAACTACGAGGCTTATCATAAAGCGGTTTTGATATTTAAAGATGTCTCGAAAATCGAGCCCCATATTATTATTATTATGTCGGTTTAGAACGTTTTTCTACGTTGTCCGACGCCTATTCTCCACCTCCTTCGATCCCGACAATCATCTTCTGTCAGTTTTTTTTGACTCGTTGATCTTTGGACTGACTGTTGCCATTCTAGTTTGCCTCTTTTTCTGCGCCCTATTGGTTGCCATTTTAGGATGTGCTTTGGTAATCTTTCGTTGTTCATCCGTTGTACATGACCGTACTATATCAGTTGGCTTTTAGTGATGCTATCCGTTATGCCTCCCTCGATTCCCATTCTTTCTTTTATGGTCTCATCCCTTATATGATCTGTTCTAGATATTCTCATTGATGTTCTTATTGCATCCATCTCGACACTTTCCCTTTTTGTTTTGTATTTTTCTGTTACGCCACAAATCATTATTCCATTATTCCATACAAGAGCGTGCTTTTCATCATTGTTTTATATATGTTAAATTTTACATTCTTATTTATCGCTCTGCTACATAAAATACTGTTAAGACATCCAATAACCTTTTTTTCATTTACCATTCTTTTTTCCAGGTCTTTACAGTCTGTTCCTGTTTTATCAAATCTGATACTAAAGTATACATACTCATTGCATGGAAATATTGTTTGTCCATTGTCTAGTTCTAACTCACTTAATTTATTTTCAAAACATAAGTACTGTGTCTTGTCAACGTTCACTGTTTACCCCCACTTTTGGTATTCTTCCGTTAACTCCCTGGTAAATCGGTCGTTGTATTCCCATACCGTGTACTTTACGTTTTCAGTTTTTTAGAGCTAACTAACTGTGATAAATATTTTAAAAAAAGTTGGAGCGATAATTGCGTTACCAGAAACTCTTTTGAAAGTCGATTTCCAATTTTAATTTTAGATTTTGACGACCTTTTTTGTAGTTCTTTTATAGCTTTTATGTATGTATGATATTATTAGTTTGCTCTAATACTGTCCATAATTTTTCTACGGTATATTCTTGATCTAGCAAATAGTTTTTAAGCTACAGAGTTTTTAAAAGGTCTGTATTTTGGGAGGGAGTCTAATACTTTTTTATTTATTAAAACTTTATGTTCGTGTAAATTATTCTCTTTTTATAGATTTTTTAATCAAGAATCCAACTGGTCAATTTCATCTCACACATACTTTTCACCTTTAATTATCTCTTGAAAAGAAATACCTGAATCTCCCCAAAAACAGCCACGCAAACCTTAATTTTTATGTACAGGATTTTAGGTATTTGAAGCCGAGATACATAAAAACGAGTAGACATGTGTTGGGCTCGATTTGCGTCTTTAAATATCAAAACCGCTTCATGATAGGCCTCGTAGTTTTTAAGCTACAAGGAAATTTTGAAAAGTCTGCATTTATTTATGAAAATTTCATTTTGGTGTAAGATGCTTTTTTATTGTGTTTTTTGTATGGAGAATCCAATTGTCAAAATAAATTTTATCTGTCACTTATGGTTTTCAAGATATTACAACAAGTTTAAATTTTCTTATGTAATGACCTACTTTTTGTCTTTGATTCGAAATCTACGTCAAACTTTCTATTTAACGATGTGTCATACATGACAGTTTGTTACACAGTTTTCAAGATGTTAGTTAGTAGCCTAGAAAGTGATATAAGTTTGTTGTTGTTTGAGGAGTTCATCCGTGCCATGGTCAAAACAAAAACGTACTGGCCTTGGCAACAAAATAACAGCTTGTCATGTTACGCAGTCATTTGGCAAATTGTAAAATATTTGCGCGACAAAATGTTTTTCAAAAATAAGAAATTCGACATGCTTAAATGCCTTAAAAGCATATCTAGATCAGTATCCAGAATAAAGGTAACCTCATCTAACAATCTTTGAGAAACTTTAAAGAAATCTGTCGGAAAACGGTTTGTTTAAGAAGCCTAGACAAAGACATAAAGAAGCATAATGCGAGATCAAGAACTTCATGAAATAACCGTTTTGGGCGAAGTTCTTGAAGAATCGCACTAATATTCCGAGGACGACTATTCAAAGAATATTAAAAAAACATAAATTTGGGCCCTTTATACTTCGCAAGGTTCATCAGTTGCTTTAGAGAGACTTTGCACCCAGAAGAGCTTTTTGTCAATGGTTCTTGAGAAAATGCCAAGAAAATCCAAATTTAAAAAAAAAATGTGATAAGGTCAGATTAAGGTACTGTGAACAGTGCAGAAATTTTCACGAGGTATAATTGTTATTATTGGGCGCAAGAAAATCCCCATAGAATAATTCAACATGCATTTTAAGGCAGATTCAGTCTGAAAGTTTGGGTCGGGTTATATAAAGGTTGTTTTCTTGGACCCTTTATATTTAGTGGGAACCTAAACCCAGGTATTTTAAAATTTTGCAAGATTACTTGGCGAATTTTGTCGATGACTTACCCGTACAAGATATAGCTACATTGTATTCCCAGCAAGATGGCGCACCCCCACACAATATCAGACTCCTTAATGAGCTCTTTGATGAGGCACGCTGCATATGCAATAGAGGTCCAGTTCACTGGCCGCCTAGATCTCCGGATTTTTTTATGAGGCAAGATTAAAGATTTAATTTACCGAGACCACCCTAATACCAGGAAAGAGTTGGAGGCTGCCATTCGTCAAGCTTTTAGGCGAATTACACCCGTTAGGATGTTGAATTCGGCAGCTAATACAAAGAAAAGATGCCGTTTGTGTCTGTACCAAAATGGCCGCCAATTTGATCATTTAATTTAGTTTAATGTCAAAAAAAATCTAAATTGAAATAAAGTTGTTTTTTATTACCCTGTACATTCGGGAAGGTTTGTGCCTATACGTATAAAAGTTTGTATTACACAAGGAAATAAACGAATACCTGCAAATACTGGACAATGGAAATTAAAAAGTGAAGCATGGCTAGCTTTAAAAACAACGGAAAAATTTAACTTGAAGATTATTATTTTTTTAAGTGTATAAACTACTGAATTTTTTGCGGAAAATACAGACATTCTTTCAATTTTACTTGTCTAAAGTTTTATTATACAAGTAATTTTAATCCCATCATAAACAGGTGCTTAATTTTGTGCTAATCAGAGTATACGCGTGTAGGTGCATAAAGGCTTCTAGAGCAGCGTGAAATAGATTTTAATTATGATATTAGCGTTACCGTGAACGCGACATCAGCGACATCTATAGAATTTGACAGAACAAAAGGTTCGGTCCTTCGGGCCTTCGTTGAGGCACAGAAGTATACACAACATACTTAAAGTAATGTTACTTCATACTTTGAAAATAATTCAAGTAATTTTAATGCGAGCGATGTATGATGTATGAAAGGGGAGATAATAATATTTATTCACTGCACATGAGCAAAGGAAAATAGCCAATTTTAGCGTCGTAACTAAACTCAACAAAATTTTACAGAAATAAGAAAAGTTAGAAGCAAATTACATAGGGTAAGCATTATGTGACCTATTAGAAATCGCGGGAATGATCGTTTTATTTTTTGGTTGCGAGGTTTAGTAGCATATAGCTATGGATATTACTAACCTTTGACGCAAAAATATGAATTTTCATTTTTTTGTGGGTTACGACGTTTCAGAATTAGGGTATCGATATACTGTATACGAAGTGCCAAAGTAGCAAAACTGTCATGTAATGAATTGAATCACTGCTCTCTGATATATGAACTGCAGAATTTTTTACATAATCTTAGCAGTATTCAACAACAATCAAGTGCACAATGGAAATTGAAAAAGATTATGCCTTACCTTTTTTGGATGTTCTCGTCAAACGAATAGAGAGTAACATTTAAACTACTGTATACATATAACCTAAACACAGTATTTAAATGTTAAGTCTAATCATTCTGTTGCTACGAAACGGAATTATAAGAAGTTTGTGTTTAAGAGATGTAAATATTTGTATTAATAATGAAGAATTAATCACCGAAGTATCTAATATTAAAATGGACTTATAAACTCAACGATCTCTGAAATTAAAAACAAACCAAACGTAGCAAATACTCAGAATAATAATCCGTTGGGTGTTATTAACATTTAGTATGTTCAAGGTTTTTTAGAAAATATAAGACGAATAGCCAAACTCTATATTATTAAAGCAGCATTCTCATCGGAAAATATGATAGAGTTTGTAAGTAAAACAAACCCAGAAAATCCCTTGAATAATAAAGAATGGTGGATACTTACTAACTGTTTAAAATAAGTAAATAAAGACAGTACAAGTCCGAAAGTTTGTTTCTACCTAGTCGTTTGATTTAATTACGTTTCTTGCTTTCGAGATATACGTTGTAACACATTAAGAAATAGATTTCTCAACAAATTGTATTAGAGAAAATTGTGACTGAAGATGAATATCCAGAACTACTATATTGTAAACTGCGTTTTTTTTACAGTTATGGCTGAGAGAGAAGAATGAACCTTATGCAATTTTGTATCTGATCAGTTTTTATACTGAACTTGAAATTTATTTGAAGCTTTATGTTGTGCGGTTTTGACTTATACTTTGGCCATTGTATCTCTCTAGCTTTCGAACTCAAAACTCATTTTCAGGAAAATTATGAATATAACATTTTGAAAAGGCTTATTTTTGGCGTAAGTAAGGCAAGCACATATAAGCCTCTCAGAGGACTATTTAGGGTTTTTTTTTTCTAAAAGACTCTTAACTGTTGAATGACTTCAAATTACAATAGGACCTTTTTAATTTGACTAGAGGCCTTCTTTGAAAGTTGTTTGGAAATTCTGTTTTTAATAAAAAAAAATGGTATTTGGAGGTTGGCATTACACAAGGTCTTTATACTTTTATAAAGGTTCTCTGCGGAACAAACTAGTCACAGTATCTGAAAAACAAATTACAAACTGATAATACACTTCACGAGAGAACAACGCTATCGGTGGAGAAAGTGACGGATCTGTTGGAGCTCTATTTCCGTAACTCTTACTTTCAAGTGAAAGATAAGTTTACGCGCAAAATGATGGACTTCCCATGGCTTCGTCTCTTTCGCCACTGGTAGCAAACATCTACATGGAGTGGTTCGAGGATCATGCGATCAACGCAGCAAGAGTCAAGCCAAAACTATGGTTACGATACATGGATGAAACATTTATTATTTGGCCGGAAAATGATGACAAACTGCAGAATTTTCTACACCATCTGAACGGTATTCGACCAACAATCAAATGCACAATGGAATCTCCTTAAATCGGTTTTACATGTAAAACTAGATTATGCCAGAAAGAGAGGGCAATATGACTTGCTTACATCTGGGGAAGCAGGCGTCACGGCCTCTAAACTTGAATAACGATTCTCTAAACTTAAAAATTAGTCTAGCGATTGTTTAAATGGCCTCCCTCAATATACAGGGTGTTTCCTAATTAAATGTCAATATCTTTGGGGGTTATTTTTGGCCCATTTTAAGAAAAAAACTTCATATGAACATATTATGTCCCAAACGTCTTACCTTTTGAAATACAGGATGGTAAAGTTTTCAAAAATAAATCATTTATTATTAATATCTACAATACCAAGTGAAGTGTACTTTTTAAATCTGTATTCAATTATGAGCAAATTTGAACTCTTGAATTTTTTTAGTCCGACGCACGGGTTTCATCTAAAAAAATAAAATATTATCATATTAACGATATTCTAATGATCATGCAGAGAAACGGTTTTTATTTTTTAAGCGAAAATCGTGCATCGGATTGAAAAAGCAAGCAAGTGATCAACTTTGGTTAGAAATGATTGGAAATTTCAAAAATAATTTTTATTTCAGGAAAAATTAGTGGCGTGCCATCAATGTCTGCCAAAATAGGCAGGTCAAATTACGTACGAACGCCACTGATGGAAATTAAAAAAAAAGTGACAAATTTCATTAAAATATCTGTGGTATTGTAGATATTAATAATAAATTATTTATTTTTGAAAACTTTACCACCCTGTATCTCAAAAAGTAAGACGTTTAGGACATATGAAGTTTTTTTCTTAAAATGGGCCCAAAAATAACCCCCATAAACATTGACATTTAATTAGAAAACACCCTGTATAGTATAGAAAGAAGTCGGCGTCTGTAAAGTGGGTAGAAGACTACAAAAATGCCCCTATTTAACCAACAACCCACGAAAAATCAACGCGAATTGCAACGATACATTTTCGGGATGCAGCCACCATCCGTTTGAGGCCAACTCTAAATAAAACCCGGTCATCCTTACGCCGTAAAGGTTCGATGCAGAATGTTTGACCGGACGCTACAAACTCTTAATGGAGGAAGCGTCGGAAATTCAAGAACAAAATGAGCATTGATTTATTCTCGGAATTTGGTCTGTGTTGACTGGGAAGTGAACCCTCGCTACTGAAAGATCTCAAGTCAAAATCAAAGATTTTGTACTGAAAGATCCATCAGAATCTGGGAACTCCTTCCACTCCCGTCACGTAAAACTTAAATATAAACTGATCAGTTAACTGTCTACTGTCAGATAACTGTCAACCTATCACTTTTCATCTATTATTTGTTAACTGATATCAGTCACGTTACAGTTACAGCTTAAAATTGACAAGTGGCAAAAGACAGTTAACAAGTGACAGGTGACTGTTAAAAAGTGGCAGAAGTGATAGCTGCCGGTTAACATTTGAACGGTCCCATGTGATCGATGAAGAGGGAGTTCCCAAATGTACATCCTATACTACTATCGTGCTTAATCGTAATCACTGGCTAACTACAAAAGATTTATTTTTAATCATACACTAGTCAACAATGATTTGATAGTTCAAATAGATCGCAAATTGCGTTAGTATTTACTAAAACGACGTTAAGCCCACATAATTTATCGGGTAGATTGCTCCCATTCGGCTTTGTTTTATCATGTGTTCATTCATTTAAGGCTAGATCAGTTTGAACATCTTTCAATTTATTTTCATATGTAAAATTTAGTACCCGTAAATTAAAATTCAAACAAGTTTTCGTGGCTAAGCGGGTAAAAAGAAAAATTAATTTTAATTTACGGGTACTAAATTTTACATTTTTTAATATTTGGCTTTAAACTCCGTTGACTGACGCGATGCCGACATCTTCATAGCGGTACAAACGCAATTAGCGTTGACCTGATCTAGAAAGGATTGCCTTTGTTGTTCGCAGCACACATTGGTGTGTCATAGGTCACGGTATGATTCTTTCTTTCAATCGATACTTTCATCGATCGATGATATAGCAGTTTTACTCGCCTGCTGCTGTTTTAGATTCTCTCGTATTTCGGTAGATGGCGCTTCTTATTGGGTACATGACTTTGCTTTCTCACTAACAATGTAAGGTGAGAGATAAAGCCGTATACCTAATTTATGAAGGGTGTCACATCGACCAGAAGTGTTCTGAGGAGTCCCATAAGGACGAAACAGTTAACTGTCAACACTTATTAGGTGTCCATTAGATCTTGGACCCCCGTGAGGTTAAGCTTTCGAGCTACCCACGGAAAAGTACTAGAGAAACAAAAAAACCCTTAATTTTTCTTTTTACCCGATTAGCCACGAAAACTTGTTTTTATTTTCATAACTTTTAATTAATTTAAAAAACCAAAAAAGTCATTAAATGGCCGTCACACATATCAATATATTGTCAATAATCACGATATTATCAATATAATTATGTGAATTTGTTTGCGATAAAAGTAAAGGCGACTAAGGATCTTAACCAGCAGACAGAACCCACACTTTTAGCTTGGATCTAGTTGGTAAAAAACAAAAACTGTTAAAATTGTTAACGAGCAAAATTTGTGGTTTTAATGAACATTTTTTAATTTTAACGGAGTTATAAAAGTAGGCGTCAGTCAGTGTGCTGAATCGATTTCAAAGTTAAAGCTAACATAACTTCGGTAAACCGCTTTTGAGATTGATAAACTTGTTACGGTTTGCGATGGAGTTTCAATTGAAATGGTAAATCAGGTTTTGACAATTTGCAACATCGGCGTTTTTGTTTGTCGAAATTGTACAGAGTATTTTCTGTGTAAACTAAAATTTAAATGCAGGTTTTGTTTATGGAAAATAATGTAAGTTCGCCAAAGCAATATGAATCAACTCATACCACCCGTCTAGTCCGAAACATAATTGAAATAAAAGAAGTTTCGAAGTTGTGCATTAGAACAAAAGTAAACATAATTAAAAACACCAGTATTTACTAAAGAGTCTAATGTCCTAGGTTCTAAAGTTCTAGATCTAACAGCCTAGATTTTGGTTGAAGGTTTAACTTAATTTTTTTAAGATCTCAGTAAATACTGGTATAATTGTTCATAGTACCCTCCTAACTACTTTGTTTATTGCTGATAAGCATTAAAAATAGAGTTACTTTTTCCAGCCATTAAAACATCTTCGCTGTAACTCCATAACTTTTAATAAAGAAAGTGTGAAGCTCTTATGCCCAGCCTTCTTGGTTGCTTTTAAAGAATATTACTTTACATTGAGACTGCCAAAAGAACGAGACCTAATCAGAAGTTATATCACTTTTACAACTTTACCCTTTTCTATGTGCAGAGTTGATAGGATGTTTGCAATTTAAGGGAGGCAATATGTCTCGTTAACTACTACGAACGCTTTGGAACAAACTTTGATATTCAAATAAACGAATAAATTTTTATTAAAATATTCTTGTTAATGTGGTTCTACGCTAGGAGGTAGCAATTCCATCCCACAGATCGGACACGAAGCGTTAATGAGAGACTATTCCACTGTGTTGCCAGTTTTACGTGTTAGTATTGAATTACAGAATGTAATAGGGAACTTGCCCAAAAAATCGAATCCTTTAAAAACAATTAAAATCATAAGGTATTATCATAAGAAACTTCCTAGAAAAAAATAGAAAGGTTTGAAATTTGAATAACTTGACCTGTTCTTAAAACGCGCTGCCATTGGTTGTGACGTCACGTCTTTGTATCTCGATCCATGCGACCGTTAACCGACATTGAAACAACACGTAAACAATTGATATTGTACTTATTGGAGCTTTGAACGTGGTGTTCAGTTATTTCCGGACGTAGTTTTGTCGAAATTTTCTTAATTTAGTGTTTTGTGATTCTGTTAAAGATTGAAAATGGTTGATGCGGGGTTTATAAGGACAATCAGACAATTTACCTAGAGTTGATGTTTAGTATACATGAAAAATGCGGAGGAAAGCTGAAGTTCGTGGTGTAAAAGCTCGCAAGTAAGTATAAATACTCAAGTACTGTAAGTACTATAATATAATAATTTTATATCGTTGTTTTCTTTTGTTTGTTTTCGATATTTTCATTGATCGATATGTGTATAGCAGTTTTTCACCTGCTTTTGTTTTTTGTTTCTCTCGTATCTCGGTAGATGGCGCTTCTTGCGATAGTTTTCTCACTATTTACTTATGATTAGAGACAAAACCGTCTAATTAACTTCGCAAGAATTGTTAAACTGACCAAGATGTGTTCTGAGGAGTCCCATAAGGACGAAACAGTTAACTGTCAACACTTATTAGGTGTCCTTAGACCTTGGACCCCCGTGAGGTTCAGCTTAGCTCCCACGGAAAAATATATGAGAGAAACAAAAAACTGCTTTTTGCCCGATTAGCCACGAAACTTGTTTGATTTTTAAATTCACGGGTACGAAATTCTACGTTTGTCAATTTTTTAAATTATAGCTCTCATGTCCTTCCTTTGGGATGCCGAAATCCGTGTTAAACTAACCTAGATCAATTGATCGACAACGTATTCTAACCTGCCCAGATACGCTCAGGTTAGAATAAATTGGTAATCAGTTGACTAAGGTTAGGTTAACATCGAGTTCGGCCTCCCAAAAGGAGGACAGGAGAGTGATGATTTAAGGAAAAATAAGTTAGTTTAGGACCCCTTCTTATTTCCCTCAATCACAAACAATAACCAAAAAAAATCGTATGGAAAGTGTAAAACATTAAAAAGACTTAGCCTAGTTTTGCTTATTTAATTTTCTCGTCAAAGTTTTAAACTATTCGTGTAGGCGCGCAGACCGTTCGGCTCGTCACGACCATGCACCGTTGCCATTTGTAAGAAGTAATAGTGTCTCATTAACGGCTTGTGATAGACCACTCTACGCTAGGGTCACGATCCGCTGTTTAATGGCGGCTGGAGTACAAGTAAAGTGATGTATCATAAGGCGTAATGCTAATATAATTGAAAATTGTGCTTAAGTCTGATAGGCTACGAATTAAACAATGCTGCTATTATTTAAACTAATCCATTCTAAAGACGAGAAAAATCACTATTTTCCTGAAATCTTAATAACAAGCTCAAAATTCATAAATTAAAAGTCCAATGTTCTGTTCCTTTAGCTCTCTTCTACATAAGCGTAGATAAGCGTTGTCTCTCTCGGTTCAGCCTGATGAAAATTCGCTAATTAAATAAGAGATGGAGCCCTATGAGAGAGACATGTTATCTGCGGTCAACATGTACGAGACAGGTGAAAAAATGGTCTATTAAACTGTAATTATGGGCTTATTGTTAACAATTTAGAAATATACTTATTTTTCTGCTATTTAGAAATGATTGTTCCTCATAATAGCCAGTTGTCATAATTTTAAAATATATTAGCATTAAACCTTATAGAAAACCCCTTTAGTTGCTATTGCTCATTTTAGCGAACTTTACCTTACTGAACCAAAGAGACTGGCGGAACAAAATAGAGGTACAAAATGTAAATGAATGAAAATGTAGATAAATCAGCATGATTAGCATCAACAGACAAAATTATTAAACTAGAGCTCATTTTTGGGGTACTAAGGAGTACGAAAAGATACCAAATAGAACTCTGGGTAAGCTAGAACCACTGATTAGAAAGACTGAGGCTGAGACACAAGATATTTATCACAGGGCCTGATGCCAAACTTACAAAAAAACTGCTGTATCGCAGTAGACTTTATGTGCGGATTACAAGAGGAATTATGAGTGGTCATAACGCCGTCAAAGTCCATCAAAACAATCGCAGAGACCTAGATTGCAGACTTTGTAGTATGAAATCAGACATAAGTCAACACGTTGTATGTTACCGCGAGGTGTCTAACCGCAAAAGGGATCCAACCTTTTGGGAAGGTTAACTTGACCCACAGATAAGTAGGCACTATTCTATTAAGGCAAGCTTGTGCACGGAACAAAACTAACGCTGTTGTTATCTTAGGAAAGGTTGGATGCAAAATAAGTAAACAGTCGTAAGCTATTATCTCTGTCATTCTCTCTTTGGCGATTTTTTTTGTTAAATAGCTAAAATGTAAGTTTGAAACTATAAATCACAACTTACGTGTAAAAAAACTGCCACGTGTTGGCATTAGAGCGCTGTGGTCAAAACTGTTACTTTGTTTTATCACAGAAAAAAAGCAGATTGTTCTGCAGATTCTAAACTGGTGTAGCATACGACAGGGGGTGGTGGCTTAGGGATCGATCCTGGGGCCACTTATCTTCCTGTTGTATGTCGAAGAGGTCCAAGAAACAAAACAGTTGGCAAAGTAGCCCAATTTGCGGATAATAAAACTGTGACTGTATGCGGACGTAATAGTCAAGAACTTTCTAAAAAATGCTCACAAACTTCCAATGAAATATCAAACTGCTGTGCAGAAAATTCTCTTAGGCTTAACATGGGAAAAACTGGCTTGCTAACTTTTTGCAAACAAATTAAAACTGATGAATCTTTATATGTTCAGTTGAATGGAAAGTCTATACCAGTTTTAGAATTAATAGATTTTTTTAGCAATCACAATTCATGTCTTGGGAACTTTATCTAGTGTATATGTGCTGTTATAAGACGCCTTAGAGATTTGGATTCATTTGACAGTCTAAAACCATACTAATATGCAAGTATACATAGTATACTATCATATGGAATTAGTTTATGAAAGTGCTCCCCCTTTGCAATGGATATTTTCTGAACGCAAAAAAGAATTGTAATGTGTTTACTGAACCAGGTACTTCATGTGCTCCGCACTTCACTAGACTAAGAATACTTACAGTGCCATCTATCTATTTCCTGCAACTTGTTATTTTTGTTAAAAAACACAAAGCCCTGTTTCCAACAAACAGTGAAAGATATGGCAGTAAAAAGACTATTCAGACCCAGAGCTGAGCTCGCAATTCCTATGCATAGAGCAACATTTATAAATAGCTAAAACTATAAAAGCCTACAACAGTTTACCAACAGATAATATCATATAAATCAATTGCGAATGAACTAAAATTTAAAAACGCTACAAAAAACTATACCAAAATTTTTTATATGTATTGGTTTAGGTTACGTCGAAGCCCAGTAACGTGATATTATATTTTCTGTCAATTTTAATTGCAAGACTTTCCTTTTGTTGTTTTTTAAAGAAGTTGAATTCCTTTCAGAGCCCACTAACACAAAATGACTTTCCTTGCAACTTTTACAGGATTAAGTTGATCGTGCTACAAATTTGACAAGATTGTGGCAATTATCCCGCCAGACGGCCCTTTCCTTTGGGACGTGAGCTTTGACTGGAACGATAAATAACTCCCAAGATAAAGTATCCTGAACAACTAACTACATGTTTAATGTTGTCGGGCCGGAACGCCGGTAAAGTGAAACAAGAAAAATGGTATTACCGTATTACGCTCTAACTGCTAATTACATAATTTAATTAATGCTAACTGGCATTCTTTTCGCCAGAGATTTGGGCAATCTTTCATTTCTATTAGCGCGAAAGAACGTCCATGGAAAGAATGACAGAAATGTTTCCTTGTGGATGGATAGCTAATAAGCCAGTCATGGCTGCAGTGCAGTGACCTAGTACTTCAAATACACTAGATAAAGTTCCAATAAGGTAGTTTTAGCTAAACAACACGTGATCTTTTTACTTGTCAGAAAAGATTCCGGCTCTGGTGAAGGAACACCCAGGTATGCTAGATTTTCCTTTGATGCCCCCAAAAAGATAGCCATATTTAATATTGAATGGATTTTTTAAACCTTTTTCCCTGTGCAGAACACGTATTAATTAAACAGCGCAAGGACTAAACAAGTTGGCACAAATCTGAAATCGGTGCTTTAGTTTAGGGCGCCCTGTACTTCCTTATCTAGCAGCAAAATTAGGTGAGTTCCAATGTAAGGAAGGAATTGTTCCATGATTCCGGCGGCGTCGGTTGAAAACTGCAATGTCTAGAGCTTTACCAGTGACTGTTTACCTAACTGTGTGGAAATCCCGCCTCATAGATTTGAACGTCTCAATTAATTAATTATATACTTAAATGAATACCCATTTGGAATGACAAATAGGGTGCTTTTGGTCAGGCTTTTTGCCAGTTATTTTATTCTGCAAGAGCGCACGAGCGCTGTGTCATTTTGTAATCTTTATTAAAGGTAACGACGGGCGCTAATTAGAGCCAAGTATCAAACCAACTAAATTATGGTGAGGTGTGATAGGACATTTATATGTCAGAATGTTTGTTTTTTTTTTATTGTTTTTATTCTTTAGATAACAGCATGGCAGAGCTCTACTGCCCACAATAAAGGTAAGGGTGACAGATTGGCAAAAAACCTGACCAAAAGCACTGTATATAAATTTAAAAAATCCTAAATTGAGACCATATGCGATTTTTTTTGCCGACTGCATACGATAGAGATATACATAGCCTCCTTAAAGTGAGACACCATACGGGAAACCTCTGTACTTTAGTTGCTCGCGGCGAATAGATGGCGCTGAAAATTTAGTGGCCTTAATCTCCATTGCTATAAGCAAAAAACGTCTTGCCATCTATTCGCGAACAGTACTAACAGCATGACAGAGCTGGTGCGCCCGCGCAGAATAAAGGTAAGTAAGTAGAATACTCTAAGAGTTTTGTTTATCTTTCTTCAGTATTGCCAGATTATACGATTAATCGTGTAATTACACGATTTCAGTTCTTTTTACACGATTACACGAATCAAACGCCAATTCTCACGATTTTTAAATTATGCGAAAGAAATCGTCACTTTTAATAAAAATCGAAAGAGATTGCTAAAAAGTTATCCACTACATGATACTGAAAATGATGTTGTATGTACCATTTTGGAAAGAAATTGCCAACGTGAAGATAGCTAAAACTTCAACATTTTAACTTTAAGTTTGTTTTTTAAGTGCTTTATTTGCCTCATTTTAACGCGGCTGTAGAGAGGATATTCTCCCAAATCAATCTGATTAAAACACAGTTTCGCAATAAATTGAAAACAAAAACAATAAAAGGTCTTTTGTACACAAAAAGTTTTATGGTAACAAGACGTGTTACGAATTTATTTTGAATAAAAATGTTACCAAAAAACTCGGTAATAGTAGGCTACTGCAGTGGCGTAGATAGAAATAAGTTTTGGGGTGGGCCCGAGTCTCCATGAGGCCGTATTTTATGTTTGTATTCATGAAATATATGGAAAATATCTTTAAAAATTTAAACTTCGGGGGGGCCCTACCCCCCCCCCCTTATATACGCCACTGTGCTACCCTATTTAGGTGATGACAGAAAGTAAAGACTCCAGTAATCGTCAGTCGTGTCATAAGATAGTTTTAAAATATAGGTACCTCGTTCGGCTCGGATTTCGTAGGTAACTCCTCTACCAAGTCAGTGGTATTATTTTATAGTTCAAAATAAACATTATTGACGATATGTTTTTGGCCACCAAAATGACGTCTTTACAAATGAGTATAAACAGTGGCGGCTGGTGGACGTTATAAATTGGGGGGACAGAAATTTATATTGCATGGAAAAGGAGATAAAAAAAGCTAACAATTTTATTTTAGCATTTTACCTTGATGCATTTTACAAACAGGCAGCTACTTGGTGTAGTTTTTAGTTTATTTGTTTATAGATAAAGTCTATTCGCCCTTCTTTAACATGCGCAAAGTGCTCGGATTAGCACCAGTTTCAGACTCATCACGGCCCCGTAGAGTAACCTCAAAAATCCCACAGAATTTTAAACAGTCTGTTAACCTACTAAGTATATGTCTATTTTTTGTCACATTTTCATTATGTTCGGTAATGTTTTGTCTATAGGCACTATTCAATTGGCACCAAATATCAGTTTTGCCTAGCATAGAAAATTCTATGTGGTTATTTAAATAAGTAGCACTTACTTTGTTTCTTTAGCTTTTTACTAAAGTGCTTGATATCACACATTCCCTTTGCCACCCACGCAGGATCACTTCGTGGATTGTTCATAATAAGACAAATAAAGCAAAAAAAAAGCATTTCGTTTTTCCAAACCGCACAATCAGCTTTCAGCAACGTCTAATTTTTTATTACTTGCACTAAAATTTTGGTTTATTTTTAGGATTTTTAGGTTTAGTCTATGTGGCCCTAACGATTTTATTTATAATAAAGTTCATATGTCAACGTATTTAAATTTGCACAGTTAATTATGTAATCGAAGGTATTTATTTTCATTTTTTAAACAAACGATAACAAAAACAAAAAATGACACGCGACCGGCAAGGCTGACCTACCCCAAATCAAAACAAACTCATACGTCTTCACTAAGGATAGAACCGACAACATGTAGAAAGGGTAACGAACGGTTCAGCACGATGAATATGGCCTACGCCAACTAAAACAAATATTCCTCCCGCAGCCGCCACTGGGTATAAATATGACTATAATATTCTAGAGCTTTCAGAATATTACTCTAGTTTAGTGTCAAAACTCTCCATTTGGCAAAATGTTAATGTTCATTCCCCGCCTATTCAAAACAAACTAACCAAAATAACAGTATAGAGCAACTTGTTGTATCAACCATTGTTCACTTTAATCCACTTTTGAGCCACGCTGTCGCTCCAACCCCGTATTTCGAAGTACGTGGATTAAAACACAATTTACATTTCTATTCTGTTTTGTTTCTTTGTTTATCTGAACTTGTTATAGACAAGACAAATAATATAGAGCGAAATAAGGATTCTCAATTGTAAATAAGGATATACTAGTAAAATAAAACACGTTTGGCTAAGGGGTACATACAGTGATAAAGTAAGCTGAGGCACAAAAAAAGTTGATGATTCATATATGAGTGGACTTTGCAGCCCTTCCTCTGCGACCATCAGAGTATGCATAACCCTCCAAAAAGACCGGCTATCAGTTTCGATGAGACACTGTTCAGATCTTCTGAGTCAATCTGAAGTTTACCGAAAATGTTTTGACGTTAACATGCAATAGCTGGACATTCGCATAGTGCTGGACATTCGCATAGTAAATGTCTGACTGTTTCGTCATCCTCCATATAGAGTCTACATTCGGTCTCTTCTGTTAGTCCCATTCTATGCATGGGTACTCTCAGTTGACAGTGACCCGTAAAAAGACCAGTCACTATATGTATCTACTGTCTGGTAAGTCCAATGATGTTCCTGGCCCTGTTTCTACAAGGTTCTTTAATGAACTCTTTAGAGTGAGCCAGTTCTGGTATATTTATCCAGTATTGTTGGAAGCTATTCTCTATCCATTTTAATTTGGTTGATTTAGTAGCATTGTATAATATCCCCAGGGCTGGTTTGGGGCCGTGGTAAGTACATTCAGCGAATCCCTGCAGCTCCTCACGGTTCTCAATGAGACCGTATGGGAATCAAGCGCTCTTAAGGCTGCTTGACTGTCGGAGAAGATTACACTTGTTTTAATGTACTGACAGTAATGTATAGAACCCTCGGTACAATTTATATCAAACTAATTAACAAAATTAAATTCCTCCTCTCAAAAAATCCCCAATCACAAAATATTGGTTTGTAAATAAATAATTGCGAAAATCTAAAATAAAAAAGTAAAGTTTTTTGGTGCAAAAACGTTTTTTTTATTTTTAAAAGATCTTTGTTGGTTTTTATTTTATTTGATGCATTTCTTTTTCATTTATATATTATATAAAATGCAGTGGATCGCACTCTGACTCGATGCGACAAAAACGCGATAAATGGGCCATTGAAACCCAAAACAGCGACGAACACGCTGCTGCTTTTCTCTTGGCTCCTTCAAATGGAGATGGATTTTATCTGCAGCCCACATGAGCGACAGTGATAGGAACAATGTTAGGCATTTTAGCGTTGTTTAAATAGGAAAAACTTAAAGAAATTTTGTGCCTGGCACAGGCCATCAGTTAGTCGTATTACTCGCATTGTTTTTGTGCGTGGAGCACGAATGTCTTAATTTACGCCCTTTACAATTTCAATTATTTCAGAACAATTTTTTGATAAATTTTGGTGGGCATGGGTAAGTTTCTTTAAAACAAAAATAGAATTAGAAACCCCAAACATAGTAGTAGTAGGTATGTTTTTTAATGACTTGTGGGTAAATATTTGGGCGCAACACCCCGAATTTTTTCTTACTGACTTAAAATTCCGGCTACCATGTTGTATTGACACGAGCCGTCGCTGCTCTATATAGTTTGTTATATCGTTCCCTATCCTGCCTGCAATGAGTCGTGCTTCCATTTTCGTTACTGGTTTGATTTACATAACACAGAAAATTAAATTTCCTTTCAGCTTCTTCTAGCTCAATCCCTGTCTAGCCCACATGAGTGTTTACTTCAATGGATCTGACGGCATGGCGGCGCGTGGTAAAAAGCTTTGGGGGTGCACACCAAAAAAAAAAAAAAATTGCGGCGCAGACGAAAATTTTTTTTGAGTGCTACGCTAACTTTTTGGGCCATCGAGTGGGCCGTCATATCATATAATTTAGAGCAAATCATTAAAGAATGAGATATTTAGTTAGATATTACTTACCTACCTATTATTATTGTTTTTATAAATAAATAATAAATGTATCACACCTAGTTTATTTTCTCTTCTAATGGCAAAGGTGAAAATTTAATGCTATCAGAATTAGAAACTTCTGCCATTGTCGTAAATACTAAATCGTCGAAATCAAAACAAACCGCCCGCGTCCGACCGATAATGCCAAGTTGTCTTAGCGCTAGTGGTATGCAAATACTATCTACTCAATACTTTAATATCTGATACATGGACGGATTCGAAGTAACCGAATCCTTCGACGCCAAATACCCGTTACTTGAATCCCGAATGGGACCGAAGCCGAAGTGTTACTTTCGTATCAATCGTATCGGCATCGGCCGTATGAGTAAGGAGTTTGGAGTACCTGTAATCATTTGGACCGATATTTATTTACTTAAATATTTATTTATTTATTTATAATAGATTATTTGATTCAATAGCTGTTGATGCCTAGCGGGGCCGCTTATCTGGCCCAATGTTGCCAACAAAATTCCCCAGATTAATATATCTAGATTTTCGTAATAGAAAAACTACAAACATGTAAAAGATCAATATTTTTATTTTTTGCATACTTAGTACTTTGGATTTACCGATAATATAATGATTACTTACAAAATATTTGATACTCGAATAGGAAGTATCCGTATCTACTCGATATTTGGAAAAGTAATCGTTGCACATAACTACTAAGCGCACTAATTAAAAGTGCGCGTGAGCTTCTCTAACATGCAACGCGAACCGATGACGCAGGGGGCATCACGGGGGTGCGGGCGGCATCGAGGCTAGTTTTTGTATAAGCGCGGTGCCGAAGGAAGATTCTATGTACTGTAAAATTCTATTGGGAAATGTCCTCTCCTTCTATATTTCATAATTAGCATGCGATATAACATCTACGGTGCATAGAATTTGGTTCCAGTAAATAAAAACGTTGTTTGATAGAGAGTACAACGATAAAAGTAAAGAATGAGATTCAAACTAACTATATAGCGCATCCGCCATTCGCCACAGGCTGGTTGGAATACGAATACAAACACATACATACCAGGTATTAATTTCTAGATAATATTCCAGTCTTTAGTGAATACCTTTTGGGGTAATTATGAATTAAATTAAGGAATGATCAAAGTTTAATATTTTTTAAGTAAAATTTGGGAGTGCACGTGCACATGTGCACTTATGGAGAAACCGCCACTGTCTGACGGACCCAGTATATTCAAACAAAAAAAAAACTACAAAATTGAAGAAAATATAAAGAACAAATACTAACAACGAATACAAAGATCAAGCAACAATACATTGTATCATTTCGTTGCACAAACAGAAAACGTCGGGACTATCAACAAGCTGTTCTCGAATTCTCAAAAGGTCCTGCCTAGGATAAAATTTCAGTTTAAATATTCATAGAGCAATGAAAGGGTGCTCGACACCGAACAGCGATACTTCTAAGCCTTTGTTATTACTCGCCATGATGCCTTGGTTAGTAAGAGGATTCAAAAAAACATAGAAGTATAAAATTAAGAGTTTTTGACATAGCTGGAAACAAAATAAAAGGTATTTATTTAAAGAATACTTTCAGCAAAATTATTTAAGAAAAGCCGGACGTCCCTCACACCCTCCGATTTTTTTGATTTTTTTGTAGGAATATTACCTACCTGGAGGATTGACAAAAGCCAAAATATTGGCTTTCGAAAAAGTTTATTGCCTAAGATGGAGCCATTTATAACTCAGAAATTTTTTGCAATAAAATGTTAAACATTGGTGTAGAAGTGATTATAATTTGACCTAAGACTAATTCCCACAAAAATGGTGGCCAAAACCCCTAAAATTGACAGAAAAATACCCATTTCTTGGGGAAACGTTACAATTTTTTTAAAAATTTTTTGAATGCGCCTTACAGAAAAAGGATAAGAGAAACTAATGAGTCATCATTCATATTTTTCGGATAAATCGTTTTTTTTTGTAGGCGGTAATGAGATTTTTTACCCAATAAGACAATCTTTGACTTATAGGTCTATTTTGTGAGAGCGACACACCTAGCTACTTAAAAAAAGGTAAAAAAATGCAAACAGCTTAAACGTGCTGGGTCATTTAGCTATATCCGGAGTTCTTGCTTGCCTTGATCGTTGAATGTGGTCACTCGGATGTATGCGATTGTTAGGCTAGCAAAAAACAGATACGTGTCAATGATAACTGACGTTTATAGGGAGACATCGGAAGTTGATGTGTCTCTTTTAATGCTAAAGCTATACCAGCCAAAGAGCTGAATTGGCCAAGGGAAACGAAAACAGCTACAATTCTACTTCCACATGTATTATGTAAAGTTGAACTTGAAAAACGTGTTTGATCGTTTTTTCTTACTCCTTCTGATACTGAAAAATTGTACAGTCTGAGAGTATTGAGAAGAACTCATTAAAAATATATTTGGTATCTAATTTTATCTTATTCAATAAGTATGACCTAATGATATTAAGAATGCTCACGAAAACTCCGGATATAGCTAAATGACCCAGCGCGTTTGACGAGTTTGCATTTTTTAACTTTTTTAAGTAACTACATGTGTCACTCATAGAAAATAGAAGTCGAAGATTCTCTTAGTGGGTCAAAAATATCAATTTTTACCTCCTAAAAAAATCCCAAATTTTGAAACCATGTATTTTTTAAACGATTTAAATATTAAATTCGCTAATTCTTTTTTTGTAAGTAGCATTCAAAAAAAAACATTGTAAACATTCAAAAAAAAAACAAGTAAACTCCATGCTATATGAACCTTAAAAACAGTTTTTTGTAAATATCTCTGAAACTAAAGCTCCTACCAAGTTTTTGGTTATAACACATACATACACACATTATACAACATTCCAAAACTGCATATTGATGCGACGCTCCGTTAAAAAGTTAGCATTTTTTAAACTTTTTACCTGTCAAATAACTGTCATTAGCATTGATGAATTTCGACCAAAATCTAATCAGCTCATTGCAGTACCGAATACCTAAAAATTTCATGAAAATCGGTTGGGCGGTTTAGGAGCTATCGTATTACGGACAGAGTTACATACACACACACACACACAGACAAACGTCACGACGATACTGCTAGGGTAGGTCAAAATACACCCAAATAACACATTTTCGGCGTTATCTAAAAAAAAATTTCCTGGAAAACAATAATTTGTCTAGCCATTGCTGTGCGGGCTAGTAAGGTAAAAATAATAAAATACAGTTCATCCCGAAGACAAAGTCCAAATTATGAAACTTTCGACCTTCCAAACTATTTGATTAAATTAAAAAAAAAACCATGAGAGTTGACTTATTAATAAAAACAAATAACCGAATATTTAATAATAAATTGAAAAAAATAAATACATTTTTAATAATATGAGGGCCAAAACCGTCCATTTACTTTGCAAGAGTGTTCTATCGACCAAGCAGTGTTCTGAGGAGTCCCATAAGGGAGAAACAGTTAACTCCCAACACTTATTAGGTGTCCATTAGATCTTGGACCTCCATGCGGTTAAGCTTTCGAGCTACCCACAAAAATTTGAGAGAAACAAAACCTTTTTTCCACACTTGGCCAACTTTTAATTCACGTGTAATACTAAAATTTACGTTTGTTAAAATAAAATTGGCAAAATAGGTATTTTTTGCAAAATCTCTCAAATAAATGAGGGTGCCTACAAAACCGTAAATCATTATTTTCCGAATCAGACTGAACGTTTATTTGGAAAACGTGTTCGCTTTTGGAAAACAGATTATAATTTGGATAGTTACAAAAATTATGACTGCCAATATGGCATTAATAAATGAAGCTGGCAATTTATTTATTCACATATAATTTTTTAAATATGAACAATTTTGGCCTTAAACAGTAGTAGTAGTAGTGATGGGGAGACCATGGTTGGTCTAGCGACTAGGCACACGGCGAGCCCTTTTCGCAAACCCCGATTTGTCCGTACACCATATTCAAAACTGATTCACGTGCCCTTTAGGATGCAAGTCTTCTTTCTCTAAGGGGACTTAATTTTGCCTGGCACCTCTTTGTCGAGGGCAGGGATCAACACTTTTACACCCCTTTTGAAAGGTGGTCTTGCTACATGTTAGACTTGCATCTATCTAAAATAGCTATCGTCCCAGCAGAACTTGGTTATAGACGATAGACTTTTTAGAGATTTTTGCTGGCGCCGTCCTGGTTCCAACTGTAGTAGGCTCCTGGGTTATCAATTCTGGCTCTTCGGTTGTTGGACTATGTGGCCTTAATAAAGTTAAAAAAATATTTGGGCGCCAATTTGTGGCCTATTAAAATGCGTTGTGTGACATTTGTGGCAGCTTGAAGACGTTGCCGCCATTTTGTGACACAACAAACCCATTGAATAATTAAACAAATATCTGGAAGCAGAACTGTATTTTCCAGCTAGGTAAAACATTGATATGCCCGGTAACTTTTATACAGTGGAGAAGGGGGGGGTTCAGAAATAAGAAAATTTTAAGTGCGCCACATTATTTAATACCAATGTTTTACAAAGAAGATCTTAAATAAAATACAGTTCAACCCAAACGTTGTAGCCAAACAATGAAATTCTATACTTCCGAGGCTTCCAGAATATTTGTGTAATTAAAAAGCCAAAAAAAAAAAATAATAAACAGAATAAAATTCTATTAGATCGAATTCAGATGACAAAACAGAAATACTTTACAGGTAGATGGACTCCTTTAACAGGTCATAGTGTACCTACACCTGAGTCAGTAGTGTGAGACTCGGTTACATAAATGATTGAAAAAAAAATAAATATACTTCCAAAGTTATTCTGTCATAGGGGAGATCTGGACCAAATATCCGCTGTCATCATTCTACGCTAGGTCGAATGAGACAGACAGCAACCCAGTCCGAGATCTACCCCATGAGGTAAAACAGTGTAAAGAAACCACTAAAACATATAATCTCATCTCTCTTTTGTCTCCGCAAAGTTGGTCATTGGGTTGCACAAATAACACAAAAATTTAGTTCATCTTGTTTATTTCCACAGGAGGATGAAAATGAAATTGATTAAAGTACAAAAAAAAAAAAGTATTGAAATCTGAGGAAAATACTTGAAACATGAAATATAAACCAATGAAATTGGTGGGAACGAGTCAGCGCCAAAATAACCGCAATAGTAATTTCACAATAAAATTTAGCTTAATAGTACCGCAAAATTGGGGTTATGACGTCATACCTTTACCTTGCGTTTACAAGAATTTCAAAAGTTATACTTTAAAAAAAATTATATGGAAATTATAGCAAAAAAATTATATAAAAAGATTATATATGGAAAAAAATTATAGTTATGGCTTGCTCCTACCTTGGTCCTGCAATTATTTAATTGTTGGTGTTTTGTTTAGTAAACCTGGAGTTGTCCAGACATCCTCTCACTGCTCTCGCTGCTCCTGGCTTGCCCGCGCCTCCCCTAATGCCCGCTTAGCACATCACGCTAGGGCAGCACATGGTGGTCAAAATGTTGGTTCTTGCCCGAGCGTAGAAACCCTTTCTCAGGGTTATAACTGGCCCGTCCGGCTTCCCACCAGCGTCCAGCCCAACTGTCCCGTCGCTGGAATTGACAGGGCGATGCTCTTTCCGTGCAAATGGCGTAGGCCGACTTAAAATTCCCCTCAAAAGGGTGCGAGCGTCACTCCAGATTGCCTAGACACGACGGACTCACTTCCACAGTTTCTGGGATATCTCCTACAATCGCTGTAGTGCCAATCACCAAAAACAAAGGCGATCCCAGAAACTGTTGTCGACCCAGCCAAAATTCGTTCCCAAAGAGAGACCAGGCAGAACACAAAAAACGAAGTGGCCGGAAACCGTTTTGTAAATTTGGTGGGGAGTGGGGACGGTAAAACGCAATAGTACCAACCTAATCTTCCCGGTGAAATTCAAATAAAGGATGCAAACCTATTTAAAAAACTTTTCCGCCAAAAATAAATCTCTACATTCAGTGGCCAGACTAGAAGGAAAAAACCCGGGGTTTTCAAAGTAACCAATGAGGTACAGCAATAGTTCTATACAGGTCTATAGGGGCAGCACCGACCAAGTGGACATTGCAATCCGGTAAAACGTACATTGAGGTGTTGTCGGATCTATTTCCACGGTTGGAATTTTTATAACAAGGACGTCGAGACACCCTCCATACACATTATTAATATTCGAACACTCAACCAATTCCCATATGAGTAAAGCTATACTGAGCGCAGAATTTAGTTGCACTCCAGTTACAGTCTTCGTCAAAAGTTTCCGTCGCTCTTTATAAATGTTTTCTCTAATATTCATATGGTTTAACGCCATTTTTGTAAAACATTTCTACAGTAATAAAGCTGTTTCTGAACCTGAACCCAAAAATACACACTGAACCATTGCTTAAAGGCACAAGAGTGTTCAGATGTTAACTCACACGATTTCGTTCATTCTTTCAGTCTTGGTTTTTATCCCTCGTTTATCTCCCATTTACAACAGTGCATAACTCGTATTTATTTTATCCTTTCCCTATCAAATTAATAAAGATATCAAAGTGGCGGAGCCTCGGTTGTTACTGGTCAAACCGTGAACCTAAATATGTTTTCGTACTATCAAAACTAGTTAATCCGTGAAGGACATGAGGTTCGGATTGTCCCAATATCCTCGAAATAAACGTAAGGGAATGAAATGTTCATCTAAATGTTCCCTTCCTGTTACTGAATCCATTTGTGATGCGGCAACGCCGCCATTCCCCAGCATAACAGCTGTTTAACTTTATGAACGTCAAGTGAATCACAAAATTCCACAGATAAAAACAAAACAATCAAAATTTTTATGTGATTTTTCCCGAAGCCTGTGATCTTAAATTCCAATTACGATGTCCAGATAATGCGATGTGCGTAGTGTCCACAGTAATTCGATGGAATGTCTCCTTTATAAGGTAACTTTTTGGACACTATATAACCTCCAAACCTAGCTCTATAAAATACCCTTACTTGTGTACAGAAAGACGAATCAAAGAGCCTTGACCATTTACCCAAATAAACAAATATGTAACGTTGTCCCAAACGTAAAAATGACACGTTACATAATCCCCCCCCAACTTCAAGACGATTAACCTAAAAAGGTTAATCGGAGAGATCCGCTGCCGACTTAAGGTCTTTGGCATGCCAACTCCCTGGCAGTACTTTACCCGCAGCATCTGACAAAACAAAATTTTTCTTCCAAACACGCTGACCCACAGCAAAGTTGGGTACCCTTGTACGCAAATTATACTGAACTACGTTTTTCTCTCCGGCCACCTCTAACCTTCTCTTAACATCAGCATAGAGCTTCCGGAAACCTTCGTTCTTACTTTCAGCTGCAGTTTGTACACCATTCTCTTCAGATAACAAAACTGGGTTGGAGTAATCTTTACCTGATAAACACATATTCCTACCAAAATTAACAAAGAAAGGAGACATCCTGGTTGTCTCATGGGTTGCAGTACGAATCGCGCAGGCAAGTTTATGTATCTGTTCGTCCCACTTCCTGTGGTTGTCTTTCACATAACAACATAACATGGTTTTTAACGTACGATTCGTCCTCTCTGTTGGATTTGCTCTGGGGTGATAATACGGATTATACTGTATTTTAACCTGATAACTCTCAGCAAAACGCTTAAACTCATTACTTTTGTACTGAGGGCCATTATCACAAAGTATCAAACGGAGTACTCCGAAGACCATAAATACTTGCTCCTCAAGATGCTTGACAACTGCTTGAGTAGGGGCTGTTCGCATTGGAAAAACTAAGGAAAACTTACTTAAATAGTCCGTCACGACAAGAATCCAGCAATTACCCTTTGTTGAACGAGGTAGAGGTCCACATAAATCAGTCGAAATAATTTCCCAAGGACGAGTTGGTTTTGGGTGAGATATCATCTGATCAGATACACCTTGTGTATCACCTTTATGAGCTGCACAGACAAAGCATTTCTTTACAAAAGTTGCCACGTCCTGGCGCATTTTTGGCCAATAATATTTTTCTGCCAGTCTGTGGAAGGTTTTATACACACCCATATGTCCTGCGGTAGGAGGATCGTGAGCTTCTCCTATAATTCTACGCCTATGATCTTTGGGGACTACCTCTTTCCAATATTCGTTAGATGGTGAAAGTTGAGGGTATTCTTGTTTGACATATTTATACAACTTATTATCAGTGTATCTCCAATTCATAAATTTTAATGGTGATTCTACGACCCTCTTTACCATCTTTTGGTACCATCGATCTTTAATTGCTGTTGAAACATCTCTGGGCTGCGAAATTGTATCAATCATAGGTACTGCACGAGACAACATGTCCGGGACAACTAAATCTTTCCCTTTCCGATGGATTACTTCAAAATCATATTGCTGCAGTTTTACAGACCCACGAGCAAGCCTTCCACTGGGCTCTTTTAAGCTATGAAGCCATTTTAAGCTAAAATGATCTGTTATGACCTTAAATGAGATCCCCTCAATATAAGGCCGGAGCTTCTCTATCGCCCAAACCAATGCCAAACATTCTCGCTCGGTGGTCGTGTAAACACGTTCTTGCTTAGTCAAAGATCGACTCAAATAGCAAATGACTTTGTCTCCTTCAGGATAAGGTTGCGTTAAACATGCTCCTATTCCATAGCCTGATGCGTCTGTTTGAATGACAAATTCTTTGGTATAATCTGGACATGTAAGAATCGGTGCAGTCACTAAAAGTTCCTTAATCTTAATAAATGCTTTTTCGCAGTCTGGAGTCCAATCGAACTTTTGATTTTTCTTAGTTAGAGCTGTAATTGGAGCTATTATCGCTGAAAAATTCTCTATGAAACGTCTATACCAGGATATTGTACCTACAACTCTACGAACTTCTCTGACAGTTCTTGGCCTCTGGAGCTCTAACATGGCTCTAATTTTATTAGGGTCAACTCGGATGCCTCGACGGTCCACTACGAAACCTAAATAAGTCATTTCTGGCCTACACAGTTGGCATTTTTCCCAACTTACCGTTATCTTTGCATTCTGCAATCTTCGTAGGACTTCCTCAAGAATTCTAAGATGTTCAGAAAAGCTCTGTGTGACAATTACAAGGTCATCGAGATATACGTACACGTAGGGGTCTAAATCGTTTCCTATGATGCTATCTATGAGTCTCTGCCAAGTTGCAGGTGCATTATGAAGACCAAATGGTAACCGCTTAAATTGGAAGAGACCTCGTCGACAGATGAATGCTGTTAGTGGCTTCGATGATTCTTCCATTGGTACTTGCCAATAAGCACTCTTAATATCTAAAGTTGACAAGTACTTAGCATCTTTCAATTTGTCAAGAGTCTCGGATACGAGTGGTAAAGGATAACTATCACGCGCCGTCACTGAGTTCAATTTGCGGTAGTCTACACAGAAACGATATTTCTTTGTGTTTTTCTTTTGTACCATTACCACTGGTGAAGCCCATGAACTACTACTACGTTCTATCACATCCATTTTCAGCATTTCGTCGATTTCGTCATCAATAAGTTTTTGAATGACCGGTGAGACCTTATATGAACGTTGTCTTATCGGTGCTGCATCTGTTGTGATCTTATGCTCTACCCTGTCTGTACATCCTAGTGAGTCACCCATAATAGTCTTATATTTATCGACCAATTCCTCTAGTCGTTCTGATTCATAAGGCGAAAGAGTAGTTTGTTGGTCTGGTGTTTCTAAAGAACAAATCACATCTTTATTATCGGCAAAGTGCCACTCATTAGTACTTAAGTTCGGTACTATCCCCATCGAAATCCAAAAATCTAATCCTAAAATCAAAGTGTGCGGCAACTCAGGAACGACGACGACCTCTATTAACCTAAATTTGTCCTGAACTCGCATAGGAAGCTGCACTGTTCCAATACTACTCGTGCTTTGACCATTTGCCACAATACAACTCGTCTTCTTCGTCGTATCAAGTGAAAAACCAAACCTCTCGATGATTGACCAACCATGATTCCCTAAAAAGGTACGTGAAGCCCCGGAATCCAACAAACCTAATAACTTATTTCCGAGCACATCCACTTCTAAATAAGGCCTCTCATCTTTACGAGCATGACTTATCACATAATCTAAAACGTACGTTAGCCTATCGGTCGATGCTTGTTCAGGCTGACTCGAAGGTCGATCACCTACGAGCGCCTGGGTCCGTTTCCCTGACGATTACAATTTCGACATTCTCTTACTGTTACCCCTACCTGACCACACGAATAGCACTGTTTGCCTCTAGGTAATGCGCACCCGATTGCCATGTGCCCTGTTTGGTTGCATCTATAACATACCACGTCCCTATTCGCCCTACCAGGTCTAACACCTTGTGGTGGTTGTTCATCTCTGTCATTTACACTAGACTGACCACTAGCTGGTTGTTGTCTATCTCTATCAGCTCTAGCAGCGAAACTGCTTGCTGGCTGCTGCCTATTTCTGTCGAATCTATTAGCAGGATGATTTAAATTCTGTTGGTTCGATGTCCCAGCACCTGATATTTGAATTGCATCAACCCCTGTTGAAAAATCGTCACTGTCGCTCTCTACGTCAACGTAGGCCAAGTCAGGTTCAATAGATTGGTTTTTCCTAGGTGTAAAATTTTCCTCCTCTAAACCATATCTCTGGTCTATTCTACGACACAGATCTTTTAAATGTGATAGGCTATTGACCTCAGTAGCAATCAACCCTTTCTTATAGATGTCCGCTATATTTCTGAAGACGATAGCTAATTTTGCCTCTTCGGAAACAGGACAGCCAAGTCTTTGGAAATATGTGTTCATGACAGCAATATAGGTCCCTATAGACTCTCCAGGGCCTTGTTTACGTTTTTGAATCTCCTTCAATAGCTTCTCGCCATATGAAGAAGGAAGATATTCTGCCATGAACCTTTGTTCCAGCTGTTCCCACGTATGGACTTCTCTTCGAACATCTTTGTAAAAAGTATAAGCTGACTTTTCAAAAAGATCAATGCCCGAATTCAGTAAAACCTTTTTGCTGACTCCTCTCGCCTGGCTTAACTCGTCCACTCTCTCAAAAAATGCGGTGACGGAGATTGTACCCCTCTCGCCTGTAAACTTAAGGTTCCATTTATGCGGAGGTACAGGTGCAACGTGATATGAGGTACCAGGATCACTTGACATTGGTACTGGCGACGAACATGAAAATGGTCGTGACTGAGCAATTGGTGCAATGCTACTTTGGAGGGCAGCTAAACTCAAAGGAACGGTAGACGGTTGTTGATACTGAAAAGCTGTTGTACCGTAATTCTCAATCGGCATAGGGAGTGGTGCTTGTACTGATGGTTGAGTTGGGTTTGTAAGCACTTGCATTTGCAATGGAGCCATGACCGACGGTTGGTTTGTGGGCTGTTGAGCTGTTCTTTGTGTGCTCGAGTGCTGTGGCTGCGGGAGTTGAGACTGGCTGGGAATGTTGCCAACATTTGTCGAGTGGTCTGAGCTTCGACTCGTTGATTGGGTTTCAGATGCTTCATCATCATCTGAGGTCACGCCAACTCTTAATAAATCTGTTGCTTGGCTCTGCAACCTTCCAATCAAACTCAAGGTTTCCGCAACCAGTATGCCTTTTGTTTGACTTTCTTCGAAGTTGGACGGATTCATGTTATTTATCCTGGCCAACACGTGTTCCAACCTTACAGCGATTTTTCTAAACTCTCCCCCCTTGCTCGTACCAGAGAACTTCTCTACCAGCGGTACCAGACTATCAAGCTTCTTCATGCAGCTAAAAGCATCTTGGCCAAATTTAAAGGGATACGGAGGGTATCTCATACTTGCATCAGTCTTTTCTCTTTGTTTGATCAACATAAGCTGTTGTTTCATCTCTTCCACCGATCCAATAGCTATGCCTCTCCAGGTTAACTCATAGATTAATTCGTCCTTGACTAAGTACCTTACGTCAGACAACCGACTCAAAGAAATAGCCATAGTGCCTTTTATCTTCAAACTTTAAACTTTAATTAAAACTGTTAATTATACCTCCCAATTATAAAAACTAAACCACGCAATAACAAACACAAAGTTCACTTTAAATTCACCAGTGAAAATCACTATAAATTTTCTCACAAATGTAGAAAATATAAAACTTAAATACGGGCAGACGCGAACAAAACCGAAAAACACCGGAGCAGTAAGAAAATAAAATTTATTTGCATTTAAAAATGTAATCATAATTTATGTTAAGTATTTGTACAACCAACTATGACGTCCAACCCTGCAGAGAGAAATAACTACTTAAATCCTAAATTAGAATTAACAAGCAGCGATAACGAAAGTTAAAAAAATAAAAGAGAGACAAGAGTTTTGGCAGTGTTTAGGTCTTATGTTTCACTCCTGCGTGAGTAAAACCAAAAAAAAAAATGATTGCGCTTATCCTAGCTGAACTGGATTAAAATTAAAGTTAAGTGATGTTTGTTTACCTCAGCAACCGAATAGGTAAATTTATCCCTAAATGGAACGTACAACAGACTACCTATAACAAAAATCCCAAAGCTGTTGTACACAGTTAACGCTAGGGTATACTCCTGCTATTGCAGAACGGCTCCACTAATAAACTACTCAAAAAACCCAAATCGCCGTATACAATGATTTTTCTAAAAAGAAAAAATCAAAACCCACTTTAACCTGCTTACCTACTCTGAGTTTACACGAAACATGCATTGCTTAAGGTCACATCATCCCTTAATATATAAGTGAACGCAATAAACGTCGGAACAGATGTTCATGTTATAGAAATCGTAAAATATGCTCAATTAAAAAAAAATCCGCTCGTTGAAATTGCGTCGAATTAGACTAGTAAGGATGTTGTGTGTAATTAAAAAAAATAAAAGAAAATTTAAAAAAATTACCGATGGTAATAAAAAATTTACAAATAACGTCTTGGTAGGACTGCAACTCTCTAATAATTGTTAAAATGAAATTCCCAAAATTTTAACTAAATTGATGCAAACCATGGTCGTGGTCAAAAAGACCCTAGGATCGTACCGAAAGGTGCGCAAAAAATTTTTAAAAATTTTTTGGTGGCGACCACAGTAGCACAATAATAAAAAAAATTAAATAGTGGCTTACTACAATGTTCAAAATATTACTCTACCCTAATAGGTGGTTTGGAGTAGGGAGAAAAAAAAATTAAAACAAATGATGATAGGTTGCTAAAACGTGAGGGTTCGAAATAAAATTATATTTTAATTCAGAAAAAAAAAATATTTAAATAAACTGGTAGAATCATTGTAGGGACAAGGTACTTACTATGCACCAAAAAAAAATTTTGCAACAAGAAAATCAAGTTTCCTTTCTTAAAAAAAATTAAAAAAAAAATATTTAAAAAATATTTTCAAAAAAAATTAAAAATGTTTAAGTGGGGTTGCAGCTCCTATTAGTGAACCTTAAAAAAAAATTTAATAGAACCAGCACCAGAAAAATCTTATTCAAGTTGTCATGCAACAGTTTTTGTTCTTTTCCTTTAAAAAACCAGTTGTCAATTCCCTTTCCTCTCCCAAAACTGTGGCAATGTGAAAAGTCAATGAGCTAGAAAAATTTATTTACTATAAAAAAAAATGTTGAAAATTAAATTTACTTAAGAATCATAAGGTATAAAAATAAAAAATCAGTTTAGGAAAAGTTTTAAAAAAATGTTTATGTTACAAAAAACAAACGATGTTAGTATATTTGTTTAAAATTATTACTAAAGGAAACAACCAACGTGAGTACTCATTTACTGTACCCCTATATTAATGTGAACCTAAGTCTTAAACTTTGCACTCAACCCCGTAAAGAATTATCCCGTGTGCCCTTTCAAAAAAACAAATATGGAAACAATTTCAAGGATCACCTATAAGAACGTTGTAAAACTAAATCTGCCTACTCAAGTGTCTTTACACACAACATCTAATCAAAAAAAAATTTTACTGCTTAATGCATTCTCAGATCCCTATTCCCGGTGTTTACGAGATATAAAATTAAGTTGGGCCCACTCCACAACTATCAGTCAAAGCAAATCTACCAAATGTCCAAGGGCTAATGAGACCCCATCACCTACAAATGATATTTAGAAATGAAACAGTTGGGAATAATCCTGCGTAAAAACCAGAGAACAAAATCAAGAACCAAAAACTATTACATTAATTTTAAAAGAGCATAATAAAACTCCCGGCCCCAATTAAACTTTTGTTATCTCAACAAAACTCGGCCTAAAACCAAAAAACTTTTTATTAGACATTTCCCCTATTCCCTAAGTATAATGTCAATAAAACCCAAAAACTTGTGATTTCCATTCCAATCCCATCTGTACCCTATATATTTTTCAAACGGTTAAACCCCCACAGGCGAAACAATATCTTATTTCAAGGAAAGGGTGAAGATATTTTGAAGCACCCTGTGAAAATAGGACACTATTATGGAAAATTGTTCAGATCAGTGTTCTTAATACTTTCCAACCTAAATATATCTAGTCCCCTCATGTGCATGTTACTATTTTAGTTCCTATCATAATTAAATAGATCACAAAATTTGTCTTTCTCCGCGAATCTGCAAGGTCATGGAAAATGCGAGATTCAGCCTGTAGGCCAAATTTGGATGTATTTTAATTTAGCGAAAACCGAAGTTGCGAAATCCTAAAAAGATTAGCAGGAAGTCCTCGTTCCTCGATTTCTACACTCCGAACCAAACATTTCTTCCATTTCCACCCAGCTCGCGGGAGGAAAACCCCTAATTATTGCAATACAAAAGGTACTACTATCATATTATGCATAACAAAAAAATATATGCCCTCATCATTGTTTAGTCGCATCAAAGAAAACCTATTGTTTTTAAATTTATTCTTAGGTTGGAATCTTTTTTTAGAAATCAATGATCTTAAATTTATTGTTTAACCTGAACACTTTCCCATTTATTCCACAAAATTTTGCTTCATTATTTGAGGTCACCAGTATGAAATTATTTTAAAATTAAAAAAAAAATGAAATAACAAAAATTATTTCCCAATTGTCCACAACTTCCAAGTTTTCATCCCTAAATACCTAGGTACTTTCTCAGTCTACCACCATCCATCGTTATCCAACATAACGCTTTAATTTCAGAAGCAACAAAACGAAGATTAAGTGAAAAGCTAAGCAAGTATGTTGGAAGTTGCTTTACAATGGGCGCAGATGTAAGGCCCCTTTAAGTACACGCCACTGTCCTGAAATGCAAACTAACGAAAAAACTGAAGACTAGCATATCTGCCGTCAACTAACATTTGGCATGAAATTAAAATAATTTCATATCATACCAGTATCCTCAAAAACAAAACGTTTTTCATTATATAAGACCCAAACACTTAACCAATTAATTTTGTTATTTAAAATTATGATTTGGAAGTAAAAGATTTATTTATTCCTGCCTGATCAACTAAGACAAAAAAAGTTCACCTTTTTGTAACTCAAGAAGTTCCCGTTTGGTCCCCTAAAAAAATATAACCTGTCTGGTCACCCTTTAAAACTACGACCCCTATACAAACCGTTTTGACCAAAACAAGAATTCGAGAAGTTATGTTAACAGAAAGGAAATAATTTTTTACGAAAAATTAAATTATTTAAAAAAAATAAAATTTTGAAATATTTTTACCAATTACCACCGCCTAGCATTTATATTTAGTTGAAAGTCTCTCTTAAATTCACTGACCAATTTTTCGGCCTCAAAATGACATTACTTAAAAAATTTACTGAACTTTACAAATGAATTCTACAAATGAACTAAAAAAAATCAAAAAAACTTATATCTATATCTTGGGCGCCAATTTGTGGCCTTAATAAAGTTAAAAAAATATTTGGGCGCCAATTTGTGGCCTATTAAAATGCGTTGTGTGACATTTGTGGCAGCTTGAAGACGTTGCCGCCATTTTGTGACACAACAAACCCATTGAATAATTAAACAAATATCTGGAAGCAGAACTGTATTTTCCAGCTAGGTAAAACATTGATATGCCCGGTAACTTTTATACAGTGGAGAAGGGGGGGGTTCAGAAATAAGAAAATTTTAAGTGCGCCACATTATTTAATACCAATGTTTTACAAAGAAGATCTTAAATAAAATACAGTTCAACCCAAACGTTGTAGCCAAACAATGAAATTCTATACTTCCGAGGCTTCCAGAATATTTGTGTAATTAAAAAGCCAAAAAAAAAAAATAATAAACAGAATAAAATTCTATTAGATCGAATTCAGATGACAAAACAGAAATACTTTACAGGTAGATGGACTCCTTTAACAGGTCATAGTGTACCTACACCTGAGTCAGTAGTGTGAGACTCGGTTACATAAATGATTGAAAAAAAATAAATATACTTCCAAAGTTATTCTGTCATAGGGGAGATCTGGACCAAATATCCGCTGTCATCATTCTACGCTAGGTCGAATGAGACAGACAGCAACCCAGTCCGAGATCTACCCCATGAGGTAAAACAGTGTAAAGAAACCACTAAAACATATAATCTCATCTCTCTTTTGTCTCCGCAAAGTTGGTCATTGGGTTGCACAAATAACACAAAAATTTAGTTCATCTTGTTTATTTCCACAGGAGGATGAAAATGAAATTGATTAAAGTACAAAAAAAAAAAGTATTGAAATCTGAGGAAAATACTTGAAACATGAAATATAAACCAATGAAATTGGTGGGAACGAGTCAGCGCCAAAATAACCGCAATAGTAATTTCACAATAAAATTTAGCTTAATAGTACCGCAAAATTGGGGTTATGACGTCATACCTTTACCTTGCGTTTACAAGAATTTCAAAAGTTATACTTTAAAAAAATTATATGGAAATTATAGCAAAAAAATTATATAAAAAGATTATATATGGAAAAAAATTATAGTTATGGCTTGCTCCTACCTTGGTCCTGCAATTATTTAATTGTTGGTGTTTTGTTTAGTAAACCTGGAGTTGTCCAGACATCCTCTCACTGCTCTCGCTGCTCCTGGCTTGCCCGCGCCTCCCCTAATGCCCGCTTAGCACATCACGCTAGGGCAGCACATGGTGGTCAAAATGTTGGTTCTTGCCCGAGCGTAGAAACCCTTTCTCAGGGTTATAACTGGCCCGTCCGGCTTCCCACCAGCGTCCAGCCCAACTGTCCCGTCGCTGGAATTGACAGGGCGATGCTCTTTCCGTGCAAATGGCGTAGGCCGACTTAAAATTCCCCTCAAAAGGGTGCGAGCGTCACTCCAGATTGCCTAGACACGACGGACTCACTTCCACAGTTTCTGGGATATCTCCTACAATCGCTGTAGTGCCAATCACCAAAAACAAAGGCGATCCCAGAAACTGTTGTCGACCCAGCCAAAATTCGTTCCCAAAGAGAGACCAGGCAGAACACAAAAAACGAAGTGGCCGGAAACCGTTTTGTAAATTTGGTGGGGAGTGGGGACGGTAAAACGCAATAGTACCAACCTAATCTTCCCGGTGAAATTCAAATAAAGGATGCAAACCTATTTAAAAAACTTTTCCGCCAAAAATAAATCTCTACATTCAGTGGCCAGACTGGAAGGAAAAAACCCGGGGTTTTCAAAGTAACCAATGAGGTACAGCAATAGTTCTATACAGGTCTATAGGGGCAGCACCGACCAAGTGGACATTGCAATCCGGTAAAACGTACATTGAGGTGTTGTCGGATCTATTTCCACGGTTGGAATTTTTATAACAAGGACGTCGAGACACCCTCCATACACATTATTAATATTCGAACACTCAACCAATTCCCATATGAGTAAAGCTATACTGAGCGCAGAATTTAGTTGCACTCCAGTTACAGTCTTCGTCAAAAGTTTCCGTCGCTCTTTATAAATGTTTTCTCTAATATTCATATGGTTTAACGCCATTTTTGTAAAACATTTCTACAGTAATAAAGCTGTTTCTGAACCTGAACCCAAAAATACACACTGAACCATTGCTTAAAGGCACAAGAGTGTTCAGATGTTAACTCACACGATTTCGTTCATTCTTTCAGTCTTGGTTTTTATCCCTCGTTTATCTCCCATTTACAACAGTGCATAACTCGTATTTATTTTATCCTTTCCCTATCAAATTAATAAAGATATCAAAGTGGCGGAGCCTCGGTTGTTACTGGTCAAACCGTGAACCTAAATATGTTTTCGTACTATCAAAACTAGTTAATCCGTGAAGGACATGAGGTTCGGATTGTCCCAATATCCTCGAAATAAACGTAAGGGAATGAAATGTTCATCTAAATGTTCCCTTCCTGTTACTGAATCCATTTGTGATGCGGCAACGCCGCCATTCCCCAGCATAACAGCTGTTTAACTTTATGAACGTCAAGTGAATCACAAAATTCCACAGATAAAAACAAAACAATCAAAATTTTTATGTGATTTTTCCCGAAGCCTGTGATCTTAAATTCCAATTACGATGTCCAGATAATGCGATGTGCGTAGTGTCCACAGTAATTCGATGGAATGTCTCCTTTATAAGGTAACTTTTTGGACACTATATAACCTCCAAACCTAGCTCTATAAAATACCCTTACTTGTGTACAGAAAGACGAATCAAAGAGCCTTGACCATTTACCCAAATAAACAAATATGTAACGTTGTCCCAAACGTAAAAATGACACGTTACAACTACACCTGCGTATATTCTTGATGTTCAAGGTCAACTTATATTTTGCGTGCATCGCATTGTACACTAATTCGAAGACGACTGTTGAACGCTAAAAAGGAAGTGAGCGGCAGGGCAGGCTTTTTTTTGATTTTGCATCGTTGTTCGAGACGCGAACCTGTTACCTTCTGCATGTGAAGCCGACGACCATACCACGGCAATACTCGCCGGCCTTAAATAGTGGTATTCAAAGCAATAAAAATGTTCTTCACTGCCCATAAGGTGAAGTGAACGCACCAAATTTCGAGACGTTTATTCTTATCTGCTTGTGAGGGAAGGTGCGCGAAATGGTCACTTTCATGGGTAAACTTTATTTCACCGGTGATCTTGAATGCACAATCTGGTTTCATTGGGAAATGAACACACGGGAGTTGCTGTGGCGCTTATGACCTTACTTTTGACAGTAACCTTTGTTTTGGCGAGCTTTTTGTGAAGTATGGACCGTGGAGGTTTTATACATTAATTGTTTACCTATTTTTAGAAGAAATTTTATAACTATCAGAAAAAATTATAAAATTCATGGTGTTAAATTTTTTAAAAAATATATGTTTTTAAAAAAAACTCGATTTTTTTTGTTTTGACCATCAAAAGTTTTACTAGTTTGGCAATTTAAGCTTTTTTCTATCTTTAATAATAACAAACTTAGCAATGGACACTTTTAACTTGAAACACCCTGTATATATGTCAGTACGAAAATATCTGTTGCGACATATTTTCTCTTGTAATTTGACCTACCATTACAAGCTTCATAAGAATTTTTAAAATTAAGTTTGCAATAGTGTAAAATTTTCCTGGGTCACCTTGTACATTATTTATAGTACCTTTTGGTGTTTTGTGGGTATCAAAGTAGGCATTTCAGACCTGTAAACTTAATGTCCTAGTTATATTTTATTAAATTAAAAAGAAGACTAGTTTAAATTAAGTTTAACCAAAGAAGATATATCAACGTTTAACTATGTTTTTAAATGAAAATTCGTATTAAACTTTACCTTTCTAGATTCCAAACCAATTGCAAAAACTTCTTTACTTTCAATAAAGTCGTTTTTCTAACTCAAAGCTTCGAATTAATTCAAAAAAGAGGTCTTTCCTAGCCTAGCCTAACCTCGTCTCACTCTGGAATCCATTTTCGAGCATGAGGCTCAGTCCATTTGTATTATAAGTCCATGACTAGATCATGAAGTTCCTCTTAACTTCGTGATTTAGTGACCTTAGAACACACGGCCTTCTCCCATGGAAGATCCAGGCTTGATAACCCTGTATAACTTTATTACGCAGTAAAAAACCCAAACAAAAAAAAATATTTGAAAGCGGATAATTGAAAAGTTACAAACAAAACGGAAAATTTATCTTTTTCATCCAAATACTCATATTTCCCGTTCGAAGGTGAGATCAAAGGGTTGATAAATTCGAGTAATTTGAAAACGGGCACTTTCGATAATCTACTGTGACAACGCTGCACAATAATTCAGCAATGCATAAAGGCTTTTTCATGCACAATTGGAAAACATTTTGAAAAAAAATGGGGCTGAAGCAAGTATTATCCAAGTTAAATTGCACTTTTACATCTCTAAAGCCGGACTCAGACGAGATATGTACAGGGAAATCCTAAATGGATACTTTTGGGGTTTGAAAATTCGGAAAAAACGAGTAATCATCTAAGAATACAGTTTCTCTTACTTTTGATACAAATGACATCATTTTTAATGGAAAATTTATGTTTTTATTCTCGAACACACGGCCATCTCCAACGCAAGATCCAGGCTTGATAACCCTGTATAACTTTATTACTCAGTAAAAAACCCAAACAAAAAAAATATTTGAAAGCGAATAATTGAAAAGTTACAAACAAAACGGAAAATTTATCTTTTTAATCCAAATACTCATATTTCCCGTTCGAAGGTGAGATCAAAGGGTTGATAAATTCGAGTAATTTGAAAACGGGCACTTTCGATAATCTACTGTGACAGCGCTGCACAATAATTCAGCAATGCATAAAGGCTTTTTCATGCACAGTTGGAAAACATTTAAAAAAAAAATGGGAATGAAGCACTTATTATCCAAGTTAAATTGCACTTTTGCGTCTCTAAAGCCGGACACAGACGAGACATGTACAGGGTGATCAAAATTGGATACTTTTAGGGTTTTAAAATTATGAAAAAACGAGTAATCTTTTATGAATACAATTTTTCTTACTTTTCATACTAATGATGATCATTTTTGATGAAAAATATATGTTTTTATTTCTCTTACTAATAACTAGAGACACTATATATATGACATTTTTAAATTTTATACAAAATAAGGGATCTCTTCTAAGAACCAGTGAACCAGTAAAACAATTTTTATCAAAAATAATGGCATCTGTATCAAAACTGAGAGAAATTACCTGCATCACCAATCAGATGTGTTAGTTCGCAGTACATGCATATGCTTTTTGGGCGGAGTTTGGGCATCGACGAAGTAGGCAAAGTTGATGATTAATACAAGGCCGTGGTTCGGAAGTCACGTTAACCGAACCGAACCGAACCGAACCGAACCGAACCGAACCGTAGATGGCGCTAGCACGATAAAGACCTCTACCCGACAAAGGGTATCAGGCAAAAATAAATCCTCCTCTTCATGTAGTATGAATGTAAGAGTAAATGAATTGTGTTTGTCTTTTTAAAACTTTTTAGAATCCAACTGTAAAACTAAATTTCACTTGGCACTTTTTTGTATTTTTTTATCATACCTTATCGTCCATTATAGTTCAAATTTTGTGAAAATAACGGGCACGTGATCAAAAGCGAAAATAAACTCGCTTTAGGGATTACTCAAAATATAAAATGGGATTTCTCTGGCACCCATGTTTATAAATAATGACTTTTTAAAAATGGAATATTTGTTTTGCAATAACTAGTTTTTAAATCGTAGTGCTTTGTCCTGTTTCGAAAAGCAAATATTTATACAGTCTCTGTGACCATTTTAACCTTGCGGCGAGCGCGTATACGCGGTAAAAAGCTGCAAATTTATCTGCTCCTGCTCACGGCAATTTTAGTTGTAACTACAAAATAACGGCCCCTCAAAAGGTAGAAAAGTTAAATTTTATAAAAGTGTTTTTAAGAAACTTAAAGGCTAGAAACCATACCAAGCGCAGATCTGGGTCAAAATCTAGGGGGGTAAAAGTCGACGAAAAAATTATGGGTATAATAATATATTTTTTTAGAAGGGGGCAATTCTCCTGTTTTCCCTTTAATTATTAACAAAAAATGCATATTTTTTTTAGGGGGGCGGGAGTAATTATAACTTTATCCCCCCTTTTAAATCCGCGCTTGTAGTGTCACTTTTCCGCACGCCTTTTAGTTTTGAAAGTTCCACTTTTCCGCACTACTTTTTTGCATGGTTTCAAAAACTTAAGAATCGGTACCTTAATATTACTTTTTTCGTGTCCTTAACTGTCCAAACTATTAAATAGTTTTCAAAAACCGGCCATGTCAAGGTTTTAATGTTTTAAATCCGCATGACAACCATCATACAATACAAACTAAAAAGTTATAAAATGGCATCTAACGAAAATCTTCCAGAATATATTCTAAATAGAGAAAGAGACCTTGAACCGAAGATCTTCCAGAATATATTCTAAATACAGAAAGAGACCTTGACCTTCTACCTGCAAAATCTAAAGCAAGGTATGAAAAAGAATATGTATTTTTCACGAACTGGTGCAAGGAACAGTACTTTAATAAACATTTTCTTATTATTTTATTTTTATTTTCATTGTTTTCCGCACGCTCGACGAAAAAATAGTGTTCCTAACTCTTGCGGAAAATTTATTTTCCGCACCTTGGTGGCCAGTTTTTCGCATCGCGTCTAGTAATGTATTTTTTTATTGGAACTTTTATTTCTAACTTAGAACTTTGGTTTTTCTTTAGGATTTCCAATTTACATAATGAGTTCGGTTCGGTTCATTATCATCATCATTCAGAAAAACGTTCTCAATTCACAAATTTCGGATAGGATTAGAAATAAAAAAGCGTATTTTGTTTAAAAGTATGCTTGATTTATTTCTAATATTCATCAACCCAACGCGTTTGGGCTTGGAAATTCATTTCCAAGGATTATACAAGTTTCTATTAAACAAAATGTTGGAAAATAATCAATTACTATTATGCCACGATTATCAGTTTTTGCTGTTTCAATTGTAATGGATTTATCGACCTGATTTTTTTAAATTCACAAGCTTGTAAATATTTACGAACTTTTTGTCATGATGGGGTTTTTTTTACAAGTTTCTATAAGGCGAACTTTTTTCTCGAAGTTGCTTTTCTTTAATGAGACAAGTTTGCGACTCCATAATATAGGACAATTTTATAACTCTCGTCGAATCTTTACAGTTTTAAAAACGTGAAACTTTTTAAAATTTTTAAACAAAACAAACTTGTAAAAAACACATTTATCCATTAAAGTATATGGATGGACAGGGAATGGAAAAGATGAAGCTGAGACAAGATCTAATATTTCGTTTTATGTGGCCCTAATGGTTCAGTGGACGCGAGTCCGCTTTACAATTAGGGGGCGGTGGGTTCGATTCCTATGCCTACGAGTGCAAACTCGAACCAACTATCCGTTTGTGAATACAAGTTCACTGGAGGTAGGAGTAAAGTTTGGGCCTCAACGAAATAGGCAAAGTTGATGATCAATACAAGGCGGTGGTTCGGAAGTCACGTTAAGCGTGTTAAGAGCGCAGATGGCGCCAGCACAATAAAGACTCCTGTGCTCGACAAAAGAGTATCAGGCAAAATGAAATCCTCCTTGAGAAAAGAAAATTGACTACCGTGGGGGTGCTTGATGGGCCGGCCCGTTGGGCTTCATGTAGTATGAATGTGAGAGTAAATGAGTTGTCCCGGGTACCAAGTGACTTCAAGCCAGATTATCTTGGTTTCCATCAAATTGAGCTGGTAAATTGTGTACAATAAGCGGACAGACAATAAGTAAAAACGAAACGAACGAACCAATGTGTTATTTCAGGTATGTCCTTTAAACCAGCAAACGAAAATGGAAACACGACCCATAGCAGGTAATAGCCGAGATAGCACAGGGCATCCAATTGGACGACCTGGACATTAGATATACGCCCATGGGACGTTCAATGGAAGTCCAGTTTAGGTTCAGTATAATTTAGAGGACTGCTAGTTTTTTTTTAATTTCTTGGCTTTTCCTTTACACAAAGCTTGAAATTGTGGATATCAGATTTCGTTGCCAGAGTAGAGCCTTTTTACCATTCCCCCGAGAACAATAAGTATTTTCCTGCAATCTCAACAATAAACTCGAAATTTACGGTTTGAAAGACCAATGTCATTATCTTTTAGCTCTCTCGCCTTTGTAGAGTCGTGTAAAGTGTGAGGCTAGAGTTACCTGTGTTTAGCCAGGTTAGATTTTTTGTTTTTTATAAAGACATGTGCAATATTTTTCATTTTTGAAATACTTTTAATAAACTATTTTAAGCGGTTATCAACGGAGGAGCCTAAAGTGTCGAACCAGTATAATCAAGAATTAGGTGTGATTAGTTATGTGGATCCATTTCCTTTAAAATTAAAGACTCCCTTTTCTACAGATGCAGCTAAATTTTCTTTAGTTACAAATATGGACGTTATTGCTTATCATGTCCTTACAACAAGCTACTGCACCAAAGATCAGATGGAGGCATACAAGAACTTAAATGATTTTAAGTATTTTGAGGCAGAATTTGTCACTAGACGTGGAGCTCATAAAGTGGGGGATTATACAATTATACTTAGCAAGGTAACAGACAAAAATGAGAGTTTTAATGGTGGGACTAAACCTAGGACTGTAACACAAGTTATTACACAAAAAAACTCCTGCTGGTACATCACTTACCCCCAGTTTTCTTAGCTTGACTGAAAAAAACCTTAAATTTAATAGGTTTTCTTTACAAACAAAAAATATTAAAAATCAAATCTAGATTAAAGGGGTTAATGGATGTTTAATTTGTTTCAGGTGAAGCATTCTCAAAGGATAAATTTAACACCTCTTTAAGTTTAGGTTATTTGCCAATAAAATTGACGACACTGCCATTCCGTTCATTACACTTTTATGGCAGGAGTTGGTGAGGTCTGTAGCCATGTTGGTGCTTTTATGCAACAAGAACCACTACCAAATACCAAATTGCAAATAATGCAAGGACCTAAAACTATGAACAACAAGTGAAATTAAAGAAAGAAAAATAAGAAAAAAGTTTTCTGCTTTATGTACTGATATTAGTAAGATAAGATAAGGTTGAATATAAATCACTACAAGAAATTAAATTTGGAAGAGTGATAACATCAAGGACAACCATAACACGTCAGTCTTTTACGTTGGCAGAAATAAAATTGACTTATACAGCATTAAAGAGGCAGGCAGTTCTTCCGCTCTCACGAGCGAGAGTAATTGATCCATTTGCAATGACCAATTTCAACTAGTGTGTATTTTGTGAAGAAGTAACAAAATAAAGAAATATATTCTTACGTTTTTTATTTCATTATTCTTTTAATGGATGTCGAGATAGAACATTGCATTTGCCTCGCGATAAAGGATTTGTTTGATGGTATTTTTATTTCGACAAACAGTAATATAAATGGACGTCCATTGGACGTACAAGAGTCAAAAATCTTTGAAATTTTAAATAAATTCGTATTCTTGTTATGGAAGAAAATGTTTTAGAAACTGTTCTTTTTACCGATTTTTAAGCGACATAATGGTTCTCATATCTATCTAAGGATACAAGTTAAAAAAACCCTAAAAACACCTAAAAAAACCCCAAGAAAAGTAAAAAATCAGAAAAAAATTCCAAAATTGGGAAAGAAAACGCCCTTCGCAACAAAACGCAGGTGGCAGACACCAAGATCGGAGTCAAAGAATATACGCCGGTGGATCAAATATACCTTGCGCAAGTGTAAACTTATGTAGTTATGTAATTCTTACCTTATTTGTAAATATTTATTTAAAAATTGTGTTTTTATGTAAAAAAAGGATACATCCTAAGTGACCCGCACTTCGATCCGAGGGCCAGCAGTTTCTGCACCGGGTCAAACGCCATTGCTGTAGGTTGAAAGGGGAATCCATGACGAAAAGTCTGGAAAAAAGATAAAAATTTATTAGAAACTAAGAAACCCTTTATAAGAAAAATCCTATAAAAAAACAATTTACACTGTAATTATTGTTGACCGTTTTCCAAAATGCAGACTTTGTAAAAAGCACACGCAACTTTTCTTAAGACTTGAGCCTCGAAAAAGGCGGTTAGTTTTTTCCAATCACCTCTAGAAGTATCCGAAACCCTCCAAAAGGGCCCAATTGGGGACACACCCTTAGTACGTTTATTTCCTCTAGTTAGTTTCATTATGGTTTGACTGACACTTCAGGGGATTTCATAGCCAAGTTTCAATTTGACACTATCCTATTATCGTAGTTTCCTTATTTAACGGACAGTTAGTCTTTAGTGGAATATACCAGCTCAAACAGCTGAAAAACTCATCGGATATAGACCGAGTTTTTATTTTACAGAAGCAAGCGGTGAGACTAATATTTGATCTTCAACACTTAGAGTCTTGTCAGTGATATCTATTTATATCTTCAAACTCCTTCAATTTGTCCATAAACACAGAAGTAGGTTTATAATCAATGATGTTTTTCACAATTACAATACGAGGGGTAATAGTGACATATGCCTTTCCTTACAAAAATGAGAAGCTTTCAAAAAAAGTCCATATTACGCGAGGGCTAAACTGTACAACATGATTCCCTCCGAGCTTAAGGCAGTATCCAATAAAAGCTTTAAAAGAAAAATTACATTCCTTCTAGCTTCTAGAGCTCTTTACTCTGTGAGTAGGTTTGTTGATAGACTTAATAGATAAGACCTCTGGTATTAATAATGTGTATGTAACTTTTCAAATTAATTGTTATATTAGTGTTGTATAATATGTAGGTATTTGTGTTATTTTTGATGGTTTTTACTTATTTTTTTTTTATTTTAAGCTACTTTTAAGATATTCTTACTATTTAAGCATTTTGACGTGTACAAGGGTTGTCTTTTAAGTTTTGCATATACAGCTGGAATAAAACAGTAGATAACTTTTAAAGACTTTCTTGTTTTTCGAAGTATGAGCTCAAACCAGTTGTTAAAGCAGTAATTCCACTCGTTTGTTGGTACTATCAAAATTGCATTCTAGAAGGCGTCGACTGTTTCCTCTGGCGACTAAAATCTTTGACGAAGCAGTGCATTCTTGATTTTCAGAAAAGTATAGAAATTGGAAATGGTCGGGACTGTATGGAGGATGGTCCAATAATTCGACGTTTTGTTGGGTTAAAAATTCAGTGGCTTTTTGTGCTTTATGCGATCTTGCATTGTCTTGGTGGAGGTAATTCGTCGTTCGGGGTTTGGTAATGGTGATGTACCAATCAGCAGTAACAGTCCTTTAATCTTCCAGAGGAATTGTTGCTACATGATCTGATTTTGAGACAAATGTCGCGACGACCTTGTTGGATACACTTCGAGAACGGATGACCTTTGTTGGCTTTTCTTCATCTAAACAGATGACTGACGTTAATTTTCAGGCTCATATGAGTAAAACCACGACTCATCACCACTGACAATGCTGTACATGTATTTTCTGCAGTTTGCTGCCTCAAAGCGGTCTAGAGTTTTCTGACACCAATTGACGCTAGCTTCTTTCTGTTCTTCGGTTAACAGATGCGGTGATATCCAGCGGGAATTTTCTTATGTCTAATTTTTCATGCAAAATCTCGCGATATGTCACATGTCGATCTTCCGTGATAAGCATGTGCACAGCATCGATGTTTTGCTGGGTGACAGCCGTTTTTAGTGCACCGGGCCTTGGATCGTCACTAACGCTAACCCGTCCACGCTTGAATTCTTAATACCAACGAAAAATTGTCGAATGACGTAGTGCTTTATTACCGAAAACAGAAATCAACTCGACAAGGCATTCTTATTGAGATAATTTCCTTCAAAAGTTGTAAACAATTATAGCCCGAAAATGTTCTCCATTTTTCGACTGATTTGTTATTTTAAAAAATGTACTGTAGCTATAAAACTATATGTATCGCACTGACGTTCTGAATTCAGGTTAGGTAAATATTTAGGTTAAGTTCTAGTGACGACATTTGATCAGTGTCGCCCTCTATGTGCCTATTTTCAAAATATAAAAGACACCCCTCGTAAACAGAACTCAAGCTTTTGAAAAGGAGTTATGGGTGTTCTCAAAGTTGAGTGATTTATTTTAACAAGTTGTAGAACTCGTAAAGATAAGTAATTTTACCAAAAATACTTTACATAAAAGTTGCAGAATAAAGAAGTTATTAACAGTTCAAAAAATTAAAAACTTTCCGCGTACAAACGACATGCTGCGGCAGGGCTATCAAAACGGACGGGCCACGATCCTCCACTTTGTTGACGTCACATCCGGGGCTGATTTTTTTTTGATGGCCACGTTACGACACAGCTGATTGTCATTAAAATATTGAAGTTGGAATGACGGTTCATGAATATATTTTTTTTTAAATAAAGCCGGTTTTGAGATTGTTTTTACTATATTCTTTTAGAACAATTTTTTTTTAATCTATAGTAATCCTTAATTTTTCAGAGCCGCTTCATTAGCTCACACAAAAATTAAGTTTAAAGCAGAAGCGAATGTGACAATCACAGATGACAAAGTCAAATAAATGTTGGTCGGTCGAGACGTCTTTCGCATGAAAAAGTCAACAAACCAACCGAACTGTAGCAATAGGGATCTCCAGTCCAATAGTTCCCACTCTTAGGTTACACTTTTGTGTTTTTAGTTAGGAATAGTAGCATAGGGAATAAGTAAAAACTGTAAAGAAACGCAGCTCAAAAACACTTTGACTTACCCTTGGATGAAAGGAACTTGGTACATGGACAACTGCACAGTCGAATCCAAATAATTCCAATCAAAGTAGTAGCAGTAGCACTTCAAAGCAATCCATAAATGTTTATACACGACCGCTGTCTTAAAAAAGCACGCATGTGATTTCACTTGGCGATCAATATATATCACTGGTATGGAGAGTACCCCAAATATTCGCATGAAGCTCCGTATAGCAAGACGGACGTTGGAGCACTGCTGTATATGAGCAATACAGCAGTAAAAAGGTATGTATAAAATTAGGGAAAACTTAAATTAAAAAAGGATGGAAAATGGATATACTCAAGGTAAAAAAAGCAAAAATAATAAAGTAAAGTCAATGCATTCTTGAGCATATAATTCACCGCGCAAATTCAAATTTTTACCCTTTTTGTAGGCAAGGCATATCTTAGTAACTAAATTAGTTTAAACCAAGAAATAAAGTAACTTTAAGTATAAAGTTTTAGCATAACTCTAGCAAAAAAAAAGAAAATAAAAGCATTCTAATTTAGATAAATGTCTCTAAATTTTATATCTTAAAACTAAACGCCGGGACGAAGCATTCCGGCCCCCCTGAAAATACCCAGGGTATGGTATTTTCTGAACTAAGCATTAGGGAGAGGGCACAATTTCACCAAAGGCCTCTTGAATAAACCTTTGGAGGTTTTAACTGTAGCAACTCTTACTACATTATCAGTACCAGGGTGCAATCCTACTACTCGTCCCAATACCCAATTTAAGGGAGTGGTTTGATCATCTTTGATCAAAACCATCGTATCAATCGCAATGGGATCAATTTTGTCTTGATTCACTTTAGCGTGTTGTTGCAATGTATGTAAGTAATCTCTGTGCCATCTACGCCAAAAATCGCGATGCAGTTTTTGCAGCAACTGCCACCGAGAAAGCCTATTTAAAGGCACTTGGTCAAAATCGAGGTCTGGAACAGTCGTAAGTGGTTCCAGGCTAAGGAAATGACCGGGCGTCAGTGCAGTCAAATCATTTGGATCTGTGCTGACTGGACACAAAGGCCTAGAATTGAGGATAGCTTCTACTTGCGTAACCACAGTATAAAGCTCCTCAAAAGTAAGCACCTGTTCTCCAATTACTCGTAGTAAATGAGACTTTGCACTTTTGATGTTACTTTCCCACAAACCGCCCATGTGGGGTGCGGATGGAGGGTTGAAGTGCCAACGAATTGATTCGCGATTAGCAACTTCAGCAAACATCTCGTTAAGCATTTTAGCAGAAAGCGTAAAATTCGACGCGTTATCCGAGTAGACTACTTCCACGCGTCCTCTTCTGGCCATAAAACGTCGGAACGCTGCCATAAAAGCGTCTGCCGATAAGTCTGACACAATTTCTAAGTGTACCGCCTTCGTACAACCGCAAATAAATAGAACGACATAAGCCTTAAGTCGTTTTGCACCGCGCATGCGGCTCATTGTAATAGCAAAACTTCCCGTAAGATCAACGCCAACGTGTTGAAAAGCTTTTGCTTGTGAAACGCGAAATTTTGGCAAATTACCAACAGGGGGTTGATAATTACTGGGGCGCGTGCGCCAGCATGTAGAACAACGCGAAATTATTTTTCTTATATGCCTTTTAGCTGCAAAAATCCAATAATTTTGAAAAAGTAAAAATAAAGTCGTGTTTATGCCGGTATGCATATGTTTCTCGTGAGTATGCGCAATCAATAACTTTGTAAATTGAGAATCACCGGGTAAAAGTATAGGAAATTTTTTGTCATAATCTAATTCCGAATTGCATAATCTTCCGCCAATGCGTAAAATATTATTTTGATCCAAAAACGGATTTAATTTTCTAAAAACCTTTGGCAACGGTTTATTATCGACAAGTAAAGAAATCTCGTTTTGAAAATATTTATTTTGCACGTGTTTTATAAGCACAAATATAGCATTTTGTAACTCATATTGTATTAACCACGTAGAATTAATAATAATTTTCTCATTATTAAATTTACGCGCGCGAAGATTGTGAATAAAACGTAGTATAAAAGCAACAAGTCTAATTAAACGCAAAAAATTTGAAAATTTGTTAAGCAGACAATCCAAAAAATTTGGTTCAATTGTTGCAGCAAACACCAATTTTCGCTCCTCTTCGAGAGCTTCTTTGGGTGTAGTAATATTATTTTTAGTAAAATCCCATGTCTCTTGTGGCTTACAAAGGAACTCGGGTCCTTGCCACCAAAGGGAACAATTAATTAAATCTGCAGGCAATAGACCACGTGACCCGGGGTCCGCGGCATTTAATTCAGAAGGAACATGGTTCCAATCGCAAGGCTGAATTTTTTCTTGTATGTATGTGACTCGGTTGGATACAAAAGTGCGCCACGCATGTGGTGATCCTTTGATCCAAGAGAGCGCAACCATACTATCCGTAAAAGCAATGGTATTTTGAAAAGCAATTTTATTAGCAAAAGTATTTTGAATAAATTGAATGAGTTTAGCTAGCAAAACTGCCGCACAGAGCTCCAAACGGGGAATACTGATTCTTTTTATGGGAGCGACTTTCGATTTTGCGCACACAAAATACGTTTTAATATCTCCGTTTTGATAAACAATACGAAAATAAACCGCCGCACACATACCTCGCTCGGATGCATCGCTAAATCCAACAATTTGACAAAATTGAAAATTAGAGAGATCAATCATTCTTGGGATATAAAAATCAGAAAATAATTTGAGTTCTTCCTCGAATTTTTTCCACTTGGAAATTATTTCCGGGGGTGCTAACTGATCCCAATCTAACTTTATAAACCATAAGTACTGGATTAAATTTTTTGCAAAAAACGTAACCGGTGTAAGAAAACCTAAAGGGTCAAAGCATTTCGCAAGGGTACTAAGCAAATTACGCTTAGTGCAAATTTTTGTATTATAATTAAAAGAATAAAAAAAGTTATCACTTTGAGGGTTCCACCTCAAGCCTAAAATTTTTAGAGAGTTTGCATCCTCTCGATCCAAAGAAAAGTCTTTGGTTTGTATGTGGGTTGCAGGCAAGTCTGCAAGCAATTTGGGTTCGTTTGATGCCCATCTTTTCAGTTCAAATCCACCTCGCCCTAATAACTCAATTAATTGATTTTTCATAAGCATGATTTGATCAAAATCATTGCAACTTACTACGCAGTCGTCTATATAGACGCTGTCCTTTAAAATCGCAGAAGCCAACGGTAAGTCTTGATAATCATCGGCTAATTTAAGCAAGGTTCGAATTGCTAAATATGGGGAACAGTTTACCCCGAAAGTCAAAGTTTTCAATTCGTAATCTTGCACCGATTCTTCAGAATTAAAACGCCATAAAATTCGTTGGTATTTATGTTGATTTTCCTCCACATTTATCATTCTGTACATTTTAGAAATATCGCTAACAAAACAATATTTATGTAGCCGAAAATTAAGCAAAATTTTAACTAAATCTCCTTGTAGTTTAGGGCCCGTGTGAAGGGCTTGATTTAGGCTAGGCTTATTTAAAGAATGACTCGATGCGTCAAAGACAGGACGAACAGGCGTGCTACTCGAGCTTTCTTTTATAACCGCATGGTGAGCAATATAAAAATATTCATGAATTTCTGAGTTAGTAGGTGGTGAAACTGCACGCATGTGACCCATATCCAAGTATTCTTGCATTACTTGTGAGTAAGAAGTAAATAATTTTTTATCATTTAGCAAACGTTTTCAAGCGAGTACAACCGACGCAAAGCAAGGGTTCGGGTATCGCCGAAATCAACGGGATTCATTTTAAAAGGCAACGAAACGGTGTATCTACCGTCCACATCGCGTATAGTAGTTTTTTCAAAATATTTTTCGCAAAAAATATCTGAAGGTGAATTTTTCTCCACCGTAGGAACCTCTTCCAACTCCCAGAATTTTTGCAAGGTATTATTTAAATCAGGAGTGGAAATAGTTGCCATAAAAGTAGAAATATTTTTTGATGCAAAAGCAGCATTTTGCAGAGGCATTTTTCCGAGCAAAGTCCATCCGAAGACTGTATTAATACAAGAGGGGGTGTTTGGACCAAAATAAAGTCTACCTTCTTCTAAAAGTGATCCATAAAGGTCCGCGCCAATAAGAAGTTGAATTCCAGCTTGATTATACCAACTGGGATCAGCTAATTTTAGACCAGTTAAGTAGTGCAAAGAATTTTGGTTAAAAGATACACTTGGCATTTTATCGCAAACTTGGTCTATTAATACAGGTTCTAGACTAAAAATTTTCGATTTATTATCGATAGCAGCAATTTTACAGTGCACCGCATGGCGCGCAGTAGTAGACATATCTCCTAAACCGTTTACATTAAGCGAAATGTTGGATTTAGGAAGTCCGAGTGCATTCGCACATTTTTTCGTTATAAAGGAGCACATGGCGCCATTATCCAAGATGGCGCGTATTTCGTGCCAATTTCCGTATGCATCACGGATGTGCAGCAAAGCAGTGCAAAGCAACGTGTCATAGTCGCCAAGCACAGTACCCGCGTGAATAGATTTATTTTCAGTAATCTGATTTTCTACGGGGTTAGTTTGTGATCCACTAGACGTCACAGAAGAAGAAGCAATCACCGAAGCTGGGGAGTTATTTTTTAGGCATAAAAGACTGTGGTGATTTAAAAAACAAAATCTACATCTTTTTTGTGAAGTGCACGAGTTTACTTGATGAAAACTAGCCATGCAGTTGGTGCATCCCTTATTATTTCTAATAAAATCAATGCGTTCTTGAATTGGTTTCGTTAAAAAAGATTCACAGCTAAAAATCAGATGTGTATTTTTTGCTTTGCAGTAGAAACACGTGTTTTGTTTGGAATTTGGAGTTTTTTGTGACTGTCTGTTTGCAAGTAAAACTGTTTTATTTCGTGGATTACGGGGGGATCTCGAGAAGTTCCCTGGTCGTGAGTTTTGAACAATATCTTGTTTCATGGACAAAGATAAAGATTCAAGAGCCGTGCAATGTTGCTCTAAAAATTTGTAAATATCTTCGTATTTTGGCATTAAATTAGAAGCGTGATTTTGTTCAAATAACTTACGCGTTCCCGGATCTAATCGATCCAAAAGCATGTTCGCAGTAATAAAGCACCAACTATGGGTCGCATATCCCATATTTTTTAAGCAATCAAGGTTTTCCTTGAACGTATCTAGCATTTTGCGCAATTCTAAAACGTCATCATTGGATAGCCGAGGTGAGTTTTCGATAGATTTCCAGTAAGAAACCGCACGCAAGCGCTTATTGTCATATCTGGAAATCAGCGTATCGTAGCAAAGTAAATAATTATTTCCTTCAAGAGGTATATTTTTAATTAAATTTAAAGCAGGGCCTCTTAAAATCGTACGTAAATATTTAAACTTCTCAATGTCCGAGCTCTTACGCGTATGTACAACCGCATTGTAAATCTCAATAAAGCTTGGAAACTCCTCAACATCGCCCGAAAAAGGAGGGACATTTAACTTAGGAAGAGAAAATTCTGGTTCCGGAAAAATAATTGTTTGATTATTTACCTCATTGTGGCTTCGATTTATTTCTTCAGCCTCCACCTCAAATAAATCATAGTGCAAAGCCTCAACCTCTACGCATCTATCCAAAAAATCTTTTTGTATTTTATTCTGAGCTTCCAGAGCTTCAGAATCGTCTGAAATCAAGATCAGTAAAGCATTATGATGCTTTTCAAAGCTCTTACAACAAGAAGAAAGTTTTTTAAAGTTAACTTTAAACCTTGTGTGAGCAGCTGGATTTGTTTTCGCCTGATTGGCATAGTGTTCAAGCACACTCAACTGATTGATTGCAGTCTGACGCAAGGCCTTAGCCGAGCTTACCTTTTTTTCGGTATCGTTTACCATTTTAAAAGGTTAAAGTGTAAAGTAAAGCAATAGTTAATAAGGGAAGCAAATTTAAAAAATATATCGTAGTACTTTTCAAATTCCCTCGTAAACCAAGATTCAAAGCAATATTAAAAGGCCAGCGGCTTTTAGCAAATATTGAGTAAAGAACAGCAAGTTTTTAGCAAAAAGTATAAATGCTAAAAAATATGCACAAAAAATTTAGCAACTGATAAGAGTTTCTATATTTGTGTAGGTACGCAAGGAAACGCAAGCCTTACATACATCGACAGCGCAATAAATTTTAATTTTGAAAAAAAATAAATTTTTCAAAATTTGTATGCAATTTGTATATTGCACAAATAAAAAATGCAATGCAAGTTGGTACGTGCAACGTACAATAGACACACCGTAGATAAAATGTAAAACCTAAGATATGCCTTGTCTCAAAAAGACGCAAAGTAAAGTCCTAACTTCAAACACAATTATGCAACTCTGAGAGCACCTATTACGCAGAACGGGAAATCCGGCTCGAAGGACCAAAAAATGGTCGGTCGAGACGTCTTTCGCATGAAAAAGTCAACAAACCAACCGAACTGTAGCAATAGGGATCTCCAGTCCAATAGTTCCCACTCTTAGGTTACACTTTTGTGTTTTTAGTTAGGAATAGTAGCATAGGGAATAAGTAAAAACTGTAAAGAAACGCAGCTCAAAAACACTTTGACTTACCCTTGGATGAAAGGAACTTGGTACATGGACAACTGCACAGTCGAATCCAAATAATTCCAATCAAAGTAGTAGCAGTAGCACTTCAAAGCAATCCATAAATGTTTATACACGACCGCTGTCTTAAAAAAGCACGCATGTGATTTCACTTGGCGATCAATATATATCACTGGTATGGAGAGTACCCCAAATATTCGCATGAAGCTCCGTATAGCAAGACGGACGTTGGAGCACTGCTGTATATGAGCAATACAGCAGTAAAAAGGTATGTATAAAATTAGGGAAAACTTAAATTAAAAAAGGATGGAAAATGGATATACTCAAGGTAAAAAAAGCAAAAATAATAAAGTAAAGTCAATGCATTCTTGAGCATATAATTCACCGCGCAAATTCAAATTTTTACCCTTTTTGTAGGCAAGGCATATCTTAGTAACTAAATTAGTTTAAACCAAGAAATAAAGTAACTTTAAGTATAAAGTTTTAGCATAACTCTAGCAAAAAAAAAGAAAATAAAAGCATTCTAATTTAGATAAATGTCTCTAAATTTTATATCTTAAAACTAAACGCCGGGACGAAGCAAATGTCAAATATAACAGTTGGCATGTGGTACATGGCGGGTAATTTGAATTCAAAATAAGAAATGCTAAATCTTGAATATTTTAACCATTTAGTCATGTTGCTTCCTTACAAAACTTTGGTGGAATATCGGGATGGTGTCTGAGGATATTTCACTGAAATTTCGCGGAAATCTGTAGTGCCATTTTGAAAATATCATAAAAAAACGTCTGACCTCCCATAAGACCCAATGTAAAATTCAGCCCCGGGAGAACAGCTGATTTTTTCAGGGTCGTGGTCTCTATTTTTGTGTTGGCCTTGGCTGCGGCTGCATTTTATTGGCACTCCCCGTAAGTTAATATTATGTCCACTAGTTCATTATTTTCATATACGTATGCCATTTTTATCGCATAAAATGCCAAAAAAACAAAAATATCACGCACTCTAGCGAATTATTTACTACTGATCAAATCGAAATTCTCACTGAAAACCGTACAATGGCTAAATAAATGATGGCTAATTTGTATTCTACAAAAAAATATCCAGTATCACCAGGAAACAAAACATTGATAAAAAGTCAAGTCTTACAGTTTTTAAATTTTACATTTTTAGAATTGTTAATAACTTCTTTATTCTGCAACTTTTATATAGATAATTTTTGGTACAATTACTTATTTTTACGCGTTCTACAACCTGTTAAAATAAATGACTCAACTTTGAGAACACCCTGTATAAGTTAGAATTGCATAGACTGACAGAGTCAACAAGAAATTATTTTGAGTCTGAAAATGATAAAGTTGGATTATTTTGGTCACGTAATGAGAGACCCCAAATAAGTATGAAGAAGCTACTACAGAATATAATGAAAGGAAATTTTAATGGCAAGAGCAGCCAAGGAAGAAAAAGAACAAGCTTTGGCTTAAAAATTAATGGGACTGATGCGGCATGCCGTTGCGTCCGATCAATTTGTTTAGAGCAACATCAAATAAGAAATAAGATAAGAATAGCTATAATAATTATTGCCAACCTTTGCCAAGATATGGAAATTCCAAACAAAGTTTTTAATTACTCAAAACATTTTCGTGGCTAATCGGGTAAAAACGGTTTCGTTTGTCATAAGCTTTTGTTAAATTTGCGTTTTGAAGTCAATAGACTTATTGGATTAACGCCAGGCACTAATAATATCCGGCAGTATTTTAAGGCGTTAGCTTGAAAGATCAGCTGTCATGTTCCAATGTAAAACTGTCAAAATACTACCTGATGTTATTACTACCTGGTATTATCCCAATAAGTCTCTGTTACTTGTGTATAATTTACTTTACTTAAAAAATTCGTACAAACGTTATACAAATACTATGGAATTAGCGGGTGAGTCTGAAATCAGGCCGGAAGCTGCAACTACAGAATACGTTGTCTATGTCAGGATTAGCTTAAATTAAACAAGAGCAAGTTGGGCTCATACCGTGCTAGGCCCCGCTCTTAAAATTAGAATCGCACGAAAATTGTGTAAATATTTAATTAAATGAATTTTTCGTTAAATAACACCGCGCGATGAATAAAAGCATAAAGCACAAAAGTTAATTATTAAGTTAGCAGTTGTAACTAAAGTGGATAGACAGCAGATACGTAAACAGGATTTCAAACACGTGTTTCCTTACCTGCAGGAGTTGTTCTTCAAACATATTCCGGTACGAATTTCGTGAAAGCTAGGATGAGATTAATATACGAATCTAGTTGAACCCTTGTGTATTATAAGAACTAGATACCTTTTATTAAAGATAATAATTAATCCACTTATTTTTAAATTCGACTTTGATATGCCAATTTTAAAAGATCAATTATCAGTTTGCAATGTTAAATGGTCAAGATATTGTCTGGAATTATTGCTGACTGGCTTTATTAAAATACATCCCTATTAATGTGTATAATTTACTTTAATTAAAAATTTGGACCAACGTTATACAAATACTATGCAATTAGCGGATGAGTCTCGAATCAGGCCGGAAGTTGCAAATACAGAACACGTTGTCTATATAAGGATTAGCTTAAATTAAACAAGAGCAAGTTGGGCTCAAACCGCGCTAGACTCCGCTCTCAAAACTAGAATCGACCGGAAATTGAGGAAATTTTTAACTAAATAACATTTTCGTCAAATAATAGTGCGCGATGAATAAAAGCATAAAGCACAAAAGTTTATTATTAAGTTAGCAGTTGTAACTAAAGTGGATAGACAACAGATACTTAAACAGGGTTTCAAAAAAGTGTTGCCGTGACATTTAATTTTTTTCTTTAATGATGCTTACTAATTGAAACAGCTTATGCTTAACCAATTTTGCACAATTTTAGATTTTTTAATCCAATGAGTCTGTTGTACACGCATTTGAAAATCTAAAAACGAGTAAAATGGGACTTTAAAGAAAAAAATTATGCTCATAGTAAACAGCACCTAAAAAAAATTAACCTATAATTTTGAAAACATGCATAAAAGTAATTTTCAAAAAAATGTGATGTTTAGCAAAATCTTTTATACTGGCTTAATTAGAGCAATTTAGAGAATATCCAAAAGACGCAGAAATTTTTGAAGTTTTCATATTTTTTTGGGGTATAAATGTAATGTTTTCTTAAATTTTTGATACAGTGTTGGAAAGCTATACTCAAGGACTATATCTTCCTTGTATAAAACATATTTAAAAAGTAGACGTTACCTTGGAGTTCCACGAAGAAGTTAAGAATGTCTGGGAAATTTCTCAACTTCAGCATCAAAAATGACCCTGTCTATCGGGGTGCTGATGGTAATCAAGTAGGGTAAATTTTTCACTGTATCATATACTTTTAAAAACAAGAAGAAAAAATCTGGGTCTATAATCCTTAAGGTCACTACACATTTTTTTGTTATTTTAATATTTTTAGTGATGTTAAATTACAGGCGTGGATCTACGGGGGGGGATGCCCTTGAAACTCTGAAACTTTACTCAGTTTTGACACATAGAATACACCTCCTGGTCACTATGCAAAATAGTTTTGTGAAATATTTATTATGATATTTTCCCCCAAAATAAAGTTTCTACATCCGCCCCTGCAAATTAAGGTTTATCAGAAGGTAAAGTTTATTTATATGAGCACTGTTCAATAAATTATGATCTAAACTCTCTTCATAACGTCACTACAGAAATTTTTTTAAAGTTTATTTACTTTTTTAGTAGTTACCTACTGTCATATTTAAAAAATCGGAAAAAAAGTTGAGTTCTATAATTTCAGAAACCGAACAAATTTTTTTTCTGAGCTTGAAGTAAATTTAGCATCTATAGTTAAATCATCCAGAGGAGTAAAAGAATGGTGTCCAGTTGTTTGTTTGAGATTTTAAAGTAAAACAAATCGTTTCACAGTACCTCCAAACGCATCACATGGGCTTTTACCATGCGTTAGTTTTGTACTTAGTTTTTTTAATGCCCAGTGGCGTATGCAGAAATTTCCAAGGGGGTTTAGAGAGGAAGCTTGAGTAAAAGCAAAGTTCTGGAAAACCATTTATTTCTTCTTTCAGAAAAATTCAATCTTTAGGAGAAGTTATTTAATGGTTTTGGAAAGATTAGGCCTCCAACCCCCCTCTCTCCTGCGTACGCCACTGTTAAACCTGAACCACTTCATTTACCAAAGAAACAAACTAATTAATGTCCGTGTCTCCCCAAAAATGTATTCATAAAAGTAAAAAAAAAATTTCGACAGTGTACAAAGATGGGACTTGAACCCACAAACTAGGATCTCACGCAAAACAGTATGTGGCTATAAATGAGATCCTCTAACGATGATTTTTATACATATTTTTTTCCTTTTGCGACTCAATAAAAAAAATTGATTTTTTATATGCTTTAACCAAATAGCTTAAAAGTTGATGTTAAAATGACAGACCCAGATTTTTTATTTCACTTTTATTTAGACGATACATTATCAAGTAAAACAACGCACAAGCGAAGTTTTAATAGACAGACAGACATGACAATTTTTTTAGTCAAAAGTTGCCAATTCTGAGGTTTTTGCGGTTTTTCCAATTTTAAAAAATTTAGTTTTCTGAAAGCAATAGACCTAGAAATTTTTCTTTTGCCTTGTATGATAGCCAAGCCACTGAGATTTAATGTGCGTATAGACTTTTTTTTGATGGACCATATTCCGCATCGGTGTAAATAATTAAAAATCGAGAAAATCATAAAATTTACTATTTTTTTAAAACTATTTTTGCCATGTCAAAAAACTGAGGTTAATTTTTTTTTTGTATAGGATTATCCAACCAATATTAAAGATTTCTTCCGTCAAATTTGTTTTTACATAAGATTTAATACAATAGAAATAAAACAAATTAAGGCCACAACTGACACTTCTTCTTTTTTTTACTTTTAAAGTGGTCTGTCAAATACGACATTAAAAATTAAAATTTGTTAATTTGGTATTCCTAAGGACACATTGGATGATTTGGCGTGGAATTACTCTAAAGGTAATTAAACTTAAACTTAATTCGACTTTGTTATGCGAATTTTAAAAGATCAACTGTCAGTCTACAATGTTAAATGGTCAAGATAGTACCTGGCACTATTGCTGACTGGCTTTATTACAATTGGTAAGTCCCTATTAATGTGTATAATTTAATGTACTAAAAAATTCGTACAAACGTTATACAAATACTATGGAATTAGCGGGTGAGTCTGAAATCAGACCAGAAGCTGCAAGTACAGAATACGTTGTCTATGTCAGGACTAGCTTAAATTAAACAAGAGCAAGTTGGGCTCATACCGTACTAGGCCCCGCTCTTAAAATTAGAATCGCACGGAAATTATGTAAATATTTAATTAAATAAACTTTACATTAAATAACAGCGCACGATGAATAAAAGCATAAAGCACAAAAGTTAATTATTAAGTTAGCAGTTGTATTTAACTGGATAGACAACAGATACTCAACAAGGAATTCGAACACGTGCTGCTTCACCTTTCTTCAAATAAATTTCTAAACAAATTTCCTGAAAGCTAGGATGAGATTAATACACGAAACTAGTTGAACTTTTATGTATTATACGAACCAGAATAAAATACTGCCTCCCTTTATCAAAGATAATTAAACCACTTATTTTTAAATTCGACTCTTTATGCCAATTTTAAAAGATCAACTGTCAGTCGACAATGTTAAATGGTTAAAATGGCACTATTGCTGACTTATTACATGTGCATAATTTACTTTACTCAAAAATTCGTACAAACGTTATACAAATACTATGGAATTAGCGGGTGAGTCTGAAATCAGGCCGGAAGCTGCAACTACAGAATACGTTGGCTATGTCAGGATTAGCTTAAATTAAACAAGATCAAGTTGGGCTCATACCTTGCTAGGTCCCGCTCTTAAAATTAGAATCGCACGGAAATTGTGTAAATATTTAATTAAATAAACTTTTCATTAAATAACAGCGCGCGATGAATGAAAGCATAAAGCACAAAAATTAATTATTAAGTTGGCAGTTGTACTAAACTCGATAAACAAAAGAAACTTGAAAAGGTTTTCGAACACGTGTTTCCTTACATCTGAAAGGGTTGTTCATCAAATAAATTAATATAGGAACTTCCGGAAAATTCAGATGAGATTCATATACTAATTTATTTCGAGAAAACCTCGTTACATCGGAAAAATGTTGTTATATAAGAAATAAACTGTGTTTTGCCATGGGTTTCCCAGGACAATTGTTTTACATTACAGCCTAGATCCTTTTATAAATTAGTTGACAGCAAACAAGACAAGAACGTTTGTGTCTGTTAAATGGCCGCTGTTTACTCCCCCTAATTGCAAAATTTTTTTACCACTTATTTCAGGTAATTTTTTTCCAGGGTGCCTTGGAACCCTGTAAAAGTAACACCATGTTCGATTTACACGTCCTATTTACACTAGCAAATCGCTCCCTTTGGGAACTGTAATGAAAAGCGCTTTACAAAATATTTTTAAAAAATTTAAACAAACCAAACTACGAATTTAAATAATTCTATTAGTTATTGTGTGCGGCAAATAAGTCGAATTTTTGATACAAAAAACGGGATATCATATACAGAATTAGTTGGATGATAAGAACTCCTCCAACCCTATTATTTTGCGTATTATTTCTTACGCCAAAAGGAGGAAAGAAAGAACATGCCCAAATTTAAGGTAAAAAGTAGGGTTATTTTTATTGTATTCATCCAGATTTTTTTATCCGTCTCAGGACAAAGAGCAACATAGATCGATCCGCTTTAATTTCTTGGGTCGAAAACGGTATAAGCTTGAGGGAAGCGAAAATATTGTGAAAACGAACGAACGAATACTAAGCAAGCTAGTATCTAATGTCAATGCTTTCAAATACAAACTTTAACTGACAAGATCATAATCTTAACTTTAATTATTCTAATTAAAATTATTTTAATTTTCTGTATTTTTCTCGTCAGAAGCTGTTTAAGAAATAACGGCAAAGCTTTTTTACGCCAACTTGACAACTTAATATCCTTTTTTATTATCTTCCCTTTTTCATTTCGTCTGACATTCTACCTTTTTTGTTGTAATCAACAAAGAATCGGCGGACAAGAAGGAGAAATGGGGTAAGGTGGCAAAACTCACAATAAAAAATGCTCATTTCTGGTTTGATTCGAACTTTCCCAAAAGTAACCCAAAGAGGAATCAAATATGAGTAAAAAGGCTGTCCAACAACTCGAAAAGTGAGGCTATCCTATTGGTAAGTCACATTAAACTAAAAACAACCTATACTACTTAAACACAGCACTAAGAAGAGTGAGTATCAACAAAAGCACCAGTGATACTTCCATTTTGAGTTTGGTGCTTTAAAACACGTGATGGAAAGTACTTTTTTGTTTTTCTTTGGATGCCAAAATACAGAATTAGGTCAGATCAAGTCAGTTAAGAACAAGTTAGTTTAGGTTTCAGTCAAATACATTTTATAGCATAAATACATGCTCAAAGAATCGAAAATTGAAGCCCTCATAGCTGGCTTTGGAAACAATGGCAAATTTAAAGTCGCGGACGCGCATTTTCAAGTGCGCATGCGTGTATCTTGTCATGTAGATACACAGCCGCTGTGTCGGAGTTGGCCATCTTTGTTGCTTATTTACATTTTGCGGTGTTTTGCGTTTATCGTGTAGAATTATGTTTTTTTCTGTGAAAAATGGGAAATAATTCACGTAAAACATGTGCGGTTTGTGAAAAAATGTCCGCGAGAAGTAAGGGAGTAGTACTACCTGTATTTTTCTTCATAATTTGTTAATAAAGTTAAGAATGGTTTATAAATGCCATTAAACACTCTTCATGGTGCCCCAATAAATCTGCACAATTAGTTTTAGAAAAATTACAATTTTAATCCACAATTTGATAAATTTTCACCAAATCAACTAGTTTTTAGAAAAAAATAATAGACGACCCTAAACTTTTGACAATTGTTAAATAATGTTGTGACGTATCGGAGTATGTTCCAAAACTAACGCATGCGCAGTAACCGATATCCTGTCTACCCGAAAAAGGAACATTAAGAATTAAATAGGGGTCCTTGCTGCAAGTATCGCGTGTGAGAATGCATGAGTATCCCCATATTTAAGCTATAACGTATTTGGTTTCAGTAGTGTCAGGTCAGGTCAACTCAGCAGCAACAAAACATAAATAAAAAATGAGGTTAAGTCACGCAATTCAAAACAGCAATCATAGAACACCAATAGCAAAAATGAGCCATCATTGCCTTTTAGTATTTCGTAATATTTGCTCTTAATAACTGTTGAGTTTTAGGTCAATAAAAGGCCATATCTTTGTAATTAAATTCCCAACTCCGATAAAACAAAAGAGACTTTTAGGTCAATTGCTAAAATTCAGAACAAAAACTTACACTTCACTGAGTTTTCTTTTCTAATTGTGTCTTCTAAAGATTGTTTTCTCATGGCTTTCGTACTTCTTGAAGAAACTGACAAACTTTTTTAATAAATTTGACATTATTTGTAAACTCAACGAATCACATTAACCAACACATGGTCTTAAAGCTCACCCAGACCAACGCGAATATCCAGATCGGATTTGTGATGAAAAAATCAAAATTTAGTGCCAAATTTTACAGAAAAAAAAACAAAACCATTTTTCCAAAGATTTTAACCTCTTAGTAAAATTAAATTTTTACTAATATTTAATGAAATATCAAGATCGTATCGCAAAATATTTTCCATTTATGTCATCCAAATTTACATAGTTGTTTAAAAAATATCATGAAAAATCATTAAAACTCTCAAAAAGTCAATGCTAAATATATATTTTTTGGCCTTGTTTAGAGGAAGAAGTCTTAAGTACAGTTAACTGAAATGTCAAAATATATCGAGGGTCTCTGGTGAAAGCTTGATGTAAACAGTGCCATCTTACGTGGATTATGGCAACTTAGGGCACGTTCATAATTTGCTAGGTGGCTGCCTGTTATAATTCTGAATTGAAGAAAAGTAGCATTCTTATAGGAATTAGAAAAAAAAATCCAATTTACTGATATATAATTTGGATGAGCAGTTTTTTAAAGGCTTTTAGTTCATTCGCGACTTGGGCAGGTTCGCGATTTGACAGTTTACTACGCACGTGCTTGATATTTGCACGATCCTTATTTTCACAGTTGTCAGTTGCAGGGCTCTCAACAGATAAACAGCAAAATAATATGAAAAATATGAATCTTTTTAATAAAAAAATGAAAAATATGAAATTCAGAAAACAAAATATGAAGGAAATATGAATAAAAAATAATTTTTTTTTGATCCCCTACCAAATCGTTGGTTAAGCCAAACGCAACTTTTTTTTAAGAAAACACATTTACTAAGCAAAAATATATTTTTTAAATTTTATTTATTAAGAAAAGTATTAACAAACGTTTTCAAGTTGAATTAGGCCTGGATGGGCCAAACAAAAACAAGGCGCATTTTTTATTTAAGTATATTTTACAACAAGGTATATTTTACAACAAGGTATATTTTACAACAAGGTATATTTTACAACAGGGTACAAGGAGTTTCCATATTTTTAAACTAAGGTCTACTGCAATTAGAAATAGAAAAAAAAGTATAAATGCAAAAGCTATAGGCTTTATCCTACCATCAAAAAAGGTATCAAACAAAACAAATCGTCGCTAGTTATAAAAAAATACAAACATTGTAAATCTCTTACGGAACATTAAACTTTAAAAAAATATATATTTTCTTTCTAAACTCAAAAAATATGTAAACAACTGAGATTTAGTAAAGCCGGTTAAAATATTAGCATCTACAATTTCTAGCGGTTTGGGACCTACTCTACATTTTTTAAAAATAGATACCCTATTTTCTATCTCTTGAAATAAGTGCAGTAGACCTTTGTGGAAATATACCAAAATATCCTGTACATCTAGTAACACAGAAAACTTAAGTATACTCGATGATATACTTGGTATACTTTAAATATCTATTCCGAGCTCAAACATTTAAAAAGACTCAACATTACAGAGTAAAAGAATAAAATTCATGAAAAAGCCCTGCTCAATTAGACTTTTTCAGACGCAACTAACCACGGATGACCAAAACAACTAATTAACATAAAAAATGCAACAAACATTATAATAATAAAATAAAAGGCAAAACAGCTCTACTTTATTCAGACTTTCTCAGAGGCAACAAACTAATAATAAACTAAAAGGAACTCAAAATTCAAGACTAGGAAAAATATTGAAAATTTCCACACATATTCTATGACTGAAGTTTCTTCATTGGGGAAAATATGAAAAATATAAAGGTTTTTCTAAAAATATGAAGCTTTATGAAGTCTGAAAAAAATATGAACATTTTCATAAAATATGAAGCTGTTGAGAGCCCTGCAGTTGGCAAATAGTCTATAGTAGACAGATCAAATAACTTAAGGAGACGAGTTTGTGTAGGGTCACAGAGAAATATCCGACGAAGAAAACAATCTTCTGGTGCGAGTAAGTTAATATTATTTTTCTAAAGAGAAAATGCACCATTTAATCAAAGAGAAAATGCACTATTTAGCCGATCAATTGATTTAACACACTTTGCTGAAAAGATATTGGAGAGGGAAAAAGTTACAGGCAAAAAACAAAATCCCACAGTTTTAAAATAATGCGTCAGAAAAACGACAAATTCAACAACTAAACGAAACAAGATGAGTTACACAATGTTATATCTGATGGACGTGTCACTATGCACCAGCCTAAAGAAATATTTGACGAAGGAAACAATCTTCGGGATCTAGTAGTTTTATATTGTTACATTACAGAATGCACTCGATTAGTTGATCGATTGATTCAATACACTTTCCTGAAAATGTATTGGAGGGCGAAAGAAATGGTATAAGAAAAGAAAATAGCATGCAGTCTGCAAATAATACATATGGCAAACATTCCATAGTTCATGTCAGTTGGCAAATAGTCCATAGTAGACAGATACAATAATTAGCTCGGAGGAGACAAGTCACCCAGTATTTTGTCTATGGTCATTAGTATCTGTCACTAAGCATTAAATATGCCAAAAGTAATATCTAATGAAGGAACAGTTTTTCTGGCCCGAATTTAATATTATTACGTTACAGCGTTGGTAATACACTAGTTTAGTAGACAAATTGATTCAATACACTTTGCTGAGAAGATAAAGGAGGGCGAAAAAATTAGGAATAAGTAAATAAAATAGCATTTAGTCTGCAAATTATGCATCTGGCAAATATTCCATAGTTTATGTCAGTTGGCAAATAGTCTATATTAGACAGATCCAATAATTAACTAAGAGGAGACAAGTCACCCAGTATTTTTTCTATGGTCATCAGTATCTGTCAATACGCACCTGCTTAGAGTAATATCTAATAAAGAAACAGAAACAGTCTTCTCGCGAGAATAATTTAATATTATTATGTTACAAAGTTGAAGCTGCACTCGTTTAGTCGATCAAATGATCCAATACACTTTACTGAGAAGATATTAGACAGCGAAAAAGGAAAGAAAATATCCTGCAGTCTGTAACATGTGCATTTAAGCCTGAGACAGATTCAATTAAACGATAAGAGACAAATCATCCAGTATTTTGTCTATGGTCATCAGTATCTGTCACTACGTGTTTGCTTAAAGTAATATCTAATAAAGGAAACAATCTTCTGCCGCGAGTAATTTAATATTATTACGTTATAAAGTTGAAAATGCACTCGTTTAGTCAATCGATTGATTCAATACACTTTCCTGAAAATATATAAAAGAGCGGAAAAGTTGGCATAAGAAAAGAAAATAGCCTGCAGTCTTTAAATGAAGCGTTTCTTTACACGTGTTTTTTATTCAATTTCTCGAAAATAGCTATTAAAAGAGAAGAGAGAAGGAAGAAGTGAAATACTGAAATGTTCAATAAATACGCGAACAGCTCTCTTTTATAAAAATGATTTTGTTTCTCTTGGATTTTTTGCGTGGGTTGCTGAAAAGCTTTTAATCCTCGAGGTTTCAAGATCTAATGAAAATTAATAACAAGTGTTATAATCACAACACTGCGTTGTCATGGTGACCCCTTTGTAGAGTTATAAATCTTACCGTAGATTATTCGTAAGAAGATATTCTGCCACCAAACCCGCATGATTTGGCAACTAGTGCCATCACCAAATTCACAAGAAAAACTACAACAAGGCATGCAATAACTGGAATTAAAAAAAACACTCCACGAACATAACAACCCATTGTGCGTGGGTGGATTGGCATGGATCAGTTGTTCCTGACTATCAGGACGTGTTCCAGACGGGGATCACTCGTATCCCTGTGATCGACGTTGGAGATAGTGAAAACCAAACAGCTTTAACAAGTTCCCAACGAAAGCATCAAGCCAGCAGTATAATTCAATGCCGGTAGGGGTATTTTCCCTCGGAGTAGTTGTTTCTGTTGGTGGTACAAAACTTATGCTCTACACGGAGCTATCGCCTACATTCACCTGAGGATGGCCCAAAAGGTCGAAACCGGTCCGGTCGTGGATTGGCATGGATCAGTTGTTCCTGACTATCAGGACGTGTTCCAGACGGGGATCACTCGTATCCCTGTGATCGACGTTGGAGATAGTGAAAACCAAACAGCTTTAACAAGTTCCCAACGAAAGCATCAAGCCAGCAGTATAATTCAATGCCGGTAGGGGTATTTTCCCTCGGAGTAGTTGTTTCTGTTGGTGGTACAAAACTTATGCTCTACACGGAGCTATCGCCTACACTCACCTGAGGATGGCCCAAAAGGTCGAAACCGGTCCGGTCGTGGATTGGCATGGATCAGTTGTTCCTGACTATCAGGACGTGTTCCAGACGGGGATCACTCGTATCCCTGTGATCGACGTTGGAGATAGTGAAAACCAAACAGCTTTAACAAGTTCCCAACGAAAGCATCAAGCCAGCAGTATAATTCAATGCCGGTAGGGGTATTTTCCCTCGGAGTAGTTGTTTCTGTTGGTGGTACAAAACTTATGCTCTACACGGAGCTATCGCCTACATTCACCTGAGGATGGCCCAAAAGGTCGAAACCGGTCCGGTCGTGGATTGGCATGGATCAGTTGTTCCTGACTATCAGGACGTGTTCCAGACGGGGATCACTCGTATCCCTGTGATCGACGTTGGAGATAGTGAAAACCAAACATCTTTAACAATTTCCCAACGAAAGCATCAAGCCAGCAGTATAATTCAATGCCGGTAGGGGTATTTTCCCTCGGAGTAGTTGTTTCTGTTGGTGGTACAAAACTTATGCTCTACACGGAGCTATCGCCTACATTCACCTGAGGATAGCCCAAAAGGTCGAAACCGGTCCGGTCGTGGATTGGCATGGATCAGTTGTTCCTGACTATCAGGACGTGTTCCAGACGGGGATCACTCGTATCCCTGTGATCGACGTTGGAGATAGTGAAAACCAAACAGCTTTAACAAGTTCCCAACGAAAGCATCAAGCCAGCAGTATAATTCAATGCCGGTAGGGGTATTTTCCCTCGGAGTAGTTGTTTCTGTTGGTGGTACAAAATAGGTGTCTATTTTTTATGTTTTTATTTATCAAACACACTGTGTTTATTGTATTACAATCTAGTCAGTAAGACTAATTAGCAATTTTGTTTTAACTTAATTTACTAGAAAAGTCAGATTTAAACTTAGGGTTCACTCAACAGTTATCCCCGCTTTGTTTGGTCTGTAACTCACAATTGTGTTGTGTTTATAGCATTATTTTGTTATTTATGTAATTCACTTAGTTTACTAGCTCAAACGGCTTCACTCTTTTTAGTATTCGAACTAGCATAGTATTGTCTAGAAGCTGAATTGCTTCCACATTCACATGCCGATGGAGTCTATCTTCATGGCTTTTTGCGTACTTTTTTATAGTCTCTATCTCGATGAAGGTCACTATTTCGAACGTACCAAGGTGCATTCACAATGTTTCTTAATACTTTATTTTGAAATCTCTGTAAAACTAGAATGTTACTCTCTTTAGCACAACCCCATAGTTGAATACCATATGTCCATACTGGTTTCAGTATTTGTCTGTAAAGCAGTAGAAATAGGTGTCTATTAAAACGATTATTTAGCCACACTGCATCTTCTTAACTAATATTTTTTTGGAAAAAAGCAACAAGTTTTTTTTTATTACCTATAATGAATCACAAAATCACCACGACAAATTTGTCATTTTTAAAATTCACAGTTTGTCGCCACGACGGGCACCGACCGGACAGTTCAGTGGATCCCCAGTTTCCACACTTATTGAAATAAAAATTACTCTCTACATAAGTAATATAAATTAGGTTAAAAATCCTTTGACATTTTAACGTTTAAAGTTGAGAAGTTAGTAGATGAAACTCGTATTTCACCAATGAAACATTTTAGCGTAGTGGTTTTGAGATTTTTCATTAATTATTACTGACCATTTCTACGTTAATTAAAAAAAAATTTAGGGACATCCTAAAAGTGTAGAAATTTCAAAGCTTCGAAAGCCTGTATTTGTCAAGTTTAAATAAAAAATTTTATAAACCTAAAATCAGTTTCTATTAAATCTTGTTAATTTAGCAAAGTTAAACGAAATGAAATGAAAACATCTCTTCAAAATACTGAAACAATAAAACAGTATATTTCAATTAAGAGCTTTTTTTAATCCTTGGAAAAAAACATTCGCTGGCGATATATTCCTTTTTAATTTAGCCTAATGGATTTTTCCTTTTCTCAGCGACCGACGACAATACGGAAGCCGGACCTTCATAAATCACAGCCCCTAACCTTAAACTAGGCCATTACCCTGTATACTCAAGGCCTAAAAACTGATTTGAGGTTAAGAAAGATAACCACCATAAGGGGAAAATCACACTGCAAAATGCCAGTCGTAGAACGGATGTTGTATAGGGTCTGTTTTAAAAAAATATATTTTTTAGAATGAGTAGTAGAATCCCTTATAAATGATGAGTTTGGGGCTAAGGAAGATGGTCGCCATGTAAAGAAAAACAAACATGCCAATTGCCACTTGTTTATCGAATGTCGTACTGGGCTTTCCACAAAAAAAATATGTTTTTAGAATGGGTAGTACTAAAGAGCGGGATCAAATCCTTTATGATTCATAGCGCCAACCATAAATCACAGGCTTAAAGGTGACTAGAGGTTAAAGAAAATGGCCGTTATGAGAGGGAAACTGCCAATTGCCACAAGTTGAAAGGATATTGTACAGGGCCCTTTACAAGAAAATAATGTTTTTACAATGAGTAGTAGAAGCCTTAAAGAAGATGGTCACCATGTAAAGAAAAACTGCAAATTGTCACGTGTTTGGCGAATGCCGCACAGGGTCTTCCACAAAAAAAATATGTTTTTGGAATGGGTAGTACTAGAGAAAGGGTTCCATCCCTTCATAAATCATAGCCAATACCTTTAAGGCCTAAAAACTGAATTAAGGTTGTGTAAAGAAAATGAAACTGCCAATTGATATTTGTTGTACGGATTTCATACAGGGTTTTTTACTAAAAAATTATTTGGAATGTATAGTACCCGGGAACAGAAACAACAAACTATACCTGGTCAAAAACGGAATTTCAGGTGTAGAAAGATGGTCGCCATGTGAAAAATGTCGTACAGAGTCTAAAGGAAAGAATATTTTTTTTTTACATAGGTAGTATTAGTTAAACAGATGTCGTACAGAATCTAATTCAGACAAATATGAGATTTTTTAGTGGAGTCTCAATTGTTTATAAAATAAGTTGGTAAATTCAAAAACTTACGGATGATTGACAATGCCTAATTTTTTTGACATGTATAATTTTTCCTGCGAAAATTCCCCACAAGGTGAGCCAAAAAAGGCAACTCAAAAATATGAAATAATGGCTAATTTTCGGACAGTCAAAAAAGCAAAAAAACGGAAGAAAAAAAGAGCAATAAATTATTATTGAACCACAATTTTTATAAACCCATTTGACAGCTTTCTAAAATTTAGGCCCCATATTAATAACGGCACGGTTTTATGTAAGCTTAATTATGGAGATGTGGTTTATGGCCCTTGTTTGGATAGTAATGATTCTCGTCGAATACAAGTAGTGCAAAATGCTTGTCTTCGTCTTATATGCGGTATTAGTAGAGGAAAGTATACGAATTATGTGGCCCCAGGATCAAATGTTAAGTAATGTTCATACTGAATAAAACAATTATTTATTATTCACCTGTTTAAGGTTGGAGGCCTTTGATTTACAACGGCCACGCCGAGAATCGAGAGACCGATCGGATGAATTCATTAGTTAGGTAGATGAAAAATGTATGATTTTCAACAAGTATACCTGCCGACGAGTTGCGATAGAAAAACTTCAAACGTTAGGAAAACATGGCATGTGATTCTTTAATGAAGATATTTGCCATCAACCCGGCAGCCTTTGTGGTTCAACCAGGGGTCTAGAGTGACTTCAGTTTAGTCGTAACACCACCAAACGACTTATTTCGTATGCATTCGCTGATTTTCACGGGTAGAGAGCCACAAAACTCTCTGTTGACCTCAATATGGCGTGAGAGAAAAAAACGCCATTAGCTAAATACTTCTTGTAAGCCTACACACTAAAAAATAAACCGACCGAATTCTTTACTAATTTTAATTTTCTATAATGTATTATCATCAAAGGCAATCACTCCATATCGAGTATGATTATTATCTATTCATCATTGTCGTTATGCGCTCCTTCCTTGATGGCTGTATAAGCCAATTCTGGCACACCCAGTTTATGTTTCTCTCTCGATTTTCTCGTTCCTTTCTGCGGTCTCTCATCTGCATCCTTAGCCTCCGTCGCGTCGCTCATGTTCAAATCTTTGTGATGCTTCATGGACCAGGCAGCGCCAAGGTTCTCTATCATTTGCCACCCTAAATTGTTGGTGTTTATCTGGGATTTTATCATTTTGCTCTTGAGAAGGTCCTTGTATCTTTTCAGTTGTCCTCCCTGATTTCTTCTTCCCTCCATCCGTTCTCCATAGAATATCTGCTTTGGAAGAAGTGACTAAGGCATGCGAATAACGTGGCCTGTCCATCGAAGCCAATGCTTGAAAATAAGGGTTTCTATACTAGTTCTTCCTGCTTCTTCCAATACATTTATATTTATACGCCGATCCTGCCATTTGATTCTCAAGATCTTGTAAGGCAGTATTGGTAATATATTTCTAGTTTTTTCGGTGGGTAGTCCATGTTTCGCCACCATACGTGAGAGTCGGCATTATGACGGCATTATAAACGAGAAGTTTGGTGTCAGCGATGGCTTCCAAGGTGTGAGTGGTGCTCTACATTCTGTAAGAGTGGTTAATTTCAAGACCGATGCTTTTGTATGCTTGGTTGAACGCATTGACGGTTGCCTGTAGACCTTCCTCTGTATCGAAAGATACGACGATATCATCAGCATACTACAGATCGATTATCGTTGTTTTACGAACTTTTGTTTTAGCATGCAGTCTATTTAAATTAAATAAGGGTTCGTCGAATCTGTACAGGATTTCCACACCGTGTGACAAACATTCCTCCACAAGGTAAAGCACGGCACCTACAAATATTCAAATTAAAGTGGGTGCAATCACGCAGCCTTGCTTGAAACCTGTAGTAGTAGTAGTAGTAGTAGTAGTAGTAGTAGTACTACTGGTGGGAAGACCATTTTTGGTCTAGCGACTAGGCACATGGCGCGCCCTTTTCGCAAATCCCGATTTGTCCGTACACCATATACCAAACTGATGCATGTGCCCCTTACGATGCAAGTTTTCTTTCTCTAAGAGGACTTAATTTTTCCTGGCACCTCTTTGTCGAGGGTAGGGATCTTTACACTGCGTAGCAAGTATACACAGTGGACCCACGCTTTCACACCCCTTCCGAAAGGCGGTCCTGCAACATGTTAGACTTTCATCTATCTTACATCGCTAGACGATAGACTTTTCAGCGCAACAGTCCTGGACGTCGTGAGTTGACTGTAGGAGAGTTATGCTGGCGCCATCCTGGTACCGACTATATAGCACTTATTGCAGGGTTATTATTCCTGGTTCATCGGCTGCCTGCGTGTCGGCTCGTGGACTACACCTGCGTATATACCTGCAAATGCTTTTTATCTGAAAAGGCGCACCGGGTCCATCGTTGCTTAGGACAGTTGCACTCATGTTATTTATAATGCACCGTCTACTGAACAGTATCGAAGTCCAAGCGAAACCGCAAGTGATAAGTAAATAACTATGCAAATGTTCGATGTCAAAGTTATCACACGGGAACGACATTTGGGTAATCAATTACATGTTACTTGTGCCATTCTAAATATTTCTTAGGTGTTTATACCTTGATTCAGGAAAAGAATTCTCTGCGAATTTGAGAGAGCGAATAACAGCAAATATAGAGCCATATTAATTACCCCGGAAGTCCCGGAGCTGTTGGTGACGTTAAATAATTTGCACCGTTCTACAGCTAGCGCTATGATTTACCATCTGGACAAAAAGGACCTGTATTTATTTGAGTGCCTTTTAACAGATTTATTTCATTTTACGGCATCCATCAACAGCGAATGTTCTTCCAAACCAACGCTGAAAAATTATCACTGATATAAAAATTCACACTACACACAACGCATAATTTTTGTGTCCACAGTGCTAAATTTAACGAAATAAGCTTGGTTAGGTTTAGAATACTTTTTTCCAGTGATCTCTTTATACTAAACTGGAGAGGCCTTCACGCCAGTGTTTATTTTGGATATTTTTTGTATAGAGAGTACGTTACGCAGAAAATGCTACGTTTTCTTTCCTTTTCTAATTCTACTTACTACTATGTCGGTTTAGAACGTTTTTCTACGTTGCCCGACGCCTATTCTCCACCTCCTTCGATCCTTACAATCATCCTGTCAGATTTTTTTGACTCATTAGTTTAGGACGCCTTCTTTTTCTAGGACCTGCTTTGGTAATCTTTCGTCGTTTATCCGTTGTACATGGCCGTACCATATCAGTTGCCTTTTAGTGATGTTATCCGTTATGCTTCCCTCGATTTCCATTCTTTCTTTTATGATCTCATTTCTTATGTGATCTATTCTAGATATTCTCATTGATCTTCTTATTGCATCCATTTCGACACTTTCCATTTTTGTTTTGTATTTTTCTGTTACGCGACAAGTCTCTATTCCATACAACAGCGTGCTTTTGACAATTGTTTCATATATGTTAAATTTTACATTCTTTTTTATCTCTCTGCTCCATAAAATACTGTTAAGACATCCAATAATTTTTTTTGCTTTTACTATTCTTTTTTCCAATTCTCTACAGTCGGAGCAAAATCTATGAATTTCTGACACCAGCTTTTCAAGACTACAAAATTAATTCTTACATGCGGCAGGCAACATGATAAGAAAAACACACTGACAATCGCACAAAACACTTACATTTTTATTAAAACACTGAATAATGATGAAATTTCAAACAATACTGAACGAAAATACCCAGACAGATTAAATGTGACAGTTTGATCTACAAAAAAATCCATTCCTAAAAAAATATCTCAAAATGGATTGTTGTCCATTATGAATTTTTTTAACGGATAAACAGCAAATACGCTACTCTTTATGTTAAGGTTCCCAGTAAATCAGGTATTGGCTGCGTTGAGAGTTAACCATCCTAACCACTAAACATGTTTTTCTTCAGCGCTAAGATTCTAAATACAGTGAAATAATAACTTGTAGATAGTATGCCGGGCTAAGCCTTTCGAAGAATAATGCAATTTTAAACAATACTAAACAAAAATACCGTAAAAGTTGAAAGATTATTCAGACAAAAAATTCCTTCATAAAAAATAACTCAAACCGAATTTCTGTTTATATAGAAATTCAGTTTGTTCTCCACTACACAACTGGTGTTGTCCATTATAAATTTATTTCATTGAGGATTAACCATCATAAAACCCAATTTTCATTAGTGGTTCACTGAATAGTGCGTTACGATGTTGAGTTTTAAAATACAGCTGAATAATTTGTAGATAGATAGTGTGCCGGGTTAAGTCTTTGCAAGAATAATGAAGTTTCAAACAAAACTAAATAAAAAAACAGATTGAAAGTTTGGAAGTTTGATCTGCAAAAAAATCCCTTTCTAAAAAATGCCCTAAAATGAGTGAAACTTTATACAGAAATGCAACTTTTCATTTCTCGCTCGATAAACAACAAATATATTTCCTTTTACATGGAGGTTATCCAGTACAAGAGGTAGAAGATGCGTTAATTGTTAACCATCTTAAAATCCAATTTTCATTAGTGAATGGTTTAACAAATATTCCACACGAAACATATCTTCTTATAATACTGAATTTCGAAATCCAGCTGACTAATAATTTGAAGATTTTTTAAACAATACTGAACAAAAATACCGTAAATGATTACGCCTTATATATAAACTCGCGGCTACAGGCCAAAATGCACTCTGGCTCCTTCGATTTCGCGGGTTAATTTTTATTTTTAAAATTCGTAGGGATCCAGGTCTTTTTGAGGTTTAGGATTTATGGAAAATTTTTAAAAAATTAACAAAATGTGAAATGTTTAAGCTATTAGCTGAACTAAAAAAAAGATTTTGGGAAACACAAAAATAACAAGTGGGCAGATGCAAAAATAAATTATTCTTCTAGGTATTCACTCTTATAGGTTTTTATTATTTTGCGATATTAAAAAAAGCATCCTTAAAAACAGCAACTGTTTGACTAAGGGGTCTCTTTCTAACATATTTTTTCAAAAAAAAAACTTCCCTGACTTCTTTCGCGGGATCCTAGCGGGTGTGAAACAAAACTGAACCGAACCGAACTTAACCGAATCGAAGTATCGGTTTAGTTCGGTTTGGTTTCACAACCTCTGGGATGCCGGTTCGGTTCAGTTCCGTTCCGTTCGGTTCGGTTCGGTTTTGTTTCACACCCCCTAGGTTCCCGCGAAAGAAGTCAGGGAAGTTTTTTTTTTGAAAAAATATGTTAGAAAGAGACCCTATTTCATTACTAGCGCTATTTTGATACTAGCGCTATTTCGTCACGCGCTATTTTGATACTGGCGCTATTTTAAAACAGTGCTATTTTAAAACAGCGCTATTTTGTTACGCGCTATTTTAAAACAGCGCTCAAACAATACCGATATTTTGAACGAAGCTATTTTGAACAGCACTATTTCGAACCAGAGCCATTTTTGTAGTCATTTAATGCTAAAAATCGTAAAAAAATTGTCACAACCTAGTTTTCTTTCTGATGGCCGACCACTGGTAGCGCATAATTCTAAAAACCTACTAGTCTGAATATTTTTTTCAAAACCAGTAGTCGGCCCCCTTCAACTACAATACTTTCAGAGCAGACTGACTTCAGGATTTGTTTGACCAATGTTTAGCCATAGTGTTTCATTTCCTGGGTTTATACAGATAAAAATAAAAATAAATATTAAAATACAAATAAAAATAAATATTTTTAATTTTGCGCATGTGTGAAACCGCACCACCAAGTATATATTTGTTTAAATTAATTTTGTTTGAGAAATACTATTAGGTGGCCGACTACTGGCGCATTTACCCTAGTCATTTATTTAAATGAGCTCTTAAATTAGACTTGGAAGAAAAACTGATCAAGTGAGTGCACTAGGTACATTCCATATTTTTAGGGCGATGTATTTTTATATGAATTGAAACAATACACAAACTAAATTTGACCGAACTAACGACACGACAAATATTTTTAATACTAATTTTCAAAACTCGAAATGACTTCAAACACTTCCAGGCTATTTAAACAAAAACAAACAATTAAAACATAACCTCGAAATCGAAGGAGCCAGAGTGCATTTTCGTCTGTAGCCGCGAGTTTATATATAAATGCAGTTGTCCATTATAAATTTCTTTCTCAAGGATAAACAGAAACTATGCTGCCTTTTATCTTAAAATACAATTTTCATTAGTGGATGGTGTAACGAATAGTCTACATAAAACACGTTCTAAATACAACGCTTAGTTTCGAAATACAACTGGGCTCTCTTTCTAAAAAGAATCAAATTTCAAACAATGTTAAATGAAAATACCAAGACAGTTTAAAAGTTTGATAGTTTCGACTGCCATAAAATTTCTTCTTAACAAGCCACATTATATCGCATCCTCAGAACGAAAACGCACTATTTAAAAAAAATTGTTTGATTTTTAAATTCACGGGTACTAAATTTCACGTTTGTTAGTATTATTTGGCTTAAAAATTCCGCTGATTGACGTTCACGTGTCTTGATGGCGGGTAAAAACGCAATAAACGTTGATCTGGCCTGAAAGGCAGAAGAACTGTCGTAGGTCACGGACTAGTTTGTTTCTTTTTATTCGATCTTTCATTGAATGATATGTATAGCAGTTTATTTTGCCTGCCCTTGTTCTGGTTTCTCTCGTATCTCGATAGATGGCACTTCTTGCGACAGTTTTCTCACTATTTACATATGATTAGAGACAAAACCGTCTAATTACCTTCGCAAGAGTGTCACATTGACCAAGCAGTGTTCTGAGGAGTCCTATAAGGACGAAACAGTTAACTGTCAACACTTATTAGGTGTCCATTAGATCTTGGACCCCCGTGAGGTTAAGCTTTCAAGCTACCCACGGAAAAATATGTGAATATACGAAACGTGATATTTAAAAAAAAATATTTTTGGAAATTCGCAAAAAACTTTTGCACTTACTATAAGAAGCTGTGGTAATTTAGAACTTTAAATACATTTTTTTATTGTAATTAAGTTTTGACTTCCTTCGACTACATATCGATAGTGAGTGACAAACTGCATCATCTTATTGTAAAAACAGAAAATCTTAAAATTTTGAGATGTGTCACTTTCGTTCTAAGGGTACGATATATTGATATAGTTATGGCGTTGTCCATTATGAATTTCTTTCTCAAAGATACAACCGCAAATATACTATCATTTACGTGGAAATTCGTCAGTATTTGATGAGTTGGTCGTGTGCTCTGAGGATGAACAAATTTGTCTGCACATGCAAGACATAATTCAACCAATCATCCTTTTAGTTTGTTAGCGTGAAGTCAATACTTTTTGAATAGTTAGGGGCATATGCTTTGTATGAAAATGTGAACCAAAAAGCATAAATAGTGGACAAGGTTTGTCATATTTTCTTTTAATATTTAATGACTATAAATGATTCCACTATAATATGGACTACTTTCCAAAATTGTTATTGAAAGGGACCAAAAACAAGGCTATTAATTTACATGATAATGTTAAACTATTAAACCCTGGATAGCACGAAATACTTTTCCATTAAAATGGAAGAACAGCGAAATTTGGCTTAACGCCGCCATTTTCTGAATAACTAAAGGCATTTTAAAGGCTAATTTTGGGAAAACTAATTTCGGCGGAACGTTTATCCAATAATAGTAACAAGCTAATAGAGACACTTACTACACAGTGGTGGATCTAGGAGGGGCAGGGGGCGCTATTTGCATGAGCTTTCTATTGGTGATTCTTCTTAGGATTTTACTTCCACTTTAAATAATATTTCGAGGCCTATAGTAAGTTGTTCTTGTACCAAGTGCGTATATAGAAAAAAGGTTCGGGGTGGGCCCGAGACAGTTTTGGGGGGCCCGAGACCTCATGAGGCTGTATTTTAAGCTATTTTATTTTTGTATTCATGAAATATGTGAAAAATATCCAAAAAAATCTTAGCCCCCCAGCCCCCTCGTATATACGCCACTGTCTTGTACTAAACTACGTATTTCGAAGCAATCCTGATTTATTAATTAATTAATACACTTGTATGAAAATATATCTTACCAACAAAAAACGAATTAAAAGTTAACCATACACTTTTTTAAAGTTTAAAAACCCTGTATATACAGAATCGGCCATGTAACCATAGCCAACTTTGTTATTTCTTTTGGCCGCCATTAGATAGAGCTTAAATAAAGCTTTTTAACCATTCAATAACTGACAAGTCTATTATTGGATCATTGAAAATATAAATTTATTAACAAAACAGTGTTTCGCTTAGCTGGCTTTGAAACAAATGTCGTATTTATGTTTGTTGTCATATTAATATACATAACCATTTAACAAAATATTGCAAATTATTTTATTTATCTATAGAGACGTTTATTTTTAAATTAAATCTTAATACCTCTGGCCAAACAATAATAAAATTTGTTAAAATGTATCTTTTGTTTATGATACTATAGTTAACAACTAAAACATTATTTATGATTATCTTAAAACCAAGACCAAAGACTAAAAACGATGACAAAGCATTAAAATAAATTAAACTTATTAAATTTGTTTACACGATGGTATTTTTAATTTCGATAAAGCATCTGATTAGGCTTGACATAGCGTACCTTTCTGATTTACATAAATGACCTCATAGATAAAACAGTAAATCCACTTTATTGATTTGCAGATGATGGCAATGTAGTCTCCTCACTCATACCACCCACATGTCTCTCCGCACGTGAATTTCATCATCTTAGACTAACTTAAATATCGCAGATAAATAACGACCTGGAGATAATAGAGGACTGGGGCAACAAAAACCTTGTACAGTTCAACGCGCAGAAAACCCAAGCAGCCCTGTTTTCAAAAATGACCAGCACCGGTGAGCCAAACATCATGCTATCTGGAAGTGCTGTCACATTGCAGAGCCAGTTGAAAATTTTAGGAGTCACTGCAGAGACCAACATGTCTTGGCACAGTCACGTGGCAGATATAGCTAAAAGGGCGTCCCAAAAGCTTGGGGTGCTATTTCGTACAAGACATCTGTATACACCAAGCCAACTGCTGGACCGTAACAAAAAAACCTTTTTTCTCTTTGAACCAAAGTTGTATCTTTTACCGTTTCCGAAATCCCCATGTAGTTACTTTAATCTGACACATCCTGTAGATCTGATCCTTTACCAACCTTCTATTAAAGAACAAGTGGTTTAAAAACTTTAATTCACAACGCCTTTTTCTCAAGTTAAATAAAAATTAAAAACAATATTTAAAAAAATAGGAATATACATAAAAGTCATACGAGCGTCAGTAAAACGCGACGGTGAACTAAAAGAGAGGAGAGGGCAAACCAGAGGAGATATTATAGGCAGGTAGACAAGAGCTGACTAGGGATGTGAGAGGAGATCTAACGAGGTCGCGTTACGGGATCGAGAGGATTTTCTTTTAAATCTGTTAAACGAGAAAGAGGTAAGAATTGCGTTTTTATAAACCTTGCAATTTTTTTTTCGGCATTATGCTGGCGTTAAAATTTACTATCGAGGAAAAGGTTCAAATGTCAACATGGTATTTGGCAGGAAACTCCGCTCGGGGTGTAACAAATTTATTTATTGCTAAGTATGAGACCCGGTATTTTAAAAAAGACATGGATACAAAGCCTACAAGTTAAAAACATCTCAGGAACTGTTTTGTCAAAACTCATAATAGTGGCATTATAATAAGTGTTTGTTTGTTTTCCAAAATTTTGATGAATGAATGAATTAGAAACTTGTATAACCCTAAAAAAATGGCTTGTAAAGCCGAAAAGCGTCGGGTTGATGGATTTAAGAAATAAATTAAGCATAATTTAATTCAAACTACGCAATTTATTTCCTAATCTATCAGACATTTGTGGAGTGAGAACGTTTTTCCTTAAGATTCATTTCAAATTATCGGTATTTTCTATTACAGTAAACAAACATTTTTTTCTATTAGCTCACACATATACTATACTATAGTAGTGTGAGCTATGGTGATCCTAATTTTTTCGAGAAAAAAAATGTTGCTCCGATTTCAAAAATTTTTATATATCTTTGCGTTTCAGATGATTTTGAAACTTTTTTGTTGCGCCGTCTGTCTGTCTGTCTGTCTGTCTGTCTGTCTGTATGTCTGTCTGTCTGTCTGTCTGTATGTCTGTCTGTAACGACCAACGCGCATAACTCAAAAACCGCCAGGCCGATTTTAATGAAATTTGGTACCTAGGCTGGGTCTTGGGTCGAGATGGTCCCATTTAAAAATGAACAAAATCCACCGAACACAAACCAAATAAAAGGGTGGGGGTAGATTTCAAAAATTAGAGTTTATGTGAAAATATGGCGTGTGTGATATCAAACGAAAGGTAATTGAGTCCGGAGTTAAACAAAATACATTTTAATTTATTTAAAAAAAAGGGTGGGGGTATATTTCAAAAATTAGAGTTTAAGTGAAAATATGGCGTGTGTGATATCAAACGAAAGGTAATTGAGTCCGGAGTTTAACAAAATACATTTTAGTTTTTGTTTTATTTCAAGGGTGGGGGTATCTTTTAAAAATTTGAGTTTAAGTCAAAACATGGCTTGTGTGGTATCAAACGAAAAGTAATTGAGTCCGGAGTTAAACAAAATACATTTTAATTTATTTTAAAAAAAGGGTGGGAGTATATTTCAAAAATTTGAGTTTAAGTCAAAACATGGCTTGTGTGGTATCAAACAAAAGGTAATTTAGTCTGGAGTTGAATAAAATATATTTCAATTTTTAGTTATATTAGCTCACACGTACACTATAACTATAGTACCTAGTGTGAGCTTAGGGGCCCATATATTGGCAGAGTATTTTTATTTATAAGACGAAACGTCAACGTGACGAAAAAATAGGCTTTGTTATTTACTCTATTCTTTTATTTTTCCTGTTGCTATTGGAAAACTCTGCGACTTGTGTTTTTGGCAACAAACTAAAAATGTGTTGTTTGTTTGTTTGTACTAGATTGTCAAAATATTTGATTAATTATGACATCTAATATAACTTATTTTAAAATTATGACTGTCATCCATTGTCATCCTTAAAATTCATAATTTTACAACCGAATCGGTGTCCCTATGACTCTAATATGTACAGTTCATATCATTATTTTTGAGACAACTTTTGACAACTTTTTTTCGCTGGCCTATGCTGTTTGTTATGGTAAACAGCTGATAACTGTCAAAAAGTTATCTCAAAAATTATGATATGGAGTTTACTTCCACCTTTTGATTGATATTTAAATAATCTGCCTTGTTGTCTTTTGCCTAAAAAATTACCTAAATCGAATTTATCGACTTCGTATACAATTTTAGGGAGTTGCTCTACTTTTGGCAGATACTGTAGGTGCACATACCTAGAGTCCCTGTATGTTGACATATTTGGATAATATATCCAAATATGTTAACATATTGGGATAATATATCCAAATATGTTAACATACAGGGACTCTACACATACCTAATAAAATTACAGTTTTTTAGTTCGGGTTTCGAGTTCTTATTTACTTGAAAAGGCGAATTTTAAGATGACTTTTGCCTCCCAGCTAGTTGGCTTAAAGTTTGAGCTTACCGAGCGGGAGCTTTTTACTGAATTTCGAGCGGAAAATCTCTCTTTGAGTCGGTTTCTAATTTCAGTAAAAGAAGAATTTTAAGGGCGCTGAATAAGTTTCAGATTAGTCAGTCTGGAGTTTTATTTTAAAACGCGTCCACATTTGAAATTTCTTCTAAAAAGATATGGAAATCTGGTAGATCCCATCCGTATTTTCTCCCTTATATTTTTAAAATAAAAATAAGGTATTTGGCATATCTGGGACGCGATAACTCAAAACAAATTTGACAGAAACAGTTTGCATTTTTCGTGGATAAGGCGATTAGCATGTGGTAGAGGTGGGGGCTATAAGGGGGTAAAAGGAGAGGTCAAAACCACAGCACCTAGCGCAGCGCGGTTTACAAAGGATATGACACTGGTCCCATTATTCATGACGTCTATCAGATTTTGTTTATATTATTGTATGCTATTCTCATTTTTATAACAAGCATTTTATGTAAACGATATTTTTATGTGAGCCTTCCGAGTAATTCAGAGATCGGTTTCAAAGTATTAACATTTTTGTTAAATAGATCAGTGCCATATGTGGTTACCTTAACGCTACTGTATTTTTTTCTAACTTTTTTCTGACAAATTGTCAAGTTTTTAAAAGACCTATATAGTTTTAGAATGCAATCTGACTAACCGTGCAAACTCCCGGGAAGATGAATTTGCTAAGGTCAGACGGATTTTAAACGTTACCAAACAAAAAATAACTGAAGTTCCACCAACATTTCACATTTGCAAAGATTCCATCATACGTGTTATATTTAGAAATCCAATCGGCCATTTTGTTATTTGAAACGCTTTAATTTACCAAGTCAATTGAACGCTAACTTGTTCATTCAGGCGAGTTAACCAGCAGCAAGTTGTCCAAAACCCTCTTACTACCTACTGAAGTGGTACAATAGTTTGGCCTCACTTGTGCAATATTTTTTTTCTAACCTTTGGATAACGTTTAATATAATCTTACTAACCGCAAAAAACCGTTGACATGATTACGCACAGGGTATCCCAGATAATAGTAGCGTGGGGTCTTATGGGTATTTCTGAAACGGTAAAGTATAAAACTTTGGTTAAACGGAAAAGACGCCGAATCAAATGTTATATCAAATTTAAGAATAACCATAGGGGTTTTTGTAATAAAGGCATTTCCAAAATTGCATGTCTTACCTTTTCCGAAATTCCAGTAAGACCTAATGTAGTAGCTATTTTTTAACTTTTTTTGGATTTTCCTTTAAAAGGACTTCCCACAACTATGACTATGATATTTCTTTGTTTATTACAAAATGGCAATTCATGACGTTTTGTTATAACGCACTGTGACCTTAATAAAATTGTCGGAAACAATTTCTGAAAGTCTAAGGGTACTAACTGCCACATTATTTAACATAAACAATGACCTTACTGTAAAAACCACTGATCTATATATTAAAAAAGTTAATGCTTTGAGGCCGACTTCTGGTTTACTCAGAAGACTCACACAGAAGAAGCTTTCGTTTCCGGAATATTTACAAAAAACTGTTTTCAAGGCTGATATAGTTCCAAGTTCACTTGAAGTGTGCTAATATGTTAGGAAGGTATCAGATCCGTCATGGATCCATTTATTTATTTATCATATCACAATCTAATCAGCAAGAATATTATCAAATTTTTATTAAAATAATTTACTAGACATTTTATGAAGGTTCACTCTACGGTTTTACTTCAACCGTAATCCATTAGCTCAAATGGCTTCATTCTTTTTAGTATTTTAGTTAGTTTGCCTGCAGCTGAAAGTCATTATTTCAAACAACAAAGATGTACTAACAATAATACTATTTAAAACTATATTTTGAAATCTACATACATTCAACCAACACGTTACTCTTTAGTACACCTTCAAAGTTCAATACCATTTAAGTCCATAATGGTTTCATTTATCTCTAAAGCAGTAATTTGTTGAATGGTCAAATTTTTACTAAATGTTTAAATTTTACAGTCTTTTAATTACTTAGTATCATATATATTTAAGCGAAATTTGGCGTTTCACCAATATATTTTGTTTGATTTGAATATGATATGGAAACGTTTATTGCGAATTGTATGTGATTCACATTTATATTTGTAAAATTAACATGAATTGGTTTTATCTTATTTTAGTCCCCATTTTTTGATACATTATTTGTGATCGTTACAGATATATGAATATCTTTATTTTTAATATTAGTTAAGCAATGTTGTTACCTCTAAAATGTTTAAATTTATTTGAATTTCCAATTTTAATGCAAATTGTTCCTCGTTATTCGCTAGGGTTTTCGGAGGGTTATCATTTGTTATCTCCATTACATTTTAACATCCATTTAGAAAAGCTTTTAAAGAGATAAAACACGACATTTTCCTAACCGGTGTCTTAATTAGCAATCTACAGCCTACATGTAAGATATGGAAATGATACTGTCCTTTTCGCAGACAAAACTTACAATTTTGGGCCAAACTTGCTGAAAAGCAAAAAGAGAAAAGTGCCTAAAAACTTTTTCCTCCATTTCATATACAAACGATGATGCGGAGCAAAAAATCTCATGGGAATCGATTTCCAAGCCACGGAAATCTCGACACACATACAAAAACTTGAAACTTATTTAATACACTTTTTCTAGGGAATACTGTGAACCCGGGCTACTCAGATATGTTTTTCAGAAATTTCTTTTTACGAGGGCTGTCTTTTATATTTTGCATATAGCAGCATAGAGGGCGAATGTCGTTACTAAAACTTAACCTCAATCTTTACCTAACCCAAATTTAAAACGTCATGTCAGTGCGATATATATAGTTTATACAAATCAGTCGAAAAATGGAATTAAACCGAGAACATTTTCGGGCTAGAAAACTCTAGACCGCTTTGAGGCAGAAAACTCGAAAAACGTGAACAGTATTGTGAGTGGTGACGAATCGTGGATTTACTCATAAGAACCCGAAAATAAACTTCAGTCGTCTGTCTGGGTGTTCCAAGATGAAGAAAAGCCAACAAAAGTCAGCCGCTCTGGAAGTGTATCCAAATTCCCCTGGAAGATCAAAGTTAACTGCGGATTGGTACGGTCACCCATATTTTTAATGTTTTCTTAAAATTGACTAAAATCGAATGGAAAGCCCGGAATTTCAGCAGGCTTTAAAAACTGCTAAAGAAAATTGTTTAATATATCATGATACTTTTTTTAAACCATGCGGTGGTGCCAAACAACGTACTGTTTTTTTGTATTTCACACATGTAGGAAAAAGAAGGTGACATTAAAAAAGTGTACATCACCACTTGTTTGCCGATAGTCATCGCTGAGCTTCGAAAAATGAACCACGAACGACGAATCATCCTTCACCAAGACAATGCAAGTTCGCACAAAGCACAAAAAACCATTGAATTTTTAACCCAACAAAACGTCGAATTGTTGGACCATCCTTCATACAGTCTCGACCTAAATCCCAACGATTTCTATACTTTACCGAAAATCAAGAATGGACCGCGTGGTTGTTCCAATTCAGTCGCCGGAGGAAGCTATCGACGCCTTTAAGATTGCAATTTTGACAGTACGATCAAACGAGTGGAATTACAGCTTTGAAAACTGGTTTGAGGCCATGTATAAGTGTATTCATTTTCGTAGAGAATACTTCAGGAAACAATAAAGTCTTTAAAAGTTATCTACTGTTTTATTCCAGCCTCGATTCCAGCTGTATATGCAAAACTTAAAAAACAACATTTGTATACGCATCTTATTGATTATGATAACCGTTTCAAATAAATTATGATAAACCGAACTGGCTAAAAAGGAGAAAGTTTTTAAAGATATTTCTAAAATCTTTTCTTTTTTTCCATTCCATACACAAACGATGATGCAGAGCAAAAAACCTCATGGGAATCGATTTCCAAGCCAGGGAAATCTCGACACACATACAAAAACTTGAAACTTATTTAATACACTTTTTCTAGAGAATACTTTCAACGCGGGCTACTTAGAAATGTATGTTTTCAGAAATTTCCTTTTACGAGGGCTGTCTTTTATATTGTGCATATACCAGCATAGAGGGCGACACTGATCGAACATCATTACTAAAACTTAACCTCAATCTTTACCTAACCTAAATTCAAAACGTCAGTACGATACATATAACTTTGTAGCTACAGTGAATTATTTAATTTAACAAATCAGTCGAAAAATGGAATTAAACCAAGAACATTTTCGGGCTATAATTTTTTACAACTTTCGAAGAAAATTATCTCAACAAGAATGCCTTGTCGAGTTGATTTCTGTTTTCGGTAATGAAGCATCACATCAGTCGACAGTTTCTTATTGGTCTGGAGAATTCAAGTGTGGACGGATTAGTCTTAGCGACGATCCAAGGCCAGGTGCATCAAAAACGGCTGTCACCCAGGAAAACATCGAAGGTGTGGGATTGGGAATTTCAAAGACCTCAATTCAAAAAATTTTGCATGAAGAATTAGGGGTGAGAAAATGAGTTTCCCGCTGGATATTGCATCTGTTAACCGAAGAACAGAAAGAAGCTAGGGTTAATTGGTGTCAGAAAACTATTGACCTCTTTGAGGCAGGCAACTCAAAAAACTTGTACAGCATTGTCAGTAGTGTTGAATCGTGGATTTACTCATATGAACCCGAAAATAAATGTCAGTCGTCTGTTTGTCATCCGTTCTCAAAATGTATTCATAAAGATTGTCGCGACATTTGTCTCAAAAGCAGGTAATGTAGCAACAATTCCTCTGGAGGGGAAGTAGTCGACTCCTTCAAGAATGCAATTATGACAGTACCAACAAACGAGTGGAATTACACCTTTGACAACTGGTTTGAGCGCATGCAAAAGTGCATTAATTCTTGAAAAGTTATGTACTGTTTTATTCCAACTGTATATGCAAAAATTAAAAGACAACCCTCGTAACGCACCTTATTGATTTTGATAACCGTTTACAACCCGGTCTACTTATAACTTATAATATTATTATATAGAGGAGGACACTGATCGAATGTCATTACTAAAACTTAACCTCAATCTTTACCTAACCTGAATTCAAAACATCAGACCGATACATACAGTTTTATAGCTTAAATGAATTTTTTAGTTTAACAAACCAGTCGAAAAATGGAATTAAACCGAAAAAATATTCGGGCTATAACTTTTTACAACTTTTGAAGCTAATTATCTCAACAAGAATGCCTTGCCAACTGTCTTCGGTAATGAAGCATCATATCAGTCAACAGTTTCTTGTTGGTGTGGAGAATTGAAGTGTGGACGGATTATTCTTAGCGACGATCCAAGGCCAGGTGCATCAAAAACGGCTGTCACCCAAAAAAACATCGATGCTGTGCGCATGCTCATCATAGAACATCGACATGTGACATATCGCAAGACTGAGGTTCGTTGTTGATTTGAAAGACCTCAATTCAAAAAAATTTGCATAAAGAATTAGGGGTAATAAAATTAGTTTCCCGCTGGATACCGCATCGATTAACATAAGAACAGAAAGAAGCTAGGGTAAATTGGTGTCAGAAAACTCTAGACCGCTATAAGTTTGAAAACTCAACAAACGTGTACAGCATTGTCAGTGGTGATGAATCGTGGATTTACTCATATGAACCCGATAATAAACGTCAGTCGTCTGTTTGGGTCTTCCAAGATGACGAAAGGCCAACACGAGTCCGTTCATTATCGAAGTGTATCCAAAAAGATAGTCGCGACAGTTGTCTCATAAGCAGGTTACGTCGCAACAATTCTTACTGCCGAATGGTACATCAACATTTGTTTGCCGAAAGTTATCGGTGAGCTTCGAAAAACGAACCCCAAATGACGAATCATCCTCCACCTTTACAATTGCAAGAAACCCATTGAATTTTTAACCCATCAAAACGTCGAATTGTTGGACTATTCTCCATACAGTCCCGACCTAAGTGTGGTCAAGGATTTCAGTCGCCAGAGGAAGTAGTCGATCCCTTCAAGAATGCAATTTTGACAGTACCAACAAACGAGTGGAATTACACCGTTGACAACTGGTTTGAGTGCATGCAATAGTGCATTAATTTTCGTGGAGAATACTTCGAGTTTTACTCCAGCTGTATATGCAAAACTTAAAAGACAACCCTCGTATTTAATTAACAATCGGGCGACCGCATTTTTTGTAAAATTTTCCCAGACATCTTTTTATTACAAAAGCGGCTCGAGGGATTTTGAAGAATTTTACTGCCCGTTTTTTTAACATGTCATTTTTAAAACATTAGTTTTTAGAGGTTTTTTTAGTATAATTTTGATACCTAATTACGGGACCCGAGCATTTTCTTGATATTTTCTTACCATTTTAATTCAGTTAGAACTTAACAAAAAAACCGCTTTAAAAAAATTAAAAATTTACCAAAAGACAAAGATAATGATGATTTATATATGAGTGGGCCTTGCAGCCCTTCCACTGCGACCACCAGTGGGTCTATTCTGGCTCACTTTTGAGTGGTTTTTCACAACTGTATGCCTAATCCTCCAAAAAGGCCGGCTATCAGTTTGGGTGAGATACTGTTCAGATCTTCTGAGTCAATATGAGGTTTACCGAAATTGTTCTGACGTAAACGTGCAATAGCCGGACATTCGCACAATACGTGACTGACTGTTTCGTCATCCTCCATACAGAGTCTACATTTGCTCTTTTCTGTTAGTCCCATTCTGTGCCTGGGTACTGTCAATCGACAGTGACCCGTAAAAAGACTAGTCACTATAGATATCTCCTGTCTGGTAAGTCCAATGATGTTCCTGGCTCTGTTTCTACAAGATCATTTAATAAACTCTTTAGACTAAGCCAGTTCTGGTATATTTATCCAGTATTGTTGGCAGCTATTCTCCATCCATTTTAATATGGTTGATTTAGCAGCATTGTATGAAATCCCCAGGGCTGGTTCGGGGCCGAAAAATTCGGCAGAGGCCGCTTTCCTCGCTGCTCGGTCTGCGGCCTCATTTCTCTCGTGCCCAGAATACCCTGGTATCCATGCTAATGATACATTGTTAGCGCTACCAAGCGTATTTATCCCTGCAGCTCCTCACAAAGATAAACAAAAAACAACAATACTCATATTCATATTATTCATCATCGTAGTTTTCGGCATGGTTTCTTTAGGCTATAGTTTCAACTCAGAGCACCATTTCATTATTTGTAGTAACTGAAGATGGCTTAATCGGTCGAAACGGGTATGACAATAAAAAATCACATTGGAGGAAGACTTAGTTTGTTTTTTCTTCGAAAAACAAAAAGATTCCACTTGAGGTGTCAAAGTTGCGTCGGGCTTTCAAAATAGCCCCGGTTGACGGTAATCGGATCTCAACAAAAAGCGAATCTTTCGATAAAAGAGGTTCTTGAGACCGAAAGTAAGCTGCTTAAACTCAGCTTACGAAGTAAAGCCATAAATTTTTTGGACAAAGTAGCTGCGACATTCTTGAAAATGATTTATATCCCCCAACCAAGCGTAACTTAATCCACACCCCTTTACTCGTTTGTCTATTTTAGTGCCATTATAAAGAATAAAACAAGATGTTAGTCTGTAAATTTTGTTTTTAGAAATGAATACGATCTATACTGGTCATTCTCATTTCTAAGCACTAAAAATTAAATGATGAAAAGTGAACAATTGTAGTTCGATACATTTTTACAAAAATTTGACCAAAACATTTTTATTTTGTTAAGAAAAATAGCAAATTTAAGGGAAAATAAAATATACAAGCTCCGCTTTCCGCTTTGCAAAAATAAATAAACAAAATATGAAACAAACACAAACGCCAAACGATCAAATGGTGATCAAGCAACATCTGACGTTGCCCGACATAAAATTGGGTCCGGTTGAGACTCTCATAGCTCACTATGTTCCTAACAATTTTCTCGCAAAGGTATACAGGGTCGTCCAATAAAAATCCCAATAAATATTAATTTAATAAGATTAATTAAAGTTGTAGCCCTTACAAGCAGTCGCTACTGATCTCCAAAAATATTTAAATCCGTATCAGCAAAGCAGCTACTATGGCCAATAAAACTGTGTGCAAAAAACCCGAAATTTTATTTTTTTCGCTCAGCTAAGTAGGCTGGGGGAGAGGGGATCAGAAAATGGTCGGTCGTGTAACCCACCAAGAGCTGAGCAGAAGGCAAATTAGAAACACTCAAGGAGTTACAGGAGGCATGGACCAGTTTGAATGACTGTGCGTGGACAGGCTAAGGAGACTCCCGGCAGTATCAGGAAGACTAAAAGAAAAAAAGAGACTGGCGTGTAGGAAAAGAAGTAAATCTTTTACGTTGAGTATTCACAGAACACTGTAAACTCTATGAGAATTTGGCTACTTTTAAGATAAAACGCGATAGGACAATTTGAAGAAGCAGCGCTTCGCTCCTTGGTACAGTCGGGGGCTTTTTAAATTGCCCCTGTAATTTCATTTAAAGAAATCAAAAAACTTTAATTTTTAAACATGTATGTATACAGACAGAGGTAAGGTTCACAATTTTTTTGTTTTGGTTCAAACTACTTTCCCGACTTTCAAATAGGAATATTACAGTGTAAAGGGTATAAAGTGTAATTCAGAGGTTTATTGGTTGATTGGTACTACTACTACTTCTCACACAAAATATTTGTTGTCTTAGCTGCAGAAACCGTAGCAGGTGTAAGCGGTATCTTGGTGAATATGTAGTGCAGCTCTTAAGGACCTTATAAAATAAAATCTTAAATATGTGGTGTAACTATTAAGGACCTTATAAAATAGAATCTTCTTGAGGAGCTGTCTTCTGCAAACTATTTGTTCGTCTGTATGGTCCTGAGTTGCAGCAACTGTAGCTGGTGTAACTGGTGCCCAAATTAATATTTGGTGCAACTATTTAGGATCTTATAAAACACAATATTCTTGAGGAGCTGTAGCTGCCACAAACAGCCGCGTGTGTCTTATGATAGCTTCTTAATCTCTATCAGTAAAACACATGCTAAGCTGTCTGGAACAACCCAATTCTTCATCTAATCAGGAGTTTTCAAAGTTGGCTTGACATCATCACTTCCTGAATAAGTCTAAGGTCCCATCTACATAAGACCGATGATTGGTCAAGTCCGATCGTTTGTACAGGGTAAAATATTCAAAGGAATGTACTAGTACTAGTACTCCATAAATTTGTAAAAAGTTTCAATAAGCATGAGCGCCAAACTGCATTTTAGAGGCGTGTGATTAAGATTAAATATTTTTTTATTGTAAGCTTTAAGCTAGAGAGGCACTTCTAAAAAAAAATTGCAATATATTTTGGCCCTTTATGACGGGGTAGTTTTTGCAAGGTTTGGGGATGTTTTTGAAATATTTTTCTTTTGGTTTTTTTTAAACGTGGGTTTTTCTTTCGACAACTACACATTTATTTTCATACTAAACGTACCCTTAGAGCAAGGGTTCTCAAGAAAATTGTTGATGATAAAATATAATCATAAATTCTTTATTCATTATTATTATTGTAAAGCGTGTCATAGAAATGGGGTACAATATTTAGGGGAGAATATAGTACCCCTTAGATTGATAAAACAAAACTCAAGATTTAACATAACCTACTCTAAGCTAACCTAGGCTAACTTCCTTCATATGCTTTTGACCCATGTTTCTAGGAACTTTTGTTTATCAGTTTGAGGAGTACTATCACCACATATTTTACCCCATTTCGATGACACCCTGTAAATTAAAAATTTAGCATCCTGCTCTTGCCGCTTTATGCGTAAAAATGACAACAGAGTATAAAAAAGAAAACGAAACTCCAGAAGGATTTATGGATGCGTTTATCCTCTACATCTATAAAAGCCAATAAAATGTGCTTTGGTCATCCTTTATTCAAATTCACGAGCAGATCTTTTACCAATATTTAGGTTTAGTTCAAAGCCAGAGCGATATTTTTCTTTACCACGTGTGATTCTGTTTTACATACATTAAAGAAAAAAATAAACAAACCTCCCTAAAATCCGCAACTGATGATCCGTGGCGCTCATGCGAAAAAGTTCCTTTACATAATGTCTTCGACTAAAACTGATCAACCGCAAACGCACCGATGATTATAAGACACAATTTTAATAAAAGATAGGGCGGATCGTTCAGTATTTAAAATGGTTGGGAGTCATGAACAAAGGTAAAAAAAAGGAAAACTAAAGAAATTCGATAAAAAAATAATTCGAAAGATATACGGACCTGGGACCCGTATGAGAACAATAACAAATATAAAGCCCTAATTAAAAATCACAATTATCAAGCTGATAACAGAACTACTAAAATAATTGAAGATTAAAAGCTAGACAACGCAAGATCCAGAGAAAAAGTTTATAGAGACAACTTACAAGTTTTGGTAAAGGTTTAAGAGTCATATGAGTACAAATTAGGAAGATAGTTACCAAAAGAAATCCAGAAGGGTAGTCGAAAAGATAGAAGCTTATAAATAGCTGTAGTTATTAAAGAAGATTAATATCTGAATCACAGTTGTCGCTTTTATGTTTGAGCTTAAGCATTAGTCACTGGAATGGAATTTTTCGATTGAGTTGGACACGGGATTAATACGCCATTCGAGTGAAACAAAATAGTTTACCCGTTAAGGACAAATTTCTTTAATTTTTATGCTGAATAAAGCCGCAGTCCACCTGTTCATATGCCTCTATTTTTAAAAATAGTTTCTAAACGGCAATCTCTTTTACAGTGTTTATATGCTTTAGACACGCGACGATCAGACGGAGCTATTTTTACCTGTTTTAAGTCAGCTAGAATTTTTATATTCAAGCCTGAAAAATAACAACGTATTCAATATGAATAAAAAGCCAAGTCCTCCTTAAGTCAAGTCTCTTACACCAGCTGCACACTTGCGTATGCAAATATTCGCAGTTTATTTTTCGTGATTAACGATAATACCTGTTTAGTTTGAGCTTAATTTCAGCAATATAATACAGAAATAGACGTCAAATAAATTCGCGAATTTATTCATGAATTTATTCACGCAATTAGAACATGCTCTAATTTTTACCAAATTTGAAGTCAAATTTTCACAGAATACAAAAACAACCCTTTTTATTTTCAACAAAAGCAGCAAAATTTGGTTTTTGTTTTTTGGGGTTTGATATATTGTTAGCAAAATTTTAATCACAGAACACCAACATTTTAATTTATGAAAAATTCCAAACAAATTACTGCCAGTAACAAACTAGTAAACATAAATAAATCAACTGACAACTGCCTTCTTAGATAAATGACAGACAAATCCACTGGTATTGTTGTCATGAAAATAGCCTTGCTTAAATTGAAGAATTAATCCATGAAGAAATCCACGGATTAATTTTCAGGTATTATTCGAGGGAAGAAAAGCGCGAGTATTAATTTGAGGATACAAAAAGTTAAAGAACCACTAAAGGATTCTAGTTATGTAATGAACTATCTTATCTTCGGTACGCGGAGAATACTGCTAAGGCTCGACCAATGTTGCGATAGCAAATGCGGTGGCGACTCATCACAGCTGTGGAAAATAATGTTCTAACTCATACCTAATTGCCACGATAATCTAGAACACTCACCGAGAGAGTATGCCCTTTATAATCGATGATTTTTGGGAAGACCTTTAAATTTTGCTTAATTAATAATAAAATGGAAAACAAAATACACCTTTCGCAATTAACTATCAAAACTAATTATTTCCTGAAAATGATATTTTACAAGGAATACTAAAAGATCGTGCAATGGAGGTCAAAAGAATACACAAAAGCATAAAGAAAACGATGGATAAATGATATATAGAACGGAATTAAGGACAAGAATTACTAAAATAACAATCAGCCGTACAATAAAACAATTATTCTAACGGAGCACCCCTTTAATCACTTATTTTATAAACCTCTATCCCTATATAGGGCGGTTAAATATAGCAAAACTGATTTACTAAGTACATAAATTAATTAATGTGAAACTTCCGCTTTCCAATTAGCGCGCCCCTGTGTAAATCCCAAAAAAAGCCGCACGTTTTCTTTTATCAATGTCCAGCACGGGCGATGGTTAACATGGGTTTAACGTTTCCTGTTAAAACCATTTCCTTTTTCGTCCACCAGTTACTTCCAGCAGACTACTCATTTTTGAATTTGTTTTTTATATAAAAAACTAAGGGTTAATTTAATTATAATGATGATGATTGATTCATATGTAAGTGGACTTTCCAGCCCTTCCACTGCGACCACCAGTGTCTATTGTAGCACACTTTTGAGTGGTTTCTCACCACTGTATGCCTAATCCTCCAAAAAGGCCGGCTATCAATTTTGGTGAGACTGTTCAGATCTTCTGAGTCAATCTCAGGTTTACTGAAAGTGTTCTGACGTAAACGTGGAATAGCCGGACATTTGCACAGTACATGTCTGACATTCACTCTCTTCTGTGCATGGGCACTCTCAGTCGACAGTGACTCTTAAAAAGACCAGTCACATACGTATCTCCAGTCTGGTAAGTCCAATGATCCTCCTGGCTCTGTTTCTACAAGGTCATTTAATGAACTCTTTAGAGTGACCCAGTTCTGATATATTTACCCAGTACTGTTGGAAGCTATTCTCTATCCATAATAATAATATGGTTGATTTAGCAGCATTGTATGATATCCCCAAGACTGGTTCGGGGCCGAAAAATTCGGCAATGCTGCTTCCCTCGCTGCTTGGCCTGCGGCCTCATTTCCCTCGTGCCCAGAGTTCCCTGGTATCCATACTAACGACACATTGTTAGCGCTACCAAGCGCATTCAGCTAATGCAGGTTTTAGCTACTTTGGAAATCCCTTCAAAATACATTAGACCTATCAACGCTTCTATTCAGGGTTCCAAAGCTGTAGTCAGAATAAGCAACCAGTTTTCAGAGCTAGTTTGTGTAACTTCAGAAGTAAGGCAGAAAGATGCGTATTCATTACTGTTTAGTATGGCCCTTAAAGCTCCTGCTTTGACTATTGACATAAGCGGATATATTGGCACCAAATCAACGCTGGTTACGCAGATGATATTGCTGTTCATAGTAGAGACAAAAGATCTTTAACCAAAACTGTAAAAGTGCTTGATATAGAAATCAAAAAACGAGGACTGGAAATAAATTAGTCAAAAACTAAATACATTAACTTCTTAAAAAACAACGAGAGATATGCTCATAATTTTCAAATTGATTATAGTTTCGAGCAAGTGAAAAGGTTTACATACTCGGGAGCCAACATAAACAACAAAAACTCTATCACAGGGGAATAAACCAGAGAATAATCAACGGAAACCATGTCTTTTACGCTCCTCTAAAACTGCTCAAGAGAAACAAGATATCTCAAACAAAAAATCTATACTACAATAATTAGACCGGTAGTGACATATGGGTGCGAATCATGGACAATTACAAAAGCGAATGAAGAACAATTAAAAGAAAAATTATTCGTATTATCTTTGGACCAGCTCAAACAGAAGAAAAGTATTGATGGATACGGATGAATTATACATTAGAACAGCTAATAGATGGCGAAAACATCTTGAGATTGTACAAAGAATGGATGAACACCAAGAAAAATAACAGGGCGATTCCACAGAAAGTGGTCCTAAGCGGATATGTTTAAAACGTTTCTATAGGTTATCAAAATTAGTCCTAAATTAAAGCCAACACTTCTTAGCTTATGACCTTGAGTAAGGATTTCATATAGTTTTTCTATTTTCTTAAAAAATCAGAAGACAAAAGCATTAAACTAATTTATATAAAAATATCCATTATTTTAGCTTAAAGATAAACATCTCAAAAAACTGTTTTTTCTTAAGCTTTTGATATTAAACAATAATTGAACCATACCGTAGTACCATACACAACAAATGTACAAATTTTCATGCCAAAGTTCGCTTGTTTGTACTTGGTTCAGCCTAAAAATACATGGCATGATAAACTGTTGTCACACACGTAACGAAAACAGAAATAAAAATGTATAACTCGGAAAATAGGCATTATTTAAACGAAATTTTTCTTGTCGAAAGCCAACACATTTATGAGATACCAGAAACAAAATTTAAAAAAATTGCATGTTATATAAGTTTTTTTTTTATCAACAGAAATAAATCTGTCACACACGTAACGAATATATTAACTTTTGCAATAAAATGCAAAATTTTCTAAGTAATAATTTTGTTTATTCAGTTTCTTTGAGTAATTCTAAAAGGAATAGTTTGTAAAGTCATTGGCGTAAATAAAAAACAAAATAATTACATTATTCGTTGTGTTCATCTGCGGAATGCTACTAGACCTAATAATGTTATTCCAGTAAGGCCTAAATTGGGCCCTTACTTCTACAAATAACACTGTCGAATTTCAACAAAGTTGTGTAAAATTTACTTAGTACATGGTAACATTCTTATGAAAAAATTATATTTACAAAAAGGTCATCTTGAAATCTATACATTTTTAGACCTATGTTTATAAGAACCTCTCTTATAAGAGAAAACTTTTTGATATGCTCCGACACAAAAGAAAAGACTAAAAATACCATATTTGTATTTGCTAATAAGTTGTTTAAGATAATTTTTACAGAAGGTCAAAAGGAAGATGTGATCATTTTTAGTGATGGACCATCATCGGAATTCAAAAATAAATACTTCCATTTTTAAAAGACAAATTTTATGTTAATTTTACATTGGAAGTGTTTTTCCACAAGCCACGGTGTAGTAGACGGTATAGGACGACGCGTAGAATCTTTGGTTTGGCAACTATCTCAATCTAAAGATTAAAAATTGGTAGTCCAAAATTTGCTCGACTTTTATAAACCTGCATCAAGTGTTTAAAATCAACTTCTTTATGAAGACAACAACAGCAGATTACCATTTATAAAACTAAATAGGCATAACCCATAAAATTTGAGTAAGAAGTTATTTGGTCAAGTAATTATGAAGTTTAAAAAAAAATATCCTTTTTAGTTGTCTAGCTATAGTTCTTTTTAAAAATAAAGACTATTAGCTGTTACTTTCTGTATTTTTTCATTAGTCACACACGTAACACGTTGCTGTCACACACGTAACTCACTTTTAAGTTTATAAATAAAATAAAAAAATGCATAAAGGCGCATTTAAATATAAATCTTATTGTACAAAATATTTCCAAGTATTAATTAAAAAATAAAAGTTGAATTAAGTATTTGGCAGTTCGCAGAAAATTTGTAAAATACCCAAAACACATTATTCTGTAAAGAAGTAAATGTCACACACGTAACGAATTTTTATAATCTTATAAGTAAATTAATATTTTTCAAACAGTGATTCTTTTGGCGTTAACGTAAGCAAAACTAACAACTTAACCCAGCAAAATTACATTTAATAATTACGATGTGTTTTTGTTGGGTTTAAAAGCAACAATTCTAAAAAAAATAAGTCTGAATGTCACACACGTAACGGTGGAATCACCCAACAAAGCTAGACTTGCAGGAAGGATAACGGTAGAAGAATCATGCCAGAGGGCAGAATGGAAGGCTCTGGCTAATCAGGCTAAAACCCACCATGGGTTGTAAGGCAATTTAAAAAAAAAATATTTAAATCGAGGAATCACTGTCCTAATAGGTAGGTGTCCAAAGAGGGCGAAAAGCATTTGATATCGTTGTGTGTAAGAAAATATAATAACAAATGGCTCGCACGTAATTTATCACAGCAAAAGCAAAAACTACGGATCAACAGCGTTATTAGTTACGCCTGTGTTTTTTTACTTAAGTATGTTTGAACTGGGAACTAGGATTATTTTGGAAAAATAACCATTTAATTATATGGTACCGAATAAAATATTTTTGTTAATTTGAAATTAAATATAAGTAACATTGTGTGTTTAGAAATAAAATTTCGGACTTCCATTGTCTTTATTTATTTTAAAACACGACGTTTCGGTTAGTAAGTATCTCTAACCGTTATCAAGTGTGAACTAAACATTCTAGTCTCTAGGCTACTACTTATACTACTTGGTGTGCAGTCAGGTGTGACGGCCCGCCCCCTTTTTTAATCCTAAGACGCCTGTTTTCCTTAAGGAGTGGTTTCCATATGTTTAGTATGTCCGTGCTTGGTTGACTGAAAACTTCTTTATTCTGCATTATATACGCAGCTTCAATAAACTTTCGTTTTCGCCAATGCGACTCCTTATGTAAAACTTTAGCTTCTGACCACTGAATCCTGTGATCATTTGACCAAGCATGATCTGCTAAACCGGATTTTTCAATATCCCCTAATTGGGTACTTTTTAGATGTTCATTTACTCTAACCTGAAGAGGGCGTTTCGTTTCACCTACATATGATTTACCACACTCACACGGGATTTGGTAAATACATTCCTTATTATTTGAGGGATTGTCTGGTTTTGTTTTGGTTACAAAACTTCTTATCGTATTTCCCGAAGAAAATACTGTTTTTATATTATAGTGTTTAGCTATTCGTCTTATGTTTTCTGAAATCCCTTGAACATATGGAATGTTAATAACACCTAACGGATTATTATTTTGAGAATTTGGTACATTTAGTTTGTTTTTAATTTTAAATATCGTTGAGTTTATTAATTTCTCGGAATAACCATTCTGTTGTAAGTCCTTTTTAATGTTGTTAATTTCTGTGGTTAATTCTTCATTATTACTACAAATATTTACGGCTCTTAAATACAAACTTCTTATAACTCCTTGTTTTGTTGCAACAGAATGATTAGACTTAAAATTTAGGTACTGTCCCGTGTGTGTAGGTTTCCTATATACAGTGGTTTGAATGTTTCTGTCTAATCGTTTGACAAGAACATCCAAAAAAGGTAAGGCCGAATCTTTTTCAATTTCCATGGTGCACTTGCCATTTCGGACTTCCATTGTCTTTATTTATAATAATAATAATTTTATTTCTACACAATCATTGTCTACGAGTTTCAAACAAAGAGTTGAAGAACGGTACGGACCCGGAATCAACAATCTATTCAGAGGCTACGAGAAGACCAAACTTAAAGTGATAAAGGAAGAAGAACACATTTCATTCTTGTGCGAGGCGCGCGACAGTGGTATCATTCCGGTTGGTTTCCGCCTAAAAGCCAACTTTTCGGGAGTGAGAACGAAGAAGATCTTAGAGAAGACAAGCCAAGCACTAATCCGATCCCAAATCAGTTACCATCGATGGAGAAAAGCCAACTTCAACGCCGACATGGAGGAGCGATTTGACGAAATTAGACGACGCACATGGGAGGAAGACTACGAACCGATACTGAGTAAAATTGACAGTACGTGCAACAGAGAACGACACAAGATACGATCAACTCACCGAGAAAAACTCAAGAAACTACAGACACGTACTCAAGATAGAACAGACTCAACAACACCAAGCACTATAGTGAACATCTCCAAAAGGACTCTGAGCACCAACGAAGAATTGGTACTCAGTAAGGGACTTAAGTTCGCCATTGCACCGGCACAGACACCGACACTGGAAATTATTGCAGCAATAGAGACCGTTAGTCTACCTCAACCCGAAGCTGATGAGTTTCGCCATAAAGTAAGAACAACGTTGGACAGAAAGAAGCAACAAAAGACAAACATCACCAGTCAAGAACAATGGGCAATCAAGAACCTGCAGGCTGACAAATCAATCAAGATTCTACCGGCCGACAAAGGAAACGCAACGGTGATCATGGATGTCGAGACTTACGACAAAAAGATCCAAGAAGTTCTGGAGAAAGGAGACTACAAGCAACTACCCAAAGACCCAACCACCACCATAGAAGGACGCATCTACAGGACTTTGAAGAAGTATGCTGAAAATATCCCGGACGCTGCTAGATCCCGCCTCACTCCACACCACAGTAAGGCACCACATTTTTATGGATTACCAAAGATCCATAAGAAGGATATACCACTGCGACCAATTACCAGCTCCAGGGACTCACCGACCAGCACTTTGTCGAGGTTTTTGTTGGACATAATTCAACCACTACAGGGTAAGTCCGAATCTTTTGTCAAAAACTCGGAACATTTTGTGGAGGTTTTAAAAGGTATCGAATTAGATCCCGGCGATAGATTTGTAAGTTTTGATGTAGAAAGTCTCTACACCAACGTGCCAATAAATGAGTCACTCAGTATCATTAAGAACAAATTACAAACTGATGATACACTTCACGAGAGAACAACGCTATCGGTGGAGGGGGTGATGGATCTTTTGGAGCTCTGTCTCCGTAACTCTTACTTTCAAGTGAAAGATAAGTTTTACGCGCAAAATGATGGACTCCCAATGGGTTCATCTCTTTCGCCAGTGGTAGCAAACATCTACATGGAGTGGTTCGAGGGCCATGCGATCAACACAGCAAGAGTCAAACCAAAACTATGGCTACGATACATGGATGACACATTTATTATATGGCCGGAAAATGATGACGAACTACAAAATTTTCTACACCATTTAAACGGTATTCGACCAACAATCAAGTGCACCATGGAAATTGAAAAAGATTCGGCCTTACCTTTTTTGGATGTTCTTGTCAAACGATTAGACAGAAACATTCAAACCACTGTATATAGGAAACCTACACACACGGGACAGTACCTAAATTTTAAGTCTAATCATTCTGTTGCAACAAAACAAGGAGTTATAAGAAGTTTGTATTTAAGAGCCGTAAATATTTGTAGTAATAATGAAGAATTAACCACAGAAATTAACAACATTAAAAAGGACTTACAACAGAATGGTTATTCCGAGAAATTAATAAACTCAACGATATTTAAAATTAAAAACAAACTAAATGTACCAAATTCTCAAAATAATAATCCGTTAGGTGTTATTAACATTCCATATGTTCAAGGGATTTCAGAAAACATAAGACGAATAGCTAAACACTATAATATAAAAACAGTATTTTCTTCGGGAAATACGATAAGAAGTTTTGTAACTAAAACAAAACCAGACAATCCCTCAAATAATAAGGAATGTATTTACCAAATCCCGTGTGAGTGTGGTAAATCATATGTAGGTTAAACGAAACGCCCTCTTCAGGTTAGAGTAAATGAACATCTAAAAAGTACCCAATTAGAGGATATTGAAAAATCCGGTTTAGCAGATCATGCTTGGTCAAATGATCACAGGATTCAGTGGTCAGAAGCTAAAGTTTTACATAAGGAGTCGCATTGGCGAAAACGAAAGTTTATTGAAGCTGCGTATATAATGCAGAATAAAGAAGTTTTCAGTCAACCAAGCACGGACATACCAAACATATGGAAACCACTCCTTAAGGAAAACAGGCGTCTTAGGATTAAAAAAGGGGGCGGGCCGTCACACCTGACTGCACACCAAGTAGTATAAGTAGTAGCCTAGAGACTAGATTGTTTAGTTCACACTTGATAACGGTTAGAGATACTTACTAACCGAAACGTCGTGTTTTAAAATAAATAAAGACAATGGAAGTCCGAAATTTTATTTCTGCACAATCATTGTCTACGAGTATCAAACATTGTGTGTTTAACCGTTCTATTTCGAGAAAATATCACAATTGGTTTTTAAATCGATAAAATAGGAAGCCAGGAATACACTGGACACGGAGATAGAATGAACATCAAAAGAAACACAATGTCCAGTGTATCCATAACTTGTTTTTGTTTTTAGATGATCAGACATAACAAGAAACAAGTTAATAAAGAATTTCACTAAACAGTCTTTCAAATGCAGTTAAAGATGTTTATTATTTATTATTATTAATGTATTTAAAATGTCCATTGTATCCCAGGTCTCCCCTAGCGTCTAAGATATGCTGATATATGTGGCTGTATATGCTATTTAAACCTGATGAAAATGAAAAATATCGTTTGTGTGTGGACTATAGAATGCCGAATCGTCATACAAAGAAATATAAATTTCTTATCCCGTATATTTGCGAAATTTTAGATCGTCTTTAAAATGCCTGTCAGCAGGTTCATGTGCAAAAGTCATCCCTTACGGTGACCGGATATGGTACGTATCAGTTTAAAAGAATATCATTTGGTCCTGCAAATGTTACAGCATGTTAGCAACGACTTATTTTATAGAGATAAACCATTTGGTACTACTTACTTCTTGGTAACTCAAACAACAGGTATGTCTAAATACTCTCTCAGCACTAATAGTTCATTTGTTTGCTTTAAACGATTAAAGTCGATTCGATATTTGAATAGTTCTTACTGTCCTTCATTGTAATAAAGGGTTAATACTGTGTTTGGTTCGTAAAAAAGTATAATGGGATTACAAAATGTTCTTCGAGTGGAAAAAACTAGGGAAAAGAAATTTTCTAAGAGAAAATTCAGGTTTACTGCCAGCTGGAAACGTGTCTATCAAAAACCGCGATGAAAACGTCTTCTTTTCGAGTTTAATGTTGCGTTTTTAGCGCTTTAACCCATTATCAGGCAAAGGTATTGTGACGAGCAAATATAAGGCGAGCCAAAAAAAATTTTTTTTTTACTAGTTTTTTTACCTTTTGCTCGATTTTTGTGATTTTGTTCTATGACTATATGACTTCTATAAAATACAAGATGGCGCATGATTTAAAAATTTGAAAAATTGCAAAATTTTAAAATCATGCGCCATCTTGGATTTTATAGAAATGTTAGTTTTGACAAGAAAATCGAATAGTTTTACTTTTCTATAGATACAAAAATCACAAAAATCGAACAAACGGTAAAAAAACTATACTTGATATTGTATTAAAGTGGCACCGCGTCATCAAAACCGTGATGGGTGGGAAGGGAGTAGAGGGGTACATACAGTGGCCCGCACTTCCTGTAATTTTTTTATTGGTATTGATTCCCAAAACGAGGCACTGCACTAATTAGTCATTAGCTTACTATTTTACTTGCCGTTATTTATGTCTTCTTCTAAACGATTTTATGAGAAAGGAACATTTATACTCTTGTCTGGTTGTTACAAACATTGATTTAGCTGGGATTTGAAGTTTTCTATTCTATTCTATAATGTCAAACAAATTGGGACCGACTTTTTACAAAACAAATTACCGTTTTGGCAACTAAATCAATATTTGCGCACATTTTAGTATAATTTTGGATTCTCTTTTAGTTTCGGATCTTTATTTATTAGGTAAGTATTTATTTAATCTCTCCTTTAAAAGGTCTCGGTGTTTTATTATAGACATATAAAGCGGCACACTGCAGGTACAAAGTGAAACAACAATTTTTTGAGGCTTCTTTACTTAGATTTTGCCACAAAATTTGGTTTACCATAGCTATGACGCTTATATACATCCTGAACTATAGTTTAAAAAAATTTACACAAGTAAAAAAAAATACGTTTTTTTTTGGCCGACCTTATATTTTACTTCCACTAATGGCCGGATAAAATCACTAGCCTTTGTGAGTTTGGATGAAAGACACAAGCATATCTTGTAAACTTCACATCAAAGAGAAAATACAACAGATATTTAGAAAGAGATATTGAGGGAGCTACAATTAGAGAATGCAAACGTTGAAAGGAATACTGCTTTATCCTAAAATAAGAAAAAGTATTGTGACCAGCAAACATTTTACTCCCATTTATCAGTGACTTCCATGTTTCGAAAGTTTCGTATGATGGCAGGATAATAACACCAGCCTATGTGAGTTTGGATGAAAGACATATCTTGTAAACTTCACATCAAACAGATAATTGATTTATAAAGAGGCAGCTAAAGTTTGAGAATGCGAACCTTAAAGGGAATATCAATATTCATGTTAGCGCTGGACTTGTGACCTTATAAAATAAATTTTAAACTGCGGATGCCGATGCCGCGCCAACATAAATTTAGTTAGTGGGTCTAAGTAATACATTTTTGGCAAGCCTACGCAAGCTTCATGAATTTGTCCTCCGGGGTCATCGGCAAAAAACTCAGTTGCGGCGTCACCAAAAACAGAGTACACTAATATAAGAGTGACAAAATATACTGTCGCAGTATGTTCAATTTTTAGATTTTTCAGATATTAGGTGGCTGTCTTTGTTTCATTAAATTTGTTTTTTTGATTGGCTCATGGTAATATCAAACGCGGCAGATATACATATTCTCAAAATATCCAACATATATATCCGTTTAAAAGTACCAACAAGAAGAAATATACTACAAATGCGAAAAAAAATATGGTTGGCTAAGAAATTTGAGAACAGGATGGCACTCAGAAAGCTGGTCTCCTTATCTCTAGCAAAACTGTAAGCTTAAACTGTAACCAACCTTTATCTCGAAATTTCAACAAAATCGTATATCCGCTTTTTGCTAGAGACTAGAGCCCGGCTTAATGATAGCTATCGTTTTGTCAGCCAGCGTCAACACATTTTGAATCGAAAATGTACTGCAGCAATAAGTAAAAACGACACAAATCAAAGAAGCAATAGCTATCTCAGCTTTCAAGAAACATTCACCGTTCCATTAAAAAGATTAGGGACTTATTGCAATAGTGCCAGGCAGTAATTGTGCCGGGCACTATTCTGACAGATTGGCATTGAAAACTGACAGTTGATCTTTCAAAATTGACATACCAAAGTCGAATTTATAAATCCAGTCGTTTATTTTCCATTAATAGTGGCGGCACTATTAATTTTGGCTCTTATAATACACAAAGGCCTAATTTTGAAAGAAGACAGCTGTTCTTTTAATGCGAAAATGTCAGAATAGTGCTCGACACAATTATTGCCTATTATTAATTCAATTCCACCTCTATTTTTGTAATGATTTTTGTGTCGTTTTTGCCTGTGTATATTGTAGTAGATTACTCTATTAGCATTCGTTAGAGGTAACATAACTAAGGTCACTAGCTCACGAAGAGGCATTTCGTGATCTAATGATCTTAAACATAACAACTGATAGCTAAATTCACGTTAGTAGTGGCTTAATTCTGATTCCATACCTTTACATGATCAAAAATCCCAATAAGACAGTGTATGTTGCCAGAAATATGGATTGCAAAACTAACTAAGGGGCAACGGCTAGTTCAGCACGTCACCTTCAACCTAGAAGCCTAAATCATAATTAGAATGAGCTTTTCAAAAAGGAAGTGCTATCCTGCCATCCATCTATCCATCGTTTTGAGGCTTATGACTTTAATTCAACCCTGTTTCTGGCAATGATTTTGGCGGGTCCTCTTTACCTGTGGCGGGTCTTCTTTACCTGCGGCGGGTCTTCTTTACCTATGGCGAGTATATGGTGGCAGATTACCATTAGCTTTCGTTAGAGGCAACATGACAGCTCCCCGATAAATCCAGGTTATAGAGAAGTCATTATGTGAATCCCTCCTACCTTCACATTATCCAGAATAATTTTTTTCAATTATAAAAATGCCAGGTTGTATGTTGACAGAAATATCGATTGTCTTTGAAAATTTACCAGGATCGTCTGATATGTTTTCAATTGGCAGTTGTATTGCATTTTGCATCAAAATAAAACTTTAGGCTTTTGACTATACTAACTCGATTTTCAAATGGGATTAAGTTAGCTGAACCATTTAAGGTTTCCCCCTTATCCGTCTGCCTCAGTCCCTCGTGTCGGATCAGTGATCAATTTATCCATGAACGGAGACACGCTCACAGTGTCTGAGGACCTGAACTGAACTGCTCAATAAATTTATCGATGACCAGCAATAAAGGAGTGTGACATAGTCTCATGAACAGGAGAGGTTACGGGAACAGGAATTTAAATGGATGGGTCAGGCTACTTATTCGGCTATAGATTTGGCCCATATTACATGAGTCTTATGTTTGTAAAAGTTACGTGGAAGTTAGAACAAGGTCTTTTCTTCTAACGAGCCGTTTGATGTGCCAGGACTGATGGCGAACAAACGAGTTAGGACCTCTTTTTAAGGTCCATTTTCTCGTTTTTTGCGGACAACTTTTCGACAAATTTCAAAGATATCAAGAAACGCAATCTAGACAAAAAGTAATGGGGCCTTTCAAAACATATAGTGCTGCATTTTTTGACTTTTTTCAATATGTTTTTGATCCTCCGTATTCTATAATAAAAAAAAGCGGTCTTCGAAAAAGATATTGTTGCATTTTTTACTTCTTTTGATATATTTAATATTAATAACAAAAATGTATCGTTTTTCACATAAATTTACTAACCGACACTTTGGGCTTGTGTCAGACCGATAAATTGCTATTTTAAACACGAAAGTAAGTACGATAAAATGTACTTTTATGCACGAATGTAGATAAAAGATATTAAACACACAATAACCCCACTCGAACATGCATAATTGGCTAGAAAAAGGCTCGCATAATTATTTTAATGGGAAACTCATCACTGTACAGAATGGAAGTAAGCGAAAAAAGCATTTTAACTTTTTTAATTGGCCAGAAAGTAGAAAACTCCATGGCCAACTTTTTACAGCCGCACCCAATTTTGTTTTATTTGCGGTCGTAATGGGCTTTAAGTCTGTAATTATTTTGGGTTTTAAGTTACATAAAATGGAATTAAACAATCATTCCAGTATTTAATGGAAACTTTTATTGCTCGGCACAAGTTATATTTGCTTTTTCATCTACAAAGTGTATTTAAAGTTTTTTATTTAAACATTAAATGTTGCTTTACATACAACCTAGTCACAGTACGATAACAAGCAATTTAGTTTCATTCTTACTTATTAGAGATTGTCATATCAACAAACGATTTAACTATCTCAAAAATACAACTTTCATGTGTTAATATAACAATTTAGTTGTTTTAGTGAAATTTCACACACGTGCCAAACCCACTAGTTCAAGTGGTTTCACTCGTCTGAGTCTTCGTATTATCTATACTTGATGTTGTATATAAGTGGCACCACGTCATAGCTATGGCAAACCAAATTTTGCGGCAAAATCTAAGTAAAGAAGCCTTAAAAAATTAGTGTTTCACTTTGTACATGCAGACCTTTTAAAGGAGAGATAAAATAGGTACTGATCTCATAAATAAAGATCCGAAACATAAAAGAGGATCCAAAATTATATTAAAATGTGCGCAAACATTGATTTAGTTGCAAAAACGGTAATTTGTTTTGTGAAAATCTCCGTCATAATTTGTTTGACATAAACAGTCAAAACAACGAATAGAAAACGTCAAAGCCCGGCTAAATCAATAATACGTTCGTAACAACCAGATAAGAGTATATATGTTCCTTTCTAATGAAATCGTTTAGAAGAAGACATAAATAAAAAGCAAGTAAAATAGTAAGCTAATGACTAATTAGTGCAGTGCCTTATTTTGGGAATCAATATCAATAAAAAAATTAAAGGAAGTGCGTGCCACTGTATGTACCCCTCTACTCCCTTCCCGCCCATCAAGGTTTTAATGACGCGGTGTCACTTTAATACAACATCAAGTATAGCTACTCATTATCAAAAAGTTGTCTTGCTTCAATGCTGACATGCTCATAAAGTCTTTCTTCGTGACTTTTTTTAAATCTTTTGATTGTTTCGTTAACAGTGTCTATATCTAAATCTGGGTGAAACTAGTACTTTGTTTTAGAACCTTTAGATATCGTCAAAAGTACCGCCCCAAGCTGAATGACGTATTTTATTTTAGGGGTTTGATTGTAGTTGTTTTGACTAGTGTGGACCTTATCGAAACCGTCACTCTAGAGTTTTGCTAAAGTGGTAATTTAATTCTATTCAGTAAAAAAACTGTGCAGATTTTAACAAAATTGAATCAGACTTCACATTTCCGCTCAAAGGTATATCCTAGGGTTTCCAAAGTCCCCATATACTGCGGTACGTTTACTAATATCCTGGATGGAACTTTACCAATCTGCCGTCAAGTCAAGCTTCTCAAAGACCACCAAGCATGACGCTTATAAAATCAGGTGAATAGACGGTTGCAGTTTCCTTGAATGCCACTTTGGATGCTTCTTTTCAGAAGTCTGGAGTACACGATTTAGAGGTTGATTTATGTTTAAACAATTTTTTGTTTGTTTTGAAAATGCTAAGCCCTATGCACCCGGAACAGAAAACTAGTGCGTATTTCAGGTTGTTAATGTGACGCATTAACGAACACAACGACCAAAACATTCCTGTTTCATTTTTTACATATCCCTGTCATCCCCATTATAACGGTCTACTTTTGACCCAACGTATATTTGGGTAAATAAAATTTGCAAAATAAAGTTTTCGGCTCAAGGGTAGGACGCATTCGAAATTATAATATGAAACCCAATCGAACCAGGGGTAAATGTCAAAAATACTTTTTGGATAAATACACTAGAGGCTTTGACTTTGACAAAATATTGGGTATACAACTATCCTAGTTTTAATATTTTTAATGTCAAGTCTCTAAGATATTCTAAGCAAATTGGCTAAATGTAAATTAATAAGCATTTGCCAATTAGTACCCGGGATTATTAAGTTTATATGCACTGTGACAATACCGCTTCAACATACATAAAGATTATTTCGTAATTAGGATAATAATGTATTAAACATGAAACTGTTTGATGATAATTATCTTGTTGTATATTCCAAAAATTATATTGTGGTTCCACAATTGATAATAGTAGTTCTGTTGTGGACAAAACAATAATAAAATGACAGTAATTCCAGAAAATAATGTAAAAAATTTTAATTTTTAGAATCAGGTGCTTAGAAATTGCTTCTATATTAGAAACACTGGATTACATATATTATTATGTTTGATCAAACTAGAATCTCAAATTGTAAATAGATTTTTTAAAGAATTAAAATCTTTTTTAACTCTCAACATTTACCTAATCTCCATAAAACAGAGCAAACAATGCAAGTCTATTACTTGAAAAAGCTTTTTATGTGTATTATTTTTTATTGTATTTATATTTTCAAAATTTGTGAAGATTCTTCATTCATTAATAATTGTGCATAATGTCGCCTTTGTCACGAAGGGACCTAACAAAATTACGAAAATTGAAATATTTTGCGGTCTAACTATTCTCATGCAACTCTTTGGTCTTACGAAGTGGCATATCTTCATTACAAATAGTTCAGCTTTGGTTAATAAAATCACTTTTGGTCTAACTGCAGAGACAGACCTACTCCTTACAAATTGTGAAAGGCTTTCGCGGCCATCGTCCAATGGTGGGTGTGCTTTCGGGCTGTTCGGCCGTCGTCGTTGGAAATTCGTTCTCGACATTTCGCCATCTCGAGTGGATGGCATCTACAGGAGATGTTGACTGTTTGTCGGCTTCTCGAAGACCTGTATGCCCGCAGCAAGAAAAACGATAACTGCAATGGACTGTATATATTTTATTAAATGAAAGCGCGAACAAACATAAATATATTGATACGAAATCACGAAATAATCAAAGGTCCATAGGTTAATTGCTGTTACCCACACAACGGAAATCAGAAACAAAGTACTCACCAATTTGCAGCCAATTTCTCCACGTTCCAGGGGCCCCAGTCTGGATCTAATGATGGCACCACGTAGCTGAAGGGCTGAAGTTTCTAGTTCTATGCTTCAGTACACCAAAATTGAGCACTTTCAAGTGTAGAAATTTGTAATAGTTGGAGAAAGTAATTAACACGCCATTTTTCTCGAGGCGGTAGAAAGGATCTCTCTGATTCTTGGTGCGCATGTCAAATGCGCGAAAAATGTACTCTGTCCTTCATCCAATTGAGTGGTTTTAAAATTTAAAAACAACCGCGAAATTTAGCGGGAACTAACAAGACCTACTCCTTGTTTGCTAGTTAGGTCCCCTCATGAGATATGCTTAATGTTTGCAGCGTTTTTGCTCTTATTTCTTTAATTGTAGGAAGGGGTTTAGTTTCGGTGATTTACTATACTTGCGAAATTTATAGTTTTCCTATAATTGCCATATAATCCTAATATCCCATTTGGTTTTAAACGAAAAAAGTTGGTGTACCTCAGTTTGAACTTCTTAAACTCTTGATTTTATTGCTTGGTCTAGCACGACCCACCCAACATTTTACGCATTCTGCCAATTTTTACCGTTTTTACCAGACTAGCCTTTGTCCTATTTTTATTAAATTTTCAGGAGGTATAAAATTTTTATCCTTCTTTCGAACAGTGTAAGCAAGTTTTGCATAAAACTACACAAAAAAGTTTTTTAAGCTTATTGACAAAAAGCTTCATATAAAATTTGATTAACAAAAATCGCCGAAGCAAATGAGATGACAAACAGATCAGAAGTTTTTAAATACACCACTAATTTTTTTACAGGTAGTGTAGTTAGGTGGTTCCTAAACTATGGGCCACTACTATAAATACATAAAATCCGAACCGAACTGTTTGAGACCCGATTCAAAAAAGATACTTACAGACGTTTAATTCCCAGTTACTGCTTGATTGATAAAACATCAACTTACCTGAAAAAAAAAAACAAATTTTAATTAAATGATGGTATTATAAAGATGTACACGGTCTGAGTTGGAAATGGACAAAACCTTGAAGTTCGGGGATTTAAAATACATAAAACCTGGACAAGACATACATCTCCATATATATATTTCGTGCCAAATTAAATCCTTTATCGCTTCTTTCCCTTATAAGACATGCATGATTCTTCGCGGAAAGCACGTCTAGTATAAAGTTGGTATAAATCTTCGAATTGCCTTAAAAAATAAGAGGCCCTTAACCTCGATAAGTATTAGTTTACAGCAAAAAAGGAATAATTAAGATCGTCTCATTTTTTATTATTTATTTATTTCAACAGTATTTACAGCAAAAAGCCAGTTACAGATACTTTTTTACATTAAAAAAAGATTCTATAAAATACGTCACTTACACTACACACACACAAAACAAGTCAAATTACATAATTACTTCTTGACTCGGAGGGCATTAATTAACTACTGCGCACTTTTAGATCTATAATATCCACAGGTTAACACCACGAAGTGCTCGCTCATCATACTACTTTAGTTCCGAGTGTTGTCCACCTATAGCATAATCAATGATTGATCTAAGATTTCTTGTTGGCTGAATCCAGGTATATCTATGAATTTCCTTATGTTTAAAAAAACCATTATTTATTTTTAGATTGTGGGTTTCACACAATTGCATCAGTCTCAAGCCATTATCATTTGTTACTTCCTCTCCAAATGGTCCTACCACTTTGCTTTTGGTTTGTCTACCAGTTCGACTATTAAAATCGCCAAGCATAATTATTTCCCTGGTATTGCCGATTTTACTCCTGTTCAAAATTTTTTGCCACAAGATTTGTCAGCTAGATTAAAATTCTGCCAAAATATGATAAATAAAAAAATGAAAACCCTATGTTTTTAAAAAATATATTATTTACGGACGAAGCAACGTTTACCAAGCGCGGAGATTTTAGCTGAAGAAATAATCACTGTATCTACCAAGGGAGATACACTTCCAACATGAATTTTCCATTAATATTGGGTTTTGCATTATTAATAACTTTTAATTGGCCCGTTTGAGCTTCCGCAGAGACTTAATGGAGAACAATATTTGCAGTTTTAAGAAAACGATTTAATTGAGCTTTTAGATGGTATACCATTGAACTCAAGACAAGACATGTGGTTTATGCAGGATGCAGCGCCACTGCATTTTCGAGCTATAGTTCGAAATCACTAAAACCAACGTTTTCCACGTCATTGGAGAAAACGCGGTAGTGATTTTCCGTGGTCACCCCGCAGCCCTGATCTTAATCCATTGGATTTTTGCCTTTGAGGTCACATGAAGACTTTAGTATACAAATATGAAATAAATAGCCCACAAGAACTTTCACAAAAAATTCGAGAAGCTGCCAATATTATTAAAGATTCTGAAAATACCCTCGTAAATGTGAGGTGCTTGACAAATAGATTAAGAAAATGTATTAAGGTAAACGGCGGACACTTCCAACATGTATTAAAGGAAATTTAAAATTTTGTTTTTTGGTGTTTTAAATTAATTAAATTTCATACATATTAATAATTTAATATTTATTTTTTGCCGGTATTTTTTCGTTTAAAGACGAATATATTACAAACAGTTTAAAATATCGACATTGACTAAGAATACGTTTTTTATGCACAAATATTGGCCTTTTTTAATATCAAGTTAAAATCGTTTCAGCTTTAAAGGATGAAAAATATAAACAACTTAATTTATGGATCAGTATGGAGTATAAGTAAGGTTTTTTCGAAAACTAAATTTCACTTTCAACATCCAGTATCTTTTTAACGACTAAAATTTGCCATCATATTTATTGAACGAATCTTCTTATTTTTGGCCTCTAGTATCACCTCTTGCACTATGGCCACTTTTCGTGAAAGACTTACCCGTATCACAATATATCAAAACTACCTCACTCTGAAACGTTTATCAAAAAGTAATTGTCTTATTAGTTTTCAGGAAAAAAAATTGCTGAAGCCTTTAATGCTACATTTTTGCTCGGTTTGTTATCAAATTGTAAGCTACCTGTCTCTTTGAGGCGTGCACGTGACACTTTCGAGGTATAAAACTAAATGGAGAAATAATCTTATCTGTTTCCATTCCTGTTATAAAATCGGTCAAAACTTTTGTTTCTAACCTTCGAATGTTTCCGGCTTGACTACAGTTGTAAAAGTTCGAAAGATTTCCTGTAGTTTGGCAAAAGTATAGATAAATAAATGATCTGCTCGCTACCCCTGGTACATATTTAAAAAACCTGTTACGATATTCTTTCTTTCTTCTGTTTGACGTCGTTGAAAGTTGATAGAATATTTATTTTCCCAAATGGCGGCAAGACTAGATCGAAGGGTACTAGAAAATTTTAGGCATATTTAAGAAATATGTATATCATATCATTATATTTTTCCCACCTCTTAGACCACTAATAATTGATATACGAAAACGCGAAACAAATTCGCGAAATTTTTACTTTTAATTTGAATCTTGACTTTATTCCTGATGATGATATTTAACCGGAGCTCAAATTCGTAGTTCTTGTAAATTGAACGCTTTTTATATTATTTAGTTAAGATATTACGCTAGGAATATAATCTTCAAAAATACACCCTGTACAGAGGGTGGCTTAATTTGAAATATTTATGTATTTCAAAAACATCCACTTGCCGTGAAAGGCCCACCTGAAGAACAATTTGACATAACTAGCTCACTCTGAGATGTTTAACAAAAAGTAATTATTATCAAATTTTTTTAGTATGAGTAAAAATATAAACTATCAGTAATATTCGCTAAAGCCTTAAATGCTGGAAGGCTGCGATCTTTGCTGGGTCTGTTATCAGAAATTCTAAGCTATGCCTGTCTCTTTCAGGCTCGCACGTGACACTTTCGAGGAATAAAACTTTAAATGGAGAAATAATCTTATCTGTTTTCATTCCTCCTCACATAAAATCGACCAAAATGTTTGTTTTTAAGCTTCGAATGTTTCCGGCTTGACTTAAAGATGTAAAAGGTCGAAAGGTTTCCTGTAGTTTGGAAAAGGTATAAATAAATAATAACAGAAAGCTGTGAACGCCACCCCCGGTACATATTTAAAGAAATCTCTCATCTTCACCTGTTTTAGTTTTAGCATGACAGTGCCTTTGTCGCTATTTTTGGAGTTGTTGAAAGCTGTTACATTATTTATTTGTCCAAATGGTGATAAAATTAGACCAAAGGGTGAGACCTAGATCATGAGATGTCAGGCCTAAGTGCTATTAACCAAATTAAATTAAAAAAACCTAAATATATACGGTTTCTTAAAGGGTGCATTGCTTTGGGCGAATTATCTAGCTAGTTGCTGACGACTTAAGTCGCCCGTTAGTGAGCGAGTTTAAACTCGCAGAATGATTTACAATTACATACAGCGATTAAAATCGCAGTTGTATGTATGTATGTATTCGAAAGTGGTGGCAGGCCCTACTGGACCTCCATGCACTGCGACCACAAATGGATCTATTGTGCCCACGTACCTACATACTGAGTTTGACTAAAGTGGCATATTTTTTTTCCCCCCAGTACATGAAAAAACTCTGCAGATTACAACAATAAATGATTTAGGCTTAACACTTTGGCTCAAAGATATACCACTAAGGCCTCTGCATTATTAGCCATAAAATCGCAGTTGCGCATTAATTATGATCCCCGTCCGTGTGACATGTCTGCGGAGTACCTGCAACGATTTTTACCAAGAACTGCTATTACACTTGACGACTTTGCTCGTTAGACACTAAAATATCCGGCGAATAGCGACTAGAGTAGGCAACCGGGCTACCTTATACCCTGTTCCCACCCCAATTCAAAAAACGCATCACGTGATGGCCCATGGATTTGCACCGGTTTTAAATGCAGCGTCACCTGATGCGTTTTTTGAATCGGGGTGGGCATGCATTGATGGAAACAGAGAATAAGTCATAGTAGCGACGCGAGTTTGTTTTTACACTTAGCTTTTTCAGTCGCGGCTACTAAATCGCCAGCAACTAGCTAGAAAATTCGCCCAATGTAATGCACTCTTAAAAAACCAGAAACTAGTAGCAAAAAACAGACGTAATCTGAGGGCACGGCAGTGCCTCGCCAAGTTCGCGCGCCGTAACCATCTTTTCTGGAAACATTTCAGCCGATATTTGACCTACCTAAAACTCTACTTCGGAATGAGCTACGAATCTTAAACTTTGCACAGTTGTAGATCTCCATGTTAACAACCCCTCCAAGTTTCATGGAATTCCATAAAGTAGTAAAGTAGTTACGAAATTTCAAAAAACGTCGAAATTGCCAGTCACTCACTCACTCACTCACTCACTCATGTATGGATCATCAATATTCTACTGTACTTCCAAACATGCTACAAAGCTGAAATTTGGCAGACTGACAGAAATTATGACCAAACCCCTGGGAAAAATCAAAAAACCCCAAAATTTTAATTTACTTCCCTCCCCTACACATTTATAGTTATATAAAAGTAGCATTGCCCACTTCAAAAAATGCTAGAGAGTTGAGCTTTGGTAGACTGATAGGAACTATGATAAAACTATAGGAAAAAATTAAAACACCACAAAATTCTAATTAACTTCCCTCCCCTATAAATGTAACGTTAAGTAAAAGTAACATTGCCTATTTCCAGACATGCTAGAGAGCTGATCTTTGGAAGACCGATAGTAACTATGATAAAGTTATAGAAAAAACACCCCAAAAATCTAATTTACTTCCTTCTCCTATAAATGTAATGTTATATAAAAGTAACACTGCTCACTTCCAGAAACGCTAGAGAGCTGAACTTTTTAAGACTGAAAGACAATATGATAAAACTATATGAAAAAATTTAAAAACACCAACATTTTAATTTACTTCCCTCTCCTATAAATGTAAATTTATATAAAACTAACATTGCACACTTCCAGAAACGCTAGAGAGCTGAGCATTGGAATGCTGATAGAAATTATGATAAAACCATGGGAAAAAATTTAAAAAGTCCAATATTTTCATTTACTCTCCTCCCCTATAAATGTAATGTTCGGTCCTCCGTACATTCATTTCGTGTGGATGTTAGAATTTAGTTATTTTATTTTTACTTTTTGTTGGATAAGATATTTTTTGGCTCACTGTGTAGAATTGGGATTTGTCCACCTTAGCCTGAGCTTTTAGAAAAATATAATGAAAAATCAGTGTGAATTAGTATTTCAACGGGATATATCGTTTCAAATCCCTATTCAATCACACGGTGTGCAATCAAGCGAAGCACCTTTTAGTTAAATAATTTTAAGTAAATTATATTTACGAATTTTCGCGAGTGTTTTCCCTCGGCCTCCCTTCCTTAAAACCTCTGTAATGGAAACCCCTCAACAGAACTGCTGAAGCCAGGATAAAGGCGGCCGCCCATCGACCCCACAACCCAGCAACGAACAGTGAGTAGAACAAAAACCATTTATACAGTCCATTTTAAATCTCTCCTGAGTAAATTACTCAACACCCCAACATTTTGGTCCTTTTCGCCAGATCCTTTCTAGCGTTACTCCTACTTTACTACCCTAATCGTCGTTTTTTTTTATATAGTAGGTAGACCTTTTTGATAAAAATACATAGTGACTTTGATCCGCCTTTCACTAAACTCAAAGTTAGGAGTAAACTAATCGGCATATAGTCATTAATTAACATAAATTTTTAGAGTTCTTGCTGTAAAACATTCACACAAAATTTCCAATTATAGGTCGTGCATTTATTCAAATTGAATAGAAATCAATTTCTTCCGTATCGCCTTTTTTTTGCTTTGCTTCGAGGAAAAGCAGTCTAGCAGCCGGTCTCTCGCTTAGTAACGGGAATGGATTCTCATATAGTATAGAACGTATAGTCGTCTCATTTAGCTCTTGCTTCACCGTTGATTTCACACTCGCAATTAGAATTTAGCCACACTCCATATTAGAATTTACTGTATGCATTGCTTTAGTACGCTGACACAGTGGTCAAGCCTTTTAGTAGTAGTATTTCATCTACTGTGTCCAGCCATTAGAATACACAGTGACACGTATAAATTGAAAATTGTAGTAGCTTTTTTCTGAAACCATAAAATAATTAATTATAGATGCTAATTAGGTAAATAACTGATAAAATTAATTGCGTATTTAGTAGTAGGAGCATTTTTTCTTAAAATTTCCAATTAATTGCTCAATTTATTAGTTGAAAAAAAAATAGTAGAAAAATTTTGTTTTCAACAAATAGTAGCACTCGTTTACCACGTTTAGACAACTTCATTAAATTGGTAGTTAGTAGATTTCTCGCCATTTATTAAGTTTAAAATTTAACTTAAGAAATAAATAATTTTTTTTTAAATTTTTTAGATTTAAAATATAAAACAGATTTTTTTATAATTTTTAATTTTGGTTTAATTATTAAGCTACAATGTCAGATAAAGTTAGAAAAGCAACAAACTTAAGACTGAGTGAAATTAGTCGCATGACTGAAATATACGATTTTGCTATAAAAGCTGAGACTGATAGCAAATATCATGCTTCACTCAAGGTTCGCTATCAAGACCTAGAACAAATTAGAGATGATTTCAGTAAACAGCATAACATTTTGATAGGTTTATTAGATGAACAGGATGATTTTCAAGCTGAAGATAAAGTTCGAGCTGATTTTGAAAATAAATTCTGGCATATTAAAAGCATATATTTTAGCTTATTTTCTCATACAACTAGTGAAACGCAATCTTCTGTTTCCTTATCAAAGGCACCTCAGTTTACTAACAATCTTAAACCTTTAGATTTACCTATTTTTAGAGGAGATGTAACTTCATTTCCTAGTTTCAAAGATATGTTTGAAGCCCTGGTTCATAACAATCCTCACTTTTCGGATGTAACTAAATTCGAATATTTACTGAAAGCCCTTGAGGAACAGCCAAAACTCCTAGTTCAGCATTTGATGATACTTTGTGTAAAAGATATTATAGAAAACGAATCATAGCAGCTAGTCATTGGTCAGCTATTGAAAATGCTAAAAAAGTATCTTCAGAAAATCCTCAAGATTTACGTACTCAGTTAGATACCTTTAACGATAATTTAGAGGTCTTGCGCAATTTACAGTTACCTATAGACGCCTGGTCATTTCCATTAGTTCAAATGATTAATAGAAAAATAGATATTTCCTTAGCAACAAAATTTGAGTTACAGCTTTCTGATTCCAATAAAATGCCTGATTATAAAGAGTTAATAGCGTATTTGGAAAAACACTGTGAAGCTTTAGATAATGTAGAATTAATCCGAAAAGAAGATAAAAAATTCTTTAAAAAATCTATAAATAATAATAGTAGTAGTTTTAAATCAGGTAGCTCCAGACAAACTTTCAATGTTTTTCTAAGTCAACCCAATCAAAATAATAATAAAAATACTTGTGTAGTTTGCAAACAGGGACCTTATCACACTCTTTCTAAATGTCAGTTCTTTCGCTCAAAAACTCCCAATGAACGTTATGAACTTGCCAAGGCAAATTATTTATGTTTAAATTGCCTTTCTAGATCGCATAGAATAAAGGAGTGCCCCTCCACTAATTCCTGTTTTCGTTGCGGTGTTCGTCACCATAGTTTACTTTGTTTCAGTGGAAATGATAGTTCCAATCAAGTTAGCACCTTATATAGTAGTCAGAATAATAGTAGTCAGAATAATAGTAGTCAAAATAATAGAAATTTTCAAGCCTGCAGTACTGTTACACACCATAATAGTCAGGGTCCTAAGTACAATCCTGTGCACAATCATAGTCAGGGTCCTAACCCCCATTTTAGTATCTTTAGTTCCACTCCAAATTATTATAATCAGAGTGTCAATACTCATTGTAGTCCAGTAGCGCATTCTAGTTCTAGTTTCCCGAATTCCATTGGCCACCCCACTAGTTCGGGTGCCAACCACCATGCCAACCATAGTAGTATGTATAGTTTCCAATAATGCTAACTCTGTAGCTCAATTACCTCATATTGATAGTCAAAATTCACAAAGCAACCCCAATGCTTTTGTCGGATTAACTGTAGACAACCCCTTATGTTTAGGTAGTAGCATCGATTCTTCGGGTGTATTATTATCCACCGCAATAGTAGAAATTTTAGATAGCAAAGGCGATTATCAACCTATTAGAATAATCGTAGATTCAGGTTCAACCTCAAATTTCATAACGAAAGCTTGTGTTAAACGTCTTGGTTTACATAGTTACAAATCAGATATCGATGTGCAAGGCATTGGTGAAGCCCCTATGCTTAAAAGTTGTGAGAGCATTTCTTCTACCATTCGTCCTTCAGGAAAATCTAGTCCTCTTTTAGAATTTAGTGCCGTAGTTATCCCTAAAATATGTGGAAATCTTCCACTTTCAACACTTTCCACTACTAATTGGCCTTTCTTAAAAAATTGTCAGCTAGCCGATTCTTATTTTTACAAATCTAGACCGGTTGATATATTAGTAGGAGCTGATATATTTGCAAGAATTTTTAAAGATGGAAAGATTGTTGCTGGTCCTAATGATCCAGTGGCAATTAATAGTATTTTTGGTTATCTGCTTATGGGTAAAACTTGTTCTTCGTCTAAAGTAATTAGTCAATTCATTTCTCAAACCTTTTTGGCAATGGACACCCTCGAAGATACCATTCAAAGATTTTGGCTTGTCGAGGAAGTTCCCAAGGTCAATTCAATGTCACCTGAAGATAGTTTAGCTGAAAAAATATTTTCTGAAACCACTTATAGAACAGAGACAGGCAGATTTGTAGTATCTCTACCTTTTAAGTCTAGTGAACCTTCTTTTCCCAACAGTAGAGAGTTAGCACTCAAGCAATTCTTAGCATTAGAACGTAGATTGTTAAAAAATTCTGATCTTTACATGCAATACTCCGATTTTATGAAGGAATACTTATCTTTAGGACATATGAAAATAGTTTCATCTTTGGCCATTCCAGATAAAAGTTATTATATTCCACATTTTTTGTGTACTAAAGCCTTCTAGTGTCACAACTAAACTTCGCGTGGTATATAATGGCTCTGCTAAAGGTTCTAGTGATCCTTATTCATTAAACGATTGCCTGCTTCCTGGTCCCAACTTCAAGCTGACATATGTCAATTACTTCTGTTATTTAGATTGGAAAAATTCGTATTTACAGCGGATATCTGTAAAATGTTTAGACAAATTCTAGTTACTCCTCCTCATCAGGATTATCAACGCGTTCTTTGGCGTTTTCAGCCTGATGGTCCAATCGAAGACATATCTCTCTGTACTGTTACTTATGGATTAACATGCAGCCCTTATTTAGCTATCAAATCATTGCTTACTTTAGCTGAGCAGGAGAAAGTTAATTACCCTGAAGCTTCAGAACTAATTATCTCGCACTCATATGTAGATGATATAACTGGCATGCATTGTGATCTTGAAGGTGCCAAAAGGATTCAGAAAGACCTAACTTCTCTTCTTGCCAAAGGTGGGTTTCAATTGCGCAAGTGGTGCAGCAATGACCCGAGACTCTTGGCAGACTTTCCTTCTTCTTACATGTGCAATGAAAATTTATCCTTTGATGCTGATTCCAATAATACTCTTAAAGTTTTAAGACTTGAGTTGACTGTTAATGACTCGCTACCGAGGAGCTCGCACGACGAAAGCATACCTTTGTCTTTTCGTTTGTTATGCTACCAAAGCTTTGCATTTAGAGCTAGTTTCAAGCTTGTCTTCCGATGCTTTTCTGGCAGCCTTACGCCGCTTTGTAGGCCGTAGAGGCAGACTTGTTTCACTCCACAGTGACTGTGGAACTAATTTTACTGGAGCTTATAGAACTTTATGTAATCTAATGCGTGATGCTTCGAAAGCAGAAACAATTTCGTGGCATTTTAATCCCCCCTCTGCACCCCATTTTGGCGGTCTTTGGGAATCTTTAAAACTCATTTGTTACGTATAGTTGGATCTCAAATCTTAACATACGAGGAGATGTACACTCTGCTTGTACAGATAGAAGCCTTTTTAAATAGTAGGCTAAAGGCCTTAGTAAACCCCTAACCTAAACCCCCCTTAGTAGTGATCCGAATGACATTTCGGCAATCACCCCAGGTCATTTTTTGACCTTAGAGTCTCTTAGTGCACTTCCCGAACCCAATTTTAGTGACACCCCCCTTAATAGATTAGATCGCTGGCAATTGCTCCAGAAGTTGCACCAGGATTTTTGGTCTCGGTGGTCTAAAGAGTACTTACATACTCTTCACCAACGTGCTAAATGGCATGATAGTAAAAGTTCTCTAAAAATTGGTAACCTTGTGGCTATAAAAGAGGATAACACTCCCTGTATGCAATGGCGACTGGGTCGTATTGAGGCAGTGCATCCAGGTTCGGACGGTGTAGTACGAGTGGCAAGCGTGCGTACCACTAACGGTACTTTAAAGCGACCGGTTGTTAAGCTGTGTCCGCTCCCCATTGAAGACAATGTAGATAGTAGTTAAAATTAAAAGGGGTAAACCCCTTTTGGCCGGCGGGATGTTCGGTCCTCAGTACATTCATTTCGTGTGGATGTTAGAATTTAGTTATTTTATTTTTACTTTTTGTTGGGTAAGATATTTTTTGGCTCACTGTGTAGAATTGGGATTTGTCCACCTTAGCCTGTAGCTTTTAGAAAAATATAATGAAAAATCAGTGTGAATTAGTATTTCAACGGGATATATCGTTTCAAATCCCTATTCAATCACACGGTGTGCAATCAAGCGAAGCACCTTTTAGGTAAATAATTTTAAGTAAATTAGATTTACGAATTTTCGCGAGTGTTTTCCCTCGTTCTCCCTTCCTTAAAACCTCTGTAATGGAAACCCCTCAACAGAACTGCTGAAGCCAGGATAAAGGCGGCCGCCCATCGACCCCACAACCCAGCAACGAACAGTGAGTAGAACAAAAACCATTTATACAGTCCATTTTAAATCTCTCCTGAGTAAATTACTCAACACCCCAACATGTAAAGTTATGTAAAAGTAACATTACCCACTTCCAGAAACGCTAGAGAGCTGAGCATTGGAAGACTGATAGGAACTATGATAAAACTATAGGACAAAATTTAAAAACACGACAATTTTAATTTATTTCCCTCTCCTATAAATGTAAATTTATAAAAAACTAACATTGCCCACTTCCAGAAACGCTAGAGAGGTGAGCATTGGAATGCTAATAGAAATTATGATAAAACCATGGGAAAAAATTTAAAAAGTTCAATATTTTCACATAACATTGTGCACTTTCAGAAACGCTAGAGAGCTGAGCTTTGGAAGGCTAATAGGAACTACGATAAAACCATGGAAAAAAATTAAAAAACCTCAAAAATTTAAGTAAGGCCTTGCAAAAGTTTTGAACAATATTCCGCATATTTTACTACTTTAAAAATTAAGTATTATCCAATTCCTTTAAAAAATAAGTGAAATCAACAAACAAATTCATGTAAAAAAAGGCCAAGTACGCGAAAATGGCATTCCGTAAAAAGAATTGAGATAAAAGTAAAGCCACGTTCTCCAATACAAATTTCAAAATGAAAGGTTCTTACTAGTTTGGAAATATTTTTCTAAACTTGGCTATTAGGGCTGTAAATGACTCTTAGGCACAGTGCTAAATTGAACATAAAGAAGTTTGGCTGTAATAGCAAAGTTTAAAAAAATATTTCCAAACTATTAGGAACCTTTCATTTTGAAATTTGTATAGGAGAATTTGGCTTTACTCTTATCTCAATTCTTTTTACGGAATGCCATTTTCGCGTACTTGCACAGAAAAAAGTGTTTATTTGAACCAAAAAAATATTATTTGACTCAACCAAATTCGTTATTTCAATAGGTCCAAAACGTCCTCTTGTTTGGTTCAAATAAAAATATTTATTGTTTTCAAATAACTAATTTAGTCTCTTTAAATAACATTTATTTGATGCGTTAGAGTTATTTGGTTTATTTGACAAACAAAAATACATTTAAATCAAATAATTTGAAATATTTAAACCAAATACTACTAATTTATTTATTTGCAATAACAAGTTTATTTCAAACAAACAAATATGTTGGTTGATAAAAATAAAATAATTCTTTAACATGACTGTTTTCTTTGATTGAAGTAAAAATATTTATTGTTTTCAAATAACTAATTTAGTCTCTTTAAATAAGATTTATTTGATGCGTTAGAAATATTTGGTTAAATTGACAAACAAAAATACATTTAAATCAAATAATTTGAAATATTTAAACCAAATACTATTAATTTATTTATTTGCAATAACAAGTTTATTTCAAACAAACAAATATGGTGGTTGGTAAAAATAAAATAATTCTTTAACATGACTGTTTTCTTTGATTGAAATAAAAATATTTGTTGTTTTCAAATAACTAATTTAGTCTCTTTAAATAAGATTTATTTGATGCAAAAAAACATTATTTGACTCAACCAAATTCGTTATTTCAATAGGTCCAAAACGTCCTCTTATTTGGTTCAAATAAAAATATTTAGTGTTTTCTAATAACTAATTTAGTCTCTTTAAAAAATGTTTATTTGATGCGTTAGAGTTATTTGGTTTAATTGACAAACAAAAATACATTTATATCAAATAATTTGAGATATTTAAACCAAATACTATTAATTTATTTATTTTCAATAACAAGTTTATTTCAAACAAACAAATATGGTGGTTGGTAAAGATAAAATAATTCTTTAACATGACTGTTTTCTTTGATTGCTTTAAAAAACTTATTACTTCTTCATATAAATTAATTTGTTTAGTATTCTAGGCATATTTTTTGTCTTAATATTAAAATTTATTTAATAACTGACATTTATTAAGTAAATTTTTAAATTATTCTACTTGATGTAAATAAATATTTGTTTAAACTTATAATATATTTTGTTGAATTTAAGTAAATATTTCTGTGAGAACAAGAGTTAACTTATTTCACAATACAAAAACATATTTTCCAACAAACAAATAGGGTAGTTAGTAAACCTAAAATAATTGTTTGAACTTACCGTTTTCCTTGATTGTTTTAAAAAACTTATTGTTTTTTCTTAATAAATAATTTGTTTAATCTTCTCAATATATTTTTTGTCTTACTAACATAATTTATTTAATAACGAACTTTTATTTGTAAAATTATTTTGTTTATTATAAATAAATGTGTGTTAAATTTAAGTAAATATTTATTATTGCAAGTTTATTTCAAACAAACAAATAGGGTACTTGGTAAACCAAATATAATTGTTTGAAATGATTGTTTTCCTTGATTGCTTTACAAAATATTGCTTCTTATTTAAATTATTTTTTTAATATTCCTAATTTATTTTCTTGCCGCTTTAACAAAATGTATTTAATTAGATTAGACATTTAATAAACAGTTACATGATTACCCGTCTGAATACTGCATTGTACAAGTAAACACAAATGTTTTGCATGAAAAAAAAGTATTTTAATTCAAAAATAGGCAGGTAGGTACAAAAAACATGTAAAATTGTAAAAACGTTTAAAGGCAAATTAACATAAAATTAACCAAATATGCATAAAACAAAAATACTTCCTAAATACTAATTAGATTATACTTGTGTAATCTTTTCCAAGGTATAAATAAGACCACTAACCTATATACAGGGTGACCCAAAACCCTGAGACCTCCCTAATATCTTCGAAATCAAAATAAACAGAGAAGTCAAATTTCACATACTCAGATGGTTTGCAAAAAGTATCTTTTTTGATGCTAATATTGGAACCAGTCATTAAGGAGACGTAGCGAAGCCAGCGACGTTACTTTTTAAAATGAAATACCCTGTATATTTTTGCAATTTTGAATAAAGCTTTCCTTTCTGTTTCCAAAAATACCTAATATGCTACGTTTTTATGTAATGGTTTTTAAATAAAATGACAAAACCTTTTCATTAAGAGCAATGAGTTAACCAAGAAAAATTATCGATGACTTTTTGTCTGCTTTACTCTTTTGTTTGTTTTTGTCATTTTATTTCAAAACTGTTCCTAGAGAAAGGTATTAGGTATAATAGGTAGTTTTGGAAACAGAAAGACAAGGTCTATTCCAATTTGCCAAAATATAGAGCGTATACCGGGTGTTCCAAAGTGAGTGGCCTATTGGATTATTTTGGAAACTATACGATAGAAACTTTTAAAACTTTCTATTCTTACATACGTCCATGTAAAGTATATTTACAAAATACTTTCATAGTTGCGGTGTTGCCATTTGCAGGAAAAGTTGGCTTTATGATTTTAAAAAAACACCATGTATATTTTTCGATTCTTTATGTAGAAAAATGTATGTAATTTTTTTCAACAATTACTGCAAATTTTTTTTTGCACAATTTGTTTTCAAAATGGGTATAAAACCAATTTGTGCAAAAATTTTGAATAGATTTGTGCAATGGAATTTGTTGTAAAATTTTAAACAACTGTGCAACTGTTTTTTTTGCACAATGCTTATTGTACAGGCCTGTATAAAAAAATTTCACATATTTTTGCACAATTCGTTGTATATTTTGCATTAATTTTTTTAAAATTTTGGAAAAATTGCAAAATATTCAAGTATGAAAACATTTTATACAATATTGTGTAATTTTCTTATTCTATTTTGGGCAATATAAATGCACAATTATGTAGCTATATTTTAAAAGATGTTTGTATTTTTTTTACATTGTGGTGTTTTTTCTTCAGTTATATTTTTCTTTTTACCACAAAAAATATAATATATTATATATTTTACAATAAATAATTTTAGTTACACCCAAAATTGCACAATTTTGTGCATATATTTCCTACAATTTTATGTAAAAATAGTTAAAAATATGAATTTTTTACATAATATTCTGTAATTTTCTTTAACAATTAAATGAAAAGTATCCCTGAATGTGTACAAAATCTTGTAGATGTTTTTTTTTCAATAGGTTGCATTGCATTGCATTTTGTTTTAATTTTTGTGTATATATTTTTTGTATATATTTTTAAAAAGCGCTTTATTACTTTTTATAACAAGTACACAATGTTTAATTTTTATTTGACAAAAAAATACCAAACTAAAAATTCACTTGTTAAAAGACCTTTATTTTCGTATTTTCTGATGAGTACAACAAATTTTAACACATTAGTTATTAAATTATTTAACCAATATTATTATGCTTAATGAATTTACCTGAACGTGTAAAATATATCTATTTAAAGATTCTTGTTTGCTGGACTTTCGTTGTTCGGATTTTCCATTGTTTGGAAATTGCAAGGAAGGCAGCGAAGACAAAATAGCTGCTAAAAAAATAGTACTAAGTTTAACGGACATTGAAGGATTTCTATGTAATAGTCAAATTATTCTGACTGATATTTTGATACCCTTTAAATAAAGGTTACAGTTTTATAGATACCATGGTAGTAAGACAGGCAAAATATGTCTTTTGACTTCTAATTTACAAATTTTAAGTTAATCAAAAATAGTGGTGTTGCAAAAATTATCATTTACCTTCGTCTGCTTCATGGAAACTCTTTTCAGACCGCTGTATCTGATCTTTGGTAAATTGCGTTTGATTTTAACAGCACCCAAATTTTTGAACAAACTTCTGCACATTTGTCAAAAAACTGTCTTTGTTTTCCGGATATGCCATTGCAAAATCGTTCAAGCTAAAAAATATAAAAAAAATGTTTAAATATAGAATTTTAGTATCGGCCGTTATAAAAAAGCGCAGTTTAGACCAAAAATAGGATAGGAAGGATAGGTCAAGAAGCCCAATTTTTTCTCTGCGAAAATTCTTGAAAGTGATTCCTAAGGGAGTGCGCGGGCGCAGAAATGTTTTTGAGCTTCGGACTGGCTAAACCAAGACAATATTGGGGACAATGTTGTCATTTACTTTCAAACACATTTTTTAAATCACAGAAAGAAAAATCAAAAATGGATCAACTATTCTCAAAAGCTTGGGTAGACTAGAGTCCCTGTATGTTGACATATTTGGATATATTACCAAATATGTCAACATACAGGGACTCTAGGGTAGACCTATGTGTAGTAATTTACTTACCCCGAAATCTCTCTTTGTGGACTGCAAGTAGGCACCCATTCCTCCAGTTTTTCGAGAACTAATTCCACAAAATCCATAGAATCCATTACACGTTTAACGTTAACGGAAGCACTTATCAATTAATGACACTAACCTTGTACGGATCACCTCACTGACAAGCCAAAACACAAATTTAAACTCACAGAACACTGAAGGAAGCCAGATGCGGTGGGGCGATCCCTTGAAACGACTTTTACCGAATCAATCCGACGAATGATTTCTACAATTTGAAGTATATTTTTGCACAAATTTTCATTAAAAAAATTACATTTTATCTGTGTAGATTTATAACACAATGGGCTTTTCCACTACGCTGTTGAGAGTTATTGTTCTGTTGTGTAACATTTTTACACAAAATAAGTTACACAATCCAATTGGTAACATTAAAACAGATTTATTCGTTTATTTCAACAATTGTTTTATATTTTTGCACAATTTCAGTTGCACAGCGTATTTAAAATTGTTGCATGGATATTTTTCTCTGTGTATAACGTCTTATACCTATCTGTAATTGTTTTTAAAATATTAACAGGTAAAAATTGACATTTTGTAACTTTAACAGGCCGTAAAATCAAAACCTATCTTAGCTTTTTACAAGCTATCGCTTTAGACTACTTTTAGATTTAACCCAGGGTTAAATTAACCATGGAATATTTTAACCCTGAACTAATTCTAAATAGTATAAAATAGCTTTTGAAAAACCGAGATAGGAATGTAGAAACCGTTTTGTTCTATTCTTAATAGTTTTGATGTTACGGGCTGATAAAGTTACAAAATGTTAATTTTCATCTGTCAATATTTTAAAAACGGTTGAAGATAGGTATACGACATCATACATAAAATAATAAAGGTGTTTGCAAAGTTTTCCCACAATTGGCAACACTGCAACTATGAATGTATTTTATAAATATACTTTACATGGACTTATTTAAGAACAGAAAGTTTTTATTGTATACTGCCGTCCTAAGCCTAACCCCCGTATTTGAAAAAAATCCAAAAATGCGATTGTTGGTTAAGACGAATTATAATAATATACTCTATTGTTTATACTAATGTAACCAATCGAAAAACTACAAAAAGTATTTAAAATGTCACTTAAAATTTTCTTTTTTCCATAAGGCACTATGTATTTTCAAACGTTCAACGCGATTTACTCCATTTCATATAAAATTCAAATACGGGGGTTACGCTTAGGACGACAGTATAGTTTACAAAATAATCTAATAAGCCACTCACCTTGAGACACCCGGTAAATCTCATTTAAAAAAGTAATGTCGCCGCCTTAGCTCCGGTCCCTTAATAATAATAAATTTCACAAAGACAAATAAATTTCACAAAATTTCACACACAAGCTACAGGATTTCACAAAAATGTTCCGATTTTTTCAAAAAACATTTCACAGAATTTCACAAAAATTTCACAAGCTGTGTACACATTTTGTAATGTTTACGCTAAGCAATCTAGAGAAGTACTAGCAGGTTAATGGCGAGTTTAATGGTTTTAACAGAAAATTAGTTAAATCAAATAAATAAAATTCTAAACTTTAGGGCGGAATGTTATTGGTCGGATTTCCGCGAATCAATCGGACAACTTTGGATCGAAACTCTTTGTCTGTTGTGCATTAGAAAAACAAAAAGATCTGTTGCGCTCCTCTTTTTTATCATATTGACAGCTAGAGAGTTCACCTTAGTAGGTACATCGATTTTATTCTACACTTTTTTGGTTATTTGCTATATTGAAATAAATAAAATTCTTGTAGATATTATATATGGTGTGTTTTTGAACCGTTCTTTTGCCACTTAGTTATTGTTATCGTTATTCTGCGTCGGCGCAGTAGCGATTTGCTGTTATTTTTAATAGGTATAGCAACGCGCTGTATTTACAGAAGATAAAAAGTTGTACTTGTAATTTCATAAAAATTTAACCTTATTAGGTAACTTGGTAATTATTTAGTATATGCGAGTTTCTGCCATTTTTGATTTTTGATGAAAAATCCTTTCTGGAGGTACTTAGGGGGGTCCCTAGGACCCTGAATCGGCGACCGGAGAATTAAAAAAAAAATTGTTTTAATTTTTTTGAGTTTTTAATTTTTTTTTCTAAATCGACGCAATCTAACCTGAACAAACTCAAATCAACTCAAGCCAACCCATACCAAACCAAAAAAATACATTACAACCTCGCCCTCCGGTACCCGTTTTTTTATTTTAAAAAAATATAAAAAATCCTAGAGGCCCTAGTAGGTACCCCCATAAATAATTTTTCAAAAAAAAAAAACAAAAATGGCAGAAACCCGTATACTAAATAATTTACATACCTACACGGGTTTTTGCCATTTATAATTTTTCATGAAAAGCCGAAAAGTTCTTTATGAGGGCACCTACTAGGGAGCCTGCCTAAGATCCAAAATCCGCGTCCGGCGATTTTTTTTAACGCAACAAGGGGTCGGGAGGGTTTGGATTGGTTTGAGTCTGTTTACGTTAGGCTAAGGTAATTAAGTAAAAAATAAAAAAAAACAAAATAAAAAAAAAGCCGGACGCAGATTCGCGGTCCTTCGGACCCCCCAAATTTTTCTTAAAAACCAAAAATGGCAGAAACCCGTATACAAAAATCTCTTAAGTCTTATTTAAAGCGACTAAATTACTTGTTTGGCTAAAATAAATATTTTTATATGGACCAATGAAGAATATGCACTGACAAAGTCAAAAATCTAATTTGTTTGAGTCAAATAATTTTACGTGATATATATCATGTATACAAAAATGGTTTACTATTGGAAATAAAAACCAAGAAAGAAGGAATGTAAAAAAATCGTATTTGTATATTTATTTATAAACAAAAACTTAATTTAGTTGTTTCAAATAATTTTATCTAACAATATTAAAATTATTAATTTATATAATTGAAACAATTATTTAGTCAATCTGAGCATTAAAAAAAATAAAAAGCAATTGAGTTGCTTTAAAAAAATCAATTATTTGAGTATACGGTAAACAATATTTTTTTAAATATTATTATTGCCAAAAAAATTGAAACATGTAATTTATTTGATTCACATGTACAATGTTTTTTGTCGTAACAAAATGTACTGTTGTCCGAAATAAATATATTTGTTTGATCCAAACAAGATTTATTTAATCCAAATATTTTTTTTCAAATAAATTGGTTTAGTTGATTCAACCAAACACCATTTTCTGCTGCGAGAGTTCATCAAATGTTCTAAAAGTAAAACAAAATTTCTAGCTAACCTGTCAAGAAACTACATGAAAACACGAAAACAAATTAATCTTTCCTCAACAAAATATAATTAGCACATTAAAAAAAAGTTGATCCCTAAGACAAACCTTCAACAGCCTAATTGTATTTTTTTCTTTTGTAAGCCATTATTAATCCCATTTAGAAAAGCTCTATAATTTGTTAATCTTCAAAGAAAAACATTTTTAAAAACACGTCAACATTGAAAACAAAATTTCGGACATCTATTGTCTTAAAGTCTACAACAAAGGGCTTACAACATAATGGTTATCCCGAGAAATGAATAAACTAAAGGATCTCTAAAATTAAAAACAAACCAAAGGTAGCAAATTCTTAGAATAATAATCCGTTTTTAACATTCCGTATGTTCGAGGTGTTTCAGAAAACTTTGGTTGCTTGGTCAAATGACCACAGGATTCAATATTCTAAAGTTAAAGTTTTGCATTCGTATGGAAAACAAGCGTCTACATCAAGTAGTAGAGATGGGCCAATCTACGATTTTAGAGGAGCAGTGACAAGACATGACCGCTCCAGTGGTGTCACTGTGACAATTAGCAGTGATTTTTTGGAGCAGTTTAACCAATACATGTAAATGCTTCCACTATAGGAAAATCTAGCAGCCTAGAAAATTGTTCCTTGTAACTGGTTAGGGTACTCGCGATCGCGAGTTTTTGCTGCGACTCCGAATGCGAAGTGAGGGATTGGACGGGGCGCATAGTTCCAGATTGTGACAAAATGTCATTGCTATTTCGTTTGTACTGGAGCAGACCGTGACTGCGACAGACGAGTCACAGTGACAAAGTCACAGTTCATGAAATCGCAACACACCTCAACCAAGTAGTATAAGTAGTAGCCTGTATTGTTTAATTTACACTAGAAAACGGTTAGAAATTCTTACTAACCGAAACTTCGTGTTGAAATTAAACAAAGAAAATGTAAGTCGAAAATTTTGTTTCTACTCAAACCTTGTCTACGAATTTCAAACAAAAAATACCTCAACCTTGATTGTATTATGCTTGCAAGACCACGCGACTAAAGCTGTAATACACGAGACCTTAAAGCATTTTCAGCACATCCGACATAAATTTTAAAGGGGCATCTTCCCTTAGAATGTTTACGGCCATTTCCCGTTGCAAAGCCAAGCGTTTTCCTTTCGATTGAACATGCTATATTGCGATGGCATCGCTGAGGCATATAACTAGCAGTATTACTTGTAAGTTGAAGACATGGATGAATAGATACGGCCTAAAATGTATTTTTTCATCAGCTACTTGTTGTCCGTTAAAGTATAAATGGCTTTAGCTTATAGAGTTGCCCTAGAAGAGGTCAAAAGTGACGAGGAAGAGTAAATATCTTTATATGCTCTCACACCCAGGCCACCCTGAAGGTGCTCAGCGCACCTAAGAATGCTGAGGGTGGTGGAAGAATGCGCAGAGGTGCTGAAGATCCTCAGCGATGGGAATCAAGTGACGCTGAAGTTTAGCTCCTTCTTGCTCAGAGTTGGTGCCTCGAGTGTCTATTGTCTCATCGTTGTAGGGCCAAGGCCTCACATTCTGCCACGAGGTAACTTGATTTCTCTGGTACTTACCCACGGGCTGGGCAGTTAGAGTCGTTCTCATTTGCTCCCTTAACTACCATCTAGTAGTAGCCGTAGTAGTGGTGGGGAGACCATTTTTTTTTGGTCTAGCAACTAGGCACAAGGCGCGCCCTTTTCGCAAACCCCGATTTGTCCGTACACCATATACAAAACTTATGCACGTGCCCCTTAGGATGCAAGTTTTCTTTCTCTAAGAGGACTTTATTTTGCCTGGCACCTCTTTGTCAAGGGCATAAATCTTTATACTGCATAGCAAGCTTACACAGTGGAGCCACGCTTTTACACCCCTTCCGAAAGGTGGTCCTGCAACATGTTAGACTTGCATCCATCTAACATCTTTCCTTTTTAGCGCAACAGTCGTGGTCGTCGTGAGTTGACTGTAGGAGATTTTTACCGACTATATAGCACATATAGCAGGCTCCTGGTTTATTATTCCTGGTTTCTCGGCTGGCTGCGTGTCGGCTCCTGGACTACACCTGCGTATATTCTCGATGTTCAAGGTCAACTTATATTTTGAGTGCATCGCATCGTACGCTAATTTGATGGCGACTGTTGAACGCGCAAAAGGAAGTGAGCGGCAGGACAGAGTTTTTATTTGTTTTTGACGCCCATACCACGGCACTACCCTGCCGCCTACAGCAACCATCTATGTCTGGTCCTTTTTTGTCGGTCTAAGAATTCCCTGGTCCTTATGCTACCTGCTCCTGTTTTGTTACATCTGCAAATTTTCCATGTGGGCAACAGGTGAAAAAAGTAAATTTTCCCTCTTAAATCATTTCTTGAGAGGGTGCAAGAAGTAAGAGTTCTGAATTGTTAGAGTCAACGTGTTTGCTACACTATATCCATTTTTTCATCAGATATTAGTAAAATACCGATTTTGGTTTAGATCTTTGGTGTATATGCATATGGGGACATTACGTATATGGATGGGGGGAACTGAGCAGGCCTTGACCTCGTTTAAAATTTTAGCGGGCCTGCTAGCCCAGTTTCGGCTCTTATGCATGAGAGTATTTGGTGCGTGGGTGTTTGTTTTATGTCCAAAAGTGGCGAAAAACAAATATTTATAGTAGCTGCCGATACAAATTTTAAAAGGTCACAAGAATGAAGGATAGGTGGATTTAATTACGTTTAAATATATAAACACCCCCATACAGTCCAACTTAAGTATGTATGTATTGTAGCTGCCCCACCTAGAGTCCCGATACATTTAAAGAAAAATTTGACACTTGACGTGCGCAACTCTTTTTCAAGTTGTTAGGAAAATTGGTTTTAAATAAAAACCAAACCAGGAGTTCTTGGTTACTCCTTTTCTTAATTACTTGTTTAAGACAAAAAGTATTATCACTACAAGATCTACCTGCACGAAACTTACTTTGCTCTTCTTCTTGTTCATGAAAATCATTCCCTATTAGATCTCTACGAATCCTACCGTACAATCTACTTAGAGTACTTGTTACTAAAATTCCTCTGTAATTGCTGCAATCCAGCTTGTTTCCTTTTTTATGTATTGAGGATATGAATGCAATTTTCCAATCTTCAGGTACTGGGTGTCCGTCTATGCATTGATTGATAATAAATTTGAGATTTTCTAGTAGTTTCTCTGATCCATATTTGAGCATTTCAGCGTATATAAAAAGACAAATTATATTCTGGAAAAAGAGCAACTAGGTTTTTGAATAAGTTTTCCTATGTTTCAAAAGTAAATATGTATCAATTGGAAAAATAGGAATAAGCTAAAAATATAATAATATACAAGGCGCAGAGCATCGAAAACAGTTTAACTCCAATGGTGTTGTTTCCAATGTCATGAATTGTTCTTGAGCTTGACTTGTACGTGTCCCATCTATATATTTCTGTGGTTAGTAATGATCTATTTTGTTTAGCTGTTTTGTTTTTGTTGTCAGTGTTTGACAACCTAAAATATTTAAAAAAGTCCAAAAATGTGCAGACAAAGAAAGTCTCTATCTCTCAAAATCCGTTTTACATGTAAAATTGGATTTAGCAAGAAAGAAAGGGTAGTATGGTAAAACCATTGACTTCTATACCCTACGGGTAGACCCGGCATGGGCCAAAATTGCCATTATATCAAGCTTTTATCGCAATTGACCAAATACAAGTAAGAATTTAATGAGCAAAATAGGGATGAAAATAGAATTTCGGTTTGGTGAGTCCGGAAACATGCAACATCGCAAAAATATTCTATTTGCTTGTCTTGGATAAAAAAGGGCAGTGGCGGCGCAAAATAAAAATTTTGAATTCCACTAGAATTTTTTTATCAACAATTTTCTGTTTGAATAATAAATAATCATGAATACTTACTTGTGTGTGTTTACAAAATTCTCTTCAGTAAAAAAAAAGAGTAAAAAGAATTTCTAAGCATGCTAAGTGCAGTGGATGTATTAAAATTATTGTTTTCATCTTAGAACTTTACAAATGTTGTACCTTCCAGGTAAAATATTTTCTTTCTTTGAACAAGGGTCTTCTTCAACTCTTCTTTTCTTGGGTGGACTACAAGTTATGCTCGAGTCAGATGAAATTTCGGAACTAAAAATTTCAATTCGAAATGGGACAACCGGGCGCCGGGCCAACTCGGCGCCGCCAACAGGGCGCCACGCCGGGCCTAATGGGCGCCGGGCCAACTCAGCGCCGGACTATTTTTTTTTCGATAAAATGTGCAGATAAAAACAAAATAAATATGTTATTTATACAAAACTTTCAACATCTATTAAGTCGAGTGTTGAAATTTGGTAGGTGTAGTGATCTGCGACTTGAAACACCGCCAAGTTCCATATTCGATACATATCGATGCATAAATAAGAAAGTCCGCCATTTTGGATCCGCCACTATAATTTTTTTAAGGTTGTTTTTCATCTGCACATTTTATCAAGAAAAAATATTTTAGTCCGGCGCCCAGTTGGCTCGGCGTCAAGTTGGCCCGGCGCCCAGTTGGCCTGCCGCCCAGTTGGTGGCGCCGAGTTGGCAGCGCCCAGTTGTCTTAGACTGCAACACATTTCAGGGGTCTGGTACGTTTTACCACCTTTCTTAAAACTACGAAGTTTTTTGAAAAATGATAATTTTAGACCATTTTATAGTGATTTCTAAAAAAAAAAATTGCGGACTATCGTTGATTTTGTTAAAAAAATTGAAATTGAAACATTCTTAAAACCCCATTAAACCCATACAAATTGCTACAAAAGAAGCATTTTCTCATTTCAAACTGAAACAAAACGGTCCCTGACGTCTATCAGCTGTCAACAAAAACTTGAAATAACTAAGGTCACTGATCCAGATCGGGTCAGTTTTTTTGGTCCTTTTATGAAAATGCACAATTTTTAAAAAAGCATAAAATTCAAAACAAAATCAAGAAAATTATGATTCCTACATTTTTACAAATAAAAATTAGTTTAATTGAACATTATATCAATTTTTATTCCTTAAAACACTAAAAATTAATAATTATTTACTTTTTTAAAATTTATCGAAGGTCTAAGTGAACAAAAGCAAACTGAACCCATCCGTATCGAAATGAACCAAATCAAACCGAATCTAACGGTTCGGTTTGGTTCGGTTCGATTTGCTTAAACTGAACCGAACCTAACCGAATATAGCTAAACCTAACCTAAACAATCCTAGCGGAACCTAACCGAACATACTCAAACTGAACCAACCTAACCCAACCTAACCCAACCTAACCCAATCTAACCCAACCTAACCCAACCTAACCCAACCCAACCTAACCCAACCTAACCCAACCTAACCCAACCTAACCCAACCTAACGCAACCTAACCCAACCTAACCCAACCTAACCCAACCTAACCCAACCTAACCCAACCTAACCCAACCTAACCCAACCTAACCCAACCTAACCCAACCTAACCCAACCTAACCCAACCTAACCCAACCTAACCCAACCTAACCCAACCTAACCCAACCTAACCCAACCTAACCCAACCTAACCCAACCTAACCCAACCCAGCCCAACCTAACCCAACCTAACCCAACCTAACCCAACCTAACCAAACCTAACCTACCTATTGTTAATAAATATAGTAAAAGTTGTTAGGTTTATGTCCAGGGGGTAACCATTGTCCATAATCGTCGGAAATCGAGTTAGGATTAGTGTATGCGACCATAAACATTGAGTGGCGAGTGAGTGTTTGGTCTTCAATTTATTTAGGGAAATTTTTCAAAATCTTTTTTTGCGCACTCTGGGCACCCTAATAAACCGTAATCTGGTCACCCTAATCCATCGCAATCAAAGAAAATGGGTAATCGAAGTGTCACAAATTTTTTGTTGGTTTCTATTCTTCTTTTATATTATGTAGGACAAAATTATTAATTAAACTAAGTGACCTTATTAAGTAAGACAGCATGATAGTCAAATGACATTAGAAGGACATAAACATATGATACCGGCCTGTAGACCGGTCGCGGTGGTCATATAATAATAAATATATACTTTCACGATGAAAGACCAAAATTTAACTTAAAATTACTGTAAAGTCCGCAAAAAACATTAAATTTATCGAAATTTATAAAAACATAGATCAGTGTGTGTAACAATTCATCAAGATGTATGAAACTCGACCGTGACATGTCAAAAGTTTGGTTCGAAAAAACAAAAACAACTGGATAAAAATCGGTATGTAAGAATTTAAAAAGAAATCATTTTTAAGAAAATCAAATACTTTTTGTTAATTTTCATGCAATGCAAAAAAAAGTGCGGGGAAGTGACACTCTCTGAATCAAAATGTGTGAGGGTAAAATCGCACGGTCGCAGAAAAAACTATCTATCGTGACGCTACTGAACTTTCTCGTGTTTTAGGAAAAACTATCTGTCAAGACGACTTACCCATGAAATGTTGTTTTTTTTATGGATTTTTTTTCTTCTTTTGCACAAAAAACAATTTTGGACCATGTTTAAACTCAAATAGTTACTTCTAAACTTGTTTTTAAACGTTTTAAGATTTCTTTTTGTAATATTCCCGCACAAAATTCAAAAAAAAATCATTTCCGTACTTAGACAACATTGTCTATCAGTTTTCCCTGTATACACGGACTAACAGGTAGAATCACTCAAAATACGGCAGGTGGATTAAAGGTAGCCAGCTGCTTTTCTGTCGCTCTTATGCCGTCAGTGTGAAAGAGATAAAAGTACCCTTATATTATCTAGGGTATTATTAGCATGCAAAATCAGCCTATCTTTGTCCGTTTCACATGTTCAATAATGTCTATCTCTGTTTTTATTGTAAAAGAAATACCCGACCATAGGAACCAAATTGGATAGGGTCAATAAAAAATGCCTTGTCTTTCCGTCTCTAACGCCCTTTTAGGGCGTTATACAACTCAATGGGTAAAACACATCAGTCAAATATATCCAGGGTCTTTGGTCCCATTTAGGTGATTTATTAAGGCTCCTCCCAACGACATTAAATTTTGTGTAAGCTTAATTCATTTAAAGCTGATTTACAGTATTTTACATAACCTTAAAGTGCCGCCACTTTTACACTAGACACTAATTAACACCAGTATTTACTTTGGTCTTTGAACTTAGCACTTAGACCAAGCAGTACTAAAGTCTATGAACTTGATACCAACTGGTTTAAGTGTATTTTGTTAATACTTACAGGATAAATTACTGCAAAGATTTGGTTTACGTTAACGTGCAATAGCACAATAGAAATTTTCTTAGTGAATTTTAACTTTAACAAATATTAACTTTAAAAATAAAGAAAATAAACATAAAAAATTTGTAACAAAATGTCATTTTTTGGAAATTTAGTCCGTGCAGTCATAGGATTCTCGTTAAAAATAGTATCAAATTGTAGTAGCACCCATAAGGGGTGGTTTAAAGTTCAAAAAACAATTTAAAAAAATTCATGATCGATAAAAAACTTATATGCAAAAATTTTCAAAGCTAAATAATACATGAAAAACTTAAAACTATATCTGTAGATGCAACAATATTTAAATAGAGTAAAAAGTACAAGATATATTAGAATCCGTTTTTAATTACACATCCACCAAAAGAATTGAACATCGGTTTAATCATCGCTTACTTGTCTAAATAATTAAGATATAAAATATAGCGGACAGCTGACACTGACTTACACCGTTTTTATTGGACATCTCCTAGTGACGTTTGGAGGTTTAAATATGGCTAAGTACCATTGTTAAACCAAAATATTACATTCTTTTTATTTATTTTTAAGTTTTGTGTGGATATAATGACATTGTAACAATAAAAATACTCTGCCAATATATGGGCCCCTAAGCTCACACTAGGTACTATAGTTATAGTGTACGTGTGAGCTAATATAATTAAAAACTGAAATACATTTTATTCAGCTCCAGACTAAATGACCTTTCGTTTGATACCACACAAGCCATGTTTTGACTTAAAATCAAATTTTTGAAATCTACCCCCACCCGTAAAAAAACAAAAACTATAATGTATTTTGTTAAACTCCGGACTCAATTACCTTTCGTTTGATATCACACACGCCATATTTTCACTTAAAGTCTAATTTTTGAAATATACCCCTACCCTTTTTTTAAAATAAATTAAAATGTATTTTGTTTAACTCCAGACTCCATTACCTTTCGTTTGATATCACACACGCCATATTTTCACATAAACTCTAATTTTTAAATCTACCCCCACCCTTTTACTTGGTTTGTGTTTGGTGGATTTTGTTCATTTTTAAATGGGATCATCTCGACCCAAGACCCAGCCTAGGTACCAAATTTCATTAAAATCCGCCAAGCGGTTTTTGAGTTATGCGCCTTGGTCGTCGACAGACAGACAGACATAAAGACAGACATAAACACAGACAGACAGACAGACAGACGGCGCAACAAAAATGTTTCAAAATCATCTGAAACGCAAACATAAAAAATTTTGAAATCGGAGCAACTTTTTTTTTCTCGAAAAAATTAGGATCACCATAGCTCACACTACTATGGTATAGTATAGGTGTGAGCTAAAAGATGGCCTATATGGTATTTTATGAACAATTATAGAAGTATTAAACACTATTATATTCAAGGCAAAAAATTGAATTAAACCTTTCACCAAAATCTAGACCGAGTTTTAAGGACATTACATTTAGTACTATAGCATTTTAGACCCTTTAGTAAATATTGATGTTAAAGTTGATACGCACTTTACAATGCGTTATCGTTGGAGAAACTAAAAAATTCTGTAATCTTATTGGCCTGAATTTGATTTTGACAGCTTAAGATACGCACTGGTTAGGTGTCGTAAAGCTACGCGTTGTCGCCCGTACGCAAATCAGCCAGCCCCATAGGCACAGTATCGACCGCCCGCATTACGATGATCAAATTACGGGATTTACCTCGTCGCGACAACGATAACGTGATACGAAGTGCGTATCCACTTTAAGTGTCCATTATCAGTTTATTTATTACGTACTTTGTCGTTTTTGCCGAGAGCTTTTCAAAGTTTTTTCAGTAAAAAGCTGTAATATGCTTTTTTTGGGAAAACTTTGTCAACAAACAAAAAAGTTTTCCCAATATTTATAATCTCGCGAGAGTTGTTTTCTGATCATGATCAGTGTGTGTAACCATTCCTCCTAACACCAGGTATCCTAAGAAATATATCGTTTTATTATGTACCTAATATTGGAAAGGTCAAGATTAGGGACTTATTGCAATAAAGCCAGGCCGTAATAGTAACAGGCAGTATTTTCACACTTTCACATTGTAAGATCAGCAGTGATCTTTCAATATAAGGCTTTTGTTTAATATTTGAACCGGAATAAATACTGTCTTCCTTTATTAATGGAAAATAAACGAATAATTTTTAAATTCGACTTTGGTATGTCAATTTTGAAATAGCAACTGTCAGTTTTCAATGTGAAACTGTTAGAATACTGCCTAACACTATTACAGCCTGGGTTTAATGCAATAGGTCCCTAATTACTTTACGCTCGAGACGCTAAAAAATTGAAATTTTATAACATTTGATTTGCATGTCGCTCCTCTGGACACCAGTCCTGATCTTTAGGGTGGTTTTAGGGTGGGGCGGGTAAAATTCCCTTAAAGGCCCGCCAGATTTTTCAGCTTCTGCTTTGCCTTAATGTTCCAGTTAGTTAATTCTTAGGTCAACAAACTAAAAAGTTAACCCAATATTTAAATTCCGCGAGAGTTGTTTTCTTATCGTGATCCTAAAAAAATCATCAGTGTGTAACATTCCTCCTAACACCAGGTACAGTGAAAAATATATCGTTTTATTACGTACTTTAAATTACATACAAAGGTTAAGAATTACTGTACGCTCGAGACGCTAAAAAATTTGAAATTTTATAACATTTAATTTGCATATCGTTCCTTTGGACACCAGTCCTGATCTGCCAATTACAGCGTTTAGGGTTGGGCGGATAAAACTCCTGCAAGGGCTCGCGAGATTTTCAACTCATGCTTTGCTTTAATGTACCAGTTTGTTTAATCTTCGATTTTTCTAGGCTAACTTATTGGCCGAGATAAATCTGTGATAGAAAAACAGGAACTTTTTTCCGGAACAAAAAGCAATCAGTATTTGAGTTTCTCAACAAATCAAAAGTTTTCCAAGTATTAACAATCTTGCGAGCCTTTTTTCCGTTGGTCATTCAAATTCGTCAGTGCGTAAAATTTCAAAGGCAAGTCGTTTCTCTTAACACCAGGCTACCTTTATTACATAAAATTTGAGGGTCAAGAACTCGCTGCTGCGCTCGAGACGCTGGAAAATCCTTGGACACAAGTTCTGATTTGCGAAATACATCGTTTTAGGGTTAGCCCGGTTAACTTCATGCAAAGGCTCACGACATTCACAACTCGACTGTTGCAATGTGCCAAGTTGTTAAAGCTTCGATTTTTCGTGGCCAACATTTTGACCGAGATAACTCTGTGACAAAAAATCAGGAACTTTTTTTGGTAGGTAAAAACTAAAGGGATTTGCTTTTCTAATGACTTTTCAGTGAAAAGCTATTACATGTACTTTTGGAAAACTTTCTTGATGAACTAAGAACTTTTTTCAGTATTTATACTCTAGGGAGCCTTGTTTTCCCATTCCCCAATTATTCAATTTGTAAAGTTGTCATTTCTCTTAACATCAGGCTACTCTAAAAATATATCGTTTTATTACGTAAGATTGAGAGGTCACGAATTACTTTACGCTCGAGACCCTAAAATTCGACATTTTATAACATTAGATTTGCATGTCGTTTCTCTGCACAATAGTCGTGATCTGGCAAATACATCGTGTTAGGGTTTGGTGGGTTGACTTCCTGCAAAGGCCCGCAATATTCGTAACTCAACTTTTGCTTTAATGTGCCAAATTGTTAAAGCTTTGAGTTTTAGTGGCCAAAATTTTGACCGAGATAACTCTGTGATAAAAAATCAGGAACTTTTTTTTGGTGGGTAAAAACTATAGGGATTTGCTTTTCTAATGACCGTTCAGTGGAAAGTATTCAGTTCAGTATTTCTAATCTAACGGGCGTTGTTTTACCATTCCTCAATCATTCAGTTTGTAAAGTTGTCGTTTCTCTAAATAACAGGCTACCCTGAAAATATATCGTTATGTTACGTAAGCTTGAGAGGTCAAGAATTACGTTACGCTCGGGAACCTAAAATTCGATATTTTATAACATTAGATTTGCATGTCGTTTCTCTGGACACTAGTTGTGATCTGGCAAATACGTCATTTTAGGGTTTGATGGGTTAACTTCCTGCAATATTTGCAACTCGAACCTTGCTTTAATCTGCCAATTTGCTAAAGCTTCGATTTTTCGTGGCCAACTTTTAAACGAGATGACACTATGATAAAAAAAAACAGGAACTTTTTTTGCGGAACAACAATCCGTATTTGATTTTTTAACGACTTTTAACTGGAAAGCTGTGAAATGCTTTTTTAAAAAACTCTCTTAATGAAGTAAAAACTTTTTTTCCAGTATTTATAATCTAGTGAGTCTTGAATTTAAAAAATTCTTCGCTTAAAACTTCAATTGCAAGTCGTCTTTCATAACACCAGGCTACCTTGGAAAATATATCGTTGTATTACGTAACATATCGCACATTTAAAACTAAAAAGACATAACTCAAAAATTTAAAAATGTGTGTCTGCAATAAAAATACTTACAACGTGTCTTTTTAGTTCATATTTAAACTTTGTGCTTCTAAACAAAAGTTTTCCATAATTTCCCAAAAAATTGTAAACAAAGTCAATTTTTGTGATCTTTAGTTAAAAAGCACATTTGAATGCATTTTTGTTGCATAAACTCATTTTCAAAATTTTTGAGTTTCTTCTTTCTTTTAGATTTAAGGGTGCGATATGAGAGGTCAAGAATTACTTTACTCTCTGGAGGCTAAAAAATTTGAAAATTTTATTTGTATGCCGTTTCTCTGGATACCAGTCGGGTTACTACCTGCAAAGGCCGGCGACATTCGCAACTTCAACGTTGATTTAATGTACCAATTTGTTAAAGCTTCGATTTTTCGTGGTTAACTTTTTGACCGAGATAACTCTGTGACAGAAAAACAGGAACTTTTTTAGCGGAACAAAAAAACAATCAGTATTTGATTTTTTAACGATTTTTCACTGGAAAGCTGTACCATGCTTTTTCGCAGCCAACGATAAAGACCGGCCATGGCGCGTTATAATCAAGTCGGCGGTCACGTGATCTTAGGAGTCCCAGGATTCTTACTGTATTGCTTAATATATTATATGTTTTTACACAATTTAAATAAATTAACAAAAAATTTTTGTTCTATTACAGGCAAAAATTGAAAAAATTATTTTGCTGATATATGTGTTTATTATGGATAAAAGAACTGAATCTATAACAAAAACACTCGCTAGAGTTATCTGAAGAAAAATTTTCAATATAAAACATTTCACAATAATTTATTAAAAAGAAACAAGTGATTTTGTGAATAAGTGAGATGGTTTTCCCATTCAATGAACTGAATGTAGTGGTCGTCAATAATTTTTTGAAAAATTACCCAGCACAAAGCTTAATATCTATTTCAATAAAGTATAAGTTAACTACAAACTCATGTTCTTTTAAAAGCTGTATCTTACTTTTTAAATATTTCACACTACCAGAGAGATTACTATCTGTTAACAATATTTTACAAATCAGTTTTTTAATATTGCGAGGGTGTGGAAGACATATTACCTTAGAATTGTAAATTGACGTGTATGCACTGGATAACTGGCTAAACAAAGATGAAGCCAACATTAAAGTGTATCCACCATATCCTCGATTCTTAGGTTACCTTTTCAAGAGACCTAATTGTTCAATAAGAAATGACAACTGAACACATTTTTCACTCTCACTATCGAAAATGTCACTAAGGATGTCTATTACTTGATCAATCTTATCCAAGATCTTATCTTTTACCACTTCTTTCCCGTTTGCAACATATTAGGTTTCAGTTTTATAGTTGGACCGACAAGGAACAACACTAGTTACACGTTCGCGGCATTGTTTATCTTATAGGTATTTTCTTTATAATTTACTCATTAGCCATTAATTATTTTAACGCAGCCCACTACAATCTTTTTCGTGGGCTGCGTTATTTTAATAACTTTGATAAAATTCATATAAAATTCGTGCCCGAATTAAAAAAAAATCGACGTAAACAAACATACCAAAACTGAACACACACATGTTTTATAATGACAGCGGGCCGTGAGGCATTTTTTTGTGGGACTCCTACGGTCACGTGATATTTCCGCGCCCGGGCCGGTCTTTCTCGTGGGCTGCGATGCTTTTTTAGTATTGTTGTTGCTCATTCGTAATTTTAAAAAAATCTTCAGTGTGTTAGCATTTCAATTGCAAGGCTTTACTCTTAACACCAAGCTAACCTGGAAAATATATCATTTCGTAACGTAACATTGGAAAGGTCAAGAATTGCTTAACGTTCAAAACCCGGAAAAAAATCGTCATTTTTCAACATTTCATTTGCATGTCGTTTCTCTGCCTGGACACGAGTCCTGATCTGGGAAATACATCGTTTTAGGGTTTGGTGGGTTAACTTCCTGCAAAGGCACGCAACATTCGCAACTTGAGCTTTGCTTTAATGTGTCAATTTAAGCTTCGATTTTTCGTGGGCAACATTTTGACCGAGATAAAAACAGAAAATTTTTTTGTGGGGCAAATAACTACAGGGATTTGCTTTTCTAAAGACTTTTCAGTGGAAAGCTGTTATATGTTTTTTTTGAAAAACTTTCTTAATGAACTAAGAACTTTTTTTCAATGTTTATAATCTAGAGGGCCTTGTTTTCCCATTCCCCAATTGTTCAGTTTGTAAAGTTGTCGTTTCCCTTAACATCAGGCTACCCTGAAAATATATCGTTTTATTACATAAGATTGAGGGGTCCAGAATTACTTTACGCTCGAGACCCTTAAAAATACGACATTTAATAACATTCCATTTACATGTTGTCCTCTGGATACTCGTCGTGATCTGACAAATACATCGTTTTAGAGTTTGCTGGGTTAACATCCTGCAAAGGCCCGCAATATTTGCAGTTCGAGCGTTGCTTTAATGTACCAATTTGTTAAGGTTTCGATTTTTCGTGGCCAACTTTTTGACCGAGATAACTACGTGATAGAAAAACAGGAACAAAAAACAATCGGTATTTGATTTTTTAATGACTTTTAGTAGAAAGTTGTGATATGCTTTTTTTTAAACACTTTCTCAATAAACTAAAAACTTTTTTTTCAATATTTATAATCTAGTAACTCTTAAATTATTCGCTTAAAACTACAATTGCAAGTCGTTTCTCATAACACCAGGCTACCTTGGAAAATATATCGTTGTATTAAGAAATATTTGAGAGGTCAAGAATTACTTTACACTCGGGTCGCTAAAAAATTTGTAAATTTATAACATTTTATTTGTATGTCGTTTCTCTGGATACCAGTCGGGTTAACTTCCTGCAAAAGCCCCCGACATTCGCAACACAAGCGTTGCTTTAATGTACCAATTTGTTAAAGCTTCGATTTTTCGTGACCAACTTTTTGACCGAGATAACTCTGTGATAAAAAATCAGGAACTTTTTTTGGTGGGTAAAAACTAAAGGGGTTTGCTTTTCTAATGACTTTTGAGTGGAAAGCTGTTATATATTTTTTTGAAGAACTTTCTTAATGAACTAAGAACTTTTTTTCAATGTTTATAATCTAGAGGGCCTTGTTTTCCCATTCCCCAATTATTTAGTTTGTAAAGTTGTCGTTTCTCTTAACATCAGGCTACCCCGAAAATATATCGTTTTATTACGTAAGATTAAGAGGTCCAGAATTACTTTACGCTCGAGACCCTGAAAAATACGACATTTAATAACATTCCATTTACATGTCGTTCTCTGGACACTCGTCGTGATCTGACAAATCGTTTTAGAGTTTGGTGGGTTAACATCCTGCAAAGGCCCACAATATTTGCAATTCGAACGTTGCTTTAATGTACCAATTTAATAAGGCTTCGATTTTTCATGGTCAACTTTTTGACCGAGATAACTACGTGATAGAAAAACAGGAACAAAAAACAATCGGTATTTGATTTTTTAATGACTTTTCAGTAGAAAGTTGTGAACACTTTCTCAATAAACTAAAAGCTTTTTTTTCAATATTTATAATAATAATCTATAATCTTTTCCATACGTGATTTAAAAAAATTCTTCGCTTAAAACTACAATTGCAAGTCGTTTCTCATAACACCAGGCGACCTTGGAAAATATATCGTTGTATTAAATATTTGAGAGGTCAAGAATTACTTTACACTCGGGTGGCTAAAAAATTTGAAAATTCATAACATTTTATTCGTATGTCGTTTCTCTGGATACCAGTCGGGTTAACTTCCTGCAAAAGCCCCAGACATTCGCAACACGAGCGTTGCTTTAATGTACCAATTTGTTAAAGCTTCGATTTTTCGTGACCAACTTTTTGACCGAGATAACTCTATGATAGAAAAACAGGAACTTTTTTTGCGTAACAAAAACAGTCGGTATTTGATTTTGTAACGACTTTTCACTGGAAAGCTGTTTTTTTTTTGGGAAAACTTTCTGAACGCACTAAAAAATTTTTCCAGTATTGTTCTTCCTCATTTGTGATTTTAAAAAAATCTTCAGTGTGTTAACATTTCAATTGCAAGTCGTTGCTCTTAACACCAGGCTAACCTGGAAAATATATAATTTCGTAACGTAACATGGGAGGGCTCAATAATTACTTTTACTCTCAAGACCTTGAAAAATTCGACATTATCCAACATTTAATTTGCATGTCGTTTCTCTGCCTGGACACGAGTCCTGATCTGGGAAATACATCGTTTTAGAGTTGGGTGGGTTAACTTCCTGCAAAGGCCCGCGACATTCGCAACTCGAGCTTTGCTTTAATGTGCCAATTTGTTAAAGCTTCGATTTTTCGTGGCCAACTTATTAGCTGAAATAACTCTGTGTGAAAGAAACAGGATTTTTTTTTGAGGAACAAAAAACAATCGTCATTTGCTTTTTTAATGACTTATAAGGTTGGCAAAGATATTTTAATACAAAAACACACAGGAAAAAATAATGTACATCGGGGAATAGAATACTATCGAAGCTATACACCCAAAACTTGAAACTGCCTCACATTCATCATGTAAGAGATGTAGGACAATTTGAGAAAGCCAAACCAGTAAACCACCAAAAATTTAAAGATTTCCGACCTTTAAGGATATTGTCATGCTGTGGGGCCTTACAACTTTCAGGGCACCAATTCCCCTACGCCTTCTAAGACCGTAGTAGCTTATTTATTTCCACTTTCAACGCCCGGATTGTGTCAACAGGGTAGGCACAAGACGCGACGGTTCCCGGGTCCTTCGGGATCGTTCCCTTAAGAGTGAAAGATCAAGGGACGAGAAACGCTGTCCAGAGAAAACAGGATATTGGTTTGGGTTAAAAATTGCTACAATGTATGTATAATTTACTTACTTTTAATCGTATAATCGGCATTGCCTTCCACTGCTTTTTGTAGTAAACTACACTTATTTCCGCCCTGTTGACTCGGCTATCACCCTTTCGGCGCCCTCCGGATTCCCTGGCCTAGGCCACTTGTGGTGCTTAATTTTCAAACTCCCAAAACCGAATGTTACGACCCCCAAAAAGCCACTGTCACCTTCACTGTCACATCGGTCCTTTTGCGTGACAGCTAACTTCGACGTCCTCGCGAAAGTCCAGCATGGGACCGTTCTATTAGTCAGTTAGTGCAAACCCCGAAATGACTGAGTCAGCGCTAACCTAGTTTTTGGCCTAGGAACCCAGGGCAACAAACCCATTACGATGTTTGTGTAATTGTTTAGACTAAATTGCGTCAACCAAAAATTCCACATAAAATTTATAACTTTGGAGGAATATCTAAGGCCTTTTTGGGATAATCGTTACAATATCTCTTTGGAACATCAAAAAATCTAAATGATCGTAATTATCTTGGCTTTAAAAATATTTTGCACATCAGCGTTATTAAGAACAGGCGTTACCGCTGTAATGTAACTCCACAAAAATAATTATTTGGAAACAAGATCGGGCGATCTCGCTGGCCAGAAGATAGTTCCCCGTGTGCGTATCAATCAGTAAAAAATTTGACGATAAGATCCCTATTTTCCAAGTTAGGTCCTCTCGATATAACTACGTTAGAAAACTTCCCAGTACATTTTTTGCAACATTGTAAACTAAAATTATAAACTTAATGTTAAAGATTCACTTCAAAAAGAGAGTTGGAGAGAAATCAGAACGAAATAAAATAGTGTACGAGGCAAAAATTGCCGAGGGGCCAAACAAAACGTTATAACGACGGAAAACAAGTTTAAGAACCGAACAGACTTTAACAATAAAGAAAAAATTTATTGCATTGCATTAACCTCTCTCTTAACTTAAAACGTCTAAATTATTAATAATAATACCACTAAAAGTGATAAATTGTCATGCTATGGACAACTTCCAGAGTCCATCATGCTAATCATACATTATGTTACATCTAACATCTGGTGAAGTTATTCTATTATACATTATGTATACGAGATCTATCCATAACATCCATAGCTTATGGAATCTTTTGGATTAATTCTTCTTAATACCAAATCGACTGAACAATATGCTTCCGTCGGTACTCCTACAGTCTTAAGCAGTTCGGGAGGTACATTTTCAAATAAAATGCACTTGTGCTTTGTTTGGATCTTAAAAACGTCTATAAGTCTCAGATGACAACAAGTGACCATCTTAAGCGACTTCGAAAAAATTTTGGAATGACCAAAGATGGAAGAATTGTTCCCAGATTCTCCGTATAATGGCGAAAGTAAGAGTTTTTGAAATTTAACAATCACTCTTTAATTCGCGCGTTCGCGCATAGTAAAACGATGATGTTTTTAATCCCAAGTTGTACACACTTAATATTTATTTGAAGACATCGCATAGGGTTCGTAAGGCGACATTTTAGCTTTCAGATTCTCTTCGCACCGACCTGGTATTAAACACTATTTGACACAAACGAAATTGCTGATGTCGAGATTCTGTAGCAAATATTTGCTTAAATTAATTTAGGACTGCGGGCTAGTTCGGCTAGCCATGTTAATTAATTTGTTCGAGCTCGTGATAGTTGGCGCTAATAAGACAACAAGCGAGATACCGCCAATCAAACTGTATGTCGTCCTTTATCACGGTCAGAGAACATAACGACAACTAAATGGGTTTATACAAAGAGTCAAAATCTAAAATTAAAATTGGAAATCGCCTTTCCAAAAAATTCCTGGTAACGAAAGTACTTATTAAGACGACATGGAGTATATGATGAGAAAGTTAACGGAAGAATACCAAAAGTGGGAGTTAACAGTAAATGTGGACAAGACACAGTACTTATGTATTGGAAACGAATCAAGTGAGTTAAAACTAAACAATGGACAAACAATATCTCCATGCAATGAGTATGTATACTTGAGTGTTACATTTGATAAGACAGGAACAGACTGTAAAGAACTGGAAAAAAGAATAGAAAAGTCAAAAAAGGTTATTGGATGTCAACATTATTTTATGGAGGAGAGAGATAAAAGAGAATGTAAAATTTAACATATATGAAACAATAGTGAAAACAAAAATGGAAAGTGTCAAAGATCAATGATAATATCTATAACAGATCATATAAGAAATGAGTTCATAAAAGAAAAAATGGCAATCGAGGAAAGCATAACGGATGACATCACTAAAAGACAACTGATATGGTACGGCCATGTACAACGGATGACCGGCGAAAGATTACCAAAGCAGTTCCTAGAATGGCAACCAATGGGAAGCAGAAAAAGAGGGCGTCCTAAACTGGAATGACAACAGTCAATCCATGAGTCAAAAAGATAGAAGATCGAGTTTTTTGCTAGTTCTATTCTTGAGGAAGGATTGCACGTTCAAAATATTTGCGAATACACCATTGGCGAAATACAGCGACACCGCTAACGAATACGCTAAGCCAAGTGAAGTTTCGCCATCAGAATTTCAATATTTTCTAACCTAAAAATGTTAAAACTGGATTTTTGGTAATATTTCAAATTAAGTTAGAAAAGCTTTTAAGAGTATATATTCCTCTTAAATCTAATAACGGCATTATTTAGTGCTTTTCTCCTTTACATCCATTTTGAATTATGCCAATAATGTGTTTTCTATCTTAATGCCAGTTTTAAATTGAGAATATGTAGTCAAGTCCCATAGGCTCTGATGTGTTATAATTACTTCAAATTCGAATATCTTGATAATAAAAAATCTTAATGACAAAATTCAAAATGGGACTTAAAAAGAAAGCTAATAAAAAAAAATGCCGTTAGTATAAGAACGACAAAACAAAGTTTGAGTATTACAAAAATCACATTTTCAAATTTAACTTTTCAAACATTATTAAAATCGCAGTGCACATAACGGTTAGAACTCCTCGAAATTTCAACGTAATAGAGAAATTTCGGGTTCGCATTTGGATTAACTGCGAGAAATTACGTAAAGAAACGCTATAGATCTGACTTTTATTCGAGAACGTTTATTTTCGTAGGCCTGTATATTATTTGACGATGTTAGTATAGGCTCGTCCACGCTCTAGACCGGCCCTTAAGATATCCGTAGAATAAGTTATTAAAAAAACAAGTAAGGTCTTTTATCAAGTAAGATAAATTTTATCTCAGGACCACTCAATACAAGTTTTTTACTTTGATTTAAAAAATATCTAACTCCTAAAAATTAAATAATTTCAGTTTAAAACTGTAGTCAACACACCAACCGCTTCGTAACAGGAAGTTACTAATTTAAAATATGCCATGCCAGCATTTTTAGTGGTTAAGAAACCCTTCCTCGAGATGTCAAACTTAATAAAATTTCCACAGATCCTGACAGATCTTGATGAATATTTAAGATAGTGTTACATGAGATGTTGTTATAGCGACCTCTTTTTCCTAAGAGTTATATATATATATATATACTACTACTACGCAGTTGTTCTCAGACCCAATTTGTGTTTTGTGATGCCAAAAAACAAAAGATGTGCTCATAATTTTCAAGTACTTGGGTATAGTTTCGAGCTTGTGGACAAGTTTACATACTTGGGAGCAAATATCAAAAAAGAAATCTCTATTGCAGTGGAAATAAACCAGGCATATCGAAAACTGCTCAAGTCAAACATTTTAACAAGATATCTTAAACGAAAAATCTACACTACAATAATTAGGCTGGTAGTGACATATGGGTGCAAATCATGCGAATGAACAACAACTAAAAATATTTGAAAAAAAACTTCTTCGGACCAGTGCAAACATATCACGAATAAATTATAAATTATAACAGCTAATAGATGGTGCAAACATCGTGAGAATCATCAAAAGTAGAAGATTAGCTTGGTTGGGACATGTAGAGAATGGACGAGACAAGCACACCAAAACAATAATGAAATGATGACCTGCAGGACAGGAAAGAAAGTAAGAGGGAGACTATGCAAAAGGTGGATAGACGATGTCGAAGATGACATCAAGAATATGGAAATAAAATCGTGGCGAATATGGCCTGTAATATGCTACTACACGACAAAACCAAAATTTCCCACATACTCCATCCGATTAACTAGATTTTAATCGCTATTAATGCAGCGCTCAGGTAAACCGATTTAGCTTTAATAAATTGTCGAGAGATAAATAAAAGAGCTCGGGCGTTAGCTAAATGGTTTGGGTAGTTAGGAGGATTAATAGAGCTTTCGGAATATACACAAAAGCGGTCGATATAGCACATAAACTTCTAGTAAGTCAATATTAGAGAGGCAGACTACTGGGTCCTACCCCGAAAAATTGCAAAGGGGGCAGTTTTAAAGCTGAAGTAATAATAAATAAATAAATAACTAGTTCTCTGAGCCATTGTGTGTAACTTCAGGAGTAACGTATGGTGATGCGTTATCTTCACTACTGATTATTCTGGTCTTTAAAGCTTTTCTTGGGATAATTGACACAAGCATATAATATTGGTGTTTATAGTAGAGAAGAAAGATCTTTGACCGACACTGTAACAGTTCTGAATATTGAAGCCAGAAAACAAGGACTGAAAATAAATGAGTCAAAGAAGTGAGAATAAATACCCAGTTATCTGAGCCATTTTGTGTAAACAAGGTGATGCGTTATCTTTACTACTGATTAGTCTGGTCCTTAATTCTCTTATGATGATTGACACCAAATCAACGAAGATAGCGGGCTATGCGGATGATATTGGTGTTTATAGTAGAGACGAAAGAACTTTGACCGAAACTGTAACAGTTCTGGATATAGAAGCCAGAAAACAAAGACAATAAATGACAAATCTAAAAACATTAACTTCTGCGAATCATGGACACTTACATAAGCGAATGAAGAACAACTAAAAATTTTAGACAGGAAAATTATTTGTAAGATCTTTGGACCAGTGCAAACAGAAAATGGTTACTAACAGATACGGATGAATTATTAATTAAAACAATCGCTATATTCATTAAAAGTAGATGAGCTTGGGTGGGACATGTACAGAAAATGGATGAGACAAGAACACCAAGAAAAATAATGAATTGGAGACCTACAGGAAGGCGAGTAAGAGGGAGGCCACAATAAGATGGATAGACGATGTCGAAGATGACATTAAGAATATCGGAATAAAAGAGAAATTATCGTAGCAGAGAGGGCACAATGAAGGGTTCTGGTTAATCTAAAACCCACCAAATCCTAATATTACTTAAAGAAGAAGTCCTTTATTTTCAAGCTTATACTTTGGGAAATACAGCTTGGAGAGCTGTAATAAAGCGCAAATTTCAGGGAGCATTTAAAGATAATCATTGATGGAATTTAAAACTAATTTTCATTGCTTATTTAAGTGGCTAGTATTTCCAAATCTAAAAGAGCATTTAATTTGGGAATAAAGATTTTAATAAGACTTTAAACTGCTAACTTTAAGAAAGTTACTTATTAATTCTCTAGTCCAGCAAGTAGAGAGTGAATATTAAATGGAAGTGGGTGGAGAAGCAAACGATAATACCAAACCAAACGTTCATTTGGAATTTCTTCCGATATTGCGTCACAAATTTCAAATCGCGGAAATCGACAACAAACGGCCAGGCCACATTGTATTGATTAGGGTAACCCTGATCTAAATAATTTGATAATTGTGGTGGCTATATCATAAATCTAGGAACTACAGTAATAATAATAACCCTCTTTTAAGCCTAATTTAAGGGTTATATTCGATTACGATAGAAAAACTGCTGCCTCTTTTGCCAAGAACACACGAATCAACGGTAATTCCAACGGTGCATTTTTGCAAAGCAGCAACCACTTGTTCGAAGCCCTTTTAAAAAAAACCAGGTCGTCATCACCTTCTTGACTAGGTTAGGTGGCTGACCATTAATTAACAACATTAGCTGATCTCACGTCGACTTTCTGGTCCATTGAGGCATTGGATAAATTATATTATCTTGGTTCGGGAGAACACTTTAAGAAATGTTCATTTCTTACTTAAGTAGCTAGTTTTTTCGAATTTACACTGCTTACTTAAAGTAAGTTATTTAATAATTCTCTAGTATAAGTATGGAGTGAATATTAAATGAAAGTGGCAAGAGAAGCAAACTATAATAGGAAACCAAACGTTCACTTGAGATTTCTCCCGAAATTGCCTCACGAATTTCCAATCGTGGAAATCGACAACAAAGGGCCGCACAGCCAGGCCACATTGTATCGATTAGGGTAACCCTGATCTACATAACTTGATAATGGTCGCTATATCATAAATCTAGGAACTAGAGTAATATTACTAAGCCTCCTTTAAGCTCAGTTTAAGGGTTATATTAGATAACGATAGAAAAACTGCTGCTTTTGCCAAGAACACCAACGCTAATTGCAACGGTGCATGCTTGCAATAACCGAACCACCTGTTCGCAGCACTCTTTAAAAAAACCCAGGTCGTCATCACCCTCTTGACTAGGTTAGTTGGCTGACCACTAATTAACAACGTACACTTTCTGGTCCATTGTGGCAATGGATAAATTAATATCTCTTGGTCCGGGCGAATATTTTAAGAAATTTTCATTGCTTACTTAAGTAGCTAGTATTTCAACAATATATCATTTAATTTGAAAACAAAGCAATTATTAAGACTTTACACTGCTAGCTTTAAGTAAGTTATTTATTAATGCTCTAGTACAAGTATGGGGTGAATATTAAATGAAAGTGGCAAGAGAAGCAAACTATAATAGCAAACCAAACGTTCACTTGGGATTTCTCCCAAAATTGCGTCACGAATTTCCAATCGTGGAAATCGACAACAAAGGGCCGCACAGCCAGGCCACAATGTATCGATTAGGGTTACCCTGATCTACATAACTTGATAATAGTCGCAACATATCTAGGAACTAGAGTAATATTAATAAGCCTCTTTTAAGCTAAATTTAAGGGTTATATTAGATTACGATAGAAAATATGATGCTCTTTTGCCAAAAACACACGAAGCAACGCTAATTGTAACGGTGCATTTTTGCGATGAACAACCACCTGTTCGCAACCTTCTTTAAAACACTTAGGCCGCCAGTACCCTCTCGGCTAGGTTAAACCCGGTTTCCACCTATACGTGCCCACCATGATTCAAAAAAAGGGTGACGCTTCATTTAAAACAAGTGCAAGATCATTTCCCGTTACGTGATGCGTTTTCATAATCAAGGTGACCAAGCATGGGTGGAAACCAGGTTTTAGGTGGCAGACTACTAACATCAGCTAATCTCATCTGTGCCTTGAGAAACAGAAAACGTAAGTGCTCAATTAAAACAAATGATGACTATTCATTTGTGAGTGGCCTTGCATCCCTGCTACTGCGACCACCAGTTGGTCTATTGTAGCTCACTTTTGAGTGGTTTCGCAGCACTTTGTGCCTAGTCCTCCAAAAAGGCTAGCTATCAGTTTGGGTGAGACACTGTTCAGATCCTTTGAATCAATCTGATATTTACTGAAAGTGTTCTGATGTAAAAGACTCTGCTTTCGGTATTTTCCGTTATTCAAAGTGTGTTCATGGGTACTCTTAGTCGGCAGTGACCCGTAAAAAGCCCACTAAATCGATCTTTCTGTCTGGTAAGTCCAATGATATCCTAGCTCTTTTTCTACAAGTTCTTTTAATAAATACTTTAGTGTAAGCCAGTTCTAATAAATACTTTAGTGCAAGCCAGTTCTGGTAGATTTATCCAGTATTGCTGGAAGCTGTTCTACATCCATTTTAATATGGTTGATTTAGCAACATTGTATGCTATCCCCAGGGCTGATTCGAGGCCAAGAAAGTCAATTTAGTTCATTAAAACAGTTACAGCTATTTCTAAACGTGTCAAACGCGTCGAGCCCTCTATATCATTCCGTTATTCTAGGTCTAGGTAAGAAAATGGATGACCTAGACATTTGGTTCTGGTAACTCCGCATTCACACAGCAATGTCTTGGACGGTATAGTAGATCTTTTATAGATACGCATTTTCGGGTATCTTTGTTTATTATATTAACAGACAATAGATACCTATTTTCTGTCATTGTTTATTACATTTATAACATTTTTACGTCACTGCATATCCATAAAAATTCTACTATATCTGTAAACGGATATCATGTGCTAGAAAAAAGCATTAACCTGTAATAACAGGTAAAACGGTATAACGGTATGACTATTCAAACTAAGTATTTTTTAAGAAAAGACCAACCTTCTTTAAATTAATTAATAAATTTAAACAAGGTGGAACGTTCCCTTTATTAAGTTTGAATATATCCCTTCTTGAGAGTAGTCTCGACTTTAAGCTTTATGACCTATACCTATCTAAACTTTCTCTCCTCTTAAGATCCCTATTTAATCATGGCTGCCTTGGTAGCTTTACCATGATACTATTAAAGTGAGACTTGACCAGGCTCACGCTTTAGAAATTCGAGCATTAAACCGGATGGTACAAACCTTGCATAAAGTTACGATGGAATATCAAAAAACAAAATAAGCATTGCTTTAAGTAACGTTTTGCTTTTTAGCGTCCTGATCCTCCATGCCCCATGTACACAATGATCTGTTAGAGTCGTATTTGTAATACTTGTTCATGACATTATTGCAAAATGCTACATCACAGTCAGTGCCTAATTGGCAGAGTTTATTATCTGGCAAGAAACCCATGCATATGTTTTGGCAAGGGAAATTTTACGACAAGTGTTGAGTTTAATCAAACACGGGTTATAAAATCACGTCGTAAACATCAGTGGGGCGTGTTCCTCCATCAGCATTCAAAGGCCCATTAAATAGGCGGCGCCATTTTAACGTCCACTTAGAGTGATGTGTCCCTCAATATAGATACACGCCGGACGTGCGTAACGGGTGCGGTCGATCATTTATCTCAACATGCTTTGAATATTAGACAATATACCAGAACTCACTTAAAAAATAGGTCACCGCGTTGGTTTTCATATAGTAAGAGCAAAAAGCCAACTCCCAACAATGCCAATACAACAGAATTTCATTCGATGGATATAAAACCAACTACCGTTGATTTTCCGTTTAGGGAATTTTTAACTGAAAATGCGGTAACAGACGTGATATCTGCTTACGTTTCTTTTAATTAAAAGCATATTCTGATCGGTCTACTATTAATAATAAAATTTGCCAACTTACATCTGTGGATAAAAATAGATTAGATCACCTACTTATTTAAACTAGCCTATCCACAAGATGTGCAGTAACAACTCTGAAGTTTACAGAAAGATCCGGAGTAAGATCATTAGATCACGAAGTTCCTTCCGTAGAGCTAAACAGCAATAATTTGACCCTGTTAGAAAATTACAAACAGGAAAATTATTAACGGAAAAAGAGCAGGATGCAGTAAACCAAATTAATAATTGAACAAAAATGGCGAATAAAATTAAATTAAACCAAATTTATTCATGTTAATTTTTCAAACAAAAATGTGCATCAAATACAATTACAAAATATCCCGGAGTAACACCTTGAAAAAAGTCCAAATAAATCATTCCAAACAAGTTCCTGCTTTCTAGACATAATACTGAAACCAGTATAGACATATCATAATATTTAACTTCGCAGTTAAATAAAGAGAGTAGCATACTAGTACTAGAGATTTGCTAATGCACGTTGGTGCGAAAAATTAAAACTATACCAGAGACTGTTTAAAATTTACGCAAAAAGCCATAAAGATATACTTCATACTGAACTAGTTCAAAGACTAAAAAAGTAAAGCCGTTGTTTGTGCTAGTAAACTGAATAAAATAAATTTTACACAAACATTATAATTAAGTTGAAGCAAAGCGGGGAGAACTGAAAATTTTCTACTAAATTAATATAAACAAACTTGCTAATTAGCGTTTGTAACTAAATTGAAATATAATAACAACACAGTGTATTTCATAAATAACAAAATAATATTTTATAAAAAATAGGCACAAAACAAAAAAAAGAACCGATAGGTTTAAATAAAAATGCAGGTATAATGCAATTTTAAAATAACCGCCAGAAAAATACTCCTATTCCTTCCGGTATATTATTGCTTGGTTCGAAATCGAATAGGGATAGAGCTAAAAACCTTTTTACTCCCGACGAAGGAAACATTTCCGAGTTAGCAGAAAAAAAGAAAAGCCGTAAAATGGACCTTTTCGAATAAAGAGTTATAAGACAGACAAAATGTTACTTTCCGTAGGCCAATTCGCAAAAAAGGTTTTAATTTCAGTGTCGTTTTTTTAAATTTATTACCTCAGCCTAGTATTAAATTTGTCGAAAACACCGACAGTTTTGGGTTCAATAAATTCTCTTTATTGAAAGTTAATTATGTCGATGGATTCAGAATGTCATACATTACCAGAGTGAGAGGATATTATACATCAATCCTTGGTTGATGCGTCTAATATTCTTTAAGGCTCTAACGCCAACATAACAGCCAGTTGATTAATTAATTTGTTTCTAGAGCAAGAAAATGGTTTTGAGTTCCTAACTGTTGCTGTAGGCACTTGGATATGATATTGTCTGGCTTGATCACATAGTCTGGCTCATTTCTGTAAATTCCCATTCCGGGTTTCCACAGTAGACAGTGACCGGTTATGACACCCGTCACCAGTCTGATTTGTTTCCTGTTTAGCTTAAAGAGTTTAAGACGAGGAATGTTTTTTTTTTCTTGCTGCGACTTTGCCTCGGTATTGAATGCCAAAACAATTGCTTGATACAGTCACGCATCGAGGTATTGGGAATTAAAAACACAGGTTCTAGACCTATTAATGGTTTCTTTGATCCATTTCTAGCTAGAGAATTTGTATGTTCATTACCTGTTATACCCGTGTTTACCAACGCAAGGTTCACCTTGTGCTTCCTCAGGGTAATAGAAGGGATTGTTGGCAGTTTCAAACCAATTTAGAGTTTATTTCTTGGCATAATAGAGCTTTAATTTCTAGTTGCCTATCTGAAAAGAGTGATATCCTTGTTTAGATATATTCTTCTCAGGTTTTCCCGCAGACAGATCTCTATGACATATATTTCGGCTTGAAATACTACTTATAGGATGTTTTGATGTCGCCTCTAAGCTTTCTTAATGCTCTGCTAAGTCGATGTCACGTCAACCTAGCAGAGGAATATGATCAGTATTGCTTTACACAGTTGCAAAAGCGACACCGGCTATGTAATTCCTCGGACCCGATTCTTTAATTACGGAAATATAACATCGGGCGATATTCGATTATACCTTTTACGAGAATTTAGGAGGGGTATCAAGTGCCGGAAGAACCATTACTTTGTAAAGATAGTCAAGCCATGTACATAAGCTGTCGCCCCAAAGCCGATTGTTAGCAATCTTACATGCTAGCGCGGGCGGGTCCTGAATAATGATTCTACAAATTAAATTTCAAATGGGAAAACCTCAGGGCAAAACCCTGTGCAAATGCTTATAACCTCGTTTAAAACTAAGGCTAACTTTAGCTAAAGCAAAATTGGAATTTTAAAATTCAAATTTTAATTTCAACTTATTATTTTAGTAACGTATAACCGCAAATTCTGCACGAGCAAATTTGCGTACCTCCGCTGTTTTTTGCATGTGTGTGTATACGAATATAGCATAGGCGTACCTGCATAAATTATAAATATTTTTCACAATGATAGGTATAAGCAAAAATCGCAGATTTTGTTCAGTAATTTATTTATTTATTTGTTGTTATACAGTGGCGGTGCGTGGTAAAAAGCTATGGGGGTGCACACCCTAAAAAAAATTGCGGCGCATGCGAAATATTTTTTTGAGTGCCACGGTCAAATTTTTGGGCCATCGAGTAGGCCATCATTTAAAGCAAATAATTCAAAAATTAGATATTTACTTAGATATTAGTTACCTATTATTATTGTTTTTATAAATAAATAATAAATGTATCGTACCTAGTTTATATATTTCACAAACACGTCTTGTATTGAAAATGAAGGCGTCTGTCCTTTTTTGAAATAAATTCTTCAATAACCAATTCATTAAACTTTGGAATTTCTTGAATAATTTTTTTCTCAATAGATAACATTGCGAGGACAGTTAATCTATTCTCACCTATTGCCTTTGTGGTAAAGAAGAAAATTTAATTTTCTTTAAATATTGCACGCTAAAACTTCCGCCATTGTCGTAAATACCAAATCGTCTAAATCAAAACAATCAAAAAAAACTGGTTTCAGTGCACTAATTAAAAGTGCACGTGAGCTGCTGTAACAAGCACCACTAACTATGAACGCGGGTGGCATCACGGGGGTGCGGGCGGCATCGGGGCTTATTTTTGTATAAGAGCACTACCGAAGGAAGGCTCAGATTCTATGTACTGTAAAATTCTATTGGGACATGTCGTTCTCTCTTTCTATATTTCGTAATTAGAATGCGACATAACATCCACGGTGCATAGAATTTGGTTCCAGTAAATAAAAGTAAAGAATTAGATTCGAAGTAACTATATAGCTCATCCGCCATTCACCACAAGCTGGTTTGAACACGAATACAAACACTTACATACCGGGTATTAATTTGTGGATAATATTCCAGTCTTTAGTGAATTCCTTTTGGGGTAATTATTAATTAAATTAAAGAATCATTAAATTTTAATATTTTTTTAAGTAAAATTTGGGAGTGCACGTGCACATGTGCACTTATGGAGAAACAGCCACTGTTGTTAAACCAAGTCGACAGTGGATGACAGACGTTGAACACCATTGGATTACTGGAAATAAAAACTGACCACGATACACTAATCCACAGATTTTTTCAGCAATGCGGACCAAAACGCGTTTTCGCTGCGCATTACGTCATGTTGATGACAAAATAGGGAAATTGGGATGAAACTAATATTCAATGTTGCTTCCGCGATCCGCGATAAGTGTCCATTAACATATTAACTTGAAATTTTGCACCAACTAATGGAAATATCCCTGACCATTATCAAATGAAAACATATATAAAGGAAGAAAAAATCAACCTTCTCCAACTCCTTGCAAGTGACCTGACCACACCTTTTTTTATACATAGTTTATTATATTTTTATTTGTTTTGGAAAACAATACAACCATATAAAAGAACAATATATATGTACATTACATCAGGTACACGTATATTATTTAGGCAATATTCTTAAAACATACAAAAGATCCTATTACCTACTCATATTGTGTGATCAACGACTTACATTTACACTAAAAAGCTTTTTGGGCGTTTTCTTTGTTTTTTCAATTTCAAACTCTTATTCTCTCCCATATTTCATAATTTTTTTACCCACCCACTAAATTCAGGGAAAATATCATAGTCCAGCCACAGTTTGTTAAACATGCACTTTTTGTTAACCATGTTTTATCTTATTTATGATAGGCATTCCTACAAAATAAAAATTTTAGAGAGAAGAAAAAAACACAGCAGCAAATTTAAGATTCTAGTTGTTGGCAACAGTATATTTTTCACAACTTAGATCTTTTATTTGCTTTTTGTTTCTACGCTACAATAGTTCGAAACTAGAGCATGTGAATATCCCCTTAAATACTCTCATTGGGGAAGTATCCCCGACTTTCCATACTTTTTAGTAATATCCTTGAGTCTTCCTAATCACTTTTTTATCCCTGACTTTCCAGGTTTATCCAGAATGTGGACACCCTGCTTGAGTATTCTTAAAAAGCGTGGTGACATTGGGCCAGATCAGACAAATCCTTTTTCGATCCATCTTTGGACATAGGCGTCCCCCAATATCTTCCACTCTTTCATGTCTGTCAAATAAACAATGTTGAATATTTGAAAGCTATTTTTAATTCTAAACATCTTTTCTTTATAACAATTTTCGATATTGTTAAAAAGAAAGGTACTTTACTCTAGAGCAAAAATCACATTTTTTGACAAACCTCGTAATATGACTGAAAAAATTTAACATCTGATGGTTGCATTTTAGGTTTTGGACCATGCAGTTTTTTTTCTGAAGAATAACTTTTTTTCGTAAAGCTAATAATAAAAAAGTTTCCCATATGCCGCCAACTTACGTTGACACACTGTATATATATATATATATATTCCTTTACTTATATAATAGTATAATTTTAAAAGTAAAAAGAGAATGTTACATGCATATTTGAAAAATTTGGATCCAATCGCCGCTTACTTTTAGTGTTTTGGAATCTGATCAACAGTACCACTGTCTCTACACAACAGTACCTAGTATAATGTATTTCTACTTGTGCCTTCACTCTCGCAGGCTTTATTATATTGTATATTTAGTAACAAAGTCTTTACAATCAGTTGGGTTTTACTCGCCAGGTGCGAATGCAGTTGCAACGTTGTTATCTAGAAAACTTGGATAGCGCGGCGTGAGACCTTTATGTGATGTTCAAAAGTCAAGCTCTTCATCTGCTTTGTCATTTCAGATTCTATTTATTCTCCATGTCTATTATAGCATTCCCAGAATGACTACAGTGAAACCTCCCATAAGCGGACACTCACGGTTCCGTCGATTTTGTCCGCTTATTTTGATATATATTTATTAACAATTTTCGCTGCTTGAGATTTTCCGATATTAAATTTTTCGGTGATCTTTCGTGCTGATAGATGTTCCTTCTCCGAAACGCCATTTCAAGAAGATCTACTATTACCCAACTGAACACTAAACACAGCGGTCCCGCCGAATAAAATAATGTTGTAAATACGACAGAAGTATTAGGTCTCCGCATTTAAACGGAAAGAGCTAATGCCCAACATACTATATAATATTTTTGGCCATGTCGTGCAGCGCTCCGTCCCGTTGTCAGAGCTTCGCGTCCGGCTAAGGGAGGTTTCAGAATTGTTTAACCAAAAAAAATTGTCCGCGTCCGGTTATTAGAGTGTCCGGTTATAGGAGGGAATTTTACATGTAAAGACATAGGCAAAGGCTTGGTTCCAACAAATTTGTCCGCCTAAAGGGAGTGTCCGCTTAATAGAGGTGTCCGCAAGGAGAGGTTTCACTGTATTTTACAAATTTCGGGAGCAAAAAGAAATCCCAAAAGCCCGTTTCTGGTAAATAGGGAGGATCTAACTTGGCAATAGAATTACCGGACAAAACCCATATACGTAATATTCCAATACTCCCTGTTACCGTAGGTAGTGCAATAATACGTACTATATGGAAATAATATGCATATGTCTTTGAAAGCAACCAATCAGGTCTGTTTTGCTTAAAGACCCCAAGGCCCTCATGTTTGCATCATGAATGGGCAGTTACCGTGGGTATTGGAATATTATGTATATGACAAAACTTCGCAGAAAATCACAGCACTAGTCATACCTATTTAATTGAATGCCTTTATTTTATTTATTATATTTCTTTAGGGCTGCAATGATGGTAAAAGGTTTTGCTCAACACTTGATAAATCTGAAATTTTCCAAAAGGTGACATAGAAACCTTTTCAAAACCTTTATAGCCTAAAATTTAAATTTAATTGCCGGCGATTAAAGGCTTTGTTTCCAAAATCGCTTCCATCATGCCTCGGCGCATTTGAAGCTGATTGGCATGGAAGGAACGATACGCAGCTAATCTGATGCATTATATATTGAATAGTCAATTTCATACATTAAATTGACAGAAGATATAATATATTATTGCGCAACATGGATATCTGTTAGCAACAGGCAATGTGTTTAAAAGTAAATCCTCTTGTTTCCATTATATTATGAGGATATTTAAATTTTAAGCCTAATATTTAAAAACAATAACTTGTCAGTGAACAATACATTTTATCTATTGTTTTTAAAAATATTCTATTTTATTATTTATACATTTTTTATGCATTCAACATTTATAAAATACTCTGCCAATATATGGACACCTAAGCTCACACTAGGTACTATAGTTATAGTGTTCGTGTGAGCTAATATAACTAAAATCTGAAATATATTTTATTCAACTCCAGGCTCAATTACCTTTCGTTTGATGCCACACAAGCCATATTTTAACTTAAACTCTAATTTTTGAAATCTACCCCCACCCTTTTTTTAACCAAAATGTATTTTGTTTAACTCTAGACTGAATTACCTTTCGTTTGATATCACACACGACATATTTTCAGCTAAACTCTATTTCTTGAAATCTACCCCACCCTTTTTTTTAAACTAAAATTTATTTTGATAACTCCAGACTCAATTACCTTTCGTTTGATATCACACACGCCATATTTTCACATAAACTCTAATTTTTGAAATCTACCCCCACCCTTTTATTTGGCTTGTGATTGATGGATTTCGTTCATTTTGAAATGGGACCATCCCGACCCGAGACCCAGTTACAGACAGACATACAGACAGACATACAGCCAGACATACAGAGAGACATACAGACAGACATACAGACAGACAGACAGACAGACGGCGCAACAAAAAAGTTTCAAAATCATCCGAAACGCAAATATATATAAAAAAATTTGAAATCGGAGCAACTTTTTTTTTCTCGAAAAAATTTGGATCACCATAGCTCACACTACTATAGTATAGTAGTAGTGTGAGCTGAAAATAATTCCATTTCACTTAAGACGTGACACAGAAAATATAGTTTACACTGTGATATTGGTTTGTTTACACGCCCTTAGCTACATTTTTTCCACTACAAAACATTTTTAATTTATTTTTATTTATTTTGAAAATTTAAGTTCAACCCGGTGTTAAGAATAAATACCACCCGGTATATTGGGATCAAAAACACCAGATATGTTTTTTTCACATTCCAATTATAAATATTAAAATTAAAACTGGAGCCATTCCAAATCACACTCGATGTGTTTCCTTGTTTAATACACCTGATATTCCGTTTACCTATTTCCTCTAAACTGACCCATTTAAAATACCTTGTATGGAGTCAACAAGCGAGAGACTGAAACAACGAAAGAGTGTGCATTCGTCGTTGTTTTGACCCAGTCAGATGCTCTCAAGAGGGTTGATCTTTGCCTCCCTGTGGCATCAACCTACGGCCCTCTCAAACTAAAACAACCTGCTAATTATTGTTAAACTAAACCTACTTAAAAAACTAAATCATTAAATTGCGATCGCGCAAAACTTAGCAGTGCCTTAAAATTAACTAAATGCCGTTAAAACATAAAATTTAGGGAAGCTAAACAAGAGTTAAAGCCGCCCAAAGAGGACAAACCACAATCCATTTCCATGGCACCTATTTTCTTGTGAAGAAAACCATCAAGGTATGTCTTATTTTGAACCATAACTTTCCTTAACTCATTCTTTTTCGTTTTAATACACATAAAGCGTCGTTCCTATGAGGTATGAACCTCACTGCGTCAGCTTAAATTACGTTCTGCTGTTCTCACGATCCTTATTGTTTACAGTAGGTGCCCGATTGAGTAGTAGCTTGAGAGCTCCTTAGCGAAGAAGCTTTTACGCACCCGTTTTAGATATAACCTAGACATACATACATAGATCCATGAATTGACACCTATTACAGTCTTACGTACGTCTTTTGTACATTTTTTGTCCTATTTAAACGGATGTCTAGCATTTTGGTCGTAAAATCACTGCCAAAACGAGGTCGGCCATTACGTGACAATTTCTTTTGGCAACAGTGAAATTATTTAAAAAGGTTATAGTTAATTATTACTTGTGTTAACTAAACTTTACATTTTTATGCTTGTTTTAAATAATCTTCAAAAAAGGATTGGCCTTTTCGAAAGTGTCGAAATGCAATAAGAAGATCAATTAAAATATCTAGAAAAGATCACATAAGATATGAGATCATAAAAGAAAGAATGGGAATCGAGGGAAGCATAACGGATGACACCACTAAAAGACAACTGATATGGTACGGCCATGTACAACGGCTGAACGACGAAAGATTACCAAAGCAGGTCTTAGAATGGCAACCAATAGGGCGCAGAAAAAGAGGGCGTCCTAAACTAGAATGGCAACCGTCAATCCAAAGATTAATGAGTTAAAAAAACCTGACAGAAGATGATTGTCAGGATCGAAGGAGGTAGAGAATAGGCGTCGGACAACGTAGAAAAACGTTCTAAACCGACATAGTAATAGTATACTATATATACACATATACTTCACAATTTTAATTTAAAATCACTGCAAATAATTATTTATTTTTATAAAAAAATTCCATTTGCTTTGTAAATTGATTGGTCGGACGGGGTTAGCCACAAAACAATATAAACGACCATTGGTTTTGAAAATAAATCGTTCTGATGTGGTTTGCCACAAAAAAAAATACAAGCTTGGAACCAGTTAGATGACAGTTTGCACATATGTACCTTTTTAACCAAAAGTTTAAAAATATAAAAATAAAAGCAGGTGAAATATTAAAAACATTCTTACGAATCAACGAAAGCTTTATTATTATTATATTATATTATTATAATTATGTAGAGATAGTTAAAACAAAGCTGGAAATGTTAAGAAATCTGGGTTGCAATATGAGCATAAAAATTCACTTTTTGCATTCACATTTATTTCTTAGAAACCTTGGTGATGTAAGTAAAGAGCAAGATGAAAAATTCCATCAAGATATTAAAGGGATGGCAAAAAGGCATCAGGGACGCTGGGACACAAAAATGATGGCTGACTACTGCTAGACCTTAAAAAGAGACCTTCCTTTAGTGGATTATAGCAAAAAAAAACAAAAAGAAGTTTTGCTGAGAAAAGGTAACGGTTTTTTAAGTAGCATAAACACTAGAAATTTGTTTCCACACTATATTGTATATATGTTTTTTTAAAGCGTATTTTCTGAGTTTTTTGCGTTTTACTGATTTGACAAAAAACCTGAGGTGATTTTTCATGCAAAATTCGGTCAAAAGATGCAGGCCAGTATAATATTAATGTATGTGTCTCTCTAGAGATTTAAAAGATAATGGGTTTGAGAGTGTTTGCTAATGAATATTCAGATGATTTAAATTACCGATGATATCCAATATCTAACACGAATTCTGCAATTAGTGCTAAATGACCCATTAGACCATTGCGTTTAAATGGACGATAATTTATTATAAGCTTAGGCGTTAACTACCAAAGGCGAGAATACGCTACGACTTCTTAAAACAAAAGCCCTCAGGAAGATTTGTTATTCTTCAAAGCAAGATGAAGATGGTACATTGAAAGTCAGAATAAATTGTGAGGTACCTAAGAATAGGGTATTTGACTAATTTTATAAAGTGTTTCGAATGATACATAGATCCCTAATTTGCTACGCAAAATTATTAAAATAGTATATTTTATCACGACTACATTTAAAATCAAGTTTTCTAATTTCCTAAAACGCTCATTTCTAGCATGGCGTTGCAATGACGTCACAGCGCAGTAAACTCGCGGACAGATACAAGGCATTCAAGTGTTTATTTGTTTTTGGTCTATGTTTTTACTGTTTTTTATGTAAAAAATGTCCTATAAGTGGTGTGTAGTGCCTCAGTTTTCGAATACTAGCATAAAAACACCTGAAAAACTATTTATTCATGTGCCTACAGCAGTAAAAGAACGGAAAAAGTGTCTAGAACTTGCTCGAAGAGACCCAAGGGCCTTATCTAATACATCCTCACTTTACATTTGTGAAGATCACTTTGATGTGAGTATAACTATTTCGTAAATAATGATGAAATTTTTGAGGTTATGTTTTTTATAAGGGGTGAACAACTATAATAGGCAGAAAGGTGTACACATTTTTAGGCGGTGCTAGGCAGTTATTAGGCAGGACTAGGGATTACCTCTAAATGCAGGATTAGGCAGTGCACATGCAGGCTAAATGTAGGACAGCAGTGCATAGGCAGGACTAGGCAGTAGGTACCTACGCAGAACTATGCAGTGTAACCTATGCAGTACTTCAAGTATTGCTGGTCGTTGTATACTTTTTGCCTACCTGTCTCCCCCCCTCGGTTTATTACATGATTTTTATTTTTTTTTCTGTGAATTAAGTTAATCAATTCATTCTTTGAAACAAAATGTATTTAGAAAATTTTGTTTTAAAAAAGCAATTTTTGATTGTTTTCTTGCTTAAAATAATAATGATTGGGTATTTAATTGAATCTGTTGTAAGTGGCATATTAAACAAAAAAGCAAAACATATAACCTAACCTCAAAATGTAAATGAGTAAAAGTAGGCGAAGAATATCGTAAAAAAACTTTCAGTTATATAGAAAACAACTCATCGAATACTTACATTAACATTTTAACGTTTCTAAATTCCGCAGAACAAAAATCACTGTTGTTGGCAAAGAAGCCTGCCACCATAAAGGAATTCAGCATTGGCCAGTTGGAGCTATCGGCTTTGGAGAATCCGTTTTCCATTGAAAATGTTTTTTATAAGCAAAACACAAAATAAAATCTAATTGAGGACGATAATTCGCACTTTAAACCAAAGCAAACATTACCATCCATAAGAAAATAACACAGAAAATAGGTTCGTTCGAGGCGTTTACTGTTTTGTGACGTCACTCGCAGCTGATTGGTAGACTGCCTGTTTTGAATCACGTGGCTAATTGTTTTAATTCAATGAATTTATTTAATTAAAAGAACTATGAATTTGAGAAAAAATTAAACAAAAAAGTTTGTTTTTAGCATTCCCAAGACCTAAATAGACATCTAAAAATAAATATATATTTATTTTTTACTACTGTCAAACACCCTATTACAGAAAACAATCATATAGGTGAAAGTTTGTGGAGTTAAAAAGACAAACCAATAAAACAGAAAATTCACGATTTCAAAAAAGATCTAAGGGCAAAGAGTGTAAGCTGTTGGTATTAAAAGATTGGAAAGAGATCGTATTGAAAGAAAATCGTTATAGATGAAAAAACCAGAAAAATCAGTCGATGAAAAAGAAAAAGTTCTGTTTACATTAACTTTTCAATAGTTTTACGAGATCCACTGCTGGATGAACGCACTGCTGTATGTGTGACATGTTTGAAAGAAATAGATGCACGACAATGTATTCAAAGTCAAATTTATTTAAGTCAAAAATAAAGAAGCATATTGTAGCATTGTTTAGAGAGCCAAATCTTCTGTAAAAAATAAACGATTTCTGACAAAACGTATAACGACGATGATAGACAAACGTTTTGTTTTTATGTTGCATGATGATTGATGTCACACACCGCTGACAACTTAAATTACTTTAGTGAAACGCCTGTGAACTTGACAAGAAGATAACATAACCAAAAAATGTTAGTCTCAGTGACTGATGAGTTTGTCGCGTCTCTATTTCATTAAAATGTCTTATACATACAGGGTCTCTACTGGATGGTAACGGTTTTGACAGCTGTTCTATAAGGCCCTCGATACTTTTTGACAGTTGTTTTACACCAGAGGTGGGCAACTCTCTTTGACAGTTGTTAGAAAATTTTGTGTTAAATAGAAAACAATTGGTATCTGCAGGGTGGTATTACAGATTAATAATTTAAGGTCAAACTTCCACAGAAAATCAATATTAGTAAGTAATAGTAGTAATCCAAACTTGACAGGTATTTAGTGCATATGACTATTATAAGACCTGTCAAGATTGTCAAAAAAGTTAGAATCAGAAATAATGTAATAAAGATTAGTCATGTAAGCTTTACACACAAAGAATTTTTCAAGCTTTATTCAAAATTTCAATCCAAAATACAGACTGACGGAAAATTTTCGTTGCAAAATAAATACGTGTACCAATTTTCGTTTTTGATAGACGTGTGTTGCTGCTGGTAAATAAAACCGGCTTTCCCTGAAAAATCCTTTTTCCAACTTTTTCCGCCTGAACGGGATTTTCCAGAGGGATTAGATAAACATTTTCGAGCTATGTATGTTCGTACCTCTATTTGATAATCTTATCCATCTATCTATCAAATATTGTGATCGTATAACTCTTGGAAATATTAAGTATTTAAAAAGATCCTGACGAGGTGGGGATCAGCGAGGTGTCCTCCTTAGGAAACCCCCAGTATTTGGGTTTGACATAAATTAGAGAAAAACGCGTTTGAATGTTTAGAAATGCATAAAGCCTTATCGCAAAAAGACAATTTTAAACGATTTTTTATTACTTTTGGTATTCGTATGATGTTTTACATATGTATGTACAATGGAGAATATTATTATGATTTGTTTAGCAACAATCACATTTTTTTAAATACAAGGGTTTTGCATAGATCATGCATTCGAATTCTAAATGAAAAATTTGAGATGCATTGCTTCTCTGTCTATGTAACGTGTCATTTTTGCGTTTAAGGCAACGTTACATATTTGTTTATTAAGGTAAATAATCAAGGCTCTTCGACTCGTCTTTCCGTACACAAATTAAGGGGATTTTATAGAGCTAGGTTTGGAGGTTATATAGTGTCTAGGAAATTACCTTAAAAGGAGGCATTCCATCGAATTACTGTGGACACTACGCACATCGCATTATCTGGACATCGTAATTGGAATTTAAGATCACAGGTTTCGGGAAAATCACATAAAAACTTTTGATTGTTTTGTTTACCTGTGAAAGTTCATAGTTTTCTTTGACGTTCACGAAGATGAACAGCTGTTCTGCTGGGGAATGGTGGCGTTGCCGCATCACAAATGGTTTCAGTAACAGGAAGGAAACATTTAGATGAACATTTCATTCGCTTACGTTTATTTTCGAGGATATTGGGACAACCGAACCTCATAGCTAGTTGTGATAGCACGAAAACATATTTAGGTCCACGGTTTGACCAGTAACAACCGAGGCTCCGCCCACTTTGATATATTTATTAATTTGATAAGGAGAAGATAAAATAAATACGAGTTATGCACTTTCGTAAATGGAAGATAAACGAGGAATAAAAACCAGGACTAAAAGTGTAAACAAAATCGTATTTTTATATTATATAAATTTATATATAATCAGTTATGTAAAGTTAATAACTAGCTCAGTTAGTCGGATTGAAGGGTTTGTAGGGCTAGCTAGTGGTGAGCAAACTTAACATCTGAATACTCTTGTACCGAGTTTAAGCAGTAGTGTGTATTTTTAGGTTCAAGTTCAGAAACAACTTTATTAATGTAGAAATGTTTTACAAAAATGGCATCAAACGATATAGATCTTAGAGAAAGCATATATAAAGAGCAAAGGAAACTTTTGACTAAAACTGTAACTAAAATACAACTAAATTCTACACTTAGTATAGCTTTACTCATGTGGGAATTTGGTTGAATGTTCGAATATTCCTGGGTTTGATGCAAACTCTGATTTCCAGTAATTGATTTTACAGTTGATGGTTTCAATGCTGAGCTTCTTATAGTCCGTCTGGTTATTTTCCTCCTACTTGCTATGTTGGCAGGGGCCCGGTAGGCAAATGTTCGGTCTATGTATGGAGGGTGTCTCGATGTCCTTGTTATAAAAATTTCAACCGTGGAAATAGATCCGACAACACATCAAGGTGCGTTTTACGTATTTTCAATGTCCCCTTGGTCGATGCTGCCCCCTATATACCGGTATGGAAGTATTGGTGTATTTCCTCATTGGTTAGTTTGAAAACCGCGGGTTTTTTTCCTCCAGTGCCGCAACCGGCTTCTGTGGCATAGTCAAGGATGATCAAATACATAGAACAACACGAATTTTTAGTATACAAAATTAAAGCGCATCTAGCACAGAGCGTCATTAGCGCACAATAATAAGATAATCTTTGGTATTTTATATACATTTTAATAACTTACAGTCTTTTAAAAAGGCAAGCACACTGTTTGTATTTCTAATTTTGTTGTTAAGTAAAAGTTTTTGTCTTTGTTTTATGTACGCTACGCAATCGATTAATATATGCTTCATTGTAATAATTTCTCGACACTGTGCACATTCAGGGGGGTTAATTTTTTTTTAAATATGTTCGTGCGTTAATTTTGTATGACCTATTCCAACTCGGGATAGATAAACTTGCACTTTTCGCGATTTGGTCAAGAACGACCATGGCTTCGTTGATTGTTTAATTTCACGTAACTTAGAGTTTGAGATGTCCCAATGATCTTGTCAGATGCTTAACACTTTGGATTTAATAAACGTATTAAAATCACTGTACACTTCTTGATTGATGGAAAGAGAGCGTCACCATCAGCTATTGCCATTTTCGCCTGTTGGTCTGCCATTTCATTGCCCACGATACCGACATGTGATGGGATAAGTACGTCCTCCAATGACAGTTCTTGTATCTCAAAAAGTATTTCTTTGATCATTTGGACTACAGGGTATGTGTAGTAGAGTAAGCCGACTGACTGAATTAAACTTAGAGAGTCAGACAAGATTAAAGCTAAATTAAGCCTGTTTAACAATATACTTTAGCGCCTCATAGATCGCATACAGTTCTGCTGTGTACACACTGGTATATTTTGTCAGCTGGAATTTAAGAATTTAGGTATCTTTTATAATAACTGCTGCTCCAACACCCTCCAAGCTTTTTGATGCATCTGTATATATTTTGACAAGGGTCATTATATTTTGTATGTCCATACCATGGAGACCGTTCACACTACAGAAGGTCTATTCTAAAACCGAAATATTGTAACGTGTCATTTTTACGTTTAAGGCAACGTTACATATTTGTTTATTTAGGTAAATAATCAAGGCTCTTCGACTCGTCTTTCTGTACACAAATTAAGGGTATTTTATAGAGCTAGGTTTGGAGGTTATATAGTATCCAAAAAGTTACCTTATAAAGGAGACATTCCATCGAATTACTGTGGACATTGCGCACACTGTATTATCTGGACATCGAGATAAACAGCTGTTCTGCTGGGGAATGGCGGCGTTGCCGCATCACAAATGGTTTCAGTAACAGGAAGGAAACATTTAGATGAACATTTCATTCGCTTATGTTTATTTTCGAGAATATTGGGAAAATAATTTCTCTAGTTTTGATAGCACGAAAACATAGTTGGGTCCACGGGTCGACCAGGAACAACCGAGGCTCCGCCCCTTTGATATCTTTATTAATTTGATAAGGAGAAAATAAAATAAATACGAGTTATGCACTTTTGTAAATTGGAGATAAACGAGGGATAAGGCCAGGACTGGGAGAATAAACAAAATCGTATTTTTATATTATATAAATTTATATATAATCATAGTTAAATAAAGTTAATAACTAACTCAGTCGGATTGAAGGGTTGTGTAGGGCTGGATAGTGATGAGCAAACTTAACATCTGAACACTCTTAGGCCGGGTTTGAGCAGTAGTTCAATGTGTATTTTAGGTTCAAGTTCAGAAACAACTTTATTAATGTAGAAATGTTTTACAAAAATGGCGTCAAACCATATGAATCTTAGAGAAAACATATATAAAGAGCAAAGGAAACTTTTGGCGAAAACTGTAACTAAAATACAACTAAATTCTACACTTAGTATAGCTTTATTCATATGGGAATTAGTTGAGTGTTCGAATATTCCTGGGTTTGATGCAAGCTCTGATCTCCAGTAATTGATTTTACAGTTGATGGTTTCAATGCTGAGCTTCTTATAGTCCGTCTGGTTATTTTCCTCCTACTTGCTATGTTGGCAGGGGTCCGGTAGGCAAATGTTCGGTCTCTGTATGGAGGGTGTCTCGATGTCCTTGTTATAAAAATTTTAATCGTGGAAATAGATCCGACAACACCTCAAGGTGTGTTTTACATATTTTCAATATCCCCTTGGTCGATGCTGCCCCCTATATACCGGTACGAAAGGATTGACGTATTTCCTCATTGGTTAGTTTGAAAACCGCGGGTTTTTTTCCTCCAGTCTCGCAAACCAGACTTATTTGAATTTAACCGGGAAAATTAGGTTGGTACTGTGCGTTTTACTGTCCCCACCAGATCTACGAACGGTTTCCGGCGGCTTCATTTTTTTTGTGTTCTCGACGGAGTGCCTTGTCTCTTTCCTACCGAATTTTGGCTGGGTCGGCAACAAGTCTCTGGGATTGCCATTGTTTTTTTGGTTAGTGGCACTGCAGTGGCTGCAGATTCTGTCCCAGAGACTGTGAGGAGTGAGTCCGCCGTGTTAGGCGTAACCTAGAGTGACGCTCACGCCCTCTGAGGGGGATTTAAGGCGGCCTACGCCATTTCTACGGGAAATAAGAGCAGTGGTAAGTGCGATTTTATTTTTTTAATTTTTTTTATTATTTGAGGACTCTTCAAGATAATATTTGCCTCCCAAATTGTAATTATTTTTCGTGTGAAATGTACTTTTGTCGACAAAAGACGTGGGGAATTTTTGGAGTTTTTTATATTTTCTTAAAACCACGTTTTGGATAAAAACTATATATTGTTTTTCTCCTTTGTCTACAGCCCTGTCCATTCCATTAACGCGACAGTTGTAACCCTGGGAAAGGTCCGTTAGGATTATTTTAGTTCATCTGTTTAAATCTACTTTATTTTATTGAGTCGACATGGGGTTCTCGATTTAAGTTACTCGGTGTAGGGGAACTTCGTGCAAAATAGACGAATTCCAGGAAACTGAAACATTTCATTTTCCATAGGGTTTTACGCTCGGGCAAGGATCCCACAACCTTTGACCACCATGTGCTGCCCTAGCACCATGTGCTAAGCAAGCACTAGGGGAGGCGCGGCAGAACCAGGACCAGAGAAGCAGTGAGGAATGTCGGAGTACACCACTTCCAGGTTTACAAAATAAAACACACATAAAATAATCAAGGACCAAGGTAGGAGCAAGCTTCAGATATAATCTTTCACATAAATCTTCAATATAATTTAGACATAATCTTTTCATATAAATTTTTAATATAATTTAGACGTAATCTTTTCATATATAATTTTTCACAGTATAATTTCAACATTGCTTGTAAACGCAAGGTAACGGTATGACGCATAACCACAATTTTGCGGCGTATTTACTAAATTGACTTGTTTTCCTTCATTTCATTTATTTAAGACAATTTCTCCTGTGAAATTTGGAGTGCCTTGCTATTTTGGCCCTAACTTATTTGGTAATTTTCTCAGATCTAATTATACAAGATGAACTAAATCTTTGTGTTATTTGTACAACCCAATGAACCAACTTTGCAGAGACAAAAGAGAGATGAGGTTGTATTTTTTAGCAGTTTCCTTACATTGTTTTACCTCATGGGGTAGATCTCGGACTGGGTTGCTGTCTGTCTCATTCTACCCAACGTAGAATGATGACAGCAGATATTTGGTCCAGATCTCCCCTATGACGGAATAATTTTGGAAGTATGTTTTTTTTAACAATCATTTAGGTAAGTGAGTCTTACACTACTGACTCAAATGTAGGTACACTCTGACCTGTTGGAAATGTGCATCTACCTATAAGAAACTCTCTATTTGTGTCATTTTGATTCATTTGGGAATCTTTTAAATTCTATTTTGTTTATTAGTCAATTTTTTTGGTTATTCTTAATTACACAAATACTCTGGAAGCCTCGGAAGTAAGTAGAGTTTCATTGTTTGGCTACAACGTTTGGGTTGAACTGTATTTTAATTAAGATCTTCTTTGTAAAACATTGATATTAAAACACTGTGGCGCACTTAAAATTTTCTTATTTCTGAACCCCCCCCCTTCTCCACTGTATAAAAGTTACCGGGCATATCAATGTTTTACCTAGCTGGAAAATACAGTTCTGCTTCCAGATATTTGTTTAATTACTTAGTGATTTGATCTTAGTGTCACAAATTGGCACAGCGTTATTGTTCTATTTACAGTGTCACAAAATGGCGGCAACGTCTTGTAGTTGCCACAAATGTCACCCAACGCATTGTAATTGGCCACAATATTAGCTAAGATATAATAAATCCATACTTATATACTTTTAAATGTAACTATTCTCATAATTTAGAGGAAATCTATTAGTTTCTGCTAAAAATGACAATTATCAAGTATCGACAAATACTACAATTTTATGAAACTTCAAAATTTACATATTATTAGGTAAAATACGATGGTATTTTAGTCCGAACTTATCTAGGTGACCAATGAGTGGCTACTGCTCGGTCTCAATTTTCTTAGGCTCTCTAGATTACTAACACCTATATTGTTTGGTTCTGACTATAATGTAACCACTTTAAGTGATTCCAAAACATACTTTACTGCAACTTTTTCAGGTGTCTCCATTTTGTTGTCAGATTTGCCTTCCAAACTTACTTCTGGGAGCAAGAATTAAATACTTCTTGGTTTTTACCATTTTACAAAGCACAAGATGAAATGGTACTAATATTTACAACAAACAACGAAGTAAAACTAAGTAATTCCCGGTGATTCCCCTAAATCTTACCATTTGACGAAATGCAGAAGATTAACGCCTATTTCCCGTTTTCATACGATCGAGACTCGTTACTGTTTATACTACTGGATATATAATGTATTAATCTTCACTGTTCACACTACTGGGAGGTTCACACAAGCGTGTGTTCACACCAGCGCGAGTCTACTGTACTTGTAAGTTCTTTTTTGATTGGATCTAGATTCGTGTTATCCTTATCAAAGTGTATCATAAAAAAAATGTTCTTCGGGGTCTCAATATACCATGGTGGATGCTGTGGTTCGTACATTAAAAAATTAGGTAAAGTTTCTTCCACCTGAGCTTGATATCTTTTTGTTCGTTCGTAAAAAGATGGGGTAGCATGTGGTCTTTGTTGGTAAATGTGTGCAAAATTGTTTTCCTTGAGGTTTTGTTTGATTGGATGTGTAGAATTTTAGTAATTTAAGAACGTTCCCTATGCTACAGAGAATAAATAAAAATTGGTTGAATCTTGTGCAGCTGTAAATTGTACCTCTAGAAGAGTTAAGTCAAACTAAAGTTTTATAGGTTTGTATGTATTGTTTAAAGCCCTTTTAAAACCATCTGGTTTTAATATTTTTATATTTACTAGGGTGACCATACGTCCGGATAAGGCCGGACAAGTCCGGATTATTGGGAAAAATTTTAATGCGCGCCCGGGTTTTTTTTTCGTACAGCTTTTTGGCGACACAAGAGACCTTTTGCTTTTCATTATCGAGGGGCGCAATTCACCCCCCCAAGCTTAAAATTAGCCGCCCCTCCCCAAAAAATAAAAAACGCGACGTTAACCAAAACTTGCATTTGGTCATTCTTAAAACCATTTATTCTTTGAATTATTATTTTATTTTTAAATTTTCGCATGCGGGATCATTTCTTTTTCGTTTTTTGCGGTGGCATGTTTTGCGAAAAGTATTTAATGTTTCTGCATTGTAGTTTTTTTTTAATATTTAATTTTTCGAAAGCTTGTGCCTACAGTTCACTTAGATGATACATCGTTTAAAAGATAATTTAATTTTCTACAATAAAGTTGATTACAAAATTTCTGTAAAATGCGTACATTTTGAGAAAATGACATAAAACTGAATAATTTGGGTTTATTTTGCATATATTATGGAAATACATAGGAAACAGGTGTACTACTAACACTTCAGGGTTCGTACCTCAGCAAGGGCACTAGCCAGAGAACTCAGTTATATCTCATTTAACAGGCTATTAGTTCGTCTTTATATCTTTATGTTATGTTCTTAAAAATTTTCTCAAAAATAAGCAGTTTCGGAGTTAAAAACCACTAAAAAAAATCCAAAATAGCGGCGAAATGTTTAGCGTCATAACTCAAAAACCATTCGTCTGACAAAAAAATCGTAGGAAATTTTATTGTCTTTAACTTTTGTTTAAAACTATTTTTTCTAAAACGTACAGTAACGAAGTAATTAAAAACATAACCTTTTTGTGCACACATATCCAAGATGGCGGGGGGAGCCGCCCCCCTCTAGATGAAATCTCAAACTTGTGTTTAGGACTCTAATGTCAAAAACATATATCAAAATCACGACTACACCACCTTTTGCAAACTAAAATTCTATAATGACTGGTACTATCTATATTTTTTGTTATATCGTTCTCTATCTCAAAGGGCATACGTGATATAAAACGGACAATTATATCTAGTATCAGCTATTCTCTCATTGACAACACGTAAATAAAGCTTTAAAAAAAATGACATCGAAGCCCGAGGGAATGAAAAGGCATTTATCATTTAAGGCAACAATCTCACCTCTAGAACCCAACTTTAAAATGACCCGAAGCGTGATTAACGACCACTCATGTATTAGTTTCAAAACTATTCCAATTTAGCTGGAGTTCACCTCTCTCTGACTTTTGAGAATGGAGTAGACCGGGTTATTTAAAACCCAAATGAAGTTCTTTTGAGATGCAGTAAGCGATCCTCAATTAAATAAGCGGAGCATGGATTAATTTGCACCTTTACCCCTTCAGTCTTCAGTGTCTGAGTTGTTAAAATGAGTAAGAATGAGTAGGTCCTCAAAATAGGGAAAATGCATATACTTAATATTTATATTGTGGAGAAAGGTCAAACCTCGCAAGCTACTTAATGTTCGCATCTCGATTGGTAAGATACTACTACTACTATAAGTGAGTTTAGAACGATTTTCTTCGTTGTCCGACCGACGCCTATTCTCTACCTCCTTCGGTCTAGAGACCCTGTATGTCTGACATATTCTTACAATATAGAGACGCGACAAATTCTTCAAAGTCAAAAATACTCTAGCGATGTTTAGAGAGAGACGCACCTTCTGTCCTTGTTAATTCATAACCTTCGGAAAATAAAAATAAACGATTTTTAACAAAACCTATACAGGGGGTGCGGACAACGGTGTTTGTTTATGTGTTGCATGCTGATTGAATTGATTGAAATGCCAATGAACTTGGCAAGAAAATAACATAACCCAAAAATGTTAATTTTAGTGACTTTGATGGGTTTGTCGCGTCTCTCTATTTTAAAAATATGTCATACATACAGGGTCTCTACTTCGGCCCTGACAATGAACTTCTGTTAGGTTTTTTTGACTCATTGATCTTTGGATTGACTGTTGCCATTCGAGTTTAGGACGCTCTCTTTTCCTGCGCTCTCTTGGTTGCCATTCTAGGACCTGCTTTGGTAATCTTTCGTCGTTCATCCATTGTACATAGCCGTACCATATCAGTTGTCTTTTAGTGATGTCATCCGTTAAGTTTCCCTCGATTCCCATTATTTTTTATATGATCTCATTTCTTATATGATCTGTTTTAGATATTCTCATTGATCTTCTTATATACTGTTAAGACATCCAATAACCTTTTTTGATTTTACTATTCTTTTTTCCAGTTCTTTACAGTCTGTTCCTGTCTTATCAAATGTGACACCCAAGTATTATAGAGAGAGATATTGTTTGTCCATTGTCTAGTCTAACTTACTTAATTCGTTTCCAATACATAGTACTGTGTCTTGTCCACGCTCACTATTAACCCCCACTTTTGGTATTCTTCCGTTAACTTTCTCATCATATACTCCATGTCTTAAGTTGTATTCGTTAAGTTGTATTCCCATGCAGTGTACTTTACGTTTCCAGTTTTGTAGAGCGTCTGCAATATATATTTTGAAAAGAATTGGAGAGATACAACATCTCTATCTTAAGCCTTTCGTTCGGAATTCCTTTGAAAGCCGATTTCCAATTTTAATTTTAGATTTTGACCCTTTGTATAGTTCTTTTATCGCTTTTATGTATGTATGATTGATATTAGTTTGCTCTCACACTGTATATAACTTTTCTACTGGAACGATGTCATATGTTTTTTTGTAGGTCCGCAAAGGTAACATGAGTATCTATATTCTGGCACTCCTTTTCTCAATTACTTGTTTAAGACAAAAAACATTATCACTACAAGATCTGTCTGCACGAAACCCACTTTCCTCTTCTTCTTCTTGTTCTTAAAATCATTATCTATTAGATCTCCAAGAATCCTACAGTACAGTCTACTTAGAGTACTGGTTACTGGTAAGATATATATATTAATAAATAACATGTTAAAATTTAAGGACGTAGTCCTTTGATCCACTTTGAGAAAAATCTTCATATGAATCTATGTTCCAAACATCTTAACTTTAAAGGGTGTAAATATTACCTTTTATTAATATCTGTGATACTGCTCTAGATTTTTTTTTTAAATATTACTCAAGAGGCATTTTTTCTGATGTGTAACATGTTTTTTCTTTCGATTAGCGGCCTGCGGAAATTGAAGTAGCTTTGGTTAAAGCTGTAGCTGAACAAGCTACTCCGTATAGAAATATCAAAAAATATTATATAGATATAGATTATATTGTATTAAATTATTCACTCCAGAAACAGATATTATTATTCAAAAATCGGCGCCTGCAGATACACACAACAATCCATAAAATGTGCAAGCATAAAACCTGGTTGTTTTGGGTGTAGAGAGAGCTTTATTTTTGTTGCAAATAAAAAAATTTATGTGTGAAAACTGCGTGTTTGATATATACGATTTATTTTTTCTCAAAAACTACGACTTGTTTGGAAATATATTTCTCAATCTAAATCTAAAAACCAGGTCCTGTTAACTGTTGTGGTTCTTAAATTATCTTTGTTTAAAATATTTCAACCCCCCATCAAAAACTATCGATCTTAGTCACTGATACTGTAAAATTTTTGTGCCAGATTTGGTTAAAATAGATTTTTCGGTTTTTGAGTTTTCGTGATCGTGTGATAGACCAATAACGTCCTAAACTTTAGTTAAAAAAAATCAAACTGAAAAGCCTTCTATACCTATGGTATGAATGGTTAAAAAGCATCAGAACTCTTCATTATTTCATCCAAAATAATATCAAACGGACGGCGACAGAATGGAACCTTTACCGGTTATGTTCCACTTCCATGCACTTCACTGCACTTATCAATACGGGGACGGGATGTAGCAGAATGACCTATAAAGGGTGTTCTAATTTAATTATTTAATTTGTTATGTACTTTCAAATTATATACCTGATCTTAAGCACTACTCATTGTATTTGATATCTGGGAAAAACTGACAAGCGATGGAAATGGCTACGATTTGCCAAATCGTTCGCGAGCACGTTCAAGACCCCGTCCAAACTTGTGTTCTGTTCGCCGCTCGGCTCGGTGTGCGGTCAATGTTCGTCGAAATGTTCAGGTGTGGACACGGCTTTAAAGTTAAAATAAGTGCATCAATTGGTTTGCGTTCTAAACTCATTTAAAGCTTTACAACTTTTTGGAAAGATTCTTGCCGAAGACTGTCGCTCACAGAAATAAAAGCTTAGGTAGATACTATATCAAGCGAATCAGTTCCTTGATTTACTATAGTTAAAACCTGGATTTTAAATGAGGTCGTGCGAGTACCGCGTTCTGACCAAAGCCGACTTCTTTTAAAAAACTGTCACAAACTCCTTTGAAAAGAACGCAGAATAAAATTAGAAGAAATAGCAGAATAAAGGTAAGGGTAAGAGACTGGCAAAAAGCCTCACAAAAATCAACCTAGTATCAATCACCATCTTTTAACTCATGCTGTAGCCTCTACGGCCTTTCTTTGAGAACTGGCAAACGCATCACATGTCCTTTAAATTATTTGTTGAGATTTGCACTCTCTGTTTATTTTATATTCCCAAGTTAAAAATAAAAAATTAGGTGAACGTGTGTTTTCGCATTCAAAGTGGAGAAAAGTTTTTCCCCGTCAGCAAGGCAGAGCAGCTCAACTTTTACAGTTTGGTTACGAAAGGTAACAGTCCCCTGAGGGATTATCCATCTGCGTTCTCTGCATCCCAACTACATTTTGATAGAATAAAGCAATGTCGGGCGCAATGAAAGTTAAACCACATATAAAATGTAAGTGGTAATTACATATTTTCAAATTTAATCAACTTAGGCTGTAACTGACCGCAAAAGAGTGGTTTGTAGAAGAAATTAAATTGTACATTAAAAAAAATAGGAAGCGTTGAGCATAATGGTATAAACCAAATATTGATAGCGTTGTGTAGCCATCTTTTATGTATGCTCTTACAAGTAGCACCATCCACGAAATACGGCGGAACAAACAAGTAAGAATAATAAGCAGTTTTGTTATTTACTAGGAATGTTAATAAGCTTACTCAATAGTTCTTACTGCTTTGCTTCAACTGGAAATTACAATTTTGTTGTCGTTATAGCTCATTATTTTGTTTTTTAGTTGTTACTAGTTTTAGTACAACTCCAAAGTTAAATACCATATATTCTAGTATTTGCCTTTAAAGTTTAATTGTTAAATTGGACTTCTTTTCAGTTAGTCCGTTTATTTTTCGATACTTTATCTATAGTTTTTTTTTTCTAACAGACTTTAACGTTCTTCTGTGTTTTTTCCTTCATTCCGTTTTCGTCTATGAATCTTAATCTTTGCCATTCGAATTTTTGCAGGTTCGCATGAAGTTCTCTTTGCCACAGAGCACGATTTTGTGTTGCTTCACCAATGAAAGTATGTGGAATGCTTGTACTAGTCATGTGCCATTTTATTTCTTTTTATCGTAGCTTTGGCCCACCCTGATTTCGATGCCCATATAAAAGTTCAGAGTAAAGAATTTGTTGTTGTCTTTGTATAATAAGTGATACCATACCTGGTAGATTCATCCTTCTTAACACTTCAGTGTTTCTTACATGGTGAAACCATTTGATCTTAGGCATTTTAGATGATACTGGTCAATGAAATAGTCTCAGTGTCAGTGTCAGATGAAATAGTGCTTGCCAAATATCTAAAGTTCTCGACTTCATGAAGCTGTGTTCTGGTAATTTGGATATTAAGAGGCTCATTTTGAGAATTAAGTCTTGATATACTTTCTTAAAGAAGACTTTTAATTGAATTCATCAACAAACAATATCTCAATAATTCTGGCTAGGCTAACTTTGGTCAATAAACGAAGTCTAGAATGATTGAGATCGCCACTACTAATAGAGTCAATAAACCAGTATCATCAGAAAATATTGCTAAAAGACAATTTTCTGGTTTTGTGATATCGCAAGTAAAAATATTTTAATAACGGTCAAACAAAGAAAAATTTACAAATCGTAAATCAGTTAACGTTCTTTATTTCTTTTCCAATTCTTTGCAGTTTCAACCAAGTAATTTATAGGTCATAAACGAGGTTTTTAATTGAAAATTTAGAGGGACAGGTGCTTAATTGGACGGCACCTTGAAGTTTTTGTATTGATTCTTAGAAACAATTTTTTACTGTCAATAAACCAGTATCATCGGTAAATATTTCTAAACAAAAATTTTTAGGTTTTATAAAAATATTTTTTTAATGATCAAACGAAAGAAAATTTTTATAGCGTTCTTTATTTCATTTTGAATGTTTTTTCTTAAAATTAAGAGGGTGTTCAGGTGCTTAATTAGACTGCACCTTGAAGTTTTTGTAAGATTATTTAAAACAATTTTCTAATAAACCAGTATCATGGGCAAACATTTCTAAATGACAATTTTCAGGTTTTGGGATATCGCAAGTGAAGATATTTTCATAACGGACAAATGAAGGAAAACTTACAAATCGTAAATCAGTTAACGTTCTCTATTTCTTTTTAAATACTTTGCAATTTCAACCAAGTGTTGCGCTACGTAATTTATAGGTTATAAACGAGGGTCTTAAGCCAAACTTTAGAAGATTTTCAGGTGCTTAGACTGCACCCTGAAGTTTTTGTATTGATTCTTTAAAACAATTTTCTACTGTAAATAAACCAGTATCATCGGCAAATATTTCTAAATTACAATTTTCAGGTTTTGGGATATCGCAAGTGAAGATATTTCGTAACGGAAAAATGAAGGAAAACATAAAAATAGTAAATCAGTCAACGTTCCTTATTTCTTTTTGAATGCTTTGCAATTACAACCAAGTGTCGCGCTAAGTAATTTATGGGTTACAAACGAGATTTTTAATTCAAACTTTACAAGGTTTTCAGGTGCTTAGACTGCACCCTGAAGTTTCTGTATTAATTATTTAAAACAATTTTCTACTGTAAATAAACCAGTATCACCGGCAAATATTTCTAAATGACAATTTCTGGTTTTGTAAATCAGTTAACGTCCTTTATTTCTTTTCGAATGCTTTGCAATTTTATAATTGCTTTTAAATTTATAAATGAGTTTTTTAATTAAAAACTTAGAGGGTTTTCAGCAGTGGCGTGCAGTGCTAATCAAAGCAATTAGATACAAGCTAACACATACTATGCTAGTTTGCAGATTCCACCTTTCTGTTCTCGGACACTTCTTCTTTCTCATTCTTACAGCGCCAGCGGTCTGCAGATTATAACGTTTTTCGAGAATCGAAAAGGCGCAGCTTTTAAAATCTTTTAGCGATAATAGAACCTAAATCATATGGAGCGCCTATTAGAAAACTATCAGACGAGAGATGCGCAATAATACATTATATTCAATTAATGGAAATGTCTTCGCAATCTCTAAAATAAAATTATTCTTAAAATTCTTGTTGTACATATTTTTGTTGGAAATATCATGGGTTGAGCAATTAAAATGTATTTAAAATGTATTGATATGAAAAGAAGTTTTTGGATTTTATTAAGGGTAGGCAGCGGCGTTCTGTCTACATTATAAGTACGCCACTGGTTTTTAGGTGCTTCATTAGAAATAAAATCGATCTTAGCGCTGACAACACCGACTACTACCCTTTTTTCAATAAAAGTCCGTTTATAGTTTATTTGATTTGAAAATAAGAATGAAAAATTGATTGGAAATGAAATGGAATTAAAAACCACCACTTAATCGAATAATTAAATTTTAGATTACCGATTCCGATCATTCTTAAAACTCATTAAACATCTAAATTAAATTCTCTATTAACGAATCGGGTTCGCTTTATTTACTAGCTGTATAGGCATTGTTTAGTTACCTAGGCACTTTGTTTTGTCTAATTTAGATTTACTTTTGTAAGTGGGCGGGTTGTTCGAATAGAATTCTAATAGAAAATCCGTACAATTCAGACATTGGTAAGGCCGACTTTATACAGAATTAAAATGAAACAAAACAAAAAAGTTTATATATAAAAAAATTCAGTCTATGGAAAACCCCATTCGCATTTATACACAAAAGATAAAATAACAAAAAAATATAATTTAACTAATCTTTCGCTGAATAGTTATTTTATTAAAAAACGGATGGTTTTATTTATTTTTTTTATTATTATGTCGGTTTAGAACGTTTTTCTACGTTGTCCGACGCCTAATCTCCACCTCCTTCGATCCTGACAATCATCTTCTGTCAGATTTTTTTGACTCATTGATCTTTGGATTGACTGTTGCCATTCTAGTTTAGGACGCCCTCTTTTTCTGCGCCCTATTGGTTGCCATTCTAGGACCTCCTTTGGTAATCTTAGCTACAATTACTTGGTCGTGAGCAAACTGCAGTTTGTATTATGGTAAATCGGTCGTTAAGTTGTATTCCCATGCCGTGCACTTTACGTTTCCAGTTTTTTAAGGCTACTGCGATATATATTTTAAAAAGAGTTGGAGAGATACAACATCCCTGTCTTAAGCCTTTTGTTACCAGGAATTCTTTTGAAAGTAGATTTCCAATTTTAATTTTAGATTTTGACCCTTTGTATAGTTCTTTTATCGCTTGTATGATTGATATTAGTCTGCTCTAACACTGTCCATAATTTTTCTACTGGAACGGTATCATATGCTTTTTGTAGGTCCCCAAAGGTAACATGAGTCTCTATATTTCTGGCGCACCTTTTCTCAGTTACTTGTTTAAGACAAAAACATTATCACTACAAGATCTGCCTGCACAAAACCCATTTTGCTCTTCTTCTGGTTCATGAACATCATTCTCTATTAGATCTCTAAGAATCCTATCGTACAATCTATTTAGAGTACTGGTTACTGAAATTCCTCTGTAATTGTTGCAATCCAGCTATTTTGCTTTTTTATGTATTGATGATAGGAATGCAATTTTCATCATCAGGTACTGGATGTCCGTTTATGCATTGATTGATAATATATGTGAGATTTTCGTGTAGTTTCTCTGATCCATATTTGAGCATTTCAGCATATACTCCTCCAGGTCCGCTAGCTTTTCCGGATTTAAGCTTTTTAATACTATTCTTAATCATTTCCTTTTCGATGATTACTTCCTCTCCATATACATCTATGTCTCTCCTCGGAGAGACTGCCAGATATTCGGGTCTAGTCTCCTCCAGCAGTTCCTTGTAGTGTTCTGTCCATTGTTCTGGTTTGATGATCTGGATGTTTACTTTGCTTTTGTTGCTGCCTACCACCTACGTGTGTATTTATATCGTGGCATTTGCGCTCGAACATTTCATTTTTTCTGTGCGTATCGAATTTCTTAGCTGTCTTCTGGTTTCCCTGTAGATTTCTAGGTCAACAACAACTCCTTTAGTGTAACCGCGCACTATTGCACCAAACCCGCGGACATGGTTGGTTTGCACAGGGCTTTCAGCGCAGCTTGACTGTCTAAACAGATGCACAGGCGCTTTCCTGTTTCGTTCCTGATTTATTCCTCCCATGTTACGGCCAGTATAGGGTAAACCTCCGCCTGGAAGACTGTTGGATTATTTCCCAGCGAGTAGGTATTTCGAATACCCTTGCTTTCCACCTACAATCCGATTTGTGGACTTAATTTTTGTCTAAAAATTGAATTTTTAGTTTATTTGTTCCCATGATGCTTGATAGAGAGATAAGAATAGGTATATTTCAAAGAGGCAGCTATTTCGATGAAAATCTGTGCAATCGTTAACTATTTGACCGATGAATTTCTCGCATGTTTCACAGCAATCATGCCGCGCCGCGGCGTAATCTATTAAAGGTTGATATTTAAAATGAAATTTTCTGAAAACTCGCTGAAAATGTCGGTTAAAATTGACCATGAAAAATTGAACTTTTCATCGCCTTGATATTTTTCTCGAAGCAATGATTTCCGCGCCATTTTTAAATGCACAGCAGGGAAAGCTATTTTGTTAATTTCTTTATGGCACTAATAAAATAGAGATAAGTAAACCGGTTAGGTTAGGATAGATAAGGTGGCAGAACACTAACTTTTAATGTCAGCTGGTTTCACGTAGACTTTTCGTCAACGATCTCTATATATATAACTGGATAGGCCTTTACATATATGCAAAGGAAGGCAAAAATATTGATATTTTTTGTAGAGAGAGCACGCTGCGCAGGAGGTGCTACCTTTCCTTTTTTACTTTTACTCCCGATGATGTTCTGTGGTTTTGAAAGTCTACGATTAGGTACTAATAAAGTTTTTCTAAATAATCAAAGCTACTTACTTCAAAAAGGAAACCGGCTTTTCCCTCCTATAAAACTCGTTTTGGCAAGCAACGCATCGTGTTCCCATTTTTTATTATTGTTCAACAAAATATACTGACGACATTGACAAACACTTTAATGACATTTCACAAATGACAATCTCTTTGAAGTATTAAGTTCACAGAATACCACCGGTGATTAGAACTAAAGAGAGAAAGGTGTGCTTAGCATTCATTGTATGTTCTCACTAAAAAAACTCTTAAAATTTTCGACTCAGTGTCCCATATACGTAATGTATAGCCGTGGTCGTTCCAGTTACTTCGTATATAATTCATTGCCTGCCGTTTCATTTTGATACGAGATGTAGGTGAAAATACTGTCACAAAAGCAACCTCAACACTTTCTGTGTTGATGTGAGGGACAGAAAATTAGAGTGCTCAATTAAATCTGTCACAGCAATTCATTAACTTGGCGAGCGCGCCGAGCTTGATCTTTCTGAGTTCTCTCAGTTCTTCTAGATCTTAAAACTATAGAAGTAGGGCGTTACATCTCGTGCTGGCAAGTCCAGGGGAGTCACGCAACAGATGTCTTATCCTCTCAAGTTCCTCCTCGATTCTGCATCTACGACGGTTGTCGTTTGCTGATATGCTACCTGTCCTCTTCACGTCTCATTTTAGTCAAAGGTGCCTTGAGATGGTGTAGGTTTCTATAACCCTATCCATCTTTTCGGTGCCAGATTTACCAGGGTGTTGTTAATGTGCAACTTTACCAGACTCACGTATTGTTAACTTGATTACCGTCTCTGAATACACCTGTTTGGGGTAGTTTATCGACTACCTCACCGTGTTTTTCTGAGTGGAATAAGTTTTGAAATTGAGAATCTGTCACCTCCTATGGAATATGTCTCAGAAACAAAGTTCTTCAATGTTTTATAATAAGTCATAAGTTGTCTCTCGGTACATGCCCTTCTTAACACATTTGTTACTAATTCAGTAATTCTTAATTAAATAATTAGGGGTCGTATTTCAAATTTGATTTACCTACTTACTTTAATAGAGCAGGTTTCGATTCTGTACAACTTTACGGGCCTGACGTAACTTTAATCCACTTTAAGTTTTAGAAATCCTAGTCTTAACATCTTAGTAATACCTATCTACTGGTGTAGGTGTTTAAACTTTCAGACATTATAAATTATTAGTTTTGAATTTGAAACTTACATAAACGTGTATTAACAGCAACTTGCACCACTCAATTTTACCGGCTGTTTAGTTAAAACATCGTTTAATTCGTTAAATTACTTTTGTTTGGCACCTGAAATGAACACCGTATTGTCAACTTGATGTTTGAATACACCTGCTTTGATGGGAATCTATCGATATCCTTTATACCTTGTTTTTCTGAGTGACCTGGAGTTTAACATAGAAACCTACGTGAGATTGATGGAAAACTATTGTTTTTTGTTCCAGGTCTTTTTCGGCGTAGTATTTTTTCCTGGACAATACGTTTTGACATTAAGAATCTGTCACCACCTGGATGTGGCTCAGTTACAAAATTCATCAATGTTACAGTTTCAGTCCATGGTATTCTTAATTATTTATTTAGGGTTCATATTTCAAGTGTGATTTACCTACTTACTTTAATAGAGCAGGTTTCGGTTCTGTACAACTTTACGGGCCTGACGTAACTTTAATCCACTTTAAGTTTTAGAAATCCCGGTCTTAAAATCTTAGTAATATCTATCTTCTAGTGTAGGTGTTTAAACTTTAAGACATTCTAAATTGTTAGTTTTGAATTAATTTTGTATTAACAGCAACTTGCACCACTCGATTTTACCGGCTGTTTAAAGTTAAAACATCGCTTAATTCGTTAATTTCCTTTTCTTTGGCACCATCTGTAAACGGAAATTTAAATTGTTTTAAAGCACGTTTAACTAAAATGCAAAATGGTTGTTTATCTGCAAGATTAACTAATTTTTGAGGTTATTATAGCGTTTTATATTGGTTTTCTTTTGATTTTTCTGCCAAAATGTTTTATACAGAGGATGACTTTGTCAATGATGATTTGATAACAGCCAAAAATAATTAAAACGACAGCAGACCCTTTTCCTGAGAAAAACAAGTATAAAAGGATATACTATTATTATGGTAAACATGAACATTAGGGACTTATGGCAAAAAAGCCAGGCAGTAATAGTGCCGGGCACTATTTTCCATTGAAAACTGACAGTCGATCTTGCAAAATTGACATACCAAAGTCGAATTTATAAATCCAGTCGTTTATTTTCCATTAATAAAGGCGGCACTATTAATTCTGGCTCTTATATTGTTGAAAGAAAAAAGCTGTTCTTATAATGCGAAACTGCCAGAATAGTGCCTGTAACTATTACTGCCTGGCTCTTTTGCAATAAGTCCCTATTATTCTCAGATTGTATATATTTTCTTGAAATTTGCTTCCTATACTGAGTACTTTACAGAACTCTGAATCACCTTACTAAGTTCTTTTAGGAATAAAAGCAAATCAGCGACTTTTAATAGGCCAATTTTTTTTCAACCAGGGAATACCTCCTAACTGTGGCACAATATGCAGGAGTTCAAACTGCCGCAGTATCTAGAACAATTAAAACTTTTTGAAGCCATTGCCAATGATTATTCTATAATATATCATAAAATTTGAAATTAGAAAAGTCAGCAGCGTCTTTCAGTTTATTAATTTGAGTGTTTTGGAGAATCATTTTGTAGCGGGAGGCAATGTGTATCAAAAAATGTATCGTTGGATGTATTGGAGATATATAAATCGGCCCTCACTTTTGTTTTTCTCTTAACTTTTTATAAATGTTTCTCCCGTTTATACCAAAAAAAATAGAAAAAAAAATAAGACCGTAAAAACAAACAGGTACCGGAATACCAATAAAAAATGTCGATAGTTCATATTTTACAATGTGGAGTTCGGTAATAATTTAAGCATACGTTAGATATCAGTCACATAATGTTGATGCAACGACCGAAAAATTAAACGTTGCTTAAAAATGGTGCAAGTACCTGTAGGCGTATTCAACTCTTAACGGCATATGCATTTCAAGAACATTATCTTTAGTTAACCGCAGGGTAATACACTGTTTGCCAGGGAAGTGATCATTACAAATAAATTTTATATGGGATATTAAATTAGTCTCAATTTGAACTATTAGGCTATGTTTCCACTGTTGTTTGTTTTCAAAAATGTACCTCAAAGTTATAAGTTTTCTTTATTGCCATTTGATTTACATAGTAAATATTGACATTGTCACATAAGAAAAAGTTTGATCTAAAGTGGGACAAAGTATAAAAATCGCACTGAACGCACTAAAACTAAAGTTATAAAATCAAAATTTTAATATTATTTATTGATAATAATTATAAAGTTATTCTACAACCTAATAGAATTAACTCAAAACCATAATTACAGTAATCTCCATCAAAATAGCTGGAGCTAACCACCTCTTGAATTAAAAAAATTGTGTGTGCTTAAGACCACACAGCGGAAGTGTAAACTTCAACAAGGCGAAATTAATAATACTGGCCTTTATCTGCATCATCATATCGCTCGCTGAATATTTCTCTCACAGTTAGTCGACTCGAGCCGACTTCACCCGAATGAGCGTAACATGGCCGAAAACTGCTAAACGCGCCTAAAGAAGTTTATACTTCCAAAATTCTTTTACAGAATAGTGGATTTTTGACACTAAATATTTCCCTAGATCTGTGTTAAATTTTTAAAAACTATTAGTATTTTTAACTGCTTTTGGCAGACAATTGTCAACAGTGGAACAAAAACAGTAGGGACTTTTAGTGAAGACTGCTAGATTATAGGAGGGAATTCTTCTTTGAAACTTGATCTTGTGTAGTGGTTATGAGAGCTACTGGCTGAAGGAAATTTGCACATATTTCTTCTTACAAAGTTTGCAGCTTCATAAATTAAAATGTCAGGCGCTGTCAAAATATTGTTTTCTTTAAACACTGGTCTGCATGATTCTAAGAAATTTATTCGAAAAATGGTCCGCAAAATTCTCTTTTGTAAAATTAATATTGTTTCAGTCTTTACTTTGTCCCCAGAAAACATCTTGATATTTTATATGACTTGAAGCTAGTGAATAATATATATTTAATAGTTGTTTTTGACGAAGAATATTGTTAAGATTGATAATTGCAAAAAAAGTGGAGTTCAGCTTCCCAGCTACAAAATCGCAATGTTTTTTCCATGTTAGTTTTTCATCACGTAAAAGTTTCAGAAAAATGCAAGTTTGTAATTTTTTTATTTCTCCACCCTTTAGAAATAGCTTTGGAACGTTGCTTTCTTTTGTAACAGGTTAAGTAATGGATTTTACTGGGATTTACTGGCAATCTGTTTCTTTGACACCATTCGTTGAATAAATTTAAGATTAAGTTGGCTGATTCTAGAAGGTTTTCTTCTATTCGCGCTGAAATAGTTATAGTACAGTCATCAGCATAAAAAATTATTTTGATATTTTTGGGGGCAAGTACACTACCTTGAGGGACACCAAACTTCAGGGTTGATTCTTTAGATAGCTTATCGCCAACTTTGACAAAAATTTTGCGATTTGATAAAATGTCTCTGAACTATTTGTTCGGTATACCACAAATTTCCATGTCTTTAAATAAATAAATTTATAGGTAAATTTATAGAAACACAATCAAAAGCACCACTAATAAAATCTAGGAATATCGTTATAGTAGTGGAAACGTTTTTCCTAAAACCATGTTAAAAGTTTGACAAAAGATTATTTCGGTTTATAAATGAATGGAGACAATTTTGAAATATAAAAAAAACCTATAATAGATCTATAATTTTCCATGAGTTCAGAATTACCCTTTTTAAGCAGCGGCACCAAAAAGCCAAGTTTTAAATTGTCTGGAAAAGTTCCGGTTTGAAACTTAGAAAATTCAACTATAATGGGTTTCATGTTCGAAGGTTTGGAACGATATATGAAGTATGTGACAGAGAGCAACACAAAAAAAATCCCAGACATAATTTAGAGCAAACAAAGGTCATTGTCAAGTGCAGAGGCTAATTCAATTTCTTTCACTTCCAAGTTTCTGAATGTGGCTTTATATTTTGGTAACAAGTGTCGGTTGCAGCTTCTTGTCTTGTCATAGGTTTAGCTACGTTTCCAACGAAGTAACCTTAACTTTTGAATTTCTGTTCATCAAAGCTGCCGGAATGTTCTTATATGTTTCGGAAATAAATGGCTGTTGTTGCTTCTTGTAGTCGTTTTAGCTACGTTCCAATGAAGCAACCTAGAGCAACTCTTGTTTCTGTTGCTTGTTTCCAAATATATTCCTCAAAGTTGCAGAATGTTGCTTGTAAACAAATGATTGTTGATTGTTGACTCTTGTCGCTGGTGTCCAATTTGAATGGAACCTTCAAAAATCGGCAACACGTTGAAATAGAAACAAGTCGAACTGTGTTGCGGTTGCGGTGGAACAAGAACACAAAATGTCAACAAGAAGTTGACCAATGTTGCTTAAATAACAGGAAACATGTATAGATATATTCTTTTCCGTCTTTAAATAAATAATAAAAGAATAGAAAAGTTTTATAAAATATGTACAACATAAAAACAATCTTTAAGACAGAAAATAAACTTAGATCTATTTTAACAAAAACAAAACCTATAAATGAAGAACAAAATTCAAAAAACGTAATTTATAAAATACCTTGTGAATGTGGTAAAATTTATATTGTTGAAGCTGCTAGGCCACTTGAAGTAAGACTTAATGATCATCAAGTAAAATCTTAGGAGGGGTGATTACAAGAGACCCAGAGTTTGGCAACATTATTTTGAAAGTAATCATAGCATATAATGAGGAGAAACCCAAATTTTACAATAAGAATCTCATAACTTTAGAAGAAAGTCAAAGAATCAACATGTATTTATTTAAATAAAGATAACTATTTTTCAAGTGTATCATAAATAAAACTCAACTTTTTTCTAAAACAAGATTCACAAAAAGGATTTTAAAAAATTAATTAATACTGTAATGATATTTTGATTCTCAAATACCAAATTGCAAATAATCCAAACTATAAACAACAAGTGAAATTAAAGAAAGAAAAATAAGAAAAACGTTTTTCTGTCTTCGGCCGGGACCCGAACCCGGAACCTCTTGCTCTGTACGGAAACGTTCAAGCATTAAACTACCGAAGACCACACATAAATTTTCGGAAAACTTCCATCTATGCAGGTGCGCGGTGTCTCAATACAAGAACGAGAAATTCTCAGGGTATTAACTCGACAAGTCATCCAACTGATGTCTATAATTCTTCTTTCCCACTGTCAAAGGTATGATAACTCAAATTAGACGTAAAGAATCAACGTCTGAAAGCTTGTCGTGTGTTTAAATATTTGATCGCAATGGGCGATTGCCAATATAATTCTCAAATACCAAATTGCAAATACTGCAAGGACCTAAAACTATAAACAACAAGTGAAATTAATAAAAGAACAACAACAAGTCAAAATTAATATTGGCAATCGCCCATTGCGATCAGAAATTTTAACACACGAAAAGGTGATCTCATGCTTTCAGACGTTAATTCTTTACGTCTTTATTTGCTAAAGATCTTTAGCATAACCACAAAACTCCAACTGCCCTTGTTATTTTTTACCTAACGCACATGATTAAAAGCAAAATAGTCAAAAAAATAGATATTTTGAAGCGATTTTAATTGGTCCAAAATATCCCTATTATGATTCTGACTAAAACTTCTTGTAAATAGAGCTTAAAAGCAAGATAATATTGCCTTTAATTACATATCATAATAGTTGTAGCCACAAGGGCAATTAGTATAGTTGTAGTCACAAGGTCAATTAGTTATTACATTTGCCTTGGCCATTTCGACATACAAAATATATCCGAAACGCATTAACAATAATACAGGGTGTCACAACTAAAAGGTAACAGACGTGTTTTTGGGTATTTTCCGTGCGAATTCGGAGAAGCACTTGGACACGTCGAATTTGTTTGCGAGGAGGACACTTTTTGGCTTGGCATCTTGAAATGTTTGTAGCACGCACCATCTTCGAGGGGTATAATTTACCCCTATATTTTGAATAGGGAAAGTGTGTCTAGTGATAACTTGTTTTGAAGGCCTCCTGAATGTCTTTACAACCGTGTAAAATTTTCAAAAATATATCTATTAATTTTTGGGATAATTGCCTTCCAGCTTTCAAATTTAACGTGGACTGATAAAATAAAAATGTAATCAGAATTTTATATTTTTCGGATTTAATTTTTATTTTATCATTCCATGTTAAATTTGAAAATTTGAAAGCATATATCTTTAAAACGAATCGATGGATTTTCAAAATTTTTAGATGGATGTAAAGACATTAAAGAGAGCTTCAAAACAAGGTATCACTAGACCCACTTTCCCTATTCAAAATATAGGGGTAAAGTATACTCCTCAAAGAAGGCTCGTGCTACAAAAATTTCAAAATAGCCAAAAAGCGTTTCTTCAAATTCGCATTCTAAATACCCAAAAAGGGCTCTGTTTCGATGTTCGTGAAACACCCTGTATATCCGAAACGCATTAACAATAATAAAAGTCATTAATAAACAAAATAAATTATTGTTTAGTTTGTGGTGAAAACCATTTGGAGGGATGACCACGTGCGGAAGCTGTTTCAATCAACAGCTACAGAATTATTTAGCAACTTAGCTTAACTCAGCTTTTGTTGGATGGATAGGTACTAATTGCTGTGTTACCGGTTAATCATTACCATGAACTTTTTAAGAAAGCAGAACAATGGCAAACTGTAAATATAAGACCAGTAAATTTATTAAATACTATAAACCTAGCGTCGGTAGTAGCGTAAAAATTTCCTTAACCAGACAGAACAGCTCATAGAACACGTAAGCCAAATTTCACTGAAATCGGTACTGAGATTAGTGGTAAAAAAAAACGATTTTTAAGACTAGTGTCTTTACTTGCAAGTATATTGAATAAATTTTTCCCAGGACAACTTTCTCCAACTGGGTGGACCAGAAATTAACAATAAAGTTCGAAGAACTACTGTTTTTTACATTATTCTGTTTACAAATATAAAAAATTGACATAAAATCTCTGCTACAACCCAAACACAAAATAAGCATGAAAATAAAATTATTTGTGCCAAATAAAAGTAATTTCAAACGTGAGAAGAATGGTTATTGACTAATTTCAGATACTGACTCCTGTCTCTCGAAAAGTTTTAAAGTTTTTGATTTTAGACAGCATTTAGAAAGAGAGATATCCATTTAATTTCTCTTATATTAATGGTTCTATTACATTCCCTCTAAAATCTTATTGTATAGGTAATTAAAGCTGTAAAATAGTTAATTAGTAATTGGCAAAGCTTTTTAAATCATTCATCTTAAAACACGTTGAGAGTAATTAATCCAACTTAAGTCCTTAAAAGCTGTTAGAAGTGAAATTAAGGTAGCAGACTGTATAAAACTTTAACTTTAACAACTTTTTCTCCAAATGAAATTACTAGGGCCGTATTTAAGGTAGGATCAAGTGACAACGAGTTAGTTGATCGGTTTTCTGCATTGGGGTTTACTAATAAGGCAATTGGAGACTTTTTTAAGGCATTGGTTATGATAGTAAAAGTTTCCTTAACCAGACAGAATAGCTCATAGAACATGTAAGCCAAATTTCATTGAAATCCCTACTGAGTTTAGTGGTAAAAAAAACCTTGCGATTTTAAAGGCTCGTGTCGTTAGTTGCAAGTATATTGAATAAATTTTTCCCAGGGAAACTTTTCCCAACTGGGTGCACCAGAAATTAACAGTAAAGTTTGAAGAACTACTGTTTTGTACATTATCCGATTCCTGTTTACAAATGTAAAAAATTGACCTAAAATCTCTGCTACAACCAAAATGGAAAATAAGCATGAAAATAAAATGATTTGTGCCAACTAAAAGAAATTTCAAACGTGAGAGGAATCGTTATTGACTAATTTCAGATACTGTCTTTGGAAAAATTTTATTTGATTTTAGACAGCATTCAGAAAGAGAGATATCCATTTACTTCCTCTCATATAATGGTATAAGTAATTAAAGCTGTAAAATAGTTAATTAGTAATTAGCAAAGCTTTTTAAATCATTCATCTTAAAACAAGTTGAGATGAATTAAACCAACTTAACTTCTTAAAAGCTGTTTGAAGTGAAATTAAGGTAGCAGAATGTATAAAATTTTAACTTTAACAACTTTTTCTCCAAATGAAATTACCAGGGCCGTACTTAAGGCAGGATTATACAAGATATCTACGAAAAACTAAAGAACGGTGCAACTCTACCGTGTGTTGCGAGGGGTGGTTGATTTTTTTTATCTACAAGATTTAAATTCGGTTTAAAAAATTTTCTATATTTACCTTTAATCTCTACTACAACCAAAATGCAAAATAAAATTCAAACCGGGGAAGAATCGTTACTGACTAATTTAAGATAATGTCGAGGATAATGTTCTCTGTGCCCTAGAATCGTTTGAGAGCAGTTCTACCCAAGATTTGAGACAGCATTTAGAAATCGAGATATCCATTTTACTACTCCTATATCAATGGCTTTATTACATTCCCTCTAAAATATCATTGTGAAACTAATTAGAGCTGTAAAATAATTAATTAATAATTAGCAAAGCTTCTTAAAACATTTATTTTAAAACAAGGTGAGTTGCGAATTAAACCAACTTAACTTCTTAAAAGCTGTTGGAAGTAAAGTAAAGGTAGCAGGCCGTATAAAACTTTAATCCACCATTAAGTTTGTGTGTTTAACAACTTTTCTAGTTCCTTAATGCAATTACCAGGGCCTTACTTAAGGCAGGATTTTACAAAATACCAATGAAAAGTAAAAGAACTCAAGACTCAAATAAAAAGAATTCGGTTTATTTTTTTTAATGACATTTAATCTCCACTACAACCAAAATGCAAAATAAGCATGAAAATAAACTTAATTGTGTAAAATTCAAGAAATCTCAAATGTGAGAAAAATCGTTACACACTAATTTAAAATAATGTCTCTATGTCCCCAGATCAGTTTAGAGCGGTTGTATCCAAGATATGGGACAGCATTTAGAAAGAGATATATCTATTTCCTTGCTCCTATATCAATGGTTTCATTACATTCCCTCTAAAATCTCATTGTAAAACTAACTAGAGCTGTAAAATAATTAATTAATAATTAGAAAATCTTTTTAATTCATTCATCTTAACTTCTTAAAAGCTGTTGGAAGTAAAGTTAAGGTAGAAAACTGTATAAAACTTTAATCCTCCATTAAGTTTGTGTCTAACAACTTTTCCAGTTTCTTAATGCAATTACCAGGGCTGTACTTAAGGTAGGATTTTACAAAATACCAATGAAAAGTAAAAGAACTCGAGACTCGAACAAAGAGCATTCGGTTTATTTGTTTTAATGACATTTAATCTCCACTACAACCAAAATGCAAAATAAGCATGAAACTAAAATTAATTGTCTAAAATCCAAGAAATCTCAAACGTAAAAAAAGTTACTAATTTCAAATAATGGTTTTTATGCCCTCGGATCATTTTAGAGCAGTTGTGTCAAAGATTTGAGACAGCATTTAGAAAGAGATATATCTATTTGCTCCCTTCTATATCAATGGCTTTATTACATTCCCTCTAAAATCTAATTGTAAAACTAATTAGAGCTGTAAAATAATTAATTAATAATTAGCAAAGCATTTTCATTCATTCATCTTAAAACAAGTTGAGTTGCACATTAAACCTACTTAACTTCTTAAAAGCTGTTGGAAGTAAAGTTAAGGTAGCAGACGGTATAAAACTTTAATCCTCCATTAAGTTTGTGTCTTTAACAACTTTTCCAGTTTCTTAATGCAATTATCAGGGCCGTACTTAAGGCAGAATTTTACAAAATAAAAATGAAAAGTAAAAGAACTCGAGACTAGAACAAAGATAATTTTTTTGGTTTATTTTTTTTAATGACCTTTAATCTCCACTACAACCAAAATGCAAAGTAAGCATGAAACTAAAATTAATTGTCTTAAATTAATGGTTTCATTACATTCCCTCTAAAATATCATTGTAAAACTAATTAGACCCGTAAAATAATTAATTAATAATTAGCAAAGCTTTTTAATTAATTCATGTTACAACAAGTTGAGTCGCGAATTAAACCAACTTAACTTCTTAAAAGCTGTTGGAAGTTAAGTAAAGGTAGCAGACCATATAAAACTTTAATCCTCCATTAAATTTCTGTCTTTAACAACTATTACTGTTTCTTAATGCAAGAACCAGGGCTATAGTTATGGCAGGATTTTACAAAATACCAATGAAAAGTTAAAAGAACTCGAGACTCGAACAAAGATAATTTTTTTGGTTTATTTTTTTTTAATATCCTTTAATCTCCACTACAACCAAACTGCAAAATAAGCATAAAACTAAAATTAATTGTCTAAAATCCAAGAAATCTCAAACGTAAGAAAAATCGTTACTAATTTAAAATAATGGTTTCTATGTCCTCGGATCATTTTAGAGCAGTTGTATCCAAGATTTGAGACAGCATTTAGAAAGAGATATATCTATTTCCTCCCTCCTATATCAATGGTTTTATTACATTTCCTCTTTGCACAACTAATTAGAGCTTTAAAATAATTAATTAATAATTAGCAAAGCTTTTTAATTCATTCGTCTTAAAACAAGTTGAGTTGCGAATTAAACCAACTTAACTTTTTAAAAGCTGTTGAAAGTAAACTAAAGGTGCCAGACCGTATAAAACTTTAATCCTCCATTAAGTTTGTGTCTTTAGCAACTTTTCCAGTTTCTTAATGCAATTACCAGGGTCGTATTTAAGGCAGGATTTTACAAAATACCAATGAACAGTAAAAGAACTTGAGACGCAAACAAAGAGAATTCGGTTATTTTTTTATTGACCTTTAATCTCCACCACAACCAAAATGCAAAATAAGCATAAAAATAAAATTATTTGTGTAAAATCCAAGAAATCTCAAACGTGACAAAAATCGATACTGACTTATTTAAAGTAGTGGTTTCTATGCCCTCAGATCATTTTAGAGCAGTTGTATTCAATATTTGAGACAGCATTTAGACAGAGATATTGTCAGGATAGAAAATAGTGTCCTATTAAGTAAATGGCACAAGTTACGTTTATAAGCAAGTGCACATTAACCCTAAACAATCTAAGGAAATGAACTTCTGTATATAGTTCAAATTGTATTTAAAGTAATAAATTGTATACAGAAATTATTATAAACAAGAAGTGACTAATCGGTCATCGATGATGTTTATACAGGAAACAAAACACATCTCGATATCCTATCAATGGCAAACGGTTTGTAATAAAAGCATCTCCAAAAGAGTTTAGCAGTTAGTTGTAAGCTGAGAACCTAACGTCCCAGGCGTAGTTAATAGTGAAGACAAGTAGTACGATAGTCAGAAGTTATAAGAAGTTGAGCGTATCGAGAAGATACACATTTGGAGACAAGATGTATTTAAGTACAATGTAAGTAGTAATTATAAGTATTATAATAAAACCATAACACCTAACTTAAACTGTGTTACGTCGCGATAAAACCCCCTCATGACAATATATCTCTTTCCTCCCTCCTATATCAATGGTTTCATTACATTCCCTCTAAAATCTCATTGTAAAACTAATTAGAGCTGTAAAATAATTAATAATTAGCAAATCTTTGTAATTCATTCATCTTACAAAAATTGAGTCGCAAATTAAACCAACTTAACTTCTTAAAAGCTGTTGGAAGTAAAGTAAAGGTAGCAGACCATATAAAACTTTAATCTTCCATTAAGTTTGTGTCTTTAACAACTTTTCCAGTTTCTTAATGCAATTACTAGGGCCGTACTTAAGGCCGGATTATACAAGGAATCAACAAAATACTAAAAGAACGGTGCAACCATACAGAGTGTTTTTCAAGGGTGGTACACCATCATTTTTGTCTACAGTAGTTTTAAGTAAGTAACTAGGTTATACAAAATAAGGTTAAGTTTGACATTTCATGACTCGCCACGTGTCCGGAATATTTTAACATTTCTGTATTCCTGGGCTATAGTCCACAGCACACCGTTCTATTTTTGAAATAATGAGAAACAGATTGTGTTTTCAAAAATAGCTTGATGTTGCCGAGATGGCCAATTTTTTTATCTGCTAAAATTCTTAAAAGTGATTCCTGTCAGACGCAGACAACTTTCGTGCATCGTGCTAACTAAATCAAGCATACGATTTGTAGTACAATATTGCCATTTATTTTCAAACACAAACTTTACAGGTACAGAAAAATATAGCCGGTTACTGATTATTGAATTTTAGTTTTTTCATCTCGTTATTTTGATGTTTAGGAAAGGGACAACAAGCGAGGAGCTGGGTCAAAATCTAAAAACGGGGGAGGGGGGGGAGTATTTCTCCTATTTTTTATGTAATTATTAACAAACAATGCTTTTTTTCTAGGGAGGAAGTAATTAACACGTTACCCCCCCCCCCTCTTAAATCCGCGTTTGGGGAACACGGCCGTAACAGCATCTAATTTGCAAGACAAATGTTTTATTTAATAGGGACATTTTGGGTCGCGTATTTTACACTTTGTGACAGTTATTATTATTACTGAGTATGTGCATTAGCAGCTTCTCGCTCCTTTATTGTTACTTACGGTAACGGCGTCTGGTACTTACGGAGGCCGTCTTTTATTGTTATCCTTATTTTTTAAGGTTAGTTTTGTATTGTTTTTTTTAATACAGTTGAATTTTTTACTAGATGTTTCTAGTTTGGTCTGTAAAAAGTAATAAATGTAAATAAAACTACTAACTTAGCATTTGTGGAACTAAAAATTTTGATTGATTTTTGTTAAATAAAATAGTCTCTATATTTTCTTACCCGGGGTTTGGCCCATCATAAATGCATCCCTGGACAACCGCCCAATTTTTATTACGGACTTTTTTGAAGTGAGGTTTCTCTACCTTTATAACCATGTATTATTGCTCGAAAACTTTTAGTTCACTATAAAAACATTACTGAGCACTTAAAGAACGAAAAAATAAGTGGAAATAAGTCTATAACTGACAATAAATAAAAAGTGCAAGATGATAAAAGAATTTCAATGATGTTCACAACATATATTTCTTGACAAAACAACATCTAAACGATATGACACAACTGCGAATTTGGAGGCTTCTACGAGGTGCAAATATAAAAAAGTACAACACAAAATACGCAGGAGTTCATCCTCTTGGGACCAATATAAAACTAAATTATCAACATGAACAACCCCCTCTCTTAACTCGATTATGGTAAAAGATAGGTAGATGAAAACTAAACATATCAGAATTGTCAAATGTCACTGCTAGTGTCAAATTTGGACAGCAACTTTTTAAAATTTAAGGGCACACTGTATGTATCGGAAGGGGGGAATTTACGGAACCAATGATACAAATAAAAATAACTTCAAGACACAAGCCTAACCAGAAAAATCAAAGAGCAGCTCCAAAAACCTCATACTATTTGTTGTGTGGAAATCTGAGTTTTTTTAAAAGTTATTAATGGTACAAACTAATCAGCCTTTATCGGTTTTCAGCGTTTGAAAAAGGATCAAACGTCAAACAAACCTCTTTGTACAGGCAAACTTCTCAAATTTCCATTGCGCGCCGTTAAGAAAATTTAATTAAATCAAAGGAAACGAAGTTGCCTTATTGGACCGTTTTTGAACAATAGTTACAATTTAACTCAGAGTGCATGAGTTAACTCATTGCAATACTACAGTCTCGTAGAAGGATAATAAAATAGTCATACACAAGGGGATGATGGGATGCTCTGACAACTAACACCGTGCTTTTATTCTGCTGGTCAACATTGCGCCCAGGGGCAATTATGGGCTAAACTAGATGTTGCCTCTTATTTGGTTGGCTTCATATTTTAGTGTTGTGCTTTCCACTCGACTGCCGAGGGTCATCATAGTGCTTGTCCTCTAAGAGGTTGCGAAGAGAGCTTGGCCTCTGAGGGTTTTGGAAAAACTAGTCTCTTTTACTTGACTGTAGAATGGTATTGGCATTGGGTAGGCTTACCGCATTTGTTGCGGTATTGATTAAATGTGATTCAATCTAATTCACTAATAATGCGGAGGCCTTACTAGAATTCCAAAGCATCTGCAGAGTTTTTCTACGTACAGAATGGAAAAAATAAAAATCTTCAATGAAATCTTAGTCGAACTCTGTCGGTACGTAGCGGACGTGGTCATAATAGACTTTAATTGGTTGGCTTCATATTATGGTATTGTGCTGCAGAGAGTGAGCACAGTGCCTGTTCTCTGAGAGGTTGGAAAATGTTGAGTGCTGCGCAGTTACCTGACTGTAAAGAGTCAGCAAAAGGGCTTGGCGGCCTCTGAGGGTTTAGGAAAAACAAGGCTCGTTCACTTGACTCTAGAATGGTATTGGAATTGGGTAGGCTTACCGCATTTATTGCGGTATTGATTAAATGTGAATCAATCTAATTGACTAATAATGTGGAGGCCTTGGTAGAATACCAAAGAATCTGCAGACTTTTTCCAAGTACAGGATAAAAAATAAAAATATTCGTCAATTAAATCTAAGTCAAACTTCACCCGTACGTACATAATATTGTGCCTTTACCTTTACTGCAGACGGTCAGCACAGTGCCTGTTCTCTGAGAAATTGGGGAATGTTGAGTGCTGCGCAATAACCTGACTGTAAAGAAACAGCAAAGGGCTCGACGGCCTCTGGGGATTCGGGAAAAACTAGGCTCTTTTAGTTGACTGTAGAGTGGTGTTGGAATTGGATAGGCTTACAATATTTATTGAAAAAAAAACATTAATTCGTCAATGAAATCTAAGTCAAACTCTGTGAGGTACCCTCGCCCACTTTTTTAATGTCGTCTTAATTTTCCTTTAGCTGTGGAATACAAAGAAACAGTGCATTGTTTGACAACACCGCATGGTTTCAAATAAATATCATGAAAAAGTGGGGACCGTACCTACGTATACAGGACCGGACGTGGGCATAATCGACCCAAATAGACAACTCAAAATAACCAAGAACTATGGGACAAAGAAACAGGCGCAGGAGTCTTACTAAAATACTTAAACGTTCATATAATTAATTTGAATTAAACAATTCAGCCCTTAAAATTCAAAGCACAGAACTAATATTAATTGAACTTAATTAGTATTTGGTCCTTTACCTCCTTATTCGTAAACAAATGTCGCAAGGCAGGCACGCAACACCCCTTTTTAAGACAATAACGAAAAGCCGTGTTACATTAATAAAGACATTAGACTCTTAAGCAGTATTGGAACAGATGAGTGACAGTATTTAGACACAGCAATATGTAGCGTGGCCAGCCTTTTATCTAGGGGTAGGATTTTTCTATGGGCCATAAGGATTGCATGGTAGAACAGAAAAGCGTAAAACAAACGTTGCCAGATTAGCGAAAATATCACTATCATAAGCTACTACCCGATTCACAAAAGGTCAATTTAGTCAGTTTCATTTAAATTGCATTAATTAAACGGGGTGGGCCACTGTCCAACAACACGGTTATCAAAATTCGAAGAGACTTTTCAATTGAAAACCTAAATTTTGAATGACATTTTTTCGAAATGACGTTTTCTTCGACAACATTTTTTCCAAACCTTCTTTTCGTAGAACATTTCTTCCGAAAATGTTTTTTTTCGGATGAAAATTTTTTTGAATGCGTTTTTATCGATAACTTTTATTTCAAATACATTTTTTTTGAAACACGGTTTTCACGAAAAAATTTCCTTAAAAGAGCTTATTTCCTTACTGTTGAAAATACGAAAGGTGTTATCCTAACCTTTGTCAATTATGCTGTTTTATCTTTTTAGTCATGAAATATGTGAAAAATATCTAAAAAAATCTTGGGGTTTCGGCCCCCCCCCCCCAATGGGTGCTCCCATGGCACAGGATACGTTTGCCATCAATTTAAAAAACTTCATTCAAAATAATTGTTTACGAAAAAAGTGTCACTCGAAATTTAGGACTTCGAAAAAAGCTTGTTTTTGAGAAACGAACTGTAACCCAAACATGAATAATTTAATGAATTATTTGAATTAAAAAGTAAATAATTAAAATAATGATTTTCAATTTTAAAGTGTTATTCTGGTTAATGATTTTCGTCAAGTAATAATTATCGCCCTAACAATTGTTTCAGGTTGTGACCTTTGGCAACGGTGGAACGCTTGCTACGGGAATCGTGCGTATCGCGGTCTCTTATTAATCAATGCTATCCTCAATCTGTTTTCTGTCCCCTTATAGAAATTGAGCCTCCTAGAAGTGGACTTGTTCACGCGGTATGAAGTATCAAAGGCAAAGAAAACGAACATGTTAAAAAGTACACTCATCTACAGTAAACTGTAATAAAGAATACATTAACGAAATTAAAAAACACGAAACATAAAATAAAAAAATAAATAAAAATGTGATCACTTTTTTCTGTTAAACATTTCTCCCCCCTTCGTTAAATACAGTTTGATATACAGTTCCTACCCGCATAGCGTTTTTTCCCCAAAAAAAATAACGTAAAAAGGCTAATATCGGGACGAGCTTTGTGAACACCTTGATTTATTACGGTTTCTCCAGGACCCCCATCCCGACACTTCCGCGGTTGCCAAAATCGTACACGGACAATTCCATACATACATCATCGGTATATTACACTACATCCATTGTCTATCTATTATTATCTCTTACTAAGTTAATAATTCTGATTTATTAGAAAACTTATTGAAGAAACAGGCTCAAGTGTGTTGAGAAGCCGCATTTATTGATAGCCCTAGAGGCATCAGGTTTGATAGGTCGTCGATATCATCACTGATTTGTATCGGCCCGCAAACCTGTCTCTTAAATATAAAAGTTTTATTGGACAAAACACCACTTCAGATAAACTGTAAGCTCGTATGCGAAGATCTGTTGGTCCTTCTTATATGGAGAATGATATTATCTTCTGCATATCTTAGACTGAATACTCCTCAAGAGCTTTTTCAAACTTTTTATTAGAAGTTCCAGCTCCTAGCGGAAGTTGATAATAACCACAGCTATTTATCTTTTTTGCTGTTCCTTCAAACAGATGAATCGACGGCAAGCAGTCTTATTCTCTTAAAATCTGAAGCCAGGATTAAGGTAAATCTGTTTCTTAAATCTAAGAGTGTTGGCGCCAACCGAACCAATTTTGACAAAATGTGGCCTTCCCAACACAAATTTAAAAAAGTCCTTTACTTAAAAATAGTCCGGCTGTGCGCCTGGTGTTTAACGTTCTTACTTATTTCAGCAATTCTTACTTATTTTTTAAACTTTTATAGCTTTTCAGCGAGAATGGCAATATCATCCGCATATCTTGGATTGTAGTAACATAGCATATTAAAAGAGATACGATGAACTCTGTCAGAGATTCTTTGGACTTCCATTTAGAAGTACCATTTTGTAAGCGCAAGTTGGGAACAATCACAGCTATTTAAATCCTATTTGTTCGTCATGCAGCACTATTCCCTGAAATTCTGAAGCCTTCTTATTGGTAAATCCATCTCTCTGACTTTGACACTCTATGGCCTTCCTTAAACCAGTTTCGAAAAACCATAACATGGTACGTCACGAGCTGTTGGTCCATCCGCCTAGTTTTTGATGATTCTTATTTATTTTTGCTACTCTTTTTCGGTCTCCGGACATCAACAGCTTCTCTGCGAGAATAAGAGTATCATCTGCATATCTTATATATATATATTTATCGGTTTCACAACGTTCTACGTCTTCCGATACCCAATCTCCACTCGTTTCTGTTTGCCCATAATTCATCATCTAGGCCTCTTATTCTTATTTCACTATCTATTCCTTCTCTCCAGCTTCTCCTTGGTCTTCCTCGTTTTCTTCGGCCAGTTGGTTTCCATTGTAATATTTGTTTAGGTAGTCTTCCATCATCCATTCTTTGTACATGTCCGTACCACACCAGTTGTTTTGTTCTTATATCATCCACTAGAGTACGTTCACCCACTGTCATAATTTCTCTTATTCTTTGATTGGTAACTCTTTCTCTTTTTGATTTCCCTGCTGCTCTTCTCCAATAGTCCATCTCCGTAGCGGAAAGCATTTTTTCTGTTCTATCTTTGATTGGCCATACTTCTGAGCCGTATGTAATAATACTTTTTACAATGGTGTTATATATAAGCTTTTTGTTATGTTTTGATATACTTTGGTCCCAAATTATTCCATTTAATAAAGTTATTGCTTTTCTTCCTTGTACGTTTCTATCTTTTATAGCTTTGTCTAGTGTTCCGTCAGCTGTAATTTTTAGACCCAAGTATTTATACTCATTACAGGACTGAATTCGCTGCCCAGTATTTAAGATTAGATCCTGTTTCGTTCCACCAATACACATATACTCTGTCTTATTGATATTAACCTCTAGTCCCCACTTATTGTACTCGTCTATTAGTTTTCGTGTCATATATTCGAGGTCGTCATAATCCTGAGCCACCACTATCTGATCATCGGCGAAACATAAAGTATACAAGGTGGTTTCATTCAACGGAATTCCCATGTTTTGGCATTTTCTCTTCCAGACTTTAAGGACCTGTTCCAAATATATCTTGAAGAGCGTAGGCGAGATACAGCAACCTTGTTTAAGACCTTTATTTACTTGAAAGCCTTTAATTAGTTGTACGCTTATGTTTGTCTTTTCCAACGCTTTCCAAAGTAGATTTAGTGGTATACTATCATATGCCTTCTGCAAATCTACGTAAAGCAGATGGAGCTCTTGTCCGTATGCCATTTTCTTTTCAATAACTTGGGTTATACAAAAGAGATGATCTGAAGTCGATCTACCCGCCCTGAAACCAGCTTGTTCTTCTGCCTCCATATCTTTATATTCGCTCTCCACTTTATTTCTTATTATTTCGCCATATATTCTGCTTAGCGTACTAGTTACAGATATACCTCTATAATTGTCACATATATCTTTCCTTCCTTTTTTGTGTATTGTGGATATATATGACGTTTTCCACTCAGTTGGTACTACAGCTCCATTTAAATATCTTTGGAAAAGATTCCGTAATCTACAAAACAATTCTTCAGTGCCATATTTAATAAGTTCAGCTGGGATATTTCCGGGTCCGGCAGATTTACCGCTTTTTAAGGTTTTGCACACGTTTTTGACCTCAGATATTGCGAGGGGTACTGGAGATCCCATCGTTCTAATGATATTGTCTCTTTCGTCTTCCTTGAATTCTGCTCTATCTTCAGTTAAAAGTTTTTTAAAATGCTCATCCCATTCTTTGTCTGGTATTGGTGAAATAATATCTCTGCATGTTTCTTTTTTGATCGATCTTATAGTTTTCCAGCTTTCGGTACTTCTCCTACCTCCTAAGTAAGAATCTATTTTCTGGCACTTTTGCATCCATGATTGATTCTTCTTATCACTGATCATTCTTCTCACCTTTGATTGTGCGATTTTGTATTCTTCTCTGCTTCTATCTGTCTTTTGGGATAAGTACGTGTGATATAATTTCCTTTTTTCCTCTATTTCACTTTCAATCTCAGCATCCCACCAGTATGGTTTTGTTCTTTTAGGAGTTTCTTCCACTAATCCTAGTGCTTCTTTTGCAGCTTGATGGATGCTTAATGTGATACATTCGTATTCCTCATCTGGGGTTTCACCTGAACTTGAATTAAGTTTTTCGTTCAGTCTCTTTTTGTATAAGTTTTTTACGCTGTCATGTTCTAGGCTTAGTAGATTATATTGACAGTGATCAATTTCCTCATTCACTGTATCATCAAGATTTTGTTGATGGAGGCTTCGGCCTTGATAAGGAAAGAGAATTTTGGTCTCCAGAAAATAGTGATCACTTCCGCATGTTGATCCACGCTTTGTTCTGACATCTTGAATTTTTAGTTTTGTCTTTTGTTTAGTGATAAGATAATCAATGAGCATATCTTAAATTATACTAATACCATGGTTAAAGAGATACCAAAACTGTTAAACTCTTTCATACCTTCTTAGAACTTCCTTTTAGAAGTTCCATCTCCTCGCGAAAGTTGGGAATAATCACAGCTATGTAAATCCTAATTTGCTGCTCCCCCAAACAGATGATTCGACATCTGGTAAATCCGGATCTAAAATATAAATACTTCTGAAAACACTTCCAAAAAATCTTAACATGGTACAAAGAGATTCGTACGGCTGTGCGCCCCTACTGTTTAATTAAATGATTGACCCAGTTTGTTTTTCTTTGGCATCTCTTGTCCTAATCTCTCTAATTTTTTTCCACCATTATATTCTGAATAATTATGTATTTTGGGCCTTTCATTACGTGACCTAAGTAATCCACCTTTTTCTTTTTCGCAGTCAGTTTAATTTATTTTTTCTTTTGAATTATCTGCATCATCAGTTGACTTTGCCAGTCCATGAATTTCTTAATAGCAAGTCTGTTTATTTTGTCCTGTTTTATTGTTCATGACTTCCACCCGGAAAGAAAAGTTTCAAAAAGTAGCATATTTATACAAAACCAAACTCTCAGTTTCAAATTTAGATCCCTGCTGCAGGAGATTTCTCTGGTTTTTGTAAAAGCATTTCTCGTTATTTTAGTTTATACTCTTCTTTGCTGACATTAATCTATTAATTATTCACGTTCTTAGAGACTTGTCATGTGACGCCTTTTCTATTGATCTGTTATTGATAAATAAATTTCCAACAATGTGATTGTGTTTGTTATCATGATATGTATATTTATATTTTATATTTCATAATTCTCGCATGTTGCGTTTAGTCTTTTTAATGACATTTGAAAAACTTGCAGATCGAAGTTATCATCGAAGGCAAAGTTTCTTTAAATAGTAGTTAGATTTAGAAAATACCTTGTATTAGTATAAATATATAAATTGGAGTATAATTTTAAATGTCCTGTAATCGTGGAATTGCCCTTTTATGGAAATTTCGTGCGAGTTTTGGAGCGGAAGTATTTTCCCACATCTAAATATTGATAAAGTATTTGACAACCTTACAAGTAGACTATAGTAAACCAGATAATACTTAGTCGAAACAAACAAGGTTTTTTTGTAGTATCAAGATTAAGCACCAGTATTTGACATAGTAGACTATCATAAACCAGATAATTCTTCAAGAAAAACAAAGTTTTTCTATAGTATCAAGATTAATTGCTAGAAGAAACAATAGAATGAGGAAACACCATGTATTAGTATAAATATTGGTATGATATTCTAAATGTCCCGTGCGAAATCGTGAAATTGCCTATCTAAGGAAATTTTGTGTGATATCATAAATCAGACAATACTTAGTCGAAACAAACAAAGTTTTTCTTTAGTAACAGGATTAAGCACTAGAAGAAACATTTGAATTAGAAAACACCTTGTATCAGTATAAATATTGAAGTGATATTTTAAATGTCCGGTCGGTAACCGTGGAATTGCTCATCTATGGAAATTTCGTGTGAGTTTTGGAGCGGAAATATTGGCCCACATCTAAATATTGATAAAGCATTTGACAACTTTACACGTAGACTATAGTAAACCAGATAATACTTAGTAGAAACAAAGAGTTTTTTTCGTAGTATCAAGATTAAGCACCAAAAGAAGTTAGGTGGCCCTGGACGCTTATTCTTCATTGACTGACCGTGAGGTGAGTGCTCACCAAATCTCAAGACGCTATTCATGAAGGCCTATGAGGTGAAATGTCACTTTCATAGATAAACTTAAGTTCAGCACCTTTTTCCACGGAGAAATGAATCCACATGAATTGTTGTGATGTTAATAACTTTACGTTTGACTGTCAGTTTTGCTTTGGCAAGCTCTTTGGACGTGTGGAGGTTCTTTACATCAATTATAGTGTATTTCAGAATTTTTGACAGTAATCAGTTGACTATAAGAAATAGGTCAAGCCAGCGAAAAAAAATCGTCAAAAGTTGTCCCAAAGATAATGAAAAGAACAATATTCATAAAATACATCCACTAACTCAAATATAAAACTTACCTTATACCAATTATCCCAAAGGTACAATGTCTTTGGAAGCTTTTAGTCCGTTAAAATAACTACAAGTAGAACGTATAAGTAAACTAAAGCAAGTATTTACAGTTTTTAAATAAAAATAATCCGAAAAAATTACCACAAATGTAAAATATAAATCGTCGAAGGTTAAAAATACTCAGAAACACATTTAAACAAAACGCTTTAATCAAATCGTGGCACTCCAAATGACGCACTGTCACCTCTCACACCGCTTCAACCATGGAGTTACCAGGCAACCTATCCTCTACACCTCACCTCACGGGCCATCAACAATAAACGTCATGTTTATTTAGTGCACGTGCGTCCGGTTTTTAATCAGAGGGCGGGCTACAAGATGGAACCCATATCTGTACCCTAGAGCCAGACTATGTTAAGTCCATTTTTGACTTCTTTTGGTTTGAACAACCTTTATACTGACTTAACATTGTTTTTATACGACTGTCTTGTAAAATGGGGTTTTGCGCACGGAGAACACGATCTGAAAATGGCATTTTGCGCACGCTGTGTGCAAAACGTTTTGCACACGCTTATGTCATTTTTGCGCACGCCTATGTCATTTCTACATACGGGTCTCCCGTCATTGTGAGTTTGTTGTTGTCACCCATCAATATAAGTTGGCTTAGTTCCGTAGCAACCGTCACTGCTCGTATGTTTTGTTGATTAGATACGTCAAAAAATTGTTGAATTTTAAAAGTTTTGTTGTAAAAATGTCGGAAATAAAAATAAAAATTTGATTTTTCTTTCTTTATTAGCAGTCGTATAAAAAATATTGTAAAAAACTCGTTTGAAAACCTCTTTGCACACTCCCTCGACTTGTAGACCTCGCCTTCGGCTCGGTCTACCAAACTGTCTCGATCGTGTGCAAAGAGTCGTTTTCAAACCTTGTTGTTTAAATAACTATTGCCTAACGATGTTTATGGACTTAATACTAGTTTATATGAGGCGATCTTTTTTATTTTTAAAGATGGAGTTCAGACAACATTAGCAAATAAAAATATATTAAAAAATAAGTATTAAGGTTGTTCAAACCAAAAAAAGTCAAAAATGGACTTAACATAGTCTGGCTCTGGGGTACAGATATACTATCAGTTTCTGAATAAAATTCTACCGAAGGTTGGGGAAACGTCTGTCGTGGGTTATCGGTAAAGTGGGCAAAACTGTTGATCAATACAAGGCCGTGGTTCGGAAGTTATCAACAAAAAGTTTCAGGCAAAATTAAGTCCTTCGTGAGAAACAACAAACAAAATTTCCTACCGTAGAGTAATCAGCGGGCCGGCCCGCTGGGTATTCAGGTAGTATGAAAGTGAGAGTGAATAAGTTGTGATTTTCCGGAACACTTCAAGGGGCTTCACCCCCTTCCAGCTGACAAATTTTTTGCAATAAGCAGACAGAACCAATAAAGTAAAACGAGCGAAGACCAGAAAAAGTTATTGCACACTGCGGATATTTATAGGGTTATACATACATATATCCTGTAAAAAATGGACCTTGTTTTTATTTTGCTTTGATCGAGGCTGCGGCCGTCCCTTGGGCTTATAAACTTGACGGCTTAAAGAGGCGATGATCGATACGTTTTGGGTTTTTGTCGATTATCATTTAAATTTATTGCTTCTGGTGTGAGACGCTTTTGTTTGAGCTACAAGGATTTATAGAAGTTTATTTATTTTTTACTTAAATTCTGACACACAATCAGCGAGGGGGTTGGACTTGGATATATTGGCACTTACGTTTTAAAATCGATTCTGAAGAATAAACAAAATGGCTACTTTCTGCTGATTTGTTTGGTTTACGATAATTTCGGGTTGATCTGCATTTTGTATTGAATTTTCTTGGTTAAAAACATTAACAAGTAAACAGTAGTATATCGCATATCGCGGACTGGAGGGTATGGTGCGAAATCAAAATTAGCCATTTTACAGTGATTAACTAAGTCCAACTTTGACAGCCCCGATTTAAAAGGGCGCGGCATTAATCTCGATTAAAAAGAACAATTGAATTTTAAACTTTTGGCGAATGCGCTGGATAAATTCGACGTCAGTCTACTGCTTATTTATCCCGACCTCCAAGAGTGATGACTTGTATCTAAAAAAAAATTAAGGTTGCGTCGCCTTTATTTGAAGCCGGACAGTAGTGAAAGCGAGATCTATTATGTCTATATCTATGGTCAAATTTAATAATGGAAATTTTGCCGATGTAAAGGCTCAAAGCAAAATGGCAAAGCTTACAAAACTCCAACAGAACTTAAGTCCCATACCTTTTTAATTCATATTTTTTTAGTAGATTTCAAAAAACATTGATAGTTATTAGGATAATATTTTGAATTTTCTTATTTAAGTTAAAAAAAATACGGTACTGGTTTAAGTAAGTGTCTGACCCCCTTGCTTACTAACCCACTACGACACTGAACTTAAACTGCTTTCCAATAATCAAAAGTCTGTAACCTCGACCGCCTTGACACCATTGCCTTGTGCCTCGTTTTCGCGATTTCGAACCAGCACCGTAAATTCACAATTTGGGAACTTTGCCAGAAAACGCCCAGTGTGTATGACTAGGGAATTCTCGATTCGACACGTTGCAGGCTGACCTTATGTGGCAGATAATGGGCAAATTCACACATCAAGTCTTTCTAAAATATCCACATCAGGAAAAGACTTTTGATTTCATGCCTTTGTTGGTCCAAAACTATATGTGGTTTCCAATTTGTTCAACACCGATCTTAAGGATGCGGATCAACCCTGCTTGGAGTTAAAACACTTTCGGTAAACATCAGATTGATTCAGAAGATCTGAACAGTGTCTCACCCAAACTGATAGCTAACCTTTTTGGAGGATTAGGCATATAGTGGTGAGAAACCACTCAAAAGTGAGCCACAATAGACCCACTAGTGGTCGCAGTGGAAGGACTGCAAGGCCCACTCACATATGAATCATCATCATCATGATCAACCCTGCTTGGAACTCGTCCAACGAAGCGGCTAGCAATGATCCACGCCAATCCACGACCGGTTTTGGCATTATTGGGCCACTCTAGGGGGGATGCAGGCGATAGCTCCGTATAGAGCATAAGCTGTGTGAAATCAACAGAAACAACGACTCTGAGGAAGATACCCCTACCGGCATTAAATTATACTGATGGCTTGATGCTTTCATTGGGAACTTATTAAAACTATGTGGTTTTTACTTTCTTTAACGTCGATCACAAGGATATGGATCATTCTTGTTTGACAAGCTGCAAGCAGTGATCCATGCCATTCCACGACCGGTTTCGGCATTATTGAGCCATCATAAGGTGGATGCAGGCAATAGCTCAGTGTAGAGCATAAGCTATGTGAAACCTACAGAAACAACTACTTCGAATAAAAATACCCCTACCAGAATTGAATTATAATGATGGTTTGATGCTTTCGTTGGAAACTTATTAATACTATAAACAAATTTGACCGGTCAATCGGTAATTTTCGTTTTAAATTGGTAAAACCATTGGTTTAACTTTATGAAGTCATCGATGACGTCGAAAAACGTCATTGGTTTGAACCGATATTTACCCAGGTCCGAAGTTTTTTTTAAATCTTGGGAATCCCCACTCCTAAGTATTTTAAGGTTATGCTGGCTATTTATTATTTTTTCAAGTATTTTTTATTTTTTTGAAAAAAGACGAGGTGTTGAGATGTATATTCGAGTGTTAAAAGAAGATCAACATCATGAGATATCACGTCTTAATAAACTACTTTGGATCAGACTGTCTGGTAGAAGTAGACAGTTTGGAGCTAGAAAATGTCCTTCTAAATGGTTGGGTCCATGTACCATAGGAATATAAGAACCTATAAATTAAACTCTAGGGGATAGTGGCCCCCACTGTTCCACTGTTTCCAACTAACGATCATCCTTGTTGGAACACGTCCTGACAAGGCACACTGATCCATGCCAATCGACGATCGCTTCTGGCATTATTGGGTCATCATCAGATGGATGACGGCGATAGCTCTATGTAGGGAATACGCTGTGTGACACTGATTTTACTTTAATCTTGGACAACGACAACTTGATCATCTTTGAAACGGACTGTAAACAGAATAAAATAATTAAATTGTATTCCCTTAGTGCATTCCTTTCCAGTGTCGAATAGCCACTGACCGTAAAGAAAACTAGTCAATATAATCATCTGTACAGCAGCTGTTCTTTCCATTCTGGGAAATTTCGGAACTGGATTTTTGATAATTAACTTGTCTAATAGTTTGCCAAAGCTGCTAAATATGTGCGCTTTTAATAAAAAAGGCGTAATCTTGTTTCTTTTAAAAGCCTTGTCCCCACGGGATTCCACGATGTATAATAAAAATACATCAATCACTTTATAATATCGTAGCCGTTTTTGGATTTCTCGCCTTCATTGGCCTTGGCGTCTAGAGGTTTTTTATTTACCTCGCTTGTTCTAATATATTTATTTTCCTTTGTCAACCTTAGTCTGATATTTTCTATATTTTTTTCTTTCTTGCGGTGCGGTGTCCATTTCAGTTCCTTTCTACCTTCCTAGTCCGCGTAGCAATGGCGAGAGAAGATATTAGTTACGACGAAAATTTTTTTTTTGAGATAACTCCGAAAATGTGTTATTTGGGTGTATTTTGACCTATCATAGCAATATCGTCGTGATGACTGTCATGGCTTCACTTGAAGTGTGTTAATAGGCTAGCTAGGAAGGTATCAGATCCGTCATGGATCCATTTATTGCATGTTACTATCTTAGTTGGTTGATTTGTTATGTCCAAAAGGCTATTTTCTATAGTGTTTGAAATTGTTATAGCTGAAGTAACGATATTTTGGATCCAGAATTAAACCATGTTTGAATACCGTCGCCCGGCGAGCAATATCTCCAATGTGACATTTGCAGAAGATTTTTGTATAAATGTAAAGTAGAAACAGCGTTTTATCGTACAGTTCTTCATGCAAAATCTGGAAGGAACTATAAGCCATAAAACTGGTATGTTTAAATCCTCTTTTCACTGTTACTTTATTTAAAAAAAACTACAAAGTTCTCAACGAAAGCATCAAACCATAATCAGTATAATTCAATGCCGGTGGGGGTAAAGCTGCTAAATATGTGCGCTTTTAATAAAAAAAGTGTTAGCTTGTTTCTTTTAAAAGCCTTGTCACCACGGGATTCCACGATATATAATAAGTATACAGCAGTATACAGCAATCACTTTATAATACCTTCGCCGTTTTTTGATTTTTGCCGTCATTGGCCTTCGTTCGACTAGCGGTTTTTTATTTACCTCTCTTGTTCTAATATATTTATTTTCCTTTGTCACCCTTAGTCTAATATTTTCTATATATTTTTCTTACTTGCGGTGCGGTGTCCATTCCAGTTCCTTTAGTCCGCGTAGCAATGGCTAGAGAAGGTATTAGTTACGACGAAAAAAAATTTTTTGAGATGACTCCGAAAATGTGTTATTTGGGTGTATTTTGACCTATCTTAGCAATATCGTCGTGATGTCTGTCTGTGTGTGTATATTATTTCTGTCCGTAACACGATAGCTCCTAAACCGCCGAATCGATTTTCAGAACATTTTCAGGTAAAATAGTGTTCGACACTCTAACCTAAGATTTTCATCAAAATCCATTAATGCCAATGACAGTTTATTGACAATTAAAAATTTTTTAACATGCAAACTTTTTAACGGAGCATCGTATCAATATGCTGTTTTCGGAATATAGTAGAGTACATTTTGGTCAATAATTTGTGTTATAACCAAAAACTTCGTAGAGCTTTAGTTTCTGTTTTCAAGGCTGATATGTCATGGCTTCACTTGAAGTGTGTTAATAGGCTAGCTAGGAAGGTATTAGATCCCCCCGCCATGGATCTATTTATTTCATGCCACTATCTGAGTTGGTTAATTTGTTATGTCTAAAAGGCTATTTTCTACGTAAAAAAACTAGTATGGATGGAAAAGTCCCAGTATAAAAAAAAGTTGGTTAATTTGGTTAAGTTATATCTTTCAATATATCTTATAGTGTTTGATCTTTAAATAGTCATAGCTCAAGTAACGATATTTCGGATCCAGATTTAAACCATGAATGTACTTTAATATATCCAATGTGACATTTGCAGAAGATTTTTGTATAAATGCAAAGTAGAAACAGCGCTTTATTGTACAGTTCTTCATACAAAATCTAGAAGAAACCATAAGCCATAAAACTGGTATGTTTAAATCCTTTTACTTTATTTAAGTTCTATATCGTTTTTTGCTCCTCAAACTTTTGCTACATGGAAGATATTTCGGTGTTTAACTTCTGTAACTGTAACGGGAACTTATAAAAACTATGTGGTTTTTACTTTCTCCAACAATGCGTCGCGGTTAGAAAAGCAAAAACTACAAAGTTCTAAACGAAAGCATCAAACCATCATCAGTATAATTCAGTGCCGGTAGGGGTAAAGCTGCTAAATGTGTGCGCTTTTAATAAAAAAGGTGTAAGCTTGTTTCTTTTAAAAGCCTTGTCCCCACGGGATTTCACGATGTATAATAAGTATACAGCAATAACTTTATAATATTTTCGGCGTTTTCGGATTTTCCGTCACCAGTGGCCTTGGGGCATCTAGGTTTTTTATTTACCTCTTTTGTTCTAATATATTTATTTTCTTTTGTCCACCTTAGTCTGGGATTTTTTTTTCTTTCTTGCGGTGCGGTGTCCAGTTCAGTCTTTTTTATACATATTCTATTTCCGTCTAATATTTTTACGTGTCCTTACTATCTTAGATGGTTAATTTGTCTATAGTGTGACGATTATCCCAAAAAGGCATTAAATATTCCTGCAAAGTTATAAATTGCATATGGAATTTTTGGTTGGGTATGGGTTCGTTGTCCTGGGTTCCTAGGCCAAAAACTAGGTTAACGCTGACCCAGCAGAAATCGAAGTGATTTCGGCGTTTGCGATAATTGACCAATAGAACGGCTCCATGCTGGACTTTTGCGGGGATGTGGAAGTTAGCTGTCACGCAAAAGGACGGACGTGGAAGCGGAACAGTGGTGACTGTGACTTTTTGGGGTCGTAGCATTCGGTTTTGGGGGTTTGAAAATTAAGCATTTTAAGTGGCCCAGGCCAGGGAATTCGGAGGGCTACGAAAGAGTGATAGCCGAGCCAACAGGGCGTAAATAATTGTAGTTTCTACAAAAAGTAGAGTGACGTGCAGTACGATTAAAAGTAAGTAAATTATGGCAATTTCTAACCCAAACCAATATCCTGTTTTCTCTGGGCAGCGGTTCTCGTCCCTGGATCTTTCACCCTTAATGGAACGATCTCGAAGGACCCGGGAACCGTCGCGGTTTGTGCCAACCCTGTTAACACAATCCAGGCGTTGAAAGTGGTCAGGAGCGTAATAAATAAGCTAGTACGTACGGTCTTAGATGGCGATAGGGAATTGGTGCCCGAAAGGCCTGTAAGGCCGCACAGCGTGACATGGTGGAGGCACCGCTTAACGATCCCGGTACCTCTTGCAGTATTTTAGGATTTCGCCTTTAAATAATCATAGCTCATTTTTGTAAAGATTGTTTTTCGATACCGATTTATACCACGGTTGAATATGGTCGTTGGACGCCCAATATCTCCAATGCGACATTTATAGAAAATCTTATTTTTGTATAAATAAGCACATTGCAGATATTTCGGTGTTTAACTATTGTAACAAAGTTAATATTAAAACTTTGGTTAAAAAGGTGAGTTTTAATAAGTTGCCAACGAAAGCATCAAACCATCAGTATAATTGAACGTCGATAGAGGTACTTTCCCTCTGAGTAGTTGTTTCTGTTGGTTTTACATAAATTATGTTCTACACGAAGCTATCGTCTGCTTTCACTTAAGGGCGGCCCAATAAGGAAGAAACCGATCGTGGATTGGGATAGATCACTGTGTCTGCAGTTTCTCAGAACGTGTTCCAAACAATAATGATCCATATCCTGGTGTGAAAAAGTGAACACCACATAGCTTTAATAAGTTACCGACAAAAGCATCAAACTATCAGTAAATCCAGTGCCGGTAGGGGTACCTTCCCTCGCAGCAGTTGTTTTTGCTAGTTTCACACAACTTATGCTGTACACGGAGCTGTTACCTGCATTGGCCTGAGGATGGCCCAATAGGGTCGAAACCGGTCGTGGATTGGCATGGATCACTGTGCCTGCAGTTTGTCAGGACATGTTCCAAACAAGAATGATTAATATCCTTGTGACCGACGTTGCAGAAAGTGAAAAACCACATAGTTTTAATAGGTTCCCAACAAAAGCATCAAACTATCAGTATAATTCAATGGCGGTAGGGGTACTTTCTCTCGAAGTAGCTAGTTTCACACAACTTATGCTCTACACGGAGCTGTCACCTGCATTGACCTGAGGATGGCCCAATAGGCTCGAAACCAGTCGTGGATTGGCATGGATCACTGTGCCTGCAGTTTGTCAGGACAAGTTCCAAACAAGAATGATTAATATCCTTGTGACCGACGTTGCAGAAAGTGAAAAACCACATAGTTTTAATAAGTTCCCAACAAAAGCATCAAACTATCAGTATAATTCAATGGCGGTAGGGGTACTTTATCTCGAAGTAGCTAGTTTCATACAACTTATGCTCTACACGGAGCTGTCACCTGCATTGACCCAAGCATGGCCCAATAGGGTCGAAACCGGTCGTGGATTGGCATGGGTCACTGTGCCTGCAGTTTGTCAGGACATGTTCCAAACAAGAATGATTCATTTCCTTGTGACCGACGTTGAAAAAAGTGCAAACCACCTAGTTTTAATAAGTTCCCAACAAAAGCATCAAACTATCAGTATAATTCAATGGCAGTAGGGGTACTTTTCCTCGGAGTAGTTGTTTCTGTTGGTTTCACACAAATTAATATTTATATAGATGTAGTGTTTAGTTTAAAAATAGCAGAATACTCTTACAGTATATAATCCCTCATATTATCTTTGAATAAATTTCATGGAAGACCCTCCCGTGTGCGTGAGGCAAAAAGGGCTGTTTTCGTCCTTTGATGTGGCTTAAGGGTTACCCAAGCGGGTTTTATTATTAAATGTCAACAGCTCGACGAATTTCAGTCTAAAATTATGGAGACATAAAGGGCTATGATACCCTTATAATATAATATAAATAAATAAATAATCAGAAAACGTGATACCTTCTTGGCAGGGTCAAAAGTTACATTTGAAAAGGGGTATAAATATAATATGGGCTCAGTTTAAAGCAATTATATACTATAAACTTCTTTTCTTGACCATCGTTAATTTAGAGGAAAAATAATTAAAAAAATCTATTTATTATTTAGAAGCATCTGTTTACGCAGAAGGTAAGAAGAGCGGACTGTATGGAAGAAATTAACTGTGTAGCATTGATCGGAAAGGAAGGGTGAAAGGTATGCGATAGGTTCGTTTAAGGAAATCTACAACTGCTTACAACAGGGCCCTGTTCACAGCATCACTATTATTACGTTGAGTGTAGGTAGCACTAGTTAGTTCTAGTTTAAAACACCGGAAAAAAATTGTTGAAAGTGAGGAAGAACGGATAAATTATGTCCTTTTTAGAAAGCGGACTTATTGAAATACTCTTGATCCTGCGCAATGCGTTTAATGTGCCCAAATATATTTAGACAGTTGCGGGTAAGAAGGAAATGTGCGGGAGGGAATTAAAAATACTCCTAAAATTAAAGGAAAACGGTGGTGCGTGAAAGCATCAAAATATGAAGAGCGTTAACTGAAATCATCGCGTTTAGCATGTTTAGAAATGGCATTTTATTGTCTTTAATAATAGGCACTTATCCCCTAAGTTTGGTCAACGATTATAATAATCACAGGTTTGGTGTAAGATGATGAAAGTGTTGGAAGCAAACAATCCCGTTAACAGGTAATGTGCCTTGATTTCGCCATGCCAAGGTCTATCGCAATTTGTGCAGATAGTCTTAACCATACCGGCAAACGATTACTGCCGTAGTTGCAAAGACGATGAGGAATTAAAGAGCATAAAAGAAATGTTGTGTAAATGCAAACAAACATTAATTAATACAAAATAAAACTGTAGCAATTTACAAATTGTAATATTAAAATAAAAACTTTAACGTACCAAAATAACAAACTGAAAAATGTTCTTCAAATAGACAAATCTTATGTTTCTTTACTGACAATTTTAGAGGTTTTAGTTTAAGTTCAACAAAACTAGAATGTGACTACCCATATGCCTCCTCAAAGTTTGAGTTTTTATTGACGGTAGGTTGGACCTAAGTAATTCATTATCCCCTCTTTGAAGAGCTTGGAGGAACCAAGTGGCGTTGCTAATAACCCTAAAGTTTACTTTACATTCTAGCTCTTTGAGCTAAACAAGAGAACCTAAACTCAAACAGAGATAAAATGATATTTTATTTTCTTATCTCACAGTTTTTCCATAGCCAATCACTTTGAAGGAAAAACCTTTTCAGTAGTTTTTCTCGCATCAACCACCTGGCTGGTTTCGTACAGTGGCACAGTCAAGGGTAATTTACATTCCTGACAATATTAACACGGGGGATAAGGTTACTTTCATAGAATTATCTTTATGCACAAGTATGCTGACGTTGCCAGTTATTGGTGTGCCTCAACGTCTTTATACTTTAACACAGGGTACCCACAGAATTTGAAAGACCATTGAACCTGACTGGCCAAATGCAGATTCAAAAATCTACTTCTCCGGGTTGCCCTAAACCATCTGTTTTATGGAATCCCGATGACGCAGCTACAGTCGTCCAGCTAAGTTCACATGACTGGTCAAATTCTGTAGGCAACCTGTGTAAAAGTTTAAACCTCTTGGATCTGCCTCTGCCACCTTCCCAACCTAACCTAACCCAACTAACATTTATAGTAGCGGCTACATGTTCTAAAGGCTTTGCTACTTTCTTATAGTAGAAATGTGGTGATCCCAACCAAAATTTGTTACTTTTTAGTTCTAACTACTATTTAGTATCAGGAAATAGTAGATGTTTCGTAAAAACGACCCTCTAAACTACTTCATAGGATTGTTTCTTGATAGTCGATTCTGATAGTCTTCTCTACCACAATAGGACGTTGCTAAAGTTTTACTTTCTTTTTAGTCGTTATTTCGTAGTCGCCCTGACTTTTATATCCTACTTAATTACCACTAGAAAGTTAAGCTTCATTGGAGTCCCAAACAAGTGTATCCGACAACTACATTATAACTTTAATTTTTACCACAAAAGTTTGTGTCATCATAGTAACATCTGATGTAACAATGTAGACAAAATAACTTTTTGGATCAACTTTAAAGCCGCAACTACTTTCAAGTAACCTTTTCGACTATCAGGGAATATAGTTTGGGACGCCATGTTTTTATGTAAGAAAGAAAATTTAATATTTTTGTTGTCGTTTTATGAGCTCATATTAAAGAGCCATATTATTTTATAAACAAATTAGTTCAAGCTTACCAAAAATGCTCTTCTTAAGCACCATTTGTTGGAGTTAACTGTCGATTATGAAAACATAACCTCCAAAATCACAACACAAAAATTCCATCAGCTACCAGAAAACGGCTCAATTTTACGGGCGCACCGGTTTTTTGCAATATATATAATGCATGTTATACAAAAAACTTTGCGTCGCACTCGAATTTTGATCCTCTGCTCGTAAATTCTCACACTTTTGGATAACATAGTTCATATTATAACCATAACCAAACAAAAAAACTAAGCGAGTCTGTTTACTGTTGTGTCCACCATATTGTGTAACAATTCTACCAAAAAGAAACGATTATATTATTTGCAACTACATCGCAACTTTTATGCCATTACGGAAAAAAAACAGCCTCTACGACGTAGTAGATACCTGGCTACGACGTAGTAGTGTAGTTGTTACTACAGTGACTTTAAACACTTGGCCAAGTAGTTATAACCAGAAATTGGTTCCCCACTTAGGGAATTATAACGTCGCTGTATGGTATACTGAGACGTAGCGGGAGTACGTTGCGGTTACTTTTAAGAAATTCTTTCTAGTTGGGGTTTCGTCGTTACAACTTTAATTGTTTGTTGGGAAGGATATGGAACATCAACAACAATAAGCAAGACAAGTGTTGGGACCACTAAAACTGTAGTGGTACGCTCCATGAGATCGGAGAAGACAGTAAATAACATTATGTAATAAATTCAACGAAAATATCGCGTGAAATAAATTATTATTTATCTCGTCTATAAAAAGCAATACTTTGTGTATCTCTACAAAGTGGAAAGTGACAATCCGTAGAAAAGAAACTTTGTATGAAATATTATAGTCATTTTCTGCTCAGGAATAAGCACTGTCCAGAGAATTGACAAAACAATTTATTATATTACGTGGATGGGGTTGAGGCCCTCGGACATGAAATAGTAATAAAATAATAAAGAAATCTTTATTGAGCTATAAATGTATTTATAAATTTAATTAAATATAAAGTTATAATTAGCTACGGAAAATGCGTAGATTTAATTTTAAAAAATAATTTTTGAGTCTTTATAACGGACTAAACAATAGCGATGGTTTTCTTTACCCTTTGCAATGGCACATAATTTTGTTTTATATGAAGATATAAAATATTGTTTTACGTCATATCAGCCGATTAGAGAAACTGGGGCGCCATTTTATTGCTTACCTTATTTGAACCAACATAAAACTTTGTTCTATTTTCGCCGAGTGAAATTGTGCACGTTCTGAGTTTCTAGTTACTTACCTAAAACAAAAAAAAACAAAAACTATTACATCATAATTGCTATAGAACATGGATTTGTAGCCCACGGTAAAAATTATCCAAATTAAAATGTTTCAATGCTCTAACAATTATCCTAAAAATACTTAAACAAAATAGGATCGCATGAGGTAGAAGCTTAACGAACAGGTTCAGCCTACAAAAACTTGTCAAAGGCTTAATATAATACGGATTCCACGATTTTTAATTCAAGACTCTTACAATGTCTCTTCGGGATTCTATAAACACGTCACCTTTTCATTTTTTTATACCTCAGGAAACTCTATAGATAACTAAATGATTATGATGGCATTTGACACGAAATTGAATTCAATTTTCTTTACATATGAGTCACTTTATTTTTTAGAAATCTATAAGGCCATCAACAAATCAGACTTATTATTCTCGTAGATTTGACATCATAACAGTATATTTTGTTGAGACTGCCGGGAAGCCTGTACAAAAGTTTAAAACAATTATATTTAAAAAAATTCAATTGTCTTATTAAGATATTAAAAAAATTACTACTAAAATGTAGAATCAACGGGCACGATAATTGCGTTTTTTGTCAAACGCTAGGGTAAAAAAAATGGCACCCAATCTAACCTGTCAATGGAAAAAAATGTCGAAATTTCCACCTCAATACGTTTACATGAGTATTATATCGATTTGAAGGAAATAAAAAAAGTATTTTTCCCTTTGCTGCAAAACTTTTTAGTTGTATAATTACTACTACAATGTCGGTTTAGAACGTTAGGACGCCTTCTTTTTCTGCGCCCTATTGGTTGCCATTCTAGGAACTGCTTTGGTAATCTTTCGTCGTTCATCCCTTGTAAATTCGTTGTATGATTACTGGTGATAAATATTTAAACCTCAATAATTAATGTTTTTACTGTTATTTTTCCTAAAAATATAAGGCGAAATCAAAATTTTAAAATTAGAATTATTTTTGTGACTAATTTATCAACGGCCATTTAAAACGAACGGACGAATAAAATAGTTTAAATGTTTACATGCAAACGACTGTTTGACGTTTGATCATTGCTACTCTGTTGCCAGAATTAAAAGATTTCCTGCAATCTAAAGTTTTAAACTAAAATTTTGACTACTGATTTTTCAACAATTATAGCACTGTTAAAACATTTTCGGACTTTTTTGCTTGGTACTAGGAATGATAAATCAAATAAGCCTTCCCTGGTGACGTCAGAAAAATCTCCACCATCCACCATACCTTGGGGATGGTGGAACGATATAACACTAGTATGTTCCAAAATTTAAAACAGCTGAATTAGTCGTCAGACTCGAAAAGGTAAAGAGAGACGAACCTGAGCATAATGATAAATAAGTAATTCTGGAACACACTCCCCAAAGTATTTTGACCTTTAAAATTTTACTGAAATAATGCCTGGTTTACACCACAAAATTTAAACCGTGAATTTCTTGCCTACTATCCATTAATTTTCTTCTTTTAAAAGCAGGAACCATTCACAAACCATCAGATTTTTCTAAACAACTCTCTAAATTGGAGAAAAAATCGGAACTTATGTCTTTGTTTTTAGATGGCTGCAGCTGTTATCTCAAAACACAAGCTTGATTTTTTGAACATTACTACTGAGATATGGAATTATAAAATTATTAGACAGAATTCGAAAAATAAATAGTTATATAATAGTTTGAATGAAAAGAATAGTAAAATTTCAGATCCAAAACAAATTGAAAAATGTCGTGTTTATATCATCCGAATGTACGTACTTATAATTCCCTTTATAGTTTAGAGTTTTTGAGGTAATTTATAGAGCAATGAAATATGTCAATATATCAAATAAAAGTTCCTGAGATCCAAAAAAAAATAGAAACATGTAGTGTTCACAGGATCGAAAAATACGTCCTTATATTTCATAATTTTTGGGGAGAGAAATAAAACATGCCAATTTGGTGAATTTCTACCGTGGGCCACAAACCCAGGTAACTTGTGCCTTGTACTTTAAGGAAAACGAGAAAGATGTGACCCAATGGCGTATAGATGCGGCAACAGGGCTTCAAAACGAACTCACTATTTGTGATGAATTTCTTTGTCAATCGCCTCTTTAAGTAAAACAGGCATTCCTTACTGTTGAGGCCAAAACAGCGCTGGTGTCGAATTTCAAGCGAGATTCCTATTATTGGTTAAGTTTTTGCGGTAATTGACACAGCAATAAAATAGGTCAAACAAAAGTTTCTGATACAAAAATAAATAGAAATATGTCGTATTTACAGGATCCAAAGGTACGTTCTTATGTTTCCTTTTATCTTTCAGTATTTGTGGTAGAGAAATTAAACATGTCAATTTGGTTATTTTGTACCGTTAGCCACAAATTCATGTAATTCGTGCCTTTTACTTTAGGGAGAATGAGATAAATGTGGCAAAATCGCGTATAGATGCGACAAGTTAGCGCATAGAGCTTTAGAAAGAACTCACTATTTGTGACGAATTTCTTTGTCAATTGTTTCTTTATGTAAAACAGTCTTAATAAAACAGTCTTTACTGTTGAGGCCAAAATGGCGCTGGTGTCAAATTTCAAGCTAGATCCCTATTATGCGAAACGAGTGAGTACACACAATACTGTTGGAAAACGAAATTTCCTTCCATGGACATTTTCATTCTAGTTGGCTAGATTACTTTTCGCTTGAACTGCAGTTTCGAAATAGAGCGAAACTAGAGACACTGGGAGAATTCCTACCACTTTCAAAAGACCCAGAACAAACATTATCGGTTAGAGGAATAATGAAAGAGTTGATATTTGGGATAGAATCAGGTCACTAGCACTTCAGTAGTAAAAATAAAATGAAAAGTTTTGGAAAATTATGTTCTAAGAAGCATGTTATAATGATTATTACACATGAAGAAAGAGTTTGAGACGCAAGCCGAAGGCGAGTTATATCAAAAATGATTACAAATATCAAACTATGACAATGTAGGCAAAATTACAACATTTTGAGAACTTTTAAACATTTCAAAAAAAATATATATCGTCGGGATAACATACTATAACCAATATGTCTATGCCTGTTTCATTCATTATAACCAGGAATAAAGATAAATAGATTATAAGATTCATTATTACCAAGAATAGAGATACTAGAAGAAGAAGAAGAAGAAGAAGAAGAAAAAGAGCAAAGTGGATTTCGTGCAAGCAAATCTTGTAGTGATAATGTTTTTTGTCTTAAACAAGTAATTGAGAAAAGGAGTGCCAGAACTGTAGAGACTCATGTTACCTTTGTGGACCTACAAAAAGCATATGATATCGTTGCAGTAGAAAAATTATGAACAGTGTTAGAGCAAACTGAAATCGACTTTTAAAAGAATTCATGGTAACGAAAGGCTTAAGACAGGGATGTTGTATATCTCGAACTCATTTTTAAATATATCTAGCTATTGCGATAGCTCTAAAAAACTGGAAACGTAAAGTACACGGCAAGGAAATACAGCTTAGCAGTTTGCTGACGACCAAGTAATTTTAGCTAATGATCAAGAATACATGGAGTATGATGAGAAAGTAAACGGAAGATACCAAAAGTGGGGGTTAACATTGAACGTCGACAAGACACAGTACTTATGTATTGGAAACGATTCAAGGAAGTTAAAACTAGACAAAGGACAAACAATATCTGCATGCTATGAGTATCTGTACTTGGGTGTCACATTTGATAAGACAGAAACAGACTGTAAAGAACTGGAAAAAAGAATAGTAAAAGCAAAAAAGGTTATTGAATGTCTTAACAGTATTTCATGAAGCAGAGAGATAAAAAAGAATGTAAAATTTAAAACACGCTGTTGTATGGAATAGAGACTTGTCGCGTAACAGAAAAATACAAAACAAAAATGGAAAGTGTCGAAATGGATTCAATAAGAAGATCAATGAGAATATCTAGAACAGATCATATAAGAAATGAGATTATAAAAGAAATAATGGGAATCGAGGGAAGCATAACGTATGACATCACTAAAAGACAACTAATATGGTACAACGGATGAACGACGAAAGATTACCAAAGCAGGTCGTAGAATGGCAACCAATAGGGCGCAGAAAAAGAAGGCGTCCTAGACTAGAATGGCAACAATCAATTCAAAGATCAATGAGTCAAAAAAACCTGACAGAAGATGATTGTCAGGATCGAAGCAAGTGGAGAATAGGCGTCGGACAACGTAGAGAAACGTTCTAAACCGACATAGTAGTTGTATAAAGATACTACCAGCATTACACAATATAGCATTTCTGTTTGAAAATCAAATCCCTACATCCTCCCTTAGAAACACTATAAACCAAGTGCTAAACTATATTTAACCCTTTATAAAAACGTTGTTACTTGGAGCTTTTAAAATTGGAGTAATATTTCAATTTAAATTCAAACTCAAATAAAATACTTTATCTTTGTAATACTTTATTCTCTATTTACATTTTAAATTTCAAACGTAATTCACGTACAAGAGCTCAACAACAGACGACAGTATAATATTTCAGGTTTTAATATTTTACATTTTAGATCATGCACAGGTAAAACCGATTTAAAGTTTGAAGGAGATTTTGAAATTTGTTTATTTTATTTAATAGGATTTTGCACCCAAGACGGATATTCAAAAACTATTAAATGTGGGAGCAACAACAAGAGTTTAACTTAATAAATTAATTTGTAACAAGAGAGACAGACTTTGATTAAATGACACCCAATTTCAAACCAAACTCTAATTATTTTTTATATAAGCATAATAACAGCCTATGCACCATATATATATATATATATATATATATATATATATATATATATATATATATATATATATATATATTTATCGGTCTCACAACGTTCTACGTCTTCCGATACCCAATCTCAACTCGTTTCTGTTTGCCCATAATTCATCATCTAGGCCTCTTATTCTTATTTCACTGTCTATTCATTCTCTCCAGCTTCTCCTTGGCCGTCCTCGTTTTCTTAGTCCAGTTGGTTTCCATTGTAGTATTTGTTTAGGTAGTCTTTCATCATTCGTTCTTTGTACATGTCCGTACCACACCAGTTGTTTTGTTCTTATATGATCCACTAAAGTACGTTCACCCACTGTCATAATTTCTCTTATTCTTTGATTTGTAACTCTTTCTCTTTCTGATTGTCCTGCTGCTCTTCTCCAAGAGTCCATCTCCGTAGCGGAAAGCATTTTTTCTGTTCTATTCTTGATTGGCCATACTTCTGAGCCATATGTAATAATACTTTTTACAATGGTGTTATATATAAGCTTTTTGTTATGTTTTGATATACTTTGGTCCCAAATTATTCCATTTAATAAAGTTATTGCTTTTCTTCCTTGTACGTTTCGATCTTTTATAGCTTTGTCTAGTGTTCCGTCAGCTGTAATTTCTAAACCTAAGTATTTATACAGGACTGAATTCGCTGCCCGGTATTTACGATTAGATCCTGTTTCATTCCACCGATACACATATACTCTGTCTTATTGAGATTAACCTATGCACCATCAGATGACGAAAAAGTAGCTACAAAACAAATGTTCTTTGACCAACTTGAGTAGACTATCACCAAAGTCGGTAATACCAGATAATTATGCTTGCCGATTTTAATAGCCGAACTGATGGACAAACCCAGAGCAAAGTGGGGACCATTTGGAGAGGAAGTAACAAATGATAATGGCTTGAGACTGATACAATTGTATGACAAACCTGGATTCAGCCAACAAGAAATCAATCATCATCATGGTATTAAGTGGTATCACCATCTGGTAAAGGCACAAATATTATTCCCTTAAGAAAAACAAATAGAGACGAAAGCATTGGAGAAAATGAAAACCTAGAATGCATCGAAGACAATCAAAAATACAACTTTAGAAGTCTAGAAATCGAAAGTACGCAAAGATTGTATCAGAACCGATTAGATGAAAATTATTAAACACAGAACACTCATTTGAAGAGATATATACAAACATATTATCAAAAAATACAAAACATAATGGAAAGTGTCGAAATGTATGCAATAAGAATATCTACAACATATCACATAAGAAACGAGATCATAAAAGAAAGAACATAATGGATGATATCAGTAAAAGACAACTGATATGGTACGGCCATGTACAACGAAACGAAAGGCGAACATTACCAAAGCAAGTCCTAGAATGGCAACCAATAGGGCGCAGAAAAAGAAGGCGTTCTAAACTAGAATGACAAGATCAATGAGTCAAAAAACCTGACAGAAGATGATGTCAGGATCAAAGGAGGTGGAGAATAGGCGTCGGACAAAGTAGAAAAACGTTCTAAGCCGACATAGTAGTAGTATTTTTTTGTTAGTCTGACATATTTGTATAAAAATGAAGAGGCACAGTATGCATTTGTGTCGATTATAGCGTACTAAATAGATGTACGCGAAAAGACCAATCCATACTTGGACATCATATGAGGAAGAAGTCTAAAATAATTTAGTCAAACATTTCTTTAAATTTGATGGAAGAGTCGAAATGAAACGGCACCCTATGTACTTGTATAGATTACACAGTATGTATTAATGAAAACATGGTTAGGTCAATATATCCTATTACATCATTTGTGGAAGCAATATTAAAACATTTAGTCCAATATTTCTCCACATTTCTGGTATTTGCAGAATGGAGAAGTCATATGATATTAAATGTTAAGTGTAAATTAGTTGTTTCGACTACTTTTGTTTGTGACTTTGCATCTCGTATTTTCTCCATGATTTGTAAGCTTCTACCGAAGAAAACTATTTTTTTGGCAGTTAGTTTCCTCACTTCTTGAGGCAGGGCATTCTGATACGCTACTGCAGAATCTGCAGTTATCATCGTTGGCTTTACCAATTAATTGCCTTTAGGTGATATTTAACTGGGCAGTGTCCCTTTAGTCATTTCTGTTATTATAAGCACTTGGTTCTGCTTTGATTTTCTAGTTAATTGTCCAGAGCTATAAGTAAACTAAACCAAAATAATCCAACTTTTGCCTTTACTCCAGATACAATTAAACTTTGGTTTGCATGCGAATAATTGTCAAATTACGAATTTCTAGAGTCTTAGTAGATATAAATTTCGATTTTTCAATTGCAATATCTGCTTTATTTCTTTTTTTTTCCTGCTCTGCTCTGCTGGTTTTAGGTCGGAACTCCATATAAGCCGAGTGCCATCCTTAATTTCCTTTTTGCTCCTATTTCCCAGCGGCCAGCTAAACACGCAGCCTTAAAAAGAAAATTAAAAAAGCCCCGGAAAATCGCTTCTCATATTACTTTACCCCCCCACGAGATAATTCCTCGGTCAATTTTTCTTATCAGACTCTTACCAGCACTTTTATTACCTGTTCACAACTCGCACCCTTTATCTGATCTAGATTAATTTTAGGAGAACACGAAGTTATATCTGTCTTGGTTTTTTCTGCGATGAATAAGAGAGAAACATAGAGTTCTCAGCGGTGTTAACCATTTTTCCGAGCTTTTTTTTATGATACCGTTTGCACCAATTTTTCGACGATGCAAATATTCGTTTAACCTTTTTTACATCGACCTATCTTTGTTAAACACGCCGCTTTGAAACAAAGATAAACCGTATCCAAAAAGCTGGGAGCAAGTTTGTAATCCACTCTGGAAAATCCAGAGATTATGCTATAGCCGATCTAGATTGGGCACGTGCATGTAATTTGTGTTTCTTTTTTTTGAACAACGAAATAAATTAAAACCGGGGTCGCAATTTCGGCGCTAACTCAACAGATACCGGATCCATTAGCTAGTATTAAATTTGCAGCATTTTGGAAACTAGAGAGCAGCCCTTTCTTACGAACTGGAAGTAACTTGTTTTTTGAGAAGCTTTAAGAATATTTCATACTTGTATATCAATATGATAGGATATACAGTTAGCTTTCTAAAAAGGTAAGTCTAATTATTCCCTAATTAGAATTTTTAAATAAAAAAAAATGTATCAGAAAAAGCAAAAACATTATTGAGTGTCCGCCAAGGCTGTATGCTTGATTAATGTAACTATTAATGGTAAAATTTCAAAAAAAAACCTACGACATGCTGATGATTCTATGAAAGACTAAACAACGCAGAATACTAGAAATACAGATGCAGATTAAATCTCAAGAAAACTAAATATAAACCATAAAGAAGAATCCGGACTAAGTTGGAGGGAAATCTGACTATCAAGAACAAAGCAATAGAAACAGTGTCTCAGGAAATTAAATTAATAATTGAAATAGAGATAAATACTTTAAGAAATCCTCTGCAAGTGACATTAATATATTGTATAACTTAAAAAATACTACCACGTTTTCTTAGCTCTCGAGGTGGAGAGTATTAGCAGTGTATGAAAATTGTTTAGAAAAAAAAAAAATTAATATGGTTTTTATCAGTTAAAAAAAGTCCTTAAAGTATGGAAGAGAAAATGCCAAAACATGGTAATTCCGTTGGACGAAACCACCTTGTATACTTTATGTTTTGCCGATGATCAGCTAGTAGTGGCTCAGGATTATGACGACTAACTAATAGAAGAGTACAATAAGTGGGGACTAGAAGTTAATCTCAATAAGACAGAGTATATGTGTATCGGTGGAATGAAACAGGATCTATTCTTTAATACCGGGCAGCGAATTCAGTCCTGTGATGAGTATAAATACTTAGGTCTAAAAATTACAGCTGACGGAACACTAGACAAAGCTATAAAAGATCGAAGCGTACAAGGAAGAAAAGCAATAATTTTATTAAATGGAATAATTTGAGACCAAAGTATATCAAAACATAACAAAAAGCTTATATATAACACCATTGTAAAAAGTATTATTACATACGGCTCAGAAGTATGACCAATCAAGGATAGAACAGATCAATGCTTTCCGCTACGGAGATGGACTATTGGAGAAGAGCAGCAGGGAAATCAAAAAGAGAAAGAGTTACAAATCAAAGAAGAAGAGAAATTATGACAGTGGGTGAACGTACTTTAGTGGATGATATAAGAACAAAACAACTGGTGTGGACATGTACAAAGAATGAATGATGAAAGACTACCTAAACAAATACTACAATGGAAACCAACTGGCCGAAGAAAACGAGGACGGCCAAGGAGAAGCTGGAGAGAAGGAATAGACAGTGAAATAAGAATAAGAGGCCTAGATGATGAATTATGGGCAAACAGAAACGAGTGGAGATTGGGTATCGGAAGACGCAGAACGTTAAAAAAATAATAAAAAAGCATTTTTATTTAAACATGATTTAAACCTAAAGTTAAAAATGCAAAATGAAAAAGAGAATTTGGATTCTGTTATGAACATTCTCTACTTACTATTAATTTGTAAAGACACCTCGATAAAGTAACACAAGTTGTTGCAAAACAGCTTCCTCAATATTGGTTAGCAAATATAGATTATTGTCAGCAAAATAGCAATGTTTTTAGAGCCATAATTTTGCTGTAAAAGCTAAATTTTATATTCCGAGTAACTTTGGCGGCGTATTCCCATGACCGTCTTTTTTTTTAATTTAATTTTCTGTCTGTGTATACTCTAACATACTGCTAGCTTCAAGAACCCTCTATATATTATATATCGCATGGAAAGATTTAGTGGTCAAAAAGTATTCTATTAACTTTTAACTTCTTGCAACAAGATTGCAGCACAAAGAGACCATTTAAACACGGCCTGTCAAAGAGTCAAGTTTCGACGAAGGTTAAATTAGTATTGGTGAGCAACAGAAGCCGACACTTAATCTGATGAACTTCAAGGAAGCTCCAATTTCAAATTCCGTGAATTGTTTGTTTAGTTGAAGTATGCACTGTTGCACTTTATATTTAATATACAGAGTGACCGACGGGAAGTTGACGTTTTTGGAATTGCTAATAGTCCGCTGTTTGGAGAAGCAGGGACTAGGATGCCAAATTCCCAAGCATTAATATCTACATTTAATGATGTTTTAGTGACCATTATGGTGCCACCGCATACACTGCTCCTGTGTCCTTGCAAGTGATTCAAAGCATATTCTCCAAAAGTTTAATTTAACTTTTTAGCGACATTCCATGGCCCCTGAGATCACCTGACTGGAGCACTATTCCTGTGAGTTTTTCTGTTCTTAGCGTATCTGAAGTCATGTGTAATATATATCTGCCAGACGCCGCACTTTGACAGAACTGAGGTAACCAAGGAAGAACTACCTACATTCGATGAATGATGTGAACTGGTGACTCATCTTATGACCGTTTTTCTGCGAAAAGTCACCTTATAAATATCAAAAAATAACTGTGAATTACTTATTTTAAAAACGTCGGATTACACTCACAGATACGATTTGACATCCTCTGATTTAAATTAGATCTTTGTTACATAAATTATCAGAGAAAATTCAAAATGTAAAGCTTAAACTGTAACAAAAGCAAGCTGAAACGTAATATAACTATACTTGATGTTGTATTAAAGTTGCAACACGTCATCAAAACCGTGATGGGCGGGAAGGGAGTAAAGGGGTACATACAGTGGCCCGTACTTCCTGTAATTTTTTTTATTGGTATTGATTCCCAAAACGAGGCACTGCACTAATTAGTCATTAGCTTACTATTTTACTTGCTTTTTATTTATGTCTTCTTCTAAACGATTTTATTAGAAAGGAACATATATACTCTTGTCTGGTTGTTACGAACATATTGATTTAGCCGGGCTATGACGTTTTCTATTCGTTGTTGTTTTGTCTGTTTTAATGTCAAACAAATTGGGACCGACTTTTTACAAAACAAATTACCGTTTTTGCAACTAAATCAATATTTACGCGCATTTTAATATAATTTTGGATCCTCTTTTATGTTTCGGATCTTTATTTATTAGGTAAGTACCATTTTATATCTCCTTTAAAAGGTCTCGGTGTTTCATTACAGACATATAAAGCAGCACACTGCAGGTACAAAGTAAAACAACAATTTTTTGGGGCTTCTTTACATAGATTTTGCCGCAAAACTTGGTTTACCATAGCTATGACGCGGTGCCACTTATATACATACTCAACTATAGTCCGAAAATATTTTAGATACAAATAGTCATAAAAGAGTAAAAATTTTTAGTCATTAAATTTAGGTCAATTAGGAAATCGATCTGGTCATTTCTTGTTGGAATTGATTACAGGTTAGTCAGATATACAAGGTCATGAGGCGGCCGATAGAGTAGCTAAAGCAGGTGTATTCAAATAAGGTGGCCATATCAGTGAGCCTGGTCAAATCACAATCTAGGTACAGGCGTGTAATGCTGAGAAAAGTGACTTCTGTTATTACAGGTGACTGGCACTTCGGGGCGCATGTCATCTGTTTAAAGAGACCGACAAACGTCTACTGCTGTAGTTGCAGAAACGAAGAGAGAGAGAGCATAAGACATCTGTTGTGTCTTGCCAGGACGACATATAACGATCTTTTGTACTTCCAATATCTAAAAGAACTGAGGGACACAGAGCGCTAACTTATATCAACACAGAACACGTTCGTGAAATTCTTTTTATGCAAATGTCGTATCACAATGGACCGGAAGGTGTCATATTAACTAATTTGACAAATTTTAGTCGTTAAAAAGATACAGGGTATTAGAGGTGAAATTTTACTTCGAAAAATTACAATAATTTTAAAACGGATAAAGATATTATGTCTAAAATTGGTATGCTAGCATTTTTAAAGGTAAGAAATCCGATTTTAGTATTAGTTCAAACCTAACTTATACATACGGATCCATAAATTAAATTGTTTATATTTTTTTATTCTGTAAAGATGAAACTATTTTAACTTGATATTAAAAAAGGGTCAATATTTGTGCATAAAAACGTATTCTTAGTCAATATCAATATCTTAAACTGTTTGCGAGATATTCGTCTTTAAACGAAAAAATACCGAAAAAAAATCAATATCCAATTATTAAAATGTATGGAATTTAATTAATTTAAAATACCAGAAAACAAAATTTTAAATTTACTTTAATAGATGTTGGAATTATCCGCTGTTTACCTCAATACATTGTCTTAATCTCTTTGTCAAGTGGCGCCTCACATTTACGAGGGTATTTTCAGAATATTTAATCATATTGGCAGCATGTTTGTATATTAAAGCCTTCATGTGACCCCAAAGGTAAAAATCCAATGGATTAAGATCAGGGCTGCGGGGTGGCCAAGGAAAATCACTAACGTGTCCAATCCAATGACGTGGAAAACGTTGGTTCAAGTGATTTCGCACTGTAGCTCGAAAATGTGGTGGCGCTCCATCCTGACTAAACCCTGCCTTGTCTTTGGTTTAATGGTATACCATCTAAGAGCTCAATTTCCACAGAGTGCAAATATTGTTCTCCATTAAGTCTCTGCGGGAGTTCAAACGGGACAATTCAAAAATTATTAATAATGCCGCACCAAATATTAATGGAAAATTTATGTTGGAAAAGTCTCTCCCTTGGTAGGTACGGATTTTCCAGCGCATAATGTTGATTATTTCTCCGGTTAAAACATCTGTACCTGGTAAAGGTTGTTTCGTCCGTAAACAATATTTTTTTTAAACATAGGGTTTTAATTATTTTTAATTATCATATTTTGGTACAATTTTAATTTAGTTGACAAATCTTGTAGCAACAAACTTTGAACAGCAGTAAAATGGTAGGGAAATAAACTTTCCGTGTGTAAAACTCTTGAAATGGTATAGATTAACTCGGCGTAGCTGCTTTCAAACGCCTAGTGCTTAACTCAGGATTTTCTGCGATACGAACCAAAATCTCCTCATCTTGTTCCACGGGGATTCTTTTGGACGAACCAGGATTTTTATTATAAAATGACCCTGTAAATGTTTTTCAAGAATTTTTACCAGTTAGGGGAACTGGTTAAAAATGCTTGAAAAAACTTTTCGATGTGGAATGTTTCTGGTTGGACAGAGGACATACCTTGTTACTGCACTACGACTGTTATAATTTTCTTGCGGATACACGCAAATCATATCTCTTAAATCATGGTTAGAAAACTGGTTAAGCCTAGACATTTTTTATTATAAAAATACCAACATTAATCATCGATCTAATTTTGACAAAATCCCAAAAAAACAATATACGTATTATTGCGGTTTCAATATTCACGGCACACTTTGTAAAATGCATAATATTCCCGTCACTGATTAGATGTGCTCTCGAATGTGCAATATGGAATATTCAAAGACGAATATCTCGCAAACGGTGTAAGATATCGATATCGACCTAGAATACCTTTTTTATGCAGACAGAATGGATCTTTGATCCGTATGTACAACCTATAAGTTAGGTTTGAAGTAATGCTAAAATCGGATTTCTTACCTTTAGGAATGCTAGCATACCAATTTTGAATATAATATCTTTATCCGTTTTAAAATTATTATAATTTTTCGAAAATTAAATTTCACTTTCAACACATCTTTCTAGCGACTAAGATTTACCACCACATGGTCCCTACTTTATGGAACACCCTGTATATTTAAATTGCTTGCATCTGGAATATTAAAAATGATTCTCAAACCTGATTCAAAACTAATTTGAAATAACACAAGGCAACCTAACGTGAGATTCTTACCATACGCCTAGGCATCAATAAAACTGATTATAAGCCTGCGATTAATGCGCATCTTAACCATTTATGGTGTATATTTTTCCGTTTATTTTTGGTGTCTTAAGCCATTATTTATTATATCTAGGGTTTCCGGAAACGTTGAGCTATAGGTTTCAGATAATCCGATTTGAAAAACAGGCATCGACGCTTACGTTTCAGTAAGTCGAAAATAAAATGGTATCGACAGTTGCGTCAAACAGAGTTTAGTTTTTTTTTTCAATTCAGGGCACGAAACGTGAGCTTTTTGAAAATTATATTAAATTCTTAAAAACTTGACTGACAAGTTTTATCAAGGAACATTAAAACCTTCCTCTCAAGTTTCTGAGCTACGAAAGTTTTCTTTATTTCTTTACACATTTGGGGTTCCGTGGAGTTTCTTATATACCCAGTAATGTCCACAGTACACCGGTATATTTTTGAAGTGATGAGTAACAGGCTGCATAACTTTTTCCTCTGTGAATATTCTTGAAAGTGATTCCTAACAGAGTGCCCAATGCCTAACATCTTTTTTTAATAATTTATTTTCTCTTGGTTTATTCTGATTGTGATATATTCATCTGTGTTTGTTATGATTTTAGTTTTCTTGCAGTTCATAATCAAGCCTATAATTGTAGCTGCTCTATCCAGTTCTTCCAGCATTTTTATCAGTTCTTCTTTCTTATCTGTTATTAAGGCGATATCATCAGCATATCTTCGGTGGTTCAAGTATTGTACGTTTACTTCGATGTCTATTTCTTCCCAATCTAAGTTTTTAAAAACATCTTCTAGGGCCCGGTTAAATAGTTTAGGGGATATTGTGTCACCCTGCCTAACACCTTTTCTTATGCGGATTTGCTTGGTTCCTTCGTGAATTTTGGTTGATGTTGTTGCTTCGCTATATATATAATGGCTATTAAATCTGTGTATCTGCGAACTATTCGGCTATTAATTAAAGATGCTTTTACTGCCCAGTGCTCAATGCTATCGAAAGCTTTTTCAAAGTCTATAAACGCAATATATAGTGGAATGTTGTATTCGTTGGCTCGTTCTATTAGGATTTTCATGGGTATTAGGTGGTGAACTGTACGGAAACCTGTTCTAAAGCCTGCTTGTTCTTTTGATTGATATTTGTCAAAAGCTTATAAATTACATTAAAGAGTGTTATATATTCTTGGAATAGTTGCTCTAAATATACACATTTTATAAATGTGTAATAATCTGCTGTTGTTTTCATCTAATTTAGAAATAAATAAAGGTGGGACACTTCTCAGCCACAGCTGAAAACTTTATTTTTAAAACCTTTTAAAAAATCGATTTGTAAACTTTTCTAGAAACGTTCAAACTGGCCATTTGGCTCACTATGTTATGGCCTAGAGGTACATTATGGCAATGTATTTGGTAAAAAATACTTTTCCGTAAGAGCATCGACATGCTAAGGAAAAATATGTATACTATCTTATCCTGTGTCCTTCTATAAGCCTAAAGCAACATAAAATTTTGACTCAAAGGTTGGGTTACTACCATCAAAACCTCTATATTGTTTGTTTTTATCCTTACAGACTTACTGGGGAACCGTTTGGAGACAGATCTAGGAATTCGTAGATCAACCAAAGTGATGGTTGCTGGGAGGGACTCACAGTATACTAATTATTTATCGTCTATGGAGGGACTACTGATAGGGAATTTAACTGGACATAACCAGCCTGCAAACCTGTGGACAAGAATCAGACATCGAGGTACCTCGTGGCAAAATGTGAAGCCTACGCATGAATGATGTTGCAAGAATACTACTGCATCTGCCGGCATGATCCAAAGTTGATCTTATATACCAACCTAAAAAACCGTTAACACACTACCATCTCCACAATAACACTCACACACACATTTCCAAATTCCTCACCAGGCTACCAAGCAGTCTTCGGACCCTCTGAAATCAAGTCAAAGGGGTTTTGCTAATAGGACAACCGAGTAGCACTCAACATTATCTTTTAACCCAGAAGCCAACAAGCGCTCTACTAACTGGGCAATGTTGCAAGAATATTACTGCAACTGCTGGCGTGACACAACAGTGTTCCTTGTAGTGACCCAATAAAACCGAATGCCACACCAGCATCGCCGCAAAAACACTCAAAAATTTCAAATTCCTCAGAGGATACCAGTAGTATTCAACATTGCCTAACCACTCAGAGGCCCCCAAACACGATGCTGACTGCAAGAATAGTACTGCCACTGCTGGCATGACCCAATGATTTTCCTGGTGGTGACAGACCAACCTATAAAGCCATTAGCCACACTATCGTCACAATCGCACTTCCGAATTCCTCAGAGACCACCAAGCAGTCTGCTGACTCTCTGAAATCAAATCAAGGAGGTAGTACTGAAATGTCAGGGCAACCGAATGGCCTTCAACATATTCCTTAAGCACTCAGAGACCACCAACCACTCTGTTTACTATGCGCTAATATTGCAAAAATACTACTACAATGCTGTTTCTTGTCGTGACATGCCAACCTACAAAACCGTTAGTCACATCATCATCGTCACCATCACACTCAACATTTACAAATTCTTTACAGGCCACCAAGCGGTCTACTAACCCTCTGAACGCAGGTTAAATGGGTACTACTAAATTGTCAGCGCAACCGAATAGCACTCAATATTCATTAATTACTTAGAGGCCACCAAACTGACTGCGCCAATGCTGGCATAATCCAACGTAATCCAACGGTGTGTCTTGTAGTACCATACCAATTACCAACTTATAAAATCAAAAGCCACACCATCATCGCTACACCAGAACTAAACATTTCTAAATTCCTCATTGATTAATATTGAAATATCAGGGCAACCGAATAGTACTCAACACATTCCTTACCCACTCAGAGTCCATCAACCACTCAATTGACAACCTCATACGCCAACCTAATGATTAAACAATTAAAAGTGGGGTTAAAAATAAGAAACGGCCGTATAAATAACAATTTACAATAACGGTCCCAGTCGCGTTAAGGTCTATTTAAATAAAGTTGTTGACTTATTACTGCTAGCATTATTTTAGAATTTGCAATAAGTCTCTATTGAATCGAGGAGCTGACGTTACTCTTTAGAGAGAAGTCAGGTCCCGTTTTCGTTGCTATTGACCTATTTTCAGTGCGATTTTCATCAGGATTTTTATTTTTCACCAGCGCGCGGCTCGACGTTTTAACGGCGGATTCATAGACTAGCGAACTATCAAGATAAGAATTTAAATATCTTTTTATCATGCGATCGTAGAGCATGTTAACCTTTTTTAAAGTAATTTTTGTTAATCACATTACTACTTTTTAAGCTTCAACTCACTACATTGGCTTACTAATTTTCTATTTCAGTTGTAAGAAAAATGTGTCTACGGACCGAGTCCACGATGGCAAAAAATATTTTGTAGCCACCATAGGTTTTTAAAAAGTTCTGGTGTAATTAGAAAGGAATTGAGTTCTGAGTTTGCCAGAATGATGTGTTTCTCTCTCTTGGAATCGCGCCTAAGATATGGTTTGGCTTTCTGGGGCCTGTGTTCTGCTACCCTTTTTGAATCAGTGTTTATTCTTCAAAAACGGGCGATAAGGAAGTTGTTTAATGCTGCGCCTCGCGACCACTGCAGACCCCTTTTCATTACTTCATTTTAACATTGCGGTGTATGTTCATACTGGAAACTAGTTAGCCTGGTTCATAAAAAGAAACTCCAACAGGAGGACCAAATCAAGATATTATAATACTCGGAAATCTGACGACCTACCATTACCGATATCAAGATTAACATTGACAAAACACTCATTGATCTATGAAAGCATTAAGATTTATAATCATTGGCCATTAGCTATTAGACAAATGCAAACTTTGAAATTATTTAAAAGGGCAGTCCGTAATTGTTTAGAAAAAAAATGTATTATAGCTGTGATCAGTACTACAGGGAGAATTTAAATTTCACAATAAAATTACTTTTATAAATGAATGTTTAAACTAATTTTATAGGTGTGCTTGTGGATAGTTTCTGTTTTTTTTTAATTGTTTTGATCTTTGTTATGCTTTGATTGTTATACATGTACCTGATAGAAACATTTTAAAATTTAGTATTAATAGAAATACCACTAAAATTGTAGTTATTAGGCATATAACAGATTTTGCTTTTAATAATTTTTATACTTTTACTTTTAGACAATAAGATATTTTTTTTTGCTTTGTCAATAAGACTAGTTTTTTCTGACAATAAAACTAGTTTGAAATTGAATCATTAAACTTTAGTGTTATTTAAGAGCGAATGACAACACTCAGTGTAATTCGTTGAAATCCATCGGGTCCGAAAATTATCTGCTAAATTCCACCAAGTCACCAATTAATGGCAACAATGATCACCGATTCTGGGGGTCGGTGAGTAATCTTCGATGAATGTCAGTTACGTCAAAATCAGCTCCTTTTTGTTTTTTTTGTCCAATTGGTTAAATGCTCCACCATCACCAGACTGCGGCATGCCAGGATTGAAGGTTACGTAAAAAATATTGTGTTCGTTTGCTTGTGCAGAGAGAAAAATAAAAATCGGAAAAAGCGTGATCTGATTTCATCGCGTTCTTTTTTAGTTTTTGAGATGGTCATCGGGCTCACCAATACGTCATATGTCAAAAAACCGATGTAATCGGTGAGCAAAATAAGACTACTTTACAAACTTGCCCAAACGAGAAAAGTGTCGAAAGTGACAAAATAGAAAATTAATAAGAATATTTAAAACAAATTGTGGTTTATCTTGATCCTTCACAAACTTTCAAAGTGAAAGTAATTGAGAATAGAAGTCTAGTTTTTTCAATAAATAGTTCTACAGGGTTCTATACTACCACTTCTCAACATTTGATACCCAAACAAAACAAAAGTGATTAAAAAAAATCATGTAGTCGCAAACAAAAATATATTTTTCCTACAAGCTTAAGCGTGCGGGAAGTAATAATAAAATTATAAGAAAAATAAACCAAAACATATACTTACCGCGTACACACCATAGCAACCAAGGCATTTGATAGGTAATATTATGAACAGAAACTATTTCTGTGCACAAAAAAAATTCTAAACTAGTGCGGCAAAGTAGAATTTTCTGCACTAATAATAGTGTGGAAAATCACATTTTCCACACGCTTTAGAACAAATATTTTCCAACTAAACATCTCAAAAGACACTAACTATAAGTTTCTCCGAACAAGATGAAAATGGACCTCAATATGTTGACACAACATCGGATACAAAGTATCTTAACGTGGTGCTGGATAAAAGATTGGATTAGAAACTACATGTAGACCAACTAGCTAAGAGTATGGCAAAATACTAGCACGCTTTTAAAGGTATAAAATAAATTTCCGGAATTCCGACAGTCCAGACATCCTGCATTGTATATATTTCATCTAGAGTAAGATGCCCTTCCAATATCTTTCAGAAAAGATCCTTAAACAAAATTAAAAACTATTTAAAAAAATATATATTACAGCCTTGAAAAGACTTTTTCTGATCTCGATAAGGAGAAAGTAAGTTTGGTGGTTAACTGTCTTATTTGATTTGACATTTGATGCTTAAAAAGTGTGTTTTGTTTGCTGCTTAAAAAATTAAATTCGTTTCACTTTTCTTTTCTTTTCTAAATACATGTTGTAAGAAAGTTAATAAAATTTAAATTCTAGAAAAATTAGGTTTTTAAAAATACTATTTTGTTAGGCAGATTTTATTTTACATTATTTCATTAAATTGATAATTATATGATGGAAAAGTTTATGATCGAATATGGGTATACCATTCTTAAAAATCGAATAAAGTATCAAAGTATCAGACTGTGTAAGAAATAGGACAATAAAATAAATAACAAGAATCGAGAGAAGCATAACGGATGACATCACTTAAATTCAACTGACTGGATATATTCAGATGCAGCGGATGAATGGTAAAAGAATACTAAAGATGGTCCTAAAGAAACAGAGATCGCCTGAACAAATTGCAATGAAATCATATAACTCAAAAGTTGTTGAGTCATAAAAACTTAACAATAATGATCTCTTAAGATTGAACGTTTGGCAACGTTATTAAAAATCCCAAAGTTGCTTTGTTTAATCCTAGTAGTCAAGGCTTTCATACACAAACTTCCGTATCTTTCCAACCAATGAGCAGACGACTTTATATTAATCAATCGCTGATTGGTTGGAACGTCTTGCGTTATGCGACGCTGCATTATGCGAATTTCATCATCAGCTTAATGCCTGAACTAGTTCGTCCCAGTAATCCATGTATTCATGGTTTGAAACTACTAAATTTACTTTAATTAATGTCAGCATCAAATAAGCACCTATCTTTTTAAAAACAACAACAGAAGCAGCCACGCGTTCCACGTATTTATGGAGGAAACAATCGACTTATATAGCAACGCAAAAAAGCATTCGGGAAAAGTTTTCAAGACTTTTTATATTATTTCTTTTATTTTTCCGGTTTTCTCGACGTAAGATATTTCTTATATAAAACAATAAAATCGCATTGTGAAACACATTGCAGGAAAAATCAATTGGTTTTGTGTGTTCGAAACGCAGCATGTTCCTTTTCCAGACTTTTTTGTTCTTTCATAAAGAAAAAGAATAATGTACGAGGTCCGTTTGTTAAATATGAGAGCTGAGCTATGAGGATGAATTTAGGTTAATATTTGGTTAGTCTGTTGGTGAAGGATCCACTAAAGTGTCAATACCCGCAAAAGTGGTTCTCAAGGGTGAATGCAACCAAACTGGAGAGACTGTCAGAACAAAATAGAGTGTGGCAAAACACAGAGGTATTCAAGATGATGAAAATGCCGATAAAATAGCCAGGCTAGGATCATCATATATTGATATAGTCAGAATTGGGGGTACCCAAGGAGTACACTAAGATCCCTAAGATCCCAAGTAAAGCTTAGAGCAAAAAAAACACAAATAGCCACTGATTAGAAAGACAGAGGCTAAGGCACAGCAATATCTTTATCACAGGACTGATATCAACCTTACAAAGAAACTGCTGTATTGCAGTTGCAATTTTAATTAATGTTATACAAACATTAATTAAAATTGACCATACGGCCGTCAAAATTCACATAAATAAAATGGGCATTTAAAAACCAGAAAAAGATATAAAGAATATTTTAAAACACTAGAAACAAGAAATATACAAAGCATTTAAATTTAAATTTAAAATAAACTCTAAAAGTAAAGCCCAAAATAGTTAGGAATAAGAAAAAGAATAATTTTATACAAAGTTAATATAACTGACAAATTTAACATTTAGCCAGTAAACAAAAACCCTCTAAATAAAAGGAAGTCAAGTGTACGGAAACCCACTTAAGAATGCTTTCTAACGGTTTTTTTTTGTCTCGGTGTAAGCCACCCTGCTTGTACTCCCAACTTGCCGTTGATTGGTTTGAACTCTAATGGCTAAAACGCTTTGCCGAGAAACAGATAGACTGTGCTTTGAACGCTCGAGACAAAGAGACAAAACACCAGCGTAATCCAGAGATGCGTCGACTTAGAAAATCGTTACAAATCAAAATTAAATAGTGTGTTGTTTAAAATCTGGAAACATTTTGTTAAATTTTTCCAGTTACAAAATATACATTATAGTGGTTTAAAGGACAGATTAGCCAAATACAACTTTTATTAAAATACAGCGATAGATTTTATCTTAAACTAGTCTAGCATGTAATTAATGCTTGTTGATGTTGTGAACAATATTTAATTAAATATATTTAAAAACGTTTTTTTACAATACAAAGACCTAAACTTGTGTTTAGACAGTGCCTAATCTGAAGCCTATGTAGTATAGAACTCGAAAAAGTTCAGCACGTTGTATATCAAGGCATCTTATCTCTGTTCTCCTTATTCACCATACTTAGCTTCTTGTGATTTATGTTTCCAAAATGGAAAATTATCATACAGGGGCGTTACTGGAAGGACGAGGATGCGACAAAACGTAAAATTAAAAGGCACCTGGAAAGAGCCTGGCTTTTAAAGACTTTAAGGTATGTTTCTAACAATGGAAACGAAAGTGAGATAAATTTATGACTACCAACGAAGATTATTTTAAATGAGATGCCGTAAATTTTATAAAATAAGTGTTTTATAACATGAGAGAGCCTCTGTAGCAAAACAAACAAGTCAAAAAATGTATTCTCAAACTATCGCTTACTAGTAGCATAAAAGTTCCGACCGATTTCGAGCTTTTCGCTCACTATCAACAATCAGTAGTGAAAATTGCAGAATATGAAAATACCTGATTTCAATATGCTCGTATGGAATACCAGTAAGGAGTTTTTCCTTAAGTTGTAATGGTAACATTATTTAAAATTATCCTAAAGTGTGTTAAGATACATTAAACAAAGTGGCTATTATACTGAGCGATCTTTTTCTTCTGAAATTGAGAAAAAATTTGTTTTTTAATGTTAAAAATAACCTCTAAATACAGAACATTGTCCTGTGATAGACAAGAAGACGTCTCGTATTGAATAAACCAATCTTCATCAGGAACCGAGGGACACAAGGCTTATCTACCTATGCTTATGTACGAGAGAGCTAAAAGAAAAGGACAAGGGGTCATAAAATTGTGAATTTGGAGCTTATTGTCAACATTTTCGGAAAATAATTATTTTTAATTGTATTCGGAAAGGATCGCTTCACCTCATAACCACTTTGTTTGATCTCTATCTTATCACAGTTTGTCACAATTTTGAATTATATTAGCTTTACAACTTATGGAAAGACGCTTTACTTGTACTCCAGCCACCATTCAACAGCTGATCGAGATATTAGCGTAGAGTGCCCTTTTGTCATTAACAAACTTCGCAAGAGCAATTAATTTCAAACAAAAAAAGTCATGTGCCGAAAGAAAAGAATTAAGATCGTAAGACGAAGGAAATTATAAAACAAATAGAGTTTTAATGCTATCTGTAGTATATAATTTACTTTTCTAATGAACTTTTTGCGTGTTTATAATGTTAGCAACAACTCCACTTACAAAAAACCACTATTACCATAAACAAAGGGTGTGCAAAAATGCGACGAGACTTTTACTAGTAGAAGAGACGGACGAAGTCCTGGCGACGTTGCGTCGCGACGGTAGAACTTTAAACGTCCTTTTAATTAGAGCGGACGGATGTTAATAGGTCCAGACTTCATCCTATCCGGTCCTGTACTTTCTCTTGCATAGAGGGCCTGCCGCAGAGAAAACAGAGGTTTTTTTATGAGAAGGCTACTGCAGCGCCCATGGCGGATAATGCTGTGACGATTATCAAACAAAGGCATTAAAAATTCTTTCAAAGGTTCAAATTGCACGTGGAATTTTTGGTTGACGCAATTCAGTCTAAACAATTACACAAATAACGCAATGGGTTCGTTGCTCTGGGTTCCTAGGCCAAAAACTATTTAACGCTGACCCTGCAGAAATTAAAGTCATTTCTGGGTTTGCGATAATAAACCAATAGAACGGTTCCATGCTGGACTTTTGCAAGGACGTGGAAGTTAGCTGTCATGCAAAAGGACGGACGTGGGAACGAAACAGAGAAGTAATAGAAGGGGCTTTTTGGGACTCGTGTGAAGGTTTTGAGGGTTCGAAACTCAAGGATCTCAAGTGGTGGGCCAGGGAATCCGCAGGGCTAACAAAGAGTGAGAGCCGAACAGGGCGTAAATAAGTGTAGTTTCTACAAAAAGCAAAGTGGTGTGCAGTGCCGGTCCTATGATTAAAAGTAAGTAAACCAGAACCAAATTAATTACTATAGCAATTTTTGACCTAAACCAATATCCTGTTTTCTCTCGACAGCGTTCCTCATCCCTGGATCTTTCATCCTTTTTAAGAGCACGATCCCGAAGGACCCGGGAACCGTCGCATCTTAAGCCAACCCTGTTGACACAATCCAGGCATTGAAAGTCGGCAGGAGCATAATAAATAAGCTAGTACGATCTTAGAAGGTGACGAAGAATTGGTGCCCTGAAGACTTGTAAGGCCGCGCAACGTGACAATACTCTACATGGATCTGGCAGCCAATGGCACTAAAGGTATTCAACTTTTAACAGTGCCAATGGCACTAAAGGTATTCAACTTTTAACAGTGGTCCCAAAAAATTAATCAACCATAAAACAAATCACAAATGAATATGTTCCAAAAAAGCTACTTAAAAGCTGGAAATTTATTGTGCTTGCTTATGTAGCGATGACTGTCTGCAAGCCTCTCTTGCAACTTTTTTTCCTGAAATGTGAGCAGTAACAAAAAGCAACCATCCCATGCCATAATTTAATCGGGCAAAATATACCTCGGCACGACGGATGCTTGATATGAAATTACGCTGGAAGTCATAGATTTAAATAAAAAAGCGGAACTTGAACTGCAATACAGAAATATTTTCTGGATCATATAGAGAAGTGTTTAAAATTGACCATACATATAAAAAACTTATACAAACAACTGAACAGTAGAAGGTAGAAAAATCCACCGCCGACATCATTTAAAGATTACAAAATAAAGTAGGTACTAAGAAACATGATGAATGTTACTTGGCATATAAGGAAAAGTGATCTTCATCGAGAATTCAAGACAGGCATTGTTGACGAAACAATCAAAAGATTTGCAAAAAGCAACGAACAAAAGCTTCATAATTATATCAACATTGAATCAAGGAAACTTCCAGATATTAAATACTTAATACAAAGGCACAAATGAATGGGTTAAGAACCTTAGAGAAAATTCACTAGCACCAATAAGAATAAAAACAATAAAATGTTACATTAAAACATACCAGAAAATGTAATGGAAAATGTTACACGCACAAGTAATAAAACTGATCTGGCTTGACGCTATTCAGCTTTAAAGCTGTAATATGATGTAACGGTGACGTTACTCAAAACTTAAAAAAGAAAGTACGAAGAAACATGGGGATCCTTGGTACATAATAAATAGTGATCATTACCGAGACTTCAAAATAGAAACTGTTGACTAAACAATCAAAAGATTTCGAAAAAGTCAGGAAGAAAGACTCCATGATGAGAATGTCAACTCAACATTAAAGCCATACAACTCCTAGATATATTGGCTAATACAAAAACTCAAACGAGTAAAACCATTTAGACTAGTGGGTTTTAGGCAAGTGATCGAACCGATCTGGACTTAGAATTTAGAATTAAAGCTGTACTAAATAATCTAACGCTGGCATTATTCAAAGATTCCAAAAGGGAATACTAAGATATAATAAATACTCTAAGAAATAGTGATCAAATATTCAAAAATAGAAACTCTTGGCGAAACAATCAAAATATTTATAAAAGTAACGAAGAAAGCTTCATAGGTGTTCTTCATAAGTATGTTAACAGTAAAGCATTACAAATCCTAGATATTCATCATCTAATACGAAGACTCAAACAAGTGACACCATTCAAACTAGTAGTTAGGCAAGTTTATAAAAAATTACTAATATAAAACAGAAAAAAAAAACAATAAATTGTTACACTAATACATAAAGGTTACGACATTTAAATGAAATAAGGAGTGCTATAGTGTTATTCCTTAGTTTATGCGGCAATCTCTAATACTTTAGGAGACAACAAATATGCTAATTAGTCCACTGTGACTAGATAATTACCGGTTAAACTTAATGTTTTAATTTTAAAAAATCTGTAAAAAGCCTGATTTCTGAAAACTTTAAGGAATGATTTTAACAATGAAAAGTCGGAGAAGTGCATTGCTACAAACGAAGATTATTTTAATTTATGGAAAGATTGTCCTTTTTGGCACCAAAAAAACATAATTATATGCTAATGTCGTTTTGTCCTGCTATGCAGTTGACATTTTCCTAAACATTCCTTGAGTTTTCTCAGGAAATATGCCAGAAAATATATCTCCCACGTGCCTTACTTAATAAGGAAAAAGAATGTGATTTAAAAAAGTAAATAAAAACGAGCCTGTCAAAAAATACGGGGTGTTTTAATGAAAAAGAATTCAAGTGATTTTGTGAATAAGTGCCAATGTAAGAGTTTTTTCAAGATGGCGGTGGAAGCAAAACTCGGATTTTTCACTCTCCTACCGACCTATATAACATATCCAAAATTCAGAGCTGACCGCAGCCAACGATAAAGACCCGCCATGGCGCGTTATAAGCAAGTCGGCGGTCACGTGATCTTAGGAGTTCCAGGATTCTTATTGTATTACTTAATATATTATCTGTTTTTACACAATTTAAATAAATTGACCAAATTTTTTTGTTCTCTTATAGGCAAAAATTGAAAAAAATATTTTGCTGATGTATGTGTTTATTATGGATAAAAGAACTGAATCTATAAAATAAGAAATTAAATACAATTTGCACTTTAATATATTCAGGTACATATATCAGGTACATAATATCGTTAGTTACTTCAAATCTATACAAGTATTTTAAAATTGGACATAACAAACCTAAGCTTTAAGTTTTAAAATTTTTCTGTCTTGTCACAAAGTTTAATATATATTTCATCAATGTGTAAGTTAACTACCAACTAATGTTCTTTTAAAAGCTGTATCTTACTTTTTAAATATTGCACACTACCGGAGAGATTACTATCTGTTAACGATATTTTACAAATCAGTTTTTTAATATTGCGAGGGTGCAGAAGACATATTACCTTAGTTTTGTAAATTGACATGTATGCACTGGATGACTGGATAAACAAAGATGTAGCCAACATTAAAATATATTCACAATATCTTCGATTCGACTGTTTCAAGAGACCTAATTGTTCAATAAGAAATGACAATTGAACACATTTTTCACTATCACTATCGAAAAAGTCACTAAGGATGTCTATTACTTGATGAATCTTATCTTTTACCATTTCTTTCCCGTTTGCAACTTTCATTTCGGTATCGGGGCTGTCCAAAAATAAAACTCCTACCTACTTTTTTTGGCAGTTTGTTTTTTGGTATGGACACATTGTTAACATTTACAAACAATGACTGACCTCCCTCAACAACTAGAGATCCTAACAGTGATGGATTGTTGTTCAAAATGTCATCAGGTACAGGCAGACTGTGTCACGTTCTTGGGTTAAAATCCAATTTTTGTTTATTTTAGTATTAGATAGAACAATAAAATTTTGAAATGTCCTCAATATTTGATAAAACTTTTGATTTCTTATGAGCTTGAAGTGTTTCAAGACCTTCTTGTATTGCAGTTCCCATTTGTTGCCTTTCGACATCAGCTAATCGAACAGTAGATACAGGTTTGTCTACTTAGGTATTTCGGAACATTTTTAAAAATCGTAGGTACATCATTTTCTGTTAATTTGGGTCTTTGTCTTTTAACATTTTTTAGCTCTCCATTTACAACACACTTATCAAAACAAATAACCATAAGGAAAATTTTTGATGCAAACTTGTGGACGTTAGATACTTGAATCATTAGGAGTTTTTCGCAACCAAATTTCATGCAATTGTTTATCCACTGGCAAATTAAAAGTTGACACATATTCAGTTTCAGTTTTATAGTTGGACCGACAACCAACAACACTACACGTTCGCGGTATTGTTTATTTTATAGGTATTTTCTTTTTAATTTACTCATTAGCCATTAATTATTTTAACGCAGATCACGACAGTCTCTTTCGTGGCCGCGTTATTTTAATAACTTTGATAAAATTCACATAAAATTCGTGCCCGAATTAAAAAAAATCGACGTAAACAAACATACCAAAACTGAAAACACACATTTTTTATAATGACAGCTGGCCGGGAGGCGTTCTTTTGTGACCCCTCCTACGGTCACGTGATATTTCTCGTGGGCTGCGAGAACTACCGGACCTTTTGTAGGGTAACCCCCCTTTTTTGGTCTCTATTTATTCGACTATAGCTAGGAAGGTATATTTTGTTGGCCTTGCTGTATTACCTTCAACAAAGTTATGTTTCAATCATTGAGTTGTATAACGCCCTAAAAGGGCGTTAGAGACGGAAAGACAAGGCATTTTTTATTGACCCTATCCAATTTGGTTCCTATGGTCGGGTATTTCTTTTACAATAAAAACAGAGATAGACATTATTGAACATGTGAAACGGACAAAGATAGGGTGATTTTGCATGCTAATAATACCCTAGATAATATAAGGGTACTTTTATCTCTTTCACACTGACGGCATAAGTGCGACAGAAAAGCAGCTGGCTACCTTTAATCCACCTGCCGTATTTTGAGTGATTCTACCTGTTAGTCCGTGTATACAGGGAAAACTGATAGACAATGTTGTCTAAGTACGGAAATGATTTTTTTTGAATTTTGTGCGGGAATATTACAAAAAGAAATCTTAAAACGTTTAAAAACAAGTTTAGAAGTAACTATTTGAGTTTAAACATGGTCCAAAATTGTTTTTTGTGCAAAAGAAGAAAAAAAATCCATAAAAAAACAACATTTCATGGGTAAGTCGTCTTGACAGATAGTTTTTCCTAAAACACGAGAAAGTTCAGTAGCGTCACGATAGATAGTTCTTTCTGCGACCGTGCGATTTTACCCTCACACATTTTGATTCAGAAAGTGTCACTTTTTTTTGCATTGCATGAAAATTAACAAAAAGTATTTGATTTTCTTAAAAATGATTTCTTTTTAAATTCTTACATACCGATTTTTAGCCAGTTGTTTTTGTTTTTTCGAACCAAACTTTTGACATGTCACGGTCGAGTTTCATACATCTTGATGAATTGTTACACACACTGATCTATGTTTTTATAAATTTCGATAAATTTAATGTTTTTTGCGGACTCTACAGTAATTTTAAGTTAAATTTTGGTCTTTCATCGCGAAAGTATATATTTATTATTATATGACCACCGCGACCGGTCTACAGGCCGGTATCATATGTTTATGTCCTTCTAATGTCATTTGACTATCATGCTGTCTTACTTAATAAGGTCACTTAGTTTAATTAATAATTTTGTCCTACATAATATAAAAGAAGAATAGAAACCAACAAAAAATTTGTGACACTTCGATTACCCATTTTCTTTGATTGCGATGGATTAGGGTGACCAGATTACGGTTTATTAGGGTGCCCAGAGTGCGCAAAAAAAGATTTTGAAAAATTTCCCTAAAAAAATTGAAGACCAAACACTCACTCGCCACTCAATGTTTATGGTCGCATACACTAATCCTAACTCGACGATTATGGACAATGGTTACCCTCTGGACATAAACCTAACAACTTTTACTATATTTATTAACAATAGGTAGGTTAGGTTTGGTTAGGTTGGGTTAGGTTGGGTTAGGTTGGGTTAGGTTGGGTTAGGTTGGTTTAGGTTGGGTTAGGTTGGGTTAGGTTGGGTTAGGTTGGGTTAGGTTGGGTTAGGTTGGGTTAGGTTGGGTTAGGTTGGGTTAGGTTGGGTTAGGTTGGGTTAGGTTAGGTTGGGTTAGGTTGGGTTAGGTTGGGTTAGGTTGGGTTAGGTTGGGTTAGGTTGGGTTAGGTTGGGTTAGGTTGGGTTAGGTTGGGTTAGGTTGGGTTAGGTTGGGTTAGGTTGGGTTAGGTTGGGTTAGGTTGGGTTAGGTTGGGTTAGGTTGGGTTAGGTTGGGTTAGGTTGGGTTAGGTTGGGTTAGGTTGGGTTAGGTTGGGTTAGGTTGGGTTAGGTTGGGTTAGGTTGGGTTAGGTTGGGTTAGGTTGGGTTAGGTTGGGTTAGGTTGGGCTGGGTTGGGTTAGGTTGGGTTAGGTTGGGTTAGGTTGGGTTAGGTTGGGTTAGGTTGGGTTAGGTTGGGTTAGGTTAGGTTGGGTTAGGTTGGGTTAGGTTGGGTTAGGTTGGGTTAGGTTGGGTTAGGTTGGGTTAGGTTGGGTTAGGTTGGGTTAGGTTGGGTTAGGTTGGGTTAGGTTGGGTTAGGTTGGGTTAGGTTGGGTTAGGTTGGGTTAGGTTGGGTTAGGTTGGGTTAGGTTGGGCTGGGTTGGGTTAGGTTGGGTTAGGTTGGGTTAGGTTGGGTTAGGTTGGGTTAGGTTGGGTTAGGTTGGGTTAGGTTGAGTTAGGTTGGGTTAGGTTGGGTTAGGTTGGGTTAGGTTGGGTTAGGTTATGTTAGGTTATGTTAGGTTATGTTAGGTTGGGTTAGGTTGGGTTAGGTTGGGTTAGGTTGGGTTAGGTTGGGTTAGGTTGGGTTAGGTTGGGTTAGGTTGGGTTAGGTTGGGTTAGGTTGGGTTAGCTTGGGTTAGGTTGGGTTAGGTTTGGTTAGGTTGGGTTAGGTTGGGTTAGGTTGGGTTAGGTTGGGTTAGGTTGGGTTAGGTTGGTTTAGGTTGGGTTAGGTTGGGTTAGGTTGGGTTAGGTTGGGTTAGGTTGGTTCAGTTTGAGTATGTTCGGTTAGGTTCCGCTAGGATTGTTTAGGTTAGGTTTAGCTATATTCGGTTAGGTTCGGTTCAGTTTAAGCAAATCGAACCGAACCAAACCGAACCGTTAGATTCGGTTTGATTTGGTTCATTTCGATACGGATGGGTTCAGTTTGCTTTTGTTCAGTTAGACCTTCGATACATTTTAAAAAAGTAAATAATTATTAATTTTTAGTGTTTTAAGGAATAAAAATTGATATAATGTTCAATTAAACTAATTTTTATTTGTAAAAATGTAGGAATCATAATTTTCTTGATTTCGTTTTGAATTTCATGCTTTTTTAAAAATTGTGCATTTTCATAAAAGGACCAAAAAAACTGACCCGATTTGGATCAGTGACCTTAGTTATTTCAAGTTTTTGTTGACAGCTGATAGACGTCAGGGACCGTTTTGTTTCAGTTTGAAATGAGAAAATGCTTCTTTTGTAGCAATTTGTATGGGTTTTAATGGGGTTTTAAGAATGTTTCAATTTCAATTTTTTTAACAAAATCAACGATAGTCCGCAATTTTTTTTTTAGAAATCACTATAAAATGGTCTAAAATTATCATTTTTCAAAAAACTTCGTAGTTTTAAGAAAGGTGGTAAAACGTACCAGACCCCTGAAATGTGTTGCAGTCTAGGACAACTGGGCGCCGCCAACTCGGCGCCACCAACTGGGCGGCAGGCCAAATGGGCGCCGGGCCAACTTGACGCCGAGCCAACTGGGCGCCGGACTAAAATATTTTTTCTTGATAAAATGTGCAGATGAAAAACAACCTTAAAAAAATTAAAGTGGCGGATCCAAAATGGCGGACTTTCTTATTTATGCATCGATATGTATCGAATATGGAACTTGGCGGTGTTTCAAGTCGCAGAACACTACACCTACCAAATTTCAACACTCGACTTAATAGATGTTGAAAGTTTTGTATAAATAACATATTTATTTTGTTTTTATCTGCACATTTTATCGAAAAAAAAAATAGTCCGGCGCTGAGTTGGCCCGGCGCCCATTAGGCCCGGCGTGGCGCCCTGTTGGCGGCGCCGAGTTGGCCCGGCGCCCGGTTGTCCCATTTCGAATTGAAATTTTTAGTTCCGAAATTTCATCTGACTCGAGCATAACTTGTAGTCCACCCAAGAAAAGAAGAGTTGAAGAAGACCCTTGTTCAAAGAAAGAAAATATTTTACCTGGAAGGTACAACATTTGTAAAGTTCTAAGATGAAAACAATAATTTTAATACATCCACTGCACTTAGCATGCTTAGAAATTCTTTTTACTCTTTTTTTTACTGAAGAGAATTTTGTAAACACACACAAGTAAGTATTCATGAATTATTTATTATTCAAACAGAAAATTGTTGATAAAAAAATTCTAGTGGAATTCAAAATTTTTATTTTGCGCCGCCACTGCCCTTTTTTATCCAAGACAAGCAAATAGAATATTTTTGCGATGTTGCATGTTTCCGGACTCACCAAACCGAAATTCTATTTTCATCTCTATTTTGCTCATTAAATTCTTACTTGTATTTGGTCAATTGCGATAAAAGCTTGATATAATGGCAATTTTGGCCCATGCCGGGTCTACCCGTAGGGTATAGAAGTCAATGGTTTCAATATACTTCTATTCTAGACAATACACTAAAGAAAAGAGTTGGACATGCCTCTAAAAGGCTCGCCAAAAATGATAACCAATAATAAAGAGACGAAGTAATAATGATAAAATAATATGATGACGATATCTGAAACTAACAAGTAAAGGTACTAAAATAAAATTGAATAAAGAAAGAAAATTTAATTTGTGTGCTACAATGTCAATATCTATATTTGTTGCTCTATAACCTACCAGAAAGCAGATAGTATTAATTAAAAAAAATCTATTTTTGTCATGTTACTATCTTGTGTACCTAAACATTGTTGGGTGGGCGTTGCAAAATTTACTGATAACGCATACGTATATTATTATACGAATATTCAATAATCATTCTACCTTCCTTGGTATGATAAAAGCAATATCTGCATCAATCAAAAAAATTGGAGTTTGAATGCACAAGTATCACTCCATATATCTATCCATATACGATATTCTTTTAAGTTTTAAACATTTTTGGGCTATGATTTTTTACAACCTTCGAAGGAAATTTTCTCAACAACTGACTTGCCGAGTTGATTTCTGTTTTGGGTTCGGTTTGGTATGGTATGGAGCATTCAAGCCTTAGCGACGAGCCAAGACCAGGTGTACGATAAACGGCTGTCACCCAGGAAAACATTGATACTGTGTCCATGCTCATCACGGATTATCGACATGTGACATATTGCGAGATTGAGGCTTCGTTGGGGATTTCAAAGACCTCAATTCAAAAAATTTGGCATGAAGAATTAAGGGAAAGAAAATTAGTTTCCCGATGGATACCGCATCTGTTAACCAAAGAACAGAGAATCTAGGATCAATTGGTGTCAGAAAACCGCTTTAAGGCAGGAAACTTAAAAAAACGTGTACAGCATTGCCAGTGGTGGTGAATTGTGGATTTACTCATATGAACACAAAAATAAACGTCAGTCCTCTGTTTGGGTGTTCCAAGGTGAAGAGAGGCCAATCCGTTCTCGAAGTGTATCCAAGAACATAGTAGCGATATTTGTCTTAAAAGCAGGTCATGTAGCAACAATTCCTCTGGAAGATCAAAGGACTGTTACTGCCGATTGGTATATCACCATTTGTTTGCCGAAAGTCATCGCTGACCTTCAAAAAACGAACCCCGAACGACGAATCATCCACCACCAAGACAATGAAAGTTCGCACAAAGCACAAAAAACCATTGAATTTTTAACTCAACATAACGTCGAATTGTTGGACCATATAGTCCCGACCTAAGTCCCAACGATTTCTATACTTTGCCGAAAATCAAGAATGGACTGCGTGTTCAAAGATTTTAGTCGCCAGAGGAAGCAGTCGACGCCTTCAAGAATGCAATTTTACCAGTACCACTCGTTTGAGTGGAATTGCAGCTTTGACAACTGGTTTTAGCGCATGCAAAAGTGTATTAATTTCCGTGGAGAATACTTAGAGAAACAATAAAGTTATCTACTGTTTTATTCTAGCTGTATAAGCAAAATAATATCACAAATGTACTAGTAATTCGCAACAAGTTATGCTGTAGCTGTAGTGTAAGATACTCCAAAACCTAACCTTGCTGTAGGAATCCAATCAATCAGTCCATATTACGAATTCATATCCAGCGCACATGTTGAGCCAGCAGGTCGACCTTGTCGGACATTGTTGGAAAATGGAAGCAATCTCTTAAAACCTGCAAAGGCTATTTTTTCGCCGCGGGTAGCTCTTTATTGGCTGTTTAGCTAGCTTAAGAAATATTTTGGAGCTTTAAGCAGCACGTAGTTAGTTGTTATAGTCCGCAGTACACCGGTATATTTTTTAAGTAGTGAGTTACAGGCAGACAGCTACGGCAGGGTAGTGCCGTGGTATAGTAGCCGGCTTCACATGCAAAAGTATCAGGTTCGCGTCTCGAACAACGATGCAAAAACAATAAAAAAGTCTTGTGGCCTTCCTTTTCAGCGTTCAACAGTCGTTATCGAATTAGTGTACGATGCGATGCACGCAAAATATAGGTTGACCTTGAACATCGAGAATATACACAAGTGTAGTCCAGGAGCCGACACGCAGCCAGCCGAGGAACCAGGTATAATAACCCACGAGCATGCTATAATTGCTATATAGTCGGTACCAGGATGACGCCACCATAAATCCTCTATAGTCAACTCACGACAACCACGACGCACGGTGGTCAGCTTTTCGGTTCTGAACGATCGAAATTATTTTATGGTTTTAATTTTGACAAATTGATGCTGAAAGTTAGGAAATGTCAACTAGCGCACGATACACACACACGGTATGTCAGCGCGCATGGATTGCCGCGTGAATTTATAATGGTATTTGATGATTGTTTTATTTGTTTCTCTTTTCGTGGCGTATTTGTACCAGTTCAATCTTTGAGTTATTAGGCATATTGTCTAATATTTATATTTTATTTCAATTTAGGGTTTTATACAATAAGAATTGAAGTAAAAAATATAAGAAAAGCTTGACCCATAATTATTAAGTATAGCAATTCATTTATTGAATAAATACAATCCTAAGTTTTTTATAACCCTGTCTAAAAATCTTGCATATTATGTTTTTTAGAAAAGTTTTGGGATTTTTTATAAGATTTTTATCAAGGGTTTTACACAGGGTGAGCTTTTTAAAGCTTAAGGGTGAGCTTTTTAAAGCTCACCATTCAAACTTTATCTCTCTAAAGAGATTTGTGAAAATCTCCAATATAAAATTAGGGGAAATGTTTTTTACAAATAAGTGATTATACCATTTTGAAGATTTTTTTATTCTATACATATATACAGAAAATCACCCCTGTTTTTGTAGGGGATTTTTCAGAAAGAAATACAATTTATATTAGCTCACACATATACTATACTATAATAGTAGTGTGAGCTATGGTGATCCTAATTTTTTCGAGAGAAAAAAAGAGGTGCTCCGATTTAAAAAAAAATATATATCTTTGCGTTTCAGATGATTTTGAAACTTTTTAGTCGCGCCGTCTGTCTGTCTGTCTGTCGGTATGTCTTTCTGTCTATCTCTATATCTGTCTTTAACGAACAACGCGCATAACTTAAAAAGCCCTTGCCCGATTTCAATGAAATTTGGCACCTAGGCTGGGTGGAGATGGTACAGTCGCCTCCAAAAATAATGTTTCATATCGTTTTTTCCTCTTAAGCAAAAAACTTGACAAATTGATACTTTGAGAGTGTGTGTACGTAACTAGCTTATAGCTTTTTTTTATTTAACATAGCTTTTTTATAAAAAATTAACTAAATTTATTAATCTTGCTTTACTATATATCGATTTTCTACCAGGCACTGATATTCTTTATCGTAGTCTTTATATTCACTATTTTCACACACAAAGTTTAAAACGGATTGATTTTTATCGTGTGAAACCGGTGTTTTGTGCCAGATTTTAAATAAATTACGTCTGCCAATACAATGCGCCAACGCTGAAACAATAAATTATAGCTAATACAGCGGCAAGAAGCGGCAGCTGAATGTAGCACCTATACAACCCTTGATACATGATTGAAATAATAAAGTCACAAACGCAATTGATACGTAACGATCCAGACTTTTTCAGTCCAATATATATAATACATATTTGAAAAATCATATATCAATACACAACTTTTATCTAATATTTTTAATAAGCAAATTGAAACTTTGCAAATGGTTTAATAGTAAAAATTAAAGATACTAACCCATATTTTAAATATACGTGAAGAAATCGCCATATAATCTCTGGTTTACCAACTTGGAGCACTTTTGAAAATCGCCTTTCCGCGCGGAATAAGTGCGGATCATTGTGCAGGCTATCAAACGGCCTATGACTTGTCGTCGTAACAAGTGACAACGAGTTAGTTGATCGATTTTCTGCATTGGGGTCTACTAACTAGTAAGGTAATTGGTCACTTTTTTAAGACAGTGATGATAGAAAATAGTTCGATATTCAGGTTTCGATCGTCTAAATTAGACAAGCTGACATCCGTGCGACGGTTGCGTTGAAAAGCCACCAAATTTGATAAATACAAAACCAAGTTCTGCTGGGACGATAGCGATGTTAGATAGGTGCAAGTCTAACATGTAGCAGGACCACCTTTCGGAAGGGGTGTAAAAGCGTGGGTCGACTGTGTATACTTGCTACGCAGTATAAAGATCCCTGCCCTCGACAAAGAGGTGCCAGGCAAAATGAAATCCTTTAGAGAAACAAAACTTGCATCCAAAGATGCACGTACCTCAGGTGTACGGACAAATGGGTCTTTGCGAAAAGGCAGTGTGCCTAGTCGCTAGACCAAAAATGGTCTCTCCACCACCACTATTAAATGCTGACATTTTGTGAATAGCTTCTTGCTAAGAATCCCGATTTCTTACTTTGCGAACATTGTTGAAAGTGATTCTTAGCAGAATGCGCAGGTACTGAATGCCTTATCAAATACCAAATTGCAAATAATGCAAGGACCTAAAACTATAAACAAGTGAAATTAAAGAAAGAAAAAATAAGAAAAAAGTTTTCTGCTTCGGCCGGGGATCGAACCCGGGATCTCTTGCTATCTAGGCAAACATTCTAACCACTGAACTACCGAAGCCATACATAAATTTTCAGAAAACTTCCATCTATGCAGGCTGCGGTGTCTCAATACAAGAACGAGAAATTCTCAGGGTATTAACTCGACCAAGTCATCCAACTGATCTCTTTAATTCTTCTTTCCCTTCTTCTTGCCTTGTTTGTAAAAATTCTTAATGTTTTTTTTCTGAATTAAGAAAAGAAAAGCTTTCTAATTGAAAGGAATGTCTTGCTTGAAAAAGTTGAAAATGGAATGACCCCAGCCATCATTATTTCGATTTGAAACAATTTTTGTTTCTACCTTCTCCTAGCAACGGCTAGAGATCAATCAATTAATAATTATGAGGTGTTCGGAATATAGTAGAACACGTTTTTGCCAATAATTTATGTTATTCCTAAAAACTTCGTAGGACCTTCCATTTCTGAGATATTTAGAAAAACTGTTTTCAAGGCTGATATCGCGTGGAGTTCACTTGGAGTATGGTAATGGTCTAGGAATGCGTTATAAGGAAGTCGGAGGTCACGTGATCTTAGGAGTTCCAGGATTCTTATTGTATTGCTTAATACATTATGTTTACACAATTTAAATAAATTGACAAAAATTTTTTGTTCTCATATAGGCAAAAATTGAAAAAAAGATTTTGTTGATATATGTGTTTATTATAGATATAAGAACTGAATTATATAAATTTTGCACTCTAATATCTTCAGGTACATATATTAGGTATGTACATAATGTCGTTAGTAACTTCAAATCTATACAAGTCTTTCAAAATTGGAGATATCAAACCTAAGCTTTTAGTTTTTTAATTTTTCTTTGAGTATCATCATCTTTGTCTGAGTTCTTATTCAAAGATTTATTAGCAGACACTTATTGCTTTTTAATAAAATTATTTAAAAAAACTTTACATGCCCTTAAACTAATTTTTTCAAGATTTGACAATAGTTTTTCTCCACAAAAATAGAAAATTTTTTAATATAAAACATTTCACAATAATTTTTTAAAAAGAAACAAGTGATTTTGTGAATAAGTGAGATGGTTTTCACGTTCAATAACCTGAGTGTATTGAACATCAATAATTTTTAAAAAAATTACCCAGCACAAAGTTTAATATATACTTGATCAATGTGTAAGTTAACTACCAACTCATGTACTTTTAAAAGCTGTATCTTACTTTTTAAATATTGCACACTACCGGAGAGATTACTATCTGTTAGCGATATTTTACAAATCAGTTTTTTAATATTGCGAGGGTGCAGAAGATATATTACCTTAGTTTTGTAAATTGACATGTATGCACTGAATGACTGGATAAACAAAGATGAAGTCAACATTAAAGTGTATCCACAATATCTTCGATTCTCAGGTGACCTTTTTAAGAGACCTAATTGTTCAATAAGAAATGACAATTGAACACATTTTTCACTCTCACTATCGAAAATGTCACTAAGGATGTCTATTACTTGATCAATCTTATCTTTTACCACTTCTTTCCCATTTGCAACTTTCATTTCAATAAACTGCATTAGCTTTTCAAGTGTATAGGTGCTGTCCAAAAATAAAACTCCAACTTTTTTTGGCAGTTTGTTTTTTGGTATGGACACATTGTTAACATTTACAAAAAATGACAGATTTCCCTCAACAACTAGAGATGCTAACAGTGATGGATTGTTATTCAAAAATGTCATCAGGCACAGGCAGACTGTGTCACGTTCTTGGGTAAAAATTCAATTTTTGTTTATTTTAGTATTAGAACAATAAAATTTTGAAATGTCCTTAATATTTGATAAAACGGTTGACTTCTTATGAGCTCAAAGTGTTTCAAGACTTTCTTGAATTGCAGTTTCCAGTTGTTGCCTCTCGACATCAGCTAATCGAACAGTAGATACAGGTTGTCTACTGAGGTATTTCGGAACATTTTCAACACTCTCCATTTCCAACACACTTATCAAACCAAATAACCTGCTCGTTAGGAAAATTTTTGATGCAAACTTGTGGACGTTTTAAGATACTCATTAGGAATTTTTCGCAACCAAATTTTATGCATTTGTTTATCCACTGGCAAATTAAAAGTTGACACATTCGGTTTCAGTTTTATAGTTGGACCAACAACCAACAACACTACACGTTCGCGGTATTGTTGTCTTTGTCGTGGGCTGCGTTATTTTAATACCTTTGATAAATTCACATAAAATTCATGCCCGAATTTAAAAAAATCGACGTAAACAAACATACCAAAACTGAAAACGCACATGTTTTATAATGACAGCGGTTCATTTGTGACCCGTTCGCAGCCAACGATAAAGACCGGCCATGGCGCGTTATAAGCAAGTCGGCGGTCACGTGATCTTAGGAGTCCCAGGATTTTTATTGTATTGCTTAATATATTATATGTTTTTACACAATTTAAATAAATTAACAAAAAATGTTATAGGCAAAAATTGAAAAAAATATTTTGCTGATATATGTGTTTATTATGGATAAAAGAACTGAATCTATAAAATAAAAAATTATACAAAATTTGCACTCTAATATCTTCAGGTACATATATTAGGTATATAATATCGTTAGTAACTTCAAATCTATACAAGTCTTTCAAAATTGGACACATCAAACCTAAGCTTTTAGTTTTTTAATTTTTCTTTGACTGTCATCATCTTTGAGTTCTTATTCAAAGATTTATTAGCAGGCACTAAATCATTGTGCTTTTTAATAAAATTATTTTAAAAAACTTTACATGCCCTTAAACTAATTTTTTCAAGCTTTGACAATAGTTTTTCTCCACAAAAACACTCGCTAGAGTTATCTGAAGCAAAATTTTCAATATAAAACATTTTACAATAATTTATTAAAAAGAAACAAGTGATTTTGTGAATAAGTGAGATGGTTTTCCCATTCAATGAACTGAATGTAGTGGTCGTCAATAATTTTTTGAATAATTACCCAGCACAAAGTTTAATATCTATTTCAATAAAGTGTAAGTTAACTACCAACTCATGTTATTTTAAAAGCTGTATCTTACTTTGTAAATATTTCACACTTCCAGAGAGATTACTATCTGTTAACAAAATTTTACAAATCAGTTTTTTAATATTGCGAGGGTGCGGAAGACATATTACCTTAGAATTGTACATTGACGTGTATGCACTGGATAACTGGATAAACAAAGATGAAGCCAACATTAAAGTGTATCCACCATATCTTCGATTCTCAGGTTACCTTTTCAAGAGACCTAATTGTTCAATAAGAAATGACAACTGAACACATTTTTTACTCTCACTATCGAAAATGTCACTAAGGATGTCTATTACTTGATCAATCTTATCCAAGATCTTATCTTTTACCACTTCTTTCCCGTTTGCAACATATTAGGTTTCAGTTTTATAGTTGGACCGACAAGGAACAACACTAATTACACGTTCGCGGCATTGTTTATCTTATAGGTATTTTCTTTATAATTTACTCATTAGCCATTAATTATTTTAACGCAGCCCACTACAGTCTTTTTCGTGGGCTGCGTTATTTTAATAACTTTGATAAAATTCACATAAAATTCGTGCCCAAATTAAAAAAAAATCGACGTAAACAAACATAAAAAAACTGAACACATACATGTTTTATAATGACAGCGGGCCGTGAGGTGTTTTTTGTGGGACTCCTACGGTCACGTGATATTTCCGCGCCCAGGCCGGTCTTTCTCGTGCGCTGCGGGTCACGTTATATTTCCGCGCTCGGGCCGGTCTTTCTCGTGGGCTGCGGTCTAGGAAGGTATCAGATCCATCATGGATCCACTTATTTTTAGTTTGAGTATTTTTTTGTTTAATTTTAAGAATGGTTTTTCTTCAAGTAAATCAATATTAACAAAAACATTTTATGTAAAAAATAGCCTAGTACGCGAAAATGGTATTCCGTAAAAATAATTGTCTAAAAGTATAGCTAAGTTTTCCAGTATAAATTTCAAAATTAAAGGTTTTTACTATTTTGGAAAAGTTTTGTCAAACTTTGCTATTACAGCCAAACTTGTTTATGTTCAATTAAGCACTGTGACTAAGAGTCAATTTGCAGCCGTAATAGCCAAGTTTAAGAAAACTTTTCCAAACTAGTAAAAACCTTCAGCTTTGTATAATTTCTGGAATCGGGCAATAATAGTTTAACATAATCTATAACATGTATAGGGGAGGGAAGTAAATAAAAGTTTTGGTGTTTTTAATTTATTATTAGTTTCTATGGTTTTGTGATCTCTCTCTCTAGCGTTTCTGGAAGTGGGCAATGTGAATTTTACATAACTTTACATGTATTTTATCACTTTACATGTATAGCGAAGGGTCGTAAATTAAAATTTTGGGGTTTTTTTTATTTTTTCCAAGGGTTTGGTAAATTTCTATCAATCTCCCATATTTCAGCTTCAGCATGTCTGGAAGTACAGTAAAATTTTGATGATCTATACATGAGCGAGTGAGTGAGTGGCAAATTCGACGTTTTGTAAAATTCCGTAACTACTTTATAGTCTATGAAACTTGGAGGGATTGTTAACTCTATGAAGGTTCATTCCAAAGTAGAATTATAGATAGGTCAAATATGGCTGAAATGTTTCAAGAAAAGGTGGTACATCAGTTTGGGCAATACCTTGCCACTAGGTATTCAAGAAAACTCAAACATTTGATTTGAAAAACAGTTTTTGTTTTGAAATAATGATAATGTCGATTGTTGTAAAGCAGACGTCGATCGCTATTAAGTCAAGTCAATTTCCTTTAAGATAAGATAATAATATTTATAAGAAAATAGGTTTTCTAAATTTGATGCATTTTGTCTCGTGGGGCTGTGTCATTTACGATTTAAATCCAGAAATTTTACTTTATTTACTTTATAAACCGAAAAGTTTCAAATTAAATATTAAAACCAAAAAACATTAATAATTCCCGCAACACAAGTCACAACAACAAATTATAACATTAATAGTGAATAAGGCTTCAAGCACCTTTGGAAATAATCAATACATTGCAATGGGATCGAGATTTATATATAACAAACTTCCAAAAAATATTAGAATAGATTAGATATTTAAAACTTAAATTATTATTAAACTTTATATGACTTTGTACCCTATTTTAATAATCGTGAAACCTTTGGAACCCCCCACAGCGGATTTTTTTTATCCGGTGATTTTGTCCCTTAGAATGCCTAGTTTGGGTGTGTTCTATGATTCGGGCACTCGGAGAATTTCGAAGAAGAATGTACCCATTTTTCGTTTATTATTGTCTTTAAACACCGCGTTAGATTGCCACAATATTTCATTAATTAAATTACAAAAAACAAGCACAATAAAAGAATCACTTCTAGTAAAACTCAACCACAAGGCACTACCAACTACTGATAAACATTTTTGGAAATCACTATGGATCCACTATTGAATTGGGAAAATCATGTAAGGGACCTGAACTCGAGGCTCTCTAGTGCAACAGCTGCTACTAGAAGGCTTAGAGAAGTTATAACAACAAAAACCTTTAAAACCTACTATTTTTCTAGTGTCCAAAGTCTCATTACATATGGCCTCATTTTTTGGGGCTCTTCATTCAGGGCATCCATTGTTTTAGGGCACAAAAGCGTATAATCAGAGCTTTTCTGAGACTCTCTCCCAGAACCTCTTGTAGGACTCATTTTGCTCACTGTATTTTCTCAACTTGGTTCTTTTTGTCAAAAAAAATAAACACCTATTCAGGCAAAATAGTGATCTCTATGGTGAGGAAATGCATATGATCACGAGAAACAAGGATGGCCTAAGCATACCCCGACACAATACATCTTTTATCCAGCGCGGACCTGAATACAGAGCTATCAAAGCATACCATAGCCTACCAACAGCTATTCGGGAGGAAGAGAACTTGAAAAGATTTAAAAGAATGCTTAATCAGTACTTGCTTGAGGTGACCCTGTATGATTTTAACTTTTAATTTTTAATTTTCAATTTGTCTATATTTTAACATATGTGTGTGTGTATGTGTGTGTGTGTGTGTGTGTGTGTGTGTGTGTTAAATATAAAAATGAAAAAATATGAAAATATACTTCTTCTGTATGGATTCATGTGAGTGTCAATTTTTATCTACCTTAAAAAAAATCAACTTAATTGTTTATCTAAAACTACTGTAATGACAGCATCAGGATGTTACAAATAATACAAAAGGATTGGTATTGTAAACATTTCTATAAAACGTTGAAAAAAAATTTTGACGTTCCTTTTTTATAGGATTAAGTTATACTTTTTTCTGTAATCTTGTTAGCAATAAAGTATTTATCTATCTATCTATCATCCTACGAATAAAATTGAATTTTTACACAAGAATATGTGATTTTAAAAACCTTACAAAGTCCTTTCAACAGCTACCAAAACAAATCAAATTAAATGCTCAAACTTGCCACACTGTTGCGCTAAACAATAACCTAAACGGTTATAAAATGCCTGACGTACATTGCTTAACATCTCAGTTATGTAATCAAATATAAATATCTTATTTTTGACAAAATAAAAAAATCACATATAGTTAGGTTAGGCGATCTAGCCCTAGCCAGCTCCTGAGTACTGTCTACATGCCTATAATTTATCCTCTGGTGTTCCCCCTCTTCTTTAACTTGAAGTTTACGAACCGTCGCGATTTACGGAGATTGGGGTACTTTATGTTTCTAGTTTTATCTAAATACCAGCTAAATTATTTTTTTCTCTTTCTACGCAGAATAAGCAGGCAAATATTTCAAAAACGAACCAATAGATACACGTTTGTGAAGAGACCTTCAAAACAAGATATCACTTGACCCATTTTCCCTTTTTTTAATATCCCTTATAAAATGTTTCCTGCGAAAACACCCCCTACTGCAAAAATTTCAAGATACCGAAACAGTGTCACCCTCGCAAACAAAACCAACGCGTTCGAGGGTTTTTTTTAAAACGTACGACAAATACCCGAAAAAAACACCCTGTATATATATTTATTTATATTCTTTATACTTTTATACCTACGTTATTTACCTGTTATAAACTTTTATGGTCATATTTTAACTTTTAAGTAAATTTTAAATAACTGGGATTTATATAAAAAGCTTAATATGAAGATTATTATTGTTGCTATTCCATTTTTTTATTTAGGTCATGTATTCCTTTAAATGTTATAGAAACTGGCTATTTTTTTCTGTGGCCTAAAAAATACGTTTTAAATCAAATGACAAGATTGTTCCCCAAATCGCATGTTTGGTTTAGTTAGTCCGAAGCTCGAAAGGTTTCTGCGCTCGCGCAATCTGTTAGGAATCACTTTCAAGAATTTTCGCAGAGGAAAAAGTTGGGCGTCTCGGCAAAGTAAAGTTATGTTCGAAAATTCAGCCTGTTACTACTACTACTACTACTATGTCGGTTTAGAATGTTTTTCTACGTTGTCCGACGCCTACTCTCCACCTCCTTCGATCCTGCCAATCACCTTCTGTCAGATTTTTTGACTTATTGATCTTTGGATTGACTGTTGCCATTCTAGTTTAGGACGCTCTCTTTTTTCTGCGACCTATTGGTTGCCATTCTAGGACCTGCTTTGATAATTTTTCATCGTTCATCCGTTGTAAATGGCCGTACCATTTGTCTTTTAGTGATGTAATCCGTTATGGTTCCCTCGATTCCTATTATTTCTTTTATGATCTCATTTCGTATGTGATCTGTTCTAGATATTCTCATTGATCTTCTTATTGCATCTATTTCGACACTTTCCATTTTCGTTTTGTATTTTTCCGATACTCTGATATAGTCTCTATTCCATACAACAGCGTGCTTTTCACCATTGTTTCATATATGTAAAATTTTACATTCTTTTTATCTCTCTGCTCCATACAATACTGTTAAGACAACCAATAACCTTTTTTGCCTTTACTATTCTTTTTTCTAGTTCCTTACAGTCTGTTCCTGTCTTATCAAATATGACACCCAAGTATACATACTCATTGCATGGAGATAATGATTGTCCATTGTCTAGTTCTAACTCACTTCATTCGTTTCCAATACAGTGAAACCTCCAATAAGCGGACACTCACGGTTTCGTCGATTTTGTCCGCTTATTGGAGGTGTCCGCTTAAGAGAGGGAACTGCGAAATTTTGATGTATATTTATTAACAATTTCCGCTGCTTGAGTTTTTCCGATTTTAAATTTTTCAGCAATCTATTGTGCTGATAGGTGTTCCTTTTTCGAAACAACTTCAATTTTTTCAAGTAAACTAAGAAGTTTTTTAATAGGCGCCACTTCTAAGAGATCTATTACTACCCAACTGAACAACAAAAAAAACACAGCAGTCCCGCCGAATAAAATATGTAGTAAATACGACAGAAGTTTTTAGTTTTGGCATTAAATCGGAAAGAGGGAATTCCCCGGCTGCAGAGTGCGTTGCTGCCAATATACTACAAATTATGTATGCCCATGTCGTGCAGTGCTCCGTCCCGTTGTCAGAGGTTCGCGTCCGGTTAAGGAAGGTTTTAGAACTTTTTAACCAAAAAAAATTGTCCGCGTCCGGTTATTAGAGCGTCCGGTTATAGGAGTGACTTTCACATGTAAAGAAATAGACAAAAGCTTGGTTCCAACAAATTTGTCCGCCTAAAGGGAGTGTCTGCTTAATAGAGGTGTCCGCAAGGAGAGGTTTCACTGTACATAAGTACTGTGTCTTGTCCACGTTCACTGTTAACCCCCACTTTTGGTATTCTTCCGTTAACTTTCTCATCATATACTCCATGTCTTTATCATTAGCTATAATTACTTGGTCGTCAGCAAATTGTAGTGTACATATGGTAAATCGGTCGTTGTCCAGTTTTTTAGAGCTACTACGATATATATTTTAAAAAGAGTTGGAGAGATACAACATCCCTGTCTTAAGCCTTTCGTTACCAGGAATTCTCTTGAAAGTCGATTTCCAATTTTAATTTTAGATTTTGACCCTTTGTTTAGTTCTTGCTTTGCTTTTATGTATGTATGATTGATATTAGTTGGCTCTAACACTGTCCATAATTTTTCTACTGAAACGGTATCATATGTTTTTGTTATGTCCTCAAAGGTCACATGATTCTCTATATTTCTGGCACTCCTTTTCTTAATTAGTTGTTTAAGATAAAAAACATTATCACTACAAGATCAGCCGGTTACTCATCACTTAAAAAATAGTCCGGTGTAATGTGGACTATTAGGAGCGAAAGGGCTCCACATATTTGTATTCGCAAGCCAATTGAAAAGTATAAAATTCAATTTGCTATTACAACTTATCATGCATGCATGGCAAAATTTAACGAAAAATAAGTGAGGATAAAGACATTACGGGTCATGCAACCTATTAGACTAGTTTAACTGTTCGTCAAATCAGATGGCCAAATATCACTCTAAATCTTTAAAACAAAGCCAAATGGAAAAGAAAAAGAAGTGGCCTTGAAAATACGCAATAAAAAGAAACTTACCCTTTTGACCTGGAAATTGTCTGGCTTCAGCGTCTCCTGGATCTCCTGGTCGGGTCTGGTCGGCGCCTGCACCACCGAATTTCGAAAATTATCCAGCACCCCCTTGAAAGTGAACTTTTTCATGTTTGCGTCTTTTCTTAAGCACAACTGTTTTTAAAACTACGGATGTCAATAGAACATTTCGCGCACTACTGTATGTCCCCGCGCTTTTTCAAAATTTTCTTTCGAAAGTCAATATTTGCACTGTTGTCTTGAGAGGTTATGTATGGGGCCTATAATCTAACTGTGGTAAATTTTAAGGATTGTAAACTGGAATATTAAACCTGGAATATCAGCAGCATGATGTTATCCTGCAGAGGAACAGGCGAGTAGTGACGTAGACGAGAAAACGCGGGATCTGCACAGGCCGATTTTCCGACGCACAGTATTTTCCACGGAAAATCCCGGACTGAGCATTAGGGACAAAACAGGAATCGATCCACGACGTACGTGCACCTGACCTATCTTGCTTAAATTCACCCTTTTGCATAGCCACTGGGATTCTATCCACGGTCGCTTATAGGTTTATTGTCGCTCCTTCTCTACCCGTCTTTCTTGTTCCCCTTTGTTCTTCCTGACATGGCGTACAAGATAAAAGGCCATTCGACACAGGATGTAATAAGTTTTTATTGTTTTGAATTTAATTGATGGAAAATGTCATTAGGTAGGTTTTCAATAAAAATCTGGCTCGATGGACCAATAAAAAATAATATTCTTCTTCTATTATTTTAGCTTATATAAAAAAATCAACCTTACTATAATATTCAAATACTCTCCCGTTTCCTGTGTTCTTTCTTGTTCTTCCTGTTATGGCGTACAAGATAAAAGTCCATGCAGGACTTATACCGTTTAACTTACTTTACTTTTTATGAGGAGAAAATCCGGCTCGAAGGATCATTAAACCGACTCTATTTGTATTTATTATACCATTATTATAAACATATTTAGGCGCGATTTATCCCAACTACAACTACTACCAGCACTGTCAGACGTACCGACCGTCAACGAATCATCAAATATTACACTGAAAAAAATTCACACTAAACCGTAACGGCGCCATAAAAGATATAGTGTGAATACGTCCATTGCTTTCAATGCAAGAATATTTTACGTGTGGTTGACTGTACAGCGTGTCCCATTTTCGATGGGATTTAATGGGAAACTCGGTTATTTTTGCTATACCCCGTGGTTTCTCTAATAGGGAGTTTTTGAAAAAAATTGCAATTTTATTAATTCCTTGTATATCTCGCTTATTTTGCCAGATATTTTTATTCTGTGGAAACCTTTCTATGGTAACTTATTTAGAGCAAAATAATGACGTTGTCATTTTTTTTAATGCTGAGTTTTTTAGATATGGTATTTATCATAAAAAAATTAAGTACGGACCTGAATTTTTTTTATTACTGTTTTGATTGGTTTTATTCTATTATTATTTTAAAAATAATAAAACTTTAATATTTTTTTGATTTAGGGTTAAAAAAGATATTTAATATCTTTAAAAAAAATTCTCTGAACCTGGAAATTTCCAACGTAAATATAAATTCAAAATTGCAAGAAACACTAGTTGAACGATTTTTAGTTCATCTATTTTGAAACATTAATTAAAAGATTTATAAATAAAGTAAAAAACGTTAAAAAGTTACAAAAATAATAATATAGTAATTATTTGATGGTAGCACAGCTACTAATGAAATTTACTTCAACATGGAAAAACAAAAGCGTGGAATTTACATTGTCATTTTTGTGAATGGCTCACTCGAAATTATTCTAAAATAGCTAGAAATCGACCATATTAAGATTATGAAAAATGTGATATCGTTGACTGCTTTCTTCAAGTAACCAAATCCCAATATTTAAACAGCAGAAATATTTTTATGGAAAATGCGTTAAGAAAATCTACTCAAAAATGCCAACAATGTCTTACACATAATGGCAATCAGTTTGAACATTTATATCAATAAAGAAAAATTAGTTATTATTTATTGTAATTCGTTATTTTTTTTGTATTTGTCTTCAAATAAATCTTTAAATTAAAGTAAAACCATTTAAATTTGCTAAGTATTAAAACAGTTAAACTAAAAATCGTTTAACTAGCAATTTTAATTTATATTTATGTTGGAAATTTCCAGGTTCGAACTAATTTTTTTTTTGTAAATAATAAATATTTTTTTTTAACCTTAAAACAAAAAAATATTACATTTTTATTATTTTGTGATAATAATAGCATTAAACCAATCAAAATAATAATTAATAAAATCCAGGTCCGTATTTAATTTTTTTATGATAAATACCATGTCTTAAAAACTAAACAATATTTTCTTCTAAAACAGTTGCCATAAAAAAGTTTTTAAATAATAAAAAAATCTTGCCAAATAAGCGAGATATAAGGGATTATTAACAATGCAATTTTTTCAAAAACTCCATATATTAGCGAAACTACGGGGTATAGCAAAAATCTGATAACAAAATTTTTAAGGACTCAAAAAAATAGCACGGTGTGGTGAATCAGAAAATCGATATCTGTAATAACAACCGATTTTCCCATTTAATCCCATCGAAAATGGGACACGCTGTACGTTGTCACGTCACCGGTGCCGACACGTATAGTATGATTCGCGCCTAAGCCGTACCATGACGGATGAGTGCGGTATTGATTTGAATCGTAATTCGTAGTTCAATCCTGGATTAAGGCATTGAGTAAATAACCCATATAGAGGAGCCACCAGCAAGGTTTACCATATTGAGGGGCAGATGGCGCTGACATAAATTCGTCTAGTACGCAATATTCCGGGACTGCTAGTACGATTTGCAATTAGATCATAGTAGTTGTCTCTGAATATCGCGTACCAGATGAATTTATTTCAGCGTCATCTGCCCCTCAATATGGTAAAGCTCGCCGGTGGCTCCTCTATATTGGTTATTTACTCAATGATTAAGGGGAGTTTATGGCCTTTTCTTTGGTGTGCCATGTGCTGTTATCTAATGAAAATTCTACGCTAACCTCGGTAGTGGGGATAGCGCTCGGTGTAGGAAGGTATGTAGATAGATATATCTAGCCCAGGAGGCTTAGCTAACCTCCCCTCCCTCGAAGTTAAAGGGAGAATATTTTAATATTAAGATCATATTTTTAATTTAAATGCTATTTCTCGATTTTTTCACTTTAAAAATTTTAACCTCTGAAACACAGTGGACAAATAAGGAACAAAACATTTATATGTAGCTGAAAAATCAATTGACAACACATGAAAAGTGCTAAGATGTTGCATCTTTTCAACAGCTTTAAGGTTCAATAGGCCAATCATTAAAGGTTGCCAAAGATCCGAAGGTTTTGAAACTTGCCACGATTATAGGGTTAATGGTCCCTAATATTCCAGTCAGTTTGCAACCTCGAGCGTCCTTATATTCAATTTTTCTTAAAAAACTGGTTTCTGTAGGTTGTATAAACAAAAGTTTTAAACAAAAATTACACTCAGCAGATTTATCTACAAAAATGCTACTGTGTTTTCTTGTTAGAGCAATAGTTTTCGAGTTATGATATCCATTTTTTCCCGCTATTTTGGATTTTGTATTTTTTTTTTTGTGACCTTTACTGTGTGTACTTTTTTTTTCGGCTGTAATTTTTTTATCCTAAGTGCGATTTTTGTGATTTTGGTTTCTATGAAAAGCGCTAAGTCTATACCCACATAGCACAATCACGTCTTTAACACGTAAAAAAGGCGTGAGAAAAAAAAACGTTGATTTTAAAAGCTGCTAGAAAAAAACGTTTATATCATATATGAAAACAAGCTTAATAGGTCATTCATTAACGTTATAAAAATAACGTTGCTAAAAACTGCGTTGTAATAACGCCATTATCAAATTAAAACAGCAATGTTTTTACGTTAGTTTCAAGTGATTTTTATCAACGTTAAAATCACATTAGATTCACGCCTTTTCTACACGAATTTTAAAACGCGACTTGCATGGCTTTTCTACCGAATATTTTTGAGATTTTACTAGCAGCAGCGCCACCTATTGTTGGCATTTTTCATTTTGACGAAATCTATCAGGCAGTGCTTTGGCCTCTAAACTCCAAAAACCTGTTCAGAAACTGATCCCTGATCCTTCACGATAACGACGCATCTGTTATTAACCTGATAAACACACATTAATATTCTGTGAAAGTGTTTACTAAAAACTGACTGAACCGAAGCAAAAATCCTTTATCTATGGTGTTTACTGTTAAAAAATCTTGTTTAGCTTTAAAAAAAAACATAATGTATATAGATAGATATATAGATAATTTGCCTCGCCTTGAGCGCCATCTTTAAAATTGTCTTGAAGTGTTGTTGTCTTAAACTAGAAAACTTTTATAACTTCCTTTCGCGTCTCTTTTAAGTTAAAAAAATGTTATTAAAAAACGTGACCAAAAAAGACGCAGAAATTTAGTAGGTTTGAGAAGTCTTAATCTAGTGGCATTTTAGAACATGTTGTTGGATGACTTTTCAAGTGTGAATTTGGTACCTGAAAATAACAAGGGTAAAAAACACGTTATATACACAGCACCAGAAACTTCCTTCCTTGTTTTTAAGCTATCTTTAAGCATGTAGATTTAACAAAATAAATATTACATGATATGAGGTTGTTTTCAAGTAAAAAAAAACTTTGTTATTTTTGTTCACATTAATTTAAAGTTGATGTGATTTTTGTGCTATGTGGGGCTGTACTTTAACCAATTACATGGTAAAAAATTTTGTCTATAATAAAAACACGTTCTTTTCTTGAATAAATTATTTTACCTTAAACCAATTAGTTGTGAATTAAAATATTTATTTTTAGTTCACGCAGCGTTTAATCTTGAAATGAGACTTCATTTTTCTTCTTTAATTGTTTTGTTTCAGTGTACTCCGTTTTGTAACAAAGCAAATTGTCTTCATATAAGTAATATGTTGCTTCCAGCGAAAACGGTGAAATTTGGCAGGGGGTGTGAAAAATGACTAAATTTTAAAATCATGTGCCATCTTGGATTTTATGGAAATGTTAATTTTGGCAAAAAAGTCGGATAGTGATAGTCAAGTCTTAGCTTTTGATAGAGACCAAATCACAAAAATCGAAAAAAGGGTAAAAAAATTACAGCCCAAAAAAAAAATTTTTTTGTCTATTTTATATCTTTAAAATATAATGATTTTTTTTTTCAAAAACTATTTAGTATTTTAGAAAAAAGTTATAACAAACTTTATTGTAGGAAATTAGATTACTTTTTAAACGATATATCACTTAAATGAGTCAAGTTTTTAGTTTGCATTCCATTTGCTTCTCATTGTTGCGTTATTTTTAAAGATTACAAAAACATGTTTATATAGGTTTTATTCAATTTTCTGAAAATGATTCACTACTTTTTGTGAAGTTGTCTAAATTTACTATTGTAAATCTTTTTGGCAACAAAATGATTTGATTTGTTTTGATTTGATGTATGATAAAGTGGTATCGTAGCTAAGGTTAACAAACCAGGGGCGTCCGCACAACGAGGATATTATTTTAAATGGTTAAAAATAAATATTTGTTTTAATCATAGCTTTCTCAAACATTCTTTTGAAACAGTGTACAACTTCTTAAGTTTAGGGTTACATATGAAATTCCAAAGGCGTCCACAAGAGTCGGGGTATTTTTTTTAATGCAAAATACTTTTTTTGTACTCTTTATTTATATATTTTAAAACTAACCTCTATAGGGAGAAACGTTGGGAAATGCCATAAAATTTTCCTTTAAATGAAGTATATTTTGGTAGGGCAAATATTTTCAAATGACCCCAATTAAGGGACGCCAGTGGAGTGGTAACCGTGAATTAGAGCTACCTAAATTATACATTTTTAAATGATTATTTGATTTCCTACAATAAAGTTTATTACACATTTTTTGTAAAGCTTAGTTTTTGAGAAAATCAAATAAAACTTAATAATTTTGGTTTATTATAAAAAAATATGAATGTTTGGACGCCCCTGGAGTATCAGTCTTAGCTTTAAAACTACTTTGTGATACATCATTTAAAAGAAAAATTTTATTGCTTAAAAAGTGTATATAATATTTTCCTCTAAAATGCTTAGCTTTTCAGAAGACTGAATACAACCTATAAAAGCATCTATAAAAACATGTATTTCTTTTAATAATCTTTAAAAATAACCCCAATATTGGGACACTCACCATTAACTTGACATAATTATATGGGTGCACCCAGGGGGGCCCTCGTGGCCCAAGCCTCCCCAAGCCAAAAATTTTTAAAATATTTTTGACACGTTATAAATAAAAAAATAAAATAGCATAAAATATGGCATTATTTTTTGTCAAGATAGTTTTTCAGAAAATCAAATAAAACTTAATAATTTTGGTTTATTATAAAAAATACTCTGTCAATATATGGGCCCCTAAGCTCACACTAGGTACTATAGTTCTAGAGTATGTGTGAGCTAATATAATTCAAAACTGAAATATATTTTAATCAGCTCCAGACTAAATTACCTTTTGTTTGATACCACACAAGCCATGTTTTAACTTAAACTTAAATTTTTGAAATCTACCCCCACCCTTACAAAAAAAAACAAAAACTAAAATGTATTTTGTTTAACTCCGGACTAATTTTTGAAATCTACCCCCACCCTTTTTTTTTTAATAAATTAAAATGTATTTTGTTTAACTCTAGACTCAATTACCTTTCGTTTGATATCACACACGCCATATTTTTACATAAACTCTAATTTTTGAAATCTACCCCCTCCCTTTTATTTGGCTTGTGTTCAGTGGATTTTGTTCATTTTGAAATGGGACCCAGCCTAGGTACCAAATTTCAATAAAATCGGGCAAGCGGTTTTTGAGTTATGCGCGTTAGTCGTTCAGGCAGACAGACAGACAGACAGACAGACAGACAGACAGACAGACAGACAGACAGACAGACAGACAGACAGACAGACAGACAGACAGACAGACAGACAGACAGACAGACAGACAGACAGACAGACAGACAGACAGACAGACAGACAGACAGACAGACAGACAGACAGACAGACAGACAGACAGACAGACAGACAGACAGACAGACAGACAGACAGACAGACAGACAGACAGACAGACAGACAGACAGACAGACAGACAGACAGACAGACAGACAGACAGACAGACAGACAGACAGACAGACAGACAGACAGACAGACAGACAGACAGACAGACAGACAGACAGACAGACAGACAGACAGACAGACAGACAGACAGACAGACAGACAGACAGACAGACAGACAGAGAGACAGACAGCAACAAAAAAGTTTCAAAATCATCTGAAACGCAAAGATATATAAAAAAATTTGAAATCGGAGCAACTTTTTTTTTCTTGAAAAAATTAGGTAGTAGTGTGAGCTAATATCTATAATGTTTGGAGGCCCTGGAGTATCAATCTTAGTTTGAACACAACTTTGTGATACATCACTTAAAAGAAAAATTTTATTGCATAAAAAGTGTTTTTAATGTTTTCCACTAAAATGCTTAGCTTTTCAGAAGACTAAATAAAATCTATAATAGCATCTATAAAAACATGTATTTGTTTTTTATGGACTTTAAATAACCCCAACATTACGACGCTAATAGAGGGTACCCAGGGGTACCCTCGTGGCCCGCCCCCCCCCCCAAGCCTAAATTTTTTAAAATATTTTTGACACATTTCATGAATAAAAAATAAAATAGCATAAAATACAGCATCATGGGGTCTAGTCCCCCCCCCCCCTTAAGACATATTCCTGAGTGCGCCACTGCTAGTTAAATGATACAACGTTATTATTTTCCTACAGTAAAGTTTTATACAGCTTTTTATACCATAAGACCAAAAATTGAGGAAAAAAAAAATAAAATTGTTAGCTTTAAAGTAAAATGACTTTTTTGAATTGCAAAAATGTATGTTCAACCTTTTCTGATAGATCTGTATTGTCAAAACCGTAAGAAATAAATTTATAAATATAAGAAACAAAATAAGTTTTTGTTGCTAGTTATTGATAGGGAAATATTGTGAAATTCCAGTTATTGATATCCCAGTAATTGATACCTTTTTTGCTTACATTACTTTACTATTATAAGTTATTTAAAAAAAACTGTTTATATATTTTAAGAAAGATATGTTTATACATTAAAACTCAAAACTTTTTTTTAGGACAATACTTAAGAAAAAAATATACTTTTTTCAAAAATGTCCACAGATCAAGAAAGGTTAATTCAGTCTTCTCTGCTATTATAATGGATGGGTATGAGGGTATCAATGATGATTTCATTAAATAAAATTAAAATAGAAATGCAAAAACAGTATTTTTCAGTCCTTCCTGTATATCTTCATAAACAAAAAAGTTGTATGGTTATAAAAAATGCTCTTACCTTATTTTTTTCTTAAGCATCCATCAGAAAAATGGTGTCCTCAGGTCAACATTTAAAGATAAACTAAATATTTCTGGAGAGAAAAGCAATACAATATTAAACATTTGTATAGGGTTGTCATATACTCTGACTTACTAGATGTCACTTTTAAAAACAATTTAAGGCTTATAGAAGTCTTTTTTTGGGAAAAAATAATCTACATTATCAATCACTGGCAAGGTATCAATAACTGGGTTATTTAATGCAAATTATACATATTTTCTCAAAAATCAGTATAATTTGAGTAAAAGGCTACTAAAGAAAAAAATATGGGCAAAATTTTAAAATGACAGCGAAATGTTTGGCACTTTAACACAAAAACCACTTGGAAAACTATAAGTCTGACAAAAAAACACATTTAAACATTTTTCTACAATATACAGAAACCAAGTTTCGATTCTATAGTAAAACTGATGATGACCAAACCGAAACTTAAACCAGGGATGTGAAAGTTTTTTGTTTTTAGTCACTACTTTATTAAGAGTTGTCTAAGGAGCTGCTTGGCTATATCCTTCTTTCAAAAGGAAAGGTATTTTTTATTTTTACACAAGCTGGAAAATATTTATTGGTAAAAATTGTTAGGTAGTGCTGTCACAAGCCCCCCTCACTTCTATGTTATGTTTTGTAACACCAAACCCCCTTTTTGCTTTTTGTAACAACCACCTTTTGCTTTAGAATACAAATTTTTTTAAAAAAATTGTTAAAACATTGGTATAAACCATGAGATAAAAGTATCTTTTAATTCCACTTCAATTAAAAATGATACTTTTCAAGATTTCAAAATATAATTTTAATCCAAAAATCCTTGTTATTCTCTTACATGCATCAGCATAGGTAAGTACAAAATACACATTATTTCAGACATGATTATGATTGTCAATAAATAAAATATGGCCAGCAAAAATATAGCTCGTAATATGTCCACGGATATGGCTCTACTTACCGACCTATACAATTTAATAATAATCAAATATTTCTAAGGAAACATTCTTAAACTAAGTAACACAAAAATCCAGGATTTTTGAAACACCCTCCCCCTTGTAACACATTTTTAAAACAGAAACCCCCCCACCCCCCTTGAAGCCCAGAATTGGAACTCTTTGTGGAACTCCCTGCAGTTTTATTAGCTTTAAAAAATAGCAACTTTTATTTCAGTGAATTTACTATGATCAAGCAGGATAGATAAGGAATCTAAATTCGGCTTTAAACTTTATTTTATTAAATACTAAAGTACCACCCAGCTAGAAACTTTAGCTTTACCTCTTCTTGGTTTCCTTACTGAACCTGCATAAAGGTCCTTAGGCCATTTTTTAAGATAATTAAATAGGCGCCTACCTAGAAACCTTCTAGAAACCATAAACTAACTAGGTACTTTATCAATAGTTAGTTTAAGCTTACTGTATCATGGTTTAAACTAAAAACTGATGTTTATATTATTTTTACCTAGCTGTTTATAAATGCAGGGAAACTGTTGGAAAACTACACGTATTGTTATGTTCTGAAGAAAAATAATTGAATTGATTTTTCCTGTTGACACTTTTTTTTGGATTTCTGTCTCTCTTTCGCAAGGGACAAGAGAAAGAGAAATTAGACCCAGCAGTGCAAAACTTTGCAATCAGCTGATATCGGTTGTTTTGGTCCTGCCGCGAACATTGACTAAGCGCTGGGCATAGATGGATCACGGTCCCTAGACCGGTTTTCGGATCTTATATATACAGGGTGTCTCATTATATTTTTTCCCACCCTTTTAGACCATTAATAATTGATATAGGAATATACAAGAAATTGTGTTCGAATTCGCGAAATTTTTACTTTTAAATTGAATCTTGACTTTATTCCTGATGCTTACCATAATTGACAGGCGCTCAAATTTATAGTTTTTGTAAATTGGATGCTCCTTATATTGTTTAATTAATAGATTAGACTTGGAACATATTTTCCAAAAATACCCGATATGCCGTAGTTTAGAGCCATAGCTTCTGAGATATTAGCAATTATAACAGTACCGCTCTTGTGTTAGTTTTAGTATCCTTATTCCAAATTATGTTCATTGTATGATACAGTCCCTATGTATCAACAGTCACAATAACACAACTTTGTTGTCGTTATCGGTTGTCATTTTGAGCGTCATTAAAAAAAAATAGTTGTCATTGTCACTGTTTATACAAGGAGTCTAACATAGTTCGAAATAAGGACCCTGAAATTAACACAAAAGTGGTAATGTTATTTTTTTATCATTTAAACATTTATCGCTAATATTTCAGAAACTATTTATCAAAACTGCGACATTTTTGGAAAGGATATTCCAAGCCTAATCTATTAATTAAATAATATAAGGAGCATCCAATTTACAAAAACTATAAATTTGAGCGCCTGTCAAATATGGCAAGCATCAGGAATAAAGTCAAGATGCAATTTAAAAGTAAAAATTTCCCGAATTCGAACACAATTTCTTTTATATTCCTACATCAATTATTAATGGTCTAAAAGGGTGGGAAAAAATATAATGACACACCCTGTACATCCTTATAAAATTTACTTTTTTAGACATATTGTCGTTGTGTTTGTTTTAGCCCGTTTTTTTTTACTTATTAAAACTTAAAATACAAGTCAAACTAAATGTGATCGTTTAGTATCAAAGGTAAACCGAGGACTTGGGAAGTAAACAAGGGTGTAGGTTAGCGGATTACTTTTTCAAACAAACACATTATTTTCTTCGAATTTTAATTTTTGTGTAAAGAAAAATGAAGCACGCTCAAAAAAATAACGACTAGTAGGTCTGAAAAATATTATTTTATAAGAATATACAAAAAAACAGTAGGAAAATTGCCTTAGTTTTCAAAAAATATTAGTTGTTCATATCATATTTAACTTTTGTTTACAAAAATCAGCTGGACCACCAGTGACGTGAAAATTCGACATGCTTGTTCATATAAAAATACACAAAGTGCTCATAAAAAACAGGGACATATAAGAGGATAGGGCCCATTATTTTTTGAGTATATCACCGGATATATATGTGTCAGAAGAGAAGAAACAGTGGCGGCCCGTGAGCTGTAAAGAAAAAAACAGAAATGAGAATCAACATTGCTTATACATTGTTTTTAATTTACCTTTTATTTCGTAACGTTCAAAAAATCGTCTTATCATAGCTGTGCGGGCCGCAATATAGCTTTTTTTTTATACTGGGACTTTCCATCCAATCAGGATCGATCGCCCAGTTTGGCAAAGCTTGAGCAGAGTTAAAGCATTTTTAAACAAACACAAACAACCAAGTACCTACCCAGGAATCGAACCCGGACCGCCGGTGTGGGAAACAAACATTGCTACCACTACACCACGGCGGCGACTGGGCCGCAATATGGCTTGCGGCCCGAGAAACCCGAGCAGCTAGCAGTCGATGTGTCGCCAGTCGGAGAAGAACGTTTTTTATGGTGTGCGTCGAGGCAAAATAAAAAATTAAAGAATAAGCAAAATATTTAAGAAATATTATTTTAATTAGGATTTTACTTTTATATTTTTTCAACGGGGGGGGGGGCGGCCATGCGGCCTAAGAGCAGTCGCCCCTGGGGCCTTGGTTAATACAAAATGATAATCGAAAAACTTCCTAATATACAGAACGTCGTGTTAAACCAAATTATAAATATGTGTCCCCGTTGAGTACATCTACTCTTTTTTGAGCTCTTGAAAATGCTTATCAGGTTTTCGCTATACCCCATTGTATAACTTATCTACGGGACGAGGATGTTATATTTAAGCAAGCATAATTAAAAACAATACTTATATCAAATTAAGGTTTTATATATTTCAAAAGCATTGTTATACCAGATTATCGTCATAACCATAGTATGTCCTTTTAGTATGACAACACACTACAACTTCATGATAAGTAACTCAACACTGCGCCAATATATATAAGCCTAATATTATACTATATTATACACCAAGTGCGGATCTTGATCAAAGTCTAGAGGGGGTAATGGTCAATAAAAAAACTATTTGCGTACCTATATTTTTTCTAGGGGAGAGGGGGTAATAATCCCGTTAGCCCTTTATTTATTAGCTAAAAGTGAATTTTTTTCTAGGGGGGATAATTACCACGTTACCCCTCCTTAAATCCGCCCTTGTTATTCAACCGTAGTTATTAATGTACGGGCCTTACCCAGACAAAATAGTTCATGGAACATGTATGCCAAATTTCATGTTACTGAAATTACCGATAACAAAAAAAGACCTTTTTCCCAAGTAACACACATTGCTCAAAAACAGCTGCCAAAACACTCTAAAAGCAAAGCTGATAGCAAAATAGCTATTCCGGCTGTATGCCGTTTCACTTCTAAGCAGCTGCTAAGCATTGTCGTTACTGATTAGGAAATCTTTATGTAGCACTCACAGTGTCCCTGACAGCTCAAAATATAGCAATTTAACATAAAAGTAATTTTGTCCAGAAATAAAGAAGAAACCATGGCAACTATTGAAAAAATGTCTGAAGAAAAACTTGTTATATTCTACACTGTGATATATTCGCGCAAAAAAAAGGCGGATGTGATCGTAAAAGTGTTTGCAAGGTTAACTTTTCTGGTAAAACAGGTCAAGATAGCGCGTTAAAAGAACAAGCGGTTCGAAAATTCATAATATTAAATGTTTATTTTTGCTGTTTGTTTTTAGGTTAGAAATAATATTTGTATAAATCAATTCTTAGTTATATTTTATTGAATTTAGTACTTGTTAGAATTTATTTAGGCCCGGGATCACCTGAAAATTCATATTTTTTAGTCCATAAATTTAAAAAAATATATATTGAAAAACTGTCAAGGCCGCCCACTTAAAATGGCGACCATTCTTAAAATACGTAACGCTCAAGGGAGGGTTTTAAATGTGTTTTTTCTTGAATGTGCGTTACGAAAGTGGGTGTGAGGTAAAAAATCCAAACTTTTTGGTTTACGTAATTCATGAATGTTCCCTTATTTGGGTTAAAAAAATACGAATTACCCAATTTTATAAAGGTGTCTATCTGTGCTGAGAGAGGACGCCAACATTTTTAATTCTTATAGGTTCTACATTACGTAATGAGTGAACGTTGATTATAAAATCAAGATAAAAATTTAGAAAAAATACATGCACTAAAAAAATATTATGCAAGAAATGGCTGTTTTTGTCATTTTAAAGATGTTTATAGGTAAAACTTGGAATAAACTGGTTTAACTCTTTTAAAGCTTTTGGCACGGATCAACAATATTTTAATCCGTGCTTATGGCGTCTTACTATTTTTTTCTAGTCAACGGCACAAAAAACAAGTAGATCAACATAACCTAACATCTTTTAAGTGTTTTGAAGCACAGTACACGGACCACAAATTTTAAAGTGGTTTTGGAATTTTGAACACTTTTTTAATTTTTTTTTTGAAAATTAAGCACTAATTTAAAAAATTGTTAGGAGTTGACTAAGGAAAAATGTTTTTTAGAGTCGCTGTCAGAGGTTTTAGTTGGATTTATTGCCAGAAAAAACGAGAGCTATCTAAATTGGGGTAATATTTTTATATAAAGATTAGGCTTTAATAATTTAATGCAGGATTATAACATGTGTATCGTATAAATACTAAAAATGCATTGTTGTATTATAGTAGTACTATTAATTAATTTGTTCTTTTAACATTGTTGTTGTGTAAATATTTGGTGCCGGAAGTTACTCGTCTTCTAAATAAAAAGCAAAAACTAATTATAATAAACTAAACCCAGGATAATACCTTGGGTGTTAATCAAAAAGTCCATAATCTGTCATAAAATCACTGATTTGATTTGTAAAAAGTTTAATAAGGATAGATTAAATGATCATAAATCATAAATTTTGTACATTAATACCTAGGATTGTATGACAGAGTGTAGGTATGTAGGTATGTACTGCTCATTTGCAGTGGGTGTTTAGATTTGACTAGTATCATCCTCTGTATCATCTTAGGGTGTGTTGGGGACGATACAGTTTTGTGTCCTAGGGATTCTGTACAGGGTGAATAAAATTATTTCTCTAAATTTGTTTTTGGTTTAAGTTGCTTCTTTGTAGATTTTTTAAAGCAGCATGTAACTGTCACATCAAATTTTATCTGTCACTTAGTTTCCTAGATATAACAGAAAGTTTCAAAATCAGCCTAAAATTTTCTAAAACAATTTGTCACATTCTATTTTTTCCTATCTTCCCTAGAAGTACCTGGAACCCCTTAAAAGGATTCAATTTGAATACCCTGTAAAGGGTGTCCCAAATTTGATATTTCTTGGATGTTTTAGGTGTTTCTAGGGGAGACCACCAGTAAGAATCTTTTATTTTGAAATTTGTATTGGAGAACTTGGCTTTACTTTTATCTCAATTCTTTTTATAAAATAACATTTTTGCATTCTTGACTTTTTTTTACATGAAATGTTTTTGTTATGATTTTACTCCTTTTTTAAAGGATTTGGATAATATTTAAGGTTTAAAGTAGTAAAATTTGTGGAATATTGTTCAAAACTTTTGCAATGCCTTTTTAAAAATTTTGAGGTTTTGCAATGTTTTCCTATTGTTTTATCATAGTTTTGGAAGGCTGATAGGAACAGCCTTCTAAAGCTCAGCTCTCTAGCGTCCCTTCAAGTCCATGAAACTTGAAGGGGTTGTTAACTGTATGAAGATCTATGACTGCAAAGTTTGAGTTTTGTAGCTCATTCTGAAGTAGATTTTTAGATAGGTCAAATATGGGCTGAAATGTTTCAAGAAAAGATGGTTCAGCAGTTGCGTTAACTTGTCCTAGCACTGCTGATGCCGTGCCCTCAGATTTCATCTGTAACTTTTAGTTTTTTAAATAGGCATAAAATTGTTATTTCCTAGGTTATTTCGTTATGGAATGAATGACCCCTTTAGTTTAGTTTTGTATGTCCTTTGTAGGTTTTTTTATATTGTTTCTTTTTATAAATGATAAAATTTAGAAATAGGCCAGATGACGATTTTTTTATATGTGTTTAGGAGTAGTTTGCAATGTATGCTCGAAAAACATCTATGTTAGGTTTTTCAGTATTTATAATGCATACATTTATAAAACCAGTTAAATTTTCTACAATTTGAGAGAAACTCGAACTCTCTAGGCTTATTAGTTGCGGAGATACCTCTAGTAAAAAATGGGCAATTTTCGAAAAAGTGAAATTTTACCGGTACAGTCATTAGTCGAGCGACGCACCGGGTAAACTAATCGACCTAGAGAAAAGTTATAAGATATAATTTATAGAGAATTGAATTGACTTTAATCCGGTACTAAAATGGTGCCTCCAGGTGTTATAGTTTGTGCAAAAACCAAAAAAATAGTAAAACATGAATGTTTCAGAAAACAAAGAAAAGTATGTAAGTAATATAAATATCCGAAAAATGCTTCTTAAAGGGATTTTAAGGCCAAGAACTTTGAACATTTTCGAACACCAGGGACGTAGAACAGGAATTTCAGGGTTGCAAATAACATACAAAAAAATCCTAAGTGCATTTGAGTAATGTTTGCCTTTTTTGCATCAATATTGAGTGACTTAAACTTAAAATCCAAAAGTGATAATAACAAAATAAAAATATAAAAAACATTAAATGAATAACTGCGTATTATACGTCATTTTAAAGGAAATTTTACACTGATTTAAAAAATCGAATCGAAAAGTGTCATTCCATCAGAAAACTACCAACTTTATGTAATATCTCAAAAACTAAAAAAATTATTAATTATTTATCTAACTGCCAAGTATGTCCTTCTCAGTTTGCTGGGTGAGATAGTTAGCTACTGAGATGTAGGTGTTGGTTAAATTACAGACAGAAATTAAGACTATAAAGTCTTAATCTCAAATTATAAAAAACAAATTAAAAGTAGTTGTATTTCTTTTTACAATGGTATCTAAATAAATATTTGTTAACATAGTAAATATTGTAGTATTACGCATACAACGTAAGTAAGTCATTAGTGTTAAAGAATAGCAATAATTAATTTTGCCGTTTTATCTGATAGATGAGAAGGTAACCATGATTTTTATAATGTACTAAGTTTTTGTACATATATATACTTAACAAACTGTCTGGCAAAGACAACGTCTAGGGGCTGGAGACCAAAAAAAGTGTGCTCAAAAGCAGTTTCCATTTTCCGAAAATTTGAAACAAAGGAGCACAATCACTCACACCAAGGGACGTATGCACACCGAAATGGGCTAGGAACGTCCTTGTCCATGACTCATATTATGTCCCGTACACAGGTGATAAACAAAAGTAAGCGCGCTTGCTCTAAGTATGTGGAAAGTACCCACCGAGCGGTGAAAAGAAAACCACCCCCAAGGATCCCGGCAGAAATGCTTCGGGCCAGAGCCTTTCCTAGGGCTCACAAGAGGGCAAATGAAGTCGGCGCTAACAGAGTGGGCCCAGAAAGACATAGAAAAGGAATGGACCAACACAGGAAACGCCAGACAGGTAAAGGAGTATGTGACAGGATACAGCAAGTCCCGTAAGGACTGGCTGCTCCTTAGAACACGAAAAGCGGTAGAAGCCATAGTGAGAGTCCTAACCGGATACTGCGTCCTACAAGGACACTTGGCGAAGATGAGTGAAGGAAAAGCGACGTGCGAGCAATGTTGGGAGGAGGACGAGACCTTGGCGCATTTCCTCTCATCATGTGAAGCATACAAGAAGGCAAAAAAAGATGTATTCGAAGAGAAAGCCTTTGGGACGGAGGACGTTCTGAATCTGAGGTTCTGGACATTGTACAGAAGACGGACAGATTCCTTAGCGAAGGAAGGGCGCAGTAGGGGGATACCCGGGCGTTGGCGAAAATGGCACTTCATGTGCCTAGTCGCCAGGCCTAGAGCCTACCCCACACTACTACTACTGGTACTCCCAAGGAGCAATACTGGATTGTCGTCAAGGGCAGCTGACAAACCTAGTCCGAGCAATGCCGTGCCAAAAAGAAGCTCCCCCTTAAGAGCAGAGCAAAGGAACTTTACAGAAGAGACCAGTGGCGACCAAACAAGGGGGTAGTGCTCGATAGCGGTGGAGGTGGATATCCTGGTTGGATACTTAGTCGAGAATCCAATAGAACCCATCCCACAATACGATGCCTCGGGTTGGTTCAAGGGAGTTAAAATGCAAGGATGAACCCTCTCTGGCATTCCTGAAGAGCAGCGTAAGCAAGGTAGGGGAACCATGGGAAAACGCCAATATCGCTCTGAACTCCTGGAAAGTTCGAGAGAAAGGATCTGGTTTCCCCGAAGGAGTCCTGCCAGCTGTTTTAATGGATGGCATTACAGGTAACTCCATGTAAGCAACAACAGATGTGATTTTCGCCTACGCAGTCTAGGGTTAAAATCGACGTTTTGCATGAATAACGACGATATTTTTTTGAATTTGTCGATAACATCTTTAACTATTATCAAAATATTTGCATTTTAATCTCGAGGCCTGTTAAAAAAGTTTATTTTATCTAAAAGATTATTGTATTGTCATTTATTTGTTTAGTGACTTGAAAAAACTTAAAATTTGAAAAAAATCTTACTAATAATTTGCTCAGATGTTCGCTTGTCGTGATTTGAATAAACGTTTGCAATTTTAGTTAATAATTTTTAGACAAAAATGCAGAACGAGTAAGTACCTAGCGATAGTTTTTTCCCAAATTATCTGGGGGCATAGCAGTGCCCCGCGAAGTTCGCGTAAACTGCTATATACCATCTTGTCTTGAAACATTTCAGCTCATACTTGACCTATCCAAAACTCTACTTCGGAATGAGCTACGAAACTCAAACTTTGCACAGTCGTAGATCTTCATGGAGTTAACGGCTCATCTATTAAGTAGTAAAGTATTATCAAAATTCTACTGTACTTCGAGACATGCTACAAAGCTGAAATTTGGCAGACTCATAGAAATTATGGCCAAACCCTTGGAAAAAACTCCAAAATTCTGATTTACTCCCCTCCTCTAAACATGTAAAGTTATGAAAAAGTAACATTGCCCACTTCCAGGAACGCTAGAGACCTGAGCTTTGGCAGACTGATAGGAACTGTGCTAAAACTATAGGAAAACATTTTAAAATGCGTTAGGTTATCGTCCAGGATTGTAGTAATAAAAGGTAGTTTTCAAGTCAAATTCAACAGCCAACATTTTGACGCCTTCCCCGTCATCCTTAGGGCCAGAATATTAGAGTTATATGAGATATCTATAGTACTGGCGCAGTACTTACTTATCACGGCTGACAACTAGTTAGACGCTGTTTGAAAAAAAAAACAGTTTAAAAAGTCCAAAATTTTAATTTACTTCCCTCCGCTATAAATGTAAAGTTATGTAAAAGTAACATTGGTCACTTCCAGAAACGCTAGAGAGCTGAACTTTGGAAGGCCGATAGGAACAATGATAAAACTATAGAAAAACATTAAAAAACCCCAAAATTTTAATTTACTTTCCTCCCCTATAAATGTAAAGTTATGTAAAAGTAATATTGGCCACTTCCAGAAACGTTAGAGCTCTAAGCTTTGGAAGACTGATAGGAACAATGATAAAATCATAAAAAATTAAAACACCTCAAAATTTAAAATAAAGCATTGCAAAAGTTTTGAATAAAAATTTCGCATATTTTACTACTTTAAAACTTAAATATTTACCTTTAAAAAATGAGTGAAATCATAACAAAAACATTTCATGTAAAAAGCCAAGTACGCGAAAATGGTATTGAGATAAAACTAAAGCCAAGTTCTCCAATACAAAATTCAAAATGAAAGGTTTTTTACTAGTTTGGAATTTTTTTTCTAAACTTCAAAATACAAGGCTCTATCAGAAATATTTTTTTTTAGTAGAGTAGATGAAAACTACATAATTAAAATTTTCAATGATTTTAGGGCACAAAAATCCAAAAGTTAAAAAAATAGCTCCTAAAATTCGTAATTAAAGTGTCTTTTTTAGCCTTTGACCAATTATGCACCTAGCTTTGCTCAGGCTACAAGCTTTTTGCATCGGGATAAGGCGTAATAATATGTCTAGATGTTATGTATTTAGTACTTTAGTAGAAAATAGTTAATATTTAAAAATTAATTCCGGCCTTAAAAGCAAAAATAGGCAACAAATTTGGCACCATTTTAAAACGAAAGGTTAATTTTTGCCACATTCACACAGAATTCTTAAGATTAAAGAAAATAATAAATGTTTGAAAGATTTTACAAAAATGGCAGCTTGAAGAAAAACAACAATATATACCGCATTTTTTTATACAAGAATAATGTACTTACCATAGTGATTATCTGACATAGTTAAAATTATTTTAATGAAACTTGATCAACACTAAAAATTATGACAAAGTTGATTCATTTATGTTCTTTAAACAAGTACGGTTTTCAAAAGACGCTAACTTTCACAAGGTGTGTCATTCATTTCTTTGATTAACTATCCGAAGCTAACTTTCTATGGTAAAGCGATTATTAATAAATAGTTTCCAGTAAAAATATCTCGGATATTAGGTGAATGAGAGTTCTGCACTAAATCGCATGTTTTCTGGACTTTGCCCCTCTGTGCGACGTTTCGATTGTTCTTCTACAATCGTTCTCCAGCAAATATACAATTATTTTCAAATTATTCTTTTATCAGTATTGTTTACTCTGCTTTGTTTGTTATTTATTTTATTCATTTCTGATACATTTTGAAAGATTATCAAAACACATGGTATACAACGGCCAACACAAAAATAGAGGCCACGACCCTGAAAAAATCAGCTGTTCTATGGGGGCTGAATTTTACATTGGGTCTTATGGGAGGTCAGATGTTTTTTTATGATATTTTCAAAATGGCACTACATATTTCCACGAAATTTCAGTAAAATATTCTCAGACACCATCCCGATATTCCTTCAAAGTTTTGTAAGGAAGCAACATGATTAAAAGGTTAAAATCTTCAAGATTTAGCATTCCTTATTTTGAATTCAAATTACCCGCCATGTACCACATGCCAACTGTTATATTTGACATGTATTTGACTTTGTCATCTGTGTTTGTCACATTCGCTTCTGTTTTAAACTTAATTTTTGTGTCAGCTAATGAAGCGGTCTGAAAAATTAAGGATTACTATAGATTTAAAAAAAAATGTTCTGAAAGAATATAGTAAAAAAATCTCAAAACCGGCTTTATTTAAAAAAAAATCAAATATTCATGAACCGTCATTCCAACTTCCATATTTTAATCAGCCCCGGATGTGACGTCAGCAAAGTGGAGGATCGTGGCCCGTCCGTTTTGATCACGGTGGATAGAATAGACCGGTGTTCGGATCTTATATATATATATATATATATATATATGTCGGATTTCGGACGTCACTGGTGGTCCAGCTGATTTTTGTAAACAAATGTTAGATCTGATATGAACAACGGAACAACTAATATTTTTTGAATTTTTTGATAACTAAGGCAATTTTCCTACTGTTTTCCAGTACAACCTTATAAAATGTAATTTTCTAGACGTGTTAGCTCACACTACTACTATATAAGTAGTGTGAGCTATGGTGATCCTGATTTTTTCAAGAAAAAAAAAGTTGCTCCGATTTCAAATTTTTTTATATATCTTTGCGTTTCAGATGATTTTGAAACTTTTTTGTTGTGCTGTCTGTGTCTGTCTGTATGTCTGTCTGTCTGTCTGTCTGTCTGTCTGTCTGTCTGTCTGTCTGTCTGTCTGTCTGTCTGTCTGTCTGTCTGTCTGTCTGTCTGTCTGTCTGTATGTCTGTATGTCTGTCTGTAACGACCAACCCGCATAACTCAAAAACCGCCAGTCCGATTTTAATGAAATTTGGTACCTAAGTTGGGTCTTGGGCCGTGATGGTCCCATTTAAAAATGAACAAAATCCACCGAACGCAAGCCAAATAAAATGGTGGGGGTAGATTCCAAAAATTAGAATTTATGTGAAAATATGGCGTGTGTGACATCAAACGAAAGGTAATTAAGTCTGGAGTTAAACAAAATGAATTTTAGATTATTTAAAAAAAAAGGGTGGGGGTAGATGTCAAAAATTAGAGTTTAAATGAAAATATGGCGTGTGTGATATCAAACGAAAGGTAATTGAGTCTGGAGTTAAACAAAATACATTTTAGTTTTTTTTAAGGGGTGGGGGTAGATTTAAAAAATTTGAGTTTAAGTCAAAACATGGCTTGTGTGGTATCAAACGAAAGGTAATTGAGTCTGGAGTTGAATAAAATATATTTCAGTTTTTGATTATATTAGCTCACACTATAACTATAGTACCTAGTGTGAGCTTAGGTGCCCATAGATTGGCAGAGTATTGTCACGGATCACCTAGGTGATCCGTGGTATTGTCGTTATTTTTTATAAGCCCGCTTTATTTTTTATTACACAAAACTTACACTACAAGTCAAACTGAATGTGATCGTTTAGTATCAAAGGTGAACCCAGCACTTGGGAAGTAAACAAAGATGTAAGTCAGCGGATGATTTTTGGAGCTGACACGAACACATTATTTTATTCGAATTTTAATTGTTGTGTAAAGAGAAATGAAGCGGGCGAAAAAAATAACGACTGGTATCTCTAAAAATATTATTTTATAAGAATATACTAAAAAATAGTAGGAAAATTGCCTTAGTTTTCAAAAAATTCAAAAAATATTAGTTGTTCATATCATATCTAACTTTTGTTTACAAAAATCAGCTGGATCACCAGTGACGTCAAAATTCGACATATATATATATATATATATATATATATATATATATATATATATATATATATATATATATATATATATATAAAATCCGAACAACGGTCTATTCTATCCACCGTGCGTTTTGATAGCCCTGGATATACCAAAGGTAGCAAGATATTATTTCAAAATGTTAGACGTCTGAACAGCGTCGTTTCTTCCTCCAACCATGGCATTAATTCGATGCACTCGCGATCCAGGTTGGGTACAAGGGTAGTAAAGAAGGATAATGGTTTAAAGTATTTTTTTCTTCCTTTAATCAACATTTTATTTTTAAGCTTGAAAAATTATCAATATTTTTACAGTCAGTGCATTCAAAATTGGTGATTTTATACGCAAAAATGCAGCTATTGCATAATTACTTAATTCAATTTGCCTTTCTTCCTTTTTCCACCCTTGTAATATTTCTTGTAGTCATTTGCAGCAATGTTCTCTTAAGGAAATAATAACAAAGGAACCTTATAACTTTAGAGATTAGAAAAAAAGTAATTTAGTGAATTTTAGGGTAGGAAATCCCATAAGACCAAAATAACGAAATTTTGAAAATTCATATTTAAAAAACTATACAGTTAATCAACAAAAGCACCGAGTTGCGGTATGGTGGGGCCATAGAGATGCGAAAAAAACACACCCTGAGTTAAGATTCGAAAAAACGTCATTTAGCAAATTTTAGGGTAGGGAATCCCATAATACTAACAAGGCCAAACTTTGAAAATTCATATTTCAAAAACTATATAGTTTACCAATAAAAGCACCGAGTTGCAGTATGGTGGGGTCTACACCCTAACTTAGGATTCCACAAAACGTCGTGAATTTTAGGGTAGGGAATCCCATAAGACCAAAATGACCAAACTTTGAAAATTTATATTTTAAAAACTATACATCTTATTAACAAAAGCACCGAGTTGCAGTATGGTGGGGCCATAGAGATGAGAAAAAATCACACCCTAAGTTAAGATTCGGAAAAACGTCATTTAGCGAATTTTAGGGTAGGGAATCGCGGAATCCCATAAAAAAGACCAAACTTTCAAAATTCATATTGCAAAAACGATACAGCTTACCAACAAAGGTACCGAGTTGCAGCATGGGGCCACAGAGATGCAAAAAACCCACCCCTTCAGTTAAGATTCGGAAAAACGTCATTTAGCGAATTTTAGGATAAGGCATAAGACCAAAATGGCCAAACTTTGAAAATTAATATTTCCAAAACTATGCAGTTTATCAACATGGTGAGTCCATAAAGATGCGAAAAACTACATCCAGAGTTAAGATGAAAAAAAACGTAATTTAGCGAATTTTAGGGTAGTAAATAAGACCAAAATGTCAAACGAAGAAAAAAATTCTATTACATTTTGCATCAAACCTCTTTGGGTTAGTTAGTGGATACAGGGAAATATCTGTATTTACATATAGATAGATATACCTATATAAAGTAAGAAAATTTACAAAAGAAAATCGAAATTTTGTGCAAATATGAACTACAATAAAGGTAAGAAGTGAGTGGTAACATTGTTAAAAAAATACTAAAATACTGTTGTTTTTTTTATCAAATTAATTTTACCTATTTCAAGTATTATTTGACCTATGTTAAAAGGAATAGGAGATTTTTTTTGACAATGCTCTAACTTGGAAATAATAAACTTTCTACCAAAAGTTATTTGCACTTTTTGTCTACTTTTGAACTTCCTCACCAACCCTTAAAGTAAGGTACTTACATTTAAAATACAACTTGTATACAGAGTGCGACAAATAAGAGAGGAAAATATATATATATATATATATATATATATATATATATATATATATATATTTTAAGATATTCCTTGTCTAAAACTAAATCGATGTGACTTCGGCGTATTTTAAAAAATATGGTTATTGCTAGTTTTCAAAGACATTACCCTGTATTTATAGAAAACTCAGAGTTTTTTTATTATAATTATTTGAGTGTATTCATTCTTCACAGAAAGTATGGCGTGGGCCTCACCAGCGGGCTCGTCCTGTTTTCCTCAAAAGAAAAGGTTGACGCGAGTCAATTCATGGCCGTCCCAATTACTAACTTGAAGAAACTGGAAGCTAACCCAGAAGATATGAAGACTAGAATGGAACTAATGATTATGACGGTATATTACATTATATTTAATCCTTATAGCATAAGTATACTGTTCCCAAAAAATGACAACACTATGAATAAGTGAACATATTTTGATGATTTTTGGTGCACATGTTACATCCTTTAAAACGCAAAATTGACCAAATTTTCAAGCACGGCAAATTCGGTACTTCTTTTTAATTTTTAAGGTTACATATAAGCAATATTTTTAAATCTATCAACCGTGAAAAATCAATCGCAAATTTAAACACTTATTTAATTTCTAAAGCGTGCCAAAGTTTTAAAATTTACAAGCCATTTTCTTTCAAATACTAAAAACTAGACTTGTCTCATCTTAATAATTTTTTCGCAGGAAATAATTAATGTTAAAAAATAATTTTAAAAAACACAAAATTTCTTGAACGAGTTTAAAAACAAACGGCATCAGCATCATTTTGGCCCATAAGAAAACTTGACCTTTAACTTTGTCTACACACCTGTGCCTAGGAAAACTCCTTTGTGGATTGGCCGACAATTTCAAACTTTTCACTGCAGGCGCGCGTTTCCTCACTGTCTTGTCTCAGTCTGAAAGGTAGTCTGAAGATAGAGCGCACTTTTTGCGTAAGACTTAAATAAAACAAAATGTGTTCTATCCAGGAGTATGCCAACATACTAATTATTTGTGGTGAAGGTCACCGAAGCTCTCATCTCGCTGTGAGAATCTATCAGGAAAGAATTCCATTAAAAAATCATACACAAATTAGTGCATTAAAAAAAATAAAACCCCTCCAGAAAAAATAACAGTGTAAGTGAACCCCTCAAAATGCAAACAGTGCAGTATACTGAGGTGACTATTTCCACCAAAAAATATCACGTTTTGTGGGTAAATAATTGTTTCAATTTACTTTAACGCTTTAACTTTATCAAACCGGATGCTCGTACAACCTGCCGATAAAGCCTTATTTTGGCCTGTTCTATCACTCATTAAATTACTGTGAGTCATACCGTTTACACCCTGTATAATCACACTGAGCGTGCACGTCTTAGTCTAGTGCTACGCTTTGACGGGTTGACACAATATTAAATCATGGGCACTGCTGTTTTTGTGTTATTTTAATTATAAACATTTCGTGTCCTTGTAAATAAGTATTTGACTATTTGTGGGTTGGAGGACAGCACCAAAAAAGAAACGTTTCGGAATATATTTTTCCTCTTTCAAGCCCTAAAAAAGTTGTGTTGCAATTTTTTGACGAGCAGTATAGGTCGTAATTAAGTATGTTCAAATAAAGTCCAACATTTTGGAAAATATAAAGAGTATCTGAAATAATACATACATAGTTGGAATTAAAAAGGAGGTCCCAAGAAGAAAATAGAGCTCTATTATATAAGTTATTTTCAGATTCAAAGTGAATTCTGCAAGGCATTGGAAAACGAAGAGCCGAACGGGCAAAAATTCATTGTTGACAGATGGGAACGTAAAGAAGGTGGTGGCGGTATCACTTGTGTGTTGCAAGGAGGAAAGGTAAATTTTGTATTTCTTCTTTCAGAAAAAATAAATTATATAAGGTGATTTATGTGAAGATGATATTTTTGGAATAGGTAGTGCACTCGGTTAGGCGCTGTCAACGAAGCGGAAGGTGTCAATTTGTTGACAATAAATCTGACTTTGATTAGGTTAGTTGCTGTCGTTAGTTGCCACAGTACAGTGTTTTTTCAGTTCGTCAGTTTAATAAAGTGATTTTCTCTTGAGTCAATATCTTAAAGAATGGATAAACCAGAACAAGTTTTAATTCCTTTGAAAATTCGTGTTGCAGTAAGACATCATTTATTTTTTGGTTTGTTTAGGTATTTGAAAAAGCTGGTGTGAATATCTCAGTAGTGGAAGGCGAGCTTCCCCCAGGTGCCGTAGCTCAGATGAGGTCCAGGGGTAAAAACTTGCCACAGGGGCAAAAGTTACCTTTCTTCGCCGCTGGAGTCAGTGCGGTCATTCACCCTGTCAATCCCATGATTCCTACTATTCATTTCAATTATAGATATTTTGAGGTAAGTCGTAGCCTTGTGTTTTAAATGAAAAATGGCGTTTTTTGTTTCTTTACCATTTTTTTTTGTTTGGGAGTATAAATTGATATTTGAATTAGCCATCACTATACTTAGAAAATTACTACAACTACTTCAAGTTTAATCAGTGTTTAAGGTCAGGATTGCTTAGTTTTGCATTGATATATTGCAGAAGTATGTATATTCATTTGACCTAGAAATTGAGAACCATTGTCTGATATCACAACTAACGGAATTCCATCTCTAACCAGAGATTCTTTTCTATAAAAGCCGTTGATTTGATATAGGTTCAAGCGAATGGGGAAACCCAGTGGTGGTTTGGTGGCGGTACCGACTTAACTCCGTACTACTTAAATACAGCTGACGCTATACATTTCCATAGTACACTTAAGGAGACCTGTGATAAACACAACCCCAGTTATTACCCAAAGTGAGTATTAGAGTTAGAATGTAAAGTCTGTACTTCAGAAGCTTTAACATCATAGTAGGGCTAAAACCAGCCGCAGTCGTTCAGACTATGTTAGACAAAACAAAATCTCAGATTGTTTGTCTCATCGGCAGTGCTCAACGCAAAGATTATTGAATATAATATGCTAAACGTTTCAGTTTTTTAGCAAAAAAATATATTTTTTAAGATCTTCGCATGTTTCTGTTAAGGTTGAAAAACTACATATCACTAATATATAGGTACTTAAGTTTGTGTTATTACCTGTCCAAAAATGGAGTGTGAGATCTCCTATACGCGTCGCTGAGAATTGACAATAAATTTCAAGAAGATTTGAACTCAAATTTTTTCACCCATTTTCCTACTATTAGAGTTACAAAATAACGTATTAGTTAGCATCTTAGATACTGAAAAAAACGGTCATACGACCAAGTAATCCTTCAAATGTGCTGTAGGTTGAACTGTTCGAATGTACCCCTGTAGATAACAATAGGTCAGAGTTGATCGACTATACTTATTAATTTCCTTTATAGATTTAAAAAATGGTGTGATGATTACTTTAACGTAGTCCACAGAGGCGAAAGACGAGGGCTAGGAGGCATATTCTTTGATGACTTGGATACTCCAAATCAAGAAGAATGTTTTAAGTTTGCGACGGACTGCGCAAAAGCCGTTATCCCTTCTTATTTACCACTAGGTAGGTATAGTATTGTAGTTAGTCTAAAAGTTTACTTTACAAATAATATTTTTCATTATCTAAATGTGCTAATGAACTTTGTTGCATTCCCATTTACGTTCTTCGCACTCTCTATATGACATTGAAAATTGAACGGGGATCGACTTTTAGTATATTGCGCTTGCGTCGCCCAGCCGTCAGTCCACCCTGGCAGCATTAATCACAACACCTGACATTGTACGTAAGTCAATCAGCACGGCTTAACATTAAAATTGCAACGTCTATAATTCTGTTGACTTTTTTGGATGTTGCACTTTTATAACTTGACAAAAAAAGGAATTTATGTTATCCGCTACATTTTATCCTGCATAATTTTGTTTAGTACAAAGACACAAGATGGCCAGTTACACGAAAGTAGAAAGAGAATGGCAGCTCTTGAGGAGGGGTCGATATGTCGAATTCAACCTAATTTACGACAGAGGAACGAAATTCGGACTTTACACTCCCGGAGCGAGATACGAAAGTATTTTGATGTCGTTGCCGTTGTACGCGGTAAGTTACATAACAATTTTTAATTTCAAAGGGTAAAAAAACTTTTAAAATTTGTTTGTCAAACCTTTTTGGTTTTCTGTGTATTTAATTTATTTTTAAGGGGTGGGGGAAAATAAATGTGACATTGTGCGATGTTTATTATTTATTGTAATCCGATAATGTTCTATATGTTTTGGGGGGGGGGGGGTGTCAAAGGCCAGAGTAGGCCCTTTTTGCCATGTTCCAGTACCGTACACAGGAAAACATTTCCGGGGGGTGATAAAATATTTAAAAAACAATTTTGGAAAATTTCCGTTTTGTGTTGAGAATTGCACAAAATGTTAATTTCTAGCATGTTTTTAAATTTTTGTTGACATCGAGCCTTTCAACAACGCTATTAACCAAAAAAGTCTGCCTATATACAGAATTGTATTTTGTCAATAGACCTATTAGGCTTGACGTCACACTGAGAGGCACACAAACCAAAACAGGCTATAAATAATGGTAACACTTTCAAATGTACATAGAAAAAATTGTCAAAGTCACGCCAAGCAGATGACAGCTTTGAAGAAAGATTCTATAATTATTTGCATTGGGTTGAATTTAAGCTTAGATCTTTTTCGCTTTTATGGCTTTAGAGAAAGACTAGTGCTTGAATATGACTCTGGAAGAATACAACCTGCTGTGTGCCTCTTGAGGGGTCACATGACCTTAATAGGTCTATTTTGCACCATGTCACTTGTGTCACTTTACCCACCCATTTGGGATGGCAAATTTTCTGCATTAAGCGGACAGAGCCAATAAAGTAAAAAAGAAACGACACGGAAAATTAAGTTTATGGAAATAACCTGACGGCGATGGGTTTTAAGATTGACTTTTGTTTCAGAAATGGGAGTACATGAACATACCAACCCCAGATTCTCCTGAGGGCGCCCTTTTAGAAGTTTTGAGAAATCCACGAGATTGGGTCGAATGCCCACAATTGCCCACTGAAACTTAATTTTTTTTTGGTTGGAACTTATTATTGGTGTAATTTTTATTTTTTTGACTTCAAGAAAGCTCTCAGAAAATTATTAAGGTTATAAACAATTAAAATTTCCGGGTTGTTGTATTAAACACAGGTTATATTTCTTCTATTGTTAGATAGGTTTAAGTTTCCAAAGCATATTGTTAAGTTTTGTTGAATTTTATCAAAATAAAAAAATAAAAACAATTTATTTAGTTTTGATTAATTGAGTTCTGCATTTACTGCAATTCTGTTATATAAAATGTCTCCCAAATTACGTAAAATATAGTCGAAGCAGATTTCGACATAAAAACGACGAAGAGAAAAAAGAAATTTTAAAGTTTTGAAATTTTAATTGTAAACTCGCAGTAGAAAACCAAATACAGAACCAAAGGTAGAAAACCAAAGGGTTGCTACCCCCCTCCGAGGCTCCTCCTTAGGCTCAGAAGCCTCACTCAAACATGACCTCACGACGTTTTCCGGTTTTTTTCCGTAAACCGCAAATTTTACATATATTATTTATTAAATTCCTCATCAAATCTTTTTTTATAGGTATGAAGTTTTTGTTTTTGCCTTTTCTCTCACCCAACGTTAATAAATAACGTATTCGTGGGTAGAGGACAGACCAAAAAGAAACTAAGGTACCTTTGTTTCTTTTTGGTTTGTCCTCTACCCATGAATACCTACCTGATTCTATAATAGGACACAAAATGCACACAAACAAAGTTAATAAATAACATTATAAATAAAATCATAAAATAAGCGAGAAGGCAAAAATGAGCCCAGCCGTATCTTGTGGCTACTATCTCGAAAGCTAGTGTAAGCAAAAAATGTTTATAATCAATATTGAAGAGCAGGTCTTTCTCTACAAAATCCATACTATAATAGGCACAGATATAGAACATATTAAGAGGGAGCTCTGCATATGGCAAATAATAAGCGTGTAAGGGTTTTAAAATAAAACATTTATGGGAAAAGTATTTAATATTTTTTGATAAAACTATTGACCTATTTAAATCCCCAATAAAAAAAATAAACCTCAACCCTCAAAAGACGTGCCCAGATTACCTAATTTTTATTTATTTTTTGATACATCATTATTGTCTAAAACCGTTTCACTTCTCGCAATGTGGTTTTAAAAACGCCGTGCAGTTAAGTCTGTTCTTAAACGTGCAAAAAATATTTTTTTTCAAATTTGCAAAATTTTTATATTAAATTCTTTTCCCATTAAGGAGTTGTTTCAAAACCCTTACGCGCTCATTATATGCCATACGCAGAAGCTTCCTCTTAAACTAAATATTTGCAAGAAATGTTAGTGATCAAATAGTTAAAGCGTACATTTTTTGCTTACGCCATGCGTTTCAAAATAATCGCCGCTCTGCTCATTTTTCAAGGTCGTTTAGTGTTGGGTGAGAGGTTAATTTGAGGCGGCTGTGGTGAGAGATATGTTGTATGATATAAGTCCTTTGACATTTTCTCGTAACGGTTATGGTTTATTTACGAGAAAAATGCAGTCTATAAGCATCGTAAGGTGTAAACGTTTGTGGGAAGTTTTCTGAGCCTAGGGAGGGGGCCGCTCTCCCCGTGGAGTGGGGAGCCCTTCGGATCTGTATTTGGTTTACTACTTACTGGGAACGAAGAAGTAATACTTCTGCGCTGGGAGTTCACAACCAAAACTTCAAACCAATAAATTTTATCTTCTAAAAAGTCTAATTTGCTTTGACTAATAGTGGGTTTACACATGCATGAATTTAGTGGCGCCAGTGTTCGCGCCAGTTCTATTTGCACGCCAGCAAAAGTTTACACTATTGTGCGAAAATTAAAAAGACTGGCACGCCAGTTTCATTTTTTAAGTGTACACGATACGCGATATGTCGACTGAACTCTCGGAGTAAAGAGATTCAGAAAAAGGAACAACGAAAAGGCCGTATCTGGGTTAAAGCATGGATTGCTCGTCGATCTACTGAGTTTCTCTTATTTGAACAACATTCTTTAAAATTCGGTCTGCTACTTTAAACCATGGTACTTTTGGGGTGTATACTTCATCTACACCGGTTCCGGAATGTGGGCTTTTCTTAATTTTTGTCAATTCCAAAGCATATGTGTTTCTTATGGATCGTATTTTTGCTTTTACTTCTGCAACTTCAAAGCCTTCAATATTCATTATTTCACTAATTTTTTGGTAAGCATTATCTCGACTATCTTTGTTTTTATAAGAACTACTGTGTACATCCCATAAACAAGGAAAACATTCATAGCCTTCAAGAAACTGTATGGTCAGTTCTGCTGACCACTTTTTTTTAGCCATAATAAGCTATAAAAACAACAATAAACAAAATTTTGGAGGTCGAACACAATGAAAATAAAAAATAATGTAAAATAATTAACATAAAACTGGCGAGCCGACGTGCAAGTACTTGTTTACACATGAAAATTTTCTTTTTCTGCGCGCATGCGTCACCACTGGCGCCAGCAAATTCAGTCAGCTGCAGACTTTTTTGATACATGCATGCAAAAAAATAACTTGTGTGCAAGTCGGTGTTTACACTTGCAAATTTAACTTACTGGCGCGCCAGTTTTTATTGGCGCCAGCAAATCCATGCATGTGTAAACTCTCCTTAATAGAAATAACTAAGATCATTAGGAAGAACTAGACCTGATACAGAAAAGCATTTACAGGGCCACTGTTTATAAACTTTCGTTGTATATACGCGACAGAGTTGTTTGATATTTGGATATGGAGGTTGTATGAATTATTTGGCTTTTGTGATCCCAACATTACATTTTTTACCTGCAGAGAAGTAGACGGCGCCGACCGACGATCATTGGTACGTAAGGAAAAGGGTTCGAGATTGCCACTGGGTGCTGTTGGAAAGTTTCTTTATCAAAACAAATTGTAAATACATTGCTCCAAAAATTCAAATTTTTAATTGTGGTTGGTCACCTTTGCCGTTGTTTGATTTGAAATGGCCAAAAAGCCACAAAAGGATTTATGAGAATATTCCAAACCTAACCTCAATTTGTTTTTTTTTTATGACAAACAGATAAAAAATCTAATCAGAAAAATTTTAAAGACAAGTTTTATAAAAAAAAATTACAAAAATGGGTGATATCAAAATTGTAACTTCAGATTTTGTGCAGTTGCAAGTGTCAACATCCAAAGATGATATTTCTTTCGTTGAGAAGAGGTTTCCCAAGGATATTACAGTAGCTGAGTTAAAGGTAAATATGATGTATATAACTTTAAAAGGTACCTACTACACCATGAAATGAGAAAGAATTATGCTTAAGCATTAAACAGTGAAAAAGTGGTGTGACAAGATTTTCTTTTTTTTTTTTACTGGTATGCACACTCACAAGGAGATCCCTATCACGCTCGAGAAGCGGCGAGTGCGCGGAAATGTTGGTGTGTGTTGGTTTTGAAATGGTTCAGGTTGTAACCTGCAGGGAAAACTGTCGCAGGGAGTTTATTCCACAGCGATGCTGTTCTCCAGAGATATGAATTCTGATATAATGAGGTTCTTGGTGCCTCTATTTTGATAATAAATTGATGGTTACCGTCTGTTTGACGTGTTCGCCTAGTAGGTGCTACTCCCGGGGGATCATACATGCCAACTCTTCAGAGCATTTTCTGTGATAATACCTGTAGAAGAGAGATAGATCGCCCACAGTTCTTCGATGTTCGAGACTATCCAAGCTACGGGTAAGTGCAGGGTCATTGATCAGCTTGATAGCTCGTTTTTGCACTGTGTTCAAAAGCATTAAGGTATGTTTGGGTGCCACACTCCATATATGTGAGCAGTACACCATAGTTGGTTGAATCTGGGCTTTGTAGAGTGTCAGCAGTTGGCTTGGTGTATACAGATGTCTTGAACGAAATAGCACCCCAAGCTTTTGGGACGCCCTTTTAGCTATATCTGCCACATGACTGTGCCAAGACATGTTGGTCTGTGCAGTGACTCCTAAGATGTTCAACTGGCTCTGCAATGCGACAGCACTTCTAGATAGCATGATGTTTGGCTCACCGGTGCTGGTCTTTTTTGAAAACAGGGCTGCTTGGGTTTTCTGCGCATTGAACGGTACAAGGTTTTTGTTGCCCCAGTCCTCTATTATCTCCAAGTCGTTATTTATCTGTGATATTTCAGTTAGTCTAAGGTAATGGAATTCACGTGCTGAGAGACATGTGGGTGGTATGACTGAGGAGACTACATTGCCATCATCTGCAAAGCAATAAAGTGGATTTACTGTTTTATCTATGAGGTCATTTATGTAAATCAGAAAAAGTGTTGGGGAAAGGATTGTTCCCTGAGGCACACCAGCATTTATTTGGTAAGAGTTGGAGTTCCGGCCATCCAGTGCAACATAAATGGATCTATCCTTAAGGTAACTTTCAAACCAAGTGCAAAGTCTCAGTGACAATCCCGTTGCTTTGAGCTTGTTGAGCAGATTTTCATGCCAGACTTTATTGAATGCTTTAGATATATCTAAGGCAATTTTTCTTGTTTCACCTCGCAACTCAATCGCTTTTTGCCATAAGTGAGTGACATATGTAAGTAAATCGCCAGTTGACCTATATTTTCGAAATCTGTATTGCTTGTCGTTGATAATTTTGTACTTTTCCAAGTACTTGGTTAGGTGATTGTTCACAACTCTTTCCATTACTTTTGATATCACCGGAAGTAGAGCAATTGGTCTATACTTTAACGGATCTGTCTTTTTTCCTTTCTTTGGAATGGGTTGTACTGCGGCAGACTTCCATGATGATGGATATACTCCTTGCCTATAAGATAAATTGAATAATTTTGCGAAAGTTGGGGTGAGTTCGCTAGCACAATTTTTGAGTACTATCGCGGGAATGCCATCTGGACCCATTGCTTTGTTTGTATCCGACTTTTTAAGGGATTTTCGTATTTCTCTGTGACAAAAGGATACCTCTGGCATACTGTGGGAAACCCTTTCAATGAATGGTGGAGTTTTTCCATTTGGCACTGTTAGGTTTAAGTTGGAGGAAAATATTTTGGCCAGCATATTGGCTTTTTCCTCTGATGTTGTGGCTAAGTGAGTATTTTTATCTGTAAGTGGTGGTATGGATGACTTGGTGAAGTTTGATCCAACGGCTTTTGCAAGAGACCAAAAGGACCTAGAACTACTTGGACAATTCAGCAACCTGTTTTTTATTCTTTGATTGTATATTTCTGGCTTCTATAAATTCTGTGTGGTTTTGAGCGGTTTGTTGTCGTTTCCAAAGGTTATATGCTCTGTGTTTTTTCTGTACAGCCGTTTGACACTGGCTGTTGAACCAAGGTTTTGCATTAGCTCTGCGTTTTATTCTATGTGGGATATATGCATCCATTCCATTGCCATGGGAAATCCAGGTAAAACTGTTTAAGGTCATTCCATTTTGCCGATTTATAGTGCCACATTTTACAAGGAAGTGATTGTTGGCTTGGCGGTATGAACATTTCGCACTTTGTTCTTATATTTATTTATTTATTTATTTAGAATGCACATTACAGAGAGTTTCCCCAATTGGTACATGTTTAATTTTAATCTATCATTTCACAGTAATAAAAAATACACAATAAACAGAAAATAAATAATAAAGAATAAAAAATTTAAAACTATAAACAATAAAATGGTAAGCTTCAGGTACAAAATTAATTAGGTAAAAATAAGTAAGGTAACCTAGGAAAAGATAAGAAATAAGTGACTATAAACAATTAGTACTTACATATTAGAAACTTTTATTATTACAGTAATCTGTCCAACCTATGTTTAAACAAATCACTAGAAAATGAAAATATATCAAAATCATTTGAGATATATTTATTAAGTAAAACCATTATTTTGTTTTCAATACTGTTTTTACCAACATCAGTTCGACTTGAATTTATATAAAATGTATTATTGTTTCTGCCATGTCTCATAGGTGCATGATAATTTAAAAGGGATAGAAGATATGGACAGTTAATTTCATTAATTATTAATTTATGGCCAAATTTAAGTATTTGCTTTTCACGACGAGTGTGCAGACTATCAAAGTTAATCATTTTCAATCTTTCCTCATAACTGTATAGCGATTTGTCTATATTTAGTTTATACATTACAAAGTTGACAAATTTATGTTGAACCCTTTCGAGTCTTGTGACATGCACCTCATAATATGGCGACCAAACCAGGCAGCAATATTCCAGATGACTCCTAACAATCGAAAAATATAGTATTTTTAATTAACCTCAATGTTTTTAAATTCCCTACTGGACCTGATAATAAATCCTAACATCTTAAAAGCCTTGCTGACAATATTATCAATGTGATCTGTAAATCGAAACTGGGAATCAAAGATAACCCCAAGATCATTATAAGTTTATGATCGGATGAACCAAGTGGGGGATCTACTTGAATTGTGTACAAGTCAGGATTTGTAGTTAGGAATAAGTCTAAAAGCGCTGCAAATTCACCCCTTTCTGAGATACGGGTAGGTTCATCGACAAGCTGCGTTAGACCACAACTTATGGCAAAAGCTTCTGCTTCCCTGCCTTCATTATCTGTTTTGTTGTGGTGTTTTAGCCAGGGTATATTGTGGACGTTGAAATCGCCTAAAAAAACAATTTCCGCATGTGGATAGTTAGACTGTATACTATCACAGTTTTCGGATAATGTCGCAAAAAAGTTTTGGTACTCGGTGTTACTTGGCGGTCGGTAGAGGCAGCAAATGAACTTGTTCGATGACTTTGAGGTGAATTTCAGCCATATGATATCGAGGTTCGCTGGTTCTAGCTTCTCCTCTCGATGACATGAAAGGTCATTTTTAATGTACACACAGATCCCAAAATTATGTCGAAATCGGTGGTGTAGGTCATAGCCGGGATAAAGATAGTTCACAATAGGTGTTGCAGAACTGATTTTAGTTTCAGTGAGAACAAGGATGTCAGGTCTTTGTTCTTCAAGATGTTGGTGAACTGAATTCATGTTGGTACTTAATCCTCTTATATTGCTAAAATCAATTCTGAGTTGAGTTTTTGGTCTTCTTTTAATATCTTTGCATGAAGGACCCCCAGGATCACCCGACGCCCGGAGATCCGAGTGGTCGGGTATTTTACCTCCGGAATATTTTGATCCTGGAGGCGCCATCATGCTATCTGTTACTCATTGTTGGAACCGTACTGCCAGCGCAGTAGCGGAACGTGGTGATAGCACTTAGAGCTACTCAGTTCTGGCATGGTGGTATCTCACCGGTCGACGCCCAATGAGTAAAAAGCGTCTACCACCTACCTGTATGTAGCCCATAAGTGTTATTAAACACCTGGATCTCCAGGTTACAGATTTGCGGAAATGTATTGACAGTCTCAGCAACAAGCCTGAGTTTTAAAAGATTCTATCTCCACTTTTTAATTTCTTTGTCTGGTAGCAGTAAATGCAGATTATGCCTTCGTGATCATCATCTATCTCTCCTCTTATTCTTCATCCCTTGTCCAACCTTAAGGTCCTCCAAATTCTTTTTCTCAAGGTTTTTCTTCAGTGTACACTTATTTGGAAAAATAATGGATATTTTATATACCATGTGGTCTGATTTACTGTGAACATAGGGAGGAATAAGTCAAATTTACTATCGACAGTCCAGCGTGTACTTATTTTGTTACCTATTGTTACATGTCTCTCGATTTCTGCCTTGTTAATTTGATACCCCTGTCGCTATGTTCACAGTACCTCAGACCACTTTATAAAATAGTAGGTTAGTATTTTTATTGAAAGAATTTTATTTCTTAGGCAAAACTCGAGCTGATGACAGGAGGAAACTGTGCAACCATGAAACTAGATGCTTACACCAAAGATAACAAACTGGTCACATGTTTGACAGATGATAATGCCATGTTAGGTGAATATTTTCTAAAGGGTGTTGCTTCACTTGATTTTATGAAAAACTGAAAACATGTTTAGGAAGCTACAGTGGTGAAATTTAAAGCTGTTGTAGTTCTTGAAATATTTATCTAAAATTTAGTAGATTTTAAAATACTAAATAATTATTCTGCTAAGTTTTTTGTGTTTCTTAATTTTCAAGATATTTTTGTATCTGCGACAGTTTAGATTTTAGATTTTTTTAAAATTACAACCAAAAGCAAGTAACCAAAAATAGTTTTTTTAATTGTTCCAAAATAGGAGAAAAAAACTACAAGATACAAGATATTTGTTGTTTTGAAAAAATGGATTAGTTGTTTTTAATAAAATAGATTTGTTTTATTCATATCCACAAACTATTTTCAGGATTTTATCCATTAGATGATGGCATGAGGCTTCATGTTATAGATGACTTCAAACTTAGAAACGAGTTTGACTCTGGAGATGTACCCAAATTTGAACTCTCACAAGATGAGTATGCCAAGAGGACTGATTCTGTAAAGACATTTTTGATGAAAAATAAAGTGGGTAAGTTCTTGTAATATGAACAAAAATGAACAGAATAATATTTAGAGCTTGTGGCGAATGAGGTTCTAGAACCTGTAAGTAGGGGTTCACTATGTGTGTTCACTTGAAAGCCTGTAACACCAGTAGCCAAATAGGCATCAAATTATATTGCAGCAAATGAAATATTTGAAAGAGGGGCTGGGAGTTTCTACTAATGTATTTTTTTATACAATCACATTTTATTGATTGGAATGAATTTTGTTAATATTATTATCTGTTACCTAAATAAATAATTTTGCTTGGGCCTGCCAGACATTTTTTTATGTTCAATTTGGGCGATTAACATGTTAATTATTTGAGTACTGATTTATTTCAGAAGCTATTTATAAATTGCGTGTAGACTTCTGTTACTGATCTTTTAATTGAATTTTTCTTAAAAATGTGTTACAAGAAAGAGGGGGGGATTAAAAACCTTGATTTCTTGTATGACATTATTTGTGAATGGCCACTTAAAGACTAATAAAACAGATTTTTCCTGTTTTCTAGATATTCTTTGTCTACCAACACCAAATACAGGGTTCTTTTAGCTCACACTACTACTGTACTATAGTAGTGTGAGCTATGGTGATTCTTATATTTTTGAGAAAATAAAAGTTGCTCCAATTTTAAAATTTTTTATATATCTTTGTGTCTCAGATGATTTTGAAACTTTTTTGTCGCGCCGTCTGTCTGTAATGACCGACGGGCATAACTTAAAAACCGCTTGCCCGATTTGAGTGGAATTTGGTACCTATGCTGGTTCTTGGGTTGAAGTGGTCCCATTTAAAAATGAACATAATTTACCGAACACAAGGCAAATAAAAGGTTAGAGTTTAAGTGAAAATATGGCGTGTGTGATATCAAACAAAAGGCAATTGAGTCTGGAGTTAAATAAAATATATTTCAATTTTTAGTTATATTAGCTCACACATACACTATAACTATAGTACCTAGTGTGAGCTTAGGTGCCCATATATTAGCAGAGTATTTTTAAAGGTAACATAGATTGTTTTTGTTATGTTTCATAGATTTTTCGAAAAATTCACAGGGGGAGGGGGATATTTTTTGTTGATTATACTTAAAATTTTTGTATTATGTACCGCTGATGGGAAAACTTCACCACTGTATTTTGGATATGGAAAGTGGGTCAAGTCGTACCTTGTTTTAAAGGTCTCTTGAATGTCTTTACAACTGTGTAATAATAATTTCGGAAATCCATGAATCCGTTTCTTATATATAAAAAATATAATAAAAAAAATAAAATATTCCTTTGATAAAAAATAAAATGACTTGTTCCTAGAGTTTTTAAATTTTTACTGAAAAATGTAGATAAAAAAAGTTTTTATCACTCGTTGGTAAATTTGGAGGCAAATATCTCATAAACAAATATATTTATTTAATATATATATTTAATATAATTTTCAAAATAATTTTTACCTGGTTGTAAAGACATTTACAACAAGCCCACTTTGTCGATTTAAAAGGGGTAAAATTGCTAAAAATATTTGAAGATAGCTGAAAAGTGACCCCTTTACAAACAAAATCGACGTGTTCGAGGGCTGTGTTTTACATAAGTCAATGTGTTGTTGAAAAATATCAGGGCGAACTTGTTAAATCTTCACCAAAGCCGATTCAAAAGGGAGTACCTCAGGAATCAATTTTGGGCCCACTGATGTACATAATATACACAAATGACATAAATTTAATAATCAAAGATTTTCTTTCACAATTTTGCGACGATGTCACTGTTGTTGTGCAAGAGGATACACCTGAATTATGTAGTATTCAAGGAAGCCAATCAATAAAATCACTAAGTAATTATTTTAAAGAAAATAATTTGAAATTGAATACAAATAAAATGCAAATAATTAATTTTAGAAACAACACTGCACAAATAAAAATTGATGATATTGGGTTAATAAATCTTGATTCGGTTTGGGTTCTAGGACTAAATATAGACAAAGATCTTAACTGGAAAACACATGTCGAAACTTTATCAAAAAGTATGTCAATATTGGTATGCCCTAAAACTAGTTAGGGATAATATTGGTCTAACAGCTTCCCTGTCAGCATTTCATGACTATATTCAGTCCAGGGTCAGGTATGGAATTATTTTTTGGGGAAACTCAGTTAAAGCAATTAGAGTGTTAAAATTGCAAAAACGAGAATTATTTTTCAATTAAAAAATACCGTTAGTTGTAAGGAAGCATTTATTAAAAATAAAATACTAACGATATTTTCCTTGTATATATTGGAGTGTGTTAGTTTTATGCTTTCCAGTCATGATCTTTTTATTGATTTGGAACATAAACATGTATACAATACAAGAAATAAGAATGACCTTAAATGTGAAACAGCACACTATACATATGTACAAAAAACGGTAAAAACTCTATCCTTAGAGTTTGGAATAAATTACCACTAAAATTTAGAAATTTTGCTCCTAAAACCTTAAAGATTAAACTAAAAGACTATTTAATAACAAAGGCATATTATTCCGTCGATGAGTTTTTTGATTCTAGTTTGAGGGATTTGTTTTAAAATTATTTTATTATTACTTGTTATTCATTATTTTATTATTACTTGTTCTGTGTTTGTTATAAATGTACTATATTTTTTAAACAATTTTAGCTAATTAGTAGTTCAGCTTTAGGGCTATTTTATTTTCTTATGATGTTGACTTAATAACGATTACAAGTTATTCAAAATACCTACTTTGGGTTAAAAAAAAACTACTATAAAATACTGATTTACAATAATTATTCTTGATTTTACTTGTAGCAATGTATTTATGATTTTTTTTATGTATTTGACAGGATCCACACCCATTTGGGTAATAAGGATTAAATAAAGATTTTACTTACTTTACTTACTTACTTTGCTTTTCCAAGAATGTACAACAAATTCCCAAAAAGCATCTGGTAGATTGATACCTTTAAAAAAAAGCACCCTGTACAAATTTATTTTTTCTTAAGGTAAATACAACGAGGAATATCAAAAGAAAAGGGAAGAACAGGAAGCAGAAGAACAAAGCTTGTCAGAAAATATAAAGGTAAAAATAAGAATAATCATTATCATTTGATTACATTATAAATTCTGTACTACTGGCCATCTGTCTTTTTTTAAGGCTGTAATAAAGCAGAGCGTTCAGCGCAAAAAATACAGCACCTTATTTTCTAAAGCGGCCGCTCTGTACATTGGGATCCACGGTGGATAGAATAGACCGGTGTTCGGATCTTATAAGAATGAGATATGAACAACAAAACAACTAATTTTTTTAAAATTTTTTGAAAACTAAGGCAATCTTCCTACTGTTTTGTAGTACATCCTTATAAAATGTAATTTTCTAGACGTATTGTCGTTATTTTTTTTAAGCCCGCTTTATTTTTTATTATACAAAACTTAAACTACAAGTCAAACTGAATGTGATCGTTTAGTATCAAAGGTGAACCGAGCACTTGGGAAGTAAACAAAGATTTAAGTCAGTGGATGATTTTTGGAGCTGAAACGAACACATTATTTTATTCGAATTTTAATTGATGTGTAAAGAGAAATGAGCGGGCTAAAAAAATAACGACTGGTATGTCTGAAAAATATTATTTTATAAGAATATACTAAAAAATAGTCGGAAAATTGCCTTAGTTTTCAAAAAATAGTTGTTCATATCATATCTAATTTTTGTTTACAAAAATCAGTTGGACCACCAGTGACATTAAAATTCGACATAAAACTTGATCTCCAGGGGAATGTGAAATGCAGCAGGGGAATGTGTAATTAGTGGCTGCTTCTTTAATTTAGAATTTATTTATTCTTTATTTATGCTTGTTTAGGACTTTGGTGAATGTATTTTTTGCGGTTTTCTTTTATTTTATAAGTACATAAAGATCGTTAATTCATACCTACGGAGAATGATGACAGCCGAGTTTTTAAAAAATATTTGGCTCGAGATAAAACAGATTTAAATAGGCATACAGAAATCAGCAAATATATATATATATATATATATATATATATATATATATATATATATATATATATATATATATATATATAAGATCCGCACACCGCCCTTATCCACCGTGGTTGCGAAGTAGTCGAAACGCTATTTAATTTTTTTTCTATATCTGCTTGAGATAGTGCAAGCACGTTTTTTGGCGGGTCTCCCGTGTAGTGTTTGCGTACCGTTTTAATAATAAAAATGGTTGTGGCTAGAATAATGAGACTTCAAATGTCGAAATGATATATGGGGCCAAATGTGGAATAAAAGCCGCTGTGTTTTATCCCATCGTATTTAACGTTACTTTACAAAAAATATCAGCGTTCAGAGCGACCGTTCATTGTTCAACATTAAGAGTTTACTCTTTTAATTCTATGTACAGTTTGCACCTTAAAAAAATGTTTACTGGGTTATAAAGCATGCATTTAACGTGTACATAACAAGCTAGGAAGGTGTCGATCTGTCATGGGTCCACTTAATATTTCTAGGTGGGCTCACGATGTAAAATATCCGTCACAAACACGCCCATCAGATTGGGAACAGTCATGTATAGCGGCAGACTAGATGGATTACAAGGTTTTTGGATCGGCGTTAAATATGATGAACCCGTTGGCAAACATACTGGCATGTAAGTAGAACAGAGAACTAAGAAATAACTTGCTACAGAAAAAACAAATTCACCGTGTACACAAATAATTCATAATGCTGCCTTAATTAAAGTGAGAACTATGTTACAAACATAGAAATCACATCCCTCCAACCAACGATTACAAGTGTGTTTATAATCGTTGCCCTCCAACCAGCTACTTCAATGCAGACTGCATATAATAATGACTTCACACTACGCAGGGTAGAAAGAACCAAGACATTTCGATTAATAATTATATTAAGTAAACTAACACAAGGCCAACAAAGACAACAAACCACGACCCTGAAAAAATCAGCTGTTATCGTGGGAGTTTTACATTGGGTCTTATGGCAGATTTTCGCCAAATTTCAGTGAAATATTCAGACACTATCCTGATATTTCACCATTTCACTTTGGTTAGATGAAAGATATGATTAACAGGTTAAAGTCTTCAAGATTTGGCATTCTTTATTTTAAATTGAAATTTCCCGCCATGCACCGCACGTCAACTGTTAGATTTGACATGGATTTGACTTGCTGCGATTCCTTATTCAAAACTTTAGATTTAGACAATTGGTTCCTATGATCATTTGACCAAGCGTGATCCGCTCAGCCAGATTTTTCAATAACCCCTAATTGTGTACTTTGTATGTTCCTTTACTATTACCCAAAGAGGGCGTTTCGTTTCTCCAACATTTATGATCTATCGAAATACTTAGAGCTTAAATACGGCATTCTTGAAGCCAGGACCCCACTTAATTCTTAATGACAGGATTTCGGAAACTGCGCATGCGTCAGTTTTGGTGGTTTTGGAACATACTCCGTTACGTCACTACATTATTTAACAATTGTCAAAAATGTTGGGTTAAGTCCATTATTCTTTTTTCTAAAAAGTAGTTAGTCGGGTGAAAATTTATCATATAGCGGATTAAACTTGTAGTGTTTCGAAAATTAATTGTGCAGATGTATTGTGGACAACATGAAGAGTGTTTAATGGCATCTATAAACGATTATTACCTTTATTAACAAATTATAAACAAAAATACAAATACCTATCGAATGGCACTCCCTTACTTCTTCCGGACATTTTCTCACAAACCGCACATGTTTTAGGTGAATTATTTTCCATTTTTTAAAGAAAAAAACATAATTTTTTCACGACAAACACAAAACACTTTTGACATTTGTATATCAAAGAAAATGTCTATGGTTAAAAAGACTGGGATGTCGGCCATTTTTGATTTGCCGCTTTTACTTTGGTCAAATCCAATCCGTCAATGTTTTATTATCCGTGACCCACACAGCAGTTGTGTGTCTACGTGACAAAAAACACGTATGCGCAATAGGGTGTTTGACAGTAGTAAAAAAAATAAATATATATTTATTTTTAGATATCTCTTTAGGTCTTGGTAATGCTAAGAACAAACTTTTTTGTTTAATTTTTTCTTAAATTCATAGTTCTTTTAATTAAATAAATTCATTGAATTAAAACAATTAGCCACGTGATTTAAAACAGGCGGTCTACCAATCAGCTGCGAGTGACGTCACAAAACAGTAAATGCCTCGAACGGATCTATTTTCTGTGTTATTTTCTTATGGATGGTAATGTTTGCTTTGGTTTAAAGTGCGAATTATCGTCCTAAATTAGATTTTATTTTGTGTTTTGCTTATACAAAACATTTTCAATGGAAAACGGATTCTCCAAAGCCTATAGCTCCAACTTGCCAATGCTGAACTCCTTTATGGTGGCAGGCTTCTTTGCCAACAACAGTGATTTTTGTTCTGCGGAATTTAGAAACGTTCAAATGTTGATGTAAGTATTCGATGAGTTGTTTTGTATATAACTGAAAGTTTTTTTACGATTTTCTTCGCCTACTTTTACTCAATTAGATTTTGAGGTTAGGTTATATGTTTTGCTATTTTGTTTAATATGTCACAATAGATTCATTATCTGAAAAAAACAAAAATAAAAATCATGTAGTAAACCGAGGAAGGGACAGGTAGGCAAAAAGTATACAACGACCAGCAATGCTTGAAGTACTGCATAGGTTACACTGCATAGTCCTACGTTGGTACTGCCTTGTCCTGCCTAGTCTTGCATATGCACTGCTCAGTCATACATTTAGCCTGCATGTGCACTGCCTAATCCTGCATTTAGAGGTACTCCCTAGTCCTGCCTAATAACTGCCTAGCACCGCCTAAAAATATTTGTACACCTTTCTGCCTATTATAGTTGTTCACCCCTATATATTATAGACAACGTAAGAAAAATTAATAGAAACAATTTAGTTATACTTATATCAAAGTGATCTTCACAAATGTAAAGTGAAGATGTATTAGATAAGGCCCTTGGGTCTCTTCGAACAAGTTCTAGCCACTTTTTCCGTTATTTTACTGCTGTAGGCACATAAATAAATAGTTTTTTAGGTGTTTTTTATGCTAGTATTCGAACACTCAGGCACTACACACCACTTATAGGACATTTTTTTACATAAAAAACAGTAAAAACACACACCAAAACCAAATAAACACTTGAGTGCCGTGTATCTGTCCGCGAGTTTACTGCGCTGTGACTAAATATAAAGATACTATTTTAACAATTTTGCATAGCAAATTAGGGATCTATGTATCATTCTAAACTCTTTTCTAAAATTTGTCGAATACCCTTAGGGTGTTTGACAGTAGTAAAAAATAAATATATATTTAATTTTAGATATCTCTTTAGGGCTTGGTAATGCTAAAAATAGTTTAATTTTTTCTCAAATTCATAGTTCTTTTAATTAAATAAATTCATTGAATTGAAACAATTAGCCACGTGATTCAAAATCAGCTGCGAGTGATGTCACAAAACAGTAAACGCCTCAAACGAACCTATTTTCTGTGTTATTTTCTTATGGATGGTAATGTTTGCTTTGGTTTAAAGTGCGAATTATCGTCCTATATTATATTTGATTTTGTGTTTTGCTTACAAAAATATTTTCAATGAAAAACGGATTTTCCAAAGCCGATAGCTCCAACTTGCCAATGCTGCATTCCTTTATGGTGGCAGGCTTCTTTGCCAACAACAGTGATTTTTGTTCTGCGGAATTTAGAAACGTTAAAATGTTGATGTAAGTATTCATTGAGTTGTTTTGTATATAACTGAAAGTTCTTTTATGATATTCTTCGCCTACTTTTACTCATTTAGATTTTGAGGTTGGGTTATATGTTTTGCTTTTTTGTTTAATATGCCACTTACAATAGATTTAATTAAATACCCAATCATTATTATTTTAAGCATTAAGAAACAATCAAAAATTGCAGGACAGGGAGGCAAAAAGTATACAACGACCAGCAATACTTGAAGTACTGCATAGGTTACACTGCATAGCCCTACGTAGGTACTGCCTAGTCCTGCCTATGCACTGCCAAGTCTTGCATAGGCACTGCTCAGTCCTACATTTAGCCTGCATGTGCACTGCCTAATCCTGCATTTAGAGGTACTCTCTAGTCCTGCCTAATAACTGCCTAAAAATTTGTACATCTTTCTGCCTATTATAGTTGTTCACCGCTTGTAACAAACATAACCTCAAAAATTTCATCGTTATTAAAAAATTAATAGAAATAATTTAGTTATACTCACATCAAAGTGATATTCACAAATGTAAAGTGAAAATGTATTAGATAAGGCCCTTGGGTCTCTTCGAGCAAGTTCTAGCCACTTTTTCCGTTCTTTTGCTGCTGTAGGCGCATGAATAAATAGTTTTTCAGGTATTGTTATGCTAGTATTCGAACACTGAGGCACTACACACCACTTATAGGACATTTCTTTACATAAAAAACAGTAAAAACACAGACCAAAAACAAATAAACACTTGAATGCCGTGTATCTGTCCGCGAGTTACCTGCCCTGTGACGTCATTGCAACGCCATGCTAGAAATGAGCGTTTTAGCGGCAAATTCAAATCGGAAATTAGAAAACTTGATTTTAAATGTAGTCATGATAAAATATACTATTTTAATAATTTTGCGTAGCAAATTAGGGACCTATGTATCATTCTAAACACTTTTCTAAAATTTGTCAAATACCCTATTGAACATTTACGTCTGCGAATTTAAATTTGCCATTGTTTCCAAAGCAAGCTATGATTGCTTCACTTTTCGATTTTTTAAACAAGTATGTATGCTCTCTAACGTATTTGGATTTACCACACAACACACGGGATTTGGTAACTACATTCCTTTTTATTCAAAGGATTTTCTGTTTTGTGCAGTTACAAAATGCCTTATTGTGTTTCCCAATTCCGTGTGAATGTGGTGAATCATATGTAGGAGAAACGAAATGTCCTCTTCAGATTAGAACACAAAAACGTACCCAGTTAGGGAAAATTGAAAAATCAGCCTTAGCGGGTCTGAAGCCAAAGTTTTGCATAAGAAGTCCAATTGACGGAAACAAAAATTTATTGAAGTGGCGAACCGAATCCCTAAGAACTTTTTAGTCAATTAAGCCCAGGGCGGATCGTCACACTTGAGTATCCACACTTGAAAACAAGAGGTACTAACGGAAACGTCTTGTTTAAAATAAATAAAGTCGAAAATTTTGTTTCTACTCAACGATTGTCAAACAAAAACGATCTCATTGGTTTTCACCAGTCTCTCTCACTAAAGCATAGGTGTAATTCCCATTGCCACGTAAATAGATGTGAGGGTAGTTTTTTGTTTTTAGGGTAAAAGGAAAGAGATACTTTGAATGTCCAGACAAATATGGCGCTTTTGTTAAACCCGCGTGCGTAGTAGTCGGGGACTTTCCTGAAGAGGATTATGATCTAAATGAAGAATTATAAATAGTCTGCGAAATTCTGTTTCACCCGCTAAATTTCAGTATTTTGACACACATCTCCAAAAACTAAAATATTTACACTTTTAAATATTTACTAAAATATTTTGCTAATTAGTAATAAAATAATTTTGTTCCCGTCTTTCTTGTCATATCAGTGAAAGAACAGTTAAGGGAGAAAGATAAAGAAAAATTGAAATACATTTTATACTTAAGCTTTTTTTTAATAGTTGCTAACAGGATGTGATATTTATTTAATAAAACTTTTTTAATTAACTAAGGGTGTTATAACTTGTTGGCCTGATTTAAAGAGATCTGCGTAATTTTTTAGTTTTTATTATATACAGAGAATATGAATATTCGCACTTTTTGACTTCTTTGTTATATAGAAAGAACTTGTGTATTAAGTGCAAAAAAATTTATTCCTGTTATCTTCTTGACCGAGCGTTTGCGACTATTTAGTCATCAACAGTGCCTAACTAATCTAAGTGATACAGTGAGACATCAAATTAACATTTGGAACACAAAGTTTTATATGGGCTAGGCACAATATTTAAAAAATTCAAACAATTAGGTACATGGCATTGAACCTCTCGATTAAAATAAAATTTTATTATTATTATAATCAAACTGACAGTATATTTCTTGCCATAGGCAGTTATACTGTTGTGACATTTAAAACCTCTTTATTTATCATATACATACTGAGAGCAACAAAAAAAATCTAAAAAATAGCATGTCTTTAAGTTATTTTTATCTGTGCGCTTTTTTTGTCAACCCACTGTCAGCATCTTTTTATCCGGATACAATGACAGTTTTACCGTTAATTTTATATTAACATGACATATTTACTTTTAAATATATTTTTGGTTATGAAATATGTTTATTTCATGTCAAAGTCACAAAAGTATAACTGCGTATGGCAAGGACTATACCCCAGTAAATAAAACGAAAAAAAAAAATCTATTCGACAAAGGAACCTAAGGGATAAATAATTTAAAAAAAACTTTTTTTGTACTAAAAAAGTTAGCTTTCTATTATTGGGATGAAAAGTGACAAATAAAGGTATAACGTCCTCATTTGAAATTAAGAGTGGCATATCAGGAATAAAAAGTAAAAATTAGGGATATAAAACTTTATCCCAAATCTTTTTAGTGATAAAAGTGTCACATTTTATACCTGGGGGTCAAAAGTGACAAATAAACGTAAAAAAAAACATCAGAAATAAAAAAGGCCAGATCACAGTTAAAACATAAAAATCTGGGATGAAAAGTGACAGATGAGAAGTAAAAATTTACTTAACAACCCCAAGAAAAGAAGAAAAAATGTGAAAGAAGTCCAAAAGTACGAAAAAAAGAGCCGAACCGAACCTCGTGATTTTTATCTCTTCGTATAATATGCTATTTTTTACTTTGTATCCATGTTCTTATTTCCAGGATTGAAAAGTTGTACTTTATTTCCTAAAATAAATGGATAAAAAAGATACTTTTATGCAAAAAATATTTTTTAATGGTATTTATCGTAGGTTTTTGGAAAAACCCTCGGCCCACGGACAAGTCGATGTTATTTTGCGAGGGGGACACATTTTGGCTATCTTGAAATTTTTGTATCATTTTTGTTATTAGAGTGGTGAATTCCACTTCTACATTTTAAATAGGGAAAGTGGGTCGAGTGACACTTTATTTTAAATATCTTTATAAATCTTTAAAATTTCAAAAATCTATCTATTAGTTTTTGAGATAATTATTTACCTTCAAGTTTAAGATGGACTGATAAAATAAAAATTAAACCGAAATTTTATATTTTTTTGATTTAATTTTTATACTAATTATATTATCAGTCATGTTAAATTTGAGATTTTGGAGGCAAATATCTCAAAAACTAATCGATAGATAACTCAACTTAAAAACTAATCGAGAAACATGGCATTGAACACTGATTGGTCAATGTGACACCCTTGCGAAGTTAATTAGACGGTTTTGTCTCTAATCCTATGTAAATAGTGAGAAAACTATCGCAAGAAGCACCATCTACCCAGATACGAGAGAAACTAGAACAAGAGCAGGCCAAAACAAACTGCTATACATATCGATCAATGAAAAGATCGATTGCAAATAAAAAAAAACAAACAATCCGTGATCTACGACAGCTCTTCTGCCTTTTAGGCCAGATCAACGCTGATTTGCTTTGCAATCATCGGAATTTTTAAGCCAAATAATACGAACAAACATGAAAATTAGTACCCGTGAATTTAAAAATCAAACAAGTTTCGTTGCTAATCGGGTACTAAATTTCATGTTTGTTGGTATTATTTGGCTTAAAAATTCCGCTGATTGAGGCTCGCGTGTCTGATGGCGGGTAAAAACGCAAATCAGCGTTGATCTGGCCTGAAAGAAAGAATAGCTGTCGTAGGTCACGGATTGTTTTTTTTTTTGCAATCGATCTTTTCATTGATCGATGTGTATAGCAGTTTGTTTTCGCGTGCTCTTGTTCTAGTTTCTCTCGTATCTCGGTAAATGGAGCTTCTTGCGAGAGTTTTCTCACTATTTACATAGGATTAGAGACAAAACCGTCTAATTAACTTCGCAAGGGTGTCACATTGACCAAGCAGTGTTCCGAGGAGTCCCATAAGGACGAAACAGTTAACTGTCAACACTTAATAGGTGTACATTAGATCTTGGACCCCCGTGAGGTTAAGGTTTCACGTTACCCACGGAAAAATATGAGAGAAACAAAAACTCCTTTTTACCCGATTAGCCCCGCAACTTCTTTGATTTTTAAATTCACGGGTACTGAATTTCACGTTTATTAATCGATAGATTTTCGAAAATTTTACACAGTTATAAAGATATTCCAAAGACGTTAAATAAGGTATAACTAGACCTACTTTTCCTATTTAAAATGTAAAGTTTACCGCCAAAAAGTCTCCCCTCGAAAACAAAATCGACGTGATCCAGTTTTTCCGAGGGTTTTTCCAAAAACGTACGAGATATACCCAAAAATACCACTGTTACCTTTAAAAAGAAACACCCTCTATATACCCGTCCCAAAGCTTTTATTGTCAGGTTACAAAATATTGTCTGACCTCTTTAATTTTAACATTATAATTAAAATTATTTTTGGATATGTGCCATTTTATTGTTCCGTAAAATAAAAACAGGTAAGTGTAAATTTTTTGATTTATTTGAAAGCTTTGGCCATTCTCTAAAGATGTGTTTTAATAGGTTCATTTGTGTTTTTTTTGTTTTCACAGCGGTTTGGCGGGTTAAGTATGGATTACCAATAAAAACAGGTTAGTCTTTTTAAAACCATTGTTTAAAAGTTTTCGTATGCAAAAAACACAATTAATTGATTACACAATTTTGCATTTTTCGATCATATTTTACTATCAAAATTACCAATGGCAACACTTAATTAGGATCACTATATATTTTTTTTTGTGTATTTTATTTTAGACATTTTACTGCCAAACATTACGAATGTAACTGAAACAGACCCTACAGAAATTCAACATGCTGTATGTAAAGTGACCACTTCGGATATAGAAGCATCAGCTAAGGCCACTATAACTCGACAACTAAAAGGAGTATGTTCTAGTAGTAAGTCAAAAATAGAGGGCAAGTTCTTAAATGAATCTGAAATTCATCTTATTGTCAACCATGTCATCGGTCGATAAAACATATGCGTATGACAGTCATCAGCAATAGGGCCGACAGAAATTAGAAGAAATTGATTGAGTAGAGAACTGCATATAATATGTATGTACGAGGGTGGATCAAATATAAACAAGCCTTTTAAACTTACCAACGGAAAAGTCATTCAAGATGAACGTGGCCGTTATAATTTTGAGGTAGGGATATTCAGCAGCATGTAGGCGGCTGGTAGTGCCGCAATGCTCATTTGGCCAGGAGCAATCGCAATGAGCGAGAAGGTACATAGCAGTGTTGCGCAAAGAATAATCATTAAATTTCTTACACGCGAAAACCTTAAACCTGCTGAAATTCGATGCAGATTGCGAGCACAGTTCGGAAATAAGACGCTTTCGTGGGTACCTGTAAAAACTTGGTGCAAAGAAATTAACGACGGCTGTGAGCGTGTCGACAACGTGAGTCAACCACGTCGTCCTTACCATCATTTCTGCAGTCAAAGTTTTAGCGACCGTTTTCTGGGACCGGAGAGGAGTTTTGTTGGTCGATTTTTTGCACGAGCGAATAACAATAAACGCGGCTTACTACTGCAACCTACTCGACCAGGTAAAGCTTGATTATCGCCAAAAGAGGAGAGCACACCCCATCCAAGACGTGTTGCTCCTGCATGACAACGCTAGACCTAATACGGCAGTTTTAACACAGGCCAAAATCAATTAAATGCACTGGACTCTGCTGGAATACCCTCCATACAGTCTAGATTTGTCACCTTGCGATTTTCATGTTTGGCCCAGGCAAAGATTCATTGGGAGGCGAGCAATTTCAGACCAATGAAGAGGTGGAGGCATTCGTGCGCAACTGGTTAGATACCCGCCCAGCTTCCTTTTATGAAAACGGGATTAAGAAACTGTCAAACCGTTGGGAAAAGTGTATTAACAGAGAAGGGGATGTGTAGAAAAGTAAAAAAAAAATCTGTTTTGTGTCATGTTTCTAAATAACTAGTTTATAAACACAGGCTTGTTTATATTTTATCCACCCTCGTATTTGGGAATATATATTTGCTCTGGTACACGAAAAAGTTTAACATCTCCCTCCAGTGGGCTCTGAGGTTTCGAATAGCTTCCTTTTTTTTAAATAACCACCATCATTAGTATAAGCTGATCCCTATATAGATATGGCGTTTTCATTGGGCATGAAAGTAAAAAAATTGCAGTGAAGGACGCTTCAATTGCATAGCAATATCAGAACCGCTTTTCTTTAGGTGAGCTAGACCTGACGCCGTTTTTATAATTTTGATAAAAGACGTTATACAAAACTTCGATTTTGCTCTTTTCTTGTTTTGAAGAATGACGTTTTTGATAATATCTGCTTATTAATAATTCCGTTTTTAACATAGGACTGTTACGCCATTTTCCTTTATGGTCTTAGACGATTCTTTATTTGTCTTTTATGATAAAATATATGCGGCCCTCGAAAATGACCTTGTATAAATCCGACTCTGGGTTTTTTACTTCTGCTTAAATTTCACGTATTCTATTTTTTAGATGAACTAGAATCCAGACTAGCAAAACTTGAGCGAGAATTAGTTAAAGAAATAAAAACCCTCAAAGATTCAATATTTTTTAATATAAAACCAGATTGGAAATCACAAAAACACATTAACGAAATTGATAGTAACGTATACTATAAAAAATTAGACTACTCTTCAGTGCAAAAATCCCAAGACTATATGGATAAAAACGTCATCGTAAGAGATAGTGAGAAAACAAAATCACTAGATGAATTAAAACATTTTGAAACTGACTTCGGGTTTACCGACGAAAAATTTGATATAAATCAAGAAATAGAAGACAACAATGATACAATAATAGAAGCTGATGATGGAGATTTGTATACGTACTATTGGAAAATTGTGGATGTTGAAAATGTTTTGTCAAAGAGAAATATTTATATATCGAGTGCGCCATTTTCAGTCTTAGGTAAATATCAAGCCTAACCAATGAGATTCTTTTAAAATGACTTGTCACACATAATATTTTATTGTTTTATAAATTGTTGATATTTTTATGTTCATGATTAATTTCTTGCTTTATTGTTTTTAATAAACTAGAAAAATTTTAATATTAAATCAAAACAAAAATAAATAAAGTAAGAAACATAATTTATTATTGAGTGTGATACGTCATTTTAAATGAAATTTTACGCTGATTTTAAATATGAAATAAAAAAAGGTCACAAAAGTGGCAGATTAAATTCAATATTTGGACAGTTGGATTCCTTATAAAAACCTCTCCAGCGTGGCCAGCCTTCTATGTAGGGGTAGGATTTTTGTATGGGCCATAAGAAATGAGCAATTCCACGCCAAGTCATCCAATTTAAAAAAAAAATGTTGCCGTGACATTTAATTTTGTTCTTTAATCATGCTTACTAAATGAAACAGCTTATGCTTAACCACTTTTGCACAATTTTAGATTTTTTAATCCAATTAGTCTGTTGTACACGCATTTGAAAAGTCTAAAAACGGGCAAAATGGGACTTTAAAGAAAAAAATTATGCTTATAGTAAACAGCACCTAAAAAAAATTAACCTATAATTTTAAAAACATGCATAAAAGCATAGTTTTCAAAAAAATGTGATGTTTAGCAAAATCTTTTATACTGGCTTAATTAGAGCAATTTAGAGAATATCCAAAAAACGCAGAAATTTTCGAAGTTTTCATATTTTTTTGGGGTATAAATGTAATGTTTTCTTAAATTTTTGATACAGTCTTGGAAAGCATACTCAAGGACTATATCTTCCGTGTATAAAACATATTTAAAAAGTAGACTTTACCTTGGAGTTCCACGAAGAAGTTAAGAATGTCTGGGAAATCCCTCAACTTCAGCATCAAAAATGACCCTGTCTATCGGGGTGCTGGTGGTAATCAAGTAGGGTAAATTTTTCACTGTATCATATACTTTTAAAAGCAGGAATAAAAAATCTGGGTCTGTAATCCTTAAGGTCACTATACATTTTGTTGTTATTTTAATATTTTTAGTGATGTTAAATTGCATCACAAATTACAGGCGTCGATCTAAGGGCGGGATGCCCCCCCCAAATCTGAAACTTTACTCAGTTTTGACACATAGAATACACCTCCTGGTCACTATGCAAAATAGTTTTGTGAAATATTTATTATATTTTCCCCCAAAATAAAGTTTCTAGATCCGCCCCTGGAAATTAAGGTTTATCAGAAGGTAAAGTTTATTTATATGAGCCCTGTTCAATAAATTATGGTATAAACTCTCTTCATAAGGTCACTACACAAGTTTTTTTAAAGTTTATTTACTTTTTTAGTAGTAACCTACTGTCATATTTAAAAAATAAAAAGAAGTTGAGTTCTATAATTTCAGAAACCGAACAAATTTTTTTTCTGAGCTTGAAGTAAAGTTAGCATCTATAGTTAAATCATCCAGAGGAGTGAAAGAATGGTGTCCAGTTGTTGTTTGTTTGAGATTTTAATGTAAAACAAATCGTTTCACATTACCTCCAAACGCATCACATGGGCTTTTACCATGCGTTAGTTTTGTACACAAATTTTTTAATGCCCAGTGGCGTATGCAGAAATTTTCCAAGGGGGTTGGGAGAGGGGGCTTGAGTAAAAGCAAAGTCCTTGAAAATCATTTATTTCTTCTTTCAGAAAAATTCAATCTTTAGGAGAAGTTATTTAATGGTTTTGGAAAGATTAGGCCTCCAACCCCCCTCCCTCCTGCGTACGCCATTTTTAAACCTGAACCATTTCATTTACCAAAGAAACAAACTAATTAATGTCCGTGTCTCACCAAAAATGTATTCTTAAAACTAAAAAAAAAATTCCGACAGTGTACGAAGATGGGACTTGAACCCACAAACTAGGATCTCACGCAAAACAGTATGTGGCTATAAATAAGATCCCTTAACGATGATTTTTATACATAATTTTTTTCCTTTTGCGACTCAATAAATTTTTTTTATTTTTTACATGCTTTAACCAAATAGTTTAAAAGTTGATGTTAAAATGACAGACCCAGATTTTTTATTTTACTTTTATTTAGACGATACATTATCAAGTAAAACAACGCACAAGCGAAGTTTTAATAGACAGATAGACATGACAATTTTTTTAGTCAAAAGTTGCCAATTCTGAGGTTTTTGCGGTTTTTCCAAATTTAAAAAATGTAGTTTTCTGAAAGCAATAGACCTAGAAATTTTTCTTTTGCCTTGTATGATAGTCAAGCCACTGAGCTTTAATGTGCGTATAGACTTTTTTTTGATGGACCATATTCCGCACCGGTGTAAATAATTAAAAATCGAGAAAATCATAAAATTTACTATTTTTTTAAAACTATTTTTTTAAAACTATTTTTGCCATGTCAAAAAAGTGAGGTTATTTTTTTTGTATACGATTATCCAGCCAATATTAAAGATTTCTTCCGTCAAATTTGTTTTTACATAAGATTTAATACAATAGAAATAAAAAAAAATAAGGCGACAACTGATTTTCTTCTTTTTTTTACTTTTAAAGTGGCTTGTAAAATATGGGAGGCGACATTAAAAATTAAAATTTGTTAATTTGGTATTCCTAAGGACACTAATACATGTTATCAAAATTTGGATTTTTTTCGTGACATGGCAGCTACCCCCATTGGATGATTTGGCGTGGAATTACTTAAATGCATGGCAAAGCAGAAAAGCGTAAAACCAACGTTGCCGGTTTAGCCAAAATATCTGTATAAGGCGCTACTCAATTCGCGAAAGGTCAATTTAGTCTAGTGCCGGGGTGATACACAACCAGAATAATACATTAAAATTCTGCTTGTTCCTAAAAGTAAATAATTCACTTTTACAAACAAGGAGTATTTTAAAGTGTTATTCTGGTTATTGATTTTCGTTTTACATTCAGTAAATTCAATTTTGTTTGAAAGATAACTTACCAATCTACAGGTAAGCTACCTATTATTTAATTTTAGTTTTTGTAATGCGTTTTTAGTCCAACAATAAAAAAAAGTTAATGGTGGACCACAGTGGCGCAGCGTGGGAAGGGGACGTGGGAGGGGGCGAGACCCTAGAGGGCGGCAGAGGTGGCATGAAGCCCTAAATAGAAGCAGACATTTCTTGAGTAAATCCGTCGAAGACAAAATTTTAAAAAAATATTGAAAGAATAATACTTTAAATAGATACATATTTTTTTGATAACTGAAAACCTAGAGAAAAAAGTTTGAAACCGGAAAAATTCGCTGCAGGTAGCAAAAATCTTTTCAAGGTAAACAGACAGCTTAGGAATTGTTTATCTTTCTAGAGCAAAACTAAAAACTCACAACAAATGTTTCAGGTTGTCCGCCATTTCACGACTGCGACCACTCACTACCTACGAGCTTCGTAGGTAACGGACCACTTGCACCTGTAGTTTATTTATCAAGGTGTTTTTTGGCAACGCTGGAACGCTTTCGACGGGAATCGGGCGTATCGCCAAAGAAGATATATCAACAAGAAGCGAAATACTGTCACTCAAAGCATTGTTCATATGGGAAACAAATATGTGACTTCACGCTTGGACCAAATGACACTAATGCAGTTATATTACACTGAAAAAAAATTTGTGTAACTGTGGTTTGTAGTGCATTTTTATTACACGAAGCAAAAAGTCAAATTAAGAGGGACATTACACCTATATAATCATATAACTGTGGTCATAGAAAATCGACCCTTTTTACCTTTTTATTTTATTGTTTGCAAAAACGGTTATATATTTTTATCCAGAAAAATCGGTTACGGAATTAAATAGAAAAAATAATAACTAAAACATAAACAATAATTATTCATCATCATCATTTTTAAAACAAGGACCGTAAAAATAGATTTTCCGGTCTCTTTGTTCTTTTTCGTGCCTTTTGAAAACGAAAAATTTTCCAAAAAGAAAAAAATATACGCAAAGTACTGGCAAACAAATTCTAACTAATATAGAAATAAATTAGGTGGTCTCAGGCGGGGGCAATCGCCATTTTTTTTTCTAGAGAACTTCAAAAATAAGAGGCACATTCTGGTGTATTACACACCTACATGCAATTTTTTTGTCAACATAAAGAAAATTTCCACTAGACACTAGAGAAATGGATTAGTCGGAAAATGTTTTGGAGTCAGCCACGGCTCGTGCCGATGGCGAGCTGAAAACGCACATTATAAATACCGGTATAAACCTTATACGCTTTTAAAACTCGTTACATCCTAGAACTCATAGAACATGCTAGACCAGTTGAAAGGGATAACAAATATATTTATAGGCCAAAGTGAATGAACCCTGTATACAGGACGTGGTTCCATTATACAAATAAACTAATAAGGTTACCATTCAAACAAATCAAATGACAGGGATTCCTGATAATATTTTTGCTAGTAAAGTTTTGATTTTTTTTTCGTGTAAAACAAAAATTGCACAATTTTGTCTTTAAGTGTAATAGTACTGCATTCTTGTCATTCAGGTTTTGTCGCTTCTTGTTGATATATTTTCTTTGGTATCGCGGTCTTTTATTAATAAGCTATACCAAAGAAAATATTATACTCTATCTGTTTTTTATTCTCTTATGGAAATTAAGCCCCCTAGATGTAGACATATTCACGCGGTATAAAAAAAGCTATTTATACCAAAATAAAAAAATTTAAAATTAAAAAGATAGACCCCTCTCAAAATGCAAATTCTTGGAAGTACAGAGACATTGTTTATCTTTGCGTGGCCTCTATTAATGTCCCTGTATGTTGACATATTTGGACTCGCCTTTGTGGGTTAATTTATTTAATAAAGTGATAAAAAACTTTGAATACAGAAGTGGGATAATTTTTTGACAGCAACTTTCTTATGTTAAAGGGAACACTTTGTATTTTTTTTGGTCATAAACAAAAGACGTATTTTCCATTAAAAAAAAATATGATTTGTTAATATCTAGTAAAAGCCGTTTTTAAGTTACAAATCTACATTATAAAGTTCAGTTCTTTAGCAGCTCAAAAACGGCCAATCCAAATTTCAACAACTTATATATTTTTAAATTCAAAGAAAAATACTTTAGTTTTGTCAAATAATATACAGGGTATTCGCTTTAACTTAAGAAAGTGGCTGTCAAAATTTGACATAAGTAATGACATCTGACACGTGTGACATAGTCCAAAAGATAATATAAAAACATTATACAATTTTTGGTTTTTTACTATCGCCTACATTCTCCTGATTGCCACACAAATACAAGGAGCAATATTTTTGTGTCTGTTTTATTTAACCGCTTACATTTCTAACCTCTTTCAGGGCACTCACTATATTTGCAATTCTACCCAAACTACGAAGCAAACCTGGTTGGCATCCTGCTTAAACCCTTAAGCAACAGTTTTATGAAAAAACACAAGTTTACTTTTCTAGGACAAGACAGTAGCCACACACAAATCTCGACTAGAGTCATAAACGGTTTGAATAACAAGAAGCCTTTTACTTTGAATGAAGATATGGTGCGAGAGGTGATTTTTGGAAATAGTTTAATACTTAAAATCACAATTTATCTCAATTCTTAGATGTATATTTGTTGTATTTTAAATAAAAATACAATAAAAGGGAATATTTTGTCTTTTTTTTGTTCAGTTTGAAGCCGGGTATTCATTGGAGGCAGAATTCGCATGCCTCGCTGCGAGACGAAACGAGGGCCTCGTTCGCATTCATGCTCAAGTGAATACGCATTTGGAAAACTGCAATATTGTAGTCAATTCCAACTACAGCCATTTCACAAATTTGGCTGACATATTCCCATAATATCCAGGATCAATAAAGGTTTTGACATTTTCTACACCACAATATTGATGTAGACAGAAAATATAATTTATTTTCTTGCCTTGTATCTTGAAGATTCTGTTTCTGGGTTCAGTTCGCCAAAATATTCTATACTTGAATCTTGCGGAGATGCTTCTTTTTCCAAGTTTCCAGTTTTTATTGTTTATTTTTTCAGATCTTCTACTCTTACAGTGTCATCACAAATTTTAACTATTACATGGTGGGTACATAATCATACATAAAACGTCTACAATTTCTGGATGTCTTGGGGTATGGGATTGATAGAAATGTGAAGTATTATAGTGGATTTAATACTAAATAATTCGGATATCGTAAAGTAAAAATTTACGACAATTTGCACTTTTACACAAATATCTGGTTCTTTCTTTATCTTCAATGTTCAGATCACCAACATCAGATATTCCATAGTCATAAGAAATTTCTTCATCCTTCTTTATGTCTCTGCAGGCAAACAATGCTAGAACTGGAATATTGTAGTCAATTCTTACTACCACCATTTCACAATTTGGCTGACAACTATGGTTGACATACCTGCCAATATTCCCATAACATGCAGGATCAATAAAGGTTTTGACATTCGTTTCACCAAAATATTCATCTGTAGAGAAATAATTCAGGCATTGTAAGGTAAAAATTTACGACAATTTGCACTTTTACACAAACATTTGGCTTTCTTTATCTTCAATGTTCATATCACCAACATTAGATATTCCATAGTCATAAGAAATATCTTCATCCTTCTTTATGTCTCTGCAGGCAAACAATGCTAGAACTGGAATATTGTAGTCAATTCTTACTACCACCATTTCACAATTTGGCTGGCACCTATGGTTGACATACCTGCGAATATTCCCATAACATGCAGGATCAATAAAGGTTTTGACATTCGTTTTATTAAAATATTCATCTATAGAGAAAATATGATTCATTATCTTAGCTTTGGCATTTGCCTTGGAATCTTGCAAAGATGCTCCTTTTTCTAAATGTAAAGTTTTCAGTTTTTATCCTTGTGTTTTTGAATATAAACTTTACTGTGTCACCACAAAGTTTAACCAATAAATCTTTGTCAGGTCTACAGTGAATAAATTTATTTTCATAAAATGTATTACATTCAATAACAGCTCTGTTAACCTTTTTTTCTGTGGATACATTACCATAGATAAAAGGTCTACAATTTCTAGATGTTTTGGGGTAAAAGACTTCTAGAAATGTGAAGTATAGTGGATTTAATACTAAATAATTCGGGTATCGTAAGGTAAAAATTTACGACAATTTGCGCTTTTACACAAACATTTGGTTCTTTCTTTATCTTCAATGTTCAGATCACCAACATCAGATATTCCATAGTCATAAGAAATTTATTCACCAAATTTTAACCAATAAATCATTGTCAGGTCTACAGTGTATTTTTATAAAATGTATTTATTACATTCAATAACAGGTCTGTTATCCTTTTTTTTTCTGTGGGTACATAATCATAGATAAAACGTCTACAATTTGTAGATGTTTTGGGGTATGAGACATAGAAATGTGAAATATAGTGGATTTAATACTAAATAATTCGGGTGTCGTAAGGTAAAAATTTACGACAATTTGCACTTTTACACAAACATTTGGTTCTTTCTTTATCTTCAATGTTTAGATCACCAATATCAGATATTCCATAGTCATAAGAAATTTCTTCACCCTTCATTATATCTCTGCAGGCAAACAATGCTAGAACTGGAATATTGTAGTCAATTCTTACTACCACCATTTCACAATTTGGCTGACAACTATGGTTGACATACCTGCCAATATTCCCATAATGTGCAGGATCAATAAAAGTTTTGACATTTGTTTCACCAAAATATTCATCAATACAAAAAATATAATTCATTTTTTTGGCTTTGGCATTTGCCTTAAATCTCGAAGATGCTTCTTTTTCTGAGATTATTTCACCTGCATATTCGCAAATAAAGTTCCCACTTTTTATTGCTTTTTCTGAATACAAACCTTCTCCTTTTATGGCGTCATCACAAATTCTAACTACCAAGTCATCTCTTGGACCACATTGGACAAGCTTGTTCCCGCAAAACGAATTCTTACACTTGCATTGTTCATTACATTCAAACACAGGTCTGTTAACCTCACTTTTCTCTTTAACCACATAACTTGAAAGAAGTTCTACATTTTTGTACACATAATAAGATCCAGATTTCGATATGCAGTGACAGTTCGATTCTATGGAACAAATGCCTTCACATTCACAAGAAATATTAGTTGGTTTTAAGGTATCTTCCACTTCTTTAGTGGGTATACTCTTAGGAAAATACAAAATATTGGGACTTGTGTGAGAGTAGTTGTCTGTGCAGTCCATGACAATTTTTTTAAAACTGAATTTAAAATTAATAATCAGTTAAGAAAATCCCGGGTTTTATTCAAGTAAAAATAAACTTAATTATTTCCTAAAAATAAATATGAGCGTTTTGAGGTTACGAAATGTTATTATAATTTCAAGCCTGCTGATTTTGATAAACATCTTGGGTTTTTAGCCAAAATTAAGGTGACCAGAAAGATGGTTTTGTAAATAACAAAATCTAAAGGTTTATAAAAATTTTTGCAAGAACATTATATAAAATTATCCAGTTCCAAAAGGGTCTAGTTTTTAAATAGAAACAATTGTTATTTTTAAATATTTCGCCACATTTAGAAAATAAAAAAGCATCTGATGTTGTGTTTGTCTTATGCCTTTTTATTTACACCCAAATGCGCCACCCACATTTATTTCAAATATTTTTCCACATACAACATACATTTCCATTATGTTTTCCTATTTCCAACAACAATTTAAACAATAGCTAAAAAAGTTATTAAAAAATTAGACCTAATTGACCAGGAAATAGACAACATTTTATCAGCTTGAATAGGTACTTTAGCACTAAGGCTGTTAACACACAAAAGATCGCAAAACACTGTCAGGTAGTATTTTGACAGATTTACATTGCAGACTGACAGTTGATCTTTGAAAATTGACATACTAAAGTCGAATTTAAAACTAAGTTGTTTATTTATCTATCTATAATAAAAGTTGACAGTATTTATTTCGGTTTGCATAGAAAACAAAATCCTTGTTGAAAGATTAGCTGTCATATTCCAATGCAAAACTGTCAAAATACGGTCTGACACTCTTATTGCATGACTTTCTTCCAAATTATTCAATATGGCGTCTTTTAGTCGATCGCTAATCTTTTGGATGTTTGCGTTAAGAAGAACGAAGCCTTGCGTAGTTTTTTGTGCGATCACCTTAAGTCTAGTCCCTGTACTAAAAATATCATTGGAAAAACACTTTACATACATCCCTGTTTTTTTTTTAAATCTTTACACGTAGGTATAAAAACTTGATTCATTTGTAAAAGTAGTTAGTAACATTGACTTTACGATTATGCTGTAGTTTTAAGTATACAGGGTGTAACTGGTATGACTCACAATATGTAAATTAGGGATAGAAGAAGTTAAAATAAGAAAAAAACTTTTTTGGTTATATTTTTAAAAATACAGGAAAAATATGGAATTTGGTAAAGTCGTGTATTATATTAAAATCATTTTGAAAAAAATTATGCGAGCACATTTTTCCAAGAAAAACTGGTTTTTTTATTATAAACTTTTATACATGTTAAACGCAATATTTTTGTTGATGTTTTAGATAATAAGAAACAAGTCTTCAGGTAGACATAACAATAATATATCATTGATATTTTTTCAAAAGTTTATGTATGCGAAAATAAAAAGTTTAAAGTTTTTTACTTAGTAAATAGTGGTAACTTTGACAGCCTGCATGTCCTCAACTTGTCATTTTATCAAGAAAATTATACTACATTTTTTTAATCATAATTATACAGATAATCATCTGGCGATGACCATTTAAATTTTTTGGTACAGTCCTTTATCCGCCACTCCTATAACTTATATCTTGAAAACAGGGGGGTCAACCCCATGCTATAGTAACTTGTTTTCTGATTTTGGCCTCCTCTATTACCTATTAAAATATTGTGATTCATAACGTTTACGCCCTGTATAGATGACAGTTAGCAGTAAGTCACAATACATCTTTCGGTAAAATATTATTAACACCTATAAAGTTTAAAATTTATTTATTAAAAAAGAATGAGTTTAGGTAGGTTAGGTATGGGTAATTTTTTGTACAACCCAAATACCTTAGAGCATAAATGCTGGTTCAAAAAATCGAAAAGTGAAGCAATCATAGGTTGCTATGGAAACAATGGCAAATTAAAATTCGCAGACGCATATTTTTAAGTGCGCATGCGTGTGCTTTGGCACGTAGACACACAGCTGCTGTGTAGCTGGACGCCATATTTGTTGTTTATTTATATTTTGCAGTGTTTTGAGTTTGTCGTTCAAAATTGTGTTTTTTTCTATGAAAAATGGGAAATAATTCACGTAGGACATGCGATTTGTGGAAAAATCTCCGGGAGAAGTAAAGGAGTGCCATTCTATAGATAAAGTACTTGTATTTTTCTTTATAATTTGTTACTAAAGTTAAGAGTGGTTTTAGATGCCATTAAACACTCTCATCGTGTCCACAATAAATCTGTAATTTTAGAAAAAATAAAAATTTTATCCGCAATTTGATAAATTTTTACCTGATCAACTAGTTTTTAGAAAAAAAAAAACATAACCTTTAATCTTTGACATTTGTCAAATAATGTAGTGACGTAACGGAATATGTTTCAAAACCACCAAAACTGACGCATGCGCAGTAACCGAAATCCTGTCTACCCGAAAATGGAACATTAAGAATCATATGGGGTCCTGGCTTCAAGAATCGCGTGTAAGAATGCATGAGTATGCCCTGTGTTTATGCTCTAAGGTATTTGGTACAACCTATAAGTATGAATTCTTGAAATGGGTGAAAAGAAGTATTCCCTCAAAATTCAAGGAAAGTCTGACAGTTCATGCGATGCCACATGATTTTCGCATCTCTATTGGTCCTAACTTGGAAAGATGTATGTTTAACTCATACTCATCCACTTTAAGAATTAATACACTGCGTTTTGCGGGGTAATGCACTTTTTAATGTACAGTGTAATCGGTAATACTCTTGAAATAAAAAGTTTTATTAGTTACGTTACATATTGTTTTTTAAACAGAACTCCCTATATAATTTGTATTATTTTTAAAGAATAAATAGTAGTGAGTAATAGTAATTCGGTGTTTAGTTGGTTAAGTTATAAATATTTTTTTACTATTAACTCAAGCTTTACCAAAGAATACAAATACAAAACATAGAGGGTGTCCGTTTAAAAAATAATAGGATGGTTTCGTAACTAGGGGGTTATAAATGTAATATTTGACAAGATAGTTTAAAATAAGCTAAGCAAGATTTTACACGCATTACCAAAAAAGTTTTTTGGGGTCCAAGTTTATAACCGATAACACTACAAAATTTTACAATCGATTAAACCCTCGGTTCAAAGATTGAATTAAATATTAAAAATGCTATGGCTAGCCGTTCACTCTGGTCATTAAAATGGCGAAAATCAATGAGAAACTGTCAATTTAATTAATTTCCATTAATCAATATTGCCAGCGGCAACAAGGGATACCATTTTCAACTACGGATTTCTTTATTTCAAAATGAAAAGCTGAAATACTCATATAATTGCTGTGTTTGACGTTCTGGTCCCATTTCTGTTGGCAGCACTGTTTGTTTTGCCGTTTGCGCTGTTTGCATCACTGAGTTACCTTCGCTAGCGTTTATCGGTTGGACACTTGAGTTTTCGAAGTCCCATTTAGATCCAATTTAGATCCTCGTGTTTTCGTACCCAGCCCACTGGGGTGTGTTTGAAAATAAAAGGTGACGGTAAGGTGGTAGGGTAAGGCGATATTGAAGACGTCATCGAAAAAGCCTAATTACGCACGCATGGTGATTGTTAACACATAACTTGGAATTTTTTTTATTTGATTTAGTTTGAGAATTTTAAATTTTTTAAGAAGTATTTTTATTTTTTAGATAGTTATAAAATTATTAAAGTATTCGTGTTTTTGATTTTCAAACGCGAGTGTATGACGTCATCGTTTTGACCGTGATCATTTTTGAACGATTTTGGGCTAGCCCAGGTATAACCTTTACCCTAGGGTGACAATTTTTAACCGCACCCCTGCTCTAATGTGTTCTATGTGAATCAGCTGATCGTTCTCGTATTTTCTGAAAGTTCATTTTTTCGTTTTTGTTATTGTAATTTTTACGAATTTTACCAAAATTTTTCTTTGTATGTGCTTTGCATGTGTGCCAAATTGTACCGGCCAGGCGAAAGTTCAGCAATTTCTCACTCAATCTCAATTAAATGTCAAAAAGTGGTAATATTAAAATCAGTGTTGCCACTAGAAATGGGGTTCAAAACGCATGGTGTAGTAATTTGTTATAACAAGCGTTACCTATCCATTTTGAGGTTAAAAAATTCGGGTTTTCAACCTTTATTTGAGTTTGAAAAGCTACAAAAAATTATGGAATATTATGTTGTTGTATATACAAATTTGTACAAATAAAAACAAGTTCGAGCGCACACATTTTATGGAAAAATAAATAATTCAAGATTTTAGTCAAATAAGAGTTGTTGAAGGTCTTAGTTATCCGTTCAAAAAGTTAAGGATGCAAAATAATCGGATGATAAGTTTGTGCAATCTAGTATTGTTAAACAATTGCGAACAATGAAATATAAATGACCCCTAATGTTTCATACAACGATAAAAAATTTTATTTTACACAATGTTTCCTAACTTAAAATTGCACCATTTCATCACAAATGAGCTAAAAAAAATGTCAAATATTGTTTTGCAGCCATTGTTATGCATTAAAATGTAGAACTAAATTTGGTTAAAATTAAAGATCTTCAGAATAGATGTCAAATTTGTTTTGTTTTTTTTAAATCAGTTTTCCCCCACTCCTTGAATTTAACAAATGCCTAAAAAGAAAAACGTTTTGACTAAAAATTAGAGAAACTATTTTTCTTCCTTTGATTTTACCCACCACGCCTTAAAATTTGGCAGATTAATTCACATACACCTTGTATATTTTTTGCTTTCGTAATCAATCCATTTTATTTGGATAATTTATAATAATACCAAAATTCCACAAACGCGCTCCTGTATCTTGATACCAAAGCAAATGATCATTTTGCGTCCAATACACATTTTCATCAAATAAATATTAAGCTCTACAACATACTCAAATTTGATTAAAATTGAAAAACTTGTGTTTTCCACAAGAGGCGTGCGTCGCGTCGACCTTTAATACCGAAAGAAATACCGAGAAAGTTCTTTAGAAAATATACACAAAAATAAATTTTCTTACATTAAAAAAAATTTGCATAAAAAACACTCAAGTTTGGTGAAGAGTAACAAATTTTAAAATTGCTTAAGGTGCAACAACCAATTCATAAACAATTTTCTATCGTTAAGCTAATGTTTTCTTTAAGTACCTCTTAATGCAGGTATCTCCTAGCAGCCGCCTTTGAGTTTACGTTCCTCTCAAAGTTTGCATTTGTTCCCCTTCCTGGTGATGTTAATGTAGGGTTGAACCAGTGGGTACATCTCGTGGCTGCTCTTGAAGTTCGTAATGTCGGAGATCGTGTTCGCTTCCTTCACGTCGCTGGCTGGTTTGCTGTCAGCGCTGTCAACGCCAGCGCCGCCCTCAGCAGTGGAGACAATGTGAACTGAGAGCTTTTTGCGGAGTTTTGCGTTGTCCTTAAGCAATTCCTAAAAAATATGACTTTGGAGCCTTCCAACAAAAAACACGTCGGTATCTTTGGTGCATCTCTATCTTATCTGTTTAGAGCATAGATGGCGCTAGCACCATAAAGAACCCTGTGCTCGACAAAGAGACGAAAATTAAATCCCCCTTGAAGAAATAAAATTGTCTAGGATGAATGCAATAGTGAATCAATTGTGAATGTCACAAGCGCCAAGTGACTTCAAGTCAGATTATCCTGATGTCCACCGAATTAAGCTGACAAATTGCAAGCAATAAGCAAAGAGTCAATAAGTAAAATCAGAACGAAACGACCTTCTCTTAATGAAATGTGATTTTCCGTTTTTGTGGAAACCAGTTACATATATCCTTTCCTTTTAAGGTATTTACAGCAGTTTAAGATTAGAAAAACAAATGGTAGAAAAACAAAGGTTTTATAGATCGCATCATGAAGGCACACGCATTACTGCTAATCAGGTAAAAGAAATCTAAAGAATGGTCTTTGAATATTGACTAATCTACAATATATTGACATAAACAAAATCCTGACTGCTTAAGCAGGATTAGAGTGTTTTTGGTTAAACCCACAATTTTTCGTAACTTAATCAGCTGGTATCTGTGTGCGTGTGCCTTAATTTGACGATCTGTAAAATCCTTTATTTAACAGTATACAACTATGTAGGTAGACCTTTAGTGCTGTACCATAAAAGCTGTATAATCGGATTGGAAATTGCTTGTCGCTGCGCAAACTATGGCAAAATAAGAAGGTAACGGTTAATATATGGCCGTGCCGAGATATTCTGACGAAGCAAGTTCAATATATTTGACGTATTTTAATTTTAAAAGTAGCTTTATTGTGAAAAATGTATCAAGTACACCTAGACAAAGCCTTGCTTAAACTAAATAGGTAATATATACAGCACTGCAAATTAAGTTTATAGTAATTACCAGAAACACCTTTGTTAACAAAGTATGTTTAGTACCCTGTAAAAAAGCAGGAATAAATACCCAAGCAATGTTAGCTTTCATAAGGTAGATTTGTTATTAGGATAAAATAATTTCAGTAAAATATGGCAACTCGCCATGTTTTACTGAAATCAAACGCTTACGCTCGAGTTTTTAAATTTTTATTTATTTTCAATAAACTTGCAAACAGCAACAATACGTTGTTCAATTCACCAAATAAAAAAAACTTACATTTATTGCCAACAAGATAAAAATCCACAAACTCGCAAATTTTTCACTCTCATACTGACTTTGAGAATACCCATTCCAAAGACATTCTCACCAGTATTTACTTAGCATTTTAGACTTGGTTTAAGTATCAATTCTGACTTGATACCGACCGGTTTAAGTGTATTTTTTTAATACTCACAGATCAAATACCTGCAAAGATTCGGTTCACCCTAATGTGCAATATGATAGTAAGCATTTCTCAGTGAGTTTCATCTCATATAAATTCAAATTAACTTTAGAAATAAAGAAAAACTACATTGTAATTTTTTGGAAATTTAGTCCGTGCAGTCGTAGGATTCCCGTTAAAAATAGTCTCAAATTGTAGTACCACCTCTGAGGGATGGTTTAAAGTACGAAAAACAATCGAAATAATCCATGATTGACAAAAAACTTATATACAAAAATATACATAAATAACACTATAATACTACCGTACTAAATACGTATCAATATTAAAATATTGTAAAAAGCACCAGATATATTAGAATGCGTTTTCCATTACACATTCACCAAAACAATCGAACATCGGTTTAATCATCGCTAACTTGTCTAAAAAATTAACATGTAAAATATAGCGGACAGCTGACACTGACTTACACCGTTTTTATTAGACATTTTCTAGTGACGTTTGGAGGTTTAAATATGGCTATCATTTTTAAACCAAAATATTATATTCTTCTTATTTATTTCTAACTTTTGTGTGGGACATTGTTACAACGAACAAATTTAACCCATATAGCAAGGTATTTATGAACAATTTCTATAAATATTAAAAACTGTTGCATTCCCGGGAAAAATAAGTTAAACATTCAACCAAAATCTAGACTTGTAAACCTAAGATTGTAGCACTTAGCACTGTAGACCCTCTAGTAAATATTGGTGTATATGTCCGCGAAGACCTTATTATTGTATTGTCAAGTATTGCTTACCTCGTAAAACTCAATGATGTCACTCTTGTTAAGAGTCCTCAAATGCGCAACTTCAGAGTTTGCTCTGTCAAAGTGGTACTGCTGCGCGGTGATTTCTGACCAAAACTGGTTGGTTTGCGAAGACAGCTGCTTTGGTTTTTCCAATCTCTGGGCTGCTAATGCTTCTCTGTGTTTGACAAACTCTTCTTCGCTCATGTCCTGGAAATATAGATATACAGGGTATTACAACTGCCGACTAAACTGCCATTTGACCCAATCGATTGTTGAAAGCTTCCCTTGAGGGCAAGCTCTTCAGATACCGGTTTTACAAAATAACAAAAATAGAAAAGTATATATCAAACATCGCTTTAAAGTGGGTTCAATATGTATTTCAAAAATCGATGTGGGGTGTTCCAATCTGTAGGTGATAGATTTCACATTTGTGATAATTTACCTTCATGTAAGTTAGCATTTCCTTCAAAAATGCTTCTATCCTTCCGTCCAAATAAGTAGGATGTCTGTCTGATTGAATAATTATCCTAAGACCTTGTACGCCATTTGACTTTCTTACACCGCTGAAAACTATGTAACCCAATTGTTCCTAAAAGGGAATAAAAGTATTACAATGTTGCTTGTCACTATAAAAATTTATTAAGATTTTTGACCTTGAAATGAGAGACTCACCACAAAATTTGACATTTCAATTGTGAATAACGACGTTTTTAGCCTTAGGAGATGCTCCCGCTGGTTTTTCTACTAATCCGAATAAGTTTTAGGGCGAATATGTGTTTAATTAAGTGCAGAATAGGGTGTTTATTGGACTACGGATGGGAAACAGATATTTATATTAAAATAATGGTGGCATATCAAAGAAAACTAAAATACTGTAAAGTAAGATTTTAAATAATAAATTATGTAAACGTTTTTAAGATTCGGTTTATAAAATTATGTATTTACAAACCTTTGTCCGTAAAATATTGAAACATGGCTCTTGGATTATTTGACACAACAGTTCCAATTTCACATTATTTTCTCTACTTTGTAGGCCGCACTGGTAATAAACCTAAAATATAACCATATAGATATAGGGTGTTATATTTTTTCCTCCTCTAAGGGTATTAAAAAATTCAAAAAAATCATTTTCTAGCTATGAGTGTAAGTAAGATCATTTGACTGATATTTTGCCCCAGAGGTGAGCAACTCATACGGTGGATAGAATAGACCGGTGTTCGGTTCATAGATCTGTTATGAACAACGGAACAAAGAATATTTTTTGAATTTTTTGAAAACTAAGGCCATTTTTCTACTGTTTTCTAGTACATCCTTATAAAATGTCATTTTCTAGACGTATTGTCGTTATTTTTTTTAGCCCGCTTTATTTTTTATTACACAAAACTTAAACGACAAGTCAAACTGAATGTGATCGTTTAGTATCAAAGGTGAACCGAGGACTATTGGGTAGTAAACAAAGAGGTAGGTCAGCGGATAATTTTTAAAGCTGAAACGAACACATTAATTTCTTCGAATTTTAGTTTTTGTGTAAAGAGAAATGAAGCGGGCTAAAAAAACTAACGACTGGTATGTCTGAAAAATATTATTTTATAAGAATATACTAAAAAATAGTACGAAAATTGCCTTAGTTTTCAAAAAAATCAAAAATTATTAGTTGTTCATATCATACCTAACTTTCTTTTCTAAAAATCAGCTGGACCACCAGTGACGTGAAATTTCGACATATATTTATAAGATCCGAACACCGGTCTATTCTATCCACCGTGAGCAACTCATATTGCCCTCTCTTTCTGTCATAATTCAGTTTTACATGTAAAACCGATTTCTAGAGATAGACCTCTCTTGGTTTGTAGTATTTCTGTAGACATAGTTTTGATATTTTTATTATTTTAGGTGAGGATATAATTCGAATTAATTTTGACAACTTAAACTTAAATCACAAGAGTGGATGTGACAAACTAGACGAAAACTTATACTAAATTTATACTTACTTCAATACAGGAACTCTTATGTACATTATTCTGCTTCTCGTACAAATAATGGCAGCCATTTTCCAGTTTAAGTTCCCTGTTCAACAAAAGTTGCCTTGGCAACAGAGGACACATGCTCATTTTCTTGGTCAGGTTTTCTTCGACGATTTGAACCATTTGCAAAGCCTTCTCCTTGTTGGCGTTGCCATGAACGAGACTCTCGATGTGCATTTTTGACAGGACTTGTGGAATAAAGGCTTCTAGCTTCTCGATAGTCAGCTCTAAAATGATATTCCGTTTTAATCTCAGTGTACTAGTGAGAGATAGACCATTTTTGGTCTAGCCGGCGCACAATGGTGGATTTTGCTGATTTACGAGGACACTGGGTCATAATGCCTTATTCCATACAATAATTATTTACACCCATTTCTTAAAACTATAAAAACTGGTCACATTAAAGCTACAAAAAAAATTCGTAGCACAAAAAATGACTGATAAGAAGATGGTCGAAGTTATCGGTATCAAAAACATCAATTTAGTGAGAATTTTTCATCGATGTTTGCTTGTTGTTTTTGCCTGCTTCGAAACAGTTTATATATTATTGTTATATTTTAGTATTATTTAGACATGGCTTCAGATTCCTTGGGTAAGTTTTTTTTTTAATTTTAATTAAAAGTAAGTTCAAAATAAAATACGTTTTGTATAGTAGTGAAATTTCTAATTTTTTTCAAACTTCTGTGGGATGTGAAAAAAAAGACCCCTTTCGAACGGGCCAAATTAAATTTTATTTTAAAGTTTCATCAATTTTCTTTAAAATAATAGTAGCCTCAATGTGCGGAGATGTGCGAAACATTATTTTTTATTTATTTTTTGGTTTTATTTCCAGAAGTCCTGAACCTTCTAGATATTCCCCAAAAGCCATTTGAATCTTCAACAACACAAAGTAGAGAATCTCTTGAGGACTCTGAAGATGAATATGATAATTTTCAATGTTATTTATGGGTAGAAAAATTGTTATTTTTGTAGTATATTTTTTTAAAATATATTTTGTTTATAGACAGTAAAAAATAATAGTTATCGATTCATATTATTCTAAAATAAGTGTATTTTATATACAAAGTGTTAAAATAATGTAATTCGGCTATTTCCGTAAGAGATTTCTGATGTCCCCCTAAATAATAAAAATCGACCACTGTGCGCCGCCGGCGCGCCTTTTTCCCAAACCCCGATTTGTCCGTACAGCATATATAGTCTAACATATACGCATTTGTAATGACGTCACCAGTTGAGAAAAAAACGCATGGCGTAGATATTTTTGCCAATCAATGTTTTTTTGATTGACAGTGACGGATACTTCACAGAACCAATTACCTACCTATTTGAATCATAGACACTACTTTTTTTAAAAAGTTTATTGTCACCGCTGTTTATAATATACTAAACAAAGATAAACAAAAATGACGTCATTACAAATGGGTATACGTTGGACTATACCAAACTGATGCACGTGCCTCTTAGGATGCAAGTTTTCTTTCTCTAAGAGGACTTAATTTTGCCTGGCACCTGTTTGTCGAGGCCAGGGATCTTTATGCTGCGTAGCAAGTATACACAGTGGACACACGCTTTTGCAACTCTTCCGAGAGGTGGTCCTACTACATGTTAGAGTTGCATCTATCTAATATCGCTATGGTCCCAGCAGAACTTGGTTATAGACGATAGACTTCTTTCCTTTTCAGCGCAACAGTCGTCGTGAGTTGACTGTAGAAGATTTATGCTGGCGAAATCCTGGTACCGACTATATAGCACTTATTGCAGGCTCCTGGGTTATTATACCTGGTTCCTTGTCTGGCTGCGTGTCGGCTCCTGGACTACACCTGCGTATATTCTCGATGTTCAAGGTCAACTTATATTTTGCGTGCATCGCACGCTAATTCGATGACGACTGTAGAACGCTGAAAAGAAAGTGCTTGAACATCAGCAAAATATGCAGTTGACGTCAATACAAAGCCTGCGCTTCTAAAAGACCGACATTAAGAAGATAGTCCCGTGTAAAGTTGACAAAGAGAAATGAATAAAAGGCCCACCCGAGTGGAGGGAGTGGTTTAGGTTTTTTTTAATATACTTTGTCAGCAACTCCCTTATTTAACTATTGCACCTCGTAAGAAAAACAATAAGAAGACAATGACTTACGATCAACTGATGCCAGTAGTTCCTCTTTGGTCCAGGAATGTTCTGTCAAAAGTACTGTCAAATAATAGACAGCGTGCTGATAGGGTTGTTCGGCTGAGAAGTTCTTCAGGTTCCTGATGTACTAAATAATGAAAAATTAAAGTTAAAAAATATAATATATTAAATATAAGAAAAAACTAATTTTAAGTAAAAATATGTTTTTATGGTTATATGTGGTGTTGGACACAGACTTAATAATTGTTGCAACTATGGCTCTTTAATATAATTAGAGAAATTTAATATCCAAATACAGCAAAAAAATTATAAAAACTGTACATCCTATTATAATTACGTTTTCCTTCCATATGGCAAATCTTTTGGGATCTATCTTGAAGTTAGTGAGTCTTTCCATGATTTTCTCCAACAAGATGTGCTGTTTGTTACTGTAACCACCGATGCCGAGCTAAAAAAATAATTAAGAAACCATCACATCTGGCTTATTATATCCATGATATACTAGGACACGGTATGTCAGCGTACAACTCGCTTGTTACTTCTTCCTTTATCAACGAAGTTTTGGACAAATGTACGCTTGAATACGCTTACTAAATTTGCTAAAATTGTGCCCGATCAGAAAAAGGCCCCATTTGTGAGCTTTTGTAAACCCATAAAGGGTCCCATTTTCAATAATGTCTAAAGTCACTTGCTTAAAACTAGCCAATAGATTTAAAACAATAAATTTCGTTTTGTAGGACAAAGCTTTTGTTTGGTAACTATGGAATCAGTTTTTTAGATTAGTTTTTGAGAATTTCTATTTTCTCCTAGGTCAATTTAAAAAAATATATATTTTGGACCTTTTTTAAGACAATAGCAGTACAGCAAGCTATGATTGCTTCAGATTTTCATTTTTTAAACCAGTATTTGGGTAAAACAAAAAAAAAAGAAAGAAAGAAAACGCCCTCTTTAGGTCGGAGTAAACGAACATTAGCGGTTCATGCTTAACCAAATAATCACATAATTCAATGGTCTGAAGCTAAAGTTTTGCATACGGAATCCCATTGAGAAAAACGAAAGATAGTTGAAGCTGCATCTATGAAACAGAACAAAGAAGTTTTCAGTCAACCAAGCATGAACATATAAAACATGGAAACCACTCCTTATGGAAAACAAGCGCCTTAGGATTAAGAGGGATCACGCCTGACTGGACTGTTTAGTTTACACTTGAAACCGTTTAGAGATATTTACTAACCGAAACCTCGTATTTTAAACTAAATAAAGACAATGGTCAAGTCTGAATTTTTTTTTCTACTCAATCATTGCACAGCCCCACAAAAAAAAAGTTCATACTCGAGGGTCGGACATATGTATTCCCATGTATTTTTCGACGCTGAATCCGATCCCGAGCTTAGAAATGGCCATCCACGTCTGGGATTGGCTCCAGGGGCCAAAAATGGCCTCTATATGGCCTGAGAGGTGGATTCCGGGATGAGGCGACGTTAAAGGTGCATTCTAAAGTCAAAGTCGAGATTGTGGTCGAAAAGTTCACGGCCAAATAAAATTTCCCATTTTGAGCCGGGAAAATGGCCCCTAGGAGCCGGGAACTTGGCCCCGTAGGGGCCGGGAAATCGTGTTTCGGGCGCCGCAATGGCATCAGTGGTATTTTTGTGTACTTTTGAATACTGGAATGAATACCGTCCTTGAAAAGTTTTAGTTTTAAGACCGGGAAAATGGCCCCTTAGGGGCCGGAAAATCGTCTTTCAGGCGTCGCAATGTCATCAGTGGTATTTTTGTGTACTTTTAAATACTTAGATAAATACCGTGCTTGAAAAGTTTATGGCTAACTGCAATTCCCGGTTCGGGACCGGGAAGGGCCGAAAAATCGTGTTTCGGACGTCGGAATCTCAACAGCGGGATTCTCATGAATTTCAAGTGTGAGTGCAACAGATGCAACTTCAGGCTCACCAGACGGCCCGACTCTCTGAGGCATATTTCCAACGGTTTCCCTGTTATTTAGATTAGACCATGAGGTTCCTACTGGACACTTGAGCTTGAGCCAGGCCTTTTCTCAAGGGAATTCACGGACTCCACACGCTTTCTGTCATGACTGATGCTGGAAACAAAACCCCTGTTTATTTAGGACCTCTCAAATTTACGCTATTAGTCCTTCATATGCGAAGGGAGAAGCAATGCATATAGAGTCCAATTAGTTTTTTCTTTAGGCCATTGTCTCATCACATAAAATACCACAGTCGCAAGTGCAACGGCCAGAATGCGATTTTCTGAGAATCGCAGTTCAGTTGGTCATAAACTTTTGGAGCACGGTATTCATTCCAATATTCAAAAGTACACAAAAATACCACTGATACCATTGCGACGCCCGAAACACGATTTTCCGGCCCCTAAGGGACCATTTTCCTGGTCCAAACCGGGAATAGCAGTTGGCCATAAACTTTTCAAGCATGGTATTCATTCCAGTATTCAAAAGTAAGCAAAAATACCACTGACGCCATCGCGACGCCCGAAACACGATTTTCCGGCGCCCAAGGGGCCATTTTCCCGGTCCTAAACCGGGAATTGCAGCTGACCATAAACTTTTCAAGCACGGTATTCATTCCAGTATTCAAAAGTAAACCAAAATACCACTGATGCCATTGTGGCGCCCAAAACACGATTTCTCGGCCCCTAAGGGGCCATTTTCCCGGCCCAAAACGGGAAATTTCAGTTGGCCGTGAACTTTTCGACCACAATCTCGACTTTGGCTCTAGAATGCACCTTTATCGTCGCCTCACCCCGGAATCCAGCTCTCAGGCTATATAGAGGCTATTTTTGGTCCCTGGAGCCAATTCCAGACGTGGAGGACCATTTCTGAGCTCGGGATCGGATTCAGCGTCGAAAAATACATTTTTTTTTTTATTTGTCAAACACACTGTGTTTTTTTTTTTATTACAATCTAGTCAGTAAGACTAATTAGCAATTTTGTTTTAACTTAATTTACTAGAAAAGTCAGATTTAAACTTAGGGTTCACTCAACAGTTCTCCCCGCTTTGTTTAGTCTGTAACTCACAATTGTGTTGTGTTTATAGCATTATTTTGTTTTATGTGTAATTCACTTAGTTTACTAGCTCAAACAGCTTCACTCTTTTTAGTCGTCGAACTAGCATAGTATTGTCTAGAAGCTGAATTGCTTCCACATTCACATGCCGATGGAGTCTATCTTCATGGCTTTTTGCGTACTTTTTTATAGTCTCTGCTACAGTTTCGATTTTTAGATCTCGATGAAGGTCACTATTTCGAACGTACCAAGGTGCATTCACAATGTTTCTTAATACTTTATTTTGAAATCTCTGTACAACTAGAATGTTACTCTCTTTAGCACAACCCCATAGTTGAATACCATATGTCCATACTGGTTTCAGTATTTGTCTATAAAGCAGTAACTTATTATGAATTGTTAAATTGGACTTCCTTCCAATTAGCCAGTTCATTTTTCTATACCTTATCTCAAGTTCTTCTTTTTTTTTCTTAACATGTGCTTTCCAGCGCAATTTGGTATCAAGTGTCATACCTAGATATTTTGCCTGATTCGAATATGGTACTGGAATGTTGTTAATTGTTATTTGTATGTGATTTATATTTTTGTTTGTAAAATCAACATGAATTGATTTGGTTTCATTTAATTTTATTCGCCACTTTGTGGTCCAACTGTGAATTTGGGTGACTGCATCCTGAACTTTCTCTATGCATTTTTCAATAGATTTTTCTACCGTCAATAAACCAGTATCATCGGCAAATGTTGCTAAGTGACAATTTTCTGGCTTTGGGATATCACAAGTGAATAATAAGTATAGATAAGGGCCTAGTACGCTACCCTGGGGCACGCCTGCTTGAATTTCTCTTAAATTTGAGTATGAGTCTTCCTGTTTTACTCTAAAATGTCTATCAGATATGTATGATTCCAAAATATCCGAATACTGTTTTGGCAGAAACCTTTTTAGTTTAAAATTAAGGCCTTCATGCCACACTTTGTCAAATGCTTGTGCTACATCTAGAAAAACTGCAGAACAAACTTTTCCCTCTTCTAGTGCTTTTTCTATTATATTAGTAATTCTGTGTACTTGATCTATCGTGGAATGCTTGTCTCGAAAACCAAATTGATGAGATGGAATAATTTCTTGTCTTTCTATGATGGGTTTTATTCTTTTAAGCAATAATTTTTCATAGAGCTTGGATATAATTGGCAGCAAAGATATTGGCCTGTAAGATGACACGTCATGGAGTGGTTTTCCCGGTTTTGGAATCATGATAACTTCTGCAACTTTCCACAGTTTAGGTACGTACCTAAGCCTAAAAGACGCATTAATTAGGTTGCATAGTTTTACGATAGCTTTTCTGGGGAGTTGTTTTATGACTACCCCGTTAATAAGATCATACCCTGGGGCTTTTTTCGAATTAATATTTTTGATTTCTGTTAATATTTCTTTTGGTGATGTAAGCTTAATATGGTCCTCGATTTGATGGGGTTCATTTAAATGAAAGTGTTCATCTGGTGCTTCGTGGGGCTGAAATGTTTTTTCTAAATGACTTGCAAAAATATCTGCTTTTTCTTCGTTACTCCTTGCCCACTGGTTGTTAGATTTTCGTATGGGTGGAATTTGGATAATTGGTCTTTTAAAATCTTTGGTTGCTTTCCAAAGGGAATAGTCGGTATTTTTATCATCTGTAAGTTCATTAAGAAAATGGTTAATAGATTCATTTTTTATTACTAGAATTTCTCGCCTAATGCGCTGCGTCATGTTGTTGAGATTTGTTTTGTCCCGAGGATCACGGCTTTGCTGCCACTTTCTTCTTAGTTTCCTTTTTTCCAATATAAGGTATCTAATTTCCTTTGGATAGTTTTTTCCCTTTAAAATTCTCTTTGGTTTTGGACTGTTTTCCCAAGCTGCTTGTTGAATATTTGTAACAAAATATTCAACTTCTTTATCGATTTGTTCTGGCATTTGCAATGGTACTGATAGGTTTGTTTTTTCTGACAGACTTTGTTTAAAACTAATCCAGTCAGTCAGTTTATTTACTAGTGAGATATTTGCTTCTTTCTTTATTATGTTTTTACTAAGAGTTAGAATAATAGGTGAATGAGTGTAAATCAAAACTTTCTTCTATATCTACAAAACTTAAAGATATATTTTTTACTATAAAAAAATCACTTAGATCTGGAATTTTTCCTGGATCTGTTGGATAGTATGTGGGCTTACCAGTTGATATCGGCTCACATTGATATTCACTAATAGCTTGCAAAAGTTCTTTTCCTTTAGAATTCGTCAGTCTAGATCCCCAGTAGGTATTTTTTGCATTAAAGTCACCTCCAGTTATAAAACGGTTTCCTAATTTTCTGAGAAAATTAAGATATTGATTTTTCTTTAGTAAGTGCCTTGGTGGTATATAGACAGCACTTATGACTAATGTATATGTTTTGGTTTTTACACTTACTAATGTAGCTTGAATCTCTATGGTTTTATATCCCATCTCCTCATAGTGTGATATATTTTCTTTAATTATTACAGCACTTCCCCCATGTGCAGTATTGCTAGGGTGAGTTGTATGATACACTTTATAACCTTTAAATTTAATGTGAGACTGGTTAGTGAAATGCGTTTCTGACACAAGACAGACGTCAATTTTTTCTATGTCTAGAATAACTTGCAAGTCTTGCTGATGTTGCAAGAGACCATTGGCATTCCAAGCTAGGATTCTAAGATTACTGACCATTTTGAGGCATATTGGTAGCTCCGTTATTGCTACTTTCTAGTTTAGTTAATCGCTCATCAAGTTTGTTCAATTTCTCCAAAATTAATTGTAGTGTTTGTTCCATAGTATTTTGACTACTGATATTAATATCAGGTATAGTAGCTGTTGCTGCTACTTGGCTGTATGTCCTTGTCACAGAGTTTTGTGTGACTGTGTTTCCTGTCTGTTGGTTTTGTCTATTTGTACTCACGTTTGGTATGAGATTCGGTTTCTTAGGTTTATTTTTCAATTTTTGTATTTCCTTAGCAACAAGGCATCCTCTGTAGTTAGCAGGATGCTTGCCTCCACAGTGGATGCATTTTGGCTCAGATTCTTTTGGTTTGGGGCATTCTACAGTAAGATGTTTCCCCGTGCATTTTACGCAACTTGGTTCTTTAGCGCAATATTTTTGAGTGTGTCCATAAGATTGGCATCTTTTGCATTGAGGGACTAACTTTGAGGTTTTTAGTGCTTTTATTTCCACTTCAATCCCAAGGATACTGGAAATTTCAAAAATTTTGTTGATATCTTCATCGTGGCTAAATGTGAGCATAAACATGTTAAGAGGTTGTCTTGTTCTCCATTTAAGTTTGTTGCTGGCCTCCAGTGCCTTAAAACCTTTTTTTTGTAGATCAGCTACAATTTTTTGTGGGTCACATGAGAAGTGTAGCCTATTCGCTATTACTCTAATTGGCCTTATTTGTTTGTTTTCGTATGAGTGCCATTGATGCTTTATTTCATTAAGCATTTTAGTAACCAGCCGATAGCTGTCTGCGTCTTGTACATTTATTTTAATATTTTCGTTATTTAAAACTTTTATTTTAACTCCTTGTATGATATTTAACTTTTCATAAATATCATTAAAATTATTTACGCCATTTACCATAATCGGTGGAGGTAATGGAGCTTTTTTAACCTTAGTTGGGGGTTCTTCATTTTGTGTTTTATTGGAGGGCACTCCAGTGCCCGAGCTTTGTTGTGGTGGTGAGAGTGAAGTATCCATTCGACGTTTTTTCCAACCTTTTCCTTTTTGTCTGATCCACTCAGTTTCTCTTGCCAGATCGTCCTCATCAGTAATGTAGTCCATGTCAGACTCTTCTTTTTTAGTGACTTTTGTCTCTAAATCTGCAAATTTTCTTTGCATACTTTCCAGTTGACTTCGGAGATAATCCATTTGTACACTAAGTGAATTTTTTTCGTTTTGGGATTTTTTCCATTCGCTATATAAAACTTCTTCATTTTGTGTTCTAGCATGGCTATCCTAAAATAATTCGGCATTATCCATTTTTTCTTGATTTTGTTTGGGCTTTTCGCTAATTTTTAAAACAAGTTTCACAGGTGATGGTACACTTTTTTTGCTTTTAAACATGATATATTATTTATAATACACATTGTATATAGATTCTCAACACAGGTATCTCGCGCGCGAGGTTTATTGTAAACAAAACAAACTCCGACTTTGACCTCGTTAGCACTATCATGCAGGTACGATGCAATATAACCGTACTGAACTGCGATCGAACGAATACTGAAAAATACATGGAAATACATATGTCCGACCCTCGAGTATAAACTTTTTTTTATGGGGCTGTGTTGTTTACAAGTTTCAAACAAACATGATTTTACTGTAAAAATTGTGCATAATTTTCAAAAAATCCTCAAAATTTAAAAACTATTATGATGATTAAATAAGCTTAAAACTAAGACAGTTACCGAACAAAAGTTTTGGCCTGCAATCGAGCAGATTTTAATTTAAATTAATTGCCCAATTTTAAATTAAGTAAAAAATAAGGCCCCGTGTCAGAAAATAATTTTTAGGCTCTAACCTAGGCATAGGCGAGCGTACATTTGTACAAAATTTTGTGCTCGTATTAATTCCTTGGACACTTAAAACAGAAGCAGCATTTAACATTAGCTCCATGCCAATTTGACTATTATTTGGTCCGAGTTGCTGGCATACAGGGTATTAGGGGATCGTAAATACAACAACCAAAGTACAATTTCCAAATTGTTAGAAACTTGATGACTGATTTGTCAGAAAGATTCACGTATTAGCGTGCTCAGATTGACAAATTTGTTTTCCAAGATACCAAAAATTATTAAAATCGGCAAAATTATTCTAATTTTCGAGAAATTTTAGAAGAAAAATGCCAAAAATGGAACTGTAATAACTATAAGTTCCGTAACTAAGACATAAAAATCACTTACAATCAGTCCATACTTCGTATTAATCAACTCCCACTTCATCCCGGCTAACTCAGCCGCGTAAGCGTATTCGTTTAAAGCGTCGCGAAACAATTGAACAAACATATGCGTCAAGTTGCAGTTGAGCGGGTCCAAGTAAGCCATGGGGCTGACGAAGTCGAACATTATGTTGGCTTTCGGCAAGAGGTATTTGTCATCTTGTTTGAACCACACTCGGGTGAGAGGCGTGTCTTGTATTATGACTGGATGTTCTGTCACCTAAACAATCACAAGTATTAACATAGCTCAGGGCTAGCCAAAAGTACGCCACGATCTATTACTATGTTGACGTCACAAGGCTTAGGCCTGATTTTTTTTTGGTGGTCACGTCACATTAACAAATTATTGTTTTAAAAGTGTAATTTTGTTTTTAAACATTTTAATCTTTTAATGGACCTTTCATCCTCACAAAAGTTTGGTGGAATATCGGAATGGTGTCTGAGAATATTTTACAAACATTTCACAAAACTGTAGTGCCATTTTAAAAATATCATGTAAACACCTCTTTTCTCCCATAAGACCCAATGTAAAAATAGGTCTACGAATACCAGGATCGAGGCCTGCATTTTCTTGATGGCCTTGCATGATTATCAAAACGAACAGGCCACGAACCCCCACTTTCTTGACGTCGTGTCAACAATGTAGGCAAATAGTTTTCTTATGCTAAACCACTGCAAACAAGATAGATAGTATGATTCATTTGGAGGTAATCTTGTCACTAAAGATTTGTTGGCAGATTAAAGTGTCAATATTGTTACGGTATTTTTGTTCCGTAATCTTAAAAAAAAACTATATTAGGCAAATGCTGAAAGTCATTTTGAAAAAACAAAGACCAAGAATTATAGTTCCAAATACCTAATTAATAAAAGCTTTAAAATACTGATAGGAACTATGATAAAATTATAAGAAAAAATTTAAAAGCACCAAAATTTTAATTTACTTCCCTCCTCTAAAAATGAAAAGCTATGTAAAAGAAACATTGCCCACTTCCAGAAACGCTGGAGAGCTGAGCTTTGGAAGGCTGATAGGAAAAACCTTAAAATTTTACGCATATTTTACTACTCCAAATCCTTGAAAAAAGGTGTGAAATCATAACAAAACCATACCATGTGAAAAATGCTAAGTACGCAAAAATGCTATTCCGTAAAAAGAATTAAAGTAAAGCGAAGTTCTCCAATAAATTTCAAAATGAAAGATTCTTACTAGTTTGGAAATGTTTTTCTAAACTTGGCTATTACAGCTGCAAATGACTCTTAGGCGCAGTGCTAAATTGAAAATAAAGAAGTTTGGCTGTAATAGCAAAGTTAAAAAAAAAAAACATTTCCAAACTAGTAAGACCTTTTGAAATTTGTATTTCAATTCGTTTTACAGAATACCAGTTTCGCTTACTTGGCTTTTTTTACATGAAATGTTTTTGTTATGATAAAGTTATCGCTAAAACAACTCAGCCATCTTATAACAACATTGTAAAACTCGAAAAAAAAACATATTTTTTTGAGGATTGCGGACTGTATTTTTTTGTTGTTGTTGGTGTTAAGTGTCAACGAAAGAACTATATAGCTGTTGCAATTTATGTCTTAAAGAGAGAGTAAGTTATACAAAATGTCATTTTGTAAAACGAAAGGTTTTACTTACCGAATCATCTAATTTATATAACTCAAAGTCTGTAGGAATAAATTCGTTTTTCTCCGGCAGTTTTAACTCATCACAGAATCCTGCATTTCTCCAGTCCTGTTAATAAAAAATACAAAACAAGTCAGTTAGAGATACTGAAGGATGACAGGGAAAAATCAAAATTATAATTTTTAATTTAAAATTACTTACATTTAAAGTACTTTCGGGAATGGTTTGTTTCTTGAATTTAGTACCATACCATGGTTCAGTTTCATCACAGATTTTTTCAAATGATTTGGCTACAACTCCCACCCTAAAAAAAGCATTAGGTACATTCGCCCACTTTTTTAATGTCATCTTATTTTCCAACATTTTAAAAATACAAAGAAACCCTGCATTGTTTGCCAACACCGCATGGTTTAAAGAAGTGTAATAATTGAATAAACGATTTACTTCAAAAGTTTTTAAAGCTTGTTAAAATTCCGGATTTTCCAAACAATTAAGCAGGGCTATCAAAACGGACGGGCCACGATCTTCAACTTTATTGACCTCACATCGGAGGCTGATTTTTTTTTGATGGTCACGACACAGAGGATTTTCTTTAAAATATTGAAGTTGGAATGACGGTTCATGAATATTTGATTTTTTTTTAAATAAAGCCTGTTTTGATATTGTTTTTACTATATTCTTGCAGAACAATTTTTTTTAAATGTATAGTAATCCTGAAATTTTTCAGAGTCGCTTCATTAGCTTACACAAAAATTAAATTTAAAGCAGGAGCGAATGTGTTCATGCCATGACAAACACAGATGCCAAAGTCAAATACATCGCTTCCTTGCTTTGATCATGGCATAACTGAAAATAATAATTTTCAGGAAACGCTTTTTAAAAATAATGACAAAGGCAAATATTTATGTTTTTTTTTTTGCTTTAATTAAATCAATCAATAACTTACCCATGCTCGAAATAGAGAATAAGGAAAATTTTGTGGAAAAAATATTTTATGAAAATGATAATGGTCACGCAAAACAGAAAACGCCAAAAAAGCATTTTTTTTAGTTGTGCCACTATCAAAGCAAAGCAGCGACATGTCAAATATAATAGTTGGAATGCGGTACATGGCGGGTAATTTGAATTCAAAATAAGGAATGCTAAATCTTGAAGATTTTAACCTTTTAATCATCTTGCATCCTTACAAAAGTTTGGTGGAATATCGGGATGGTGTCTGAGAATATTCACTGAAATTTCGCGGAAAACTAGTGCTATTTTGAAAATATCATAAAAACGTCTGACCTGCCATAAGACCCAATGTAAAAGTCAGCTCCCCGAGAACAGCTGATTTTTTCAGGGTCGTGGCCTGTATTTTTTTGTTGGCCTTTGCTTAAGCCATTTTAAGATGACATTAAAAAAGTGGGTGACCTTACTATATACCAAAAACGCAAAATTACACAGTTTACGCAAAAAAAATGCTTGCCCTCCATTTTCTTCTCCTTCTAAAGCGGATATAGTGATCGGTTATAAACATACACCCCAAAAAAATATATACCTGTCAATAATGACATTTACAACCTCTTAGTTACGAGATCATCCTATTATTTTTTAAATGGGACTTAAAGCTTGAGTTAATGATTTTTTTTTACAAATCTTACAAGTAAATCGGTGTTTGTTGGTCAAGTTATAAATATTCATTATTGCAGAGTAAGTTTATAACCGATGACAATGTACATGCACCCTAATTTATAAAGTGACTATTTCTGCACCTTTTTTGACTTACCTAACCTTTTCTGGAGAAATGTCCTCCATAACTTTTTCTACTAAGTCTGGCCTCCACTCATCTAGCATGTATTGAGCTGACAAAACATGTTCCAGAGGGTACAACTAAAATAGGTAAAATTTTTTAATAAAAAGGAAAATTGTCGATAATTTTAAACCAAAATAGATAATTTACTTGGTGTATCGATTATTTTTAATTAACTACCAGATGGAGTCTAAATAAGTCATCTATTTTTAATGTTCATCTTTATATCTGTAGAGGGGAATACTTCACCACTATGCTGCCATGTTCTTTATGTTAGTATTAAATTATACGATATATAAATAATAAATATCTTAAGTTGAATTTTTAAAATAAAAATCTGTAACAAGTTTTTTTTAATATGGACCTAAGAATTACCTTATTAAATATTAGCATGTTATTTAATACCACCCTGTATATCGTTTATTTAACTTACTTGAATGTTATTCACAACAGTCGAAATGTAATTTCTGGGAGATTCTTTGTCCTTAAATCTAAACGTCATTTTTCCGATATCCCTGTTTTCTTCTTGAATCCATTTTTGCGGTGTTTCCTTTTTCAGCATATTGATGTACTTAAAACAAAAATAATCTTAACTTTTCTGGGGAAGTTTTATTTTTGGCCAAAATCGGTTTAGTAGTTTTGAGAGGCAAAACATTTTCCATTTTTAATGAGTATAACGAAAAGTTAAGGTCTTTTTACTTATTAAATTTTCGTTTCTTGTGATAGACCTCGGAAACGAAAGCTCTGGCAAGAATGTACTTATAAGATTTGTTGCGCATGTTTTTTTAAAAGATAAAAACTGCTTCCTGATTTGTTTGTAGTTTTAAACAATTGGTTGATGTGACACCCATGCAAAGTTAAGTAGACATTTTTCTCCCTCATCTTAGGATTTAAGTGAAGAAACGAAAGCTCCTACCAAGTTTTCGGTAATAACACAAATTTTTGAAAAAAATGTGCGCTACAATATTCCGGAAACCGCATATTGATGCGACGCTCCGATAAAAAGTAAGCATTTTTTAAACTTTTTAACTGTCAAAAAACTGTCATTAGCATTGATGAATTTCGACCAAAATCTAATCAGCTCGTTACAGCTTCGAATACTATTTTACCTAAAAATTTCATGAAAATCGGTTTAGCGGTTACATACACATCACGACGATACTAGTAGGGTAGGTCAAAATACACCCATATAACACATATTCGGCGTTATCTCAAAAAAAAAAATTCGTCAAAAACAATACCATTGCTGTGCGGGGTAGGAAGGTAAAAAATCGTGTACTATCAAAACAAGAGAGAAACTAGGACAAAAGACAGCCGATTAATAAACTGCTATATCGATCGATAAAAAGTAAGAATCCATATTTAATTCACAGAACCAAATTTTACATTTGCCAGTATGTTTTTTAGCCGTCCTTTCAACAAAATATGTAAAAAAAAATATTAGCTTATGAACCACAGCAGCGGGCGAAACGCGGTTTTTACTTTTAGATTGGGAATTACCTTTTTAACAAAATTTGTCCTACAGTCAAAGATTGCCAGTCCCAATTTACAAATTGAAAATGTAAGTTTGAAGAAAAATAAAAACGACTTGGCCTTATGTCTATAAGGCTCAGTCTTCTGGTTGTAAGTGCCTACTAGCCCAATTTTTCTTTTTCGAAATTTGCAAATTCAAAATATCTTTTTCGCCGATTTTAGTATTTGCCTTCCATCAAATAAAAGTATTGGCAAGGCTGAAAAATATGTTAAAAAATAATTTCCTACCTGAAAAACTATTTTGACAATATCATTAACATGCTTCATCCCTTCCTCTGTGAGATCGACAGAGATCCCGAAGAAGGCGAAACCTCTGGAACTTGTTCGCGTTCCTGCCACCAGATGGTTGGACCAACCTCTGGATTTGAGAGCCGAGAGGATGCTTCCAGGTCCTTCGTGGCCTATAAGGTGACTCAGGTAACCAGGAGGCTGTAAGAACCAAAACAGATTTACTTACAAACTATAGCGCAGTCAGTTTGTTAAAATCTTATCCTAATAGCACAATACTAGCGAAAGGAAAGGGAAAAGTCAAGCAATCATAGTTTATAATAACAGAAAATTATGTTTTAAAATGATAAAACTTGAACAAATCAACTAATGTTAACAAAAACTAATGTACATAACCTCAACTTTTGTGTGGGGCTAGAAGTGGATTAAAGACCTAAAATTGTATATAACAAGTGGTGAATTTGAAAACTTCAGTCTAGTTCTTACTTCATGTGTTTCGGCGATTTTCCCCAACAAAGTGCCATTTTGTTACTTAATAATAAGAAAACTTTTCTCTGTGTAATTTTAGGCAAAAATTACTATTTGAAAGAGACATCAATCATTTACACGCTGGTAACAAATCCATGTTTTTTGTGGGGGGCACATTTTGGCTATCTTTAAATTCTTGTATTACACGCGCCCTTCGAGGGGTAAACGTTACCTCTATATTTTGAAGGTCTCGTAAATGTCTTTACAATTTCCAGAATCTATTGATTAGTTTTTGATATACCTAGGGCTCTCAATAGATAAACAGCAAAATAATATGAAAAATATGAACCTTTTTAATAAAATTATGAAAAATATGAAATTAAGAAAACAAAATATGAAGGAAATATGAATAAAAACTTCAGTTTTTTTTGGGTCCTCTACCAAATGGCTTGTTATGTCAAACCTAACTGTTTTATAGGAAAACTCATTTACTCAGCAAAAATATACATTTCTTGATTTTATTTATTAAGAAAAGTATTAGCAAATATTTTGAAGTTGAATTAGGCCTGGATCCCCATCCAAACAACTATGGCCAAACAAAAACAAGGCACATTTTTTAAAGCATATTTTACAACAAGGTATAAGGTGTTTCCGTATTTTTAAACCAAGGTCTACTGCAATTATTCAAAGAAACAGAATAAAATTATAAATGCAAAAGTTGTAGGCTTTATCCTATACCATCAAAAAAAGTTATCAAAAAACACAAACATTGTATATCTCTTACGGAACATCCTATAAATTAATATGTTAATGATTTAACTTAAAAAAATATATTTTCTTTCTAAACTCAAAAATATATGATAAACTGCCATTTGATAAAGCCACTGTTAAAATATTAGTATCTACAATTTCTAGCGGTTTGGGACCTACTCTACATTTCTTGAAAATAGGTACCCTCTATTTTCTATCTCTTGAAATAAGTGCAGTAGACCTTTGTGGAAATATACCAAAACACTCTGCACATCTAGTAACACAGAAAACTTAAGTATACTCGATGATATAATTGATATACTTTAAATACCTATTCCGACCTCAAACATTAAAAAAAAGTCAACATTACAGAGTAAAAGAATAAAATTCATGAAAAAGCCCTGCTCAATTAGACTTTTTCAGAACTAACCACGGATGACCAAAACAACTAATTAACATAAGAAATGCAACAAACATAAGAATAATAAAACAAAAGGCAAAAAAGTCCTACTTTATTCAGACTTTCTCAGAGGCAACAAACTAATAATAAACTAAAAGGAACTCAAAATTCAAGACTAGGAAAAATATTGAAACTCTACACACTTATCCTATGACTGAAGTTTCTTCATTGGGGAAAATATGAAAAATATGAAGGTTTTTCTAAAAATATGAAGTTTTATGAAGTCTGAAAAAAAATATGAACATTTTCATAAAATATGAAGGTGCTAAGAGCCCTGTATACCTTTATTCAAATTTTCAGATTTGACATGGACTGATAAAATAAAAATTAAAACATAATTTAATATTTTTCTGATTGAATTTTTATTTTAACAGTCATGGTAAATTTGATTTAATTTTTACATGAACTTTCTAAAATTAAAATTACATTATTGAATTTTGAAACACCCTGTATAATTATGGAGAACTGCATTTAGTAGTGGTAAAAAGAAAAAACATTTAATGCGTCCAATGTTTTGACTTTGATACAGATATCTTATAAATAACAAAGAAACTAAATATTTTGTATACTGCCGTAGTTCTTGAAATTTTTACATATTCTTGAATATTTCTTTAATGTAAAAATCAATATAAAGATTTAGAAATAACTTAATAAAATTAAAATTAAAAAAGCTTATTTTGTAATGCAATGCAGCAAAATTATTTTCTTGATACTCACCGCTGACTTGTAGTAGCTTGTAAAATCCTCGCAAGGGAACAAAATATTTAAATTTCTGACATCTTTAATGGGAGTAATGTAAACGACACTTCTAAAGTGTTCGTCATTAAATGGATGTTCTTGCCATATGTCTGCTTTGACGTTCTTGTTTTGGACGGAACCAAAAAGTTCTACTACGGCGGCTTCAAGCTCATCTAGACTTTCTACAACAAAAATAGATCGATATAAATTTTGGCCTTTAGTTTCTATTAATTCCAATTTTTTTAGTATATGACATTTCAGTATTATACCGTAAGTTAGTGTTTCATAAAGACGAATGAACAAGATGATTTTTATTCATACAGGGTGCCCCATAACTAAGGGGCCATAGGCTAACAGGTGATAGAGGAGGTCATGTCTGATAAACAAGTTCTTATAATGCATGGATCAAAACTCTTTCAATGTCGAGATACAGGGCATCAAAGTTGGCGATTTTTTAAACTTTTTTGATAATAACTTTTTAAAAAAAGTAGTCGGATAATTTTTTTTGTAAAAACTATTCTTTTGGTATTTTTATAATTATAAAAATATTTTTTGTTAATAAAAACAAGTCTCTGGCGAGACATAATAATAAAATATTATTGATATTTTTTAAAAGAATAAGTAAGCAAAAATTATTTTTTTTAAAAAATGATTATTTTTTTATACATTTTTTGAGGTTAATTTGACAGCCTGTATCTCCTCAACTTTTAATTTTATCAAAAAAAGATATGCCACATTTTTCAATCACAATTAGCTGAGTAGTTAGTTGGCTGTGACAGATTTTCTTTTTTTTGTAAAACCCTTTTCCCCCACTCCTCTAACTTTAAAAATCCTATATCTTAAAAACAAATGTGTGTTGACCCCCATGTTATATAAACATTTTTCTCGGAAATAACCCCCTCTACCACCTGCTGCACTATGACCCCTAAGATATGGGACACCCTGTATATCTTATGGACCATGTCCTATACCTAAACTAAATTGCCTAAGGACCAATTAAAGTCCATATCTTTCTTTATAAGGGTTTGACACCTTTTACAAAAAAAAACGTATATTAATGTTGGTAGATCATAAAATATGAGAAACACAAAAAAGTCACGTTTTTAGGTACACTTTGGGGTCTACTAGCACCCCATCGGCGGTAAAAAAATTGGCTTCTATAATGAAGAAACGATGCAGTGAAATAAAAATTATAAAAATAACAAGACCGTTTGTTTAAGCTACCACTTTGAGTGGTCAATATAGTTTTTTACATCCAGACTAAGTCCTCGAACTGCTGTAAAAAGGAAAATTAGTTTTACAAATTATACCATTTCAATATCGAGAAATTTACGAATGATTAAAATTTGCGAGAACGTGTTAGAAAGTGGTGAATGTTTGGAAAATTCCTAATATCTACAGGGTAACTACACGGGGATTTAGGTAACGGTAAGAGATAGATGTTTAGCTAAATGAGAAAAAGTTGCGATTCCAAACTATCGCTATATAAACTATTGCTGTATCGAAATTAAAAATATCTCAGCCATCTTGTAAACAAATTTTATAAAATTTGTTCGTTTTGTATAAGCTTCTACAACCAATCCAACTACGTTAAAGGGTTATTACCTTTGCCTAATACTGCGAGACACATAATATTTGAAGAATACCATTTGCCGTGGAATTTCAACAGTTCGTCTCTGATGTTAATACCCTTTTCTTTGGGCAACTCGCTAAGGGTGTAGGTGTTCCCGGTGCCGAAGGTGTGGTACGAATGGTTCGGGTTGCACAGATGGTGGTCCAGTTGGTTGATACGCCACACATCACTGGGAATGTTTTTGTCGTGTTCGGAATTGACCGCATTGATTTCTCGTTCGGTTGCGCTTTCGGTGAAGAGGGGGGATATAAAGAATTGGGCGAATCTAGAACAAAAAATGCAACCTGATAACACAAAAACTGTACAAACTCGAACTTACTATCCGTTTGTGTTTGTGAACAGATCAGTGGCGATTATTCAAGGGCTGCAGCACCGGCGAATTTTGAGTACAGTAATATATTTTTTTAGTACAGAATTTTTTTTGTCAATTTTTTTCTCACTAATTAGGAAGGCGCATGCATTTGTATAATTGGTACGAGGGGCAAGCCTGTTGCTATTCGGGCTCTTGCCTTGGTCTGGTGGACGTTATGCTTCGCTCTTCTCGGGTTGTGAGCTGTATAGATGTGCGGTGGATTTTGCCGGGTCTGTTAACGAAACTTCACCCGAATAAAGGACGGATGAATACAGATTTAGTTAGTTAGTAGTTTCCCGTTTATATTAAGAACAGATGAGAACTGCAAATTTGTACCTAGTTGAGTGTTGACATAATTTACGGCATTACGGTACTTTCATGAATAAATATTTATTTTAGTGTTTGCCAAAACAAAGGCATTTGTAATAATTAGTTTTATAAGTGCGGGGTGTGGTACAAAAAACTTTAATAAAACATGGAAACTACCGGGGATATAACAATTACTCTCAGAATTTTAAAAGTTTACCTTTATTTTAACGAAAAATTTACCTTTTTTTAACGAAAAGTTAAAAATCAAACAAAAAGGTCGTCCTTTAGGGCCTATCCTTAAATTACGTAACGCTCAAGGGTGGGAGGGGGGTTTGGCTGTGCGTTATACTCAATGGTTTTTTAATGTGTTTTTTTTTGAAAATGCGTTACGAGGGGGGGTCAAAAATCCTGAATTTTTGCGTTACGTAATTTAAGAAAGTTAATTCCCTTACCAGATTTAGAAATAACGAATGGGGGAAAAAGTCGCGGTAAAAACTATACAAGAAAATTCTCTCGCGATGTTTATAAGCGTTTTAAATGGATTTGTCGGTGCAGTGTAAAAAACAAATTATTTTGTTTTCCTTGTTTGTTATTTGGTGGTGAGTCAAAGTGGACTATTTCTGATTTGAACCATTTACCGGAATTTTTAAAAATTGTCTTGTTCTGCACTTTGCAGAACCGCCACTTTTAAACCCACTGAACCAAGTTTACCCGAGGTAGGGGAAACGCTTATCTTGGGCGGAGTTTGGCCATCAGCGAAGTAGGTAAAGCTGATGATCAATAAAAGGCCACGGTTTGGAAGTCACGTTAAGCGGATGGTCCCGTGTTAAAAGCGTAGATGGTGCTAGCACGATAAAGAGTTGATATCTCGGCTGCATTACAGACATAAAGAAAAATATAAATAAGTTTGTGGGCGAATTCTCAATAGCTCGGGAGTTTAGGCCTTGTTGGGCACTCTTTGGCATGAGTGTAACCAGTGATAAGAGACGTTAAATGGTGATGATCATGTCTGAAAAGAAAATATGAAACGTGGACATTTACTGAAAACAGACCAACGGCTGAATTGCAGTATCAGTCAGGGTAGCCTCCCAAGTAACATTATTACCACTCACGGTTTTATTAATTTGGTTCCTAGGTTATTAAGAGGGTGCTGTTATGGGTTTTAGGATCAATTTGGCTACATAAAGGTAATTTATATTGCCAATTACCTAAAGGGGTGTTATACAACCAAAAAGTGATTTATAAAGGGAGTATAATAAAACTGATATTCCTTCTGTTCCTTTTAGATACTTTTGGTTTTATTGATTTCTGATTTATAAAGATTGTTTTATAAAACCATTTTACCTAAAGTTTTTAAAAAGAAATAAATATAAACTTTGGTCATTTACTTTTTTTCATTACTTTAGGTCATCACAAAAGTGTTTTATAATAGAGCTAAAAGGTTATCCTTTTGTTTTTATAGTTACCAGTAGTTTAAAAGTAAATATGATTAGATAGACGGCCATATAGAACCTAGTTTCCTTAAGGTTTTTAGGAGTGGTAAATATAAACTTTAGACTTTTGGTTTTTGCCATTACTTTTAGGCATTTCAAAAAGGTTTTATAGGAAGGCTTAAAGGTAAACTTAATTCGTTTGTATTTATAGTTACCCATAGCTGTATATAAAATATTATTTAAATAGGCGGCCATACAAAACCTTGTTTCTTTAAGGGTTCTAACAGAAGTAAGTAAATACTTTCGTGTTTTATTTTTTTAGGTATTTCGTGTAAAAATAATAGGTATACATAGGTACAGATTGATACCTACCTATTGCAAGATTGATTATTTAAAGCCCAAAAATTATTAATTGTTGAGTTTCCGTCCTCCTGGGTAGGACCCCAGGCCTAGATAAGGCCTGTTTAGACAGCCAATATAAGAGGTTTCCCTCCAACATGCAGGCACAACGAATATCATTGCACTGGCCCTCTCGATTGTGTCGAAATTGCACGATAAAAAACATTTAAAAGTGTTGAATTATACGCTTTTAAACACTTTAAAAACAAATACAAAAAATTTAAGTGAGGTTATGTTGACTATGTTCACATTGTTCTTTTTTGTTGGTTTCATAAGGGCACTCAAAAATCCTTGTTGCGATACAGTAACAAATAAAACCAAGTGACCACTATGAAACCATAATGGCGTATATAAATTTATTTAAAAAATATTGTAAAGAGAAAATATTTATCTAGTCGTTTTAGCAGTGTTTTTTAACAATAATTTTACTTTAATTTTGATTTATGTAAACCAAACAGACTTTTTTAATGGTGAATAGTCTAAATGATTTTTTGTTAATTTTAAATATTTGTTATTTTGTTATCAAAAACCTATTAAAAAGCATTCTTGAGCTGGCGCGCTTGTTTTGAGAGCTTTTCAGATACGATTTTATCAGAAAAACAAATCTGGCAGGCAATTTGATCATCAACAAAACGACAAACTCGGTATATTTTTATGTGATAAAATAATTTTTGACATTTTTGGCAATTTTGTGACCTAAATTTTTTTATATAGCCATTGTGAATCTAAAATATCGCCATAGCTTTTATAGGAAAAAACTTCTTTACTCTAAAGGTATTATGGTATTCAACAGAATCGCCAGGATACCAAATTAGAATTAGAAATAGAGGACGTTTCTGAGTTGCTTTTAGAACCTGGCATAATAGCTTTAGGCTCTAAAAGGTTTTATAGTGAGTTTAATACATAGGTTGCCACGGCCAATTGGGGAGTCCCATTTAGGAGGTCTAAGGGATATATAAGGGTAATGGGAACGTGCTAGCGACCAAACATTGAAACTAATAGTTTTAAGGAAAGGCGCTGGCAACCTTTTAGCTTCTGCTATAAATAAAGAAATGTTACTTGGGTCTGAGGTTTGAGGCAAGATATAATCAGTCTCAGCAAATATATTATGATCTTTCGACTCGCAATATCCCTTTTAATAAAGAAATATGTCTATAAAAACTGAATGGCATTATTTTCTATGTTTAGGCTAACAAAAGAATACAGTTGGGACAAGAATCTATCTCACCTGTCTAATGCGTCCTTTAAACGATCAGGTACAATATCAAAATAATACAGAGTGTGGTCGGTGTATGTAGCTGCATTACTGCTACCACCATGTTCCTGCAGGAATTTACTGTAGTCGTTTTCGTTGGGATACTTTTTTGTCCCTGCAAAATGGAAAAAATAAAACAGGTTAAATGTATGAATTTAAACTTTCTTAGAAACATTGTATGATTTATTGAATTTAATTTATTTGATGATATCAATAATAATATGCTGTATTAATATTAATTAAGACAGACCAAATAACTGCAAGGATTGCCATTTTTTGCAAAAGTTATGTTAAAATAAGTTATAATAAAATAAATGGATCCATGACGGATCTGATACCTTCTTAGCTCGCCTATTAGCACACTTCAAGTGAAGTCATGATATATCAGCCTTGAAAACAGTTTTTGTAAATATCTCAGAAACTAAAGCTCCTACAAAGTTTTTGGTTATAACCAAATACGTTATAGCATAAATATATGGTCAAAGAATCAAAAAGTGAAGCACTAATAGCCGGCTTTGGAAACAATTGCAAATTTAAATTCACGGACGCGAATTTTCAAGTGCGCATACGTGTGTTTTGTCATGTAGACACACGGCTGCTGTGTGAATGGAGGTCATATTGACATTTTGCGGCGTTTTGCGTTTGTCGTGTAAAATTATGTTTTTTTCTGTGAAAAATAGGAAATAATTCAAGTAAAACATGTGCGGTTTGTGAAAAAATGTCTGGGAGAATTAAGGGAGTGCCATTCCATAGGTAACAATAAATATGCACAATTTTTGCAAAAACTACAATTTTAATCCACAATTTGATAAATTTTCACCCAATCAACTAGTTTTTAGAACAAAATAATAGACATAACCTTAAACATTTGACATTTGTCAAATAATGTAGTGACGTAACGGAGTATGTTTCCAAACGCCCAAAAATGACGCGTGCGCAGTAACCGAAATCCTGTCTGCCCGAAAAAGAAACATTAAGATTAAATAGGGGTCCTGGCTACAAGCATCACGTGTGAGAATGCCTGGGTATGCCCCATATTTATGCTCAAACGTATTTGGTTATAACGCAAATTATTGAGCAAAATGTAATTTAATATATTTCGAAAACCGCATATTGGTACGACGCTCCATTAAAAAATTAGCATTTTTAAAAAATTTTAATTTAGAAAAAACTCATTAGCATTAATTTTGACCGAGGGGTGAACAGCTAACCCAAAATGTGTACACCGATTGTGAAAATCCACAATCTTTTGCTAAGATTGTGTAAAGATTGTGAGGAATTGTGGTAAGATTGTGAGGGATTGCGAGGGATTGTGGAGGACTGTGCAGCGGTGTAGCGTGCCTGAAGGGGCGGGGGGTTCGGTTCGGTCCGGTTCGGTTCCATCAAAAATTCTTGCGACCAAAAAGAAACAAAAAAAAGGTCATCATGTCTATAATTTCCCTTACGAGGGATTGTGAAGGGCTGTGGTAAGATTGAGAAAGATTGTGAGGGGTTGTGGTAAGATTGTGACGACAGATTGTGAGTGATTGGGACAGACTGTGTAAAGATTGTGAAGGATTGTGGGATGAAGGATTGTGAGTGATTGAGATGGATTGTGTAAAGATTGAGAGGGATTGTGGTAAGATTGTGAGTGATTGGGAGGGATTATGTAAAGATTGTGAAAGATTGTGAGAAATGTGTACACCGATTGTGAGAGCTGTTCACCCCTCGATTTTGACCTATCAGCTCGTTAGAGTGTCAAACACTATTTTACCTAAAAATTTTATGAAAATCGGTTTAGCGGTTTAGGACCTATCGTGTCACGGACAGAAATAATGCAAACACATCACGACGCTTATTGCTAAGATAGGTTAAAATACAATCAAATAACACATTTTCTCAAAAAAAATTTTTTTCGTCGAACCTAATACCTTCTCTATCCATTGCTAAGCGGGCTAGGAAAGTAATAAATGATAAATTCTTTACAAATATAGAGCCATTCATAATTTTGTACCCTCTATTTTCTTAAAGAAAGCCTTAACACTCCTAAGTGTACAAGATGTCCCAAATTCGACGTTTTGGAGGGGTTTCAGGTGTTTCTAGGGGAGATACCATAAAGGTAAAAACCGCATTTTGAGAACCGTGTGGTATAAATATAAATTAAATTTAAACTCTCAAAATGAATTTTGTCAGTCACTTTTAGTTTTTGAGATAACATATTAAAATATTATAAATATTATTTCTTTAGGAAACGACCTTTTTGCACATTCATTGTATTTTCAAATGGTTTGTTTTTATTTTATATTTTATTTTGTTTACTGGGTTTGAAATATTTTAAAATGATATGATAAAAAATATAAAAAAAATTAAAAATACAAAAAACAATATTTTCAACGTCATTTTAAAGGAAATTTTACGTTGATTTTAAAAATCGAATAATATGCTCCTTCCAGCGGCGTAGCGTGCCCGAAAGGGCGGGGGGGGGGGGGCGACCGCTAAAAAGGGCGCCTCTGAAAACTGAAAAAAAATCTTGTGACCAAAAAAAAATCTTGTGACCAAAAAAAAAAGGTCATGTGTGAGGGGGCGGGCGACAGGTCACAACATCATGTGTGAGGGGGCGGCCGACAGGTCACAACATCATGTGTGAGGGGGTGGCCGACAGGTCACAACATCATGTGTGAGGGGGCGGCCGACAGGTCACAACATCAGGTGTGAGGGGGCGGCCGACAGGTCACAAGGCCGTATCTCACATATCTTGCAACCAAAAAAAAAAAAAAAGGTCTTCATGTCAAAGGGTCAGGGTTTTTTTTTCTGTCTCTTCCAGAAATACCTGAATCACCATAATAATATCGAATTCGGAACATCCTGAACTTCACAAAAAAGCATTAATTTAACCCAAACAATACTTTCCTAAATTTTTCGCACTTTGAGAAATCCTGTATACTTAGTTAATAGTTACTCACCTAAAAACAACATATGCTCGCAAAAATGAGCCAACCCCTTGATATCTTTGGGGTCACTGAGGTAGCCTACATTAACATCCATAGCTGCGGCAGCTTTATCAGTCTGAGGGTCGCTCACTAACAGAACTTTCATACCTAAACGAAACAAAATATCAGTAAATCCACAAAAACATTCATAAAGTTTAGACTTCTTGACTATTTTTCTGTCAACCACCAGTGGCGGTTTCTCTGTAAGGTCGATAGGGCTACAGCCATCTAGTATAAGGGAAAAACATAATATATAATACTACTAAAGGAAGAAACATGTTTTAAAGGACCTAACATGTGCACAGGAAATCATCAACATACTTGTCGATAGTCTTCTAGTTTTCCTGGCAAATAGTATAAATTGAAAATGTATTATTTCTCCATATTATTTTTAACAAAAAAATTATTTTATTTCACATTTATAATTTATTACAGCCCGGCATATTACTGGCGTTAAATATTTTCATTATTATTAATCCGTAAATCAACGGCTTCCGACGCGCGCGCTCGGCTTATTTAATATACGAATTATAGCATACACTGAGCTAACAAAGTTTTAGCCTTCGCGTTGCTACAGCCAAGTTAAGGTCGACCGACCTACCGCGTTTTGCTATCCGTTCCATTATCTCTTGCTGGTGTTTCTACAACAATTTTTAAAATATGGCAACAATAGTATATTCCTTGCCACAGGCAGTTAGATTTTTGTAACTTTGACATGCCATAAACAAATTTCCTAACCAAAAATATATTAAAAATGAAATATGTCATGTTTGTATAAAATTAAAGGTGAGTCAGTTACTGTTTCTGGATGAAAAAATGCTGAATGTAGGTTGACAAAAAATAGTACAGGTAAAAACAAGCCAAAGACATGTCGTTTGCCCGCATTTTTTTTTGTTGCTGTCATTATGCATATGTTTAATAAAGAGGTTCGAAATGTCACAAAAGTGTAACTGCCTAAGGCAAGGACATACAAAATATATTTTTTTAAAATTACAGGGTCTCTAAGTTTCTTAAATTGAACTTGATCATTATCACATTAAGAAAAGCGAAGATATTTTTGTAATATTATAAATCTAATATTTAATTGTGTAATAATACTAACCATTGACAAGTTCCAGCCCTCTGTAGTCACGTTTGTCCTCTTGAGACTTGACAATGTTGTCTATTCGACGCAATACCATATCTGGATTTGACATTTTCGGGCTTGCTTTACCAAAGAGTGTGAACGAGCTGTAATATGGAAAATAAAAAAAATTGGACTAGTAAAATATTCATTAAATGAGCTTTAAAACGTAACTCTAGGTATTGAGACAAAAAACAATAATTGATATTTTTCGGCGGTGTGTAATAAAAATATTATATTCTATTATAAACGTAAATTCTAGTACCCGTGCATAAAGAACACTTCGATGACTCGACATAAAACGTCACGAAGGCAGTAAAAATGCTAATTGCATTGACCCGACCCGAGGGACAAATTAAGTCACAGTCATGGCTACTGTTTTTCGTTTCATGGTGTTTTTACTCTAGTAGTTTCTTTTGTATTTCTGGATGTCGCCACTTTTGTGAAAGCATACAGTATCGCAGGCATTATTTTTTATTTCCCAATATCGTAAGATGAGATCTATATACGGTCTCTATAGCTTCACAAACACTTAATAGGTGTCCATTAGATTTGGACCCTCGCGGGTGTACAGCTTTCGAGCTGCCCTCGGAAATATAAGAGAAACAAAATCTTTCTATGCCCGCTAAGCCACAAAACATTGTTCTTTATATTCATTATCTTTAGTTTTTCATAAAATTCCCTGCAGGTTTCTTTTATATTAATTTTTCTATTCATAACTGCTTTTACAGTACCTACACTTAGTCTATCTTTTTTGTCACTCCAAAAATTGTTAATACAACTGAATACTTTTTTAGTCGCCGTCGTGGTGTAGTGGTAGCAAATCAAATCAAATCAAAATTAACTTTATTAGTCACAATACGATAGGACACATTGACAAAGCTTTGCTTTTCTAAATCACAAATTTGCAAACAAAAACAATAAAACAATAGAGATACCCAATCCCTATTAAAATCACAAAAATAAAAAAAATAAAATCAAATTTAAAAACAAATTTAAATAACACTTAGTGTAATTTTTATTGCTAACGCCACAACTTTAGTCTTATAAGTGTCCTGAATAAAATTATTTTACACATATTAAAAATTTAAGTCATCTAAAATCTTTTTTTTTGTATCATGATAAGTGTACTATCATGAGCGTCATTTTCTCTAGAGAATCTAGAAACAATTGAGTAGCCCTCAATATAAAACGGTTCATTAGGTTCATTAGGTTTTAACCAAATAATCGCAATCTTAGGAAAATCTAAGCTATGTAAGAACAAAAATAATTCATCAGTCTTATGTCTAATAGATCGAATATTAAAAAATACTAAGTTAAATTGATTACTGTTACCTCCTTGTCTAAAAAATGGTTTGCCTGGTAATGTTTAGAGTCTTCAGATGTGTGTTTAGATGTGCTACAACTGTCAGCTATGCTTTTTGGAAAAATGTCTACCTTGATAATATTGATTTTATTATTTAGGTTTCCAGAATGTACATTTAGTGCAGAATTAAAATCTAAATTTTCATGTAACACATCATTCTCTGGTACTACTATATCTAATTCTTCAGGCATACATTCAGCAGACAAATCCAAAGGAGAAACAAGGTCAAATTCAGTAGAGTTATTATCATATGAGGAGGATGACTGTTGAATCTCAATTTTCTTAAGACATGTAAATGTAAACAATTTAAAATCAAGTACACAACACTTAATCAAAAACCCCATTTTCGCAAGACCTTTTTTGTTAAGGAATATTCCCTTAGAATAGTCTATATCTAAATCTGTCGATTAAATCTAAATAGGTAACATCAGTTACATAGCGCCTTAAGTGAGTGACCACATTTAAGATTTTTTTTATTTACAATTTCAGTTTTTCTATATGGAATAGACGCTTCATACTTTGCAAAAACCGTACAAATAATTAAATCAGTATAAAAGCACAGATTTGACAACAACGTTATATCATTGAGATTAATGTCATGGTTATTAAGTCCCGCCAACACTACAACATAATCATCATTTGATAGTTCAGAAATGCTTTTATTTTGTCCATCTATAACTTCTCTTAACAATGCGTTGGTTTTACAAACTACCTGAACAGAATATTCCGGGGAAAACAATTTATCCAGATGAGCAAACAAATACTTTCCATACTCGTCCATTAATAAAAGAATTTTATGTTTGTTTTTCAATTTGTTCTGACTAGCCTTATCTAGATTTTTGTTGTTACTATCTTTATTTTCTTTCATTATGTTTTTCCCTTTTCTTCTATGTTCTTGTTTGTTATGGGGATCATCTGTCACTGTCTTTGATGTTTCTTGGTTTGTGCTAGTTTTATTTGTATTTATTTTATCGCTAACACTATTGCTCTTTGATTTCTTTGAATTCTTCCAATAGCGTCATTTTATTATTATCTTTATTTTCATTTACCTGTATTAGTTCTTCTGCATATATCTTATTGTCGGCCTGAAGAATTTTCAATGCAGATATCATATTATTTTATACTTCCTTCAACTCCAGCAGTTCAATATTTAATTTATTACCTATTAAAATATTTAATTTTATGTCTTGATGAAGCAGGCAGCGCGGCGGTCCGGGTTCGATTCCTGGCTAGGTACTTTGTTGTTTGTGTTTGTTTAAAAATGCTTTAACCTTGCTCGAATTTTGCGAAACTGGCCAATTGATCCTGATTGGATGAAAAGTCCCAGTATAAATTAAAAAAAAAACTGAATACTCTTTTAGTCAATGCAGGTCAAATATTCTTATCAAAACCAAAACATTTAAACTAAAAAAAAACAAGTAGGAAAAATGGTATTCAGTAAAACAGATTTAGATTAAAGTATGGTCAAGTTTTTTTATACACATTTCAAAATGAAAGGTTCTCACTAATTTGGAAATATTTATCTAAACTTTGCTAGTACAGCCAAACTTGTTATGGTCTTGTAGCATTGTACCTAAGACTCAATTATGCAGCCATAATAGCAAAATTGGCATAAATATTTCCAAATTAGTAAGAATCTTTAATTTTAAAATGTGTATGTATTGAAAAACTTGGGTATATAGTTCATATTATACCCATTTGTAATGATGTCATTTTTGTTTATCTTTGTTTAGTATATTATAAACAGCGGTGACAATAAACTTTTTAAAGAAAGTAGTGTCTATGATTTAAATAGGTAGGTAATTGGTTATGTGAAGTATCTGTCACTGTCAATCAAAAAACATTGTTTGGCAAAAATATCTACTCCATACATTTTTTTCTGACCTGGTGACGTAATTACAAATGCATATAATTTAGACTATACTTTGATCTCAATTCTTGTTACAGAATTCCATGTTCATCTATTTGTTCTTTTTGTACATGAACTGTTTTTGATATTTTTATATATTTAAACAGTTTTTATTTATTAATAACTAATGATAGTAAGGTAATGTAAGCAAAAAAGTATTAATTACTGGGATGTCAATAACTAGAATTTTACAAAATTTCCATATTAATATTTTTTTTAATATTTTTTTTTATACTCATAAATTTAATATCTTACAATTTTGACAGTGAATTTTGCAATTTAAAAAAGTCCTTTCTTTTCAAACTAACAATTTTATGATTTTTTTCTCAACTTTTGGGCTTAAAGGTATCAATAACTGAGCATTTTTCCTTAGTGTTATTCATATCTACATAAGTATTTCTGTAATCTGTTTCCTACAGTCTTACTCAAATAACTACTTTAATTATACTTTAAAAATTTGTAAAAAAAAATATTTTTATTTAGATTTTTTTTATTCAAATGAAAAATAACCTGATGAAAAACCTGTCCCATCCTTGTTGGTCTTGGGTGATAGACAGTGCCAGTTACATTACCAATAACACTGTCAGTATCACTACTGTCACCCAAGGCCAACAAAGAAAGCACAGATTTCTTATTAGGCTATTTTTCATTTGAATGTTTGAATAAAATAATCAGATGAAAACAAATATTTTCATAAACTTTCAATAATTTTTTATTCAGATGTGGCCAACATTAAAACAAAAATAAAACACCAAGGATTATATTTTAAATAACCCCATGATGCCATATTTTATGCTATTTTATTTTTTATTCATAAAGTATGTGGAAAATATGTAAAAAATACTTGGGTTTGGGTGTAGGCCCAGTCGCAGAAGCACCAAACCCCCCCCCCCCCCTCTGGTGTGCCTATGACCTAACAGCATAATAGGCTACTATTTTGCAATTACAATAACAACTGCAGTAACACATCCAAGAACACATCAAAGGTATTCTATCACCTTAATAAGTGAGCCAACTACCTTCCAGGAAAAAAGCTTGCATATCTTGTAGACAAAATAGATGTTAAGTCATGCACAAAATATCTAGTAGCTCCTACAATGCCTTGTGTGATAAATAATATGACACAATATGAGGCAATAACCTTTGCTACAAAACTACTTGCAACCGTTCCTTCAAAATTATGTATATTACCTGTAGGACACGCTAATGCCTCGTATAGGATGGCCCTTAGCAGACGAGACCAGAAATCTTGTTGTCTTCAAAATATGCATTCAGACTGCTTCGAAAAAAAACGAATGACAAAACCAACAGCAAACTTGAGAATATAAATTATTGATTATTAATGAGGGTCACCTGTTTTATTTAATGAAAAATAGAAAGATTCATAAAAAATTTAATTTTTAAAATAAATTTTTTGATGTCACAAGCTGACAGTCAGCTAAGTGATAGAAAAAAGGGAGGTTAGGAAAGAGGTCTTCATATTTATTTAGGTCAAATGGCCAAAGTGAAAACAGCTGTTTTTTCAAAAAACATAACCTCCCTTATTTTATTATTGTTTTGATGTTTTTTAAAGACAAAATATTTTGTTTTTTTTTTCTAAATATCTGAAGCATTTTCTAAAGATTTTATAAATTGTAAAACAGAATTTTGCATTAAAACTTACTATACATATTTTGTGTTTTGTGCAAAATTCTATTCTAAGGTCTATTCTATAATCTCTGCTATATCACGTAAAATAATGACTGGTAGGTTATTTTAAATTTAAGTGCTTTGAGCTTTAGCTAATTAACGCATGGAGTTGTCCGACACCACCATTTAGTAAATTGTAAAGGCAAGGTTTATAGGAAGCAAAACCTGACATTGATTTTCTATATTTTGGTTTTTACTTTTGACATGTCCTTCGTTTCGTGGCTTGGTTTTATTTTAAAGATATTGTTTTATACAGTCTGTAGGTACCTAAACTATATATATTTATGCATTTAGAAATAAAAAGTTACACTGCAAACAATCTTAAAACTCTATTAATAATAATAATATTATGTAAATAGATCTTTAGACTGTGTTAAACCCAATAAATATAAAATATAAAGCTAGCTTTATACTTGGTGCCATACTACCACCATGTGTCACACCAATGTAACCAAATACTATGCTTTATAATTTTAATGGGGACTGAAGTTACAACACTAAAGAGTTATACAAAATGGAGCTGATACAGCCACAGCAAGTCAAAGGGAACTTCCAAGTTCTTTACCTCCAACATTTATTTTAACTTTTTTTTATCCACTTTTGCAGCCTTGTTCTAGTGATGGACAAAACTGCTTTTTTATAAAGCATTAAAGGTTATTTTATATGAAATCAATGAGAAAAAATGGAGGTTTTGCAGACCATCCTACTGATTTTGACCATTTTCAGTAAATTCAACTCATAAAGGGAATGAAAAATACAAAATTTAAAAATTTTCTGATAAGTAGTTTTTTTTAATAAAATTTTTAAAATCAAAAAACTGCCTTTTTGAATTAGACATTCTAGGTAGGTACTTAAAAAAATTAAGATATGTTAATAATTACTTTAACCCTATATCACTAGGGTTTATTTGAAAAGTCTTTAAAATACCTTTTAAACAAAGTATATGATTTACTTTTTATAAAAAAGTTTTAAAAAAATATTTTAAAATTCTCAAATTTTTTTTAATTTTTTTTTATTTAAATAAGTATATTTTATGTCTTAATGTTTTCGTAATAATCATTGTCACATATTAGCCTAAATAAAAGCATAAACAGCTTCCAAAGTTGGTACTTAAGCATAAATTTAATTTTTTTGAAAAATAAAAAATAAAACATTTTAAGAAACAAAAAAAAATGGTAATTTTTATTATTTTATATTTTTCTTTAAATCAATAGGTAACACTGGTAAGCTTAACACTTATTTTTCTCTAAAATGTCTGTTTTGTGTATGTTATTAACAAAATGACTCTATCACTTCCCACTATTTTTTTTTGTATTATTATTGTAAGAAAAAAAATTACATTAAATTTGGTGACAATCTTTTGATTTTTAAAATTTAATTAAAAAAAAAAAAATTATCAGAAAAATTTGAAATTTATTTTAAAAATTATCAAAATCGGTAAGAGGGTCTGCCAAACCTTTGGCCTTTGCCAAATAGCAGCTCAGATCTTTACCAAAATTTTGTTGCATAACATTCCAAAATAACTAAGGTAGTAAGCAAGACTTTGCCTCAAAAAAAATTTGATTACCAAAAAAGGTCCTTACTCGTCCTTACCCCTAGTGGTTTGGTATGTAAGACAAAAACATTAAAAATGTGCAGAGAAATTTACAATTATTTATAGTATATATATTTTAGAAAAATTATTTTTGTAATAATTAATTTACTTCGATTTAGTTATATTTATTAAAAAGTAACAGATAAAAAAAAAGATAAAAGGGGTTTTTGTTATTTTAATAAGTTTAGTAAATTAATGCCACATGTTGACCTGTGGAGCCTTTCCCAGGGCAAAAGTCAAGTCAATAGTGTTGGTGTATATTTAGAAAGCACACACCTGCCAATAGTAATACATAATATTGCAATTAGTTACTTTTTTATTTCTAAATATATCGATTTTAAGTCTAATAATACATGCCATCTTTTCCCAGGGCAAAAATTCTTGTTGAAAATGACATATATTTAGAACTGGCCATAATACACAGCATCACAGTATTTTTACCTTCTTAGCCCGCACAGCAATGGCTAGAGAAGGTATTATTTTCGACGATTTTTTTTTAATGCTGATGACAGTTTTTTGACTGTCCCGATTTGTAAAGTGTCCGGCGAAAGTCTCGATTTGTACCTATTTATTGTTTTACCCTGGTTTTCGCTGATTTTTTAACATTCACTTTCAAATATCAGTTGTAAACAAAATACAAACATTGGAAAAAGTAATATTTGTGGCTCATATAGGGGGAAGTTACGTAACGCAAAAATGCAGGATTTTCGACCTCCCGCTTCCCCCTATGTAACGCATTTTTAATAAAAACACATTAATCCCTCCGCCTTCTCTAAAGCGCTACGAAATTTACGTAATTTTGCAAAACGGTCAAAAATTTTTAACTGCGGTGCTGGAATTTCGTTGGTTTTTATTTGGTCATATTTGGTAGTTTTTTAGAAAAGTGGATTTATTTATGTTATTTTATTTCAAATCGACCACTAAACCCCTCACTGGGTTTAGCAGTCCGTCCCAACTTTTCTCGAAAAAAATATGGTCACTGAAGAGGAGATATTCATCTCTCTTCATTTATTCTTTTCAAACTTTTCAAATTGGTTCATATTGATTGATTTCGGTATGATCACCAGAGGAACTTCACTACAGTAGCAGTTAATTAAAGTTTGTATACACATGTCACAGTCATCAGAATTCACAATTAATGTTAGGTATATTTAGACAACAACTATATTTTTGTTGCAGATTTGTATATTTGACCACTAATTGGTTTTTTAAAGTTAGTTAGTCACAGTGCTTAAAAGTTTTAGGTCAAAAGCTTACAGTTTATTACCTAACAATTTATAGTAGTAAGTAGTTTTATTTAAAAACTCAGATATAAGAAAAAAAAAACAAGATTAAATTAAAAGGGATAAAGGAGAGCAAAATTAAAAAAGAGTATATTTTTTGATCAAGGTTTTCTTGTTTGAAAGTATTTTTGAGTACATTTTTTTAGTTTAAAAAATAGAAGAAAAATAGGTGCAGAACAGGCAGACACACAGATTAAAGTTATAAAACAATAGCTAAAATGAATATAAACTTAAGTCAAACTTATTAACCCCCGCTTTGAAGGCAGTCGCCATAAAGGTTTAACCTCGGGTTTAAAACAATAGTCTGAAGGTGCAATCAATTCATCCAAATCGGTTCAGTGTATACATGAAACTAAGCTAAATTCGCGTTGGAGGTAACGGATATGCATTATTATTAGTTTTAGGATTTAGTTGCCTTCCATTAAAAACAATTTCTAATTCCAGCATTTTTTAACTAGGGTTTGAATATTAGTTTTATGAAGTTTCATAAGTTTATTATTTGAGTATCTCATAATGATATTATGAGATAAAAAAAGTAGGGTACAAAAGTTTTCATGCAGTCTTTACAAAAGGCATTTTTCTTAGACGATAAAGAAGACCAATTAGAAGACATGCTTATAAAAGAGAAAAAAGAAGTTCCACAAGGCACACTCATTCTACAAGAGAAACCATTTGTTTATACATTATGTTCCAGATACAGAACCGAGTGCTGTGATTTTTGCTTTAAAAAGTAAGTAAAATACCATCATAGACGCAGAATATACCGCTTCTAATCTATGCTAGAAATTTGAAGATCTAAATATTTTCCACTTTTAGTTTTGTACAGATTTAGGGGAGTTTGGGTAGTAGTAGTAGTAGTGTGGGGTAGGCTCTAGGCCTGGCGACTAGGCACATGAAGCGCCCTTTTCGCCAACCCCCGGGCATCCCCCCTACTGCGTCCTTCCCTCGCTAAGGAATCTGCCCGTCTTCTGTATAAAGGCCAGAATATCGGGCCACCTCAGATTCAGAAGGTCCTCCGTCTCAAAGGCCTCCTCTTCGAATACCTCTCTTCTTGCCTCCTTGTATGCTTCACATGATGAGAGAAAATGCGCCGAGGTCTCGTCCTCGGCCCAACATCGCTCGCACGTCGCGTCCTCCTTCACTCTCATCTTTGCCAGGTGTCCTTGTAGGACGCAGTGTCCGGTCAGGACTCCCACTATGGCTCCCACCTCTCTTCGTGTTCTACGGAGCAGCCAGTCCCTACGGGATTTGCTGTAGCCTGTCACATACTCCTTCGCCTGTCTGGCGTTTCCTGTGTTGGTCCACTCCCTTTGTATCTCTTTCTGGGTCCACTCTGGGAGTTTGGGTAGAACTCTCTTTTTTGGTACGAGCTCTATCAACTAAACATTTTCCTGATAAATTTAGTATTATTATTATTGTCCTATTTTTTAGACCAAAAGACCTTTTAAAGTGTTCAGCTTGCAAATACGTCCATTACTGTGGAAGAGCCTGCCAAAGGGAGGGATGGGGAATACACAAACTGGAGTGTAAGAATTTTAAAAGGACCTACCCCAGGTAATCATATAATCTTATCTTATAATCGCTGTAATATAATATTCGTTAGATTAAAAAGTCTAAATTCGTGCTAAGACATAATGTATGTATTTCTAAAATCTTAGTGCTAAAGAAAAGAAAAGAGCGCATTGTTTTTAATGATTTCCGACCAGTAGTAGGCACTTTTTACGCCAATACCCGTTTGTTTTTAAGTATATCGCGGGTAAGAGTTAGTATTGTGCCCCATCTGTTCTTAACACTCGAAAGTTAGGCATCGTTTTTTTTTTTTTTAATTTGTTGCCAAATTAACGAGATAATTTTGATTATAAAGAATTATATGTGATAAGTCTAGAGATTGAAAAGTAACCTTTGGTAAAATGCTGCTGTCAAATTTTAGGGTTTTACCGGACGCAGCAAGAATGTTATTTAGGCTAGCGAAAGTTTTGGAAAATGGTGGAGACACCAAAAAATCATACTATTCGGAAAAGGGGTATAGAACTTATAAGGATCTTATGTCCCGTAAGTCCCGTGTTTCAAGAATCAGTAAAGTTTTTTTTTTATGATCGGCGCGAAAAACACATTTTAACTCATTTTAGATTACCCTAACCTCAAAAACGATCAGGGAAGAATGGAACATTTATCTTCGCTATATGGAGTTTTGTATGAGTTTTCTGGGAATGATTTCTTACCTAATTCGGCGGAGTTAATGGGCATGTATGGAAGAGTAAGTTATAGTCCTATCTCTGTCCTTTTTCAACATATAAACCCACAAGTATTTCTAGTAGTTAATAAACAAAGGATTAGAATAAGTTTTAGTCACCAAACCAAAATTTAGGGTCACTGCATCCTGGAAGCCAGACACTACGTCTTCGTGATGCAGTGACCCTAACCAAAATTACTACTAACCTGCCATCTAGCGGGTAACATTTAAAGAACCACTAAGAAACAAACAAAGGTGTATCTGTCACTTATAGTAAAAGTTTACAATCAATAAAGTATTAAAGTTTAGGTAACACAACCAGATATAAGGTTAATTTTGAAACATTTTGACAACTTTAACAACCGGTAAGGTTATATTTCGTTATCTTAATTAACAATAACTTCAAATTCATGTACATCGAACAGTTGTCAAATGTCATTGCTATTTACTTTGTGATGAAGGACATTATTAAGTTGTTCCTTGATTGCCAGGGAGCCCGACGAGCCGAATCACTCCAAAAACGTTTACTTTTATTTGTAGGTCCCACATTAGTTTTGCTTTTAGATGTGTATAAACAGCTTTAGCATATGCAACCAAGAAATGCAGAGTGTGGGCACCGGCATGTACCTAGCCGCCTCCATCATTGATCATTCCTGTCAACCAAACGCTGTGGCCACTTTTGAGGGCACGACTTTACACATTCGTACTTTAGAGAAATTGTCGTATTTGGATTGGTCCAAAGTAAGTAATCGCGAAATACACAAGGTGGAGATAAACTATTCTCCTTGTAGATCCACCCCATAATCCTAATGTAAGCTTTGCCTCATATTCTCAATGTAAGCTCCGCCCTGTATTCTTCATGTAGCTCTGCCTCTCCGTGGGCCGAGTTGGAGTAGACACAAATACCTTCCGCCCGCCCGCCCTAAACTATTCTCATTGTAGGCCGGTTCCATAATCTTAATCGCAGCCCACGAGAAAGACCGGCCCGGGCGCGGAAATATCACGTGACCGTAGGAGTCTCACAAAAAAACGCCTCACGGCCCGCTGTCATTATAAAACATGTGTGTGTTCAGTTTTGGTATGTTTGTTTACGTCGATTTTTTTTTAATTCGGGCATGAATTTTATGTGAATTTTATCAAAGTTATTAAAATAACGCAGCCCACGAAAAAGACTGTAGTGGGCTGCGTTAAAATAATTAATGGCTAATGAGTAAATTATAAAGAAAATACCTATAAGATAAACAATGCCGCGAACGTGTAATTAGTGTTGTTCCTTGTCGGTCCAACTATAAAACTGAAACCTAATATGTTGCAAACGGAAAAGAAGTGGTAAAAGATAAGATCTTGGATAAGACTGATCAAGTAATAGACATCCTTAGTGACATTTTCGATAGTGAGAGTGAAAAATGTGTTCAGTTGTCATTTCTTATTGAACAATTAGGTCTCTTGAAAAGGTAACCTGAGAATCGAAGATATGGTGGATACACTTTAATGTTGGCTTCATCTTTGTTTATCCAGTTATCCAGTGCATACACGTCAATTTACAATTCTAAGGTAATATGTCTTCCGCACCCTCGCAATATTAAAAAACTAATTTGTAAAATATTGTTAACAGATAGTAGTCTCTCTGGTAGTGTGAAATATTTAAAAAGTAAGATACAGCTTTTAAAAGAACATGAGTTGGTAGTTAACTTACACTTTATTGAAATAGATATTAAACTTTGTGCTGGGTAGTTTTTCAAAAAATTAGTGACGACCCTACATTCAGTTCATTGAATGGGAAAACCATCTCACTTATTCACAAAATCACTTGTTTCAATCAAATGTTTTATATTGAAAATTTTTCTTCAGATAACTCTAGCGAGTGTTTTTGTGGAGAAAAACTATTGTCAAAGCTTGAAAAAATTAGTTTAAGGGCATGTAAAGTTTTTTAAAATAATTTTATTAAAAAGCACAATGATTAAGTATCTGCTAATAAATCTTTGAATAAGAACTCAAAGATGATGACAGTCAAATAAAAATTAAAAAACTAAAAGCTTAGGTTTTATATGTCCAATTTTGAAAGACTTGTATAGATTTGAAGTTACTAACGATATTATGTACCTAATATACCCCTGAAGATATTAGAGTGCAAATTTTGTATAATTTTTTATTTTATAGATTTAGTTCTTTTATCCATAATAAACACATATATCAGCAAAATATTTTTTTTAATTTTTGCCTATAAAAGAACAAAAATTTTTTGTTAATTTATTTAAATTGTGTAAAAACATATAATATATTAAGCAATACAATAAGAATCCTGGGACTCCTAAGATCACGTGACCGCCGACTTGCTTATAACGCGCCATGGCCGGTCTTTATCGTTGGCTGCGAATCTTAATGTAAGCTTTGCCTCATATTCTCAATGTAAGCTCCGCCCTATATTCTTCATGAAGCTTCGCCTCTCCGTGGGCTGAGTTGGAGTAGCCACACATACCTTCCGTCTGCCTGCCCCAAACTATTTTCATTGTAGGCCCGTCTCATAATCTTAATGTAAGCTTTGCTTCATATTCTCAATGTAAGCTCCGCCCTGTATTCTTCCTAATCTTAATGTAAGCTTTGCCTCATATTCGCAATGTTATCTCCGCCCTTTTTATTCATGTAGCTCCGCCTCTCCGTGGGCTGAGTTGGAGTAGACACACGCCTTCCGCCTTCCCGCCCACCCTTCTTTGTGATTTGTTATTAAAGTGTACCGGGTGTCTTAGCCTTCTCTGCGTTGGTTCCTTGTAAGATTTGTATTACTGATATTTTTTTTGTAGGAAAAAACTGGCGGTATTATGGTGAAGTTTTTATACAAGGTGTGCGAATAATTTATTTCAATACAACCATTTTTGTTAAAGATTGCTGTTATCTTTCCTTGCAACCAACATAATTAAGAAAATTCATACCTACAGGTTTCAGGTACTTCTATCCGAAATAAATAAAAACAAGTATACATGTCCTAGACTTAATTTTCGAGACGTCTTCAAATATCAAAACCGCTTCTTGATAGAACTCGTAGTTTTTCAGCTACAAGGGGATTTTAAAAAGGCTGTATTTATGGAGATGGTCTATAACTTTGGTATTTGTGAATTTCATTTTGGTGTAAAATGCTTTTGTATAGATAATCCCACTGAATTTTAGTTTTCGAGATATTACATAAAACCGTTATTTCCTTATGAAATAACTACTTTATTTATTGATATTCTTTATTTTTGCTTTATATTGTAATTTAATGATTAGGTTTAAAATTATCAAATTAAAATAATATTTAAAAATAAAGGACCACAAAAACAAATATATAAAAACAAAATATAAAAAAAATATATTGAGTTTGATGTTAGTTTGAAAAAAATTTTACTCTGAAAAGATCTGTAAAAAGAAAATTTACACCAAATTGAAATTTTCATAAATAAGAAAGGTGTAGACAACCTTCATAAATGCAAACTTTTCATGATTACCTCGTAGCTAAAAAACTACAAGATCTATGAAGAAGCGGTTTTGATATTTGAAGACGGCCCAAAAATAGATCCATGTCTACTCGTTTTTATGTATCTCGGCTAGAAATACCTAAAACCCCTAAAAAACATCGAATTTGGCCCACCCTGTATACATTTTTCATGAAAGATGCCAGGTGATTTCCACGTAGCGAGGGAAAGATTTAAACAATTAAATGTTAATGAAAATCCAAATGGCGACTATTTAAAATTAAAAAAAAAACTGAATTGACCATTAATTCGATTGTCATATAGTTTAAAAAAATATATTTAGGTTGGGGGAAAGCGAGCCTTGGTACCCCCCTGGGTGCGTCCCTGTATTTAGTATGCTTGTTTTTAGATTAGGATAAGCTACATTGATATATTAGCGTCAACGAAAGAAAGACAGAATCAGCTCGAAAAGACTTATTATTTTCTATGTGATTGCGTCAAATGTCAAGAACCGGAAATAATCGAAGATTTGTTCGGGGCCGAATGTCCCAAGTGTTCAAAATGCATTTATTTAGGTAGGTACAGGGTGTCAGACATATTAATTATATATGTATGTTTAAAATTAAAAAAAAAATTAAATTATACAAGAGACACGGCAAAAATTTGAACACCAGTATTTACTAGGTTCTAAAGTTCTAGATCTAAAAGTCGAGATTTTGAATGAAGGTTTAACTAATTTTTTCCCTTGGATGTAATTGTTTTTAATATTTATTTAATATGTTTATAAATACCTGGGAAAACAGGTCATCATTTTTCGTTGTAGCAATGACATCATATCCACACAAAATTTAAAAATAAATAAACAATATATAATATTTTGGTTTAAAAATGGCAGCCATATTTAAACCTCCAAACGGCACTAGGAGATGTCCTGTATTTATATTATTTATTTAAACAAGTTAGAATATTTAAATATTAATACGTATTCGATACGGTAATGCATCTACAGAAATAGTTTTAAGTTGTTATTTATATATTATTCAGCATTGTTGAGAATTTTTGTATATAATTTTTTTTTATCGATCATTGATTATTTCTATAGTTTTTAGAACTTTAAACCAGCCCTCAGGGGTAGTACTACAATTTGAGCCTATTTTTTACGGGAATACTATGACTGCACGGATTAGATTTGCAAAAAACGACATATCGTGACAAATTTTTAATTTGGTTTTTCTTTAAAATTTAGAATCCCAAGTTAAATTAGTTTATTGAAAGATCAAACTCGCTGAGAAATGCTATGGCACGTTAACGTGAACCAAATCTTTGCAGTTATTTGACCTATAAGTATTAAAAAATACACTTAAACCGGCCGAGGTCAAGTCTATAGATTTAGTACTTAGACCCTGGTCTAAGTGCTAAGTTTTAAGATATTAGTAAGTTCTAAGCCGAGTAAGAACACGCAAAAATTGTAGAAAGATCTATCTTTTTTCTTTCTAGTTTTCTTTAATGATATTGTAATTCGTGGCATGGCAGTAGTTTGTTAGGATGTTGTGTATGTCACAATTTTTAGGTGGTAGCAAAAATACAACTAAGTGCAAAAACTGTGAACATGAATTAAACGAAAAATTTAGGGAAGAATTTAAAGAAGCTGTAGATTTTACCGAAATGAATATAGAAGATATGAAGAATTCTACATGTATCCTTTTTGTTTCGAACATAAACATTTTCTTAGATAAAATAAAAAGTTCATTAAATAATAACGTGCCTAATTACAGGAACGAAACGGATACCCCTCTCTTTTTCTTAAAACTTTTTTTTATATTTCTCTCTGGAGAGGTGTATTAAAAGAAAAGAGAGAGTCGCGTTCCTGTGGGATAGTGCCCAGCTTTCATTCTAAGCTAGTGGTTTAAGTTATTGAAAAAATTGCGATGGTTATTTAAATTTTGCAGTTTGCTATAAGAATTATTGTTCTTAACAATGTTTCCCAGATCTGGACATATGTCGAGTATGTCTCAAAAAGCACAAAAACCTGTTAAACAGGCATCATCTAAGGCACGTGAAAATTTTGGATTTAGCATTCGAAAGCTGCATAGATCTTCAATATTTCGATGAAGCTTTAATCTATGGGCTTGAGCTTGTCGATAGTTTTTTGTAAGTATTTTCCAGGACCATAAAGACAATGGAAGTAATGTTTTATATGGACAATGGAAGTAATTATTTATATTATAAGGCCAAACTAAGAAAAAAATTATAGAACATCTCGATGAGTCAAAACTCTTTTGTTGTCGAGATACAGAGTGTCAAAGTAGACGAGGTTTTAGACTTTTTGTTTATAACTTAACAAAACTCTAAATATTAAATATTTTGGAAAAAATTATGATTTTTTTTTGTTTTTGAAATTTTTTTGTGTATATAAGTTCAATCGGGTCGCGGTTCGTTTGTCGAAAACACGTTTATCGAAAACATCTTTATCGAAGACATTTTGATCGAAAATCTTAATTTCGAATGACATTTTGATCGAAAATCTTAATTTTGAATGACATTTTGATCGAAAATCTTAATTTCGAATGGCACTTTTATCGAATAGCAATTTAATCGAAAATCATATATTTTTTTAAAACATACTCTTCTGACCTCTTTCCCGGGATCCTAGAGAATGTGAAACCTAACCGTTGTCAATCGATCGCCAACGTAACCGAACCGTGTCAATGTAGAATAGGGCTTCATTGACACGGTTACGGCAGCGTTCGGGCTACAACCGAATCGCAATCATGGACGTCGTTTACAAATATGCGGGCCGCATAACGCGGGCCGCCGGCATATTTGGATAACTTTCAGATATTTTAAAAATGTTTTCGATTAAAAAGTCATTTGAAAAAGTTGTATTCGATAAAAAAGTTTTCGATTAAAGCATTATTCGATCAAAATGTCATTCGAAATTAAGATTTTCGATCAAAATGTCTTCGATAAAGATGTTTTCGATAAACGTGTTTTCGACAAACGAACCGCGACCCAGTTCAATCAATCATGCAATATATAAACAAACACGTTTGTCTGTCACCCCCTGTAAAAGTTTGTAAACTTGCAAGTTATGGTCATTACAAGCAAAGATGAATTAAACTCATGCTTGTTATGTAAAATAATATTAATTGTAATAATGTTTATTTAAAACTTTTACGTTTGTTCTAATATGAGACAAAATTTCAAATGTTTCTGATTTTAAGGGAAACTAAGACAAAAAATGAAAAAAAAAATAACTGACAATCTGTTATCATGAAAACAAAAGTTTTTACCTAAAAGTTTTTTGAACTCTTCTTTTTTTGACCACCCCTTAGTAATATCCTGTATGTTTTAGGAAATATTATCCAAAAATCCATCCCTTAACTGGACTACTGCATTTAAAACTCTGCAAATTGTTACTGTATAAAAATCGGCTTACGGAAGGAATCAGCCATCTTAAAAAAGCCTCGGAAATCCTCAGAATTACCCACGGATTAACTAGTTCACTGTATAAAATCGAAGTGATGCCGCTTGTTCAAGAATGCAGGCATATGATGAATGGATGTACCAAGTAATTCACAAGTAAATTATTATTTTTTTAACTTCCGATTTTTTTTAAACATACATACATAAAAATCGGACAATATGTTTTTTATTATAACTTTTAAACTATATCCTCGATTGTAACAAACTGCACCTTGCAAGGAATTGATCCGGATTTTGATCAAAAGTATTTTTTTTGCCATCTTAAATTCCAAGATTGTAGAGAGAATCAAACATGACTTTTCAAAGAAGCTTGCTTATTCTTATGTTCCGGACATTTGTTTAAATGTTTTTTTAGTTTGCAAAAAAGTCCTATATCCGCCACGCACAACAAGGTATGAATCATTGAAATCGGTTCAGTGGTCACCAAAACTTTATTTTTTAAATATTGTTTTTGCCAATTATACGATTGCCTTCTCAATTTTGTCTGCATTCATTTGCTCATAAAATAATTTTTACTAAACCGATTTTAATAAAATAAAAATGATCATGGTAAAGATCAATTGCTCTTTGGCAGATAGAATCAAACATGATCCTTCAAAGGGGCTTGTTTATTCTTGTCTTTCGAAAAACTTTCTTTTTTGTTGAATTTATAGAAAAGGTCTGTGTCTGCCACAAACAATACGGTAAGAATAATAGAAATCGGTTTAGTAATTTCCGAAATACTAATTTTTGTTATAATCATTGTTTTACACACGATTGCCTTGCCAATTCTTTCAGCATTCATTTCCTCATAAATTTATTATTATTGTAACTTTCAATTTCAATGAAATTAAAATCGGTTTAGTAATAATGATTTTAGGAAGAAATCATTGCAGAAAGGCAAGTGTCTTAAATGCAAAATGTCGGTAGTACAAACATTAATATCTGGAGAACTAGTACCTCGTTGTGTGTGACGAGTTTAGAAAATTTATTTAAATTTTGAAAGTGTCGAAAAAATGTCTCTCGCAACTCAAATATTTATTAAAATTGGTTCAGTAAAAATTCATTTATGGGGAAATTAATGCCGACAAAATTGAGAAGGCAATCGTATTGGTAAAATAATGGTTGAAAAAAAAATATTTTTCGGGAACCACTAAACCGATTTCAATGATTCATACCCCGTTGAGCGTGGTAGAAACAGAACTTTTTTACGAATTCAAAAAACATTTTGAACAGTTTTTGGAACATAAAAGTAAACTAAAATTTTTAAAAGATTTAGTTTAATCTATCTGCCATTTTGGAATTTAAGATGACGGACAAAAAATGTAGTTGCTCTAAAGCCTGAACAATTCTCTGCAAAGTCCAGTTTGTTTTCTTTAACTCAATATTATAGTTCGAAAGTTATAGTGAAAAACATTTTGACAGGTTTTTTTTGGCCCACTCGAAAGATTTCTCATAAATAGTGATTTTTGTCTTACGGGAGGGATTCGCCATCATAAAAAGCTTCGAAAATCCTCAGAAACACTCATGGGTTAACCAGTTCGCTGTATAAAATCAAAGTGATACCGAACCGTACCAAGTAAATTATAAGTAAATTATTATTGAAGTGTAAACTTCTTTAGGCGCGTTTAGCAGTTTTTGTGGGTAGTGAATTGAACTGAGCCGTCAGGCTCGGCTATGTAAATTTGGGTGAAATCGGCTCGAGTCGACTAACTGTGAGAAACATTCAGCGAGCGATATGATGAAGCAGATGAAGGCCAGTACACAGAAGAGTTCGGTTCGGTCCGCTTTGCAGAATATGTTATGGGCCAATATTCTTAATTTCGCATTGTTGAAGTTTACACTTCTGCCGTGTGGTCTTAAGCACACACATTATTTTTTTTTAACTCCCGATTTTTTTTAAACCTACATTTTGTCATGATATCATCAGTCTCACTTATAATGTCAAGTGATAGATGGAATGTTTAAAACAAAGAAACCAAAACAAATATTACCGTTTTATACAAGTTGGGCCATGGTCAACAAAAATAGGTATAGAAAAAAATGGGCTTTTGAGATTTTTTCTTGATATTTTCAAAACACTATGGTTTCTTATAAATTGTTTATATTCTTTAACACCGTTCCGTAATTACCAAACTTTTGTTAGAAAAGTTATTAAGAATTTGAAATTTAAAAAACCTACATTTAAATAGTTATTTTTATACTCAATGCGAACTGTTTTTATTTTATCGCCATTTTTGCCAGCGTAAAAATACTTTTACGCCCTCCTTTTACGCCCCTACGTAGAGCATTCTAAGGAACAAAAGAACCTGATAAAAAACACATTGGATTCAAACTGACGACCTTAGTGTCGGCAAAAAAGTCACGTTTTTGAAAAAAAATACTCTGCCATTTTATGGGCACCTAGGCTCACACGATTAATGTTTAGGTAATGTAATTTTTTACAAGTTTTGATCCGCGAAAATTAAATTACTACTTTAACAATCTGTATATGTATTTTGGCAATATTATTTCCCCCCCTCCCGCTGTAAAACCACTGAACAAAATAAACTATAATGTGTCTTTTTGATCTTTATGTACACTTACCTTTAATATGGCTCCGAAACGAAATAGCAATGTACAAAATAGCGACGTACTAAAAAGCGAGTAATGAAATAGCGACTATCAAAATAGCGTTTGTAACAAAACAGCGACATATCAAAATAGCGACATTCAAAATTGCGATATATCAAAATAGCGACAACCAAAATAGCGTCAATCAAAATAGCGATGTATCAAAATAGCGATGTATCAAAACAGCGATGTATCAAAACAGCGATGTATCAAAACAAAGATGTATCAAAATAGCGATATATCAAAATACCGAATCAAACCAAACCGAATCGAATCAAAACAATCCGAAACGAACCGAAATGCGCTATTATATCCTGCGATCGTTTGACTATACCAGCTTATTTAACAAAAAAACTTCCCTGATTCTTTTCCGGGGTCCTAGAGGGTGTGAATCCGAACCGATCTGAAATGAATTCGGTTCGGTTCGGATTCACACTCTCTAGGATTTCGGAAAAGAAGTCTGGAGATTCTTTTTTGAAAAATGCTGTAAACTAAAATAGGATCCCGAGAAAGAAGTCAGGAAAGTTTTTTTTTTTAATTTCTTAGAAAGAAACCCTTTAGTCGAACTATATGCCAAAACGGAACCGAAATATCGCTATTTTGATAGTCGCTATTTTGTTACATCGCTATTTTGATAGTCGCTATTTTGTTACATCGCTGTTTTGACAGTCGCTATTTTGTTACATCACTATTTGGTTACATCCCTATTTTGATAGTCGCCCTTTCATTACATCGCTATTTTGAATGTCGCTATTTGGCTTATGTGCGCTGAATTTTATTTATTTTTAAGTGGGACCATTTAGAGCCAAAATTCAACCTAGTTCCTAAATTTTATTTAAAACACAAGTAATATTTTTAGCAAAACTCTAAGTTTTGAAATCTACCCCACCGTTTATTTGGGGGATTTTACTAATTTTTAAATGGGACCATTTAGGGCCAAAACCCAATGTAAGTACCAACTTTCATTAAAATCGGGCAAGCAGTTTTTGAGTTATGCGCGTTGGTCCTTACAAAGAGAGACAGACGGCGCGACAAAAAATTTTCAAAATCATCTGAAACGCAAAGATATATGACAATTTTTGAAATCGGAGAAAACTTTTTTTTTATTTTTGACACGATCACCATAGCTCACACTAGAGACCCTATATGTATGACATATTTTAGAGAAATAGAGACGCGACAAACCCATCAAAATCACAAACTTAAATTTTTTAGTTATGTTATTTTCTTGCCCAGTTCATTGGCGTTTCACTAAAATAATTTATGTTGTTGGCGGTGAGTGACATCAATCATCATGAAACATTTAAACAAACACGTTTGTCCGTCACCACCTGTTAATATTTGTGAAAAATCGTTTATTTTTATTTTCCGACGCTTATAAATTAACAAAGACGGAAGGTGCGTCTCTCTCTCTAAACAAGGCTAGAGTATTTCCCTCCTTTGATAAGTTTCTCGCGTCTCTACTTCTTTCAAATACGTCATACATACAGGGTCTCTACATTTCTATAGTTATAGTATCAGTGTGAGCTAAAAAAATGCATTTACAATACTGTGTAGTTTTTTATAGATATTTGAGTTCTTAATCTGTATACCGTTTAAAATGTAACGCACCTTGTATATTCGTATAGTGTCATATTACGCAACATTTACATAAAATTTATTATTGGATTGTGCCGGCTGAAAGAAACCATGGGCGCACTGAAGGGGGAAATCGTTTTTCCCAAGTTTTATAATAATAACCAAATTAAACATTCATTAAGAGCATACAGAGTGTTATAAAAAGGCTGTGGGGGCTATAAAGGTTTTTTCTACTTTTCCCTGAAGTAATTTTGTACCAAATACAAAAGTTTATTTAGAACATGAATAGGATAGTTTCTAATAACATAATTTACGATATAATTTAACGCTGTCAAACTTGATAGTTATTTCCCACTCTTGGAATTCGATTTTTTTTGGGTATTTCTTATTTCTACTTGCGAGTTTGAATTTTTAAGAGATGATTAAAGCAGGTAAAAACCGTACTTTGTAATAAAGCCGTCTGTAAGCTTTTTCAATTATAAAAATTTTATTTTGGAAATAAATTGGTCTTTTATAGTTTTTTTAAAGAGAATCCAAATGTCAAATTGAATTTTATTTGTCACTTTTAGTTTTTGATATAATAAATAAAAATAGTATTTTTTTTATGGAATTGGCCTTCTTTTTATTCGATATTTTGAATCAGCGTAAAATATACTTTAAAATGAGATTCAATATTTTATTTTTATATTTTTTTATTTGTTTTTCATATATACTTTTTTAATTACCTCTTTATTTTCGGTTAATTTCTGAATTTTATAATTTGAAAATATTTTAAACCTAGTAAACAAATTAAAATATAAAATAAAAACGAACAACATAAAAAACACAACGAATATAAAGAATGGGGTCATGATATATATATATATATATATATATATATATATTATATCTCAAAAGTAAAAGTGACAGCTAAAATTTAAGTTGACAGTTGGAATCTTTATAAATATTTTTGTATAAAAAATCAACTTGATGGTACACCAAAATTAAATTTTTATAAATAAACATTTTACCCTCTCTAAATGCAAACGATCGTCGAGGGAGGGGAGTCAGTTTTTTCTGTCTTCTCTAGAAACACCTGAAACCCTCTCAAAAACATCAAATTTGGGACACCCTGTACAGGACCTTCTTTGCGTTTGGATTTTGTAAGTTTAATATTTCTAATAGAGCAAAAGTGACCGAAATGAATTTATTACTTTTAGGAAAATAAATCAAAATTCGTCATTTCAATTTTTGTTTACACGGTGGGTCAAAAAAGTTATTAAAAAAAACATTTTGCAAAAAAAATATTTTATTGTGCAAACATTTAATAAAAATAATAAAATTTATATAGTTTTTGTTTAAATGTATTTTATTTATTTAATTTAAAACATAAGTTTGTGTCTTAATTTAAATTTTGTCATTTGCAAATTGTTCATGCAAATACAATAAATTTCTAGATCATATAAAAATGGTATAACAGTCCAATGGCAAAAACGGAATTCTCAATAACCGGAGATTATACAAAAACGTCATTCATCAAAACAAGACAAGAGGAAAATCGAAGTTTAAAATAAAGTCTTTTATCAAAACCGGACAAAATCAAAAAAGACAAAATCATAAAAAGCGGCCGGGCCGAGCATGAGCCACTATCTCCTTTATTTTAATGTATACTGGTTCCGTCTCTCTTTCTCTCATACAAATCAAATTTTAATCGGGAACAATTAATGATATTGTTGTTTTTGGACCCAAAAATACATAAAAACATTAAAATGTCTGTTTTTTTTCTTTAATTAGCACCCCTGTCCTTCTTTTGAGAGGTCGAAATCGGTGTTAACCGAACCGAACCTTTTGGTCAATTAATTGCAGGTCAATCCTAACCTAGAATCCAACACCTGACCTTTTTTAAGAATGGCCCTTGCATAATAAAAATGCCGTGTGCTATAGCAATCCCTATGTAGATACGGCGTTTTTTTTTGTCAAGAAATTGCAGTAAAGGACGCTACAATTGCATATCAATATCAGAACCGCTCTTCTTTAGATGAACGTCACAAGCTAGGCCCGACCCCTGTTTATGATTTTGCCCTTTTTGATTTTGTCCAATTTTGATAAAAGGCGTTATAAGAGAACTTGGATTTTCCTTTTGTCTTGTTTTGAAGAATGACATTTTTCATAATGTCCGGTTATAAATAATTCTGTTTTTAACATAGGAGTGTTATGCCATTTCCCTTCTTAGACGATTTTTTATTTGTCCTTAATGATAAACTGTGGGGGCCCAATTTCTTTTTTTTCTTGCAAAATAAGATCAAACTTCTTCTTCTAATAATACTAAATAAACTCACAAAAAGCAAAGGTTGGCACCTCCTGTATAATATAGATACTTTACCAAAAAAATATTTGTATCACCTCATTTTTAATAAAAAACATAACATATATCCACATCATGTCACCTCGTAGACACATAACAACAAAAAAGTTGGTTGTAACCCCCAAATTTTTTTGAAGCGCCACTGAAAACCAAACATAAATCATATTTACCCATATTTATCAAAAGTGCCTAACCGTGATCTGTTTGAAATTTTGCGAATGTTAATATTTGTCGGTTTTATTTGTTTGCTGAAAGGGGGGCCAACGAACTCTGAAAATGCAAATTTTCTATTTTGAGTGTCATTCCATACTTATGCACTTCATTTTATTGAATCTATTGTTAATATTTTATTAATATACAGACTGTGCAATTCACTTAGATTTTGTTTCTCTCGTGTTTTTCCGTGGGTAGCTCACAAGCTCACGGGAGTCCTAGATCTACTGGACACCTAATAAGTGCTGACTTATGTTAACAAAACAGTTAACTGTCTACACGTATTATGTATCCATTGGCTCTTAGACCCCTGTGAGAATCCCTATCCATCGACATAAATTACAAAAACAACAAAAATAAAAAAATACGTTCTGTATAATATGTAGATTGTAGACTACATATGCCTCAGTTACTTAAGTTATCATAGTTACTCCCTGATTTTGGATTAAAGACTTCGAGTGATTACTGAATACTAAAATAATCGAAGGACTCAAAGTAACAAAAGTAATCATTTAATTTTTGGATCGGTATTAGTTACTCCGTTATTTGTCGAGTACCGAGTACTCGAGTTACGAATAGTTACTTTTTCAACACCTTACTGAAGAGTTTGTCGCTTCTATTTTTCTTTAAAATATGTCATACATACAGGGTCTCTAGCATTTATCAGCCTGAATCTCCGAATAAAAATAAAAACGTAAATATTTCCACGTTTATTAAACCGTTTAGGAAATCCTAAATCCCCAAAGTCTAGGATTTTTAAATCATCATCCACAGCATCAACTTTCAACTCATTCTCAAAAAATTTATTTATTATTATTTGTCACAGAAACAAATTATGATAAAAAAACTGATAGGAAAATAAAAATAATACCGTTGAAAAAGCTAATTGGGCTTTAAAAACGGTTTAATTGACCGACTTTAGCCAATTAGTTAATGCTCCTTACCAATTAAATCGGTGCAAGATAAAAAATCTGCTAATGGTGGTTTAAAGGACCTTTGCCTAAAGTTCCTTTAAAAAAAAGTCCGTACAAGTCGGCGTTAATTAATTTAAATCTATTGGCAGTTTTTTTCTTCTTTGGAATTACCCTTTTTGTTTTAAGTAGGTTAATGGTAAACGTGTATAGAAAAGGATGTAATATACACTTCATAATTAAATTTTTAACTAACAATTACCTATGCACATATTCAACCGAGATTGACATTTAGAATCGAAATAAAATCACGACAAGGCCGTACCCAGATTTTTTTTCGGAGGGGTTTTATCTTAAATGAGGGGGGGGGTGTTCTATCGATGCACAAGCTGCGTTCGGTATTTACGTCGGATTAATCTTTTTGATCGAAATCGTTCGTTAATTCCATCTAGATCTGGGGGAGGTAGATCTGAATCGTTCAGTAATTCTGCTCAGACTAGTCGGACGTAAATCTGGTTGCTCCGTACATTTTGATCGACGAAATAGATTAATCTAAGATTGTGACGTATGTTGTGTATTTGTTTTGTTTACAAAAATAATTTTTTTTATGTAAAAAGATTGAAATCGAATTCTTTGATGTTGAAGACAACAAATTATATACATTTCCGACATCACAGGAAAATTTTGTCAAAATTATAGCTGGGCGTGTGTTGCAATATGTACATAATATTTTTGTTTATATTTAAGGTTATAACCATTTATAAAAATTTGATCGATTTGATCTGGATCGTTCGTTAATTCCAATTTGCTCAGACTAATCTGTAATCACGTGACCAAAAATCCGCCACGTCTGAGATGCAAATACCGAACGCAGCTACTATTAGGGTATGGTTTTTTCGTTTTAGAGTTATTTATTTTGTATTTCGGGGAGGTTGACCCCACGAACCCCGTTCGCCCCCCCATTGGTACGACTTGCTAAACGAATAGACCAAGATAAGCCACCAAATTTCACACACTTTATTGTGGATATATCGCACCGAACTACGTTTGCATATTGATATCTCAACCATCAATATTGCTTAATAGTGTAAAAAACCTAGACTTAGAAATGTTCATGAAATATTTTATTGTTTTATAAATTTATGACCCATTACGAATTTTTGGAAAAACTGATCCTACTTTGTGATCTAGTGACCTTACTTAAACCAACTAACCAAATTTTGTTGCAAGAGCTATTTTACCAAAATTTTAAGATTAATTTTTTAAATTTTCAACTTTTAAAAAGTGTCCAATTTTAACACTATTTTCTCTTAAAATTTTAACAATATGGGTTATGTAGTTTGGGAGACAGATAGGCAATATTGTGTCAAAATGCTTAATTTTCTCCCCCAACTCATTTAAAGTATCATCTCAAAAAATATTTGTTGGTGATTCTTATATTTTTCGTTCGTTGAATGCGGGTGTTGAAACGAGGGAGAATGATTTAACCAGTCTATAAAATAATGCAATGCTGAGTCTATAAAAATACTCTGCCAATATATGGGCACTTAAGCTCACACTATAGTATAGTAACTAAAAACTGAAATAAATTTTATTCAAGTCTAATTTTTGAAACCTACCCCCCACCCTTAAAAAAGAACTAAAATGTATTTTGTTTAACTCCAGACCTAATTATCTTTCGTTTAATATCACACACGCCATATTTTCACTTAAACTCTAATTTTTGAAATCTACCCCCACCCTTTTAAAAAAAAATAAAATGTATTTTGTTTAACTCCAGACTCAATTACCATTCGTTTGATATCACACACGCCACATTTTCACATAAACTCTAATTTTTGAAATCTACCCCCACCCTTTTATTTGGCTTGTGTTCGGTGGATTGTTTTCATTTTTAAATGGGACCATCTCGACCTAAGACCCAGCCTAGGTACCAAATTTCATTCAAATCGGGAAAGCGGTTTTGGAGTTATGCGGCTTGCTCGTTACAGACGGACAGACAGACAGACATACATTCAAAATCATCTGAAACGCAAAGATATATAAATTTTTTTGAAATCGGAACAACTTCTTTTTTTTAAATTCGGATCACCATAGCTCACACTACTATAATATAGTAGTAGTGTGAGCTAAAAATTAATAATAACTGAAAAGTAAACTTACCACCGAGGTAGGGTGAGAACAAACACTAAATAAAACTTAAGTTTTGCAGTCGATAAAAATCTTTGTTTTTTCATGACTACCTACGCACTTTGAACTTTGTTAAAAAAAAACTGCGTACACAAAAAATACCAAGAATCGTAATCATTCAATCACAGAGTCGTAATTTTACTGTATTTGGATATCGAGAAAATTGTTTAGCCATAAAAGACACTAATAAACGAGTTTTTTTATGGAGTCTGTTAATATATCGCTGAAATTGGGTAAAAACGTGGTACACTGAAAATATCTATCGCCTCTCACCGACCGTCCGTCCAGTGGCGTCTGGAGTCCCGTATCCTGGGGGGCGCGCTCAGTACAAGGGTTTTTTTTTGCAGTGGCGTGTCGTCGGATATAGTAGGTAATAACGGACCCTTCACCAAAAAGAAAATTTAAAAAAATTTTTGTTTAATAATGGGTGTTATTGGACCCCCATAGTTTATTATAAACGACAAATTAAATATCGTCTAAGAACATAAATAAAAAAATGACATAACAGTCCTAAGTTAAAAAAAGGAATTATTATTAATCGGACATTATCAAAAACGTCATTCTTCAAAACAAGACAAGAGCAAAATCGAAGTTCTGTGTCCCGTTTTTTATCGAAACCGAACAAAATCAAAAAGGACACATATTCATAAAAAGGGGTCGGGCCTACCTCGTGACGTTCACCTAAAGAAGAGCGGTTCTGATATTGCTATGCAACTGAAGCGTCCTTCACTGCAATTTCTTAACTACCATGCCTAAAGAAAACGCTGTATCAACATAGGGATTGCTATAGCACATACGGCATTTTCTTTAGGCAAGGCCCATCCCTAAAAAAGGTCAGGTGTTGGACCTTAGGTTAGGATTCATAATATGCAATTAATTGACCAAGAAGTTCCGTTCGGTTCGGGTCGGTTCGGTTAACACCGATTTCGACTACTCAAAAGAAAGGCAGGGGAGCTAATTAAAGGAAAAAAACAGACATTTTTATTTTTTCATGTATTTTTGGGTCCAAAAACGACAATATTATTTGTTCCCTGTTTAAATTTGCCGCCAAACTTCCATGAGACCGATTTGTATGAGAGGACGAGAGAGAGAGAACCAGTTTACATAAAAAGAAAGGACAGAGTTGCTCATGCTAGGCCCGGCCCCTTTTTATGATGTTGTCCGGTTTGGATAAAAGACTTTATAGTAAACTACGATTTTGCTCGCGTCCTGTTTTGATATGACGTTTTTGTAATCTCCGGTTATTAAGAATTCCGTTTTTGCCATTGGACTGCTATACCATTTTCATTTATGATCGGGAGGATTTTGTTTTTGTCATTAACGACGATGGATAGAGATTTGTGTTATTCAATAACATGGTAATGTTGAAGGAAGTACATAATTGTTGAATCAATTTAGGGAAAAAAACTTTATATGAACATATGTCGTAAAGGTCTTAACTTTTAAGACACAGGGTGCTAAAGATTTTAAAAAGATCTCCCGTCTAGATCTTTTTTTGAAATTTGTTACACACTTTTTGTTAATCGAATTATAACGCTTTTTTATTTGGACCGGTGGCGCTCGTGTGGGACTTGCTTTGAGTATTCTAAACAAATTATTTTTTCTCGTAAGAGATCCAGGGAGATGGAAATGAATAAATTTAATTTTTTTATACAAAAACTGTACGTCAAACAAAACAAATGAAGAGGCGGGATTGCTCCGCAAAGAATACGAATTTCAAAAATATTTTATTTTATAAAGAAAAAAACAGTAGCGTACCTATCATTATTTTTTTCAAAAATACAAAGGGAAATTCCGACACAAAAGGCACAGGAAAACATAAAAAATGCCCCTGGATGAATAAAAAGTGCGTACCAAATTTCATTTCATTGACAAGAATATCTAGCAGTATCACAGATATTATAATAAAGACGGATTATTTTTTTAAAATCTTTAACACCCTATATCTAAAAAGTTAGGAGGTTTAGGACATGTATTAATAAAAATACAACTTAACGACCGATTTACCATATACACACTACAGTTTGCTGATGACCAAGTAATTGTAGCTAATGATAAAGAAGACATGAAGTATATGATGAGAAAGCTAACGGAATAATACCAAAAGTGGGGGTTAACAGTGAACGTGGACAAGTCACAGTACTTATGTATTGGAAACAAATCAAGTGAGTTAGAACTAGACAAAAGACTAACAATATCTCCAAGCAATGAGTATGTATACTTGGGTGTCACATTTGATAAGACAGGTACAGACTGTAAAGAACTGGAAAAAAGAATAGTAAAAGCAAAAAAGGGTATTGGATATATTAACAGTATTTTATGGAGTAGAGAGATAAAAAAGAATGTAAAATTTAACATATATAATACAACGGTGAAAAGCACGCTGTTTTACGGAATAGAGACTTGTCGCGTAACAAAAAAATACAAAACAAAAATGGAAAGTGTCGAAATGGATGCAATAAGAAGATCAATGAGAATATAGAACAGATCATATAAGAAATGAGATCATAAAAGAAAGAATGGGAATCGAGAGAAGCATAACGGATGACATCACTAAAAGACAACTAATATGGTACGGCCATGTACAACGGATGAACGATGAAAGATTACCCAAGCAGGTTCTAGAATGGCAACCAATAGGGCGCAGAAAAAGAGAGCGTCCTAAACTGGAATGGCAACAGTCAATTCAAAGATCAAGGAGTCAAAAAACCTGACAGAAGGTGATTGTCAGGATCGAAGGAGGTGGAGAAAAGACATCGGACAACGTACAAAAACGTTCTAAACCGACATCATAGTAAGTAGTAGTAATAATAAAAAGTTTTTTTCTAACTATGCACTCAAGAATTACCCTTTTCATTATTAGCATGTTATTCAGTAACACCCTGTATACTTTTAGCCACTATTGGTTCTACCACAAAGTTTTCTTTCTTTGTGGTTCTACACTCTCTGTATCCAATTATTTAAAAAAAGAAAATAATATTCAAATTAATCAATTGAAGAAAACCACAGAAATATTAGATAGCAAGTGAAGATCCAGTATACACCGTTGTCGTGGTTACGCGATCTCAGAGTCGCGATATTTAAGGACCATTGCCGGTGTTTTGCGGTGTTTACGATATAATCGGATAATTTTCATTACAGCGAGCACCAGCGAACGAATTCGCTTCCTTGTGCTTTGCAAATGCAGTGTTCTGATAGGGTGTACAAAAATATTTTCTCAACAGTAAGAGGAATTTATTTACTAGGTTTTCGAAAAAAGATGTTTTAACACCAAAAAACGAGTAGTTGGGAGCACTGCATTTGCTAAGCACAAGAAAGTGAATTCGTTCGGTCGTGCTCGCTGTGATATTCTATTAGAAGGGAACCTACTGAGATTTTAAACATCGTTTATAATATAATTGGCTATGCATAGTAGCACGGCGTTCTGTTGGTCGTGTTTACTGTTTTCGAATAAACATTGCGTTTGGAATAGGGACGAATTTACCTGATAAGTTTTATCTACTATTGACTATTACTATCATCGAAAAGTTTGCCTCTCTAAAGGACCGACGAATCGGGTTATTGTACAGTGCGATCATTTTTACCTACAAGCACTTGTTTGTAGCTTTAGAATTTGCAAAGAAAAACCGATAAAATAGGAAAGCCTAAAAAAATTTTGGATCCCAAAAATTTTTCCTATAATGTCAATAGCTAACCAAATATTTTTGATACCCTCCATTTTCTTAACTTCGTTTACCCCTTCTTAGATTTTACTACAAATGATGAAGATAAGAAAAAATATATTATAATAGTTTTAAAATTGACACATTTGAAATATTGGAATAGTTTTATAAAATCTAAAAAAGTTTTTTTCGAAAAAAGCAGGTACAGATTTGTCAGTGTCTCCTTAACTATAAAAAAATATAAGATAATACTTTTTACGTATTCCTAAAAGCCATTTAACAATTTTTTAATAAAAAATGTTGGCAAAAACTTTTTAAGGAATAACTTTTATCAGTATTGTTTTTTCATTGCGATTTTTAACGATGTTATGACAAAAAATAATACAAAAATTAACTTTGAGGTCTGAAAAAATTTTCCTGGTTTGGCCTTTTCTATAGGATTTCAAAATATATGCGTGCATTTAAGGTGCACCCTGTAAAAAAACAACTACCGAAAATTCTTTTTGAATTAATTTAATGTAATAGAATATTTGGTCATCAAAAATTAAATACAAATTAATTCTACTAAATCTTTTTTATACAATTATTAAATTGGTACCAAACATTGTGTTTACAATATTAATTACAAAACATCACTTTCAAAAATAAGCTCAGTAACGAAAATGTCTTATTTTTATGACAGACAGTAAAGGAGCCTACCGAACAACACATAAACTTACTTCTCCTGAAATATGTTCAAAGTAGAGCAACTCGCTAAAATTGTAAATCTGATCCTGTACCGACCACCAACTGTCAAAGAACAAGTAGAAATGCAATTGAAAACTTCAATCCAGTTCTCAGTACGTGTTTCTGCGATTTTCTTCACAAAAGAGGCGTAAGAGTCATATTATATGTCCTGAAAATTTAACTAGAAAAAATATTCTGGCATATCTATAAGGATGGCAAGTATTTCTGACAAGTGAAAAACGATATGAAATGAATGTTCTTATTTTCTTATTTCTGAAAGTTAATGAGATGTTAGGTTGTATTATAACAAAAGCTTAAAATACCATCTGGCTGTTATTTAAAAGCCCCAAAGCCTTGCCAGAGTTATCTGATGCTCGTCATATTCGATTATGTTTGGCTTATTTTAAGACTAAAAGTTTCCATGCAAACGCTTCGTTACCGATTTACAGAATGTTGAAATTAATATATTTTTTTCAATTTTCGTTGATATTCCTCGCAGTTTTTAAGATATTTAGCTACAGGGTGTATGTCATTAGACATGCCAAATAATAATTAAGCCACAGGGTGTACGCCATTAGGATGCCAAATAATTATTTATCTAAAAGAAAATATTTTTTCAGCGGGAATGCTCCTTTTTCACCTTCCCCTGAACCTGGGGCTTCATTGATAGATTCTATAAATGCCTTGTTTAATCTAGAAACTTTTTGGTCTCTTTCTCAGTTCTTTTGTATCTCCGATCGTTGCATAGAAGGAACACAAAATTAATTAACTATTTTTTAGATTGGATCTTTGAGCTTTTCTAGTGAGGCTTTCGTGATTGTAAATAACAGCCAGAATAATTTTCTCCATGTTAATAAGTTCCTGATTTTCCAAATTTGATCATCACAGATCAGCATTTTTAGTTATAGTGTATTATAACATCAGTTTATACGTTCATTTTCAAGACTAAGAAAATAAGGGGTCAAATCAGCTCCATTTTTAAATCCAAAAATTTTCAACCAGGGTTAATTTCCACCACTTAAGATAAGCCAGATTACTTTTCTTATAATGCTCATGATCTCTCCGTCTTAGTATAAAAGATTTAGAACTAAAAAAATAAGTCAACTCATATCATTTACTGACATTTTGAACCCATCGGAAAATCATCACCAGAATGAAAAATTATTGATTAATATCATTAACAGAATATACTTATTCATATACACAGACTAAGAAAATAAGTTCAAAAAAATATTCACGGCCTCCCCTACTATTTTCCTAAATTTTCATGACAAAATTTAACGTTTACTTCTCTTTCGAACGATACTGCCATTTTTACCTAAAATTACACAAAAAAAACTTTTTATGCCTTTTTTAAACGTGACATTATTCTGTGGGGAAAATCGCCAAAACGTGTGAAGTAAGAACTGAATTGAATTTTTCAAATACACTACTTGTTCTTTGACAATTGCTACAGGATAAGATTTTTGTACATTAGGGAGTTGCTCTTCTTTTGGCCCATACTGTATATTCGCGCAAACAAAAATTCAAGCGGCGACTTAGATCTTCGAGAGTTCGGGTAGATGACTGTTCGCCGCAGGGACAGTTCGCCGCGAGAATTTTTGTTTAATTTTAATATAACTTATTTTTTCTTAAACCATAGCTCCCCTGTCTCTTGTTGGGAGATTAAAATCTGTGTTAAACTTAACCTTGGTCAATTGATCGCAAACATATCCTAACTGGTCCAGACACCACCATTTTGCAAAACGAATATCCCCACAAAAAAAAGTTTCTCAAAAAAAAATTCAACAGGTAATTTTAAAAAATATATATTTTTAAAAATAATGTTTTTTTAAAAAGTAGTTTTTCCAAAAACTAATTAAAAAATTTTGTAAAAAAATTATTATTTTAAAATTTAGTTTTTCTAAAACTAATTTTTTTTTAAATTATTATCCCCGATATTTCTATGTGTCGTATGTAGCCCCTTTAAGAAAACTAGCGGCTAAGAAAAGGAACGCGAGCCATTCTCTCTTTTCTACGCACATAAATCTTCCTCTCACTAACCTCACATGTACAGAACACCATTGGTTATAAATAGGCTCTTTTGTGTTGAAACTTAATTTGGTACTTAAAAAAAATAAAAATTCAAGAATTTTTCATAACTGCAAGATGGTCAAAATACACACGGTGTTTCACTGACATCGAAACAGAGGCCTTTTTGGGTATTTTTCGTGCGAATTTGGAGAAACGCTCGGACACGTCGATTTTGTTTGCGAAGAGGACATTTTTTAGCTATCTTGAAATTTTTGTAGCATGAACCCCCTTCGACGGGTATACTTTACCCCTATATTTTGAATAGGGAAAGTGGGTCTAGTGATACCTTGTTTTGAAGGCCTTTTAAATGTCCTTACACCCGTGTAAAAATTTCAAAAATCTATCCATTAGTTTTTGAGATAATTTTCTTTAAACTATCAAATATAACATGTACTGATAAAATAAAAATTTAATTTGAATTTTATGATTTTTCGGATTTAATTTTTATTTTATCCTTCCATGTTAGATTTGAAAGCAAATATCTCAAAAACTAATCGATGGATTTTCGAAATTTTTACACGGTTGTAAAGATATTCAAGAGAGCCTCAAAACAAGGTATCACTAGGCCCACTTTCCTTATTTAAAATATAGGGGTAAAATATACCCCTCGGCCTCTGTTTCGATGTTCGTGAAACACCGTGTATATAGCGAAAATGTACTCCAGTCACATATGGCTCACTAGTTTTCAAAATATTTTTGTATTTGAAAAAACATTTTTGAAGAATTTACATTTATTTAAATTACCAAATTAAGATTCAATACAAAAAAGCGAATGAACAATTGTAGAGATTTACAAAAACATATTAAAAAATGTAACAAAAATTTCAATTTAACATTTTCAGAATGACCCCCGTAGTAAGTTGCTACGATTCCATTGAATATAACATTAAGCAAAGACGAAATCATCAGAAATAATTATAACCTTTTTGTTAGCAATCAAAATTGTTAGTTATTTACTCAAAATTGAACAACTTTTTGGTACGATTTGTGTCTTGTATGACATATATCAAGATTTTTCACAATTTTAAAAAAACTGTGTTTTTTTAACGAATGTCTTGTTTTGTCCGGTTTTTTTCATTAACCTCCAAAAAAAAAACAAAAATGCTTTTCTTTATTTATTATACTACTATGCCAAATATTAAAAAAAATACCCTTTTTGCAGCTTTTTTTATAAATTAACTCTACTTGGCAATTTTGAGGAAGATTTTAGGATAGCCACACAAAGTTACTTAATGTTACTTTTGTGGAAACGCACATCTCTTACTTTCTCAAAAGGTACAATTACAATTTTACAATTACATTATTTACAATAATTCAGTATGTACACACATGGTACATAAATAAAAATAGAGGTAGATGAGAATACTATTATTTATGAAGAAAGTTGCATCAATGTGACAAATTACCCAAGAAATATTTTTTCGTTTAGTCGCAAAATTGTAATGGTGCGAGTTTTTCTAACCTATAAATCTATTCGTATCTTGTTTTTTAAATTATGATGGTGATTATTTAACAAAAGTAGAAAAAATCATAATAAAAAAAAGATATCCTTATTATTACACTTGATTTCACTTTCTATAATTATGCCTCGTTAAATCCATAAAATATCAGCAAAGGACTAGGGGTCGAGGTCAGGAATTTTCGAAATATTTTTTCCAGTGATGTTCACCCTTTTTTTCACCCCCCTCTTTCGTTGATTTTTAAGGTGGTAGATAATTTTCGTTATAGCGGTTTTACAGACCTAAATTTAAAAAAAAAATCATATTTCTCACGATAAGTAAGATAGCAACTTGAAACAAATTTTACAATTCAAAGGAAGTAACAGCCTTTAACAGCAAGTACATTTTGATTTTTGGCCTCCGAAAAGCCTTTTGATTTCATTTCAAAACGAGTTTTTATAAAAATCGACAAAATAAAAAAATTGTATTATCCCAACAGTTAAAGAAGAGGGTTTTTTAACGAAAAATTTTCACGGGCAAGTCCTCAAAGGTAAAGGTAGCTCGGGGACGCGGAAAAGGAGCGCCAGAAATATAGAGACTCATGTTACCTTTGTGGACCTACAAAAAGCATATGATACCGTTCCAGTAGAAAAATTATGAACAGTGTTAGAGCAGACTAATATCAATCATACATACATAAAAGCGATAAAAGAACTATACAAAGGGTCAAAATGTAAAATTAAAATTGGAAATCGACTTTCAAAAGAATTCCTGGTAACGAAAGCCTTAAGACAGGGATGTTGTATCTCTCCAACTCTTTTTAAAATATATATCGCAGTAGCTCTAAAAAACTGGAAACGCAAAGTACACGGCATGGGAATACAACTTAACGACCGATTTACCATATACACACTACAGTTTACTGACGACCAAGTAATTGTAGCTAATGATAAAGAAGACATGGAGTATATGATGAGAAATTTAACGGAATAATACCAAAAGTGAGGGTTAACAGTGAACGTGGACAAGACACAGTACTTATGTATTGGAAACGAATCAAGTGAATTAGAACTAGAAAATGGACAAACAATATCTCCATGTAATGAGTATGTATACTTGGGTTTCACATTTGATAAGACGGGAACAGACTGTAAAGAACTGGAAAAAAGAATAGTAAAAGCAAAAAAGGTTATTGGTTGTATTAACAGTATTTTATGGAGCAGAGAGATAAAAAAGAATGTAAAATTTAACTTATATGAAACAATGGTGAAAAGCACGCTGTTGTATGGAATAGAGACGCGTAACAGAAAAATACAAAGCAAAAATGGAGAGTGTCGAAATGGATGCAATAAGAAGATCAATGAGAATATCTAGAACAGATCATATAAGAAATGAGATCATAAAAGAAAGAATGGGAATCGAGGGAAGCATAACGGATGACATCACTAAAAGGCAACTGATATGGTACGGCCATGTACAAGGATGTGCGACGAAAGATTACAAAAACAGGTCCTAGAATGGTAACCAATAGGCCGCAGAAAAAGAGGGCGTCCTAAACTGGAATGGCAACAGTCAATCCAAAAATCAATGAGTCAAAAAAACCTGACGGAAGATGACTGTCAGGATCGAAGGAGGTGGAAAATAGGCGTCGGAGAACGTAGAAAAACGTTCTAAACCGACATAGTAGTAGTATAACCACAAAATGAAAGGAAATGAAATAATGATGATGGTATCTGAAAAAGATATATGAAATATGGTGTTTACTGAGGAGAGACCAACTGTCAATTTGCAGCTTTGGTTCGATTCTCTCTGAGGACTTGCCCGTGAAACTTTTTCGTTAACAATTTTTACCTCGTCCACTTCCTTCAACTTTAAACAAAAAAAGAGGGTTTGTGTTGTTACTAGTTTGCCCTGTTACCCCCTTCGCCTAAAATTAAAAAATATAATTTTTGAAAAATGTCAGTAATATGGACGATTTTTAGCTCACACATATACTATACTATAGTAGTGTGAGCTATGGTGATCCTAATTTTTTCAAGAAAAAAAAAGTTGCTCCGATTTCAAAAATTTTTATATATCTTTGCGTTTCAGATGATTTTGAAACTTTTTTGTTGCGCCGTCTGTCTGTCTGTCTGTCTGTCTGTATGTCTGTCTGTGTGTCTGTATGTCTGTCTGTAACGACCAACGCGCATAACTCAAAAACGGCTTGCCCGATTTTAATAAAATTTGGTACCCAGGCTGGGTTTTGGGTCGAGATGGTCCCATTTAAAAATGAACAAAATCCACCAAGCACAAGCCAAATAAACGGGTGGGGGTAGATTTCAAAAATTAGAGTTTATGAAAAAATATGGCTTGTGTGATATCAAACGAAAGGTAATTGAGTCTGGAGTTAAACAAAATACATTTTAGTTTATTTTAAAAACAGGGGGGGGGGTAAATTTCAAAAATTAGTGTTTAAGTGGAAATATGGCGTGTGTGATATCAAACGAAAGGTAATTGAGTCTGGCGTTAAACAAAATACATTTTAGTTTAAAAAAAAAGGGTGGGGGTAGATTTGAAAAATTAGAGTTTAAGTCAAAACATGGCTTGTGTGGTATCAAACGAAAGGTAATTGAGTCTGGAGTTCAATAAAACATACTTCAGTTTTTAGTTATATTAGCTTTCACGTAGATACACTATAACTATAGTACCCAGTGTGAGCTTAGGTGCCCATAGATTGGCAGAGTATTTTTTTTATTTCAACCACTTAGATGTGCCTTCATGGATTTAACCAAATTTACAAGATATCATCAGTATACCTTAAGCTACAAAAACCATGAAATAAATTTGTGATTATTTTGTGTTTTAGGGGGTAACAAGGCAAACTAGTAACAACACAAACCCTCTTTTTTAACTGTTGTGATAATACAATTTTTTTTAAAAATCGTTTTAAAATAAAATGATGGCTCTTCGGAGACCAAAAATCAAAATAACTTTTACTTGCTGTTAAAGACTGTTGCTTCTTTTGAATAGTAAAGTTTGTTTCCAGTTACTGTCTTACTTATCGTGAAAAATATGATTTTTTAAAATTAGGTCTGTAAAACCGCTATACCAAAAATTAAATTCCTCCTCAAAAATTAACGAAAGAGGAGGTTGCAAAAAAATGAGTGATTTTTGCATAGTTAAGGTCTAACTCATCACTAGATAAAAAATTTCAACAATTCCTGACCCTAACCTCTACTTGTTTGTCGATATTTTATGGATTTACCCGCATGTCTTGATCCAAGGCAATAATTTAGTGCATACAGTTGTCTAATCTCAAAATTACATTAAAAACAATTTAACAATAACGCTACAATTACCTATAAACTCTTTTATTCATAAAAATTTACCGCCAAGTTAAAGCGGTTTTAACGACTCTTCAAGTTAATTGACGTTAACAGACACAACCTGTCATGAACAAGCCTGAAGTTTGTTACCAACACTGATGACGTCACAATTGTTAACTAATAAAATAAACAAGTAATAAGTTGCGTAAGAAATCCGAAAAAAACGATAAATTGAGGTTTTCGAAATTCATTCTTTCATCTTGTCAATCATTTCTGAACAGAAGAATATATTAGATGAAGAAACCTAAATAGAAGATTACTAGTAATATTCTATCTTTCTCTAATATATTCTTGACGTAATAGCAATTCCTCTGCGGTTAGTTTAGCGGGTATAGGGACGTTATATTTTTCTAACTTAACTCTATTTGTACTTTGCTTGTTCAAGTGTGACTTTTAGTAGGGTAAAAGGATCTTAAATGTTTGAAATACTTTTGTTTTACTGTACTGTTTCTACAATCCATAAATGGTATACCGCAAAGAATTGCAGCTGGTAGGTTAAACAGGTCAGAAATAACGGTAATTTGAGGTTTTAACATTTATCTTGGCTTTTCTGAATCAAGTATTGTGAGATACATTTCATATTCACTATTATCGCTATCACTCTCAAGATCATCACTACTTGTTTCAAAATCACCACATAATCTGTCATCCAACAGTGAAAGATTTTTGTTACCTCGCTCACTAAAATATTTTTTTATCTATTTGGTTCTTCGTTTATTCTATTTTAAAGTAACATTTACTCTGAGCTGGTTGGTATCACGATGTCATCTTTCTCATTGTTTAATAACCTAACACTATTTGTACTTTCCTGTTCAAGGGTGATACTTAGAATTGAAGAAGGACCAGAGAAAGTTGCCGTGTTCTAATTTCTCTTGTTTTACCGCACTTTGGCCACAATTTAAAAATGGTACTACGCAAGGATTTGCAGGTGGTAGATAAACGGAGAACTTCTTTGATTTTCTTTATTTTTATCCTTTTAAATTAATTTGTTCTAATCTACTTGCTCTTTTTTCAGAGGATTCGTCTTGTCTTTTAGAAAACTTTAATTCTTCTGAGGTTGCTGGTATAACACATCCCCCTTTTTTATCATTTGTACTTTGCTGTTTAGATGTATAGTGTAGCGAAAAAGCGTCTAGCTAGAGTATTTTTGGTGTGCTTGAAGTCCCCTTGTGTCAGTGCTGTAATTGTTTCCACAATTCATAAATGGTATTAAACAGACCATAGAAAAATATTCTTTAATAAAAAAGTCAGAAATAGCATAAAATATTTGAAGAACTTATTTTAAAAACAAAATTGTTTTAAAAAATGTTTTTGGTCTTAGAATTTTATTTAACCTATCAATGCAGAATAACACTATGGGTTAAACTTACCCGCCTGTTGCGAGATACCTTTTATTTTCACTATTGTCGCTATTACTCTCAAACCTGTCACTACTTTTTATAAAACCACGATGTAACCTGTCACCCGACAGCGAAAAATTGTTGTTACCACGCTCACTATCATGATTTAACATGTTTTTGTCTATTAAGTTTTCCATTTATTACATATAGTACCATTAATTCTTCTGAATATGAGGTTTTCTATATGGCAACGTCATCGTTTTCATAATTTTTCAACTTAACAGTATTTGTACTTTGCGTGACAAAAAGTGTTTGATTACCTTTTCTTTTACTGCACTGATGCCACAATCCACAAACAGTATTTCACAAGGATTTGTAACGAACAAATTACAGAAAACAAAAACAAACAAGCCCGATTTTTTTACCAGCACTTGTTAGGTCACAGTTGCTAACGAGCCAAAAAAAAAGTTACAAGTTTCAGGTTTCTAAAATTATTTTATAACAAACTTGTTTTTCAAAAAATTTGTTTGGTCTCAAAAATTAATTTATCATTTCAATAAAGTACTACTATGACTTAAACTCACCTGCCTCCTCTATTTTTTTACTAACCCTATCTTGACTTTCGTCCGAATCAAGGGTTGCGAGGTACCTTTCATAATCACTATCGTCGCTATCACTCTCAATCCCGTCACTACTATCTCCAAAATCACTATGTAAACTGTCATCCAACAGTGAAAGATTGTTGTTACCTTGCTCACTTACATTACTATTACCATTTAAAATATTTTCTCGTCTATTTAGTTCTTCATTTATTTTATTTTGAAGTAATAGCAATTCTTCTGAGGTGGATGGTATAACGATGTCATCTTTTTCATTATTTTCTAACTTAACTTTATTTGTACTTTCCTGTTCAAGGCTGACACTTAGAAGCGAAGAAGGATCTAGAGGAATGTTGCCATGTTCTAATTCCTCTTGTTTAATTGCACTATTGCCAAAATTCAGGAATGGTGCTCCGTAAGGATTTGCAGGTAATAGATCTGTGTAGAACTTCTTGGATTGTCTTTCTTCCCGTTTTTTTAGTTTCAATCTTTCTAACCTACTTGCTCTTTTTTCAGGGGATTCGTTTTGTCTTTGAAGAGCTCTAAGAAATCGTTCTTTAAGCTTCTTAACGCGAAGTTGTTCGTCTATTTGAGAATCTTCCTTACTAAAATCAAAAAAACGACATTGTACTGAAACCAATTTAAATTTGTCATATTATATAGTTTGTTAATCGATTTATCAAAAGAAGGGTTAAAATTATAAAATCAAAATTGGAAAACAACAGCAGGTGGCGAAACGCGATTATCATATTTTGACTGATTTGATTAAGCATTTTGTTTATAAAAATAAATAACGCGCATTTGTTACTTGTGGTTTTATTACATCGCGCGTTTGTTACATCGCGCATTTTTTACCTTAGCTCGTTCAAATATCTTCGTCGATCTCGGACTCGATTTCTCTCCCTTTCCAGACGCCTCTCTCTTTTCTCTGGATCTTCATTTTGTCTTCTTAAAGCTACCATTACTCTATATTTTAGTCTTTTCAGATTAAGCTTGTCGGCGAGATCTGGGTCTGACTTACTGCAAATTAAAATTAATATAGGGGAAAAATCTTTTAAGTTAAATGGTTTTATTTTGAAATCATAAGCAGTTCCAATAACTTAGTCCGTTATAACCAGGTTTGTATTTGAGAAAAAACCTCAAAGTTCGAAATTTGATAGGAATAGGCGGATTGGAACCGCCATTTTGGTGTTTTAAGTCTAAGTAAAAAACTGTATTGAGTGACCTAAAGTTTGAGTCAAATCGGGGTTTATAAATAAAAAAATCCGCCAGGTTTGGATTAGAGACCCTGTAGGTATGACATATTTTAAAAAAATAGAGACGTTACAAACTTGTAAAAGTCAAATTTATTTAAGTCAAAGGAGGAAAATATCAGTCCTCTATACTCTAGCCTTGTTTACAGAGAGACGCACCTTTAGTCCTTGTTAATTCATAAGCGTCGGAAAATAAAAATAAATGATTTTTGACAAACATTTACAGGGGGTTAAGGATAAACGTGTTTGTTTATGTCACTCACCGCTGAAAACTTAAATAAGTTTAGTGAAACTCCAATGAACTTGGCAAGAAAATAACAACCAAAAAATGTAAGTTTGAGTGACTTTGATGGGTTTGTCGCATCTCTATTTCTTTAAACAAGGCCAACACAAAAATAGAGGCCACGACCCTGAAAAAATCAGCTGTTCTCCCGGGGCTGAATTTTACATTGGGTCTTATGGGAGTTCAGACGTTTTTTTATGATATTTTCAAAATGGCACTACAGATTTCCGCAAAATTTCACTGAAATATTCTCAGACACCATCCCGATATTCCACCAAAGGTTTGTAAGGAAGCAACATGATTAAAAGGTTAAAATCTTCAAGATTTAGCATTCCTTATTTTGAATTCAAATTACCCGCCATGTACCACATGCCAACTATTATATTTGACATGTATTTGACTTTGTCATATGTGATTGTCACATTCGCTTCTGCTTTAAACTTAATTTTTGTGTGAGCTAATGAAGCGGCTATTAAAAATTGTTCTGCCAGAATAAAGTAAAAACAATCTCAAAAACGGCTTTATTAAAAAAAAATCAAATATCCATGAAACGTCATTCCAACTTCAATATTTTAAAGACAATCAGCTGTGTCGTAACGTGACCATCAAAAAAAAAATCAGCCCCGGATGTGACGTCAACAAAGTGGAGGATCGTGGCCCGTCCATTTTGATAGCCCTGCGTGACCATCAAAAAAAAATCAGCCCCGGATGTGACGTCAACAAAGTGGAGGATCGTGGCCCGTCCATTTTGATTGCCCTGCTTTAAAATATGACATACAGGGCCTCTAGATGGATCAGCCGTTTAAATTATTTTTGTGATAGTTTTTTTCAATTGTATCGTTATCAGATATATTAGAACCACTAGAGATTGGATTTCACAACCAACCAAAATAAAAGGAGTGGGTAGACCAGGCGTTTGACATTACCATTAAAAACGTGGTAAAAATAGTTGGGCGCTGGTATGCAGCCTAACCAAACCTACTTATAATTTAATTTTATCACGGCCTTGTCAAAATGGCGGAGACTGTCAGTTGTTATTTTTGTTGTGTTTTTGTTGAAGAATAAAGAAATTCACGGACTTTTCCAACTCTAATGAAAAAAGTAATGTTTTAAAACCGTAAACAGTGTAGTGTAGTGTAGCAGTTTGATTTCATCCCAAATTTAATTTTAAAAAAATTGGCAAAAAACAAAATAAACAAAAAGAGCGGTTGACAAGCCCTTGACATTTCTAAATCAGAGAACGAAATGTCAATGGGTAAAAAGGTCGCAACGGCGGCCATTTTTGATTTGCTGCTTTTACTTTGGTCAAATCCAATCCATCAATGTTCTTTTATCCGTGATTGTTACGAGAACACTATACACCTAGCAAATTTCAAATCTCTAGCGCTTTGAGATGTATCTGAAGTAGCTGTTGTAAGATTTGAAACAAACTGATAGCAACGCTTAATCATTTGATTTCAAATAACGAAAAAATCTCTTTTTTTTCCTTTCTGAAAGTGTGTATTTGTTTATTATTTCATTTTGAATAGTCGTTACTAAAACTTAACCTCAGTTAAATTTAAAACGACTTTGAGATGCTTATAATTTTATAGCTATAGTTAACAAATGTGTCGAAAAATTGAATTAAACCGAGAATATTTTCGGGCTATAAAATGAAGCACCACATCAGTCGACAGTTTCTCGTTGGTATGGAGAATTCAAGCGTGAACGGATTAGCCTTAGGGACGAGCCAAGGCCAGGTGCACCAAAAGCGGCTGTCACCCAAGAAAACATTGATGCTGTGCGCATGCTCATCACGGAAGATCGACATGTGACATATCGCGAGATTGAGGCTTCTTTGGTGATTTCAAGGGCCTTAATTCAAAAAAAATTCCATGAAGAATTAGGGGTAAGAAAATAAGAATTTCGCTGGATCCCGCATCTTTTAACCGAAGAATAGAAAGTTAGGCTCAATTAGTGTAGCAAAGTTTAGACCGCTTTGAGGCAGGAAACTCGAAAAACGTGTACAGCATTGTCAGTGGTGATGAATCGTGGGTTTACTTATATGAACCAGAAACTAAACATCAGTCGTCTGTTTGGTCAAGATGAAGAAAAAACCAACAAAAGTCATCCGTTCTCGAAGTGTATCCAAATACATCACTATTTGTTTGAAAGTCATCGCTGAGCTTCGAAAAACGAACCCCGAACGACGAATCATCCTCCACCAAGACAATGCAAGTTTTCACAAAGCACAAAAAACCATCATCCATACAGTCCCGATCTAAGTCCCAACATTTTCTATATTGTTCGGAAAATCAAGAATGGACTGCGTCGTTAAAGATTTTAGACGTCAGAGGCAGCAGTTGACGCCTTCAAGAATGTCATTTTGACAGTACCAACAAACGAGTGGAATTACAGCTTTACTGATCTGAGCGCATGCAAAAGTGCTTTAATTTTCGTGGAGAATACCTCGAGAAACAATAAAGTTTTTAAAAGTTATCTACTGTTTTATTCCAGCTGTATGGGCAAAACTTAAAAGACAACCCATACTTTGCCATCTTGCCCAATTTTTATTTATTTTTTTGAAGATAAGACTATAAAAACTATTTTCTTAGCCGATACTCGTATAATGGTTCGGGAGCGTGTGAAGAAACGTACGTAGGAAAGCAACAACGCAACGTTGCCATAAAATAACGTGTTTTGTATCTCTTTTCAACACACTAATTTTGTTTTAGATAAAGTTTCAAAACAAATCTAGATGTATGCATTAAATATGAGGCTTTTCCAAGTCTAGCCCTACCCGTCAATGGACAACCCAATCCTAAAAAAGTATTTAAACTCTAAAATGACTAATAAAGTTAAAATAATTTACCTTAACTCCCTTTCTTGTTTTCTTTTCTCTCTAACTCTCGTTCTTTCTCGCTCTCTTCGTAAGGCTTTTTCTTCTGGACTCTCGTTTTGTCTTTTTATGGCCGCCAAAAGTGCTTGTCTCATTTTGTTGATTCTTAGCCTCTCTTCAACTTCAGGGTCGGTCAAACTAAAAATGTCAAAAGATGTCGCTTCGGTCACCATTACTGTTACCTCAGGGCTAGCAAAACGGACGGGCCACGATCTACAACTTTGTTGATGTCACAGCGAAGACTGATTGTTTTTACTATATTATTGTAAAACAATATTTTTAAATGTATAGTAATCCTTAATTTTTCAGAGCAGCTTTATTAGCTCACACAAAAATTAAATTTAAAGCAGAGGCGAATGTGTTTGTTAACCTTATGTAAGATCAGCCAGGGGCATCAAAACGGACGGGCCACGATCCTTCACTTTGTTGACGTCACATCCGGGGCTGATTTTTTTTTGGTCACGTTACAACACAACTGATTGTCTTTAAAATATTGAAGTTGGAATGACGGTTCACGAATATTTGATTTTTTTTTTAAATAAAGCCGATTTTGAGATTGTTTTTACTATATTCTTGCAGAACAATTTTTTTTAATTTATAGTGATCCTTAATTTTCCAGAGCCGCTTCATTAGCTCACACTAAAATGAAATTTAAAGCAGAAGCGAATGTGACAAACATAGATGACAAAGTCAAACACATGTCAAATATAACAGTTAGCATGCGGTACATGGCGGGTAATTTGAATTCAAAATTAGAAATGCTAAATCTTGAAGATTTTAACCTTTTAATCATCTTGCATCCTTACAAAAGTTTGGTGGAATATCGGGATGGTGTCTGAGAATATTTCACTAACATTTCGCGGAAATCTGTAGTGCCATTTTGAAAATATTATAAAAAAACGTATGACATCCCATAAGACCCAATGTACGGAGAACAGCTGATTTTTTCAGGTTCGTGGACTGCATTTTTTTGTGGGCCTTGGGATCCAGACAAAATCAGCTGATTGCTCGGGGCCATTTTTACATGGGCTGCAATACCGTACGTCTTAAATATATATGTACTGCCAAAGCGTATTAAAACCATTCATGGAAAATGAATGCTTTAAGCGGTCCGCCATATTGGATTCAATTGAACCTAAACGTATGGCTTGAATTAAAAAAGCAAACGCTTTCAATAAAATTTGAAAGGGACTGCTTTTAAATGACGGTGACAATTTGTCAATGCGATGATTTTGCGTTGTCAAAATTGGGGTTAATTTTTATTTAAATATATAAGCTTTTTTGGATTTTGGAAGACAGATATTATCTTTAGTAGCTGCTTACTTGGCTTGTTTTTGAACAAATTAAAAGGTATTTATCCTAAGGTAACTGATAATGGGTGTTTTAAAACTTAGAAAAGAGATGGCACTGAGAGCGCGGCACCCATTATCAGTACCCTGAATTTATCCAAGGAATACGTTTGGCTTCATTAGAAATCCAACATGCCGGCATGCTTGTAAGAGTTATTTTTAGAGGCCCTTTTCCAGTACAGATATATTTAAGACGTTCGTGCCTGTTATGGACGGAAAAAATTTAATAATGAGAATAAAAAATTACTAAGAGTTTGAAATGTGTTGGAAAAGGATTTTTTGTTCGTTGCTAAATAAATTACAGCGAAAACCCCTGAAATCAATGAAAAAAAATCGAAACTCAAAAAGACAATTTTTTGCGCCAGACATCAAAAACTTGAAACTAAGCATAAAAATTGAGTTTGACAGTCATTTCTTCAAAATTAAATAAAAAAGGGGACCTTTCATAAAAAAAATACCAAATTTATGCAATATCTCCAAAACTAAACTAAAACTAACAGATGAAATTCATCTTGACAGTTGGATTCTTGATAAAAAGAAAGTATGAAAAGCAATTAACACTAAAATGAAATTTTCATAAATAAAAGTTATAGACCCCCTTCCGAAATGCATATGTTTCCACCTTTTCACTTTAGGGGGGTGACGTCAGTTTTTCTCTGTAAGTACCTTCCCCCAAAAGTACCGAATTAGGCTTACTCTCGATACTTGCAGGTCTTACACACCTTAATTGTCTTTCTTGCTCTCTCCTCGCTCTGCTCCTTAGCTTGTCTCTTTCTAACCTTTTAGCTCTCTGCTCGGGCGTCTCATTCTGTCGTTTTAAAGCCATCGCACGCGCTTTCTTATTCAGTAATTTACGTCTGTGCTCATCCTGCCATTCTAGATCCAAGCTAGAAATCAATTCATAAACATGTAACACTACCACTAAGATCTTAAAACTTAGCACTTCAACCAGGAACTAAGTACTAAATCTATAGACTTGATCTCGACCGGTTTAAGTGTATTTTTGTAATACTTACAGTACAATGAAATGAATAACCTCTACAACTGTTAGTTTTACTTTTATAACAGATTTTTTAAAATGTTTGTCTGTCTTAAATAAAGCTGTTTAGGGGCAACATGTTAAAAATTTGACAACAAATAGCGCGCCTTTTGGTTTTACTTGTTTGCCACTTGACAGCAAATACCCAGGAAGGAGAGGAGGGGACTACCCAGACTAAAATTTTCAAAGTAAAAAACTTATTCCCATTAGACCAAATTGGCTAAATTTTAAAAACTATATAGTTTATCAACAAAAGCACCGAGTTGCAGTATGGTGGGAACATAAAGATGCGAAAAAATCACACCCTGGGTTAAGATTCGGAAAAACGTCATTTAGCGAATATTAGGGTAGGGAATCCTATAAGATCAAAATGGGCTAATTTTGAAAATTCGTATTTTAAAAAATATACAGTTTATCAATAAGAGCACCGAGTTGCAATATGATAGGGCTATAGAGATGCAAAAAAACCACACCCTGAGTTATAGAGATGCAAAAAAACCACACCCTGAGTTAAGACTCGGAAAAACGTCATTTAGCGAATTTTAGGGTAGGGAATCTCATAAGACCAAAATGGCCAAACGTTGAAAAATCATATTTTAAAAACTATACAGTTTATAAACAAAATCATCGAGTTGCAGTATAGTGGGGCCATAGAGATGCGAAAAAACCACACCCTAAGTTAAGATTCTTAAAAACGTTATTTAGCGAATTTTAGGGTAGGAAATACTATACCAAAATGGTCAAACTTTGAAAATTCATATTTTTAAAACTACAGTTTATCAATAAAAGCACCGAGTTGCAGTTTGGTAGGGCCATAGTAATGCGAAAAACCACACTCTGAGTTAAGATTCGACAAAACGTCATTTAGCGAATTTTAAGACCAAAAATCGGTTCGTCAGCTGCCGAGATATATAAGCGTTCCTTTTTAATAGAAGCCATTATAAATCCGAGTAAAATATGACATTTACGGCACATAAGCGTTTTAAAAACAAGTTTTACTGGTGGTATAATAATTTTTTATATTTAATAATTATCTAACTTGAAAATTGGGAATTTTTTTAATAACAGTTTTGTACTATTCACAAAGCATCGTGAATAAATATGTTTTAAAACATTTCAATAACTAGTAAATTTAGATAACATACCTTCCTTTGGCTTCAGGCATTACTTTTAGGTTGTCTTTCAGGATTTCACCTGGATCATCTAAAAATATTAAGAATTTATCAGTTAATATACACCATTTAGTTTATTATGTGTCTTCTTTTATGGGTTTACTGTATAAGGTTGGAATACCAAAAACCCTATATTTCAAAAACCCAGTAGGTTTTTGACACAGAAACTCAACAGCAATACAAAGACCCAGTGGGCTTTTGTGTCAAAAACTGGTTTCTCCGATTATATTTTTTAAACTTTTATACCATTGATTTTTTTTTAGATTTTGTCAGCAAAATATGCATTTTACTTTTGTCAATTTTTTCTTTAAAATACTGTTACTCACCAGGTTCTAGTTTGACATCTGCGTTAGATTCTAATGGTTGTTCATTGAAGGGTCTGTCATCCAAGGGCTCCGTTTCTGTTGGTTCGCTTTTAATTTGGACATTTGGTTCTCCACAACTAGAAATATACAGGGCGTCATAAAACGATGTAGTTTAAAATATGTGTTGTAATTGGGGACGTCAAAGAAAAGAAAAAGTATAAATAAATGGTTATCAAAACTTTGTAGTCCAAGTTGTACACAGCTTATCTGGTTTGACTTCTAACGGTTCTCCATTGAAACGCCTATCTTGCAAGAATAAGCTAAACAGTTATTCTATACATAATTTGTGTACTTAAAAAAGCACTTTTATTGTGCAATATTGTCAGTTCTTTACTCCAAATTCCAAGAAAAATTATGCCCTACAATACTTGAGCAACCCGTTTTTAAACTACTGGAGTATTTTGAAGACTGCTTTTCGGAAAGGGGTGTGAATTGATTTTTTTATAGGTTTTCTACATAAATTAATTTTTAAACTAATTTTAGAAATTTATGGCAGAATTAGTATCAGTCGACCCTTCTATCTTTTTTACCTGCCTAGACCGCGCAGCAATGGCGAGAGAAAGTATAACGCCGAGAATGTGTTATTTGGGCGTATCTTCAATATCTTATTCGTGACGTCTGTCCGTGTTGGTGTATATCTGACCGGCCCACGATACCCTCTAGACCGGTGAACCGATTTTCATGAAATTTTCAGGTAAAATCGTGTACAATACTGTAAAGAACTGATTATTTTTTATTTAAAATCCATTAATGTTGATGACAGTTTTTTGACAGTTTAAAAATGGAAAAAATGCTACTTCTTTTTAACGGAGCATCGCATTAATATGCGGTTTTCGGAATATAGTAGAATACATTTTTATCAATAATTTGTATTATAATCAAAAACTTCGTAGGAGCTTTCGTTTTAGAGACATTTACAAAAAACTGTTTTTAAGGGTCATATAGCATGGAGTTTACTGGGAGTGTGCTAATGGGCTAGGAAGGTATCAGATCCGTCATAATCTTTTGTTGATCTTCACTTACCTTATATTTTTCTCATCCACTTCGGAAAAATTGGACACCATGCTGTTCTGCTCTTCTAAAAAATACAGAGTGTTATTAAATAACAAGATAGATAATCTTTAAGGAGGTAATTCTTGTGTCCATTCTGAAAAAAAAACTTCATATGAGGGTTGTCAATCATCAAGTTTTGCATATACAGTTGGAATAAAACAGTAGACAACTTTTAAAGACTTTATTGTTTCTCGAAGTATTCTCCACGAAAATTAATGCACTTTTGCATCCGCTCAAAACAGTTGTCAAAGCTGAAATTCCCTCCAAAATTGCATTCTTGAAGGCTGCTTCCTCTGGCGATTGAAATCTTTGACCACGCAGTAAATTCTTGATTTTCGGAAAAGTATATAAATCATTGGGACTTAGGTCAGGACTATATGGAGGATGGTTCAACAATTCGACGTTTCGGGTTAAAATTTCAATGGTTTTTTGTGCTTTGTGCAAAGTCGGATTGTCTTGATGGAGGATGATTCGTCTTACCAATCGGCAGTAACAATCCTTTGACCTTCCAGAGGAATTGTCGCTACATGACCTGCGCTTAAGACAAATGTCGCGACCATCTTTTTACGGATGCTTTTGTTGGCTTTTCTTTATCTTAGAACACCCAAAGAGATAACTGACTTATTTTCGGGTTCATATAAGTAAATCACGATTCATCACCACTGACAATGCTGAACACGTTTTTCTAGTTTCCTGCCTCAAAGCGGTCTAGTTTTCTGACACCACTAGACCCTAGCTTCTTTCTGTTCTTCGGTTAACAGGTAGCCAGCGGGAAACAAATTTTCTTACCCCTATTTCTTTATGCAAAATTTCTTAAATTGAGAATTTTAAAATCCACAATGAAGCCTTAATTTCGCGTTATGTCACATGTCGATCTTCCGTGATGAGCATGCGCACAGCATCGGTGTTTTCCTGGGTGAAAGCGGTTTTTGGTGTAAGTGAGACTGTTTAATTCCACAAGTGACGTTCGTGCAGGAAATGCTCTTGGTATTTTTGAATAAAATAAAAGTTTTTTTCTTGTAAGGGGTCTAGTGTGATGGTAATTAATGAATTGAATTTTTTTATACGAAAACTGCAGCACGTCAAATAATAAGAAATCAATAAACTATGTTTCCTTAGCAAATAATGAAAATTTCAAAAAAAAATTATTTAAAAAAATTGTTGCATACCATTAGTTTCTTCAAAGATTCCGAGGACAATTTTCTGCACGAGCGCCACTGGTCAAAATAAAAAATATTTGACCCATCAGGAAACGCCTCATGATGATGCCACTATTCTTCTAATAAAAAATATTTTTGAAACTTGCATTATTTGCTAAGTATCTGAAAAGTTAAGACTTTTAGTACATAACGCTGCTTTGCTTTGATAGTGGCACAACCAAAAAAATGCGTTTTTGCGTTTTCTGTAAAAACGAACTTCTTTCTGATCATATTGTCCTGTATTTTCCAAAATTTTCCTTATTGTCTATTTCAAGCATGGGCAAGGTAAGTTATTGATTGATTTAATTAAAGCAAAAAAAATATATAAATATTTGCCTTTGCATTATTTTTAAAAAGCGTTTCCTGAAAATTATCATTTCCAGTTCATATGATTTTTTTTCTGAAAATGGACCCAAGTATCCATTTTATTTTAATTTTAGCATCATATATGTATATATTTTATAGATATATTGTCTTTCAACAAAAATGTAACAAAGCTCTCAATACCTACCTGGATAACTAATTGACTCAGCCATTAAAATTGGGATAGCTCCCTCTCTGAGTCTAAAACAAAAAACAAAACAAAAAACTACAGTATTAAAAAAAAACATTTTTAAGAAGAGTAAAGACATTTTCTTTATTTTAGGTAAAATATTTATTTTAGAAAGTTTAAACAGATCCATGATGGATCTGATACCTTCCTAGCTAGCCTATTAGCACACTTTAAGTGAGTAAGATATATCAGCCTTGAAAAGTTTTCAAAAATCTCAGAAACTCAAGCCCTTATGAAGTTTTTGATTATAAAAGAACTTATTGAGCAAAATGTCCGCTATACTTCAAAATCTGCATATTAATAAGATGCTCAGTTAAAAAGTTAGCATTTTTGAAATTTTTTCATTGTCAAAAAACTGTCATTAGCATTACCTAATGGATTTTAACCAAAATCTAATCAGCTTGTTAGAGTGTCGAACACTATTTTACCTAAAAATTTTATGATAATCGGTTCAGCAGTTTAGGAGCTATCCTGTTACAGACGGAAATAATATACATACACACACACACAGACCGACATCATGACGATATTGCTAAGATAGGTAAAAATACACCAAAATAACAAATTTTTGGAGTTATTACAAAAAAAAATTGTCGAAAATAACACCTTCTCTAGCCATTGCTATGCAGGCTAGGAAGGAAGGAGTCAATAGATGTGAAAATCAACCCAGAACTTAGAAAATGTTTTCACTTACCCCTTGTAAGATTCCTCCTCAATAATATCACCTTTGACAAAATGATCCTCACAAACATATTTGAGTAAAAAAGGTAAAGCTCCACCAAATGAAAAAATTTCCATGAAATCTTCTCTTTGACAGTTCTCGATCCATTTGGTACACCTATAAAAATGACCATAAACTAGGGCATCCTTTCTTAACTTTCTTCTGTGTGTGTAAAGGAAATTAAATGTGTCAAAAGACATTGCTGATTCGAACACTTTCTAAATTTTTACAGTGGGACAAAAATAATAGTAAAAAATGGTGAAAAAAATACACCTTGTACCAGCAAAGACTTATTTTATGCCTAAAAGTTCATATCTGGGGGTGTGGCAGTGCTCTCACAAGTTCACGCACACTTCTGTACCACCTTTTCTTGAAACATTTCAACCCATATTTGACCTATCTATAACTCTACTTCAGCATGAACTACAAAACTCAAACTTTGTTGTAGACCTTGATAGAGTTAATAATCCCTTTAAGTTTTATATACTTCCATAAACAGTAAAGTAGTTACAGAATTTTCAAAAACGTCGGTTTTGCCACTCACTCATTGACTCACTCATGTATAAACATCAAAATTCTACTGTACATCCAGGCAAGCTACAAAGCTTAAATTTGGCAGACTGATAAAAATTATGACAGAACCCTGAAAAAAATTAAAAAACCCCAACATTTTTTAAAGTAGTAAATTAAACACCCCTTCCCTATACATTGTAAAGTTATGTAAAAGTAACCTTGCCCACTTCCAGAAAAGCTAGAGGGCTGAGCTTTGGCATACTGGTAGGATGACATATCAAAATGAGTTTTCACCTTGGTTTTCAATTAGGAATCATTCTTAAATTATGTAACATTAAAGGTGGGGGCAGGGGGTTAGCTTTGCCTTACAATCAATGGTGTTTAATGTGTTTTTTCTTAAAAGTGCTTTACATAGAGGGGGAGTCAAAAATCCTATATTTTTAGCAAAGTAATTTATGAATGTTCCTTAACACAGTTCGTAGACAAATTTTAGCATTTATAGGTTGCTGTCTTCCGTTCGCAACCGTTTGGTAATAATAACCTAAAAAAATTGTTTGAACCTTTACTGATTTGACCTGAAAAAAAATTTGAATGAAAATAAAAGAATAAACCAACTAAGTATGACATATGTGGCCGACTACGAATTTCTAATGGTGAAAGATAAAGATTATCTTCAACTTTTGCGAACGGCAAGGATGAACTTTGCCCAACTTTAACAAACAGCAACTTATGAATCAGGGGTAAGTCTTGACTTGATATTTTAACCTGGCAAATGGTGGTCTATCAGTGTATGGATTGAGAATGAGCATCTCCCCACATCAGACCAATAGAAATGCGGAAATCAAGTAAGATCACATGCACAGTTTGACTTTCACCTGATTTTGAGGGAGTACTCTTTCTCACCCATTTAAGGATTCATACACTGGTCTAACTCAACACAAAAGGGACTGAAGGAATAAATAAACATAGTAGCTAGGTACTTACAAATCCAGGTCTGTGGGAAAATTGAAAAACATCTTTTCTGGAGTGTTGAAAGTGTTGGGACACTGCAACATGCTGCACTTATTCTCTGACTGCGCCATATTTTTAATTTTAGCCGAAGCTGTGCCAAAGCAACAGAAACTTTTTTAAATTAAATAGTTTTGCCAAAACAACTGTTTTTGTTTGTTTGTCGTCGTGTCTGTCTGTGCCATTTTGAAAAATTAAAAAATAAAAATCTAACACAGCTGTCTGGTTATGAGCGAAAACAGCTGATGGATGTCTGAAAGGCCGCAAATGTGGCGAATTTCACTTCAATCGATTTGCCAGTTAAGGTGAATTCACAGCTTGTTTGGTCGCTTTTTTCACACGAAACTGTGTGTGAACCAACCATAAGCCGACTCGGTGTTCTGTGTGCCGACTTGTCCAAAAGGCCCAATCCCTAACCTAGTTTTTTTAAACAATTTTTTTTTAATTACTTTCTCATACTTATTTACCTAATCTGTGACTTTCTCTTCTTTAAATAAATGAACAACTTGAAGCAACTCTTCAAAAGCTTCAATCAACCTTTGAGAAGATCTCAACTATTCAAACTTTCAACTTCTCAAGCAATGGCTAATAGCAAGTTTGAGTATGTAAGACAATTCGAGACTGAAGACTATTTGTTGCCTAACTGTTGGATTGTGGTAAGAGTCGATGGTAAAGCATTTCATAAATTCTCGGAAAAACACAACTTTGACAAACCCAATGATAGCCGTGCCTTGGGCTTGATGACCAAAGCAGCTACAACAGTAATGGAACAGTATAAAGATGTTTTGATCGCTTATGGACAAAGTGATGAGTACTCATTTGTTATTAGAAAAGACACGACTTTATACAACCGTAGGAGAAACAAAATCACTACTTATATTAACTCTTTGTTCACTTCATCTTATGTCTTCTTCTGGCGAGACTATTTTAAGGAAGTTAAACTAAAGTATCCTCCAGCATTTGACTCCAGAGCGGTTTTATATCCAAATGATGCAAACTTAAGGGACTACTTAAGTTGGAGACAAGCAGATTGTCACATAAACAATTTGTACAACACTACATTTTGGGCTTTAGTGCTGAAAGGGGGTTTAACAAACCATGATGCTGAGCAAAGACTTTGTGGCACTTTATCAGGTGACAAAAATGAAATTTTGTTTAGTGAATTTGATACAAACTATAATAATGAACCCCTATTATTTAAAAAAGGTACAATATTGTTAAGAAAAAAAATAAAACATCCCATTAATGGTCAGTTTCGAATAGTTGTTTTACCTTCTCATGAAGACCTTATTAAAGATGATTTTTGGACAAGGAACTCTGAAATTTTAGAAATAAAAAGTGCTGGTAGATATGAATATCCAGAAGGAAGTGTGATTCCTGAATTAGTTTTAAGTCAGTTTCATAGTTTAAGAGTAAAAGAAGTTGATAATGAATTAAATGCTGAATCAGATTAAATAAATAAAACTTTTAAAAAAATTATAAATTAAATTGTTAGTTGTTCTTTTGTAGTCTAATTCAAGTTTTTAATTCAGTATATTAAGCTGTTACTGGTTCTTAACTGCATAACATCACCAGAAAACTTAATTAACTAAATAAATTAAAAAAGAAAATATTTTTGTTTAAAAATTACATCGTAGTTATTTAAGCACTGATCTCACCCACTATTTTTCATGTTTCTAGCATAAAGATTTACTATTTGGTCATATTTTGGGACTGTTCTTAAATTACATAACATTTAGACACACATACACAAATTCCACCATATTTTGACTTCCCTGAAAAATTCTACATAATTCTACATAATGGGGGGGAAGAAAAATGTGACTTTTTATATATAAAATGAACTTTTGTGTGGTAACTAATCCAATTCTTATTATTTGTTGGACATATTTATTACCAAAAGCCTAAAAATCAAAAATCATCTTGACTTTTTGTTGGGTTTAAGCGAGGGGTGAACAGCTAACCCAAAATGTGTACACCGATTGTCAAAATCCACAATCTTTTGCTAAGATTGTGAGGGATTGTGGTAAGATTGTGACAGATTGTGAGAGATTGTGGAGGACTGTGCAGCGGTGTAGCGTGCGTGAAGGGGCGGGGGGGCAACAGCCCATCAAATTATGACAAAAAAAAACGATTGCGAGGGATTGTGAAGGACTGTGGTAAGATTGTGAGGGGTTGTGGTAAGATTGTGAGTGATTGGGACAGACTGTGTAAAGATTGTAAAGGATTGTGGGATGAAGGATTGGGATGGATTGTGTAAAGATTGTGAGGGATTGTGGTAAGATTGTGAGTGATTCGGAGGGATTGTGTAAAGATTGTGAGAAATGTGTACACCAATTGTGAGAGCTGTTCACCCCTCGGGTTTAAGTATTTTATTAAATAAATATTAATTAACAATATCAGGTTAAAATATTGATGGGGTTGTCTTCAATTTTTTAAAGAAAATTTAAGGTCTTAGGTTTGGTACTTAAAATTTTCCTCTTTCAAAAAAATATAAATTTGGACAAAGAGTCAAAATTTGCATTTTATAGGCTTTTTTAATAATACCACATAGGAGTAATTTATTTTTTTTTAAATTAAAATTTTCATTCCCTCCCTATGGAGAGGTGATATGTGATATTTCATGTATATTTATCATAGTTTTGCAAAAAATGCAATTTTTCTAGTTGAAAGATGTGATTACTGTCCCCTAACAAAGAGCATACTCAGATGTGCTCCTTGCTGGATAAGTTCTGATAAACTTTTAGACCAAGTTTTAAAAACAAATCTACATCAAATAACAAATTGCAATTTTGAAAATCTATTGTGGCAACAATCAACACTTCCTGGAAAATTAGGCGGCCTAGGAATATGCTAACCAACAGGTTAGTTTTAGCGCCCTGAATATAAATTATACAATCAGGAGAATTTAGTGGCATAAGGGCAAGGGAAAAATAAGATAATAAAAAGATTTACCTCAGGCTGGATTTGAACCAGCAACCTTGCCTTTATGCCACTAAATTCTCCTCATTGTATCATCTAATTTATGTTTGGCAGCCTTTTTAGGATCATGTAAAAATGTACAAGCTTTGATTGAAACCATTTTTCCACAATCAATTTTAAGTACTTTAGACAAAGATTATGATTTCACGTTAAGATCCTGGACTGATTTGTGCAAAGGAGGAGACACTAAATACATTGTTTACCGGGACGCGTCAGATGAGCTGAATTTGAGATATGTTGAAGGACAAACCTTCCTGATATTTTTACCAAAAAAAATTAAGGGGGTTATAGGATTCGTTTTCGAGCTATACTTATTTAAATTTGCGCTACTGAAATATGGGAAAGAATGACCATTTGTAGTTTTTTTGTAATAACTTATCGCCAAATAAAAATAAAAACTGATATTAGCTTTACTTTATCGGTAAAAGAGTTCTTTTAAGAATTTTATCAGTTTTTGACATATAGTTTCCGTCACATACCTACAGAGTGGCTCAAAATAATAATAAAAAAATACAGGAAAAATACCTGAGATTTATTAAATATAAAGAAAGGAAACTAAAAATGCCTGGTCAAAATTAACTTCACTTGCTTTCATGTGAGTCGCTTTAACTATTCTAGAGTGATGTTTGCATAATAGGTTATGTGATAAGCTTACAGGGTATTTCAAAAAAAAAATTAATTCTACGCATGACACGTTTCCTAATTGTCTGCGGAATAGTGTGTTTACCGGGATGCGTTAAATGAGGTGAATTTTTGAAATGTTAGGGCCCAAGCCGTCTAAATACTCATCTCAAAGAAATTGGGGGTCATCGGTTTCGTTTTCGAGCTGTAATTATTTAAATCCGCCACTGGAAGAAAGAAAAATGTGAATTTTTGTAGTGTTTTTGCTATAACTTCTCGTCAAATTGAAATAAAAAACCAATATTAATTTTATTTAGTTGAAAAAAAAACTCTTTTTAAGTATGTTTTCAATTTTTTTTTAGTTTTCGTCACATATCTACAGAGTGGCTCAAAATATGAATAACAGAAATACAGGAATAATGACTGGGATTTGTTAAATATACCTAATGGATGAAATTAAAAATGCATAGTCAAAATAAATTCATTTGCTTCAATGTGGGTCGTTGTACTTATTGTAAAGTAACATTTACATACATAATGGTTTATGTAGTAAACCTTAAGGGTAAATCAAACATTTTTTAAATTAAACAAATAATAGGTGTACTAACTGTGTAGCGGAATAGTGTGCTTAACGGGATGCGTCAGGTCAGGTGAATTTGAGATATGTTAGAGCCCAAGCCATCCTGAAACTTGCTCAAAAATATTGGGGGGGGGGGGGGTCATCGGTTTCGTTTTTGAGCTATACTCATGAATTTTCGCGACAACTTCTATCTCTTTATAGGGATAAAAAGTTGATATTTAAACTTTTATCAATTAAGTTTGTTTACAGGCTTTCTTTCTGAAAATTTTTGGCAGAACCCCCGGAAAGGGGTGAGTAGACCCCTTTTTGTCCCTACATTTCCTATATTCTAGCATTAAATAAGTATAACTCGAAAACAAAACCGATCACCACCCACTTTTTCTTGAAACAAGTATTACGACGGTTTAGGCTCTAACATATCTCAAATTCAGTGCATCTGACGCATCCCAGTAAACATTTTCCACACACTATTCCATAGGCAATCAGTACACATGTTATGCGAATTTCAAAAATGTTTGAAATACCCATTAAGTCTATTATTATTATTGTATTTCAATTATTCAGAGTTTGAGCCACTATGTAGATATATGATGAAAACTATATGTCAAAAAATGAGAACATACTGGTTTTTTATTTTTCTTTCACGAGAAGTTATAACAAAAAACTACAAAATCTTACATTTTACCATAATCCATTGGCGCGCATTTAAATAATTATAGCTCGAAAACGAAACCAATGACTACCCAATTTTTTTTTAAAACAAGCATCAGGACGGTTTAGGCTCAAACATATCTTAAATTCACTTCATTTGACGCATCCCAGTAAACACACTATTTCGTAGACAATTAGTAAATATGTAATGCGTTGAATTATTATTATTTTTTTGAAATACTCTGTTAGCTTATAAAATAACCCATATGCAAACATCACTCTAGAATAGTTAAAACGACTCACATGAAAGCAAGTGAAGTTAATTTTGACTATGCATTTTTAGTTCCCTTTCTTTATACGTAATAAATCTCAGGTAATTTTCCTGTATTTTTTTAAAATTATTTTGAGTCACTCTGTATGTGACGCAAACTATGTTAAAAATTGATAAAATTTCTAAAAGGACCCTTTTGTCAATAAAATAAGACTAATATAATTTTTTTGTTTTTATTTGGCGATAAGTTATTACAAAAAAACGACAAAAGGTCATATTTTTCCATATTTCAGTGGCGCGCATTTAAATAAGTATAGCTCGAAAACGAATCCTATGACCCCCCCAATTTTTTTTGGTAAAAATATCAGGAAGGTTTGGCCTTCAAAATATCTCAAATTCAGCTCATCTAAAGGTTTTGATTTGGGTTTGTGTCAAGCTTCTTACATCTTACACAATCTACTGGATTGTCAAGACTTAAGAGACAGCTTCTAGCTCTTCAAAACTATGAAAGTAATGCATGGCTAAACGCTTTTTCTCAGTGTCCTGTCCTGGGGAATCATTTTGAAGCCTATTTTCCACGTTTCCACTGCATTAAGACTTGGTCTTCCTTTGTGTGAGCTGCATTTTTGTATTTGCAGTGAAAAAGCTAACAAATATGGCCTTCACGGTCTAAACTGCGCAAAAAGTACAAACAGATTGCTCAGGCATAAGATGATTAATGAAATTATCAAGCATGGTTTAAACTCTACTGAAATTCCAGCTATGCTTGAACTAACTGGTATTTTTAGAAACATAAGGAAGTGTGTTGACGGAGTCTCTTTGATTCCTGATTGAAGGCAGGGAGAGGTTTGTCTGGGACGCCATGTGCAGACACACCTTAGCTGATAGTTACATTGCAAAAACATTTAAAGAATTAGGTGTGACTGCACAAATTGGCGAAACAGAAAAACATAGAAAGTATGAGGAGCTGGAGGATCACTATATTTTTATTCCTTTTACTGTGGAAATTCATGGTCCTTGGGGTGAAGGGGCCAAAAAGTCTTTGGATGAATTAAGTTTGATATTTAAGTCCAGAAGCTTTAAAGCCTTTTTCAAGGAAAGGATCAGCTTGGCAATCCAGATAGGAAATGCCATTTCTGTGTTGGGAATATTTCGAAATTTCGCGAATAAAGGCTTTTTAGTAGGATTTGATTGTTTATTTATATTTATCTATTTCAATTTTTTTTCGTGGTATTTGATTTTTATACAATGTTATTAATTTATTGTGTTATTATAATTATAATACCGTAAAACGAGGTAACTTTGCTCCACTTTTTTGAGTTAATTCGAAAAATTCAAAGAAATAACCAAAAATTATACCATAAATTTTTTTTTTGTTTTTAATGAAAAACACATGGTATAGGTAATTAACATTTTTATTACAAAATACTTAGTATTATAAATATTTTTTTTTAACTTGAAAAGCTTTTTCCCAAACATTCAAAATGGTGAATCAAAAATTTTAAAATATTGGTTTTTTAAAGTTTTTATTGCATAGAAATCGATAACTGCACTAGACACCAAATTTTTCGAGGTCAAATTTTAATTGAATTTCAAGCTGCACTTCACTCTGGTATTAACTCGAGACGACTAAGCGGAAAACAGCGGCTACCACGTCTTTGTAAAGTCAAATTCGCAACGGATAATTCACGCATGGTGGCGTTGTGGTGCATGCGCAGATTTTTAATGTGGAATATCTAAGATTTTTTTTTGGCAATGTAGCAAAGTAGGACCAGGGGGCGCAAAGTAACCTCGTTTTACGGTACTTTAAATATTTTTGAAATAATATTGTTAAGAACCAGCTACAGAAACAAAAATATTTTAGGTTAATTCATACGGTCGAATTTTGCTATAAACAAAATTTACGAATTCTTAGCTGTAGTGGTTTTTACGAAAAATCCGGCAGCCATCCTTATACAGCTTGTATAAAAACGGTTTTTTACAGTGGTGCAAAGTTGCATTCATGTTTTTTTATACACAAATCCACATTAAATGATTTAGAACCAATATGATGAAAAATATTATTTAAGAGGGAGCTCTGCATGTGTTATTTATTAATGAACTCGTAAAGGTTTTGAAATAACTTTTTGATGGGAAAAGTATTTAATATAAAGGGGGACTACTGTGGAGGCGGTGTAGAGTTATATCGGAATAAAAATATTAAATATTGTAGGCAAAAATCTAATTATGAGGGTTTTAAAATAACACTTTTTTGGACATTGTTTTGCAAATTTAAAAAAAAATATTTTTGGAGTTTTAAGAAGAGACTTTAATGCATTTAAAACTTCATTGCGATAAGTGAAACGGTTCTAGGTTTAGGTTTAGGGTTGAGGTTTATTTTTTTTTGTTGGGGATTTAAATGCGCGCTAAGGAATTATTTTCTTTACTAATTGTCAAAAGTTTTATCAAAAAATATTAAATACTTTTTCCATAAAAGTGTGATTTCAAAACCCTCATAATCAGATTTTTGCCTACAATATTTAACATTTTTATTCCGATATAACTCTACACCGCCTCCACAGTAGTTCCCCTTTATATTAAATACTAGATTACATGCCATAGGCTGAGCTCCCTCCTAATATATGAAATTATTAAAAATTAAATTACAAATATCTTTTTTACAAAAAAAATGATTTATTTACAAAAACTTATAGCCCTATATAAAATTTAAATAGAAAATTAAATATATAAAGCACATATCGTAAACCTTTGCAGATAGCTAAAAGGGAAAAAATAGTAACAGCATGAAAACTATTGGAAATATAAAAAAATATATATTGCGACCAACAGCGAAATTATTATGAGGGGCAGTAACCGTTTTTAGTTCAGGCCTGACGGGGTCCGATACTGCGTATAATGATAAAAGCGACACACTTGGTATGGATAGACATAAGACTCGGCCAAACATTTTATGAAAGTGAACCACCCCCCCCAACCCTGGCAGGGTTCCGCCCTTAAACGTGCTTTTTGACGGTTTTTTGCCAATAACTCAAAAACGGTAAACTTTTCTAAAAACTCCCTTTTTCACCATGTACCTTAGTATCCTCTAAAGGCAGTGGTGCACGTTCCATAGACCTACGAAAAAAAAGGAAAAGGTTTAAAATATGTTTTTATTATTTTTCTTGTGGCATTTTGTATCCTTCAGAAATTGTTTTTTTCAAAAAAGTAGTTTTGTTCAAAAATCCATTGTATTAATAAGTTAGACATAACTTTTTAAAGTAGCCGCCTTGAAATAAAAATAAATGTGTTTGTAGAAATCCTCAAATCAAACAAAAATTTTGGACATTTATTTTTGTAAATAATACTCAAGGTGAGTAAAAAAATATTTTTGATTAGTATTAACTTAAAACTTATTTTTCGAGTTGAATTCTTCTAAATTTGGGGGAGGGGGCATCCCCCTCTCGCCCCCCTCAAAAGTTATAATTTACAGTATTTTTCTAATTATTTGCAAACTTTTAACTTGGCCAAAAACAACTAAGTAATAGTTATTAAGGCTGACCAAAAGTCCTGTCTAACGATGTATAACACGCCCCCCTTACATCAGAGGCGCATCTTTTATAGGCATTTAAATAAATGAGAGGTGTGGAAAAACCAATATTTTTTAAATTTTCTTGAATTTTATTGCCCTATATGTCTGGTTTTAAAGGTTATTTTTAAATCTGAAGAAATTTCCTTTCCAACGATGTATATCACTCCCCCCTCAAGGCAGCGGTAAATCTAGCATAGACGCACCAAAAATGGTCAAATTTGGTATACACTTGAATCTTCATTTAAGACAACCATGTTGGGACAGTATTAATACACACACTGCGTTCAATGAGAGAAGCAACACACTTGGTATGACTATACAGTATCCTCGCCCGAAAATATAACGAGGGGGAACCATCCGCCCACTCTTGGTGGGGGGGTGGTCCCCCCTAAATGTTTTTTTTCGACATTTTTTATTACATGGTATATCAAATTTGACCATTTTTGGGTCGTCTATGCAAGATCTACTGCTGCGTTAAGGGGGGAGTGATATACATCGTTGGAAAGGAAATTTATTCGACATTAAAAATAATTTTTAAAACCAGACATATGGGACAGTAATATTTAAGACATTAAAAAAAAACTGTTTTTCCACACTTCTCATTTATTTAAATGCCTATAAAAGGTGCGCCACTGATGCAAGGGAACCGTGTTATACATCGTTAGAGAGTACTTGTCATCAGCCTCAATAATTGTTACTTAGTTGTTTTTTTGCCAAGTTAAAAGTTTGCAAATATTTGGGAAAATACTGTAAGAGAGCACTTTTGAGGGGGTGAGAGGGAGGATGCTCCTACCCACTTTAAAGAAGGTCAACTAGAAAAAATCAGTTTTAAGTCATTACTAACCAAAAATAATTTTTTACTCACTCTCATTTTTATTTACTGAGTTACAAAAATGAATGTTCAACATTTTTGTTTGATTTAACTGTATACAATGGGCTTTTGACCAAAAATGTTTTTTTGAGAAAAAAATATTGTTAAGGATAAAAAATACCACAAAACAATTTACAAAAATATATTTTAAATATTCTCTTTTTTCGTACGCTAGTGGAACGTGCACCACTGCCGTTAGAGGGTACTAAGGTACATCGTTGAAAAGGAAATTGTATCCGCTTGAAAAATGATCTCCAGAAGATTTTTGAAAAAGTTGACTGTTTTCGAGTTATTAGCAAAAAACAATCAAAAAGTACGTTTAAAGGGAGCCCCCCTGCCAGAGTTGGGGGGTGGTTCCTTTTTGTAAACTGTTCGGCCGAGTCTTATGGAATTTTCTCTTTTTTTTAAAACAGTGTCTTTTTTTTTCGTTAAGACTATTTTCAGATGGTGCAAAGAAATAAACATCATTAATAAAATTTGCCAGAAAATACAAACAAGTAAAAATCAAAAATTTTGTTATGTTATTTTTTAAACGACTTTAATTCTGCTTTCTGCCAAATTTTTTCATAGTCTCCATGTTTATTTTTTTACACTATCTAAAAACAGACGTTTTAAAAAATGACCACAGTTTAAAAAAAAAAAAAGCTGCATTCGGAACTTGGGTATTGTCGAGTAAATGGCCGTATTTTAGGTTTTAATCCAAGTTAAATTTTAATTCAATGTTTTGATTTAAAAAATGAAAAACTGTTTTGTTTACCATATTTTGTAAACAAAAAAACTGTAGAAGATAAAAGTAAAAATAAGTTGTAGACCTTTTTAATACCTATAAATTTCGCATTTAACTTTTTTTGGTAGGAGTTTTGCCGAAAATCGTCAAATACCATTATGCACCCAATTTTACTCCAATAACTCGTATCGAGTCTAATTTTATTTCCTTATTTCCCATAGTTTTTATGCTGTTTCTGATTGTTTCCCTTTCAAAAGGTAACTGCAACTGTTGTCTATTTTGAGTATTACTTACTTTACATTTACTACCAACCCCTACAGACTTTAGGTTTTGCATCAAGATCAGTAATTTTTCTTATAATTATAGAGTCTGTAATTTTTGGAGTGTTTTCAGAACCATTTTCTCCAACTTGAAGATTTGATAATGCTATAGCCAATAGTGTACCTAAAACACAAATTTACGATGTTATCTTAATTTTTTATTATTGTTAGCGTGTTAATGTGTAGAATTTACCTGTGAAATTGTAATATTTCACATTTAGTTTCTGAGATATAGAACATTTTTAGCCATCCATAGCGTAGGTAAGGAAGGCTATTGGATGGGATCGTCAAATTTTTTTATTTATTTTCTCTCAAAAGTTCTTTGAGTAAAAAAAGGCCTAACTACTAAATTTTAAGACGGCGTCTGTCTGTCTCTCCGATTCGGTTTGGTCTAGTTTGTTTGGTTTGATTTTATTTGTCTGTCTGGGACAAGATAACTAAAAAACCGCTAAATCAATTGTAACCATATTTGGCAGAAGAATTTTGCGGTACTGACTTTTTTCAGTTTTTGTATTGCTTTAGAATTAAGCAACTACAAAACACAACTTTTTTGTTTATTAAGTTTTTTCAAAACTTGGTTTGTTTTTGAGATAAAAATAAAAACCATTTTATTGTCATCTCTTGAATATGAAATGAAGATATGCAATATAGGTTTTTATTTTTTATCTTTAAAACAAAGCTAGATACAAAAAACCCAAGAGACATAAATTTTGTAGTAGGTTGATTCGAAAAAAAAATACCAAAATTGGAAAACAGTCAGTGGCGTACAAATTTTTTGTCAAAAATATTGGTTAGGGTCTGTTCCGAGACACCAATGGATCTAATTATTTTATTTATTTATTTATTTATTTATCAACGGAATCCATTTACAACATAGAAATCTTTAAAAAAAAACAATATTTCCAAAATCATTTTACAAATCACAGACACTAACACAGTTTCAAAATAGACTAGAATACAGCAGGAACTTATAAAATACTTTTTAGGTGTTTTTTAAATAAATTAATTTTTAAGTCAAAAATATTTATTTGCCTTGACAGGCTGTTGGCACTACGTACTAATCGTGTAGTTGGTTCATTAATACCATAATTAGTGTGGTGGAATGGTACTGAAAAAATTTCTGAATGCCTATTAATTCTATTGGGAACTTTCAGTTTAAAAAGGGATAACAGCTGAGGACAATCTATTGCTGAATTGATCACCCTGTGAAGGAAACGTAAGTCTCATAAAGTTCTTCTTGACTCCAAAGTAGGTAAATTCAAACTATTCCTCACCCACCCATAGTTGTATTCTTCTCGCCGATATCCACTCTGCCACTCTCAAAAATTTATTTTGAACCCTTTCAAACTGCTCAATGTAACAACCATATGAAGGGGACCACACGACCGTTCCATATTCTAAGATAGGCCTAACAAGAGCACAATAAAGTGTCCTAAATGTAAACAATGACATGTGTGTGTGTTGATGACCGCTGGATAAAGCCAAATAGCTTCATTGCCCTATTTGTTACCTGACTGATGTGGCTGGAAAATGACAATTTACTGTCGATCAAAACTCCCAAGTCTGATATTTCTGTTTTAGAGGCAATTGGTGAGTTATTTATGGAGTAAATAAAATTTATAGGATATTTTTTTCTTGAAAAGGTTATTTTATGACATTTTTTAATGTTTAGAGACATTTTGTTTAGACGCACCAGTCAAAAAATAATTCAAGGTCCCCCTGTAGAAGCAAAGCATCATTCAATGATTTGATCTCTCTAAAAAGTTTTACATCATCAGCAAACATAAGAATGATACAATTTTTCAGATTATGTACAGGGTGATTTTTTATAATTGCAAGATCGCTATAACTCGGTTATTATTGGGAGTAGAAAGTTCAAACAAAAACTGTTCGGTTTGGTAAATTATGGCCACTTTAGACCCACCATTAGTATTTTTTTATAGGTTATAATATACAGGGGGCGACAATCAGATCAATTTTTTTAAAGGGAACACCCTATATATTTTTGTATTTTTAAGTTCCGCAAAAAATTAGCTTTACAGATATATGTAACACTATGGCTCTATCTTTGTTAGTTTCCGAGATATTGACGATTGAAATTCCGAAAATTAGCAAATTTTAAATACGGTGCGGAGTATTTCCTGTGACAAGTCACAAACAATATTAAGATGTGTGGATACCTAATGACATTGTCAGTGCCAAATTTTAAATATTTATGAACAATGTTGCTTTATTCCAATGCAGAAAAGCAAAAGATACTTTTATTATATGCGAAAAATAATAAAAATGCCACTACTACTGCGAGAGAATATCGAGAACTGTATCCAGCCCGACAATGTCCTAATATATCCACAGTTCTTAGGATATATAGAAAATTTCGTGAAACATCGTCTGTGGAACGAAAAAAACGAGTTGTTCGTCCAAACGAAGAGGCTAATTTAAATATTTTACTACATTTTCAAGAAAGCCCACAAATTTCTATAAGAAAAGTATCTTCCGCATTAGTGCAAGAAGGACAGGATCGCGTGACGTCTTTTACCAAAGTAAGAAGTGTCCTAAGAACAAATTCTTATTGGGCATATAAACAACAAGAACTTCAAGGCCTAACACCCGATCAGAAAAGAAAAAGGGTAGAGTTTTGTCACTTTATGCATGAAAGACTAAACGCAGAACCCCGTTTTTTAAATCACATTTTGTGGTCGGATGAGTCGACGTTTACAACTTGTGGTCTACCAAATAGACAGAATAGCAGACTATGGCCCACGACTAACCCTAATTTTGTAAAAGAAATTAAAAGACAGGCAAGACAATCCGTGAATGTCTGGTGTGGCATACTGAACGACCGTGTTGTTGGGCCATTTTTTTTTGAGCACTCTTTAACGGGACAAATTTATTTAAATTTTTTACAAATATACTTTTGGATGACTTGCCACTAAATCAAAGAAGAAGATTGATTTTTCAGCAGGATGGGGCTCCTCCTCATAATGTTCATGAGGTTCGAGAATTCTTAAATAATAATTTTAATGAATGGGTTGGGAAAAACGGCACAATACGCTGGCCACCCATGAACAGTTTTGATTTAACTCCTTTAGACATTTTTTTATGGGGTCACCTTAAAGATAAAGTTTACAGATTAGAAGCGAGGAATACTCGAGAGTTCAGAGAATTAATATCACTGTCTGTCAATGAGCTTAATGAAAATTTTTCTAATTTAATAACCAGAACAATAAATAATTTAAGAGACCGGTTTCAAAAATGTATTGAAGTCAATGGTGATAGGTTTGAACATTTGTTACGTTAATTTTTATTTATTTATGGATTTAAAACAATTAAAACATTAAAAAAATTGTCGTCTTTTGATTTTAAATTTCTATGAAAATTGACAAAGATGATTATTTATATTTATCAAACTGTCAGTCAATATTGTTTCAGTTTATTATTTACAGTCTATACGTTAAATACTCCGCACCGTATACCTATTTAAAATTTGCTAATTTTCGGAATTTCAATCGTCAATATCTCGAAAACTAACAAACATAGAGCCATAGTGTTACATATATCTGTAAAGCTAATTTTTTGCGGAACTTAAAAATACAAAAATATATAGGGTGTTCCCTTTAAAAAAATTGATCTGATTGTCGCCCCCTGTATATTATAACCTATAAAAAAATACTAATGGTGGGTCTAAAGTGGCCATAATTTACCAAACCGAATAGTTTTTGCTTGAACTTTCTACTCCCAATAATAACCGAGTTATAGCGATCTTGCAATTATAAAAAATCACCCTGTACCAAATCGACCAAAAATAAGCAAAACAAAACTGGTCCACAATGGGAGCCCTGAGGCACACCTGATGGCACCAGTATTTCAAATGAGGCTGCTCCCCCAAGTTTAACTATTTGACTTAATAAATTCAGAGATCCATTGGAGAAGGGGGTCCATAATGCCCAAAGCTTTAAGCTTTTCCAAGAGGACTCCATGGCTGACCCGATCAAAAGCTTTGGAAAAGTCAGTATATATCGAGTCAACCTGGAATCCCTCTTCCAAGCAGTTGTAAATATGATTTACATACAGAACCAAATTAGTATATTTTAATCTAATTAGGGCTAAATTAGCGCAATAGTAAGGCAAAAGTTAAAATAAAAGCAAAACTAACCAAAGGCTTGCAAGTAAATAAAGGTCTTAAACAAGGTTGCTGTATCTCGCCTACGTTCTTCAAGTTATACTTGGAACAAGCCCTTAAAGTATGGAAGAGAAAATGCCAAAACATGGGAATTCCGTTGGACGAAACCACCTTGTATACTTTATGTTTCGCCGATGATCAGACAGTAGTGGCTCAGGATTATGACGACCTCGAATATATGACACGAAAACTAATAGAAGAATACAATAAGTGGGGACTAGAGATTAATCTCAATAAGACAGAGTATATGTACTTGTATCGGTGGAATGAAACAGGATCTAATCTTAAATACCGGGCAGCGAATTCAGTCCTGTGATGAGTATAAATACTTAGGTCTAAAAATTACAGCTGACGGAACACTAGGCAAAGCTATAAAACAGTGGCGCACCCAGGAATGTGTCTTGGTGGGGGCCCGAGGCCTCATGATGTCAAATTTTAAGCTATTTTTTGTGTTTTATCATGAAATATGTAGAAAATATGTAAAAAAATCTAAGGCCTGGGTGCGCCCATGTCTAAAAGATCGAAACGTACAAGGAAGAAAAGCAATAACTTTATTAAATGGAATAATTTGGGACCAAAGTATATTAAAACATAACAAAAAGCTTATATATAACACCATCGTAAAAAGTATTATTACAAACGGCTCAGAAGTATGGCCAATCAAGGATAGAACAGAAAAAAATGCTTTCCGCTACGGAGATGGACTATTGGAGAAGAGCAGCTGGGAAATCAAAAAGAGAAAGAGTTACAAATCAAAGAATAAGAGAAATTATGACAGTGGATGAACGTACTTTAGTGGATGATATAAGAATAAAACAACTGGTGTGGTACGGACATGTACAAAGAATGAATGATGAAATACTACCTAAACAAATACTACAATGGAAACCAACTGGCCGAAGAAAACGAGGACGGCCAAGGAGAAGCTGGAGAGAAGGAATAGACAGTGAAATAAGAATAAGAGGCCTAGATGATGAATTATGGGCAAACAGAAACGAGTGGAGATTGGGTCTCGGAAGACGTAGAACGTTGTGAAACCGATAAATATATATATATATATATATATATATATAGGGCTAAATTAGCTTCTTCTTAGTTCAAGCAGCACTGCCAAAATTCAACAAAATCGACTAAATGTTTTCGAACAAATGTTTATATAAACTTTTTTTCCTAAAATCACTCAAAGAATAATCCGCTAAAGTTAGGGAACATACTTTTTAACATACTGTATATTAATATAACGTCACTTACCGCTCGGACTAAAATTGAGAGCCGCCACTGACGTGTGATATGGGGTAAATTGGCACAGCTTTTTTTGATTAAATATATCCCAAATATTAACGTGGGCATCGGCACCTCCAGTGGCAAACGAACTGTATATGGGATGGAAACTAAAATAAATATTTAGATAAGCTGAAGTACTTTATTTCTGCTTCTTGTGGAAAACGAACATCGACTTTTTGGCAAATGGTCAATTTTCCCTATTTTCACCCCGCTGAACTCGAATATTCCCGTTGCATTTTCTCATAAACTAAGCTTAATATAAAAAAAAGTAATGCACTTTATTGTAGACAGTAGCATTCCCTTTTCAACAATGTATAAGTTGAAAATGGGTTCCTTATAACAAACTCTCAAGCGACGTCCGGGTAATTTTTTTAAACATGTTTTACCTGATCTTCATCAAAGAATATGTTCTTTAGTTCGTCGTAGACAATACAATTTCTTTTCAAACAGGGTAGAATTTTATAATTACCGTTCTTAATATAAAGCTTCCTTAGTTTACGGTATGAATAAATAAAATGAAATTTTCCTTCAAATAGTGTATCACAAAATGTAATGTATCTTATGGCTTCATAACTTTCAAAAATTACCAAACATGTTTGTAAAATTTTCTTAGGAACTAATGTTAAGGGATAGGATAAGGTAAAGAACAACTTTTTTCCTAAGAAACTTAGTATTTTTTTTTTAAAGATAAAACGTAACAAAAAATTGATTAATTTGATTATTTTTGAAAACTTACTTAGTACACCCCTCGCGTCTTAAATCTGACATAATTAAACTACATGCAATAATACACCATTAAAAATAATTTTATCTATAAACATGTTTTTTCAAACTAATCCCAAAACAGCCCCCGCTGAAGAGCTACTTCCACTTATCCTAACCTTCTGGACCCATACATCGTTCTTCTCCTAACCTTATGGACCAATAATAATTGAATAAAACCTCAAAAATCCAGGTTTTGGGGCGTTTAGAGGAGTTTTCTCAGCCCCTGTCGATATCTCGAAGAGGCCGACCGAGATTCGAATTCAGCGATGTCGAAATCCACTATTTTGAATCATAATTTGCCAAAAAGTAATATAAAATTTCTCTAGACCGAACACTGAGAGCCTTTCAGATGCTACGGACAAGCATTGGGTTCCATCTGTCCGATTCAGCATCGCACTTTTAAAAAAGTGTTCACAAAAATTGAGCAGCTATTTGTTACGATTTGTTTCTTCTTGTTTCCAATAAAATAAAACTTTCAGAAACAATTATGATTTTTTTGTTTTCGTTTGAACCAACCAAAATTAATTGTTTACTTATGTTTTTTGTTATTCAGGCAAATTGGGTTCATTTTGTCCAGTTTATCATCGCACAAATAAAAAAAGTGTTCTCTTCGTAAGCTACGTTTCCATTGAAGTGACATTGAGCAACTATATTTGTTTTTAATTTTTTGTTGCCAAACATAAAACTTTTACAAATAATTATAAACTTTTCTTTTCCAACGAACCAACCAAAATTAGTTTATTGACCACCACCTAGATGCGAACAAGCCACACGGTTATTTAAAATTCCAAAAAACGTCATTTACGGTTTTAGGGGTCCCATTTACGGTGTTTTAGGGCATTAAATTCCACAACCTCCATATTATGTCAGGCCACTTATACCCTATTTCCACCAATGCATGCTCACCCCGATTCAAGAAACGCATCAGTTGACGCTGCATTTAAAACCGGTGCAAATCCATGGGCCGCGTGATGCGTTTTTTGAATCGGGGTGGGCATGCATTGGTAGAAACAGGGTGTTAGATGCAAAAAAATCATTCAGGGATTTAAGATTCTAGGAAACGTCATTTACGCCTTTTTAGGGTATTAAGTAAGATTAAGTAATCAGATTAGTAAGATTGGCCTGTGCAGCATTCAGTAAATTAAGCTACATATTAAAAAATATCCTCAGTACCTTAAAATGAAAGTGTATACCCAATGTATTCTTCCTGTGCTCACATATGGATCCCAGACCTGGACGCTTACAAAATCAAACATGGATAAGGTAACAAATTCCCAAAGATCAACGGAAAGACAAATGTTACATATAAAGCTAACAAATTGAAAAAGGAATTAATGGATAGGAAATAAAACAGAAATAAGAGATGTCAGAGGAGAGGTAGCAAAATTAAAATGGAAATTTGCCGGTCATAATATCAGACAGAAAGACGATCGATAGAACAAATCCATTGTAAACTGGAGACCTTGGGAAAATAAAAGAAGTAGGGAAAAAGACCCCAAATGAGATGGCCGGACGATTTGAAGAAACATGCGGGGACTAGATGGATGAACAGGGCGACAGACAGAGAAGGGTGGAAGATATTGGGGGAGGCCTATGTCCAAAGATGGATCGAAGAAGGCTAAATAGATAGATAGATAGAAATATTAAATCCCAAAGACTCCATATGGAGAAACTTTGAAAATTCATATTTTAGAAACAATGCATTTTACAACAAAAGCAGCAAGTTCTAGTATTGTCAGCCCACTTAGATGCAAAAAAATCACACAGTGATTTGCGATTCTGAAAAACGTCAGTTACGGTTTTTTAAGGTAACAAAGCCCATAGCTCTATATGTCAAAACTTTGTTATATTTTAGAAACTATACATTTTGCGGACAAAAGTACGGATTTTTGGTATTGTCGGGCCATCTAGATGTAAAAAAATAAGTGATTTGATATTTCGAAAAACGTCATTTACGGTTTTTTACTGTGTATCAAATCTAAGGTCACTATATATTCGTGATCTAGTGACCCTAATCAAATTCGCTCCAAATGACAACATTTTGAAAATTCATATTTTAAAAACTATTACGAACAAAAGCATCGATGTTTGGTATTCTATCTAACTATACTTTTTGTATTTTTACTTTGATTTTAACTGTTCTTATTGTATAAAAATATCATTGATTTTATGAGACCAGTTAACAAAAATTCATATCGCAGCAAACTAATAAAATAAGTTTCGGCGCCGTACAGTATTACTGGTCAAACGTATCATTGCATCACGTCAAGTATGTAACACCCGGTTTCCACCTATCCATGCCCACCCCGATTCAGAAAACGCATCAGGTGACGCAGCATTTAAAACCGGTGCAAATCCATGGTCCATCACGTGATGCGTTTTTTGAATCGGGGTGGGCATGCATTGGTGGAAACAGGGTATTAGACTTAAACCAAGGGCATGTTTTTAGTTTATTAAAGGTTGTTTAAGCCATATCAACCCTTATTGTCACTTCTTCGTCGCAGTGCCATTTATCATTAACATTAACGACTTTATACATGTTGCTTTTTACATAGGTTAGAGGAAAAGGATTTAAATAATAAAACTAGGTACTTTATGTGCAAAACAAGATAGTTTTCTTGTTTAAATGCCAAATCTTATTTCCTAGCCATAACTTACCTAATTGCATTAACTGGAAATATCTTCTCAGCACCATTTTCTCTGATTCTGTGACATTTAAAAACATATTTCTTTTTTTGAATTTCTGGACTTGAGTCTATGTACTCTACAGCCACTCTTCCTTCTGCAAAATAAAATAAAATTTACACTTGTTTAGGATTTAGACAACCAACTATTTTCTTTGTATCTTCACTTATAAAGACACCCACTAGTTTGTATAGGCAATAATAAAATAGCAAAGAGGAAATCTTACCTATACTACTCATAGCGAATCCTTGCTTGTTTGGAAATACTTTTAAATTTCTTGTTTGATATTTCATACTAGATTCCCTCTTTTGTAAAGCTAAAGCCATATTTCTGATATCCCATACTAGAACTCTTCTACCTAAAAGTTAATAATAACAAAAAATCACACCTGCAAAGTGTTTACTCCTATTTTGTTTACAATAATAAATTAAATTAAGTCCCTAATAAATTTTATAGTTTCTGCACAGTGAAGATTTAACTAAGAAGGTATACCTGCTGTGGCCACTACAAGTTTTTCTCCACAAGTATCCATGGCAAAAACTTTTTCGCTTTGATTGTATGTCCCAGCACAGATCGGAGTTCTACAGTCCCAAACTTTGACAGTTTTATCGAAACTTCCTACAAAAATAAAGACTTACATATGTAAAGGGTAGGTTGGGTAATTATGTTCTTAAACTTCGCTGTCATTAGTGCATATTAACATGTCCTAGGCCCATCAGAGATGGAAATACAACGAGCTCAGCATCTGCCCCCACGTGACACAACTGGACATGGGCGCACCATAGTTTGATTGAAATGTTAAATAGATATAGCCATCTGCGGTACCACCATGACTAAAGGCGTTTCGCCACGGATCATTGGGGGTTTTGCGATAGCATCTTATACAAGCCCTCTACGAGGGGCGCTAAGAAGCCACTGACGAAGCCCACAATGTTGGCTAACTAATGACCCAAGTAACATTTTCAATTACCTAAGGTTTTATAAATTTGAGTACCAGTTCCTACAAGGGTGATTAGATTTTATAGCAAGCTTTCCTGGTTTTATAAATTACCTGAAAGTTCTATAACGGTAATTGGGGGAGCCTGGGAAACACATCTTATAATAACTTACAAAAAGTGGTTTTATAAGTGAGGTGTAATAAAACTAGAAGAACAGGATCCCTTCAGCTGTATTATATAACCACAGTACGTTTGTATAAAAGGCCCTTTATAAATCCTTAAGTTATTGATATTTATAAGAGTGTCATAAGGGAACGTCCTTAAATTATGTAACGCCAAAAATTTTTGACCCCCCTTCCCCCCTTGTGACACGTTTTCAAGAAAAAACACATTAAAAAAACATTGAGTGTAACGCAAGGCCAAAACCCCCTCCACCCCTGAGCGTTACGTAATTTAAGGACAGACCCTTACATATTTTGTAGTTTTTAGGTTTTTGCGTTTTCTCAAGTTAAGTGGACAGATTTTCCTTAGATTTTGGTTGTTTTAATATATATACAATTTGAATGTTTTAGAATAATACAAGTATTTTTTAATCATATTTGACCATATTCTTTTAGAAAAAAATAGTAATATGTAATTTAACAGTCACTTGTTTTAGTGTCAAAATTTTTGTGGAAAATATTACTAAAATTTTGTTAATTTCCAGAGCGCGCGAGTTTTGTGAGCCCATAAATTTTAACGTAAAGTTGCGGCCGCAGGTATTTTCACGGCATACACAAAAGATTTCGAAGACTCTTTTATTGAGATAAGGCACATGTATCTCCATAATTATTATAGGTGCTTGTTTAGAATTGTTACTTCATGTTCTATTGTACATGTCTAGCCATGGCTTAAAAAAAAGGGAGTCAGCAGTACGGAAAAACCAGATTACCAGAATACTTCATTTGGGTTTTATTAGGGTTGCGCCAACGTTCTTATTCCTCTTATATGACCGCCACCACACCGCAAACAGTTTAGGTTTTATTAGACGTTTATAATTAGGTTGCTGCCACCCTTTTTTGATTCTTCATTTAAGCATTATAGGTTCCAAAAACGTTCTTGTCACCTCACTAAAAAATTTTAGGTTTTGTAATTTGGTAGTCGCAAATTTCTAGCAATCCTTATTAAACATGAAATGTTACTTGGGGACGTGCCATGCAACATACTTAGCTTGCGGAAGTAACGGGAAGCCTAAATGAACGCAGCGTTTTTCAAAGTATAACATGGTATGTGTTTCAATAATCATTCCTAATAAATTTGCAGTTAGCGTGGAAACAAAATGTCTTGAGCATGGGTGCAAGGTTTACCCTGCACACAGACCTTGCACAAAGAATTTTTTTTGGCGATCTTTCCCTTTGATAAAATAATTTTTTTGGGATATTCATAAACAACAGTTTTTTGACTGGTATTTGTATTTAATTACTAATATAACAAACTTTCAAAACAGGCTGGATAAGTATAAGATCTTTCAAGTTCCTTTTATTCGTTAGTATTCGTTCGATCGCAGTTCAGTACGGTTATATTGCATCGTACCTGCATGATAGTACTAACGAGGTCAAAGTCGAAGTTTGTTTTGTTTACAATAAACCTCGCGCGTGAAAAACCTGTGTTAAAAATCTATATACAATGTGTATTATAAATAATATATCATGTTTAAAAGCAAAAAAAGTGTACCATCACCTGTGAAACTTGTTTTAAAAATTAGCGAAAAGCCCAAACAAAATGAAGAAAAAATGGATAATGCCGAATTATTTCAGGATAGCCATGCTAGAACTCAAAATGAAGAAGTTTTATATAGCGAATGGAAAAAATCCCAAAACGAAAAAAATTCACTTAGTGTACAAGTGGATTATCTCCGAAGTCAACTGGAAAGTATGCAAAGAAAATTTGCAGATTTAGAGACAAAAGTCACTAAAAAAGAAGAGTCTGACATGGACTACATTACTGATGAGGACGATCTGGCAAGAGAAACTGAGTGGATCAGACAAAAAGGAAAAGGTTGGAAAAAACGTCGAATGGATACTTCACTCTCACCACCACAACAAAGCTCGGGCACTGGAGAGCCCTCCAATAAAACACAAAATGAAGAACCCCCAACTAAGGTTAAAAAAGCTCCATTACCTCCACCGATTATGGTAAATGGCGTAAATAATTTTAATGATATTTATGAAAAGTTAAATATCATACAAGGAGTTAAAATAAAAGTTTTAAATAACGAAAATATTAAAATAAATGTACAAGACGCAGACAGCTATCGGCTGGTTACTAAAATGCTTAATGAAATAAAGCATCAATGGCACTCATACGAAAACAAACAAATAAGGCCAATTAGAGTAATAGCGAATAGGCTACACTTCTCATGTAACCCACAAAAAATTGTAGCTGATCTACAAAAAAAAGGTTTTAAGGCACTGGAGGCCAGCAACAAACTTAAATGGAGAACAAGACAACCTCTTAACATGTTTATGCTCACATTTAGCCACGATGAAGATATCAACAAAATTTTTGAAATTTCCAGTATCCTTGGGATTGAAGTGGAAATAAAAGCACTAAAAACCTCAAAGTTAGTCCCACAATGCAAAAGATGCCAATCTTATGGACACACGCAAAAATATTGCGCTAAAGAACCACGTTGCGTGAAATGCACGGGGAAACATCTTACTGTAGAATGCCCCAAACCAAAAGAATCTGAGCCAAAATGCATCCACTGTGGAGGCAAGCATCCTGCTAACTACAGAGGATGCCTTGTTGCTAAGGAAATACAAAAATTGAAAAATAAACCTAAGAAACCGAATCTCATACCAAACGTGAGTACAAATAGACAAAACCAACAGACAAGAAACACAGTCACACAAAACTCTGTGACAAGGACATACAGCCAAGTAGCAGCAACAGCTACTATACCTGATATTAATATCAGTAGTCAAAATACTATGGAACAAACACTACAATTAATTTTGGAGAAATTGAACAAACTTGATGAGCGATTAACTAAACTAGAAAGTAGCAATAACGGAGCTACCAATATGCCTCAAAATGGTCAGTAATCTTAGAATCCTAGCTTGGAATGCCAGTGGTCTCTTGCAACATCAGCAAGACTTGCAAGTTATTCTAGACATAGAAAAAATTGACGTCTGTCTTGAAACGCATTTCACTAACCAGTCTCACATTAAATATAAGGTTATAAAGTGTATCATACAACAACACCCTAGCAATACTGCACATGGGGGAAGTGCTGTAATAATTAAAGAAAATATATCACACTATGAGGAGATGGGATATAAAACGATAGAGATTCAAGCTACATTAGTAAGTGTAAAAACCAAAACATATACATTAGTCATAAGTGCTGTCTATATACCACCAAGGCACTTACTAAAGAAAAATCAATATCTTAATTTACTCAGAAAATTAGGAAACCGTTTTATAATTGGAGGTGACTTTAATGCAAAAAATACCTACTGGGGATCTAGACTGACGAATTCTAAAGGAAAAGAACTTTTGCAAGCTATTAGTGAATATCAATGTGAGCCGATATCAACTGGTAAGCCCACATACTATCCAACAGATCCAGGAAAAATTCCAGATCTAATTGATTTTTTTATAGTAAAAAATATATCTTTGAGTTTTGTAGATATAGAAGAAAGTTTTGATTTACACTCAGATCATTCACCTATTATTCTAACTCTTAGTAAAAACATAATAAAGAAAGAAGAACCAAATATCTCACTAGTTAATAAACTGACTGACGGGATTAGTTTTAAACAAAGTCTGTCAGAAAAAATAAACCTATCAGTACCATTGCAAACGCCAGAACAAATCGATAAAGAAGTTGAATATTTTGTTACAAATATTCAACAAGCAGCTTGGGAAAACAGTCCAAAACCAAAGAGAATTTTTAAGGGAAAAAACTATCCAAAGGAAATTAGAGACCTTATATTGGAAAAAAGGAAACTAAGAAGAAAGTGGCAGCAAAGCCGTGATCCTCGGGACAAAACAGATCTCAACAACATGACGCAGCGCATTAGGCGAGAAATTCTAGTAATAAAAAATTAATCTATTAACCATTTTCTTAATGAACTTACAGATGATAAAAATACCGACTATTCCCTTTGGAAAGCAACCAAAGATTTTAAAAGACCAATTATCCAAATTCCACCCATACGAAAATCTAACAACCAGTGGGCAAGGAGTAACGAAGAAAAAGCAGATATTTTTGCAAGTCATTTAGAAAAAACATTTCAGCCCCACGAAGCACCAGATGAACACTTTCATTTAAATGAACCCCATCAAATCGAGGACCATGTTAAGCTTACATCACCAAAAGAAATATTAACAGAAATCAAAAATATTAATTCGAAAAAAGCCCCAGGGTATGATCTTATTAACGGGGTAGTCATAAAACAACTCCCCAGAAAAGCTATCGTAAAACTATGCAACCTCATTAATGCGTCTTTTAGGCTTAGGTATGTACCTAAACTGTGGAAAGTTGCAGAAGTTATCATGATTCCAAAACCGGGAAAACCACTCCATGACGTGTCATCTTACAGGCCAATATCTTTGCTGCCAATTATATCCAAGCTCTATAAAAAATTATTGCTTAAAAGAATAAAACCCATCATAGAAAGACAAGAAATTATTCCATCTCATCAATTTGGTTTTCGAGACAAGCATTCCACGATAGATCAAGTACACAGAATTACTAATATAATAGAAAAAGCACTAGAAGAGGGAAAAGTTTGTTCTGCAGTTTTTCTAGATGTAGCACAAGCATTTGACAAAGTTTGGCATGAAGGCCTTAATTTTAAACTAAAACGGTTTCTGCCAAAACAATATTCGGATATTTTGGAATCATACATATCTGATAGACATTTTAGAGTAAAACAGGAAGACTCATACTCAAATTTAAGAGAAATTCAAGCAGGCGTGCCCCAGGGTAGCGTACTAGGCCCTTATCTATACTTATTATTCACTTGTGATATCCCAAAGCCAGAAAATTGTCACTTAGCAACATTTGCCGATGATACTGGTTTATTGACGGTAGAAAAATCTATTGAAAAATGCATAGAAAAACTTCAGGATGCAGTCACCCAAGTTCACAGTTGGACCACAAAGTGGCGAATAAAATTAAATGAAACCAAATCAATTCACGTTGATTTTATAAATAAAAAATATAAATCACATACAAATAACAATTAACAACATTCCAGTACCATATTCGAATCAGGCAAAATATCTAGGTATGACACTTGATGCCAAATTGCGCTGGAAAGCACATGTTAAGAAAAAAAAAGAAGAACTTGAGATAAAGTATAGAAAAATGAACTGGCTAATTGGAAGGAAGTCCAATTTAACAATTCATAATAAGTTACTGCTTTATAGACAAATACTGAAACCAGTATGGACATATGGTATTCAACTATGGGGTTGTGCTAAAGAGAGTAACATTTTAGTTGTACAGAGATTTCAAAATAAAGTATTAAGAAACATTGTGAATGCACCTTGGTACGTTCGAAATAGTGACCTTCATCGAGATCTAAAAATCGAAACTGTAGCAGAGACTATAAAAAAGTACGCAAAAAGCCATGAAGATAGACTCCATCGGCATGTGAATGTGGAAGCAATTCAGCTTCTAGACAATTCTATGCTAGTTCGAAGACTAAAAGGAGTGAAGCCGTTTGAGCTAGTAAACTAAGTGAATTACACATAAAACAAAATAATGCTATAAACACAACACAATTGTGAGTTACAGACTAAACAAAGCGGGGAGAACTGTTGAGTGAACCCCAAGTTTAAATCTGACTTTTCTAGTAAATTAAGTTAAAACAAAATTGCTAATTAGTCTTACTGACTAGATTGTAATAAAAAAAATACAGTGTGTTTGACAAATAAAAATAAAAATAAAAATAAAAAAAGTTCCTTTTATTTTCTTACCTGTTACAATACAATTTAAATCGGAGCAATATTTGACACATTTGATTGCGGCATTATGGCAACCAACAACCTTTTTAGAAGAGTTGTTGTAATCAAAGGACACTAAGCAGCTATCAGATCCTCCACTATATGAATGCGAAATGTCCTAAAAACGCAAATATAAACATACACAGTGAAATAAAAAGACTTTATATTAGGAGTCAAAATTGTATGAAAATCACTGCTCCTGCACTTACTAGCAAAAAAGTAGTAGTGCATTTCAACACTTTAATTTATTTTCCAAGTCACAAGCTTTGGCGGTTTTTCTCATAAAATTTAGATAAAATTGGATAGTGCTATTTTTTTAGCATATTTATGCTTGAATTAAATATCTGGGTTTAATTAAATTATAGGACAAATGTGTGCAACCATTAGCGCGCGGACAAATGCGCGCAACCAATTGCGCGCAACCATTAGCGCGCGGATAAATGCGCGCAACCTTTAGCGCGCGGACAAATGCGCGCAACCATTAGCTCGCAAAAGTATATGTATCAGAAGACGCTGGGTCAACAGCGCGCAGAACATTTGCGCGCCAGCCAATTGCGCGCTGACAAATGCGAACCAAAACTAACCGAACCTAACCAGAACTAACCAAACCTAACCAAAACTAGCCAAACCTAACGAAACCTAACCTGGCGCACAAATGTCCTGCGCACAATTGAACCAGCTGCGTATCAGAGTCCCATCCAACCTATAACCAAGTCGAATTGCTCTGTCCAGCCGAGGTATACCAAGGGTCGAGGATAGTTGGCAGTTGACCTGGTTAGGTTAGTATCCTAATCTGACCCGGTTAGGTTAGTAAAAAAACTACCCTGATCTGGTCAGATTTTATTTGTACACAAACCTAACCGGGTCAAATTAGGATCCTAACCCAACCAGGTCAACTATCAACTATCCTCGAACCTTGGTATACCTCGGTTGGAAAGGAAAAGTTGCGCGCATTTGTCCGCGCGCAATTGGTTGCACGCTATTGGTTGCGCGCATTTGCCCGCACGCAATTGGTTGCGCGCTAATGGTTGCGCGATTTGGGTGCGCGCTAATGGTTGAGCGCATTTGGTTGCGCGCATTTGTCCGCGCGCAATTGGCCTGCGCGCAATTGACCTGCACGCTATTGACCAAGCGCCTTGATTAGCACTATCGGCAGAAAGCGTTAAAGTTAATTGAAACAATTATTTATCCGCAAAACCTACACTTACTTTTTCTGGAGTTGTTTAATGTTTTTTTTAAAACGCACTAACTTTTTTATTATTTTTTAACGGATTTTTCTCCCGATAGATTCTCGCAGCGAGATGCTTCGGTGACCTTAACATAAATAGTCAGCATACTCCTCTGCGCGCCCTGTTCGTCCATGCACGATTTAAGACCACCTTCAGACTGAGACGAGACAGTGATGTGACACGCGACTGCTGTCAAAAGTTTAAACTTGGGAAAGGTCAAGTTCTCGTGTGGACCAAAATGGTGCACTGATTTTTTCAAGAAACTTGTTTTTTTTAAGTACATCTACAATCCGCTAATTGTACTTGGTACTTGAAGTACTTTTAACAATGTAATTGGAAATGTGCTTGATTTTGTCAAGTAAAGTATTTCAAGTACATTTAAAGTACTTCAAGTACATTCAAAGTACTTCAAATACATTCAAAGTACTTCAAGTACATTTGAAGTACTTCAAGTACATTAAAATCACGCATAGTACAAAAACTATTCATGAAGTACAATGTAGATATAGGTGAGATATAACTTTAATGCGCCGAAGACAAGTGATAATCTCAGGGTTGCCACCTATCCGGTTTTTTGATCAACTTGGCAGCGAAGTCCGGTATTTTAGCAACCTTGCAATAGGTACGTCTTAATTAATCGCCCAAAAAATCGTAGTATTAGGTAAACACTTATCCAAAGCTTAATGCCTATAGGCTTAATTATTTCCACGCATCATCATTATTTCGTGGAAATTCAGTGTGAAAAACTACTAGAGCATTAAGGTCACTGCATCCTGGAAGCCTGGCGTCTCCGCCAGGCTTCCAGGATGCAGTGACCCTACTAGAGCAGCCATCAAAAATGCCATCTATTGAGGGGTGTCACTTGCAGCTCGATTTTTGGGGATCCACTTACTCACCTTGCAGCAGACGTTCTCTACGTTTGATGGAGCTTGGTTTAAAGAACCGAAAATTTATTTAATCTGACTAGATACACGTCAAAAATTTCCTTGGATATTTAAGTTTGTTATGCTTATTCATTTAGTTTGATTGAAACAAGTTTTTAAGCAGTTTTGTGGGCTATTATAAAAATAGTACTTTCTATGAGTAATTTAGAAATTATTGACTGTAAAAACAGTGCCCCAAATGCTCCACCAAAATAGAAATAAGGCAAGGTATGGTACGTGCATCCCGGGAGTTTTTTGTAGGTCTCATTACAAAGTCAAATATATTTGGATTTACACAATGTGATCTATTTAGAACCACTGTATGCAATTTGAGACAGAAAAACTTTTATTATATATATTTTAAAATTTTTGTTTAATCAAATTATCTCTTTTTATTACCTTTCTTTGGCATTTGTATGTAAAATAATAAGTTCAGAAAAAATAAATAAATGCAATTTAGGTATATAAGTAATACATATTTACACACAATAATATTCCAAAAAATAAAACCATTCAGGTTGAAAATTTTGTAAACATTTTTGATATGTTTTAATTTTTTTTTACAACAATTTTTTTACATTTTTGAGATTTTTTTTAAATTTTTTGTCATCTTAAATATTTTTTGAAGTTTTTGACGATTTTTGACATTTTTACTTTTTTGAAATTTTTGATATTTTTTAAAATATTTTTGGCATTTGTCTAATTTTTTGACATATTTAAAGTACTTGAAGTACTTCTATTGTAAAAGTAAAAGACTTGAGGAAAATCAAGTACTTTTACTTGGTCAACAAGAAATATTCCATGACTTGGTACTTGAAGTACATTTGAAAAGAAAATGTACTTAGTACTTCAAGTACTTTTACAAATCTTAATGTACTTGGTACTTGTAGTTGAAGTACTTTCATAATGTACGTGTGAAAGCTCTGTTGTGTGTTGATTTTTTTGTTAATTTGATTATGAAATTGTTTAATGTTTTTAAAAAAAAATTCTCTATACAATAAAAATAACTGAGGCTATATACTTTGTTTTCATCAGGATTTTCTGCTTAAAATAATCATTCATATTAAAATTCTGGAATATCACCCATTTTGACAGTTTTGTAAAAGGGAAACTGGCTCAGACACTGGTGACAGGGTGAAATTTTGCATGAATTTTTTAAACAAATTCATGTGTTTTTCAAAAATCATATGTACATGGTACAAAGTTTAAAGCCGGACTATCCCCAACCTTAGGGCACTCAGCTTTTAAATAAGGCCATATCTACATAAGGACAAAAGTGACTGAATAACCTTGGGAAAACTATATTTTCATTTTTCACATAAATTTTTTTTTATATTTTTGGCAGGTTTAGTAATTTGGTAGGTAGGCTAGTAAACCCTCCAAAGAAACTGTTTTATGCAAGAATATTGATGAAATAATTGATTAGTTTGGCTCAGCCTGCATTATATATCCTGCAGTGAGTTTTAAATTTTACAATTTGGGCATGATACATTTTTGCCTAAAATTATGCTGAACAAACCAGAAAATATGGTTTAAGTTCTGGCAAAAACGCAGCCAACGATAAATACCGGCCATGGCGCGTTATAAGCAAGTCGGCGGTCACGTGATCTTAGGAGTCCCAGGATTCTTATTGTATTGCTTAATATATTATATGTTTTTACACAATTTAAATAAATTAACAAAAAATTTTGTTCTTTTATAGGCAAAAATTGAAAAAAATATTTTGCTGATATGTGTTTATTATGGATCAAAGAACTGAATGTATAAAATAAAAAATTATACAAAATTTGCACTCTAATATCTTCAGGTACATAATATCGTTAGTAACTTCAACTCTATACAAGTCTTTTAAAATTGGACATATCAAACCTAAGCTTTTAGTTTTTTAATTTTTCTTTGAGTGTCATCATCTTTGTCTGAGTTTTTATTCAAAGATTTATTAGCAGACACTAAATCATTGTGCGTTTTAATAAAATTATTTAAAAAAACCTTACATGCCCTGTTAGTCCACGGTTAGAAAAACGTTAAATGCAATGGACTGTATAAATTTTAATTGATGATAGCGCGAACAAACATAAATATTGATATGAAATTACGAAATAATCAAAACGTCCATAGGTAAAATATTGGTGGCACACAACGGTAATCAGAACAAATGCACTCACCTCTTTGCATCCACTTTCTCCACGTTCCAAGGGGCCCCTGATTGGATCTAATGATGTCACCACGTAGCTGAAGGGTTGAAGTTTCTAGTTCTATGCTTCAGTACACAAAAATCGAGCACTTTCAGGTGTAGATATTTGAAATAGTTGGAGAACGAAATTAACACGCCATTTTCTCTGGCGATTGACAAGGATCTCACTTGTTGTTGGTGCGCATGTCCAAATACGCGGAATGCGCTTTGTCCTTCATACAGTTATGTGTTTTTAAAAATATATATAAACAACCGCGAAATTTAGCGGGAGCTAACATAACTGCCCTCCAAAACACACAATTTTAGAATCTCAACCGGACAGATATAGATATAAGAAAAAGAATCGACCGATAAATATAAATGAATGAAAATAGATAAGTATAGTAAGTTTATTTAGAGATAACGAAATCCCGAAAAAAGGCAAAACAAACAAACAAAAAATTCAAAAAAAAATAAAAAATAAAAAAAAACCTATTGTAATACCCAGTAAAAGGTAGAAAATTAAAATTACTTTTAATTTGGCAAGAGGCACAGTTTTACAACTGGCCGCTTATAAACACCGGTAACCGTTTGTACCGTCGCAACACGCACCTGACCGTCCCCGCCGGGATGCAGTTCGATGACCCGACCGACCGGCCATTTCAAAGGCGTTTGAATGTGATCACTTGTTATGATAACCAAATCATTTAATTTGATATTTGGGGACGAATCAGCCCACTTGTGTCGCTGTTGTAGCGTATGCAAATACTCTATAGAATACCGTTTCCAAAAATCATTATGTAGTTTTTGGATTAGTTGCCATCTCGAGAGCCGATTTAGGGGAACCTCGGACAAATCTGACTCCGGAATTTCTGAATTAAGGGGTTCAAGTGTCAAAAAATGCCCAGGGGTAAGATGTTGAAGATCGTGTGGGTCTGAAGAGGCAGGAGATAAAGGGCGACTATTAAGTACGGCTTCTATGCGACAGGCAAGGGTGGACATCTCCATGATAGACAACTTCTGGTCGCCGACGACTCGTACAAAGTGAGTTTTAAAACTTTTGACGCCAGCTTCTGCCAGGCCATTGAAATGTGGACTGAGAGGAGGTCCCAGATGCCAACGAATAGAAAGTCTGGTGGCAGCACTTCTTGCGTAATCCAGTAATTGGTTACGAAACCCTATAAAATTACTGCCTTGATCTGACCAGCATTGCGTCACGCTTCCGCGTCTGGAAATGAATCGATGGAATGCACCTACGAACCCTTCGGTGGACAGTTCCATGGTTAATTCCAAATGCACGCAATGTGTGGCCGTACAGACAAACACACAGACATACGATTTGAAAGCTTTACAACCACGGTAACGATGAGGAATCACAAAGAAAGGTCCACAAAAGTCGATAGCTACACTCGAAAAAGGTTTTAGTTGATTGATTCGATGAGCGGGAAGTGAACTCATTATGGGCGGTCTATAGGGTTTAGGGTTGATTCTAAAACATTGCAAGCACTTGGATATGGTTCTTTGAATTACCCGTCTGGCAGATAATATCCAAAATTGCTGTAAAAGCAGATTATGTAATGTTTTAAACCCAGGATGAAGATATTGTCGATGAGCGGACTCGATAAGAAGAGTAGTTAAACGATGGTCACTCGAAAGTAAGACGGGGTGTTTTGCAGAATAAGACAAAAGGTCAGATTTTTGTAATCTGCCACCGACTCTAATGATATTATTCTCATCAAGAAAAGGTGAAAGTTTTCGCAAAGGTTTCGGTATTGGTTTATCCTTAGATAACGCGGAAAAAAGCTCAGAAAAACAAGAACCTTGCACGCGTTTGATAAGAAGGTGTAACGCACTTTGCATCTCACCGGTGGTAGGAAAAACAATATTCTCAAAAATAACTTTTTGGTCCGGCGGCTTAGTGGGTTTTTGATAGGAATGGTTTTGAAAAAGGTTAACTATTCGAAGGACATAACAAATGATACGTTGAATTTTTGATATAGAGGAATATTTGATAAGAAGCTGATCTAAGAAGTTGACATCAATTATCGCATTGCAACAGACTTTTGGCTTTTCCTCCAGATTAATATCTCCGAAATCAATCGGCATTTTTGGTTTATGAAAATCGGGCCAGTCGTTTTCGGGAGACCACAAAAACGACGGTGCGTTCCACCACATGTCATGTGACATGAGCTGTGAAGGGGTGGCCCCTCGTGACGCAATATCGGCTGCATTTAAAGCAGAAGGAATGTAGCGCCACGAGTTTGAGGGAATGATTTCTTGGATTCTACTGACTCGATTTCCAACAAAGGTTTGCCAGCGATTAGGAGGGGATGAAAGCCAGTGCAATACGACTTGCGAATCGCAGAAAGTAACGATATTTGTAAAAGTTATTTTTCCTTCATAGCTAGATAAAACGAAGTCAATTAATTCGCTTAAAAGAAATGCGCCTAGGAGTTCTAGCCTAGCCAAAGTTTGTGACTTTATAGGCGCTACCCTAGATTTTGCAGATATGAGAGAAACAGATATATGGTTTTCCTCTTCTACACGAAAATATACGACGCCTGCGTAGTCTCGAATTGAAGCGTCACAGAAGCCGATGATTTGACAGGTATTGGTTTTTGACAGTTTGATTTGTCGGGGTAATTGAAAATTGGAAAGAAGCGGGAATTCAGAACGAAGTTTGTTCCAAGAGTCGATGATAGAAGAATCTGGTTCTTCGTCCCAGCCTATTTTCGATATCCACAACTGTTGCAAAATAAATTTTGCTTGTAGCAACAAGGGACAAAGAAAACCTAAGGGATCGAAGATTGTCCCTATGATAGATAAAATAGAACGTTTGGTTGGGGGTTTGTCCTTCATTCGGCATTGATAAGAAAAAATGTAGTTTTTTGGATGCAATTGAAGTCCTAAAACTTTGATAAAGTGGGATTCCTCCTTGTCGAAAGAGAGAGGCATTTGACGATCGGACTCTGGCAATGTTGCCAATAACTCCGGACAATTGCTTGCCCATTTTTTAAGTTCAAATCCTCCCGACTTCAACAAATCATTGAGTTCTGTTTGAAGGGAGAGAGCTTCAGAAAGCGAAGGGCTAGTTCCCAAGATATCGTCGATATAGATTGACGTTTTTAGAACAGTACTAGCCATAGGAAAACGTTCCTTTTCTCTCTCTGCCAGCTCATTTAAGGTACGCATGGCTAGAAAAGGTGAGCATGTCATGCCAAAAGTGACAGTAGAAAGTTCCCACACTGAAAGTGGGTCCTGTGGAGAAAACCTCCACAATATCCTTTGATAAGGACGGTGATAAGGATTGATAAGGACTTGACGGAACATCTGTTTGATGTCAGCAATGTAGGCAATAGGATTAAGACGAAACGTAAGGAGTAAAGAAGCAATATCCTTTTGAAGTTTCGGTTCAGATAACAATGTGTCATTGAGACTAATATTTTTTGGGGTGACTGCCGAACAATCCCAGACTACCCTTAATTTTGTACTTAAGCTTTCCGGCTTTGGTACGCAATGATGTGCTAAAAAACACGACACGTCGACCTTTGGTTGACTAGATAAAACTAAACTCATATGATTAGAATCGATATAGTCTTGCATGAAACTTGAATAGGCAGTGTACAGATCAGGATTTTTGATTAATCTATTTTCTAGAAGTAAAAATCTACGATAAGCTTGCGGATAAGTATTTCCTAGGTCAGAGTTTATTTTGTCTTTAAACGGAAGATCTACCATGAATCTACCGCTCGGTTGCCGTACTACACTAGCAGTAAAAATTGATTCTGCCTGTTTTTCTTCCTTTGATAAGATTTGTTTTTTAGGTAAATGTTCGATTTCCCAAAACCTAGGGAGAATGACCTCTAAAGGAGGTGAATGACTCGTTAAAAAACAACTGGTTCGTTCCGTAAGACTACCTACTTCGTCAACCTTTCCCATGACGAATGAACCAAAGATAGTTTCAAGGGCTGAAGGCTGCCCTACCTGTCCAAGAACCCTGCCCTCCTTGAATATCTGTGCGAATAGCTCGCAACCAATAACCAGGTCCACAGGTCTAGATTTGAAATAAGATGGGTCGGCAAGTTTAAGGTTTTGCAAGTGTTTCCACTGATTATCGTTCAAAGAGAATGTAGGCATATTGGAACATAGTTGTGGAACCACAATTGCTTCGAAATTAAGTAAAGGAGTGACTTGTCCTTGTGGCTTAATGTGACATTGAACGAGCCCTTTGGAAGTAAAAGAAGACATCTGATTTAATCCGAATATTTCAGTGGTGGCCTAGGAAGATTAAGACGCTGAATACACTTTTCACTGATGAATCCTGTCTGTGATCCAGAATCAAGCAGTGCCCTTACAGGTTGAAAATTTCCGCAACCGTCCATAACATCTATTATGGCGGTGCATAAAAGAAAAGTACCTGAAGGTCCTGAGGCATTTAATGACACATGAAGATTATTGACAGGTGGTGTGTGAATGACAGGACTAGTATCTTGGCTTCCAGACTCTTGATTAGTTTCTAAGATATGAGTTAAAGTGTGGTGCCTTTTACTATTGCAAGTCCTGCATGAATATTTTGATTTGCACGTATCTACATCATGCAAGGGATGAAAACACGCTAGACATAATTTTTTCTGTTTGACGAAAGATAGGCGATCGATAGGTGAGAGATCAAGAAATGTTTGACATTTCGAAAGCACGTGACCTTGATTACACCGGAAACATTTTATTCCCGTACTCGAATTAGTTGAGGTGCCAGCCAGTCCTATAAAAGGCGAATTGGATGATTTATAGGTAGGCTTTTGCCCAAACTGATTTCGCATAGAATTTGAATTTTAATAGGTAGGCTTTTGCCCAGACTGATTTTGCATAGAATTTGATTTTTGATATATAGGCACCTTTTTGGGTGCTGTTGATTGAGGAAGTGATTCCAAAACTTTACATCTTTTTTCTAAAAATTGAAAAAGTGACTGAAAAGTGGGAATTTCGGTATTAGTATTGGCGTGACTCATTTCGAAATTTGAACGCGTTGGAATATCTAATTTTTCTAATAAAATGAAAAAAATAATAAAGTCCCAACTGTCAACGTCAAAGCTAAGTGATTTTAAAATTTCTAGGGATTCAGAAAAGGTGTCAATTAAATTACGCAATTCTTTAGCTGACTCGTTTTTTAAGGTGGAGTTCATAATTGAGCTTAAAGCATCATTTGCGAGGTCTCGCTTGTTTTGATATCTATTGACTAATTTGTCATAAGCAATTTTATAATTTTGATCAGATAAGCTAATCCCTGATATCAATTTTAAAGGCTCATCCTCGAGATATGAAAATAAATATTGAAGTTTTCGAACGTTACTTAGACTTTGATTTTGATCTATAATGTTATTAAAAAGATCGAAAAAGCTTGGTCATAATTTTTTATCACCTCGGAATATGGGAATACCTAACTCTTTGAGTTTTGGAGTTTCAGATTCGTTTTGTCGAACATATGATCCCGAAAAGGATGGGGCCTCAACCGGAAATATTTTAGAGTAAACCCCCTTACACGCATAAAAATATTTACGAGCTTCTGAAAGGATCGCACCCTGCGTTTTAAATTCCTCATCGTCCGAGTCGTCTAGCAACATAATGACGTCATTATGTGCCAGCATGCATTTATCGAAGGTTTCATCCAAATCGGCATACCTCACTTGAAACTCGTTTCTCGCTCTTTCATCCTTTTCCGCGGTCTGTGTCAACACATAACACTCGGTGATCGCAGATAAAAAACCCTTGCGTTTTTGCGCGGCTTTTTTGACAGACATGATTTTACCTTTGAAATGACGAAATTGTCGGTAAATATACAATTAACGCTAAATTAATGCTTCTGAAATAGAAAAATGACGAATTGTCGAAAATATGCACTAATTTATCGCAATTGATGAAAATTGTTTTAAATATCGAAATGATATGAAACACCCTAAAACATAAATGAGAAATGTTTTTGTTTGTTTTGTTTTGTGGTTCCTTCGCTTTGTTTACTGAATCGAGCACGCGAAAGGCACGTGCACCGCACGGACGATTTTCTCGTTTCAAATACGATGCGTGCGAAAATTCAAGGCCACCTTGTTTGGCTTGGCCACAGATTAGGTAAATAAGTGGCTTGGCATGAAAATAATTATTAATACCGTCGTATGGATTTATTCTAAATAATTCGGCTCGCAAGGAACACTTTATGTTAGTCCACGGTTAGAAAAACGTTAAATGCAATGGACTGTATAAATTTTAATTGATGATAGCGCGAACAAACATAAATATTGATATGAAATTACGAAATAATCAAAACGTCCATAGGTAAAATATTGGTGGCACACAACGGTAATCAGAACAAATGCACTCACCTCTTTGCATCCACTTTCTCCACGTTCCAAGGGGCCCCTGATTGGATCTAATGATGTCACCACGTAGCTGAAGGGTTGAAGTTTCTAGTTCTATGCTTCAGTACACAAAAATCGAGCACTTTCAGGTGTAGATATTTGAAATAGTTGGAGAACCATTTTCTCTGGCGATTGACAAGGATCTCACTTGTTGTTGGTGCGCATGTCCAAATACGCGGAATGCGCTTTGTCCTTCATACAGTTGTGTGTTTTTAAAAATATATATAAACAACCGCGAAATTTAGCGGGAGCTAACATGCCCTTAAACTAATTTTTTCAAGCTTTGACAATCAGTTTTTTAATATTGCGAGGGTGCGGAAGACAATATTACCTTAGAATTGTAAATTGACGTGTATGCACTGGATGACTGGATAAACAAAGATGAAGCCAACATTAAAGTGTATCCACAATATCTTCGATTCTCAGGTTACCTTTTCAAGAGACCTAATTGTTCAATAACAAATGACAACTGAACACATTTTTCACTCTCACTATCGAAAATGTCACTAAGGATGTCTATTACTTGATCAATCTTATCCAAGATCTTATCTTTTACCACTTCTTTCCCGTTTGCAACATATTAGATTTCAGTTTTATAGTTGCACCGACAAGGAACAACACTAATTACACGTTCGCGGCATTGTTTATCTTATAGGTATTTTCTTTATAATTTACTCATTAGCCATTAATTATTTTAACGCAGCCCACTACAGTCTTTTTCGTGGGCTGCGTTATTTTAATAACTTTGATAAAATTCACACAAAATTCGTGCCCGAATTAAAAAAAAATCGACAGCGTGCCGTGAGGCGTTTTTTTGTGGGACTCCTACGGTCACGTGATATTTCCGCGCCCGGGCCGGTCTTTCTCGTGGGCTGCGGGCAAAAAGTACTATGTACGATGTATAAAGTTTTATAAGAAAAATCATGTAAACTAGTAAATTTAGAAGAAAATTAAAGTTTTTAAATGCACCACTACCCACTTCTTTGCTAGTTGGATTGGAACAGGTTCAGATTTGCATACAATTTAGAGATGTGCTTAGCAGTTCATTTTAATGAACTAGTTCATGTGAACTAGTTTGTTTGAACTATTAATGGAATGGGTATCCTGTCAGTGTTGCCGACGTCGTAAATAGATCAGTTCATTGTAGCTTGAGCGTGCTACTTAATGCAACGAAACAGGTGATTCGACTAATCAACTAAACGAGCGCCGGATTTCACTTATTAGTTCAACTTAATAGTTCATTTCTATCAGCAGTTTGTTCGTTCCTTGTAGAAAGCACCGCAGTATAGTTCAGTATTTCACGAACGGGAACACAGATTGCCGCGTTCCTAATGCACAATATAATGTACAGAAACAATTGGGTTAGCGAGAGTGTGTACTGCTTGTTTATAGTTCATTTTGAACTAGTTCATTTTAGAAAAGGGAACTAGTTTGTTTTCCTTGTTAAATAAATCATTATTCCAGTTCATTCATGAACTACCCATCTCTAATACAATTTAAGGGTGTAATAATGTGTTTAAAATGCATGTGTAATAAATGCAGACCTTTTGAAAGCTGTCTGCAAACCCCTGGGAGACATCTAGGATCCAGACCAATTTGGACTTACCGTAAAACATGCATCTAAAACTGGATGTTCATGATTGTATCTGTGTCTGAGAATATTTGAGTGAACATCATATAACCTGCAACAATAAAAAATATTTAAATTAATTAGGTAGCATCTAGGTAACTAGAATCAGTTTGACATAAGAGGGTATAGATGTCAAAATTAAAAAAGTATGGTATCACTGGTCCATTATGGAAATGGATAAAATCTTATTTATCAAGTTGGTCACAGCAAGTAAAGGTTGAAGGCTATCTGTCCAATATTTTTTTCGTCACATCGGGGGTTCCTCAGGGATCACATTTGGGCCCTCCTTTGTTTAATATCTTTATAAATGACATCTGTTCTTTTTTGGAGGTTGCATACCTATTATTTGCTGATGAATAGAAGATATATGCCAGAATTACCTCACAGCTGGACCAAATTAGAATCCAAAATGATTTAGATAAAATTGATAGGTGGTGTACTCTAAATGGTATGACACTGAACACTGCAAAGTGTCAAGTTATGCGATTTAGTAGACTAAGAAATAATTTCCTTCTTACCTAAATGTTAGGTGGTAAAGTATTAAAAGAAATATCTGTTGTGAGGGATCTTGGAGTATATCTTGTTTCAAAATTAACATTTTCTGAACATTATGAAAAGATCATAGGCTGGGCAAATAAAATGTTGGGTTTCATAAAGAGATCTTGCCAGGATTTTACAAATGTCAACACACTAAAACTATTATTTATAAGTTTTGTAAGATCAATTCTTGAGTTTTCTAACATCATATGGTCACCATTCTTTAATATTTACATAGATCGACTCGAGAGTATCCAGTGTAAATTTGCATGTTATAAACTTAGTAGGAATGGCATTTTTCTCTCAGTGGAGGCAATTAAATGTTCTGCTTTTAATATTATTAATAATTTTATATGTAGTTCAGAATGTCTTTCCATCATACAATTTCATGTTCCAGGTTACATAACTAGTAATACTCCACTGCTACATGTCCCACATTGTCGTACTTATTATTTTATGTTTAATCCAGTTAATAGAATTAGCAGAAATGTTAACAAATTTTGTAGTCAACTTGATTTCTTTACCATTTCAAAAGATAGGTTCAAGACTTCTACCAAGAAGGTTGAATTGAATTGAATAAATCTTTATTAGCAAATTTATGCTATTTCATAATACAAACATTATTATAAAAAAATACATTTAAATGTTAATGTTAATAAAACATAATAATTCCAAACAAGGTAATTCTAGGTTAAGAAATTTTTGTACTTATCTAATTCTTGTAAATGTGAATACATAAATAAATAAATAAATAAATATAAAAAAAAAGAATTATCTGGAGTTTAATTGACAGTGTATCTGATAGCGAGTCTGATAGTAAATAATTTGCAGCAATGTATTTCCAATTAAATTTGAATATACCTGACTCCTCCATCCCATGATGATGCCAACAGGAACTGGTTGCATTTTGGTCCAAATGCCACATTTGAAACAATATCTGAAGGAGGCACATTCAGGGGGTATTCTACTTCTGGCTTTATCATGGTCAAATTATCTCACCAACCAAAGATAGAGAAAATGAACCCAGAGGCAAATAAGTTTACACAAATAAAAATTGAGCCTTATGGGCTGGACCCTTATTCAATTAACGATCTAATATTTTTTAATCAAGAAGAAAATATGAGCTATTTGTAGAGCAACTACAAGAAAAAAATTTGTTTATTTAATTTTGTTTTGTTTATTTTTAAAACCCAACGGACAGATGTTTAAAAAGTGAGGTTAATGATTAATTCTTCTGGGAAATTTGATTTAAAATCAGCTGTTATTATGGCTGAAAGACCATATTGAGCCATTTAACCTCACTTCTAAAAGGCTTTTTTAATTTTTTTAAAATTTTTTAATTTTCACTTGAAAACCCATACTAGTGTTTAGGGTGTCGGCTGCATAGTGCACTTTATCACCTAAATGATGACCTCCATAGCTACACGTACGTATTTCGGTTAGGTGTCCGATAGTTTTTTTTTTTTTTTTTGAAAACTTTATTAATAAAAAAATCAACATTACATTCATAAGGTACAGTTTCCCTAATCAGTGCTTATAGCTCTGGCCTCGAGAATTTGCGTTTAAAACATTTGGTTCGGTTCGGTTGGTGGTAAAAAACGTAAACTTAAGGCAAAAAATACTTATAGAAACATTAGCATTAAATTTTAACTAAGCTAATCTATAATGTTATTTTTGGTACATATTATGAGATCAAATCTAACTTGTAAATACTACAAAAACTTAAAACAGGTTAATAAAACACTTGCAATGTCCAGTAATTAAAAATACACAGCATTAAAATACATAAGTACTTTAAATAATACACTTAAATATAAAATATTAAAATTTGTTCTTTCCATTTGTTTTAATATAAATCTTAACTAAATATTAAACATTGCTAACAAAAGCATTCATTTTTACTTATATCTTCTGTCTTAACTAAATATTAAAGGATGCTAACAAAAGTATTAATTTTACTTATATCTACATAAATGTCCTCTTATTTGTACTATTTAAAAAATATTCTTTAATTTTGGTTACAAACAGGTCTAATTTGTTTATTAATTTTATTTTTTGTGGTAAACTGTTAAAGGTTTTCGATGCATTTACTATGGGATTAAATAGGCCACAGTTAGTTCTGGTGTAGTTACAATAAATGTCATTATTGGATCTTGTTTGATGGTTATGAATTTGTCGAGAAAATGTGAGTTCAATGTTAGATTTTTGAAGATCATTTATAATTTTATAAATTAATTTACATTGTTCAATTTTTAGTAAAATGTCCAATTTATACATATGTAATTCATTATAAAGGCTTTCAGTATATGTTAATCTCTCAAAATTGTATAAAGTTTTTAAAATTTTGTTTTGTAAAATTTGCATTTTTGAAAAGTTAGTCTTATTACACATCCCCCAGATTGGTATTAAATATCGTAATTGTGACAGAAAGAATGCATTGTATATCATAGATTTAGTATTTTTAGATAAATATGTTCTGCATCTGTATGTTAATGAAATCATTGGTAAAATTTTCTTTGACAAGCTTTCTATATGGCCATTCCAACTTAATTTATCATCTATAATTAGACCCAAGTGCTTGTTTTTGGTTACTTGCTTTAATTCTATATTGTTAATTTTTAGAGTGATTTTGCTAAGTGGTTTATTTTTTTGCGAAAAGATCATATAGTTAGTCTTGTCAATATTAATTTTAAGTTTATTGTTGTATAGCCAATTCACATATAATAGCAGGTCATCATTTATGATTTTGCTTAATGCCACTAGATCTTTGCCAGTAAAAACCAGTGCTATATCATCAGCAAAGCAAAAGTACCCAGCTGTCAAATTCAGCAACATTAAGCTTAGGACATACAAAGAATAAAACAGTGGTCCCAAGACTGAGCCCTGTGGGACGCCATATGTATTTGATGTTAAGTGGCTTTTGGTATTATTTACCACAACATACTGTTCTCTGCCTTTTAAATATGATTCTGCTAATTTGTTTATGACTCCATCAAGACCCATACTTTTAAATTTCTCTAGAAGCACATCAAATAATACTACATCAAAAGCTTTTCTTAAGTCTATATATACTATGACTACATACAAATTGTCATCCAATGCTTTTGAAATATAATCCACAAAATCAAGTGTTGCACTTAAGGTGCTACTATTCTTAAGGAAACCATATTGATATTTGTCAGCTTGTATGTGCCTATCCATAAAGTTTAAAATTCTCTTTTTTATAATTTTTTCTATGATTTTGGAAAAAACACTAAGAACTGAAATAGGTCTGTAGTTATGTGTATTCTTTTTGCTACCAGATTTAAAGATAGGGCTAATTTTACTGATTTTAAGTTCTTGAGGAAAATTTCCTGTTGCAAGTACTTTATTTATTAATTGAATTAAAATGTTTTTAATGACATCTTTTAAATTTAGTAAATTCTGAACAGTAATATTATCATAACCAGGTGCAGAATTTTTCTTTAGATCTAATAAAATTTCTTTAAGTTCAGCTTCATTTGTGGATTCTACTTCTATTGTGTTTCCAGACGAAATTTCTTCAAAAGATGGTAAGCCATTTGGTCTTTCTTTATTTATTTCTTTTCTTAAATCCAGAACAATTGCCTCTCCAACCTGTGAGAAGTGCCTGTTAAATTCATCCGCGATTTCACAAGAATCAGTGACTTCTCTATTAAGAATTTCCAGGCTTGTAACTATTGTTTCATTTTTTTTATTTTTGTAAAAATTATTAATAAATTTCCATTGTTTTTTAGTGTTTGTACCTGTTTTTTAGTGTTTGTACCTGTTTTGGAAATATAAACATAGCCTTAAAGGGCTCTTCTTGATTTTTAAACCTAATTTGTGTCAAAACATCTAACTATCTTTGTTTTCTTGTCACAGTACCAGTTTTTAAGAGTTAAGATTAAAATTAAGCATAAAATTAGGACAGCTGAGTATCTCATTTAAGTTGAATGAAATGATCCCCCATTTGAGGAACCACCAGCAAACCTGTTTTTGAAATGATAACTGAACGCAGTCAGAAATGTGGATACACAGACACATACTGGGTGGGCCAAAAAAAACCAGACAATTTTTTTTTCATTATAACTTTTGAACTATAAAATCGATTTTAATTTTTAATTCAGTTCTTTTTCGTCATAGGGCTGTTTAATGTCACTATTTCCGAGAACCTTTTGAACAGAATCACCCTTCCAATTGCAGCCAACAGTATTGCAGTAAGAAATTATGCGGCCAGAAAAGGTACCAGAGAACGCAAACAAAAAGCCAAAGTTAAGAAGGAAATCATTAAAGTGGGGTTCATTCCTCATAATCAAAGAAATAAGGTAAATGCAATGAATTTCTTGCCAAAAGTAGAGCAACTTTCTAAAATTGTATATAAATCTTATCCTGTGCCAACTGTCAAAGAATAAGTGGTGCATTAGAAAACTTCAATCCAGTTTTCACTTCATGTGTTTTGGTGACTTTCTCTACAAAATCGTTTAGTGCCTTTTTTAAGATGTTTATAAAGAAGATAATTTTTTTTTTTGTGTACTTTTGGGCAAAAATGGCAAGCACCATTGAACCAGGGATTGTCTAGATATGAAACTTTAAAATTGCTAAAATTAACCAATATTTTAAGTTTTTTGCCAATATTTATAACTTAAATATTTTTTATGTCTCTTTCCAATGGTTTGATGATGATTCATATGAGAGTGGGCCTTGCAGCCGTTCCACTGCGACCACCAGTGGGTCTATTGTGGTTCACTTTTGAGTGGTTTCTCACCACTTTATGCCTAATCCTCCAAAAAGGCCAGCTTGGGTGAGACACTGTTCAGATCTTCTGAGTCAATCTGAGGTGTACCAAAAGTGTTCTGACGTAAACATGCAATAGCCGCACATTCGCACAGTACATGTCTGCCTGTTTCGTCATCCTCCATACAGAGTCTACATTCGGTCTCTTCTGTTAGTCCCATTCTGTGCATGGGTACGCTCAGTCGATAGTGACCCGTAAAAAGACCAGTCACTACATATCTCCTGTCTGGTAAGTCCAATAATGCTCCTGGCTCTGTTTCTACAAGGTCATTTAATGAACTCTTTAGAGTGAGCCAGCTCTGGTATATTTATCCAGTATTGTGGAAAGCTATTCTCCATCCATTTTAATATAGTTGTTTAGCAGCATTGTATGATATCCCCGGGGCTGGATCGGGGCCGAAAAATTCGGCAGATGCCGCTGCCCTCGCTGCTAATTCTGCGCCTCATTTCCATTGTGCCCAGAATGCCCTGGTATCCATACTAATGACCCATTGTTAACGCTACCAAGCGCATTCAGCGAATCGTTACAGCTCCTCACGGTTCTCAATGAGACCATATAGGAATCAAGCGCTCTTAAGGCTGCTTGACTGTCTGAGAAGATTTTTATTGTCCTGTTTGTTTGTGGTCAGTAATCCTTTGGGAACACAGTTCAATCGCTATGAGTACGGCCTGAAATATAGTAGCCAATTGGCCGAGACTATGTTTAATTTCGACTTTTTCTTGAATACTAACTACTCCAGATCCAATGCAGATGGCATACCAGAAGCTTATGTTATTTGAAAAATTGGTCCTGTTCTTTAACCAGTTCTCCCTTTCTGGGAGGATAATGTTGTATAGCGTTCTGCTCTATACCGTGTTGGGCATGACTTCGGATATCATTCCTAGAGCTGGATCCAACTCTTGTTCCCTTATTAGGGCTTTTGATATCACTTTGTTTGCTCTGCCATCCTGGTGGTTGGCTCTTTTTCTGTAGGTTGCTCTTCGTGCCTTTAACTTTCCAATGGTACCCTAAAATTACATGGAAATTTTTTTTTAAACAATACAGAATAGCTTTACATTATTTTGTGGGGAAAATCTCTGAAACATGTAAATTGAGAACTTGATTGCATGTTCTAAAATAGCTGTTACAGCATAAGATTTATATAAAATTTTAAGCGTGTTGCTCTACTTTTGGGTGATACTGTACATTACATATAGTTGTATTACAGCCTTGCCATGCAGATGGGAAAAATTTAGCATTCAATATAAGAGTGGGAAATACATCAATTTTGTAGTATTTTTGAGGGTTTTTCAGTTGCAAAATTTATATGTTATAAAAGCTCCGAGTTACAAACAAAAGCACAGACGTTCAGTAACCATTGTGATTACTAGATCAAGTACTGTTCATTTAATAATTTTTGAAACAACTTTTTTTGCTGGCCTATACTGGTTGTTATGACAACTATTAAAAAGTTATTCGAAAAATTATGAAATGATCTGTAAATTTATAGTTTAAAAACCATTTATTTCAGCACCAATGTGCAAATTAAATAAATCGGTTTACATGCGACAAGTGTGATTACAAGATCTCTGTTATATGAATGAAATCACAGACAATTGGTGTAAATGAAACCATTTCTTACCATACCATATACGTGAATTTTCCAAGGGTATTGGCTACAAATATAGTTTAGGAACGCACCAAAGTAATCAATTGGTTTAGATGCTACCATTGTGATTACAAAACTAAATAAAAGTCGTATTTAAAAATCCATTTTTGCTGCAATTTGAATGCAAGTCGAATTTGAAAGGGTATTAGCCGCAGCAAAAAATACAGAAAATTGGTTTAAATAGAACTATTGTGATTACAAGACCAATTACAAATTATTTTAAGAATGCCATTTACTTCAGCACCGAAGTGCAGAAGAAATAAATTGATTTAAATGCTACCATTGTGATTAAAAAAATGATAGAAAAGTCGTATTTAAAATTGCATTTGCTGCGGCATAAATGAACAGATGAAATCACAGAAAATTGGTGTAAATTTAACTAATGTGGTTTAGAAAACAAGTCGAATTTAAAATGGCATTTGCTGCAGCATGCAAACCCAGACAAGTGGTTTAAAGTTTGGTTTGGTTTTTAGTTTAAGAAGGTATTTACTTTAGCACTATAGTGCCAGCACTAAAGTGCAGATGAAATAAATTAGTTTAGATGCGACCATTGTGATTACAAAATAAAACAGAAGTCGTATTTAAAAATGCATTTGCTGCGGCATAAATGTAAAAATGAAATCACAGACAATTCGTGTAAATGCAACAAATTGGATTTGGTGTGCTCAACAAGATTCAACTAAAAATCTAGTTTGGGAAGGTACTTACTTTAGCACTAAGGTGCAGATGAAATAAATTGGTTTATATGAGACCATTGTGAGTACAAAATGAAACAAAAATCGTAGTTAAATGCATTTGTTGAGGCATAAATAAACAGATGAAATCATAGACAATTGGCAAATGCAACTATTGTGATTTCGAACAAATCGAATTTGAAAGAGCATTTGCTGGAGCATGCAAACGTTGAAAATTGACTTAGATGCCACCATTGTGATTACAAGACCAACTACAAGTCTAGTTTAAGAAGGCACTTCCTTCAGCACCAAAGTGCAGATAAAATAAATTAGTTTACATGCGATCATTGTAATTATAAAACGAAACAGAAGTCGCATTTGCTACGGCATATATGTACAGGTTGCTGGACACTTTTGACACCTAACGCCCATTTCTAGAGGAGCTATGAAAAAACTAACCTACGAGTTACAAGCCCGATTTTTGTAAAAAAATTAATGCCAAAACCGCACATCGATATCTTGAACTAGTTTCAATTTAGCGCATTTTCAACCCACCTTCGTAACTTGTTTATTTTTGATTATTTTTTATTTGTGTAAAAACATTTTTAAGGCATTTTTTAAAGATAAATTCAACTGTCACATTAAATTTAATCTGTCTCTTTTAGTTTTTTAAGTATTACATAAAGCTTGTATTTGTTCAATCAATCAATTTTGAAAATCCGCGTAAAATTTCCTTTAAAAATCACACTCAATATTTTTTTTGTTTTATTTATTTATATTTTTTACCTAGCTCTTTATTTTTTCATTTTAGTTTTACTGTGATAATTTTAAAATATTGAAACATTTTAAAAATCTAAAAAGATACAAAGAATATAAGATATGATTTCTCAAAAACTAAAAGATTCCTCTTAAATAAGTGCATTGAGAATGTTTTTAAAGAAATAAAAAATATTCATAAATAAACCAGTTACGGGGTGGGTCGAAAATGAGCCAAATTGAAAAACAAAGGATATCGAAGTGCGGTTTTTGACATAAATTTTTTTACGAAAATCGCACCTATAACATTTAGATTAGTTTTTTCTATCTACTCTAGAAATAACCGTTTCCCATCAAAAGTGTCCAATTTGGACCACCCTGTACAGATGAAACCACAGACAATTGGTGTAAATGCAACAAATTGGATTTAGTGTGCTTCACAAGATAAAAAACTAGTTTAAGAAGGTGCAGAAGAAATAAATTGGTTTAATTGCGACCAGTGTGTTTACACAATGAGACAAAAATTGTATTTAAAAGCATTTGTTGCGGCATAAATAAAGAGATAAAATCATAGAAAATTGGTGTGAATGCAACTAATGTGATTTGGACACAACTTGAATTTGAAAGAGTATCTGCTGCAACTTGGAAACCTAGAAAATTGGTTTGGATGCCACCATTGTGATTACAAAACAAAACAGAAGTCGTATTTGAAAATGCATTTGCTGCGGCATAAATGTACAGATGAAATCACAGACAATTGGTGTAAATGCAACAAATTGGATTCAGTGTGCTTAACAAAATAAAAATCTAGTTTAAGAAGGTATTTGCTTCAGCACTTTAAGAAGGTATTTGCTTCAGCACTTTAAGAAGGTATTTGCTTCAGCACTAAGGTGCAGAAGAAATACATTGGTTTAAGTGCGACCATTGTGATTACAAGACTAAACACAAATCGTATTCAAATGCATTTGCTGCGGCATAAATAAACAGATGAAATTATTAACAATTGGTGTAAATGGAACTAATGTGATTTGGACACAAGTCGAATTTGAAAGAGCATGTGCTGCAGCATGCAAACGTCGAAAATTGGTTTAGATGCCACCATTGTGATTACAAGACCAACTACAAGTCTAGTTTAGGAAGACAACCACTGTGATTACAAAACAATAGAAAACTCTGATTTAAAAATACATCTACTGCGTCATAAATGAACAGAAAAACTCACATTGCACACAAAACTGCAAGTATAGATTAAAAAGAAATTTACTTCATTACCAAAATGGCGATGAAGTTCATTGGCATAAATGCGATGCCACCATTGTGATTACAATACCAACTACAAGTCTAGTTTAGGAATGCATTTCCTTCAGCACCAAAGTGCAGATAAAATAAATTAGTTTAGATGCCACCATTGTGATTACAAAACAAAATAGAAGTTGTATTTGAAAATGCATTTGCTGCGGCATAAATGTACAGATGAAATCACAGACAATTGGTGTAAATGCAACAAATTAGATTCAGTGTGCTTAAGAAAATAAAAATCTAGTTTAAGAAGGTATTTACTTCAGCACTAAGGTGCAGAAGAAATACATTGGTTTAAGTGCGATCATTGTGATTACAAGACTAAACACAAATCGTATTCAAATGCATTTGCTGCGGCATAAATAAACAGATGAAATCATTAACAATTGGTGTAAATGGAACTAATGTGATTTGGACATAAGTCGAATTTGAAAGAGCATGTGCTGCAGCATGCAAACGTAGAAAATTGGTTTAGATGCCACCATTGTGATTACAAGACCAACTATAAGTCTAGTTTAGGAAGACAACCACTGTGATTACAAAACAATAGAAAACTCTGATATAAAAATACATCTACTGCGTCATAAATGAACAGAAAAACTCACGTTGCACACAAAACTGCAAGTATAGATTAAAAAGAAATTTACTTTATTACGAAAATGGCGATGAAGTTCATTGGCATAAATGCGGCCACCGTTGTTATAATTACAATTAGATTAATAGAACTTTTTAAGTTAAGATTTGGAAAAACTTCATTTAGTGAATTTTAGGGTATGTACCTATGTACCGGGTGGGCCAAAAAAAACCTGACAATTTTTTTTTTTATAAATTTTTTTGTCCGCCATTTCAAAATCCAAGATGGCGGACGAAATAAAAGTGTACCCTTGAAAGATCGTTTATTCTGGTGTTGCGAACATATTTTAATAATTTTTTTAAACCTCTAAAAAAGCAGCATTCCTGCCACGCACAATAAGGTATGAATCAGCAAAATCGGTTCGGTGGTTCTAAAAAAATATTTTTGTTTTAACCATTGTTTTGATTATTATACGATTGCCTAGCCAATCATGTCTGCATTTATTTCTTTTTAAATTCATTACTTTTGAACCGATTTTCATGAAATAAAAAATATCTTGAATTGATTGCTTTTTAAAGACCATGATCAAAATTTATTATTATCTTAGAAGTTAAGATGGTGGACAGAATCATAATTGATTCTTCAAAATGGCGCGTTTAGTCTTATTTTATGAAAATGTTTTAGTTTTTTTTGTAATTTGTAGAAAAGCACTATTTTGCCCTCACACAACAAGGTATAAATTAGTCAAATCGGTTTGGTGGTTCTCAAAAAATCTATTTTTGTTTTAGTTATTGTTTTACAGATTATACGATTCCATTGCCAATCCTGTCTGCATTAATTTCTTTATAAACTCCTTATTACTGAACCGATCTTAGTGAAATAAAAAACATTATGGTGATAATTGATCGTTCTTTAAAGTTTATAATCGAAATTTGCCGCCACCTTAGAACCACCACACCGATTTTACTAATTTGCACCTCATTATGTGGGGGAAAAGTAGCGCTTTTCTATAAATTAAAAAAAAAACTAAAACACTTGCGAAAACTAAAAATAAACACGCCATTTTAAAGAATCAAGTATGATTCTGTCCGCCATCTTAAATTTTAAGATGGCGATAAACTTTGATCATGATCTTTAAAAAGCAATCAATTCTCACCAGGATGTTTTTTATTTCATTAAAATCGGTTCAGTAGTAATCAATTGATAAGGAAATAAATGCAGACATGATTGGCAAGGCAATCGTATAATATGCAAAACAATGGTTGAAACAAAAATATTTTTTTTAGAACCACTAAATCGATTTTGCTAATTCGTTCCTTGTTGTGCGTAGCAAGAATGCAGCTTTTTTACTAATTTAAAAGAATAATTAACACGTGTTTGCAACACGAGAATAATCGAGCATCTTTAAAGGGTACATTTTAATTTTGTCCGCCATCTTGGATTTTGAGACAGTGGAGAAAAAAATACATTCAGTAGAAACTCTGATTAATTCTCTGCCAAGTGCAGTTTGTCCCATTAAAATCAAATGTATAGTTCAAAAGTTATAATGAAAAAAAAATTGTCCGATTTTTTCTGGCCCACCCGGTATATCAAGCCCAATAAAGCTTCATATGGAACAACTATACGTTTTGCAAACTTTGAATATTTATAATGCACTAACCATATACATATACACATATATAACAAACAAAAGTACGGAGTTGCACTTTGGTATGGTTTGGTTTAGTACATACATATGCAAAAAACGCAATTGACTTGAGATTTGAAAAAACGTCGTTTACAGGCAGTTTGAAATTTGTATTATATACCAACCTCCACACCAAAAATACATATTTCGGCTGACCAGATTTAAACCAAAGTAACTTCTGCGTTTGATTTAAATTGAGAAAAATTAATTTTTTTAATTTTTGAAAAGCATCTGAACATTCTCTCTTTTTATCGATCTGCATGTTGTCTTAGTTTCGCTTGTATTTTGGTAGATGGCGCCCGCCATAAGAGATATTATAAAATGGTTCACTTAGGTTTGCAAGCGTGTTACGTAGACTAAACAGTGTTTTGATTAGTCCCTTCAGCAAGAAACAGTTTAGTTAAGATTTACGTTTATTCTGTTAAACCATTCGACAAATTTTCGCGTTATTAAGAAAATATTAAATTATCTGCAGGAAAAACTGTTAGCTAGTCGACCATCCAGAAAATTTGACGACTTCTGGAAAAGAGATCCAATTGACAACGTGTATGCGATGAAATATTACAAGTGGGTTGTCTACCCATTCGCGGAAGCAGTTAAGGCTCACAGGGAGACCCACCATCCTGAAATGTACAATCAACCCAACGCAAATTTGCACGTCACCATTGAGTTGAATATGCAGGGCGAGAAGAAGGTAAAGGCATACTTACACATTATTTTTTAAATTTGAAAGGAAACACAAATCTTAAAATTTAAAAAAATACAGTGTGTTTTATTAAAGTCAAAAAATTGGAAAGTGATTGCCATATGTCATTTTTGTCAAAAGATTCTGACGATTTAGGCAAATTCCTACAACTTTGCATATTTTAAGTCCTAAAAGTCTATAAATATTTTAGAATCGGTTCGTGGATAACTTCAAGAGGATAGCGCCTATGAAACACAAATTCGATCATGGTGAAGATCGAACAGTTATAGCCTTTGCCAAGAACGAAGACTCTCAGAAAGAAGCCCTGGAAGCAGGAGCTAACTTAGTGGGAGGTAAGACATGAATTGTCAGAAGTTAGCTGACGAAAAATGATCCTAAACAAATTTTCTTGGATAAGCTGATAAAAAAAGTTTAGGTTTTCTCGTGTTGTTCCGTGGGTAGCTCAAAAGCTTATTCTCACGGGGGTCCAAGATCTAAAGGACACCTAATAAGTATTGACAGTTAATGCTTATGGGACATCTTAGAATACTGATTGGTCAATGTAATTCCCTTGCAAAGTTAATTAAACGGTTTGATGATGTTTTATATGTGAGTGGACTTTGCAGCCCTTCCACTGCGACCACCAATGGGTCTATTGTGGCTCATTTTGAGTTGGTTTCTCACCCCTGGGTAAGACACTGTTCAGATTTTCCGAGTCAATCTGAGGTTTACCGAAAGTGTTCTGACGTAAACGTGCAATAGCCGGACATTCGCACAGTCCATGTCTGACTGTTTCGTCATCCTCCATACAGATTCTACATTCGGTCTCTTCTGTTAATTCCATTCTCTGCATGGGTGCTCACAGGCGACAGTGACCCATAAAAAGACCAGACCACTATACGTATCTCCTGTCTGGTAAGTCCAATGATGTTCCTGGCTCTGTCTCTATAAGGTCCTTTAATGAAGTCTTTAGAGTGAGCCAGTTCTGGTATATGTATCCAGTACTGTTGGAAGCTATTCTCCATCAATTTTAATATGGTTGATTCAGCAGCATTGTATAATATCCCCAGGGCTGGCTCGGGGCCGAAAAATTTGGCAGATGCCGCTTCCTTCGCTGCTTGGTGTGCGGTCTCATTTCCCTCGTGCCTAGAATGTCCTGGTATCCATAATATTTACACATTGTTAGCGCTACCAAGCGCTTTCAGCGAATCTCTGCAGCTCCTCACGTTTCTGGATGAGACCGTTTAGGAATCAAGCGCTCATAAGGCTGCTTGACTGTCGGAGAAGATTTTTATTGTCCTGTTGGTCCATTCGTGGTCAGTAATCCACCGGGCACACAGTTTAATGGCTACGAGCTCAGCCTGAAATATAGTAGCTAATTGGCCAAGACTATGTTTAATCTTTTTCTTGGATACTAACAAGACTGGCCTGTCGTTATCAGCTGGTTAGTTTGGCTCTTGAGGTTCTTTGATGTCCCTTCTCGAACCAGACGGAATTAGACGGTTTAGTCTCAACCTACATTTATAATGGGAAAACAAAATCTTCCATTCCGCAAGAAGCGACATCTACCAAAATACAATAGAAACTAGAACAATAGCAGGCGAGTAATAAACTACTATATCGATCGATGACAATAAATAATTTCTCATGTGACCTACGACAACACATTGTCTTTTTGCTCAGATTAACACTGATTGCGTTTTCCTGCCTTTAAGACGTCGGTCGGCATCAGTCAGGCAGTCAGTCCTAAATTTTAGTACCCGTGAATTAAAAAAAGGTTTTTGTGGCGAAGCGGTTAAAAAAAGGTTTTGTTTCTCTTGTATTTTTCCCTAGAGAGCCTATTAGATTGCTGGCCTGAGTTAGAGAAGCGAGTAAAGCACCCAATGGACATCAAACCTTCCGCTATTGATTTAAACATTTTCGCTGTTTCCTGGTCCGAAAATTTTGAAAACGTTATATTTTATGTTGGCTCCACTTTTTGGGAGATCGAATTTGGTGTTAACATAGCTTTGGTCAATTGATGGCAAGTTTAGGATACGTTTCAAGCGCGGATCTGGGTCAAAATTTAGGGGGGGGGGGTAATAGTCGAGGAAACAAATTAAAAAACATTTTTCTAGTTTTTAATTGTTAGCAAAAAGTGCATTTTTTCTAGGGGGGCTAATTACCGCGTTACCCCCCTTAAATCCGCGCTTAATACGTTTGCGATCAATTTAAGGTTAGTTTAACATCGACTTCAAGCAGCTTACAGGTGGACGCTAATTTAAAAACATGAAAAAAAAACAACTTCACCTAACTTCATCAGTTTTGGACAAATTATGAAAGGGTCAAAATATTTAGACCATTAGCAGAAGGTACATGTAGCGTCAATTTGTCCTTTTTCTGAGTTTAAGTCCCTATTTTTGACATGCTTAAGGAAATAGAAACACAACAAACTTATCAAAGTGAAATTTATTTAAGTTAAAATCAAAGGAGGAAAATATCGGTCTTCTATAATCCATCATTGTTTAGAAAGATGCACATTTCGTCCTTGTTGCTTCATAAGCGTCGGAAAATAAAAATAAAACAAACGTGTTTACTATTTTTCTGAAACGCCACACGCTTTCATGAATACTATTGTAAATTAAATGTTTTTGAACACAAGTTTAAGCCTACTTGACAACAACGCATTCCTTCCTGGGTTGTTTGTCCTTTACAACCACTCTGCCGTGTCAACACAAAAGGGCGTATCTGATTTTACAAAATTGTTCTTGAAAGAAAAATAGCATAACCAAAAAAATGTTAGTTTCGGTGACTTTCATGGGTTTGTCGCGTTACATACATACAGGGTCTGTAGTCTGGGTACGCTTGTAGCCAGGAAAGTTTTTACTCTCTTGTTCTAAGTTCTGTGAAAAGAAGAATTATACAAGTTTTAGTTAAATATTTTTGTAGGTGTTGACTTAATAAAACAAATCCAGAACGGCCAAGTGAGTCTTACAGACTTTCAGTATCCTGTTGCTCATCCTGATATTCTACCAGAGCTTGTATTACTTAGAGGTATTTTAAAAAGGTAAGTCAACTTTTGATTGATGAATTACTTTAAAAAATTTATTTGAATTTATGAATCACTACTTCACTAAAGATTTAACACCAAACCTTAGTCAATTTTTGGCTGTATTGATATTTAAAAATATTGTAAAAGGTAATTTTAATTTTGGCTCTTGGTGCTTTGAAGAAACTCTAGGCTTCGGTAAAGTCAAGTCAATTTAGGTCAAGTTAGGTTGGGATTCAGTGGGGTAAGGGTAGGTTAGGTCATTTCAATCGGGTTCTGCAACTAAACTGAAAAAATAAAGAGGGTATTTTAAGTGGTTTAATTCAATTTCAAATTCCTGCACGAATGCCACTGGTCGTCTCTTCATGAATGCAAAGGATGAACCAAATTTTTCAAAAATATCTGGAACTGTATCACAGGTATTAAAAAAAGGAGATTTTTGGAAAATTTTTAGCACCCTGTATTCCAAGAACATTTAACTTACTTAAATTTCTTTGCTGTATCTCAAAAGTCCAGTATTTATCTGATCCAAAATGGACCCAAGAATAATAGTAGAGTTTTTCTGGTATCTTTGTTTATTATACTCATTGAAATATTTTTCTGTCATCTGGGAATCGGTCAATAAAAATCTCTTGTTTGTTCGTTTATGACGTTTCAGTTTATTCAAACCATCATCAGACATTTACTTCTCTGTACGTTGCACTTCTCCGTAAAACCATCCATGCCTTGAATCCCTGGCATTTGTTGTAATTTAAATATTATTCCTGACCCTTGAAATTTTAAATTATTTTAAAAGTCCTGGAAATCAGTCAATAAAATCTTTTGTTTGTTCGTTTAATTTGAATTTGAAACGTCACAAAGGATCAAACAAGAGATTTTTATTGAACGATTCCCAGGATTTTTAAAATAATTTAAAGTTTCAACGGTCAGGAATAATATTTAAATTACAACTAATGCCAGGTATTCAAGGCATGGATGGTTCTACGGAGAAGTGCAACGTACAGAGAAGTAAATGTCTGATGATAGTTTGAATAGTCACAAACTAACAAACAAGGGATTTTTATTGACCGATTCCCAGGATTTTAAAAATAATTTACAGTTTCAACGGTCAGGAATAATATTTAAATTAATTAAATTAATGTTTATTACATTGACGAAATTTTTACGTTACTGCATATCCATAAAAATTCTACTATATCTACTTAAATATTAACATTTTATTTAATAACAACCTGTTTCTTTTATGCTAATACAAAAAACTTCGTAGTGATTATTGTCATTATACCGACGTATGACATCATTGTTTTAGGAGATTTCCCAGTCCAAAACTTGGCTCCTTAGACACTGATCTCAAGTCCCTTGTTGAACGTCTTTTGTATGGAATAAGTTATGGTGCTGTAAAAGATGAGTATGAGAAGGATTTTGGTGTTGTTGATGCCGTCATTGGAACGGTAGGTTTCCCCTGTATACCTTATGCTTTGTCGTATTCGTTTTTGTTACGTTGAATAATAATTAATTGGCACTTTCGTAAGGGCGTCTGACTTCGAATACTACCCATTCTAAAAACATCTTCTTCCCGTGAAATAACCTGTATTTTATTTATTGGGCTTCTATAAGCTTTTCTTATTTATTTCTTGTTTTTAGCTAAATATGGATGAAAATCATCTTGAAGATAATTTTGCATATCTTGTTAGGGATGTATACGCTCAAAAGCCAAGAAGAGAGGGACAGTTTATTACGAGGTAATACAGAACGCTTTTTGTTATTTAATTTTCCTGTGATTAAAAGTATTTCCTGTAAAATTCCAATTCCACATGAATAATGTTACCAATGACAGGAAATGAAAAATTAAAAGATATAAAGCGATCGTAACACCAATATAACTTGTTTATTTATTTCTTTAATTATTTATCTCTCTAGATGTTTGCTTTGGAGTCCGCCTTCACAAGAACAATTAAAAGTCGATCATGAGCAATATTTGAGCAAGGATACCCCGGCACCTCAAAAAGATACCGAAGAAGACGAAGAGCCCGAGGCTGTTGCTCTTTGAGGATGGTTAAAAGGTTAGTTATAACGTTTTTATTTTATCACGTCACGTCGTCTTGGCTGTTGAAAAGGTGGTCTAGTTTTTATTAATAAATATGTTAAATAACGGTTTTACTTACCCTAAGAAATTGTTTAGTTTGGAAAGAAAGCGTTATTGTGAAATAAATTTGACAAAATTATTGGGATCGCACCAACCAGCCCTATTGCAGTATAAAATTATTTTAAGGTTTGGCAACATTGAGTATAAGAAACAGCTGTAGGTAGAAAATCGGATTGTTCCTTCTATCTAATGTTCCTGAACGTCTTTTGCTGTCTCGTCAACAAAATCCAAGCTAAAAACATTTTGCTATTAATATAGTATGAAAATCTCATTCATAATTAATTAACTAAATTTGTTAACATCGACAACATAGGGTTTCGTCAAACATGCTGGTGTGGCGCCAAACGGTATTTTTTGAAAGCCGTTTTAAGATTAAGATTAAACAGATGGCGCTATTGAAAAGTGACGTCAAAGCAACATGCAATAGTGGAACTAAGTTGTTACTTTATAAGGATGATTAAAAGGCCAGTTATAACGTTTATATTTTATCGCGTCGCGTCCTCTGGGCTGTCAAAAAAGTGGTCTTGTTGTTGTTATTGTCAAATTTAAATTTGGCAAAATTAGTGGGAACACCAACCAGCCCTAGTATGGCACTACAAAGTTATTTTTAAGTTTAACATCATTGAGTATAACAAACAGGTGTAGGTAGAAAATCGAATTGCTTCTTCTATGTACCTAGACTTCTGTTGCTGTCTCGCTTAAAAAATACAAAATCCAAGCTAAAAACATTTAGCGATTAATTAGTATAGGATGAGAATCTCATTCATAAATAGCAAAATTTGTTGATACTGACAACATTGGGTTTCGTCAAACATCCTACTGTGGCGTCACCCGGTATTTTTGAAAGCGTTTTTAAGATGAAGAATAAACAGATGGCGCTATTGCAAAGTGACGTCAAACCAACATGCAATAGTGAAACGAAGTTGTTATTCTATGAGGATAATTAAAAGGTTAGTTATAACCTTTATATTTTATCACGTCGCGTCCTCTTGGCTGTTAAAAAAGTGGTTTAGTTATATAAATAAATATGTCTAATGACATTTTTTGCGTATGGTAGAATGAGAGGCATTTTTCCTTTACCGTAAAAAATTGTTTAGTTTGAAAAAATGAAAAAAAGGGTTGATTGGTATAAAGCGAAAAATTAATTAGATTGCTGGTTCATAAAATTAGTTTACCAATCACCTGCGAATAATTTAATTAATTATGAAATCTGAACTGAAAATAATTACGAACAGTTGAAGATGCACTTACCCCTGTTTTTGCAGCGTGTTGTTCGTGACGTCTTTCACACAGAAGTGATTTTTCGACAGCAATTGTCCTATATCGAAGCGCGCACACCCCCAATGTACAAATTCAACTGGTTGAGTGCGCGAAGATGCAATTGAACATGCTCAGAAAGTAAAATAAAATAAAGTTTTCAATCGCATTCGCCAAAATTCTTAAAGACAAATACGAACGTATAAACGCGAGAAAAATATTAAAATAAAACAAAATTCTTATACCCAAAAGTATATTTACAAAGGCGAGTGAATTTTGGACATTCTGCCCGCCTAAAAATTACATTGATGTAATTTTTAAATGTTTTCAGGTTCAAAGTCCATCGGTAAAGGACATAGCTTTACCAGAGGTCTTTGAAATATTCCTGAGACAGTGCGCACAGTGGCAACACGTGAGATTTGATCTTCACCTGGGTGAAGGGCAATAATTCTACCAAGCGACCATTTTGTCGGTGGTAAATTATCCGACTTTATGTGTACCATAGTACCTATAGCAGGGGCGGGACAAGTGGGTTCCAGCCACTTGGACCGCTGCTGCAGTGTATGTAAATATTCCTTAGAATAACGCGCCTAAAAATCCTTATGTAATCTTTGGATCATCTGCCATCTAGAGAGGCGGTTTAGTTTGATACTGGTTACATAAGGATCGGGTAAACTACAAACAGGTTCTAGAGTCAAAAAATGATTTGGTGTCAACGCAGACAAATCATTGGGGTCGCTAGATAAAGGAGACAATGGTCTAGAATTTAATAGCGCTTCCACTTGTACTAAGACCGTATAAAGCTCTTCGTACGTTAAAATCTGGCTTCCGATAACGCGATACAAATGCGTTTTTACCGCCTTTACTCCACTTTCTGCTAATCCAGAAAAGTGTGGCGCCCCTGGGGGGTGAAAAACCCACTCAATGGATTCCGCGGCTGCCGCTTGTTTAAATATTATCTGTAATTCCTTATTTGCACCCTTAAACGTAGTTCCTTGGTCTGATATTATTTTTGAGACCCTTCCTCGACGTGCCATAAAACGCCTTAAAGCACACAGAAAAGCTTCGCTAGAATAATCCGAAACTAATTCGATATGAAGAGCCTTGGTAGAGAAGCAAACGAATATGCAGATCCAAGCCTTAAGCGTTTTATTTCCGCGAACTTTTCTGCTTAATGATATGGATATTGGACCCGCATAGTCACAACCGACTACGGTAAAACTTTTGACAGCAGATATGCGTAATTTGGGTAAGTTTCCCATTTTTGGTTCAAAAGGTTTCGGATTAAGTCGCCAACAATTTTTACAGTTAGCGATAACGGTTCTTATCGCCCGCTTAGGAGATAATATCCAGAAATTTTGAAAAATTAAGAACTGTAAAGTTTGCAAACCTGGGTGCAAATAAGATTTATGATAGTGTTCAATGAGGAGCGTAGTTAATCTATGTTGTCGTGGTAAAAGAATCGGGTGTTTCTGGTCATATGAAAGATCAGAATATCGGAGGCGACCTCCAACCCGCAATATATTTTTATTATCAAGAAAAGCGTCTAACTTTCTAAAAGGCTTTGAAATGCGTTTTTTCTTATTAATATTTGAGATTTCTTGAGAAAATGTGACTGTTTGAACATGCCTGATCAGAAAAATAAGAGCGAGATTAAGTTCTGACAGGACTATGGGTCCAGTACGATAAGCAAGATTTCTTTTAAAGCAGATAAAACGATACCAGATAGCGATTATCCTTTGAATTTTAGAAAGCGAAGAATATTTGTTTAAAAGAATATCAAAAAACGTGTTTTCTGTAAATGCGACCAAAGTTATTTTCCTTTCTTCACCAAGAACTTCGTCCGAATCCAATGGTTCAGAATAAATGCTTGGTGGCCAATGCTCATTAGGCATTGAAAGCCAATCTGGACCGCACCACCAAAGGGGCGTATTTAACAATTCTGACGGCAACAAAGTTCTTGTTGCACAGTCTGCGGGATTATCATTTGTGCGTACATGCTGCCATATTGCAGCTGGTAGTTTATTTTGAATTTTCGCAACCCGGTTGGCGACAAATGTTTTGTATCTATAAGGGGGATTTTTAATCCAGCTAAGAGCGATTGTGGAATCTGACCACGCGAAAATTTTAGAAATTTTAATTTTATCTCCTAGAATTTTTAAAATTGCGGAAACAAGATCAACCAGTAAAACAGCGGCTACTAGCTCTAATCTCGGGATTGAAATTGTTTTTACCGGAGCGATTTTTGCTTTAGCAGCAATGAGAAAAGTGCAGATTTTATTATTTTGTAAAACGCGAAAATACGCTATACTAGCGTAAGCTTTTTCTGACGAATCACAGAAAGCGTGAAGTTGACATTCTGTAAAATTATCAATAATAAAACGTCGCGGTAAAGAAAAGTTTTGAATAAGGCCTAACTCAGATTTATATTTTAACCAACGTTGGCGTATAAAGGGGGAAACTTCCTGGTCCCAGTCATATTTTTGTTTCCACAGAAGCTGCAATAGATCTTTGGAGAACAGGCTCAGAGGTGAGAGCCATCCTAGTGGATCAAAGCATCTTGCAATTTCTGACAGAATCGTGCGTTTTGTACATTCTCGTTCCAATGGATCTACGCGATAGGTAAAAATATCTTTACAAGGAATCCATTGTAAGCCTAAAATTTTTATTGTTTCAGATTCTGAATCGAAATTAAACGAGTTTGAGTGCAAGTAAGACTCCGGAAGGTCTTGTAAAAATGACTTATTGTTGCTTGCAAATTTTCTAAGTTCGAACCCACCGTTTCCCAATAGTTCTATAAGTTGACCGCGTAAATTTCTAGCTTCTGAGAGGTTATTTGCATTACAAATTAAATCATCAACGTAAATTGAGGTTTTGAGTACCTCACGAGCTTGAGGAAACTTGTTTCCTTCATCCTGTGCTAATTGAGCAATGACGCGGTTAGCGAGATATGGAGAAGAGCTCAGACCAAAAGTGACCCGTTTAAAACGCATGTCTTTTATGGGCTCGTTGGGAGTGAATCTCCATATTATTCTTTGAAAATCCCTATGAATAGGGGCAATTAAAACTTGTGTAAACATGCTTTTAAGATCACAAGTAAAGACCACAGAAGAAATACGAAAACTGAGAAGTAGAGCAAAAACTTCTTTTTGAAGTTTTGGCCCCCTAAGAAGGGTGTCATTTAGCGAGGGTGAATTTTGATTTGGACGAGACGATCCGTCGAAAACAATTCGAATATTGTCACCCTTGGCTACGCAATGATGGGGTAAGTAAAAAGAGTTTTTATTTATTTCTTCGTCAGGAATAATTTCAAGATAATCATTGTTAATATATTCTTGAATAGTATCTGAATATTTTTTATAAATATTAGGATTTAAAATTAAGCGTTTTTCAAGCGAAAAAAATCTTCTTAAAGCCAATGAGCGCGTTGCATGAAAATCAAATTGCGGAGGCGTATTATCTTGGAAAGGTAGTTCTACCATGTATCGCCCTGTTTCGTCTCTACAGTGAGTCTCAACAAAGCTTTTCTCGGCAAGAATATCGGAGGGCGAGCAAAAATTTGCTTTAGGTAGCTCTTCTAATTCCCAAAAGCGTTTTAAAGCGTGGTCTAGCGATAGTGAATCGGTTTCATTTACAGAGCAAAATAAAGCGGTTGAATGTGATTGCGATTTGATTTTATTATTTTTATTTTTTCCCATAATAATATAGCCAAAAATACTATTAAGAAGAATTGGTTTGTTGGGGCCATTATCAATGCGCCCTTCGCGTAAAATATAGGGAAAAATATCAGCGCCCAAAAGAAAATCAATATTAGCGGGTTCTTGGAACGTAGGGTCCGCGAGGGGTACATTTTGAAAATCAGAAGTATCTATATTACCTAAATAAGTGCTAGGAATTTCCGAACACAACTTGGGTAAGATCACAGCGTCGACTGACATGCGTGGTTCCGTTTGATTATACGGTTTGATAATACAAGTTACTCCTCCCTGAGAGGTAACTTCATTCATAGATCCTAATCCTTGAATAGAAAGGGATAAACTATAGCGTGGAAGTGAAAGTTTTTTGAAAAACTTCAAAGAGACGTAACTGCATTCTGAGCCAGAATCAAGAATAACCCTAGCTTTTTGAAAAATGCCAGGAGAATCCATAACCTCGATAATAGCGGTAGATAAAATTGTATTCTGAGCGTGCGAATTGGAGAAGTAATTTAAGGTATTTTGCGAATTTTGAGGTAAATTTTCCATACCTGTTTGTGGCGGTTGCTGAAAAGCGCGAGAGGTTGGCGAATTATTTTGCTGAGGCGAGATATTACCATTAAAAGCAGGCGAATTATTTTGTGAAGAACTTTGCGGGTTATTGTATTGCGAATTATAAAAGGGGGGTCGTACATTAGAATTGTAATTATTTTCAAGATTCGTGCGGTTAGAAGTATGTGGACTGTAATTGTTGTTATTTTTAAAAATATGTTAAAGAGAGTGATGTCTATTAGATTGACAGTAACGACAAACAGACTGCGATTGACATAAAGCTAGGTTATGTTGCCCACTTAAACAATTAGGACACCAGTTGTTGTCTTTAGCTAACTGAAAACGTTCAGAGGAATTTTTATTTTTAAATTCTAAGCATCTGTAAATATTATGGTCACGTGATTGACATAAAAGACAAGATTGATTTGAATTATTTAACTTTGTATTATTATTTCGACTTGCATTACCAAAAAATGCAGAAGTTTGTCTAGGTTTTGACTGATTAGAAGAAAATCTATTTTTTGTGTCTGTTTTTAGAGGTGAAGAAAAATCAGTTTTAGTTGAAAATTCTACCGCTTCTATAGCGTTACATCGTTTTAGTACAAAATTCTTTAAATCGTCAAAAGTAGGAACTTGAGATGGATCATTAAGTTCAAGTTCAAATCGCGTCATGGTCTCCTGATCTAAATGTTTACTGAAATTATAGTATAGCAAAAAAGACCAATCATCTGTGGGAAAACCAAGTACCTTAAGGGCGGAGAGATTTTCACTATATACGTCAACTAGTGTGCGCAATTGTTTTGAATTTTTAGAATTTGTTACGTAAGGAACATTATCCATTGTTTTTAAATGTGAAAAAGCAATAAGCCGTTTGTTATCGTAGCGGTTTTTTAGCGATTCGAGAGCAATTGAATAATTAGCGGCGGCTAAAGGTGTGCATTGCACCAGTGCTAGCGGGGGTCCCTCTAGGGAGTTTAAAAGATGGTTAAATTTCTCTATATTCGAAATATTTGTGTTGTCAACTAGCGCATTAAACATGTCCATAAAATTTCTAAATTGTCTAATATCGCCGGAAAATTTTGGAACTTTCAAATTAGTCAAGTTTGGCGGTCGATTACCACTAGATAGTCCCGAAGCAGAGGATGCGTCGGTTTCAACCTTCAGTGTTGGCTTTTCAAACAGCGCGGTATACTTAGCGTAATTGTAAGATCGTAAGTATTCAAAGTCTTTTCTCACTCCTTCTTCGGTATCAATTTCAAAATCGTCGGTCGCTGACATTAAAGATATAAGATTTTGATGATATTTAGCAAAATCGTTAACCACTTGATCAATTTGAGCGTACATAACTTTAAACTGAAGTTTAGCCGTCTCGTCAGCATCAGAAGCCGAGTCAGCAAAAGTTTTTAATTCTTTCATTTGATTATGACACATTGTGCGAAGGGTCTTATACGATTTAATCTTAGCCGCGGACATGATGATCCTTTATTTAATGCAGATGGGTATAATAAAGAAAAGCAAAACTAAATTTTTAATTATTTTTAGCAATTTAGGGATATTACGCGGTATTTTTAACAACTTAGCCAAATAAAATCAATTTATTAAAATCAATTATTGGTAAAATTATCAATTTATTTAGTGATACTAATAAATAAAAGGGAAAGCGAATTATTAATAATATAATTTTTAATTGAATTTAACCATATTATTTTAGCGAATTAATAATTTTTTATAAATTAAGTAACGGTGAAAATAGCGAATTATTTATTTACCTTTGTTAGTTAATAAGAGCGAAAACGAACTATTTATTTATATTTACTAATAAATAAAAGCGAAATATTTTTTAATAGTTAAGGGGAATTGCGCGGTGCGAATTAGCGATAATTAATTAACTTAGCGACATGCAATAGCGAGTTATCTACTAGCGATCCCAATAATTTGTAAATATAGGCAAGTAAGAAGCTTAAATTATAAACCTCTTTACACAATAAATAATACTATGGCACCCATAAAGCTGCAATAAAAGTTCTAAACTAAAGCAGCAGTAATAAAATAAAATGCAGATAGGACCTACTGGTAAGCCTATATCATATGCCGATAAATTACGTGCAATTGTTTATGTATATGTAACCTGCCTAAAACCTACTACTCATTTTAGGAAAGAATGTTAAAGAAAAACTGGAATGATAAGCTCATATTCAATGACCTTGAATTTATTTCTCCGAAACAAATTACCTATTTATAAATCGTCAAAGACGGAAAACCAAAACACGTTGAAAAATGAAAAAAACCTATTATACTTTTTATTATTAGCGAAGCGAATAAAAACTTTCAAACGCATCCGGCTCGAAGGACCAAAAATGATTGGTATAAAGCGAAAAATTAATTAGATTGCTGGTTCATAAAATTAGTTTACCAATCACCTGCGAATAATTTAATTAATTATGAAATCTGAACTGAAAATAATTACGAACAGTTGAAGATGCACTTACCCCTGTTTTTGCAGCGTGTTGTTCGTGACGTCTTTCACACAGAAGTGATTTTTCGACAGCAATTGTCCTATATCGAAGCGCGCACACCCCCAATGTACAAATTCAACTGGTTGAGTGCGCGAAGATGCAATTGAACATGCTCAGAAAGTAAAATAAAATAAAGTTTTCAATCGCATTCGCCAAAATTCTTAAAGACAAATACGAACGTATAAACGCGAGAAAAATATTAAAATAAAACAAAATTCTTATACACAAAAGTATATTTACAAAGGCGAGTGAATTTTGGACAAGGGTTATTGTCAAATTTAAATTTGACAAAATTATTGAGACCACACCAACCAGCCCTAGTATGGCACTACAAAGTTATTTTAAGTTTGGCAACATTGAGTATAACAATGAGCTGTAGGTAGAATATCGGATTTTTCTGTCTCCCTAATGTACCTAAACGCCTGTTGCTGTTTCGCTTTAAACATACAAAATCCAAGCTAAAAGCATTTAGCTGTTAGTATAGGACGAGAATCTCATTCATAAATAGCACAATTTTTTAACACTGACAACATTGGGTTTCATCAAATATGCTACTGAGGCGCCACACGGTATTTTTTTGAAAGTGCTTTTAAGATTAAGAATAAACAGATGGCGCTATTAAAAAGTGACATCAAACCAAAATGCAACAGTGGATTAAAGTTTTTGTTCTATGAGGGTGATTAAAAGGTTAGTTATAACGTTTATATTTTATCACGTCGCTTCGTCTTGGCTGTTGAAAAAGTGGTCTAGTTTTTATAAATAAATATGTTTAATGATGTTCTTTCCGTGTGGTAGAATGAAAGGCATTTTTCCCTTACCCTAAGACATTGTTTAGTTTGGAAAAAAAGGTTATTGTCAAATTTGAATTTGACAGAATCATTGGGACCTGGTGTCTCTAATTTCACACGAACTAGGCCTAGTATCGCACTACAAAGTTATTTTTAAGTTTGGCAACATTGAGTATAACAAACAGCTGTAGGTAGAATATCGGATTGCTCCTTCTATATAATGTACCTGGACGCCTGCTGCTGTCTCGCTTTAAAAATACAAAATGCAAGCTAAAAACATTGGACTATTAGTACAGGACGAGAGCCACATTCATAACTAGCAACATTTGTTAACACTAACAACATTGGGTTTCGTCAAACATGCTACTGTGGCGTTATTCGGTATTTTTTACTGAAAGCGCTTTTAAGAATAAGAACAAACAGATGACGCTATTAAAAAGTGACGTCAAACCAAACCAAAAACGTGGTCTAGTTTTTATAAATAAATCTCTTTAATGACGTGTTTTGCGTGTGGTAGAATAAAAGGCATTTTTCCCTTATCCTAAGACATTATTTAGTTTGGAAAAAAGGCTTATTTTCAAATTTAAATTTGGCAAAATTATTGGGTTCGGTTCGGTTCAGACAACAGATATCTGTAATTTTACACGAACCAGCCCCAGTATTGCACTACAAACCCAAGTAACATTATTACCACTCAAGGTTTTATTAATTTGGTTCCTAGGTTATTTAGAGGGTGCTGTTATGGGTTTTAGGATCAATTTGGCTACATAAAGGTAATTTATATTGCCAATTACCTAAAGAGGTGTTATACAACCAAAAAGTGATTTAGAAAGGGAGTATAATAAAACTGATATTTCTTCTATTCCTTTTAGATACTTTTGGTTTTATTGATTTCTGATTTATAAAGATGGTCTTATAAAACCCTTTTACCTAAAGTTTTTAAAAAGAAATAAATATAAACTTTGGTCATTTAGTTTTTTTCATTACTTTAGGTCATCACTAAAGTGTTTTATAATAGAGCTAAAAGGTTACCTTATATCCTTTTGTTTTTATAGTTACCAGTAGTTTAAAAGTAAATATGATTAGATAGGCGGCCATATAGAACCTAGTTTCCTTAAGGTTTTTAAGACTGGTAAATATAAACTTTAGACTTTTGGTTTTTGCCATTACTTTTAGGCATTTTAAAAAGGTTTTATAGGAAGGCTTAAAGGTAAACCTAATTCTTTTGTATTTATAGTTACCTATAGCTGTATATTAAATATTATTTAAATGGCCGGCCGTGTAGAACCTTGTTTCCTTCAGGGTTCTAACAGAAGTAAGTAAATATTTTCGTGTTTTATTTTTTTTAGGTATTTCTGGTAAAAATAATAGATATACCTAGTTATAGATTGGTACCTACCTATTGCAAGATTGATTATTTAAAGCCCAATAATTAATAATTGTTGAGTCAAGGCCAACACAAAAATAGAGGCCACAACCCTGAAAAAATCAGCTGTTCTCCCGGGGCTGAATTTTACATTGGGTCTTATGGGAGGTCAGACGTTTTTTTATGATATTTTCAAAATGGCACTACAGATTTCCGCGAAATTTCAGTAAAATATTCTCAGACACCATCCCGATATTCCACCAAAGGACTGTAAGGAAGCAACATGATTAAAAGGTTAAAATCTTCAAGATTTAGCATTCCTTATTTTGAATTCAAATTACCCGCCATTTACCACATGCCAACTGTTAAATTTGACATGTATTTGACTTTGTCATCTGTGATTGTCACATTCGGTTCTGCTTTAAACTTAATTTTTGTGTGAGCCAAAATAAGGTAAAAACAATCTCAAAAACGGCTTTATTTAAAAAAAAATCAAATATTCATGAACCGTCATTCTAACTTCAATATTTTAAAGACAATCAGCTGTGTCGTAACGTGACCATCAAAAAAAAATCAGCCCCGGATGTGACGTCAACAAAGTGGAGGATCGTGGCCCGTCCATTTTGATAGCCCTGGTTGAGTTTCCTTCCTCCTGGGTAGGACACCCAGGCCTAGATAAGGCCTGTTTAGACGGCCAATATAAGTGGTTGCTCTCCAACCTGCAGGCACAACGAATATCATTGCACTGGCCCTCTCGATTGTGTCGAAATTGCACGATAAAAAACATTTGAAAGTATTGAATAACAGTTTTTTTTTTAAAACAAATACAAAAAATTTAAGTGAGATGTTGACTATGTTTACTTCATTTTTTTTTGTTGGTTTCATAAGGGCACTCAACAATCCTTGTTGCGATACAGTAACAAATAAAACTAAGTGACCACTATAAAACCATAATGGCGTATATAAATTTATTTAAAAAATATTGTAAAGAGAAAATATTTATCTAGTCGTTTTAGCAGTGTTTTTAACAATAATTTTACTTTAATTTTGATTTATGTAAACCAAACAGACTTTTTTAATGGTGAATAGTGTAAATTATTTTATTTTTATTTTAAATATTTGTTATTTTGTTACAAAAAACTATTAAAAAGCATTTTTGAGATGGCGCGCTTGTTTTGAGAGCTTTTTAGATACGATTTTATCAGAACAATAAATCTGGCAGGCAATTTGATCATCAACAAAACGACAAACTCGGTATATTTTTACAAAATAATTTGGGACATTTTTGGCAATTTTGTGCCCCAAATTATTTTATATAGCCATTGTGAATCTAAAATATCGCCATAGCTTTTATAGGAAAACTTCTTTACTTTAAAGGTATTATGGTATTCAAAAGAATCGCCAGAATACCAAATTACCATATCTAGTTTTATAATAGGATAGAGGACGTTTCTGAGTTGCTTTTAGAACCTGGTATAATAGCTTTAGGCTCTAAAAGGTTCTATGCTATGGTTTTATAGTGAATTTAATAAATAGGTTGCCACCACCAATTGGGGTGTCCCATTTAGGAGGTCTAAGGGGTATATAAGGGTAATGGGAACGTGCTAGCGACCAAACATTGAAACTAATGGTTTTAAGGAAAGGCGCTGGCAACCTTTTAGCTTCTGCTAAAATAAAGAAATGTTACTTGGGAAGGTATTTTTAAGTTTAGCAGTAATGCGTATAACAGACAGTTGTAGGTAGAATATGGAATTGCTCCTTCTATCTAATTTACCTAGACTCCTGTTGCTGGCTCGCTTTAAAAATACAAAATCCAAGCTAAAAACATTTGTCTATTAGAATAGTAGGAGAATCTCATTCATAAATGGCAAAATTTGTTAACACTGACAACATTGGGTTTCGTCAAACATGCTACTGTGGAGCCACCCATTATTTTTTTGATAGCTCTTTTAAGAATAAGAGGAAATAGATGGCGCTATTGAAAAGTGACGTCAAACCAATATGTAATATTGGAACGAAGTTGTTGTTCTATAAGGATGATTAAAATGCTGTTAAAAAATTGGTCTAGTTTTTATAAATAAATATGTTTAATAACGTTTTTTGCGTATGGTAGAATAAAAGGCATTTTTCCTATACCCTATGAAATTGTTTAGTTTGGAAAAAAGGGTTATTGACAAATTTAAATTTGACAAAATTATTGAGACCACACCAACCAGCCCTAGTATTGCAGTACAAAATTATTTTAAGGTTCGGCAACATTGAGTATAACAAACAGCTGTAGGTAAAAATCGGATTGCTCCTTCTATCTAATGTACCTGCCGCCTCTTGGTGTCTCGCTGTTAAAATAAAAAATCCAAGCTAAAAATATTAAGCTACTAGTATAGTACGAGAATCTTATTCATAAACAGCAAAATTTGTTAAGACTGACAACATTGGGTTTCGTCAAACATGCTACTGTGGTGCCACCCGGTATTTTTTTTAAAGCGCTTTTAAGATTAAGAATAAACAGTGACGTGAAAAGTGACGTCAAACCAACATGCAACAGTGAAACAAAGTAAGGTCACTGAATCCTGGAAGCCTCTAGACTTCCAGCATGCAGCGATTCTAAAACGAATAAATATCTTGACCTAAAACATGGTATGGTCAATATTCAAATCAAATGGTTGCCTTGCGCAATGCATATTCTTACGCCATTTCTACCTTCAAAAATAAAACAAAAATACAATTTGATATGTTTCTTTAATTTATTTTTTAAAATTTCTGTGAGGTACAATGTCTTAAAAGTTTTGCGCAGATGAATAATATGACAAAATGTTATTTATAACAAAACAATTTTTCGTAAATATATTTACCATTCCATTACCACACTTAAAAAAACCTCCAAGGTTTTGTTTGTCACGAAAAAAAATTATAAAATTTTAACAATGCAATTTTTTTGGGTTTTTGGGTGCTGGCGTCTTTTTATATCAAACGTTGGATTTCTTGTTTACTATATCGAATTTATTTTGGTGATGACGTAATCTAAAAATAGTCTATGTATGAAATAATCAATTACAAACTTTTTAACTGTGGTTTCTAGGAAGTTAAAATAAAAATTTATATTGTTTATGAGATATGTAAAAATATTATATATATACACCCTATACAAAAGATAGTAATAATAAAAATGTATAATTTGTGAAGGTGTCAAAGTTAACTTTTTTCTTGTTTTTTCGCCATAACTTTTAGCTAGATCCTTGGAATATAGTAATATGTAAGTCTGATCCTGTACCAACTGCCAAAGAATAAGTGGTGTATTTCAAAACTTTCAGTTCTCAGTTCACGTGCTTGCCCACAAAATCATGTATTACATTTTTGTCACGTTTGAAAAAAAGCTAAAAATAATTTCTGTCTAATTTTAGGCTAGATGGCAAGTACTGTTCGAAAAATACGTCAATGGTATATATGTCCTAAAAATTTCACGAAAATTAATAACTTTCCAAGATTTCAAGAGAGACAGACTATCCAAGACTGTTCAATTGTTGCAAATTTTTGAATACATATATACCTGGTACCTCTCTTTCAAATGGTACTTGTCATTCTTGCTCAACATTACTCAGAAACAACTTTTTCTTTTGTAATAAAAAGGCTCTCCATAACGTGAACTAGGAACTGAATTAAAAATTTCAAATACCCTACTTGTTCTTTCGTAGTTGGAACAGGAATCGGATTAATATATAATTTTAGGGAGCTAACTTTTGGCGAATACTTACATATCTCGTAAACTATAAACTGTCAAATCGGTCATAAGGCTTTGAAGTTCCTAGAACTACAAACCAATTGTGAGTTAATTAAGAAATTATTTGAAAATAGTAATTTTTTACTTATTTTTTGATTTTACAATATTTAAAAAAAATCTCGGTACCTATTTATAAATATTTTATACACAAAAATTAAATTTATTTTATCTATAATTTATTCTACAAGTACAATAAAATACTTATTATTAGATACAATTTTTAAATATTAAAAATGTACAACGTAATTTACAAATAACCACGGTTTTTGACTAGCATGGGTTTTGTTTCTTCAACAAATACATATTTTAGTCCACAGTACAGAAATCTTTTTTAATTTTTTAACTATAAATAATAAAACTAGAAGATGGAATTCCTATCCATCATCATAAAAGAAAAAGAATAGTCCAGGATCTTAAAGGAAATCTAATTTTAAAACCGGACATTAATAAAAATGGAATTCATCAAAACAAGAGCATAATCCTCCGCAGTCAAAAAAAAAATTGGTGATAATTGGACAAAAATAGAATCAAAGTTTTGTATAACGTAACGTCTTTTCTCAAAACCAGACAAAAGCATAAAGGACATTATCCTACAGTTCATATCATTATTTTTGAGACAACGTTTGACAACTTTTTTTCGTTGGGCTATGCTATTTGTTATGGTAAACAGCTGATAACTGTCAAAAAGTTATCTCAAAAATTATGATATAAAGTATAAAACAAGGCTGGCTTCTGTGTTGTTCACCTAAAGAAAATCGGTTCTGATACTGTTATGCAATTGAAGCGTCCTTCACTGCAATCTCAGCCTATTTTAAGCAACAAAAGAAGAGAGGATTTTGTATTGCTATTTTTATTGTAACTTGAAAAAATAGAACTAAAACTATAGTAATTATTTTTATATAAATTATTTTACCTTTGTTTTTGTTGACATAATTAACTACTAACTTTTATTTGTAATCTTTTTGGTTATTTCCCTGTAATAATCTATAAGGTTTGTTGGGAAATAAACAATTTAATAAAAAAACACATCTCTTGTTCAAACCAAGCTAATTTAAACATTTTAAACTTATAACTGAACCACTAAAAGTAGCTCTGTACTGTGAACTAAAATGACAAATGACGTTCATCTGAACGTTTAAAATCTCAATAATTCAGTATACGAACTATAATATCAGCAGGTGAAAAATAAATAACAGCAAAACGTTTAAGTGGAAACAAAATAGTATGATATGTCACATATAAATACACAAAACAATATAAAAATAGAATATATGTTTTTACCTACATAAATGTAGCTTTTAAAAATGCACTCTAAAATATTTACAAAAAATTTAAGGATTACTACATGATATATTTTTTTATGGAATTTCGAAGACATTTTTTTAATTTAATTTTTTGGCTAAAATCCAATTTTTTTTGGAAGATATGTATGTATATTATTCATTAGATGTGCCGCATTTTTAAAGAATTTTTAATAATCATTAGTACCAGGTTTATTCCAAAAGTTTCATTTGCGCATAATCTCCATTTGATCAGTATTTTAGGTTATTAAGTATAACAACATGCTCTTGGTGCTTTCAGCATTTATAGCTAGCAATGATCACCACTAACAGATGTTCTGCCTTTTAAAACTACTATCATTCCTCCTCCTAGAGTTACATAGGTGATTTATTGTGAAGATACTTTTGGGACAGACCATATACAGACTTGAGAAGCAGATGTTTTTAGAATGACTAGTACCTTATATCTATAGATGGTAGTAAAAGCTTGAGCGTAGGAATATTCGCATTTAAGTGGCTATTCGGGACAATATAAAAATAGTTTCGAAAGATATGCATATGTTGCAATGACAGATTCATTACTACGAGCAAATGTATCTTACTAACACCTGTAGCTGTGTACTAGCCATTCTAAAGACGTGCGACTCGCATATGCCTTCATGTACTAATAATTTTTGATACACAGCAATAACAACTCTTTTATAAAAATCACTAAGACATTTTTTATATTGTAGATCAGGTTTGTTTGTTTGATTTGTTTTTGTAAAAGGTTGTATCTGCTTTAAAGAACGAAATTTTTACCTAATTTTGGAAGCTTTCTAGTTCACCTTTACAACATTAGTTACCGTTGCATAAATAAAAGTATAAGTGAGCCAACTTTATGGAAAACTTATGAATAACGTTTAAAAAAGTTAAATTTTTAAAGCGTAAATATATTTTCCTATTTTCGTATATTGTTTGCGAACTTGTAAACGACCCCCAAAACTTAAAAGTCACATATGACAGGAAAGCAATTTCACTCGAGAGAGTAGAATTAATTGTTCAACTTCTTTATACCCTCATTTAGACAACATCACTTACTACCTTGATACAATAAATATTTATTTACAAAAAATACATTAGGGCTAAATGACAAATTATTGACAGAATCCGCTGTCAATAGTTAGCGTGGTTCTTTATTGTTCGAGACGCGTGCCACATTGGAGGTTTTTATAAACTTTATTCCGTCAATAAATGTGTCATTTAGCTGTCACTTTCCTAGAGTACCATAACCACCCGACTGTTATGGTGATTGTGATGCGTCACGTGGTGCTGATTTGGACTATCGGGTTGGCCATTTTGCGTGACCACTGACGCGTCGTTGACGGCTGTCAAATTTTTTGAACTGTCATCACTCGGTATGCCGTTGTGATGTTGCCAGGGATGATGATGATGGTGAATGCTGATTTCGCTTAAGTTTTTTAATGCGTCACAGTTGACGGGTTGGTGAACCTCGCTAACCTGCAAAATTTAAAAAAGACTTAAGCTACCCAAATTAATGTAAATATAATCAACAATTTAATAAATACATCCCAAGTAACATTTGATGTTTTATAAGGGTTGCTAAAAGTTTGCGGCTACCAAATTACAAAACTCAAAATTTTATAGAAAGGTGGTGCGAACTTTTGTGTTGTAGTGGCGGTAACCTTTAAATACCTCTAAGCAAAGAAAAATAATACCAAACGCAACCTTTATAAATCAAATAAGGTATTTAAGTAATCTGTATTTGTACAGTAGAACATGAAGTAACAATTCTAAACAAACACCTTTAATAATTATGGACTTTTTTTATTGTGATAAGGCATATGTGTGCCTTATCACACTAAAAAAGTCTTCGAAATCCTGTGTGTATGCCTTAAAAGTAACTGCGAACCCAACTTTAATGTGACATTTATGGGTTCTCGGCTCACAAAACTCGCGCGCTATAGAAATTAACAAAATAAGTATAATTTTCACCAAAATGTTTACACTTTAAAAAACATAGTTTTAAAATTTTTCACCCGCTAGACTATTGTTTATGTCGTCATTTTTACGTTTAGGTTTTTTTAGAGTAACACGGTTTTTTATAAAAACTTTAGCAAAACTCTCCAATATATCCCTTTTAAGTGCTAGCCAAAAGACCCATCATGCTGCAAGGAATAGAAGCTTGACAACTGACAGCAAGCATTTTTTTTTGTTTGGTTTTGTGTGTTTATAAACACTCTTATAAGAACGAAAAACTTAAGGGGCTTTTTATAAAAACGTACTGTGAATATTATAAAAAAAAATTGAAGCGATCATGTTCTTCCAGTTATATTACACCTTATATTATTATAAATATTGTTCCCCAGGTTCTCCAAATTACCTTTATATAACTTACCTTAACTTTCAAGTATTTCATAAAACCAGGAAAGTTTGTGATAAAATCAAAGACCCTTTTAAGAACTGGAATCCAAATTTATAAAACTTTAGGTAATTGAAAATGTTACTTGGGATCCGTCATTTTTTTATAAATAAAATGAACAAGAACATTAAACTTACTGGCACAGAACTGATATGATGATACTCGTGCTGCGTATGGTGTCCCTGATCGCTAGGACTCCTGCAAGTAGGGGTGGTGGTGTGTGAACCCCACATCAACACCGTCTGCCTACTAGGAGGCATTTCCTGTTGCACTGTACTGTTTGCCACTGGAGAGAAATGCTGCGGGGTGGGTATGCTGTGGTGGCTAGGACTTTCCTAAATAAATGGGACCAGATTACCTACTAGATATTATGTATTTCAGGTGTTACTGGAAGGAGAGGAGATAGAGCAAAATTGATTCCTCGTTGCGAGGCTGGATTTTCATAAGATGATTTTTTATCTCTAGAAATACTTGAAACCCCCAAAACCATCGTGCGATTTGTGAGAGCCTAAACTTTGTTTAGATTTTTTTAAAACCTAATGTACTCTAGAAGAAACACAAAAATTATTTATTTAAATAAAATGTGTACCTGAGGTTGGTTCAAACTGGTATCTTGTTTGATTTCCTCAATCTTAGGAGTGATCATAACATGCTGCGGCGAGGGCGAATGCTTCTTTAAAGCCTCTTTTTGTTGCGCACTGCTGACATCTATTTGGCTGCCCATTACTTGGACTGGTTGGATGATACCTGACGAAGGGCTGACACTGTAGGGCCATGTGACATCTGTCAAAAGAATGTAGAATATCACTTTATACTGATGGTCGTATGGAAACTGGATCTCTTACGCTCCCTTGTTGCTTATCATTTACCGGTTTGACATTTAGGGGATAATTTGACAATTATGACAATTTTTGATTCATTTGGATTTGTATTAAATCCTAAAAAATTACCCCTATTCCTTTTGTTATAAAATGTGCTACTGTAAAGCAACCTACCACTTTTTATAAGAAACGGCTTAGCCTCTGATCGTGACATACGTTCCATATTTGACAGGTATTGGCTCTACAACATGGCTTGTCGTCTGCCACGGTTGCGCGATACGATGGATCCTAAGTCCGTGACGTCATGTCCAGTAAGCTGTGACGTCATGTCCACTAAGCAACCTACCTATGCATTTGTTATTAGGAACAACATAGCCTCTGGTTGTGTCATACGTTCCATATTTGACAGGTGTTGCCTCTACGACTTGCTGATGACAAGGGTAAATCTTATCGTCCACCACGGCTGCGCGGTATGTTGTACCCGATGTGTCATACGATCGTGACGTCATATCCAGGAAGCCGTTGTACGGGGTCGACGAAGTGTGGTAGTCAGGATAGTACGTGCTGAGTGGCCTAAGATAAATATAAATGTTTGTAGCTTTGTGTGGGTAAAACTAGAGACGTGTAATAGATTTTGACAGTTTTTTACATCACAGTTGAGCAACTCTCCCTTAAAGTTATTAGGATAGTTTGTTTTAAATAAATTATGATTGGTACCTGCGACTTGAACGATTTTCTTGTAATGTCAGTATTTTTGTGAGTTTTATATGAGCACAATATCCAAAAATAATCTGTGCGTTGGGTTTTTATTATCAGAAAACAAAATCTTGTGCAGGGTGATCCATAGCTCTTCAAAGATGTACAAGCAAACTGAAATTTATAATAAACAAAGCGCAGAGCGTCAAAAATAGTTTAGCTCGTTAGCAATGAGATGGCGCTGATCAAATGTCAGAACTTGTATTAAGAGATTAATGTAGGCCTGTCCTTTCTATATTTGAAGTTCATAAGTATTTCTTAACTTTTCTGACATTTTTACATTTATACTAAGATCAATTGGCCAGTTTTTAGTCCAAGTTTTTAACATAAATTGCCTGAATTTAGACATAACACAAATATGTGAAAAGTTGGACTGGAACCCATAAGCTCGTGAGACGCCGGCCGTGGTCTAGGCAGTGCGGTAACAGCAGCAATACATGCGTACCAGGGCCACTATACAAGCGGCCACACTATCCACCAACTCAAAATAATAAACAAAACGTTAAAAAATTTCTAGGTAAATAACAGAGACATAGGGACATATCTATCTCTAGAAATCGTTTTTTTCTTAAAACTTGATTGTGCTAAAAAAAAGGAGGCAATATAAGTGGTCCGCCGCGAGGTAAACACATCACCAAAATGTATCCAGGACCTTTAGACAGTTTTAGGGAACGAAAAAGTGAATGGAACCCTGAAGAGCTACAAAGACAATTGAAGAAAAAGCAAAACCTCGAAGATATACAAAGGAGAAGAAAATATAGATATATAATTAACGTGGAAATGAGGAGACTTTACTGAAGAGTTTTCGTTTGCCTTTAGAAGTTTTATAAGTAGAAGAAAAAGAATAAAGGTGATCTACACAGATAATAGAACCAACTTTCTCGGAATGGAGAATCAGCTGTCAAGATTAGATTGGAGTAAAATTAGAGGAGACCTGTTAAGGATTTGTTATTCATCTTTGTAATATACAAGATGTCATTAATAAAAGAACTTTGACATATGTTTCAGAAGATAATGATTTGGTGTCATTATGCTCAATAAGGTTTCTTAAAAATTGAAACGAATTCAGTAATGATGCAGAGACAGAAGACCTGGATAAAATAGAAAAAGAGGATTTAGTAAAAATACTGAATTACATACAAAAGATAAGAGACGGCCCAAGACACAGGTTTGAGAAGGAGTAGCTTGCAACCTTGATGCAAAATTAGGAAAAGAGAAAATGATAAAAGTCGAAAATGTCGTTTTCATTGAAATTAAGAATAAAAAAAAAATATTGTGTGTGTTTTAGACCACACGGCAGAAGTGTAAACTTCAACAACGCGAAATTAATAATATTGGCCTATAACATATTCTGCAAAGCGGACCGAACCGAACTCTTCTGTGTACTGGCCTTTATCTGCATCATCATATCGCTCGCTGTGCTCGAATGAGCGTTACATAGCCGAGCCTGACGGCTCAGTTCAATTCACTACCCACAAAAACTGCTAAACGCGCCTAAAGAAGTTAACACTTCAAAAACTTTCTTGGCCCGGGGTATTGGAGCTGTGTGAAGGGAGAGCCAAGTTTTGAAGTTTATGTATTATTTTGATATGACATAGTTGAGTTGTCAAGTTAATAAAAAGATATTAAAAAAGTCTCTTCATTTTCCACGTTAATTTTATATCCAAGAAGAGTATCCAAAAACGCAACCTTAGAGTCTACCGCACTGGCTGGCAGATGGTTCTTCAGAGAAGACCGTACTAAGAACTAAAACGTGAACCATATAAGTACTTAATAGTTGGAGGCGTGATAAAGACGAAAATATACGTCGAAATGTCGCTTAAAGAATTAAAATTATATTATTATAGAAGTCGTGTCCTTATTTCCACTAAACCAATTTAAACTAAACCTGAATAGCTTTACCTGTACTGATGAAACAGGTTCTCCGTCGTCGTCAGGTACCGATTGTCCAAGGCGCTCGCTGTCGGGTACAAACCGTGGTTGAAATTCGGCGCCGTATGTGTCATATATGACAGACTGTGATCGGGAGCGGGTGTAGGGTAGGGAGTAGCGTACATGTTGTAAGTGGGGGCGCAACCGTCGGGTATGTAGTCCACCTGTCAAATATAAAAGTCATACAATTTATGAAATTGGTGTTAAAGGGCTTTCTGTTTCGGATATGTCTATATCTATTTTTTCTTAAAGCTACAATAGAGTATAACTTTGGGGTGACTTAGATTAATATAAGAGTGGTTTCTGTTTGGGGTAGGTCTATCTCCGTTCTTTTTAAAGGTACAATACAGCCAATATAGCCTGAAGTCAATTGGTGTCCCTAAAGAAAGAAACTGAGCAATATACTTACAGTAGTTGGCATCGAAGGCACTACCGTAGTTGTAACTGACACATTGCTAGGTGGAGTTAGCTGTCCACTTGAGGAACTATGTGACAGTTTACGTTTCGTTCTACATGTTGATAGAAAATCTCTAAGCTGCGTCTTATACCTGCATTAAAGAAAATATTTCTATAGCAAACCTAGCCTCGAAATCAAAATTTTACTTCCTTCACAAAACTAATTTATTTTAATGTCAGAGGATATTGAAAACTAGGTTTTACTAAACACTAAACATTGCAAAAGAAAATAGTTCTGTTTTTATCCTTTATCCTATAACGCACGAAAACCCACCAGTATAAATGAAGAAAAACATGAATTTACCAAAATATCTAAGAAAGTTAGGGAAGTGGAAACGTTACCTTCTATTTACTCTAGTGGGGGTTGTTGGGACTGACAAAGGAGACACATTTGTAGTACCAATAAGTTGGTCGCTTTCTGAAAAATAATTATTTGGAAGGCCTGCATCTAGGTAGCTGACTTTGAAGTCCATGGTACGTTTTCCAAGGAGGTCTCTACCCTCTTCTTCCCTGAAAACAAAAAGAACATTTTTATGTTAAGTCGTTTGATAGTAATCCTAAGATATTAAACGAAAATTGTTTGCAGAGTCGTCAAAACTCCCGATCTTTATTGGGACATATAGGTTTGGTTGGGTTCGTAGTCAGTGGGAAGATGTTCCTGATTCGACAACAATACATATTTGAGATATATATCCTTGCATTATCCCTTTCATTTTATTTTCTGTAATATTTATACCATTCTTTACTTAATGATTTGGTTGTTTTTTTTTATGATTCTTTGATCTAGATAGGAATCAATAAAGTTATACTTACATTAAAGGCCTATGAGTACTAATGACGAAATCTGGTTTGGAGTTTTTGTAGACCAATCTGCTGCTTGTCTGCAACCATTGCCATTGGCCATCTTTGGTTTGGAATCGGTAGGCTATCATGCCTGAAGCACCAGTTTTTAATACTAAAAAATAAAAAAGTATATTTTCTAAAAGCTAACAATCTAGAAATTATAAAGGTGATTGTGGTGCTTGTGTATGCCATTAATTATGGTATGCCCACCTAATGTCCGTCAAAATAGCACTCAACAGTTCCTAACCCCACACAGACCATCAAGTACTCTGCTGACTTTACCATCAAATCATCAGATCTCAACATTCCCCAACCAACCCTGAGCTCGCTCGGAATCCTAAACAGGTGCTAACCCTCCGGGCTTAAGGTACCTGGAATCTGCAGTGGCTAAGCTTTTCCCTGCTTAATAAGCTGAGAGTTAACTACTCGCTACCACTAAACTGCGCTGGGTTTAGTGATGCTTGAGTAAAATACTGTATTTTTGGACAGCAAGGGTTGGAAAAACTATATTAAATGGAGTAACAAACAACATGATAATCAATACTTACATTCTTGATGAGCACTTGCCACATAGGCAAGATCATCATAATGGACTAGATCATAACCACCCATGTTTGCCAGTTCGGAGTCTGAGTATCCTAGAAGTTGTTTTCCCCTAAAAAACATATATAAAAAAAATATATATATATAGAATATATTTTAGATTGAGAGTCTTCGAAATTGATTATTTAAATAAAAAGTTATGATTAAGAATCTAAAAAAATGGTTTTGCAAATAGAGATTTGAATTCTTAAGGAGCAGATGGTGATATAACAAATCTTAATATTAAGTTCTCACCTTTGATCCATGGACACCAGACTCAAATCTAACTTGTGTTTGCTCTTGAACATAACCTCTTTCTGGGGTATCTCCAACAAAGATGGCGGACCAAAGGGGGTACAAATGGCGAACAGTGCCAGCGGAGGCTCTTCGGCTTTACGGTTTTGTCCGTGGAGGACTTTAACTCGACCTCGTATATCCAGCCTCTGAAAATAATACATTTTTATCACTTAAGAGATAAAAAGTGTACCAAAAGCAAATAAAATGTTAAAAAGTGAAACTTAAACACAAAGTTTTTTGAATACGATGGAATGCCATCACCTAGGCCATTGAAATTCTCGCGGGACTGTCCTCCTTCCTCTTTTTCTTGGAGCAAATGACTTTGATGGCTTGTATAGTCTTGGGGATTATAGTATCAATTTTGCTCCTAGTAGTCACGGAAACTCAAAGATTTATTAGAGGTTTTTTTTTCTTTGCATGATCAGGAACAAGATATCATTACAAATTATATTGATGCTTTTTATAAGGTCCATTGCGATGTGTACAGGCGTGAAATGCTAAGAAAAGTGACTTGTGTTATTACATATCACTAATTGGAGTTTGCAAAAAGGCCTAGTCGCTAGGCCAAAAATGGTCTCGCCACTAATACTTCTACATGTTACCACAGAAAACTCTTCTGAGATGTTACTACCTCTTCGGCGCATGTCATTCATTTAAACATTCCGGCAAACTGCTGTATTAGCAGAAACAAGGAGTAACTTGAGAACTTAAGACATCTGCTGTGTGAATGCCCTGTCCTTGCCAGGATAAGATGTAACGATCTACGTTTTCCATACTTCCAAGATGTAGAAGAACTGAGCGACATAGAGCTCGGCGCAAACGCCAGATTTGTAACGAGCTGTGGCTGGTTTAATTGAGCACTCAGGGAGGGTTAAGGTTATTTTTGTGAAATTATTTTGATGCACATGTGGTTTCACAATTAACCGAAAGCTCTACATGGGATCAGCTAACGTTGCCAGTTAGTGCTTTGCCACCTTAGCGAACCTAGCCTAACCTATAAGGGTCTTTGTACAAGGAAAGGATGCCTCGAAGAAATGTAGTATGTGTCTTGCTTCCAGAATGGAATCGCCTGATACACTGACGAAATAAAAATAAAAGAAATGACAAGAGCAGGTGTGTACTGTGAAGGGTCTCTGTACCAAGGAAGGAAGTCTGGAACGAATGATAGTATGTGTCTTGCTTGCATAATGGAATCGTCTGATATACTAACGAAATAAAAATAAAAGAAATGACAAGAGTACATGTTCACTGTGAAACCATTAAGACCCAATTTTACTCTGGCGAAGGTATATGCCATTCTGATGCGCTGATTAAAAACCCGAAAGTTTCCATGTCAGAAAAAGAGAGATAGACAACAGTGCTATACTTCCCTTTGCTATCAATCTTAAGTCTTTACTTATGGTTGAGTGCAAGTATGTCCTCTAAAGCCCTGGCTGGGAACCACAAAGCTGATCTAAGGGTGCAAGGTGATGATAACTTTCCTAGAAACGATGCTAAATCTATTGAGGGCTTCGCGGCATGTTGATGGAGAGAATTAAATTCTACCTCAGGAAATAGATGCCCCTAGAGTGACGTCCTTTCTTATGCTAAAGATAAAAGAGATAAATAAACCTCAATGTGAAAACTCGGTGTGTTGATGGAATATGTAAGATAAATAATTATCTCTGTACTCTTTTGTAGAGTGCTATAAGAGAAAGAAGCAGTGTAAATTTCATGAAAATCAGACAATTCTAATCTATAGAAGAAAGCACGTCTCTTTGCTCAGTCGGCGAGTTACCTCCTGAAACAATGGTTTGTGGGCTTCATCTTTTCCAGCAAAACATCATGTAGTTATTTTTGCTGATTCTAGAAATTGGCTTATTCTATCATTCATTCATTCAAGATGTTTTCTTACCAAAAATCCGGAAGTATTATCTAGAAGACATCGGAAGCGCACGGTAAAACTTCTTTCCAACAAATGGCTGTTGTCGCTTAGCAGAACATCCTGGAGGCCCATGTTTGCAGATTCGGGAGGAAGAAAACTGTTCCACATAAGTTGCCGTTGGAGTTCTTCTCGGTCTTCCGAATGGACTAGTTCGTAGACTGATTGGTGCACGATATCTGACTAAAAATTCAATAACATTGAATGTCGCAGTTTTTTTTATAACGCATGTGTATTGACCATCTTTTTGAATATTTAATTTTAGTACGTTATAGAGGGGGTGGGCTCAACAAACACATCGTCGTTGTTTCGCTTAATACTACTATTGGTTTACTACGAAACTTTAAGGAAATACAGAAGACGCAAAAAATGCCTAAATTACAGTTTTATTTAATAAAATGGCCAATAATATTTTATTTGTTCTGATAATGGTTAAGATTTAATATTTTGTTGTATTCTTAGAGAATTGAATTGATTCTATGCTACATGTGTTTGAAAAGCCCCATTAAGTAGTGACACATAGCAGGTTTCATTGGATTCTAAATACCTATGTGCAATTTTCTGCCAATGGGAAGATCTTCGTAGGTAAGGTAACTAAATGTTTCTTTCTAAAGCTTTGAAAAACATGGATGGCTTTTGTATTGACGAAGCGCGTCATAAACTTGAATACATACCTGGTGAAACCCCAAATAGCCTTCTATACTGTGTGTTGCGAAAAACACCTCTCCATCACAGGTAAGTATCATAAGGAAGCCGTTTAATGCCTAAAATATGTTTATATTAAAAAAAGCTTTTAAAAGATTCTATCTACTTAAAATGCTGCTACCGTCGAATGCTAAGAATTTCATGGACTGGCATAGAGACGAATAAAGTCAAAACAATTGTTAAGAGCATCAGCAAACAAGAATTGAATTGATTATTTTTTTAACTTCTTTTAGAAGAAGAAGCCCACTTAATCTTCTAGTCCGGATTTCCGAGCTAACAGCGTACGTAATATGTGAAACGATCTATAACCATCTATTTTCTATGAGGTATTGTTATGTTCTCTTATGTCTTTATTGTTTCATTCTATTGATATTTATGATAAAGCGGAATTGTAATAATTTTATTTGTTAATAAAATATCTTACTTGTAAAAACATCTCACCATCCATCGGTGTATGGTCAAAAGCGGTAAAATCTCGGGCCCGATGAGCCATTGGGTCATCTTTATCTTTGTGCATAACGACTGAAACAAAAAGAAAAACTGTCAAGTCTTGAGTTTACAATGCCAAAATTATTTTTTATTGTATGTTTTTTTTCTCTATTGACCTTCCAGAATGTAATACACTTTATAATTACAGTAAATGCAATTTTTAGGAATGATATCGCTTTTACATATTCATATTAAATCAAAACATCACTTTTATTTTATTGGTGCATTTACTTATACAACAGTACTTTGTGCTTTTGAACTGATACATCAATAAATAAGATCGCTGTGATATAAGCAAAACATTTTAAAACTGGTAATATTTTTTGTAGATATTTATGTAAGTAAGGGGACGAAACATTCCCTCCTGAGGTTTGACTTTAGCATTAGATCTCCGTTTTCTATTTACGAATGCATATACCTATCGTGTAATTAAAAGATCACTTTTGTTTTACTTGTACATTTATTTATTCAGTATTCTCCCTTGTGCTTTCAAAATAGTAAAAGATCATGGATATATAACTAGACATTTTTAAAACGATGATATTATTTCTGCCATGTATACATTTAAAGGAATAGAACATCCCCCTCACTAAAAAATATAGTTTGATTTTAAGAGTTTTTAATATAATTTATATGCATGGATCTGTTACTGCAATAGAGAAAACCTTGCACAAAAACAATTTTTATTTTTTTTGTTACATTACAAATATTACAAAATTAGCATTAATAAAGTGGTTAGTCATAAGGCTTAGGGACCCGCAAAAATAAATTGCATTAGAGTATCCTCTGGGCATTTCGTAAGAAAAAGGGGCCTCGAGTAATGAGTAAAATGATGTGAATAGACTGGTAACAGCTAGTTTATAGTAACATAAAATAGATGAATTAAAATTACACCAAAAATACTTCTGGTAGATTTAGACGATTTTAAGAATCCCTACATCTAGCAAGACAAATTAAGTTATATAAAGCTGGTTAATAGGGCTTTTTTAAATTATTTTTACTCTGCTGGGCATGGAAAGCAAATATGACCCTTAAGTAGACTATGGCAATAAATTATTAAATATCTGTATCGCTATTCTTCAAACAAGGAAAAACGTGATCTACGGTTTGAAACAGATGATATTATTTTCAATAAAATTTGTTCTACTGGTTTTTAAGAGAAATGAAAACAATCATTTTCCGTCAATAATGAATTGTCAAAAGTTAGTTATACTGTTTATTTGAAGAATACCGATATTGAGCAAAGCAAAGTATATGGTGCACAACGGGCCCTGCAAGGGTGCTAATCCTTACCAAATACTTATACCGTACAACTGAAAAATAAAGTATTGTCACAGAATATAATATGATAGAAAATCTGTGATATAGTTTTGTAAAAACACAAACCAAAAATAATTCTTAATCTATGTTAAACATAGTAACTGATAACCGCTATCGGTGATAATTATCCTCGTCACACCAAAAGGTAAAATCACAGTGGCCCGCATGAAGTGACCTATCTTTTTAGTTTTAATGGTAATTATTACGTAAATATTTTAGTTTTTAAAATTTAGTAAGAACTAGTTTTTAAAACTTAACTCTTGAAACTTTTTTATAAACCTTCTTGTTGGCAGTAAACACTAAAAATAGAACCATTTAATGAAACTTTTATAAAACGCAAAAACTTCCAGACAGAGCATTCGTGACCTTAAACGATTAAGAGCAAGTTACAGTAATTCGAAACAAACAATACAATAGAACAGCACTTGAGAGCAATGAATTTTGCATACTAATTAATAACTTGTTCAGTTGAGTTCATTGAAACAAGTATAAATTAAAAAAGAAAGAAGAAGGTCGACGTAGTTTGACAATTTTATACCACAACAACTACGCTTACAAGCAGGTTAATCTAGTGTTCACAAGTTCAACCCCGGTAGGTGGCTTAATATTTTTATTTTTTAGCCGAAAAAAACATTTTTCGTACAATTTTTTGTACGGACATTGTCGCTTTCCAGGCAGGTCCTTTTTAAAACTTTTCAGTTTAAAAAAGGGACCGAAAGAGAACTAGGAAACCGGAAAATGTATTTCTTCGGTCTCCTTTTCACTCTAGTTGGTCATTAGCCAAGGTCTTTATACTTTTCCACATGTTATCTACAGAATTTGAAAGGTCATTGAAACTAACTGGCCAACTGTAATTGAATTAAAAAATCGACGTACGTCACTGGGTTGCCTTAAACCATTTGTCTTATGGAAACCCGATGACGCAGCTACAGTCGCTCAGTTAAGTTCACATGGTCAAATTCTTATGGCAACCTGTGTAAAAGTATAAAGACCTTGATCATTTCCTACTTTTGTTGACTGTTTCCTGGGTGCGCCACTGACTGTTTTAAAATTGTCTTTATTTTATTAGTTTTTGAGATTTCTATTAAAATAATTTAAAATATAAAGTTAATGTAAACTACTGTGAACTTGGAAAACAGCCAATTATAGTGTAATTCACAGCCCCCTCAAATTAACAAGTCCCATCCTTCTTTGAAATACAACACTGTCGAAGGCTGACATTTCCATTATTCTCTTGTCACCCTATATTTTTTTGTTTTCAAAATTTAGATCTGTCAGCCTTCTCTCTCTCTCTATCTCGTTAATTGGCGCTACCCGTCTGTAGGGTAATAGGCCAGGCTCTTGTGGTAGATTTTGGGATATTCTGGCTTGTTTGCCACCCAAATTCTGGTTTCTCTGTTGGATATATATTTGCTTTTTTGTGTTGTTCTCCTTCTTTTCTCCCTCTCTCTCTCATTAGTGTTCTGTGCTGCTCTCTCATATAGGTCTTCTGTTGATCATTGTTCACTTCTTATTATTCTTTTTTAATTTCTATTTCTCTGTCAGCCTTCGAAACTGTTGCCATTCAAAGTAGAATCAGGCTTGATATAAAGGGGGCTGTGCATAATCTATTGATTTTCTGATATAGTTATGAATATACTCATATTATATTTTGAGTAAATTGCTACTTTAATATTTACGTTCGGAGAAAATAACTAAATATTTACATGTTGGGTTTTTCTATTTTGTTTTTTATGTCAGGTTAAAAATCAATTATATAAGATACACAACCGGAACATGACTTTACAGGTCTCCTTCGGTCTACAGGTCTCGCCTGCGGCTCATCCTTTAATTTTTTTGGTCTATCTGTAAAGTTCATGTTTTCAAAACCTTAAGAAATTACAGAACTGCTGAATAAAAACTTAAACATTGGTTTTAGTGGAGCCGCGTTACCTTGTAGGCGTGATAACGTTGACTACTGCCCACCGTTATAGTTCCAGTAACACACCCAGGAATATGTCTTGGGGGGGGGGGGGGGGGGCCGAGGCCTCATAATTTCGTATTTTATGCTATTATTTGTGTTTATTCATGAAATATGTGGAAAATATATACAAAAATCTTAGGCTTGGGGGGGGGGCCGGGCCCCGGCCCCCTCCTGGGTGCGCCCATGATAGTTCAGGCAAGATTCGGCAAAATCCACTTTCTAGAAGCATTTTTTATTACTTTTTGGCAAATGGGCAATTCCCCCTATTTTGACCCCGCTGAATCCGAATATCTCTGTTGCCAACTCGAAATATTGACAGGGGTTGAGATATTCAAGATGGCGGCCAAAATGGCGGCGGAATTTTAAATTGCCGCTGGAAAGCCCAAATTGTCACAGGCGTACATTCCAAATATATATTTGTATAATTAAATAATAATAACATATTATTTTTTTTTAATGGCTGCAAAAACCTCCAAAAACCCCCCCCAGACGCCTCAAAATCGGAAAGTTTGAGGTTTTTTCAAATTTTCTTAAAAACTAAGCTTCTAAGAGAAAAATGTATAATATACTTTATTGTAGAGAATAAAATTGCCTTTTCAACATGGTATAACTTAATAGTTAGACTAATAACAAGCTCTCCAGCGGCGTCCGTTAATTGAAGTAATTAAAAAATGTTGAAAAAATACCTATGTTTTTTCCAAGATTTATTTAATTTAAAAAAAAAAACTAATATCTACAGAAAACCATGTATTACATTTTGGTATACTCAATAAAATTTCCTTCAAAATGACGTATAACATGATTAAATCGGTTTTATAAATAAAACTTCACGGGCATCCGTAAATTAAATTAATTTTGAAAAAACAGAAAATAAACCATTTTTGTTACACGTTTTATCTAATTTTCTCCAAAACTAAGCTTAACATGAAAATTCCCTTTTTAAAAATGTGAAACTCGGTGCGGTTTGACTTATAGCAAACTCTCCATTTTTCATACGTTTTATTCAATTTTATTAAAAACCAAGCTCTTTTTCAAAAAATGTGTTCTATACTTCGTCATAGCCAATAAAATTTCCTTTCAAACGATGTATAACAAAGTGTAAGTTATTTTATATTTACCGCTCCAGTGGTGTTCTTAATTTAAAGAAATTATTTAAGATCAATCCAAACTAATCAATTTTGTGTCTTATTAGCTTTTCGGTGGATAATAAAGAGCGGCGGATAAAAGGTCGAAAGTACAAAAGGTTGAAAGTACAAGAGGTCGAAAGTACAAAAGATCAAAAAACAAAAGGTCGAAAGTTCAAAAGGTCGAAAGTATGAGTACCTAATTATGATTATGCCCCCCCCCCCAAACCGTTGCATAAGATTCGCCACTTTATTTTTAGTTCCATATGCTTAAAAAAATAACCAAAAACACCTGTGCCAAAGTTACTACTGTTACTTTCTGCACAAAAATATTGCTTAGGGGGGGCCATGGCCCCTATGCCCCCTCCCCTTATAACCATCGGTGTTTTTTTGCTTTAAATAACTTATTTGGATAAATCAAAATATCTAATCTAATCAAAAAACAGTTTATTTTAATTTGGAAACATTTTATTTTAGTAGGTATAAATTACGAACCTTTTTGAAGTATTTATCATAACATTGTAATATATCATTTAAAAAGAAATTGTCTTATCCTCAATAAAGAATAAAGGCACATTTTTTTCTGAAAATCTTAGTTAGAAAAGATATTTAAATATGCAAGAGAAACTGATTATTTCAGTTATTTTTGAAAATAAGTTTATATTAGTACGCCCCTGAAGCCTTAAATATGGCAACAACCCGACATTTTAAAAGAAAATGTTATGTTCTACAATAAAGTATACTACATATTTATTCCTATTTAAATAATAATAAACATGTTTTTTCTAAATAATCCCAATTTACGTACGCCACTGAAGAGCTACTTGCTTTTCCTAACGTTATTGACCAATAGATCGTTGGAAAGGGAATTTTATTCTCCAGAAAAAACTTTTCTTTGCAATTTTTGATAAAAAGGTTAGTTTTCGAAAAAATTGCATAAAACTGAAAAAAAAAACAGGTTTTTGGGGGTTTGGGGGGATTTTCTCCGTCCCTGTCGATTTTTCGAGTTGGCAACAAAGATATTCGGATTCAGCGGGGTCAAATTAGGGGGAAATGGTCTGTTACCAAAAAGTAATATGAATTGCTTCTAGACCGAAAACGGAAAGCCTTTTAAAATAATATGCTCTGACTATTAGGGGGATGATCCCGTGTAACTTACAGTGGACTATTTAAGTATCTGACCAATCTCCTATTCTTTGAGTGATAATTTAAGTGCCGAAATGCATAATTTTTAAGATATTTACAATTTTTACATAGTTTTTTAAGTTGTACAATTTTTTATTGCTACTGTACCAGGAGACTCGTAATAAAGTGTTTTTTTCTTTTATCTCCAAAACAAAGGAATAAAAAAACTTTAGGGTTTTTATAATAAATAATAATATATTTCCTGTCAAAATTTGACATTTGCAATAATACTTCACGACTTTAATGTATAATCTTTAAAAAAAGAATGAGGGTGACATTATAGTGAGTCACACGGTACATTACATATGGCGTTGTAAAAAGGTTTAAACTTTTGTTTGCATTTCTGGCAATTAAAATGAAATTGTTTTATTGAGCAGAAACCCCCACATTAAATACAAATAAAGGGCAACATAAAAAAGCTCTTAAATGTTGGATTTTGATGGATCTAAATTACCCAAAGTAAGAACTTTATTAAGAATCACGTAGCTTTGAAATAAAATATGTATAACCCACTTTCAACTAAGTCGGTTTAGATTAGTGTTTCTACGTTTTTCAATGCCTACTCTAAAGTCAATCCAACAACAGTACAACAAATTTTTCGGTAATCAGAGCTTTGATTTTTATCGAGGATATTGGGAAAAAAACTTTTTTTATTTCAACTCAATATAAATTATTTGAGTTAAAAAAGGCTCAACTACTAAATTTTCTGATGGTGTTTGTCTGTCCATCTGTATCTCTGTCTGGGACAAGATATGACAAAACCCAATAAAATGATTTTAACCAAATTTGACATAAAAATTTTGCGAAACTCGCGGATAAGGCCATTAAATTTTGGTGGAGGTGGGGGGCTACCAGGTGATAGTAGAAGGTTCAAATATTTAACAAAATCTTAATTCGAGAATCACAGAATGTAGCAAAACGAGGTTTTCAAAGTTGTATAAGGAATTATATTTTTACCTTCCTCGCCCGCGAAGGTATTATTTTCAACGAAACAATTTTTTTGAGATAACGTTGAAAATGTGTTATTTGGGTGTATTTTGACCTATCTTAGCAATATTGTCGTGATTTCTGTTTGTATGTGTGTGTGTGTATGTCTGTCCGTAACACGATAGCTTCAAAACCCCTGAACCGATTTTCATAAAATTTTTACTTAAAATATTGTTCGACACTGTAATGAGCTGATTAGATTTGGGTCAAAATCCATGAATGATAATGACAGTTTTTTGACAATTGAAAAATTTTAAAACTACTAATTTTTTAACGGAGCATCGCAGCAATATGTGATTTTCGGAATATGGTGGATCGCATTTTTCTCAATAGTTTGTGTTAGTTAAATAAACGTCGTTCGACAAATAACTATGGGTATGAAATGTTCTACATTTTTTGTAAAAACAAACATGCAAGAAAAGATCCTAAGCCTTTGCCCTACAATTTGCATTAACAGGCACATGGTTGAAAGCTCATAATGGATATTTTATTCTTTATCGCAAAAATTTAAATTTCCATCGAAGCCCGGCCAAAAATTGGGTCACAGAACTAATTTAGGAATATTCAAATTTTTTGACTAATATACCAAAAAATGCCCGTTCCATAAATTCGTTTTTTGCAACACATTTAATTTAACATTAGCAAAACACATATTGATAAGGCTCTATTTGAAAAACTAGAACTAGAACCAAAGCTCTGGCGAACGAAAAGTATTTGTGTTTTAGTTTGCCCTAATAATTGTAGCATACGGAGTCATTTCAACAATTCAGGTCAGACTAAAACTTTTTTTAAAATCTATTCTTTAGACATTAATGATCTAGTGTCGTAAAAGAATAACATTAAATTCGTCAATCTTAAATGTGTTCATATTAACATATAATTTATTTAATTTGCATTTAAAACAGTGTTAAATATTTTTGACTATAATAATAGGGTTTGTTTGTTTTTGGAAAACCATTTGTTCGAAATCAATAGTTCAAAAACAATTTATTCAAAGCGGAAAATTGTTTGAAAACATTTTCTTCGAGAGGAAATTTGTTTGAAAACATATTCTTCAAACGGAAATTTGTTCGATAACATTTTTTTAAACGTTTATTTGGAAACATTTTAATAAATGATATTTTCTTCAAAATCATTTTTTTTCAAAAAAAGAATTTTATTTTTCTACAAAAAAATATTTTTGTTTCAGATCGCGGAAATTTCTATGAAAAATTTTCTTCGATTTTTTTTTGTTCAAACGAAACATTATTCAAAAACAGTTTTTTCGCAATTTTTTTTCTAAAAATATGTTTTTGAAGAAATTTTCGTTTGAAGAAAATGTTTTCAAATAATTTTACGTTGGAAGAAAATGTTCTGTTTGAAGAAAAAAAATTCAAAGGAATTTCCGCGACCCGAAACAAAATTAATTTTTTGTTAAAAAAATCTCCCCTAAAATGATTCAGCTGCCCAATCACAGCACGTTTAAATCAGGGAACGAGAGTTTGTTTGCGTTTGATTCAGGGAATGCTGTATTATTTTTCTTCCCTTGTAGCAAGGGCAAAAGCGATTGTGATCTGATAGCTGAGACCCTTACATAAATAGGGCGGAGCACAACTGTCCTAATCTTGACGCCCTACTTTTTAGATCGCCTGCCATTGATAAGGAGGGTGGTTTTTTTGAGGGAGCAGCTATTATATTTATTCTAATTTATTTTTGATTTATATACCTACCTCTCTTAGCATTAGCTCTTAGCAGGAACCAGTCAGGGTATTGTTGAATAACATGCTAATAATAAGGGAGGTTATTCATTTTTCGAAAAAAAACTTTCTATGAACATAATGTCCTATACTAGGCTAGTCATTAGAGCTAAAAAAGACCCCTCAGCTTGCAAAAGGTGGTGTCCTAAAAAAAATTAGTTTTCGACCTTGGAGGGAGCTGGCTCCCCTCCGCCATCTTGGATATAGTGTGCACAAAAAGGTTTTTTTTTAAATAACTTGAAACCTGTACATTTTAGAAAAAAATTACAGGCGAACAAAAGTTGAAGATAAAAAAATTTCCTACAAAAACTCTGTTTTATGTTATTTTGCCAGACAAATGGTTTTCGAGTTATGACGCTAAACATTTCGCCGCCATTTTGGATTTTGACCAATTTTTACCTTCCTAGCCCGCGTAACAATGGCTATAGAAGGTAAATTTTTTTTTGAGATAACGTCAAAAATGTGTTATTTGGATGTATTTTGACCTATCCTAGCAATATCGTCATGTCTGTCTGTGTGTGTGTGTATATTATTTCTGTCCGTAACACGATAGCTCCTAAACCGCTGCACCGATTTTTATCCAATTTTCAGGTAAAATAGTGTTTGACACTCTTACGAGCTGATTAGATTTTGTCAAAATCCATTAATGCTAATGACAGTTTTTTGACAATTAAAAACTTAAAAAATGCTAACTTTGTAACGGAGCGTCGTATCAATACACTGTTTTCAAAATATAGTAGACTATATTTTGCTAAATAATCTGTATTATAACAAAAAACTTCGTAAGAGCTTTAGTTTCTGAGATATTTACAAAAAACTGTTTTTAAGGCTAATGTATTATCATGGCTTCACTTGAAGTGTGATAATAAGCTAGCTAGGAAGGTGTCAGATCTAAGGACACTCATCGTAAAGGCAAGCCTTATTACGATGAGTGACCTTAGTCAAATCTGTCATGGATCCATTTATTTATTTATTGGCCTTTAACTTTGAAACTGCTTATTTTTGAGAAAATCTGTAATAACATAAAATAAAGACCAACTAATAACCCATAAAACGAGAGATCACTAAGTTCTCTGGGTAGTACCCTTGCTCAGATACGAACCTTGAAGTTGTAGCAGTACACTCGTTTCCTATATTTTAGCTCACACTACTACTATAAGTAGTGTGAGCTATGGTGATCCTAATTTTTTCGAGGAAAAAAAAGTTGCTCCGATTTCAAAAATTTTTATATATCTTTGCGTTTCAGATGATTTTGAAACTTTTTTGTTTTGCTGTCTGTCTGTCTGTCTGTCTGTCTGTATGTCTGTCTGTATGTCTGTCTGTAACGACCAACCCGCATAACTCCAAAACCGCTTGTCCGATTTTAATAAAATTTGGTACCTAAGTTGGGTCTTGGGCCGTGATGGTCCCATTTAAAAATGAACAAAATCCACCGAACGCAAGCCAAATAAAAGGGTGGGGGTAGATTCCAAAAATTAGAGTTTATGTGAAAATATGGCGTGTGTGATATCAAATGAAAGGTAATTAAGTCTGGAGTTAAAAAAAATGAATTTTAGTTTATTTAAAAAAAAAGGGTGGGGGTAGATGTCAAAAATTAGAGTTTAAGTGAAAATATGGCGTGTGTGATATCAAACGAAAGGTAATTGAGTCTGGAGTTAAACAAAATACATTTTAGTTTGTTTCAAAAGGGTGGGGGGTAGATTAAAAAAAATTGAGTTTAAGTCAAAACATGGCTTGTGTGGTATCAAACGAAAGGTAATTGAGTCTGGAGTTGAATAAAATATATTTTAGTTTTTGATTATATTAGCTCACACTATAACTATAGTACCTAGTGTGAGCTTAGGTGCCCATAGATTGGCAGAGTTTTTTTTTTACGGGTATGCGCACTCGCAAGGAGATCCCTATCACGCTCGAGAAGCGGCAAGTGCGCGGAAATGTTGGTGTGTGTTGGTTCATTCATATTTCCATAGTATATGAAAAATAAACCGAAATTATTCAGTTTTATGTCACTTTCCACTTAGGTGATACATCGTTTAAAAGATAATTTAATTTTCTACAATGTAATTCTAATTGTAAAATGGTTACTTTTTGAAAAAATGGCACAAAACTGAATAATTTCGGTTTATTTTGCATATAATAAGAAAATACATTGGAAACGGGTGTACCACTAACACTTCTTAGGTCCACCTGCGTCATCGGCAAAGTGGTAGTTTTGTGGTGTCGGAATATCGCAGGTACACACCAGATATAAGATTATTCCATATAACATAATTCCCTGTGGTACTCCTGCTTTCAGTTGTTGTATGCTGGAATACGCATCTTCTTGTTTTTGTCCTGAAATATGTGTACGAGATTTATCATGTTAAATTATCGGAATAATGATTAATTTTGAAATGCTGGTCTGGAAATCCGAATTGGTGTTTGAATTATATTTTGTTATTCTTTGATTGATTTAATCCTTTTAGGCAAAATTTACGATTTGTAAAAGTAATATTGGTCTCTCTAGGACAGCTTGGCACAGTTTTACTATAGTTTTTCTTGGTAGTTGTTTTAGTAGGTTCCTTGATTGTAATAGGGTCAAAACCTAAAGCTTTCTTAGAATTTATATTTTTAATTTCTGTTTCTATTTATTAAGGTAATGTCATTTTAATATGTTCAGCTTCTTATTCTGGATTCTCAACGTTAATGTGATTACGGTTATTTAGAGATGAGAAGTTGACGTTTGTGCCATTTATTATTTTATGATGTAACGAACTAAAGTTGGTCGTGGTGATTCAAGATCTAATAAATTCCACGTATGTAGAGACAGCAAAAATATCTTTGAAATGCTTCGAAAATGTTCGAAACTGACTTTTTTTAGATCATTTATATTACACATTATATGATATAAACTGGACATCGCCAAAAGAGCATAAGCTATTTGGGATTTAATTACTTAATTACTTGTTTGATGATAATGACAATTTTAGGTGCCTATTTCTATTTAATAGCTTCCGCTTTGAATAACAGAAATATCTTGCAAACTTCATCTTCCATACAATGTTTAAAAAGATATCTAGGTATTCCTGAGTGGTATTCCCACACTACTTCCCAAGAAAGGTCAAACCGGCCGATTCATGCGATGGTTTGGTCCAAGAAACTGATAAGAAGAAGAGCAGCAACACGACATTAATTATAAGGTCAATATCGGCAAGAAATCGACGATATTTACGGTAGTCCAAATCGAAAACGGTAGCGACGGTGTGGAGGTGTAGAAATCAAAAGAAGAAAAAAATTAAAACAGTGCGCGTGGGAGTCTCAGTGTGAAATAAAAGATAAAACAATTAAAAAGAATAATCATCTCTTAGACTACGTTTTGACTTAAGTAACATTTGTGTTTTTAAATCTAATTTAGTTTTCTAAAAGTTCTCTCATCCACGGAAAAACATAAGAGAAACAAAAACTTCTTTTTACCCGATTAGTCACGAAAACTTGTTTGATTTTTAAATTTACGGGTATTAAAATTTACGTTTGTTAGTATTATTTGGCTTAAAAATTCCGCTGATTGACGCTCATGTCTGATGGTGGGTAAAAACGCTAATCAGCGTTGCTCTCACCTGAAAGACAGAAGTGGTGTCGTAGGTTACGCATGGTTTCTTTTTCTTTGTAATCGATCTGTTCATCGATCGATATATAGCAGTTTATACTGGTCTGCTCTTGTTCTAGTTTCTCTCGTATCTCGATAGACGGCGCTTCTTGCGAGGGTTTTCTCACTATAGACGTAGGTTTAGAGACAAAACGGCCTGATAACTTTGCAAGGGTGTCACATTGACCAAGCAGTGTTCTGAGGAGTCCCATAAGGACGTAACAGTTAACTGTCAACACTTATCAGGTGTCCATTAGATCTTGGACCCCCATAAGGTTAAGCTTTCAAGCTACCCACGAAAAAATATGGGAGAAACAAAAACTTCTTCTTACCCAATTAGCCTTGTTTGATTTTTAAATTCACGGGGCTAAAATTTACGTTTATTTGTGTTTTTGTTACGTGTTTTAAAAAACGTTCCTCAACTTTGCTGAATGTTGTTCGATGTTTCGGAAAGAAATGCCAGTTTTTACTTCTTGTCGCCTGTTTAGCAACGTTTCCGCCCAAGTAACATTAAGCCACTTTTGTGTTTCTGTTGCCTGTTTCAAAAAAGTTGCTGAATGTTACTCTTTCGAAAAACAATACTGCTTGTCGGTTTTCAATTTGTGCGTTAGATTTCAAAAGTACATTAGCAACACAACGAAATCGAAACAACTTGATATGTGTTGCAGTTGTGAAGGAAACAAAAAGTTTATAATTGTTTTTAAATGTTTCATGTTTACGGCATGGCAATAGAAAGAAATAAATAGTAACAAAAAGTTGCTAAATTTAGCTTGAATCATAGTAAATATGAGTAAACAACTAATAATGTGTGTCGGTTTTGGAAATAAAAAGTTTATAAGTGCCTCTGAAAGATTTATATTTACTGCTGCAATAAAAATGTAGCTTTACGTTTCTGCTCTATCGGGGTAAGGCCAAAGCCTAACGATTTTTCGACCTTAAAATTATAGTTGAAGAACATTATCAGTAGAAGTAAAAATGCTAAAGAAGTGTCCGTCAAGGCTGCGTACTTTTACCACTTATTATTTACAATATCTACGTGAAGCAGATTTTAGTGAAGCTTTGAGTGTCTGCAAAGAGCCTATAGTTATTAATGCTGAGATGAGTTTTAGTTCAATTTAAGGGATAATATTATTAGAAAGACTAAACGTTGCATACAAGAATTTTGGAAGATGAATCTTAAGAAAATTACAAAGGTTAGTTTTCGCGCCCTAGTTATAAATAAGAATAATAAGATAAGAAAAAGATTTTATCTCAGACTGGATTTGAATCAGTGACTTACCGCTTATTTATTCCTTGCCAAGTAGTGGCATACTTTTATCTTCATCGCTGATTCAAAAATGTACGTCACATAACACGGAATATTAGATATTGAGAGATATCTCCTTTTTCGTACCCTACTAGTAATTGAAACCACCATATCAATGGTCGGCAGCTAAAAACTATACAGTAAATTTAAAAAATTTTGAGATAAATTTTTTACAATTATTATCATGCCAGGCATAGGTCAGAGAAAAAAAGGTGCCTTTAAAATTATGATATGAACTACCTACAGACTGGCAGACTTATTTTAGCTCACCTGCATTTTTTTCATAACCGGATTGACACGCGTCGCCAAAATTAAACTTGTATTTATAATCAGAGATATTATCGAAATTCTATAAAGTTATAATTGGCGGCCTCGCGGGCCGGGTTTTAAATATTATTTAATTTTTAATAAACACATAATTAGTTCCTGTTTATCATACGATACGTTGCGATAATTACATATCGAACGCTGCTTAAATTGGCGATCGCGACATCACACACTCGCGGCTGATTTTGATCGGTACATGACATACAAGTGGCAAAATGGCAGATGTGGTTGTTTAATAACTGACCACTTTACATGACAAGCCACCCAATTTAAATATTGAAAAAAAAAAGAAGTTTCTTCCTTTGTTTAGTTTGTTTGTCATTAACATTAAAAATAAGTTTTGCATATAAAGCTGGAATAAAACAATGTATAACTTTTAAGAACTTTATTGTATCTCCAAGTATTCTCTACGAAAATTAATGCACTTTTGCACGCGCTCAAACCAGTTTTACAAACACAACTTTTTCTGGGTATTACGCCACTAGTAAGGAAAAATTACTTAAAAAAATTATAAAAAACCACTGCGTTTCTCCTAGAAAAATAAAAATCACTAATTTGTCAGTGGCTTTCTATAAAAATAAATAGTTGCCTAGTAAAACCTAAACCACTTATCTTTTAATTGAATTTGAATACGCTACGTTTCGATTGCCAATCTACAATTATTGTAGATTGGCAATCGAAACATAGCGTATTCAAATTCAATTAAAAGATAAGTGGTTTAGGTTTTACTAGGCAACTATTTATTTTTATAGAAAGCCACTGACAAATTAGTGATTTTTATTTTTCTAGGAGAAACGCAGTGGTTTTTTATAATTTTTTTAAGTAATTTTTCCTTACTAGTGGCGTAATACCCAGAAAAAGTTGTGTTTGTAAAATGAATCCGCCACAAACATATAGATTTTATTCTCAAACCAGTTGTCAAAGCTGTAATTCCACTCGTTTGCTGGTACTGTCAAAATTGCATTCTTGAGGGCGTCGACTGTTTCCTCTGGTGACTGAAATCTTTGACCAAGCAGTCCATCTTGATTCTCAGAAAAGTATAGAAATCGTTGGAACTTAGTTCGGGTCTGTATGGAGGATGGTCCAACAATTCGACGTTGTGTTGGGTTAAAAATTCAACGGTTTTTTGTGCTTTGTGCGAACTTGCGTTGTCTTGGTGGAGGATGATTCGTCGTTCGGGATTTGTTTTTCGATGCTGCGCGCATGATCATCATAAAAAATCGACATGTGTCATATCGCGAGATTGAGGCTTCATTTGGCGATTTCAAAGTCCTCAATTCAAAAAATTTTGCATCAAGAATTGTAAAAAAATTTGTTTCGTGCTGGAAACTGCATCTGTTAACCGAAGAACAGAAAGAAGCTAGAGCACTCTTGTTGACATAATTTCCTTCGAAAGTTGTAAAAAATTATAGCCCGAAAATGTTCTCTGTTTAATTCCATTTCTCGACTGATTTGTTCACGCACAACGACGTTTTGAATTTAGATTAGGTAAAGATTCAGGTTACGTTTGCTACGTTACGCCCACTTTAGAACTTACCTCAAATTCGTTGCAGCATTTCTCGTCTTTAGATCGGTTTTGGCCGGGGCCGGGTTTTAACTCCCGAAAACGTTAGGTTTATTTATTATACTATACGTTGCGATAATTACATATCGAACGCTGCTTAAATTGGCGATCGCGACATCACACACTCGCGGTTGATTTTGATCGGTACATGACATACAAGTGGCGATACAATAAGTTTTGCATATAAATCTGGAATAAAACAATGTATAACTTTTAAGGACTTTATTGTTTCTCCAAGTATTCTCCACGAAAATTAATGCACTTTTGCACGCGCTCAAACCTGTTGTCAAATCTGTAATTCCACTCGTTTGTTGGTACTGTCAAAATTGCATTCTTGAGGGCGTCGACTGTTTCCTCTGGTGACTGAAATCTTTGACTAAGCAGTCCATTCTTGATTCTCAGAAAAGTATAGACATCGTTGGAACATGGGCCGGGCCTGTATTCGACGTTGTGTTGGGTTAAAAATTCAACGGTTTTTTGTGCTTTGTGCGAACTTGCGTTGTTTTGGTGGAGGATGATTCGTCGTTCGGGGTTCGTTTTTCGAAGCTCAGCGATCACTTTCGACAAACAAATGGTGATGACTTTTGTTGGCTTTTCTTCATCTTGGAACACCCAAACTGATTACTGACGTTTATTTTCTGGTTCATATGAGTAAATCCGCGATTCATAACCACTAACAATGCTGTACACGTTTTTCGAGTTTCCTGCCTCAAAGCGGTCTACAGTTTTCTTAAATCAATTGACTCTAGCTTCTTTCTGTTCTTCGGTTAACAGATGCAGTTTTCAGCGGAAAACAAATTTTTTTACAATTCTTGATTTAAAATTTTTTGAAGTGAGGACTTTGAAATCGCCAAATGAAGCCTCAATCTCGCGATATGTCACATTTCGATTTTTTATAATGATTATGCGCGCAGGATTGATGTTCTCTTGGGTGACAGTTGTTTTCGGTGCACCTCGCCAAAGAAGATATATCTTCTTTGACCTGGTCTTGGATCGTCGCTAAGGCTAATCCGTAGATTCTTAAATTATTACCAAAAACTCGGCAAGGCACTCTTGTTGACATAATTTCCTTCGAAAGTTGTAAAAAGTTATAGCCCGAAAATGTTCTCTGTTTAATTCCATTTCTCGACTGATTTGTTAACGCACAACGACGTTTTGAATTTAGATTAGGTAAAGATTGAGGTTACGTTTACTACGTTACCCCCACTTTAGAACTTACCTTAAATTCGTTGTAGCATTTCTCGTCTTTAGATCGGTTTTGGCCGGGGCCGGGTTTTGACTCCCGAAAACGTTAGGTTTATTTATTATACTATACGTTGCGATAATTACAGATCGAACGCTGCTTAAATTGGCGATCGCGACATCACACACTCGCGGCTGATTTTGATCGGTACATGACATACAAATGGCAAAATGGCAGATGTTGTTGTTTAATAACTAACCACTTTACATGACAAGCCACCCAATTTGAATATTTAAAAAAATAAGAAGTTTCTTCCTTTCTTTAGTTTGTTTGTCTTAAATATAAAAAAAAAATTGCATATATTTTTATTGTTTCTCGAAGTATTCTCCACGAAAATTAATGCACTTTTGCATGCGCTCAAACCAGTTGTCAAAGCTGTAATTCCACTCGTTTGTTGGTACTGTCAAAATTGCATTCTTAAAGGCGTCGACTATTTCCTCCAGCGACTGAATTTGACCAAGCAGTCCGTTCTTGATTTTCAGAAAAGTATAGAAATCGTTGGAACTTAGGTCGGGTCTGTATGGAGGATGGTCCAACAATTCGACGTTTTGTTGGGTTAAAAATTCAATGGTTTTGTGTGCTGTGTGCGAACTTGCGTTGTCTTGGTGGAGGATGATTCGTCGTTCGAGGTTGGTTTTTCGAAGCTCAGCGATGACTTTCGGCAAACAAATGGTGATGGCCTAATCGGCAGTAACAGTCTTTTGATGTTCCAGAGGAATTGGTGCTATAAGACCTGCTTTTGAGACAAATATCTCGACCATTTTTTTGGATAAACTTCGAGAATGGATGCCTTTGGTTGGCTTCTTTTCATCTTGGAACACCCAAACTGATTACTGACGTTTATTTTCTGGTTCATATGAGTAAATCCGCGATTCATAACCACTAACAATGCTGTACACGTTTTTCGAGTTTCCTGCCTTATAGCGGTCTAGAGTTTTCTGACACCAATTGACTCTACCTTCTTTCTGTTCTTCGGTTAACAGATGCAGTATCCAGTGGGGAACTAATTTTCTTACCCCTAATTTTTTTTTAAATTGAGCTTTTAAAAATCGGCAAATGAAGCATCAATCTCGCGATATGTCACACAGCATCGATGTTTTCCTGGGTGATAGCCGTTTTTGGTGTACCTGGCCTTGGATCGTCGCTAAGGTTAATCCGTCCACGCTTAAATTCTCCATACCAACGAAAAACTGTCGACTGATGTGGTGCTTTATTACCGAAAACAGAAATAAACTCGACAAGGCAATCTTGCTGAGATAATTTCCTTGGAAAATTGTAAAAAAATTATAGTCGGAAAATGTTCTCGGTTTAAATCCATTTTTCAACTGATTTGTTGACTTAAAAAATTCACAGCTATAAAAATATATGTAGCGCACTGACGTTTTGAATTTAGGTTAGGTAAAAATTGAGGTTAAGTCTTAGTAACGGCATTTGATCCATCAAAATCAATCAAAATCAAAATATTTATTCGTTACTTAGGCCTATTAACAATAGAATGTACAAGTCAGTCATTGTATTTAAATAGGTACAAGAGTACTATAGTAAAATAAAATTAAATTGCGTTCTTACACTAGAACATGTCATATGTATAACAAACAGTAGATATATACACAAATTACAAAAAAAAAACACAGAAACGCTCATACACATACTTTTAATAGCACACAATAGTGCTTTGTTACGCCAAATGTGATTTTGTTAATTTATTTTTTTGACAAAAACAATTTCAGTTTTTTTAGTTTGTAAAATGTTTCAGTACAAAGATGTTTCTTAAGTACTTTTTTAAACTTATTCAAAGATAAAGGTTTGAAATCATTTGGTAACATATTATATAAAGAAATTCCAGCCTATACTGGGTTCTTTTTAAAAAACTCATGTTTATGGAATTGTAAACAGAAATTATTACCATACCGGGTAGAGTAACAATGAAAAAAGTCATTTTGAGAATATATGTTTAGTTTTATATATATGTATTAATGTCGCCTTCTATGTTCCTATACAGGGTGTTCGGCACATGAACCGTCAAAATTTTGTGGGATATTGTTAGGGTCATTTGCTACCTTTTCAACCTTGGAACTTGGGTCCTAAGAGTCACGGCTAAAGAGATATGAATTTTTTTAAAATTTTTCTCAAATTACCCAAAATCCCACCTTTAAACCCTTGTAAGCTTTTTATTAATGTCTGGAAAAGCACAATTTTTTTATAATTCTGTAATCTTTAGCTTCTTCAACTAATTAATAGATTTGTTAAAATTGAGGTACGAAAGGGACATACGAGGTTTTTTATTGAAGAACATTAGTGATTTTGTGAGAGAAAATCAATTTCAAAATTAAAAATCAAAAAAAGTATCGAAAATTTAGAACTTCATTTTCTTTTAAAAACTTCTTTAGTTGATTACTTTTCTAACGGTATGCTACACATTGATTAAAAAAACATTTCTGCTTTAAAATACGGATATTCCGTCAGAAGGGCGAGACTCGTTCGGAATTGGTAAGAAAAACAATTTGATGTTTATGATCGTCTACCTTCTTAAACAAATGTTAAACTTTTAACAATAATGTATTCTGTATCCGTATTTTAAAGCAGATTTTTTTTTTTAAATCAATGTGTAGCATACCGTTAGAAAGGTAATCAACTAGAGAAGTTTTTAAAAGAAAATGTTCTCAAGTGTCGATACTTTTTTTAATTTTTAATTTTGAATTTGATTTTCTTTCGCAAAATCACTAAGGTTCTTCCATAAAAAATGTCCGTTTGGTACATAAATTTTAACAAATTTATTAATTAGTTGAAGTAGCATCAGATTACAGAATTATAAAAAAAATGGTGCTTTTTCAGACATTAATAAAAAACTTAAACCGAGGGTTTAAAGGTGGGATTTTGGGTTATTTAAGAAAAAAAATTAAAAAATTCATATCTCTTTAGCCGTGACTCTAAGGACCCAAGTTCCAAGGTTGAAAAGGTAGCAAATGACCCCAACAATATCCCAAAAAATTTTGACGGTTCATGTGCCGAACACCCTGTATATGCAAAATATAAAAGACAGCCCTCGTATATCCTTTAACTCCTGTATCATTTATCGAAGGGGTAATATAGCATTTATTACATTTGTGGAAGGAAGGAAGGTATTAATAGTATTAACCCTTTGCCTTCGCGGGGATTAAATAGGGATTTATCTGGTGTTAAGTGCACAATAAATTAAATGAATCTGGACTTCGATATTAGGGTTATTGCCTTATAATTGATTTAAAAGGTTTATATGGGAATCGGATTATTACATACAGGTCCCATTCCCACATACAGGGTGGTAAAGTTCCTATAATATTTATACAAAACGCCTTTTTCTTCTTCATTGGCATTACAATCCCTGGTAGGTTTTAGCCTGATTAACCAGAGCACCCCATTCTGCCCTCTCTGGTACGATTCTTCGCCATCTACTTATTCTCATATTCTTGATGTCATCTTCCACATTGTCTATCCACCTTTTTCTCTCTTACTTTCCTTCCTGCAGGTCTCCAGTTCATTATTTTTCTTGTTGTTCTTGTCTCATAGAATCTCTGTGCATGTCCCAACCAAGCTAAACTTCTACATTTGATGACTTTCACGCTATTTGCGCCATCTATTATCTGTTCGAATTTATAATTCATTCGCATCCGGCAATAACCTAAACAACCATCTTGTATTTACAGTAATCCCGAGATCTTACGAAGAATTTTTCTTTCAAATATTTTTAGATGGTCTTCATTCGCTTCTTCTAATATTCTTGCTAACTAAAGTTTTAAAGTTAAGTTAAAGTTAAAGATCGTTAGAATCCTTGACTTGAGCAGATTTTGATCAGCAAGACTTGTTTCAGTTGAATATCCTCTGATTTATTTCCTCTGTAATGGAATTGTCTTTGTTTATGATTGCTCCCAAGTATGAAAACTTTTGAACTTGCTCGAAACTATAACCAATTGCCTGAACATTATGACCAAATTTTTCGTTTTTTGAGAAGTTAATGTAGTTAGTTTTGACTACTATGTAGTCTTCGTTTTTTTGGCATTTATACACAAAACATCTTTGTTATCAAAAAAGAGAATGTCAACGATTTTTAGCAAGTTTTTTGTTTTAATTTATTCAAATATAAATAACATATATAGAATATTGTATATATTTACATTCTTCTATACCTTTAAAAAAAAAATACCGAGATTTCATCAGCGGATTCTAGAACAACTATACAGCCTGTTCCACTTCAATTCTTGCATGGAAAAATCGCAGGTGCGACAGATAAGGTATACAATTCAAAGGATAGCCAGTTCCCTACATCATATTTCATTGGACGCACGCCGTTTGCTTTCTCTGCCTTGCACACTTATATACATTATTGGAATAAGAAATTGAATTGGAACACCTATTCCTGCAATTTCTTCAGAATAAGCTTTATACATATAAATTAAACAAATGGGTAGGTACAGCGTTGGTATACACCTACGTTTCTTTCAGTTGGTTGAGAAACTCTCTTTTACCGCTCACTGACAAAAATCGACCTTCGACTGACAACACCAATTAATTAGTTAGTTAAAAGTATTAGAGGTGTCTGCTAGATGGCGCATCCGTCAACATCTCATCGGCACCTCAAGAAATGTGATCACTTAAAATAAATTATCTGACTATAAAAATCAGATAAAACTCGGTGTTTTAAGATACAGATGAAGGATCCACCCTAAGGTAGGAATATGTGTCGGAATAGGTATTTCTTGTGCTTGCACCTCTCTAGTTGTAAGTTCCTTTCAGTGTTTTGGATTCCAAGAACTTGTATGTTACAGAAAGGTATCTAGAACAATACACATATCGTTGTGTAAATTAAATAATATATTTTCTTTACTAAAAAAAATAAATAAAAAATAATTAAGCAAATGATGAGATGTGCCAAATCGTGAAATGCTTGTTGCAGGTTAATATATATCTGACGATGTTAATATTTTTAAGGAAATGATTTACTTATATGCCCGGTTCACATGTAGTTGCTCTATTCGAGCAACATACTTACTGAGTTCAAGTATATATTTTGTTCCATCAACATTTGTTTTTTTCTGTGTGGCCATCAGTTCAATTATTTTCTATTTAAACTTCGTAAATCATAAAATCTTTACTAGTATTGCACATAATTTCAACAAGATTACTTTTATCAACCCCCTGCTATTTGTGTCAGCGGAACTTGGTCTACCCGGAGATATATGGACTCTGAAATAGAGAACGTCTGTCGGTCTGTCTGTGCGACTTACAACAGCTGGTGTTTCATACAGCAACATTGGCTCTGTCGTAGCTTAAATAATTTAGAGGCCAGGCATTATCGTACGTTTGTAGGCTTAACGATTTTCTTCCATTTAGTTCTTTCACCAACGTTTCTTTTTCTTAGTTCTCATATTAATTGTCCTTAAGTTTTCAAAGCAGACCTTTATGCCATAAAAGCTGCGGTTGAAGAAAAAAGGATAAGATATTAGGAAACGACTAACAACATAGGTATATCTGCTCAGAGAGCCAGACGGGCCTGAAAGCATTATGTATGTACATCTTGTCGTCTCTAGATAGATCAGGGGTCGTTCAGGAATGCTCTGAAACACTTCAAGAAATGGCCGAAACAAAGTAAAGCTGCAGTGGGTTCTAGCCCATATGGGAATCCCCGGTAATGAAAAGGCCGATAAATTGGCCAAGAGACTACCAAGTTGTCAGCCCTGACTCTGGCTACCGCTGATCAGAGGACAAATAAGCTGGGCTATTGAAGAGTGGGCACTCAAATAGCTACATGAAGCGTAGGCCTGGGGTCTGGCTGTAGACAGCATAAACTGAAAGTAATTGGGTAGGAAGGGAAGAGAAGGAAATCTTCTGCTTCAAGTGCTCAAAGGACACTGCATGCACAAACATTTGACTACTTGAAAAATAGTCAAAACACGACAAGATATATAATACGAAGAATTCCTATTGTTCGAGGTCGGGAAGTTGGAATTGGAGGTTCGGTTCGTTTTCAAAACACGACAGGATGTATAATACGAAGAATTCCTATTGTTCGAGGTCGGGAAGTTGGAATTGGAGGGCCTAAGTTATCTCGAGTGGTAGTATATTGTCAACCTTGTCAGAGGGGCGAGAAGGTTCGTCGAGGAACAGGATCAAACAGGTATAGAGGCAAAAAGGATCATCCTCGAGACCGAGATAAATATATATTTGAAATTGGTAGGATTTAACGTCATTGCAAATTTAGGTAAGGTTAGGCTTGGCCTATGATTCGCATAGGCTCTGACTCTATCTAAAGTTCCAGGTGAAAATAATAATAAAATCAACGAGCTGAAACAATGCGCTTGGCCACCCTCTCTTCTGCTGTCTATCTTCGATTTTTTTGTTGCGTCTTAGAATAAGAAAAGACTATAGAAAAAAGGTATTAGTTATCCATTAGTAGTAGTAGTGGGGGACTCGTAAGTCCGGAAACTAGGCTCGAGTTGGCCCTTTTTGCAATCCCTATCCCTTAACTCACTCTAAACGCAGCTCTTCCTGGCTCAGGTTAGGTTAGTTTAGGTTTGATTATGAGTGGTGCAAATTTCGCCACTCCACTGCTACTCAAGTGGTCTATTGTGGCTCATCCCAACTTAAATATCACCAATACCTATCTTCTTTAGGAAACAGATCAGTTTGTTTGGCGACATTTCTTTAAGGTCCTAAGGCTCTATCTGTCCAGGTTCGAATAGTTTCGCCCTAGTTCTCTTTCGTGCTCCGCAGTAGCAGATTAAATGAAGTGGCGTTTCCTCCTCAACACCACAGAACCTACAGCCTGGTGTGTTACTTACTTCCAGTCTGTTCATGTGTTTGTTGGGCTATTCCTTTTTAATTCCAGGAGTTGGTTTGTTCTGTCTTCCTCGCTCAGGGTTGGTGCCTCGAGTGCTTGTTGCCTCATCCTTATGTAGCTCTCACATTCTGTCTTGAGGTACCTTGATATCTCTTCTTTCTGTTCATATACTGGGCAAGTCGGGTCATTCTCGACTCCTATAAGTTAGAAAACTTATCAGTAGTCGTCAACGTCTTTTCGTGTTCGTCCCAGCAACGACCTAAGTCTGGTCTCTTTTGGTCAGTCTACGAATTCTCTGATATCTGCAACCTGTTTTTCTTTTTAAGGAGTTTGTTGTGGCATGCTGAGCCTAGTGCTTGAGTCCGCTCTGCAATTGTTTTTTGGTCTCGCCCAGAAGTGGCTCCATTAACTGATACGTATAGTAACTAATAGGTATGTTAAATAGGGGTGATGCAAAGGCAGTTACAATCCATATTAAAAATCGGTTGATGAAAATGTAAAATCAGGGTGTCAAGCAAACCAAAACAGCGAAGAATTAACTATTACATCGTTCTGTAGTGTCAAGAACTATAGATAATTTTAAATGTCGACGATCTGTTCTGCTGCTGAGAAACACTGGACGAACAAGAAAAGCATCTAAGAAACTTTATCATCATATAAAAAAAGTGTGTCCAGATAAGCCATTTATACCATCAGAAAAACTCTTGGCAGAACTAATAGAAGCTTGTCACTGTGATAAAAATTCTAGAACTGTAAGAAGGCTATTAGTTTAACTTAATCCATTAATTCACGTTCCAGCCAAAAAACCAATCCTTTCAATAAAAATGTGTCCGTTTCGAATTTGTAGTAAATCAGAATGGACTACCCATGAATGCAGCAAATTTGCAATGGAACACGACACCAATACTTCGAACCAGGTTAAGCATTCATTCGTCACTATTAACTATATTGTCTTCATTCTTTGTCAGTCCATTGACAATGATTAACTATAAATTCGAAACGGGAACGTACATTTTTTACTGAACAGAGTGGTGTTTTAGCTGGATGATGCTTAACAGGTTGAGTTGAACTAAATGCTTTTTTACAGTCTTTGTCACAGTGACAAATTTCTTTCAATTCTGCCAAGGGGTTTGATGATGGTATAAATGACTTATCTTTACACAAGATTTTGATACTACGATTAAGTTTCTCAGATGCTTTTCTTGGTCGTTTAGTGATTCTCAACGACAGAACAGATATTCGAACCTAAAAATTCCCTAGAGATCTTAATACTATAGCTCGATGTAATAATAAATTCATGAATGTTTCGGTTTGTTAAATAACCTAAATGTACAATTTCATAAATCTATTTTTAATATCAACTGTAGTAACTGCTTTAGCACGACCCCCATTTATAATTTTTATTAGTTACTAAACTTATTAGTTTAGCATAGATATCTAAGGCTTTCAAAATATGAGAATTAAATGTTTGTACCTATATTTTTGTCCAACAGTGTATGAATTCTTGAAATGAATGAGAATGAGAATTCACATGTCTTTCAGTTAGAGATACAGAAATCTAGTGCAGTTCGAGTTTTACCCGATTTTGAGGAAGTACTCCTTCTCACCCATTCAAAAATTCATAGACTGTACAAGTCAATTTAATAAAGAAATTAGTATCTTTCAAACCAGAAAAATAAAAACCAGTTCTTACTTCATATAATTTAGAAAATATGTGACCTTTTATATGTCGAAGGTCAATCTATAGTCCATGTGCAAATGTTCTAAATCCTTTTAAATAATTGTTTGATTTGTTGCTATAATTTTGTCTAACAGTATATATTAAAAATGTAACATTTAGTACACGTAAATTAAAAATCAAACAAGTTTTCGTGGCTAATCGGGTAAAAAAAATAAGTTTTTTTTTTGTTTCTCTTGTATTTTTCCGTGGGTAGCTCGAAAACTTATGCTCACGGGGGTCCAAGATCTAATGAACCGACACCTACTAAGTGTTGACAGTTAACTGTTTCGTCCTTATCCTCAGAATACTGCTTGGTCAATGTGACACCCTTGCTAAAATAAGTATACGCTTTTGAAGCGCCATCTATCAAAGTATGAGAGAAACTAATTTAGTTTAGTTTCTTAATTTACGGGTACTGAATTTTACATTTTTAATATTGGCTTTAAACTTCGTTGATAGACGCGATGCCGACGTATTGATAGCGGAACAAACGCTCTGATCTAGAAAGGCAATGTGTGTTGTAGGTCACGTGATGAATTTTTTCTTTCAATCGATACTTTCATTGATCGGGATCGATGATATAGCAGTTTTACTCGCCTTCTGCTATTTTAGTTTCTCTTGTACTTCGATGGCGCTTGTGGGTTCATATAATTTTGATTTCTCACAAGAAATGCAAGGTGAGAGACAAAAGCATATACTTAATTTAGCAAGGGTGTCACATTCACCAAGCAATGTTCTAAGAAGTCCCATAAGGACGAAACAGTTAACTGTCAACACTTATTAGGTGTCCATTAGATCTTGGACCCCCGTGAGGTTAAGCTTTCGAGCTATCCACGGAAAAATACGAGAGAAACAAAAAAAAAACCTTATTTTTTTACCCGATTAGCCACGAAAACTTGTTTGAGTTATATATTTTTTTTTCAAATTGCGTCTATTTGGATGCTTTTTCTGAGTCTCTCGTCCCTTTAAATCTACCTTAAGGGCGTGTTGATACGGAATTTTGACCTTTGCAACGGGTGGTCGTTGTTCGAACCATTTCTCTTTTTCGAAGGGAGATTTGTATCGTAGAGATATGATATTTTAATTAGTTACAAATCCATAAAAAATCTTTTTTAAAATATATTTTTTAAGAGTTTTTTTAACCTTTCCTGTCCGCCCGAAGAACCTAGGGAAATTCGCGGCGAAAGGTGTTAAATTTTATGTTAAATTTTGAAATTATGGCTTTTTATGAAATACAGTTCTTCGACACCATCCCTATATCCCACTAAACTTTTAAGACTGAATAATTATTACAACGGTTGTCTTTTAAGGTATGCATATACAGCTGGAATAAAATAGTAGATAAAAAAATTAGTGCTATTTTGCATGCACTCAAACTAGTTGTCAAAGCTGTAATTTCACTGGTTTGTTGGTACTGTCAAAAAAGACGCCAGGCTTCCAGGATGCAGTGACCCTATCTTGAAGGCGTCTACTGCGTCCTCTGGCGACTGAAATCTTTGATCACATAATCCAGAGAATGGCCCCACAATTTGACGTTTTTTTGAGTTAAAAATTCAGTGGTTTTTGGTGCTTACTGTAAACTTACATTTTATTGGTGCATCAGCAGTAACAGTCGTTTGATCTTCCAGATGAATTCTTGCTACATGACCTGCTTTTGAGACAAATGTCGCGACCATCTTTTTAAATACACTTCGAGATCGGATGAATTTTGTTGGCCTTTCTTCATCTTGAAACAACAAAACAGACGACTGACGTTTATTTTCGGGTTCATATGAGTAAATCCGCGATTCATCACCACTGACAATGCTGCACACGTTTCTTGAATTTCCTCAAAGCGGTCTAGAGTTTTCTGACACCAATAATTGACCCTAGCTTATTTCTGTTCTTTGGTTAACAGATGCGATATCCAGCGGGAAACTATAATTTTCTTAGTCCTAATTCTTCATGCAAATTTTTTTGAATTGAGGTATTTGAAATCCCCAATGAAGCCTCAATTTCGCGATATGTTACATGTCGATCTTCCATGATAAGCTTGCGCACAGCATCAATGTTTTCTTGGGTGACAGCCGTTTTTGGTGCACCTGACCTTGGATCGTCGCTACGGCTAATCCGTCCACGCTTGAATTCTCCATACCAACGAGAAACTGTCGATCGATGTGGTGCTTCATTACCGAAAACAAAAATCAACTCGGCAAGGCATTCTAAAAAATTATAGCCCGAAAATGTTCTGGTTTAATTTCATTTTTCGACTGATTTGTTAACTGCAAAAATTCACTGTAGCTATAAAATTATATAGGGTGTCTCTAAAAGGTCTGTACAAAATCTTAGCACATATTTCTGAGGTCAAAATAAGTCGATTTAATGCAAATTACCTTAGTCCAAAATTTCTCTGTTTCAGAGATACGTGAATTTAAAAATTAAATTTTTAAATTAAAACATTTCATGAATGAAATTGCCGAAAAGCAACAAACTTGAATAAAGCTTTGAAAACAATAGTCAGTAGAAAACTGGCCGGTGCTATGACATTTTGCCAGTGTAAAACACTCTAGTGAAATAGTCATTCAAAATAATTTCAGTATTCCGTTGCGGCATCGAACACTAAAAACGAAAATATCTCGAAAACGACTTACTTTAGCGCATGTCAACAAAAGTACCTTTTTGGCTTAAAAGGATTCAGAAAAATATTTTCTTAACAAAAAAAGTTAAAAGTTACACTGAGAAAAAATTTATAGTAATTTTAAACTATAAAAAGAGCATTGTGAAGCGCCCTCTAACGGCCACAGAGAAAAGGTATCCTTACTTAGGTTTTGCATCCCAAAAAACTCCCGAGTACCAATTTTTAAAGTAATGCGTTGAAAAATGTTCATAAATTTTAAGACAATCGATTTTTAATTTTTAAATTTACCATACTGTATCTCTGAAACGGAGCAATTTCGGACTAAGGTAAGTTGCTTTAAATCGACTTATTTTGACCTCAGGAATATGTGCCAAAATTTTGTACAGACCTTTTAGAGACACCCTGTATGTATCGCACTGACGTGACATTTTGAATTTAGGTTAGGTAAAGATTGAGGCTAAGTTTTAGTTACGACATTCGATCAGTGTCGCCCTCTATATTCCTATATGCAAAATATAGAAGACAGCCCTCTAAAAGTTAAATTTATTACATTTTAAACATACTTATACAGAGTGTCTCCAATTTGATATTTTTGGGTTGTTTCAGGTATATTTACGAGAGATAGAAAATAAGCGACCCCCTCTTGCGAGCCTCTACTTTCAAAAGAACATTATAGGTAAAAAAAACATCTTGATAACAAGCCATTTTTAAACTACAGAGGTTTTTGAAAAGTCTGCATTTTGGGAGGAGCATATATTTTTTGTTGTAAATTTATTATTTATAGTTTTTTTTTATAAAGAATCCAACTCTTAAATTGAATTTTATCTGTAGCTTTCCGTTTTCCAAATATTACATACATTTGGTATTTTAACTGTTTATTCGATTTTTGAAATCAACGTAAAATTTCCTTTCAGGAAATTTTTTTTGTTGTTTTTTATATTTTAATTTTTAAATTACCTTGTTATTTTTTATTAATTTCTGATCAATTTAAAATATTTCCAGTTCAACAAAAAATTTAAATATAAAATAAAAACAAACAATATGATAAATTACAAAGAATATAAAATAATAAAGGGATATTTACATAACGAAATTACAATTTTATCTAATATCTTTAAAAATTTACAGATAGAATTAAACTGTCGGATTTTAACCAAAAAAACATATAACAGAGCAATTTGCACCAAAATTAAATTTGCATGAACAGAAAACTTATAAGCTTCCTTCCTAAATGCATACCTTAACAATCAACCCTTCCACGTGGGAGCCAGCTTTTTTATGTCCGCTAGAAACACCTAAAAATCCCCAAACCGATCAAATTTGGGACACCCTGTACCTAGAGTTTTTGTTTTAACATATCCTGGGGGCAGAAGAAAATAAAACCTATGACTAAAATAAATTTTTAACAACACATTTCCCTTTATTTTACTTCCATTGATAAACGTTTAAGATTATCCGGGCGGGAGTTTTTTCCAAAGGGAAAACAAGACCATTTAGGTTGGTTCTCCATGACATTGCGTGTCGATAGCCACTATGCTTTTACTGTTAAACTGTACAAAATGCTCCAGACTAGTAATCGGTATTGAAATATAGTCAATTCAGTTTATTTAGGGACCATTTTTAAAAAGTTATTTATAAGCTTTTCACGAAAATATTAACAGATATACTAACAAGCAGGCTTTAGAAAAGGTTTCAGTACAGTTGACCACTTATTAACCATGAAAATCCTATTAGAACGAGCCAACGAATATAACATTCCACTATATATTGCGTTTATAGACTTCGAAAAAGCTTCCGATGGCATTGAGCACTGGGCAGTAAAAGCATCTTTAATTAATAGCCGAATAGATCACAGATATTCAGACTTAATAGCCAATATACATAGCGAAGCAACAACATCAATCAAAATCCACGAAGGAACCAAGCCAATCCACATAACAAGAGGTGTCAGCAGGGGTGAAAAAGAAACTTAGATTGGGAGGAAATAGGCATCAAAGTAAACGGACAATTCTTGAACCACCTAAGATATGCTGATGATATCGCCTTATTAACAAACAAGAAAGAAGAACTGATAAAATTGCTGGAAGAACTGGATACGTTTGAACTACATTTCAACTACAATCATTACAAACACAGATGAAGATATTACGGTCAGAATAAACCAAAAGAAAATAGTACACGGTAAAAAAAATTGTCTACAATGAAAACACGGTTTTTTCTTGAATAAATTGATTTACCTTAAAACAATTTATTTTGAATTAAAATATTTCTCTTTAGTTCAACGCAGCGTTTAGTCTTGAAATGAGACTTTATTTTTCTTCTTCAATTGTTTTGTTTCAGTATACTCTATTTTGTAACAAAGCAAATTGTCTTCATATAAGTAATATTTTGCTTCCAGAGAAAACGGTGCCTTAGATTAATTCAATTCCAATTTATAATAAAACAATTTCTGTTTCACATTAAAATAAAAGGCAATATATCTTTTAATCTAAATCAAGACAATATTCTCTTGCTGAATAGGAAAGCACAAAATATTTTACTTCAAAGCAATTTGCTTTGATCTAAGACAATTTTTTTTACCGTGTAGAGGAATAACAAATTATTAAACTAAAAGAAGAAAACCAAACAGCTGAAATCAAGAGACGAGTAAGATTGGCCTGAGCAGCATTCGGTAAATTAAGCTACATATTAAAAAAATAATAAAAAATACCCTCAGTACCTCAAGACGAAACTGTATAACCAATGTATCCTTCCTGTACTTACCTATGGATCCCAGACCTGGACACTTACAAAATCAAACATGGATAAAGTAACAAAAGCCCAAAGATCAATAGAAAGACAAATGTTACATGTAAACCTAATAGATAGAAAAACGAATGAATGGATGAGAAATAAAACAAAAGTAAGGGATGTCAGAGGAGAAGTAGCAAAATTAAAATGGAAATTTGCCTGTCGTAATTTTAGACAGAAAGACGATCGATGGAACAAATGTATTGTAAACTAGAGTCCTTGGGAAAATAAAAGAAGTAGGGGAAGACCCCAAATAGGGTTGCCAACTCCCACTGGAGCCAAAGGAGGACATTTTTATATGATCTCACAATTAAAAAAAAAATTCTAGTGCACGTTCCTTAAAATAAAGCTCTATACGTATAAACATAATATAAAAATTTACTAGGTAGGCATGGGAGCACCCAGGGGGGGGGGGGCCCCAAGCCTTAGATTTTTTAATATATTTTGTACATATTTGATGATAAAACCTTAAAATTTGACATCAGGAGGCTTCGGCCCCCCCAACCCCAAGCAGTGGCGTACTTCCGAAAAGACATGATGACCTTTTTTTTTTTTTTTTTGTTTTGTTTTTTTTTTTTTTGGTCGCAAGTTTTTTGAGGGCGCGCTTTGTAGCTGTCGGGCCCCCCCACACATGATGACTTTTTTTTTTTGGTCGCAAGTTTTTTGAGGGCGCGCTTCGTAGCTGTGGCCCCCCCCAACACATTCCTGGGTGCGCCACTGGGTAGGTACGTATATTGGTATGTATTTTTTAAATTAAAAAAAAATCTTTTTCTAAACACATTTATTAAAAATAATTAATCTAGTTTTATTTGGCTTTTTTGTGATTCGACGTTTTTACACTTTGATGAAATGACGCTTTGTTTAAATTATTTCGACAATTTTACGGATTGAAAAAACTACGTTTCATTTAAATTATTTTCGTCTTTTCTATTTTCGATTGTTTTATTTTCGACCAAATTACGGTTCGATATTTTTTCGACATTTTAGTATGACGCGGAATGAGCGCCCCAAATTACAAGCTACTACAAAGTTAATTAAAATTAAAAGCAAGAGACGCCAAAGAAGAAGAAACACGTCCTGGCGAAAGAATCTAAGAGACTTGTGCGGCATGCCGTCGAATTCTTTTTTTGCTTGGTGCAGCAGCAAATAAGACTCGCGTTGCCATGATTTATTTCCATCCTTGACTGGGAGGTGAAACTTAAAAAAGGAGATACAAATGGTTTATTCTGTCATTTCAGAACAGAAACGTATTGTGTGCTTGGTTTATACAGATAAAAATTAATCAGGAGCTTAAATATCATATTATTTTCTACAATAATGGGTATCATGATGCCTAATTTTTTTTGCCTGCCACGTGTACCTTTATGTCATTGTTTTGCTTCACCTTTGCAAATGACCACGAGTCGCCACTGAGACTCATTTTAAAGTAAAAATTAAAATAAAAATATTTTGCTGTTGAAACAGCCCAATCAAAATTATAGTTATTTAAAAAACAAGTTTTAAAAATAAATTTATTTATATGGGCGAGACAGTTTGGTGGTCCGAGCCTTAGCGAGGTCCATAATTCGAGCGAGTTGTGAAAAAAAATTTTCAAGCAATATACAGCGTGTGCAAAACTTTTGCACTTGCTCTGTGAAAAACGCCGTTTTCAGTGAAAAACTTCATTATCAGAGGTTTTTTAATAAATTTTGAACACTGTTTTTGTAGAAAATAATATGAATTCCATTTTAATCTGTACTTTTGTTTTATTTTTATGCTGGGGTTATGTATATAAAAATTAAAATACCTATTTTGCTATTTAGACAGCCAAAATAAAAAACAAACATCAATATTTTTGTAAAAAAACACAATCTGTAAGTTTCTTTGAATTAAAAGATAAATGGCTTTTTAAAAAACTGAAAAAAATAATCAAATTCTATACCAAAACAACAACAAAGATCATATGATGTGATGTTGCACATCTGTTTTCAGATAAAAATAAAAAAAAGTTAAAAGTTGTCCAACTTTTTATTTTTATAGAATCAACTATTATTTTTATCTGTATGTATAGTGTATAAACTCAGCATAAAATATTGCAGCATAAGCAGAAGTGCTAGATTTCAATAATATAAAAAAAACAGTAAATTGAGTCATTTGGGGCAATCATCTTAAGTGACTGTTTACTTACCTTACTACTATACCCCAAGAGTAAAGAGAAAATACTCTGCCAATATATGGGCCCCTAAGCTCACACTAGGTACTAACTGAACTATATTTTATTCAACTCCAGACTAAATTACCTTTTGTTTGATACCACACAAGCCATGTTTTGACTTAAACTCAAATTTTTGAAATCTACCCCCATCCTTAAAAAAAACAAAAAACTAAAATGTATTTTGTTAAACTCCGGACTCAATTACCTTTCGTTTGATATCACACACGCCATATTTTCACTTAAACTATAATTTTTAAAATATACCCCCACCCTTTTTTTAAATAAATTAAAATGTATTTTGTTTAACTGCAGACTCAATTACCTTTCGTTTGATATCATACACGCCATATTTTCACATAAACTCTAATTTTTGAAATCTACCCCCACCCTTTTATTTGGTTTGTGTTTAGTGGATTTTGTTCATTTTTAAATGGGACCATCTCGACCCAAGACCCAGCCTAGGTACCAAAGTTCATTAAAATCGGCCAAGCGGTTTTTGAGTTATGCGCGTTGGTCGTTACACACAGAGATACAGACATACAGACATACAGACAGACAGACAGACAGACAGACAGACAGACAGACAGACAGACAGACAGACAGACAGACAGACAGACAGACAGACAGACAGACAGACAGACAGACAGACAGACAGACAGACAGACAGACAGACAGACAGACAGACAGACAGACAGACAGACAGACAGACAGACAGACAGACAGACAGACAGACAGACAGACAGACAGACAGACAGACAGACAGACAGACAGACAGACAGACAGACAGACAGACAGACAGACAGACAGACAGACAGACAGACAGACAGACAGACAGACAGACAGACAGACAGACAGACAGACAGACAGACAGACAGACAGACAGACAGACAGACAGACAGACAGACAGACAGACAGACAGACAGACAGACAGACAGACAGACAGACAGACAGACAGACAGACAGACAGACAGACAGACAGACAGACAGACAGACAGACAGACAGACAGACAGACAGACAGACAGACAGACAGACAGACAGACAGACAGACAGACAGACAGACAGACAGACAGACAGACAGACAGACAGACAGACAGACAGACAGACAGACAGACAGACAGACAGACAGACAGACAGACAGACAGACAGACAGACAGACAGACAGACAGACAGACAGACAGACAGACAGACGGCGCAACAAAAAAGTTTCAAAATCATCTGAAACGCAAAGATATATAAAAATTTTTGAAATCGGAGCAACTTTTTTTTTCTCGAAAAAATTAGGATCACCATAGCTCACACTACTATAGTATAGTATATGTGTGAGCTAAAATATTAAATACTTAGTAAAACAAACCAAAACTTGGAGGCAAACATAGGGTGCAAATTCTGCGATCTTCTATGCGCGATCATCTGTGCCGGACGCATATTTGTATACAACACCCAGGATCGCCACTCGGCTTTCGCCCGAACATCTCTGGTAAATAGCATACGATATGGTAAATCGCTTGGGTAACTAACACCCGTGATCGCAAAAATGTTCGTTAAAAATCAGTCTGTATTTCAGAACCACAATCTTTCTCACCACATATTTTTTTAAAACATACTCTCCTGACCTCTTTCCCGGGATCCTAGAGAATGTGAAACCTAACCGTTGGCAGTCGATCGCCAACGTAACCGAACCGTGTCAATGTAGAATTAGGCTTCATTGACACGGTTACGGCAGCGTTCGGGCTACAACCGAATCGCAATCATGGACGTCGTTTACAAATATGCGTGCCGGACTGACCACAGAACACTTGACTGACCTTTGCTTTGCCGCGGGAGACGTGACGAAAACTTACGAATGATGCCGCCGTTGCTTAGGGCTGTTTTTACAGACGTTCCTCAGGCTTCGTTTATTTATTTCTTAAATGTGTTATTTTATATTGATGACAGAGAAAAAAAATGGGGAACAACTATGAATTCGGATCATTTCTCATGTCTTTTTATCACGTTATTTTTGATTTAAGCACATAATTTTGATAAAGGAGGACAAATGGCGTCCTCCACAGGGTCTGTGGAGGACGGAGGACATTTTGCCTCAAAGGAGGACTGTCCTCCTGGCTGGAGGACGGTTGGCAACCCTAACCCCAAATGAAATGGGCGGACGATTTGAAGAAACACGCGGGAACTAGATGGATGAACACTGCGACAGACAGAAAATAGTGGAAGATATTGGGGAGGCCTATGTCCAAAGGTGGATTGAAGAAGGCTAAATAGAATAGATAGAATAGAATTTTAAACAGTTAAAAGCTCGAGTTCTTTATCTCAGTTCCTCGTTTGGGTTCCTTTGCTGCCAAGGCCATGGTGGATAGCGCTCGCCATGGTTCTGATAGATAAGGATACGGCACTTTTTTTTCGCTCCATAACGAAATAGCGATGTATAAAATAGCGGGTAATAAAATAGCGGTAATGAAATAGCCACAGTCAAAATAGCGATGTAACGAAAAAGCGACTATCAAAATAGCGATGTAGCAAAATAGCGATTCGTTACGTTCGGTTCGGTTCAGTTCGAACTGAATTCGGCTAGGTTCGATTCGGATTCACACCTTCTAGGATCCCGGGAAAGAAGTCAGGGAAGTTTTATTTTTAAAGAATTATGCTGGTTCGGTTCGGAATTAAACCCTCTAGGATCCCGGGGAAAAAGTCATGCGCTATTTTCTATTTTGATACATCGCTATTTTGATACATCGCTATTTTGATAGTCGCTCTTTCATTACATCGCTAATTTGATAGTCGCTATTTCTTTACTCGCCATTTCGTACGTCGCTATTTTGTACATCGCTATGTCGTTGCAGTCCTTTTTTTTTTGCTGAAAAAAATATAAGTTTTTGTCGCAGCAAAGTTTTTTGTAAACTGAACGTCTCAGACTTTAAACTATTGGGTGTCACCAAAAGCTATACTAAGATATTATGTAAGTTGCGTTTTTATAAGGGGTTTTTGTTGGAATGGTAATGTTTTTGACCCTTCTGTAACGAGGTGGTTTTTGCCATATTACTCACGAAAAAGCCAATCAAATGTGTTAAAATATGCCTGAAATAAGATAAGAAACTGAGTAAAAACAGTGGCGCACCCGGGAATATGTCTTGGGGGGGGGCCCGAGGCCTCTTGGGAGGGGGCCGAAGCCTCATGATGTCGAATATTAAGCAATTTTTTGTGTTTTTTTATGAAATATGTCGAAAATATGTAAAAAAAATCTAAGACCCCTGGGTGCGCCCATGGTAAAAAATACACAGCGCAGTAATTTTAATAAAATAATTATTTAAAAAATCATTTATCCTTTTACTTAAGTTGTATGTAAAGGACAACTTAAAATTTAAAAAAAAATGGTTTAAAAGAACACTGGACTTTCAAATTTGACAAAAATATCTGTATTTTAGGTGTTACAGAAGGGACATCAACGTTACAGAAGGGAGAAAAATTAAAAAACACCCAATATATTGCACAAAACAAAATTACGCAAATATATAAATAATAAATAAATAAATAATATTATTAACTAAAAATATTCACAGAAATAAAGTAGAAACCCTGCAAAGAAACAAACAAAAAATATCAAGGCAGATTATAAATACAACTTTCTTTCCAACTAAAGAAAAAATTGAATGTGCTACAGGGACAATTTCTGTTACATCCAAAAATAGTGTTTTTGAACGGGACAAATCGTTTTACAAAAGGGAAAATTTCTTTACATTTTAGCATTTTCCGGCCAAGCCAAATATATGACACAACTTTTTTTTCAAGATTCCAACGGTTTTGTTTAGGAAAATGTTTATTTTATTACTTTAGTCAAGCGATACGTAAAATAATCCACGCTATCGAAAGGACATTTGCCTCAAATCTATAAATTTTTAAATAAAATAAATATATTATGAATAATTCAAAAACTCTCCGACATTGTTTGTTTGGAATGCATTTTCTTTGCCGAAAAGTCGGCTGTTATTACCTGGGACAGATTTCTTTTGACAAGTTATTTTATTTCATTAATAACAAATTGTATAAAAATTTTTGTACTACTTTTAAAAATATCGTTTGGATAATAACCTAACCAATCTTAACAATAAAAACAAAAAAAAAAAACAAAAAAAAAAGTTATTAATAACAGAAAAAGCACCATTTATTTAATTTTCTATGGATAAAATATAACAAAACCTATGTTTAGAAATCTGGAAACTTCAAATTTTTATAAAAGAAAACTTTTCAGTTTCAGTACCCAATTAGGGGATATTGAAAAATCCGGTTTAGCGTATCATGCATGGTCAAATGATCACAGGATTCAATGGTCAGAAGCTAAAGTTTTGCATAAGGAGTCGCATTGGCAAAAACGAAAGTTTATTCAAATCGTTTATAATGCAAGATAAAAAAGTTTTCAGTCAACTAAGCACGGACATACCAAATATATGGAAACCGCTTCTTAAGGATAACAAGCGTCTAAAGATTAAAAAGGGGCGGGCCGTCACTGTAGTAGCCTGTAGACTGGATTGTTTCGTTTACACTTGAAAACGGTTAGAGATACTTACTCACCAAAGCGTCGTGTTTAAAATAAGTAAGGATAATAATTCCGAAATTGTGTTTTATACATAAGTACTATTGTATTTAAGTTGAGTTCATACGCTTTTTCTAGAATTTGCCTTTTAATAGATCTGAGGTAGAGGTCTTAATATTTTGACTTTTGCAAGTATCAGTCTTAAACGTGTTTTAAAGACTCTGAGAAAACCGCCCCTGCTCACCAGTGGTAGTGGTTGTCAACCACCACCACATCGGATATTAAAGTTGTCAAAATTGTTAACACACGAAAAACTCCCTAATAATAAAAAAAACTGTAAATTTATTATTATTTTTATTTTAAATAAATTCTTTTTAATTGGCGTACTTTTTAGTGTGGTCTCTATACGACAAATAATGGAACAGTTAGAAAGGAATAAAAATTATAAAAAATACCCTGTATAATTATACATTTTACGCATCGTAGTGGGTTTAACCACGACAAAGCTAACCTTTTTTCAGTCACAACTTTTATAAAGGAATTTTTTTACGCCCATTAGAATAACTAGGTAGGTATCTACGATCCAAACTAATAATTATAATTTTCTAAGAATGGAGATACTCTGTGTATAGAAAAACACAATAATTAGACGTTCCTAATTTAAAATTTTTACACTGCAATTTCGCAAAATAAATACCAATTTACGGAGCAATTAGCGATAGCTAAATCTATAATTTTTATATTTTTTTCTTTTTTCTCTCTTTCCTTTCAAATCTTTAGCAATGGTTTTATAAATTTTTATAACGTGGTAATAATAATATACTTATCTAAATACGTATCCCTTTCTGGTTTATATTTAATATTATTTATTTATTTATTGTCTAGTCAGTAGACCATTATCTATGGCATGTAGACAGTGGCAAGACCAAGTAGCAATTTTGTTTTAATTTAGCTAAAAAGTTTTTGAGACTTAAGGTTTACCATAAGATTCTTCCCGCTTTGCTAACTCAAACAAGCATCCCCCTTTTATGTCTTTGTAACTATCAGTATTGTCTATATCAGTTCCATATTCACCTGCCAATGGAGTTTACCGTGATTTCAGTTTTTAGGTCCGGTTAAAGGCCACTATTTCGAACGTACCAACCACGTTCCTCCATTCAATTCAGTCTCCTGGCACAAACTGTTTTTCTCTTCTTTATAAGCTTTAAACTATGTAGCTCAGTATTGTCTAGATGCTCAAGCGCTTTCACCTTCATATGTCGATGAAGTTTATCTTTATGGATTTTTGCGTACTTTTTTATAGTATCTGCTATGGTTTCAGTTTTGAGGAACCGATGAAGGTTACTATTCCGAACGTAGCAGTAATGTTGCTCCATTTAAGTTAGTTTCCTGGCTTAAAATGCTTTCCTCATCTTTATAAGCTTTAAACTATAGAGCTTAGTAATATCTAGAAGCTATAATTTTAATATATTTTCTTTTTTCTATCTCCTTTCAAATCTTTAGCAATGGTTTTATACATTTTTATAAAGTTTACTAACTCAAACTGCTTCCCCCCTTTTAGTCTTTGAACTCTTAGTATGGTTTATATCACTTCCAGATTATTTGAATGAAGTTTACCTTGATTTCAGTTTTTAGGTCCTGTTGAAGGTCACGATTTCGAACGTACCATTTAATTTAGTTTCCTAGAACAAACTGTTTTTCTCTTCTTTATAAGCTTTAAACTATGTAGCCCAGTATTGTCTAGAAGCTTCAGCGTGTTCACATTCATATGCCAATAAAGTTTATCCTTATGGATTTTTGCGTACTTTTTTATAGTCTCTGCTATAGCTTCAGTTTTTAGGACCCGATGAAGGTCACTATTTCGGATGTTTTAAGTTCCTGGCTCAAAATGCTTTCCTTATTTTTATAAACTTTAAACTTTGTAGCTTAGTTATGTCTAGAAGCTCAATCGCTTTTACAATCATATGGCCATGAAGTTTATCTTTATGGTTTCTTGCGTACTTTTTTATAGTCTCTGCTATAGTTTCACTTTTTAGTTCCCAACGAAAGTCACTATTTCGATGGTACCAATAATGATCCTTCATTTAATTTAGTTTCCTAGCTCAAACTACTTTCCTGATCTTTATAAGCTTTAAACTATGTAGCTCAGTATTGTCTAGAAGCTCAATCGCTTTCACATTCATATGCCGATGAAGTTTAACTTTATGGCTTTTTGCGTACGTTTTTATAGTATCTGCTATAATTTCAGTATGGTCCCGATTAAAGACACTATTTCGAACATACCACTAATGTTTCTTTCTACTTTATTTTTTGTTTTATTTATTTTCTCTAGTTTACTAGCTCAAACTGTTTATACTCTTTTTAGGATTTCAACTATGTAGCTCAGAAGTGCTTCGGTATAAGCTTTAAAGTTTGTAGCCCAGTATTGTCTAGAAGCTCAATCGGTTTTGCATTCATATGCCGATAAAGTTTATCTTTATGAGTTTTTGCGTTTATTTGTCATAGACTCTTCTACAGTTTCAATTCTAGGGGCTCGATGAAGGTCACCGAACTGTAACTCTCTTTAGTACAACTGCAAAATTAAATACCATAAGTCTATATTTGTTTCAATATTTGTCTATAAAGCAGTAACTTGGTATGAGTGCCAATACTACGGTTTATCTACTTTAACTTCATTTCTTTAATATGTGCTATAGCGCAATTTGGCAATAACATTCATGCCAAGATATTTTGCTTGATTTGAATATGGTGTGGTAAGGACTCCTTCGTTATATACCCTGTTGTGGTCTCTACTTCTAACCCTGAACTTGGGCCCTAAGCAGAAGCTAACTCTTTTCCTTATCAAAGAGTACCTGGATTCCACTGTGGACAGGGATTGATGTATTTTTCCTGTCATACAAACTGACAGTTTACTATCAGAGATTGTGATTTTCTCCAATTTTATGCTCAAATTTAAAGGCAAGAGGGAGGAGAGGGGACGATTTTATAAGGTACATCTAGTCCTTATAACATTAGTAATGCAGTTGTGCAGGTCTAGGTGAAATTATGCGGTTAGTTCAGATTGCTCATTTAATATATTCTAAATCGAATAACTCGAAAACTAATCGTTCAATATGAAAAACAAAATCAGTTCTGAATAAAGAATTAAAAGACATTTCTTTTCAACGAGGTATCACTCGATCCATTTTTCCCATTCAAAATAAAGAGGTGAGACGCGCCCCCGGCCCCGCTACAAAATTGACATGTCTCGGTGTCTGACCAAGTGATTCTCAGACAATTTTCATAAGAACTGGCTATCTAATTTATTCCAGACTCCGTGAACTACAAGGATAAGAAAATTCTGGAGAATATTTATTTTTATTTAGATGGCTATACCTATATCCACTTCCTGAATCATAATTTTCTAAAAATAAATGGAAACCCACATAATTGGAATTCAAAGAGTTAATTGCAAAGATGAAAGATTATAATCATAAAGCAAAGATACCATATTGGTATTTGCAAAAGAAAGTAGGTACACTATAGTATGCACCTACCTCTATGCTATAAATGTATGGGTGTATTTAATAAGCCAACACTACCGCATTACAATATTGCGATTTATGGATTCTATTACAATTTCTACATTTAAATTCATATTTTTTGTTTTATCGATTTCTTCTGTGTTATTGTGGCTTGTTAGATTTATAGATAATTTACTACTTTTTTTTTTGCTGCAGGTTTTGTTGTCAAATACCAATTTTGGTTTTAGGTATTTTTCTTATTTTTCTTTGGCTTCAAAATGGCACAATTTTTTAATCTTAATCCACTTCTAATTTAATGTTTTAAAAATATTTCACCAAAATGCGTATAAATTTTTTGACGCAAGAAGAGTCCACTTCTTGGTCGCGAAAGCGATGAAGTTTGAAGTTCAAGTTTTCCTCTTTTTTTTTAAAGAAATAAAGAAATAACTGCTCAGCAGCTACAAAGCAAAAACAGGATCAGCTGTCAGGTGTTTTGTATCTTATCCCAAACTTAATTGACACTCCATAATATACTTCTGTCATTATAGAATTTTAGCTTGCAAAAGGTGGTGTAGTCCCGATTTTGACATATGTTGCTGACATTACAGCCTTAAAAACAAATTTGAGTTTTCGACATTGAGGGGGCGGCTGTGCCCACCATCTTGGATTTAGTGTGCACAAAAAGGTTTTTTTTAAATTACTTGGTTACTGTACGCTTTAGAAAAAAAAGTTTTAAACAAAAGTTAAAGACAATAAAATTTTCTACAAAAACGCTTTTATATGTTTTGTTTGTCAGACGAATGGTTTTCGAGTTCTGACGCTAAACATTTCTCCGCCATTTTGGTTTTTTTTAGTGGCCTTTAACTTCGAAACTGCATATTTTTATGAAAATCAGTAATAACATAAAAAAAGAACAACTAACGCCCTATGAAACGAGACATCATTGAGTTCCCTAAACCCTAAAGTGTTAGCAGTACGCGCGTGTCCTATATATTTCCATAGTATATGCAAAATAAACCAAAATTATTCAGTTTTATGTCATTTTCTCAAAAGGTAAGCATTTTACAGCAAGTGCGTAATCAACTTTTTTGTCGAAAATTACATTATCTTTTAAACGATGTATCACCTAAGTGGGTCAAGTCCACGGTTAGCACTGAATTAGCAAATTGGGGTTATTTTTTATGGTTTACGAAAAAAAATCATGTTTTTATATGTTTTATCCATTTTTTTAAAAACTAAGCATTTTGTGTGTCGTTTACCTAAAGAAGAGCTGTTCTGGCACTGCTATGTCTGTTACTGTATTAACGATCTAGTAACAATCAAAAAGATGTGCCATATACTACTTAGCAATACAAAATCCGCTCTGTTTTTGTTGGTTAAAATGAGCTATAGAGACGAAGGACGCTTTAATTGCATAGCAATATTAAAACCGCTCTTCTTTAGGTGCCCGGCACACAAACCAAGCCCCTTTTAATGATTCTGCCCGGTTTTGATTAAAGACGAATTTCGATTTTCTTTTTGTACGATTATTACCAATTCTTTTTTGACCGCAGATGATTTTTATGTTGTCCCGTTATGATGGAGGACCTTATGATAAACTTCGACTTTGCTTAAATCTTGTTGAATGAATGAATCTTGTTGATTGTATGAATGCCGTTTTTGATAATGTCCGATTATTATTAATTCCGTTTTTGATATTGGATTGTGTGTAATTCTTAATACTGATGTTATGGTTTTTAAATTGAATTGTGTTTTCTTCGACATAATTTGCATCAACGGTACCGACACATATCTGATTATTTTGATTTGATTAAAAAAATGCACATAACTTTTTGGACCGTAAACTTAAAACTGCATCTTTGTGCAAATTTTTAATGCATTTCAGCGCTTTGTGGCCACCTTAATTGAATCAAATCAACGGTAATTTCTGTTTTACATTAATATTTTATATAGTGATTTTTTTTAAGTTTGCAGTTGTTAACGGGTTTAAAAGTCTATGAAATCCAGAAGCTAAAGTGTACCACAGGCCTTCGGTACACCTTGACAGTTATTTTCCAGTAGAAGTGCAATCTTTTACAGATTTTACTTGGAAAATTTATTTAAAATAAATAAATACATTTTTGGACAAATCGCATTAAAAAATTATTATTTTTGTAGCGTAGTTTTGTTCTATATATAGTGACTCCGTCTCTCTCCCTCACATACAAATAGGTATCATGGAAGTTTGGCGGAAAATTTAAATCGGTAATAAATATTAGTTTTTGAACCCAAATAAAAATATAAAAATTTGTGTTTTTTTCCTTAATTTAACTTCCCGGTCCTTCTTTTGTGTCGAAATCCGTGTTAACCTAACCTCTAGGTTAATTAATCGCATACGAATCCTAACCTAGAGACCAACACGATCTTCTTCACCTTTTTGAAAGATATGTCTTGTACCACATAGCAATACAAAACTCGCTCTTTTTTAAATTTAAAATGACGTATAGAGGTAGTAGGCAGTAAAGGACACTTTACTTTCAAAGCTGTACCAGAAGCGCTCTACTACGACTATGTCGGTTAAGAACGTTTTTCTACGTTGTCCGACGCCTATTCTCCACCTCCTTCGTTTCTGACAATCATCTTCTGTCATGTTTTTATAACACATTGATGTTTGGATTGACTGTTGCCATTCTAGTTTAGGACGCCCTCTTTTTCTGCGCCCTATTGGTTGCCATTCTAGGTACTGCTTTGGTAATCTTTCGTCGTTCATCCGTTGTACATGGCCGTACCATAGCAGTTGCCTTTGAGTGATGTCATCCCTTATGCTTCCCTCGATTCCCATTCTTTTTTATCTCATTTCTTATATGATCTGTTCTAGATATTTTCATTGATCTTCTTATTGCATCCATTTCGACACTTTCCATTTTTGTTTTGTATTATTCTGTTACCCAACACGTCTCTATTCTAGTTAAATTTTATATATTTTTTTATCTCTCTGCTCCATAAAATACTGTTAAGACATCCAATAACCTTTTTTGCTTTTACTATTCTTTCTTCCAGTTCTTTACAGTCTGTTCCTGTCTTATTAAATGTGACACCCAAGTATACATATTTTCTAGTTCTAACTCACTTGATTTGTTTCCAATACATAAGAACTGTGTCTTGTCCACGTTCACTGTTAACCCTCACTTTTGGTATTCTTCAGTTAACTTTCTCATCATATACTCCATGTCCTCTTTATCATTAGCTACAATTAATTGGTCGTCAGCAAACTGTAGTGTGTATATTGTAAATCGGTTATTAAGTTGTATTCCCATATCGTGTACCTTACGTTTCCAGTTTTTTAGTGCTACTGCGATATATAGTTTAAAAAGAGATGGAAAGATACAACGTCGCTTCCTTAAGCCTTTCGTTACAAGAATTCTTTTGAAAGTCGTTTTCCAATTTTAATTTAAATTGTTGACCCTTTGTATAGTTTTTTTTATCGCTTTTATGTATGCATGATTGGTATTAGGTTGCCCTAACACTGTCCATAATTTTTCTACTGGAACGATATTATATGCTTTTTGTAGGTCCTCGAAGGTAACATGAGTCTCTACATTTCTGGCACTACTTTTCTCAATTACTTTTTTAAGACAAAAAACATTATCACTACAAGATCTGCTTGCACGAAACCCACTTTGCTCTTCTTCTTCTTGCTCATGATGCGTCATTTTTCTTTGGACCTTTATGATAAACTTTGAGAACCCTAAACAGATAACAATCGCAATCTAACGTGACGCATGGCGGGGAATTTGACACACTCGCATAAATGTTCTCTCGACAGTCAATTTCAACTCTTTGTCAATTTGAGAGTACTATCGTAAAATGTGCTCTCGAAAAATCCGTCTTTTCCGCGAATTTTGCTATAGCACTGTCGCAATTCGAAATTTATTGCTAGTTTGAGAGTTGCTCTTTGACATTACTTTTAATCTATCCACTAGTTAGCCTCTACTCGCGGAATTTTCAATGACCGATCGAAGCTGCCTAACAGCTACGCTATAAAATCTATCCATTTCTTAAAAACGCATCAGTTCTCAAAAGTATTTCTCTTAAATGGATCCTCTTAGAATGTTATGCCTGTTAATACTCATTACACTGACATTATGTTAATTTTTGTCTTTTTTTTTTGGTTTATTGTATTAACGGTTGTGGCTGAGACAACATTATCAGAACCGAAATATTTACTAGGTATCAATTTGCGATTCGTTTTGAACTACTGTGTCTTTAAGCCGCAAGGTATCATACAAATAGCTACCCTATGTTGAAAAAAATCCACAGACACACGACTAATGACAGTTATTATGACTAAACAGCTGCAGCTTGTACCCTGTAAATTTGGGTGACGTCATTTATGGTCAAGTAAGCAAGTATGGCCTTAAGTTCCCGTTTTTGGCTTTGTTCTGTTATAAGGGTAAAGCAGATAAAAAATCAACAGTTCCTTAAAGTAGCCTATTTTCTAAAAATGCAAGGCATAATTAATTAATTGAAATAGTTTTTTTTTAATCTTTGGACCAGTGCAAACAATCGATGGTTATTAGCAGATACCGATGATATATCAATAAGAACAGCGTCTAGATGGTGCAAACATCGTGAGGTCCATCAAAAATAGAAGATTAGCTTGGTTAAAACATGTCATAGAATGGATAAGACAAAAACACCAAGGAAAACAGGAAACCTGCAGGAAGGAGAGTAAGACAGAGGCCACGAAAAAGGTAAATAGATAATGTCGAAGATGGACGGCTCTGGTTAGGCAGGCTAAAACCCTCCAGGGGTTGCGATGCCACTTGAAGAAGAAGCTTTCGAAAAATGTTGATGAACAAACAAAAACAAAAGAAGGCCCCTCCATTTCGATGAATTTTATTAACGCGTCGTAAATTTGCTCCCTCCTCCTTGTCGACGCCGATGTCCTTAAGACAATTATTCTTGACGGCCCGTGAGGTGATATGAGGTGAGCGCTTACCCCGTGGCTTTATTTCCCCGTGTAAAAAGATGGTGAAAGCGTTCCAAGTTCACCTATTTTGATAGCATAAATCATAGCATTCTTTTGGAGAAGCTTAAAAGATATGGCATTCGTGGCCTCGCTAACTCATTGATATCATCTTATCTAACAGAAAGATATCAGTGCGTGGAGGAGGTTGGTGGTCATGGGGTGACATCCAGATCTGATTATATTAAAGTTACCCAGGTTGTTCCCCAAGGTTCTATTCTACCAGATGCAGTCAAATTAGTCTCATACGCAGATGACAATACTGCAATAATGTCTGGAAACACATTAGATATTGTTAGTTCTTTGGCTGTGCAGAGTGTGGAGAAACTTGTTATTTGGTTTGACCAGAATGGCTTAAAACTGAATGTTGACAAGTCACAGATTGTTGCCTTTAACAGGGGTGAAAGCTCCAAAGTAACGCTGAACTTGGCGGCTGTTGCCGTGACGTCTACGGACAGTGTGAAGCTACTGGGAATAATTATTGACCAAAGACTTGATTGGAAGTATCACATTGATTGCCTCTTAAGCGATATTCTAAAGTACAATTTTGCACTCAGAGTTATTACACGAAATGTGGGATTATCCGCTGCTTTAAGCGAAAATCGGTTATGGAATAATATTCTGGGGTAACTCATCCAATGTAGAACAAGTTATTATTTTTCAAAAAAGATGTGTGAGGAGCATTTTCATTTTAAAAAGTATTGACAGCTGTCCACCTATATTTAATGAAAATCAGCAATATAATCCGAGTCTGGAACCACCTTCTTGTAGTGGTCAAAAATTTACTGGAAAAAAACCTATTAAAAAATGCAAAAACCATATTACTTCAAAATACTTTCTACAACTTAAAAGACTATTTTCAACTTAGGCTATAAAATTTATTTTATACTTTTGTTTTTATTTTAAACTATTGTTATTGTTGACACAGTTCCCATAGGAAAGTATTTTGTTTTATATTTTTCTAATTTTTAATATTTCATTTAGAATTAACTGAATAACACTAGCTTGATTGGCTTATATATGTATCCCATGTATGTATTTATCAAAGTTTATCTTTGCTGCCATTGCTATTTTTTAATATTTTGTAACGATTTCACTAATTATTTTTTTGTAAAATAATATGTTTTGACAAGTTTAACACCTGTATTAGGTACAAAGAAACAAATAAAATATATTCAACTCGTATTCTATTCTATGAAAGTGAACTTCAACAACAGTCAAGAATAAACATCCAGGTTGGAATTTTCTGTTTTTTTTTTGTTGATAGCTTCACTTTTCCATAGTGTTAATAATCATCAGTGACTTAAGGTGTCGTGTCATACACGTTATTGAAGATGTCACATCATTCACGTAGTTGGGTGTGCGGGTGGTGGGAGAGGCAGGTAACAGTAATATAAGATCTATTATATCGACAAGTGGGGAAAGAATTGCTGTATTACGTGGAGCTCTCTACCTTATTTTGTTTCTGAGTTTGATGAGTGGGAAATTCTAACTCAATCAAGATTCTTAAAGTCATTACAGTGGTTTTCTCATGAAATTGTTGATTTGTACAGAGTTAATTTTTTTTTGATACCTTATATCTTTAAAATTTAAGGGGGTTATTAAGGGAAGGTTTTAAAAAGGAATACCTTGCAAAACGAATAAATTATCGTCAAAGAAGAAATATGAATTCTGTCAAGGTTGGTGATGTCGTCGTTATTGGTTTAGAAAATACCAAAAGAATAACTTGACCTATGTGGAAGATTATTGAGATCTACTCAGGAAAAGACGGTACTTCAAGAGTTGCAAAACTAAAAACAAAAAATGGTACATTGATTCGCTCAGTGCAATGGCTGCATCTCTTGAAAATCTCTGTATGTAGATATTACTTCGAAAGAAAAAGAGAAAAGTCAAATTAAAAATATGCATTTCCGGTATGTAAATGAAGTTTGAGTTGACTCCGTTAAAATTTTGAAATAAAAATCTTTTCAAGTCAAAGTATTTTTTCCTTATAATTCAATTTATATGAACCGAATAAAACTACACATAGAATGGAACAGTTTGTTAACTCTCTTGGCAGTGTTCTTTTTTACAGTTTTGCTCAGCGTACCATAAAACAGTGCCCTAGAGTGCCGAGACCCCTGTTTAATAACCCATATTCAATTTAATCCAAAATGCCAATCCGTGAGATCCCCATCTTTTTTAGCTTGCCTTGGGCGAACAGAGACAAAGCTTGCTTCCGAGGTGGGCTTTTTAAGGGTTAAAATGGTAATTTATGAAAGATACGCGTGCCTGATTAGCAGGTAATTAAAGGTTTTTTTCGTGGTAAAAAAAGGGCGCATATGAAATTAGGTGTTTAGCTGACCAAGGAAAGGTTTTCTTTTTTTTGGAAAGGGTGCAGCATTGGACATAAAGTAAAATAAAACCAGGATTATTTTACAAAAAATTTAAGAATTTTAATCTGAGTCACCTTTGCTTATCTCTTAACAGAGAGAAAACACAAAAAGGCCGAAATGAGCAACGTCATATCTGAAAATGTGGCAGCAGCAAAAGTGTCATCTGCAGTTCCACAGTTAGCTTAAAAAACTGCTAAAACCTTCAAACTCAGATGGCTAAAGATGCAGCAATATCCATCAATATGAGAAAACTCTACAGGAATATGGAATATCTAGTAAAGAAAGGCATAAAATTGCAAGCTTTTGACAACAAAAACAGAATAGTATAAATGGTGGCAAGAATAATTCGAGCAAATGTTAGAAGAAGAAACACAGAAAAATACGAAGAAGACAAAAGAAAGAATATTGAACTCTTCGGTTGAACTAAGCAAATATATAGTACAGACATTTACAGTGATTTATTTGAAGCAGACCCAAAATCTCACCACTCTGCTTTCTCTCCAATTGGCCAAGGGTGGAAATAAAACTCAAATCCCTACAGCATAGAAAAGACTACAATTTGTTTTCTTTGGAGTTTTTAATTTCTTTAAGTTACCAATATAAAACTTTGTAGAAAAATGAACCAACCAATAATTACACATAGAAAACAAAAACAAGAAGCAGAAATATCAAGCGATATGAGAATTGTATAGTAATGTCAAACACCACAGTTAATACGGGCCCGAAATCGTCAGCTTTGAACATCGAAAGACAATAGTGTAAAGGGTTGCAAGAATAACTAAGGAAATATGGCGATGAAATAACGGATGAAGAGCAAGATGAACACAAGGAGGAATAAGTAATCCCTCTTCAAATAAATAACAACACGCTTAGAGTTTAAGAAATTTGACTAGCTATTGAGTGTCTTTAGTTGAATAAAGGAGCTAGTTTAAACAAGATTTCAAGTGATCTTTTTAAAGCCAAGCGTGACAAGAAACTTAAATCCGTACAGCATAGAAAAAATACCCTTTGGGTTGCAGTTTTAGTTTTTGTCATGTGTAGATTCGGTGGCAAGGATTTTGCTAATAGAGACTTATTGAAATAAAACCTGACTTTATTTGAAAATTGACAGTAGATATATAGATAGATTTACATATAAAAACCATCTGGTTTCTTTCAATATTTGACTAGTGCCTGTTTTTATTAAATAAAAGTTAGTGACTTTATTTTTAAATTTGACTTTGATATGTTAGTCAGTTTTTTACAATAAAGTCGACTCTAAAATAAAGTCAGGTTTTATTCCAATAAGTACCTAATATTGCTGAATATTTGAATTTATCAAAAAACAAACCAAACAAGAATTATTAATAGGGCGCATTTTTTAATTGAGTACCCTAAAAAAATTTTTGCATTAAGCATACATAAAATTTCCAAGCTTACGTGGAGCCCTTATGGAATACCAAACCAAAGCTTACTTAGAGATATTTAACCATCTTTATATGCAAACAAAAATTATCATATCCATTTCAAATAAATATTCATATTTGAGATTCCAGTTTAAACTCCAGCTATTTTGACATCTTGAGAGCTAGTAGAATTCAATAAAAAATTTTGACGAATACTAAACCAAATATAGAGAAAATAAAAGGCTTAAAAAACCTGGATTAAGCACAGTCCTGCACTAACTCAAGTAATCATTTTAAGACTAGTTAAGTGGAACCCAGAGGAAAGCTACGAGGATAGGTCAAAGTTTACTTGTAAGGATCAATCGTCTCACAGGGGCCATGTTTAAAACATATTGTTGATTATATAGGAAATGTCTCTCTTAGAGCAAGATCAGATGTAGACACTTGATAAGTGATGTGAAACAAATATTCATATTTGGGATTCCAGTTTAAACTCTAGCTATGATATACATACCTACATGGCATTCTGTGTTTCTGGTTTTGGTTTTATTTTGTCGTGTTGAGAGCTGGTTGTATTGTAACTCCTTAATAAACTAATAATAATAATTTTTAAACAAGTTAAGTGAAACCCAGAGGAAAAGGGCGAGACAAGGAGATCAAAGTTTACTTTACTTGTGAGGATCAATCGTCTCAAAAGGGCCTTGTCTAAAACAAGAATGTTGATTATATAGCAAATGTCTTTCTTAGAACAATATTAGTGGATGATTTGAAACAAATATTTCTTATTTGGGATTCCAGTTTAAACTCTAGATTTGATATACATACATGGCATTCTGTGCTTCTGGTTTTGGTTTTATTTTGTCGTGTTGAGAGCTGGTGAACGAGATTTCATAGGGAGAAGAAGAAGACGCGACGGTATACCTGTCGATGCCGAGAATTTGTACGGTGGGCCTCCAATCGCCGCATGAGTCCCGTGGTAACTACCCATTATATTTATTACCGGACCATTGGTTTTTACTTTTATTTCAGCCGCTAATAAATATGTCCGAGTGTATAAATATAGCCGTACTAATAAATATCTCACCGAGATCGAGAATCGTAAAGCCAGCCCTGCGCCGTCGAATACCAGAAAAAATTTATTAACTTATGAAAATATCTCTGTGTTCCAACACCACTTTTTTATAAGCCGCGCGCTCTGCGCTCCTTTGACTCTACACTGTAAAAACATTGCAAATTACCTTTTATTTTACTACTATTATGTCGGCGTAGAACGTTTTTCTACGTTGTCCGACGCCTATTCTCCACCTCTTTCGATCCTGACAACCATCTTCTGTCAGGTTTTTTTGACTCATTGATCTTTAAATTGACTGTTGCCATTTTAGTTTAGGACGCTCTATTTTTCTGCGCCCTATTGGTTGCCATTCTAGGACCTGCTTTGGTAATCTTTCGTCGTTTATTCGTTGTACAAGGCCGTACCATATTAGTTGTCTTTTAGTGATGTCATCCGTTATGCTTCCCTCGATTCCCATTCTTTCTTTTAAGATCTCGATTCTTATGTGTTATGTTCTAGATATTCTAATTAATCTTCTTATTGCATCCATTTCGACACTCTATGCTTTACAACAGGGTGCTTTTCACCATTGTTTCATATATGTTAAGTTTGTTAAGACATCCAATAACCTTTTTTGCTTTTACTATTCTTTTTTCCGGTTCTTTACAGTCTGTTCCTGTCTTATCAAATGTGACACCAAGTATACATACACTCTATTGTTTGCCCATTGTCTAGTTCAAACTCACTGGATTCGTTTCCAATATATAAGTACTGTGTCTTGTCCACATTCACTATTAATCTCCATTTTTGGTATTCTTCCGTTAACTTTCTCATCATATACTCCATGTTTCTTTGCTATTGGCTAAAATTACTTGGTCGTCAGCAAACTATAGTGTGTATATGGAAAATAGGTCGTATTCCCATGCCGTGCACTTTACGTTTCCAGTTTTTTAGACCTACTTCGAAATATATTTCAAAATTATTTTTCACCAGTAAAATGTCTTTTTACTCTAGGGCAGTTTTTTGCTGGTATAGCGAGTAGTAAACTGATAGTTTGTCTATCGGAGAAAATGAATTAATCAGTCCTTGATGTATACCCCAGAAAGTGTTGGAGTTAAAGTGGATTCTTTAAATCTATGGATTTCATATCCAATTAATAACTAACGTTGGTTACCTACACTGTGGATTGAATCTGGCTGATGAATAAAATAGAATTGATATAAAACAATGGGTTTCTACATTGGGACTAGCAACCCCTGGCTGGATGCTTATTCTATAAATTCTTCTGGAAGGAGTAAATATTTACATCAATCCAGGATTGCCAATGGTCGACATCTGACATTAATTTAAAAGTAATTGACATATGTTTGTGAATGTTTGGAATAGAAATCCCACTCCAAAGTTCTCCTGTTGCGAAACAGGAGAGCAGCTATGTCAAATTTTCACTCAAAATAATAATTTTTACGTTATCAGATTAAAGTCAGTTAACTGATAACTGTGGATTGAAGTGAACATTCACTATCAGAGGAGAATTTACATAATAAGCGCACTGAGGTGAAGGGCCACGGATATGATGAACTTATCCTGGTTAATCAGTCAATGCAACAAACTCATTAAAGGAAGAAATTAAAACACAAATTAACAAAGCACGCCTTCTCTCTCCTCAGGAGAAAGAAATCTTAGCTTAGCTCTCCAAATCTCTCTGTGTGTGAACCGTAGGACTGCACTTGAGGCAAACCAGTTGATACTTTGTGGTCTACATGGACCGAGATAAAAAAAGATTGCTTACTTTTAGTCTGAATAGACTAAGCTGCATAAAAGATACTGGTCGCTTGGTTCGCCACAGGTTGATCAATTACTTTATCAATTTAATTTAATTTGAACCGGTTTTTAGCTGTTTTGATGCCACTTTAATTGTGTCGAGATGACGAATAGCGTGCGAATGGCATGACCATAGTTTCCTGAAGATACTGAAAACATATTCACGTCTGAAAACGGTGCAAAATTCTAGCTAGCTAGCTAGGATGCTTGGTTGGGGGAAAAAGTTCCAAGATACTTAACCTAACAAAAAACTCTTCTAAAAGTCTAGTATGTCGGCCTATTTGAGTACGTGTACTGGTAACGTCAGATGATCTCTTGTAGACCTTCAGGTCCATTATGATACCACGTGCATAAAAATAATTTCACGAAAGTAACCTTAACACTTTCTATGTGGATATATAGAGAGATAGAATAAGTGATCAATTAAACCAGATACAGCTCTTTATAAATCTGACAAGCGCACAAAACTCTGTGTCCCTCAGTTCTTTTTCATCTTCGAAGTAAGGTAGACCTAGAGCGTTTCATCTCGTTCTGGCAATGCCAGGACATTCATACAGCAGATGTCTTATGCCCTTAGATTCTTCCTCTTCCTGCAACTATGGCAGTAGTCGTTTGCCGGTAGGCTTAAACGGGTGGCGTGCGCTCCGAAGAGACAGTGACCAGTAAAAACATAAGTCACTTTTCTCTGCATTTGCCACCTATAAAGTTTTTGCAAAGTCAGTTAAAGGTTAAAGCCGACCATCGGCATATCCTTTAAAGAAAGTGACATGGGCGGCGGTAGATATACTCATGAAAATTATTTCATTTAATTATGGCATAAATAAAACTTTCTATTCCTACACCTACAGAAACGACACTGATTTATTTTCTAACTCTGCATACTGCCGACTAAAGGGGTTCCGAAAGAGACACCTGAAAGCAATTAAAAGCCCGTTTCAAAAAAATCTGCCAATCAGGTGCCGTGTATCCACCTGGGCTGGGTCGGTCTCAAAACAAATACTTTGTCGTCGGACCGCAAAGAGTCGCGCCTTTTCTCTGTCGGTAGGGTTGAAATTATACCAGGAAGATTTTATATGAATGATGAAACAACCCCGACTTTGAAAAAACTATACCCAAGTAAGGTATCTATATCCTCTTAACATTCGATTTTGGTGAACCTTTCCATCTTCTCTCTGCAATCTTTACGATCCGATTTTGATTCCTCAGTTCATGGAAATTCTCCTGACATCTTCGAGTGAGTTTACATTCTGTTAAGAAGTCTTGATAATTCTTGTTCCTCCTATCAGGCCGAGCAGATAGAATTATTCTCGACTCCTGTACATGCCATGTGCTCTTTGGCCGGCTGTGTCTTGGTTAAATTCCTCTTTACAGTCCAATGTCTTGTTGTTTTCGCTTCAGAATCATTTTGCGATTTGGTTTTGTTGTCTGCATTTCCTGTATTTCCTGTAAGTTTCTAAGTGCATCCTGAGTCACCTTAATTGTTAGATCCACTCTCTACTTGTCTCTTGGTCATGCCCGTAGCGGTTAAGGTAACTGATGATGAGTGCTGCGCTGTAGTGGTAACTGGTCCGTTCCGCGTAAGCTTATGTTATAATAAGATTATTCTAATGAAATATTTTTTAAAGCAGGGAATTTTTTTTCAGTGTGGCTGTTAACCCGTCCGCTTATTTGTGTTGATTTATTTTTGATTACCGGCCTAACATCGTAGGTAGTTTAAGATCTTGTTTGAACACGGCCACAAATTTTAAACATCCCGTAACGCTACCTACACAAACAAAAAACGGTGTATTTATTGATATTGGATATATGACTTTAGGGGGTAACCTGACAATCGCTTAACTCATCATTCGATCATGGCTTTAACAACGGAGAAATTAACTCTTTAACGTTATGTCTTAACACTTCGTTAGTTGGCTGTGCGCGTTCTTCTTTTATTTTACATCTCATAAAAAGTTTTGAACCTCGTAAGCCTAGTCTACGCTAGAAAACTTATTGGAATTTATACGGTAGACGGTACCATAAACATAACAATGCACATCTTTTACAGAATGTTTCTGTCTTTGTTTAGTTAATCTGGGGGCATGGCAGTGCTTTGCCAAGTTCGCGTAAACTGCTGTACCATCTTTTCTTGAAACATTTTAGCTCATATTTGACCTATCTAAAACTCTACTTTGCACAGTCGCGGATCTTCATAGAGTTAACAACCCCTTTAATGGAGTTCCTTAAAGTAGTAAAGTAGTTACGAAATCTCAAAAAACGTCGAAATTGCAACTGACTCACTCATGTATAGATCATCAAAATTCTACTGTACTTCCAGACATGCTACAAAGCTGAAATTTGGCAGACCGATAGAAATTATGACCAAACCCTTAGAAAAAATCAAAAAAACCCAAAATTCTAATTTGCCCACTTTCAGAAGCGCTAGAGAGCTGAGCTTTGGCAGACTGATAGCAAATATGATAAAACTATGGAAAAAAATGGAAAACCCCAAAATTTTAATTTGCTTCCCTCACCTATAAATGTAAAGTTATGTAAAAGTAACATTGCCCACTTCTAGAAACGCTAGAGTGCTGAGCTTTGGAAGGCCGATAGAAACTATGAAAAAACTGTAGAAAAAAAAACACCAAAATTTTAATTTACTGCCATTCCCCATAAATGTAAAGTTATGGAAAAGTAACATTGTCCACTTCCAGGAACGCTAGAGACCCGGCTTTCGAAAGACTGATAGAAAAAAAAAATTAATAAGGCATTGCAAAAGATTTGAACAATATTCCGCGTATTTTACTACTTTAAAACTTAAATATTATCCAAATTCTTTAAAAAAGGAGTGAAATCATAACAAAAACATTGTAAAAAAGTGCCAAGTACGCGAAAATCGTATATCGTAAAAAAAATTGAGATAAACATAAACCCAAGTTCTCTAATACAAATTTCAAAATGAAAGATTCTTACTAGTTTGTAAATATTTTTTTAAACTTGGCTATTACGGCTGCAAATGCAAATGACTCTTAGCATGACTCAGTGCTAAATTGAACATGAGTTTGGCTGTAATTGCAAAATTAAAAAAAACATTTCCAAACTAGTAAGACAATAACTGACATGACGAACTAAGAGAACTTGGCTTTACTTTTATCTCAATTATTTTTACGTAATACCATTTTCGCGCACTTGGCTTTTTTTACAAGAAATGTTTTTGTTATGATCTAAATTATTTTAAATGAATGACGAACCATTTTGCTAAAAAATGATCTATGTTTATTTTGAAACGAGTTGTAACTATAGAGCTGTTTGATAGACGTCAAAAAGTAGATTGAAGAGTTAACGATCTTTTAATTGGAGGCTAATACGTGTGTAAGTATCTACTAACTTCTGCATTTAAAGTTCATGCACGATATCTAGCGTGCGTATTATCATTGCATTGTTTGATGCCTAATGGCCTAACGTTTTGACACCTTTGTGCTGACTTAACTTGATTGAGCTCGTTTTTCTATTGCAAAAGGTCTGTAAATTAGTATAACTTTATTAAAACATGTTCGCCTATTTTCCGTAAATCAGATCGTTGCTTAGTGTGTAGATTGGGATTAGATTTATCTGGATATGGGGGAAATTATATCTAACAGAAATAAAAATCTCTAAGGGGCTCCTGTCTCAAGCTTTACCTCTGATTGTTTTAGAATGCTTAAAGTTGATGATGATTGTTGATTATGTTTATCGATGTCTAAAGAAAATTAAACCGAAAGGCACTGAGGGCGTTAATAAAATTTTGGATTTTTTTCTCAATAACTGTGCTACTTTACTTAAAGTTCCTTTGTTTAAGCGGTTTAATATGTTGATCGTTTTTTCAAAATTTCCCAAAATCTGGAAAGTCTTTAAGATCAGTTCTGTCTTTAAGGAAGAATATGCCAATAAGATTGATCAATAACTTTTTGAAGGCATTTGAAATCGTTTTAAATGACCATCTTAGCAGAATACTACAAGGGACTGCTGCAGGAAACGAGACCCGAATATCTGTCAGCGTCTCCGAGGAGAGACATCCAAGTACATGGAAAGGAAGTAATCATCGAAAAATAAATCAACGAATAGTATTAAAAAGCTTAAATCCGGAAAAGCTAGCGGACCTGGGGGAATAGACGCTGAAATGCTCAAATATGGATCAGAGAAACTACTAGAAAATCTCACATATATAATCAATAAATGGACATCCAGTACCTGATTATTGGAAAATTGCATTCATATCCTAGGTACTCTAAGTAGATTATACGGTAGGATTCTTAGAGATCTAATAGAGAATGATTTTCATAAACAAGAGGAAGAAGAGGAAAATGGGTTTCGTTCAGGCAGATCTTCAAGTGATAATGTTTTTGTCTTAAACAAGTAGTTAAGAAAAGAAGTGCCAGAAATATAGAGACTCATGTTACCTATGTGGACCTACAAAACACATATGCAACTGTTCCAGTAGAAAAATTATGGACAGTGTTAGAGCAAACTAATATCAATCATACATACATAAAACCGATAAAAGAACTATACAAAGGTTCGAATTCTAAAATTGACATTGGAAACCGACTTTTAAAAGAATTCCTGGTAACGAAAGGCTTAAGACAGGGATTTTGTCTCTCTCTATTCTAAAAAACTGGAGACGTAAAGTACACGGCATGGGAATAAAACTTAACGACCGATTTACTATATACACACTACATTATGCTGACGACGAAGTAATTGTAGTTGGGGGTTTACTGTGAATGTGGACAAGACACAGTACTTATGTATTGGAATCGAATCAAGTGAGTTAGAACTAGATGATGGACTAACAATATCTCGATGCAATGCGTATGTGTAAATGGATGTCACATTTGATAAGACAGGATCAGACTTCAGACTGTAAAAAACTGGAAAATAAAATTGTTAAACCAAAAAAGTTCTTGTATGTCTTAACAGTATTTTATAGAGCAAAAAGTTAAACAAGAATGGAAAATTTAACATGTGCTGTTGTATGGAATAGAGACTTGTCGCGTAACAGAAAAATACAAAACAAAAATGGAAAGGGTCGAAATGGATGCCATAAGAAGACCAATGAGAATATCTGGAACAGATCATATAATAAATGAGACCTTAAAAGAAGGAATGAAAATCGAGGGAAGCATAACGGATGACATCACTAAAAGACAACTGATATGGTACGGCTAAAGATTATCAAAGCTTGTCCTAGAATGGCAACCAACAGGCCGCAGAAAAAAAGGCGGCCTAAACTGGAATAACAACAGTCAATCCAAAGATCAATGAGTCAAAAAAACCTGACAAAAGATGATTGTGAGGATCGAAGGAGGTGGAGGATAAGCGTCGGATAACGTAGAAAAACATTCTAAACCGACATAGTGTAGTTCAAGAGAGGAGAAAAATGGTACGCACCTAAGCATAACTCGCTCAAAATTTGAACCTATGTGTGTCACAAATCTGACTGATTGGAAAATAATTACCTAGGATGTGACCTTTTTTATTGCAAGCATAATACAGGCTATTCCCATTCATTCTCACACGTTTCCCCTAAAGCAACGACCCCGTTAATTCCTTGTCTCTTGCTTGCAGACTGGAGGTCCGTTACCGCTCATGAATTAGTTGTAATAAGACAAATTGTCAAATATTTAAGGTTTTGGCTACTATTTTTTATAAAAAATAGTTGATATGTTGAAAATTTGTCAAATTGCGGTTAAAAAAACCTGGAAAGATGGCCTTAAACAAACCAAGGAAAATGAAATAGTCATAAGCACAAAGAAGAGTTCCATTTTTTTGGAGCGTCTTATTCCGCACTGAAATTAAATATAATTTCTAATGGGAAAAATAATGAAGAAGAAACATATTCTTAATGCAAGGTCAAGCCAATCCAACGAAAATCAAAAATCATATCGTATAGTCCGTTTAACCCTAGTTATTGGTAATTCAATCATATAGACAGTTTAAGTGATGATAAACGTATATAACGCAGCGTAATTTTTGACCGGTCATGATGACTAGACAAAAATTTTCCACACGAAACGTACGCGTCTATAAGTAAGGGTAGTTGTTAATGCTAGTTAGAGTGACAGCTCAATTTTCATGTACAAACGAATTAGCAAAGTGAGTAAACGATTCATCATATGCTATAATAATGATGGGTATGGCCTTTGATCACCACTAAACAAGTTTTTTATTATTTTATTTTATTAGCAATTATTTATGCAAAACTCATAGTGATTCTTAAAGACAAGAACATGTCTATGTAAGATTAGCGCATTGAGGCATCCGCAAGAAGATAATTTAGTTCTCAAAATAAATAGCCAACTGATACGGTAATTCAACGTGATGTTTTGCTAACTGAAACGAACAGAATGGCGATTTCTGTTTATCTATCTATCGATCCATCTTTGGACATAGGCCTCCCCGAATATCTTCCACTCTTCACTCTCTGTCACCGTGTTCATCCATCTAGTCCTCGCATGTTTCTTCAAATCGTCCGCTCATCTCATTTTGGGTCTTCCCCTACTTCTTTTATTTTTCCAAGATCTCCAGTTTATAATATATTTGTTCCATCGATCGTCTTTCTGTCTGATATTATGACCGGCAAAATTTCATTTTAATTTTGCCACCTCTCCTCTGACATTCCTTACTTTTATTTTAATAACAAATCACCTAGAAAAGACGAAGTAAAGGCAGAAATGCTGAAGTACGGTGGTAAAGCTACCCTGCATATTCTCCTGAATAAAATACTAAAATAAAAAACAATTCCAAACAACTGGAAAGAATCAGTATCTAACCATTATTCTACACAGGAAAGGCGATAGAGCGAGCAGGCCTAAAAAACTATCGACCGATAACAGATATTATTTGAAAACTCCAGAAGGTGTATTTTAATTGAATATGTTTTAAAGAAAACACTTCATCATCAAGGCTGATTTTTTCAAATGCTCAATCCTTGAAGAAGAAATTGGACTTTATGTTTCTGCTAAATCCAGAAACAAACCCCGAAAATTGACGAATTTTCGCGAAAAATACGGAAAAACCACCCTGCCCATAGAGAAATATTGAGGGTCACACAATATCCCCTAAACTATTTAACCAGGCCCTAAAAGATGTTTTAAAAAGTCAATTTCTTTTCATGGAATGTTTCAGAATTTCAGCAAATTCTTGGCATTTCTGCTTCAATGACCCCGCGTGCCTCTGCGAAAAAACGATATGAATGCTAATGGTATCCATCATACAAAAAAAAGATTCTTGGTTGAATCTATCAACTTCAGAGAGAGAATTTAAAAAATGTTTTAAGAGTATGAACTGTATTTTAGTGCCATATAATTATATATTTTAAATAGATAAATTTATCGATAAAACTGCGCATGAAAAAGAAACATCTGCTCTACTTGCAAGGCAATTTTTTAGGGTTAGGGCGCGTGCGATTACTAATCTCGATGCCAGTCCCGGTGCAGAGCTAATCGATTATAGTGAATAATTGAAAGCCATCAATTCGATATTATCTGCTATTACCTTTTATTACGTAACACGTCGTGAAGGTAGCGGTCCTGTTAATACTAGGCTATAATATCCTTGTTGTTTGTCTATCATTTGAATTGAATCTTGAACACTGACTGATAAAATTGACGGAAACTGAAATTCATTTGAATCCATAAGTTTTTGTGATTTTCTCTATAAATACTTGCATACTTATAGGCAATGTACATAAAACTTTGTGTTATAGATGATCAGATTTTTTGGATTCTTTATTATGACCGTTATCTAGCGTTTTAAGATTCATCTTCGTTCAGTTCATAATACGCTTTCATGCTACGCTTAGTATTTTTGTTAATATTTCGAGATCGTGTAGATTGTCAATTTAAACGATGGTGTAAGCTTCATTAAAGACTCTTCATCTTCTTAAATCAAATAAAGATCTACAAAAAAATATTGCAGTTAGCGTCGTATTTTCGCCTAAAATTCGATTCTGACTTCATTCTACGAGTGCCAGTGGTAGTGTGGATAAACACTGTCCTAGTTTACCAAGTCCTTAATGAAAAGTCCCTAGACCTGTGGATCAATTTGGACTTCCCTAAAGATAAGATGAATTCAGTGATTTTACGCATTGCGCTGACTACCAAATTTGGTAGTGTTATTACGGTAACCCCACTTTGTATCTTTGTTAATTTTTTTACTTTCCTAATTTTTTGGTTGTTTTTTTGGCATATACAAGAAAAAATTTGTGAAAACCTGGAAGAAAAAGTATCCACTTATGCAAATTGTGTCACAGTTTGGGGAGGTCTTCCCCATGACGCCCATTAAAAGTTGCTGATTGGATGGACTCAAAGTTCTGTAAGGGACTTAGCAAAGGAAGCCAGACTAAGAACAAGGCTAGGTTTATTTCAGTTTACGTTTACATTAAATCATATTAGAAATGAGGCCATATAAAAAAGAATGGGAACCGTGGGAAATATAACGGATGACATCACTAAAAGACAACTGATATCATACGGCCATGTATAACGGATAAACGACGAAAGATTACCAAAGCAGGTCCTAGAATAGCAACCCATAGGGGGCAGAAAAAGAGGGCGTCAAAAAAACCTGACAGAAGATGATTCTTAGGATCGAAGGAGGTGGAAAATAGGAGTCGGACAACGTAAAAAAACGTTCTAAACCGTCATAGTAGTAGAGTTAGTAAGCTTAAAATAGGGAAATAAGGAAAAGCGCGCTGTCAGAAGCTTGTCTAAAATCTATATAAATACTTTACGTATTTTTGATATCACAAATTCTTTAGAATATGTACACAGTAGCAAATAAAAAAAGCCAGATGGAAAGAAGAAACGAAAACGAATCCAAAAATATTAGAAGCGGCTTTAACGATAAATCAATCCTCCCACGAAAGTCAAAATAATTACGATAATTACAGCCCCAAACTGATCCGGTTTAATCGGCTTCAGTTCCGTCTAGGTCTAGTCTATGACCCGTGAAAAGTTTGAAAGCATCCCTTACAACATGTATCAATACACCCCTTGTAGAGAGGGCAAATTCTAAAGAATAATAGCTGACCACTAGAGTACCTAGCTATTTTTTATTATTTTTTTTTTTGCAAATGGTGTATTTTTCCGTGGGTAGCTCGAAAGCTTAACCTCACGGGGGTCCAAGATCTAATGGAGACCTAATAAGTGTTGGCAACTATTTCGTCCTCATGGGACTCTTCAGAATACTGATTGGGTAATGTGACGCCCTTGTTAAGTTAAGTATACGGTTTCGTCTCTCACCTTACGTTTCTAGTGAGAAAACCAAATCATATACCCTGCAAGATGCGCCATCTACGGCAGTACGAGGGAAACTCAAATAGCTGCAGGCGAGTAAAACTCATATATCATCGATTGATGAAAATATCGATTGAAACAGAGAATCCATCACGTGACCTACCTTTTGTTAAATTTAAGCATAGGAGTTCAATCAAATTTTTTTTTTGCTTTGCTTTAATAGTATATCTCAAGTTTTTTGGTTTCTTTGCTATTTTGCTTTATTCACTTTACGAGCTTAAACGGGTTGAGCCTTTTAGTCTTTAAACTAGCATAGTATTTTCTGCAAGCTTAATTGCTGCCACATGTACATGTCCATGGTTTTTTGCGTACTTTTTTATGCTATGCTACAGCTTCGATTTTTAGGTTCCGATTATTTTGAAATCTATTCCCTTCAAGTTTCAGTATTTGTCTATAAAGCAGTAACTATGCTAACTAAATATGCTTTCCAGCGCAATTTGATATCAATTATTAAATCCAGATAGTTTGCTTGCTTTTTGGTATAAGAATTGTTAAATGTTTTAAAGACAATGTGCTGTGGAAGGTCACGGATAGATTCTCCCTTTTCAATCGATCTTTTCATTGATTGAAATAGTTTACTACTCGCCTGCTGTTCTAGTTTCTCTCGTATTTTGGCAGATGCCGCTACTTGCGGGGGTAGATGATTTCGTTTTCTCACTATGAACATAAGATGAGAGACAAAACCGTCTACTTAACTTTACAAGTGTGTCACATCTACAAGGCTGTGCTGGAGTCCTATGATGACGAAAAAGTTAACTGTCAACACTTATTAGGTGTCCATTAGATCCTGGACCCTCGTGAGACTAAGCCTTTGAGCTACCCACGACAAAATACGAGAGAAACAAAACCTTTTTGACTCGCTTAGCCACGCAAACTTGTTTGATTTATTTAATTTTATTCGTCATTTTTTGGTCTACTCGTAAGCTTGGGTGAATGCATCATGCCTTTTTTGTAGTGATCCTGCAATATATTAGCTCACACATATACTATACTATAGTAGTGTGAGCTATGGTGATCCTAATTTTTTCGAGAAAAAAAAGTTGCTCCGATTTCAAAAATTTTTATATATCTTTGCGTTTCAGATGATTTTGAAACTTTTTTGTTGCGCCGTCTGTCTGTCTGTCTGTCTGTCTGTCTGTCTGTCTGTCTGTCTGTATGTCTGTCTGTCTGTCTGTCTGTCTGTCTGTATGTCTGTCTGTAAACGACCAACGCGCATAACTCAAAAACCGCTTGGCCGATTTTAATGAAATTTGGTACCTAGGCTGGGTCTTAGGTCGAGATGGTCCCATTTAAAAATGAACAAAATCCACCGAAAAAAAACCAAATAAAGGGTGGGGGTAGATCTCAATAATTAGAGTTTATGTGAAAATATGGCGTGTGTGATATCAAACAAAAGGTAGTTGAGTCTGCAGTTAAACAAAGTACATTTTAATTTATTTAAAAAAAAAGGGTGAGAGTTTAAGTGAAAATATGGCGTGTGTGATATCAAACGAAAAGTAATTGAGTCCGGAGTTTAACAAAATACATTTTATTTTTTGTTTTTTGCAAGGGTGGGGGTAGATTTCAAAAATTTCAGTTTAAGTCAAAACATGGCTTGTGTGGTATCAAACAAAAGGTAATTTAGTCTGGAGTTGAATAAAATATATTTCAGTTAACTAATAACTATAGTACCTAGTGTGAGCTTAGGGGCCCATATATTGGCAGAGTTTTTTTAAGGTATCAATAAACTAGTTACATCGGCAAATGTTGCTAAACGAAAATGTTCTGGTTTCCGGATATCGTAAGTGAATAAGGACTGTTATGCGAATCTCCAGTACGGTTCGGTTTTATTTTTCTTAAATTTGCTTATAAAACTCCTGTTTTATATAAAGTATCACATATGTAAAGATGAATGGGCTATGGACACTCTAGACACAAAATAAAATTTATTGGGATTTAATAAACCCGCTGGGCACTTATCTTGTGACCCCACGACACGTGTTTTGGTCATTGTTCTTTTGTGATATTTATCCGGTGCTGTAGGGATAAAAGGATCTATTTGGATTTGATGGTCTTTAATAGACTGGGGCTATGTATTCTTACCTTACATGGATATTTCTTCAGAACAATAAAAATAATACAGTTGTGGTAAAATATTCTCCAAAACAATTCAGATATTTCCTCAAACTTTTATAGGATGAACCATTAGATTAGTGGTTGATATATTAACTATACGAAGTTTCTGTAAATACTTTTATTTTTTGTGGATCTTTCATGGTTTGACTTGATAATGTAGATCACAAAACTATGCTGGAGCTGCTGGAGGACCTTGGTTTTAAAGGATCGACATACAACTTAATAAAATCATACCTAAGCCAAAGAGTCCAATGTGTTTAGATTAACGACTCAATAAGCAAACCTCTAACAGTTGAGTACGGCGTCTCTCAAGGCACAGTACTGGGTCCGATTATTTTTACAATATAAATAAACGGTCTACTTCAACTGGAGACTGAAGGACCACTTGCATCTTTGCAAATGATACCATTGCAGCATATATTGGTGATTCATGGAAAGAAGTTAAAAAAGTGGAAAGAGACATGGTCAAAATAAAAAAAATGGATCATATAAGCTTGACCATTTACTTTAATAAAACTAAATATATATCATTTGGCCATAAAAAAGCCAATATTCCACACTTTAATCAACTTGAATTAATAGAAAATAACAACAACCGTGCAGTAATTTACATTAAGGGAGTAGATAGCATTAAGTATTTAGCGGTGGAAATAGAAAGATTTTCAAAATGGGATGCACCTATAAAAAAACTAACAAACAAACTTAGAATTATTTTGTCTAAATTTAAACAGCTAATAAAGATACGGTACAAGCTCGGTAACGTGAACACAAAAAAACCAACCTCTATTCATATTACCGGAAGTCATAATTTGACACTTTTTTGGGGAAATTAGACCATATTTATATTCTTAAAAGTTTAATGTTCCATTAGGTAATTACATTATAATGTATTAATCCAATTCCAGACTCCAGAAAAAAAGAATAGGTATTACTCCGAATATCGAATTAAACAATTATTTGCGGCGCGTATCAGCTGAGACACGCTGAAACAAGCTTAAAAATAGAGGAACAATCATATATTTGGGGTATATTTTTCGGGAATTAGGTAATTCCCCGAAAAAATCTGCTTTGAATAAATTGTTTTAAGTGTTCACATTATCGAGCGACCGACTTGTTCACGTTATAGAGTATCCAATACAAAAAATATTTTGTTCACAAAACCGCGTTGTTCGCATAAGCGAGTGTTCACATTACCGAGCTTGCACTGTAGTTACTACAAAACAGTTAAACGTTATCTACTTTGCATTGGTTCAGTATGGAATCTTAAGTTGGGGGGCAGCAAATAATTATACATTAAAAAAGGACAAATTGTTCAAAACACATTTTTACGTATTTTGTTAAACAAACCTCGATTGTGCGGAACAGATATTTTGTATAATGAGAGCAGACTTATGGATTTAAATAAAATATATACCTTACAATTGCTTAATTATCAACACAAAAACAAAAATAATTTAATAGAAATAGAACACAGATACAATACAAGACATAGAATGCAAATAAGTGTAAAAACTATAAAACTAAAACACTAACGACTCAAGCAACTATTGAGGTTAAAAAAGAGTAAAAATCTGGAAACAATCCAAACCTCGATCATTTTTAAAAAAGATTATTAATGAAGGGATGCTTAAGGATTTCAAATTTTTAATTAGAAAAGTGGGTGATATAAAAAGTGTATAATTTGCAAAAAGGTACATATTGAATTTACTGGTTTTATTCTGCAAAATATTTCTAAACTAAACTTGGTCTTTATTAATATTATTGTTATTTTGTTTTAGGTTTAATTTTTTAGGGTTGTTATTGTAATTCTAAAATTTGAAATTTATAAAAGAAAAATGCCACGCACAAGCTTTTCGAAGGCTTTATTGGCTTCTCTTTATTTACAATATAACATAACATCACCTTTAAGCCTTTTTCCTCGAGGTTACTAGTCACTCATTTAAGTTACTCGAAATGACGTCACGGTTACTCGGAGTAACCGCTGTATGACGTCAGACAGTCAGCTGTGGATGACATTTCCAATTGTTTGTTTTTGTTTTTACCAGCAATTTCCGAAATGCAGAAAATATTTCATTGTTTTTACCAATGCATGCCCACCCCGATTCACAAAACGTATCACGGGCCATGGATTTGCACCAGTTTTAAATGCAGCGTTACCTGATGCGTTTTTTGAATCGGGGTGGAAACAGGGTGCTCCTTTGGTATTCTGTGGTAAGGCCGCAGTACCACAGAACACCAAAGGCAGTACATTTCAAGACTAGTTGCAGTTGAATTGATATAGTACCAACATCAAGGGATGTGCTTCATTTTCTACCGTTACCAAACATAATTCGTTGTTAATATATATATATATATATATATATATATATATATATATATATATATATATGTATATATATTAAAATCAAACATTTTGAAAAAAAAAACAAAAAAAAACGATCTTAACCTTAAAATATTTCAGCAACCACGTCTGCTAGGCTGGTTACACTGTGTGGTTACTCGTGACGTCATAGTTAGTGTTACTCAGCGAAGAAAAACAGAAAACGAGTAACCAGGTAACTTGTAGTTACTGCGAGGAAAAAGGCTTTTTGTTTGGTGATCCGTATGGTTTAGGTTTAAGTTTGGACTTAGGCTCAGGTTTAAGTTTAGATTTAGGTTTAGGTCTATATTTAGTTAACATTTAGTAAGATTGAGTTTCTTTGTTGAGGATAAGGCAAAAAAATACTAAATTGGATTAAATGTTATTTCTATTCCAAATTAAATTAAATTTCTTAAAAGGAAATCTTAAAATTCCTCGAAATTATACGTTTCATTGGTATAATATTATTGTAGTGTTATAGTAGAACCTACGTAAAATATCCCCTCAGAATCTTTTGTGTTTGCAGACATGCAATGCCTTACAACTGGCTGTGATGGCTGTCTTCTACCGCCCTGCAAAATGCTTTATATCAATTGGAATGTTGTAATTTGTGGGAAGGATTGTTCTGCACTGAGTATTGCATAGAAATAAATAGCGACCTTATTGCTTTGGTAAAAAAATCTTAGTTTAGCTATTTATATTTGACAGTGTAAAGCCTATACTTATTAATCTAAAATACTAGCCAAAGAAATAAAAAAGTGAAGCAATCATAGTCTGCCTAGAAAATAAAGAAAAATTTAAACCCGCAACCGCAGATTAGTTTTTGAAGTGCCCATGCGTGAGTTTGGGCGCAAAAAATATGTGGATGTAATTTTTATGTTTATTTAAATTTTGCACACCAGGGCAAGTCAAGGTACTGTTGAAAGTCTAGTTGTGACTTTCAAAAATGCTGAGAATTTCCAAAATACCAAAATACTCTTCATAGTGTTCTTAACGATTCTACACGTAGTTATTTACCGGAAAACTGCAAATTTGTTCCGCTATTTGATAAATTTTTCGTAAATCAATTAATGCTTATAAAAAAATTATAGACATACCTTTTGATACGGAGTATATTCATGATGCATGCGCCGTAATCGCAAAGGTCGTGATGTATTGTTGACGTCACGTGCGGGTGTAATTTTTTTTTAATGGTCGTACTAAATTATAATTTCGAATATTTTGGCTGTTTCCGACAGTTTTTACTAAATGTGTTTTTCTAAAATTAATAACACTGATCTTTTTGGATTTTTAATTGACGTTATTATAAAAAGTCGAAAAATAGTTACATAAAGAAATAATAGTTAATGCATGGCAGGAAATTTAAATTCCAAATAAGAAATGCTAAACTTTAAACATGCAAACCTTTTAATCAGCTTTCATCGTCCTAACAAATTGGTGGACTTTTGGGATGGTGTTATAGAACATTTTACTGAAATTTTATTAAAATTTATTAAGCCGTTTTAAAAATATCATGAATAAACCTTAACTTTCCAGAAAACCTATGTGAAAAGATTTTTTCAAGATTATCGCTTGTATTTTTTTGATAGAATCTTAAAAAGTAGTGCGAAAGAATATTCAGAGTAATGTCTTGTATTACTAAGTTCGTGCTACCGTAGCATCTTTTCTTAAAACATATTTGACCTATCTAAAACTCTACTTCGGAATGAACTACGAATCTCAAACTTTGCACAGTCTTAAATCTTCATAAAGTTAACAACCTCTCCAAGTTAGTTACGAAATTTCAAAAAACGTCGAAAATGCCAACTTACTGACTCACTCACTCATGTATAGATCATCAAAATTCTACATCAGACATGCTACAAAACTGAAATTTGGCAGACTGAATAGCAAAGTTTAAAAAACATTTCCAAACTAGTAAGAACTTTTCATTTTGAAATTTGTATTGGAGAACTTGGCTTGACTTTTTTCTCAATTCTTTTTACGAAATGCCATTTTCGCGTACTTGGCTTTTTTTGACATGACATGTTTTTGTTACGGTTAGGTATAGGGCGTACAGCCAAGAACCATGCCATACACTATCCCAACCGTTCACCACAGCTTTATAGGACTTGCAGCTCGACTCGAAAATTAGCGCCGCCGATCTGTTAAAGTCCTCTTTTCCGGTCTGCTAACGTAAATACCTAGTTTATTTGTTAGATATTTTTCTAGTCGTTTACTTTAGCTTTGGATTTTCGATAAGATAGGTTAAACTGATGACAAAGAAGCATTCCGATATATTTTGCTTATTCAAATAAAGTTAGTTTGATTTGTTACGAATTACAACTCAAATACAAACGTTTTAATAATCAATTACTCTGTCAACAATGCCGCAAAAACTACAATAAACAAATTAAAGAAAAACTTGTAGACTTTTTTTTCAATTAACTCCGGCGTAATTCGCGTGCGGTGTTAAACTATATCCACTTTCCTAAATTGTTTTCTTTTCTTGAGTTGTTATAATTACCTATTAAAACCTTATAAAAGCCTTACGTGACCAGCGGTCATCCATCTTGACGATATCATTTCCATTTGTATAGGTATTTACAATTTGAACACCATTCTTATTGCTGAAAGAGTGTACATACTTATTACGACCAGTAGCTCTGCTATGAGAACTCACGACTTTTAATCTTATTCCTTTTTGAAAACTTGGGCGCTTATTCTGTAAATTCTTCTCTGATAGGGAATATCCACTTGAATCATTGCTTTAGTCCAGTCCTTTAATCCAGTCCCAGTCAATCGTGTGTACATGACGCAACGATGGAGTCGATTTTTCTGGCTTTTTGCGTACTTTTAATAGTTTCTTCTATTGTTTCTATTTTTTGGTCCCGATCTATCTATATCTGTCTACTTAGCGTTCTTCGATCCATCTTTGGACATAGGGTTCTCCCAATATCTTCACTCTTCTGTCTGTCGCCGTGTTCATCCATCTAGTTCCTGCATGTTTCTTCAAATCGTCCGGTTCGGTTCGTTTAATTTCAGCTGTTTGGTTCTCTTTTTTTAGTTCAATAATTTGTCCCAGATATACATATTCCTCAACTTGCTCTATTTTTTCTTGGTTTATTCTGATCTTGATAGCTTCACCTGTGTTTGTTATAATTTTAGTTTTAGTGTAGTTTATACCCAAGCCTATGTTTTTTGCTGCTGTATCCAGTTTATTAGTTCTTCTATCTATTATCTATCTATTATTAAGATATCGTCAGCATATCGTAGGTGGTTCAAGTATTGTCCGCTTACTTTGATGCCTATTTCTTCCCAATCTAAGTTTTTAAAAACATCTTCTTTAGTTTAAATAGTTTAGGGGATATTCTGTCACCCTGTCCGACACCTCTTCCCTTGCGGATTAGCTTGGTTCTTTCGAGGAGGATTTTCGATTGATGTAGTTGCTCCGCTATATATATTGGCTATTAAGTCTGTGTATCTGTGATCTATTCGGCTTAATTAATTAAAGGTGCTTTTACTGCCCAGTGCTCAATGCTATCGAAAGCTTTTTCAACGTCTATAAGCGCAATTTATAGTGGAAAGTTGTATTCGTGGGCTCGTTCCATTACGATTTTCATGGTTAATAGGTGGTCAACTGAACTGATACCTTTTCTAAAGTCTGCTTCTTCTTTTGATTGATATCTGTCAAATTTTCTTTTTCTATCTGTTAATATTTTCGTAAAAAACACATAAATTACTTTAAAGAGTATTATAGGTCGATAGTCTTTTAGGTCTGCTAGGCTTTTCTTCAGTAGAATAATGGTTTTGTATTATATTATTTTCAGTTGTTTGAGAATATTTTTCCTTTTAGTATTTTATTCAGTAGAATATGGCGGGTATTCACTACAACTTAACCACCATACTTGAGCATCTCTGTCGTTACTCCATCTTTTTCAGGTGATTTGTTATTTTTGGTCCCGATAAAAGTCATTATTTTGAATGTAAAAAGATTGTAGAGTCATAAACCAGTTATCTCGGCTACTGTTACCAATTGACAATTTTATGGATTTGGTATAACGCAAGTGAATTTATGAATGTAATTTGAGGATTTTTTTTGCTATCTGTGCCTGTGCTTTGAAACAGGAATAAACATTTAGGAGGGTAAAAAAGCTAAATCTTTTATTAAGAAAATATATCTTCCCTTACGATTCAACGCGGCAACGCAGTTTCAATTTTTGGAACAATCCCAGACCATACTGGTAGCTCTGTTGCCGCGTTGAATCGTAAGACCTATTTGTTGCATAATGAAGCAATTTGCATAATTATTGTTTATTAATTTTCATAATTTGTTAACAAAAGATTTAGCTTCTTCACCCCAGTGCATAAGAATGTTTAAAAAGATAATAGGCAGAGTGTAAATCAAAAAATTTAGTTTTGAATATTTTATTTTATTAGAAACTGCACAAAACCTTTGTAATACATATTTTGCAGGAATTCGATACAAACAAATTTTTAACAGAGGCAACCTGTTTGGAACCATACGCGTATTAAATTTTCGGCTACCCCGAAATCTAATACGCCCACCGTTGGTGTTTTTGAACTTTTGAGATTTCGAGGTGAGATTATTTCAGCTCCTTGTGGTTCTCGCCTGTGGTAAAGACTTGTAATTCTTGCAGGAACCGGGCTACTGCTCTTTTGCTGCCAAGCTAAAAAGAAGTATCTCTAAACCTTAAGATTATTATACGATTTAAGACGTTGCCTTTTTCTATAAATCCTTTAAGGTTTAAAAGATGTGGAATAGAAAGAAGAACATACTTTGGTTTGGTATGGTTTGGTTTGAGCAAACTTTTTTGCTAGTTGTAGTTTCCATAAAAAAGAAAATTAATTAATGAATGGGTTTATTTTAACAGCAAGATTAGATTTTGGGAACCCTGATACTGTAGCTGCGTTTTTAGGTTTTTCTGACAGTCTATTTCCTTAAAGGGACACTTCTCCAGTAGGCTTCCTTTCCACAAACGCTGCAAGTGAGCTTACTTTTTTAGATTCTTATTCTTTACAGGTGTCTCGTCAGTGTGCACTAACCGGTTCTGGCTTTTCGTCATCTGTCTGATCTGTTTTTTATTTAGATTAAAGATTTGACAGTTGAGTAATGTTCAAAGTGATTTCACTACTTTCGTGCTGCTATTTTGCCTCGGTGTTAATTGCCGATGTTCTTTATTTAGACATTTCTTGACACAGCTTCATATCGAGGTTTTTGGAATTTCAAATACAGGTTCTGAATCTGTGCATGACTTTTCTTATCTTCTTTATGCTAGAGCAAATAATTTCTCGTTCACAATGTTCTTCTTCTTTCCAGCATTTCGGGTTCTTTGGATTTTGGCTTGCATAATTGGTTGAAGTAGTCCTATTTTAGTCTTCGAGTCAAATGGACACGCTATTGCAGTTTTTTATCGTCTTTTAATTGGGACAAGTAATTCACTTTCGATGTTCAGTCGTCCAACGATTTAGAAGGTAGTCTTATACCCACATTTCAAAAGCCTCAAGTTTTCTGATTATATCTGCGTTTCCATTCATATTCTTAGTTTTTAGGATACGGCTTTATTGAATTACATTATCTTTATGCAGTTAAAACTTTCTTTTCACTTTTTTATTTTTAGTACTAGAACTTGAGAAGTAACTCTAGTTCCAAAACCTTGCCTTTGATACTTACATATAGTGTATCCACGGAATGAGTTAAGGTAAAAATGACAAAAAAAAAATTTGATTGTGCTTTTCTGGGAATCGCTCCTGCTTGGTCTTAAACTAACATGTTAAGAAAATCAGCCAAATTAATTAATATACTGGGTGGTTAAGTAGGTTGATTTGATAAAAATTGTTAAGAGTAAAATACCTTTGTTTTAATAGATATCAGAAAAGGTTATTAAGAAAAGTTCTTTAGAGTTAAAAGTTACGAGTGATTCTCAATTTTCAGAAAAATTAGCTTAAAATGGTCTAAACAAAATTTCGATAATCGACTCATAAAATCACAGTTGGTTGATGTTTCTGAAAATTAAGAATCTGTCGTAACTTTTGAATTTAGACAACTCTTCTTAATAACATTTTCCGATATGTTTTAAAACAAAGGTATTTTACTTTTAGCACTTTTTATTAATTCAGCCTACTAAACCATTCTGTAGATTAATTGATTTGATTCATTTTTTTATTATCTTAGGTTCAGACCAAGCAGGAGCAATTCCCAGAAAATCAGAATCTAAATCGAAATGTTTTTATCATTTATACTTAATGGCACTCAATCCATGGACACACTGTATATCTGTTTATTGTTGTTTGAAACCTTCTTTTGATATTCTTATTAAACTTTGTTTTCTTCACATTGAGTGTTAGACCGTACCCTTTGCTGGACATGCACGCTCTTCTACCGAAAATGTAACCCTCTTTCTCCAATATAATATAAAAAGATAGGAAAATTTAGGATGGCCCTTTTTACAACTTTTAGAGGTATATTGGCCTTTTGGAACTGATCACCCGATTATAATTTAAAGATCATTTTACTCGATAAAATGTGCCAAAATTAATTAATTTTACCACGTGGCCCTGCAAAATGGTAGGGACATACACCTTTGGTATAGTTTTATGTAAAATGTTAGTGGCATGAAGGCAAGGAATAATAAGTTTTTAATAATGGATGGATTTGAACCAGGGCCTTCGTTTTGCCAGCCACAGGTAAAAAATAATTTTATAAAAATATAAAAAAATTATTTTAATGATTGTTAAATGAAAATCCGAAAAAATCTAGGGGCACGGCAGTGTCCCGCCAAGTTCGCGCAAACTTTGCACAAGTAGTTACGAAATTTCAAAAAACGTCGAAATTGCCTCATTTACTCACTCACTTACTCACTCATGTATAGATCATCATCTACTGTACTTCCAGACATGCTACAAAGCTGAAATTTGGCATACTGATAGAAATTATGACCAAACGCTTCCCCCATATATGTAAAGTTATGTAAAAGTAACATTGTCCACTTCTAGAGGCGCTAGAGAGCTGAGCTTTGGCAGACTGATAGGAAATGTAATAAAACGATAGGAGAAAAATTTTAATTTACTTCTCTCCCCATTTACTCTCCTCCCCTATAAATGTAAAGGGATGTAAAAGTAACATTGACCACTTCCAGAAACGCTAGAGAGCTGAGCATTGGAAGACTGATAGAAAAAAGAAAAACCATGGGAAAAAATTAAAAAACCTCAAAATTTTAAATAAGGCATTGCAAAAGTTTTGAACAATAATCCGCATATTTTTTACTTTAAAAATTAAATATTATTCAATTCCTTTAGTGTGAAGTGAAATCATAACAAAAACATTTCATGTAAAAAAAGCGAAGTACGCGAAAATAGTATTCCGTAAAAAGAATTGAGATAAAAGTAAAGCCAAGTTCTCCAATACAAATTTCAAAATGATAGGTTCTTACTAGTTTGGAAACGTTTTGCTAAACTTGGCTACGGCTGCAAATGACTCTTAGGCACATTGCTAAATTGAACATAAAGAAGTTTGGCTGTAATAGCAAAGTTTAAAAACACGTTTCCAAACTAGTAAGAACCTATCATTTTGAAATTTGTTTTGGGAACTTTTATCTCAATTCTTTTTACGGGATACCATTTTCGCGTACTTGGCTTGTTTTTACATGAAATGTTTTTGTTATGATAAAAATTACTTGTAAAACAACGTTTACAAGAAATAATAAATTGATACAGTTATACGTTTAAAAGTCTATTAAATATGCGGGAAGGGGAAGAGGAAAATTAAAGAACCATATGACGAAAATTAATACGAATTAAATGTTCCATCGGGGGTGGTTGTTGTATGCGGTCATAAACAAACGAGACTTATAAGTAATAAGGGGGTGCCACCCTATTTGTGGCACAAAATCGGTTTTATGATGTGTATTACATACGAGCTGTTTTGTGTAATTCGTACAGGATTAAAATAAAAGTACAACAAAATAAATTTTAACCACAAATTTGCATGGCTAAGCGGGGATGGAAAGATTTTGTTTGTCATGCAGTTTTTCGTGGGCAGCTCGAAAGCTGTACAGCGTGTCCCATTTTCGATGGGATTAAATGGGAAACTCGGTTGTTATTATAGATATCGATTTTCTGATTGCACCTTGCTCTTTTTTTTGAGCCCTTAAGTATTGTGTAATCAGATTTTTGCTATACCCCGTGGTTTGGCTAATACAGGGAGTTTTTGAAAAAATTGCATTTTTAATAATTCCTTGTATCTCGCTTATTTTGCAAGATATTTTCATTCTGTAAAAACCTATTAATGGCAACTTTTTTAGAGCAAAATAATGTCGTTGTCAATTTTTTAAAATATTGTTTAGTTTTTAGAGATATGGTATTTATCATAAAAAATTTAAATGCGGACCTAGATTTTTTTGTCACTATTTTGATTCGTTTCAGGCTATTATTATCTTAAAACAATAAAACTTTAATATTTTTTTTATTTAATGTTAAAAAAATAATATTTAATGTTTCTAAAAAAATTTTAGTCCGAACCTGGAAATTTCCAACGGAAATATAAATTAAAATTTGCAAAACACACTAGTTGAACGATTTTTAGTTTATCGGTTTTGAAACGTCAATTAAAAGATTTAGAAATAAAGTAAAGCACGTTAAAGTTCATAGTAATTATTTGATGGTAGTACAGCAACTCATGAAATTTACTTCAACATTAAAAATCGAAAGCGTGGAATTGACATAATCATTTTACTCGTCATTTTTGTGAATGTCTCACTCTCAATTATTCTAAAATGGCTTTTTAAAAAATTTGGTAAGCATCAAAATTCTAATATTTAGACGGCAGTATTTACTATTTTTATGCAAAATGCGTTAAGAATAATTACTCAAAAATGCCAACAATGTCTTACATCGGTTTGAACATTTATATCATTAAAGAAAAATTAGTTATTATTTTTAGTAATTCGTTATTTTTTTTTGTAGACTTTGTTTCAAACAAATCTTTAAATTAACGTAAAGTATTAAAACAGTTAAACTAAAAAGCATTCAACCAGCAATTTTTAATTTATTTTTATGTTAAAAATTTCCAGGTCCGGACTATTTTTTTTTCAAAATATTAAATATTTTGTTTAAAATTATATATTTTTTACTAATAATAACATGAAACCAATCAAACTAGTATTTTTTTATTACAGGTCCGTATTTGATTTTTTTTATGATAAATACCATATCTCAAAAACTAAACATTATTTAAAAAAATTGACGTTATTATTTTCTTCTTAAAAAGTTGCCATAAAAAGGTTTTTACAGAATAAAAATAACTTTCAAAATGAGCGAGATATAAGAGATTATTAAAAATGCAATTTTTTCAGAAACTGCGGGGTATAGAAAAAATCTGATTACACCATTTTTAAGGGCTCAAAAAAAATAGTACGGTAAGGTGCATTCAGAAAATCGACATCTTTAATATTAACCGAGTTTCCCATTTAATCCCATCGAAAATGGAACACGCTGTACAACGACGGAGGTCCAAGATCCAATGGACACCTACTACGTGTTGACAGGCAACTGTTTCGTCTTTAAGGGACTCTTCAGAACACTGCATGGTCAATGTGACACTTTTGTAAAGCTATAGCGACGTTATATGAATCTCATCTTACGATATAGGTAAGAGAAATGAAAAAATAATGCCTGCGATACCGTATGCTTTCACAAAAGTGGCGACATTTACAAATACAAAAGAAACTACCAGAGTAAAAATAAAACCGTGACATAATTTGTCCCTCAGGTAGGGTCAATGCATTTTGCATTTTTACCACCTTCGCGAAGTGTTATGTCGAGTCAGCGGAGTGTGAGCTAAAAATACTACAAACGTAAAGTTTAGTACCCGTGAATAAAGAAACAACAATTTTTTTGGCTAAGCGGGCACAGAAAGATTTTGTTTCTCTTGCATTTTTCTTCTAAAACTTTGACACCCTGTATCTTTGTTAAGGAAACGTTTTTTAAAAAAGTTTTCTTATGAAACTGTCCTTTTTGTTTGACGTTCTATCACCTATTAAAATTAATGTACTTTAACCTGGACCACCCTGTATATTAACTATTGAAATTTCTCGTAGGTACTGATTACTGTTTTTAATTATTATTCATACCTACCTCACATAATATATTTATTTTTATATTATGTTGATTTTCACTAAGCAGAAATACATCCTTTTTGCTGTTTTATGGTGATTTTAACTGGAATAGGAAAAGCTGCTTAAGCTTGTTAATATTATAGCGAAAAGTTAAGTTTTTATATTTTTATAAAATTATGATATTATATTTATAATCCATTGTAACATTTTGAAGGATAATGTTTAGTTATCGAAAATGATGCATACAAAGTTTTAAAAAAATACTTTTTAGAAACCCCACATAAACGCAAATACGACCCTTATAGTACTTAACTGATAAAAAAAATTAGCACCAGCACCATAAGACCTAAATTTTCTGTATGTTAAGTTAGCTTTATTTTTGTTGAAAATGAAATTTTCGATCAATGTGTGAAAACCAAGGTACTACTTACTATAGCTGCTGTTGTTTTTGAGCTATATTTCTGTGGCTATTTGTCAAACGTTAATAGCTCACTTTTTCGCATTTATAGCTATATTTAATTTTTGTGTGATATCTGGTTGCCCCGCCAAGTTCGCGCGGAAACTGCTGTACCATCTTTTCTTGAAACATTTCAGCCCATATTTGACCTATCTAAAACTCTATTTTGGAATGAGCTACGCAACTTAAACTTTGCACAGTTGTGGATCTTTATAGTGTTAACAATCCCTCCAAGTTTCATGGACTTCCATAAAGTAGCAAAGTAGTTACGAAATTTTAAAAAACGTCGAAATTGCAACTCACTCACTCACTCATGTATAGATCATCAAAATTATACTGCACTTCCAGACACGCTACAAAGCTGAAATTCAGCAGACTGATAGAGATTATGATCAAACCCTTGGAAAAAATAAAAAAACCCTAAAATTCCAATTTACTCCCCTCCCCCATACATGTAAAGGTATGTAAAAGTACCAAGTAAGTGTTTTTGAATTTTTTACTATAGTTTTATTATAGTGTCTTTCAGTCTTAAAAAGCTCAGCTCTCTAGCGTTTCTGGAAGTGGGCAGTGTTACTTTTACATAACTTTAAATTTATAGCGGAGGGAAGTAAATTAGAATGTTGGAGTTTTTTGATTTTTTCCAGCAGTTTGGTCATAATTTCTAACAGTCTACCAAATTTCAGCTTTGTAGCATGTCTGGAAGTACAGTAGAATTTTAAATTTATAGCGGAGGGAAGTAAATTAGAATTTTGGAGTTTTTTGGTTTTTTCCAGCAGTTTTGTCATAATTTCTAACAGTCTACCAAATTTCAGCTTTGTAGCATGTCTGGAAGTACAGTAGAACTTTGATGATCTATACATGAGTGAGTCAGTGAGTGGCAATTTCGTAACTACTTTACTACATAATGTAAGTCTATGAAACTTAGAGAGGTTGTTAACTCTATAAGGATTTACGACTGTGCAAAGTTTGAAATTCTTAGCTTATTCCGAAGTAGAGTTTTAGGTCGGTCAAATATGGGCTGTAATGTTTCAAGAAAAGATGGTACGTCAGCGAGAGTTTGGCAAGGCACTGCCGTGCCCTCAGATAATTGCAGATTATTCTGTCAAACAATCACAGAATAAATTAAGACCAGTAGCGCCCGCGCCGTTTAAAATACAAAAAAAGTTTTTTGATCTTTATCTGGCGGCTCTTATAGTTTAGCAAGATTAATGGGCGCAGATTTTAATGGCCTGTTAAAAATTATTACATAATTAAGTGGCTGTAGCCTTTGAAGTTTTAAAGCTATTTATGAATTTTTTTGCCAAAGGTTAGAAGAATTATGCAGAAATTATAAATACAATCTAGAGACAGATTGAGGAGAAATTTAGAGAAACCTAACCCCAGTTAAAATTTAAATTTGATACGCAGAAAAATCACTTCAAAGATACTGACAATCGAAAAAAAAAACAAGTAAGTAAATTGATAAACAAACAAAAAATGTTTTCGAAACGCCATTTCTTTTATATGTTACAGTGCAATTTTTATTTATTATGAAAGATGTCTTTGATAGGAAATATAGCAAAATAAATGATTCGCCTACCAGGTGGGGACGTTTCAGGATAGGGAATTATAATAGGGCTTTACTTTTTTTTTACAATTTTGAAAAATACATAGTTATAAAATTACATCTTCCAAGTAGTTCGAGTACAGCTTTAACTTTTACAAAAATAATGGATAAAAAGCTGATGGATACAAAAATATTGCGCGGGATATGAAATCCCGTAATATTTTGAAATTTGCCCGTATAAAGCAAAAGCAAGTAATTTTTATTTAAATATTTCATCTTACAATCTTATTCTTTAAAAGAGAACACAAGTTGCGACTAAAAGAGCAAATTATCATGATGATGGTGTATCCTACATCAGCAAAACTAAGAACTTCAAGTTTGCCTAATAACCCGAAATTATTTGTAATCAGAGAGAGCCCACAGTCTGCTATGAACTCTTAGCTCTAATGCATAAATAATTGACCATTTTAGTATCTTTCTTGCTAAGCGGGTTACAACATCACATTCATCTAGTTTTTCTGTTTTTCGTAAGATAATTGCTGGGTTTTTACTTTTATTTTCAGGCTTCCATTCACAGAATCATATTCAGTTGATCGTTTGAACAACAGATGCTCTTGACAATGCTGTAATAATATAAACTTTGTGTTAATTAACTTTGGATATATTTTTCTATTTCACTGTATACTATTGAGTTATCTAATTGCCTCGGTTGTTATTACATTTTTTGTTGTTTTCAAATTTCCAATCTGTTTGGCCTCGGTCCGTTCAGAAATTTTCGTTTATCCATTGGCCTTGGTATCTTTATCTAACTTAGTTCTTTCTAACTCAGTTGAGTTCTTCTTTACTGCTGCGTCTTGTTTAGTGTTTTTATCTTAATTAGTTAAATTATTCTGTGTTTCACGCCGGACTTTTTTTTTGTTTTTATTTTAATTATTTTTTTATAATTAGTGTTTTTACTTTTAATGATCACGTTGCACTTCCGTAGGTATCGATGCTTTTGACAATTTGTTATTGGACTCAAACAGGTTATTGTCTTCCTCCACTAATATTTAATTTGTTTTAAACAAACTCCCTCGGACTATTTGTTCCTTGTTGATTCCTATTCAACGACTCTGCCATAATATGGACTACTTCCTAAAATTAATTCTGGTATTAATTTTATATTTACTTTATTCTTTAAATAATGACTTATTTAATATAATGTTAGATACTGAGTTATCTATAATTACCTGTTTTTCCTGATGGTTTCGGTATAACATCTCTATCTATATAATAGTTGTTTTTGATATACATACCAAGATGTTTATGTTTTACAATGGTTTATATATTCATTCTTTTTGTTGTTCTTGTTGTTAGTACAAGCGATCTAGATTGCTTCTGTCAAAAATTGTTTATTTGTAATTGTTTTCTTAAATAAGTATTTTGATTATTGTTGGTTTGGTTATGATGAATAAACCACGGATAACCGCCGTACCTTTCTTGTTTAAGTTTGACATTCTGTTCTGTGGTTTAGAAATGTCAAGTGCTTCTCAACCGCTGCACTGTTTTTATTTATTTGCATTTTTGTCAGTTTTTTAATTATTCCAGTCCATTAAAGTAGGGAAAGTCCGAGAGTTTCTTTTACTACTTGTTCAACAAACGCACAACAAAAAGAACAACAACTGACAGTCCCCGTTATTTTGACTAGGCCGCTATAAAATCTAAGTATTTCGAGTTTGGTTCGGCTTCTACTATACTCCCCTTCTGAATTATATTCGTTAATAGGTTTACTAGTCAGGTATTTTAAGTTTTTGTTATCTTGGGCCAAGATCATTCAATAATCTACGAAACTTACTAGTTGTAAAATTTCCGTATTACTGCAAAACATAAACGAACCCACTCCATTTCGATATTTCCTTTCTCTTATTTATTACTACTTTAGAAAATTAAATCCATATTCCCGAAACAAACCTGCCACAAGCCCAAAATCTTACGACGCCGGTTGGGGTTGATTTGGGGGGTGAGATCACCGCACACACATACATACAGCGGCTCGCGTACCATCGCGTGCGGATCCGCAGAAAAGGGGGTTATATCTTTCAGTCACGCGATCGCCAGCCGAAACCAGCCCCGAATTTACTGTGGCTGTTTCGGTTCTGTCATTGATCTGCTCAGGGTTGTTATAGCAAATTGGATTACTTGCCTTGGGCCAATTTCACCTATACATATATCTGTACTTTAATGGATATTGCTGGATACTAAATTCAAAAGTTGTTCTAAGATTTCCACATTAATTTCCAGTAACTCTACTAACTACTCGTTATGATTGATTTTCTGATTGATCAATTCATTCCCACACTAAGGTTAGGGTTTGAATTGTCTGAAAATATAGCTACCTAGCTTGTCTTATCTCTTGCTGTATGTTTTCACAATTTTGAAGGTTTAAAGATTTCGCGAGGTGTCATAGCCCCTTTATTAGGTTTTCCTGACAGTTTGTCTTTTTGAAGAACTCTTCTTCTAGGAGGTTTTTGGTGGCTCAGAAAGCTAGTGCTGAGCACTCTGATATGATGTATCTGCTATGCTGATCATATAATAGCCTACACTGTCGTTATTCTTGTACTCCTCGAAATTCTAGCGAGGATCAATAGAGATGCAGAAATCAAGTAAAATCGCATGCGCAGTTTGACTTTCAACCGATTTAAAGGGAGTACTCCTTCTCACTCGTTAAAGAATTTATACATAGGTGGGCTCATCTCTGTAGACTTCCATTCTGTCTAAGATTTTTTTCAGTGTGCAGTGACTGGTTATTAGTCCCGTCACCTGTCTTGTTGTTTTCTATTTAGTTTAAGGAGGTCACAGTTGAGTAATGTTAAGGGGTACCTCGTAATTATCTTGCTTTGATTTTATAATAGTATTAAGTGGCAATGATTTCAATATTCTTCATCCGCCCATTTCTTGATAGATGAACTACAGCGAAGTCACTCGTAAATATACTTACGAATAAGAATAGATAGCAGTTGCATCAAAATTATAGTAATTATTTATTGGAACATATTTATATTTTATTAAACAGCTATGTAGAGTATGAATTGAAGAACAGGTATCACTGGAAATAAATCCGTTAAGGTTGTAGACTTTCGCCACTTTTTTTGTTATTAACAGTGACGCAGCCTTTAAAGAAGCAGTCCTTATTGAAGCAGGGCATAGCTAATGTTGAAGTATTAAACAAACTACGAAACACCGAGGACTTTCTTAACAACTGACAATATATCTCCAAATATTATTAAAATTATTAAACGAAGAAGTATCCTCTGAAGAGAAATGCTAAGAAAAATAAATATAATATGATCGTAACGAAGATCCACAATGTGAGTGGAAATTCGGCTATCGATATCAAACCAATAGATAAACGTGTCATAGTCCAAATATCTACAGGCACGCGATGGGAACAAGTCACAAAATTAAATGACGGGACATAATTTTTTAAAATCGAAAAATTTTCGGCAAATTTAATAGAATGTTGCTTTGGTATCTTCACAACCCTTCTTTATAGATGGTAGAATAGAATGAAGATAAAAAACTAAAAGAAAGAGAAACTATAATGTAGCAGCAGGAAGCAAGATATATCTATCATTATTTTTAAAACTACGCTATTAAATAAAACTTAAAACAGAGGAATATTTACTAGACTTCAGAGATTTGAAGTATGGCTGTATGTTATTTTTAGGTGAGCGTATTAGCAACCAAGTCTATCGCTTTTCCAGGTGATGTTGGGTTTATCCTTGGATTAAGAGACTCGTGGTACAAACAAGTCGACCATCCTAAACTTCTATTTTCATCAGGTTTCACAAGATCGAAGTGTCCCCACACACTTCATTTGAGGCAAGAATCATCAGCTAGTGACACCAAGTTGTAAAATTGCAATTCTTTTAAGCGTCTTTGTATAAAAAATTCCTTTAGTCATAAACAGTTTGACGTTAATTATTCACTTTCCCTGTTTTGTCCTGGCGGCAACGAGGAGGCCGACGCGACGCGCAGTTATTTAAGTTTCCCCTCATTCCATTTTCTCTATCCTATTATCATTTAAACCCATCAAAATGTCACAGACCGACGCGACGGTGTCGGCCGGCTCGCTGGGCGCCTTATATATCAGGACGCATCGCCCGTTGACTCACCCCGCGGTAATAGTATAAAAAAACTCTGGAAAAAGTGATCATTGTTAAGTTGTAGTAAACAAATAAGAGCATATTTTCACCCATTGCTGAGCTCAAATTCTAACAAAACCGGTTGAGGGAGCACATGACATGAATAGAACTCGAAAATTATCCCTAGCTTTCCAGTCTGTGGACAGGAAGAAGAGTCATCAAGACACCTAGTGGCAGACCTAGTGGCAGAATGGAAGGCCTACGCAAGGATGATACAACAGGCAGTCGGGGCATCAACGCTGAGCGACGAAGAGCTGCACTTGCCCAAATGGGCACATACAAGATGCCTAGACATCAAATGGATAGTGGGTTAACGGACAGTTTTTCTTTTTCTTACTTGTCGGACATAGAGGCCAGCCCTACTACTAATACTATGTCTACTGAGGTCCAAAATAATAAGATAAAAATCTAAATTAGAAATGTACAGGAGCATGATAATCGTTACATATAATTGCAAAACATGCATGAAAAGCCATCAATATGAAATCCAAATGGCTACAGAATTAGAATGAATCATGAATTATAGCGTCTAGTTAACTCAGAAGTTAGAAACTGCAAAATAATCACTGACACTAGAGGGCGACAAAATAAGGAAGAAGAAAATTTGAGTTTGTAAAAGCTTTCTTTCTAAAGTCTCATTGTTCTCTGCAGGGTTTTGAATTAAAAGTTGAAACATATTGTGCTGCAGAACCTGCAAATTGGTGTGGTGTTTACTCCCTATTTGCTTGTTGAGCCGACATTGGCACGTTAGATTTGAAAGCTTACTGAAATAAATTGATCGGAATATATCGTTTTGTTTGGAGTGTCTTTCTTTCAACGTTAACCGTCAGTACTGTAACTCTTTTCTGTCAGTTTCTTAACTTCGGGTGGCGAAAGGACCGGAGACTTGGCAATTTTACAATAATTGACTTGTTCTCGTTTTAAATAAATCGCTGTAGAAAAAGCACGATTGATATCTAAACCATTAGTTTACTACTCTGGTTATCACCTTCGTATTCCCACTATTTTTCTGCGGTCTCATAGCTTTAGCTTTAATTCCTTTGTATCATTTGCCTTAACTCTTGAATTTCTGAGGGCTACCAAGATTTTCTTCAACTTTTATTAATTTTTTTTTGGGGATTCTATGTCGTCCAACTTTTCTAGGTGAATTAGCCTTCATAATCTGCTCACTTTGATTTAACGGGCATCGTTAGGTTATTTGTAGAGACAGAGGGGCTTGAAATTTGATGTATGAAAATCTATTGGTAAAAAGTCCTCTTTGCTTCAATGCATACCTTAGTCGTAGTATTCCGTCGTTATATTAAACAATTTTATTTTAAAATATTTTATAAAATGGAAGCTCATAGATTAAATCTTTTTATAGAGACCTCTAAACTATATCGGGTAATCCTTCTTTATTTGATCCAATAAACACTTTATACTTTGTTACTACTACCGACGCAGGTATTACAACCCCGTTAACCCCTCCAACCCACCCTTTACTCTATTTTCTGCTCCCTCAAACTGCATAATTATAGGGCGGAAGCTCCAAGCCTCGCTAAAATTCCCTCCAACTCGTTGGGGAATCAATTTTTCTTTATTACTTTCTACGATGTTTCTTTATTGCTGCCCCGACTGTTCAACCTTACATAATTTTTTGTTAAAGAATAATTTATTGTCAGGCACTGCACGGCTCCACTGGGAGTATTCTTTATTTAAATTTTGTTATGGCAATTCCAGAGTTTGGCTCTTTGGTAAAATAGGTGTGGCCAAAAAATATACATATATACAAATTGTTAATTGTAAAATCAAATCTGTACGTTCGATTCTGTCAGCTATTTGAAAACCTTCAAAAGTGTGAATTTTAAAAAATTTGTGTGAGTGACTATTAAGACGTTTTAAAATGTCATTTTTGATATGCATGATTTTGTGGTTATCGTTAACTATGATAAGAGAAATAACCACCAGCTGTTAAAATGTTAGGCGTTTCAAAAAGTCTCTACGTCTAATCTCTCTCTCTATATTTTGCATATAGGAACATAGAGGGCGACACTGATTAAATGTCGTTAGTGAAGAAGCTTAACCTCTATCTTTACCTAACCTAAATTCAAAATGTCAGTGCGATGCATAACATAGTTATATTGCTACAGTGAATTTTTAAATTTAATAAATTGGTCGAAAAATAGAATTAAACCGAGATTATTTTTGGGTTATAATTTTTTACAACTTTCGGAGGAAATTATCTCAATAAGAATGCCTTGCCGTGTTGATTTCTGTTTTCGTTAATGAAGCATCACATCAGTCGACAGTTCCTCGTAGTTATTGAGAATTCTAGCGCGGATGGATTAGCCTTGGCGACAATCCAAAGGTGCCGCAAAAACGGCTATCACCCAGGAAAATACCGCTACTATGCGCATGCTCATCAGGGAAGATCAACATGTGACATATCGCAAGATTGAGGCTTCATTAGGGATTTCAAAGACTTCAATTCAAAAAAATTGTCATGAAGAATTAGGGGTAAGAAAATTAGTTTCCTGCTGGATACCGCATCTGTTAACCGAAGAACAGAAGGAAGCTAGGGTCAATTGGTGTCAGAAAACTCTAGACGGCTTTGAGGCAGTAAATACGAAAAACGTGTAATGTATTATCAGTGGTGATGAATCATGGATTTACTCAGATGAACCAGAAAATAAACCTCAGCCGTCTGTTTGGTTGTTCCAAGATGAAGAAAAGCCAACAAAAGTCATCCATTCTCGAAGTGTATCCGAAAGGATGGTCGCGACATTTGTCTCAAAAGTAGGTCATGTAGCAACAATTCCTCTGAAAGATGATGCCGATTGGTATCTCACCATTTTTTGTCCGAAAGTCATCGCTGAGCTTCGAAAAATGAACCTCAATGACAAATCATCTTTCACCAAAACAATGCAAGTACGCGCAAAGCACAAAAACCATTGAATTTTTAACCCAACAAAATGTCGAATTGTTGGACCATCCTCCATATAGTCCAGACCTAGGTCCCAACCACTTCCATACTTTTCTGAAAATTAAGAATGGACTACGGGGTCAACGATTTTTGTCGCCAGAGGAAGCAGTCGACGCCTTCAAGAATGCAATTTAGACAGTACTAACAAACGAGTGGAATCACAGCTTTGACAACTTGTTTAAGCGCATCCAAAAGTGCATTAATTTTCGTGGAAAATATTTCGAAAAACAATAAAGTTATCTACTGTTTTATTCCAGTTGTATATTCAAAACTTAAAAGACAACCCTTGTAATAGTGAATTTCTGGACCCGTTGTATTTTACTGTCCCATGTTTGCCAGTTTTTAAAAAATCCTATAATTTTGTGATGTTTCTTGAGCTTAGAATTAATTTTTCAATAGTAAAAAAAATTCAGGAAAAATTAACACCAGTAAAATCATTTGTTTACGAGCTTGTTTTATCCTGGTTTCGTGCAGTCGTGATGCTCCAGACATTTTCACGTGTCAAAATTGGGCAAAACGAGCAATCTTTAGTTTGCGTGAGCCGGGGTGCACTAGCAGCAGCTTGGTGCACGCTATTGTGCGTGAAGACAGGACGACCGACCCATAAGTTTCATTTGCTGTGTTGTGCTCTTCATGTCGGTATTTGTTGCTCCTCTATTGCATAATACGGCGACCTCTACATGACAATAATCCACAGTACACCGGTCTATGTTTTAAGCCAGTAAATAGCATGATTTTGCCGAAACGCCAAACTTTTTTTCTGCGATAGTTCTTAAAAGTGATTCCTAATAGTACGCAGGCGCAGACATCTTTGGAGCATGACTAAACGAAGCATACGATTTATGGAACTTTACTTTGAAACACATCTTTTATACACAGAAATTATATTTCACCGGTTTCTAATTCTTTTGGTGAAAGACACGGCCGTCAAAGAATCTAATTTTTAGAAAATATATGTTTTTATATGTTTGACATCATATACTCGCACTTATATTATATCGAAAGTACTTCTAGTTTAGCACATCCCTACAAAATCACACCTTATTTCAGGTTTGTCAAAATTTTCTCCGCAAATATTGCAATTTGTTTTATAATTTTTTTCTACTCTCCCACTTGTTTTGGATATCTTAACTTTTTCTTTCTAAGAATCTACCGTTTCTTGCTCTGTAGGACCAAAAGAAATCTTTTGCTTCCCTTCTTTTATTCGTTTGGTATCATTTATTTATTTTTTTGTTTTTCATCTATTTAATCTTTTACTGTGTGTGAAGTAACAATTTCAATTTGAGCAGCTTATTATTTGGAATTGAGACGTTTATCTTATTTTGTTGATAAGCTTGGGAAAAGGAAGTTGTAAGCTATTAAATTTTTGAGATTTATTTGTTACCTCTTATGTTCCGCAAACAAAACACCTGAATTTATTGTGTATTGTGTTTTAAAAAAAAAGAATTTTGGTGGGCGGTAGTACCGGAATTACAGCAAAAAGATGGTGAGCTATTTTGTAAGTTGCAGCAGTCAAAAGGCTTGGACTCACTAATTCTCTTTGTACTCTAATGTATAATTTATCACATGCTACACAATAATATTTAAAGTCTTTTGGTGAGCCAATAGAATAATTCCAAAAATTATTAAACGCATTAAGAGACTACCCAAAAAATCAAAAAATTAACAATAAATTAGCCATTAGCAGCTAATCGAAGACAATCTTCTAGGACACGTTTTCACTTATTTAAAAGGATATACTGTTCTAGTGGTGGGGTTCATCATTCCGAGAAGCAGAGAGAAAGCGCGCTTGAGCGACACTACCCGAAAGGCGGTACTACCGGACCTTCCTAATCCGCATGAATCCGCTCTGAAACACACCGCAAACCGAACCGAACCGACGCCACTTCTTTACCCGGTTGCCAAGTTATTCGAGTTTATAATTGAAAATTTGGACACTTTGTATAGCTCGCAAAAAATAAATCTTTTATTTAAAAAATCAAGAAATAAATAAATAAGTAATAATATAAAATAGTTTTTTAGTAAAAACGATCGCGAAAATACTAACATAATTGATGTTTAGATTGTCACTTTGGGGTTGCCGTAGTATAGAGCTACTCAATCCATGCCGCCACCCGTTTCGTTGTTGTGGTCACGTGAAGGACGATCAGCTGATCGCACGAATCATGGTTCATGTTTTTGCCTGTGGAAATGCCCTTAGAGGCAGCACGCGTCTCAAAAACCATTTGATTTGTATAAAGACTCATTTTAAATGGTACGGTGACAGGAAATCCATTATGCAAATGTCAATGTGACGCCAGTGAGAAACAATTTGACATCTGTGTAATTAGTTTCCTATCACACTTTAAATGAGCCTTGTTACATCACATCAACCTTGGAGAGTGATTCTTGAAACAGGCAATGATCACATAATGCGATATTCCCGTTATTGTTTATTTTTTGTTAGGAAATAATGAACTTTATATAGGAATATTGTGCGATGTAATCGTTACATCATTCAAGAATCAGCTCCTTCGACCTCCACCGCAAGAATATACAGGGGTGGATCTAGAAACTTTATTTGGGTGGGGAAATACCATAAAAATTAAGGCCATCAAATACTTATACCGCAATAGTAAGGCAAAAGTTAAAATAAAAACAAAACTAACCAAAGGCTTTCAAGTAAATAAAGGTGTAAAACAAGGTTGCTGTATCTCGCCTACGCTCTTCAAGAAATACTTGGAACAAGTCCTTAAAGTATGAAAGAGAAAATGTCAAGAAATAAAATTTCGGACTTCCATTGTCTTTATTTATTTTAAAACATGACGTTTCGGTTAGTAAGTATCTCTAACCGTTATCAAGTGTAAACTAAACAATCTAGTCTTTAGGCTACTACTTATACTGCTTGGTGTACAGTCAGGTGTGACGGTCCGCCCCCTTTTTTAATCCTAAGACGCCTGTTTTCCTTAAGAAGTGGTTTCCATATGTTTGGTATGTCGGTGCTTGGTTGACTGAAAACTTCTTTATTCTGCATTATAAACGCAGCTTCAATAAACTTTCGTTTTCGCCAATGCGACTCCTTATGTAAGACTTTAGCTTCTGACCACTGAATCCTGTGATCATTTGACCATGCATGATCTGCTAAACCTGAATTTTCAATATCCCCTAATTGGGTACTTTTTAGATGTTCATTTACTCTAACCTGAAGAGGGCGTTTCGTTTCACCTACATATGATTTACCACACTCACACGGGATTTGGTAGATACATTCCTTATTATTTGAGGGATTTTCTGGTTTTGTTTTAGTTACAAAACTTCTTATCGTATTTCCCAAAGAAAATACTGTTTTTATATTATAGTGTTTAGCTATTCGTCTTATATTTTCTGAAATCCCTTGAACATATGGAATGTTAATAACACCTAACGGATTATTATTTTGAGAATTTGGTACATTTAGTTTGTTTCTAATTTTAAATATCGTTGAGTTTATTAATTTCTCGGAATAACCATTCTGTTGTAAGTCCTTTTTAATGTTTTTAATTTCTGTGGTTAATTCTTCATTATTACTACAAATATTTATGGCTCTTAAATACAAACTTCTTATAACTCCTTGTTTTGTAGCAACAGAATGATTAGACTTAAAATTTAGGTACTGTCCCGTGTGTGTAGGTTTCCTATATACAGTGGTTTGAATGTTTCTGTCTGATCGTTTGACAAGAACATCCAAAAAAGGTAAGGCCGAATCTTTTTCAATTTCCATGGTGCACTTGATTGTTGGTCGAATACCGTTTAAATGGTGTAGAAAATTCTGTAGTTTGTCTTCATTTTCCGGCCATATAATAAATGTGTCATCCATGTATCGTAGCCACAGTTTTGGTTTGACTCTTGCTGTGTTGATCGCATGGTCTTCGAACCACTCCATGTAGATGTTTGCTACCACTGGCGAAAGAGATGAACACATTGGGAGTCCATCATTTTGCGCGTAAAACTTATCTTTCACTTGAAAGTAAGAGTTACGGAGACAGAGCTCCAAAAGATCCGTCACCCCCTCCACCGATAGCGTTGTTCTCTCGTGAAGTGTATCATCAGTTTGTAATTTGTTTTTGATGATACTGAGTGACTCATTTATTGGCACGTTGTTGTAGATACTTTGTACATCAAAACTTACAAATTTATCGCCGGGATCTAATTCGATACCTTTTAAAACCTCGACAAAATGTTCCGAGTTTTTGACAAAAGATTCGGACTTACCCTGTAGTGGTTGAATTATGTCCAACAAAAACCTCGACAAAGTGCTGGTCGGTGAGTCCCTGGAGCTGGTGATTGGTCGCAGTGGTATATCCTTCTTATGGATCTTTGGTAATCCATAAAAATGTGGTGCCTTACTGTGGTGTGGAGTCAGGCGGGATCTAACAGCGTCCGGGATATTTTCAGCATACTTCTTCAAAGTCCTGTAGATGCGTCCTTCTATGGTGGTGGTTGGATCTTTGGGTAGTTGCTTGTAGTCTCCTTTCTCCAGAACTTCTTGGATCTTTTTGTCGTAAATCTCGACATCTATGATCACCGTCGCGTTTCCTTTGTCGGCCGGTAGAATCTTGATTGATTTGTCAGCCTGCAGGTTCTTGATTGCCCGTTGTTCTTGACTGGTGATGTTTGTCTTTTGTTGTTTCTTTCTTTCCAACGTTGTTCTTACTTTATGTTGAAACTTATCAGCTTCGGGTTGAGGGAGACTAACGGTTTCTATTGCCGCAATAATTTCCAGTGTCGGTGTCTGTGCCGGTGCAATGGCGAACTTAAGTCCCTTACTGAGTACCAATTCTTCGTTGGTGCTCAGATTCCGTTTGGAGATGTTCACTATAGTGCTTGGTGTCGTTGCGTCTGTTCTATCTTGAGTACGTGTCTGTAGTTTCTTAAGTTTTTCTCGGTGAGTTGATCTTATCTTCTGTCGTTCTCTGTTGCACGTACTGTCAATTTTACTCAGTATTGGTTCGTAGTCTTCCTCCCATGTGTGTCGTCTAATTTCGTCAAAACGCTCCTCCATTTCGGCGTTGAAGTTGGCTTTTCTCCATTGATGGTAACTGATTTGGGATCGGATTAGTGCTTGGCTGGTGCTTTGGATGTTCTTGTCAAACGATCAGACAGAAACATTCAAACCACTGTATATAGGAAACCTACACACACGGACAGTACCTAAATTTTAAGTCTAATCATTCTGTTGCTACAAAACAAGAAGTTATAAGAAGTTTGTATTTAAGAGCCATAAATATTTATAGTAATAATGAAGAAAAAAACCACAGAAATTAATAACATTAAAAAGGACTTACAACAGAATGGTTATTTCGAGAAATTAATAAGCTCAACGATATTTAAAATTAAAAACAAACTAAATGTACCAAATTCTCAAAATAATAATCCATTAGGTGTTATTAACATTCCATATGTTTAAGGGATTTCAGAAAATATAAGACGAATAGCTAAACACTATAATATAATCTCTTCAGGTTAGAGTAAATGAACATCTAAAAAGTACCCAATTAGGGGATATTGAAAAATCCGGTTTAGCAGATCATGCATGGTCAAATGATCACAGGATTCAGTGGTCAGAAGCTAAAGTTTTACATAAGGAGTCGCATTGGCGAAAACGAAAGTTTATTGAAGCTGCGTTTATAATGCAGAATAAAGAAGTTTTCAGTCAACCAAGCACGGACATACCAAACATATGGAAACCACTTCTTAAGGAAAACAGGCGTCTTAGGATTAAAAAAGGGGGCGGGCCGTCACACCTGACTGCACACCAAGTAGTATAAGTAGTAGCCTAAGGACTAGATTGTTTAGTTTACACTTGATAACGGTTAGAGATACTAACCGAAACGTCATGTTTTAAAATAAATAAAGACAATGGAAGTCCGAAATTTTATTTCTACACAATCATTGTCTACGAGTTTCAAACAAAGAGAAAATGTCAAAATATGGGAATTCCGTTGGACGAAACCACCTTGTATACTTTATATTTCGCCGAAGATCAGATAGTAGTGGCTCAGGATTATGACGACCTCGAACATATGACATGAAAACTAATAGAAAAGTACAATAAGTGGGGACTAGAGGTTAATCTCAATAAGACAGAGTATATGTGTATCGGTGGAACGAAACAGGATCTAATCTTAAATACCGGGCAGCGAGTTCAGTCCTGTGATGAGTATAAATACTTAGGCCTAAAAATTACAGCTGACGGAACATTAGAAAAAGCTATAAAAGATCGAAACGTACAAGGAAGAGAAGCAATAACTTTATTAAATGGAATAATTTGGGTCCAAATTATATCAAAACATCACAAAAAGCTTATATATAACACTATTATAAAAAGTATTATTACATACGGCTCAGAAGTATGGCCAATCAAGGATAGAACAAAAAAAATGCTTTCCGCTACGGAGATGGACTATTGGAGAAGAGCAGCAGGGAAATCAAAAAGAGAAAGAGTTACAAATCAAAGAATACGAGAAATTATGACAGTGGGTGAACGTACTTTAGTGAAACTACCTAAACAAATACTACAATGGAAACCAACTGGTCGAAGAAAACGAGGATGGCCAAGGAGAAGCTGGTGAGATGGAATAGACAGTGAAATAAGAATAAGAGGCCTAAATGATGAATTATGGGCATACAGAAACGAGTGGAGATTGGGTATCGGAAGACGTAGAACGTTGTGAAACCGATAAATATATATAAATACCATAACAAATATTGCATAAAACTCTTTTGTATAGGGACCAGGAGGTGTATTCTGTGTGTAAAAACTTTATAAAGTTTAAGATTTGAAGGGGAGGGGGGGATTTCCCCCTTCCCCCTCCCTTACCCACCAGTACCTGGACACAATTCCGATTTAATACCCTTTTGGCCCTCTCTCACCACCATGTTTGACCATTGATGAAAGTTTTCACTTTACGAGATTTATCTCTCCAAATAAATAAAGTAAGGTTTTAACCATTTTTATCGGTTACTAAAAAGTAAATTCTTTTGGCTTGAATTGTCGCTATTTTAATGTAATTTTTCTTCACTAGAGGTCACCAAAAAAGAATATCCACTTTAAAATATTAAAATTAAATACACGAAATCTTTAAAAAAATTGCGTTCGAATAACCAAAACACACCCTTAAAATCAAATTGGGTTGAAATCCAAACGAATTTGAACAACTTTTTTTCATCTGTGGTGGCGGTTCTACGTTCCCTAGCTTCCCCACCGCTTGTAATGCGTTTCGTACGTCCCGAAGGCACTGCACATGCGCACTTGAATGAGTCAACCCAAAGCATCTCTTTTAATTTGTCGGTTCAGTTTTAGTATTGAGCTGCGCATGTGCAGAATCATTACGGGACTTTCAATACCCTAGAACGGATTGCTGCGGCAGGGATCTGTAGGGTATCGCTGACTGGCCCAACACTTCCAAACCAATTAAGGTGTTCTTAGCTTTTCGAAAGTCAAACTAAGATATTCCCCTTTAAAGGCAGAATTCTTCAGTTTTCGGAATATAGTAGAATACGTTTTTCTCAATAATTTATGTTATGATATAATTTTTTTTTCTATAATGATAAGTAAAAAAAAGTGTAGTGCTGCTTTAACCAAGGTCAACAAAAAATAGAGGCCACGACCCTTAAAAAATCAGCTATTCTCGGGCGGCTGACTTTTACATTGGGTCTTATGGGAGGTCAGATGTTTTTTATGATATTTTCAAAATGGCACTATAGATTTCCGCGAAATTTCAGTGACAGTTCTCAGACACCATCCCGATATTCCGCCAAAGTTTTGTAATGATGCACGATGGTTAAAAGGTTAAAGTCTACAAGATTTAGCATTCTTTATTTTGAATTAAATTTACAAGCCACGTACCGCATGCGAACTGTTATATTTGACATGTATTTGACTTTGTCATCTGTGTTTGTCACATTTGCTTCTGCTTTAAACTAAATTTTTGTGCGAGCTTATGAAGCGGCCCTGAAATATTAAGGATTACTATACATTAAAAAAAATTGTTCTGCAAGAATATAGTACAAACAATCTTAAAACCGGCTTTATTTTAAAAAAACTTCAATATTTTAAAGACAATCAGCTGTGTCATGACGTGACCATCAAAAAAAAATTAGCCCCCGATATGTCGTCAACAAAATGGAGGATCGTGGCCCGTCCGTTTTGATAGCCCTGCTCTAACCTATCTTTTTACTTGCTTATTTTTTTGTCAATTTTTCATTATAATAATTGTTCTATCACTTTTCAAGGTAAGCATTCCATTGACTATAATCTGGACAGGTATCGTATAATATGTCTATTTGTATACCCCCCATGGGGGTTAGAAAACTGTTTGCTAAAGGGGGCGCATTGAACCAGTGGTGCGTAACCCTGTACGGAATGAAAGACACGCGAAAAACGCATTAATAGTTTTAAAATGTAATAGCAAGGGTCCGTGCAGGGTTGGAGCTTCGAGGGTTGAAATAGAGCCCCAAGAATTGTCAGATTTCTTCTTTTTTAGGTATGAGTAAAAGGTGAAGTTATGTTACATCACAGCCGCATGGACTTCGTAACCCCAAAAGCGATAGCTAATGCTTGTTGTAAAAAACTTTTGGTAAAATCCGTAAAAATTACAGTTACAAAAACGAAAATCAAAAAATACGAGAACGATCAGTAGATTCACATACAACACTTAGAGCTCAGCGGTGGTTTGGGTGCGGAAAAACGGGGATCTAAGGAGGCGCCACGGTCGTCAAACTTCGAAAGCTTGAGTTTCCAACCCGGCATCCCTAGCGAACGCAAGTCAAACTAATCAAATATCAACGCGCCTGCCTCTATTTTAGTGATGACAACAGCGCAAACCCAGTGCTAGCAACAAAAGCGAAACCAGAACGTCGAACACATGCTGCAGTTATGTTTACGGTTCACAGCGATATATGTCAACAATCCAGTTTGAGGTTAAGAAGTCCGTGATTGCAACATTTCGAAGGCTGACTTTTCTTATTACTTTTTAGCAAACAGAATGTGTAAATCACTTTTAATATACGGGGGTTGTCTTTTAAGTTTGGCATATATAGCTGGAATAAAACAGTAGATAAGTTTTAAAGACTTTTTGTTTCTTGAAGTATTCTGCACGAAAATTAAAGCACTTTTACATGCGCACAAACCAGTTCCC